>CM055654.1:6824597-11824597 GCA_029378335.1 Agrilus mali
TTAAGATTTTATTGTGTGTTAATCAATGTTCTTTAACAATGTTTCTTCTTGAAATTTTATGGTTGTGTTCTGTTGATTTATTTGATTATTTTATTTACCTAGTTATAATTAATATTGTCATCTTGGCAACTAATTTAAGTCGATGTTCCCTAAAATGTTCCTTTAGTGTTAGATTATTATTTGGTTCTCAGTGTCTTAGATCTTTTCAATAAATATTTTTAAAACGTTATCTTGTTTTCAATTCCAAATTAGTTTTTCTAGTGCTAGTTTTAACTACAGCTCCATGTGACAACTAGTTTTATCTGAAAATCAAATATGTGGTAAATTCTAGTTTTAACTGGGTATTTCTAGTTTTAACAAAGGCATTAAGTAAAAACTAGTTTTTACTAGAGAAAACGAGTTCTAACTAAAAACTTGTTTTAAATGTAACATATAGGTAGGTACATATAATAAAGGAAAGTGTTATTTTTCTTTATGTGGTAGCCTTCCATTCTATCCAGAAGGTGGAAGAATGTTCTCCAATTTTCCAGAAGATTCTAGAATATTCTAAAAATTTTCCAGAAGGTTCTATAATGTCCTACAATTTTCCAGAAGCTTAAAATTTTTTTTCACATTTTCTAGAAAATCTAGAATGTAAAAGAACAATCTAAGATTCTCCAAAAGGTTTTAGAAAGCTCTAGAGTTAAAACTTACATCAAAATACATAACTCTCTTTCATAATATACGATGAGTTTCGGCATTAATTGATATTTCAGAAAAATAGGAAATTTTGCAAATATTTGTCTTTATGAATAATTTTATCATTTTACTGCCTGTTATGTGTACCTACTTTATGTAGGTATAAAACTTCTTTCATTTGGTACATTCATGTTCATTGTGCCATTACTTTATTAAATGCAACAGCCAGTACTTTGTGACCTACAATTTTAAACAAGTTAATAGGTAAACGGACACTACACGAAAACGCTTTCATAAACACCGATAACCAGAAAATAAACAGAGCAACTATTCCATTGTTGACACTAATAACAGCAGAACCGCAGTTGTTTTGCATTAATATATCTACGAATATAGTAGAAACTGAATTAAGGGAAACAGTAATTAACATGTCACCTATTTTCTGCAACTGTCTAACAAAGAAATATTTGTTTTAGTTTAAATAAATATTTACAAAAGATGATTTATTTCCAATCACAAGTGGTCGATATGGATATGATTGATTAATAACTGAGCCAATCAAGGAAATAATTAGCTGTAGACGTACGAGAGATTTTATATTATTATGATAAATCTACTTTTTCTAATAGGAGTACACGACCCTTTAGCAAACATTTTAACAAACAAACAAAATGTCTCAAACTTATTTATTAATCCATTCGCTCCTCAACACATTTTTATTGCATCAAACCAATTTTGTTTTTTCGATTTTTTGGGATTTTTTTAAAGAATGTCGAAACGTTGACAGAAAATAAAAACAATTTTGAACTAACAAATCCAAAAGAAATTTTTCCTGTTGGTCGAATTGGTTGTAGTATATTAAAGACCAAATAAAAAGTGCTGTCTAATGGTAGAAATGGTGCAAATTGTCTTAATCAGCGAACAGAGGCTACCGTCAAGACCAGAGGCACCAATTCACAACAACATTTTCGTCAAATGTGAGCACGCAACTTCCGTTTCCCTTTAAAAATTTACTGTAAACGTAAAAATTCTACATATCCTGAAAGTAAAATAAAATTGATGCTGGGAGGCGTTTTTCACTCAGTCCACCATCATAAATTTATTTAATTCGTAAAATTCAGTTATTTTATTATAAAGAGCATAAAATTTGTATACAACAGTTAGTATTAGGTATACCTACACATGTCAAAAATTTTATTACTTTATTACGGAAAAACAAATTCAGTCACGCATTTCTACAATTATTGAATAGAGTCGTGCAAACATGTTATACCGGCACTAACATTTTTACCCTCATGTGAATAAGTAAATATAATATGAATTGTATAGTCGGTCAATAGTAGAAATGCATGGTTGGTTTTAAAATCAATAAAAGTTCCCTTCGGTTAAATTTTTACTACAAAAAAATTGAGTGAAATTAAAATCGATATCGACAATATTTATTGTAAGCAGGTATACATAATTTTAAACAAATATGTAAAAGTGTATATGGAACGTGAAAAATAATTGCAGGAACCTAACATTTCCAACCGCTCTAAATTTATTTTTCTTTCTTGCTTTCAATAATTCATTGCCCTTAATTTACTAGTAATTTCTATCCAAAGTAATAAATAAATTAAAAGTTTTCAACAGTTTATTTTCCAACGTAATCAAATGAATCCAATTTGTCTCTCGTGATGCAAATTAAAACGCGTACCTATAGATAAGTATTCGGTATTTTCACTTACTTAATGATCCCATCGACATTTTCGAGCCGATTGAGGTCTCTATTTCTCTCGAAATTTAACTCTTATATGGAGGAATCATTCATTACCCAATCGATAACGAGTTCAGTCTGCTCCTATCGGCTTCGATGTAATTAAGGGAGACATGTAAATGGACGACTCTGCGTTTCAATGTCACTCTTACCGATAGAGCTCTCACATTATGCCAATAATAATACGACTTCAAATAAGCACAATGTGAAATATAGTAGAAGCAACGATACAATGAGGTTAAACTTTAAATAGGTCACCTCAAAAAACACTTTTGACTGCTGATACGCATTGCAATGTTGACTACTGTAAACAAAGACACAAGTTCATCATCATCGTTATCATATCAGGTCGGCAGTTCGAATACTTTAAGATAATTTAGGTTAGGATACGAGGAGCTAGGTCTGGTTAGGTTAGGGGTGAGATCAGGAGAGGCTAGGTTAGGTTATGTACTGGGTGATTCTTTATAATGTCGCTCCCCTTTAACTTTGTTATTTTAAGTGTCCCAAAAAAAATTTAAAATATGGTGATGGAGGTGCTAAAAAAGACTTTTTTTTACTTATAACAAAAATTTGAAAAATGTTCTGTATACAGGGAAAACCAGAGTATAGTTGAAGGCATCTACCACAGATACGGGTGCTTAGAGCTCTCCGTGAACTTTTAGTTCTTTTTGTGGAAGTTTCTCTTTCAATTCGGCTGAATTTTTAGTGATAAGTGAAACTAAGACTCCTTTACAGACTGATTAGCAAAAACTAGAGTCGAATAGTGCAGTTATTGGTACCTAAACACGATAAATTTTCCACATAAGTGCATCGACTCCTCTAGGGCGACAGGTGAAGATTAAATTTAAACACAAAAACTGTGGATTATAAAAAAGCTCGAGATAACGGCTAACAGAAACAGAAGCAATTCTGTAGGAAGGTCGATAACTGAATGGTTTACCAACAACGGTAAAGGGGACAAAACCAAGAAAAGAAAAGTAGCGACAACGGAAAAAGAAGAAAAAGGACTAAAATAGAAAAATCTACAACCGAAGAACAGTGAAAGGAGTAAAATGGATGTCATTATGAACTTCAGTACTCATGGTAAACATTCGTCTTAGCGGTCCACCGCTAGGGGGCCACTGACTACATCATTCGACTCAACTCTTCGAGCTGAGTCCATCCGCATGACCTTCAAGGTCCGCAAAGGTCAAATAAAGAAGTTGCTCAGAAACGCTCAATTTCAATGAAAACATGCTCCCAACCTAACCAAAACCTAACCTAACCTAACCTAACCTAACCACCTCTTACCCTTGGTGGTGCATAGCACTATTCGGTGGCGCATAGCACTTCAAACATTTTAATCAGAGCAACTACCCCTTATCGTAACCTAAGAAAAAGCCCCTTGGTGGTGCATAGCACTTTTTGGTGGTGCATTAATCTCGCGGGCCATATATGGAACTTCTGTCGCATGTTTTCATTGAAATCGAGCGTTTTTGAGCAACTTCTTTATTTGACCTTTGCGGACCTCGAAGGTCATGCGGAATAACTCAGCTCGAAGAGTTGAGTCGAATGATGTAGTCAGTGGCCCCCTAGCGGTGGACCGCTAAGACGAATGTCAGCCTGAACTTCTTACAGGAGATGAGAGAAGAAAATTCCTTAAGATGGAAAGAAAATATAGAAAAGCAGGAAAAAAAGGGAAACAGAAAAAGAAAAAAGATGGAAAAAAAACCAAAAGATCAAAGAGATGCAAGAAGAAAATAAACTGAAAACTAAGGAGAAATTAGAAGAAATAAATAAAGAAATGGAGATCTTAAAAGAATATGTCCATGGAAAAATAGTAGAAAATGAAGGAAATGTATGAGAGAAAAATTAAGGAAGTAAAAAAAGAAATGGAAAGAATAAATAGGGAAAAAAGCAAAACAAATATTATCATACAGGGAAAACCAAAATGTTAATTTTTTTCAATGGATCACCCTATATATGAATTTATTTTTAGATTCCTCGTAAAATTCAAAGCATAATTTATATAATATACCGTATAAGTACCTAAATTCAATAGTTTCTGAAATAATCGCATTTGAAACGTTATCATCAAATATTATATTTAACAACTGTTCTAAATCAAGAAGTCCTAGAATATCACGCTTTTTATTGAAAACAAATAACTGACAGTGACATTATGTCAATATTGTTGTAGTTGTATTGTTTAGTAGAGCATCTTTATATTTCACTAGAAATTGTTTTTGTTATATTATTTAATGTTAGATTTCTTGACTTGTAACAGTTGTTTAATAAAATATTTGATTATAACGTTTTAAATGCGGTTTTTGGTTTTCCCTGTATAGGTATTGATCATTTTTCAAATTTTTGTTATAAGTAAAAAAAATATTTTTTAGCACCTACATAATCATACTTTTAATTTTTTTGGGACACTTGAAATAACACAGTTAAAGCGTCATTATAAAGAATCGCTTCTTAACTTGAACCAATCCTCTTCTACCTTTGCCTGCGAGCTTTAGGTATTTCACGTCCTTTAATGAATGCGAAGGCCCAATTTTTGTCAAAAATGATCGAAATTACGTTTATAGAAATATTAAAGAAAGTGTATTTTGAAACGAAATCTGTTTTAATATTCTGCCACAATTTACCTTCAATTAAATAAAAATTTTGGGTGTAAAACGGGATAGGCACCTAAATTTCCACTCTTCCATTGTTCGTCTTCGAAAATTCAGTAGGTATCTCTGGAGAATCAATTAGGCTTTTCTTAAAAGAGCGATCCGTTTAGATATTCTAATATTTATCGCACAGCGGAACACAGCTACTAATAATTCTGTTTCGTTGTTCCAATAGGTACATCAAAGTTTCAGTTATTGATTTTAGTTGGTATTAAATATTTAAATGGCATATCTATATGAATTAAGTTTCTTACTGAAACGGATAATGGTTTATACATAGGTAATTATTTATTTGAACTGCTTAACTCCAACTCTGTAAATTATACAATACTTTTGAAGTCTATTAATAACTATCTAACCATGTATTTAACGTTAAAACTCGAAATTTTGTAAAACAGAAAATAGAGCTTATTAAAAGACTAAAAATTAAAATACTATCTATATAAAATTATTGCTTATTCTATGTAGGTATAATTTTTTTTTATTAAAAGGTTTTTAGGCTACTTCCCCACCTAATACTCCCATTTGACACGATTCCCTGAAGCGCCCTATATGATTACTGCAAGTTAAATTGCATACAATATCTTTGCTCAAAAGAATTGACTTCAGTGGTTTTCTATTCCCTATCCTAAGATGTAAAAATAACATGAAACGCCAAAAAAATTGCGAAAGGTTTCCATTTTTACTTTTTGTGGCTTTTCAATTAGTTTTTTGTCATCACCTCTCCCCTTTTAAAGCAAACTGTTGGATACCCCTTGAAGGACTCTCGGTTTTATAAACAAGAAATTGTTACAATCAAAACCAGCTATCCAAGAAATTTCAAGCAAAATAAATTAATGCCTTTCATATCTTCTTTACGCGAATGTCATTTAACGATTTTATGTACTGAAAATATCCCTGTCCTTTTAGTTACGTGGACAGTGCAACGATAAACTTTGTCTGTCGATATTTCTGAGTACTCTGTCCATATTGACACATATTCCTTCCATTTGATCCCACTCACAACTATAAATGTAACTAACATCTTTACAATAATATGTTCGTCTGCAAGGACTTTGTTTGATTAAATCAATACAAATTGCAAACAGGTCGCTGTGTAAGCGCTGCGGGTTAAAAATCGACCGGAAGCCTATTAGTTATTATATTTTTACGAGAAGGTTCAGAAAAAGTATTCTGGAAAGGTTCATGAACTTTGATAATAATATAAATAGAAGAAGGATCCGAGATGAGTGCATCAGCCCATAAACAGAAAACGTGACATAATATTGTGTAATAGCAAGTGATATAGGGAGATATAAATACAATAAAGCGTTGGGAAAATGAACAAGTAATAGATAGATTACTGTTACTTTTATATAAAACTAGCTATGCCCGCGACTTCGTCCGCGTGGAATAGTGACTTTCGGCAGCATTTAAAATTTTTTTCTTCTATATTTTTATTTTCTGGGCCGTAAGCCTTTTTGCCGACGTCATTACACCAAAACTTTCATTCCTTATTTTTGCCCCCTTTAGGGTAAAATTTTTACAAACTTTAAATGTATTTATATCTAATTAAAAGCATTAAAAATAAGTATGAAGCTTCTATCTTTAAAAATAACGGAATTTCCGCACAAACTTTCCTATTTAAACCCCTTACAACCCTTTTTTCGCATTAATAAGTAGCCTATGTCCTTTCTCAGGCTCAAGACTATATCTGTACCAAATTTCATTTAAATCGGTTCAATAAATTTTAGGCGAGATTGTGTAGCATACAGACAGAGTTACTTTCGCATTTATAATATTCCGCGAATTCATTTTTATCGATTTTCCCATGGAAATAAGATATTTTCCTGCAGTAAAACGTAGCCTATGTGTTAATCCAGGGTGTCAGCTAACTTCATACCAAATTTTATTCAAATTTCTTCAGACATTTAGACGTGAAGAAGTAACAAACATACACACTCAAAAAACTCACAAACTTTCGCTTTTATAATATTAGTGTGATTTGTTTAAATAAATAATAAGTAATTAGCAAATTCGTTAAAACTATCATTCTCATCGTCTGTACTTATCATTCATTATATTACACCAACGCGAACGTGAAACTCATGCCTAAAGTACACAGTTGATCTTAAAATAGCTTCCAATTAGTCGTTGAATACTTAACACGATTTTCGAAAATTAATTAGCAAACTATTTAATAATCAGGAAATCTTACTTCACGTACACCCTGCAGTCTTTGGTACAGTAAAAAATCGATATTAGAATTATTCTTGACCTGTAAAAATATAATTATCGTAGTGATTTGCCTTATAACCCATCAAGAAATAATCATTTTATAGTTGCTTTAACATTTGATAATATTTCGAATAAGTACCTATTAAAATTTAAATATGTTTGAATAATATTCTTGTTCTCTTTATTCGCAGGTTCTGGATAAGGAAAAATATCTTCAATTTTTCGGTAAGTCACAATAATTAATTCAGAATAATTTAAACTTTTTGTTTTGGTATGCTCTTGTGCTTGAGAAGGGGGATGTTTCTAGATTAGATTAGATTAAATAATTTATTTCTTTTGTCTATTACGTTGAAGTAGTTTTATTTTTTAATGTACTTAATAATACAGGAAACAAAAGTCTACGTCAGTACCCTAAAATATTGTTTTTGTACCTGTTTATTTACCATAAAATTAATCTTTATAAAATCAAATCACACTACAAAAAAGCGGATAGGCGTTTCAATTTTTACTCCGTAACAATTTTTAACGTAGTCTCCCTTTAAATAAAAATTTGTATCTACATAAACATAGTTATGTACAAAGTTATTTTACTTTTTTCCCAAATTTTAAGTTTTAATTTTCCACGTACTTTTATACAAGTACCTATTATTTATCGATTTCACTTTTTTTTGCGATAAAGCTTTGATCCTTTTAAACGAACTTCCTGAAAGCTCGGCAATAAATTCCCACGTTTAACGAAAAAACAAAAAAGGGAATTTTTAATGAATACAAAACAATTATTCATGGAGGAGTTATCATGAAATAAAGCGTAAATTATAGAGAAAAATAATTAAACTATGTACTTGTTCATCCATAACTGCATAGCGTTAACGTAATTCCCTTTTTCCGTGTCTTCATTCAATTTTACCGTAAATAATAAAATTATCCCGCATATTTTCTTCCTTTTTTCATTAACTACCTGGCGCTGGCTGCACAAGTTCAAATAAAATTGATTAATGTTCTAACGAACAGTTCAATTATTAAAGACAGTAAAAAAAATTACGACATTTCGCATCGGTCAATTAGTCCTAAAATTCTAAGGTCACCGTAGCAAACGACTCCATAATAAAAATTTACGAAGTATTAAAAGAAACCTTCAAGTTTACGTATAAATGTCACAGGTGTCATAAACTGGGTCACAAAGCTTTCGTAAATGAGACGAAAAGTTTTTATAAATGACCCTAATGGTCGTCTTTTTACACACCCTTTCAGGCTGAAACCATACGAATGGAAATAAAAATAAAGCATACGTTAGAAATTTTTTTATGTACCTACCTACTGTAGGTACGTAAAAAGTCTCGCGTTATTCGTATTCGTATCAGATTTCTTCCAAAAACTGAACTCAGTGAGGAGATACCGCAGGTTCACATAAAAAAGCCGGTTTTGCAAGGCATGTACTAAGGGAAACATTAGGAAATTTTAAAAAGTATTGTCAATGTGAATATATAGAAATTTAGCTACTTTCTTGGAAGAAATTTATCGAATTAAAACGAATATTTTGGTATAAAATAATTGATAACTAATAGGCCAGTCAAATTAGATCCAAAAAAGTTTTTTGCGGAATTAATTTCCAGTAAGCTGGAAATCGTTTGAATACCTTCATTTGGGCCTAACGGCGTATAATCCGAGTTTTCACCATCCAAGGAGGTGAGCTTATCTTTTGGCAGCCAAAAAACCGCAAAATGGTAATTCATTTAAGCCAAAACTAAAGTTTTCGAAATGTTTCACCAAAATAACAATCTAAGTAGGGATTCGAGGTAATACCTATGAAAAACATTATTCCTTTTAACAAAGTTGTAAATTTAATTAATTAATTCTTCAATAAATTCTAATTTGACTGGCCTATAATAGATTCAATGAAAAAACACAAGCGTCTAAAAGGTACTCTTAAACAGTCACTGAGATTAGTATTATCATAGTCATATAGCCAAAAAGCAATTCAGAGGGTATTAAGGTGGTGAAACGGGTAACTTCTTCTATTCGACTTAATGCTCCGTGCAACATCCACATCTCTCTCTGCTATCATCTGTACATCTATACAAATACATAAAACTGCAGTGTCTGTTTGTAATATTAAAATAACCGCTTTTTATTAAACGCATAAATTTTTAAAATTTTTGTCTGTTTGTTCCGGCTAACCTCTGAAACGGCTACACAGGACTTTCACTGGCAGACAGCTGATGTAATAAGGAGTAACTTAGGCTACTTTTATTTTAGAAAAAATAGAAGAAAAAAAATAGAGTCCCACGAAAAAAGCGATGTTTTTTAACCCGGGCAATGCCGGGTTTCGCAGCTAGTAATCGATAAAAACAAAGATCTTGAAAAAAATTTGTTTTACTTAAATGTAGATAGTACTGAAACGCACGTTTCAAACCTTCGTGTCATATTGATCCTATTTGAGGAAGAAGATAAATTCAATCAGTACATCCTGCAAATTTACATACAGAAAGATCTTCCAGGGCATGTAGTAAGACAACATTTGGGAATTTTAAGAAGTGTTATCGATCTGAGTATATTACCAGAGATGCAACAATATTATTAAATTTAAATAAACATTTTGGCACCAGACACGTTGTCAGTTAGTAGATTCAATGAAAATAAAAAATACTACCATTTTTCAGGGCATTCTTAAACAGTTACTGGGATTAATAAGATCACAGTCAAATAGACAAAGGGTGTTAGGGTAGTGAAAAGGGTAACTGTTTTTATTATGTATACGTAAATAAACGTTTTAAAATGAGATAAAAAATTAATGAGTAGATTCAATGAATGAAATACAAGAATCTTTGAGGGCTTTCTTAAACAGTTAATCAAATCAGTAAGATCACAATAAAGGACAGGGTGTTAGGGTAATAAAACGGGTAACTATTTTTATTCGACCTAATGTTCCATGTCCCTTTATATTTTTTATAAATTAAATAGAACTACTATAGTAGCTCATATCTTCGTCTAATATACGTATTATGATTTGTAGAGAAAATGCCTTTTTTATGAGGTACTTAAATAACTAAAACAAACGTTCCACATTAGGGTTCAGTATCTTAAAATTAATCAGTGTATACAATTTCTTTGGAATTTTAATTAAGCGTTTCTTCTATACATATCTTGATATTGACATAAATTATTATAAATTTTTTTTTACTTTTTAGAAAAAAGTTTTTATACGGAAGGTTTGCTTTTATTAACTGGGATGAAAATCTCAATCTAAAGCGGAAGTCATAAAAAATCAGATATAAAAAGATAATAACGAGGGTTTTATAATGACGATAAAACAAAACTTTTTATCACTGTTGCAAAATTGTCCTCCTTTTGATTCCATAATAATTATTTCGAAACACACCGCCTTCCAGGAAATAAAGTTTCCTCGTTTATCCCTCATTTACGTTATTTGTTTATAAACTTTCCAATAACTTAAATTTTAATTCCTTATTTACTAAAATAAAAATATTTTAAATTTAACTAGTGACTTTCGGCAGCATTTAAAATTTTTTTCTTTTATTCTATTATTTTCTGGGCCGTAAGCCTTTTTGCCGACGTCATTACCCAAAAACTTTCATCGGCTAATTTTATCCCCTTTAGGGTAAAATTTTTGCAAACATTTATTTATGTATCTAATAAAAAGCCTAAAAAATCTTTAAAAATTACGGAATTTCCGCACAAACTTTCCTATTTCAATCCCTTACAACCCTTTTTTCGCATTAAAAAGTAGCCTATCCCCTTTCTCAGGCTCTAGATTATCTCTGTACCAAATTTCATTTAAATCGGTTCAGTATTTTAGGCGAGATTGTGTAGCATACAGACAGAGTTACTTTCGCATTTATAATATTCCGCGAATTCATTTTCATCGATTTTCCCATGGGAATAAGATATTTTCCCGCAGTAAAACGTAGCCTATGTGTTAATCCGGGGTGTCAGCTAACTCCATATCAAATTTTATTAAAATCGCTCCAGTCGTCTAGACGTGAAGAAGTTACAAACATACACACTCACAAACTTTCGCCTTTATAATATTAGTGTGAATCGATTTAATACTATTGCTTCTAAAACAGTTTTTGTGTTACTCTGTCTTCTTAGCGTCTCGAAGTATGTTCTAAAAAATGTTCTTTTTCCTAATCACTATTTAATAAGTAGATAACTGATGTTAAATCCGTTGTCCTATATGTTATTATAAAAACATTACTTTAATAAATTTGATTATATTACCCGCAATTTTTCATAAATCATATTAAAAAACAATAGTTTGTGATTTGCCTTTTATATAAGGGATTCAATTTTTTTTTACTTTAATTGCCGAAAGAAAAATAAAAATTAGCTTCCTAAATTGCCATTTTACGGAAGCATTTTTCCAATAACGACAAAAATCATTCACCTAATGAAAAATTGATGACAGATATAGGCCACTTTTTTCGCGTACCATTTTTCCATTTACCGTATTAGTTCATTTATAAAACATAAAAGAAATAAATGAAAAAGCTGTCCGAACGCCCGTGAAAAGAAAATCGGTTGGTCTGAACTACACCGACAATTTAAAAAGTGACACACGCACTTTCCGAATTCAATTTAAAAAGACAAATGTATGCTTTTATAAGTATAGGCAGGAGTATTGTAAAGAAAACACGCGAAGCGTAACATTCCAGGAAATGATGATAAAAGGTGAAGATAATTGAAAATTTCCATAAGAACGTGCTGAGAGGGAAGAAATCCGATTATAGTAATTCTTATACGAATTTAGTGAACCGCAAAATCACCCAAAAAGGCTTTCGTGGCTGCCGTATTTCGTCTTTTTGTATTATTTTATTTAGAAATCGAATTTAAATTCAGTTCTTATGTCTATGGGGGTGTAAAAAATACCGAAATTAATTTTTATAGGTACATCGTAAAAAAAACAGATGTAAAGTTTACACCCTGTTTATTTTTTTAAATAGTTTTCAATATTATAAAAAAAAAATACAAAGCTAATGTAATACCCATTCCTATTAAATAAAAACTTCGTTCGTGTTGTCTTTTTCTACCACAATTTTGGCAGCCAATTAAAATCGTTCTTAGGTTGAAGTTCAGTTAAGTCAAGATCGTATGGTTGTTATATTTATGTAAAGACAACACGAGCAATGGAAGTCATTATATGATAGGGTGTGTATCCCTTTTCGAAGCTCCATCAGTCTACAAATTAATGTTATTTACATTAATCCCCAAACTTTCCAAAATTTCTAAATTCTTAGTTTTACAACTCCCAGTAGACCCATTCTTTACAGGGATCGGTTTTCACTCGGGAGACACTTTCAGTAATAATGTCTAGTGGGATTAGGCTCGAAAAAGATATTATTTTTGTTTTATTGTAAATATATACAAAAACAAATTAAATTTTTTAAAATGTCACAGAAGTTTTTTTTCTTCGTGAAAGTTTTTTGCGGATAGGATGTTGGTTCTTCTTTTTATATTCGGTTCGTTTAGTGGCAGCACTTAAAAAGAAACGGGAAACAGGAAGTGAGCAAAAAACGAGGTGCCAAAACGGATCAGGCACAACGTTGATTGTCTTGTTTACCTTTTTAACGTTTAAGAAATATTGGAAAAATAAGCAAGATTGATTTTATCTTCTACTCGCTTCGCTGAACCCTTTCCTTTTCTTCTATGTATTAGGAAGCGAACTCTTTCTGGTTTATTCGTTTCTCTAGTATACAATACCGCTGAAACATATTTTTTTACGTACCTACTCGTAGTCTTTTAACAGTTTTTAAAAGAGGAAATAACGCAATTTTGCCCTTAATGCGACTTTCAATTGCCCTCAATAAAGTCGATTGAAAATAATTTGAAATTAGATGTAGGTACTCGGTAGGATAAGTTCGCTCTGATGTAATTCAATACGTTTGCTTATTCGTATCCGGATAATCATAAATAGAAGTCACTTGTGATCAAAACTCATTCAATTTACTTTCAAATCGAATAATAATAAATGAGTTGTATAGTGGTTTATTTCAAAGAATGATGAATTTATTATTAATATTATTTATTTTCGTATTGAATTTAAAAGGTAAATTGGAAATAATAATTAGAATAGACAAGATGATTATGATCTATAAAGATTTTATTAATGACAATATAATTATACTTATGAATTCTAATGATTTAAAACATTATTCTATCAAAAAAAATTAAAATAATAGCAAAAACGAGGGGCGAAAAACCTTTTATTTTATATATATATGTGTGTTACAGTTAAAGCAAGTTTTTAGTTAGAACTCGTTTCCCCTAGTTAAAAACTAGTTTTTACTTAATGCCTTTGTTAAAACTAGAAATACCCAGTTAAAACTAGAATTTACCACTGATATATTTGATTTTCAGACAAAACTAGTTGTCACATCGAGCTGTAGTTAAAACTAGCACTAGAAAAACTAATTTAGGATTGAAAACAAGATATAGTTTTAAAAATATTTATTTATTGAAAAGATCTAAGACACTGAGAACCAAATAATAATCTAACACTAAAGGAACATTGACTTAAATTAGTTGCCAAGATGACAATATTAATTATAACTAGGTAAATAAAATAATCAAATAACTCAACAGAACACAACCATAAAATTTCAAGAAGAAACATTGTTAAAGAACATTGATTAACACACAATAAAATCTTAAAAAAGATGAGGATCTATTTGTTATTGCAAGACAAACGTCTCGCGAACAGTTTTAACTGACTCGCTTCGGAAAAACGCGTTTTGTCTGGTAAGAACTAGTTTTAACTGATATTCGATTTGAGCTTTAGTTAATTCTAGTATTAACAAATGCATACATTAAAAACTAGTTCTAACTAGGAAGAACGCATTCTATCTAAAAACTAGTTTTAACTGCAACAAGCAACATATATAATCAACACCGACCATTCGCTGATTTTTATACCTTCTTCAGGGTAGATTGTGGTAGTCGATTGTAAAGCCTTTTGGATACATAAAGATTGTGATCAGAATATATTATACAAGACCAATATATTTGAACATTTCATAGTTTTGTATTATTCGCAATATTTAAGCGGTCTCTTGTCGTATTTTTTTAAATGCTTTATATTGATTCAGGTCATAAATTGATACACACCTTTTAGTGCAATAAAATGGAAAAAAATCGTCCAATCACTTATTTTTTTAATTTTAAACTTTCGATTCAATCACGACTTCATAGTCAAATCAATTTTTTTTATTGCACATTTCCTAAATTTAATTCAAATCCACAACAAAGTATTCCCATTACATCTACATATTATGTTAAGTAAAGTAAAAATAGTTTGTATAAGGATCTTATTCTCATTCAAAGAAATTTAGAATGACAACAAAAAATGTCTAGAAAACTCGAATATTCAAACATTTAGTTGTTAAGACTCGTAATACAATTTACCCTGATGATAAAATTCAGCGAAACGTCGGTGGTAATTACATAAAATAATAAAAAAATTCCTCCCTCAAATCTGTTTTTTATATTATTTTTTGAAAGATTTTGATTATGGGAAAGAACTATAAAGCAATATTCTACCTGTTAAAACAATCACTTAAATATAAATAAAATTAAAATTTATAATGAAAATTAAGTAGGTGAATAATCAATTAATCAGGTTCTAAGTTTTTAATGTTCATTCATCACCTTTATCAAAAAATAGTAATAAATTTTTCTTAAATATTCTGCCAATTTCAACAAAATGAAAAAAAATAACTGAACCTATAAATCGTCACGTAAAAAAACTTTCTTGAAATATTTTTAGGTATTTTTAACATTTGACGAGAAGTTTATCAGTGACACAAAGAAATTAAAAAAATTGTGGGAAATTAAAGTAGTGTTAGATACACATATTAGAAATGACAAACGTTTAATTTCCTTCAGTATAGTTTGTATAATACAAGAAAAATAAAATTGTTATTAAATTTTACCTTATGATTCAACGAGACAATGTGACAGCAGAAGTTTGCGCGTTAATAGCACGTGCGAACGCTCCACACATCCACAAGTTTTATTCGAACTTGTCGCGAAGCTTTTCGAGAAAATACTAACCGCGCGCCTCCGTTCAGCAACTCGTAAAACGCGCTTTAGGCTTGCGCTTACGGTTGACGTCTTGGTTACCACCGTCAGCCACCATGGCACAACCGACTACCAACAATGCTCTTTTTCCACCAATTTTTCATCTCTTCTTTTTCTTCTTCTTCTGACTGACCCATCTCTCTACATTTGCCATTTACGCCACTTTGCAGCCTCCGCAAACTACCAACTGGTTCCTGCTAACAATTCGCCGGGATTAGTCCCATTGAAATGAATTATATGCTTCCTGCCGCCCCATCCATTTGCTTTTGTGATAATCTCGAACAATCGTCGAAAAGAAAAAATATGTCAACCTTTTTTTTTACGGCTCTCCTCTGATTTCCCGTTTCACACTTCGCGGATGGTTCTACAAATTAGCTTTCTGAACGGCGGACAACAAAACTTTAACACCAACAACTAAATTTTCCTCTTAAAACTTGCTTTATCAGATTACTTATTGAAAAAAGCTTCTCGGGGAAATATTGACCTTGTATAAATTTATAATAAAAGTTGTTTTTGTGTTGCCACTTGTGCTTGTTTGTGTAGGATAAACTGGAACTATTCAACCAACAATTAATTAATTGTAATGTAATTTGGTCGAACTTAAAAGATTTTTTTTTGGCTCATTATAAAAGATATTATAGTTGTTATCTTGATTATGGAATTATTTGTAAGTTGCGTAAATTTCTAACAGATGGCAATGTACGTTAATTTAACGACACAACACATCATCATCTTTTGCTATCAAGGTTGTGTAAGCATCCAAAAGATGACGCCCATTGTAATCTCTGGGGTGGTTCATTCCCTCCAGCTCCTTATACCAATAGAAAGGACAGAAGTCCCTCTCCAATCTTCTTTAGGAAATCATGAAAGTTGATTTGTGACATTTGGGGAGAAAAATATGAGACAGGTTAACTGAAGGCAGAGGAAAAGTAAATTTAAGGAATATCTGTGAAATAATTGTAAATAAACAGACAAAATCAAATTTTCAGGAATATTTCACGTAGTTATTATTGTAAAAACAATACAATAATTAAAATTATCTGAAAGGAGTAGATACTGTAGGAATGAACTGAAGATGACACCTTAACTGCCAAAATAAGTTTTAGATCATTAAGTTTTTGTGGAATTTCGAGGTTTTAGTGTTTTATTCACTACGATATTGTTTAAAAAAGGTGAGAGAGGGGTTAAGACAGTTATCGTTTTAACTTTAAATTTAAAAGGGGTAAATTATTATTTTCAATTGAACACCTAGGATAAATCACATTCAAGAAGGTTATCTATGGAATATTATTGTACTAGCTATGCCCGCGACTTCGTCCGCGTGGAATAGTGACTTTCGGCAGCATTTAAAACTTTTTTCTTCTATATTTTTATTTTCTGGGCCGTAAGCCTTTTTGCCGACGTCATTACACAAAAAATTTCATTCCTTATTTTTGCCCCCTTTAGAGTAGAATTTTAACAAACTTTAAATGTCGTATTTATATCTAATCAAAAGCCTAAAAAATAAGTTTCAAGCTTCTATCTTTAAAAATTACGGAATTTCCGCACAAACTTTCCTATGTCAACCCCTTACAAGCCTTGTTTCGCATTAAAAAGTAGCCTATGTCCTTTCTCAGGCTGTAGACTATCTCTGTATCAAATTTCATTTAAATCGGTTCACTAAATTTTAGGCGAGATTGTGTAGCATACAGACAGAGTTACTTTCGCTATTCACTTCCCCAATTTGCATGTCGTTTCTTCTTTTTAATTAAAAACGATTTTTTGAAAGTATGGGGTTAGTCGGTTAGATTAATACCTACCATAAAACCAAGGCAGTTAAAAAAATCTATGTTCTCGTAAAACGCGGACGCTACAAATGTGATAAGGTTTAATGAACTGAATAGTCGCTCGGATTTGATTAGAATTATCACATGTAATGAACCTCCTACATTCGCTTCATAACGAAGTAAATACAATGAAGCAATTTTAGGAAAAGAAACATCTCCCTTCTTGCTATTCTCGTTTTTATACGTATAATTAAAGTAAAATATGTAAATGTAGTATACAAAAAGTCGAAAAACTATGGAAGCAAATTTATTTGGAAAAACTGGAACCAGAATATTCAGTATTCTTATTCAATGAGCCAATTAGGTACATACAATCCACTTTCATTTGCTAACGAATTCAGCCCTCTAGAATTTTTTTTTTTTAAATATCGTGAGACAAATTATCCAGTGTAAAATTTAAATATTTCAATATCTTATAAATAAATAAATTGAAGCATCAATTTAAATGTAAAATAGCAAAAAAAACTGTACATATTATTATTTTAATAGTGACCCTTGTTTGTTTGTTATTATTCACCTTACTACTCTCATGAACAGTTTCTTCTTACACTTTGTTGATCAAAGGTAATAAATATAAAGCATATGCATGGTTATAGGGGTTGGTTAGATCGTTTCGCCCTAATAACTTTCTGGAATAAATTCTAACTACTAGACATCCCGATACGACGTTGAATTTCACCCTTTACAAAAATCCGTTCCCGTTAGCTACAAACATTTCTTGCAGAAGTTTTCATTTTTTCCACTTTCATTAATTCACTCGACCATTCAAGCAAGCGACAAAATTATACACATCCCACGGGAAATCGTTTTTTTCTTTTAAATTTTTAAACGAGCAGTAACCTAACTGGAGAGGTCCTTTAAAAGTTGTATACTCGCAATACTTAAACTATACGAAATTTCCAACAGAAAGTGTATAATGGCTTTTAATATCTCGCTAAATGGCAATATCCTCTTAGTGTCTTAACGCAAGAATAATTAATTATCAAGCCAAAGCTTCCGTAGCCATCAATCAGCTTTTTACAATCCGCTTATTACGTAATGCAGACACAGGTCTCCCTTAAAGATTAATTAAGACCTTCGTTTATCAATTTTCCTGATGGCTTACTATTCCAGGTATTTCTCGATATACACATACACATTTACCTATATACTACAGATTGATTATTTATTCCCTGCTGCTACAAAATTCCGTTTCCCATAAAAAGGACAATTATGTAAAAAAAAAGAGCCGGTCAAGTACGAGTCGGACTCGCGCACCCAGAGTTCCGTAAAATACAAATTTACGGTTTTTGGATTTTTTCCTTTAGGTACTTGTGCTACATGACAAATTTCATGATTTTATGTCAACAGGGGCGTACCCTGTATGTAAACGGAGCATAAAAGGTTGTATCTTTTGCTTGCGTCGACTTAGAAGTTTTTATTTTTTTAACTGCTGCAGAGGATTACAGACCTGAGTATTTGATATTACCTTTTAACTTAATACCTCCACACGTTCCTAAGAAAAAGGGTCGTGACAGACGGGCAACGAAGTGATCCTATAATGGTTCCGTTTTGATGTAAAACATCTATAGCCGCAGGTAAACCCGATTGTTGACGTGGCGATTGCATGCCTTGGCGACGCTAGCCATACGCAAGCGCCTGTACATTTCACTTCCCACTCGATTCGACGGTGTCGTTTGCTATAGTAAACTAGAAGATGGAAGTGAATTAATTATGATTGTTGTATACATTTCACCTAATAAAAAAGTGAATAATATTTCATTTTACATGAAAAATTATTTCCGTACAGTCGCAGAGGTTCAATAATTTTTAAAACCAATAAAGCAAAACTACCATTGATTTTAGCTGGAGATTTCAATGTAAATTTTTCTAAAGAATAATCAATGCCATTAATTGCGTTCCTCCAAAAAGAATTTCAATTGCAAAGTAACAACAATCCAAGAGAACCTACTACCAGATATGCAACAACAATAGATGCTGTATTTACTATTAGATGTCTTGATAATGTTATGTCCAATACTTTTGTAACATATTTCAGTTATCCTGGACCAATTATCACAGTAATGCTGTCAAAGGCAACATCAAATATAACTCTTACTGAAATCACTGATTAAACAAATTGAGTTTCACATCTGCCAGGCGTCCCGTGACGACTCATATTTTTTTTTTTTTTTTGGAGGTACGGAACCCTAAAAAACTGGTCAAGTACGAGTCAAACTAAAGCACGATTTATACTGGTCACGGTTCGGTTACGGTCAGGTCAAAGGCACCTTTAAAAAAATATTTAAGCAAATTATTTTGCTGAGCTAAGTTATCGAAAATTAAAATGCTTTCAAATTTGTATTTTATAATTTTAATAAGTAGGTACCTACATGAGATTTTAATTACAAATTGATATGTAGTTTATCAATTGGCCAATAGCTCAAAATAACACCATATTTGCATGTAATTAATCAAATGTCACTAATATTAAATATTTTATTCGAATTTTAATTATTAAATTGATACATGCAAATGTGTTTTGCACAGGAGAAACGTATTGACACAATTCAAGTATTTTTAAATTAAAATATTTTATCTATAAATTTATTGCTGCTATAGATCTGACATCGTTAAACTTTTAAATACGTCCACAACAAAACAAATACGAGGGCGGATCAAATATAAACGAGCCTTTTTCAATTAAGCGCCGGATAGTAAGTTGTTCAAGGCGCATACGGGCGTTAGCAACTTGAAGTGGGGATATTAGGTGACACGGAAACGACTCGTCGTATTGCTGTGTTTGCTTCGTTAGTAGCTATCACAATGAGTGAGAAAGAGATGCATAGCAGCGTTGCGCAACGGATTATTATTAAGTTTCTTACACGTGAAAACGTGAAACCAGCTGAAATTTTGCGCAGATTGCTAGCACAGTTCGGAAATGAAACGCTTTCATGGCAACGGGTAAAATCTTGATGTAAAGAATTTAACGAAGGGCGTAATAGTGTCGAAAATGTAAATCATCCTCGTCGTCCGCGCACCAGCATATCGCCGGTTAACATTGCACGCGTTAGAAACCTTATTGAAGGAGACCACCACGCCACTGTGCTTCAGATATCTGTTGAACTCGGCATCAGCTATGTGAGTGTCCACACAATCATAACGAAAAACTGGGGATTCCGAAAAATTTTAGCTCGTTGGGTCCCAAAGTTGCTGAGTAAAGATCAAAAAGCTGCTCGAGTTCGCATCACAGCTTTAACGCAGGCCCAAGTCAGTGAAATGCACTAGACTCAGTCGGAGCACCATCCATATAGCCCAAACTTATCCCCTTGTGATTTCCACATGTTTGGGCCCCTCAAAGAATCACTAGGAGGCGAGCGATTTCAGACTGATGAACATATGGAGGTGTTTGTGGGCAACTGGATAGACTCCCGCCCTGCTTCTTTTTATGAAAACGAGATGAAAAAACTACTAATCCGTTGGGAAAAATGTATAATCATGAACAAAGGCTCGTTTATATTTGATCCATCCTCGTAACTACAGACAATGAAATGTCTCTTATTCCTTGAGGGAATTCTAATTTGCTACTCAGATATGTTCCATTGACAAGAAAATTATTTAGGGCATAAAAGCTGTTTTTAAATTATACTTCAACAGTATTAAACACAAAAAGTATATTAAGTAGTAATAAATAAAAAAACCTTTGGTTGGTTCATTAAATTTTACATACAAAAGAAAGCAGAACGTCTTTGTATTAATATTACCAAAACATCATATTATTATTCCTATTCTCTCTGTATCTGTATTTCGCTTTTGCAAAATTTTAGTTTTCGATATCTGTTTATTTTGATTCAAAAAGTTTAAGAATAACAACCCGAGGATCATCGTGTTGAGAGTAAAAACAAAGCGGGAGCTTAGTCAGATATCAGGTTTTAAAAGTTGGATTAGTTTATTTACACCGCGCTGACAAAACCATCCTAGACTTCTTCATTAAACAAATAGGAACCGATTTAACTGTTTAGTTAACGAAATTTAATACTACATAAGATAAACACTAGGCCCTATTCTTAATCCTTATTAAACATTACAAAATAGTAGCTACCGTTTAGTTTTGCATGACCTCACATTAATATCTACCATACGTTTATGTCAAACTCAAACTTGACATTACGTAACGTTGCAAACAGATTTGGGAACGAAAATCTCCTGATGGAAAAGCTTGTTTTCAAGGGCGAGGGGAAAATAAAGGGACCTTGCGACACGCACAGAACGGGCTTTTACGGTAAGGCTTTTGAATTAATAATATCTCCAATGAACGAATTAATTTATAAGGGCTATTTAAACCCCCATCAACTATGACACGGTGATGGACGCATTTAATATTAGGATGTCAGTAGGTAACCTACTCAAGGCCTCAAATGGTAAATACTTCAAAAAATGAATTAAGAATGATAAAGCTATAAAGCCAAAAGGAATTCTCTTAACCAAGCTAAGACACAAATTAATTAATCATTAACATGAAATTCTTTCATTTATTTTCCTATTCAGTGTGATGTGTGATGCTTCTGTCATTCCAAAGTTCAGTGTGTATTTTTCTTCTAAAAGTAATCGATATTTTCCACCCTCTCCTATCCACTGTTGTGAAATGACCCTTTCAAAGGAAAAATTATAAACAACGACGCACCGGGGGTCGGTCGTTTGTTGGTGACTTGAAGGTACCATTTTTTACGAGTTCAACGAAGAAGCCAAGCCCAAATAATTTCGGCCCTCTTTTCATGGGAAACCCCGAATTTCCACACGAAAGGTTTATCGACAGAGGACTACAATTCGCCCCTTCCACGTTCCGATACGTAATCAGCCGGAAAAAAAACTCGGATGGGAGCAGGACACGAACCATAATAGGTTTTAGCGGATTGATTTGGTAATGAAATTAGCAGCAAATCCCTGCATGCTGTTACCGTCGAATTAGTCAATAAATAACATCAGTGTCAATCCGCACGCTTTCAAATAAATTGGTTAAAATTGTGTAACACTGTCCGGAACACAAAGTGGTTAAATTAAAATTTGACACAAATATGTTAATGTTTTTGGTTTTTTTAAAAACAAACTAATTTAATGAAAATCTTTATAACCTATTTTCAATCTTATTGACGTACTTGCTATGCCCGCGATTTCGTCCGCGTGGAATAGTGACTTTCGGTAGCATTTTAAATTTTTTTCTTCTATATTTTTATTTTCTGGGCCGTAAGCCTTTTTGCTGACGTCATTACACAAAAACTTTCATTCCTTATTTTTGCCCCCTTTAGGGTAAAATTTTTATAAACTTTAAATGTCGTATTTATATCTAATCAAAAGCCTAAAAAATTAGTTTCAAGCCTCTAGCTTTATATCTACTTATCTATATCTGTACCAAATTCTCATTTAAATCGGTTCAGTAGATTGGACGTGATTGCGTAACACACAGACAATCAGAGTTACTTTCGCATTTATAATATCATAGATTAATATAGTTTAATGATAGTTTAAAATAGTTTATATAGCTTAGTATTCAATTACTTTTATTGATCCAAATAAACAAAACCTCTATAACCTTTTACACTTAATATTTTAATTTTCTGGGCCGTAAGCTTTTTGGACGACGTCATTACACAAAAACTTTCATCGGCTAATTTTATCTCCTTTAGGGTAAAATTTTTACAAACGTTGAATGTCGTATTTATTTACATCTAATCAAAAGCCTAAAAAACAAGTTTCAAGCTTCTATCTTTAAAAATTACGGAATTTCCGCACAAACATTCCTATTTCAACCCCTTACAACTCTTTTTTCGTATTAAAAAGTAGCCTATGTCCTTTCTCAGGCTATAGACTATCTCTGTACCAAATTTCATTTAAATCGATTCAGTAAATTTTAGGCGAGATTGTGTAGCATGCAGACAGAGTTACTTTCGCATTTATAATATACTGCGAAATCCTTTTTTATCGATTTTCCCATGGGAATAAGATATTTTCCCGCAGTAAAACGTAGCCTTTGTCTTAATCCAGGGTGTTAGCTAACTCCATACCAAATTTTATTAAAATCGCTCCAGTCGTTTAGACGTGAAGAAGTGACAAACATACACACTCACAAACTTTCCCCTTTTTAGTACTAGTGTGATGTCTAAAACTGGTGATTCTAGCTTTAGTGGTCTCTGCTGTTCGCCGATAGTGGTCATCTTACCTTCCTAACCAATAAGGGCAGCACTGATTTTATTTATATTCATAATTAAAACATCCATTTAAATAAAGATTTTATTATTATTACATAAAACCAGCTGCATAAAGCATAAATAGACGTATTATAAGTAGGTAACATAAACCCACACGCCATCTTTTCTGTTATGGATTTTAATCAAGTAGGGGTCGATTAACTTAATTATGTGTTGTCCGTTTTATTAGGTAAGCTCCTTATATTATTATTGAAATAATATTCTGGCGATTGTTTTCATTCAATTTTCGACAATATAACAGATTATCTCGTCCTAACCTTGATATGTTTATCTTCCCAAAATTTTCCGTGAGAACGTCTGATGCTGAGATACCTACCTACCTACCAAGTTTGATTACTTGGCAAACTAATAATTACTCTTTGCCTCTTCCTCGTTATCTAGGGAAATCTCATAAAGATATCAATTCAATTATTTCGCAAACGATGGAAAACGATGTTTATTCAATTAATTGAATCAAACAGTTAATTAAAAATTTAAACGATAAATAGGAATTTAATATCAGATAACCTTACAATTAGATGAATAACTCATAAAGTTTAGAAAAATATTTCGTCAGTTTCGTCTTTCTCTGTATAAGCACAAACCACTATTCATTTATTCCTTTGGTCCTTTAATTGAAACTAAAAAAGGTCTTCTGTCCTGATATTCAACAGACAAACCCCTTTTTTAGCGACTTTAAAGTTATTATTAATAAAAATATTAACAAATAAAAGAAAACACTAACAATAACAATAACAATTTATATATACAGAAACGAAGAAAACATGAAATACGAATAAATGAAGATTTATACAATAAAAAAAAGGAAGATGCAAAAAATTGAAAACCAAGTGACAAAATTTCAAGCGCAAGAATAGTAAAAATAAAACAACAAAAGACAACAAAATAAATATAAACAATGTAGGCAACTTACTATAGCTGGAACAGATCGTAGACTGTCTTGAGATAGGAAATTTATAGAGGGCATTTATACAAAAGGGTATACAGGGTTTTTCAAGTTGATGGGCTATTAGAAGTATATGAATTAGTAGAAGGAATTCAATTCTGAAACTTGGGCTCATTTGGTTATTGTTATTGCCGCTTTTTTAAAAATATTTTCAAGTTCGATTTACATCCGGTTATACCGGAAGTCGATACCAACTTTGTTATTTTAAATGGAATGGTATATTTTTTACGCTGAATTCGAATAAAACGTGTAATTCTAAGGTAAGTTTGATAACCAACTTGTACACCTATGACGATCGGTTTCTGAGTTAATTTAATTTATAAAAAAAAAATCGCTACCGCAACCCAAATTATAAAAAATCATAACTTCCACAAAATACGACTAAGAGTGTTGAAATTTTTACTAGTAATAGCTGAATATTAGTGCTAACGCCTTGACAAAATTGAATTAAATAATTTATACAGGGCGTTCAAAATAAAATTCTAAAATTGAAAAACTTCTAACACGAATTACCTCGTTTTTTCAAATGGCGCCTACTATTTTTTATTTTTACAATTGATTCCATCTTTTATCCTCTTTCGATCTATAAATAATAAACGTAGGCATTGTATCGTGTATGTGCATACATCTACTGAATTTTGTCCTAAATTAAAACGATTTTATTAATTAATCAAACGAAATTAATACCTACTAAAATTTGATCTGTTAAACTGTCTGTGATGTGGATAATGAAATTCTCGTCACTCTTCGGAGAGCTGTTCAATGTACCAATTGATTGTGTTTTGTTTTGCCCTTTCTGTCCGTCGCATTATTGAATTTCTGTTCTTTAATTAAATTTTAGATCATTATCAAACCAGTTCTTATTCAGTGGTGTAAAATCCATAAAAATCTTACACATTATTTATATACCTACCAATATTACCTATATAACTTTTCTAGAAGTTATTTTTATTAACAAAAGGAAAACACCTGGGCTCATTTCACAAAGTTTTAACCAACACTCCATTATATGGACATTACTACGTGAGTCGTTAGAAAATAAGTTTAATAATGCCATTGTGGCTTTTGCAAATTGCTCCTTACATATTGAGTTTTTTTTACATAAATTATCCTTAAATAAATTACTTGCAGCTTTCTGTTTATTAATCTTCTTAGTTCTACATGAAGTTTTCTTATTCCTAACCTTATATACTCTTCAGACTCGCCCTTTCCCTCATTCTCGCCCCTACAACTGACACATTCTCACAAATTCTCTCACATATTCTGTCTCTATTATCTTCCTCTCGCTTGTCTCCTCTTAATTCAATTACAAACCTTCATATATTTTCCTTTTGCACCTTTAATGCTTCCTTATAATAAAACAGATGGGCCAGTGTTTCCTCTCCCGATTCACACAGTCTGCAACTCCGGTCATTATGACCTTTTTATTAATTAGTACTTCTTATATTGTCACACCTTAATCTGGCCCACATTTCCTTATATTGTTTATTTTTGATAAAACTATTTAAATACTCTGCCCCAAATAAATCCGGCATTAAGTCCCTATATAAACGAGTATAAGTGGAACAAGCTATCGCATACCACTCCCTGTCTGACTCTCTTCTCCGCCACCTGTTCAGACCATCTCTAATAGTTTTCCACGTATGTCAATCATGTTCATCATAAGTTCGATATTTGACATTTAGAAAATAAAGACTGCAAAGTTAACGTTACTAGATTTAGAAATTAATAAATACAAATAGTTAGGCATCTGATTGAATGATCAAACAGATTGTAATAATTCCTCCCTCCTAAATTTGTTATGATTTGTATATAAACACCTTCTTTGTAATGTATCGCTCCATAAGTTTTTCTGTGGTTTCTTTGGATTATTTAGGCAAATGCTGGAGCAGTAATATTCCACAGATAGTCTTTCACTTCTCTCTTGTCCGTTTCGTCTTTCTTCCCCCAACCACCACCCATACATTCCCATTATTTCTAAAGAAAGCTAAAAAGGGTCTTCCGTCCTACCATCCGACTTTGCACTAGAGTGTAGGCCGGAGGGACAGCCCACTCACTAACCCTGGTGGAAAAGAAGCACGCAAAGGAATTTTTCGATGTGTAACATCTTTCCTCTCACTTTTTTGCAATCTGTGGGAGTGATTTCGTGAAATGGGACGGAAGTGTGTAACAGGAATTCGGGGAAGCGCGCGACATTTGAATTGACGAATGAGCGCGCGGTGGTAGAATTGAATTAAAATTGCACTACTCCTTGTGTCAGTTAAATAAAATACAATTTTCATTGAAAAGAATTATTCTTTGTTATGAAAAATCATTTCAAATAATACCTGATCCGTTTTTTTCAGAATATATTAATTTTAAAATTGCTTATTACTAAGGTGAGATGTCAAATGTTACACATCATATGCGACTACTGTAAGGCCGCCCGCACACTCGGCCACCGGTGGTCGCCACTAGACGCGACCACCGGTGGCTGACATCGACCACTAGCCGTCGCCACCGGTGGTCGCCACCAGACGCTATTGTAAAACGCCAGTGGTCGCTACTTTTCTCCTAATTTATTAATCAGGTCCGGCGTTAAAAAAATTTAGTTGCATTATAAAAGTTCAACATGGAAGCACTTGCTACGCTCCTTGTAATACGAAGACGACGCAGGAGACGTGAATTTATATTAATTAACCAATATTTTGGTACATATCCACAATTCATGCAATCAAGTGATTCACAATATTGACTGTCTAATAAAGAAATTCAAAGACAATGACAAAAATTTCAACATTTCGCTTTTCTTCTAAGTACCTACATATATTTAAAATATAAATAAAAAAGAAATGTATGTTTTAAATTTACAATTGTCAAAAAAACATAATTTTAATAAAAATGTCATGTCCGAATTCTCCCAGTCCGTCCCAGGGCCAGGCGCCCACACGGCCACCGGTGGTCGCCACTAGACGCGACCACACGCTGCGGACGGTGTTTTGCATGCAGTTCAAATGGCGTCGTCGCACACTCGGCGACAGCAGTCGCCCGTTCGAACCACGCGCTGCGAGAGAAGCTCGTTCTCGCTACTTGTCGCTGACGCCGGCCACTGATTCTCCGGCGCACACTTGGCCACTTTTCCGGGCCACAATTTTAACTGGGACGGACTGGGAGAATTCGGACATGACGTTTTTATTAAAATTATGTTTTTTTTTGACAATTGTAAATTTAAAACATTCATTTCTTTTTTATTTATATTTTAAATCTATGTAGGTACTTAGAAGGAAAGTGAAATGTTGAAATTTTTGTCATTTCTTTATTAGACAGTCAATATTGTGAATCACTTGATTGCATGAATTGTGGATAGATACCAAAATATTGGTTAATTAATATAAATTCACGTCTCCTGCGTCGTCTTCGTATTACAAGGAGCGTAGCAAGTGCTTCCATGTTGAACTTTTATAATGCAACTAAATTTTTTTAACACCGGACCTGATTAATAAATTAGGAGAAAAGTAGCGACCACTGGCGTTTTACAGTAGCGTCTAGTGGCGACCACCGGTGGCGACGGCTAGTGGTCGATGTCAGCCACCGGTGGTCGCGTCTAATGGCGAAAATGTTTGGCGAAACGATCGTCACTGTATTAATAAAGCAGTGAAAATCTAAACAGTCCAGGTTTTTTTATTCGTGATATATATTTTCATCAAAGAAAGGCCGAATACATACTATATACAATTCTGACTCTTTTATCTTAGTCGTTGCACAAAAAATTCGCTAATGGAACCCATTCGTTCCTCCAAGGTTTATTATATTCATGTATGGCTATATTTAATAACAAATACAGAATGCAAAAAGAAAACAATTTAATTCCTTATTCAACTTTTAAAAACATGATCTGAATATGTAAATCAACCACTGATTGCTTTCTTTGTGCCCGATTGACATTCGTACATTTTTAAATTTCAATTCTACGTACGTACCGAATACGAAATGAAAACTAGAGAAAAACAGATAGGTATATTGTATCCATTAATGTATTTGGTGCAACACAGTTTTTTCCTGTCTGCCACAGAAAAGCGATCATTCTTGCCGGTAACGAAATTGTAAAATCCTCGTCTGGAGGTACCGGGAATTCGTTTGGTTTTCGCTTCAGCTGCTGGGGGTATGCATGGTAATTCCGAAGGATTACTCACGATTACTCACTCTCCTATAGGTGTTTCGTTTGGCGTGCGGCCATTAACCAAAACCGACTGCCGAGTGCAGCAATTGTTTTCCTTTTTGTAACGTCCATTTCAAAGCAAACCAATTTATTATCTCTAATCTCGTACAAACTTACAAAATTATTCATCGTTTTCTCTTTGCCATTCGTCAATATTCATTCATTATAGGGATGTATTGTTCTCGCACAAAAAGAATAGCCGTAAGGGACAGTGCTGACACTGTCCCTAAAAACTCACACCTATCCAAGCCGATTTAGCAATGTGTATTAGGGGATGTTCGTTAACTCTGTGAAATGTTTTTATTGATGTGAAACATCTATAGCCGCTGGTAAACCGGATTGTTGGCGTGGCGATCGTGGCGATTGCATACCGTGGCGACGTGACGTTCGCCATACGCAAGCACCTGCGCGATTCTCTTCCCACTCGGTTCAACGGTGTCGTTTACTATAGTAAACTAGAAGATGGAAGTGAATTAATTATGATTGTTGTGCACATTTCACCTAATAAAAAAATTAATGATCTTTCATTTTTACATGAGAAATTATTTCCGTACAGTAACAGAGGTTTAATAATTTTTAAAACCAATAAAGATAAACTACCATTGATTTTAGCTGGAGATTTCAATGTAAATTTTACTAATGATGAATCAATGCCATTAATTACGTTCCTCCAAAAAGAAATTCAATTGCAAATTAACAACAATCCAAGAGAATCTACTACCAGATATGCAACAACAACAACAATAGATGCTGTATTTATTAGATGTCTTGATAATGTTATCTCCAATACTTTTGTAACATACTTCAGTTATCCTCGACCAATTATCACAGTAATGCTGTCAAAGGCAACATCGAATATAACTATTACTGATGTCATTGATTAAAAGAATTGTTGTCGCAACTTGAAATAAATTTTTGAATTTTTAATTTTTGTATTTAATAAAAATAAATTGTCATCATTTTATAGAAAAAATTCGTAATATTTGATTTTTTCATTATGTCATATTTAGTTCCTATCCTAATATTGCCTTTTATGCATATATACCGTGACGGTTCACATTTTTTTAAATTGGGATTCCAGCTCTCCCTTCACATATGGTTTCCCTAAATGAGTTTTTAATTAAAAGAGGAAAGGGAATTATAACAATTTTTTAAAAACTAACTACTTTTAGTGGCTCCTCCTCCCTTTTAAATATGAGAATTGGTAAGATTTTGCTAGACAGCCCCCGTCATTTTAAGCTCACGTAATTAACGGATGTGTCCTAATAAATTTGGGCTTTAACTAATCTTTTTAAGCACCCATGGATCCTTTGATATTGCTTTTGTAACACGCTAAAGTGCGGGTACTATACATCGTGCAGTTTTACTTCCACTCTTCATATATTATAATTATTCGGATCTCACTTCCTTACACTCCTTTGGGTCGTTTGCAATTCACTCAACTTGATAGATTTATGTAAAACTAAGTGAAGGGGAATATTTTTAAATTTCAAAAAACCAAAAATCAAGCAGGACATTTTCATTAATAACTTTTCCAGTAGTAGGAGGGGGTAATACAAAAAAGATGAGCAACACAAACACAGGAAAAACAGATAAATTGAATGAGTTGATAATATCCAAAATAATTAATAAAGGAAATTTAAGGGGGCGAAAATTTTTATAATTTTCTGATAGTAATTTGATTTTATTAGGTACCCAGTTAAATGCAGTCGAATAATTCGAAGTTTTATTGATCTTGTTGGGTGTACGCCACGAAATATTCGTTTTATGACTTTACATAATTATTACCAACGTTTCGCTAAATATTTTCTTGGTTTCCTGTGATAACATTTATGTAAAGTATAAAAAGTTTTTCACCTCTTACATTTGCTTTAGAGAAAAACTAAAAAACTATGTTTATGTAAAATTGTAAAACCCTTTCACCCCCTAACTCCCTTCTGAACCTTTTCAAAATCTAAATTTTACTAAAATGAATGGAATCCAAACTTTTGCTTCCCTTCCTCATTTCTTCTACTAAACACTTCGTTGCCTGTCTTATCCCATTTTTGGGCAAACATATAGCATGTAGCTGTAATATATGTGAGAACGCCCATAATTTAAGATTCTCCACTCAGGTAACTACTGATAATTCATGAAACCCCCCCTAGTTTCGATATATTTCGGTTACGTATTCTTTATCTTCTCCCTCCAGTGGACGCTCTATAGATACCAAGTTAAAAAACAAATTGAAATGACTAATGTTATTTTCGGTTCCTTAGAAATATGATATTCCTACGATTTCTCGGTTCCTGTAATTGCATCTACATACATAAGGAATGCGTATCCGTTCCGACCGAGTTCACGATTTAAGTTGACGTATGATCAAGGCTTCCACAAGAAGATAACCTATTGAATAAATAACGAGAAGCTCACTCTTGTAAGAAATGGAAAAAGTTTTGGGTTTCGTATCTTTTGTGTAAACTTTAATGTTTTTTTTTTCTGCGACGGTGACGGGTGAGGGAGAATTACGTTATTTTTTATAAAAATGAGGAAACTTTACAGATATCTAGGAGCTATCTTCGTATAATCGATTACATGTAAACTAGATGAGTAGATAATAGATTTAAATGTAAATATCAGATGAATTTCGGTGAATAAATTTATAATAACAAATAACCTGCAAAAAACAAAGTATCTAATTTTGATAAATGTATGAACTGCCAGTTCCCATTTTTCTCCTCGTTCTGTAAAAACTTGAAATCGAAGCCAAAGTGGAGTAAATATTTTTTATTAAGAGAAACGTTTTTCTTGGTGTATTGGCCTTTATCAAAACTAGTTTTTTGATGTTTAAAAACTAGATTTGATAAACATTTATATTCAGATTTTATCCTTTGACCTCCCTCAGAACAACGTGGCCTTAAAATTTCTGAAATTAAATTTTCATAGTAATTTTCTTTCAATATCAAAAAAAAAAAGAACCAATTTGAGGACAATTAAAAGCTTGAGAAAAATTAATGTGTAATTGTAGAGGAAACATTGTTTGTGGGTTGGGGAAATCTCTAGAGGTGGCTTTTGTCCAACAATTGACATATTTCATGATAATTATGATAACGATGATGTAAGAAATGAGTCTACATAATTCTAATAATAGTCATTTGATTAATGAAACCGTACAAAATCACCATTAAGGCTCATTGTTTTATTTTTTTCTGTGATTTCCAGCTAATTACTTACCTATATATGTTACATTCTGTATGTTCATCTCTGCAAACTAGAATGTTTTAAATTAACTGAAATTTTATTATTTTACTTGATTAATTTATGTGAAGGATGAAAGTCAAAAGTTAAATATTTTCTTCTATAATTATTATTTGCTTTAATTAAGTATAAATAATAAAAAGGACAAACTACATAGACCGAATGTTACTCTGAAACAAAAATCGTTATTCTGGCACACATTATAAACTTGATAAGTACAAAAATATGTATATCTCTTTTTTACATAATAATCCTTTCTCGTTTATGCTCGTAACGCCATTGTTTTCCAAATGAAACCCCTAGACGTTAACTAACGAGAAAGCAGTTGTAAATAACTTTTTTGAGCTTATTAAGTATGTTTTATATTTAAGTGCTCCCTTAATGCGACCCACAGTAGCCCGTTTTGGGAAAGAAGGAGATAGAAGTTTTTGTTGAAACTCCTCTTAAATGACCACCTAAATTACACAGCACTTTTCGTTCTTTGTCTGTTTTAAACATCGTCAAAAAATTGCTTTCTATTATTATTTTCGTTACAAGAGGATACGGTTATTTTTCTTCGTACAGCAAAAATAGGTACCTACATAAAATAAAGAAGCTGATTTACCAATAGCTTCAAAATGGTTGTTTTCTAAAAAATTATGGGTGCTGTTGACGACTCCAAATTAGATAAAACGACGTAATAAAATAGTTATGTAAAATACAGTGGCGGACTAAGGCTAAAGCGGGCCCTAGGCAACATTGTAATTCCAAGCTAACCAATCTCTTAACTTTTTCCCCGCTATTAATTGTTCTGAAGAAGGAGGCAATAGTTCATTTTCTTGTGATTTGTTTTGACCCTTCGTTTCATTGAATAGAAGATTATTCTAAAGATCCATTTATTGATTTTGGTGGATTTTTTATATAATACTCTCGCATTGCGTCTGTTAAGTATTCCGGCCATAATGCAATATCGTTTATAAAACTCTTAGTTTCATCATTACTTTGAGATGATTTTAAATTTATATTTTCTCCTTTTGTTCCATCTTCACAAACGGAATTGCTTGGTTTTTTTCTGCTGGTCTTTTTGCAGAATAGTTTCGTACACAAATGATGTTTCTGCAGTTTCAGCAGGTGAAATTTGTGAAAATGATGACGATTGTTGTAATTGTTCTCCATCTACAGCTAAAAATTTGTCCAACGATCTTTTCATTTGATTTGCCCCTTTATCTCGATCTGCTTGTCGCCTTCTTTTTTCACTTCCACTTAAATGTTTATAGGAACTCATTTTAAAGACCATACTTTTATAAAAACTTACATTTTTATTTTAGGAATTCCAGAAAGTATTAATTATGAATCCAAAACAATATATTTGCAATCAAGTCTAGATACTTAAGTTTTATTTGCACAATTTTCAATCACAACTCACATAAGATCCAATACGTTTAGGAGACACTGATTTTAAATAGCTATAATATACGTTTGACTTTTTAAACATGTGCATAGTAAAAGCTCGACAGGCGCGAGGCTCGATCGTATTTACACACATCTCTCACATTTCAGCAATAATTATTAATATCACGTTTTTCTGTTAAATAAAAAAATTTAAAACCTAATTTTCGGGCCCCAAAAATCACGGGCCCTGGGCACGTGCCTAGGTTGCCTAGGCCTTAGTCCGCCCCTGGTAAAATATCATGTTCTTAGTAACCTAACCTAACCTACTAGTAAGTACTTCCTTCTCATTGAAGATCAACGTTACCTACAATAAACACCAACATTTATTCACCAGTTGTGCTTAATAAACCTGCAAAAGCAAAAGGTATAAACAATTAATAGGAAAAGTATTAATTTTAAAATGCTTACAGTTTACCCCGCTAATTTTACATAAGTCACTTACCGTCAATTATAGTTGAACTATTCTGGCACTGAATTAATACAGTAACGTAACTTATGATGGTGTTAATCACCTGAAAGGACACCGATAAATTTGTTAACTTTATTAGTATTTAATGTTCCGAAAATATAATTACAGAAAAAACGAGTTTCCAATTAATGGGCTGAAGGTTACGAATTACGAATTCCGATTTAGTGTGAAATAAATGGATGGACGCCAATTTTAAAAATTCGAACGATTTCACTGACGGATTAACCTCCATGATTGTATTTGAAAGCTTATGGATTTGTGTACCAAATTCATTTGCCTGAAAGAAATGAATACAGTGAACTAAAAATAAAACACAGTTTTTTATAAACCAATCTATAACCAAACGATATTTCTGACTTATTTTGTTTTAGTCAAATTATTTTAGCAACGTGCGTACTATAGCTCTGAATGAAATTAAAGGATTCCGCAGAAACTTTGCTATTTCATAGTTCTAAGTGTACAGATAAGGAGTCTTAATGGTGCCAAATCTCAGAAACTACCCCACAACCCTCACTACCCCCCAAAGATGGCTAATTCTGTTTAGAGGAGTATTCTTAGACCACTTTCCAATTCCTTTTCAAACACTTTGATTCCCTTCATAAATCCTTATCCAAGAGATTGGACATTACTGTATTCAGTATACTGTATAGCACTAAAATATTATAATTTTTGTTGATTTCCGTGTATAAGATAATTTTTTTTAATTTCTGTAAGACAATAAAATTTTTTTCGAAATTATTTGTCCTAACAGCGTGAGTAAAGACGGATTTTGCAAATATTGCATTTTTACGTTATAAAACACTTCTTTGAACTTTTTGAAAGAAAACAATTTGACAATTACATTTTGCACTTTTAAACGTCTCGTTCAACTCCCAGTTTCTTACCATAAATATATTACTTAAGGATACATATTTTAAATTATTTTCGTAATTTTAGCAGTTCAAGTATTATCTAAAAAACAAAAATTGTCATGTTCCTTTAAAATCTCCCCGTCTAATATTATTGTATTGACTTAACTGCACAAAATTTATTCACTTATCTATAACTAGAAATTTGGATTGTTGGACTAATCATCACCCTGGTTGTTGTCCCTTACCTGACTGTTTATGGTTTCCCACGAATAGATGGTAATTAACACCAGTGCAAAATTTTTGATAATCTCAAGGGCCACATTAAAAATTACATAACTTCTTACTCGTTTACTCGTGTATGAAAGTACAGCCAAATCAATCGAAATTACTGTAGAAGATAAATTGAGAAAAAATAAATTCGCCACAATTCCCACTTCTAAAAGAGGCACAGCTTTGTGACAATGTCTCAGTATGCACCAGCGCAAATGCAAAATATTTTTAATCCTCTTAAATCCCAGACTGATCGTTTCATTTTTGTCATTTTCATTTAACTTTCCTATTTTCCATTTCGTCTTAATTGTCTCGCAGTAACTAATAAATTCTTTTAATCCCTTACATATCGTTTGTAATTGAAGTTTCATGTGTTTGTTAATTGTATAATTCAAGATTATTGCCAACCAATTACTTAGTTCACAAACCTTGCAAATTAATGGTAAAACAGAAGGGTTTCTGTCATCTGTGATGATAATATAAATACAAACCACAAACCAACATATTAAATTGGTTACGAAAGGCAGTGCAAGAATATTTGTACTTTTGTAGTTCATTAACGTATAATTTCCTCTCTTCAACAATCTATCTATTTTGTTGACGTTTTCAAGAAGCTTTTTCATCTTCTTTTTGCGGTATATTCCCTGGTACACCACCATACACCATGAAAACTGTGTTAAAATGCGAGAGCAAATATCGGCCAACAAATAGGGTTCTTTATTTCCCAAATGCAAAGCTTTGATAATCAGATCTCGAGTGAATAGAGCAAATAAACTGTTGGTCACTACGGAAAACAGTAAAAAAAGGGCGTAATGGTATCTTGATAAAGATGCCCCATTATTTTGTTCTGTGTCAATAAAGATTACCCCAAAAATTCGACCTGCAATAACTACTTTTTTAATTCGTTCAAAAATATCAAGTTGCATTTTTTTCGCAGTTGGAATATAAACGGATCACAAACAACCAACAGTATATTATATATGACCGTTGTTTTTCAATAAATATTTTTTTAAACAAGCACTTAACACAATGGAAGATTCCTATCACGATTATTTTTATACTTTTGTGATTAATATCAACTTTTTTTAAAAGTACCTAGTAATGAATTGTGTTATTGAATATGTATGGATATCTACCAGTGCGAGACGTATATTAAGCTAGCACGACAAAGTGCATTATAATTTGTCGCTAATTTGTTATCAAATCCAAAAATTTGTCGCTCGTGCCGTTTAGCCATAATCAGCTGGTATGCTAGCTTGATATCAAGTTAGCACTACACATAGCGTATACCGAAAAGGAAATATCGTAAGGTATATATATATTAAGACCATAATTTGTCGCTGAAAGATGACACATACAAAGAATTTGTCGCTGGTATATCTCCAACTAATAAGCAAAAAACTGCTAAAAAGCCATCAAACTCTCGAAAGGTAACGTGTTGCCCAACTTGGGGGAAACAGGGAAAACTTGTTTAAAAAATTTGGTAAATAAATCCGATCTCTTAAAACAAATGTAACAAAGAACTCCTTGATTAATTGTTTGATGGTTTTCCAGCAGTTTTTCGCTTATCAGCTGGAGATAAGACTAGCGACAAATTCGGGAATGTGTCATCTTTCAGCGACAAATTATGGTCTTTACAGTAATATCCTACGACATTTCCTTTTCGAGACGCTATGTGTAGTGCAAGCCTGATATCAAGCTAGCACTACAGCTGATTATGGCTAAACGGCACGAGCGACAAATTTTTGGATTTGGTAACAAATTAGCGACAAATTATAATGCAAGTCGGAAATCGGAAAAATAACTTTGTCGTGCTAGCTTGATATACGTCAGTGCGAGCTGTCTAACAAGAGTGTGCGAGCTGTCTAACAAGAGTAACCGAGCAATTGCAACCCCTAGAAATTTTAAACAGAATAATGTCTGTATAAATATTGAATATGTTTTGTAGAATTTTTCGATTAACATATGTACACTCGCCGATTGAGCAACTGAGCAAAGGCGGCATGTTGCTCCAATAAACCGTTAATATATTGAGTCGTCAATGCCTTAATACCTAACAAATGAGCAAGGGCTTAGGTTTACTCTTAATCTATTTTATTGCCAAAATTAATTAAGGAAAATTAAAACCACTTTCGAGCAGACTCTTTTGGATGTGAGGGTTGCATAAATACGTAATTGAATAAAACAATGAAATACAGTCAATCGATGACTCAAACGTCGATATGTCGAACTAAATTGGTCAGCAATAGCATCAAACTCTCGAATTTCTATTAGGTACCCGAATCGAATATCTTGATAACTTCAATAAGTCGAATTTTCTGGAGGAATCCCTTAATAATATAAAATTTTAACGTCTCTTATTTTTAGAGGTATTCTGTTCGTTGACCAAAAAGTAAAGTGGTGCACTGAAACAAGATATTACCTGCATCTATCCATCTGTAACATAAAATAAACGCTTACAAAAGCTCATTTAGAAAAAATAAGCACATACGTATGTATATGTATATTATAATTCAATAACTCGAAGTTTCGATACCTAGAAATTGTTTTGCGTCACTCGAAATTCGACTGTAATACTGAAATAATTAACAAAACTTAGTGGAGTAAAATAAAAAGAACTTTGTTAATGGACGGTGATAAATTTAAATCTTTTATTTGGCCTTTCTAGGGTGTTACACAGTTTTCGTCTTTCATAAAAGCTAGTATGGGTCCTCACATACGCCTTTCATTTGCTACATAAAAAAGTGGTCTCGCATTTTTTCGCGCAAATGATAAAAAAATAAGTTTTTTACAAGTTAAAAGCTATTAGTCTAAAAGCCTTTCCCTTAACATACATTTGTCAGATACGCAATTTTACACTTCCCCTTTCGAGTTTTTGACAGACGCCCGCTAAAAGGCTTCTAATAATTTATAAAGAAAACTTGAGCCCTTCTCAATTATTGGACCTTGCGGAATTAAGTGTAACTTGTGAAAATGACATCCGATAGGTTGGTAAACTTTATCTTTACCTTAACGAATTCTCAAAGCACTTTGTTTAAAATCTAATTGGATCAAGCCACCTTTAGAAGGAGGCAAGATTAATCAATCAATCGCTATTCTAATAAAATAGTTAATCAAACTCATTAAGAAAATATTTTTTCTCTCTTGGGTGAAACAGGATCGGCTTTTTGTGACCTATTTACAGTACCATACCCCAGTTAAGAGAAAATATCAATAGATGGCGATTTACTGACAGTACCCTGGCAGTATCTCAACTTACTCTTTTAGAGAAACATTGATTTGGTTATCGAGACTGCCTTTAGCGTGCTGATGTGATCGAAGTAATTTAAAATAGTAATTTGAATAAATTACTAACCAAAACCTTTAAGGCACTGATGGCTCACAAAATCCTTTTTAAATGCAGTAAAGCACTAAGACGTTTGAAAATTGATATGTGCTAATACTAAAACGCGTAACTATTCACAGTAATCTAATTCTATGATCTATTCAGATGCATTATCTTAAGTGATGGATAATGTTGACCTGAGAAAATTTAGTACCTACAAAAAAAAGGTTATTTGAGCACTGCGGGTCAAAATGTAATTTTAGAGAAAGCTCAGCTTTTCGCTTGGGTATCATTAAGTAAACCTAACTTTGCAAGGCTAAGAATATTGAAACGGTTTCCAAATAGGTGGTTATAAATGAGATATTCTATTGATATAAGTTTAATGTATTCCTTTACTGAAATTGGAGTGTTTCCATCGGTAACCTGTTCCTGCTTCGTGCACATTCACAATATTTTAAAAGAGAGTAAGAGGAAAGAAAGAAAGAAAGAAAGAAAGAAAAAAAAGTCGAAGCTTTCTATAGAGACGAGCATTAAATGTAGAATTAAAATTTCACAGCAATGAAATAAAAAATGTAAAAAAATATATCATTTACGTCTTGTCTCGACTATACGGAATAACCACAGGTAAACAAAAATTATTCTAATTATTTGTTATTCAAAACCCCTACATCCAGTGACATCCAGACTAGCATAAAAAGACTAAACTATCTACATATAAAAAAAAACGTATGTAATCAATATACAATTGGGTAGTTGATTAATTTTATTTTTCTTTATTGATGCTTCCTTATCTCACAAATAGTCTGGTATAAATAGTTTTTAATATTTTAAAAAATAAAAAAAGATATAAATGTTAAATAAGCACAATTAGAGAGAGATTTTTTTTCAATATTTGTTTTTGTAGGTTCAATCTACTTCCATCCCTATTCACCAACTCTATACATTCCTCCCATAATTTGTTCTCCTCGGATCCTCCCAAAACATACCTCAAACATTTTATCTCCCTGTCAAACATTCTACATCTTCTGCCCTCTTCCTTTCTCAACTATTCCTTCAAATTTTACTCAGTAATATTCGTACTCGAGCTACGTTGCTGTAATTCATTTTGAATGACATCTTCTCCTTCCAAAACCTTTAGCCGCACATGTGAATCCTCTGAAGGACTTTATTCCAAAACCAGACTTTTCAAAAATAAAGTAGACTTCGTTCCTTTTGTGTGAAAAACTTGATAATGATACACCACACAATGGACGAATGTGTTTTGCTCAAATATTGTGATACTGAGAATAAATAAGTTAGTATAGAGAGATTTGCTTTAGACATCCTCATCTTTCTCTCTCCCTTACTGCCACATAGTCACCAGAACGAAATATAGGTTCAAATTTGATTTATCTTCGTAACTTAAAAAAATAAAACGTTAGTGTTTGTTTTTCTTAAGCAGACTGCCTTTTGTTTAGATTGATCCCTACTTTACACTTTAATACCTTAAATAAGGGAAGGCAAATTAGAAATTGGCTACTAAAATAAAAGTTTTTTTACATATTTATTTGTTATTATATTTATACGTTAATTGTTTTGAATTATTATACAAACGTCAACGCCTACATTCACACACCCTTAAGCGTAAAACTTTCAGAAACACCTAAAAATTAAAAGAGAATTTCAAGCTCGTGGACCTGTATAAACTGCTTTTAAATTAAAAAAACAGTGTTTTCATTACAATATGTTTCACTTTACCTACTAGTGGAAATCGTTCAGCGTTTTAGAGTAAGTAATGGAGTTCGTAATATTAAAATCAATAACATGTTAAAACGAATCTCAGACCAACCCAACCTCTAATTTGTAAATTTCTAATTCCCTTCAGATTTGTTCTATGGAAGTTTTACTGTATAATACATACATATTAACTCGACTGTATTATCTTTCTAATTTTCTCTGTCACATGCGATGGTAAGTCTGGGCTGTATGGAGTGAGTTGCTAAATGGCCTGGAAAGGATCTCAAAGTTTTGAAGTTAGTATGGGATTTGATAGTGTCTTCCAAATTCTAAAATCTCCTCCTTTGAATACTATACCTCAACTTCTTTCGATTTCCCAAAGTATTCAGTAATACAACCTTTGTAGACTTCATTTTGAGCGATTTTTTATCCTTCTAAAAACTTTCTCCTTACCGCATATGTAGGTTTTCTGAAGGACCTTGTCCCAAACTCAGGGGCGGACTAAAGCCTAGGCAACCTAGGCACGTGCCTATGGCCCGTAATTTTTGGGGCCCGAAAATTAGGTTTTTAATTTTTTAATTTTTACTTTTATTTAACAGAAAAACGTGATATTAATAATTATTGCTGAAACGTGAGAGATGTGTGTAAATACGATCGAGCCTCGCGCCTGTCGAGCTTTTACTATGCATATGTTTAAAAAGTCAAACGTATATTATAGCTATTTAAAATCAGTGTCTCCTAAACGTATTGGATCTTATGTGAGTTGTGATTGATTTCTGGAATTCCTAAAATAAAAATGTAAGTTTTTATAAAAGTATGGTCTTTAAAATGAGTTCCTATAAACATTTAAGTGGAAGTGAAAAAAGAAGGCGACAAGCAGATCGAGATAAAGGGGCAAATCAAATGAAAAGATCGTTGGACAAATTTTTAGCTGTAGATGGAGAACAATTACAACAATCGTCATCATTTTCACAAATTTCACCTGCTGAAACTGCAGAAACATCATTTGTGTACGAAACTATTCTGCAAAAAGACCAGCAGAAAAAAACCAAGCAATTCCGTTTGTGAAGATGGAACAAAAGGAGAAAATATAAATTTAAAATCATCTCAAAGTAATGATGAAACTAAGAGTTTTATAAACGATATTGCATTATGGCCGGAATACTTAACAGACGCAATGCGAGAGTATTATATAAAAAATCCACCAAAATCAATAAATGGATCTTTAGAATAATCTTCTATTCAATGAAACGAACGGTCAAAACAAATCACATGAAAATTAACTATTGCCTCCTTCTTCAGAACAATTAATAGCGGGGAAAAAGTTAAGAGATTGGTTGGCTTGGAATTACAATGTTGCCTAGGGCCTTGCCTGGAGCCTTAGTCCGCCACTGTATTTTACATAGTTATTTTATTACGTCGTTTTATCTACTTTGGAGTGGTCAACAGCACCCATCATTTTTTAGAAAACCACCATTTTGAAGCTATTGGTAAATCAGCTTCTTTATTTTATGTACCTATTTTTGCTGTACGAAGAAAAATAACCGTATCCTCTTGTAACGAAAATAATAATAGAAAGCAATTTTTTGACGATGTTTAAAACAGACAAAGAACGAAAAGTGCTGTGTAATTTAGGTGGTCATTTAAGAGGAGTTTCAACAAAAACTTCTATCTCCTTCTTTCCCAAAACGGGCTACTGTGGGTCACATTAAGGGAGCACTTAAATATAAAACATACTTAATAAGCTCAAAAAAGTTATTTACAACTGCTTTCTCGTTAGTTAACGTCTAGGGGTTTCATTTGGAAAACAATGGCGTTACGAGCATAAACGAGAAAGGATTATTATGTAAAAAAGAGATATACATATTTTTGTACTTATCAAGTTTATAATGTGTGCCAGAATAACGATTTTTGTTTCAGAGTAACATTCGGTCTATGTAGTTTGTCCTTTTTATTATTTATACTTAATTAATGCAAGTAATAATAATAGAAGAAAATATTATTTAACTTTTATTACTTTTAGCCTTCACATAAACTAATCAAGTAAAATAATTTAATTTCAGTTAATTTAAAATATTCTAATTTACAGAGATGAACATACAGAATGTATATAAGTTATAGGTAATTAGCTAGAAATTACAAAAAATTAAAACAATGAACCTTAAAGATGATTTTGTACAGTTTCATTAATCAAATAGTCACAAACTTTTATTAGAATTATGTAGACTCATTACTTTCATCATCGTTATCATAATTATCATGAAATATGTCAATTGTTGGACAAAAGCTACCCCTACAGATTTCCCCAACCCACAAAAAATGTTTCTTTTACAATTACATATTAATTTTCCTCAAGATAGCTTTTAATTGTCCTCAAATTGTTTCTTTTTTTTTTGATATTGAAAGAAAATTACTATGAAAATTTAATTCCAGAAATTTTAAGGCCACGTTGTTCTGAGGGAGGTCAAAGGATAAAATCTGAATATAAATGTTTATCAAATCTAGTTTTTAAACATCAAAAAACTAGTTTTGATAAAGGCCAATACACCAAGTAAAACGTTTCTCTTAATAAAAAAATCTTTACTCCACTTTGGCTTCGATTTCAAGTTTTTACAGAACGAGGAGAAAAATGGGAACTGGCAATGCATACATTTATCAAAATTAGATACTTTGTTTTTTGCAGGTTATTTGTTATTATAAATTTATTCACCGAAATTCATCTGACTTACATTCGAATCTATTATCTACTGACCTATTTTACATTTAATCGAATATATGTAGATAGTACCTGGATATCTGTAAAGTTTTTATAGAAGTATGGTCTTTAAAATGAGTTCCTATAAACATTTAAGTGGAAGTGAAAAAAGAAGGCGAAAAGCAGATCGAGATAAAGTGGCAAAACAAATGAAAAAGTCGTTGGACAAATTTTTAACTGTAGTTGGAGAACAATTACAACAACCGTCATCATTTTCACAAATTTCACCTGCTCAAACTACAGAAACATCATTTGTTTCCAAAACTATTCTGCAAAAAGACCAGCAGAAAAAGAAAAACAATTCCGTTTGTGAAGATGGAACAAAAGGAGAAAATATAAATTTAAAATCATCTCAAAATAATGATGAAACTAAGAGTTTTATAAACGATATTGCATTATGGCCAAAATACTTAACAGACGCCATGCGAGAGTAGTATATAAAAAATCCACCAAAATCAATAAATGGATCTAGAATCATCTTCTATTCGATGAAACGGAGGGTCAAAACAAATCACAAGAAAATGAACTGTTGCCTCCTTCTTCAGAACAATAGCGGGGAAAAAGTTAAAAGAGATTGGTATTAAATTTCATTCCTTTGTGTGAAAATCCATCTCTTGCTCAGATATTGTGATACTGATGTTAGTGTAAAGGAAATTTGCTTTAGACATCCTCATAAATAAAGTATGTAATGTGATCGCAATTCATTCCTTTTATTATATAGGCCACCCTACCAGAATGAAATTAAGGTCTAAATTTGATTCACCCTCGTAACTTATAAAAGCAAAACGTCAGGGTTAGTTTTCATAAATAAACTACTTTTTCTTTCCCTTTTTCTTCTTGGCTTGGAAATCGCATACTAAAATAAGAGTTTTTTACGTATTTATTTCTACTTGAGATACGTAATACAAATCTAGATGTCTTTATCTTTAATTGTTTTAAATTTCCATACAATCTTCAACTCCACATTTACATACTATTATTCGAAGTTATATTTCCAGAAATAATTTAAACACTTAAAACAAATTCAAGTTCGTACACTTCGTCCTTCCGCACATTTTTTGTCATATTTTGTGTATATAATTTAAAGTAATAAAGCGTTTTTGGAACAATGTAAGGAAAATTTTATTAGTTTAATCGTGCAGAAGTCACGTTTCTTCTCTTTTGAACTATTCTCGATAACGAATGTCAGCGAAATTGTATTTTTCGAGAATAATTACCGTAAATTGTCCTGCAATTAGCAAATGTATCCAGCGTTCGTTCATTCATTACATAAATGTTAGATTCTACTCTATTTTAATTAAAATTATAAGTTATTGAAGTTATAAAACGCCTTAGCACATTATTACTGATGAGTGAATACTAACTTTTACCCGTAGGTAGCATTAATAAGCAGACATAAAGTCTTTTTTGTATAAGTATAAAATTACTCCAAGGCTTTGAGAATTCCAATTTCAGTAGATACAAAAAAGTAAATTTGACAAATAGAAGCTTTAATATAAGTAAAATTATTATGATGAACACGTTTTAATTCACTTAGTCTCCCTCTTTTCTATCTCATCTCAAATAATTTTTTGTAAGTATATTTCTTTATTTTTGATCAAAAGTAAATATTTTTTGCTTATCAAAGTAATACTACGTTTTACGTAAAATCTCTACAATTGTGATCATAGAGAATTGGACAAAACTATTAAGTTCGAAGAAAAACTATTAAAAATTTCGTCGAATGTTTCGCTATTTATTTATAGCTTCCTCAGCAACTCATTTTTAATCTTTCCTCTCGTCCAATCATCTTAAAACCAAGTGTGTGGTTAGTCATAAATCAGTTAAATTAATCTAAAAATCTTTTTGGCTTGGTTACAAATGTGAGAATAGACTCTAAAAATACCGGTCAAGTGCGAGTCGAACTCGCGCACCGAGGGTTCCGTACAAACCTGTATATATGTGATGTAACTAAAAATTTAAGGTTTTCGGAATTTTTCCTTTATATGTGCTATAAAACATTGCTTCATGCCAAAGTTCAAGATTCTAAATCGACTGGAAGTACCCTTTAGGTTTTGATTCCCTTGCGAGTAGTTGCGAGTTTGAAAATATGCAGCTTAAATTGCTGTTTCTTTTAGTTGCGTTGACATAGAAGTTTGATTTTGTTACAGCTTAAAGGTATTATAGACCTGAGTATTTGATATTAATTTCAATTTAATACCTCTACGCGTTCATGAGGAAAGGGGTAGTAACTTTAAAATTATTAAAAATATTTTTATTATATGATGTAACTAAAAATTTACGATTTTCGCAATTTTTCCTTTATCTGTGCTATAAGACGTTGCTTCGTACCAAATTTCAAGATTCTGAGTTCACGGGAAGTACCCTGTAGGTTTTGATTCGAAAATTTGCGGAAATTTGCAGCATAAACGGCTGTATCTTTTGATTGCGTGGCTTAGAAGTTTGATTTTTTTACAGCTCCAAGGGACAATAGACCTGAGTATTTGGTATAAATTTTAGCTTGATACCTCCACGCGTTCCTGAGAAAAGGGGTCTTGACAGACGGACGGACGGACGGACGGACGGACAACGAAGTGATCCTATAAGGGTTCCGCTTTTTCCTTTTGAGGTGCGGAACCCTAAATATATACACAATCAGACACCCGATGATGCCTCATGTTTAAGAATAATTTATAATTTACAATTACTGACAGAATCCGTTTTTCAGTTTTATTAATTGTAAAATATAGTTTAAGTGTAACGAAATTGTAAATTATGTTGTGTTTTTGTTCTTTTAAGAAAAAAAAGTTTTAGTGTTTATCATTTTTAGAGTCTATTCTCACATTTGTAACCAAGCCAAAAAGATTTTTAGATTAATTTAACTGATTTATGACTAACCATACAATTGGTTTTAAGATGATTGGACGAGAGGAAAGATTAAAAATGAGTTGCTGAGGAAGCTATAAATAAATAGCGAAACATTCAACGAAATTTTAAATAGGTTTTCTTCGAACTTAATAGTTTTGCCCAATTTCCTATGATCACAATTATGAAGATTTTACCTAACACCATGGACATGAAACAAAACTTATTTACTACGTTTTATTTTGAACTTACCAATAAATTCCTTTTTCTTAATCCTTCAAAAACTACCAAAAAGTTTTAATTTTCATACTTTCTACTATTTTTTCATGAGAAATATATTCTTCTCATTTTTAGGGTTCCGCACCTCAAAAAAAAAAGCGGAACCCTTATAGGATCACTTCGTTGTACGTCCGTCCGTCCGTCCGTTTTTCTCAGGAACGCGTTGAGGTATCAAGCTAAAATTTATACCAAATACTCAGGTCTATTGTCCCTTGGAGCTGTAAAAAAAATGAAACTTCTTAGGCAACGCATTTAAAAGATACAGCCGTTTATGCTGCAAATTTCCGCAAATTTTCGAATCAAAACCCACAGGGTACTTCCCGTTAACTCAGAATCTTGAAATTTGGTACGAAGCAACGTCTTATAGCACAGATAAAGGAAAAATTGCGAAAACCGTAAATTTTTAGTTATATCATCTAATAAAAAAATTTTTAATAATTTTAAAGTTACTACCCCTTTCCTCATGAACGCTTAGAGGTATTATATTGAAATTCATATCAAATACTCAGATCTATATTACCTTTAAGCTGTAACAAAATCAAACTTCTATGTCAACGCAATCAAAAGAAACAGCAATTTAAGCCGCATATTTTCAAACTCGCAACTACTCGCAAGGGAATCAAAACCTAAAGGGTACTTCCAGTCGATTTAGAATTTTGAAATTTGGCACGAAGCAATGTTTTATAGCACATATAAAGGAAAAATTCCGAAAACCTTAAATTTTTAGTTACATCACATATATGTATACAGGTTTGTACGGAACCCTCGGTGCGCGAGTTCGACTCCCACTTTGCCGGTATTTTTTTGTATAAACATTTGTTATTATCTTCTTCCTCTAATTACGTTTTAGGAAATTAATATAAATCATTACAATGCCATGTTTGGTTATTGAGGGCAATTGTAGATATGTGAACAAGTTTTATACTTATTGGCCATGATGTTATGTTCTCTATTCAAATTGCATTGTTTCGTTTTCTTCTTAGCGGAAGTAATGTTATTTCTAAAACGAAACAAGTATGTCTGAGAAGCAGTCGAGAATTTATGTATAAAGAGATAGAGAACTGTATCGATACGTTTTGTTTAAAATAAGAAAGTAGGTTAAATACACTTCGGAACTAGTCGTTCCTATCTCATGAATGAAAATTACTCAGAAACGAACACAAACTGTATAAGCACATATCTTCTATGTTTGATGTTTACTTTATAAATTGAATAGCTGCAGGACATTTAGTTTCTAGGTTTCATTCATTTTATAGGTTTAAATTTTTATGTAGGTACCTATCATGAATTTTTAAACGAGTAATACACTTACAAAGGAACAGAAAATTCGATTTCAGAATTATCATTAATTTTTTATTAATTGCAATGAAACTATTTTGTATCTTATGTTCTAACAGAGGCAATGCCGTTTTGCAAAATATACAGTTAATTATTTATTTATTTTCTCCTGTCTCTGCATAAAGTGAGCAACAGAACAGCCGCGTGTCATGTGTTGAAGCGGTCTGGTAAACGTAAAGAAAACGCTTATTTTTTTGTGACCTTTTTCATGATGTTAAAATTGAAGTAAAATAATAAGAGCAGAAATATTTGATTTGCTCCTGTATACTAGACAAACTCCTGATGGTCCTGATGATGGTACCTACAGTCTGTAATTGATTCAGGTGTAGTGGTCAACTGGTCACAAACAAAACTTCACATAAAAGAAAATATAATCAGAACCGAAAACACGAACGTGTTTTCTTTTCGGAAAGCTTTTGCAAAACCTACCTATATTAGGTACAATAGCACGTTTTCTCCATATTTTATGATGGTTCATTTTGTTTGCTTTCATCGAAACCGTCCGCCCTAGAGCACGTACCGAATAAATCGGATGTTTATTGCAACCTACAGCTTTAAAAATTTAATAATTAGAATTCCGTGTATTAGCATCAACACGTTTACGTAAACTGTACAAAATTAAAATCTCCAATTTTAATGCAACATATGTATCTACGTATGTAATTTGAATAATTAAAACTCTTTTGCCCTTTCACAGCTTGTGTCGTTTAATTAGGATAGAAATACATATATAAATGCAAATACATATAACTTTTATCATGCAATTACTTGGGGTACATGCTGACAGAAAACAAAAAAGACGATGTGCACATAAGTAACCAAGTAGCTAAAGCAAATGCACTGCTGGGGAGAATATGGGGAATAGGACAAAAATTGTGCAGATATAACTGGTAAAGAAGGGTGGTACTATTTAAGACGTTAGATATGGGGATGGAAAGAGTATAGAATAGTATAAAATATTTATAAAGGGTATATAAAATGGGTGTTGCGCTTAGAAAGAAGTACCCCAGACTACATCTTAGGAAGGGAAACAAAACGTGGGAAAATGGTGGAAGATACAAGAAGAAGGGTTGTACAATATGAAGAAAAATTGGGAGAATTACCGGAAGGGGACTTAAGAAAAGAGATATGGAGGGAAAAGGTATTTGAGATTGGGACAAAAAATAAATATGATGTGGATAGGGAGAAGGCCTTAACAGAAATGGCAATTAGTAAAGTACAAGTGGAAGAGTTGAAAGAAAATGGATTGAATGTTAGTAGGATGGTGGGGAAAAGATGTAATGAAATAGTAAGAGGTGAGGATTTGAGCAAAATATGGGAATCAAGATACGCGAAATGTATGAGGGAGTTTATATGGGTAGAATGGCAAGGGGATGGGTGCCAGGACACCTAAGAGAAGGAAAAAGTATAGAGATAATATGTAGCTAGATTCAGAATGGGGAATGAGTGTAATTTGAATAAGTTTTGGATGGAAGAAAATAATAGATTGTGTAGAGTATGCGGAGAAAAGAGTGCATCAATGGAGCATGTATTAGAAGAAGTAACGGAGAAGAATGAGAGGGAAGGACTTGGAAGGATAATAAATGCGGATGGTAGTGGTCTGGCCCTATTGAAGCAATTTTTAAAAAGGAGAGGTGTGGAAAGTGGGGCGGGAAATACAGGAAAAAATGATTATAACGGGAAAGGAAAAGGAAGTGCTTAGTTTAAATATATAATGATAAAATTTTATAGGTTGGAAAATAAATAATGTTTCTTTTTTTCCTTTTATATGTAGAGATGTATATATAAACTTATTGTTTCAATAAATATATATCTTTTATCGGTGTTAGTAACAAAAAAGTGTATCCATTTAATTACTTGGTAACTTTATTTTTATTTTATTTATTTCACAAAATCTTTATAATACCTAGAAACAATAAATTAGTACAATAGTTCACCCTGGTTGAAATAATTAAAAAGCAATTAAATTAGAAAATTAAACACTAAACTTTATTATATTTACCTATATATTTATTTATTATGTATTTTGAAATTCTGTTATTTTTAAATTTAAATGTTTAGTATCACAATGAGATAATCAGTAAAACAAAAAAAACATTTTTTACTTTTTATTTAAGAAAGTTTAGCTACCAAAAAATTCGTGGTGTTTTATTTATTGAAGTACTTTTAAAAATATTTATATAGACATGTTCAAAATTGCTTTACTCGAATATCAGTCGCCATCTTTAGGATAAGATGAAAAGTATGAGACTGAATTCTGTACAAATTTAAAAACTATTCAATTATTTTGTTACAGAAATGATTTAATAATTCATTTTTGAGTTTTTCACGTTACTTATGATTAATATAAAACATAAAAAGAAAAAGTTCAAAGCAATTTCTACCTGCAAGACATCCTCTGACGTCAGATGGCGTATGGATTTAGTTTCAGTGGCTTTAAAAGAAAATCCAACAAAACTTTAAACTTTTATTAAATATAATACCTTCCTATATAATATAAATTTATGTTGACTTGTATTCAAAAAGTTTAAATATAACTATATTTATCTAATATAAAAATAATTTTAGACTATAACATAAATCAGTAATTTCACCATAACGAAAAATATGCTAAATAAAATTAAAGTTAGTTTTAAATAAATATTCAAATTTGTACATAAATCGATAAAATTATGTTAAATACAACAAAAAGTCTTTTACCATATGTATTTAAAAAAAAGTTATTTTTGTTCCAACTGTGTATTTTATTTTAATATAATAAATAATAAATAACATCTGTATAATAGATAAGGGTCAAATATTTCGTGTAGTTTCAAAAGATACAAAATCAAGCAGATCTTAACCCGTCTTACAACTTTTTAATTTGTCTAATTTTTTTTTGTTATTTTTATTATTATTAGCATTGAAGCATACAAAACTTTATATGCATGGAACTTCTTATTACTCACTACTATTCTAATAGATAATTTATGTATTATACGTACACAGAAAAACAAGTTGGTTGGTTAATGTACATATTGCGAAATTGATTTCGTAAAAGTCTAAATTAAAACCGTATAGGTATGTATAATATACACATACAGATATGTATACTACTTGCTTACTTATATGTAAATAATGTTGTAATATCTAAATATCTATAAAAGATACTCTTGGCACACATCTTTATAAATTGCTTTTAATCCAAAATATGCTTAAAACGATCTAATTTAAACTATTAATAATATAATTGACAGTAGAAGCTGTTACAATTGAAACTTATCCATAGATAATAAAATAACAAAGTAAATCGAATAAGTTTCAAGATATTCATTGTGGGACACACAGTAGCTTCATTAGGTGCGATGATTAACAAAACCATCGTAAATATCTTAAAACTTTGTCGTTTTACTTCATAATTTTAAGATTTAATTTATTTTACCCACCTTGATATACATAGATCGTTCTTAAATACATTTTATTTTTAATTACATACTAAATTATTAATATAAAAAAAGAATGGCTTAGTTTTTCACTATAAGACTACGTTATAGTTTTAAATTACATTAATATTTTTTTGTAAGATTAAATTCAGTATTTTTTCTTAAAATATTTTTTAATAGGTTGATACCAAAACTGGGCATATCCTTAATTCTTTGGGCTTCAAAATATGCTTCAACCACTGTACCTATTTCAAGCTCTTTCGCGAAAAAGTAGTCGGAGCTTATTGTCAAATTACTTTAAAAAAGTGCTTCATAAATTATATTTAAAAAAGGGCATCGAGCACTTTTAAACTACTTAAAGCAATTAAAAGTGCTCAAAACCCTTTAAATGGGCTTAAAGCCCTTTGAAAGTACAGAGTAAAGCAAAACCACCAAAAGCCCTCGTTTGACGTACTTCAAGCCATTAAGGTGCTTAGTGCTTTGAACATCATTACTTAAGGAATCTGTGCTTAAAGCTTAAAGCCATTTTAATGAGGGCTTTATCCAGCTCTGTTATGTATTTATTAGATACTTAATATTTGGCAATGCTTATTTTTTTTAATTCTTGGACATTATAAATTAAAATCATTTTTCTCACATTATTAAAAACAAAAAATTGGAGAAATCTATTTTTTAAGTCAAGAACTACAAATGATTATTTATTGTAATTTTTATTAACACATTTCATATAAGCAACAAGAACTGAAAGGTTTACATGAAGAAGCCGAGGCAGTGCCCCCCTTGAAATGAGAAAATAAAAACAAGAATGTTTTTTTACATAACACCTGATTCTCTAAACGTTTTAACCGCATGTACCTATCTTAACGTAGTGTTTCTTAAAGGTGTTTGTGGGGATGTTCGTCTTTGATGTCGTGGGAGCATCCCCCTCATGTGTAATTTGCTTTATAACGAGTGTTAATTAAGAAAAGAATTAAAATTATAGCAATTATTTAAATTAGAAAGTTTACGTGAGGTTTTCAAAGACCCCCTCCAGTTGAATGAGATTTTGCTGAACTCTTCCCATCCTTAAATTTCAATCTTTGTAGATCAATCAAGACCTAATTAGTGCAATAAGACCTTATGAATTCTACAAAATTCTCAGTCTAGAGTTGTTTTGTACCAAATTTAGATTTACAATTTTTTCCCTGTTCTTTACGTAGGTCAGTACCCAAAATTTAAAAACATCTTTCCCCAAGGGGGGATGGGAGGGAAATTTCCCAAAAAAGGAATTTTCAAAAAAAAGGTTTAAAATAAAAAAAAATTTAAAAAAAAAGGAAAATTTTTTTATTTCTTTTTTCAGTTTTTTGTCTATTTTAACAGAAAGGCTAAATTTATTGGAAAGGGGGGGGAGAAATAAGGAAGGGGATTTATTAAAAAATTACCCAAAATTTTAAATTTTTAAAAATTTAAAAAATTAAAAAATAACCTTTTTTTTTTATTTTAAATTTCAACTTACAAGGGTTGAAATTTTTTCTTTGGAATTTTTAATTTTAAAGGGAAATTAAAAAATTTCAGAAACTCCGGGAATTTGTTTCCAGGGTTAAAATTTCGGGCCTGACATCTTTCCAGTATTATGCTGATTTCATTCTTAAAGGCAATATTTTTTATTTCGTTGTGTGTTTCCGCTAAATTTTTAAAGTAAAGAAGAAATGTCTTATTTAATAAAAAAATCTTCACTGAACTTATTTAAAATAACAAGGGGTTTAGCACGTTTAAAGGGATACCAGAAACCCACCAAAACCGGGCATTTTGGCAAAACGTTTAATTATTTTTTATTTTAACAAATTATCATTGGGATTTCCCCAATAATTAACAGAAATTTTTTAAAAAAATTTAACCACGCTTTTTACAAAGGCAATCAGAACTGGGGGATACCGTAAAACGTACTTTCCTTTTATTATGTATCCTAATTTCCCCGGGTTTTTAACCAAAAACCCGGGTCCCTTTGTTAAAATCCGAGTGCGTCTCAATCTCAAAGTCAGCAACTTCCTCAATGTAAATATTTTACCGGAGACCAAACTGGCTTATCCGTGCCCTTAGATGGTACGTATATAAAAGGCACCTTATTCCCCAAACACCATAACAACATTATCTCTTGTCGAGTTCTGGTAGTTACACCAGTAGCGTGAATAGAGAAAAAGTGTGTGTTATTAGTTACATTCTTACAAAAGTTAAAAATGCAGTGTTCTCTGACAGTATTCGCCACCCTGCTCGCAGTGTCTTTGGCAAATCCAGTTGTTTACCCTGCTGTTCCAACATCTAGTCAGTACCATTCTCAGGATGGCCTGGGTCAGTACAGTTACGGTTATTCGGAACCCTTATCCGCAAAATCCGAGATCAGATCAGCAGATGGTGTGACAAGGGGTGGCTATTCCTTTTACGACGCCGATGGTATTCTTCGGACCGTCCAGTACATTGCCGACCCACTAAACGGATACCAAGTCGTTTCTTCCAACATCCCCGACGGTGCTAGATCTTTAGGTCAACAATTCGTTAATAAACCTGTTGAGGACACACCGGAAGTTGCTGCTGCGAGGGCTGAACATTTGGCTGCCGTTGAAGAAGCCAAAGCCAGATTGGCTGAAGCTGAAAGAAATGATAGTGGTCAAGAAGAAGAGGAACGAGATGAAGAAATTGTTGTCACTCCAGTACCTTCGAACGCAATTAATGATGGTCAAGCATCGATGGCTTATTCTGCAGTACCTGCTCCCGTAGCATTTCCTGTTCCGGCTGCTTATTCGTATTCTTACACGACCCACCACGATACTGGCGCCGAACATCCTGTAGCCGTGGCCTATGCTACGCCACTGATAAGATAATTCACTGTTTCTAAATATATTATATATTATTATGAAGATGTAGGTATAATAAGTTGCATTTTTGTACGTTGGTCTTTTTAAAATGAATTTGTATAGTGTTGTAAAAATTTTATCTGAATTACTCAATAAAAACATTGGGTATATTATTGTTATCTTACTCAGAAAATTACAAACTAATGGAAAATTTGATTAGTCTGATGCTAGAAAAAATCTGCCTACATGGAATAAAATAATAAATGAACCCTTTTAGGTATAAGAAAGGGCAAAATGTCGAGTGCTGTTTTTACAAAAAAAAAAGTTTTTACCCTATAATGCCTATCGGTACATTAAATTTTGTAGAACAAATAGAAGAATGAAAGCTTTAAGTATTAATTTCTTTCAAGAAAAGTTTAATTGTATCATTATTGAATGTGTTGACCATCAAACTCTTCTGATGATATCAGTAGTAATATCTGTTAAACTTATAAAATCTTCAACATTTTAATTTAAATTTAACTCTAACCACTCTATACTTTTAAAAAGTTTATTAAATATAAATAATATTAAAATATTACATACATTCAAATAACTAAGCTATTAAAAAGTGTACGTTCTTATTGTTAATCTGATTGTCCAAGTCTGAATTCTCCAAGGGAATATTTTCCCAGATATGTAAATATATTTTAAACCCTCCCTTGATATTTTTTAGTATAAAGTAAATGAAAACTATTTTTATATTTAATATGATAATCCAGTTAGAGAATTGTTTAATTTGTAAATTGTCTAAAAGGGAAATTTTTTCAAATTGTGGAATATAAATTTAAATATGTATATGTAATCGTCAATCATCCCTAATGTTTCGTGATACGAAACTTATTTAGAAATGAAGATTTTTTCTAAATTTTTAAAAAAGCTTCCCAAATTTTGGAATACATGAATGCAAATATATCTCAATTTTTTCTCAATATTTTGCAATATAAAATACAACGATATTGTTAAGGGGTGAAGGCTTTTATTATTAATCTGATAAATCAGGTAAAAATTTTTTTACTATGACAATTCTCTAAATTAATTTTTCAATATTTGATTATAAATATTTCAAATCTTTCTCAATATTTTATAATGTGTTAATTTGATAATGCAATACTTTTTGATTTGAATTTCTTAGTTCTTTAAAAGACATACATTTCTAAATTTTGGAATATTTGAAACTAAATATGTGTATCTGAAATCTTCCCCAATCTTTTGTAATACGAAATAAATCATTGCCATTTAGGGGTGAAGGATTTTATTAGTAATCCAGCGGGTTTATTATTAATACTAAAAATCTATGCTTAATATTTTTATTTAAATTTCCTGAAACCTTAGGAGGTATCTGTCTTAGATAATTTAGCAATTGAAAGGTCTTTCCCTCGGATTTTTAACATAACAATAACCTTTACCTATGAAGCACTGGGGGAAAAGATGAGACACTTTTGCATTTGAATATTTCAAAATCTAGGAAAGTATTTCTCATAAGGAATTTAAAAATTTAAAAAAATATCTAAATTGTTAAATTTCTTTTATTTATTTATTACAATACATTAGGGAAGATTTAAGATATAATTTACACTCAAATATATTCTAAAAATGTAGAAATTAAAAAAAAAATAACTGAAATTATTTGGGTAAAATTTAAAAAAATATGTTTAATTGTTTTGATTTATTTCATATTGTAAATATAAGGGAAATTTAAGATATGTAATATGTTTACATTTAAATTTTCTAAAATCCGGGAAGTATCATTCTTAAAGAATTAAGAAATTAAAAACAAATTTTAAACCCCTTTAAATTTTTAGGGACCCGTTTGAAAAAATTTTTTTGAAGTCGAAAATATAATCTTACATCTTCTCACCATATTATTAAATTTTAGGTAGGTACTTTCTTTTCTAAAAGACTGAATTTTGTTTAAAAACTACTAAACACAACATTTAAATAAACAGGGGGTTGTTGACATGGCCATATAGACTTTTGACTACGTAATTAAATGCAAAAAACGACAAAAGGAAATTCCAAAAAGTAAACTACCGAATCAGACGCTTCGATTTTCCCTGGGTGCTTGACCCACACAATACATTTTTGCTTACTGAAGTTTGCGTTATCCAGGATTCCCTTTTCACTCCCTTATTCGCCCCGTCACTCCATAAAAGGGGTTTCGCGACATCGCACAGTATTACAACTAGCAAAAACTTTCAATGTCACAGAAAGTTCAAACAGAAAACCCAACAACAAGGGATTCTCTTAATCCTTATTTTAATTTTAATTAGAAAGGGTAATTATTAAGAAGATGCATTTGTATATTTTGCGTAATATAAAAAGCAGTTTTTAATAATTCCTAAAGGACAATTGCTTATTTGTTAGTTATTTGGACTAATTTTGGCTTTAAACAAATTAAATTTAAACTTGAGTCGTGACTTAAATTAGAAAATACAAAATTGGTTGAATTAGTGCCAGAAAATTGTATATGAAAGGTCACAGGGAACGGAAAATCTTATTTAGAACGCTCTGTACTGTATAAAGGCGGTATTATTTATCATATCAGATTATTGTTGCATGTCCTATTTATAGGAAGCGCTGTTTGATCTATTGTTATCGAAAAAAAAAATAATTCTGCTTTGTTTACTATAATAAGTAGATGGTTCTCACGATCAGTTTTAAATTATGTACGTAGATTCATATATATACACATTGCATGTATGGTATGTATATAGTGTATATAATGAAAAAACTCTGCAGCCATGTTCACGTTAGTGTAGTGTTGAGAAAGGAAGTAGCAGTCCAATAGTTCTCGACTTGTCGCCGGGTAACGAGTCGTTGTAGTTCGCGGCAGTGAAGGCAGTTATCAGGTGAACTTCGTGCCGGTATCAGTGAATTTGTCGTAGTTCAGTGAAAAAATGTCGATTGCCGGTAGAGAAAAGACCGAAAATGGCACATTCGATTTCCCTTATATGAAACCCCCGACAAAATCCACATGGGAAACGATAAAAACCGCCCTGTGGAATCCTGACACCAAAGAGGTTTTCGGAAGAACCGGCAAAAACTGGGGTAGGTTTAAAATACATTTGTTAAACTTTTTTTAGCTCCAAACTGAAAACGTTTTGTTTGTTTACTGTTTTTGTTGCTAAGCAATTATTATGTGAATTGAATACCGGTTTTATTCATGAATGCACTTAATACATAAATAGTAGCTGTATGTACCTTCAATTAAAAAGTTTTACCTACGCTTACAATAATAATAATACATAATTTGATAAGAAAAATAAATACTTTAAACATTTCCTACATACATTTCTAGGTACCTACAGTTAGATAATAAATAATGTGAGTACATACCTACTACTATTACATAAATTGATAACAAAATTTATGATCCGTTTAAAATCCAACTTTTTCGTTTATCAAAGAATTGCAGTTTGAAATTAATTAGGTATTCAATCAGTGATATATGTATTAATTGCCTAATACCTGATAACAATATAGGTACATATAATTGTGTTTAAAAAGTTACTTTTTCATTTATCAAAAAAAATGCAGTTTGAAAATAAGTTTAAATTTAAACAATGGGTTAATTTAATCAATAGTAATATGTACTTAAATATTAATTACCTGATAACCGTAAGTATCTATAATTCACTTTAAAAATCAATTTTTTGATTTATAAAAATTAATTAATTAGGTAAGTAGTTAATAGTATCTATTAATTATCTAATTGATTATTTTTTAATTACAAATCAGTGTTTAAAATTATTACTCAAAGTATAAACCAAACAGTTTCTTATTTTAATGTCAGTGCACCGTCCTAAGCATAAAATAGGTCATTTGACCTTTCAGCTGAAACGTTTTGGAGATTTCGCAGAATGGGTGCAACTGTATTTCATTAAACTTCACCTTTTAAAAAGCAATTTGAAGGTTTATTTTCAAAATTTTAACGAATGGACTCATTAATAAAATTTGTAATTTGTAATAAATAAATAGGTACCTAGGTATAGGTATATAAGAAGTACTCTTATGGTTAATTTTAAAGCTATTATGAGTCTACTCAGGTGAAAAGAAATATACCTAGAAGGAGCATGATTAAAACTCCTAAAGTAGGAGAAGCAGAAATTAAAAATTGTAGAGATCGACTGGCAGATTTGCGAAAATATACTGTAATACCATTTAAATGAAAATTACTGTATATACAGTAGAACCTCGATAAGATAAAGGCCAAGGGAAACGTTAAATAATTTGAGTTATTGAGGTTTTTACTTACTAAGGGTTTAAGTTAAGGAGTTTTTATTGGTTTATATTTTTACTTACAGAGGTCCGTTTATGAGCGTTGTTTAGGAATTATAGAGATAGACGAGCTAGGTTCAATGTAAATGAAACTTGAAATGTTATTATGTACATACATACTTTATTTTAGGGTTAAAGGTACGTTTATTCAAGTTTATTTTATTCTACTTAAATAGTCGGTTATAATTTTTTTTTGTTTCAAACAATTCACACTTTCTACATCAATTTTATTATTTACTGAGGTGCGATGCCCAAATTATTCGTTTAAGTTATAGAGGGTTCAAATTTTAAGTAAAAGAGGTTTTGGACTCCGAGGGGAAGGGAATACAAAATTTTATGAATTTATAGAGGTTTTTACGTTATCGAGGTTTAAGTTATCAAAGTTCTACTGTAATTATATTTTGTTATTTTAGTATTTTTTTCTATGTGGTACCTACTATAACTAACCTATTAAAATTATTTATTTCTAAAATCCTTTTAATTTATAGTGTCTTTAATTGCTTGTAAATTAGCTGTACCCCAAGCATATTTTTTATACCTAGATACAGTAGAATTCGGTTATAACGACTATAAGAAACTTAATTACTTTAACAGTCATATCGAAATATGTAGGTAGTACCCAATTATGTACCTTATAATAATATTTATTATTCTGTTTAAAAGCGATTTTTTTTTGTTTATAAAAATCGATTAATTAAGTACATAGGTAATTAATTTATTCAGTCAGTACCTAATACCTACGTATTAATTACTAACAGCAATACCCGGCGTTGCCCGGGTAAGAATATATTACACGTTTCATGGAACATTCTAGAATATTCGCGAATTTAGAACTACCCAGAACATCCCATAAGGATTCAAAACATTCTCTAACTTTTTTTAACATTCTGAAATATTCTTGAATGATCTTTAAGATTCTGGAACATTCTTGAACATTGCCAAATCATTCTGAAATGTTATAATAAAACATTCTTTTACTTCTTAGAACATATTTGAACTGCTTGTAATGATACAAGAAGAATGAGCTGCCTGTAACATTCTAAAAAAATCTGCTTCATTCTCATCCCCACTCCGTGCTGTTTACTGGGTGAGTAGTGACATCAGTAGACGCCTGGGGGGGATGACTAATCGATTGATAATAATTGATCAGTTATCGACCACTGAGAGTTGAAGATTATTACAGTACTAATATCGTTATAAAAAATTGGGAGTTGGTGGTAGAAGAATGAAAATTAAAGGTTATATGTATTTTTTAATGCCAAATCATAAAACAATTTTTAAAAAAAATTTTGCCCAAAAAATAAAAAGTTAGGGGTGGGCTTAGGGGTATGAAAAATAAATTTTTCGCGATTATCAAACCTACTGAATATGCATCTAAAATTTCATAAAAATCGGACAAGCCGTTTCGGACGAGTATGGTAACTTTCTAACATTGTGACACGAGAATTTGATATGTATATTAGATTAGGTACCTAATTGAATATTTTCAGCTGCAAATAAAACTATTTAAAACAGTTACATAAACTTTAAAAATTATTAGGCGTATTTAAACAAAACAGTTTCTAATTTTATTGTCAGTGCACCGTCCTAAGCATAAAATAGGTCATTTGACCTTTCAGCTGAAACGTTTTGGAGATTTCGCAGAATGGATACAACTGCATTTTATTCAATTTCACTTAAAAAAAAAACTGGTTTTTATGTTTAGTTTCAAAATTTCTTTGAGAATTAGCACATTTATTTATTAGATTTATAAAATTTATAATAAATAAATATATGAAAGATACTCCGAGTCATGGCTCAAAAATATTATAAGTATTATTAGAAAGTTTGATTTAGCACGAGCATGTATATAATGAAACGAAAAGAAAGAGCGTGATTAAAACTCTTAAAATAGAAGAATCAGAAATTAAAAATTTAAGAGATTGACTGGCTTATTGCCAAAAATACACTATGCAGTACCATTTAGATGAAAATATACTGTATATGTAAAATATGGTATACGGTACAAAACGTAACAACATTATTAATTTTTATTTCCAAATTTAATCTGAAGTTTAGTGCTAAGTCTATTCTTTTACTTAATAATTTATAGAATTCGGTTTAAGCGAACGCCAGTCATAACGAACAAAATTCAAAGAAAAAATAAAATATTCCATTATTCACTGTATTAGCCTTTACATGTTGAAACTCCATTTTAACAATGAAATAAAAGAACACTCTTTTAAGTTTCAAATATTTTATTTTATAAGTCCACAACGACCGTTTCGCCACACTGTGGCTTCATCAGGTGGATGAAATACATTAACGTATATTACAAATTGTGTTTCTTGGCATCGCTATTCTTAGAAAACCAATTTTCTCGGTGAACACAAAGAAATTTCGTGGCATTAGGTAATACATCATAACAGATCGTTAAAGTTGCTGCCCACTATTTTTTTTTTTGTTTTTACTTTATAAACTAACACAACATTAGGTATTAAAAATTACATAATCAAAAACACTTACAATTACCTACCTAGCCACTATAAACAATTTTGACATGTGATTTTATTCATTTTCGACTTAACTGAAACTAAAACCTTATTAAAGGACTATTATAGGTAACTACTGCAGTAGGTATGATCTATATTATATCTACGTATGTACCTACATAATGATAATAATAAGGTAATAACATTTTCTATACATCTTGTGCTATTGGAGAACGGCAAGAACAAAAGTGGTTCTTCTCGTTATTACCCCCTTGAACCAGTTTTTATTGTGTGCATATACATACATTTACTCGGAGCTGCCACATTATGCAAGTCAGTGGAGGCTACTGCAACAAGAATTTCAAGACGTACATCAAGCTACCACGACAGTTATTTTTCCGATTTCTGACTTGCACTACAATTTGTCGCTAATTTGTTACCAAAACCAAAAATTTGTCGCTCGTGCCGTTTAGCCATAATCAGCTAGTATGCTGCGTATCTCGAAAAGGAATTATCGTAGGATATTACTGTATGGACCATAATTTGTCGCTGAGAGATGACACATTCAAAGAATTTGTCGCTAGTCTTATCTCCAACTGATAAGCAAAAAATTGCTGGAAAGCCATCAAACTCTTGAAAGGTAACGTGTTGCCCAACTTGGGGGAAACAGGGAAAACCTAATTTAAAAAATTTGGTAAATAAACCCGATCTCTTAAAACAAATATAACAAAGAACTCCTTGATTAATTGTTTGAGTGTTTTCCAGCAGTTTTTCGCTTATCAACTGGAGATAACACTAGCGACAAATTCGTTGAATGTGTCATCCTTCAGCGACAAGTTAGCGACAAATTATGGCCTTTACAGTAATATCATACAATATATTCGTTTCGAGATACGTTATGGTATAGTTCTAGCTTGATATTAAGCTAGCATACCAGCTGATTATGGCTAACCGGCACGAGCGACAAATTTTTGAATTTGGTAACAAATTAGCGACAAATTATAATGCAAGTCAGAAATCGGAAAAATAACTTTGTCGTGCTAGCTTGATATATGTCAGTGCGATCTAAGAAAAGACTAGCGACAAATTCGTTGAATGTGTCATCTTTCAGCGACAAATTAGCGAGAAATTATGGCCTTTACAGTAATATCATACGATATATTCGTTTCGAGATACGTTATGGTATAGTTCTAGCTTGATATTAAGCTAGCATACCAGCTGATTATGGCTAACCGGCACGAGTGACAAATTTTTGAATTTGATAACAAATTAGCGACAAATTATAATGCAAGTCAGAAATCGGAAAAATAACTTTGTCGTGCTAGCTTGATATATGTCAGTGCGATCTAAAGAAAAGACTAGCGACAAATTCGTTGAATGTGTAATCTTTCAGCGACAAATAAGCGAGATATTGTGGCTTTTACAGTAATATCGTACGATATATTCGTTTAGAGATACGCTATGGTGTAGTTCTAGCTTGATATTAAGCTAGCATACCAGCTGATTATGGCTAAACGGCACGAGTGACAAATTTTTGAATTTGGTAACAAATTAGCGACAAATTATAGTGCAAGTCAGAAATCGGAAAAATAACTTTGTCGTGCTAGCTTGATATACGTCAGTGCGAGCTAAAGAAAAGACTAGCGACAAATTCGTTGAATGTTTCATCTTTCAGCGACAAATTATCGACAAATTATGGCTTTTACAGTAATATCATACGATATATTCGTTTCGATATACGCTATGGTGTAGTTTTAGCTTGATATTAAGCAAGCATATCAGCGGATTATGGCTAAACGGCACGAGTGACAAATTTTTGAATTTGGTAACAAATTAGCGACAAATTGTAGTGCAAGTCAGAAATCGGAAAAATAACTTTGTCGTGCTTGCTTGATATACGTAATTTTAAGACAGAAATTTAATCAATAAATGGACTAGTTTTTAAGTAAAAAAGACAAAAATGTGCAAGTGTTCACTGCAGAAGAAACAACTGCATTGGTAATCGATGAACTTCTGCATAATATTTTGTTCAATTCGAGAAAATTTGCAGGAATCTATACTTTATTGATTATATTTTTGATCTGAAATCACTGTTGTAGAAGGTTAAGTAGTAAATTTGACTAAAAATGTATTTTTTAATTTTACATTGAATGCAAATCAACACTTTACAGTAACCATTTAATCGTTTTCAGCGAGAAAGTGAAAGTAGACAATGTAAACCTCCTTTTTCGTGATATAAACTGCATGGTAAAGCTTTTTTATATATTTAGTAGACCATGAAAAATGCTAAGAATAATCTCTTCGACGAGACAATAGAACGTATGTACATCGGTACTCCTCTACTTTGCCGGAGCAACTCTACTACTAAATGGAATTCATACAAAATTAGTGAAAGCAGCTAATATTGTTCTTATTATTTATTATTGAAATATTCGAAAATATTTTTGCACAGTACAGAAAGCTATTTAAACCCCTTATAAAATATTTTTACCATAAAGTAATTGCTAACTTAAGAAATGTCCATTTATAGTTTGAGCTTTTTCTATTAATTTGAACCCTTCCCTCTCCCTTTATGAGATTTGGCAAGTGCTTGTAGGACCCCTATTATCCTCTTATATGAGTTTTTAATTGACGAGAAAAAAATTTTTTTAACAATTCTTCATATGAAATTTTGCTAGACTTCTTTCTCCATGCTTTGAGCTTATGTAATTAATGAATGTTCCTCTTTTGAATTTATTAGAAGTTTGTCGATATCACTTAATTATTTTCGATATTACTTATTTTATTTATGAGAGAGTAATAATTTAATTTTGGATTAAATTAATAGACTTAAAGAAGTTACAACATAAACGAGTGATGATTTAGTATTTAAATCGATCGATTAATGTAGGGGAGTAGGATTGACATCAGCCGTACCGTATAATCATTATCAGCTATACCATTTGAAATACACATAAAACTTTATTATACTAAAATCTTCTTTTTACCGTTTCTGTATTTTATCCCTTTACGTTTCTGAATATCGAAAAGACTAATTTAGGTACCTAGCGATACAAATTTCGTTTTTTAGTATTTCTTAATCACTAAATACCATTTATAGTGGTCTATATGTATCAATTTCATGACAAAGTGAATAACACATTTGCATCTAAAGTTTTGTCATAAAAATAAAATACGATATTAATGTCAACTTTTATAACATTATCCTATAAAATTCCCAATTATGCAATTACTGACACCATATTCCTGTAAATACTGATTATCATTAAAAAATAAGTAATAAGGAAATTGTTCTTCGGTTTTGGAAAATTACGGATGCAATATACTGAATATTTATTATCAATCTAATGATAAACGATTTTGACACTTGGTGGTCCTTAAAATACTGATAAACAAAGCACTCTACACTATCATTAGTGTACGTAGGTATTGATAATAAATACATATTTCATATCGTTATACTCATAGTCATTGGAGATTTATTAATATTTTGAAATAAAAGACTTTAAGAACAATTTTAATGTTGCTTAAATATTTTCTTTCTGCTCTTTCACTGAGCTTATTATTTTTTTTTGCTTATAAAATCGATTCTCGATAAATTCTGTAAGTAAGTACATACCTATCACTAGAGATTGTGATTTTATAACCAATCGATTAACGCATAAACGTACTCTTTAATATTTACCATAAACATTCAGTTAATGTCATGAAAAAGTACCTAACTAACCCTTGTAGCAACGCAAAAGTAAATAAAAGAAGTATGGGTGATATTTAAGAAAAATTTAAATTGTCAAAAATTTTGATTACCTAAAAATCCTTTTTCAGAAATTTAATTTTTTAAAAGTATCTTAGAGCTCAAGCCTGTACCTATATCACCACCTAGTGATATTATATTAACTTCTAACATCTCAATAGTCTTTCTATAGATCTATTTATGGAAGCTGTCCATGGCGTGCTGATGAGATGGTAAATTGCCTAAACTTAACTTGTTTAACATAAAGTTAATTCCTGTAACGTTTTTCTGTTGATTTTATTCCTTGTTGTGTTTGAGCTCGTTCAATAAAATCTTTGATAATAGTTTGATCATACAAAATTTCCATTCCACCCCATTATTCTTGAACATAATCCCTTACTAAACGATTACATGTATTTTGTAGGAGAAAAGGCGCCAAAATGTCGAGTCAAATGGGATTGTCTAATAGCGATAAGAGGGTGTACATTTCAATTATCCCCTTTCTTCTTACCGGCCCTCTGTCTATATATACGATGTCACGCTAACGTTATCCAATTTTTTTTACTCTAGAATGAGGATGAGTTGGTGGCTTTGACATTAAGCTATCACGTATATATACACAATTGCAAGGAAAATGAGATAAAAATAATAAAATCAATTAATCAAAATATACTTAAAATGTTTTCACTTGTACAAAAGAAAAATAAAAAAGAATAATAAATAAACTATTTGAGAGTTTAACATAAAGCAAACTGTACTACGAATTAAGTATATCAAGCTAGCACGACAAAATTATTTTTCCGATTTCTGACTTGCACTATAATTTGTCGCTAATTTGTTACCAAATCCCAAAATTTGTCGCTCGTGCCGTTTAGCGTGCCGTTTAGCCATAATTAGCTGGTATGCCAGTTTGATATCATGGTGGATTTGATTTGATGGATTTCCAGCAAATTTTGCTTATCAGTTGGAGATAAGACTAGCGACAAATTCTTTGAATGTGTCATCTCTTGGCGACAAATTATGATATTTACAGTAATATCCTACGATATTTCCTTTTCGAAATACGCTATGTGTAGTGCTTGCTTGATATACATCTACGAAGTGTATTTTTTAATAGTGGCTATTATTTTAGTTTTGCTTAAGAAATTACTTTCACTAAGTAACTTAAAACAATTAAGGGTGGACACAAAATTCCTTTAGGTTTGAAGTATTCCCATCAATATTTTTTTTTTTAGGAAACTGTTTTGAAGTTCTCGATGCTAATTTAAATAAGTTTCACAGAATCAATAAAAACCTAAGAAAGTTTCACGTTTAATAATTATATAAAAAAAAAAAATAATGATTCAATGGAAAACTAAACCCCCATATGAATATTATATAAGTAGGTAGTTTTGCACATACTAAAAGATATGCTGTGTATTAAACACTTTGACCTAAATATTCCATCATTTGCAAACATGCATATGTATACACAGATATATACATATGTAAATAATGTAGGTTTGCATATACGTATGTAGGTGTCGGTGTGTGTGTGTGTGTGATAATCGACGTTTAGCATTCGAAATTCTGGATGCTATTACGCAAATACGGGACTACGATGGGCAGACGTCACGATCTCTTGGGAAACTAGGACTGAAGGTTTATTTATACGTTTCCTGTTAAAAATAGGAATAGAACGATGAGAGAACTTTACCAACGAATATTAATTAGACAACGCGTTATTCGTTATTCATAAATCTTTTAACAATAATATTTCGTGTTGTCTTATCTACTGTCTGTGTGCCTTTTGGATCGATAAGGCATCTTATTTATACTTAATAACATTAAACATCATAAAAATTGAACAAATTTGGCCTTATTTGATTGCCAAAAACCCTAATAAAAAGTCGATAAATTAGAACCACATTATTTTGAATTTTTAATAGGAAAATCAACCGAATAATCAATTTCTCAATATTACTAATAGAGCTCTTATTATAATAGATTAAATTAAACTAATACAATAATTTAAATATACAAATATGTAACAGAAACGTCGCAGAATGACTAAAAGTCTTCTTCAGGATAATGTAAAACACGGAGGTTTCTTATATTTTTCCATTCTTCATGATCGAATGCAATTAATAATTTTTTGTATGTAGATGGTTTCGGATATAACGGGACTGATATAAATTTTATGACGCTGTAAACGATTAAATTAAAAACCAGATAATGACACCTACACTTTACATTTGAAATGTACAGTATTTTCTTGTTTCTGGTTACTAATTTCACCTTGACAATATAACTAGGAATATCTTGGATTGTAGGGTAAGAATGTAGTAAGGTGTTGATCTAGTTTACCTCAAGTAGACGAAACTTTCGATTTCATACGATAAGAGGGAAATATTACATGACCTTTGCCTCTGATGATGAACCAATTTAAAGTAGAAACCTACTTTAAGAACTGAATTTTGTTAAAGTTGAAATCCTATGCTGCTATCGACGGTATCTATTTTATTTTTTACTAGCAGCAATTCCAGGCGTTACCCGGGTAAAATATATTACACGTTTGAAGGAACATTCTAGAATATTCGCGAATTTAGAACTATCTAGAACATCCCATAATGATTCAAAACATTTTCTAACTTTTTTAACATTCTGAAACATTCTTGAATGATCTTCAAGATTCTGGAACATTCTTGAACATTTCCAAATCGTTTTGAAATGTTATAATAAAACATTCTTTTACTTCTTAGAGCATATTTGAACTCCCTGTAACATTCTAAAAAAAATCTGCTTCATTCTCATCCCCACTTCGTGCTGTTTGCTGGGTGCGTAGTGACATCAGTAGACGCCTGGCGGGGATGACTAATCGATTGAAAATAATTGATCAGTTATCGACCACTGAGAGTTGAATATTATTACAGTACTAATATGGCTATTAAAAAATGGGGGTTGGTGGTAGAAGGATGAAAATTAAGGGTTTAAAGAATTTTTTTAAATGCCAAATCATAAAATAATGAAAATAAAAAATTTTGTCCAAAAAATTAAAAAGTTAGGGGTGGACAACCCTTATCACTTAGAGATATGAAAAATAGATAGTTCCAGATTCTCAGACCTACTGAATCTGCATATAAAATTTTATAAAAATCGGTCAAGCCGTTTCGGAGGAGTATGGTAACTAACATTGTGACACGAGAATTTTATATATTAGATAATAAATGTTATAATAATCAAGGTAATTACTATTTGCGTTACATATTTTAAAGATTCTACTTATGATTGTATATTTTTCTTCTAAAGTCTATAGGGGAAAAGAAAATAATTTAATATTGTTTCTAAAAACCAGTGGCGTAGCCAGAGTTAGTCCATGGAGGGGGATATCAAAACATAGAACTAGTATAACCCATAAAACATGAATTAAAAAAGGTGCATTTCCACTTCATGACCTGGCTTAGGTTTTTCCCAGTTCGAGACCTATAATTTATACCTGTGTATTATATATGTAGTTTAATTCATGTAGTTCTATATGCCTATCAGCTCTAACGCACTTGAATTTGGCCAAACATGTAACAGATAGATAATAAATTAATTAATAAATATATTAAAAATAACTTGGAAATTTATAAATTAAGAAAGTTAAACACAGTAAAACATTTAATTATATAATTATAAGAGAATGACAAGACCACGACAACACTCACTTTGTTCGTGTTTGCTTTACATACCATAACCTTCTGATCTTAAGAAATCAAACAAAATCGTTCTTTGATTAATAAGTCAAGGTGAACAAACAAAAAGAAATATAACGACCTAAAAAAAAAAATAGATTGAAAACGTTTGTTAAAATTTAATTTCAAATCAATATTATTCCAATTCAATCCGCTGATATTATACGTCTAGGGGGTAGACTGAAAATGAAATATATTGTTAAAAGAATATGCATATGTTACTCATTTCTTCCTTGATTTTTTTGCGTATGTTAGATTCAGAGCCAATTTCAAGTGTTAAATAATTTATTTTATTGAAAAACCAAACCAACGTTTCGCATACAGTTTTTAGACTTTTTAACCCTTGAAATCGGCTCTGAATTTAACATGATACATATCTTCTGCATTTTAATTACCTATTTCTTTTTTTTTTTTTTTTTACGAAATCATGAATGTTTCTTATCTAAAACAACGTATAACAGTAGCTGCATTAAGAATGAAACATATATTCGAAAACTTGAATCTCATTATTTGTTTCATCTACACGTTTGTCTGTTGTATGCAACTAATTATCACGACTTCATCTGTTAACTAAAATTGTGGATGCGACTCGAATTCTATTTTTGATTGTCATCCACGTGGGTGTTTTTCACATCGCATCACATAAGTTAGTTAGTTGGTCGTTTTCCGTTTAACTGAAATAGCCAATGCCGCACGAGATGACGCACGTTAAAAAAATCAGTCATATCTGGACCATTCAAGTGATAACCTGCCCTTGTACTTGTTAATTTATTAATCATTGTTTGGAAAATAAATTAGCAAATCGCTAATATGTAGAGTATCAGAATACCTGACAACTACTTACCTACTTATTACGTTTTAAATTTAAATTGTGTAAATTTTACACCTGATGCCAATTGAGACGTCCTTCAAGAAGATTTCTGTATAATAAATCTAAATAATTAATGAAATGTAAAAAAGTCCTTTAAATTTTATTTCTGTAGTTTCTTTTTAATTTCTCCTAAAAATCTAGTATGTACTAGTTTTTTTTTAATAAAAATATTTAACAAACGTCTTAACCAAAACTGAGGAAAATGTCAAGTTAAAAAATTCGTATCCTCAGTCAATAATAACAACCATACAGAAATGGTAACTTACGAACCGAAAAAAGATATTACACATTTGTTTATATATTCTTGTACCATGCACTTTTTATTAAAAGATGATGTCTCCCAATGCGGTTGCATGTAACACAATATCCTTATGTTGGGTTTGTAAGTTACCAGTAGTGCATGTTTGAACACTTCATGCTTTTATATAACTCGTATTTTTTAGGCAGTCTCTTATCATATTTCTTTTTGATGCACCGTGTTGTTTAAGCTTAGAAGTTGATATACACACCTCTTAGTGCAATAAAATGTAAAAAATCGCCCATATCAGTAATATTTTAATTGCAATAACTGGCCATTAATGACGTATATAAATCCATAAATTTGTCGGTTGTGCCGTATAGCCATAATCAGCTGGTATGCTAGCTTGATATCAAGCTAGCACTACATATAGCGTACCTCGAAAAGGAAATGTAGGATATTACTGTAAGGGCCATAATTTGTCGCTAATCTATCGCTGAAAAATGACACATTTAACGAATTTGTCGCTAGTCTTATCTCCAACTGATAAGCAAAAAACTGCTGGAAAGACATCAAACTCTCGAAAAGGTAATGTATTGCCCAACATGGGGGAAACAGCGAAAACCTAATTTGAAAAATTTGGTTAATAAATCCGATATCTTAAAACAAATGTAACAAAGAACTCCTTGATTAATTGTTTGATGGTCTTCCAGCAGTTTTTTGCTTATCAGCTGCAGATAAGACTAGCGACAAATTCCTTGAATGTGTCATCTTTCAGCGACAAATTATGGCCTTTAAAGTAATATCCTACGACATTTCCTTTTCTAAATACACTTTGTGTAGTGTTAACTTGATATCAACGAGCGACAAATTTTTGGATTTGGTAACAAATTAGCGACAAATTATAGTGCAAGTCAGAAATCGGAAAAAAAAATTTGTCGTGCTAGCTTGATATACGTCCATTAATGATTAGACTCGAAAATATGTGTTTGTCATTATTGCATTACAAAAAAAACAGACAACAAAACTCTAGAAAAATTGTTACTGCTATACTAAATTCTCCCTTTCCACCCTCCTAATTTCCAACTTACCTTGCAAACCTGTTTCTTATTATTTATTTTAGTAGTCTCAGCCCATTTCCATCCTCACTCACCAACTCTTTACATTCGTCCCATAATTTGTTCTCCTCACATCTTCCCAATACATGCCTACATATTCTATCCTCTTCCTCCAATATTTATACCCCCTATACTCATTGTCTGTCCTAAACCTATCTAAAATGCTTATATCCTTTCCTTTTTCTAAATACTTTGGCATCCACTACCCTTGCCACTCCCTCCACATGAATTCTCTTAATCCTGACGCATATCTTGATTCCCCAATTCCCTCTTATTATCTCGTTACATCTTTTTCTCATCATTTGCTTAGTTTTTAAATCCTGCATGGCTTACCATCTCTCTCTCTCTCTCTCTTATTCTCTCTGTATCATGCCTGTGATCTTTTCCTATTTCTAATATCCTCCCCCACCATATGTCATAAAAATATTTTGAGTATTTTGTGTAAGGCTCTTATTGTCCTTCAACAAAATCCACGATGAAAACAACTATCTACAAAACTCGAGTGTTTAAACATTTAGTTGTAAGGATTTGTATTATCCTTTACCTTTGTGTTCAAACTTTTTTATTAAGAAAACTCCTGAACAGCAAATTATAAAAGAAATAGTGATTGAGGAAACTAAATCACCCCAGTGGTGTAATTTAAGAATGCCGAGGAAGGCGGTTACCACCCTAGAATTTTCCAAACTACTATTTTGCCAATGTCACAATAGTTTGAAAAAGCCTACTACACTAACAATTTAATGCGTTTCTTAAAATTACCCGGGTGAGGAAGAACACCACTCCCCCCACCCTTATAATTTCCTAGATCCATCACGTACTTTTCAATATTTCTTATGCCACACTTCCGATAGATAGGCCTTAAAGCCCTAGTTAAGAAACTGAAATTATTTCCTTTGACTACCTTACTAGAAATTTGTGCCAAATTGGAACGATATTTAAAAAAGAAAGTACTTTTTAAATACATACGTCAATTTTAACTAGATACAAAAGTGCTTATGGGTAGATACATTTTTAAAACAAAGTTCATTGGTTTTTAGTTTTTTTTTTTTGCTGTGGATAGGTACCTATAATCAATAACGACTATATCAAATGTTAAAATAACAGATGGTTGTCAGATAGATAAATATTTTTTTCGTTTTCCTTGAAACAATTTTCACGTTCAAGCAAAGAATCAATCGATGTATGAATTATTTTATCATCCATCAACGATTCCCTTGTTATTTACGATGAAAACATGACAGGCTTGACATTATAATCCAGTGGTAGCAAATAAGTTGTTACAGCGGCATGTGGTCCCTTCTATTCGTTAAAAAATTATGAAAATTTTATTTATATTAATTTCCTTGTTTAGTAACACTAAATTACGTACGCAATTATATCGTGACCTGCATAACATTACATACCATTTCTTTCCTTTTAATAAGAATAAATTATAGAAATCAGAACGTAAATGGTAAATTAAATTAGACACAGACGTTTCGGCTCTTGTTTAAGGTGGATCTTTTCGAAAATATTGGGGTTTGTAAAAATTTTAAGACATTAATAATTCACAAAAAACTGCCCTTGTGAGTAAGTATAGATAAAATCTTACATGGAATAAGTACCTAGTTAATTAAATTTAGTATGACGGCTGATCCAAAGAAATTACAAATAAAAGTTACATAATAAATTTAATTTTTAAAAAAATGCATGAAAAAAAGGAGGCTGAAGGTGGTCGAAGTTACTTTTCTAATTATTTATTTAGTTATAAATAGTTACCTACTACCCAAATTTCACACGAAAGAAGTTGCAGGCGAAAACCAATAGTTAAACATAAAAGCTTTTTCTTTTATTCCGTGACTATTTTACTGGACATTCGTGATTCAGAGCACTATATCTACCGAAGAAAAGTAAATATCAATTTCCTACTAAAAGCTGCGCTAATATCTTTATATTAATCTTTTATAAGGTCGTAATAAGTAAGTAGGTAATAGCATTCCGTGAAGAAAATCATGTGATGCTTTTCATTAATTAATTAACACCAAAATCCAAAAGTAACAAAAATCGTGTTTTGCGAAATTATCCAGGAAAAAGAAAAAGAAGACGATTAGTACTACTGTGGTTTTGCATTTGCATTTACAGTACCCACAATTGTTTATCTTACAATAATAACCACAGTTTCCTTAATAAGTGCGAATCAAATAAGTCATTCTATTACAACAAATAAACGAAAGACATAAGCTTACAGAAAATTATAAATTAAATAAATAGTTAAACCAATTTATAGTAAAAAAAATCTTCTTGCCTACGTGGAAAACCAATCAAATGAAAAATGTATGATTCAGAATCGTTTTGCTTAAAATAGAAAACTTGTAATGTGTGTATGGTATGTATTTTATTCCCATGAGGTTCCTACTAAATATAAAGTAAGTTTAAACTTGAAGTTTTTAAGATTAGTTTGTAGTAGATACTTAATACGTCAAAATCTTTCACCATCACAAAATCATCATAAACCAAGAAATCTAATAATGTACAGGTATAAAACTTCACGAAGTAGATTTTAACAAAAATTTTTTATTTTACTTCTACTAGAGTAGAAAATACTCACTGTCCGAAGAAGCCAAAAATTATTGGCGAAACATGTTACATTAAACATTGTTAAATAATTTTTTTTTTGTGAAAATCTACTTTGTGAAGTTTTATTTCTGTATTACCTATGGATTTTCATCAAGTTAAGGTCGAAACTATTCAATTTCTAATTATGTATGTATAACTAAAATAAAGGAAAACACAAAATTACTAAATCGATAGTCTACGATAAATAAGTTGATAGCAATTTTAATAATGATTACCTAATACAGTCTAACTTTGATAACTCGAAGCACCATGTAAGGTAGAAAACTTCGAGGTAACGTACGAGGGTGGATCAAATATAAACGAGCGTTTTTAAATTGAGCGCCGGATAGTTGTTGCTCAAAGCGCATACGGGCGTTAGCAACTTGATGTGGGGATATTAGGTGACACGGAAACTACTCGTCGTATTGCTGTGTTTCCTTGGTTAGTAGCTATCACAATGAGTGAGAAAGAGATGCATAGCAGTGTTGCGCAACGGATTATTATTAAATTTCTTACACGTGAAAACGTGAAACCAGCTGAAATTTTGCGCAGATTGCTAGCACAGTTCGGAAATGAAACGCTTTCGTGGCAACGAGTAAAAGTTTGGTGCAAAAAATTTAACGAAGAATGTAATCGTGTCAAAAATGTAAATCATCCTTGTCGTCCGCGCACCAGGATATCGCCGGTTAACATTGCACGCGTCAGAAACCTTATTGAAGGGGACCACCACGCCACTGTGCTTCAGATATCTGTTGAACTCGGCATCAACTATGGGAGTGTCCACACAATAATAACGAAAAACTGGGGATTCCGAAAAATTTCAACTCGTTGTGTCCCAAAGTTGCTGAGTGAAGATCAAAAAGCTGCTCGAGTTTACATCGCAGCTTTAACGCAATCCCAAATCGGTGAAATGCACTAGACTCAATCGGAGCACCATCCATATAACCCAAACTTATCCCCTTGTGATTTCCACATGTTTGGGCCCCTCAAAGAATCACTAGGAGGCGAGCGATTTCAGACTGATGAACATGTGGAGGCGTTTGTGCGTAACTGGATAGACTCCCGCCCTGCTTCTTTTTATGAAAACGAGATGAAAAAACTTCCACTCCGTTGGGAAAAATGTATAATCAAACAAGGGGGATATGTCGAAAAATAGAAAAATTTGTTTTTGTGAAAATTTTCGAAATAAATGTTTTATGAACAAAGGCTCGTTTATATTTGATCCATCCTCTTAATTAAATTTATTTATATCATGTTACAGATATAGACAGGTAATATTTTTCTTCCGTTTACCACTTTTTATAAGATTTAATTTTTGGTCAAAAGGCAAATTTTCTGTTTTCTTCTGTTAAGTGTACTGTAGAAATAGAAAAAGGAAGAATGCTACCATTTTTAGATATTTTGATTATAAAGAATTGGTATTCTGTAGAATTTGATATCTATAGAAAGTCCACTCATACTTCGAGATTTATATCCAAAGACTCTAATCATTGTAGCCAATATAAAATGACCAGTTTCAATCTCCTTATAAAAAGGCTACTTTCCGCTTAATAAAAATAGGTATACTCGTAATAAGGAACTTTGTACAATTAATAATATTGCCAGACAAATAATAATATTAAAAAAAATTAAATTTAGGAAACTACTCTCAGAATCCTTTACTTGTCAAAAAGGCGCTAGCAAAACCAAGTTTATTACCATGACATACGAGCCAAGATTTACCCGAGCACTCGAAGGTATTTTTAATAAAATTGGTTTTCGTATTGCGTCTAGTTCAAATTTCAATTGTCTTCAATCTCTTCTTCGTAACCCAAAGGACAAAATTCCTCTTCTAGAAAAGTCGGTAGTGGATATGTATATGAAATTGATTGTAAAGACTGTAGTAAGAAATACGTTGGACAAATCAAACGCTCTATTCAAGTAAGGTTTAAAGAACATTGAGCTCATGCCAGGGTCGGTAGAACAGAAAAATCCAGTGTTACTCAACATATCGCTACTGAAAATCAGAATTAATATTGACAACCTTAAATTATTTAAGGAAATCGGAAACAATTATTTGCTAGATAGTTTTGAAAGTATGTTTATTTCTAAATAGATCATTCTCTTTCAACAGGTACCTATAAAGGTCCCACACATTTAATTTACTTTGATTTTGTTAGAGTTCAGTGATGTTTCAGTTTTTACTTGTAGGTTACCTTAGCTTTTAGTTCACTTTAGTCCCTGTAGAAGGTAACTGTTACTAAAAAGTACTTCATGTTTTGACGTTGGGGTTTGAGTTATTTAGTATGTTCTACAATTCCGCCAAAGTTTTCAGTTTCTAAAGTTCGTTTTGATGACAAATGGCAATAGAAACTGAACTGCTTCACTACTCTTATACTACCGCTATTTAAAAGAGACTTTAAAATCGTGCATTATTAAGGGATTACCCCAGAAAATTCGACTCGAAATTGACGCCAAATATTATCAAGACATTTGAGTAATAAAAGTTAAAAAAACAGTGATCAAGTATAATAAAAATTATTATTTCTATTAATTTTGTTCGACTTATCGCCAATTGAGTTAAATTAAACTGTAATTACGTAGTTGATTTGAGATTCATTATATGTGTACTTGAAATTCATTTATTTCAATGGTAGGTCTTCCATCTTTTTTTTTTCTTAAAACTATGTTGAAATTAATTTCACACTCCATTAAGTTACTTTAAGACTTCTTTTTAATTTAAAATGCCAGTAAAACAATTAATTTAAAGTTCAATATTGAAAATAATCAATAAACTACATTTACCCTTTAATAAATGCCAGTAATCGTCAATAATGAAAGGGTGATGGCTAACTTTTTAAAAAATTTAACGATTTAAATAATTTATTAACGGTTAAAAATAGACTACAAAGTGAATCATAATTAGAATAATTTTACGTAAAGCACACGGTTAGTTTCAAAATAATAACAACTCAAAAGAAGTCGCCTTTTATTCAGAAAGCATTGTAATACGTATGGACTTTTAATGGTTTTTTTGTACAACCAGCTGTGACAATTCATATTTCCACGTTTTTGGAAACTTTGATCACAATATATAAGTAGGGCAGGGTCAAAAGGTTATCCAGCCATTGAAGTCAGAAAAAACAAAATCCTTAAACTTGCCAGTTAAAGTAGTGATAAGTTCAGAATGTGTTATTATTGATAATATACAGGGTGACCCTAAGTCGGTGATCTATTGACGTTCATGAAAGTCCAATGGTAGGAAATTAAAAGAAAAAATAGTGTAGTAGTTACGGCAACTGATGTACATTTTTAAAACTTATATTTTGAGTTTTGTACCACTTTCTCTTATACCGGAAATGGATACCAAGTCTCTTATTTTAAATAGACCTTTCTATATTTGATTTTCCATAAAGGTCTACTAAGTCACTGACTTTGGGTCATCCTGTATAAACTTCCTGACAGACCAGAGTGAAGAACACAACTTTAAAATTTATCCCGCCACTCAAGCCAATATTAAAACATCATCAGATCAAATAAAAAACATATATCACCCCTTAACCAAATCAATTTTTTATCCGCCGAAATCAAATAATTTTTCTTTTCTATATTTATATTCTACTTATATCGGATGATTTAGCACAAACTTAAGAATCTAGAAACAAGCAAAACTGCGCCAACTTTTTTGGGTCGTTGTCTTGTTACTAGTGAAACTGGTTTCACTTCATCTCAACGAACATCACTCAAGACTCGTCCTCATCACATTTACCATCCGGATGTTTTAAGTTTGTAATAACTAAAACCCTTTTTACATTTTAATTTGATTGCCTTTGTAGGTGCCCGAATTAATTCCCAACGTCATTCCACACGATTTAATTCCAATATATCTGTTGTATGTACATAAGGAGCAACCATAAAGTCTATTTTTAGTTAGGCGTTTATTACTTTTCTTTACTTTATGTTTAATTGCAAACTGGCATACAGTTAACAGAATTAGAAAATACATATGTACCATATAGGTAAATAATCGTTAAACCATGATTGATGCTGGGTAAATTGTTTTTTTGTTTCAAATGACTGAATTCTAGACAATACTTCTATTATATTAAAGGATAATTAATAAAACGAAAATTTGGTCAGTTAATAGAAGATATTTTCTAGATGCTCGAGGAATAAAAAATGGAGAAAAACCTTAACACGACAACACTCATTTCATTACTTAAGATATTGTGGTTACGGTACGAAATTGTAACACAAATGATCACAATTGTTTTAAGAATGTTCAGGTGAAAGTTTAATCATTAAATACGCGAAAAGGCTCTTGTTCTTTGAGATAGGTACTCTATGATGACCTCAATACCGTTAAAAATATTTTGTTTGGGTGGTTTTAAGAACATTATATGTGAATTAAATGCAGCTACATCTTCTCATACAAACCCCACATAGCGGGGGCCCAACGCCTCCATCAAATCTACCCACTAATCAAATTTTATTAACGCTAATTTTGTTTTTAGTTATTTAATGTTTTAAAATTAAGCTAAGCAATAATTTTACAATTAGGTTTGTTATTATTATTTTATAATGGTTGTTCTTGTTTTTATGCTAGAATTGTACCTACTCTTAGTAGTGTAGAGTAAATGGTGAGGTTCATAAATACTAAAAGATTGTGAAAAATAAAACTAGTGCAGCAAAAATTTTTTTAACCACTAATTATTGTAATTGCAGTAAAATTCATTAAAAGGCGTAATCTTTTGTAAATTATTAATACATGATCGAAAATGTTTGTAAATGCTATTTGTTTAAGAAAATGCTAAAAATGATTATTTTTTTAAATTAGTTAGACTAATTAATTGCGCCAATGAAGAAATTAAATATTACAAAAGAAAAATAAAATGTTTATCTATATATTTCGGAATTCAAACAATTTCCATTAAATGAGTGCCTGGAAGTCTGTTTTAATTTTTTTACAAGTAAGACGGATTTTTTTTGTGAATCCTCGCTTTTCTCCATGACCACCTACTTCCACCCACTCACGGTGGTAATGGTTGCCTTCCCTCGATAATAATAGTGTTTAGTCTCGAGAGGTTGGCAAAAGTGTGATAACATACATTTATCTACCTTTGTCTAATATTATTTTTTCTACAAATCAATGGCGGATTTACCAGTAGGCTGAATAGGCTAGAGCCTAAGGTGGCAGATTTTAGGGGGCGGCAAACTTTGCTCAAAAATTTTTTTGTCTTACAGAAATAAAAAAAAATTATAATCTTATACACGGAAAAAAACGAGGCTCAAAAAATCAACAAAAATTACAATATTTTAGTGCTATACAGTATACTGAATACACTAACGTCTGTATATGAAAAATTACTAAACGCTTATTTATAAAATATACTATTGTGATTTTGAATTTTTTAAATATTCCAATAGCGTGTTAGTATTACATTTTCAATTTAGTATTTTTGCCTATTTTTTAAATTAATTATTGCCATAATTTTATCTTTAGGTTCACCCACACTATTCAATTAATGTGTAATATGTTTCACCACTTAAATATATCTATTCGAAGAGAAATGGGATCCGAAAAAAAATTGCTTAATAATAACAATAACAAATAGTATATAGATAGATATATGTGGAAAATAAATACTTTTCTATTGATATTTCTGATGATATTAAAAATCTGTTTGAGTGTAGAATAAAAATTTAATAAATTTACACGTAAAAAATTGCATATTGTTGCACAGAATTTCATAAATATTATACATTTCTTAGAATGATGATAATTAAAAAAAAAAAAACAATAATGATAATATTGTAATGAATAAAAGCTGTAAATATCCATTCAACGAAAGTTCTTCTTAACATTCTTACATTTTTAATCCTAATGAATTCGTATCAACATTTGTTGATTAGTCTTATAAAAATATAATACAATCATAAAGTTGCAATTTCATTGACAAAAAATTGATTGTGAATTAGGTTATAGAATTGCAGGTGTCAGTAGGGGCGGCAAATTTTGAATAGCCTACGGGCGGCAAATGTGTAAATCCGCCACTGCTACAAATGAAGTACTTTTGAGCGCTTTTAGTAAATCAAAGAGAGACAGTAATGGGTTAGAATTTTGTAAATTATTCTAAAATTTACTGGAATATCCTAAATTTGTCGAGATTGTTCCACAATGTTCAGAAACGTTCTAAGAAGTAAAAAAATGTTTTTACATTCCAGAATGATTTGGAATATTAAAAAATATTGATGTTCTGTAATGGTCCCGGGCATTCCAGCTAGTTTAAAATAATATACAAACATAACTATTAATTATGTAATGAATCCCAAAAAGTCATTTACGTCACAAAAATTCTCATACGATTACAAAGAGGGAAGTTTAGAATTGAACCTAATATCTTCAAAAAAATTTACAATTGTATTTTTTAAATAGGCTTTTCTGATTATTTTAGTAAACTAGAGGACACTAACTTAACGATACAATAAATTAAAAGTAAAAATGACTACGTTTTCTTCAGAAGGAAAATCGACAAAGCTCACTAAAAAGGGTACAATTTTGATCTTAGTTCCCCTGAAGAAAACATAGTTTACAGTAGTTACATTCACTTTGAATTTATTGTAATATTAAGTAAAATAATGAGAATTGAAACAATGTTATAATTAATTTTTTTTCTTAACTTATCCGGACCCTTCGTTTGACTTTCTTAAATTTATGTTGACTGCTCATAATTATAAGTTGCAGTGAATAGATTTATTCTTCAGATCTTCAGAAGGAGCTTCTACGTTGTTGTTTTCGTTAAAAAAGCAGTCCGTAATAATAATAGACATACACAATAACATCACTACAGATATATATCAACCATAGTCTTATAGTTCATTGTAATATTGAACTTGAAATTCATTTATGTAGACATGTACATAAGTTGAGTGACCTTCGATTACCTAACTGTGTTTCTTACTTAATACCTTTACCAAGTTCAAAAATAACGAGAATAGAAAAGCATTGTTATCACATGACAAGCATTATATTTATATACCCACATAGGTAATTAAATTTCATTTTATGTTGTCAGAATAATACGTTGGTTAAGCACAATTCTACTATCAAATCAGCATTAATTTGTTATGCCTTACGCCTCAAGAAAACAGAGGGTAATTAAAAAAATTTTTGAATTATGATTTACACATTTGTTAAACTTGAACCACTTTTGCTAGAGATCGGAGAAATAATTATAATGAAAACTAACATGCTCAATATGTTATTTGAAGATAAAATTATAAATTAATTTCTGATTTTTTTTTTCTTTGTTTATATTATAAAGCCTTTCTTCATATCAAATATAAAATTATGGAACTACAAGAAGTGGTAGAATAATACCCAGACTCGTAGAGATACGTTCATTAATTAAGTTGGCTGTTTTTCTCTTAATTTGAACACCCTCCCCTTTAATGAGATTTGGAAATAAAATGTGAGACCTACTCCCACCTCCATTATTAATTTTATTTGGCCTACAATGAGGAAAGGAAATTATAAGAATTCCTTGAATTAAAAATATATATTATACATAGATATTTATGACCCTCCTCACTCTAAATGAGATTTAATAAGATTTTGCCCATTTTGAACTCATTTTCCCTAAACTGTCTTCGAAATGAAAAATTGAATCCATGCGTTTTGTGCGGCAATTGTGACTGACATCCTCAGTGGATATTGATGCCTTTATAACATGAATAGGTGTTCGTTCAATTCATGTACCTAAAGCAGAAGTCCCATAAGTGGTCTTTATAGACTCTTAGGGGTCTATTTAACAAAAGCTGGGGTCGATACAAATCTGAAGGGTCGATTGTGGGTCGAAGAAAAAACACTTCTTAATACGCAAATCACACATATCTAAGTGAGTAAGTATAAATATAATGCAAAAATATGTAAAACTTTACGAAATAGCTTAACCATTTATGCTAGCATTTCCAAGTTCCTCTATGGTTGAAGCCGGTTTCAGGCACGTAAATTCAAACTTCACTAAGTACAGTTATAAATTAAACGTGGAGTTTCGAGGGGATTTAAGATTAAGATTGACCAATTTTGAACCCAATATAGCGAACCTTGCAAAAAAACACCAGGCACACCCATCTCATTGATTAAGAAGCAATAAATCTGTAGTTACTTTACTTATTATTTCTACTTTTTTATAATTACTTATTATTTAATAAATATTAAAGTATTTAAATTTCATCATTATTATATTTTTCATAAAATACCATTACTTTAATAAATGTTTAAAATCATAAAATAAATGTACAACACATGGAGATTTCGAAAAATTATATAGGGATCGATGATCAAAAAAGTTTGGCGACCCATGACCTAAAGTGTAGGTCCTTAACAGTTAAATACCTATCATTAGAAAAAAAAAAACGTTTTGTTACAGTTCGATTGTATGACAGTTAACAAAAAACGAACATAAACAAATACTTTTATTCATATTTTCAAGGGCGTAGCTAAGATTTTGTCAAATTTGAAAACAAGATACCTAACAAAAAATATTTCAGACTGTTAAAAAACTAAATTGATGCATTTAGTTCAAATTTTTATCCAGAAGAAATTACAAAAATCTTCATGCATATTTGGAAAATGGAAAGTTTAGGAGGGGTCTGGGCTTCCTGCCTCTCCTTGGCTATGCACATGCATATTTTTGTAATTTTGTTAACAGTTTATTTTTTATTTAATCGCCCTCGTGAAAAATGTGTAAACCATTTGAATAAAATTGTCCCTTTTATCATAACATTCAAATAACTATTTTATTGGTTTATTATAATGTAACCATTAATTTATATTTTCCAATCCGTTCTTTTGTAGCTAGAATTTTTTTTTTTTTAAGTACCGGCCCATGAGTTAAAGTCGTTTAATAAGAAAAATTTCTTTAATTCACAATCATTTAATAAGAATTCGTTTTTCATAATCATAACGTATTTCCTAATAATAAAACGGTTTAATGTTTCTGTAATAAAATATTGCTCATAGAATTACCACAACACCGCAATATTGATAGCTACCTACCTCTACTTAGTTAGTAAAGTAAGCACCTACTATAATTAAAAACATTCATTACTGCAACCGATTATAATTTAAATTCATTGTCAGTTAATAATAATAGCTTTAACTTCAAAGAATATATTATTAAGATGTGTTTAAATATAACTAAATGGAATTTTCCGCGATGATACCATAAGAAGGCAGCATTATTAATCTATACTGTATTATGTGAAGGAATTTAGTGTTCTTATCGTTTTTTTTTAGTAACCATTAAACAAATACAGTAGCTAATAACGTTAATAATATGGTAATAAAAATTACAGTAGATAATAATTAATTCCTGTAGGCTGTTAGCTAATTTATTGTGATTGTTAATTTTAAAAGAAGTTCTGATACTCTATTGAACTCTAATTTCTGTATAAGGAAAAAAATGATTATGGTATACGTAATAAATTTTCACAACCATCTCATATTTTATTAGACTACATAATCGTGTGGGAAAAACATTTCCACAATATGAATGTAACCACATATTTAATACAAAATACATTAATATACTTAGATATATCTATATGTAAGTACAGGCGTGAAATAAAATAACTTCCCGTAGCAAATATAATAAAGTTAATTCGTGGAATTGAACTTCCGCTAATTTTTTACATTACCCGCATTCTAGAGTGACTATACGTTAAATTGATCACAAAAAACTTGTGTTTTATCGCAAAATTGAGGAAGCAACACATAAAAGACAATAAATAAAGAAAATCCGGATATAACGTACCAGTAGAGGGAACCGTAAAAATCAATACGTTCTATCAGAAATTCGTTAACATAAGTGAAAATACGTTTATAAGGAAAGCAAAAAAAATTAAAATGCGAGTATGCTTATGTCAAATAGTAAAAAAATGTTGCCTTAAATACATATGTATCTATTTTTAGCAATGCTATTAAAATGTATAATATATACGATATCTACCATAATCTAAATTGCCTCTACATTCTGAAATGTAAACCATAATTCTTTTTCTGCTCACATTTTGGTCTGATCTTTTAATACATCTGATTTAGATATTTTAATAATTTACTAGCAGAATAAGTAAGAACATTATAAAAGATTTTTAAGTTGTTATTAAAGACACTATAACGACAACCAAAAATTTTTCAGTAAATACGTTATATCATAGGTATATTATTAATGTATCTGTTTAGTAGTAGTACGTAGTAAGAGCTTTATTCAAACAAAAAAGTTATGTTTACATTTCTACACACAAAAAAAAAAGAAACATGTTATATTCTCCAACCTACAAAAGTTTAAATATTTATACTAAGCACTTTCCTTCCTTTTCAAATATATGTATTAATACATTCATTTTTCCTGTATTTTCCCTCCCCCTTTCCACACCTCTTCTTTTTAAAATTTGCTACACAATCTCTTACCTTCTTCCATCCAAATTTATTCTCGTTACACTCATTCCCCATTCTGAATCTAGCTATTATCTCTATACTTTATCCTTCTCTTAAATATCCTGGCACCTCATACCCTTGCCATTCTACCCATATAAACTCCCTCATACCTTTCGCGTATCTGGATTCCCAAATTTTTCTCAAATCTTCACCTCTTAAAAATTGGAAAAGGTCTTACCCCTTATAACCACAACACTTTTAAAAAACGCGGACACGTGTTTCGCTCACTTACGAGTCGTCAGCATCTTCAACGCAAGACTTGCGTATTCCTTGTTGTATTCCTTCCTGCTTTTTCTTCTTCTTTCCTTTCTTCCAACCTTCCTCACGTCTCTTTTTCCTTCCATTTTCTCTCAATTTTTCTCTTCCTTCTTCCGTTACCATTTCTGTAATTCCTTTTTTTCAGTCTTCTTCTATTCGTTTTTTCCATCCTCCTTTTTATCCTGCTATCCTTCTTCTATTGCTCTCTACTTTCTTTCCTTTCTCCCTTCCCCTCTTCATTCCTTCCTTCCATCCTTCTTCTCTTGCCCTGTTTTTTCCTCTATTCATCTTTACTTTCTGCATTTTCAACCTTCCGCTATTCTTCTCTTCTGTTCAACCTCCCTTCCTCGTTTCTTTCCTTCCTTCCATCCCTCCTCCCCCCCTCTCTCTCTCTCTTTCTTCCTGCCTTTCTCTATTATTTTCTTCTTTCCATGCTTCTTTTATTTTTCAGGAAGCAAAGTAGAGAGAATGTTACTCCCTTTCTCTCTTTTTTGCTTCATGCCTTCCAACCTTCTTGTATTCCTCTCTTCCTTCGTCCCTTCTTCTTTTCCTAACTTCTATCCTCCCTCACATCCAGCCTTTCTCCAATCCTTCAATCAGCCATTTCTCCCTTACCCCACTTCTCCATTTTCCCTTCCTTCACTAATTCTTCGTTTTAATTTCTAGGTTTTTTTTGTTCGTCGACTAAATTCTTGAGCACTGCACATGGAGGAAAATTATAACTAACCCTTTAGTCGGAATAATTTACAAAAAAATGAAAAACACAATTGTCTGAAAATTTAACTATGATTATAATGAAATATTTTGGAGTAGTCTGTTGATTTTCTAATAAGTAATTGATAAAAAATAATATTGATTTTAATCTTTTATGATTATTGTTAAGCAAGATGCTTCGCATAGATACAGATGTTCTTTAATGAAAAGGTCATCTAATTTGTTCATTATACTCTTTTTATCTTTCCTAATACGTTCTGTCATAAATAACAAAGTTGAATCCCTATCATTAATTAATTAACTTTATTTTTTTTTTTGGAAAAGTTATTATTATATTGATTAATTAATTACTAATTGATTAGTTACAACTTTATTTAAAAGATAAAGCTGTAACTAACTACAGTTTAACTACATTGTAACGTACTTAAAAATCGGTAGGCTATATGAAAGGTTGGCTATAACCGATAAAGCTAGGTTCTTTATAAGCGAATTTTGTTGTAATTGATTTTCCAGTTTATATATCACTTGTTAATTACTTATTCTTTATTTATTGTTACAGGTCAGCTACTGTTGTTCTATACGATATTCTACGCGATATTGGCTGCCTTCTTTGCGATTTGCATGAAAGGTTTACTAGCAACATTAAACGACAAATCACCCAGATGGACGCTGGACAGCAGTATAATTGGGACGAACCCTGGTATAGGGTTTAGACCGATTTCAAACGAAACGGAAGAAGGTTCTCTGATATGGTTTGACTCGAAGAATAGCACGAGTATTGGGAAATGGGTTAAACTTTTAGACCAATTTTTCGACGGTAAGTAAAAATGACAAAACAAATAAAAAAGAAATTTTAGTTTAACGTTCTTGAGTTGCAAAATTTAATATTTTCAGGAGTTACGAAATTTAATACTTCACGAGAAACCATCATGATTTATGTTTGTGTAGTTAATGACGTCATAGCGTTTCCCCTACATCAATGTATTGTATTACAATTTTCCCGAAAGTTAACACCCTTGGCAACAATTCTCTGTTGTCCAGAAAGAAAATAATCAATACATTTCCAAGTTTCTCGTTAAATGTGACTTTGGAAGTATGCCTGCATGTATAGTCAAATGACAAATATCGGAAATGATTCTAAATTAAAAATGGTTGACATTTCAATATCGACTATATCCTTGTAAAATGATAGGTACGACAAATTATGTGACATAATTGTAAATTCAATTTTAAATGATCCAAATAAGACTTTTTACAAAAATAAAGAAATATTTAACGAATAAAATAGAGTACAGGTGTCTGCACTCGACTATCATTATAGCATCCCTTAGAACCCTAGACTTGTAGACTGTTACAAAATGATTTAAAAGTATGTGTGATTGACAATAATTTCTTTATCCTTTTTTAAGTTTGTCTGAATGTGTAGTCGAATAAATGAAATATTTCTAAATTCATCATGACAAACCACTTACCTATTTTATCAGAACACCCCTGATGTCGATATCAAATGAAAATAAAGCAATGTTTAATAAATAAAATAGCAAGTGGTGTCAGTACTCAATTATCGTATTGTAGCAACCCTCAAAGTGTAGACTATTACAAAATTATTTAATTCAGTAGTAGTGGTAACATCTTTGACAATTTTCAATATAATGCTTTTAGTTAATTAAAATTTATTAAACTATGTAGCAATGAATTCCATCATTTAAGTATGTACCTATACGAAAGTCGAAAACTTTTTAATACCATATTGCAAATCTGCGAATTATTCACGTTATGCTTATAATATTGTACTGGCTCTCTTCCAGCTCTCCATTGCTAATTTTATCTTCGAATGTTTCGTTTATTAAATGTTGCTTAGCATAATGCAGTCGAGCACTTCGGTGCTACTGGATTTAATACGTAGGTACTAAGTAAAATACTTAAAAGTGTGAATCGTATTTATCTCATATCTTTCTTCGTTCGTTTTAAAAGGAAAGAATTTCGAAATTGCATGTCATCACATACTCATTTTTTACACCTTTAAGTAAATTCAAGGATTTTAAACCACTTACATAAGTGCATATATTGGAATATAAAAAATCTACACTTAAATACACCAGTAACATTAAAGCCTTTAAGCAATGCAAAACATGAATAATTAGCAGGTTTACGAGTAGGCAATAAAATCTGTCTGAACCGAGATAATTTTGTTTATTCAGAATAATACAATGCATTTATAGTTGCAAGTAAAATAAAATGGCAATAAAGAATAATAGAAAAAAACAAACTCTTAGTTATTTTTCGCACCAATATTCATTTCGAAAAATGGTAAAATTCGTTTATAATGATATCAAATTTTAATTTATAAATACATACAAGGTTTCTTCAGTTACTTAAATGAATCTTCATACATTTTCTGCCATTTCGAAACAAAACCGTCATGATCTTTAGATACCTTTACCAGTAACACTAAGAAAGAATCCTTCTCTCCAACCATAATTCATTATACTTGAGGTCAACTTTATTGATATCCAACAAAAATAAAAATTTCGTTACAGTATACAAGACAAAAGTGGATATAAATAAACAAAATCAAGTATTTTGTGATTTCGACAAACCCCCGCAAAATGGGCAAGTCTGTATCGTCGATTTGGACTCCTTCGGGCCATGCAGTCCCACCAACGAGTATGGATATAATTCGTCATCACCCTGCGTCTTTCTCAAACTAAATAAGGTAATTACCTATTAAAATATTTTTTTTTTATTTGTCATCATAGGGATAAAGGATAATAATTTCATTTTTTTTTTTATTTTAAAAGCATGATCTAATGAATAAATAGTGTAGGTATTTTCAGACGCGCCTATACAAATGTAAATGTTGAACTATCTATTCAAAATACCTAGCACGTGTAAGCTAATTGATGAGTACAAGGGGAGTAGTGTTCAGTAATGTATTAAAAAAATATATTACATAAACTACACCTTGAAAACTAGAAACGACCAGCTATAACCGATGTTTCCTGAACCCAGAAGGTAATAATAAAATTACAAGACTACCTATATAGGAATTTTACTATCAAACCAAAATTTTTCAATCGAAAGCTAACAAGTGCTGATAAGTGCAAGGTGACTAACAATTAGCTTATTTTTGTTCTAATTTTGTAGCTACGCTACTTGCTACTAAAAGGTAATAATTGATAAGTATAAATTGGCATATTAGTTTTAAACTTGAAAATAATGTTCTGTTTCTCATAGAAATAAGCATCTTTTGCGATTTTACCATTAAAAAGTTTCAAAATAGGAAGAACTTAATTATCCTTCTTCCTCCCTATCTTCCTCTATTGCTTTTTTTATTCCTCCCAGCCTCTCTTCTTTTCTTCCTTCCATCCTTCTCCTATTCTTCTCTTCCTGTTTTCATTCCATCCTTCCAGTTTTCCTCTATTACTCTTCTTCTTTCCAAAGGTCCATCCCTTCTTCTATCCAAACTGCTTCTATTCTTCTGTTCCTTTCCCAATCCTCTTTTCCCTTCTTCCTTCTAACCTTTCTCGATTTTCCTCTTTCTTTCTCGTTTTTTCTCCCATTTTCTTCCTTACCATATTCTACTACCTTCTTCTTTCCTCTATTGATCTCTACTTTCCTTCTTTTCACCCTTCTGCTATTCTTCTCTTCTTTTCAGTCTTCCTCGGTTCCTTTCGTCATTTCTCCCTTTCTCATTTCTCTATTTTCTCTTCCTTCCTGCCTCTCTCTCCCTTTTTTGCTTCCATCATTTCTCTATTATTTTCTTAATTCCATTCTTCTTCTATTTTTCTCTTACTTTCTTCCTTTATCTCTTCTTTGCTTTCTTCCTTTCAACCTTATTCTATTCCTCTCTTCCTTCCTCCCTTCTTCTTTTCCTAATTTGCATTCTCCCTCATATCTACCCTCCAATCCGTCAATCATCCATTTCTCCCTTATTCTACTTCTCCATTTCTTGCTTCCTTACTTGACTAATTCTTTTCTTCCTCCCATTCTCCCTTCCGCTTTTCCTTCTTTCTTTCTTCGGTTCTTCCCTCCCTTATTCTTTCCTTACACCCTCCTTTTCTCAGACCTCCTTCTCCCCTTCTTACTTTCTTAATGTTTTAATGACTATAGAATCCATGTCTAATTAGTCTTATTGTAAATAATGACCTACACCTTTTTTAGTGCCATACGTCATAATATTATGTATTCTATCTCAATAGTTTATTTTTTGAAGACGAGAATCTGTAATTACCTTTTGTTTATATTTTTAACTATCTTCGAACCAGTTTTATCTGCATATATTAATACTAAACAGTTACGCATACGCAAGTAGGTAATTAAGAAGAAAAAAGAAGTGACATTGAAGAAGTGAGAACATGAAATTCTAAACTATAGTTCAGTTTGACCAATAATTATCATATAGGTATAAATATATGGTGCAATTGACATTGCACACGTAAACTCAGGCTTTCCCTGAAAATTGCACTCATTCTTGAACGAAGTCTTGTCAGCAAAAATCTTGGAACTACGTTAATAAAAACTAGGTATTTGTTAAACTTTGATCCATTCTCAAATTACAAGAAAAATATATTTAAAAAGAAAATATGTTTCTTCCTTTCAGATTTATGGTTGGCAACCAGAATATTACAGTGATCCAAACAATCTACCAGAAGATATGCCAAGTGACCTTGTAGAGTACATTAAAAAGAATGCCAATTCGGTAATAATTTACATACTTGTCTAACAGAAAGAAAAAAACTGTTTTTAATTTTTTATACTGCAGAAAGATAAACTTAAGCAAGTGTGGATTAGTTGCTACGGCGAATTTCCGGCCGACAAAGAAAACATTTTTACCTTTGAATACTACCCCACTCGAGGATTTCCGAGCTATTTTTATCCGTATACAAACGAACCAGGTTACCTCAGCCCCCTCATTGCAGTTAAGTTGAACAATCCAAAACGTAAGTAGCTTTTATTTCGTTCACTTTACTTTGAGTTTACAAAAATTAACAATTTAAATTGATCTGATGCAATAAAAAGGTTTTATGAGTGATTTTGGTCTGAAATCTCAAAAAAAGACGAAAATCACTCCAAAATAAATTTTCCAACCCTGGTCTCTTTTTAGTTTTCAACAAAGTCATTGTCCTACTTCCCCATTTCCATTTAATATAATAGTACCCCAAAAGGTAGTAACCCTGTACACATTACAATCACACGTAATCCAAAAGTAAATGACTTTTATTCCATTAATTTTTATTGAAATTTACAAAAATAATAATTAAATTGATCTAAAACAGAAAAAACTTTTTTCGAATGATTTTAGTCTGAGACCTGAAGAAAAGGGGCATAAATCCTTCCAAAATAAATACTTAAAAACATCTTTTTAGTTTTCTACAATAATCCCTACCTCTCTCCCATTTAAAATTTATATACTCTAAAGATTTGGTAACTCTGCACACCCTAAAGTCACATTAAAAGAGTATTCACCCCATCAGGCAACATCTAAAACGACGAGTTCATTGTACCTATTTTTATATATAAAGTACGCATTAGTAGTGTTGTAAAATGTACGAATTATAGGTAAAAGAGATGGAAAATAAGACCATACAATAGGTATATATAAAAAAGGGTTAATAATTTTCTACATTTGTATTGAAATAAATTGGTTTAGTTTGAAGAACTATCCAGAAAGTCTAGTATCAATAGAAATTAAAAACGAAAAAAATATTTATTCTATGAAAAAAAGTATTAAATTGCTTTGTTTGCATTAAATATGCATAAGTTTGTAACATACCCAAGTAATGGATAGTTAATAAGGTCAGGCAAAGTATGATGATGCAGATTTGTAAAATACTTAATACACTTAGCAACTGTGACAATAAATACACTTTCTGACGTTGAAAGTAAATATTACTTTACACCCATCTTGATAAAAAAATATATAATATACAAAAGAAGTTAATCAATAAAATTATTTATTAATTGATAAAAAGTATTACTGTTAATTTAATATTTTTGTATGTGTTTGGGATCAACATAATGGAAAACTAACTACGTTGATTTCTTTAAAAGGGTGAAACTTTTTTAAACACTACCTAACAACTTTTTTATATAGGTTTACTAAACACACTTTTTTGAACACCCTGTACAAATTAATAAAATTCGGTTTTGACACAGAAGTATACAATTTTTCGGATATAACGTACATTGACTGGCCTAATTCATTTTGTGAAACGAGTAGGTAATACGAAGTGCGACTAACAGGGAGTGGTCAATTTATAAAGGCATTGCCTGTACCTACCTTTGATACGCAACCCCAAGAAACTTGCAACCACCCTACACATGGAAGAATCCTGTGAAAAATCAATATTATCCTCTCGTGAAAAATCAATATTATCCTCTCGTAGCTTTATTCTGCTAGGAAAGTGCCCTTCGGTTTACTAGTTCAGACCGAAATGAGTCGGTTTCTTCCGCAGAAGAAATCAATGCAAGTTTCTCTACAATTATCAACCAACTTTCTGATATCCCACGCTCAACGTTTTAATTAAAAAAAAAGGGCGCTCCCAAAGAGCGACCCAGTTTGCTCAATTTGACGATGTTAACTTAGTCTCTATTTTTAGACAAAATTGATTAATTGAACACAAAAACGTGAATACAAAATTAACGATTATCAATCTTGTGTTATAATCGACTTCATCAAACTGACAGGTCTTTACCGTTCTTAAGATAATTTAATTTTTATTACAAACAGCTCTAAATATGGTAAACAGATTTTTATGGAGCCCTAATAGTGTTATTAATGACACAGAAAACAACTTTCCTAACGTTTTTCAGAAAATTATTTCAAAATTTCTTAAAAGACCGGCTAGGGGTGTTTCCAAATAGTCATGCACAGTTATCATTGAATTCTATAATAGAAAACTCGAACCTTCTGGAAATATCTAGAAGTTTCTCGAACCTTCTGAATACTTTTAGAAGATTCTCAATCCTACCGGAAATTTCTAGAACATTCTCGAACTTTTTGGAATACTTGTCATATCCTGACTGTAACTTGATATTATTTGATTTATTGATGAATACTAATAAGTTTGAAATGGCGACCAACATCTTGTACCAAAGCAATTAATGTTTTTTTTTATTTTGGTTACAGCAAATGTACTTATCAACATCGAATGCAGAGCATGGGCAAGAAACATCAACTATCGCAGTAGTAATCTTCAGAGAGAGGGCTCCATTCATTTCGAGTTGATGAGGGACGTTTGAGGAACCCTTTTCATAATAAGAAGTTGTTGTTTTATTATTTTCTATTGTGATTGGCATTAGTACTTATTTTGTTTATTTACTTTCCAACTTTTATTCTTTACTTTTTGTTTTAATACTCCTTTTGCGATCAATGGACAAAACTTTTGAAAATAAGAAATGGAGAGATTTATATTGAGGAAAGGCGAAGTAAATTTATAGAAAATTTAAGTCTTCCTACATGACATACAGGATGAGTAAATAATAATAAATGTAGTACAACGAAAAATAAAAAAGAAGTTTCAACCACACAGACAAACAATCTTACATGCCAAAATAGCAATAAAATAAAATAATGAAAAAGGAAATAGTTACAAAATCCTGTTAAGTTAAATTCTACCCCAGCAAATCATTTATCTATCACCTGGTGTAATTTTTTTAATACTTGATATTTTTTCATTCATGAAAAGTAAGCTACTACTTACATTACATAGCAGATCAAACGCTGTTTTTATATCTATGACTGGACCATTCTAAAACTTTTGAAAAAAACACTGCCAATATACCATGCTACTTACAACTGAAGAATCCAATGTCCATTCGATAATATTTACATATTTATTGTTATTAGTAACAGTGTCTACAATATCACCGAAAGATAAAACTGCATATACAATTGGGAATGCAATAGAACGTTTGAAAAAATAATAATGGTGATGGGATATGTGAATAGGGACATTACCTTACTGGTAGAAATTGAATTAACTGATTAATCTTAACATTAAAAACACTTTTTTTAAACAATATCAGACTTTTTTGATACCAAACGGCATTTTTTTTATCTGGAAAGAGAAAGTTCCTATTCATAGAGAGGATAAACACCATTTTTATATCATATATGATATCTACTTTAAGAGTGTAGAATCAATAATAATATTTTATTTTTTAACCAGTCTACTTTACCAAATTTACATTTTAAACTTTTGAAAACTTTTAAGAGTGTCTTGTTACGAATTTTAAAATATATAAAGCCTTTATATTGTCTATACAAAGCAAAAATTTATTAAAAGTAGTTTCCAGTTTGAACTTTATTAAGTTCACATTTCGACTTTATCGTAATACATATACAGTAAATATATGTACGATATATTTGATAACCACTTACTATATTATACTATAAATTATAACTACCAGTTTTTTCAATAGAAATAAAATAAGGCATTATAAATATAAATGAGTAATTAAATAAAAGTTTCATAAAATAACTTGTGCTGTAGGGAGTTATAGTATTATGAAACCAGTGCAAAATTACTTAATATGACAATGTACTGCCTTTTTACATCAAAAATGTTTTCCAATAATATATACAAAAATAAATTGAAGCCATTAAAACGCAACTTTAAGTATGTAAATGTAAATAATATGTGAAATTAAAACAATATCATGCTTTACAAAGTCATACAATTTAAGAAGTAAAGTACTGGTGATGACTATAATAAGCTTTAAAATTGCAATTATTATTTACTGTTGTAGCTGTGTTGAATTAGATATAGTTGTCGCTTTTGAAAGTGATTATTAAAAATTATATTGTAGTTGCAATGTTTTTTTGGCCATCAGTTATAAACTATTTTCCGGCCTGTTTTACTGTATAGTCAATGGAAATGTACCCTTCTATAAGCAACAGCAAAAGAGTCCGGGTAAATGTTTACAATCAATCCGTGCGGTATTCAAAACACGTGTTTTTGCCATATTTAGATAGGTATAGTATATTTAAAGGCGTTAGTGTAATAAAAATACATTACTATATTGGTAAAAATAAGTGATGTTTCTGCTTCAGAAAATTAAAAAGGAAAAATAATAAATTTGATTTTTCTATGTAGGTACTCTACTAATAGGGACAATTATTCAGTCTTAATTAATTAATAATTTTGTTAACGATACAGAATTTAACGTAGTGTATTATTCAAGATTATGTACTGTAGAATATACCACATACTAATTATATTATTGCATAATTAATGTTGTGAATGAGTTAGGTTTGGATACGTATTTATTTATTTTTTGTACTGTGTGATTCGAACATTAAGTACTGAAATTTCAATAATTTTTGTTATCTATATTTTAGTGATATTGAAATAAAGCATTGCTGTTATTAGGACGTTTTTTTAAGTTTTGTTTACATGTTTGTAATTAAATAAAATAATATGAATACGACAACAATTAGAAAAGTGTAATGTCCAACAATAACAACAATTAAAAAACAATAATGGCCGACAACGTCAACAATTAAAGCCATGATGGCGAACAACGGCAACAATTAAGAGCATAATGGGCGATAATTACAAAAATGTAATAGCCGACAGTACTATAATAATGAATAAACCAACATGAGCGCCAATTATAAATTTAGATTAATTTAATTACAACCCTAATTTAGACACTACATCTATTTTCGTATAGCTATGATATATACTATGAAACTTATTGAACTTAACCTCTTTACTTTTTCCCTACCCTAACCTATAAATAGTATCATATATTTCATGTAAAGTAGCATCAAATTGCATTTATTGCATTTTTGTTGACATTCTTATTATATTTTTAATAATTCATTTATAAACCAATACAAAAAGTTGTAAATGAAAGTATGGTGTTTTTATTTTAGAATACAGAAATGAAATTTTCGGTAGAAACCTCGGCAAAAAGTGCTCCCCGTTTGGGAAGACTATATTACAATGATTTTCAATTTCAAACTCCAAGGGCGTTTTTATACACAAGGGTGTTTATTTTTGTCAATATTAATATGTTTAATAGTTTTAAACTTTGTGTTAATTACAATTACTATTTAATATAAAAGTTTACACAACAAATTTATTTTTCAGGGAGGCAGCATACCACATATTACATATGAAGTATTTAAAATGGTCTCTAAGAATCAGGAAATAATCCAAATTCCACTTCCCAGTATTTACAGTTTCCACCAGGCCATGTCCCAATTTGAAGGAAGTATTGCTAAGTTTGTAGGTGAGGATATATCCATAAAGTACATAATTTTTAAATAAATGAAAGGCATCTTTTGATTAATAACTTTAAATTTACCCTGGTTCTTATTAACAGTAATTTACTTTTCTTTTTATTTTTCTCTTTTATATTAAAGGAATGAAGGATTGTTTAACATATATGACTGTCCAAGACCCTGGTGAATTAACTCAATCAGGCCACCACATTAAAGATAATATACCTATATGGACTAGAAGTGGAAAAGTTATGATAAATGCAGATAATTACATGGATTTAATTGAAAGTTACAAGCCAGATATGTATTGTATGTTAACAGATAATGACACTAATGTTGCAAGTTTAAATAAGCGAATTATCAAATCTGTTGATAACACAATAAAGTTTTACAACAAATGTATCGAAAGGCACACAAAATCTGAAATGCTAAAAGACACATTTGTGATTGCTAGTATAACAGGTGGCTACAGTATTAGAGAAAGGAAACGATGTCTCGATGCTGTCACTAAAAATGAAGATATTGGGGGCTATGTTATTGATGGACTTCATAACAATGGACCAGAAGTTGAGTTTATTCCAGTAGATGAAGTGCTGCCTATTGTTAAATATGTTATGGTAATGTAGGATTTGTAAGACGGTAATGACTAATTGTACTATAAAATTGATTATAGGAAAATATACCAGCTGATAAACTTAAAATAATTCAAGGATGCTGGAATCCATTAATGGTTTTACGTTTAATAGGATGTGGTGTTGATATATTCGACACATCTTACTGTTATATTGTTACTGAACGATCTGCGGCATTAACGTTTTCATTGGAAACAGACAGTAAATTACAAAAATTCGAAATTAATTTACGAGAATCTCAGTAAGTTACACATCGAGTAAATTTTTTATCTTAAGGCAAGGAAATGTCTTGACTAAATGTTTGGACAAAATAAATATCAAAATAGAGACAAAATAAATCAATTTTAAGGTTTCCTGTTTCCTAATTTAGCGAAGCATACATAGATATTAAAATTATTTGATTGTCTAAAGATAAGACACGCCCTTTTGTTAGAAATTTACCGTAACTAATATTTTTAACAAAAACACGAGAAAGGTTACAAAACTTTTATCAATAAAACAATAATTATTCTTACACCTGATGAAGATACTGTGTATTGAAATAACTATTAATAAAAGTTTTGTAACCTTTCTCGTGTTTTTGTGAATTATGGAGTTACAAGAAATTAACGCCTCATCGATATCATAATATTTTTAATTTTTTTAAAAATTTTTGCAATAATTTTGTTGCTTTTATTTCTAATGTAAATCTGTCTTACTATTTATATGATCTTTTTCTTTAGGTATGCTGACGATTTTAGACCGATTTTACCAAATTGTGCATGTTTATCATGTACCAAACACACTAGAGGGTACATTCATCATTTACTGGCAGTACAAGAGTTGCTAGGACCAATATTACTGACAATGTATGTATATTAAAACATTCTACTTTTGCAATACAAGGCGACTTATTTGTATTAATTTCGTCTATAATTCATATAGTAGAAGTTTATTCATTTAAAGGGATTTAGATTAATTTACATATAATTGAAAGCCCATTTTACCATTTATTTAAGTAATATAATATAATTGTTTCAAAACTTTATTAAATATAAATTTATAAATCTTATTATTATTAACATTCAAAGATATTATTCATAAAACTGTTTTTTGTCGATTTTAGTCACAATGTTCATCATTATCTCCACTTCTTTGAAAAAATTCGAGAATGTGTAAAGGAGAACACTCTACTAGAATACCAAACTAAAATAACCAAAGAGTTCAGAGAATTTGAAAAGAAAATCTCATCTAGGACAGACAGTGATACCTTTGTAATCGTCGCCGAAAGCTAAAAATATTGACTGAAGTATTGTATATTTTATTGCAATGGTTATTTACCGTAAGGTAAAATACATTTTGTTATTATTTTTTTGTATTTCACTACGTTGTTTATTATTTCGTTGTTTTCTTTCTTACATTTTTATTTCGTTGCAATATAAAACGAAAACAAAACAGATCGGTGTCTAGATGAAATGTTATCAGCCCATACTGAACACTTTACAAAACTTAGATAACCGGCTAGAAATAAAAAAATTATACATTACATTAAATAATAGATTTAATTAAAAATTGTAAACGATAGATTACAGAAGGAAGAACTAGAACATTTATTCTTTTTATAATTATGTAATTATTGGAATAGGTAAGCATGAACAAAACTATTTTATTATTTAACGGGATTGGTTTCAAGTATTCGTGAAAAAGCAACTGGAAGAGTATTTCCAATTTCATCCCTGTTGATTCTCATAATTTAAGATAACCACCCTACCGCTATTTTTACTTTGTTTAAGTTCTTCCTTACATACATTTACGTTTTACATCGTTTATTTGAACTGCTACCAAAGGATTCAAGTAATGCTTTTGAAAATCAAAGGGGAAATAATATCCCATAATTTCTTGACCGGGGTAATAGCTGATTTTGCCCAAATGATCTTTATCAACTGGTTTATTAGGTTCACAGTAAACCCAGATTTTCTGAATAGAAAAATAGTATTCGTAAAATAGTAACTATTTTTATTTCATTTATTTGAAAGATTATAAAAAAATAATGAATCTAACCTTTTTATCTGAAGAAGTATTTATAAGAGTTTTAAGTTCTTCTGGCATATGATCTGGTAAAGATCCGTAATATTTTGGTTTCCATTTTGGATGCTACAGTAAATTGAAAATAATTAGGTTACTTACAATTCTGTAATTAAAAAAAGTAATATACAATTAATTAACATACTTTATTCAGTTTTAAGTAAATGCAGGGTGAGGTGGAGCTATAATTTGGATGTGCACACGGACCCAAAGATTCTCTTTTAAACAGGCAACTTTTTTCGCCCTTCGCTGGTTTCTCTTTTTCACAGTCAACATAATAGTTTATATTTTTTGAAACTGCATCGTCATAAACTATAAAAAATTAATTTTCATATGAATAGATTGCTAGTTTTAGGTGCTGTACAAAAAAATAAAAAGGAACCAGAGTTACTACCGAAAACACGTTCAAGTGGAGTTAAATAAATAAAGTATTAAAATATCTAATATAATTACAAAGAAGAAAGTATGTGCAAGTGCAACTTTACCGTTCAAAAATTCGTTAACAGCTCTTGAATGAACTTCACTTCCAATTTTATCACAATACCATATAAGGGGCATGTCAGGATACTTATTAGGAATAAAAGTAAATCCTTGAAAAAATAAATTAAAGCCATTTACAAAGGAAATTCAAAATAACAAACATAATAATAACAGGGTAGAAAAAATTGAATGTAAAAGAACTTTCTTTAAAAGAAGAAAAATTACCTACCAGGTGGAGTACCAACTAAATACTTGGTTTTAGGCATAAGGGGTTTTGGAGACCTTTCAATCATGTACAGAGTAACTCCTAGTATTAATGAAAATAAACCCGTCACTCCTATTATAAACAATATATAATATGCAAGAAGTTTCACTAAAATAAAAAATTTTAAGGCCACAAATATATGTAACAAAAACAAAAATTGTTAAATTCTTAGTACCCCAACTAATTCCCGATCTCCCACATACGTATTTGGTGTCTGTATCATACAAATACTTTTTAAATCGCCTCCATCGAGACTCTTGAGGGCCTGGATTGGTCCATCTTGAGTAATAAGATTCTGTTGTGACAGAACCGACGACAGAACTGAATTCTTGACTCACCATGCTCTTATACTTTTTCTTGGGATAATATAAAAAGTTGTAACTGAAAATGTTCATTATCCCAAATAACCAACAAGGATCATGGATTTTCTAATGCTCTAAAAAGTAACTTATTTATTTTTACTTTACATTACATATAATTAGTGTAAAGACCTACCCTAAATAATAAATATATCTTTATCATCACTAAAAGCAATAAAATGAAGTATAAAACAAACTTTTTGAATGTTACTTTTAGTTTGTCAATTTGACTAAATTAAAATTATTTTCCAACAAACGAATTTTGCTATTCACTCATTTAAAGATGTATCGTGTAAATACATTCAACGACGGTTTTAGTATTTTTTTTTTTTTTTTTTTTAATCATTCTCTATAAATTATTTAAGAAATTAAATAAATATGGATAGGAGGGAAATTCTACAAATTTAAATTTTGGGTTAGGTGTGTAGATATTAGGCGAGCAACGTTATGCACGTTAGTATAGTGTGTTGCCTATACTGCAGGAAATAAAATTAATTTTTATAATGTTTATATTTTCAGCTCGGTACAGAGACCCTCCATGACGCCATGATTTACATCACATGTTTGCATGACGTATCCGAAGTTTTGTTCATTTCTGTCGTAGTCCCGATTACAAATTAGCAGGAGTGGCGAGTCGCATATTAAAGTTTTAGCGGCGTGGTGAACCGGTTCGAAAAGGACTTTGTAGGAAGAACGAAATGTTATTAATACATGTTATCGATGTAGAACGGATTCTATACAACACAAGACCATAAACATAGTGAACTAGAGGTTTAGTGATTTCGGTTAGCAGTAGAGGTGGTTCATTTCTCTTTCGGTAATGTGATGAGTGTACAGTTACTATACATTTATCTCAAACAAAACAGTGACAGAACATTACGTGATTCGGGTCGGTGTGGACTTTTCGTCTCGGAAATATTGTGTTTAGTTATTAAACATTCCCCTGAGTTATTTTTGTGCAAGTGCTTGCCCGTAGCCTGTTGAACAGTATTTGAAAAATTGACTAGTGACTCGCGAAAACTACAATTAAAAGGTTAATCAGGGCGTATCGATTCCCTGTTTAACACCAAGTAAATGTCGGATATAAAAGGATTTTTTACCACCAATGCCAAGTGTTAATTTTTTTGACAAACGTAAGTACATTTCATCCCCCTTTTTTATAAGGTGCCCCTACTTTGTAGAAATGGCGGTTCTGTACCACTTCTCTATCCGTGTTCCTGTATATCCAAAATCACTTTTTATGTTATCCAAAAATTGTTTGGTTTTTGTCAAAAGGTTTATTTAGGCAGAGCTAAGGATGCAGCAATAGCAGAACTTAATACCTAGTCGTTTTACACCCTGTCTTATTTTGTTTAATCTTTAATTTAAGACTATTTAGTATATAAAACCTATCAATAATTGTAATTCTAAAGCCCTTTTTTGAAGGAACTAGTTTTTTCATCAAGTCCCAGCTATACTTGGTAGGTACTTAGGTACATTTTAAAATCCAAGGGCTTCGAATAACAAATCATTAAGTACCTATGTGGGTAATTCGATCGCCAAGTTCCAATTATTTGTTTAAAAGGCTTTTAAATAGTTCCTGCTTTATGGAAATGACGCTTATGAATCATTTCTCTATTCCTGTGGGTGCATCCAAATATACTTTAACTCTATGTTAATACCTATCTTGAAATTATTTGTTTTTTGTCTATGGATCGTATATAGGGGAACCCACGGTGCTGCAGTATCTTAACAAAAACCAATAATGTTTACCTAGATATGTATTAATAATTTTCTGAAATAAAATTCATCATCAGATTACATGATATTATGGAGTCAATAAAATATTGGAAATTAGAAAAATCATTCTTTGTGGAATTGTAGATTCATAAAAAAGTTATTGAAATTATCAAGTAAATGTGATTTATTTGCTTACCTATAAAATTATAATGGTGATAATAGGTAGAATTATACGTTTATATTATTCTGCTGGTTTTTGGTATTGAAAAATACATCTGATACAAAAAATTTAAATTTATTATATCTTTTCGACAAGTTACATAAAAAAATAACAAATTATTTCATCTAATTCTATTTAAGATGTTAATGGACCTTTTTTAATAGGTAATACCGAAACATTTTTTTAATCGTGGGAATTAAATTAAGAAAAATAAAAGCGGATTTAACGATATTTAATTCTAATTTTTTTCAATCGTATTAACCTGGACTTCATAATAATTTAAAAGTGCATACGTAACTCAGAACTGTGCGAAATATTTATCAGTAAAGTTCTAGACACCATATCTTGAAAGCGATTTGGTGTTTGAAACCTGAATTATAATTATATAAAAAAGTAAAGAAAATGTCAGTTATTTTAATATTTTTGAGGCTACTGCCCCTCTAAAAAAAATGTGTGAGTTTCAGACACTTTAAAAAAGTTTAAAGCTGTCTTATAAAATACAAGATATAAACTATTATGTGTAATTCGTTTCTATTATAACTAGCCAAAGCCCTCATAAATTCGTTTACAAAATTTCAACTGCTTGTTGACGAAAGGCTTAAAGTTACAGCTGGACATAGCCCACATTAAAAAAGCTCCACATCCTAACACATTATTTAATGTAGTTTAGCCCTTCAGAAGCCCCACATTAAAAGATATTACTAATAGTTTGCAAGAATAACTTGAAATTACTTACTAGCTATTTCAAGAAGTAAGATGAAAAGACGTCAAGTACTTTGAAAGTGCTTAATCCCTTTTGGGAATACAAATTTTAATGTAATAATTATTTTTCTACCAAGCCCCTCTCAGTTTTTATGAAGAAACTTCAAACACAATCCTTCTTGAAAAGACTAAAACCACATTTACAAGCACAGCAGAGAACACTAAAATTAATTCTGTAGAATTTTCTCTTAGTATCGTAATGACGTTACAGTAGATTTTGTCAATTCTTTTTTTATTTTATCCACTTTTTGTTGCATTATAATGTAGTATAATATTTTTCGTTGCAATAGTGTAGTAGGTAATTGTTGGTTTCTTTTTGATTTACAGATCAGAAAATGTTCCAAGATCTCACGTAAACTGTTTTTCTTTTGGGGGGCCTCAGGACGAAAACGCAAAATGCCCACAATGCTATCAACATTAGAAGAGGAGGCCAATAATTTCGACGGCTTCCCTTCGCACGTTGACACTACTGCAATTACTGTGGTACCCCCAAGTCCACCAAAAAAGCCGCTAAAAACATTTGCTGACATACAGATATTGGTCCACCAGGGCCGAAAGCAAGATGTTAAAAATATCATAAGGAATAATAACTGGCCGGTAAACGACCCGATAAGGGGGCACCTCTGGCCAGTTTTATGTTCTCAGCATATGAACAATAGTAAATCGATGGATGGATTTTATTGGGACATGGTTAAACAAGTATTTGGAACGAACGAGCTGTCTGACAAACCTGTATCATTACCACCTTTTGTGGAGCCATCTCATTGTCACTCATACTTTTTGACTCATCGTGGAAGATGTATTGCTGACAGAGTCGTGTCTGTACTCGGTTATTCCTGTCCTGATATCGTTTATAGTCCGACGATTTATCCGATTTGTGCCATCCTCCTTCACTTTATGTCAGGTAAGTCTTATTTTACTCTCTTTTCTAAGCGTACCTGTAAAATAATTGTTTACGTTTCTCGTACCTGTGCGTATATCCAAAAATACCACAAAATTATACAGTGTCCAGCATAATTTAGGTACTATACCTACTCTTTTTTGAACGAATGAATAAAAGAATATATTGTAAACTGTACCTCAGTAGCAACTCGTCTTCAACATTAATATGTAAATACCTTAAATTTCAATTTGAAAAGTTTTCAGTTGCAGTTTTTTTTTCAATTTGTTAACTTCAAAATGCTCGTATCTTCGCACAAAAAATTGACACTCTCTTTTAATTTCCACAAGAAAAGGCCTTTATATTTAAAAAAGAAGTTACAATTATTATTAGTAATTATATAAGCACTAGTTCTTTCCATAGACTAAGTATTTGTTTATTGACCAATATTAATTTTTCCTAATTTGACTATTAGGTGAATCAAGGTGAATAACCAGAAGTGATTCATTAATTTCAAACAGTAGGTACGGTAATACTTTTATGTATGTTGCTATTTTACAGCGCGTAAAGTACTTGTATTATTGCAACCAAGCTGATACAAAATAACGATCAATAAAACTGTTATACACACACGTAATGGATATTAAGTTTTATCGTTTTGTTTTGACTGACCCTGCTATTTAATTTTACTGTTTCTGATATTAAAATTAGCAACCATTGGTACTTTAACATTAAAGATCTTCGCACAGGTACGCACAACCTAACAAAACAGAAACTTAGTCACCTATTCTTAAAGACTACTAATTATAAAGTACTTTGGTGTATGGTCGTGAGATTTTTTTTTAATTTTCCATTTTATAAATATACTGAAAATGACCATTCAGGTGACCTGCATAAAAAAAGTTTGGCAAGGACCTTCTGAAAGTTTATTTTTAATTTTAATTATTACAATACTTGTATTGATGTGGAAATGTCAAAAGTAATTCTTCGTTTAACAAGTTATGTAAATCAGTTGGAGAAATATTTAAATATCTTATTTTCATAGAACTGTGTGCTAGTAAACTTTTTAATTGTAATGTTTTCACAGTATCAAATTGAAATGTTTTTTGCTGTTTTTGAATATACAGGGGGATTCTGACCATCAAAATAAGATTGTTCTAGTCCTTATGTAGGTACTTTTTATAAGAACTGGGCAGAACATTAATGCTTTATTTATACCTGAAGATATACTTCGTTTGAAAGATTAAAAGCCCTGTATTTCTAACCTTTCTCGAACAGTTAGTTGGGGCTTGATAATCGAATTACTTTATAAAAATGCTTTATTAAAAGAGGACTGTAAACACTTAAAAAGCTTAAAGCCCCTTTAAAGTGCTCGAAACTCTTTCATAGTGCTTAAGTCTCTTCAAAGCAGGACCAAACTATCGATTGAAGCCCTATTGACTTAATTCAAGCCTTTATACAGTGGACTTCCGATTATCCGGATCCCGATTAACCGGAACGCTGCATTATCCGGAATGATATCGATTTTTAAATCCGCCGTTTTATCCGGAACTGGAGTGATGCGGCTCCCGTTTATCCGGAATTTTCCTAAACTAAACTGTCTACTAGTACATTTGGTTAGTCCAAATGGTCAAAAGAATGTGCCTCGGTATACAACACCCTCTGAAAGACATCTTTCAGATGGTGTTGCTCGGTGCCGCCCTACTGGACCGCACCCGACCCGTTAGTTGATAACGGCATATTTTATGTCTGTTTATGTTAGGCACAAGTGCAACATGCGGCCGAAATCTTTTATCTTTTTAATTGACCATAGAAACTATGTCTTCTGCTGATTTTGCTGTTGCTAGAAAGCTAGTGGCTAGGTAAAGAGCTTAGTGCAGGGCTGCAAGTTGCACAGATTATTTACATATGTAATAATAAATGTTCTTCAATAAGGTCTCATAGTTTCCGTTTCCCGATTCCGATTATCCGGAAAATTCGGTCATCCGGAATAGGTCCGGTCCACATTATTCCGGATAATCGGGAGTCTACTGTAGTGTACTCGAAGCCCCTTTTATGAATGCTTCAAACCTTTCTAAGTATTTGAAGCCTATTTGGTATAATTAAAACGCTTATAGTGTACTCAAGGTCCTTTTCACAAGTTTTTCAAACTTTCTGACGTATTTAAATCTCTTATAAGTGTAGTCAAAGACCCTTTTATAAGAGCCTTAAACCTTTATAAGTATTTGAAGCCCTTTTGGTTTAATTCAAGCGCTTATAGTGTGCTCGAAGCCCTTTCCACAAGTTTTTTTAACTGTTTGACGTATTTGAATCTCTTATAGTGTACTCGAAGCCTCTTTTATAGAGCCTCAAACCTTTATAAGCATTTGAAGCCCATTTAGTGTAATTAAAACACTTATAGTGTCCTCAAAGCCCATTTCACAAGTTTTTCAAGCTTCTTGATATATTTGAACGTATATCAAGCTAGCACGACAAGGTTATTTTTCCGATTTCTAATTTGCACTATAATTTGTCGCTGAAAGATGACACATTCAACGAATTTGTCGCTAGTCTTATGTTCAACTGATAAGCAAAAAACTGTTGGAAAACCATCAAACTGGCACCACATATGGCATATCTCAAAAAGGAAATGTCGTAGGATATTACTGTAAAGATCAAAATTTGTCGCTAATTTGTCACTGAAGGATGACACATTAAAAGAATTTGTCGCTAGTCTTAACTCCAACTGATAAGCAAAAAACTGCTGGAAAGCCATCAAACTCTCGAAAGGTAACATGTTGCCCAACTTGGAGGAAAAAGGGAAAACCTAATTTAAAAAATTTGGTAAATAAATCCGATCTCTTAAAACAAATGTAATAAAGAGCTGGAAATAAGACTAGCAACAAATTCGTTGAATGTGCCATCTTTCAGCGACAAATTATGGCCTTTACTGTGATATCCTACGACATTTCCTTTTCGAGATATGCCATATGTAGTGCCAGTTTGATGGTTTTCCAGCAGTTTTTCGCTTATCAGTTGAACATAAGACTAGCGACAAATTCGTTGAATGTGTCATCTTTCAGCGACAAATTAGCGACAAATTATGGCCTTTACAATAATATCCTACGACATTTCGTTTTCGAGATACGCTATGTGTACTGGAAATCGGAAAAATAACTTTGTCTGGCTAGCTTGATATACGTTGTATTTGAAGCCCTTTTTGTTTTAATTAAAGCCTTTCTAGTGTACTCAAAGACCCTTTTAAAAGAGCCTCAAACCTTTATAAATATTTGAAGCCCTTTTGATTTAATTCAAGCGCTTATAGTGTGCTCGAAGCCCATTCCACAAGTTTTTTAAACTCTTTGATGTATTTGAAGCTCTTTTAGTGTACTCGAAGCCTCTTTTATAAGAACCTCAAACCTTTATAAGCATTTGAGGCCCATTTGATCTAATTCAAACGCTTATAGTGTGCTCAAAGCCCATTTCACAAGTTTTTGATGTATTTGAACCTTTAAGCCCTTATAGTGTACTCGAAGCCTCTTTTATAAGAGCCTCAAACCTTTATAAGCATCTGAAGCCCATTTGGTCTAATTCAAACGCTTAAAGTGTGCTCAAAGCACTTTCCACAAGTTTTTCAAGTCTTTTGATGTATTTGAAGCCCATTTGGTTTAATTCAAATCTTTATGTTGTCTATGAAGCCCCTTTAACAAGTGCTTAGGGCTGTAAATTTAATTACTCTTTGAAGTCCTTGGATTTTAAAATGTATTGGGATTGCAAGAACCAAAGCACTTTAGAGTAAGGGCTTTAGGTTTAGGGATTGAAGCAATTTTAGTGAAGGTTTTTCCCAGCTCTGTGAAGGAGGTCTAATTTTATAAACCTCTTTTGATCTTTATAGTTAACATATTCCCTTTCAAAGTAATTCTGATAAATTTATGCAGTTAGTTAGTTTATATATCTAAGTAAACAGTTTTTCCGAAAAATGACTCCTAGGCGTAACGACATTCACGGCTATTTCCTGTTATTACTAAAACGTCTAGGTAATTTTCGGTCATCAGGTTAATTAAGTAAAATTTATGACACTCGTATACATATATATTTATATTTTGTGGGCGTTTGTGTAGTAGACCTGCGCAAACCTAAGTACATAGTCATTGCTTGGCTAAAAGTTTAATTATAAACATTTAGGAATAACCCACGGTCACAACTTATTACATTTTTCAACTATGCTGTATCTCCGAGGCGAATTTACCTTTCGAGGGCCAAAATCTTTGCATACCTTTATAGATTTATTCAACGAAACATCATTTATAGTTAGGTCTCCATTTTTACAGAGTAGCAAACTACATATTCATATCACTTATGTTATAAATTTATATCACATGCTATTTATCGGCCACGAGTGCCAATCATCTACCCATTCGTATTGCCATAGAATACTCTTGAATCTTTTTCGTAAAATGCATTTGATTATTATAATTTTACCTGCTTGGTTACCTTTACGACGAACACGGTCCGAAATGGGAATATCAAAGGGGGTGTACCCTTGCCTTATCCCCTTTTTTTTTATAGTTACGCCTCTGCTGTACGAAATGGAAAATTTAAAGATAACGGTACGAAGTGGAAATAAGCCTTTTGAAATTCTGTTTGTATATTGTTTTCTTAATAGTACCTCCGCAATGACACCCCTATATGTATTTAAAATAAACTGTATTTATACTTTAGGCGTTTAAAGTCAATTTGAGAAAACCCCAATATAATTAAATCAGAGAACATTTACTTTAAAATACACACCTTGTAAGTGTACTGTTTATTAATCTATATATATATATATATATATATATATATATATATATATATTTCTTCGTTGGGTGTTAATTGGGAAACGAAAAAAAGTTGATTTCTGTTAATGAAGTCGAGGCTAACTGCAATTGTATTTTGGAAACTGCAAGGATTGTTGTAGGAAACAAAATCGATTTGTATTTCGAATCGCAAATTAAAATATATAAATATCTATTCAGTAGATATACAAGCATTGTTTTACATTTTTTTAACTTTTTTATACCTATTTTTAATTTCAAAAACACAAGTACACTATATATATATATATATGTAAAAAAATATCTTGTTTTTATAAAACTACTTATGTGCTAATAAAATTTTGCAATTATAATGTTTTCGCATTATCAAAATCATATGCAATTGGGGTACAAGGGGGTCACTAGAACACCCTTTAAAATTTATTAGAAAATTCGAATATACAGAGGGATTCGTAGGGGCAATACAACTGTAAATTCTGATTGTCAAAATAAGATGATTCTATTACTTATGTATTTTCTATCAGAGGTGGACAGAGCTTAAGTACTTACACTTAAAAATGTGCTTCAATTCCTTTGAGGGCTTAAAAGTACTGTGTTTCTAATCTTTCTCAAACAATTAGTTGGGGCTTGATAATCGAATTGCTTTATAAAAGTGCTTTGTAGATTAGCAAAGTTAAAAAGGACCCTAAACACTTTTAATTTTCTTAAAGCCCCTTCAAATTGCTCGAAGCTCCTTCATACTGATTTAAGCCCCTTCACAGCAAAGCCAAATCATCAATTGAAGCCCTTTACGTTCAATTCAAGCCCTTATAGTGTACTCAAAGCCCGTTTTATAAGAGTTCTAAACCTTTATAAGTATTTGAAGCCCTATTGGTTTAATTCGAAAACTTATGGTGTGTACGAAGCCCATTTACAAGTTCTTGGGGCTGTGAATTTAATTACTTTTCAGTTTTAGTGAGGGTTGTGTGTGTCCAGCTCAGTAATCATTAGCAATTCGTGTGTCATGTCATAAACAAGGAGGTCTAATTTTATAGTGCTCTAAGCCTCTTCAAAGTAAAGCCAAACCATCAATTGAAGCTCTTTTGGTTCAATTTAAGCCCTTATAGTGTGCTCAAAGCTTTTCCCACAAGTGTTTTAAGCCTTTTGGCATAGATATTGATGGTAATAAAAGTAAAAGCGGTCGAAACGTCGTATTTATTAAAATTTTAATCGAATACTTTCAATTATGACTTGTTTTTTTAACGTGCATTTTCTCAATTTAATTCAAATCTACAGCAAAGTGTTTACGGTATACATGTAAGTAAAATATTTTGTGTAAGGATCCTATTCTTGTTCAAAGCAATCCAAATGCCTACTCGAATGTTCAATCATTTAGTTGGTAGGGCCCTTATATTTTCATTCAGTAAAATTAAAACTACTTATGTAGGTATACGTGAGATACCTGAGGTGCCGGTTGCCGCCCACATTTGTTTGTGTTAAGTATTATATGTTAGGTCAAGATAATGTCGTATTTTTGCGCATTTGCAATTTACCGCTTTGTTAAATATTATTAGTGTACATCTCCCGTTTAGTCTAAGTATAGTAAGTAGTTATATTGTTATTCGGATAACGCGACGGTAGAGTGTAGTCATTATCTCAATTTGAAGGCAAGGTTAATAAAAGCTAACAGCTAGTTTAAATTTTACAATTTACTTAACAAATGGAAATTGCTAGAATTTTAAGAAATTGAGATAAACTCCTTACTGCCATGTTCATGTTCCGCATGATAACGATCCGATTAAGATACTTACGCCCTACAGCCATTTAAGTACATAGGTACTCTCACGCTCTGCTTCAATGTCCAGTTTGATATCTCTTCATATTGCACACTGTTAAACTTCAATCTGAAATCATTATATTATGTAATAAAACAATTTTTTACTTAATACATATATATACTAAAAAAGTAGACTATTTAATTTAATTTCATTCATTTACTGAACGTTTTATTTAATCATCAGATAATACCAGAATCACACTAATATTATAAAGGCAAAAATTTGTGAGTGTGTGAATGTTACTTCTTCACGTCTAAACGACTGGAGCGATTTTAATAAAATTTGGTGTGAAGTTAGCTGACACCCTGGATTAACACATAGGCTACGTTTTACTGCGGGAAAATATCTTATTCCCATGGAAAAATCGATGAAAATGAATTCGCGGAATATAATAAATGCGAAAGTAACTGTCTGTATGCTACACAATCTCGCCTAAAATTTACTGAACCGATTTAAATGAAATTTGGTACAGAGATAGTCTGGAGCTTGAGAAAGGACATAGGCTACTTTTTAATTAATAACAAAAGGGTTGTAAGGGGTTGAAACAGGAAAGTTTGTTGCGGAAATTCCGTAATTTTTAAAGATAGAAGCTTGAAACTTATTTTTTAGGCTTTTGATTAGATATAAATAAATACGACATTCAATGTTTGTAAAAATTTTACCCTACAGGGGACAAAAATAAGGAATAAAAGTTTTTATGTAATGACGTCGGCAAAAAGGCTTACGGCCCAGAAAATAAAAATATAGAAGAATACTTTCTTATGCCATACTTAAGTATCTATAAGGATTCTGTATCTAAAAAAGGAATCTTTTGAAGGTTGTGTTCCCATTACGTAATCACGTAAATATTCTACCTAATGATATACATTACCTTGAAACAAATCTATTAAATTTATTAAAAATAGTTGAATTTTCTTAGAAACCAGCAGAAATTTGAAACAAATGTATTTAGTTCGGCTGATATTTCCTTTTTTCTTTTTATTCATCTTGACTTGTTAATAAAAAAATCAAAGAATGATTGTTTAGTCCCTTAGGATCACAAGGTTACGGTATATAAGGACAACATGAACGAAGGGAGCGCTGTCAAGGTCTTGTCATTCCCTTACACATAATGTTATTGTGTATTTATATGTAAATGGTAAATTAAATAGAAAATATTTAAAAAAAATATATTGTTACCTTGCATTCTGTATTTTAAAAGCCAACTTTTCATTGAAATTTTTAATAAACTCCATTATCCATTACGAGTTAATTGTTTTGAAATTTGCAAGTTTTCACGATGATTAGATTAGGTACGTTTTATTGTATTTATCATTATTTACGTATGAAGTTGCTCATAAAATAGCAACTTATCCTGTTTATTTTTGACTTTTTATTGTAAAAAGATATTCTCCAACCTATTTGTTATTGACGGCATACGTAGATGTACTTGAGAATTTTTTATCGCTCTCTTTACTATTGGTAAGCATTTAAATAACGAATTGTAAATGATTACATATCTTATCTAAAAGTACCAGTAAGCGGTTATATTTTTTTTGCGAAAATACGTAGTTACATTACATGTATATTTCATCTACGATTTTCAAATTATTTAATTCGCCACAGTAAACTACATATCCATACCTAGTAACATGTAGGTATATATTTTTATGCATTTTATTGCTCGTAAATTTATCCCAACAATTATGGTAAATTACTTTCTGTCAGTAGCGGATCAAGGGTCATAACGTTTATAAACATCTTTCCCAATTTATTTTTAATAATCCCTGCACCACAAACATGTTGCTAATTCTTATTTTAATTCAAATCAAAAATGTTCACCAAGCTAGAAGAAAAGCGAAACTCTGTTTAATATCTATGTTGCTGGCGTAAATACATTCTCTCGTTATTTTTACGATTCATTTGTACTTGCATGTTTTTCAATTCTTTAATATCTTTAACATCGTTTAACTTATGTATTAGCGTTCAAACGACGAGGTTAATGAATCTTATATTTAGAACAAAGACTGTTTTCGCATTTCGAGTTTGTACAATTAATTAGAATATTACTGCTAATGAGTATTGACCTGCAATACACATTTGCATTTTCCTTTAGTAAAACGCAGCCATTATCGAGCCCTATTGTGTCGATCCTCGCGCAAATAGCTAATTTTCCGTGTTTGATGTTTGAACATGCATTTACTTCTATTATATAATATTTAACTAAAATACCCAAGTATAAGAATAAATAACATACGCGAGAAAAAAGTAATGGACCTTTCTGAAATATTGCAAATTTAGAAATTTCTAGAATTCTATCGACCTGTCTGTACAAGTTAATATTCGAAAGGGCTTAATCGATTACTGTGGAATTTTACAGGCCCGAAAGGAGGTTATCTGAAGTGATCTACATAGGTTACTTTTGAATTGTTTATTAGTCATAACAATTGTATCTAATAATTATTACAAACAATTAGGAATCATTTCTATCGAAATTTCACTGTAACTAAATTGGGGGTAAATATGTTTTTAATAATTTGAATGTAATTTAAATATTTCTGTAAATGAACCTACTTCCCTCTAGAGATGTGCAAAGGGTTAAGTTAAATGGCTTCATTCCCAAAACCCAAGTGGGTATTTTGGTTCTTCTGAAGTCCAAAATACACATTAAAATCTAAGGGCTATAACCATATCAAGAAATAATTGAAATTAAACCCGTAAGCAAATATGAAAAGGGCTTCAAATAAGGTAAGTGATACAAATAAGGCCTACCTAATTTCAAACACTTAAATCTTGATAAATTATTGGAAAAAGTGATAAATAAAAGCGAGGCATTATTCTTTGGTTCATATATTTTAAGTAATTAACAAAACATATTGTAATCTTTTATTAAAAATTTCTCAAAAAGAGGTAATTCTGGAACCTTAGCCTTGGACCTTTTTAAAACATAGTGATTGAACAAAGCCTATATCCTTAAATTATAGGAATATTGTTATTAGAGTATTAATCTATAAAAATATATATTTCTGAGCCTTTTATCAAGTGTTTCCATGAGCTCCTTGAACAACTTTGTAAGTTATTTTACTAAATATTATGCTTAAATTGTTAGTCAGACTTGAAGTCGCATATTAACAAGAAATAGAGAAAAATATATAAAAAAAGGTATCCAAACAAACAAAAATTAGAAAATTAACATATCTTCTCAAAAATATTATTAAATATTGAAGAATAAATTTTTTTTCACAGGCCTTAATTAAACAAGGTAACTAAATAAGGCCTTGGAACTTAATAAGTACCATAATTTTCGAGACAATTTGGTTATTATTATTTATTCGAGGTGGTGTACGTGTTCTATGGGGGAGGCAGATGAAAATACTCGATGGTCAGGTGTGGCGGGAGATAGGACTGACGTGAATCAGTATCTGTTTCAATATTTCAGAATTCCTATTAAGGCCTAGGGTCAGCAAATAAGGCCTATTTTAAAAGTAGGCTTTATTTAGTACATTGTACTTCATAAATGTTATAAGCAGTATTTAATTCGCATATTCTAAAAATTACAATTTAAAGTCATAGTTATCTTTTTGATGAGTTATATTGTGATCCGTATACATTACTTGAAGCAAAACTTCAAAGAATAACGTATTAAAATTCGAGCGGGCCTCTCTCGCACTGTTTCCTGAGTCGTGGGACTGTCGTCTATCCGTGTGTGAAGTATTTTTGATGTAAATATATTTTAAATGACTTTTCCGCACTACAGGCCTTATTTGAGCATAGGCCTTATTTGTATCAGGTACCTTACATCAAAATACTTGAAGCAGCTGTAAATGGGGCTTAAGACCCTATTGATGGTTTTTGTCTTGCTTTCATGCACTTTGAAGGGATTTCAAATAACTTTAAAGGATTTTAAATAACTTAGGAACTTGTAAAAGTAGCTTGTAAGCCAAGAGACTTCAAGTAACTTAAAAGAACTGCAAAGGCATCAAACGGCTTTAAGCACTTGTAAAAGGAAAATAAGAGCCTTTTGAAGGTTTAGCCTTGATTTAAAGCACATTAAAAGGGTTTCAAGCGCTTTAAGGGGGTTTCAAATACTTTCGAAGGGACGCCAAGAAACTTAAAAGGGCCTCGAGCTCATTGAAAAGATTTCGAGCACTTTGAAAGTATTTGAAGTCGACTATAGCAAGCCCTAAGTACCTGTTCGAGAAAGAAGTTGAAATACAGTGCTTGTAAACTCTCACAGGACTTGAAGCATGTTTTCAAGTGCAAAACACTAAAGCTCTGTCCCTCCCCACCTCTGCTTCTCTCCTCCGTTTTCGAAATTGTTGAAACTAAAATTTATAAAAAACAAGGTTTATCTAAGCTTTCAAGAAAAATTGGCTGGCAGATCGTGATTAAATGAACTAAGTGTTCTGTAGAGATTGCAGCTCATTTACCCCCCTAAGCTGGTACTGAATAGCGCGAGAACAGTCTCAATCGTTTGCAGATTTCGCCTTGCGGCCAGGTTGAAGATAAAATTACAATGCAATAAAATAATCGAGGTTGTGGTTAGGCTGATCTCTTACTGGTGAAGCATTTTTAAAATACGATTAGAAATAAAACCCATAAGTTTTTCAATTTCTGATATCGAAAGCTTATATCAGAAATAAAACGATGTTGTGATAGCAATTTTTACCGAAAAATTGAAATAATAAAAATTTCAGTAAATTAAGAGTAAAGAAAAGATAAGCAAATGCAGTTGATTAAGTATTTTTATTTAATGAACAAACCCTCCTCGGTTTTTAAGTCAAGTTGCCACTTTAAAAGGAAAAAATAACCAACTTTGGTACATTCGTAAAGTGGTTTGGTGAGCTTTTAAATCGTTTTTGTTTTTGCGACTTTTTAAACGGTTTCAGCAGATATGTTTCGGTTAAGTCGTGTGTATATTATTCAAGTTGAGCGATTCCTGGCGGTTTATAAAACGTACCTAAATAAACACCGGGTCCGAAAAGACCTGAAATGTGACGCGACGGTTGCACCCGAGATTTTTGGCACAGGTTCGTAAAATTTGATTCACATCGCGGCTTTTCCTGTTTCAGATTTAGATTTTCGCCATCTAAAATTGAACGTATCGACAAGAAAAACACGTTAATCAATTTTCGTTTCGTCCTCATGTGATGATCTGTGCCTAAAAATAAATTTTATAAAAACGACCATCAATCGTATTAGCATAAGCAGAAGATGCGCTAAAATTTCATCCATAAACACAAACATAAAACATAATGTATATTTATCAAAATAACTATTTGTTATTCAAGTTTGTTCCAAAGGAAGTTTGGAGGATGTTAAACGTTTAATGTTTTCTTACATAATAATAATAAATAAGCAATTGTAAAACTATTAGCAACAGTTCTAGTAACAATTTCTGGATTACGAGCCCTAACTACTTTATGAGTTTTGTCAATCTGGATTGTTTTTTAATATACTGGGAACACTTTGTTATGAATTTAAATTAAATTAAGAATTTTGGTTAAGCAAGGGCGTTTATTACGCTTTTATTCGCTTAATCGAAGCGCTCCCTTTATACGTACATATGTAAGATTTCCGTTTTGTAGTCTATTTTAATTTGTTCGGAACTCTAATACTGTGTTATTACGTGGACAAAAATTGAATCAGAACGCAGCCAGTTGATTGCTTTTTTCTGCGGTGGTATTTGACTAGTAACAAGTGGATTTGAAAAACTGTTGTACGTAATTAATTAAGGCGGGAACATTATGAATCGCAGTAATGAATACAGGAAACCGCTACTTTTCCAATTGAGAGCCGGCACTCGTTTATTTCAGTTAAAGGAACGTATTAAAAAATGTCGCAATCATTATGAGAATGACTGGAAGGTGTAGTTATTTACATGTCATACACGCGTGCTTTTACACACGACAAGAACTGCATCAATGAGACGGTTCTCATAGTGGCACTTGTATTAATGATAGATACATATGAAACAACTAATTTGTTTACTATTCAACCTGCTCACATTAGATACTACTTGGTACTCGTGTTTATTTTCATTGTGATTCCCATACATTTGGCTTTTAAACTTGAAATTTGGCATCATGGTAATAAACCTCAAATATTGACCCTCAGATTTCGTAATGTTTTATTGTACTATTCAGAACTGTTTTTCTGATTGTGAGTAAAATTTTAGAGAAAGCCAAGCCCCCTGATTCTTTCTGTCGTATAGAAGTGATAGAAAAGGACTAATTGTAAAAGACTGTCACAATTTATTTTTTTCATGTTGCCTTGCCTCTCTCTTAGCGATTTTGTCGATAAGTACCTACGAAAGACTTATTTCTAAATTTTTTCAAATCTAGCTGAGCATTCCATTGCTAAAATTATAGACCATTACAGTTTTTGACAGGCAATTTTATAGAACCGCTAAATATCTATCCGGAAATTTATGTAATTATTTCATGTTATAGGTAGATAAATGGATAGACGAATAGATGTAGATAAAATAATCCTTAATCTTTATTCGTGAACAGTGGCGGTTTTACTGTAGGTGCATTTGTTCAGTGAACCCCCTTAAAAATTGAACTAGTTACACCATATAATTTCATCCTTTTAATATTTATTATATTTTTGATGATTATCGTATAATATACATCTCTTTTACCATTTCATAGTTACAAAACACCAATCCGTAACCCATAGAAAATATTTAAGTTTTTGTTGTGTCGCTGACGACTTCACCTAACTTTTTTGGTTCAAGTTTTATTCTGAACATATCACGAGAGCGATACTCCGTTTGATGTCCATGCGTTAGAGAGAGAGGCGTCGGACGCGTGAAATGGAAGATAACATACACTCAACATACAGCGTTTAGGTGCACTGCACGAGAAGCCGAAATCAGCCGGAAAATGTCGTGCTACGTCGGCACGGGTACCCGACAATCTGCCAGGGTTTTGCAACTTCGGTTAGGCCACCTGGTGAAAATGTCCAGTACGAGTCATTTTTAAAGGCTCCGTAAGCTAGTGTTGGTAGGAACCGATAGTAAAAAAATTATGTGCAGAAGCATGTTCAGATTTCAGAGTTCAAAGTCCACTAATTGTAAATGACGCACAATTTATTGCACAATACGTGTTAATTAAAATATTTCGTAAATGATGGAGTCGTGTTCGGTAAAATATATTAAAGAAAATTCAAATCATTTTCAAAATCGTTTCGAAATAAAGAAAAGGGGTCCACCTCGCCCAAAACTACAGCTGACACAAGAGTGTACCTTAAAAGATAAAAAGTTCAAACGTGTGTTTAAAGTAGAACAGTATAAAAAAAACTTCGTGGTTGTGTGGGTGTAATAAATTAAACGCATTATTTTGCTTTCCGTGCCTGATTTTTGCCGGTAATCCTAATGAAAGTGTTGAGTGGACAAAGTCAGGGGTTACGGATTTGTCACATTTGTCGGCAAAACATAGACGAATGGATTTCCTGTATAAGTAAACGTAAGGTTTTTATTTATTGTGTTATTAAATGCCATAAGTATTTGTTTCTCCTAAAAATATTAAAAATCTTCGCCTGCGACGCATTTACAACATCGTGAAATACGCTTCATGTTCTGATATTACCTACATGTTATTAACTTTGTGAACCCCCTTCGTATTTGATCACGAGCCGCCACTGTTCGTGAATAGAACATTAATTTTCATGAAATAAACTGCAAATACAAATTACAAACGTAGACTAAAGAGGGATGTATGATGTATGTAGGTATCGCTTGCTTCTAGTTAGTTCGTTTAAAATTGTATTATTTTGTTGTGTTTTTATTTATTTTTTATATTACAAACCGATTCAATTATTGGCCCTTATCAATACAATGTAAAATATTGTGCGGAAATTATAATTCTCGATCATAAAATGATCACTCAATGTATGTATAATTTATGCCTCTGTTCCTTAATATTTTCGTGAAATGATCTTCCCGCCTGTCCTATGTAAGTTTTCTCACAATCACCACAGTTTGTCTTATAAAGCACTGATTTTAAATTTTTTGTCTTTATTATTCTAATTTCTAATACAAAACAAATAACTCTTCAGGTAACAAAATTAAAAATAATAAAGACAAAAAGGTAAAATTTTTAAATCAGGGGTTTATAAGCAAATCTGGAAATTCGTTTTTGTTAATTATATTACAGTCGAACTTCGATAATTTGAATCACCGTATAAGGCTAAAATACTATATATATTAAGAATTCGAATTATTGAATTATAATACATATATTTAGTAGGTACATGTGTATTTAAATAATAATAAAACTGCATTTATTTAAACCAGGAAAGACTTAATATAAATTGTTTATAAAAAGCTGCAATTTTGTTTAACACCATTCTGTATACAGCGTTTTTCAAGTTGATGGGTTATTAGAAGTATATGAATTAGTAGAAGAAATTCAATACTGAAATTTGGGCTCATTTGGTTATTGTTTATGCCGCTTCTTTTAAAAATATTTTTAAGTTCGATTTACATCCGGTTATACCGGAAGTTGACACCAACTTTGTTATTTTAAATAGGATGGTATATTGTTTACGCTGAATTCGAATCAAACGTGTAATTCTAAGGTAAGTTTGATAACCAACTTGTACACCTATGACGATCGGTTTCTGAGTTAATTTAATTTATAGAAACAAAATCACCACCGCAACCAAAATTATAAAAACTCATAACTTCCACAAAATACGACTCAGACTGTTGAAATTTTTACTAATAATAGCTGAATATTAGTGCTAACGCCTTGACAAAATTGAACGAAATAATTTATACAGGGCGTTCAAAATAAAATTCTAAAGTTTAAAAACAGCAAATACGAATAAGTTTGTTTTTTCAAATAGCACCTACCATTTTTTATTTTTTCAATCGATTCCTTTTTTTATCCTCTTTCGATTCATGTAGATACTCCCTACTGTTTTATTTGAAAAATTTTGAGTTATTTAGAATTTTTAAAATATACATAATTTCATTAATTTTGGCGTAATAAGAGTGTGCCTTGAACAATTGACAACTAACGACAATCAGAGCAAAATCACAGTAAAATATTTTTTTTTTCGCTTAATTTCTGTTGGGGAGATGTTCGAGACAAATGTTTATAATAAATATTTCAATTGAAGTTTTCGTTTTCGATTATTTTTTGTAACAGAAATTAACCGAAAATGCGAACTTTGGCTTCATTTTGCATTGATTGCCGTTAGTTGTCATTTTTCCAAGGCACACACACTTCTAATAGCCCTATTGTTATATCTTTCATCTTTTTTTAAAATTGGTGCGTGTGTTATATGAATAAAATTCGCTTGGTATTAGTTTTAGAAGTCTTTATGAGCCCATAACACATTTGCAGTTGTAAGTAAGTATGTATTGTCATTTAAATTTCAGATTTTAAACGTTTTCGCGCTAATTGGAACCAGTTCTCAATAATTTCACAAGATTATTTTAGAATGCCTCGTCCGCAAACGAGAGAACGTCCTTCACTTGACACAGTTATTTGACGATAAATATGCTCATACATAATATATTTATACGTATACGCATGTACTTGTTCTATAATACAACTAAAATAGATACAAACAAAAAAATATTACAAGTAATTAATTTTTCTTTTAATATTATAAAGACACACAGTATCGTAAATATATCCTTATTTGTAACCGCAATGAAAATTTAATTTTAAATTTAACATTTAATTATTAATAAGTTATTATGTATGTACAAATGTCGTAGGTAATAGCACCTGGCATAATTGGTCACTTCAGAAAATTACCTGACAGTGTATGAAAGAAATACTGACACATGACATGAAAATTTAATAATTTCAGATAAGTCGAAGACACAGTGTAAAAAGGTTCACCAAAGGTTTATTTAATTATTTATTTACGTTTCATTATTTTTTCACCCTTAATATTGAGGGGATATTTAAAACGAAATAAAAAAACCTAATTAATGAACTTATTATTAATGAGTAGCATATTTCTACAGATTGCATTAATAATTCCGTCTGTAATTATTTGTTGAACGCTGCTTTAAGCCATCGAGTAAATTTTGTTGATGTTCTGTCATAAATTAGAACTGTTCACGGCGTGCTGATGAGATCCAATGTAATCAAAAAGGTGATCCACATTTAGAGGTTAAAAAAGTTGTATCCTAAAGTTTTTAAATGAATAAAAATGCTCTCAAATTAATTCTGTATTGGTCCAAATGAAATGGGTAAGTGCTCTCTTTCTTTTTTGCAAATTAATCATTTTCAAATCCTGTTCAAAATCTTTTTTGTTTAATATAACTAAGAAATAAAACTGCTTTAGCTTTTGGAATTTATTAATTTCCCTACAATTGTTTCGGCTGGTTAAGAGCCTCTTTCAAGAGAGCACAATATACTAAATATTACATTTGTGATGTGGTCTTAAATACTAATGTTGCCCGTTTGGGGGTAAAAACCTAAGTACTTGTCTATTATTAAGTTATTTTGGAAATCTAATTCGGGCGTTGCTTATATTGACATTTTTCAATTTCCATTTGTTCCAGTAAATTAAGTGTTTTTCCTTTATTTTCAAGATGTAATAGATTGATGTTTTCAATATCTAAACAGTGATTAGAGTTGATACAATGTGTACTTAAACATGTGCTACAAATTCCTTTATGTTATTCTAAAATGTTTCACAAAAACCGACTGCAAACACACAATTCAAGTTATCTTCATTGTTTGTTTTTTTCATGAAACATTAATTAACATCAAAATTGAGTGTTGTTTATTGTGCTGTATGACCTGTACAAATTGTTAAACAATACGGGTTACATTATTTTTTGATCTTTTCATGGTTTTAAAAATAAACTTATCTGTCTACAGACCTCGTCGACAGTAATTATTTATTTGAATAGTTGTGGCTTAAAAATGATATCTGTTGTTCAATCAGTAAAAATAGTACTTAGATACTTAGTTATGTATTTCGTATGTGTCTGGAGGGTTTAGAGTTTGTCTAACAATTTATCTAAATTTAGGTGTTGTCAATTATGTCTGTGTTGTCGAAATACTTACATGGTATTGTATCAAAAACATCACGAGTTTTCTTATCTTCAAAACAAGCTATTTTGTGGCTTGTTTGTATTTTTTCTGCAATGTTGCGAAATTTCAACCGAAAAGATGATCTAATTAAATAATAATAATAATAATAACTTATAAAAATCCAAAACGTATCGACAAAGATTCATGTGAATAAAAACGTATTTTTACTTCGTTTTAATACATCCATAAAATTAATATCGGACTGAATGATTAAAATTTTATTGAAATGCACTAAAAAAACAGGAAATAAAAAATTAATTTTCAATAAAAACCTTAAATATTGCCTACTATATGTATGTACTCTAGGCTAGTAATAATGAATATATTTTCTGCTTAATCATATTTGCTATTAAAGAATGAAGACTGGAAAAACTTTGGCGGTTGTTGCAGAACGAACAAAATAGCTCAAACCCCAACGCCAAAACACGAACATGGAAATGAAAAGTAATTTGTCTACAAAAGGCTTGACAACTAAATGTGTGTTTGGCTGAGTATATGAATATATTTTTCGTTCTCATATTTGCTATTGATTAATGAACATTTATTATAGCCTGTTTTTAAACATTTTTTGATAATTTTTAGAACCCTTTAGTAAACTTAATTTTTGTAACTAAAAAACGATGACAATGGCAAAGACAAAAATCCAAAGCGTTTAAAAATTTTGTAAAAAAACAAATACGAAAATAGGATATTTACCCTCTTCCCTTTTTATTGCCGATATTACTGCACCCGCAATTTTATAAAAGTAAGAAATATGGCAACTGAATTACAACAACAAAATTACAAGTAGATAACGAAAATCCTTGTCTTAGGTATACCTTTCTCGAAATTGATTCTACACCTTCTTATCATTTGATACGAAACAATACCTAAGTAAACAAAATTATTAATTTAATGTTCCTCTATCCATGTATTGGGTTTTTTTATTAAATTACCAATAAAATAATAATACCTGCATAGTTGAATAAACAATAGTTATTTATTACTTTCGTGTCACGCGACAATAACTTTGACGTAACGACTTTGTAATTTTAGTTGTTTTAAGTTAGCGAACTCGTCAGTAGACTTTTTTAGAGGTACATGATCGAACACCTGCTCGAGGTCATTAGTTTACACTTTGTCATCTAATAAAAAGGATGTACAAGTATTAGAGGTAGCTATGATTAACCTAAAACCCAAAATGGAGTAATTAAAACGCCGACGTTTAATATTCAGTAGGTATGTAGTTTTATGTGTGTTCGGAATTAAATTGCACATGTCAATCAGTCTTTTTAAGTATTGTTTACTTTATTAGTATTTAGATTTATTGGACAGTACTTAATTTAGTTTTACTTAAGCTCATGAAACCCACCCGAGGGTAGTTCATGTTGATTTATTGTAGACAATAGTAAAATAACCATCAATCTTTCTTCTTTCATCCCCGTCTTTGTTCTGTGTATAAAATATGTCAGAACTGTAAGATAATCCAACTCAGAAAGTACACTTTAGAACTTTAGATACTTATTCATTTGTTTTACTGATTCATTCATTCCTATTCAATCCAACCACTTGTAAATATTTTGTGTATAATTATAATTTCACAAGCGTGAGTTATTAAATTCATCATCATGTAGGAGTTTTATATTTAATTACTAAAACGCAGTGCAGCAGGGGTTGCACACTAAACAATCTGATTATTGCCAAAAACAGTCTACAAATATCTTTAAAAATTAGTAGGTACGGTATATCGAAAGTTAGTTAAAACAGAACTAAACGCATTTATTTGTACTTTATATATGGCACGTTATAAGCGAGTTCGTAATAAGCGTGTACGTTATAAGCGAGCTTTACTGGATTTTTAATAAACCTTAAAAATATTAAAAGTTAAAAATATTTTTGCAAAAATTTAATTGGACTAAAGGAAAGGTGTTAAAGTATATTAAGGTCATTTTTGGAATTTTTGTCTGTTGGCTGCTTGTTTGTTTACGCATCGCATCACGTACATACAATGTACCTAAGTGACCTATTTCGAACGGTTCAAACTAAAATAACATTTAGCTTTTCTTTCATCGAAATCCGCTTAATCAATCAAAGGATAAGTAAATTTAACTGACGGTTTTGCTGGAATTAAATTATACATTCATGCTTCGACTCCAAATCAATACAAAGTGGGTAGATACTTACCAAATTTTATGGGCCAAAAGTAGAAGAAAAAAATAACAACTGACTAATTCATTAAATATGAAAATCATTGTAACTTACTAACTTGAATTAAATTAAACGCCTGACAAGAAAAAAGACAATATTAATATTTTTTCAGTTTTGTTACAAACCGTCTAGCTATAGAGAGGTTTTTTGCACCATTTTTCTGTAAATACTTTCCTGTGGATTAAAGAGTGACCAAAAATTATTTTATTATATAAAAGTGTAAAAGTGTGAATATTTTTATAGAATATTATAATCAATCTTATTTATTACCTTCTGATCAACTTTTCTCACATGGGTGATCACAAAGCGGTCACTCAACATTAGCAGGACGTTTATCAAGCTAGCACGACAAAGTTATTTTTCCGATTTCTGACTTGCACTATAATTTGTCGCTAATTTGTTACCAAATAAAAAAATTTGTCGCTCGTGTCGTTTAGTTTGATATCAAGCTAGCACTACACATAGCGTATCTCGAAAAGGAAATGTCGTAAGATATTACTGTAAAGACCATAATTTGTCGCTGAGAAATGACACAATCAACGAATTTGTCGCTAGTCTGATCGCTGATAAGCGAAAAACTGCTGGAAAGCCACCAAACTCTCGAAAGGTAACGTGTTGCCCAACTTGTGGGAAACAGGGAAAACCTAATAAAAAAAAATTGGTAAATATAAATCCGATCTCTTAAAACAAATGTAAAAAAGAACTCCTTGATTAATTGTTTGATGGTTTTCCAGCAGTTTTTAGCTTATCAGTTGGAGATAAGACTAGCGACATATTCGTTGAATGTGTCATCTTTCAGCGACAAATTATGGTCTTTACAGTAATATCTTACGACATTTCCTTTTCGAGATACGCTATGTGTAGTGCTAGCTTGATATCAAGCTAGCATACCAGCTGATTATGACTAAACGGCACAAGTGACAAATTTTTTGGATTTGGTAACAAATTAGCGACAAATTATAATGCAAGTCAGAAATCGGAAAAATAACTTTGTCGTGTTAGCTTGATATATGTACGTATTAGCAGGTAAATTATAGACTCGACAGATCAATCCACACATTGTAAAACAGCAGTTACTGTTCCATTCGGAACGATAATGAATTAAAGTACTATCCCTTATAATCTGTCTAAATCTAATATAGGTACATAATTCCATTCAATATCTATATTTGTTGCCATTTGTCTTCTTTGCTTCGAAGACTAGCTACTGTCTCCTAAAATAAGTGGATGCTTCCCCGGATGCCAATCATCCGTAGATATTAGCATCCCAGTGACCAGTTCGGAGGCACCCACCTAACGCTACCCTCGCGATAATTACCTCATTCGAGTAGCCCATAGCACCCCTTTTTCGCAAGAACCACAGACCTTGCCGGGAAGAGCGCGCACAGGAGTGAGTGGCATGCATGCTTTCTCTCATTAATTAATTTTTTTATTCATATAGCCTCCCTAGACTATGCACTAAATAACCTTTACTCTTAAACGGTCAACGTGTTACTGCCTTCTAATAACTTGGAATATACATATTTCATCTGTCGGTCTGTCCAAACATAAACAGTGCCACACTGTCAAAGAAAATAGGTAGAATTTTAGGTTACAGACGATCAAACTAAATCACAGCGAATTCGAAATTATGGTGACGCGTGACGCTCACGTTTTTCCTCGGTTTACTCAACAGGAGGCCCCGCTTCAAAAATTATACCAAAAACAAAATTAAAAAACTTGAAGAAGGAAGAGATTAATTAGGTAGTTTCGAGAGTCAAATATAAAACATTTATTCATGAATCTTGATTCCATTAAATTTTGATTCCATTATAACTAACTATGTTACTCTTACTTTAATTATTTATTTTATTATCATGTTTGTTAATTGACAATAATAATTAGATACTAATCACAATGCTTTAATAGTTTGATTATATATATATATTTAATTAGGGATCGTTGTTACCACATCCTGTGTGAGGTCCCAAACGAGTCCTTGAATCAGTTCATTACTTTCGTCTACTCTACAACTGTTATGAATTCCCACCTTCATCATCGTTCTTCATCAAACAAAAATAGGCACGCGTTATAAATCCCCTCCCTTCTGTGTCAGTAAAGTTGTCGTTACCAATTTTCTGACAGCAGCTTACAATTTAGACTGTTGACCTGATTATTTTATAACAAGTCCACGATATCGTAGGAACGGCGTTCGTTCGGGATAACATCCTGCGCTCAAACCCATCCAACCAACCAAACCGGTGGCATCCTGTGTTACATACATACAAGATGTAGCGCAATCGCGACACGTTTATGTCGCAAGAGAATAAGCACAATAAAAATGTTTATGATCGTTTAAATACCCACTTTTAGAATACATCGTATGCATAGTTAGGCAAACGTTTCGTGTCTTATCTAAACAGGAGAAGACGTTTTTACAACTTTCTTCCGTGTAATTTTTTGTATACCTACCTATTCAACAATGTAACACACTTGTTCATTCACAAAATTAATTAGAACCTAGGAATCTATAATATTCCTAACCCCTAAGTGTATTTAAGTTGTTTAAATATGTTAGAAACTCTAGGAGGAGGCTTCAGGGAAGCTAAACAATTTTTCAATGCAGGTAGAGCCTGTTCAAACTTTGTTAATGTAAAATTCTCCTCAGAAACCATGCAGATCAATCATCGGAACCCACGAGGTCTGTCCAGGCTTTTGCCTATATGCAGTGGCGTACATTTAAATATTCGTAGTACAGTGAATTTTATTTACAACGACTTCGGTTGTAACGATCTTTTGGTTATAACGACATAACACATAAGTCCCTTGAATTTAAGAAGTAATTTAAGTAGAAATTTTGGCTGTAACGACTTCGGATTTCGCTTTTAGCGACTAATTTTAATGAACTATTAATTACAAGATGCTAGAAATCTCATACTGACTGATATTGCGACCGAGTCTAAACACAAAACTTTTTTATCTTTTGTTTACATTCACAGATAGTCAGTCAGCAGTTGTAGTAATTGTTAATAAATATTAAGGTTGATAAAGTTAAATCAAAGAATCAATTACTGGGTATTTTTCTTGCCTAATTTCTTTCTATCATTCTTTCTCTCTTTCTTTTTATATAGCGACTTCCGGATATAGCGATAGAATTTGGTCCTTTCAACGTCGTTATAAACGAAATATACTATAATTGAAAGTTCGTTGGGTACTCAATGGAACATATATTTTTAAATAATTAAAAAGATAAATAATTACAACCCACTTGTCTATTAGAAAATATTCTGTAATTTTTTCGATGCGGCGGTATCTTGTATCCAGAGGTTGTGTCGTGCTTTGAAATATTTGTTAGGAATAACACTGTTCTTATTTTTGTTAAAATAATTGCATTTCGGTTTGTAATAATTAAGGAGTGTCTTAAACTCATTACGTTAATAGTTATTGCTAAAGATACTCCTGTAGCAGCTATAACGCGCCTTTTTATCAGTTTTATTTTCACTTGGAAAATTTGCTTTATCTTTTTCAGCAAATAACAGTAAAAATAAGAATGAATAACGCATTAAAAATCGTCTGAAGCCACGGTAAAAAAAATCTAACTACAGATTCTTAATGTGCACACTGCTTATTAAGTCCAAATTATCTTGTACATATAATTAATTATAAATTTTATTGTAAGTAGATTAACGTTTTTGTGCATATTTTTGATTATTAGCATCTAATAGGAATTCTATGACATCCTTTAATGTAAACAGAAATGTAAATATTGCAAATTGCATGTAATACCTAAATAGATCACACTAATATTATAAAGGCGAAAGTTTGTGAGTGTGTGAGTGTGTATGTTTGTTACTTCTTCACGTCTAAACGACTGGAGCGATTTTAATAAAATTTGGTATGGAGTTAGCTGACACCCTGGATTAACACATAGGCTACGTTTTACTGCGGGAAAGTATCTTATTCCCATAAGAAAATCGATGAAAATTAATTCGCGGAATATTATAAATGCGAAAGTAACTCTGTCTGTATGCTACACAATCTCGCCTAAAATTTACTGAACCGATTTAAACGAAATTTGGTACAGAGATAGTCTAGAGCCTGAGAAAGGACATAGGCTACTTTTTAATGCGAAAAAAGGGTTGTAAGGGGTTGAAATAGGAAAGTTTGTGCGGAAATTCCGTAATTTTTAAAGATAGAAGCTTGAAACTTATTTTTTAGGCTTTAGGTTACATATAAATAAATACGACATTCAATGTTTGTAAAAATTTTACCCTAAAGGGGATAAAATTAGCCTATTAAAGTTTTTGTGTAATGACGTCGTCCAAAAAGCTTACGGCCAAGAAAATTAAAATATTAAGTGTAAAAGGTTATAGAGGTTTTGTTTATTTGGATCAATAAAAGTAATTGAATACTGAGCTATATAAACTGTTTTAAACTATAATTAAACTATATTAATCTGTATTATTATAAATGCGAAAGTAACTCTTTCTGTCTATGTGTTACGCAATCACGCCCAAACTACTGAACCGATTTAAATGACAATTTGGTACAGATAGATAAGTAGATATAAAGCTAGAGGTTTGAAACTTATTTTTTAGGCTTTTGATTAGATATAAATACGACATTTAAAGTTTGTAAAAATTTTACCCTAATGGGGACAAAAATAACGAATGAAAGTTTTTGTGTAATGACGTCGGCAAAAAGGCTTACGGCCCAGAAAATAAAAATATAGAAGAAAACATTTTAAATGCTGCCGAAAGTCACTATTCTACGCGGACGAAGTCGCGGGCATAGCTAGTTAGTAATAAAGTCCTTTAAAAATATCCGAAAGCACGTCAAGGGGGATGGATATAATATTAACAAGTACGTTTGGTTAAACTTTTACTTGAATCTATTTTCGTAAAACCAATTACAAGGGTATACTTAGTCTTTCTTCGAACCACTGTTGATGCACCTTGTCTTTCTGTCACCTTTGATAGAACTTAAGAGAGGGAAAAACGGCGCTCATACTTTTTACTATCCAAACAAACACAAAGCTTCACAAATAATATAAAATCAAAATCATTTAATGATTAGATAAAACTTGAGAATTTAATTACAAATTGAAGTAAATACATATTTGTATTTTCTAGAATGAGATCATTTTTTTTTTGTAAATTCCATTCTATTTAATATTACGCTTATGTACTTATAACTACTGTAGAATGCTGTCTTTTAAAAATATGCCAATTCGTGGAACGTTTACAAAAATTACCTGATGACAACAAATTATTACTGTATCTATTAGAGAATGTCGGCCATTCATTCATTGATCCACGAAGTCGAAACTATTTGCGAGTTTTCTGTGTATTTTTATATATTTAGTTGTTGTTTCCAACTTGGGGTAACGTTCGATAAAACTATACGGCCAAAACACTGGCATTGTGCCGATTATTGTCTTGTTTTCTCAACTCGTGTATTTTTAGTAGACACTGCGAAAATATAATGCAAGACGTAACAACAATCGTAAAAAAAACATCTTGAAAATCTGCATTTTAAATTTTATTGGACTTGTTTATCTCTTTTCTCACATTAACATATAAATTGCTGACAATTTCTTCTTAATTATAAAAAAATATTCTTATAACTAATTAATTTTATAGATTAGATTCACAGTGTTTTATTTACTGTAGAACACTAATGGGACACAGAAAACAATAATTTAAATATTTCTTGAAACATGAATATGAAAATGGTAAAAATGTCAATTGGCTCATATGCCCTGTGACGTTACACACCAAAAGCTCTAATGTTATGGTAATTATCTTGAATAGCTTTTTTTGCAATAGATAAACAAACAAACTTTTAAAGTCTTAATGAGTTTGGATGGGTGGGTGTGACTAGTTGATATTGATAATCGATTATAAGTTAACACTGACCACTAAACGTTCTGCATACATGTATGCCTGTGTGTGTATGTCCGTGTAATTAGAGAGTGTTGTCTGTGTGTGTGTTGTGCACAAGCACACATCAGCAGAGTATGTGTAAGAGCGATTCCAATAACTCTAAATATACTGCCTACTAAAAATACCATCAATTTACCGCGCAAATGCCAAGTTGAGAAAATTTTGGCGTCTGATTCATTGCGAACATTGACAAAAATTTGTTAGGTACTTCGAAAATATTGTAAACTTTTTGAACGTACCTAAAATACAGATAAATGTATTAGGCTTCAAACGTTATTTCTTTCCCGTGTAGGTATTATTATTATTGTGGTAGGCAGATTTGAAAAATTTCTGACGTTTTGAAAAACTTGTATATAGGTATGTTTGTTTAATTGGAATATAAACAACCAATTAATTATAAAAAAGTGTTTGAACTCCCACTAATAGCTAATATTTACATTAGAGTTCCTTTTAAATCTGAAAGTGCCTACGTGTATATTTACAATTAGGAATTTCGGTTCCTTTACATGTATAACGTAACATTGAATTGAATTCAAAATTCTCGAAGTTATTTGTGGGTTTTGCCAAAATTCTGATGTGTTATCGTAATATACTGATTCATGCACATTAAGAATAACGAGCCCGTATTATTTATCAAGGGCAACCTAGTAGGACTTACATTAAATAATTACTGGGACCAAGTCTGCTCCCATCAGCATGTATTTTTTCTAGCTTAAAACAGCGAATGTAGGCGCGTTATTGAGCTGCATTTTATGCAGCTAGCATGTGCTTGACGGGGCTTGTAAGGTACAAATAAAAAGATAACTTCTGTATTAATTAAATAGTCGCAATTCCCAATCCCAACCTGCAATACACCTAGAAAAATTTGTTTATAAGACAAAAAGCATCCATTCCTATTTATTTATCGGCAGCAGTTGTTGTTGTCATACGTGATGTTGAACATGAACACGTCGCATAACAATTTTTCTAATGGTGACGCCGAATGCTTCAGAAATTTTTATCGCGGTTTAATGTACTTTTCTATATTTTTATTTATTTACTATTGGCATATGATTTATTTGTTATTGCCGGTGTAGATGCTTCTTTTTTATTATAGATAGCCAAAACATGTTAGGTGAGCTTGTGTGTTGTTTGTGTGTTTTTGTTTACAATGTATAAATAGTAAAAAAAATGAATACCGTTGTAATTAAAAATAAAGTAATGTAGGATAAGAAAATCTTATCGATATTATGATCTGTCGGGATGTTCATTAATTGTTATTTTGTCTGGTAGAGAGTTGTAATTAATTTATAACTATTTGTATTAAATTTTTTTATTGAAGTAGCTGAAATATTATTATTTTGAAAAAAAATTAATTCGTTTTTTCCTACCTAACTGAATTTATCATGCTACACTTAAAACTGTTTAGTTTATTTACTATTATTACTATTACTTTTGTCTATTATTTATCGGTTTGTTTCGCGCACTGATGCTTTATCACAACTACTTCCCCTCGGTCCAGAGATGATCACTTTATATACACCTTTCGAACTTTCTAGACAGGAACTCGAAGAAGTCCTGATTATTCCCGAATGATGAATAATAATTAGAAAGTCGTCGAACATTCCAGAATTGGTCGTATTACTTGTCGCTGAAGAAAGATTTACATCTTGTAAATTGATAACGATAAAAGTACCGTGCGCGGTGACTACGCCGTAAGCATGTTAGCGATAAGAGGTACATGCACACAAATATTATCACACACACGCACGGTATCACGGGGCGCTACAATATATTACACCTTTGATGGAACATCCTAGAATATTCGCGAATTTAGAATTATCCAGAACATCCCAAAATGATTCAAAACATTTTCTAACTTTTATTAACATTCTGAAGCATTCCTGAATGATCTTCAAGATTCTGGAACATTCTTGAACATTGCCAAATCATTCTGAAATGTTATAATAAAACATTCTTTTACTTCTTAGAACATATTTGAACTGCCTGTAACATTCTAAAAAAATCTGCTTCGTTCTCATCCCCACTCCGTGCTGTTTGCTGGGTGAGTAGTGACATCAATAGACGCCTGGCGGGGATGACTAATCGATTGATAATAATTGATTAGTTATCGACCACTGAGAGTTGAAGATTATTACAGTACTAATATCTCTATTAATAAATGGGAGTTGGTGTATGTTTTAATGCCAAAAAATTGTCCAAAAAATAAAAAGCTAGGGGTGGACAACCCTGATGACTTAGCGGTATGCAGAATAGATAGTTTCCGATTCTCAGACCTATTGAATATGCATATAAAATTTCATAAAAATCGGTCAAGCCGTTTCGGAAGAGTATGGTAACTATTATGGGGACACGTGAATTTATATATCTATTAGATTATAACATTACTGATTGTTACGACTATCGGTTTTTACCACCAAATATGAGTAGTCCCTTCGATGTCGTTGTAATCGATTTTGACTGTACTTGCTTTTAGAGTATCAAAAGCCACCGAGATAAGGGTAGCTATATATTTACACAGGGTGGTTTTACTCGGTCATTACAAAAAACTACAGACTTACTTGATTCAGTCTCCATTGGATTATTTATTACAGAATTATTTACATATGATTCTGACTTGCAATTTAATTTTGCTTATGTTATAAAAAATTGTCTGGATATGGAAAGACTATGCATAAATAAATAAATAAAGGGAAACTCCCGCTGGCTCTGCCATCTTCTGATAATGCTTTCATGAATCACCCCCTGTAATCCTTTTGGTAGCTTATTGATTTTGTAAAGTGTTTTCAAGATGAATATTCGAACTTCTTATACATAGCACGATTTATTGATCACAGAATTTCGAATACACTTCACTTACATCTAGAACACATGTTCCTGCTGATATTGCTACAGTTTCCACTTTTCCAGTTGACCCAGATTTACAGGAAACGCGAGCATTTGTAGATAATTTACATTAGAATGAGTTCTTAGTGGGACTCGTGGAGCAATTTATGGAATGGGTTGTCTCTTAAAGTAATAAAATTAAAATACAATCATTTGTACCAAGTTATTTTAATAAATCGATATATGAATCGCTTTTTACCAGATAATTTCATCATTCAATCTGTAGTAGGTACTTATGAAAGTTAAATTTTTGAAACTATCCTGTAGATACCTATATATATCTACCTAGGTACTAATTGTAAGTCGCCTTTTTAAATTTATATTTTCGTTGGTGAGCCTTTAACAAAATATGTAGCGTAAGGTGAGGTAATTGTGAACGATTTTGGAAGTTTGACTTTTGAAGCTCGTGTATCTTAGCTGAAGATTAAATTTAGGTGACTATATGATTAATTTAGGTCCTTGTTTGGTTTTTAAGTAAATTTCTGTTGTTAAATATGCAAATTCGGATTGTGTTTACAAAAAAAACTTAAGTTTACAATTACCCCTTCACTTATTAACGCAGTTGAAAACTTAGGGGTAAATGTGAACAATGATCTTGTTTGTGCTGGCTTTATAAAGGTTTTTAATGGGGCAAAAGTGAACAATTCGCTTTCAAATGTGAATTTCAATGAAAATTATATTTATAAAGCCGTGTTCACAATTTCCCCAAAAATTATATATTATATAGAAATATTTTCACTGTTTAACATAAAATATTGCGACACTCTTCCTCTACTGTTTAACGTGCTAAAGCATCCAACCGTCAAAAGTCAACACCACAGTCTATAATTCCCATTAGTTGGAATAATCAAAAGTCGTATTTCATCGAAATAAAGAGCCTGTTTACAATTACCCCCCTTTTACAGTTACCCCACCTGACCCTACATCATTTCTTTGTTGTAGGTTCCCTGTGTGTGACTGAAACTAATTTGGCAAAATCTAATCTTAATTAAAGTTTCAATTTATTTGACTGTTGCACGGAAAAAGTCAATTGTCAAGGGGAAAGAAATGCGAACACTGTTCACTGTAGGTATCTACATATTGTTTTCGTTAAAAATCAATAGGTAGCTACTTGTACCTATTGCACGAAAAACTCTTGACGTACTTTTCATATCTCGTAGCATTCCTTTGGATCTCAGAATTTTAAAAAATACCAAAGAATTGACGGAGATACATATTATATTCGAAGAATAATTCGAAAAGCTTCAATTCATTACTCTGTACAGGTCTTTATTTTTAGACGAATTTATGTTACGATAAAGCAACGCATATAAAACTGATATTTGCTGATGTATTTATTATCGTTGGCAAATGGAAGCTTCGCATCTTTTAATGTTATCAGTAGGAGCGTGTTTTTTACGCTCGGAATTATGTGCTCGAACGACCATAAACATTTTTTTACATTAACCTACCAGCAGGCTCTTAAAATTATAACGAGCGTACTTTCACCCCACTTGCAAATAAAAACCAGTCTTATTTTCTTATAGCAATATTACTAAGGGTGTGGAAGGAACTAGAAAATTTGAAGTTGCCTGAATATTTTATGATCCAGTTATAAATTAAGGAAAAACAGATTTTTTGATACTGATTTGGTTCGATTAGTACAAAACGAAGCAATTACTAATATATTTGCGAAACTATGTGGGTAATAATAATTTCGATTAAAATTTGCTAAAAACTATCTAAAGTAGGTACTTTTCTGTTATATAATATAAATAATTTATGGTAAACATATATGCACTGGCGGATTTACACATTTGCGGCTCGTAGGCTATTCAAAATTTGCTGCCCCTACTGACACCTGCAATTCTATACCCTAATTCACAATCAATTTTTTGTCGATGAAATTGCAACTTTATTATTGTATTATATTTTTATAAGACTAATCAACAAATATTGATACGAATTCATTAGGATTAAAAATGTAAGAATGTTAAGAAGAACTTTCGTTAAATGGATATTTACAGCTTTTATTCATTACAATATCATTATTGTTTTTTTTAATTGTCATCATTCTAAGAAATGTATAGATAATATTTATGAAATTCTGTGCAACAATATGCAATTTTTTACGTGTATATGTATTAAATTTTTGTTCTACACTCAAACAGGTTGTTAATATCATCAGAAATATCAATAGAAAAGTATTAATTTTCCACATATATATCTATATAATATTTGTTATTGTTATTTTAAAGCAAATTTTTTTCGGTTCCCATTTCTCTTCGAATAGATATATTTATGTGGTGAAACATATTACACATTAATTGAATAGTGTGGGTGGACCTAAAGAAGAAAATATGGCATTAATAAATTTAAAAAATAGGTAAAAATACTAAATTTAAAATGTAATACTTAAACGCTATTGGAATATTTTAAAAATTCAAAATCACAATACTATATTTTATAAATAAGCGTTTAGTAATTTTTCATATACAGCCGTTAGTGTATTCAGTATACTGTATAGCACTAAAATATTGTAATTTTTGTTGATTTTTTGAGCCTCGTTCGAACAATACTTTTATTTGTCAGAAAAAATATTTTTGAGTAGGTTTTATAGATAAATGTACCTATTACTTATTGGTTATTGTTTATTTAAATTTCGAAATGTATTTTTTGGCAAATGAGGGATGCTAAACTATTTTTCTTCCAGTCAAGGACTTAAATTTCATACTAATTGTAAGACAGAGTCAAAGGTTTCAATAGTTTCAGTATTCTGATTATTTGGCTCTAGGGGCCATCTATACGTACCTAATAAAAATATTATGATATTTCACTCGAAAAAAAAAATGGGTATATATTTAATCAAAAGCAAATCTTTATAGTAATCCAAATAAATGATTTTAATATGTACCTATAAAATTTTCAGAAGTTTTAAAGTATCTTTCGACGAAATTATGAAATCGAATCCCGAAAATACTCTATTTATAATTTTGTTCGTTTTTGGTTTGTTGCTTTAAGAAATATATGTATATGTAATCCAACACTCCAGGCATAAGCAAGTGCAATATTAATAAATTTTATATATCAGGACGAAAGCAGTAAACGTTTATAAATGTCACAACTATATATGTATGTACCTGCCTACATAAGCGTATTTTGAAAATTTTGGATTTTTTAAGAAATAATTTTTATTGAAGAAAACGAAGAAGGTACAACGAGCGCAATTAAGAAATAAATCACTAAAAGAAGCAAATATTTCTTTTAAATACAGACCTACCTAATTGGCTCATTCGACTTTTATTTCCGGTGAAAACGGAAATGGTAATAATTAAAAGCGATCCTCGGTTTTCTGTTGTACAGTTCGCTATTTTAAATTATATTCTTTGCCAATATGAACTCTATAGTATACAAAAGGAACTTTTAAAAACGTGAAAATTTTCAATTTTCACAACACTAAATCTGGATTAATATTTCTCAAAGGAGCGGTGCCGTCATAAGAGCACCGCGAAATATTCAATTAAAAAATTCAGCAATTTTCGTGGAATTTACAATTCTCGAATTTTTGGCCTAGCAATCGTGTAATCTGACAAAATAAAAAAAAGTAGTAGTCAGAAATTCAGAAAAAAATCAGATGTATTAAAAGCGACGCGGAAAAATCCGATTATTTGGGGAACCGCAAACCGAAAAATATTGGGAACTCCTGGTATAACCCCTCTCATCGCCTTTGTGGGAGTTGAAAGTTTTCAAAAGGACAGTAGAAGGCTCAGAAAAATTAAGGGACGTCAACTTAAACTTTTGGGGTAGTATTCTTAAGAAAGTGATTGGTGAGGGAAATAAATTTGTGAGGAAATTTTAATTTCACACAATTTTTTTTTTTAATAAATAATTGAACAATTCTCCTGATTTTATGTTACATTCTTTATATGTGCAGCATTATTTTATGGTTTTGTTTGCTGGTTTCTTTCGGTCTGGTGAAGTTGTTCATTAGAAGCGGATTTCGCTAGTTTCTTTTATTATAATACCTATGCCTATTATAAAATATAACTGTATAAATTACGAAATCATGACCGCAAATCCTATCTCTTCGTTTTATTGAAACGTTAATAAGAAAGGAAGAGTGCCTTATTTCAATAATAAGCAATTTTAACTATCGCATGATATGTAACATACTACGATAGTTGCATTAAATTTCACAACAAACAAATCTTATGAGCAAGTAGAAAATTTACCTTACACGAAATCGTAATGTCTGAGGTCTGTTCTTACTCACGGTTAAGGTAAGCATTCATACATCTACCTAACCTACCTACCTTTGTATGTTATAGGTACTGTGTGTGTGTGTGGTATGTTTTTGTAGGTACATAAGTTCATTACACAACGTTGTAATTCATTCTCTGTCGAGGTTACTACGTGTACAGTGTACATTGAAGATTCTTGTTGTCTGGCAAGTTCGAATAAAGAAGGTACTTGCCCCTATGTAAACTACTGTAAATTACAATGATTCATAACTTGCGTACAAGCTGTTGTTCATCTAGACACTCAGATATGTTGAGGTTCTTCAAACAATGCAAAATGCGATTGCGGGGGAAATATTAAATTCCAATGGAAAGTTTAATTCATTGTTTTATTACATGATGACAATGATGAATAATATTACTTAGTAGAAGAAGAAAGTCACGGAACTGTGTCAGATCTTCTTTTCTTCACTTTTTCATCCTTAAAATTGTTCTTTTCAGATATTATGCAGATTTACCGATTCACTGATTAACAAAAATTTTTTTTTGTGACACGACGAAACAAGATATTTCTTACGAAAAACTTGCCAGAAAAACCGACAATAGCCTTACAGTTTTATTTACTACTAGCAGCAATACCCGGCGTTGCTCGGGTAAGAATATTTCACACGTTTGCTGGAACATTCTAGAATATTCGCGAATTTAGAACTATCCAGAACATCCCATAATGATTCAAAACATTTTCTAACTTTTTTTAACATTCTGAAACATTCTTGAATGGTCTTCAAGATTCTGGAACATTCTTGAACATTGCCAAATTATAATAAAACATTATTTTACTTCTTAGAACATATTTGAACTCCCTGTAACATTCTAAAAAAATCTGCTTCATTCTCATCCCCACTCTGTGCTGTTTGCTGGGTGAGTAGTGACATCAGTAGACGCCTGGCGGGGATGACTAATCGATTGATAATAATTGATCAGTTATCGACCAACTGAGAGTTGAAGATCATTACAGTACTAATATCGCTATTAAAAAATGGGGGTTGGTGGCAGAAGGACAAAACTTAAGGGTTATATGTATTTTTTTAATGCCAAATCATAAAAAAATGAAAATAAAAAGTTTTATCAAAAAAAAAATAAAACAGTTTGGGGTGGACAACCCTTATCACTTAGGGATATGAAAAATAGATAGTTCCCGATTCTCAGACCTACTGAATATGCATATAAAATTTCATAAAAATCGGTCAGGCCGTTTCGGAGGAGTATGGTAACTAACATTGTGACACGAGAATATTTTTATACTCGTATTAGATAAGGCATTATTGTTATCTAACACAATATAACGATAGATACATTGTTATTATTCTTAAATGTGCCCTTTTTTATATCTTATAACGATATTTTGTTTCTGTGGTATTCCTTAACAATGTTCAGCAATAATCGGCAAGCAAATTAGCACCCCATTTATGTACTTTCCTAGTCTGAAGTTGACGCCCTAATTTTCAAAAACAATTCAAAATTTTTTGAGTTATCGAAGTTTGACTGTAAATTAATAGAATTATTATATTGGAAATTTTTTTTTTTTAAAAAAAAAACCATGTCTACCCTATACGATTGAAATCATTGCATATAGATAGAATATGCGATTTGTAATTGCCCATAATCAATTTATTTGCAATCGTGATAGATCAGACGTTTCCATGAGCAAACGAGAGTACATTTTGTGTAATGTAATAATTTATAAAAAGTCACCATGACATTGTTTTACAATTAATAATATACCTAGGTACCATGCAACAGCTTTTGAAACATACATACAGACATCTAGCGATTGCAGTATCTGCGGTAACGTTTTGCAATAGCTTACACTGAAGAGAGAGAATTTGTTTCTCGTAACATTGAGAAATAATTGAGTTCATTGTATCGTATACGACGAGGAGTAAGGTGATTGTAATGAAAGTGATTAATGAAAACGTCAGGTGCAATTATCTACTAGATACGTACCTAATTGTGGACATGCTTTGTATTTCTAATCTAAATGTTAGGTGCATGTCTTTATTTAATTACCTACAAAATATTTTTTTTAAAGGAATGTCCTTATTTTATTATTATTGTTAAACACTTTAACGTTATAACTCATAAGTATATAGGTACTATTTATTTGTTATAGAATCACATGTATACTTCAACAGTATTTACATTTTTCTCACATACAATTGCATTTTTACAATCACGACTTACTATCTACACTATACTAATTGTTACCTCTAAAGTTATCTTCTACTAGCTATGCCCGCGACTTCGTCCGCGTGAAATAGTGAATTTCGGCAGCATTTAAAATTTTTTTTTTCTATATTTTAATTTTCTGGACCGTAAGCCTTTTTGCCGACGTCATTACACAAAAACTTTTATTCCTTATTTTTGCCCCCTTTAGGGTAAAATTTTTACAAACTTTAACTGTCGTATTTATGTCTAATCAAAAGCCTAAAAAATAAGTTTCAAGCCTCTAGCTTTATATCTACTTATCTATCTCTGTACCAAATTCTCATTTAAATCGGTTACTGAACCAAACCAAACTACTGAGTTTGGGCGTGATTGCGTAACACACAGACAGACAGAGTTGCTTTCGCATTTATAATATTATAGATTAATATAGTTTAATTATAGTTTAAAATAGTTTATATAGCTTAGTATTCAACCACTTTTATTAATTCAAATAAACAAAACCTCTATAACTTTTTACACTTAATATTTTAATTTTCTGGGCCGTAAGCTTTTTGTACGACGTCATTACACAAAAATTTCCATCGGCTAATTTTATCCCTATTAGGGTAAAATGTCTACAAACATTGAATGTCGTATTTATTTATATCTAATCAAAAGCCTAAAAAATAAGTTTCAAGCTTCTATCTTTAAAAATTACGGAATTTCCCCACAAAATTTCCTATTTCAACCCCTTACAACCCTTTTTTCGCATTAAAAAGTAGCCTATGTCCTTTCTCAGGCTGTAGACTATCTCTGTACCAAATTTCATTTAAATCGGTTCAGTAAATTTTAGGCGAGATTGTGTAGCATACAGACAGAGTTACTTTCGCATTTATAATATTCCGCGAATTAATTTTCATCGATTTTCCCATGGGAATAAGATATTTTCCCGCAGTAAAACGTAGCCTATGTGTTAATCCAGGGTGTCAGCTAACTCCATACCAAATTTTATTAAAATCGCTCCAAAGCCGTTTAGACGTGAAGAAGTAACAAACATACACACTCACAAACTTTCGCCTTTATAATATTAGTGTGATAACCCTAATATATTCGAAAATTTCGTCACATACTTCGCCTTTGTTATAACAATCAACTTTAACGTGGCATTCTCTATCCTATCACCTTTCCATTCCTTTATAAATTCTCTTATTACCTCTCTTTGAATCTCTATTGCAAATTCCACAACTAAACAAATGCGGTAATGTTTCCTCAATACCTCCATATAATTAACATTCTCAATCTTTGAAACCCTTTTTGTGTCCTCTCCATACATTACCACATCTAATTCTAGCCCATATTTCTTTATTCTTTCTTTTTATACTTGATATTAGAATATTCTGCCCCATTAGAATCCGGCATAATTTCCCTATAAATCCTATTGTAACACGATTCTATTATAGCCACCCACTCTGCTTCAAGTTTCTTATTCTGCCAGGCAATTAAGCCTTTCTTAAAAACACTGTATACTTCTTACGCGCCCCTTCTATCCCATATCATTTTACACACGTTCGTAATTTCTAGCTCACTAAACAAATCCCATACGGATTTTCTCCATTTTGAAGGAGTTCTATTTATTATACCTCTCATTTCCTCTAATGGACAAATTTTAGGCCATCTGTCATTAGACATTCCCACTACATCTTTTATGTAGGTACCTAAAAACTCGTTCCCTGATTGCATACTCTATATCTTCCACCCCCAATTCATTTTTCCATATATATTTTGGAGTAATTCTGGCTAATACTTCCAAAGCCATTTTGCAATATCGCCCTTGTACTCGTTTCATACTATCTAATTTACCCCAACCCCAAATTTCTACCCCGTTAGTGCAATAGATGTTACTAGAGAGTTCATTAAATATACACGGTCATCTCGCAAGTCTCTGCCCCATGAAACATTTCCTGTCTTTTGTGCCTTTCCTGCAAGTTTTCTTAAATAACTCTCAGAAGTACATTGGTACTATCATAAATGCTTGAGGAATAATAAGAAATATTAATCTTAGGAACTAAATCGTATGATATAATTTCTGATTGAGATCGGACAGTCGACATCATTACAGCTTTGATAGCGATATTATGCGTGCACTTGTAACTTATTTCTTTAATTTTTTCATTTTCAATGCATGAATCATACAAAGACTAAAAATAATGTGTGAAGGCTTTATGGAAAATGCACTTTTTTTTTAATGTATTACATATATTTCTCTTTTCTCTTGTACCAGGAACCACTTCCCTGTTAAAAAATCTGGATACATTGACTCCTTCTCTTACAACAAAAAATCTGCACTTACAAAAGGCAAGAATATCTGCGGAATGTGTTTATTTTGCTTGCCGTTTTCATGCATAAAACAGACCCCTGTGATATTCTCTGTACTTCCGATAAATTAAAAGCACAAAACCATAATAAAAACCCGCATATGGGTACGTATGGATTATGTACGTTTTATGTACAGTGTAATAGCAACATTTGAGTAAACCGTAATAATCCTCAGATACTTAACATGCACCGATCATATTTATTTATAGAGAATCTGTTACCATACGTATATTTGTTATTGGGGTATTGTATATAAAGGTGTAATGTAAGCCAAATGAGGTATATTTTTTATTCAATCCTCTAGAATTAAAAGAATTCGTATTGGGAGTCGCTAAACTTAAATGTTTTTTGCAAATTGCTCCTTATATATTGTAAATACATATGTATATAAACTTAACTACAGTCTCCTAATTTTATAGAAATTCTTTACTTATTACATATTACTTCCCATTTTGTATCTCGTATCTCTGCTTCATACTTTCTTATTCGCATTTTTCTTATCCCTGTCTCTACCATTAAAAAAAAAAAATTTTTTTCGCGCATTATTCCCTTTAATTTTTCAATTATTGACCCTCATATCATTTCCTAATCTATCACTCCTCCATCACATAATCTACAATTCCACTCACTGTACCCATTTTTAAAAAATCTTCGAATATTGCCGCACCCTATTCTAGCCCATATTTCTTGTAGATACTCCCTATTTTTACAAAACTTATTTAAATAGTCTGCCCTGTGTACTTCAGATACTAAATCCTTATATTAACTCTATTATAAGTATGTAGAGTTTGCTATGACTTGCCATTCTTTATCTAATTTCCTTCTCCACTATCTGTTTAACCCCTTCATCCGTGATTATGTTAAACATTTCTTTCCTATCGTTTGTTTCCTATGTCATTTGACAAACCTCAGTTGCTTCTATTTCCTGCAATCTTTTCCACACATTTTACCCAAACTTTGACACTTAATTGCAGTGGCGGATTTACCAGCAGGCTGAATAGGCTAGAGCCTAGGGCGGCAGATTTTAGGGGGCGGCAAACTTTGCTCAAAAAGTTTTTTGTCTTACAGAATTAAAAAAAATTATTATTATCTTATACACGAAAAAAAAAACGAGGCTCAAAAAATCAACAAAAATTACAATATTTTAGTGCTATACAGTATACTGAATACACTAACGTCTGTATATGAAAAATTACTAAACGCTTATTTATAAAATATACTATTGTGATTTTGATTTTTTTAAATATTCCTGTTGAGATATTGTGAACACACAGTATGTAGGTATTTAAGATTTTAAATTCAACATGTAACAATGGTTCGTTTTTATTTACTAACTCTGAACAGCACTGTTCTCGCTGTTATTTGTTATTCTTAAAATTATTTTTCAGACACATTTGTTTAGTCTAATGAAAGCAGAATGTTCAACGCATTGTAACTACCTATGTATTTGTTTTGTGACCTGATTTCAGTCCGTTTATATCCATCTTCCGAATTACACGTTTTATTCTCTTTAATAAATTCTTACTAACCTACAGAGTACTGCCGTTTTATTGAACAGGTTATGGGCCCAGTTTACGTTGGCTCGTAGGTTAGATAAGCAGGGCTAAAGTATCGTGAAAATTTTCTAGTTACGTTCGAGTCGTACGAAAGAAAAAGTAGTGTTCGCGATGGCCGCGTCTCTTAAGTTTGAATCGGGAAGCATTCCTAAATTCGACGGCACTAATTTCCAATTGTGGAAATTCAGTATAAAAGTTTTGCTGAAAGCTGAAAATCTTCAAACGGTCGTTGACGGAACAGAAACTGAACCAGCAGACCAATCGACACCAGAATGGAAAGCATGGGATGCGAAAAATACACGGGCTCAAGTAATTCTGATATCCACAATTAGTCAAGACCAGATGCAATACTTGATAAACTGTGACGACGCTGCAAAAATGTGGAAGAGATTAATGTCTATACACGAGCAGAAAACTGAAATATCGAAAGAGATGGTATGGCAGAATTTCTACGAATACCGAATGCAAGAAAAAGGAAAAATAGCCGACCACATCTCAGCTGTTGAAATGTTGGTGAAACAATTAAAAGACGTTGGTGAAAACATCAGTGATAGTGCTGTTTGTTCAAAAGTGATCAACAGTTTGCCATCCAAGTTTAATGCTTTTCGAACGGCTTGGGACTCAGTTGATAGTTCAAAGCAAACATTCGAGAATTTAACAGCAAGACTTTTAAAAGAAGAGACTCGAATGTTAAACGACAGTACAGAATCGCATAATCTGGCATTGCAGGTTCAAGCTTTACAAGAAAAATTGGCAGCTGTAGAGTTCTCAAAGAGAAAGAATACGAAAACCATTGATAAGAAGAAGAAAGACAGTACATGCAATTACTGCAAAAAGAAAGGGCATTGGGCACGAGAGTGCAGAAAGCGTCTAGCTGATTTAAAGAAAACCCCGGTTAGCGGCAGTTCGGCATATATATGTGACATTTCGTCGTTATATTCGGCCAGTTCTGAAGAAAACAAATCAGATTGGATCTGTGACTCAGGGGCAAGTGTTCATATGACCTGTCAAAGACAGTGGTTTACCAAATTAGAAACGATTGACGAACCGGTGTATGTCAAGATAGCCAACAACAAGTTGTTGACTGCAACTGGAAAGGGCATGATACAAATTCGGGCATTTGTTGGGGGCCAATGGTACGATAGAACAATCAACGATGTCCTGTATATCCCAGAATTAAGCCTAAGTCTGTTTTCAGTGGGAGCTATGACAAATCGAAACTTCACATTTCATTCCTATAAAAACTTTTGCGAGTTTCGCGACAGTGACAGAAAAGTGTCATGTGTCGGTGCACGAAAAGACAATCTATGGGTGATGAAATTCAAGGTTATCGTTCCTTCACAGTGCAACTTCAGCAAGGAAAGTTCGTTAAAACTATGGCACGACCGTCTCGGTCATGTAAACAAGAACATGATCAAGAAAACTGCTGAAAAGAAGATGGTGAAAAACATGAAGATTGACAGTAAAGATGATTTCTTCTGCGAACCATGTCAGTTCGGAAAACAAGCCAGAAAATCACATAAACGCCTCATCAGAGATAAGTCCGAAAAACCAGGTCTAAAAATTCACACCGATGTGTGCGGACCGATGAACATTGTATCGCCTAGCGGTTCACGATATTTCGTCCTATTCAAGGATGATTGCAGTGGTTACAGAACGGTTTATTTCCTGAAACATAAATCGGAAGTTCTCAACAGATTCAAGGAATACAAGGCCTTGGTTGAAAACCAAACCGGTAACAGAATCAAAACTTTAAGAAGTGACCAAGGTAAGGGCGAATACATAAACAGAGAATTTGAAGAGTTCATAAAGAAGGAGGGTATATATCATGAATGTTCTTCAGCATATACACCTCAACAAAACGGACGCTCAGAAAGAGAAATGAGAACGATTGTTGAGAGCGCACGGACAATGTTAATAAACAAAAATGTACCGCAAGAATTATGGCCAGAAGCTGTAAACACCGCAGTTTATCTGCTGAACAGAACGGCTTCGACACAAGTGGATGACATGACTCCTTTTGAAAAATGGTTTGGGTATAAGCCTGAATTGAAACACCTAAGAATCTTTGGATGTGTTGCATATATGTCCATTCCGCATACATTTCGAAAGAAATGGGATCCAAAATCCAAAAAGCTATTATTCGTTGGATATGAGGGTTATTCCACGAACTATAGGCTTTGGGATCCAGAAAAGAGAAAAATCGAGGTCAGTTGCAATGTAGTGTTCAATGAAAATGAGAGACTAAACACAGAAAAAGAATCGTTTTCGCTCAAATTCGGTTCAAATGAACAAGAAGATCCGATACAGGAAGCACCACCAGAACAAGCTGGTAACAACAAACCACCACCAAACGAAAATTATACAAGCAGTGAAGAAGAGCAAGAAAATGCATCCGATGACGATTTCGTTTATGAAGATCACAACCCCGAAAATGAAGACTTCGAACCAAAACAATTAAGGGATCGCAGTAAATTAAATCGTCCGGATTATTACGATGCGACGGCTTTTTGTAGTTCGACTTTCGTACCCGATTGTTACAACCAAGCAATCAAAAGTGAAGAATCAGAACTATGGAAAAATGCCATGCAAGAGGAAATGGACGCACTGGCATCCAATGATACATGGACTCTAGTGAAACTACCTGAGGGTTCGCGTGTGATTGACAACAAATGGGTGTTTCGCATTAAAAGTGACAATAAAAATGTTCGTTATAAAGCACGGCTTGTTGCGCGCGGGTTCACACAACAGGAAGGTATTGACTACCAAGAAACATTCGCGCCGGTAGTTCGATTTGATTCGATACGGATTTTACTAGCTTTAGCAGCCGAAAAGGACTTACAAATAGCCAATTTTGACGTGAAAACTGCTTTCCTTTACGGTGAGTTAAGTGAAGATATCTACATGAAACAGCCAATGGGATTTGAAAACAAACAGAAATCTGATCTGGTATGTAAGCTCAAAAAGAGTCTATACGGATTAAAGCAATCGCCGCGTTGTTGGAACCGTAAGTTTGTTTCTTTTTTAAATAAATATAATTTCAAACAATTGAAATCTGATCAGTGCGTATTCATTGGCAAGTTCGTGAATTCAGAAATTTATCTGGCTATTTACGTAGATGATGGACTTTTGATGTCAAAATCAAACGAAGCAATTAAGGAGTTGATAACAATTTTAAAAGAAATGTTTAATATCACGGTAAATTTCGATAATAAAAACATTCAATTCGTTGGTTTACAAATCGAGCAAAATTTATCCCAAGGAACAATTATTATTCATCAACAGGCTTACATTACAAGGTTACTTGATAAATTCAATATGAAAGAAGCGAAACCGTTAACAACACCAGCCGAACCGAGTTTACATTTGGTCGCTCCGAAAGAAATAAACAATAATCAAAAACAACCATATCGCGAGGCTGTCGGCTCGCTCATTTTCTTGGCCATGTCAACTCGTCCGGATATTGCGTTCGCTGTAAATCAAGTTAGCCGTTTTCTAAACAATTGGAATGATGAACACTGGATAGCTGTTAAACGTATATTACGTTATATAAAACACACGTTTAATATAAAAATTACATATTCAAAAACAACCCAAATAAACCCCGACGGTTACACCGATGCAGACTACGCTGGATGTGTAGAAAGCAGAAAATCAACAAGCGGCTATATTTTTGTAATGGCAAATGGACCGATTACGTGGAAAAGCCAAAAGCAACCAGTGGTAGCGCAATCCACCACCGAGGCCGAGTACATTGCGTTGGCCCTTGGCGTAAAGGAAGGGTTATGGTTAAAATCGTTTCTTCAGGAACTAAATGTTAACATCACGACTTTAAAAATAAAAGTCGACAACCAATCAGCCATCAAATTGTCCCAGGCACATCAATTCCACAATAGAACAAAGCACATCGATGTAAAGGTGCATTTTGTGCGCGACGAGTGCGAAAAAGGCAGTATTTCCGTTCAATATGTGAAAACTAGTGATCAATTGGCGGATTTACTAACTAAACCTCTAAGTAAAACAATTTTAGAATCTTTGTGTTTAAAACTAAATTTACTATAGGTGTGTTCAGTCAACTATATCTAACAAATCATAGTTTTTAAGAATTTGTTGATTTTCATTTTTCATTACGTAATTAAAATTACAGGTTGAGTATTTTGGGAAATCTTAAATAAGTGGGAGTGTTGAGATATTGTGAACACACAGTATGTAGGTATTTAAGATTTTAAATTCAACATGTAACAATGGTTCGTTTTTATTTACTAACTCTGAACAGCACTGTTCTCGCTGTTATTTGTTATTCTTAAAATTATTTTTCAGACACATTTGTTTAGTCTAATGAAAGCAGAATGTTCAACGCATTGTAACTACCTATGTATTTGTTTTGTGACCTGATTTCAGTCCGTTTATATCCATCTTCCGAATTACACGTTTTATTCTCTTTAATAAATTCTTACTAACCTACAGAGTACTGCCGTTTTATTGAACAATTCCAATAGCGTTTAAGTATTACATTTTAAATTTAGTATTTTTACCTATTTTTTAAATTAATTATTGCCATAATTTTTTCTTTAGGTCCACCCACACTATTCAATTAATGTGTAATATGTTTCACCACTTAAATATATCTATTCGAAGAGAAATGGGATCCGAGATAAAATTGCTCAAAAATAACAATAACAAATATTATATAGATGTATGTGTGGAGAATTAATACTTTTCTATTGATATTTCTGATGATATTAACAACCTGTTTGAGTGTAGAATAAAAATTTAATAAATTTATACGTAAAAAATTGCATATTGTTGCACAGAATTTCATAAATATTATACATTTCTAAGAATGATGATAATTTCAAAAACAATAATGATAATATTGTAATGAATAAAACCTGTAAATATTCATTCTTACATTTTTAGTCCTAATGAATTCGTGTCAATATTTGTTGATTAGTCTTATAAAAGAATATAATACAATCATATAGTTGCAATTTCATTGACAAAAAATTGATTGTGAATTAGGGTATAGAATTGCAGGTGTCAGTAGGGGCGGCAAATTTTGAATAGCCTACGGGCGGCAAATGTGTAAATTCGCCACTGCTTAATTGTTTAATAATAATACCATTTTGCAATATCTTGCTTGTGAACTCACTTAACTTATTTTTTTTTATCTCATTTATTTTAATGTTCAATTAGATATTAGCTCCATTATAAGAATTAACAACCGTATTTTTTTCTTCTGATGGTAAAGGAAATCCGAAACGTGCAAAGTGAATCTCGAGAAGGCCAGAAATGTACTCGTGCGTTTTATAGATTTATTTTATGTATAATTAATTGGACGACTTAAAATTGTATCTGCTCTTCCCGAGAGGTTCTTGCCGGAAATCCATTTCGCTCCATAATTATAAAAGCTACTGTGCGAATGTAGGTTTGGTTTGTATAATTCAAAGATCGATAAATTTAGAAATAGAAATACTTTTATCACTTATCGTTAGCGTGTCTGTTCAGCGCTGTATGAAAACAACACAACATATACTTAGAAATACACAGTATAATACAAAAATTGTGTCCAAATTAATAAAAAAAAAAAACAAATATATTAGTACATTTCACCCTTTTTACCTGCAGTTTATCCTGAAGGAGCCTTGCAACAAAGATATTCTTTAAAAAAAATGGGTCCACTGCAGAGTTTGTATGCTATTTTTGTGATTTTACAGTTCATTTCTATTAAAAAATACCATTCGTCAATAAATATGAATCAGATGGTAGGCATGATGACAAAAAAAAGTATGACAATAATAATTTCTTGTATTTATTCATAAAAGAAATGACTACTATTTGGACTATAACTTATTTTTACAATATGCAGTTTGTTTTGCAGCATGTTGCGATACTGTAAATGACATTAATGGTCACGTTTTAAATATTACTTCATCCATTATGTTAATTAGGCGCAGTTAACACAAAATGAATCATTGCAATAAAAAACCTAGAACTATATACAAAATTATGAAATATTTTTATCGGCTTGTTTAAATTAGTCCAAATAGCACACAAGCAGTAGATATCAAAAAAGGCAATAACGTAGACGTTAAGACGATCGATTATCAATAATTTTTTTTTTCCTTTTTCGTTTATTGGGTTGTATGTATCTCTTCAAGGTTTGTTGTTGATTTAGTCCGTTGTACCTGACAAAGTAAAGGACAATAATCTTTTACTGGCAGGTTTGTGATTTAAAGCTATTTTTAGCTTTAGGACATAGAGTTGAAAAGCAACACGTTTTTAATTGAGAATTTTGTTTTAGAGGAGGACGCGTATCATTGCATGACCAGCTTGGTGTCAGCGAAAGAAAAAATGTTCATCACGCAAACGAAACTTTTGCATGACGTCACATGGAAGACTGTTTTGCAAATTGCAAGGAAACATGTGGTAAGTGTTCCGTTAAATGTAATAAATAATTATAATAGATAAACTCAAAAAGTTAGGTAGTTTTTTTAATTTATTTGATTGTTTAGGCACTTTCGTAGGTAAATAATTATAAACTTAAAAGTCTAGAGCCCATTTGATTTAAGTAGGTAATAGTAGGGGAGGTAGCGTTGCATTTTTTCGAAGCATTTTATACCAAATGAATTTTATTTTAAGTAGTTGATTGATATTCAATAATCAACAAAATAAGCGTCAGTCGCCGCACCCGCGGTGGAGCAGGAGGTGATAGTATGTAAAAGTGGTTTAAAAAAATGGAACTACGAGTTATTTTATACCATACCAAAATTTATAGGGTGACTGTTGAGATTATTTTTAACCAAAAAATAACCATCAGCTGTATTGAAGAGAGTGGATTATACGTCAGTCACGTATATGAACCATATTAAAAATCTTAAATTATTAAGTCATTTTATACCTTATGAATTTTATACAGCTGAATTTTCATACTATATAAATAATAAAAAAAACAGTCAGCTGTATTTATAACAGTGGTAAGACCGTCAGCCAGCGGCATAAACATGCCTCGCCCTCAGTGCATCTCAATGGCTCATAGTTACGTTGACAGATAAACTGTCGATCTTTACACTCACAAGCATTCAGCTGACGACAATTTTTCTTATTATTAACAATAAAATTGCTCTGTATACTAATTTCATGAGGTATTCTATTAATTTAACATAGGTTATGCCACTTAATGCTATCAACAACGATTTTTCATATATATTTTTTTATATTAATGTTTCGTATTAATTTTAAATTCATATGATTGTTGTATACCTTCATAAAATTTAAATGACGGTAGAGTATTAGCATTTTTCTAAATCTTTTCAAGTATTGTTTCTCTCAACATTTTTATGTATTTTAAATATTCAGACACTCATTTTTCTATTGAAATCGATATTTTACTTACAAATTATTTGCCTTTTAAAATCTGAAGATTTATTTCCGTTTTAACGTCAAATTAAAGACAACCAAGATTGTCCTAAAATTTATTACAACCTACCCTTATGAAGATGCATTTGTTTACTACCTGGGGCACGGTATACAGGGTTTTTCAAGTTGATGGGCTATTAGAAGTATATTAATTAGTAGAAGGAATTCAATTCTGAAACTTGGGCTCATTTGGTTATTGTTTATGCCGCTTCTTTTAAAAATATTTTCAAGTTCGATTTACATTCGGTTATACCGGAAGTCGATACCAACTTTGTTATTTTAAATGGAATGGTATATTTTTCACGCTGAATTCGAATAAAACGTGTAATTCTAAGGTAAGTTTGATAACCAACTTGTACACCTATGACGATCGGTTTCTGAGTTAATTTAATTTATAGAAAAAAAATCGCTACCGCAACACAAATTATAAAAAATCATAACTTCCACAAAATACGACTAAGAGTGTTGAAATTTTTACTAGTAATAGCTGAATATTAGTGCCAGCGCCTTTACAAAATTGAATTAAATAATTTATACTGGGCGTTCAAAATAAAATTCTAAAATTGAAAAACTTCAAACACGGATTACTTCGTTTTTTCAAATGGCACCTACTATTGTTTATTTTTTCAATCGATTACTTTTTTTATCCTCTTTCGATCCATATGGATACTTCCTATTTTATTTGAAAATTTTGGAATAATTATTAATGAAGATATAGAAGAATTTATCGATTTTTTATTTTTTAAAACAATGAATAAATAAATTTAAAAAATATGATTAAAAAATTAACTAATTTTGGAAAACAATTATATTTTTCTTTAAATAAAGGAACGTTTAATAAAATTTAATATTTGTAGTTAATTATTTTTTTTTACATTTTAAGCTAAAGTTTAAAGGTTTTGTATAAGTTGTATTATAATTTTTATAACTTAAAAAATTATAAAAAACTGAGCAGGCAGAAAAATACACATATCTATAATAATAATATAAACATTTTATAATTGTAAAATGTAATTAAAATTATGAATTGTAATAAACAAATAAATGAAATAATACGTGAAAATTATCATTAACCCCTTCACAATGTTTGATACATTTATGCGTCATGACGAATATTTTTTATCAAATTATAATTGTAAATACTCAATAATTAATAATTATTTTATTAAAATAATTATTAATATTATAAATAATTACTTATATTTTTTATTAACCCACGAGGGAAACTCCTTTATAAAAATTAATGAACTATTTGGTCTACACACCTGTGGAATGTAAACAATTTTTTCTCTATACCGTTAAGGGATTTATATTAAAAATCGTTGTTGATAGCATTAAGTGGCATAACCTATGTTAAATTAATAGAATGCCTCGTGAAATTAGTATACAGAGCAATTTTATTGTTAATAATAAGAAAAATTGTCGTCAGCTGAATGCTTGTGAGTGTAAAGATCGACAGTTTATCTGTCAACGTAACTATGAGCCATTGAGATGCACTGAGGGCGAGGCATGTTTATGCCGCTGGCTGACGGTCTTACCACTGTTATAAATACAGCTGACTGTTTTTTTTATTATTTATATAGTATGAAAATTCAGCTGTATAACATTCATAAGGTATAAAATGACTTTATAATTTAAGATTTTTAATATGGTTCATATACGTGACTGACGTATAATCCACTCTCTTCAATACAGCTGACGGTTATTTTTTGGTTAAAAATAATCTCAACAGTCACCCTATAAATTTTGGTATGGTATAAATTTACTTGTAGCATCATTTTTCTTTTAAATTTCAACTTGCTCTAACTTCCGGTTCCACCGCTACTGGAGTAGCTGACGGTGAAATCCGTAATGTATTGGTGATAAACTATTATGGTTACGATTTTCGTCCGGTATGAAATGACTTTTAAAAGTTAACGCTACCTCCCCTACTATAAGCCAATGATAACGATAATTAGCAGCAGTTACAAAAATAAAATTAAGAGCATAAATTATAATACTTTTTTGTCCATTTATTGTGTTTGTTGATGATTTTTCGAGCGTTCAGTAAACATCTTGTTCTAAATAGGTACATAATACATATCTTTGGTTGGTTATAAACATATGAAAAAGAATTGGGAGCTCGCATTTGATAAGAAAATCTGGCTCGAACAAGATTTCGTGAAAAACATCACACATCACCTAGTTTGCTTGTTGCTCTCTTCTTTAATATTGTTATCAAAGTTCATGTAGTATTTTACGGATGAAAAGATCCACGTCCAGTGGCGTATCCAACGAAGGAGAGAGTGGGAGGGGACATACCCTCCCATGGATAATCAGCATTAATCCTTACGAAGCAAAAACAATACACGTCATTTTGTTTATGTTTTAAAGCTGAATTAAATATAATTATTTAGAATAATCATGAAATAATTTATGTTTTAATATTTTTGAATTGGCTCAATGGTTTAGCAATATTAAACGTACACAGAAGGATATTTTTGGACACTGATGAGTATTTAATGAGCTTGTAAAACATATTTTTAATGGTGTCTTCCCACTTCGGGACCTCTTAAAATTTTGCATTTTTAGTTCCCACTTCGTGAACTGTTGTTGAAATAAATCTAAATGATGTTTAATGATATTAGCCGTTAGTAATAATCGATTCAAAAAAGCTGTTTGACTTCTTTTAAAATGGAAAAAACGTAACGCTATTATAACAATATACAGGGTAATCATTTTTAGCCTACCCCCTAGGCGTATCTCCTGATTGAATTGGAATATAGTTTGTAAATTAAATTTTAACAAATGTTTCCAGTTTTGTTCGCTTTGACTTATTAAGCAAAGAATGATTTTGTTGGATTCCTTAGGATCACAAGGTTACGGTATGTAAGGAGAATACAAATAAAGTGAGTTTTATTGTGGTCGTGTCATTCATTCCCTTATACATAATATTTTACTGTGTTTAACTTTCTTATTTGAAAATTTATAAAGTTACTTTTAACATTAAATCTATTAACATGTTTCACCGAATTCAAGTGCATTAGGGCTCATAGGTATATAGAAGTACATAAATTAAACTATGTAATAGGCAGGTATAAGTTGTAGTTCCCAAACTGGGAATTAAAAATGTATGAGTTAATGACAATTTAGACGCTGGTCCCACAGGGGGAAAAATTTAAGCCAGTTCCCTAAGTGGGAGTGGACCCTTTTTAATACTTTTTTTTTGGGTTATACGAGTTTGATGTTTCGATATTCGCCCCTCACCCTCATGGACTAACTCTGGCTCCGCCACTTTCCACGTCTGTATATCAGTCAGTGTTCATCTCCAGAGTATCCGGTAAAAAGTGGATAACGATTGAAGTGCAGCTTATCCACAGAATTTAATTTTATGACCAGATAATAAAATACAGTTAGGGTTTTCAAGGAATTTGGACTTTAATAAATTCCAGGGATTTTAAAAAAGGGTGTTGGCAAAAAATCTGCCCTTTTTCAAATTATTTCTTCCTGGTCCTAAGGAGGAATACGTTCGCATACAAGGGGGGGAGGGGTCTTGCTGAGTGTGACAAGGGGGGACGGGGGGTCTACCGTCTACGGCAACGTGACGTTAGCCGTCCATCAAAAAAATTACTGAATTTTTACAGAATCCTTGGACTTCTGATAAATAGAAATATTATTTATTTGTTCGTTACAAAAGATATTTATTAATTTATTTTAATTTTATTATGAAAATAAAATAATTATTTTTGACTATCAAAATTTGTGTATTATCAATCAAAATTTATCATGTTCAGGGGGGGGGTTAGATTTTGAGACGTAATATTTACAGGGAGTCACAGAAAGTGTGACACAGCATGACAAACGGGAGGAGGGTCAAAAAATTTTTAAAGTGTGACGTATTTTATGAACAGCCCCTAAGGAAAGTGATCCGACCCCCAGCCCACAGCCCACTTCTCATGCTTTTTAAATATTTATCTATTATTTTTTACAAAAGATGGATAAAACACAATTTTGATATTAAAAATTTACCGTATATTTTTGAAAGCACTTATAAATAGTAGTAAACCCATTTGAGTAAATGACCTTTGCAAAAAGTAATTAAAATGCTCCTCCGTTTGTGATTGTGACGTTCAAAAGTTGAAATTACATTGAAACCGTAGGCGAGCTAAACATACGAGGGTGTAGCAAATTTAAATCGGAATGTATGTATGTATTTTAAAAAGTGATCCTGATTTAAGAACGCATTGATGATCTTTTCGTTCTGAACATTCAGCTAATAAATTTGAAGTACGAAAAGGTCACTCAAAACAAAATCATGCGTATGATGTAAATAAATGGGCTTTGGAGGAACCAGATTAATTCAGAAGTTCTTAAAATTAAGCAATTTTCATTATTTTGTAAGAAATATATGTGATGATGCCTTGATACAGGGGAGAGTCCTTAAAATATATGAAATATACTGGAACTGAATGGAAATCCACTACAGATATCCATATCAATATCATCTCAAAGTGTCCATCAAAACAAAATTCCCATTTTATTCACCCTCATAAAGGCCAATCTTCTGGTTGGTCATGAAATTATTCCTATGAACCATTGAAAACTATTATCTATTTACTAGAAATCACCGTGTATTGCAAATGAAAACAAAACTTAATGCCTCAAATTCACAGAAAATACCAAGTAAAATACATTAACATTGTACGTTAATATTAGCAATGGGTTTTCACAGATTTTTTATGAATCTTTAATACCCTTATCATTTTATTAAAATTATAATAAATTAACTAACTGTTCGTCTTAGTTCTTTTAATTTCCTAAAGAAAAAGAAACCGAAAAAATGGAACCAAAAAATATTTAAAGTAACAGTTACACAATTATCAAGTCGTTAAGCGTTAAACGCTACTGAAACTATTTCGACAAATTTCTACAAACCCCACATAGTGCTTCGTCAAAGACTCCTTTAAATATTTTATAAACTTCTGTTAATTAATTTTTACTTACTTGGAGAATTGTCTTCTACAAAATCCGTTTGGAAAATAAAATATTTTTTTATGTGGGTTTATTCAGTGTACAGAACATATCTGTTGTAAACTATTTACCTAACAGAAATCAATCGCAACCCAATCTCCCACCTCGTTCTATTAATAAATCATCTCATCGGTAACATTCCGTTTAAAAATAAGCGTTTCTTGTATTTCGTCCATCAGAAAAAACATTCTCCAATTTTTTTTTGTTTAATTTTCATGTGTATACCTGCATTATTAATTACGTTCATATATAACTATACATATATATGTAAAATTTGGTAAATATGTAAAAAATTATAAAAACATCACGGAATAACAAATTGTACACAGCGAATTCTAAAAATATTTAGTCAAAAGACAAAAATTTACAGTATTTATTTACATACATTTACACTTCAACACGTGTATTTATGGTTATGAATATTATCGATATACAGGTTGCGAAAAAGTGAACCTTTATGTATAAGTACGTGCTATACTCTATAAAATCTAAGATGGCATGAAGTCATAATTCTAGACTTTATCAATTAACTAGGTACTTAAGAGCCAAATTTAGTATTACCTACTTCAATTTCTACAAAATTTTAATTCCATTTATAGATAAGTAATAATTAAAATATTTTTTGTAACTTGCTTTTAAAACGATACATGTCGGCAAGTATGCATAATATCTGACAAGAATGTTTTTTTTTTATTAAAGGCAGTTGATATTAGCGAAAGGCATGAAATTAATAAAAATTTCGGAAAGCACACCAAAAGTCAGAACGAGTGACTGGCCTAATTTAGAATTGAGTCAAATCGTAATTTCATGTTCATTTTAAACTGTCGTTATTATTTACAAGTTGTCTCTATTTTTAAGTAAACGTCGCCAACGACATATTTCGTAAACAGATTCAGTTACAACACATACTTTTGTAGGTTCTGTCCTTTTCTTGTTCTTTAATTAGTATATACAATCTGAAATTTCATGGGGTAAACGTACGTGTATTCGTTATCAGTGAAGCCAGAGGTGCAAAGATGCACATTACAACTTACAATTTGTACCTATCATGATTCTCATTTTCGTACACTGTATATAAGAGCATACCATGAAGTGAAGTTTAACCAACCATAAGGGGATTTTATTATATAAAATTTTCGTGCAGCTTTCTACATTTAATCAAAAATACTCAATCATATGTCTATGCCTCTCTCTTCGGACAACGGCGTCATATTTTGCAGTACAGTGGATTTCATTTATAACCACTTCGGTTGTACCGATATTTTAGTTATAACGACATAACACATAAGTCCCTTGAATTTGAGGGGTAATTTAAGAAGAAAATTTGGCTGTAGCGACTTCGCATGTAACGTCGATTTCGGTTTTAGCGACTAATTTTAATGAACTATTAATTACAAGATGCTAGAAATCTCATACTGACTGATATTGCGACCGAGTCTAAACAAAAAACTTTTTTATCTTTTGTTTACATTCACAGATAGTCAGTCAGCAGTTGTAGTAATTGTTTATAAATGTTAAATATGATAAAGTTAAATCTAAGAATCAGTGACTGGATACCTTTTTTGCCTAATTTTCCATCTTTCATTCATTTTCTTTTTATATAGCGACTTCCGGATATAGCGACGGAATTTAATGATCCTTTCAACGTCGTTATAAACGGAATTCGTTGTGCAGAGCGGCACATTACAACTAAGAATTAGTATTATGATACTCATTTTCGCACGCTGTATAACCGGATTCACTTGAAGTTAAGTTTAACCCGCCATAAGGGGCCGTTCATAAAATACGTTCGCATACAAGGGGAGGAAGGGGTCTTGCTGAGTGTGACAAGGGGGGACGGAGGGTCTACGGCAACGTGACGTTCGCCGTTCATCAAAAAATTTTACTGAATTTTTACAGAATCCTTGGACTTCTGATAAATAGAAATATTATTTATTTGTTCGTTAGAAAAAATATTTATTAATTCATTTAAATTTTATTATGACAATAAAATAATTATTTTTGATTATCAAAATTTGTGTATTATCAATCAAGATTTATCAGGTTGGGGGGGGGGTTAGTTTTTGTGACGTAATATTTACAAGGGGGTCACCGAAAGTGTGACACAGCGTGACAACCGGGAGGGAGGGGCTCAAAAAAAGCTAATTTTAGCGTGACGTATTTTATGAACAGCCCCTAAGGGGGTTTTCTATTACATGTACATCTACAGTATGTATTGATGGGATTGTTTTGATTTAACCGTCTTTTTTTTCCTTAAAATACTTGTCGCTTCACCTATAAATTATATCCTATTAGTATCTATGTATTGCGAAAATTTTCGAACAGTTCGCTACATAAACTAAATTACACAAACATATGTATGTATACACCATGGACCATACAATTAAGATAAAGGAGTGAGCCTGCTCGGCTACAATAAAACGATTTGATGATTTTGTTTACCCGCTGACTCTCATGTCACGTAAAATTTATTTACTTCGCGAACGAGAGATATCGCAGTATCTTCCTTGTTTGTTGTGTCTCACTAAATACACATACATACATAGATGTACGTATAAATATATGTGATACACATAATACATATGTTTATAGATGCGATCTACACGAACACGCATCATGTTTCACTTTAATATCAGCTTTTCAAAACATACACAATATTGTTACAATTTATTAATATATATATATAAATCTATATGAATATAAACAAGTATTTGCATCGTATAAAGTATAAACAATTGCTATACATTATCTTTCTTCAAATTCTATTAATTTTTAACGACTGTTTTTGTTGTTAAAAAGAGCAGTTTTTTATTTTTGGTAGTGGTGGCCTTAAATATATGAGAATAGAAGCAAGAAAGTATAATAATAGAAATAAAAATTTATGAAACATAACTGAGATACTTTGTAAAATTTGAAAAAAATTCAACAGACTGTAGAGAAATAAAACGAATTTTCTGCAAATGTGTTGACCGTCCATGTAGACCAAAAGCGTGGAGAAAAACACATTCATTGTCCTTTAACTTGTACCCTACATGTCCCGCCCCTCACATTCTTGTCTGCATTGAGTGCAGCTCAAGTACCCACCCAATGCACGGCTTTCTGTTCCCATCAGTGCACAGAATTAATTGTGCGGCCCAGTTCAATAAAATAAAAAATAACGCACAATTGTTTGACCATCAAAGGTCGTAATAATTTATTTGGTGTACCTACAGCTCATCACAGGGCTACATTAATAAATAGGCCCTCAATACATTTTTTTTTATAAATATCTAATTATAATATATAATGATTCTTTAGCTCCGCAGCACCTATAATACCAGTCACCCCTTACAATAGCTCTGGCTTTGCCTCGTTAAGTAAAATGGGTTCGATAAACTTTTCTATCATTTTCGAAACGATTCCAACGTGACACAGCAATTTCCTCGATTGGAAACGATCTTTCGACATTCATTTTATGGATAGTGTAAGACATATTTTAGCATTTGACTGATTTTATGGGCTGAAAGTAGGACGAATGTTCTCTACATCCTTTATTAAGTTATCTTGAATACAGGACAGGCTTTGATTTAAAATGCATATATGTATAAGTATTAAAATTTTCCCTATCATTACATTAGGGGCTGTTCATAAAATACGTCACGCTAAAATTAGCTTTTTTACCCCCTCCCCCCCGGTTGTCACGCTGTGTCACACTTTCTGTCCCCCCCACTGAACATGATAAATTGTGATTGATAATACACAAATTTTAATAATCAAAAATATATATTTTATTTTCATAATAAAATTTAAATAAATTAATAAATATCTTTTGTAACGAACAAATAAATAATATTTCTATTTATCAGAAGTCCAAGGATTCTGTTTCAGTTTTATGAATTTACTTATTTTTTTCGTACGTGTATTTCGATGAAAAATTTTAATAACCGGAAAACACAAACATTCTTTTTTGTGTTTTCTTATTTCTATTTTTTTTTTTTTTTTATTAACCCAAAATTTTAACTCACAATCAATGTGGACTAAAAAAGGAATGAGAGCTCTTTTCAAAAAGTGGACTACTCATAGACATAGTGTTAGGCGAATTCTTGTGTAAGTATACTGAAGTCCTGTTCTGATTAGAAAAGGCCAGATTTCGATCAATATGAATATTTTATAAGAGTTGATAAGTATCCAAAAAGGAAGTTCAATTTGTGTCGGTATCAATAGGCTTGCTTTGTTCACATGAGACGCGACGAATGAATCGATCGGCTTTGAAGGAGGAAATAACCCGAAATAACCTTTCTAGTTGATTAATTGTTAGTTTCGGCACGCTAGAAGCTTCTAAAGTAAGGTTTTGTGTAAGGATAATGGGGACAATTGCCCCACAGAGAAGCTTTAATCGTTGAAACACATGGTTAGTGAAAATAGGTACCTAATTGCTCTCACAAAAATAATTAAATTACTTTCTTCACATTTCTAAACTAGGTATATTTGTAAAAAGAATGACAAATATATTCCGAAAATATTCATGGGATTTCATTCATATTTATACGTGAAAAGTCAAATTTAAAAACCTTTTTCTCACTATAAAATCTTCTGTTTTTTATTTATAATTAGATGAGGTACCTACGTAACTTTCAACTAATTCTTACATAAATCTCCTGAAAAATTATATTGTTTTGATCCTCAGTGGTCCCTAACTCAAATTAACGACTAACTCTTACATTGCTCCCTTGTGAATTGGATTCCATTGGCCCCTAACTCAGTTAGTAACTAACGCTTACGTGGGTATCCTGAGAATTTGAATTTTTTTGTTCGTTAAAGGTCAATTAAATGCATTAGTAACTAACTCTTATTCTCCCGATTATTTCTATTCCTTTGTTTCCCAACAATCCCTAACTTACTTTTAGTAACAAACTCTTGCATTATTCTTCTAATAATTCCTGTTATTTTGGTTCCTAATGGTCCAACTCACGTTAGCAACTAATTCTTACCTATATTGTTCTCTTGAAACTCAATTGCTTGTCCTCAATGGACCCTAACTCACATTAACAAATAACTCTTACATTATTCTTCTGGAACTTTTGAATTCTTTTAGTCCTGAATGATCCTCAACTCAAAGTTAGCAGCAAACTCTCACATTATTCATCTGGACATTTAATTTTTTTGTCCTCAATGATCCCATGATCACGTTGACAACTAGCTCTTACATTATTCTTTAGAGAATTTCTAGTCATTTGGCTCCCAATAGCCCCTAAATCATATTACTGCCTATCGAAGAATTTCTGTTTTTTACCCCAATGGTCTATCTCACATTAGCAACGAGTTATTATATTATTCTCTCGAGAATTTCTATTCTTTTGGTCCCCAATGGTCCGTAACTCACTGCTTGCTACAAATCCTTTTATTATTGTCCTGAGAATTTCTGTTATTTTGGTCCCCAATTGCTCCTAATCTAGAGTATAATCAAACTCTCACGTTATACCCTTGAGACTTTATTTTTTGGACCCCAACGAACCCTAACTCACAGTAAGCACTGACAAGAAACTTGTCGTCAATGGTCCCTGACTAATATTAGCAGCAAACTTATATTGTTCTCCTCAGAATGTCAATTCTGTTGGTCTCCAATGGTCCAATTCAAGTTATAAACGAATTCTTAGATTATTCTTTAGAGCATTCCTGTTCTTTTAGTTCCAAATGATCCCTAACTCTTAAAATATTCTCTTGACAAGTTTTATTCTTCTGGTCCCCACAGTGACCCGACCCTTAACTCATAGTGAGCAACTAACTCCTGAGAATTTGAATTATTTTTTTCCCCAGTAGCCCCTTAGCTCAGAGTAAACAACTAATCACACTAATATTATAAAGGCGAAATTTTATTGAGTGTGTGAGTGTGTATGGTTGTTACTTCTTCACGTCTAAACGGCTGGAGTGATTTTAATAAAATTTGGTATGGAGTTAGCTGACACCCTGGATTAACACATAGGCTACGTTTTACTGCGGGAGAATATCTTATTCCCATGGGAAAATCGACGAAAATGAATTCGCGGAATATTATAAATGCGAAAGTAACTGTCTGTATGCTACACAATATCGCCTAAAATTTACTGAACCGATTTAAATGAAATTTGGTACAGAGATAGTCTAGAGCCTGAGAAAGGACATAGGCTACTTTTTAATGCGAAAAAAGGGTTGTAAGGGGTTGAAATAGAGAAGTTTGTGCGGAAATTCCGTAATTTTTAAAGATAGAAGCTTGAAACTTATTTTTTAGGTATTTGATTAGATATAAATAAATACGACATTCAATGTTTGTAAAAATTTTACCCTAAAGGGGATAAAATTAGCCGATGAAAGTTTTTTTGTGTAATGACGTCGTACAAAAAGCTTACGGCCCAGAAAATTAAAATATTAAGTGTAAAAAGTTATAGAGGTTTTGTTTATTTGAATTAATAAAAGTGGTTGAATACTAAGCTGTATAAACTATTTTAAACTATAATTAAACTATATTAATCTATAATATCATAAATGCGAAAATAACTGTCTGTCTGTGTGTTACGCAATCACGCCCAAACTACTGTACCGATTTAAATGAGAATTTGGTACAGAGATAGATAAAAAGATAGCTAGAGGCTTGAAACTTATTTTTTTAGGCTTTTGATTAGATAGATATAAATACGGCATTTAAAGTTTGTAAAAATTTTACCCTAAAGTGAACAAAAATAAGGAATGAAAGTTTTTCTGTAATGACATCGGCAAAAAGCTTACGGCCCAGAAAAAAAATATATAAAAAAAAATTTTAATGCTGCCGAAAGTCACTCTTCCACGCGGACGAAGTCGCGGGCATAGCTAGTTCTTATATATTTCTTCTAAGAATTTCAATTCTTTTGATCTCCAATGGTCTCTGTCTGACATTAGCAATGAATTCTTCTTAAGAATTTTTGTTATTTTAGGCCCCAATGGTCCCCATCAGATATATTAATTATGTTTAAGTATCTGTACATTTATTGGAACTTCAAGAATCAATCACAAAAATTACTTTGTTACAATATTATAATTTTCCAACAAAGCCAATCACATTACGAGTGTTGCCTTTAAATGAATTATTGTTTCATAACGAGCAGAAAATGCAATAAATTAACCACAACAATGCGATAATGATTGTTACTACCTTTTTGAGGTAAGAATCGTTTATGAGCGCGAACAAAAGGTAATTAAACGGTCATTGACCGCAGCGTGTGACCTTGTAAATAAATAATATTATAATGTATGTATTAGTAAATTTAGATCACAAATCGTTCGTTGTAAATAAATAAATATCAATGAACTTTATTCACCCGGTTATAGTATTATTGATCAATAAAAAAATTACGTTCTTGTAATCAACGCGACCGATATTGTTCTCCTTTCTTTATACTAATTGTAAGAGCATGCGAATAATATGGAAAACGTGTAAATAAGTTTTGTTGTTATTAATCCAAAATCCCCATAGTAACAAGGCCTGTTTGTTTTTATTCTATGAATACCAGTATACGGACTCACTTGACCCCAATCGTTGTGTGATTGTGATACATAATACGGAAGTCTATAAATCTTCACCCATTGTCATCATCTCAAGGCTGATTAGGGGGGATAATAATTTTTTTAAGAAAAAATAATTTTTTATTTACTACTCTTACGAATTTGTTCTTCCATAACAATTATATTATTTAGTGTACTATATTCTTAATCTTCTGAATTGGCGTTTTATCACATATGTACCTAAATGTTTACCTACTTCATACCCTTCATAACTTTAAATTTTTAATAAAGGTCTAAGAAGAACTACTTAAAAAGTGATTCTAGACGTAGAAACAACGCCCCACAAGGGGAGAATTGGATCTGTCATTTTGAAATTGAATTCGTTCAAAGTATACAAAATTTACTTAACATTTGCTCTATACTCCCCTAAAAACTTATTATTATTCTTATCATTTTCTGCCATAGCTATCTAATCTATACAAAAGGAGTTATGATGCCTCTATTTGCAATTAAAAATTGACTTGCATTTCCCACGCCCTACAAGGGGACGATTGAATGTCAATTACAAAATGAATTCATTCAGAGGTTACAAATTTTTTATACAATCTTCTAAAGGATTCTTCTTGAAACATATCATTTGTTGCCATAGTTGCAATGTTCATAAAGAGTTATGACGCCTCTTTTTGTAATTTTCTTATAAGACATGAAGAATGACTTTATTTTCAAACGCGAAGACCACACCCCAAAGGAAGCGATTGGATTTTCAATTACAAAATGGATTCGTTCAAAAAAAACTTACTGATTCCACTACAATCCCCTATTGTTAGTATTGCCTGTCATGATTATTTAACGCTGTTTTCCAACTCGGAGACCACGCCTTACAAGTGGGTAATTGAACTGTCATTTGAAATTGAATTCGTTCGGAGATTACATAATTTCTTCACAATTTGCTCTTATCAATATCCTAAATTTTTCGCCTTGATTACTACCCTACTTAAATTTTTAATCTCCTTGATCGTTTGTCACAGGACCTCATTTCATGCTGGTGCCTAATTTGTCTATTTACTAATCAGTAATCAGACACTGCCAAAGCCTAGTTTAATGACACTTTTTATTTATGATAGATTGTTTTATCGCAATTCTAACAAAACTTTAATCCCCTTTAAATAAGCTAAACAACAATAATAATTTATCTTTTTACTAGATATTGTTTTCTGTATAATTTTTTAGATATTTAACATCAGTTTTCGATGTTGTGAACATTTGTAGTGTTTATTTAGCCTGAATAATGTAATTAAGGTCATTGCTGTCGCTAATTATTATTTATTAATTGTTATTTTAAATTCCATATCTGGCTAGTGTGCCAATTTTAAGTTTAATTTTTATTAACTAATTACATCGGCATTTGTTTGTTATTTTAATGCATCTATTATAAAATTTATTAGTAGATGTCGGTTCCTTTTAAATGCTAACCTATAGATATCTCTTTCTACCAATAAATATGTAATAGGAGTTTTCAACCCACTTCAGAATTTTATTTTCCTCCAGTATAGTCCGGTCAATTTAGACATTCGAAGCTACATAAATTTCCACCAAGCTGAAAATCAGTAAGATTGTTTAAAATATGATTAAAAATAAAATTTGAAAGTTCCCCATCTTTCCCCTGTATGGAAAATTTTTTTATTCAAGGTCAAAGGTACAAAACGAGTTTTTCGCGATTTTCAGCAAAACGGTAAGTTTTATCATAAAAATACTTCAGACAAAAATTGTAGATCATAAAATTATCTATAAAATATGTATCAATATTTTTTTTCCTAAGAGCCACCGTTTCTGAGATATCAGGTGAAATGAAACCCAGTCCCTTATTTTATACGCCAGTGTAACCTCGAGACAACATCTGTCTCCTGTTCAATTGTTTGCGTGGCTAGGGTCTTATACCTGCTTTATGTCAGTGTGCCCAATAAATGAAATACTGTTAGTCTCAGGATTGCCAGATTAGGGGATTTTCCCCAAAAAATAGGGGATTTTTTTTCCTTTGGGGTATTTTTTTGGGATATATTTTTCACGGGAATTCTTCTGGGCAAAAATTTTCCTCTACAATCTTTTTTCTATTCGCACTAAATATTTTCTAGTTTTTGGGGATTTATTTGTCACATAGCTTATTCTGGGGTATTTTAGAGATACATGTTTTATAGATAATTTTATGATCTACAATTTTTGTCTGAAGTATTTTTATGATAAAACTTACCGTTTTACTGAAAATCGCGAAAAGCTCATTTTTTTGACCTTTAACCTTGAATAAAAATGTTTCCATACAGGGGAAAGATGGGGAACTTTCAAATTTTATTTTTAATCATATTTTAAACAATCTCACTGATTTTCAACTTGGTGGGAATTTATGTAGCTTTACTCTTATTTTTTGGTCTAATTTGACTACTAAACGACTTTTCTACTCATATGAATATTTTTTCCGGTTTCATGGCGTCACTTATTCTTAGTGTAATTTTTAGCTTTTAACCATCATAGTTTCAGAATTTATTATCATACTCATATTTATTTAGCAAAATATTTCAATACAGTTTATGAGTTAAGCATTTTTTCCAGCGACATAATATTTTTAATTTCCAGTCTTATTGTTAAATCAACTCGTCAACTTCAGTAGGTATATTTATAACTTTTTTGATTTATTACCCATTGAAAGCTACCACACAGAACAAAAAGAAAACGGAATAATTTTCCGGTTGTACCTACAGCATTCAATGCATGCGTTACATTCGTGCTATAAAGCGCTAAAATGCGTAATTGTTTCTGAGAGACTTTCATTGAGTACCAACCTACCTACCTAACCTACCAGCAGGTTGTAATCGTGCCACATAACAACGATACATATATACATATATAAAAATGTCATTCATAAATGTTCCGTTCTACATATAGGAAATTTTTTACATCGTAAGTAGGTATGACAAACAATTTCATTGCCATGCAAATTAAAATATTTTATTAAATGTTATAATCGCTAATAAACCGAAAAATCATCAACATTTTTCTACATCCTGAACGACTAACAATAACCAAAATTCCTTTCACGTGAATTGAATCCATACTAATATTATAAATGTGAAAGTAAGTCTGTCTGTCTGTGTGTTACGCAATCACGCCTGAACTACTGAACCGATTTAAATGAAATTTGGTACAGTGATAGTCTAGAGCCTGAGGAAGGGCATAGGCTACTTTTTAATGCGAAAAAGTGCTCGTAAAGTTTTAAATAGGGGATGAAAGTTTGTATGGAAATTACGTCATTTTTAAAACTATAAGTTTAAAAATTATTTTTTAGGCTTTTGATTAGATATGAATAAATACGTCATTCTACGTTTGTAAAAAAGAGGTAAAAATAGGCGATGAAAGTTTTTGAGTGATAACGTCGGCAAAAAAGCTTACGGTCCAGATCAAAAAGATAGTTTAATGTATGTATGTATTTTATTTGCAATATAATTAGCCTAAAAAAATTAGAAAGCTGCGGAAAGTCACTATTCCATGCGGACCACGGGCACAGCTAAGTTTTAAACCGAGCGGCATGGTCTAATCGTCTACTAGATCATTGCTTGGCATCCGGGAGGTCACCGGTTGGATTCCGGGGCCCGGCTACTCAAGTTTTTCTGTGGTTTCCTTGGATCATTTAGGCAAATGATAGTCTTTCACTTCTCTTCTGTCTTCTTTTCGTCTGTCTCATCTTTCTTCCCCTTACCATCGCCCACCCATTCCCACTATTCCTAAAGAAGGCTGAAGAGGGCCTTCCGCCACCAATAAAGGGTGGGAATGAAACACCCAAAAGTTTTTTTTTAGCTAGTGTTAAATAACCTAATCCTTAACCGTCAGCAAATAATACAATCTATCTATAGGTAATAGTTTAATAATTTAATATTGAAATCCACAAACATCACACCTTCAATTTCTTAGAGACTATCATCCCTTCAATATAGTCATTGTTTTAATCAGAAATTGATTTTTCGAAGGAAAAATTATTATACGAGGATGGATCAAATATAAACGAGCCTTTGTTCTTCTTCTTCTTCTTCAGGTTCCGTCTCCTATCGGAGGTTGGAAATCATCGTTGCTTTTCTTACTTTATTTACCGCTATTCTAAATAGTTCTGTGGAGCTGCAGCCAAACCACTCTCTCAAGTTACGCAGCCAGGATACTCTTCTACGACCGACGTTTCTCTTTCCCTTTATCTTTCCCTGCATTATAAGTCGCAGCAGTGAGTATCTTTCACCCCTCATTATGTGACCAAGGTACTCAAGCTTCCTTGTTTTTATGGTGTTTATGACTTCACATCCCCGATCAATTCTACACAGAACTTCCTCGTTTGTTACTCTATCCATTCATGATATTTTTAGAATCCTTTATTTTGAAAATTTTCACAAAAACAAATTTCTCTATTTTTCGACATATCCCCTTGTTATACATTTTTCCCAACGGATTGGTAGTTTTTTCATCTCGTTTTCATAAAAAGGAGCAGGGCGGGATTCTATCCAGTTGCGCACAAACGCCTCCACATGTTCATCAGTCTGAAATCGCTCGCCTCCTAGTGATTCTTTGAGGGGCCCAAACATGTGGAAATCACAAGGGGATAAATTTGGGCTATATGGATGGTGCTCCGACTGACTCTAGTGCATTTCACTGATTTGGGCTTGCGTTAAAGCTGCGATGCGAATGATCTTCACTCAGTAACTTTGGGACCCAACGAGCTGAAATTTTTCATGTCCTCGCGCAACTTTGAACAACCAATCAACGTGCGAACGTCGTGTAGTCCTTACTTCGATTGATAAGAGCGGCACGCTACAACTCTACGCCAATATCCACATTTTCGCACACTGTATACTGATACACGTATCTATTTCTATCGCGTTACGCGTTGTAGATGCTTTGAAAGGTTTTTATACGGAATTTTGAGTTCTATTTTATTACACGTAGTTTTGCAATTATGAAATTTTTCATATTTCAATTATTTAAGTTTACAAAATTTTAACAAAAGTCCAGTTTTCAAAGATATGCAATTAGTTTGATTTTGTTTTATTATTAATCGCAATTTTTTTCAGAAGAGCGCGGCTGTTCACCTGCAAAGGCACTGCGCAACGTCTCGGGTGGAACGAACGTTTATGGATTGGATGTGGTGGATCCTCGATGGTTTGCCATTTCCTCATCTCGTCCGAGTGATGGACTGCTTTTTTCACGAGGGCATAAAGGTTCGTAACAAATTTATAATTTTAGGATTACCCTAGGTATTTTATTTATGTATTGGTTTTCCTTTTACTAACTTTTTAAGGATCTTATACTTTATACATTTTTTAAAACTTGGGTCATTTTATATTGCATTTAATATTAATTTTTGCAACCCAAAAATTGTTAATTGGAATTGAATTGAGTTAAAAAAATAACGACTTGGTTATGTGATAGACATTTTTTCATGAATTCTTGTACCAGGTATTAAGGAGTTCTTCCGAAGACGTTAATATTTTTCATTTTTTTGTTCGGGTGTTATTTTATTAATACCTATAGTTTAGGAACAGTGGAAATACACACATCGGGAAAGGACCCCGCCGAATCCTTTTAGAAAGTGGCTTTCGGCTATTTTTTTTTTCTTTTTGAAACATTTATTTTTATTTATAAAATAGTTCTAAGCGTGTAGGTGAAAAGTCTTAATGAGGTCAACCCTCAAAAACCACCCGCACAACCCTCACCACTTCCAAACGATACCCAAAGCTAGTTTGACAAGTATTACACATCGATTAGGCCACTTTGCAATTCCTGGCCGACCCCTTTTCAACCACTTTCGTCTTAATAATAGCAACCCCCAGAAACCACTCCCATCACTCCCCAAAGATGGCTAATTCTGTTTTGACGGTTATTGATTGCATAATATTTTACATATCTCTTAGACCACTTTACAATTCCTTTTCAACCACTCTGATCCCCCCCATCGATTGGCAATCTTTGAGGAGTGATAGAGAGAGTGGCTTTAGGGTGTTGGAACTATTGAGATGAAAGTGGTTGAAAGGATAGGAATTGCAAAGTGGCCTAAGAGATGTGTAAAATATTTTGCAATCAATATTTGTCAAATTAGAATTGGCCATCTTTGGGAGGTGGTGAGGTGAGGGTTGTGAGAGTGGTTTTTGAAAGTTGGTAACATGAAGACTTTTTATCTGCACGATTGGAATTATCAAATAATAAAGTTTCAAGAAAATTAGCCGAAATCCACTTTCCATAGGGATTATGCGGGGTCCTTTAAAGGAACAAAAAGCTCAAATCTGTATACATACCTGACCGATTCACTGACTTACCAAAATCCAGACCCCTAAGGGGGTAAAATGGGAATGCCATCTTTTGCCTACGTTTGTCAACGGATTTTATTATTACTTTTTTTTTACTTAGTAGCTATTGACGGGTTTTAGGGCTTTCAATAAAAAAATTTGAAAAGCCTTTTTATATGTAAATATCTAAGTAAAGACAAAATGAATTACTTCATCTAACTTTGGTTTATGAGATTATCTGTCAAATACTAACAATATGTGTAATATAGGTAAAAGAAAGAATGAAATTTTGTATTGTTCCCTTAAATATGCCGGTGTGTTTATTTTCAAAGTTTAACCCCCACGTATGGCCGACACTGGCAAATACGATGTTATTTTTTGTATTTTTAAATTTTTCAATTATTGTTTCATTGTTCGATGGTGTTTAGAAATTCATTCTAACTATGTACATACTTAATGGTTTGACTAACTAACTATTCATTGGACCTCTGTATGATGTGTTGTTACTTGAAAATTTCCACTCGGAATTTGCCCATCATATGTATTTTTCCTATATGTGACTCCTTAATTTATTCCTTTATTTTATTAAGGTAAATAAGTAAAAATTATCATTGGGGATAATTTTCAGAGAACGCGGATATTGAATATTATTATGCAGGAAGGCTTAGGTATATTTATGCAAACTTTCCCTGCTTCCACACGTAAACGTTAACATTATCTTTTATTTGAAATCACATAGCAGGTAGGTAGCGTCTGACCAGAATTAATTTTCTACTATTTATGATGGTAAAATTGGATAAACTGTGAAAGGAATGCGTGAAACAACTCGAGTAGTTTCACCGACTACATATTTATATCAGATTATATTTAAAATAATTACCTACGAGTTTTGTTATTGTGCAGGGTGTTGAATTGAGAGTAATTATTCCTTTTTAGTTGGCGAGTTATAAACAGTTTCAATAATTAACCAATTGAAGCTTTTGTTTGTTATTTGTTTATCGCTTAAAACAAATTAGACAATAATTTCTGTTGGTACATTCATTTGTTTATAACAACAAAAGGGACTTTGATTGGTCAGTGATTTCAACTTTTACTTGTTGATAGTTCAGTAAATAATTAGGTATTTAACAAGAAAAAAATGCGTCCGTGTTTGTGCGAGAGTGTGGGTTGGTATCGTGAACCCAGTTATCAGTGACATCAAAAACAAACCGAGTTCATCAATCTCTCTTGCTATTGTCCAACCAATCCGATTTCTCTGCTATTTATGCTAGTGTTATTATCCTGATTTAATATTTATCACAATTTGGTTTCCTCATCAACGAAAAATATTATTTTTATTTTTTTCACACGCAAACTAGCCTATTTCTAATCATTAATCTAATTCACTCAAGAATAATAATAGTTGATAAAACAATTTAAAAAAATATATTTTTATTACATAAATTAAGTAGTAGGGTACGTAGGTACATCTTCTCAAACATTTTATGATAAGATTATGTAATTAAATACGTAAATATCGATGCATTCATTATATTATTAAGTATGTATTTAGATTAAGTAATTTGAGAACGTTTTCCAACATTCCATCGCATCGGACAGGTGCGACAATTTGTATTCGAGACTTAGTTCAGACAGTTTGGCACTTCTATCGGATATTATTATTGTATGTACTTATACCTAGCACAAAGCTTGTTGGCAAGACCCACGTGCGGTATAATTGTCGTATGAAAATCATACAAATGCGTAACAACAACTTTGCTGCTTCTAATGTTCTAATTTCGCACATCAAACAAACAAAAAACTGCGAATATTGTTGAGGTAAATGTACATATTTATCTACGTGCACAAGCCAAGCCTTTCTCTTAAGAGCGCGTCGCGTCGCTTTAAATCGCAATTTACAGGAATGTTTCGAGCTAAAGAGCAAGTGTTGTTATCCGATTACGCGGGAACACACCATATCGCGTCAAATTGCACCGTATTAACGTTAATCTACCTTCAATTCCATTAATATTCCATTCAATTCAATTCGCTTCTAGAAGTAGGGTGATACAATTTTCTTTGAAAATGGGTTTTCAAAACATTTACTCACGGTATAATCTCTATGATCCTCTAACTACCCTTTTTATTATAAGAATCAAAAGTTACGTGCTAAGCACCAGACTTATAATTAGGTTATGGTGGGATATGATTTCCTTGATGGGCATTTGTTGAGAGTCTATAGCTATGCACCAGAAATATTTGCATCAGGAATTAATATTGAGTTATGATAGGATTTGATTTCCCTGGTGGAATTTTATAAGAGCTATACTCCAAGAGTTAAGTGGTATGCCCTAGAGATAAGTGCCATGGGCCTGGGATAAGTGCTTTCCATCAGGAACTAAGATTTATTTATTGTGGGGATATAATTTCTATGATGGATATTTGTAAACAGCTATGCACTAAGAGTTGTTATGTGCTATGCATAAAAGATAAATAAGTTTTTGCATTAAGCTCCATGATTAGTTTATGGTAGGATATTTTGTCTCATGGGAATTTGCAGAGTTAAGTACTATGCACTAGGGATAAATACATCAAAAATTCATATAAAATTTCAATAATGTTGATATTTTCCATATCGTAAGAGAAATTGCCATTTTATTTTTAACTAGCTATTCCCGCGACTTCGTCTGCGTGGAATAGTGACTTTCGGCAGCATTTAAATTTTTTTTCTTCTATATTTTTATTTTCTGTCCCGTAAGCCTTTTTGCCGACGTCATTAAAAAAAAACTTTCATTCCTTATTTTTGCCCCCTTTAGGGTAAAATTTTTACAAACTTTAAATGTCATATTTATATCTAATCAAAAGCCTAAAAAATAAGTTTCAAGCCTCTAGCTTTATATCTATCTATCTCTGTACCAAATTCTCATTTAAATCGGTTCAGTAGTTTGGGCGTAAATGCGTAACACATAGAAAGACAGAGTTACTTTCGCATTTATAATATTATAGATTAATATAGTTTAATTATAGTTTAAAATAGTTTATATAGTTTAGTATTCAACCACTTTTATTAATTCAAATAAACAAAACCTCTATAACTTTTTACACTTAATATTTGAATTTTCTGGGCCGTAAGCTTTTTGTACGACGTCATTACACAAAAACTTCCATCGGCTAATTTTATCCCTATTAGGGTAAAATGTCTACAAACATTGAATGTCGTATTTATTTATATCTAATCAAAAGCCTAAAAAATAAGTTTCAAGCTTCTATCTTTAAAAATTACGGAATTTCCCCACAAACTTTCCTATTTCAACCCCTTACAACCCTTTTTTCGCAATAAAAAGTAGCCTATGTCCTTTCTCAGGCTCTAGACTATGTCTGTACCTAATTTCATTTAAATCGGTTCAGTAAATTTTAGGCGAGATTGTGTATCATACAGACAAAGTTACTTTCGCATTTATAATATTCCACGAATTCATTTTCATCGATTTTCCCATGGGTATAAGATATTTTCCCGCAGTAAAACTAGCCTATGTGTTAATCCAGGGTGTCAGCTAACTCCATACCAAATTTTATTAAAATCGCTCCAGCCGTTTAGACGTGAAGAAGTAACAAAAATACACACTCACAAACTTTCGCCTTTATAATATTAGTGTGATGTTGGAGTGGAATTAGTATGTATCCCCTTTAAAGAATGCGTCAGTTGGTGATATGAATAGCACAACTCAGGTGAACCAGTAATTACATATACCATGTTATTAAACAGCAATTTGCAGAATCATTTTAATGTAAATGCCCTGTAAAACGTTTTAAGTGAAGAAAATCTTATAAATTGAGCCAGATGTATATTTAATATAAAAGTAAATGTACACATAATATTATATATGTACATTTTATGATCCACCTGTCATGTAAAAACCGCGATTTAATTTAATCCCATAATCGGTTTAACGAAAAAAGATTTGTAAATATGTAATATGCAGACAGTTCATTTGACGAAAGAGGTGATGAATGACTTATTACGAGACTCATTACTTGAATAAAAGAGTCTTGTTATTTATTAGAAACATGTCTGGACGGCCAAGATTTTTTTTAAAAAATAGGGAGATACTTAACAAAAAATAATTTATGTTATTTAACACCTTTTTTCAGCGGTCGTCGACCGATTTACTTTTATGCAATTATTTTGTGCCACATAAGAGCGCACATACTGTACATACATTGAGAACAATATCAAGTGGAATAAATCTTAAAATAACAATAACCTTTCACTTTTCATCCCCTCTTTTTACATTACTCCTACGTGTTGTCTGAATTAATTTGTATTTAGCATTGACTTCTAATCCCTGTCAAAATATTATTCACAAATAAACTCAGAAAATACTTGGTTCTATTGTTTTATGGAAATGTTTTTTAACTTTTTTAATTACTTTTAACTTTTAATAAAGCAGTCCTAGTAAATTTTGAGTAACGTTTTATGCTGGATTTTTAAACGTCAATTTCAATAGGTACAAATTAGTTCAGGAAACAAGTCGGATTTAATGTTAACAATTCGAGTAAAAATTTATTGTGATTAATCGTTATTGTATTACACGGTTTAACTGAACAGATAAAAGGTTTGATAAATGAAGTATTACCTGATCTTAATTAATTAAGAACTTAATATTTCTATTAAATAAAAACGCATCATTACACGATTTTTTGTCACTAGATTCCTGGATAGGTACATAAATTAGTATGAAAAATTTGTAACCAAAAATAAAAATTTGATAACTTGGATAGAATCTATGATGAGTTTGTTGTGAAACATTGTAATAATATAAAAAAGAAAATAAAATAAAAATACTTCACACTAAATATTTTATTAGACACTCGTAACATATACGTTTTGACCACTCGGTCATCATCAAAGAGGATTACAAGAATACTGAGTAGTATTAGTAGTACCAGTATTCTTATAATCCTCTTTGATAATGGTCGAAAGGTCAAAACGTATATGTTAGAGTGAGTAATAAAATATTGAGTGTGAAGTATTTTTATTTTACTTCTTTTTCTATATTATAGAAATTTAATTCTGAGGATTTTTGCAAAAACGTCACCACAAAACTTTTAGCAACAAATCTCTCTTTGTATATATTAATTAAATAAACGCCGTCATAATCCAAAATCTGGCTAAACACATACTTCAACCACTTCCCACCCTGAGCCAATCTTAGTAGAAATTAAAACATCCCACATATTTAACTAGGTACATTGAAACTTTGATAAGTCGAATTAAATGCGTACGTATATCAAGCTAGTTGACAAAATTATTTTTCCGATTTCTGACTTGCACTATAACTTGTCGCTAATTTGTAACCAAATCCAAAAATTTGTCGCTCGTACCGTTTAGCCATAATATCTAAGCTGGTATGCTAGCTTGATATCAAGCTAGCACTACACATAGCGTATCTCGAAAAGGAAATGTCGTAGGATATTATTGTAAAGACCATAATTTGTCGCTGAAAGATGACACATTCAACGAATTTGTCGCTAGTCTTATCTCCAGATAATAAGTGAAAAACTATTGGAAAACTATCAAACAATTAATCAAGGAGTTCTTTGTTACATTTGTTTTAAGAAATCGAATTTGTTTACCAAATTTTTTTAAATTAGGTTTTCCCTGTTTCACCCAAATTGGGCAACACGTTACCTTTTGAGAGTTTGATGGCTTTCCAGCAGTTTTTTGCTTATCGGCTGGAGATAAGACTAGCGACAAATTCGTTGAATGTGTCATCTTTCAGCAACAAATTATGGTCTTTAGAGTAATAGCCTACGACATTTCCTTTTCGAGATACGCTATATGTATTATGGCTAAACGGTACGAGCGACAAATTTTTGGATTTGGTAACAAATTAGCCACAAATTTTTAGATTTGGTAACAAATTAGCCACAAATTTTTAGATTTGGTAACAAATTAGCGACAAATTATAGTTAGTCAGATATCGAAAAAATAACTTTGTCGTGCTAGCTTGATGTACGTTAAATGCGTATAGTTTTTACTTGAAAACTCCAACTCTCGAAAATAATATTTGACATCAACTTCGATAAGTCGAATTTTCGGAGGTCTTCCTCTCTTTACTCCTGTTTATTTTCTTTCCTTTTCCTTATTATTGACTTCCATAAAAAAAATTGATAGGTGTTCTACATTTTCCTTTCTCGTATTGTAACCAGTTCTTTTAAGTTGTCCTTTTTCTCGCTCTAATTCTTCCACTTATTTATATTTAGTAAATTCATTTCCAATTATAAACTACCTCCAGTCTACTTTGGATGTATTTATTCCTGTTGTTGTGTCTGGCTGCATTTTCTTTTTGTAGTTTTATGTTAGGTACAATCATATTGACCGTTACTTTTTGCTAATTACCTATAAATTTTATATTTTGAACGTTTCGCGGCCTAGACTATTTATTTTGAGTTTGAATATGTTCTTTTGCTGAAACTGTAGGTACCAAGCCGGGAGGTAATAAATTTTTCGAACATTAATTTGGCAGACCTCGACGTGTGTTAAAGACTTAGCAAACACTAGTGCGGTCCAATAAATACGAGTCCTACATGTATAAGACAATAAAACATCACTTAAAATAGCTACCTAGCCAATATGCATAATATCATACAGGGTGTCCCAATTTAAACCCCTCTGATAAAGAAAGCACCCAATTTTTTCCATGAGACGTTAAAGAAACTGTTTAATTGTATGTAAAAAAGAAAAATTATGTAATAAGGTAGAAGAATATCAAAATATTATGAGCCGTGAGATGCGCGAGAACAGCAAGAGGCGGGCGGAGCTGTGTTTCTGCTCACTCGCGCCAAGGTTAAAGTTCATGAATTTTTTTGAAGACAGAAGCCAACTAACTAACTATACGTGGATATATTGATACAAGGGCGGATCAAATATAAACGAGCCTTTTTAAATTGAGCGCCGGATAGTTGTTCAAGGCGCATACGGGCGTTAGCAACTTGAAGTGGGGATATTAGGTGACACGGAAACGACTCGTCGTATTGCTGTGTTTCCTTGGTTAGTAGCTATCACAATGAGTGAGAAAGAGATGCATAGCAGCGTTACTCAACGCAACGGATTATTATTAAGTTTCTTACACGTGAAAACGTGAAACCAGCTGAAATTTTGCGCAGATTGCTAGCACAGTTCGGAAATGAAACACTTTCGTGGCAACGGGTAAAAGTTTGGTGCAAAGAATTTAACTAAGGTTGTAATCGTGTCGAAAATGTAAATCATCCTCGCAGTCCGCGTACCAGCATATCGCCGGTTAACATTGCACGCGTTAGAAATATTATTGAAGGGGACCACCACGCCACTGTGCTTCAGATATCTGTTGAACTCGGCATCAGCTATGGGAGTGTCCACACGATCGAAAGAAAAATTGGGGATTCCGAAAAATTTCAGCTCGTTGGATCCCAAAGTTGCTGAGTGAAGATCAAAAAGCTGCTCGAGTTCGCATCGCAGCTTTAACGCAGGCCCAAATCAGTGAAATGCACTAGACTCAGTCGGAGCACCATCCAAATAGCCCAAACTTATCCCCTTGTGATTTCCACATGTTTGGGCCCTGCAAAGAATCACTAGGAGGCGAGCGATTTCAGACTGATGAACATGTGGAGGCGTTTGTGCGCAATTGGATAGACTACCGCCCTGCTTCTCTTTATGAAAACGAGATGAAAAAACTACCAATTCGTTGAAAAAAATGTATAATGAAACAAGGGGCATATGTCGAAAAATAGAGAAATTTGTGTTTTTGTGAAAATTTTCAAAATAAATGTTTTATGAACAAAGGCTCGTTTATATTTGATCCAACCTCGTATATGGATCATGCTGTCTGTGGCTGTTATTTGCTTAAAAATTAATTTATTTTTAGTATTAGGAGAGTGGTAAAAATTGTTGCAAGGAAATTAATTTTTAGGTTTTCTACAGAGTGGCAATGGCAATCCTAGTACTGTTTCACAAAAGTTCGTCGAACAGCTCGTCGGACTGGGCGACGGAAATACAGAAGATCGGAGTGGAAAACGCTTTGGCGAAGTTTTGCCAGCACATGCCCGTCTCACCGCAGAAGGTGCTCAAGACCGCGTTCGGCATACGCGGCCTAAGCTCGGCGTACATCTCGCGGGTATTTATCCGTACCGAGATGGTACTCAAGAGCAAGACCGTGATAAGCGGCTCGAGGCAGCTCGTGCGACCCAGGTCGACCGAGAATCTGCCCAACAGCCAGAGCCAAAATAACATACAAATGGTCTCGCACACGCTCACCATCCGAGAGGTAAGTTACACAACTCGTTAGAAGTACTTATATATTAATAATATTTTTACGTGTCGTAGGTCGTTGTTTTATCTACTTAATTAATTGACGCGCCTAATTTATTCTATTTTTTGTCGTGGTTTATTTTGTCCATCTACTCAAATATCATGACGACAAGGAATTGGCTCCTACTGTACTGGTGCAAGATTATCTAATATAAAAATTTGTGTAATAAAACTTACTTACCCCCCAATCTCTTCTTATAAGAAAGATTTCCATATTTTAGGCCGAAACTTCCACATATTGTAGTATTGAAGGATTTGAGTTCAAAAAAACAGACTTAATTAAAAGTTTTTTCCAAGACAAAAAGTACTTAAAGAATATGTACAAAAAATCTATTTCTAACAAAAATTCTACTAATAATTTGTAATATACAAAATATTTATTGGTACAAAAGCATTTTTGGTATGTTTACTTTGTAAACAAAACAACTCCTAGAACCGATCAAATTTTGTAATTATGCCAAGTTATGTAAGTCTGTATGCTTATAAACAGGCGTACACTATAATTTATTTTTGTATATGGTATCTATTGCACGTTGTCATACGTGAACTAGTTCAGAAATAAAGCAGAATCTACAAAGGCCATCGCAAATTTATTTGAAGTACAGTGTAAACTCTATTTACCGAACTTATGTAAGTATAACAAAAAATTTCTTAAAATGTAGAAATTGTTAGGGTTTATTTGGTTTACATTATTACCAATTTATTGAAACACTTTTTATACTGTAAGGGGCTGTTCATAAAATACGTCATGCTAAAATTATCTTTTTTTTACCCCCTCGCCCTCGGTTGTCACGCTGTGTCACACTTTCTGTGACCCCCCACTGTAAATATTGCATCCCAAAAAACTAATATATAATAATACACAAATTTGGATAGTCAAAAATATTTATTTTATTTTCATAATAAAATTTAAATAAATCAATAAAAATATCTTTTGTAACAAACAAATAAATAATATTTCTATTTATCAGAAGTCCAAGGATTCTGTAAAAATTAAGTAAGATTTTTTGATGAACGGCGAACGTCACGTTGCCGTAAACCCCCCGCCCCCCCTTGTCACATTCAGCAAGACCCCTCCCCCCTTGGATGCGAACGTATTTTATGAACGACCCGTAACAACCATTCTTAATAGATTCAGTGAGGCAAAACGTTTGTGATTATTTAATTTTTTATATTTAATTTGCACTGTAACTCTTTCAATACTACAAATTCAGAATACTCAATCCATCAAACAAAAAGTGTGATAAAAAATCGATTATCTCCAAGTCAGATAAAGGACACACTGGTATAATATTTAATAAAAAAATGACAGCAACTGCTTTACCTTAATCGATAAACAATCCAGTTGTAAGTCTCTGAATGGTGTTATAAATGCTTTAAAGTCGTCCTGTCTATCAAAATTTAATTCGTAAAAATGAAGTCTGAAATTCGGAGTAATGAACTCACAATCTGTATTTTTTTAATGTTATCAAACCACTACTTCCGCAATCAAAATTTTTTCCAGTTGATTCTATCAGCAAACGAATAGTTTTTAAATTATTTGAGTTTATATCACCTGTCTTTCATCGATTATTTCCGACTGTTTGCCAAATAATTTCTCCTGAAACTTTCTGTGTTGCACTGATCTTGTGTATCAAAACTGCCACCGATATCGATCGCCTTTTGCGATCGCTAATAAAAAGATCTTTTATTTGTTTCTTGTCCAAAAATATTAATTTTCGGACAATGAACTGCTTGAACAAACTTACTGAAAAATCCTTCTACTTTGGCCCTTTTAACTGAATATTTTAAATTACAACCAATCAATAAACTTTCAGAAAAGTCAAATCCTTGTCACATGATTATGTAATTAATTTTGTACGTCGTAGTCATTTACTTATTGCAATTTGCTAACAGCCTACAAAAGTATTTTATATGAAATATGTAGAGGCTTAAATTAGCAAAATTTAAAATAAATGCTGCCTAATGAGTATAACGTACCTAAATTAAATTATCGTGTAGCAAATGATGTACTTAATTCTTACCTATTTAATTAATCAAAGGTAGAAGATTATTTTTAGAAAGGAATAATAGAAAATAATTAAAGGTTTTCACAAACAAATAATACATAGGTATTGTGGAATTAGGAAAAATAAAAAATGTTTAATTAATTTTTTCGTAATTTGTTATGAATGAGAACCAAAGTTTAAATACATAATTCAATTTAAAGATAGCTACCCTTAAATGAGTTTGTTTAAAAAAAAGTTTGCCATGCATTTTTTTTTTGTTTGAAACGTTTGCTTGTTCTCTTCGTCCCTACCTTTTTACATCTTGTTTTTGTTTGTATATAATAACTGTTCGTAATGTACATTTTATTTTATTAACAGGTATTAGTCTTTTTGTTTGTTTTAGTTATTTATTTTTCTTTCAGCTAACAGCCTATTACATCTATATTTTCTTTAGTTTTTTTTGTCACATGTATTTGGGCATGGTTAAAACATTAGAATAATCCACTTTTTCTCAAACTTCAAAAATTCTAAAATTATTTACAACCAAATAATATTTACAATTCTTTATGTTTTCTTGATTACTTTTACTTTATTTTCACTAAGCGGGAAATAGGGTTTTCTTTGTACATTGTAGATCCTACACACAAAGGGCAAAAACATCCAGTATATTTTTATTATTCATTTTAGTAACATTTGGTATAACGACAAATAAAATTATTTTTTGATATTGAATATGGAATTAATAAGATAATTAATTGCAGGAAATATTTTATAGTTTGATTTTTCAAAATCTTTTTTGTAACCGTCTTATAATATAAATGACATTTATTTGTTTTTATGACTTTCATAAATAATTAAATGCAAATGTGAATGTTTTTGTTCTATTTTCAAGTTCTTAATAATTGGTTAATTAGTCTCGTAAAGCCCAGCTGGCTAATCTTCTCAGTTTTTTTTCTTTTAATTTTATTTGTTTCTATGAGGCTGGTACTATTTTGACTAATTAACGAATTGAGTACATAGTTGATTAATGAATTGATTAAATTTTATATGATGTATATAATATGTTATCTCTGGAGTGGGGTGAACAATTTTGTAGAAACGGTCATTTCCATTTCAGAGTTTGTCGGAAGAGACGTACAATGAAATGGTATCGTATTATTTTTACAATGATGAATAAGCCTTATAATACCTTTAATTGTTTACTTGTCCCTTGTGTTAATGTTAACTGACATTTTTATGCATTGCCCTAGATAGAGATTTCCGATTTTCTTCCATCGGTTGAGAACCAATTTTTTTACTTTTCTGTCTTAGTTTTACTAACAGCAAAAACTTCATAATAAGAATAATTAATAACGCTTAAAGATTTCATATGGGTCAAATTGGGAAGGCGAAGTCCATAATAAATATGTTGTGACTTAACAAGCCAAATGCGTTCACGCTAAATTTATCGTCTATGTTCGGGTCAAATTAGGAAGGCGAAGTACGTATTAAATTACAAAAATATTGCAGCAACTATTAACTATATTTGGTGAAACACAACCAACACGAGAATGAATCTGAAAATAATGTGAGAGAAGGGTCTTGAAACAAGGTGGAGAAATAATCACTATTTAATTCAATATTTTATTGCGAAGTTCGCCTTCCTAAAATTGAAGATTTTATTTCGACTACACTACGTCTATGGTCAAGTCAAATTAGGAAGACAAAGTGCATAGTAAATTATTAAACAGTGTTGTTGTAACCGCATTGGTAATAAAAGATATATAAGTGAATGTGCTAATATAATAGTCTGGGCCATGGAGCTTGATGTAAGGTGGTAAAGTAATCTTTTATGGCGCTGTTCGCTTTCATAAAATGTACCTTCCGGGTTAAATTAACTAGCCGATAATTTTATTTTGATTTCATTGCTTGAAAAACGTTTATGTTAGAGTCAAATTCGGAAGGCGAAGTACGAAATAAATTTTAAATCTGTGTGGTGTTTGGAAGGAATAATATTAAAATAAGGTAGTGGAAAAAACTACTATCTAATTCAATAACAATTTATCGTGGAGTTCGCCTTCCTAAAATTACCCGGCTAAATTCTTTTACAGTACTCCCAAAAAGAGTTTATGAACGTGTCAAATTCGGAAGGCGAAGTAGTAAAGAATCATCATATCGGTGAACATGAAGGGATGATCTTTGAACGCAGATATACTCGTGATGTAGTCCTTATTTAGTTCAGTTCTTATCACGGACTTCGTCTTCCTAAAATGACCCTTCTTTGATAGAAGATTTTATTTCGACTACATCACGTCTGTGGTTGGGTCAAATTCAGAAGGCAAAGTATGTAATATTGATAGACTTATAATAATAAAATATCCTCCCTTTAAACTAATATTGTATCGCGGAGTTCGCTTTCTATAATATGTATTTATGTTAATGGCGTTATGGTATTTAAAAGCGTCTATACTGGAGTCAAATTCGGAAGGCAAAGTAGCTATTGAACAACATTTTTTCAACCGCATTGTTAATAAAAGATACGCAGCATATGAAAAAAGAAATAGACATTTCATCGCGGACTTCGGCCTTTCTTAAATACATAATTCTTTAATGAAAACCTTTATTTAAATAAAATTATTTAAAAGGGTCAAATTCGGTAGGCGAAGTACGTAATAAATCATAAATATGTGTTGTACTTTGAAAGTCATTAATAAAATTGGATAATGTTAAAAATAGGTCATAGAACGAACAACTACATACTTTCTAATTCAATAATTTATAGCGGAGTTCGCCTTCCTAAAATGACTCTGCTAAATTCTTTTCCAGAAAAGTTTGTTTCGGCTGCTCTGCTTCCGATTAAATGGCATATTTTAAGGTGTACTAAACTTCGAATAACTGTAATTTTGAATTGCATTAACGAAATACCAAATCCAATCGGTTTGAACGGATTTAACGAGTGTGTCTTTAAAATAAGCGTGGAATGCTCTTAAAAAGATATATGGACTTTAATGTTTTAAAATAATTTAACCGAAACGGATCGTTGTGTAGTTTTGCCAAGTTTATTTTTTATTATAAATATTGCCGTTGTAAAACACATTTCCTCTAAAAAACGCATTTGCTCAGCGGGACTTACTTAAATGTTCTATAATTGTAACTGTAATTGCTTTGAATACGAATATTTACAAAAACATTGCTCGCCGCGCTCGCATTAATTTAAATTACGGTTTCAGCACCTCGTTAAAATTATGGTTAGCCATATTATACATAATGTTCGTTCATGCAGACTTTGTCAATATTTTCAGCTAACATTCGTTTTGTTATGACGGTTGAGTGAGTGGATATTGCAAAACTTGGAAAATTTACAATGTGGCAAACGACGTACACCTACAACTTTAAACTCTTTTAGACGGATGAGATGGGTACGATCAACTCATCGCATTCTCACTTTTACGATTTGTAAAACGAATTGGCTAAATTAATTTAAATTTACTGTTATGGTGTTAATGGTCTAGTGAATCCAAAATGTACCTAGTAATTAAATATGAAGTAAGAATGAAATAGACTTGGAAATGGAGCTGTCATTCCGGATGTTATTGAATTTTTCTTCAAAATCGATTTTGTCGACTAAACGTTTAAGTGATACAATTATTTTTGATAATAACTTCAGAAACTTGGATTCTCCTACGTTGCAAAATGAGTCCTTGTACCAAAACATTTCGGTTAAAGCGGAGGCCCAATTGAAAAGTTCCTGTTAGGTTAGGTTGGGTTTTAAAAATGACTCAAATTTCAAAATTTATTTTATTCTATCGGTTCACTTTAAAATTTAAATAAAAGTGCTTCCGACTAATTGTGAGATTAATCCCACCACATTTTTACCAAGTCTCATTAAACGAGAAGGAATTCAAGTTTTTGAGGTTATTGTCGATAGATAATAATTTTATTACTTAATGTTTAGTCGACAAAACTGATTTTTAAGAAAAATTCAATTACCTACCCAGAAAGATAGTTTCGTTTCCAAATCTATTGCATTCTTACTTCATACTTAATTACTGGGTACGTACATTTCGGACTCATAACACCATTAACACCATGATGATGGTAAATTCAAATGAATTCAGCCAATTCGTTTTACGAATCGTAAAAGTGAGGATGAAATAAGTTGATCGCTCCCATCTTATCCGTCTGAGAGATTAACGCTGTAGATGTACCTACGTCGTTTGCCATATTGTAAATTTTCCAAGTTTTGTAATATCCACTCATTCAACCGTCATAACAAAGCAAATGTTAGCTGGAAATATTGTCAAAATTTATTTATTAATAATTCATTTGAAAATCTATATATTTATGCATGTAGGCATTCAATTTTCAGTTAAATGTAATATATATTTTTTCCATTTGCTTGGAACTTCATTCGATTTTATTTTATTTAAATTTCCCAACAAACATTATAATATTTAGGTACATTTTTTTAGTGGTTTTGGGAAAACTTGGTACAAAACAATTCTAAGAATTTAAAACATATATTTTTATATAACAATTTATTTTCAGTTTGAAGAACACATAAAATATGAATAGTAACCAAAAAACATTAAAACATTTTTAATTTTTTTTTAAGTAGGCATATTCGAAAAGTAATACACTGGTTGTTTTAATCAGTAGATCAATGAAAAAACTGTTAGAAACGTAAATTATTTCCCCATCAAAATTGATTTGTAATTTCCCTCATTTTACAACTCCTCTCTCAGGAATTATTCTTAGGTTTCGTACCTAATAAAATCTCTTAAGGGCCTAAACAGTTGTTCAGGTCAGATTCAAACTTGGCACGGAAATGGAATATTTTATTTTTAATTACATCCCTGGGGGAAGTATAAAATGATAATAAAAAATGTTTCAGTTGGCTGACAGTAGAATTTTTTAAATAGTACATTTCTTTTTATCAAAGCAGAAAAGTTATGAACAGACGTAATATTACAATAAATATATTTTTCATCTACACAACCCTCTCAGTTAAATTATTGTGTGAATATTAAGGTAGGAAATCTAAATTAAATGAGCAAATTCGTTTTTTTTTTGTAATCTATTAGTTATATATTTTTATATCTTTTTAATTATGTGATAATATAGGTCGATAAAATTAAAAATCCTCCGCAGTTAAATGGAAGAAATTCAGAAATCTCTATATGTTAATGTCTGGTGCATTTTCACTTTCTACCTTTCAGCAAGCACTACACACAGAGTTGCTCATGTGGTTTTAACATTTTTTTGTGCTTCATAATAAAGCAAACGAGCCAAATCGTATCATTTTCTAACATGCCATTTCACTCACGTTTCTTCGACCTACCATCTTTCATACTAATGGAACAAACTCGACGTTAGGTACTTTTCATAAATTCTCTGGCGAAAATTAGTCGCTAGAATCCCGTTTTGTTTCGATTTTTCTTATCGAAATGAAATACTCGAATCTTAAAATATGATTTTGAAATTTACAAATGATAAGACTTTTCCATTAAAAGTCTTTGCTGATCGATCCAATTCTAAAAGTTTCACCTTCAAGCTCTTGTCGTATAAGTAAAAGGTTCATTCATAAATAAATAACTATTTATATTGCTATTGTCGATTTGTATCCATTGTACTCATTGATGCAAAGTGCAAAGTTTATTAGACTCTTTTAAAAACAAAACAAATAGGAAATAAGTTTAATGACTCGGAAACAGTTATCTTAGGATTTCATCGCAGTCAACATTTTTAATTAAAGAACAAAATCATTTTTTTATTGAACATTCCCAAAAATTATGATCATCTTTTCAATGCTAAATAATTTTAATAAGAAGTACAAATTATATTTTATTTTGGTCAGTGTACGTTTCTATTAACTGTTTCAATTTAAACAGTTCTTAAAATGCCAAAAAGAGAAACTAATTATCCAATTAATGGGTTAAATTCCTAGTTATTTTCGCCCACCATGAAGTCATGAAATTTCAAAATTTTGATTAAAGCTATTTTATTATATTTATAAGAAATTGAAATATTTACCTTTATATTTAGATTAAGTTGATAAGAAAAAAGTAGCAAGTCGTGTGAATAAAAAACATTAAATATTTCCTAAATATCTGCCATTTTTAGGATTAGGTATTTTTTTAAAAAATATATACTGGGCAATCTTATAAACGCTAGTTTATAAGATTATTTATTCTAATTTTCGAGAGATAAAAAACATTATGATGCATAAAGCGCCTTTTATTATTATTTTTAAATTAAAAGAAGAGATAAAAAACTGTTGGTAGTTTCACTAATATTTATTGAAAAATTCTTGACGACAGTCGTTTCGGTTGTTACACCATTATCAAAAGAGTAGATATACTAAATAATATTTCTTATATCTAGGCTTAAATACTAAGGTTTGATGCTAGTTTTTAAAAGTGGGGATATCTGAAAATCTATTTGGTCATTCGTTACCTCTTTGTTATTAAGAAGGGCTTTATTAATTTCAACAATTTCAAGTAGATTTAAATGTCTACCCTTGTGAGTGTTGTGGAGTAATTCGATACCGCAGTATTTCAATTATTATTTTTAAATGAAAGATTTAAAAAACGTCGAAAATGGCAAAAATATAAGAAATATCCTGTTTGATGATTTTTTTTCATACGACTCTATTTTTTATTTTAATAAAATTCATCTAGATATTTACTTGAACTTCCTATAAATATAATAAAATGGCTTTAATCAAAATTTTTAATTTTCATAAGGGGCTCTAAAATACGTCACGCTAAAATTAAGCTTTTTTGTCACGCTGTGTCACACTTTCTGTGACCCCTCTGTAAATATTACGTCCCAAAAACTAACCTCCTCTCCCGAACATGGTAAATTTTGATTGTAAATACACAAATTTTGATAGTCAAAAATATTCATTTTATTTTCATAATAAAATTAAAATAAATTAATAAATATCTTTTGTAACGAACAAATAAATAATATTTCTATTTATCAGAAGTCCAAGGATTCTGTAAAAATTCAGTAAAATAAATTTTTTGATGTACGGCGAACGTCACGTTGCCGTAGACCCCCTGTCCTCCCTTGTCACATCTTGTCACACTCAGCAAGACCCCCTCCCCCATTGTATGCGGACGTATTTTATGAACGGCTCCTAACTATTATGATGGGCGAAAATTACTAGGAATTTTACCCACCTCCTTTACAAGAAGCACGTTTCTTTTAGATGTTTTTAGAAATTTTACTTTACCTTACATGAATTTTTTTATTATTCACTACTTGCTACGTTTGAAACTTTTTATTTCAATGAAAACGCTCTAATCTTTCTATGCTGTATCTATCTGCGTATGCTACGTATGAAAGTGAATGTGATTATCTCCATATACTCGTATAAATATGTATCTACCTGTTCTTTCAATAATTCTAATGCAAATCGAATTGTATAAAAAACCTACCTACTATACTACTCTGTCTATTCGTACTATATTCGTACATTAATTTTACTACTTACTTGTAACTGTCAGTGTTATTGAGTGTTATAAATCCAATAAGTCGGAATTTCCCTGTGACTTGTTCTGTTGTGCTGCTAACAAAGGGGGCACATTCCCCCGGTCCTCGGTCGCTCTCCATGGGCATCTACCCCATACAGAACGTTGATTCACGAATAACGAATCATCAAGATGTAAGTTACCATAGTACCGTACCGATCACGATCGATGTCGTCTATATTAAATAATCATCACCAAAATATCGAGCGCCACATTTTTTTTTGTTCCTTCCGTTTTTATTTTCTTCTATTTTTATTATGCAGCCTACTCAATATTGTACACCATACACGCTTATTATCTATTATCGCCATCAAGTTTTCTCTTTGTCGAAATTTTAAACTAGAAAGATATGAATTTGATACTGACCTGGAGTTCGCAGTAGTGATAACCTTTATATTTCTTTTTTTCTGTTTATATATAAATAAATAATGTTTTCAAGTTCAAAATATCAAAACAAAAATACTAATTGGCATAACTTATCAATGTATCACATTTCAAACTTTAATTTGTTTCAAAAATTGCAGTAGATAAAATTACTTATCTTCAATAGTTTTTTATGGATGAAGAGCTATTTAATGAAAAGTTTTCAGATTTATTTGCCTCCAGGTTTTTTTTTATTGTAATGATTTAAAGAAATCATAATAATCTTTAGCGTGAATTTTCGTACAGTTTTCTGCTGTAAATTCTTCCTTTCATGAAGATCAAGCAATTTTACTTTCGCACAGCTACTTTCTTTAATACTTAATGTCAATACATATGTATAAATAAATTAGAAACGCACAAATAGACAACAAAAAAGTACCAATTTTTCGTTCCCTAATTATTTTTTACAGAGCCCCGCTTTATTATACCTTGCAAAATGGTTTCCTCTACATAATCCCGTTTTCCAAGATCCTGATACTCATTCCAAGATTAGGAAAATGGTTAGCATCATAATCTCATGTTACTTAGCTATAATAATAAATAAATTAAATCGCAGCTTTACTTTTGAAATATGTTCGTAAAATTTTACTGGTAAAATGGTCAAGGAAAATAAAGGAGAAATTAGTCCTTTGTTACAATTAAATAATGAGTTTGTTATATTTTACTATTTTTTTTCAAATGGTGAACAATGTTGTTATTAAATGTTAGTTCTACTAGGGGCGGATCCAGAAAAATAAATTTCTGGACTTTAGAATCCATAATTATATTATTTTGGAAAATCTACCATTCAATTTTTATTTGTCTGGTACCCAAAGGAAAAGCCGTCCGGATGCTCGTCCCCCAGTGGATCCGCCACTGATTTCCTCGATTTCCTCTAAATTAAAAACATGTTTATTCCTATTATATCTCTGTTTGTGTATGACATGCACTTATTATTTTGTTTATAGCTAGGTACATTAATTTGTTAAGTGTGTAAAAAAATTTAATTCTCAGCCATCTAATAATTGTAGGTACCTATTGTGTTGGGGATCGTGTTTACCTCCTTAAAATTTTCACGTGTTTATAAACACGTAGTTCATACATATGTCGCTATTTTTTTTCCTTTCGTGTTAATTTGGAGGTCACCTATGGCGACCAAATACCTATCTGTATCTTCAATGCGGAGACTGTTGACCAAACTGTTGCTGTTAATTATCTCATGCACGCAACAGCAAACAGTGCGGTATTTTCGGATTTAAAGATTGTATAGACCATCTGTTTATGTACGTATTCCAAAAGAAAAGCTGCGTCACCCGCCGCTATCAACAACACATTTTCATAAATTACCTGTAGGTACCGTACACACTACCGGGTGTAATTATTATATTATTAAATATAATTTCATATCTGTAATAAGAAAAAAATAACATAAAGGAGAGAAAGTAACAGAATTATCTAATAATTTTTGAGTAACTGTACACGTAATACGATAGAGTAAAATTAAAAAATATTTATTTATACATGCATTTAAATTTTCACAAACAACTTCGTCTTTCCCCGACGAGTGACATGCCCTTCTATTTAAAAAATTATTGTAAGGACTCATGTCACCCTCTGACTGCTACTACAGAATTGAATAAATCTTTGCCAATCAAATAAATTAATTAAACACTTACAAAATTTACAATTATGAATCAATTTAATTTAAATATGCATAGCTTTTATCCATATTGTGCAATATTATTCTTTGATTAGTTTTCGTTTGTTAATTAATCGATAAAAACTTAAGCTCTCTATTAAAAGCTTCCAAAAGCTATTCCTGTTCCTAATAAACCGGAAGATAAATAGAATATTAAACTTCAATGATTTTTTCATTGACAATTTTATTAAGTATTGATTTACCTTGAAAAAAAATTAACATTTTATCTAATTTAAAACCAATTGGACTATATATACTATCACATAGTGGCATAAAAATAATTCAAAAAAATCAAATACGTGTTAGCTTTATTATTATAATTATTGATTAAAAATATATATTTTTAAATATATACCCAGTTACACCCGGTAGTTAAAAATGCTCAACTAATACATACATTCAATACAAAAAGCGCACCCGCTAATTATAACATTAAATAGCACCCATATCACAGACCATTCAAGCATACAAACGTACATATATCACTTTCGTACATCACATAATCAACTGACACTGTGCTTTGATATTGTTGGCTTTTTGTTATTTGTTGGATAGTATGTACAAAAAAAATTAACAGTTTGGCTTGTAATAATTAAGTGTCACCGAAATACCTAATAAAAAATAAGACTAATCAAGCATGGCTAAAAAAACGTATTTTTTTAAGTGGCAGTTAATAACTGAATTGATTTGAATTGATTACCGATGCTCGGTTTTTGTTCTTGTGGTTTTTTCTTGTATGATGGATGAAACCGTCAATAGTCATGCTTAGGACGTTTTGCAACTGTTCATTGACGAAATGGGAATACATGCATGTCATTATTGCTCCTTATTATTTAGCTATTGACCCTCTGGTCCTGGTTGCCCGTAAGGATCACAATGTACCAGCCGATTTTGCTCTACACCACCGAAGAACACGGATGCTCGCTGACGACGTTCTTTGTACGTGTTGAACAACATGAACCGACACTGCTCATGATCAAAACTTGTAATAACGAGGTAAGAATTTTCTTTAATCATAAATATTTACTTTTCTACCCCGTCATTCGATAATAATTTCAAAAAAATTCAAACATTGAGTAGGTACATGTAACATATTTGAAAACATATACAGGATGGACTTTTGAAAAAAACATACCTTTTTTGTGTTTTGGAAAATCCCACGTTTATATATAAGACAAAGAGGGATGAAATGATTTGATCACCGTTTCTGTATTAAAATATTTCCATCTTCTAAACTAAGTTGACCTGTTCAGGGAATTTTCAGAAATTGTATCTTTTCTACACAAAAAATCCTGGTCTTTTTTCAATTGTATATTAATTAAGAGAGACGATAACTACTACAATTTTGAAAAACGTGAAATAAAACAATTTTAAAAATAAAAATTATTTTTTGTAATGCTAAAAAAACGTCTTCTGACACGACTTGTTATAATGTTATAAATCAAAAGGTATTCGAAGTAGATAATAAGTAAATTAAATAAACAGATTAGGTACTTGAGTTATCTGACAGCAAATACTAGATAGTAAAATATAGATTAGTAGATGGAATTATCTAGAGGACATTCAAATAGGCTAATCATTAATTATTTATTTTGAAAGCATTTTGTTGAAAACACTAATTTAATTTAATAAGAAATAGGTACTTGCAGTGGCGGATTTACCAACAGGCTGAATAGGCTAGAGCCTAGGGCGGCAGATTTTAGGGGGCGGCAAACTTTGCTTAAAAAAATTTTTGTGTTACAGGAATTAAAAAAAATGATTTTCTTATACACGGAAAAAAACGAGGCTCAAAAAATCAATAAAAACTACAATATTTTAGTGCTATACAGTATACTGAATACACTAACGGCTGTATATGAAAAATTACTTAACGTTTATTTATAAAATGTACTATTGTGATTTTGAATTTTTAAAATATTCCAATAGCGTTTAAGTATTACATTTTAAATTTAGTATTTTTACCTTTTTTTTTAAATCAAATATTGCCATAATTTTTTCTTTAGGTCCACCTACACTATTCAATTAATGTGTAATATGTTTCACCACTTAAATATATCTATTCGAAGAGAAATGGGATCCGAAAAAAATTGCTTTATATGTGGAAAATTAATACTTTTCTATTGATATTTCTGATTATATTAACAACCTGTTTGAGTGTAGAATAAAAATTTAATAAATTTACACCTACTAAAAATTGCATATTATTGCACAGAATTTCATGAATATTATACATTTCTTAGAATGATAATATTTAAAAAAAACAATAATGATAATATTGTAATGAATACAAGCTGTATATATCCATTCAACGTAAGTTCTTCTTAACATTCTTACATTTTTAATCCTAATGAATTCGTATCAATATTTGTTGATTAGTCCTATAAAAATATAATACAATCATAAAGTTGCAATTTCATTGACAAAAAATTGATTGTGAATTAGGGTACAGAATTGCAGGTGTCAGTAGGGGCGGCAAATTTTGAATAGCCTATACGGGCGGCAAATGTGTAAATCCGCCACTGGGTACTTGAAAACAATGAAACTTTCTACTAACAATTGTAGTACTTAAACGATGTGTTTTTAATAAATTGTAGATTTGGATAACACAAATTTTAAAGTTTCATTAATCGTAAGTAATTTTTTTCTTCCACTGATATATGTTATAATTAGATAATTAATATCGTAGTATAAATTTTATCAAATGTTTTCAAGTTGTGAAAAAATAAAATGATAACAAATAGATACGGTTTATGCACGCTTTATTTTATTATGTAATTTATTATTTTATAAAATATTTAATACAAATATGCCGATGAAATTATTGAAAATGCGTGTTTGTAGCAATGATGTAATACATAAAGTGGAAATTATTATTTATCATTTGCATTTTTTACCGATTCAAAATAAATTAATAGCTGCCCATAAAATACATAAAATTTACCCTTAATAGCTGTAGAGTGATATTAAAATTTTTTTTATTTTTTTCAATTAATACAAATAATAATTTTCTTCAAAACTAATTAAAATGACAAAAATTAACTTTTTGTTCTAAACAAAAATTATGTATCAGGTTTTCGGCGCATACTGCTCGACAAAATGGGGTGAAAGAAATTTAAAAGACACCCAGGGTCAACGACAGGCATACTTCGGAACTGGCGAGACTTTTCTGTTTTCGCTTTATCCAGAGAGGTCAAAATATCCTTGGGTTGGGATAGATGGGGATAAAGTAGATCACGGAGCAGAACTCTTTATGGCTGCAGACAACAAAATGATCACAATAGGAGGAGGGTAAGTAAAATTTTCCAATTTTATATCGTTCGAGAAGTATTTTGAGCAAGAAATGTACACAAACCCAAATTTATTTCTGTTGGGTGAGATTTGCGGCCGTTGCAATTTATTTCTGATCTTTTTATATAAATAATTAACATAATTACATACATGAATCCACCCCCAGGTCATTCTCTCTTTTCTTTTAAAATCAGAAATTTCAAAAATTGACATTTATGTTAGGCAATATTTGATAAGCATGATTACTTTGGAATTACGTTGAGAGGGTAGAAATGTTTGTAAAGACTCCCCACCTCATACTTAATTTAAATTAAATCCATATTTAGTATGTTACCCCCAAAAGGAACAACAATAAATATTGGGGTACATAATTCAATCATGACGTCATGAGCTATTTAAATAGCTTTTGCCATTTTTTTCAATTACATCAAACTAAATTGCTCGTAGCCAACCAGCAATAATCGAAGTTTTGTATAAGTTGCATAATAAGCATATTAATGCGAGATGCGTGGGTTTTAAAGAAACGTTTAAATTTACATTAAACGTCAGTTGAAATTCATTTATGCTTAGAATATTATGATCAATAGAAGCTTTAATGATTTCTACAAACATGAAGAGGCTAATATTTTTACGAAACTTTTTGTAAATTACAGATTTTATTGTATCAAAAATGCTTTTAAAAAGAGATTAACTACTTATCCAAATGAAAAAGTTGATTGAAAATACTTGTAAGGGTTTTAATAAAAACAGGAAACCTTATATTTGTATCACGAAAAGTTTAACGAAAAAATAATTTGGCATAGACAATTATCATTAATTGTAAAAAAAAATTATAGAAGATTAAAGCTTGAAGTGACGAAAAGAAGAAAGCCCAAAAACATGAAAATATCAAAACTTATTTAAAATATTTTCCTAAAACTTTTTTTGTTTTAAAATTAAAAAAGGTACTAGTACATTTTGAGTTTTACCATCTTCAGTCTTTTTTTATGGTTGAAAGCCATAAATATCCACAGTTCATATTTATTAATGAATGCAACATTTTTTGTTTCCTAGTTAGTTGTTTTCTGGATTTTTCGGCCTGTATACCAATAGTTGCTACGAAACGAGTTTAAGAATATTCACGAGTAGTCCGAAATTTACACTGAAGTACGTGTCTGTATAAAGTATAAGACATCAAAATAAAAAACTAGTCTCGCCCAGTTTTTTAATTGAAACCAGCCAGACTGTGGTAGCGATTATCTAATTTTCTTTTTTATAGTCGATTTTAATAAACCGGCGGCACATAAATAATGTAGGCCGAGTAGTAGTAGTACTAAAGTACCAGAACCTAATGCCGCTAATTGTTTTATAGCATGAAAGGAGAGAACCTAACCTGTTGTCATATTTACACAGAGATTTTTGCATCATGTTACATTTGAGCAATCGTGTGTGTGTGTGTGTACACGTAGCATAAATCTTAATCTGGCAAATAATGTTAATCGGATAATTTGATTACAGTGAAGGTCAAGCTATATGGTTGGACGAAAACATTCGATATGGCAAGACGGACAGATGTTCAACGTTCAACAATCCACCCCTATGTCCCAGCGGTGACTTCGAAGTCAGGGTACTCGAGGTATACGGATTTTCGAACGAGCCTATGAATTAAAATTTAAAATAATAAAAATATCGAGTCACTGGAACACATAAAACAATCCAATCAAAACATTTAGCTTCTCGATGTCTTGTGAAAACAATAATTATATTTAATAATAATGTATCGATTGCGTACGTGGTATGTATGCATGAAACTTCTTGTAATCTGTGTATTTGTACCTGTCCTACACGTAAATGTTGAAACTGTTGGAAAAAAATTGCCAGAAGACGAGCTTGAGCATTCCAAAATGAATTTTTGTTTTTTTGATGGGGAAACGGAAGGGGAATAATGAACAGATGTCTTCTTTTGAAAAAGAAGGCATCCGGACGATTTTTGTTGCTTATTTATTTTTTTTTGTTTTTGAAACAATAATTATGTATAAAAAAAGTGTCGAGAACAAATCAACATTAAACTTCTGACATAATAGAAATCTAGTCGATTCTTTGTTAATTAAACGTTAACAATTTAATTACAATTTATTATTACTATCATTAACATTAACTTTGCTAAGTTAAGTTGTAAGCTTATATTGTACAATAATGTTTTTGTTTGTATAAATTTGTACATACTGAGTTAGTTGTTGTAAATTTATTGTATATTTGCAGAGAGAGGCCACGAGAGCTATAATTCTGTTATACTGTTATTATTATTAATTATTATATAAAAAAGAAATATGGTATGTTCTTTATTATTGTTTACGTTAATATTACGAAACGTTTAAAATTATATTTATAAAACAGGACGTGCCAAAACATTTTCGTCCGAAACATTCGACAGGGATTTTGGTGGTGGGTCACTGTGATCATGAATGATAAACTGTGTACAAAAATTAAGAATATAAATAGTTTGAAAGGGGTTTTTTGACCTAAATAAACAAACAAAATCTACTGAAACCTCAGGATGTCAAAATAATCACATTTTGAGTTGAAATTTTTATCTAGATGCGTTATCCATTATATTAAATTGATATCATTAATATATATAAAGTATTTTGATACATTGTTAAAATTCTTTGACAAATTTACTATCTCATACTATATATAAAATTTTGTATCAATTTTAATTTTTTAGTGTCTGTACATACAGGTATATACAAAAATATAAATTATCTAAATATCCTTTTTAAATTTAGCTGCTTAATAGTTACTTCAATATTTTTTTCATTTTGTTAGTATCCATATCTATTCTGGATTTACAGAATTGAGTAGTTTGGAATGTTTTTCGTCATTTTTTTATTTTCTTGCGGATATATGTTGTTTTATTATTTTTTAGTAAAATATGTAAACAAAATAACTAAGAAATGACGAAAAAATTGGCTATTTTCCTTTAAATACGTACCGCAAAGTATAAGAATCTAAAATCATGCATTTCTATAAAATGAAAGGTGTTGACGAAGATCATCCTAAATCCAATAAAGGTAACAAGAATTTTTGTTACACTTAGCTTACTTTTCACTTTCTTTTTTTTAACTAAATTTTCATACTTTGTAGTCCGTGTCGTTTCAAAATAATTATTGTAATAATTAGGCAAAAAGCTACCTACTCTCGTTTAAAATTTCTTGCTATTTATTATAACTTTGTACAAGCTATCATCCTTGAAGAGTTTTATTTTATATTAAATTTGATCTCCCTTACTTGATTAATGAAAAAACGAAGCTGTTAAAGTCATATAACTAAAATTTAACAGTATATATCCTCAATTATCAAAGAACTTCTTAGTGAAGTAATAAAAAATACACGGTTCTTTTAACTTGTTTGAAACGTTATTACCGTTATAGTACTAACATGTTAGTAAAGAAGAAAATATTAATTTTATTTTCAAAATAAAAACAGGTCTTTCTGAAAATATTTTGGCACCCTGTCTTTGTGAACATTGTACTTTTTGCTATTTTGTCTGCAATCTGTTAACTGCCTGCAAGAAACTTGCCGCATTTTACAGATCCATTAAAAGGTGACTTTCGACTTTTTATAACAGTCGGTATCGTTTTTTGAAAGTATGTAATTTTAAAACATATCCTATTCGTAATTTTTCCAAAAAGATGATTGTCCAAAAGGTGATCTTTCAGCCCTAAAAATGGGAAAAATTACGATTAGTCGCTCGTGTGAAATTTTTAAATTTAATATATTTAAGGTTTTATCAACATGAATTTTTTTCCAGTAGCTCAAAGATTCACAATATTGCATTTTTGTGTCATATTCCCCATTTTGACTTACTTAGCGCTCATGAAAAAAGTATCTCAAAATGCTTTTTTTGCAGAAATACAAAATTGTGTTTCTTTAAACCCCTGGGAATTAAACATTTTAAAGACCTAAAAACGCTTTGATAAATTTTCATTGTTTTTATATATCACTTTAATGAGTTTTTTTCTTGGTTAAGGAAAACCAAAAATTATAGAAACTCTACTGACGTGGTGTGTATAAATTCTGTTATTATATTTTAAACTGAAAGTTGTGCTGTTGTTTTTTGAAAGCATTTTTTTAGCAAAATGGTACAATGAATTGTGGATTTGTGTACATTTTAAATAATTTAAAGAGTAATAATCAGTATTCCTTACATATTCTAGTGACTGTTAGTTATAATTTAGCGTTATCCCTGTTATATCTAATCATTAGTACATGTTCCACATACATACTACTTCACATTTTAAACTCATTCCATAACATGATAGCTAACAAAATGAATTTTAGTGAATGATATTGTCATGTGAAACTTTTTAACTTATTCAAAAATGGAACACTTTTTTAGTCAATTTTTTCGCAACGACTCCATGTTTTCATTTTTCACATAAGACAATTGTCCCCATGTTCCTTCCCTTGTAGGCTTTAATGTTGTTGTAATGTGATTTATTGTAAATGTTTACAATACCTAGCTTAGCTTTGTGTTAAAATATTTAAAAATAACATATCAATACCTTATTAAGGCGTTTTATTTTTATCAGAAACTACAACCAAGTCAAGAAAATTAAAATTGAATAAATAATAAACCATTAATTCACATAATCCATTGCGAGATAGTTGTAGATGCGTTCATTTTATTATCTGTGTTCTGAACCCAATATAATTAAAATTATTGATCTTAGGTCGCGTATATTGTGTTCCCCTGGAAGTACAAAACTTTGTATAAGAGCTCAGCTTGAATATCTTTTGTTAAAAATAAATTTCGTTTATAATAAAGTAATATAATCGAATATTCTAATTAAATTCGTTTCAGAGTGGGATTAGCAAAATGAACGCAACTAAAAGCAAACCGCAATGCATTTTGGGAACTGGCATCAAAAATTGACATTTGATCCATGCGTGATTCGACGTCTGTGAAATTAATGTAAACCCAAGGTACGTGAGCTTGTTCAGATACATTGCTTTAATTTTAACTTTTAATCTTCATTTTACAGTAAATATAATTTGTGGGAAGGGTTTGTTTTCTTTTAAACCTGCAAGAACCCTTTATAAAGAGAGTATATTGATTTTTCTCACTGAAAAAATTAGTAGATAAGGACCACATGATGAATTCAGTAGCCATGCTGGTAGCGAATTATAATATGAAAGTGAAGACGAAAAAGGTCAGGAACAAGCAATTGATGATAAAGAACAACAAAATTATGATGTAAGTGATATACTTATAATTTTAATAGATATAACAATTTTGTTTTATTAACCAGGACGAAGAAATGAGACAGCGGAGTCCGACCCATGGCTATTGTAATTTACTTGTTTCCTGCTATGTGTTGCTGTTGCTGAAGGAAGGATATTTGATAGTAAATAGCAGGTAATATTACAATTGTTTTGCCTTGTGATAAAGCTTTAAACAGGGCAAAATAATTGTGAATTAAAATTAATTACATTGTGTAAATTAATATCTAAGATTTATTTAAATAAACTGATACATTCCATAGTGCAACTTTTGTGAAATATATTAACTTATTTAAAAAAAATTGAATAAAACAATGTAGTTCATTATCAAGAGTAACAATTGTACTTGTACAAGTTAATTGTTACTCTAATGATCGTCAATGATCGAAACAATATTGTCGAGTTTTCGAAATAAATAATCAAGTAAAACTACATTGTTTTATTCAACTTTTTAAATAATTCGAAATGGATTTCCATCAAGGAAATGTAGAAACAATTAATAATGTATTTGTTTGCATCTGTAATAGTTGTTTCGGTTATTACATCATTTTAAAGAATAAGTTGATACTATTAAAATGGTGTAATAATTGAAACAATTGTTGGAGAATCAAGCAAATATGTTGGTAAATTTACCAAGTGTTTTAAATTTAACTTAACAGTTCTCATTACTCGCTTATGTTATTATTAGTAATTAAAAGGTAATTATAATCTTTATTTAAAAAACGAAACTTTATGTATTGAACATTTGAAATAAAAATACATAGATTTAAAATATATTAGTATATTGTATTGTACATGTTATTAATATTTTATTCTTCTATTACCAAAACAGATACCTGCATTTACATTTAACAGCAGTTCGAACGATTATTTGCTCTTCAACAACAGGACGTCTTCCTCCAACTTGTCTACGAGGGAGGCTCTCTAATTCTGACGGCGCTTATACCGACGAGTTCTACATTCTTTTAAGAACAAATTCAAGCGGAGGATCCAAGTGATTGGCTGAGCAGAAGTGATCTAGATTATAAAAAGTTTACTACTATGACTCTTCGTTGGACAATTTCTTTGGAACATCACATTCTGTACGTTATTGAGGTGAGAATGAATTAAGGTTAATTAAATATTGCTCGTTATTAATCAGTTGCCATCGTATTTGTTTCAGGTCGTCGCAGAAGAAGAAAAGAAGATCCCGTAGTTAGAACTTTTTTATTTTTGTTTATTAGATTTCATTTGTTCATTCATATTTTACTTTGCCTGCTTATCATTAAATTCATTCATTTGTTTGTTGTTTTTTAGAATTAATGTTTTATTTTGCATGTTCTCTTGCTTACCTCTTCGCTTTGCTTACTGCAATTCTTACTATCACGCTTTGCATTTACCCTACATGATCCGCAGGATTCAACGTTTCGTTATCTTGCTTGTTCCTTCTCATCTATGGTTCGAAGCGGAGGCAGCCCCGAGCGACTTGCCATAGACTTAGCTTTTTAGTTGTTCTTTGAAGTGTCTTATATACTTCTCGCGGTCTACTCGAACGTCACTTCCTTTCAGACTGTTTGGTGTGGGTTATCTGGAATAGAAGCAATAGGCGACTGCCCAGCTCTCACAGACGACATCTGTCCAATCTTTTCTACCAAAATTCTATTAGTTTTTGCCGTTAGTCCTTCGTAGTTTAGTTAGTTAATGCACTGCACTATTCGCTTACAGGTAAAGGACATCGATCGAAGACTGAAGACATCATACTTTATTATTTTTAAAGTTACTTGAAAATACAAAAACACTTCCAAATATTTCTCAAAATTGAAAAATTAAATTTGTTTATATGTAGGTACAATCAGTTGATAGAGACTTTCTAAAAATTATATCTTTTTTCGCAGTATTTGTTTTATAAAAATTTTGTATCTTTTACGCGTTCAATAAATTAATTTCTTAAAACTTTTGTTTATTCTCAAATACATTTAATTAACTTACTCCACATACAGCTGTTTCAGAAACTTTTCACTTCGTCACTTTGCTAGAAGAACACTAAGTATGTAATTATAATTTTATCTTTTTTCTTATAATTTTCTTAATGGCATTTATATTACTCAATTATTTCAGAAGCACTTCATTTGGTCACTTATTACAAAAAACAAAAACGTATTTATTTCAGCCATTTATTTCAAACAAATTAATATTTGTATACAAATAGAAAAACATCATCAAGACATAAAACATTTACACATATACACTATAATATTAGCTTCATAATAATTTTTAAACGTAGTACAATTTTCAATTTGAACCTACTTTACTTCCTATCCATAGATGGCGCTGTGGAAATTGTTTGAAGCAGATTGATAATCGAGATATTATGGACTAGCTTCAAAACACTATAGGGTTGGAGGTCGGGGACGGTGGGGGTCTACCAACATAGCTCAGGATGAGTGTCTTAAATCTGAAAGGCGCCTGCGGCGCCTTTCAGATTGCAAGGTAGACCACCACCGTCCCCGACCTCCAACCCTATAGTAGTTTTGCGACTAGTCTATAATATCTCGATTGTCAAACTGCTTCAAACAATTTCCACGGCGCCATCTATGGATAGGAAGTAAAGTAGGTTCAAATTGAAAATTCTACTAATTTACAAAAATGTTTTAGTAGTCCCGAGTATATTTTATACTGTGTGTTCAAAGATGCTCTATAATTCATGTTAATATTATTTACAAAATTATTTTATCCTAGATACTTAATTAAATACCTAAGATATGTTGTTGTTATTGATGTACACAAAGATTTAGTTAATAAAATAGCAATTAAAAATATTACTTTTTCTTTCCGTTCCTCTATAGACAAAATAATTAATATCTGGAATGAATTTTGATAATTGAAAATTATTATTAAGTACAGAAGGGGTTGTAAAATAACCCTCTATAAGAAAATGTAACTACATTTTTTATTAAATATGAAAAAGGTAAAAGTTACACCTGTAATTTTGATGCTAAGAAGAAAAAAAAAAGCCCAAAACAAGGAGAAAATAATTACTCTTAAAATATCATTACACAAATTTCAAAAAGAAAAAAAAATATTAAAGTACGGCAATTAAATCTTGAAATTGTGGATGTTTCAGAATCTGTAAATTTTTATTATAAGTCCAAACAATAGTCACCCCCATCATTTTTTTCCTATCGTCTGTAGACAAAAAAATCTAATAGTTAAATTTTAAAAACTGTTAATATCATGGCACTCTTAAATTAGACAATTAAAATTGATAAACATTCAAGAATAAAATAAGGGGTTGAATAATCACCCCCAATAAATTTGACTATGTAGATTTTGTTCCTAACATCTACAAACAAACTTTTGAATATGACTTAAAAAATGAAGGTGCTACAGTACTCTAAACTTTGACAATAAAAAATTACAAAATTTCAAGTTCAAAATGAGGGGTGAATAATTATCCCCAACAAATTTAACTAAGTAGATTCTGTTCCTAGCATCTACAGACAAAATTTTGAAGATTTGGTATATGAATCTTAAGAAAATGAAGGTGCTACAGTACTCTAAATTTTGACAATTAAAAATGACAAACTTTCAAGTTCAAAATGAGGGGTGAATAATTATCCCCATCAAATTGTACTAAGTAGATTCTGTTCCTAACATCTACAGACAAAATTTTGAAAATTTGGTATTTGAATCTTAAAAAATGAAGGTGCTACAGTACTCTAAACTTTGACAATTAAAAATGACAAAATTGCAAGTTCAAAAGGAGGGTTGAAAAATTATCCCCAACAAATTTGACTATGTAGATTTTGTTCGTAGCATCTACAGACAAAATTTTGAAGATTTGGTAAATGGATCTTAAAAAATGAAGGTGCTACAGTACTCTAAACTTGGACAATTAAAAATGACAAAATTCCAAGTTCAAAATGAGGGTTGAAAAATTATCCCCAACAAATTTGACTATGTAGATTTTGTTCGTAGCATCTACAGACAAAATTTTGAATATTTGGTAAATGGATCTTAAAAAATGAAGGTGCTACAGAACTCTAAACTTGGACAATTAAAAATGACAAAATTCCAAGTTCAAAATGAGGGTTGAAAAATTATCCCCAACAAATTTGACTATGTAGATTTTGTTCGTAGCATCTACAGACAAAATTTTGAATATTTGGTAAATGGATCTTAAAAAATGAAGGTGCTGCAGAACTCTAAACTTGGACAATTAAAAATGACAAAATTCCAAGTTCAAAATGAGGGTTGAAAAATTATCCCCAACAAATTTGACTATGTAGATTTTGTTCGTAGCATCTACAGACAAAATTTTGAAGATTTGGTAAATGGATTTTAAAAAATGAAGGTGCTACAGTACTCTACACTTGGACAATTAAAAATGACAATATTTCAAGTTCAAAATGAGGGTTAAAATATAATCCCAACAAATTTGACTATATAGATTTTGTTCGTAGCATCTACAGACAAAATTTTGAAGATTTGGTAAATGGATCTTAAAAAATGAAGTTGCTACAGTACTCTAAACTTTGACAATTAAAATTGACAAAATTTCAAGTTCAGAATGAAGGGTGATAATTATCCCCAACACATTTTACTAAGTACATTTTGTTTCTAGCATCTACAGACAAAATTTTGAATATTTGGTAAATGGATCTTAAAAAATGAAGGTGCTAAGTACAGAATTCTAAACTTTGACAGTTAAACATGCCAAAATTTCAAGTTCAAAATGAGGGGTGAATAATTATCCCCAACATATTGTACTAAGTAGATTTTGTTCGTAGCATCTACAGACAAAATTTTGAAGATTTGGTAAATGGATCTTAAAAAATGAAGGTGCTACAGAACTCTAAACTTGGACAATTAAAAATGACAAAATTCCAAGTTCAAAATGAGGGTTGAAAAATTATCCCCAACAAATTTGACTATGTAGATTTTGTTCGTAGCATCTACAGACAAAATTTTGAATATTTGGTAAATGGATCTTAAAAAATGAAGGTGCTAAGTACAGAATTCTAAACTTTGACAGTTAAACATGACAAAATTTCAAGTTCAAAATGAGGGGTGAATAATTATCCCCAACATATTGTACTAAGTAGATTTTGTTCGTAGCATCTACAGACAAAATTTTGAAGATTTGGTAAATGGATCTTAAAAAATGAAGGTGCTACAGAACTCTAAACTTGGACAATTAAAAATGACAAAATTCCAAGTTCAAAATGAGGGTTGAAAAATTATCCCCAACAAATTTGACTATGTAGATTTTGTTCGTAGCATCTACAGACAAAATTTTGAAGATTTGGTAAATGGATTTTAAAAAATGAAGGTGCTACAGTACTCTACACTTGGACAATTAAAAATGACAAAATTCCAAGTTCAAAATGAGGGTTAAAAAATAATCCCAACAAATTTGACTATATAGATTTTGTTCGTAGCATCTACAGACAAAATTTTGAAGATTTGGTAAATGGATCTTAAAAAATGAAGTTGCTACAGTACTCTAAACTTTGACAATTAAAATTGACAAAATTTCAAGTTCAGAATGAAGGGTGATAATTATCCCCAACACATTTTACTAAGTACATTTTGTTTCTAGCATCTACAGACAAAATTTTGAATATTTGGTAAATGGATCTTAAAAAATGAAGGTGCTACAGAACTCTAAATTTTGACAATTAAAAATGACAAACTTTCAAGTTCAAAATGAGGGGTGAATAATTATCCCCAACAAATTTAACTAAGTAGATTCTGTTCCTAGCATCTACAGACGAAATTTTGAAGATTTAGTAAATGGATCTTAAAAAATGAAGGTGCTACAGAACTCTAAACTTGGACAATTAAAAATGACAAAATTGCAAGTTCAAAAGGAGGGTTGAAAAATTATCCCCAACAAATTTGACTATGTAGATTTTGTTCGTAGCATCTACAGACAAAATTTTGAATATTTGGTAAATGGATCTTAAAAAATGAAGGTGCTACAGAACTCTAAACTTGGACAATTAAAAATGACAAAATTTCAAGTTCAAAATGAGGGGTGAATAATTATCCCCAACATATTGTACTAAGTAGATTCTGTTCCTAGCATCTACAGACAAAATTTTGAAAATTTGGTATATGAATCTTAAAAATGAAGGTGCTACAGTACTCTAAACTTTGCCAATTAAAAATGACAAAATTGCAAGTTCAAAATGAGGGTTGAAAAATTATCCCCAACAAATTTGACTATGTAGATTTTGTTCCTAGCATCTACAGACAAAATTTTGAAGATTTGGTAAATGGATCTTAAAAAATGAAGGTGCTACAGTACTCTACACTTGGACAATTAAAAATGACAACATTTCAAGTTCAAAATGAGGGTTAAAAAATAATCCCAACTAATTTGACTATGTAGATTTTGTTCGTAGCATCTACAGACAAAATTTTGAAGATTTGGTAAATGGATCTTAAAAAATGAAGTTGCTACAGTACTCTAAACTTTGACAATTAAAATTGACAAAATTTCAAGTTCAAAATGAAGGGTGATAATTATCCCCAACACATTTTACTAAGTACATTTTGTTTCTAGCATCTACAGACAAAATTTTGAATATTTGGTAAATGGATCTTAAAAAATGAAGGTGCTACAGAACTCTAAATTTTGACAATTAAAAATGACAAACTTTCAAGTTCAAAATGAGGGTTGAATAATTATCCCCAACATATTGTACTAAGTAGATTTTGTTCCTAACATCTACAGACAAAATTTTGAAGATTTGGTAAATGGATCTTAAAAAATGAAGGTGCTACAGAACTCTAAACTTGGACAATTAAAAATGACAAAATTTCAAGTTCAAAATGAGGGTTGAATAATTATCCCCAACATATTGTACTAAGTAGATTTTGTTCGTAGCATCTACAGACAAAATTTTGAAGATTTGGTAAATGGATCTTAAAAAATGAAGGTGCTACAGAACTCTAAACTTGGACAATTAAAAATGACAAAATTTCAAGTTCAAAATGAGGGTTAAAAAATAATCCCAACAAATTTGACTATGTAGATTTTGTTCGTAGCATCTACAGACAAAATTTTGAAGATTTGGTAAATGGATCTTAAAAAATGAAGGTGCTACAGTACTCTAAACTTTGACAATTAAAATTGACAAAATTTCAAGTTCAAAATGAAGGGTGATAATTATCCCCAACACATTTTACTAAGTACATTTTGTTTCTAGCATCTACAGACAAAATTTTGAATATTTGGTAAATGGATCTTAAAAAATGAAGGTGCTACAGAACTCTAAATTTTGACAATGAAAAATGACAAACTTTCAAGTTCAAAATGAGGGGTGAATAATTATCCCCATCAAATTGTACTAAGTAGATTCTGTTCCTAGCATCTACAGACAAAATTTTGAAAATTTGGTATATGAATCTTAAAAAATGAAGGTGCTACAGTACTCTAAACTTTGACAATTAAAAATGACAAAATTGCAAGTTCAAAAGGAGGGTTGAAAAATTATCCCCAACAAATTTGACTATGTAGATTTTGTTCGTAGCATCTACAGACAAAATTTTGAATATTTGGTGAATGGATCTTAAAAAATGAAGGTGCTACAGAACTCTAAAATTTGACAATTAAAAATAACAAAATTGCAAGTTCAAAATGAAGGGTGATAATTATCCCCAACACATTTTACTAAGTACATTTTGTTTCTAGCATCTACAGACAAAATTTTGAATATTTGGTAAATGGATCTTAAAAAATGAAGGTGCTAAGTACAGAACTCTAAACTTTGACAATTAAACATGACAAAGTTTCAAGTTCAAAATGAAGGGTGATAATTATCCCCAACACATTTTACTAAGTAGATTTTGTTTCTAGCATATACCTACAAAATTTTGAAGATTTGGTAAATCTTAAAAAATGAAGGTGCTACAGAACTCTAAACTTTGACAATTAAAACTGATAAAATTTCAAGTTCAAAATGAAGGGTGAATAATTATACCCAACACATTTAGTTACAGTTACAAAAATGTTTTAGAAGTCTCATGGACCTACAAAACTGTTAATAAAAAAATTACAATTACGAACTTTTGTTAATGTTGATTGAAATTGAGTTAATATTAATATTTAACAACGATAAAATAAAATACCTGAAGGAGAAAGTACACAAGAAATTAAATTCAATTACATCATTATAAAAGTTTATGTCGTTCATGTTGTAATAAAAAGTTAAAAAAAAAGACACCAAGTTGTTGTTTGTGGCACAACCCCTTATAGCTACACCCTTATCCGCCAGTTACTTCTAATTATTAAAATTAAGTTTGGTTGTAACAAATGTGCCAAAAAATCAATTTGGAAAAATTATAAGTATCAGATTAGCTTTTTTCCCAAATACATCATATAAAATATTAACATAACAGTTTATAAAATATCAAATAAATACCTGTAAAAGAAACAGACAAGAAAACAAACGAAATATCAAAGAGATTACAAGAAAAGTAAAACAATATGATGTCTTCGTTCGGTGTCCTTTACCTGTAAGCGAATAGTGCAGTGCATTAACCATATAAACTACAAAGGACTAACGGCAAAAACTAATAGAATTTTGGTAGAAAAGATTGGACAGATGTCGCCTGTGAGAGCTGGGCAGTCGCCTATTGCTTCTATTCCAGATAACCCACACCAAACAGTCTGAAAGGAAGTGACGTTCGAGTAGACCGCGAAGTTTTTTTACACAATGTATCTTGACAAGTGTCAATTTTCTTTCTGTGGTTTTTCTGAAGCCACTGTTGCACATATGATGTGGACGTGTAGCAAAACCCCGAAATTTACAATGTATTTTTTGTATCTCTTGCAGTTGCAAATTTGGCATATATATTCGAAGTTTCAAAATATTTAATAACAAAAATTGTCTGTTAGTAGCTTACTTTTCGTATTTTTCATTTATTTATTTCAAGTAGGCGTCTATTTTTATGGAAGGAAAGACACAATTGCAGATTATTTCTAGTTCCTGTGGTTCTTAAATAACTTCCCAGCTGCACAATGATTAGTGGTGAAGATGCAAAAGCAAGCAAAGTCCAAGAAAAGCAATTCCATTATTGTTTAATTTTCTTTCATGCGTGAACCTAAAGAAATGTAGGAAAAACCAATCAACTAGAATACTAATTATACTTTGATTAATGTTACCTTCTATTTACATACTATCAAATATCCTTCCTTCAGCAACAGCAACACACAGCAGGAAACAAGTAAATTACTATAGCCATGGGTCGAACTCCGCTATCTCATTTATTCGTCCTGGTTAATAAAACTAAATTGTTATATCTATTAAAATTATAAGAATATATCACATACATCATAAGTTTGTTGTTCTTTATCATCAGTTGCTTGTTTCTAACTTTTTTCGTCTTCATTTTCATATTATAATTCGCTACCAGCATGGTTACAAAAATCATCATGTGTGGTCCTAATTCCTTCAGTGAGAAAAACTAATCCACTCCCCTCCCTTTGTGACGGATTCTTGCAGGTTTAAGAGAAAACAAACCCTTTCCACAAATTATATTTACTGTAAAATGAAGATTAAGAGACAAAATTAAAGCAATGCAGCCATATACTTATTACTAGTAATAAGATGGTAATAAGTATATGAATGCAGCTACACAAGCGTACGTACACTGGGTTAAAACAGGTTAAAATCATTTCACACTTCCACATGATAATTATCAATTGTCAATCTAATCTATGACGCATAACCCATTGATTTACAATCTTTACTTGTAATATGCACATAAAGGGTACATTCAATTAAGTTTAAACATCGCTCACTTACTTCACTTTACAACCTGTATATACTTTTCTTGTTTTTAATATTCGAGTTAAGCTTTTATTTAATATATGCTAGCAAAAACCATTTTGTTCTTTTTAAACAATTTTGATTATATTTCAAGATGGTTCTTAAATAAGAGAAACTTATCAATTAATGTAAGTGAATAGTAAATATAAAAATGTAATTTATTTGAACAAAAATTTATTCAAAAAAATACTATGTACGTTTTACATAAAATTACAAATACTCGCTTTTACAATTCAGACATTTGCAACAATAAAAATCTTCAAAAATTTCAACAGTTAGTTTTCATATACAGAAATACCCTTAACAGTGTATTCTCTCGTCAGTAACTCATGTACCACCATTTTCTACGTAAAAATGTAATTTTTTAATCAGAAAGTTTAAAATTAAAATCCATGAAACAGGAAAAATAAGGAAATGAAACATAGACATTTGTTAATTTAGATCATTAGTGGATTAAAAACAATTACTACTAAATTTCTAATAATTACAAAAGAGACAAAGATTATAAATATATAAAATTGTTTTGGTAACGGAGTATTGGTAATAATATTTGTACGTAGAAAAACAGGACAAAAATGTTGACGTATCGCTAGCTATGAAATATTTTTTTACTATATAATACATGAAAAAACTAAAAGCTAGGAAAACTACAGACTACAATCGTATTTAATTAATAAAAACCCTTTTTTCGTGGAATGTCCAACGTAATAGTACTATTATGTATTTTATATACAACCAAAAGAACGGAAGCTGCCCTACAACCTACACATAAATATTTGTTCTTTCTTCTTTATCGTATTTTAACACGAATGAACGATTTCCACCTAATCGTCATTGGAAAAACTATATTAATGATAACGTTACTATGGCAAATAACGGGACCTACTATAAAACGATAAAAAATCTTGAGCTTCAACAGTTTACATAAATGCCAACTTTTTAAACAATCTACAAGCCAACGCAGGCACTTTTCAATCACTTTCGAAAATGTCTTAGGTACTTCTTCAATAATTACATTACAATAACACGTTGCCCATCGTCTTCACTGAATACTCGGAACTCGCGCCAAAACTGAACGACTTTCTCACGAGCAAAATAAAAATTAAAATTAAAACAATCTTAGAACTTATTACATTATTAATAAAGTTAAAAAAGGCAAACGAAGTCAAATAACAACGATTCTTCTTTGCAGCTCCGTTTGCACTCGCGACAAGAACTGGCCACTGAAGAGAAACATTAAACTTTTTATCTCGGGTTTTTTGTAAATTCTCACGATAAATAAGAACATTAAATTAGTATAGTTATATCTGCAACACAGTGTTTGCTTTTGCGAAAATTATAAGCTCAATTTTCAATCTGAAACTTCACTGCCAATCAGAGCTGAGCAAAGCTTTAGTGTTTTGTGCTCGAAAATTTTTATACCTCTCATGAACAAATAGTTGGAGCTTGTATTCCAAAAAAGCTCTTTCAAATTTCTCAAAGCCCTCTCGGTTTACTTTGTAAAGTAATTGACAATTTGAAGTGTTTGCATTTTAAAATTTAATTAAAGCTTTAGCTTTGGACATAAAATTTTCAACCCTGTTGATGATGAAAAGCCGTCTACAATAGAGCAAAGGCTCAGCTCTGCTGCTAAATTAAGTTACACACTCTTTTTTCAATACAGAAATAACTATAGCTTTTAAATAACGTTTAGAATTATAATCCATATGTGAAATATCAAAGAAAAAGTATTAATTAATAATAAAATAACAAAAATGAAGAATTCTACTTGTGGTAGATATTGCTTCAATCGGTCAAATAATATATCAACATCATCATCATGAAGAAGTGTTACACCACTGTAGATATTTTAACAACCACTTATAATTGAAATACACTTAATATTTTATCTACAATAACGCATAAATATTTGTTTATACAGAGCCAATTTAAAAAGAAAGTTGTTGCGTGCATTAAACGAAGCCCGAACGAAAAAGGACATAATTAATTAATTTTTGTAAACTGAATAAATGAGATCTAAAATCGAATATTTTCAAACGAGATAAAATTCTCTTAAAATCAACTACTTACAACACAATTCTAGAAGAGCCGATAAGGTACACAATAATAAAATATAATAATTAATATACAATTGTTTACATATTTAATAAAACAGCTCATTTATTATTTTCTTTTTTTTTTTTTTGAAGTCAAGACCGATGCAAAATATTTTCTAATGTATAATTTACTTAATATATTTAACAACCAAAAGGTGTGACTTCAAAAAAAAAAAAACAATAATAAAAGTTAAATGTACAATTGGGCAATAAAAGTTTTAACAACATATAATGCTTATTAATTAATATTAATATTAGTATTATTGCACTAGACAACAAGCGAAAGCCGAAAGGTGGCACATACCATAAATATAAAAAAAAAACAAAGTACGTGATTATAATTAGTTAATAATAATAATAGTTAATTAATTAATAGCTATAGCTAATATCATTTTAAAAAATTTTGTTATGTAAATTTACACTACTACGCAATAATTAGATGAAATAATTATTAATCTTAATTAATCAATCAATTAAATACGTAGACATATACATAATATGTATATAGAATATATTATTTTTATAAATATTTGTATTTATATTTGCAACACATGCAAATGTTATTTTATTTGATAAAACACCACAGAAGAGAGACACAGTAAGGAAAAAAGACCGAGGACCGACCCCCTTTTAATTATCATTATTAAATTAGGAATCGTTCGAATTGTCCAGCATTTCCGTAAGGAAGGTGTCAATAGTGACGTCACCAAGCATCCTGAAGAAGAACAAATGTTCAAGACACTTGAGACCTATCGTGCGCAGACCCGGTAATCGTAACAACAATTTCGCAAATCTGCCAGATTCGCGGGGATGGTGGGTCCTACAATACTCTTCTAATACTGCATAAACCTTTTCCCGCAACATCTCTACCTCTTGGTGAGATTTAATTCCTCGGACATCTTAAAAACAAAATACAATTCAAAACAAATCATCTCAATTATAGCACACTAAAAAAGCTGGATTAAAATATTAATTTAATGTTTATTTTTAATGAAATAAAATAACCAATAGAGATATTAAATTTGGACCCCTTTCTATTTTATATTGTTATTTTTTACTCACCTGGATTGTACAATATAATACACCTCAAACAACCCAGTTCGGCCCTGTCGATTTCCATTTCCCTCATTTTTACTACTAATTCGTTGAGCACCCTGTCGAAAATACCCCCAACTCCAACTTGATGGGCGGATTGTCTGAAGTAAATTTTTTTTTTTTTTACATAAATCACGATATCAGAACTTCATGAAAGAAATATAATTAAATATTTTTTTTTAGAAGAAATACTAAAACCAACCTGGTAATTGTTAGTCCTGTGGCAAGTACTATGGAATCCTTCGCATCTATTGAACGATGCGAAAATCCAGCGATCAAGAGTTCATTCCAACCTGCCCTAAGAAGAAGGACTTGGTCTTGTAATGGCAAAGAAGTAAAGTGTGGTATATTTTTCGCCCACTCAACTAACTGCAACAACTGCTTATTTGTCGCCTGGCAGAGATTTGTAACAGCATTCTGAAAAAGAATGCATGTGTAAGAATTATATTCTCATAACGTCTTGTTTTAAGAGGGTAATAACTAATTTAAGAAAACTTAGGGAACGCATTCACTTTTTTTTATATTGTAGATTTGTGTTTGTTCCATTTTTTTATATTGAAATAAAATAAAATTAATTATGTAATTAAATATTTTATTTACAATTAGCAAATCTATTTAAAATGTTACTGTTGTTTTTTATTCTACAATAATTTTTTTATGATTGTGAGTGTAGAAATACATTACTAATTCCAAGTTTATGAGGAGGATTTTAGGGAACCTAATTTGTCTATTTTTGAAGTTTTTTTTTAATTTATTTCTAATTTCTGTTGTTTTTTTCATATATGTACCTAAAAGAATTAAAAATTTTGTGTTTAATTAATTATTTCTGCTGGAGTTCATTCAAAACCCGTTGAAAATTATTTTTATAGTAAACCAAAATAATAGAACTTTTTAATGGGTTACTGATTTTACGAATTCAAAAATAAACTAAATTATTTTTAAACATACGAAGCATTCTATAAAGAAGTAATAATTGCAAAAACACATATGTCTATATTGAAAACAGACGAAAAATGTTTATGTTGAGTGTGTCAGTGCACCATAACGGCGACCTTGCTGTATTGATTTGATTATTTTCAATGTCTGGCACGACTCTAAATATAACCAACTATTTAATCGTAATTTTAACGTGACGCATGTAAATCTCGTTTTGTGAATATAAACGAACTGCAATCATTCGGCTCAATAATATATCTATCTATATTTTGCACATCTGCCTTCAACTAACTAAAAATGGATATAAGGTACACAAAAGGAAAATAAACTTTTCATTAAATAATTTACCCATCAAAAAAAGCATATATAATTAATTATAAGGAAAAAGCATGCATCTACAGCAAATTTAATTTTTTTAATCGATATCGAATTGTAAGTAAATTTGAGACAACTTTATATTTATTTTATAATGTAAAATGCACCCACCTCGAGCTCCACTGGTTGATCCATAAGACTGTCGGCTTTCTTTTCCGCCTCCAAGATCCTTTCTATGGTGATATCCACGTGTAAATTCGACGTGGATTCTACTTCCGAGTTGTCTTTATCCTTTGTCCTTTGCCGCTCCTCCTGCACCGCCTCCCTTTTCATTCCCATCGCCAGGCATTTCTGATATCGACAATACTGGCATCTAAAAAAATTCATAATTCTATTATTTCTGAAATAGGTACCTATGTATTTTATATTACCCCTAAATTTTAACATTCCACTTATAACATACGTAATACATAGAGGTATTAAGCAAATTAGTAATTAACTTAAGAAATTATAAACCATTTATCAACCCGGGCTCACAAAGCAAAAGTATTAACGTCGCTGGAAGAAATGCTGAGGAGCTTTGGTGTTTTGTACTTGAAAATATGCTTCAAGTCCTTTGAGAGCTCACTCTATTTGAAACCTTTATAAATAATATACCTGTAATTATTTATAGTTGATATATTTACGAATAACAGTAAATATTACACTATCTTTACGATTTTACCTTATCTTTTCTGTGACATATGCACATTTCCTATCCCAGATAGCTCTAATAAAACAATAACAACGACCTTGCTACTATTACACCATCAAACGAAAATTTAATAAGATTGTTTTGCAACAAACAAAAATAAAAATACAATCACAATTCTAATTGTTAATGTAAAAATATCTTTAAGCTTTAATCTGGATATAAATTAAACGATAGTATAGATTTTATAAATGAAAATAAAAAGTATGTAGGTATGTAGGTACTTATGAATGTGTGAAATTTTTACTTACCGATTCCTTTGTCTTTTATCTATTATACAATTTTTTTCTTCTCGACAGGCGTAGGATAAGTCTTTCCTAACTGTTCGCTTAAAAAAGCCTTTGCAGCCTTCACAACTGAAACAACAGAAAAAAGACTTCGTTAGAAAAAATCTATTGTTTATAATAGCGTAACTAATTTTATTGATACGAAGAGAAAACAATAAACGCAAATAACATGCGTTATTATGGTAAACTTGCAGCAAAAACGCTTTTGTTATTGCCCTACACTACAGCAAGAGAAAATATTTAAAAAAATAATGATAATATAAAATTATTGTTTAATTAAGTAATTAATGAAATTGTCTTTACTAGATCATCGGAATAAAACTCATAAGAATGTAACGACCTATAATTAATGTATATACTACAAAGCCATATTAATTAGTTAATTATCAACTTTTATTTTGCGGAACTCTGGCGGGTCTTTCAAAATGACCACATGGGCCACTTGGCGACCCACGGGTCATGGATTATCGGCGTCTCTGTTTTAGTAAATGAAAAGTTTTATGACAGTTTGTTTAAAGAAGACGACGATCCAATTTACCTACAAGCCCTAACAACTAAATATTTCTGAATTTCTTTAAAAGATACAAAAAAATATTTCTATTTACTTAATTTCACATGTATTGAGAACACTTAGTTCTGAATTTGAATTAAATTAAGGAAAAGCTCACTTAAAAGAAACATTCACTTGACTAAGAGAGTGACAATTGAAAATATTCGATCAAAAATTTAAGAAACAATAAATTATCTTCAATACAAAGTTTCTACCTTTTTTACTTACAAACACATATTTAACAGTCTTCTATTGCAATTAAAAAATAACTGATTTTCTTTTTACATTTTATTGTACATACCTACAATTTTCTGATCTCAAACAACATGTTGCACTAAATTTTTATATGACAAAGAGGCACATGATTGTTAGGGCTCGAAAAATAAAAATCATAAAAATAAGAATGATCATTCTCCACTTTTTGGGAATAAAATAAGTAATTTGTACCTACAATTGAAAATATCAATTAAATTACATTACACATTAATAATAATTTAAATATTTGGGAAATAAAATCAGTCTGTTTTTGGTTCAATAATAAATTAGTACAGACAATGGCAAAGTACTTGTACACCTATGACGATCGGTTTCTGAGTTATTTTAATTTATAGAAAAAAAATCGCTACCGCAACCCAAATTATAAAAAATCATAACTTCCACAAAATACGACTTAGAGTGTTGAAATTTTTACTAGTAATAACTGAATATTAGTGCTAACGCCTTGACAAAATTGAATTAAATAATTTATACAGGGCGTTCAACATAAAATTCTAAAATTGAAAAACTTCAAACACGAATTACTTCGTATTTTCAAATGGCACCTACTATTTTTTATTTTTTCAATCGATTCCTTTTTTTATCCTCTTTCGATCCATATGGATACTTCCTATTTTATTTTAAAATTTTGGAATAATTTTGAATTATTACTTAAAATAGGAAGTATCCATATAGATCGATATATATAATTTGGGTTGCGGTAGCGATTTTTTTTCTATAAATTAAAATAACTCAGAAACCGATCGTCATAGGTGTACAAGTTGGTTATCAAACTTACCTTAGAATTACACGTTTTATTCGAATTCAGCGTAAAAAATATACCATTCCATTTAAAATAACAAAGTTGGTATCGACTTCCGGTATAACCGGATGTAAATCGAACTTGAAAATATTTTTAAAAGAAGCGGCATAAACAATAACCAAATGAGCCCAAGTTTCAGAATTGAATTCCTTCTACTAATTCATATACTTCTAATAGCCCATCAACTTGAAAAACCCTGTATACCTTCCTCCCACGAAAAATCAACATTAATCCTTTAAAAGGCGAAAACAATATGCGTTATTTCGTTTAAGTTTAATAACGAAAGTAACTCTGTCTGTATGCTACACAATCTCGCTTAAAATTTACTGAACCGATTTAAATGAAATTTGCAACAGAGATAGTCTAGAGCCTAAGAAAGGACATAGGCTACTTTTTAATGCGAAAAAAAGGGTTGTAAGGGGTTGAAATAGGAAAGTTTGTGCGGAAATCCCGTAATTTTTAAAGATTGAAGCTTGAAACTTATTTTTTAGGCTTTTGATTTGATATAAATACATTTAATGTTTGTAAAAAGTTTACCCTAAAGGGGACAAAAATAAGTAATGACAGTTTTTGTGTAATGACGTCGGCAAAAAGGCTTACGGCCCAGAAAATAAAAATATAGAAGAAAAAATTTTAAATGCTGCTGAGTCATTCTACGCGGACGAAGTCGCGGGCATAGCTAGTTAAAAATATATTTATCCATAATGATTTGAAATAATTTATGTTTTAATATTTGCATTTTTAGTTCCGACATCGTGACCTGCTTCGTAATAGTACTATTGTTATTCCCATTTCGGAGCGGATCAGTAACTATATTATACTATATTACTATATACTATATTATTTACTATATTATAGGTATGTATATAGCCAGGTGATTCTTAGTGGAAATAAGTCTAAATGAGTTAAATATTACCCGTTAATTAAATAGTAGATTCTTTGACTTCTTTTAAAATGAAAAAAAAAAACGTATCGCGATTGTAACAATATACAAACCTACCCCCTAGACATATTTCCGGATTGAATTGGAACATCGCTTTTAAATTAAGATAATATTTAGTGCCAACATTGATAAGTCGGATTTTCTGATAAAATCCCTTAATAATGTACAATTGTAACGTCTCTTTTTAATAGTGACACTAGGTAAGCAGTAAGGCAGTTCAGTTTCGATGATTATATTATTTGTCATCAAAACGTACTTTAAAAACTTTGTCTTTTGATCAAAAAATTAATTTTTATAAAAAATGGAATGTAGTTCACTGAAAAAACATATCACATATCTATATACCTATCTATCTATTTAATAACTCGAACACTCGATACCTGGATGTTATTTTGCGTCATATGGTGATTCGAGTTACCGAAGTTCGACTGTATTTTTATTTTATAAAAGTAAATTAATTATACAGAAGTACGTGGACCCTTGGACCTATATTACACTCACACCCTATATGAAAAACTTGAAACGTTTTACTTGTAGCTAATTTGGCTAATTTTCTGGAATGGTAAACACCACACAGACTTTTGCATGATCTTATTTTCACACAGTTGCACGAGACAGACAAGGTCCAATTATTATTATTTCTTTCATTAAGATTATTACATTTAACATTACGTCATCATAGAAACAGTCTGACCTTTTCCCGCTCTCGGAATTTTTCGTTCGAATACTACACACATTATTATAATCAACCGGCTCTTTCAGCTCTCGTTTCTTTTCCTTGCTTCTACGAATTGACTCTGGGGAACGAGGTCGCACAGCATCCAATAATACGCAAATTCGTTTCTCAATAAATCGCAGTCTATTATAGTAGTCTACATACGTATACGTTCCCGCACATAGTATTTATAATAATAACAATTTCGATTGCATTGTAACACGCTACGAAGGTTGTCTGCAACAAGATTAATGTAGGTATATAATACTACTTACTTTGCTTTATATGTATAAGTACATACATACATGTGGTTGCAGGCAGTTCATTGTCAAGATTAATGGCATATTTATTTATTTATTTACTCGATTCGGAGGTTGTTGGAACGAACACACGTCGTCCGCGAAGTTCCATGTCTGCCAAAAGTCAATGTACCCCCCGCGACTTCGGAACTATCGCCAATATTATTTTAGCCTTTAAAATGGGCGACATTTGACGCATTGAAAAGAAGATATTTTTAATGTGGGTACAGGTCAAAAATGAAATTTTATTTTTAAAAAAACGCCATTGATATTTCTCTTTATTAAATTGTGACAGGCAATCATGCTTTCTTGACATGTTAATAGCGCAATATTTGAATCGGTTTCAAACGATTAGTTTACCTAACAAATACACCATTAGTATTGGTACGAGTATAGGTAGTTGACAAGGAAAACAGCTGATTTAGGCCATTAAAAACTAACAGATATAAAAGTGGTCACATTTGTAAACCTATATGGGCAGTATGTTAATCCCCTTTTGCGATAAACTAAGCCCTGGTCTGCTTAAATAAATTTAAATACCGAATCTTTATATTGAAATACTAACCACCAAAAGACACCGATTATACGAATTTAAATAGTTATCAACCCTTATTTTAAATAATGATCAGGTGACTAGCAAAGTAAACTGACCATATTGATTTAAATAATGACCACCAAAAAACATTGTCTCTACCTACGAATTTAAATAGTTATCAATCCATCACATTAAATACTGGCCGACAAAGAACACTGACCACACGATGTCTACTAATGGCCCTTCGTTTTTTAATTTTGACCACAAAGCATACTCACGATATCAATTTTTAAATAATAGCCTTTCTTTTGTGAATCAACAAACATTGATCCGAATTCATTATTGGGATAAAAACTGTAAGAATGTTAAGAACTTTCGTTAAATGGATATTTACAGCTTTTATTCATTACAATATTATCATTATTGTTTTTTTTTAATTGTCATCATTCTAAGAAATGTATAGATAATATTTATGAAATTCTGTGCAACAATATGCAATTTATTACGTGTAAATTTATTAAATTTTTATTCTACACTCAAACAGGTTGTTAATATCATCAGAAATATCAATAGAAAAGTATTAATTTTACACATATATATCTACTTATATAATATTTGTTCTTGTTATTTTTAAGCAATTTTTTTTCGGATCCCATTTTTGATCGAATAGATATCTATATTTATAGTCCGGTCAAATTAGACTAAAAAATAAGAATAAAGCTGAAAATCAGTGAGATTGTTTAAAATATGATTAAAAATAAAATTTGAAAGTTCCCCATCTTTCCCCTGTATGCAAAAATTTTTATTCAAAGTCAAAGGTCAAAAAAATGACTTTTTCGCGATTTGCAGCAAAACGGTAAGTTTTATCATAAAATTACCCCAGACAAAAATTGTAGATCATAAAATTATCTATAAAATATGTATCTCTAAAATACCCCAAAATAAGCTATGTGACAAATAAATCCCCAAAAACTAGAAAATATTTAGTGCAAATAGAAAAAAGATTGTAGAGGAAAATTTTTGCCCAGAAGAATTCCCGTGAAAAATATATCCCAAAAAAATACCCCAAAGGAAAAAAAATCCCCTATTTTTTGGGGAAAATCCCCTAATCTGGCAATCTTCAGACTAACAGTATTTTATTTATTGGGCACACTGACATAAAGCAGGTATAAGACCCTAGCCACGCAAACAATTGAACAGGAGACAGATGTTGTCTCGAGGTTACACTGGCGTATAAAATAAGGGAGTGGGTTTCATTTTACCTGATATCTCAGAAACGGTGGCTCTTAGGAAAAAAAATATTGATACATATTTTATAGATAATTTTATGATCTACAATTTTTGTCTGAAGTATTTTTATGATAAAACTTACCGTTTTGCTGAAAATCGCGAAAAACTCGTTTTTTATCTTTGACCTTGAATAGTTTTTTTTCCATACAGGGGAAAGATGGGGAACTTTCAAATTTTATTTTTAATCATATTTTAAACAATCTTACTGATTTTCAGCTTGGTGGGAATTTATGTAGCTTCGAATGTCTAAATTGACCGGACTATTATGTGGTGAAACATTTGAATAGTGTGGGTGGACCTAAAGAAAAAAATATGGCAATAATTAATTAAAAACATAGGTAAAAATGCTAAATTTAAAATGTAATACTTCAACGCTATTGGAATATTTTAAAAATTCAAAATCACAATAGTATATTTTATAAATAAGCGTTTAGTAATTTTTCATATACAGACGTTAGTGTATTCAGTATACAGTATAGCACTAAAATATTGTAATTTTTGTTGATTTTTTGAGCCTCGTTTTTTTCCGTGTATAAGACAATAATTTTTTTTAATTTTTGGAAGACAAAAAAATTTTTGAGCAAAGTTTGCCTGCCGCCCCCTAAGATCTGACGCCCTAGGCTTAGTCTATTCAGCCTGCTGGTAAATCCGCCACTGCCTTTATATTTAAAAACTGGCTACCCAAGGACCCTCTCTCTTTGAATTTAAATTCCTCATCTTTCATGTTCACACAATGACCACCAAAACGCTCTATAGGGATTTAAAAAATAGTTAGGAACCCTTTATATTTAAATAGGCACTAGCTAAAAAAGAATACTGTCCATATGGATTTCTAAATAACAACCCTTCGTTTTTTAATTCCGACTACCGATAGGCACTGATAACATGGATTTAAATATGTACTGACCTGAAAAGGACACTGTCTGTATAGATTTAGGTAATGACCCTTAAAGTATATTAAAAAATTGACCACCAAAGAACCCTGACCATTTGGATCTAAATACATACATGAAGTCTTCATGTTTAAATACTCAACAGCAAAAATTATTTCTAATAAAAATTTAATTTGTATTAACCGTTCATATTTAAAAGGCTGACCTAAAGAGATTAGAACAACGTCTAATAAAATATAAACCTTTTTAAAATATGTAGATACAATATGATATTTGAATGAAGAAAAAATATAAGGGTGTTTTTTTGTCTGAAAATTTGGCTTAGGCGAAATACCTACCAAAAATAAAAAAATATTATCGAATAAAATTAATAATAATAGAATAAGCCGTAGGTACATATCTACCTATAAGTTGCTAATGAATTTTACGTATGCATAATCTTTGCAAGATTAAAAATTAATTAAATTAGGCGTTTCTTGTCATTAATCACTTTTAAATCAATTACCTACCTATAAATATTTTTTTTTTGCCTCTTGATCATTTTCTAAGTACTACAAATGACTAATCACCGTTTATATAATAATACCAAACATTAGAAAAACATCAAATCAACAGTGTCAACACGTCCTTGTAATTTATTTATGACGATGACAAATTGTAGATAGATGAGGAATTAACTACCTTTTCTTTAGAAGGAACAGAGAAGGTCATTGTCAATAGTTGCGATAGCCACTTGACATAAAAATTAGTCGAGATTGGAACTTAATTTTTACATACGATTTATCTATTACTACAACACAGTTAATGATTAAATAAATTGAATTGAATTTTATATTTTCTGAAATAGATCCTCATCTGACTATATCCTTAATAAGAAAAGAGGGTATAAAAATGTGACATTACATTAAATTTTAGTCATAAAATGGTCAGTCGCATTTATTCATAACACCTAATTTAATAAGAGAAGTAAATAGTAGTATAGGTGGTACCAACTTTATTAAAAATTTTAAGGCAGTTTGTACCACCCCGGAACCCCCTCACTCCTTCTCGATTCTAGACATGTCCTTGTAATAGAAAATTAAAAATATATGCTTTTCTAATAAAAAAAATACTATAAATAAAATGATAATTAAAATTAGCGTGGTAGTACGTCTACCTACATATACATATCGTATATCATAAAACATTAATTTATCGTATGTTTACGTTTACTTTATTTGAAGGTCGAGAGAATTACAAAAGGGAATTATGTGGAAAAACAACTTTATTTTTGCAATGTACCTAGGTACTTCAAATTATGTTTACAGCGCACAGTGAAATTTTATTATTTTTATTACACAATAATAATAACTAACAAAAAACATAAAAATAAAGGACCTGAAATTCCTTATTTTATCACAAAAGTATTTTTAGTCAGGTTTTTAAAAAATATCCTCCAAAAATCATAAAATAAAAACTGTGTCAAAAAATATATTTATGGGTGGTACGTTTTTATTAGGTGCTTTTATTATTATTTTCCTTAAATTATTTTAAATATAGACTCAAATAAAACACAAAAAAACAGGAATCCTTTGGAGTAGTACCAAGAAAATACAATATTTCTTAATTAAAGTGGTTTTTGATGTTGTTCTCATGATTAAAGAAAATTGTCATGTAAGACAAACGTATTTCAAAAAAAGAACCTTGGCCTATTTTATTTTCAAATGGGACTTCCACGTAAATATATTACCTATTTCTTAAAAAAAATACGTATTGAAATATATTTGCATTATTTAAACGATCAACGAGACGGGTGAGTAAATGATAGGGGTGTGACAAAATAACTAAGAAACGTAAAGTTAAAAAAAAATATTAAAGTATTTACAATATTAAGTAAATAAATGGTAAATTTAACAAAGCAATATTTTATATGTTCTTTGTTATCATACAAAGGCTTTTTTATCATTATCATCCGCAGATGCAAGTAATAATTATTATCAAGGTAGAAGACCGATAATTTTTTATTAATAAACTACGTAGGTACATAGGTAATAAAAATTTTATATGATTTTCACAAAAATGCACAATTAGGTAAAATTACCTTTCACAATTCTTTAATGTTTTGTATATAATATACCAAACATTTATTGGATAGGACAGAAGAATAATTTTATTGTTTACTTTATACTAAAAATTGTGTATAACCTTCGTTAATATGCATATTAAGTGGTCGGTAGGTGTCATCACATATTTATGTAATAAATTGTTTTTTTACTAAATTTAATGACCCATCAAATAACTAGGTAATAATGGAATAAATACAATCAACTTTGCAAAAAATGTGGAAATATTTCACAACTATGAATCAGTGTATTATAATACCTATACACCTAAAATTTAAGCAATCAAAAAATTTATAACAGTAGTGGAGACGGGACAATCGAAGGAGTTAAGTCAAATTAATATTGTGACAGATGTGTCATTCTAACGTTGACAAGCGCCGACCATAGACTACTCGCGCCGACTGCGAAAATTGTGTGGAAGTAACCTATGACGCGTTCCAGAAAGTCCGAGAGTTGCTGGACGTTTCGAGAATTGCCTAGAAACGTCCATAATACTATATAAGGAACAGCGTTGGACAGTTTGACAGTATTCGATAGAAGAGAGCGACAGATATAAGCGAGAAGAGAAGATAAAGCGATTGACGAGCGAAATAGTTATACGAGTTGTTATTACCGAAATAGTTATTGAATCGTTGTTGTTATAGAGTTAATTTAATAAAAAGTGTTGAGATAAATACGTGAAATTTTAAATTACGTAACAATTGGTGTCAGGAGTAAGGATTTATACCAGTAACAAGAAGTCAAGCGGCAAAAATGGAGGAGCAGATGAAATTTTTGATGGAAATGCTTAAAGAAATGAAGGAAGAAATTAAAGCAGGCAAGTATGAAATGAAAGCAAGACAGGAAGAGATGATGGCAGAAATGAAATCCGATATAAAGAAAGGACAAGAAGAAATGAAACAAAAATTAGAGAAAGTACAAGAAGGATTGAAAGAAAAGTTAAAGGAAGTAAGAGTAGAATTTCAAGAAGAGTTTAAGGAAGTTAGAGTAGAAGTTCAAGAAGAGTTGAAGGAAGTAAGAGTAGAAGTTCAAGAAGAGTTAAAGGCCGCACACAAAAAGTTTCAAAAGGAGTTAGACGATATGAACGCCAATCTAAACGTTCAAGAATACCCAAAAATAAACAAATGCGAAGAAGGAAGTGTAAGAATGTCAAGAATAAAACCACCAACATTCGATGGGAAAGTCTCTTGGTCAGTGTATCTTAAACAATTCGACGCTGCTGCCAAAGCAAATGAATGGCATGAAATGGAAAAAGCCACTGCCCTGATCATAGCGCTACGTGGGGAAGCTCTCGACGTTCTGCATGGTATACCAGAAATGCAACAAAACGATTTTAAAATTCTGGTGGACCGATTGGAGATGCGCTACGGTGATAAACATCTACAACAAATGTATCAGGCTCAATTAAAAATTCGAAGCGGACGTCGAAAGGCTTGTGCGGTTGGCTTATCCTAGTGCCCCTCAAGACTTTACAGGCCAGCTGTCCACCCAAATGTTTGTCGATGGAGTACGAGATGTCGAAATACAGCAAGCCCTGCGCATGTCTCGACATAAAACTGCAGTCGAAGCTTTGTCGCACGCACTAGAATATGAAGCAGCCAAACAAGCATTCAAAGGACATGTTAGAATTCGGCAGGCTGGGTTGAATTTTGAAGACGATAGCCAAATATTTCGGCAAGAAGTTGTGAAAATAGTGAAAGAAGTCATGTCTTCGAAACCGAAGGAAGGGTTAAGTGAGCGCCCACGCTGTTGGACTTGCGACAAATATGGGCATCATTCACGCGATTGTGCCAAACGAAAACGAGAAATTACATGTTGGAATTGCGGACGTACGGGACACTTGAACAGCGGCTGTCCGTCTGGAAGAAGACAGACGTAAGCTGCCGAAGGATGCAAACAAGAATACAATTTCAAATGTTGGACTTACGACAAATATGGGCATATTTCACGCGATTGTAACAAAAGGAAACGAGCAATTACATGTTGGAAGTGCAGACGTACGGGGCACCTGAGCTGCGGATGTCCATCTGGAAGAATACAGACGCCAACCGCCGAAAGAAGCAAACCGGAATATAATGTCAAAATTGAACATCGGCCAGGAAAACACCATGGTAATGCTAAAGCCCTGTCAAGACGATCATGCCCACGGAATAGCAAGAATTGTTTTTTGGTAGAACGAAAAGAAGAGTTAGAACAAGTGCTATGCCTACATACCACCGTAGACAGACAAGAGAATTGGGAAGACGCAGGGTTGATTGAGGAACAGCGAACCGATGATGACCTAGGACCCATTATGAAATGGAAGGAGACGGGAGAATCTCGACCAAAATGGGCGGACGTAAGCCCCCTTAGTACTACTACGAAATGTTATTGGGCCCAATGGGATTCACTAAAGCTCGAGAATGGAGTCCTTAAAATAATCTGGGAAAGTCCAGACGGGACCAAGAAGCGCCTACAAGTTGTGTTGCCCAAGAAGAAGACGAAAGAAGTAATAAAAGAGCTGCATGCTGGGACTGGGGGTGGACATTTTGGAGTGAAGAAGACATTAGAGAAAATACGTGAACTGTATTACTGGGTGAACGCTAGATTGGATGTGGAAGACTGGTGTAGAAAATGCGAAGTATGTGCTTCCAACAAAGGTCCGAGAACCAGGACACGAGGAAAGATGGACCAGTATAACGTCGGAGCACCATTCGAAAGAATAGCCATGGATATCGCTGGTCCCTTTCCCCAAACTGAAGATGGCAACCTCTACATTTTGGTTGTGATGGATTACTTCAGCAAGTGGCCGGAAGCCTATGCAATCTCCAACCAGGATGCAACCACCGTGGCGGAGGCAATAATAAACAACTGGATCAGCCGATATGGAGTTCCTATGGAGATTCACACTGACCAGGGCCGAAATTTTGAATCAGAAATATTCCAACGAGTATGTGAATTGATGGGAATAAGGAAAACTAGAACGACTCCGTTGCATCCTCGGTCTGATGGGATGGTAGAGCGATTTAATGCGACTATAGAAAACAACTTGAGGATGTTCGTGAACGATCATCAGACCGACTGGGATCGCCACATTCCCTTATTCCTTCTGGCCTATAGGACATCCATACACGAGACCACCGGACAGACACCTTCCTGCGTGCTATTCGGGAAAGAACTGAGACTACCTGCTGATCTGATGTTTGGCCGACCTGAAGATTCTTCGCTGTCCACGGACGATTATGTGTCTAAACTACGCGAGCGGCTAAACCATCCATAAAGCCGTCAGAACAAGAATAAAATTCGAAAGTGACCGGATGAAGACCCGCTACGATCAGCGAGCGAATTCCACTGGATTCAGGGAGGGTGATCGTGTATGGCTCTATAACCCAGATTGCAAGAAAGGAAGGTGCCCTAAATTACAACGGAATTGGGAGGGCCCGTACAAAGTGATTACCCGGATAAACGATCTCGTCTATAGGATACAACGAGGCCCCAAATCGAAGATGAAAGTTGTACACCTCGACCGGTTGGCTCCATACACAGTGGAAGAAACTGATCGGGACGATCAGCGCTAGAGGGGGGGCAGTGTGACAGATGTGTCATTCTGACGTTGACAAGCGCCGACCATAGACTACTCGCGCCGACTGCGAAAATTGTGTGGAAGTAACCTATGACGCGTTCCAGAAAGTCCGAGAGTTGCTGGACGTTTCGAGAATTGCCTAGAAACGTCCATAATACTATATAAGGAACAGCGTTGGACAGTTTGACAGTATTCGATAGAAGAGAGCGACAGATATAAGCGAGAAGAGAAGATAAAGCGATTGACGAGCGAAATAGTTATACGAGTTGTTATTACCGAAATAGTTATTGAATCGTTGTTATCAGAAGTTGGTTCACTCGAAAGCAAATGAAAAGTAAATATGTACAGGGAAATATAAATGATGGTATTTAGAAAAAGAACGAAAGAGAAAACTTCTGAAAAGAGGAAATTTAAGGGTGAGACCAGTTAATTAATTTAAATGTTTAGGTTTCCAGTTTTCATTTATTAACATATGTCTTAAAAAAATTAAGATTGCATGCGGTCATAACCTACCATAGACTGTGTATCAATTAAACAACATTTGGAGTAAAATTAAGTTTCATTTTAATTTAAACAAATTTAAATAGGTAATAGTACAAAGTCATAGATAAATGCAACTCAGTCATGAAGATTAGTAGATACTACAAAAGAGAATATAAAACATGTATCGTTTTAATGATGTTATGATTATATCCAGGCGTTAACAAGGGTGGTCACTTGTTAGCAGATTTACACTATTTACACTATAATTACTCTTTGAGCTTTCCTCTATAAAACGAACAAACAGGACGAAGGCAAAAGGGCAATAATTAACTTTATGGAGAAACATTTTTTTAATATTCTTTTTTAAAAAATTTATCAGTAAGTATTACAAAAAGCTTTTTAAGTGATCAAAGTTGTACCTATGCAAATATAAATTCACGACATTTAAACTATTCTTGGCATGTACTTTCTTCAGTATTCACCTACAGATATCAGTACACAGGGGCTCGTGCTTCCCAAGGTCGGTACGACTTCTGAATTCTAAATTTTCGCGACAAGCAACGACCTTTTTAATAAGGCAATGGGGCGGGGAGTATAATTAATGAATAAAATAGGAGAAACTGAAAGGAGACAATAACTTATGGTGCTTTCATGCTTAATTGCTCGTGGAAGCTGGAAAAGTCCTTCGTACAGTAGCACGTGGCACACTTCATTATTGTCTTTACGTTAATGGAATAACAATTGGACTGTCATGTAATGTATATTTCCTGGCTTTTTAAATGCACGTCATAGCCTATAAAACATAAACGAATAGAATCTATGTTCTACATATTTATAATAGGACTTTTATAAATAATACTAGCAGCAATACCCGGCGTGCCCGGATAACAATATATTACACGTTTGATGGAACATTCTAGAATATTCGCGAATTTAGAATTATCCAGAACATCCCATAATGATTCAAAACATTCTCTAACTTTTTTTAACATTCTGAAACATTCTTGAATGATCTTCAAGATTCTGGAACATTCTTGAACATTATTAAATCATTCTCAAATGTTATGATAAAACATTCTTTTACTTTTTAGAACATATTTGAACTCCCTGTAACATTCTAAAAAAATCTGCTTCATTCTCATCCTCACTCCGTGCTGTTTGCTGGGTGAGTAGTGACATCAGTAGACGCCTGGCCGGGATGACTAATCGATTGATAATAATTGATCAGTTATCGACCACTGAGAGTTGAAGATCATTACAGTACTAATATCGCTATTAAAAAATTGGGGGTTGGTGGTATAAGGATGAAAATTAAGGGTTATATGTATTTTTTAATGCCAAATCATAAAAAAATAAAAATAAAAAATTTCGTCCAAAAAATAAAACAAAAAACTTAGGGGTGGACAACCCTTATCACTTAGGGGTATGAAAAACAGATAGTTCCCGATTCTCAGACCTACTGATTATGCATATAAAATTTCATAAAAATCGGTCAAGCAGTTTCGGAGGAGTATGGTAACTATTATGGTGACACGAGAATTTTATATATTAGATAAATAAAATAATGTAATAATACAGCAACAGGGGATGTATTTTTTTTATTATATCATACAATCTTAATTACCTACGTTTCGTTTCTATCAGCTTCACTACATGCCAATTATAACATTTTGAGAATTACGATAAATCGACAAACACATTATATTTGAATTAAATTTTATTAACCAAAATATTGATGTTGTCTGTCCGTAGTTTCGCAAAAAAATATAATTGGCCCTCATAATCCACCCCTAACGAAGTTGAAAAATATGCATATATGCGAAACGTTGATAACGAAGATTATGTGATGTAATAAAATTTTCTATAATTTTTATATATTACATATTAGAGAAACACAATAGGATAGGGGAAGAATTACAGTATTAAATTTTATAAATAATGCCAAATAATTAACAGCTAAATTTTTATTTCTTAGTAATTTCCCTTGCTGTTCCTTAAAAAAATATTTTCTTTGGTTCATCATCAATGTAGAAACACATACGCATAAAGGTGCTCAAACCTAAGCCAAGAAAAACTGGCGGACAACCTTTTGTCCACCCTTATCAACTTTTATCCCTGTCAAACAAGAAACTGGAAATCATATTTTCTTCTTAATACAATAAAAAGTAGGTAACTATCTACTTCTTACCCAAAAATCTTCGAGGTACTAGAATTGATAAAAATTATACTTTTTGTCTATGTTACAGTCAATAAATAATTTTTTTTTTTCACCGAGATAAATCTTATTAGTACAATAGGAAAAATTTAATATCTGCTTTTTAATAACCTATATTTGGAAGCTACAATTTTTTTTAGTGGCAGAATATTTAACAATAATGATTTTACTTAGAAGGTATTTAAAATATTCTTGTTTTCGAATTTGTTATGTCCTTGAAGCCTAGCGTACCTACATATTATGTATTTTTATGTATGTAGACAATATGTACAACGGTGGTTCACAGCTTCCCCTTTAAAACTAACGGACCAAGTCCTTTTAAAGGAATATATATCCCTTCCCAATTTTTCAATTTACAGGAACAAGTTCTTTGTAGACTAAGAAAAAACAAACAAGTAAGTAGGGTACGTACAACCCCTTTCAATAATATGTATTCATTAAAAATTTCAAACAATAAAATTTTGTAGGAACCTAAGTTCTTTAAGAATTTTCTCCAGTAACATACTGCGAAGCCCAGTGGTGAGAATAATTTAGAATTTTCACACGGGAATTGTTAAAACCTTGAATGATAATATATGTAGGTATACCCTATAAAATTTAGGATTGCAACTTTATCAATTAATCAACAACTTTTGAGTCAAATTAAGTTTCATTTCAATGTCTATAAAAATTTGAATTCTATTTATATATAATAGTGCAAAGCCATAGATAAATGCAACTTAATCATGAAAATTAATATTTTATCTTACTATAACAATTGATAAATATGTATAATTTATAAAAAAAACTATCTCTCTTCGTTAAAGGCAGTGGATAATACCGACATATTTAAAATAATAATGAAATGTCAAAATGGGTTACGGTATGTAAAGACAATACGAAAAAGTGAGTGTTGTCATGGTCGTGTCATTCTCTTATACAGAATGTTTCAGATACCTACTGTGTTTAACATTCTTATTTTATAAATTTCCAAGTTAGGTACTTTTAATGTAACCATTAACATATGTAAGAGTACATAAATTAAACTATATAATACGCAGGTATAAGTCGTAGGTCCCGAACTGGAAATTAAAAATATATATATAATAATATAAGTTATTGACAATTAAGACGCTGATCCTGATGTGGGAATGGATCCTTTTTATTTTTAATACTTGCATGTTCTGTGGGTTATACAATTTTAATGTTCTGATATCCCCTCCCCCATGGACTAACTCTGGCTACGCCACTGTGAAGCAATTTGAGTCAAATTATTTCCTTTTTTTTAATGAGACTCGTATACCTTATTTATATACATTATCGGAAACGATCTCCAAAAAGTAAATACGTAGATAATTCGGGATCTTATAGGAAACCTTGAGATACACCCTCTTATCAACCACGTGTAATAATAGAGATAAAATTCTTTTCTGTACACTGTAACCTTCAGAGCCTCCAAATAACGAAAAAGTTCCAATCGCCCTTTTAAAAATATGACATAGGTAAATGGTCGATTATGTAGACGTTGAAATACATACATATACACTGTATAAAAAATATAAAACAATACCTATGTAATTTCATAAGTTTCATTCTATTTATTGTTTCTTAAAATCCACTTAAACCAAATCTATTTAATAACAAAATCTCTTGTCAAAGCCAAATGCAGGATTCACGGATTGTGGGCAGCAACCAACGACATTCATTTGTTACAATTAAGCGATTGTTATAACAATTCCAAGGTCATTATGATGTAATTCCGATCACGGAGGCCATGGTCATGGAGCGTTCGATGAGGATGGAAACCGACCCAACCGGGTTCCCATCGTCGACATTACTAACCACCAATCTATTTTTATTATTATTATTATTACAGTGTTGTAATTCATTAATTAATTATTCGCAGTACTACGTATACAATGGTATCTGTCTGTATCTGTTTTGTTATAAACACGAAGTTGTAAGTAACTACGAGTACGAGTAGGTATTTTATAGTGGGTACATAGATACCTACCTATATACATACCTAATAGCCTTTCATCGTCAATAATATTAAACCAAATTAAAAATTGCGGCAAGGTTGTTCGTAACATGCGAACGATTTTGGACAATATAGGTAACCGTATGTGATCCGTTTACAATAAAAGAGAATTAATGAACTACGGTCTTTAACAAAATTCGACGACTATAAACTTTTACTACGAATGTGCCCGGAAATGGAACATTGACCGAAAACTTGGCGCTATTCATTAACAATTCGTTTTACAAAATGAGTAATAATTAATTTATTACACTATGAAATACGATTGTAAAAAAAATAGGGGCAAGTGCTAATGGAGCTGATACCTTAATTATTGCAGAGTTTAGTAAATAATTACTTTATAATTAATTATAATTGATAAAATAATGATAGGTACCAATCTGAAAAATGAAAACTATTAACCATTATCAACTTCTTTAAAAATACATCATGGGGTAATCCTTGGACTTCTGATAAATAGAAATATTATTTATTTGTTCGTTACAAAAGATATTTATTAATTAATTTAAATTTTATTATGAACATAAAATAAATATTTTTGAATGTCAAAATTTGTGTATTATCAATCCAAATTTATCATGTTCAGGGGGGGAGGGTGTTAAGTTTTTGTGACGTAATATTTACAGGGGGGTCACAGAAAGTGTGACACAGCGTGACAATCGTGTGACGTATTTTATGAACAAAACTCCGATCAGAAAAACAATACACACCCTTTCTTCTATAAAATATAAAAAAAAAACACCCATATCAGCTTTTTTTTTGCAATAACTGGCCATTAGTAGAAGACTGATAAATATAAGTATGTTTGTCACTATTAAATAAAATAAAAATATTTTGTGTAAGGATCTTATCCTCATTAAAGGAAATCCAGAATGACAACAAATGTCTGCAAAATTCATGTTCAAACATTTATTTAATTGTTAACGCTCGTACGTAAAGTAGGTAATATAATAATCTTCATTGTTACTTACAATAAGGATTATAAACAGGGTAAAATCAATAGGAATGGGTCGATTCAATAATTCTACCATTCTTCAGCTCCATTTTAAAATATATGTATATATAAAATTTTATTATTAAGCGTTATTATCCCTCAGAAAATAGTTTTTTATTAAGCACTAGTGTACCAAAGAAATTGAGACAACGGAAAAAAGAAACAACAGAACGTTTTGTAATAGACGAGCCTACGGGTTTTGAAAAAAAAAATAAAAAAACAATTACGGTAAGCAAGACAGTAAATTTCGTAACAAAAGATTCTCGTTTTGGCCTCAATCTCTTTTTCCTAAAATTAAAAGCAACGACACGTCTTCTTCAAATTTGTAGAAAATTAAAAAAAAAAAAAAAACAATTAGAAAACAAAACAAAATACAATATCACTTATATATTCAGTATTTAAATAATAAATGGGTACTAAAAATAAGTATTTGTCATTAAATTAAAGAAAAGATGAAGAAAAAGAACCTGACCAATTTTTAGAAAATTATTAACAATATCTGGCAAATAAATACCTACACATTTTAATAATTACAGGATAATCTCAAATTCTTGTTAAGAAAAAAAAATGTATCCAAACAGGAATAAAAACTACTTAACTACTAGGGGTCATCCATAAATTACGTCACATGTTAATGGAGGGGAGGGTATCACCGGGATGTGACATAGTGTGACAAGGGGCAGGGGGGTCAAAAACTTTGTGACATCACATGTTAAAAATCTAAATTTTGTATCTTTAATTAACATAATTAGTCGTTTATTGTTTCCTAACTAGTCATTTGTTTTTCTGTTATCTAAAATATTTGACTTTATGTTAATTTTATTAAAGATTATATAATAAAAGTAAGAATAAAATAAAAATAACTGTTTTCTTTTGATTATTTTTAAATATATATATATAAATTTGAAAAATGTGTGACGTCACATCAGGGGGGAGGGGGTTTTGAAAATGTGACAACCTGTGACAAGGACAGGGGGAGGGGTTAAAAAGTCCTGAAATTCGTGTGACGTAATTTATGGATGGCCCCCTACTACAGGATAATCTCACTTGTTCAAAAAAAAACACACAAAATTCATATTTTCTGTATTAGTTATTTTTTATAAAAAAAAAAACAAAACGCGATAATTTATTTAAATTGTTGTTGTTTGTAGTATTTTCAGCCAATTAATCTACTTTTTTTTTCAAATAGCAACCTAAGTAATGTGAAAAGGTCCTTTAATGAAAATTCAATCCGATACCGTCTACTCATTTCGTTATCCGCCAAAAAATCCATTTCATTTAAATTATCTTCAGAAGATGAAGTGGGACTGTCCGTCCTATTATTTCCCCATATCTTACAAAATAATCCACATCCACATTGGATAATGTAAGAGAAATACACGACATGCCCAAAAAGTCAATGTGTGGGCTGACATAATAAATAACAGAACTTTACAACCGCATTAATTTGATGAAAGTCTTACTGCTGACCATTGCGTAGGTAATTTCCTCTTAATCGATTTCATTTCAAGGGTGGGTGATCCAGATATTACTCATGAAAGAATATGGTTTCAACAAGATGGTGCACCAAAGCATTTGGTGTAAATTTTTCCAATTCGGTGAATAGGTCGGCGGAATCCAATTGAATCCCTAATATGTTCGTATGGTAACCAAGTATTTTCCGGGTTGTTATGCCTTCCTCCTTTACTAAACGTTTCGTTAGTCTCGACTGCTGGCATCCTCAGTAGATTTCTGTTGCTCCTGCTGCTTCTTCTGCTGAGACTCAGTCTACTGATGATGCAAGCAATCGAGACTGGCGAAACGTTTAGTAAATAAAGGAAGAAGACAGGATCACGGCATAACAACCCGGAAAATACTTGGTTACCATACGAACTTTGGCCGTGAAAGCCTACGATCATCATCCCTATGTTCGGTTCGCAAATGACCAGATCTGTATAGTTTACACTGTACTTATTTTATTTCAATAGAATAACGGGCTTTTCTTCTACTAATAAAGATACCTAATAGGGATACTTTTTGTCATACAATAAATATAAGAATGAATCTAAAAACAAAACCAAAGCCAATTTTATGAATATAGTATGTAACTATGTATGTACTTATAAATTACATATGTAAATAAGTTTTAAACATGGAACACTGTCTGGAATGTTTATTTTTGTTTGAACACATTAACATTTCAAACAAAAAAAAAAAGGTTTTTCTAAACGTGTAAAACCATATGTGATAATGTACATACATAAGCGCCTAGCTGTGCTTGCTTATCTCATCTCTCAAGGCCAGACAATTATTTTTAACGCAGATAAAGTCGCGAATTTTTCCAAGGTTGTTCAAAGTCATGAGAGCAACGACGGCATTTTTAATGATAATAATAATAACAATAATACGCCGCTAACAACATTATTATATATTATGGTTGATGTACATACATAAACAAATAATGACTTTGTGCAAACATGTTACAGTAAAAACAAAAAAAAAAGTTCAGTGTTTTCATCATACATACCTACAATATGAAATGGGTTTCAATTTTACAAAACAGAAAAAGGGGATTTCAGAGGACGGAATGTTTATTATTAAAAGACCAATAGGAAATCCTTTGCTTTCGTAATAAAATATTAGTTACCTTTACGTTAATTTAAATGTCACCAGCATAAAAACATTTTTTAAATTGTGAAAACAGTGAAGTGTTGTTAATAAAAAAAAGGACGCTACAGGGTGTAATATATTAGACATAATTAGGTAGGTACTTATTCTTCCCCTAATTACCAACACAGGATCGTACTTAAAGCTTTAAGGAGTTTAAAAATCTTATGTTATTGTCAAAAACCCGGCATTCTAAGTTTCGCCTTGTTTCCTTGAAAAGGCCTTAAACCATAAGTATGCTGATTTTTTAATACCTAATAAAAGATTTGTAGCCCCTTGATAAAGCTTCGAGTTTGATTCTGTAATAATTAGACTCTAAAACTCACTACGACGTAGCTATGAATTTCCATGCTTCGGAAATAAAAGTTACTATCTAATAACAGAGCTGGGCAAAGCCTTCACTAAAATGGCTCTAAGGCATAAACCCAAAGCCCTTAGTGTTTTGGTTCTTAAGTCCCAAGTACATTTTAAAATCTATGGACTTATAATAATAATAATTCTTAGGCTTTCAATTCAAAGCTTTATGAACTTGATAGGTCTGCATGCGTACCATAAGGACTTGAATTACATCATTGCTGTTTCAAATACATTAAAAGCACCTGTGTAAAAAGCTATGAACACACTTTAAGGGTTTCAATTACATTAACAAGCCTAAAGCTTATTTAGTGGTCCTGCTTTCAATCACTTTATAGTAGCTTCAAGCAACTTAAAAGGGCTTCGAGCTCAGTGAAAGGACTTCAAGCACTTTAACAGGGAGGCTTTGTGCTTATCGAAAGAGCTTTATAACTTTGAAATTCCATTTTTAAAAACGACTTATTCGAGAAAGGACTTGAAATATTGGGCTTTTAAGCTCTCAAAGCACTTAAAGCACATTTTTGAGTACAAAGCACTAATGCTCTGCCCAATTTGTGTTCTATTGTATTCGTCGCCAGGCAGAATATTAGATTTAAGTATTTTACTGAAAATAATACGCATATTTATATATCTGCAAGTTATGATCTCGCACAAAAACGTAATTACGCCCCTGGTTATGACATAACCCTAGATAAGCGTTAAACCATCACACCACAATTACACCATAAATAATCCAGGTAATAATCTCAGAACCAACAATTAATGTAATAAAAAAGTTACAATTTATAGTACTTTCTTAAGAAAATAAATATGACCTATTGGATCGATCTGGTATTGATTTCCTCGATTGGCAGTTTCCAAAATTTTATAAAATTAAATTCTTCTTTATCCAAATGTCTGGTAGGTATATAGCTGCACCTACGTAATAAAGTAGTCTTAACTAGCTAGCGTAATGTTGTTATGTAACTCCAAACGTTTCGCCTTGAATCTTGAATGCAAATATTGTGAGAAGAATGAATTTATGCTTACTAGTCACAATGAATATCTACTGTAATTATTTGAAGAATAAGCACTTGTACTACAATAGACATACAACATGCAAATGGATTTTTTAAGAAATTAAAATTACATAAGAAAATATGTATTTATAGTAGGAAGTCAGTTAATTCAAGATGGAAACAAGTAACAGAAAAAAAACACTTAGGTATCACAGTAAAAATAGTAAAAAGAGAAAGAAAATCAGGAAAGCCGTTGGTGCAATTGAATTTAATACGAAACAGATGAGATATGACAGTAGAACACCTTCAGACATAACAAGGGTATAGAAAGCAACGTAGATGAAAAAATCACGACTATGGCAAAGTTAAGCTGTGGTATTTCTGTTTAAGTCAATTTAAGTACTATAAACACTTGGATATTATAAGTTTAACATTAACTTTTCTTTAAATATAGTTCTCATTTATGTAGGTATGTAAAAGATTTTATAAATTGTGTTTTTGTAAAAAGCAACAACTACATAATAAATATTACCATAAAAATGTTTCTAGGTTTTATCTTTTTATGAATAAATACATTTTTAAGTATGCAAATTGTAACTTAATTTTCCAAAATTCACCGATTTAAATCATCCCAACCCTGATAAAGAGACATATAAAAAAAAAGCAGAAGCAGGCGTATTATAAAGGGGTAAAAAGATCAGAGTTGGCCAGAGCTTTAGTGATTTATGTTTAATATTGTGCATCATGCATTTACATTTCAAACCCTTTGCGAAAAAAGGGGTTCAAGCACTTTCATATTGTTTAAAACCCTTTCAAAGTGTTCGAAGGTCTTTAAATAAAATTGAAGCCCTTTAAGACTACAAAGCAAAGCAATGTCAGTAAAAGTCGTTTTGTATATTTGAAGCCCTTTTAATGTAATTGGAGCTCTTATAGTACTTCGGGCTTTCAATTTTTCAATAGGTATACTTGATAATTTAAAGTCTTTAGATGTTAGGGCCAGGTGGGGTAATTGTGAACGATTTTGGAAGTTTGACTTTTGAAGCTCGATGTATCTTAGATGAAGATTAAATTTAGGCGACTATATGATTAATTTAGGTCCTTGTTTCTGTTATTAAATAGCAATTTGGGATTTCTTTTGCAAAAAAACTTAAGTTTACAATTACCCCTTCACTTATTAACGCAGTCGAAAACTTAGGGGTAAATGTGAACAATCATCTTGTTTGTACTGGTTTTATAAAGGTTTTCAATGGGGAAAAAGTGAACAATTCGATTTCAAACGTGAATTCCAATAAAAATTATATTTACCATATAAAGTCGTGTTCACAATTACCCCAAAAATTAAATATTATATAGAAATACTTTCACTGTTTAACATAAAATATTGCGACACTCTTCCTATGCTGTTTAGCGGGCTAAAGCATCCAACCGTCAAAGACAACCCCCGTGTCTATAATTCCCATTAGTTGGAATAATCTAGAGTCCTATTTCATCGAAATAAAGAGCCTGTTTACAATTACCCCACCTGACCCTAAAATGTAAGTGGACCAAAATTCTTTAAGGGCTTTGGGCTTAGAGTCTAAAGCCCTTTTAAAATTGATAGAAAAATATGCATCCTTAATTTTATAATAGAAAAACAGAAAAATGATAATCAGTATTGTTAATAATAATGTATGCATATAGGTAACACTTTTGTTAAGTGAAAAATTACAATTTTATGTTTATATTTTGTTTTTTACTTTTTCTAAGTAAGATGAAAAATAATTTTTAAATTAAAATTGTCAGAACATAATACAGCTACTGTGTTTTTTCATTCCGTTGAAATAAGCGGCTGCAATTGGACTACGCCTTCGTTTAATCGATAAATATAAATTATTAAGAGGCTAAATAGCTGATTAGCTTAGTCTGCATAAAACCAGTTATAAACATCAGTGACATTTGCATCAACATAAAGAAAATTGTCTGACGTAAGGTGTTATTTTTTGCATAGAAAATTGTCCAAACTCTTATCAGATACAAACCTATTTTTACCCGTACCAACTATGTATTCTTTTTATTTCTTAAAACTAGCTTAATGATGTTGAAATAAATGATTCCCTTTTTATTCTTCGTTAACACCATAAAATATTAATTTTGAACATAATAAAAATAAAACAAAGATATAGATGGCGCCTTGTGGGTTAGTCAAAGAAATTTTGAGCTTGATTTATTTTCTGTTCAATTCATATTGCGATTATTCTTACTGTGTCTCATTATGACCTATTTGATTGCAAATTTTGTCTAGTACTTTGGACTTGTTGAAGTATTGGCTGGTTTGGTTTATTTATTTGTTTGTGATAAAAGTTTGAAACGTGAAATTTCCTAACCTCTACAATCGCTGAGTCTCATGTGTGAACAATGAGTGCAGTTTGTTTTTACTGTAATAAAAATATTTCATCGAATAATACTGTCATATGTTCAATTTGCTCGTCGACCTACCATCCTAGTTGTGCTGATAGAGTGGGAAGATTGGACAATGGTGTCATGAAAAAATGCTGTGGTACAAGTGGATCTGCAAGCAGAGTTACACTTGAGGACATTGATGCCAAGTGGGAAAATAGATGGACCAGAATGGAGTCTCATATTGAAAAATTGACTAATTTGTTGTTGAAGAATAAAGAGGAAATGTTGGAGGCAGTTAATGGTGCAGTTAGCCAACAGTCTATTCGTATTGATGAATTGTCTTTGAAAGTTGACTCAATTGAGGCTAAAGTAGAGAATGCTCAGGAGTCCATTATTGATGCTGTTTCAGCTGAGCTGTTTGACAGAGAGTCAAGAATTAGAAACTTGTTTTTATTTAATTTGCCTGATGCTAATCAGCCTACACATGACTCTAAGTTTCTGGATAATCTATTTGTCGATTCTGTCATTGATGCTGATAAACTGAAGAGCTATAGAATTGGCAAATTTAAAACTGGAACCATTCGTCCCCTTAAGGTAATCTTCTCTTCTGGCTTTGAGGCAAACTGGGTGTTGAGGAACTCTAAACGTTTGAATTTAGGTGTAGTGAGAGTCTCTAGCGATAAGACACCTATGCAGAGATTGAAACTTAAAAATACACTGGAACAACTCAATTTGAGAAAGCAGAATGGAGAATCAGATTTGGTCTTAAAGTATGTTAATGGTGAGCCTACAGTGGCTGTGATGAAAAAGAAGGAGCAGCCTGCTGTATTAAGAGAGAATAATACACCAAAAAACTAAACTGCATGGATAAATGTGTCTGTATTTACTACCAGAATGCTAGGAGCCTGAAGAATAAATTGAAAGACTTACATTTATCCTATTCAACTTCAACTTATGAATATAACATACTGTGCTTTGTCGAGACCTGGTTTGATAGCTCAGTGCTTCATAGTGAATTACAATTAAAGAATTATCAATTTGTGAGGCTTGATAGGGATCAGGTGAGAACTGGTAAGTCCAGAGGGGGTGGTCTTATGGTATATATCAAATCCAGTCTGTGCTACAAAATTCTCTATAGTTGTCAGAGTGACCTAGAATTTGTTATTATTAAGTTGAATCTCAGTGATAGAAAAGATCTCATTTTGTGTTTAGTTTATAGTCCACCAATCACTTGTGCAAATATAACGCAATTATTGGCTGATTTTGAATATCTAGTCGAATCACTGTCATGTACTCATTTAAATAATTTAAGCTGTGAATATGTGTTATTAGGTGACTTTAATTTTCCTGGAATTTATTGGACAAGGGAAGATGACGTCACGATGCTAAAAGGTTTTAATCCTTATGCTAATGTGAGGTTTTTAACAGAAAAACTGTGTGGTATAGTAAATTCACTGAATTTGCGACAAATAAATGATGTAAGGAATGTGAAAGGTAATTTGTTGGATCTAGTGTTTACCTCGGTAGAGGCTGCGGATTGTACTTGTGCAGCAGATGTGTATATTGAGCAAGACTGTTTTCATCCTGCCCTTCATCTGGTTCTACCCTGTCTGAGGTTTTCACGTTTGCAGTACTCCTACAAACTTTTTAATTTCAGGAAATGTGACTATGACATTATTAATGCTAGTTATTTGAATCAGGATTGGTCATTCTTGGAGTCTAAAACATTGTCCATTGCGGAGAAAGTACATTTATTTTATACGAAATTGTATGATGTAATTGCTTCTGAAGTTCCCTTGTTTAATGTTAACTCGTCTAGTCGTCCCATATGGCATAATAATGAATTGTGTAAGATTATTCAGGATAAAAAGAGATATCATTATTTATGGAAACAGACTAGTCATCAATATTATTATGATAAATTTAAATTTCTTAGGACACAATCCAGAAGACTGAACAATTATCTTTTTAGAAATTATGTATCTAATATTGAGAAGGGCATTTTATTTAATCCGAGAAGCTTTTGGTCTTATATCAACGGCTCTAAGTATGACTCACTTCCATCTACTATGTATCTTGACAGTAGGGAGGCTGATGATGGACCATCGATAGTTAATTTGTTTGCCGAACGCTTTGCGTTGGTACATAAAGTTAGTCAAGTTAGTTTTGATTCAACTGCAATCACTTCTTCGTTTTTCTTATCTAACATTATGTTTAGAGAGGATGACGTAAGTCAGGCTCTTGATGGTTTATCAGATGGTCTCTCTGCTGGTCCGGATGGGATTCCAGTTGTTTTTATTAAAGGTTTGTCTAAGGGTCTTTCTTCTGTTCTAACATGTCTTTTTAATACTTCGATAAAAGAAGGCACCTTACCTGATGTATGGAAACACTCTTTTGTAACTCCAATATTTAAGAAGGGAGATATAAGAGATATAAAAAATTATAGACCTGTTGCTAAGTTGTCACTTTTCTCTAAAGTATTGGACTTGTTGGTTTACAGAAGATTGTTTTCTTACTTTCAGGGGTTAATTTGTATGGAACAACATGGTTTCATGACGAATAGATCTACATGTACCAATTTATTGTTATATTGTGAATTTTTGATAAGCCAGATATGTAACAACTTTCAAGTTGATGCTGTGTATACCGATCTTTCATCAGCTTTTGATACTATTAATCATGATTTATTATGTCACAAATTAAATCTGTATGGGATTCATGGTAATCTTCTTAGTTGGGTTAAATCAGCAATATGTGGTAGGAAATATACAGTTAAATACAATAATTTTGAGTCTCTTGAATATTCAGCTGTATCAGGAGTTGGTCAGGGTACACACACGGGTCCTTTATTTTTCATAATTTATATGAATGATCTGGTCCGCATATTAAGGTACTCCAGAGTTCTGCTTTACGCAGATGATGTAAAAATTTTCAAAGTGATAAATTGTGCCCAGGATTACCTTCATCTGCAGTCAGATCTCAATCGATTAGATCACTGGGTAAAATGTAATGGTTTAACTTTTAGTTTGGACAAGTGTTGTGTGATTTCATTTTACAAAACAGAATTTAAGAAATACTCTTATTGTTTGAAGGTAAATCATGAATTGTGCAGGGTGGACGTAGTTAAGGATCTTGGTGTGTTTCTTGATTCCTGTTTAAATTTTTCTCATCATATTGATTTTGTTGTTAATAAAGCATCTAAGATGCTTTATTTTGTGTTGAGGCAGTCAAGATGCTTCACGAATCCTATGACGATAGTAGCCCTGTATTGTTCATTGGTGCGCTCTCAATTAGTTTATTGTTCGGTTGTCTGGGTACCATCTAAGAGGTGTGACATTGTTAAGATTGAGTCTGTTCAACATAAATTTTTTAGAGCTATGTCATTTAAGTTGAAGCAACCTATGTCAATTTTTGAACATAACTACACTTCTTTAGCTTTGCAATTGAAAGTTTGTTCGTTGCAATCATTTCATAATTACTTAGATCTTTTATATCTGTATAAGATAATTCATGGTTATGTTGACTCCCCCGAACTCTTATCTTTGATAAATTTTAAAGTGCCGAGTAGGATATTGAGAGACTCATATACATTTGAAACAACTCGGTGTGTCTCTAAATTGATTAACTCATCGTTTATAAATAGAGTATGTAATGTAGTTAATAAGGATATTCGTGTTCCTGATGTACTTGATTTGGTACCGTTGAGTAGTTTTAAGAAGGTCCTCAGAGGGGCAGTACTAGAGTTTTTATAATGTGTCATTTTGTTACTTATATGAAGAATTTTAGTTTTTTTTTTTGGTTAATATTATTTTTATGATTGTAATTTCATATTTTTTTTTTTTTTTTTGTATACCCGTGAAGGAGTTTATCTATAAATATTTTTCTAATTTTGTATAAGACCATAGTGTCTGTTCAATGAAAATAAATAAATAAATAAATAATGTAATCTGGCCGGTCTTTTGTTGCCGAAATTAATTTTTGGCTAAATTAGCGCAAAATGAATAGCAATCAGGCAAGTGCCACAGCCGCGTAATACTTTTTGGCATTGAACGTCGATTCGATTTATATTAAGAAAATTAATTTCTTATTCACGATCAAACCACACACGGTCCTCGAACTTGAACGTGATGCCGCAATCTGGCAATTTAGTACATAATAGTTTAAACTTCAAATGCAAAGCTGAGGTTTACCACAAACTGCGGCGAAGGTCGGATATTAGTACCTAAATACCGACACATACAATTCATTCAAGCTTCTGTTTCGTAATAAAATGTAGCTACTTAAATCTTGTTACAAACATACATAAAGTACTCAAAACATCTTTTTCTTTGTAGAAATTGTGAAGAGTAGGATGTCCACAACACAAACATATTTTTTTCAATTTTTATAAGAATAACGAGGAGAAGGAAAGAGGTGGGTTTTAGATCTAAGAATTCTTACTTTAGAGGATGTTAATTTAATTCTGATCTAAATTTAAAAAAATATACCCCCCATTAAATTTAAGATTGCATGTGTATGCAATGATCAATGACAGCAGTTCAGTTCGTAAATTATCAGATATATATACAAAACCTGTACGTAAGTAAAAAATTATGCATGATGACAGCAAATATGTTCGAAAGTTTCGATAAATTAATTAAAGAATTTAAATGTTCTTATTGTTCCCGTAATTATAGGTTCTTGTTACTTTAAAAACAAAACAAAAAAGCGTGACAACTAAGAGTAAGTACACATTAGGCGTTTTGAAGCGCACGCTTTGCTAACGCGAGTTTTAAGAACCACAGATACAATACATCCGTACACATTCAAACGCGCGCTTCGGTTTAAGCGAGCGTTAGACGCGCGTTGCCAGATTATTGTAAGAACGCGCGATACGTAGGCGCTTTGAAATACTGAGGCCATTATTGTGTTGTACAGTTATAACGAGTTTTTGTTCTGCGCAAAGTGACTCTCCCAAAATCGTTGAATCACCCGTAATATCAACTTTTATAATATTCAGTAAATCGTCAAATGGTTTTAGGGACATTCTAAAATCATTAAAAAACTTCGGTTCGTATTGTCGCAATTTTGGATACAATGTTATAAACATTCCATGAGTCAGTCTATCTCTTAATACTGGGTGTACCCAAAATTCTCTTTGCACACAAGCAATCACTTCCACGTCCATTTTCGAACTGATGAGCCATGTTTGACGCCCTGCTAACGCTCTTTGAACGCTGTGCTAAGCGCACTGTGTGTACGTTAGCAACGCGCGTCGAACGCAACGCTGAGCGCCAAGTATATACTTGCACTAAGATAGGTATAAAGACGAAAATCTAATTTCAATGATAATTATTTAATGTACTTCCTCAAATACGTAATATATTTTTTTTTTACCTATTAATCAGTGGCGGATTTACAAGCAGGCTGAATTGGCTAGAGCCTGGGTGGCAAACTTTGCTCAAAAAGTTTTTTGTCTTACAGAAATAAAAAAAATAATTATCTTATAGGTACAAGGAAAAAAACGAGGCTCAAAAAATCAACAAAACTTCCAATATTTTGGTGCTATACAGTATACTGAATACACTAACGTCTGTATATGAAAAATTACTAAACGCTTATTTATAAAATATATACTATTGTGATTTTGAATTTTTTAAATATTCCAATAGCGTTCAAGTATAACATTTTAAATATAGCATTTTTACCTATTTTTTTAATTAATTACTGTCATAATTTTTTCTTTAGGTCCACCCACACTATTCAATTATGTAATGTGTAATATGTTTCACCACTTAAATATATCTATTCGAACAGAAATGGGATCCGAAAAAAAATTGCTTAAAAATAACAAGAACAAATATTATATAAGTAGATATATATGTGTAAAATTAATACTTTTCTATTGATATTTCTGATGATATTAACAACCTGGTTGAGTGTAGAATAAAAATTAAATAAATCTACACGTAAAAAATTGCATATTGTTGCACAGAATTTCATAAATATTATCTATACATTTCTTAGAATGATGACAATTAAAAAAAAAACAATAACGATAATATTGTAATGAAGAAAAGCTGCAAATATCAATTGAACGAGTTCTTTTTAACATTCTTACATTTTTAATCCTAATGAATTCGTATCAATATTTGTTGATTAGTCTGATAAAAATATAATACAATCATAAAGTTGCAATTTCATCGACAAAAAATTGATTGTGAATTAGGGTATAGAATTGCAGGTGTCAGTAGGGGCGGCAAAGTTTGAATAGCCTACGAGCGGCAAATGTGTAAATCCGCCACTGCCATTTATAAAGGAACCTTACTTAAATTCTTTACAATCCAATTTTTATGACCCCAGTATCAATTAATATGTACACATATATATATGAGTGATAAATGAACTTCACAGACTTTAGTAAGTATTGTTGTTATTAGATAGTTTAAGAGGGCACCACAACATGAAACGCGACGAAATCGATATGGGAACAACGAAAAGCGAAATCGTCGTCATTAACGTCACAGGCGTACATACATATATAGCCTAGCATCGACAGACGGAGAGCTCGCGACGCCGCCGTTACCCCGTCTCGAGGTCATCCCCTTTTCGGTGGTGCACCCGGTCTAGTCAGTCGCATACGACACCGTCCCAGCTCACTATTTTATCGTGGTTCCCAGACAATAAGTAGACGTGGGACATGAGTAATATGTCACATATGTTGCGAAAACCACCCCCTAGAGTCATTTACAAATGCCACTTAATTAAATCAAATTTCAGTTTGTAAGTTATAACGAGAGAGGAACATACAAGAAATGTCAACGATGAGTGATTAATTGCGAACATCAAACAGACTAATTTCAACTTTATTTTACTCGTTTTACCTGTACCAAAAAATTGCCATTTATATTTAGATTATATCCCCAATTTGTTCATTAAAAGTTATTAAAGGCTGACAGAAAACATGGTTTAACTGTCTTGTCACTTTTAGCAAAACATAAAATCGATAAAATAAATCAATTATAAATATCTGACTCACCTATAAACTCCATAATGTTTTCCGCTGGCTCTGTCTCCACAGATGGAGCAGAGGTGCTTGGAACCACTCAGGGGATGATTAGGCGGGTAAGGAGATCCGAGGTTTTTATTACACAAATTACTACCCCCGGACGATGGACTTAGAAGGCTATTGTGGCCCAAAGAAAACGATCCGGGGCTGTTTGGACCCTGCGGACTAAACTGACCCGACGTTATGAGAGAACCCGTATCAGGTTTCATCTCCAACGGACTTTGAGGTCCCATCGATCCCATTGATAGATTCTGGTCCAAACTAATTCCTGTAAATAAAATGCAGAATAAATAACTTTGCTTATGTAACTTGTGTAGACCTTAGTTATAACCGGATTTTACAGCATATATCGACCCGTGTTTTATGTAGATATAATAGAGGTAATTTAGTTTTTGAAATGGCATTTCTCAGAAGGGGTTATTAATAGTCAGACACTAATAGTAAAAAAAAAGTGCAAACACCTGCACTAGCAGTTGGAAATATGTTTGCAAAAGTAATAAAATATTCTTTTATGCAAAAGAATGGTAAGAACATTTGCATAATATTAGGGGTGGCTGGTATACAGGTACTGGTACACATTTAACTAATTAAATTCGTTTCTTAATTGGGCCGCACGAAGGAAGGGTTTTGCACACTGCAGGTACCTTAACCACTCAAATTTCAAAGAGCAATTGAGCTGCATTCAGTGCAGAACACAAAGCGATATAATTCAACAACAAGTTTAAATGAAAATTAGTATCAAAAAAATTTAACTTCTATATACAGGGTGGACTACACGTCTAGTATTTTTATATTATTGGGATTATTGGTAAATAGTTTTATAACTTCTCCCAATGAATATTGTAAAATACGTATCATTTAATTAATGTTGCCCAATAATCATGCAATATGAATTTACGACCTTGGACAAAAGTCACCACCAGGTTGACCAAGCCATCTATTACAAATTAATCGAATTCAAACGAGCTGCAATATGAATACAACGTAAGGCCCATAAATAATTGAGGCATAAAGTGGGCAGCCGAGAGAATACCTAATGGAATGTTTCCCGAAACAATTTAAACCGTCTAACGTCTGGTGAATATGAATAGCTAACGAAAGGGTCAAAATATAGAATTTATGGTCGTGATGCATGAAACAGCACATGCCAAACTTATTAATATGCAATAAGTAGGAAGTACCTACGATGCAGATACTTAAAGTAAATCTGTTTAAAAGAAAATACAAAATGCAAAAGGGGGCATTAAATAAATTAAAAAAGACACAATATTGATGTTCTAAAAGCAGAACCAGGAATAAAGAGAGGTAGAGGGCAGACTGTATACCTTTTTCTAAACATTAATTTGGAAATGCAAAAAAATCGTGTTAATAAGGGCTTTTGAGATGTTGTAATATAAGCAGATGATGAAAATACTTCGGATAGAATATTGTGACGGACGTGGCGTTTTGGATGAAGTTGACACGCGCCGACTGCGAAAGTTGAGTGAAAGTGAAACCTATGACGCGTTCCAGAACGTTCGAGAAAAAGTTGCTGGAAGTTTCAAGAATCACCTAAAAACGTCCACAACACTATTTAAGGAACAGCGTTGGACAGTTTGACAGTTTTTTATAAAAGAGAGTGACAGATAAAAGTTAGAAGTGAAGAAAAAGCGATTAAGAAGCGAAGTAGTTAGTGAATTACTGGTTTTTGGTGTACGAATTAATTAATAAAATCTATTAAAAAAATACGTGATATATAAATTACGTAACAATATGTTAGAAATTAAGAGAAATTGACGTACTAAAAGCAAAATCAGGAGTAAAAAGGGGTGGAGATGACCTAGATTACATTACTCTTCGTCAATAATTGAGGATGTTTGCATACATAAATATCTTCTCTAATATATAAAATTCTCGTGTCACAATGTTAGTTACCATACTCCTCCGAAACAGCTTGACCGATTTTTATGAAATTTTATATGCATATTCAGTAGGTCTGAGAATCGGAATCTATTTTTCATACCCCTAATTCTTTTAATTTTTTGGACAATTTTTTTTATTTTTGTTTTTTTAAGATTTGGCATTAAAAAAATACATATAACCCTTAATTTTCATCCTTCTACCACCAACCCCCATTTTTTAATAGCGATATTAGTACTGTAATAATCTTCAACTCTCAGTGGTCGATAACTGATCAATTATTATCAATCGATTATTCATCCCCGCCAGGCGTCTACTGATGTCACTACTCATCCAGCTTCAATAATGTAGTAAATAAAAAAAAATAGTCAGCAGAATATTTAAGGGTGGAATAATTGTCAGCTGAATATGACATTTGATTGCCTTTGGTGGAGATTGAATGGCTACTCAGCGGCTTTTACCCCCCTGCTGATGACCTTACCACCCTCGAACAGCTTGCTGACTTTTTTTATCAATTATTTGATAAAACGAGTCATGTCTGTTAGTTTCACACGACTTGAAATGAATCAAAGGTAATTTTTTTTAATCACGTGTACATCGACTGCTGACGTGTAATCCAGCGTTCTCTATGCTGCTGACTATTTTTGTAATTTTTTATATTATGTAAACAATCACTGAATAAATTATTGAGCGGCCTGAAAACGTTTTTTAATTTTTCTATTTTTACATAATCAGAATTTTTTATCCCGCCCGTCCACCTTGGGTGCGCCTACTGAACCGCCATTCGATTATCAACTTCATATAAACTTTCAATAAAATTGAAAATTGATCGGCCTCTGAAATCACCATGAAAAATGCAACGCTACCTCCCGGACTATTGAGTTATGGTTACATAATGAAAGTACATTAGATATAAAATGATAGAAACGAAGAATTTCGACGAAAATGAAAAAATATATTACTGAAGTAGTAGGAGCAGAATCAGGAGTAAAGAGAGGTGGAGAGCTACTTAGAACGATCTTTTCATATGTATTAAAGTATGTACCAAAAAAACGATATCCTTGTTATCCTGGTCAAAATTTAGAATTTATGGGCATAATGTTTGAAGTAGCACAAATGCAGAAAACATAATTAATAGAATTTAAGTTATAATATAGTAATAAAGAGAGATGATGAAAATATTTTAGAAAATTAAAAAAGGCAAGATATTGACATACTTAAAGCAGAATTAGGAGTAAAAAGAATACAAATTAGAAGAGAACGTCAAATTGAAATGATAACAAAATTTTATCGTGATATATTTTTTGTCTTGCATTAAATGTCTATTTAAATCTTTATTTAATTGAGCATTAAAATATCGATTTAATGCATTTTATTTTATCATTGGAATTTTTTAGTCTAAAAATGTAACGTTGTAAACAAAATTTTTTATCAGCTTTGTAAATATTATTAATATTGCGCTGTAATTTCAAGGAAAAAACTGATTACTGGTCTCCCTACAATATTCAGATTGTATACCCACATTCTGTATTGTTTTCACAACGAAATTGATATTTTGCTGCCATTCTTTCATCATACTATTATTATTAATGGTAAAAACAATCAATTTACTTTTTGTTTCTTTACGATTCCTATATACCAAAAAATACTAATAATAAGTAATTTTGGATAGAAAAATAAATGGACGGTTTTTGTTTGCCAAGACATTTTTCTGAAAGGCTTCTGAAGCAAAATTAAGCCATGATAACGAAACACGTGCCGAGGTTAATCAATAATAACGAAACAGCAAATAGGCAGGCGATCAAGCCAGTTCCTGAAATAACCAGCTCCCAACGTAACCTTCGTCTTTCTCTCTTGTTACTTGGTCGTAACCTTGTCCTATTTCCTTCTTTGCTTTTAAGGCTGTTTGTTGAAGATCTATGTACATGTGTTATCTATTTGTTTGGTCACATCCATACATTTATCTTATTAAGAACTTAACTAATTATTTCGTATCTACCTACCTACCTACTGGTGGTTAGATCTTTCCAAAATTACTAAATTACAACTTTAAATTAAACTACCTTTCAGATTGATATTAACAAGGATTTTTAACGTCAGGGAAAGGATCACGAAAATAGGTTGGGGGACACGTAGACTCAAAGTAAAGTAATCTTATGAGGTTGAGGTAAAATAAAGGAATATGTAGGTAAATAGGTGCAAGAATACATTATGTTCAAAAAGAGGCGTTATTAAGGAATTACCCCAGAAAATTCTACTTATCGAATTGCCAGCTAATTTGATTCGACTTGTCAAAAATTCGAGTTATCAAAGTTGGACTGTAATTAGTAAAAAACGAGAATAATAAAGTGCCGGCGGAGATGTTTCCACCTACTTTACCTGAATATTCGCCACTGCCTTAGTCGATTAGAAAGTTTTTTTATGTTAATTTTAGATAGAGATGCTTCTTCTATCCGTACAATTCTTTATTATATGTATCTATCTATACAAATGGTGTAGCAAATATTTATTTAGCTGCACTATTTCTGTAAGCATTTCACAATTTCAGATTATGTACCCAATGTTCCAATCTCGCAACATCCTGGCCATGGCGTTTTTGTTTGTTATATTACTGGTACATAATATTATCTACTCTCTTGTCCACACACGCGTGCCATAAAATTTACCCTTGAAATAAATTGATTCTCGAAATTCCCGAAATTTTAAATAACGGTCTCTAATTAGTTAGTTATTTAGGCAATTAGGAATGTAATTATCGCCATTATTAAAAATTAAAATTAGTTATAGACAGGTAAGGGACCGTTCATAAAATACGTTCGCATACAAAGGGCTAAGTGTGACAAGATGTGACAAAGGGGGTCTACGGCAACGTGACGTTCGTCGTTCATCAAAAAATTTTACTGAATTTTTACAGAATCCTTGGACTTCTGACGATAAATAGAAATATTATTTATTTGTTCGTTACAAAAAAAATTTATTAATTTATTTAAATTTAATTATGAAAATAAAATAAATATTTTTGATTATCAAAATTTGTGCATTTACCAATCAAAATTTATCATGATGAGGGGGGAGGGTTTAGTTTTTGTGACGTCATATTTACAGGGGGATAACAGAAAGTGTGACACAGCGTGACAATCGGGAGGGAGGGAGTCAAAAAAAGCAAATTTTAGCGTGACGTATTTTATGAACAGTCCCTAACTCATATACCGAAGGGGGCCTTAAAAATGAATAATGAAACAATATTTGTGTATAAAACAATTACAAAACATAAAGAATGGCACAGGAGTAAATACATTTTTTCGCTGTGCCCGTAGATGTATTACTTATATCCTTATTTATAATTGGACATTAAAAAAAAATAGGATACTTATAAGATGACAGGATACCTTCTAAGACGTAAATGACTAACTAGAAACATATTAAAAGCAGAAATTAAAGTACAAAGAGGAAAGGGGTGATTTAGATTAGATTTCTGTTCTGCTTATTAGACTTGACCCGAAACCACTCCGATCTCTCTTCATAAAACCTCACAGTTTAGAAACGTTTATGTTAAGATTCAAAAAGTGGTAAATTCTTAAGGTCAAAGATCACTAATCCTTTTTTAATTCCATATGTTATTATTTCGTACGTTAAAAAATCTAATATATAAAATTCTCGTGTCACGGTGCTGTTTGTAATTAAACTCCTCCGAAATTTTGTGTGCTTATCGGTTAGGTCTGCGAATCGGACAACATCTATTTTTCATCCCCCTAAATGTTAAGGGTGGTCCGTCCCTATTTTTTTTTATTTTTTAGACAAAATTTTTTTTTTTATGATACAGCATACAAAAATACATATAACCCTTAATTTTCACTCCTCTACGATCAACGCCCATTTTTTCATAGCGATATTAGTACTGTAATAATCTTCAATTCTCAGTGGTCGATAACTGATCAATTATTATCAATCGATTATTCATCCCCGCCAGGCGTCTACCGCTGTCACTACTCACCCAGCAAACAGCACAGAGTGGGGATGAGAATGAAGCAGATTTTACAGGAAGTTCAAATTTGTTCTAAGAAGTAAAAGAATGTTTTATTAAAAGCATTTCAGAATGATTTGATAATGTTCAAGAATGTTCCAGAATCTTGAAGATCATTCAAGAATGTTCCAGAGTGTTAAAAAAAGTTAGAGAATGTTTTGAATCATTATGGGATGTTCTGAATAGTTCTAAATTCGCGAATATTCTAGAATGTTCCATCAAACGTGTGATATATTCTTACCCGAGCAACGCCGGGTATTGCTGCTAGTATTATCATAATATTGTTTTTTAGATACCAAATTTTTAATTAAGTTACCTGGACTAAAATTTCTCATCGATTTTCACACTCAATGATGTTTAATGTTTTAGGAGAGGATATAGTGCTGTAAACATAAAACTGTAGTTTCGAAGATCGTAAAATGTTAAAATAGAATCAGTTTACACGCCCGACTAAACTCTGTAATTGCAAAATACCTTTCGGCAGAGTCACATTCAATAAGAGAAATTGATTTTTAAGGAAAATTTATTTACAAAGCCTATTGGGTATTTTAAGAAACTAAATACATAATTAAAAGTTTAGATATTCTATTGGGTACGATTGGTTCACTTTTGTAAATCTTTTTCGATTTAAACAAACATAGTTTTTGTGTACTAGCAATTAATTAAAGTAAACGATAAAAGTTAGGGTGTCCACAATTTTGCAATTTTCGTTCGTTGTTTTGTATATAATGTACATAAAACTTATTAAGTACATACATACATATGTAGAGTAAAATAAAATTGCTTTTAAAACCCGATACTTTGTATTTGTAGTAAAACTGGTGGGGTCGGAAGATTAATAGCAACCAATTGCCTTGACCTTTGCCTCCTTCCTTGATACCAGAATAAACATAATATGTATATATAATCAATGTGCAGCAAAATAAAAATAACGTACCTACATAAATAGCTAATAACATACATTGACATGGCTAATTATTAATTACTCACACACTGGCACAAAATTAAAATTAAATCGTACCTATACGTTATAAGGTAACCTACCTATCAACAGGTTAATTTATGTAGTTACTATTATAACACAACATGCAAAAAGTATTAAAAGAATGCACAAACGTTAATGATCGGAATAACGAACGAGAGTTGCATTTTTTTTTTAATAATAAATAAATTGTTGTAATACATAAACTATCTGTTAATCAGTGGCGGATTTACACATTTGCCGCCCGTAGGCTATTCAAAATTTGCCGCCCCTACTGACACCTGCAATTCTATACCCTAATTCACAATCAATTTTTTGTCAATGAAATTGCAACCTTACGATTGTATTATATTTTTATAAAACTAATCAACAAATATTGATACGAATTCATTATTAGGAATAAAAATGTAAGAATGTTAAGAAGAACTTTCGTTGAATGGATATTTACAGCTTCTATTCATTACAATATTATCATTATTGTTTTTTTTATAATTATCATCATTCTAAGAAATTTATAATATTTATGAAATTCTGTGCAATAATATGCAATTTTTTTAGGTGTAAATTTATTAAATTTTTATTCTACACTCAAACAGGTTGTTAATATCATCAGAAATATCAATAGAAAAGTATTAATTTTACACATATATATCTACTTATATAATATTTGTTCTTGTTATTTTTAAGCAATTTTATTCGGATCCCATTTCTCTTCGAATAGATATCTATATTTATGTGATGAAACATATTACACATCAATTGAATAGTGTGGGTGGACCTAAAGAAAAAATTATGGCAATAATTAATTTAAAAAATAGGTAAAAAACTAAATTTAAAATGTAATACTTAAACGCGATTGGAATATTTAAAAAATTCAAAATCACATTAGTATATTTTATGAATAAGCGTTTAGTAATTTTTCATATACAGACGTTAGTGTATTCAGTATACAGTATAGCACTAAAATATTGTAATTTTTGTTGATTTTTTGAGCCTCGTTTTTTTTTTTCGTGTATAAGATAATTTTTTTAAATTTGTGACAAAAAATTTTTGAGCAAAGTTTGCCGCCCCCTAAAATCGGCCGCCCTAGGCTCTAGCCTATTCAACCTGCTGGTAAATCCGCCACTGCTGTTTAAACTATGTCTCTAATAATAAAATAAAAATATAATTAAATTTTGTTGATATGGTTAATATTCAGTTTCATTTAAGATTAAATAAACAACTTCAAAAGGAGGTGGGTAAATTTCCTAGTAATTTTTGCCCATCATGTCATGAAATTTCAAAATTTGGTGAAAGCCATTTTATTATATTTGTAAAAGGTTCAAGTATTTACCCTTATATTTTTTATATAAGTTGATGAGGAAAAAATATCAAATTGAATATTTCTTGACTTTTTCCATTTTCGATGTTTTCACGATTAGTTATTAAAAAAAACATATTAGGCGCCTTATGCACCATGATAAATAACAACTGGTTTATTAGACTATTAATTCTAAAGTGCGAGAGATAACAAATATTGTAATAACTAAGTATTTAATATTTTTTTTAAATAAAAGATCGAAGGAGGTTTTATTTTTTTTGAACGACTTTCTATTTTTTTTTTTATCAATTTAATCTAAATATAAGGATAAATACTTGAATTTCCTATAAATATCACAAAGTCTTTAATCAAAATTTTGAATTTTCGTAACTACGATGGGCGAAAATTACTAAGAATTTTACCCACCTCCTTTCCAAGAAAAAACCAATCATATTTAATTTTTTGTTAATTAACGCAATCGTGTTATATTTATGCCTACAAATTAAAAACAAAAATAAAATAATTTACCTATATATACTTCTGTAATTCTTTTACGTAGGTAGGACAAATGAGAAAAATATTTTTAATTTTATACGGGAAAACAAACTATGTACCTAATTGGATGCTATAAAAAAACAGAAATTCCTCGAAAATTATTTTTTAATTAAAAGCTGTTTTTACTGGACTAAAATACAGTATGATACACAGACAACTAATTGTTGAGATCGTTCTTTTCCAATATTTAATTACAGAATCAAACGTCGATATTTCATAGAAAGCCACGTTCTTAGAATCAATTTGTCCATTGCTGAACTGTAGGTACCTAATACTCTATTACTACAAAATTAATTATGTTCCTTATCATTTTACGAGGATTAATTATGCAGTTAAAAACGCATTACAAAATAATGACAAAACTAAGTACTAATAGTATTGTGTTTTCTTCCTGACATTAATACAAGAAATAAATTATTTCAAAAATGTAAACCTAAGAGATACCTAGGTAATTATTTTAATTTTTAATTAATGCAACTAAGTATTGCTTGATGGAGATATTAACCAATTAAGCGAGTAATTACCTCACACACACACACACACACAATAGTAGCAACTAATTATATTAGTAATGTAAAAAAAATAATAACTAGCAGCTACTACATATATATATTCCTACATGACACAATCATGATATTGAAGGTAATACCTAGTAAGTCTATTACTATTGTCAGAATTGTTACTTAATTTTACATAAACATAACTGAAAACTAACCTCGAAGGTTAGCGTAATTTTTTTTATTTATTTAAAAAAAATTTTCCTTTTATATTATTACATAAACAAGGGTTTTATAATCGTTATTAAATAAGAAACGTTCAGTTAGTTTTATGTTAAAGGAGCTAACTAACTGGTGGCTTTTATCAGTAGGTATTAAAATCGTGAAAAACCCCAACATTTTATTTTTTCAAATCATGATACAAAATCAACCTTAACAATGTTGATGATAAAGTCGTAGCATAAACACCTTCGCAAATAAAATTGATAACACCATCAAAATAATTTAAAGAGTTCTCTAATCCATTAATTACCCAGCTGTATAGTTTATCATTGGTACCTACTCAATTATATGAATAGCAACGGAAAAATATTATGGACCAACATAAGGAACCGAATTTGTATGTATTTTAAGTTTTTGTGTTAAAAAAATATAAAAAGTAGAAATTTACGAATAGGACATTTATAAACCTAATCAAAACCTAAACTCGCTTCTTCCATAATGTACTGAAATCTCCAATTTTCAATGTAAATTCATACAGTTGAACTTCTTTAACTCCAACTTCGATAAGTCGAATTATTGTTAACTCGAATCAAATTGGTTGACAATAGCATTAACTATGAGAAATACGTGCAGTTTTTACTTGATAACTCGAACTTCTATTACTCGAATCGAATGTTTTGATAATTCGTAGGTAGGTAATATTTGGAGCCAACCTCGATTAGTCGAATTTTCTGGGGAATCCCTTAATAATCAGCATTTGAGTTTCTACGATTACTTGTCATTAAAACGTTCTATAAAAACTTGTCTTTTGACGAAAAATAAAATCTAATAAAAAAGTGGTGGTGAAGTGAAAGCATTAAGTAAATAAATTCATATAAAGGATTATATAAAAAAAAACAAGCATATGTACATATGTATTATTAAGTCTCTCACATGATGATTTGAGTTATCGAAGTTCCACTGTATTAATACGAGCACTACCTATATCGCTGTAAAATTGTAAATATTATTAAATAATTAAATTGGTTTTTTAAGTTTACACATTTCCATTTTTTTTTTTTAGTCAATTCATTCTATGTTGACAATTGGTGTCTAGAGCAGCAAAAGGAGTGACAGTCATTGTCAAGGAAGCATTAGAGCATTAATCTAATTAATAAAACTGCAGCCAGCTAGCTCTCTTTTATATGTATGTCTACATATACTTATGTACATATGTATTGGTTAGCTCTCTTATCTGACTGACGATGAGTCAGTTGCCCTGACGCATGCATAATGTGTGTTACAAGTTCCTCGTGAAATAGCGTAGTAGTAGCAAGTGCTTCTTTTCTAGGTTACCGTCTATATATTTTTTTTCACCTGTAAAGAGACAGTAGTGGGAATCGATATTTGAAACTGGCAGCAGAAAATGCATTCGTTTCTACACACACATGCACAATATGTATTACATAATGACGTAACGTTTTAAAAAGAGCTAAATTGACCTCAAACTTGTAACACTTCGCTTATATCTATATTGTATAAATTGAATTACATATCTACCTACTAATGTAAGTGTGAGCTTAATGCTTACGGCATATTATTGCTTGGTCGGGATTTTAACAGTACAAGCCCTTATTATTTTCGTTTTTTACACACAGAACATTCAAACGTAACCCCCAACTCGTTATTTCTCATCTCACGACATACATATACCTACCTACATAATATACAGGGGTTTTCAAGTTGATGGGCTATTAGAAGTATACTAATTAGTAAGAGGAATTCAATTCTGAAACTTGGGCTTATTTGGTTATTGTTTATGCCGCTTCTTTTAAAAATATTTTCAAGTTCGATTTACATCCGGTTATACCGGAAGTCAATGCCAACTTTGTTATTTTTAATGGAATGGTATATTTTTTACGCTGAATTCGAATAAAACGTGTAATTCTAAGGTAAGTTTGATAACCAACTTGTACACCTATGACGATCGGTTTCTGAGTTAATTTAATTTATAGAAAAAAAATCGCTACCGCAACCCAAATTATAAAACATTCAAATTTATTCCAAAATTTTCAAATAAAATAGGAAGTATCCATATAGATCGAAAGAGGATAAAAAAAGGAATCGATTGAAAAAATAAAAAATAGTAAGTGCCATTTGAAAAATCGAGGTAATTCGTGTTTGAAGTTTTTAAACTTTAGAATTTTATTTTGAACGCCCTGTATAAATTATTTACTTCAATTTTGTCAAGGCGTTAGCACTAATATTCAGCTATTACTAGTAAAAATTTCAACACTCTAAGTCGTATTTTGTGGAAGTTATGATTTTTTATAATTTGGGTTGCGGTAGCGATTTTTTTTCTATAAATTAAATTAACTCAGAAACCGATCGTCACAGAGGTGTACAAGTTGGTTATCAAACTTACCTTAGAATTACACGTTTTATTCGAATTCAGCGTAAAAAATATACCATTCCATTTAAAATAACAAAGTTGGTATCGACTTCCGGTATAACCGGATGTAAATCGAACTTGAAAATATTTTTAAAAGAAGCGGCATAAACAATAACCAAATGAGCCCAAGTTTCATAATTGAATTCCTTCTACTAATTCATATACTTCTAATAGCCCATCAACTTGAAAAACCCTGTATATATATATATATACATGCATAAATTAAAAAGAAGCTTGAATATTCCATAATTAAGGAAATTAAAATAGTAAATACAGAACGATTTTATTTCCTAAATTTCTTAAAATAATGTTTCATTTTCTCTTCAATTAACAGTACATAGGTACCTAAATTAGCAGAGGAGTAAATAAATTTCTTTACAAATTGCAAAAGATCGTACAGTCGAACTTCGATAACTCGAATCATCCTGTTACGCAGAAACATCGAGGTATCAAGATTTTGAGTTATAATTACATGTTTTATACCTATGTACGCGCTTATTTTTTGTACAAAAGCATTTGTATGTGTTTATTTCATGTTAAATATAGATAGACACATGTAGATAGATGGATAGATATGGGTAACCACGAGAAAGAATTTCCACATTTTTATAAGATTTAGTTTCTGGTCAAAAGACAAACTTTTTAAAGTACGTTTTGACGGACAAATAATCGTAGAAACAGAACTGTTTGTATTTGCATAGTACCGCTATTAAAAAGAGACGTTAAAATCATAAAGAAAATCCCCCAAAAAATTGGCGCCAAATACAGGGGTGGCCAAAAGTCGCGCAACAAATTTTGCACTACAGAAAAAAATCGTTTATTTTGTTACAATACAAACAAAGTGATATCAAAATTAACATAAGCTCACGGCAATTACAATAAATGTTCAAAATGATGACCTTCGGCTGCAATAACGGCTTCGCAACGTTTTTTTACTGCCTTAGTGGCATTGTGAAGATACGAATAATCGGTGCTCAAAATTCTAAATTCTTCATCGATTCGCTCTCTCAAATGGTTCAAATTTTGGATTGGCGTCTTGTAAACACGATCTTTGATCACTCCCCACATGCTGAAATCGCAAGGCGTCAAATCGGGTGATCTCGGGGGCCATTCTGTCTTCCCACGGCGACCAATCCACTCGTTGAAGTTTTCGTTCAAAAAATCACGAACTGCAACCGCATAATGGCATGGAGCTCCATCTTGTTGCCAGATAATTCGCTTACCTGTGAAGATAGGGTTGTTTTCGAGTTCGATCTTGACTTCTTCAAGCATTTCGAGGTATCTGGGACCATTTACCGTGCCATCGTAGAAGTAAGGCCCAATTATGGCGTAAGAACAAATGCCGGCCCACACACAAACGCCTGGAGCGTTTAATTCTTGAGTAACGACGACATGTGGGTTATCAAAATCGTAATAAACGCAATTATGGCGATTTACCAGTCCGTTAGTCTTGAAAGATGCCTCATCAGTCCATAAAATCCATCGTTGGAAGTCTGGATCGGACTCAGACATGATTTGGAACCATGCGGCGATCAAAATCATCTTCGTTGAGAGCTTGCAGAAGACGTGGACGATAAATGTGTAACTTCAGACTTTTCATAAGGCGTCTCAAGGATGTGCGAGGAATTTCCAGCTGAAGTGAAACGCGTTTGGCGGATTGGTTAGAATTTTCGACAAATGTTTCAGATACCAATTGCAAATTTTCATCCGTCATCGACGTCTTTGGGCGACCAGAACGCGGCTTATCGGCGACCGTTTCAAATTGTTCGAAACGTTTTATCAATCTCCAAATGGTGCTACCGACGAACGCGGCAATTGCGTGGTGAAATCATCGATAACATCCGTAAAACAACCATCGTTTTTGTACCACAATTTCACTGACAAAACGCGTTCAGAAAGCGAAAACTTCGGAGCAGGCGTTTCTATCCGATTCGGCATTTTGTAACGAACATTAACAAAGATGGTGACTTAGGTTGTTGTTTACATGACAACGAGGCCACGGTTGCTATGTGACAGAATAAAAACGGCATGGAAGGGAGAAACTGCGAGGTTTCTGATTTTTTTTCTGTAGTGCAACATTTGTTGCGCGACTTTTGGCCACCCCGTTATATCTTCGCGTTATCAAGATATTCAAGAACTTTTGGGTGTTTCATTCCCATTAACATTGGTGGGCGGGCTGTCCCTCCCCTCCGACCTACACTCGTGTGCAATGTCGGAGGGGTAGGGCAGAAGGTCCTCTTCAGCCTCCTTTAGGAATTGTGGAAATAGGTGGGTGATGGTTAGGGGAAGAAAGATGAGACGGACAAAATGAAGACAGAAGAGAAGCGAAAGGCTATCTGTGGAATATTACTACCCCAGCATTTGCCTAAATGGAGTTCAATTAAATAAGTGTCAATACAAAAATAATAAATCAACCCCTTTTGATGCCTTGTAGTTAAAAACTAATTTTTGGAACCTAAATTTTACTTAAACATGTGTACTTATCTATAAACGAGTAGTATTAGAATCTTATACAAAATAAAACATTTTGTTTTAAGACAGTAATCGATTTAAAATAACTTTAAAAAATGGTTTGTGTGGTTTCGAAGCTACACTAATTGTTGTTTATTGATTTAGTATCTGCTTTCGGAGGAGTATGGTAACTAACATTGTGACACTAGAATTTTATATAGATATTAGATTTAAACTTAGTAGTAGGTAGTACTTCCTTAGGAAAGTCTACATATCTTTATTCAAATCGCACTAACCTCTATAGACTTATTTTTAAGAATTTTTTATTAGGGACGAAAAATTCTATCTTAAGATACGGGTAATTTTCACCCTTCTAATTGTTTAAGAAAATTGATATGACATCAGAAATTAGTATTTTCATATTCTTTTTCCATGTATCAAATTTTATTTCAATCGTATTGAGCGTTTTTGACTAATTGACGAAAAACCTTATGGTTGTTCTACCAAACGGATCTTGGGACACCCTGTGGGGATCACAATGTAACCTAAAAAAAACCTTAACAATTTCTACGTTTTAGCAAAGAGCTTTTCATTAAATAGAAGTTTGCATTGCATTTCAAACCTTATTTGTTTAGGAAATTCGTGAAAGAAAAAAAAAATAAACAAACAGTTCATTATCTTTTTTCTTTTTTTTTTTAATTAAAAGTGTACGACAAAATATGAATCGTCCCACAGTGAATAATAAAAGATACAGACTACATTCTGTTTTTTTTTTATTTCCCACGTTCGTCTGCCATTGGCAACGATCTCGGCCTTCAGCAGCACATAGACGGCGCATTAAAACATTAAAACGACTAAATTAGCAACTCTTTAAAGTGCTTGTACTAACATCTAAAACACAGATACACAGATACATACACATCACAATTACAGTGGTTTTAAACTCGACCTTGGTTACACGTGTTTTCTTTGAATACTAAGTGGTTATTGTCACTCAATTTTAAAAGAAGAACACAACAAATTAGACGAATTCAACAGATAACGAAATGCATTATGTATCCGCATCTGTAAAACCGTTCAAATTACAATTTTCAACCTATAAAATCGTTAATCAAAATTACAGCAGTTTTTCTCAAAAAAAGAATTAGAAAAACCATATTATTTCCCAAACCAATTTTTTATAGCAATTTTTCTGCTTATTTTGATAAATTATAACATTTAGGGTCACTACAATAAATTGTTAAATATCACGATTTTGGTGGTCAAAATAAGTCATTTTTGCGTTCAAAGAATTTAACATAATTTTTAGGTACGTCTTTTTAGGGTTCCGCACCTCAAAAGGAAAAAGCGGAACCCTTATAGGATCACTTCGTTGTCCGTCCGTCTGTCAAGACCCTTTTTCTCAGGAACGCGTGGAGGTATCAAGCTAAAATTTATACCAAATACTCAGGTCTATTGGCCCTTGGAGCTTTGAAAAAATCAAACTTCTAAGCCAACGCAATCAAAAGATACAGCCGTTTATGCCGCAAATTTTAGAATCAAAACCTACAGGATACTTCCCGTGAACTCAGAATCTTTAAATTTGGTTCGGAGCAACGTCTTATATATAGCACAGATAAAGGAAAAATTGCGAAAACCGTAAATATTTAGTTACATCATATAATAAAAATATTTTTAATAATTTTAAAGTTACTACCCCTTTCCCCATGAACGCGTAGAGATATTAAATTGAAATTCATATCAAATATTCAGGTCTATAATACCTTTATGCTGTAAAAAAATCAAATTTCTATGTCAACGCAATCAAAAGAAACAGCAAAAATTCCGAAACCCTTAAATTTTTAGTTACATCACATATATACAAGTTTCTACGGAACCCTCGGTGCGCGAGTTCGATTCGCACATTTTTTTAACAAACAGGAGTTTATGATAGAATGCTTTCCTTAAAAGACTCACCAACAAACATCTGAAATAAATCTATGAAGCTTCTCCCAATTTAAATGAAAGTTAGAAGTACAGTCAAACTTCGATAACTCGAACTCTCAAACTTCTATTACTTGAATCGAATATCTTGATAACTTGAAATTTGGCGCCAAATTCATGTAAATCAAATTTTCTGGGGGAATCTCTTAATAATGGACGATTTTCACGTCTCTTTTTAATAGGAGTACTATGCAATTAAGCACTGAGGATGTTCAGTTTCTACGATTATTTGTCTTTTGACCAAAATTTAAATCTTATAAAAAAATGGAGTTGTACAATAAAAAAAAAAGATGTTAATATCTATCTGTATCATGAAATAAATACATACAAACGCTCCTTTACAAAATATAAGAATATACATGCCTATGTATGTAGTAGGTATTATTCAATAATTCGAAGTTTCGTTTGTGTTACATGATAATTCGAGTTATCGAAGTTCAACTGTACTTATTTTAGTCATAAAATGTAGGCGATCAGTAAGAGGCGGAGCTTATAATGCCCGAGCATTCAGAAGTTAGGTATATTCCTGTGCTGATAGAAGGTTTTGATACCCAAAACATTTAGGTAATGTGGGCGGAGCTATATATCCCTGTTTATCCCAAGATCGAAGCTTACGAGATCCTAAAATACCCCTCTCAAGTCATCAATGCTAAAACAATGACTTACTATATAATAAATGCTGACATGCATCCGGCACCTGCAAAAACGCGATTATCAGTAGAAATGTCTTAGAAATAGAAAATAATATAGTAAGCACTTATGTTAACTTTAATGCTATTACACATAAGTAAAATCAGTCGTAATTTGGAAACGAATCCAACAAGTTTTTTCTTTACAGCTCCTTCTCAGCATAACGTATTTTTATTAAATAAATAAATTCTTTTTTAAAAATCGAATCTGCTTGGGAAGAAAAATAACTCTCAGCTGCAATTTAATATTTATTATGGTAATCGTGTGGCTAGCCATACACAACAATCAATAATGCCGGTCACTGTACATGACCTTCAAAATAATCAAGCACAAACACATTTTTCTATGTATCAATAATTGTAAGTAGCCATATACACACATAGCACATAAGATACAACCAACCACACCGGTGCGATGTGTACAAATTGGTTAACACCCACGTTCATTAGCAGAATGGTGTGCAAGCACAAAAACATACATACATTGTAGTAGATCAACATAAAAAAGAACTGTTGATTACGCATGCTTGCCTTCTCTAAACTGCTAAATGTAGATAAATAAGTCTATTTATTGGTTGCTGTACTTCGCGGGATTCAAGGTCATCTGCAAACGTACAGAACTAAATAAATATGTACACGTTCAGATTAAATTAGACAGGAGTCAAAAGCTATTACCATCATTTAATGTCTTCTTAAAGAATCAACAATAGATCAACAGATAATTTATAATGTAGGTAGGTACTTATATTTCTTACTAAGTTTCCATGCCATACCGGTGTATACACGGTTGAAATTATAGAAACTTCGATTTCATACAATGACGACCGCCGAGACCAGAGAAACCAGCTCTGATCTCGTGTTGCTAACTTTATAGCTTTGATTTTTAGTTATCTGTGCGCGCGCAGCTTCCGCTTCCTTATAAAATATTATTTTATAAACCCCAAAGGAAGTATAAATTTTTTTTAAGCACATTCTATTATTTTTCCTATAACATTCACAGAATTTGTGAATATTTTTGTAGTTTCTCCTGAAAAAATAATGTAAATATATACGTACAGCAGAATCGTTTTATTATTTATCATCTGACTTATTCATGGTTTAAATAAAAGATGTCTGGTCCACGATTTTAATGCACAAGAAAGACAAATATAAATTACTACGTATTCCGTTCTTAAGGTAATATTAGAATAGAAAAGGTGTTAGTTAGACATCATTGTCTGCAAAAATACTGCTTTTAAATTTTTTTTTGTTACTTGGAGTACGTCAACTCATACTATACATAATATAACCTATAATTTTATCCTGTCAACCACCTGTCAACATTTGACATTACGATTTTATTCATAATACATCTTATTCGGGGACACGTGATGGAAAGGATAAAATATTTTTTCTATACTTTTGTGGATTCTAATCCTTTTCTTACCCTTCATTAAAACGAGTAGAGTAAATGACAGATTGCTCCTGGTGTCTCTGATTATTTCATGCACATTCTTGTTAAATTTTATAGGCTATATCTACATCCATTATGTGTAAACCTTGTAAGTATATAAAATAAATAATGTTTAGGAATTATACCATTACGTTTATTATGTATTATATACGAGCAAAGGCAGAGCGTGTGTCCTTGAATCCTCGGAAAAAAATGATTAATCGTCATTCTGATCATGCAAAAAGAAATTCGCGGCGCGCTACGGTTCGCTCAATGCTAAAACGGCAGGCTAGCCTTTCGGGAGCCCCCATCGTCATCATAGTCGTTGTCGTCGTCGTCGTACCTCCTTTTTTCCACGGCACAGCCTGTCGAAATTAACGACGTACGCGAACCATCGAACAGCGGTGGAGAGAGACGACAAGAGGCAGCAACCCTCATAAAATTAACATAATAAATATAAAGACGTCCATATACTTAACGCGATCGTGGAGATGGTGCAATTGTTACACGAAACGGTAATCGTATCCATAATATTACCATCGTAGGCCAACTGCAGCCATCCGACCCAATAAATATATGTAGGTCTAGTAGTAAAAATCTCCTAAAAAATCATTCAGAAGGATGGAGGGGTTGCTAAAGATCTAATTTCTTTTCCTCTTTTAATTAAAAGCTCGTTATAGGGCTAATGTCACATGAAGGAATCGGAAAATAAGATCGAGACCATCGCATTTTATCTAGTCTCCTTAAGGGGGTGATAGGGATCCAAATTAAAAGAAAAACATCAATTAGAGAAAGAAAATTGCCAGGACAAAACTTACATATAAAATGAATAGATTTTTTAAAGAAATATTGAAAAAGAAACGAAAAACGTAGTGGGAAAAAATTACAGTGGTGGCGGTTCATAAACATGCAACAATATGCCTAGTCGTTTATTATCTACCTTCATAAAACAAGGCAAATTAATATTCATTAAGTGTTATACTTGTATTAACCAAAGAAAGTGTAAAACTTTTTGAGTTTTCATTTTATTGAATCCTTTGTAATATTCAACTTATAAATAGGAATTAATGTGCTGCATTCAAAGCAGCTCGTGTTTTTTATTTCCTGTAGCTACCTACTTAAAAAGGAGCTAAGTATCAGTTAGGGGCTGTTCATAAAATACGTCACGCTAAAATTAGCTTTTTTTGACCCCCTCCCCTTTCTGTGACCCCCCTGTAAATATTATGTCTTAAAAACTAAACACCCCCCCCCCCTAAACATGATAAATTTTGATTGATAACACACAAATTTTGATAGTCAAAAATATTTATTTTATTTTCATAATAAAATTTTAATAAATTAATTTTGTAACGAACAAATAAGTAATATTTCTATTTATCAGAAGTCCAAGGATTCTGTAAAAATTCACAATAAATTTTTTTGATGAACGGCGAACGTCACGTTGCCGTAGACCCCCCGTCCCCCCTTGTTACACTCAGCAAGACCCCTCCTCCCCCTTGTATGCGAACGTATTTTATGAACGGCCCCTTACTAATTTAAAAAGAGAATTAATTGAAGCTCTGCCCCTTGGGAAATTTTCAATACAAAATTAGAAACTAGATGAAACAGTAAAAATTATTAAAAATCGTTACAACAACCCCCGTGTTAACACGAAAAGCTGAAAGGGGTTCTACAATTTCTATGAATGTGAATATTAAAATTTTCCTCTGAAATTAAACAGAAGCTACAGTAACAAGTGAAGTGATCTTATACCTAATGATAAATATTTAATTTTATTCTTAGGTTTGTTGCTAAATTTGCTTTATTTACCATGGCTGCAATTGAACCGTGCCCCACACGATGATGCCAAGCTTGCAAAACAACCGGAGATATTTGCATACTCACTACTGTGTATAAAATAACACAACAATAATATCGATTTGCCGTGTTTGCAAAATCGCAACAGTAGGTTGATAGTGTTTGTTATACAATTTTGCAAACTACATGCTAACGAGTTAAAAATTAACATACAAAACAGGTGGGCCGAACGATTTACAGATTTGTTCATTTTACTATCACTGGTATTTCTACATGGGTCTCAATCAACAGTCTAAAATTAATAAATAAAATTAAAAAAGATCCTAAAAATTGTTTTATATTAGTCCTAATGCACCGTGTTGTTTCAGCTCAGAAAATTTATATAATACAATAAAATGTAAAAAATCGTCCATATCAGTTATTTTTTAATTGCAATAAATGGCCATTAATAAAAGACTGGTAAATATGTGCTTGTTATTATTGCATTAAAAATTGTTCTAGACGTGATATATTTTGAACAATTCATATGACGTTTTGATAAACAAATTTACGTGGTAGCTTTTGATAGTGATAAAAGTAGAAGAGGTCGAAATGTTTCTTAAAATTTTGATTAAATACTTTTTAATTCAAACGTGATTTCTCAGTCGTGATAAAAACTTTTTTTAAATTCAGATTTTCTTAATTATATTCAAATCCACAACAGAGTGTACAAGTACATACTGATATGTAACAAATAAGTAAAATAAAAATATTTTGTGTAAGGATCTTATTCTTATTCAAAGAAATCCAGAATGACCACAGTTTTCATAACTAGAGTGTTCAAAGAGTTACTTGTTAGTAGGATTGGAGAGGACATGGTACATTACACCATTTTTAATAAACTCATTAATTAAAAAGATTAGCAATAAATTATTAATTAGTCAGTTCAGTCAATTCGAAAACGAAAAAAAAAAAAAATGAAAATCCAATGTAGATAACTTACAGTAAAATTATAAAGGGATTTTTTTAAATATGAACCTACCTAAAAGAAATTCAGTATCTATAATAATTTATAATGCCCTAATACATTCGAGTTTGTCGGTATTAAAATTGTGAAATTATCTAACAGTTTTTTAATTAAATAAACCAATCCAAGTACCTATGTATGTAATACCTAATGACACCTTATCTTTACTTTTACATTTACCTAATTAAAAGAACAGTTATAGGTAATACAAATAGCTTCTGAGAAATATGTATTAAAAAAATGTGACGTATACTTTTTCCAACTTATAGGTAGGTACCTATTAGCTATTACATATTTCAAATTTTAGTTTTCCTACCTAGGCCAAAATGAGGAGGTCCCAACCCCAAAGTCCGTCCCCATTGTTGCTGAGCCTGGGCCCCCTGTATAATTGCCGTCACCGACATCATAGGTTTCTCTTTCTTCAACATTTTCATAATCTGTTATCACAGCTCCTCTATCACAATCACAATACAACAACAACGTAGGTAGAAACTTCTTTGGTTGTTCACAACAATAACAACTATCTATCACCCGTTTACACCACTTGTTTAGGATTCGCAAATTTAATAATATATAGATAGTACCTAATCTTCACGCGTTAACCATTCCACGACAATTCACTTTCACACGAGCCGCAACGTCAATATAAACTATCGAAACAGATACAGATAAGGATTTCCACTTTTTTATCTTTCGTCGCGCTCATATAGGATTCCTTAAAAACAATAAAAATATCACGTCAGCGGCGATAAAATTTGCAAGGCTACGACCGCTAAAAATAATACACCACCGACTGAGTACAGCGCTTTTTGCCTCTGTGAATGCTTGTTGGCCAAATGTAGCTGAAACAACATTCCGCCACGAAAACGATTCCAATTATTATTTTAAACGACAACGCACGTGCTCGGTGACAGCATCCAAAACATTACTTTGCCGGTTTCCGAACTTTTCAAAACATACTCCGGTAATCCACTCAATCCGCACAACAATAATAAAATGACTTTTTATTGGTTGGTTCACAACAATGAAGAAGCGTTCGTCAATCTATTGGTCCTTGACCTTAACAATCAACCAATCAACTATCTGCCGGGTTCCGATTGGTACCGCAACAATCGATCGAGTGTTTGCCGGTTTCCGATTCGTGGTCGCATGAACAATCGATTATCGACAACAATCGATTGCGCTTGTTTTTCGCAATCGCAACCGTCTGCCACATAGGCCGCAACAATCGAACTGTGCCGGTGGCGTAGTGCAGTTTCACTTTTGTTCGGCGAGCGTGTTAGTAGAGAGCACGGCACCGCGGCGTCGGCGTACAGGATTGATCACAGGCCACACGGTGAAACGAGAAAGAGAGAAAGAGCGTAGAAGCGTGGGCGCCAAAACTCCAAAAATCGCATGCGTTATGTCGCTCGTTTGTTTCGCCGCGGCCTTTGAAAACAATCGAGCTGTTTCCTCCGCGTCCTTCGTTTTGCCGGTTGGTACTGCTGCCTGCCTGACTGGCACTGGCGCTCAGCGATCAACGCAAAACAACTGTTGAACTGATGTTAGGTATTGCGCTTTATTTCATGCACATTGTCCACAAAACCACCAGACATATTACCATTTTTCAATGAACATTTCTAAATTAACAAAATTTAAACCCTTTCATGAGCAACGGCCCCTTCGATCTTATCGAATGTCTGTCATGTTGCCAACTTAAATCTTAATAAATGCCTCCCTAAGATTTCTTGTAAGTCAGTTTCTAGCCAATCAAAAAATCAAAATCTCAATTTTATGACTTCAATAATTGCGAAAATATTATAGGTACATAATGGCAAATTTTTTTTTGTGAATCCTCACTTTTTTCCATGACCACCTACTTCAACCCAATCGTTGTAATGGTAGATAACCCTTAGCCTCTCGCCGATAATAAGAGGGAGAGGGGGGTTTGGTGTCGGGGGGTGGAAGTGTGTCTAACACATTGTTTTTTCTATACATGAAGTAGAAACTGTTTTGGGTAGTGAATCAAAGAGTGACCATAATATACCTATTAGAATTTTCTAAAACAGGAATTTTCCAGATTTTTTAAGAATGTTGCAGGGTGTTTAAAAACGCTCTAAGAAGTAAAAAACTTTTTTTATAACATTCCAGAATGATTTAGAATGTTCCCAAAAATGATTTGAAATGATCAAAAATGTTCCAGAACATTCAAGATCTTTCAAGAATGATCTAGAATGTTCCATAAAATTTAAAAATGTTAGAGAATGTTTGGAATTATTACAGGGTGTTTTGGAATATTCCCGATTTTTCGCAAATATTCTGGAATGCTCCATCAAACGTGTGATATATTCTTTCCTGGTCAAGGCCGGGTATGGTATTTCAGCTAGTTTGATTATAAAAAAATCTAGAAAAATTACTAGGCGTCCAAAACTATCTCAATATATTTTTGAAACATTTTAATGTGTTTTTGTTGTTTTACTAAAAATTTGTTTAATATAGAACCATCAGAAGATAATTCATTTACAAGTTATTATTTTACCAAACGAAACTTTTAGTATTATTTTAGATTTAGAAAAATGTGAAATACCAACATGAGTATTTTTAACTACAAGGTGGTCAAATTTTAATATTTATATTAGACAACTCAGAAACTGTACCTAATAAGAGATACAAAAGAATTCATTGGTGTTTTTAAAAAAATGGCTACAGTCTTTTGTTTTCGAGTTATAAGCAAAAGTAAAAAAATATGAAATTTTATTTTTGTTATTACAGGCTTTCGAAATGTCGAATGTGACCCCACATTATATCAGTGAAACGAGAAAAAAAAATCTTTTTGACTATGCTTATTATTAAAAACAACCAATATATGGATATTATGTAGCATAAACTCAAAATTTTATTTATATCTACATAACTGGAAAACAAAAGACGACAGCATTTTTTTGAAAACACTGATGAATGTGTCTCAAGAAAAATGATCGAGAAGCTAAGTTTATTTTATCTCTTACAGTTATTGAGTTGTTCTATAGATACAAACTTCGAAATTTGCCCACCCGGTGCACTTATTAATAATGATTAAAAAAAAGGAATTTCTAAATATGTATACAAAACATCACGCAAAAGATAAAATAAGAAACAGAGTAAGGTCGAGAACATTAAAAACAAATTGACAATAAAAATAAGATTAATAAAACATCATTTATACTCATTAGCAAACCTTTCTCTTTATTATAATTAATTTGCCTGGCAATTATTGTATAAAAGTATAGCTGCGCATTTGTCTCTAACAGTCAATATTACTTATTTATTAATTTCCTTATCATGCGATTGCTCGGTTCACTTATTACCTATTACTATAACAATTTTATGATAGGTATAGATAGGTACTAAAATCGCCAGCAGGTACAAGTGAAACGTCAAAAATGCGTGGCAACTGTCTAAATAATTCCAATTATAAGCGGATTCTCTCCGTGTTATTTGCGGATTCCGAAACGCGCCAATGTCACCAACTCGAACAAAAATAGCCACGACACTAATTTATAATACACGATGATACTCACTCAATAAATATCTACATATGTATGTAAAATAGCGATAATTTGTAAGTAAAACTTCTTGGATAACAACAAACAGAAATAAGAAAACGAAACCAGAATGATTAACCTATTTCCATATTAAAATGGTATTTTTCTAGTTTGGTGGCAGTTACAAACATGTGTAATGTATTTTAATTATTATAGTGCATATACCATACCTACTCTGAAAAGTTTAAGATTGCAGACGCCCATAATTAATTCTAAACTGTATCAATCAATCAACAACAAAAATAATAACGCAAAAGTCCGTAAATTCTACGCATATTATTTGAATAGGTAGAACAGTTTTTTTTATATTAAAGACAGCGATATTTTAAAAAATTACGAAATTTCAGAAAGCACACAAGACTTCGTAACGGGTGTCGTAAGTTAAGTTGAAAATTTTATGCTTATTTTAACAAAAGTTAAGACTCTCGTTACTTATTACGAGGGTGTCTTCCCACCTCGGGACCTCATAAGAAGATTCTAAATAGTGATGAGCAAAATTGGTCTTGGTCTTGCGAAAAAGCAAGACCAAGACCGAGACCAGACGAATTTGATCAAGACCAAGACCAAGCCTAAGAGTGTCCGAGTCTTGGTCTTGCTTTGTTCATCACTATTTCTAAAAAGATAATTCACCTTCTTTTTAAATGAAAAAAACGTATCGCGATTGTAACAATATACAGGGTGATCGTTTTCCCCCTACCCCCTAGACGTATCTACAGATTGAACTGGAGTATCGTTTTTAAATTACATTTTAACAAATTTTTTCAGTTTATTTTCATTTTTAAGTCGGATGGCATTTCCTTTTTTATTCACCTTGACATGAAGTAGGTACATAGTAAGTTTGATTCCTTCAGATCACAAGGTTACGGTATGTAAAGGCAACAATTTACTATTAATAAACAGTATATATATTAACATGTTTGCCCGAATTCAAGTGTGTTATTAGGACTCATAGGTATATAGAAGTACATGAATTAAACTATGTAATATGCAGGTATAAATCGTGGATCCTGAACTGGGAATTAAAAATGTGTGAGTTAATGACAATTAAGACGCTGGTCCCAAAGTGTGAATGGACCCTTTTTATTTTTAATACATGTTTTATGGGTTATATGATGAAAGGAGCAAATTATTACTTGAAACAAGAGATACTTTCCAACTTACTCTTAGTATGTACTTATTTATTTTTTGCCATAATGGTGTAAGCCCCAGACAAATTAATAATTACATAATAAGGCTAAAACAGCTTATTTAATTAAATTATTAGTTTTTAAGTTTTGTACCGTTCTAATAAATTAATATATATAATAAAAAATTCCAATGGTTACTTATTTTTAAATTTTATCAAACGTAAATAACCGGCATAAGACAGCGGAGTACAAAAATAAAATTCTGTCTTGAAACGTATCTATCACTTTTCCTTCAAAACTGATTGTAAACATTTTACATGTTTGTGTAGATGTAGGTATGTAGGCAGTGGCGAAAATTCAAATCTAGGAAACAGTACTTATCTGTTGCACAATTATGCACTAAATTCAAAACTATTCAAGTATTGTTTATTGAAATAATAATTATTGCGAATGTTTAATTACTACTGTCGCTGCATGTAAAAAATGTAAATCATCGAACAAACCCAAACAAGAAGTATCGATAGTTTACTACAATTTGTTATTAAATGTAAACCGTAGTAGTATGCACCTAATTGCTTATTTGCAATTCCGGGTTGTAGTGTTTATTAGTTCGCAACAACAAATATATATACCAACATATTGTAACGTTCGTGGGTTTAACAAATTCAAACTCAGACTTGTAACAGCAACAACAATTTATTTTCACTAATTATTGCCAAAAACGTAAAACACTATAAAATTATTCCTAAACTTAGATAACAAAGTAGTTGTTTCCGCTTATTTAATGTCACTTTTCACTGCGCTATTTATTTCTTTCGCGTCTCGATTTATTTATGATTGCACTTCGACCACTGTCAATTTATTATTATTGTCGGCGATCGTCTCTTCCTTTATATACTCTTTTGTTCAATTTCCAGAACTTTCTCGAGATCCCTGGAAATGCCGGAATTAGTTTCTTTTCCTCTGAACTGCCTAACTGCTTTCCCGGAAGGCAGGTACAACACACATGTTTACAAATACGACGCACATCAACGAAGTCGCCGCGGTTATCGGCTAATCGATTAAATCGTTCTAACACACGTGTACCCGATCCCACACAAACATACTCGTGTTTGCTACACTGCCCCCTCCTTAAAGATGTTTCGTCCCGAAACCTTTCCGCTGTACGTTTCGTAGGATCATGCCGGAATCTACAGTTCTCACCTTCACGACATCCGCCCCGGGAATAGAAGTAACAGTCCACGGTCTTCTCAAGATTTGTCCGATTCGGTTTGCAGCAAACCAAAATGTCCACTCCAGTACGGCGGAACAGGACCTCGATCATGTTCCGCACAATCCGCCAATCTAAGTTATCCAGTCCACAGCCCAGCTTTGGAATAGCCAGCTTTTGTAAGTTATTCTCCAGAAGATGGTTGCGGAGTTCCACTACTGCGTCCCAAAGATCCCTATAAGTTGGTTTATCAGAGCATCTTCTTTTAGTGACTAGGTAATAGATATTGCGTCGTCCGTCAGGCAGGCACAACAACCTTCTTTTATTTTGTACTTGGTCTTCAAGACGTTCCCACCCGTCAAATCTGCGTTTAAACTCGGACGCGATACCACGGCTCGTTCTGAGATCTTTTGAAACGCAATGGGCCAGAGAATATTCCTTAGATATGGCAAAGAGGTCTTGGGGGATTTCTTGTGTCACTCCAAATCTCCTGTTGACATGGGGGCCTTCCTTCATGAACTCTTCAAATGTGGGTTCGGAGGGAATAGCTCTTAATAATCTAGCCCGCGCCTCCTCCTCATTGGCCCCGGCGAATGGAGCCAAGCGATTAAAATGAACTATCCTCGGCTTCCCATTCGGAGTTCTCTTAATTCTATAGATCACGTCGTTAATCCTCTTCACTATTTCGTAGGGTCCTTCCCAATTCTGTTGGAACTTAGGTGATAGTCCACGGCGACGACGAGGATTATACAACCAAACAAGATCTCCAGCCTGATAACCACCTGCTGTAGCTTTGATATCGTAGTTGTCTTTAATTCTGTCACTAGCAATTTGCGTGTGCAAACGAACCGACTCGTGGATATCGTTAAGCTTCCTTCGGAGGTTGGTAACATATCCTTCTCCAGCCAAGTCATCTCCTGGTTTACAGCCGAATTTGAGGTCACAAGGTAGTCGTAGCTCCCTTCCAAAAAGGACACTGGCAGGTGTCTGGCCAGTCGTTTCATGGACAGATGAACGGTATGCCATTAAAAATAATGGCAAATAGCGGTCCCAGTCTCTTTGGTGATCAGACACTACCTTGGAGAGATATTTAATTAAGGTCCGGTTCATTCGTTCAACCATGCCGTCCGACTGTGGATGGAGTGGAGTAGTTCGAGTTTTCCTTATTCCTAGGAGCTCGCATATTCCACGGAATATAGTTGATTCGAAATTCCTCCCTTGATCTGAATGCAACTCCAAGGGTACCCCAAAACGACTGATCAGCTCTTTCACCAACTCCTCAACTATGGTTTCCGACTCCTGGTTCGGAAGGGCATAGGCTTCTACCCACTTGGTAAAATAGTCCATAACGACCACGATGTACTTGTTACCTTTTTCGGATTCTGGGAATGGACCTGCCACATCGATTGCGATTCTTTCAAAGGGGCCACCGACATTGTATTGACGCATTGGCGCCCTTGGCCTTTTCTGTGGTCCATTACTTGCAGCGCAGGTGGTACACCCCTTACACCAATTCTTGACATCTTCCTTGCAGTTCACCCAATAAAATCGTTCTCGAATCTTCCCAAGCGTCTTCGTCACTCCAAAATGACCACCCGATGATCCATCATGAAGGTACTGCAACACCTCTTTAACCTTGTTTCGAGGAATAACCAGTTGCTTCCTATCTTCCTCTCCGTCTGTACTTTCCACAACACGCTTCAGGATGCCATCTTCCAAGACCATTGAGTCCCACTGGGCCCACAACGATTTTAGTACTTGGGTACAGGAAGAAATTTGTTGCCACGTTGGTCGTTTTCCGTCTCTTTTCCATTCCATCACTTTCTTCAAGTCCGGGTCGTTTTCTTGGTCTTTTCTTATATTTTCAGGTAACCACTCGTCATTGACTACCGTGACGCGTCGAATTGTTTCTTCGTTCTTTTCCATTCGATCGCACTGCTTGCAATCCGCTTGACAGGGTCTTCTGGAAAGTGCATCGGCATTCTTGTGCCCTGTTCCAGGCCGATGCTCTACATCAAAGTCATATTCCTGTAGTTTCTCGATCCATCGAGCTACCTGGCCTTCCGGATTCTTGAAATTCAGAAGCCATTTTAAGGCTGCATGGTCGGTGCGTAGGGTGAATTTTCGTCCATATAGGTATTTGTAAAAGTGTTCTACACCTTTGACTACAGCCAGCATCTCTCGCCTAGTAACACAGTAGTTTCTTTCGGCCTTTGATAAGGTCTTGCTAAAATAGCCAATTACCCTCTCTTGGCCATCCTGTAACTGCGAAAGAACGGCTCCTATTCCCACATTGCTGGCGTCGGTGTCTAAAATGAACGTTCCATCGGGCAGAGGATACACCAGTACGGGGGCTGTGATTAAAGCCTGCTTTAAAGTCTCAAATGCCGTTTGACAATCCGAATCCCAATGAAATTGGCGGTCACCTTCGGTTAAACGAGTCAAAGGTTTGGCGATATTGGCAAATCCATGAACATAGCGACGATAATACGTGCACAAACCCAAGAAGCTTCTAATGTCGTGGATATTTTCAGGCACTGGCCATTCCATCACGGCCTTTATCTTCTCTGGATCCACGGCCACGCCCCTTGCTGATACAACATGCCCCAAGTAGGAAACTTCTTCTCGGAAAAGGTGGCACTTTTTCGGACTGAGTTTCAAATTAGCCTCACGTAACCGCTGGAATATCGCTTGCAAATTCTGCAGGTGTTCATGAAAGGTGCTTCCTATTACTATGATGTCATCCAAGTATACCAAACAGGTCTTTCCAATTTGATCACTCAAGATTTTCTCCATCAACCTCTCGAATGTCGCCGGGGCATTGCATAACCCGAAAGGCATAACTGTAAACTGCCATAGGCCCGTGCCGATCGAGAATGCGGTCTTTTCCTTGTCGGCAGCATCTAAAGCAACTTGCCAGTATCCGCTCTTCAAGTCGAGTGTGGAAAACATTTTCGAGCCAGCAAGCATATCCAAGGTATCATCAATCCGTGGTAGCGGATAACTGTCTTTCTTGGTTACGTTGTTGAGCTGTCGGTAATCCACACAAAAACGGGTTGTTCCATCCTTCTTCTTTACTAATACTACCGGTGATGTCCATGGACTTGATGATGGTTCAATTATGCCGGTCTCCTGCATTTCGTGGATTATTCGCTCTGCTTCTTCCTTCTTCGCCAGGGGCAATCGTCTGGGTCTTTGACGAATAGGCTGCGCATTACCGGTATTGATCTTGTGTTTTACGATATTGGTCCTTCCCCTACCATTCTTGGCAGTCTCAAAAACGTCGACATTCTGACAAAGTAGATGCTGCGCTTTGCATTTCTGCTCACTGGTTAGATTCCTACCATATCTGTCAATCACTCCACTTATTTCAACAGGTACTGTTTCCAGATTTACCTTTCGGGTTACAGCCTCCTGCCCGTCTTCTAAGAAATAAAATTCTTCACCATTCAATCTCAGAACGCGTCTTCTTAGATTCATGTCAAAATCGTACTTTTGCAAAACATCCAGCCCAAGAATAACGTCATCTTCAATATCTGCCACAAGCACTTGGTGATCAAACACAGTCTTACCGATTTCGAGTGTCACGTTAGCTTCGCCATGAACAACCACTTTCTCTCCGGTAGCTGTACGCAGAACCCACTTAGTTGACATATCCCGGCTAGGACCCTCAACTACGCTGGGCTTCACTATGCTCCTAGTGGCCCCGGTGTCCAAAAGAAACACGCATCTTCGTCCATTTATTTTTCCGTCTAGGAGTAGACTGTCATGCTGGTGCTTCAAGGCCTTCGTAAAAGCGATAAGTTCGGGGTCTTTGTGTCTGTGGGTCAACGTTTGCCCCGTTACGTCGACCCTATCTAGTTTTCCTGCTGTTGAGGTTGAGTGCTTGTGGAAGGATTATTTTTCCTACACTGCCTCCTCGTATGACCCAGTTCGCCGCAATTCCAACATCTTAGTCTTCGAGTTTCTTTGTCGAACTTGGAGATGATTCGACAGACGGTTTCTTCTAAAGATTCTGACGAATCCGTTTCTTCCCGCAGTAGCCGAATTCTTCCCTGTTTGCTATAGGCCCGTTTAACAGTTTCGTATTCCAATGCACGAGCCAATGCATCAGCTAGCGTCTTAGGTCGGTCTAGTCGTATCCGTTGTTGAGTGTCATTGTCCCGAAGTCCATCCGTAAATGCCTCCACTGCCAACCGTTCCATCAATTCTTCTGGAGTATTTGGATATGCCAGTCGAGATAGTCTTGCAATATCTGCCTCGAATTCTTGCAGGGATTCCGTTGACTTCTGCTGACGGGTTTTCAATTGGATGTGATACACCGCTGTTAGGTGAGCCTCACCGTAGCGCAACTCCAACCGTTTTACCAACTGTTCATAATCTGTCAATTCTTCCGGGGACAGGGTGTTCAAAATGTCACATGCATCCCCACGAAGGGCAACGGTCAACGCAGTGGCTTTTTCTTCAGGCGACCAACTATTCGCTTTGGCAGCCGCCTCGAATTGTTTATGGTATGTCGTCCATGAGGACTTTCCGTCAAACGTTGGTGGTTTTACTCGTATTTTTGACTCTGCACCGCATCCTTGGCTGGTTTGACTGACTTCGTTAAGTGTACTAGACGCATCAACATCCCCTTCGAGTGGTTTTATCTTGCCATTAAAAATAATTTCTTCCAACACTTTTATCTTTGCTTCCGTTTCTTGAAATTTCTTATTAAATTTCTCTTCCAGTTCACGTTTCAAATTTTCACTATTTTCTTCCAATTTATTTTCCAAACTTTTACTATTTGCTTCCAATTCACGTTTCAACATTTGCGACAATTCGTCTTCGAAAAGGAACGTCTCAGGATCATGGCCTTCCTTTTTCAACGCCTCCGTGAGCCGCAACTGAAGCTCCGCTTTGTTACCGCTTATCACTTCATCCCGTTCTTCTAATTCTCTTCTTAACTCGGCTACTTTTAATTCGTACAACTTCTTTGCCATTGTAATGTCTTTAACGTTTCACCCCACACCTGACACCAATTGTAACGTTCGTGGGTTTAACAAATTCAAACTCAGACTTGTAACAGCAACAACAATTTATTTTCACTAATTATTGCCAAAAACGTAAAACACTATAAAATTATTCCTAAACTTAGATAACAAAGTAGTTGTTTCCGCTTATTTAATGTCACTTTTCACTGCGCTATTTATTTCTTTCGCGTCTCGATTTATTTATGATTGCACTTCGACCACTGTCAATTTATTATTATTGTCGGCGATCGTCTCTTCCTTTATATACTCTTTTGTTCAATTTCCAGAACTTTCTCGAGATCCCTGGAAATGCCGGAATTAGTTTCTTTTCCTCTGAACTGCCTAACTGCTTTCCCGGAAGGCAGGTACAACACACATGTTTACAAATACGACGCACATCAACGAAGTCGCCGCGGTTATCGGCTAATCGATTAAATCGTTCTAACACACGTGTACCCGATCCCACACAAACATACTCGTGTTTGCTACAATATCTATTATGAAACTTGTATCAAGCACACCTATACATATATACAAAAGAATATAATTTTGTAGATCATCAGTACATAATTGGAATGTAATTTAATATTAATTTCTCACTTTTCAAAAGAAGTAGTTTGCATCGGTTACAAATATTTTTTTATTATCTGTGTCACTAACAAATTATCTATAGGTAAATATCTATGAATTTTGCATTGATATCTTTGGACTTCGAAATTGATCCTTCACATTTCCTTCGTCTTTTTTTTTTTAAACATTAATAACAACCGAACCCAACCCACAATTACAGTAGATATCTACACAAATATGCCAAAAATTAAATGATTTCGTCACAATGCTGTAAATTAATGAAAGAACACGGCCATTAATTACAACACTTACTTCAAGATTGCTAATATCCACTGCCTTTTATAAAAATAACTTTTCTTTTCAGATAATATGCATATTTACCTAATTTTACAGTTTAAAAAATAAGACAAAATATTTCTTTTCCTGATTGAATTGCATTTATCCATGACTTTGCACTATTATATATCAATGGAATTAAATTTTGTAGAAAATTCGGCTCCAAAATCGTTGATCAATTGATAATCTACAGTATGGAATTGTAACCCCCTGCAATCATAAATTTTGAACTTTACAACTTACTGAAATTTTAAGAATATTGGGGTTTGAGGTTCAGTGATAAATAAATATATAATGGGGCGAGTTACAACACTAGGTATCCAAAAATCGTTTCTTTAATTTTCAAAGTTATTGTGCTTAATTTATATAAAGGGCTGAATTTTTTACTCCATTATCATCAGTAGACTGGTAGGTATGTAGGTATCTACAATAATAATCTTTTTAGTCAAATTATGCTGATTACAATCCTGTCAAGTTGCAAGCGGAAGCAGCTGCCTCCAGGGCGTGTTGCCTCCACTCCGCCGCTGTCTCTACGTGAAGGTCACCTCTGGAAATGGATGAGAGCGTCAGTGGGGCGGTTGGCGGACGCGGGCGGCGGGAAGCACGATTCTGCGGATGTGATGCGAAACACTATCTTTTCACAACACAATCGTCTCAAGGCCATAAATAAACGCTTACATATATCCCTATATAGGCACACATACGAAATCTTATACACATTTACAGATATCTATATACAATATACCTAGTTACATTATGTATGCACATTTGTGTGTTCATTATCGACGACTAACTTTAGCGTGGTGGCTTGGATTTACCATTTGTAGTCATCACAGAATTTTGAAAAATATGTAACAAGTAACAACAGGGATTGTAAAAAGAGGTACATAAAGAAGGGCCTAGTTAGGATATTGTCGAGGGGGGGCCGAATTTGAAAACACACAAAGTAGTTTAAGAAATTAAATTGATAGGTAGGTATCTACAGTTCAAATTTTGATTTGATTGATCTTACAAAAGAAATGAAAGTTATAGTACTAATCTATCTAATGGAGTTTAGGGGGGGCTTCCCTTCCTCCCCCCTGGCCACGCTCATGTACATAATACAGTAGAACTTCGGTAACTCGAATCACCATATGACGCAAAAACATGAGGTGTCGAGACTTCAAGTTATTGGATAATAAGACATATAAATTTATTTAATGTTCTAAATAGATAGACATATAGGTAGGTAGGTAATGACATTTTTCAGTGCACCACATTCGACTTTTATATATGATTTACTTTTTAGTCAAAAGACAGTTTTTAAATTACGTTTTGATGACAAATAATCATAGAAACTCAACTGCCTCACTGTCTACGTTATTAAGAGGGATTCTCCCAAAAAATTCGACTTATCGAAAATTGTGCTAAATATTATCTTCGAGTTATCAAGATAATCGAATAATAAAAAATCGAGAGTTCGACTTAACAAGTAAAAATTACACGTTTTGTTATGGTTAATGATAATCATTATCATCATCATCATCATTGGGTGGAATTTACTCACACCTGTAATAACAAATCCGTAAGGTAATGCCCAACCGATGGCGATGGTGGAAAATAATATAAGAAAAATGCATACGATAGGATTAAGTAGTCACCGTCACGCCCGCGCAATCTCGCCCTCCACTCCCTCGCAATTCATCCCCTTTTCGAACACTTGACCTTGGCCTATAATGAACATTCCGCTCCGAAACGCGGACGAATGCTGCGTGTCAAGGTTTACTAGATCGGGCCGTCCTGGATTACATTCTGGAAGACCTTGGGTGTTGTATGCAAGAACTTTTCGCGATAAGTTCCTACGTCTATATCATTTCTAATAAGGGCCAGAAAAAAATCAGATTTAATTTCTATCAGTGGGTATATGTTCAATTAATTGGATTGTGGATTAAGTACAGAACAATTTTCTATTTCTTTCTTCTATTTAAATTCTATTAATCAGGTAGGTAAATAAACTTAATATATAAGTCGTAAATGTTATTTCAAATTAGTCTATTTATGCACTGTGCGCTTATATTCGCTCTAAATGAATTATTTTAAAATCTTTGCCAGAGAGAAATAACCCCAAATGAATAACAATTTAATTTAGTTATCTTTGAGGGGTTTAAAGCTGTTAGAGAATTAAGCACAAAATCTTTTTGCATTTTACAACAAAACCTACTTGTTCAACATTATAAATTCAGATAAACATTTTATAAAAAAAATTACTTAAATAATTCAGAATAAATTAGAAAAAAAAAAAAATACTTAGGTGGGTTTTAAAAACATATAACCTTTTTTATTCACAAGTAATATCTGGTTAGTCCTTCTCGACTAATTCCAAAAAGGTTTTGCTATTTTTTAAAGATAAAACTTCCAAAAAATAAATTTGTTGAAATATATTATACACATAATTATTAAAACTTGATAAGCTCTAAGTACCCCTATACCTACAAATAATGTGAGAAAATTTTACACATTAGTTATCTATGTACTTCCAAAATTATTATAAAGCAACTGTAAAACTTGTCCTTGTACAATGTGAAATACCTCTGCAAAATTTATTTGTCCGGTTCGTTATTTACAACGGGCAGATGCCAAAATACCATTAAGCATACAAAATCGGTTGGTATGCACATTTATGCATATGTACTTACATTTGCAATAGATGTTTATACATAGGTCACATGTTCGACAGGACGAGTATATGTGAAGGAAAATAAACATTCAGGTAAAAATGCACAAATTTTATGCCCTGTTTGTCACACAACAGAAACACAAATAGGTAAATGATTATTTTTATAATTTTTCAGTTAATTTTTTATAAATTATTATAGATAAAAGAAATCTGCGCTATTGTGTAATTGAATAACAGTTTTAGAAAAATTATAATTTCCATATGTAGTCATCATAACAACCTTCAAACTATTCATTTCTGTTATTGTACCATGATTAGATAAGGTATTTTTTTATCAAAAGGTGCAAGGTCACGGAACGAAATTATTTATGTTTGAAAATATAAGGATATTTTATGAGCAAATTGAAATACACAGTAATCTTACTAATAAGATCACCATCTGTTTATTGTTTATGTTACTTAACAATTTTGTAAACTAGCTAATTATATAGGATGCAAACTGGCCAAATGTCTTGTTATTTTGATGGAAAATCATCTTTCAATTACGAAAGCTACGTAGGTGTGTGTATTCACTAATTTGTATTCTATTTAGCTATAACAGTTTACAATTACAAATTTGTGGCAAACTTATACATCACAAGGAGAGTGCACTGACCAAGCTGTGTTCCTGGGTGGTTTGCAAAATATCCACAGTACCTACACTAATAGGACATACATGTGCATTTCAAAAAGCTTAATGTTGTTAGTTACACTTGTAAAAAAAATATGTAATAGGTTTTTTACTAGTTTTTTAAATTATAAGGTGACACCTGTATGTGAAAGTATGTACTTTTAATTTAAGCAGGTGCCTGCTCATATTCATTATAAATAAAAAGTTCTTGAACAGTTATAAACGTAACTATACCTAGCATTCCAATGTGTGCACTTAAAATAACATGTTGAAACATTTAACCCAATTTCTAAAACATAAGTAGGTACGTTTCTTATCATTCATTCTAAATGAATTTAACATTCAGTAACATTTTTCAACACAAAGTGATAAAATGCCACGTAAAGTTACTTGGGCAATATTAATTATAAAAAAATACATAAAATTATATTTAATCCAGAAATGCGGTCACTGAACCAAATAATTCGACCCTGACTTTGCCATTGCCCTTAAATGTATGTCATATGTTGGTTTTTGGGAAACTATCAAACAAAAATTTACTATACCTCTATCAGTCGAATCCATGGCAAGATCCTGATAAGCACCACTATTACTAAGCACCAAAACACTAAAATTCACTTTAAAAAGTTGAAATAAACCCACAGCCTACTTTCGATTTAGTAAACATGGCCGAGTACGTCTGGCAAAAAGTCCGACTGTTGATATTTGAGGAGGTCTTTCAATTAAACTAATATCCGATTTAACGAATACGTATGTCTATATTACACAAAACCCGAAAAGCCATTCTAAAACTCAAAAACTTACAAAATTTTAAACGGTTTAGGTAAATGAACTTATGTGTTTATACTGTTCGAAAATCACTAAAGGGGGCGACACGTCACGAACCTGTTTATTTTATAATATGTCTAAATAACCCATAACCGGTACCTACAGTTTGTACAATAGAAAAACAATATTGAAGAAATTCAACTTTGGTTTATCCGGCGAGAATTTTCATTTATCAATAAAAAACATCCATTTAGAAAATTTATGATTCATTAATCCTTAGTAAATTTTATTTTCCTTGCAATCTACAAAATTTGCGTAATTATGTTAAATTTCTGGGAAGTAAATTTCACAAAACTTTGGCAATTAATTAAGTATGCTTACAATATGAAAAAACAAAAATGCAAAATGAATCCTTTTACATAACACTCCTTCCTTACATATCTTGGTAGCTCACATCACAAAGAAATTAAAAAAAAAACATCTTTACTACATAAAATTTATATACTTATACATATATATACTCTCGAAATGTTTAAAAGACATCCTGAAGAGGACTCAAAATTATCCAGCATTTCGCCAATTGCTGATATTAGTATAATTAGGGAATATAGGATGTAAAATCTTTCGCTAGTTGTATTCAATCTCGTTATGTTCTCGAGGGATGATAAACAAAAGAAGTTAGCGAAACGTCAAGATAATCGGTGGTCAACAAATGACACCCAAACTTAAACCATGTGTAGCAAACCTGAATATCCAGCTCTTTTAAGAAAGTCTTACCTTTTAAATAACATTCACATCTGTAAAAAATAAATTAAACCTTTTGAATTAAAAGCTAATTAAAACATGTAACGTTGGATAATTAGGTCAATAAGAACAAAAAGAAAGAAAACGGATTTAGTGTTTTTATTTCAAAAGGACTTTAACAGTTTCGATAACAATAATAATTATACATTATTATTTATTTATACAGTTTGTTACAATTTAATTTTGGCTATTTTCAAAATTGAAGCTAAATCAAATTACATTACACAATTTTATATTCTTTTTATTAATCATGCAAAATTTTTATTTGTAAAAAAGCAGTAGAATAAGCGATATGCCTTGGTTCTAAAACGAACGAAGTTTTCTATTGAAAAACAAGTGCACTAACAAAGATACTGAAACTTTTTAATACCTATTTTTTTTTATATTATACTGTTATAAATAAGCAACTAAAGAAAGCAATATAGAATAGCTCCTATGAAATAATAATCGAAAATAAATAAATAAAAGTGTTAAAATCCTCGGATAAGTTTTAAAGTGAATAAATCAACCTATAAATTCATTACATTATTTTCGGTTGTTTTTTGCATTCTTATCGTTTTCCTTTGTGATCTTGCTTCTAAGGTGCTCTTTGTAATTCAGGATATCACCTTTCCACTTAGTTACTGTTCCATTCTCACAAACCCAAATCTCTTCAGCAACCTAAAGACACAATTTAAATTTAACTGAATCAATATTCACATTTATTAAGAACTGCAATTAAAAACATATTATTGTAATCACAAATATGTACAAAGGAAACGGAATATTTTATTACAGGTGTAGTTCGTAAATATCAAAAACGTGACCATTACATAGACTGAGCTTAAGCCGCCCTTACCGTGAAAAGAAAAGAAAATTGTTTTCCTCTTATTACCCTAATCCTTAATGTTATTTCTCCCTGCATAATGTTTAGTGGATTGCTACCACCTTAAGTCACGATAAGTAACATTACTCAGTACAAACTGGAATCTTTTTTCTTCAATTAAAGATAAGAGGTTTACCTGATTAATGAGTCTAAAGTCGTGACTAACTAGTACCATCCCGCCCTCGAAATCATTAATAGCATCTGCCAAGGCATCAATGGTTTCCATATCCAAGTGATTGGTGGGTTCGTCCAACAGTAAGAGGTGAGGGGCTTGCCAAGCCAACCAAGCAAATACTACCCTACAACGTTGGCCATCAGAAAGCTGTCTTATTGGACAAACCTGAAAAGGAATAAAATAATTTAGGTCTGACCTTTTCAATAGACAATGTTTATATCAATTTCCCACTTCTTCTAATGTATTTGAAATAATGAAATAAATAATTAAATATATATGTGATATTATACTAAAGGTAATAATTTAACATAAGTTTTTATTATTATTACTTGTTGCCTCCCAGTTAATCCATAACGTCCAATAATCTTCCTCATTTCTTCCTTCTCCTTTACTTCAGGAAATGATTTCATCATGTATTCTAGGGGCGATACATCCAAATCTAAAAGCTCATGCAAATGCTGATGATATCTAGCAATCCTCAGATGAGAATTCTTCCTAATCATGCCTTCTGTTGGAATTAACTATAAAAATACCAAACGTAATCTTATTATATTGTACTTTTTAATAAACTTTAAAATTAAACAAATAAATTACATTTACTTACATCTCCATACAAAAGTTTCAAAAGCGTACTTTTTCCGGCACCATTAGGCCCCACTAAGGCAAGTCTAGTGTCCAAATCGATACCAAATTCCAGATTTTTGTAAATCCACGGCCCGTTATCGGAATACCTGAAGCTAACGTTCTGGACCATGATAACAGGTGGTGGAATAGTACCGCAGCTTGGAAAGTAGAAAGAAACACTTTTGTCTGAAGTCACTTTTTCTGTCAAACCGCCGGCCATCATTTTTGCGAGGGTTTTTTCTTTAGACTGAGCCTGACGGGCTAATTTCGCCGAACCATGGCCAAATCTAGCAATATAATTCTAAAAAAACAAAACAGATTTCAGCAAACAAAAATTTAAGTCAAATAAATGATACTCACCTTCATGTGATTGATTTGATCTTGTTCCCAGTTGTATTGTTTCATTTGATTTTCCAACAGTTCCATTCTGGTGCGCACAAAAGCATCATAATTACCAGTGTAATACTTTAAACGTTTCTTTGTTACATGGATAATGTTTGTACACACACCATTAAGGAAATCTTGTGAATGAGAAATAATTACCAAAATCCTTTTGTAACTAAAATATGAAAAAAGATATGTTTTTTTTTTGTTTATGAGAATGCGAATGTATTTCTTTATCACAAAAAGTCTTAGTTTAAGGCATGTAATTAATTCACTAACTTTTTCAGATACTCTTCCAACCATACACAAGCATCTAAATCAAGATGATTAGTGGGTTCATCCAACAATAACAGATGAGGTTTAACATAAAGGGCCCTAGCAAGTGCAATCCGCATTCTCCAACCACCGCTAAAATCTCTGGTTTTTTGCTGCTGCATCTCCTTGTTAAATCCTAAACCATGTAATATTTCTGCAGCCCTGGCTTCTGCAGTATCAGCAGAAATGTCATCCAAGCGCTCATACACGTCCATAAGTTGTTCTTGAGAATCTAGAAATTAAAAAGTTTGTTTGCAAAGGCTACAATCGTTCAACAACAAATACAAAGAAGTAGTAGTAGTAAAGCAACTAAAAATTATTAGAGCTTGGCAGAATTTATTAATAAAAAAAAAATAGAACCCATAATTAAAAAAGAAAAACAAATTTAATTTATTTCTTACCATCATCTTGGCATTCAACAAGTTGTTCAGCAAGTTTTTCTAACCTTAATCTTTCTTCATCAACTTCCATAACACAATGCAAAGCACTTTTATCAGAAGCTGGCATCTCCCGTGTCAAGTGAAATATATCTATATGTTCAGGGATAGGAACTTCCCTATTTCCAAGCACCGCCATAATCGTCGACTTTCCTATTAAATTAACAACAATCATAAAATCAATTGCAATTGAAAAGTAAAAAATAAATCTTTACCACAGCCATTGGGCCCTAACAATCCATAACGTCGTCCACAGTTTAATTCCAACAGTGCATCTTGCAACATTTCACAGCCGTGGAAAGTGATAGAGAAATTTTCAATTTTAATATCTCTTGATTTAGGATGAACAGCTAAGCTCCCAGTGCAAGCTCTTGCTTCTGCATTTAACCTGGCATCAGCTTCTAACTTCTTACAAAGTGCTTCTAGAAGTCGTAAATAACCAAAATGAAGTAAATATTTCAAAACCTAGCATATGCAAAATAATCTAATCTATTTACCTTCTGCACTTAGTCCATTTTGTTCACAGTCACCATTAGCTACTGAATTATTCTTTTCATCCTGTTTATTATTTTGCGTTTTCTTACCAGCCTGGCGAGCTTTAGAGGCTTCCTTTTTTCGCTGCTGTTCGCGTTTTTTAGCGTCAGACGGCATTTTGTAGAATATCTGCAAATACTTTTAGAAAAACGTGCAGATAGTTTGAGTGTTTGAGGTTATAAAAAAAACAGTCAACCAGTACATAAAAACACCGATTATTTGAATACTACAGACAATATTAAATTAATATTATGAAATTTAAAATGTACAGATCTTAGTAACAGATAAAATTATTTTTTTATCTACATGTAATTAAAATCATATATTATAGATACATATAACAGCAATTCATATATATAACAATAATTCAATAAATTCCAGAGATTAGCTTACCTGGGATACTACAAAAAATAATTTTATCAATAATAATAATTTAGAATAACTTTATGTATAACACTTTTAATTCTAGTACATTCTTATTTTTACAGGAAAGCGAAAGCGCACAAGAATGGAAATTTTTTGGATTGACCCACGTAACTGGATAATTAAATACGTAACTGTATACTGTATCTATGTACGTAACCATACGTAACTTAAAATAAACGTAAGTTATAAAAAGGTTTAGTTATTTTAAAAGTAAAAAGTAAATAATTGTAAATTAAAACACCGTTCAATCTATAATAATGATTATTTGCAGTTGTAGAATTTAATTACTCCTGTTGATTTTTATTAATAACTATATAAAATAGAAAAACCGGCTATTGATATAAGTGACACAACGTTCTGTTCTAACCTAACTATCTAGGGTTCTAACCATAACCACAAATATTTTTCTAACCCAAAATTTTTCGTCAACAAATCCATTATAAAAAGTATTTTTTATGAAAGAAAATATAATATTAATTGTAACGAAATGACTCAGAAGTATAAAACTAATTGGGATGTTGATAAATATTACGATGAAACTGAACCAGAAGAACATTGGCAACTTCGAAAAGAATTCATGTTGGTTCATCAAGATAAATTTCCAGAAGACTACCTTGTAGCCCTAGCGAAAGCTTTTACTAATATGGAATTTATGGGCTGCGTGTAAGTTATTTGTTCTTTTTTCGTAAAACTTCAGTAACCTTTTCGTTTCAGGTATCCTGCACCTTTAATGATAAGGATAGGAGAATTGTCAAAAGATGTTGCTAAGAAATATAGAGATATTAAAAAAACAAAACTCCAAAGGACATTTATAACAGCTTCCAGCGCTGCAGAAAATAAATATTCAGGTATGTTATAATATGACAAGGAGGTTAACATTATTATTTAAATGCGGGGGGCACACCCTAAAATAATTCCTATATAATTTCTTCAAAGTAACAGCATTGCATATAAAATCTATACTCTTGCTCCAAAAATTACTTTGATTGAATTATAGAAAAATTAAGTGGAATGGTTTACAAAAGGTCCAGCTACTACTACCCCCAAGTTAAATGAAATTGATGTCAATTATTTGAAAGCATTTGTCCTATATGTTATATGTCCTATATTCATTTTAGGAAAAAGAAAATCAGACCCAATGCAGTATGCATCAAATAGTAAGAGAAAATAAGAAATTAACTTTTTTAATTTTAATTAAAATGATAAATGATGGATACATTATGTATATTTTATTTGTAATATGCCTCATTTTAAAATATGATAAATAAAACACTCATAAAGCACTTAATTATAACTTTTATTTACGTATTGACATATAAAAGTAAATAAATTTGCCTTTACCATCACAATTAAAAACCCCTAACAATTTATAATAAAAAAAATTGAGCATTAAAAGCTATAACAGTTTTAAATAGAGGAACTACAGTTTGCATGCACAGATTATAAAAAATTACTGTAACTATTAAATAATTCAGAAAAAATTACTTATTATTATTGTGTAATCCCTCTATGGATACACTGAGTTGTTCTAGTCTGTCTATAAGTTGGCTCATGGTGCTACGAGAATGCTTCAGTCCTATATCACTGAGAGGAGGATCATTGGTTGCACTCAAATCAAAATGCAATTTGGCAAGTTTTTCTTGTTGTTCTCGTATGTTTTTCATTTGGTCCATTGTTGTTCCACTTCCAAATGCTTTCAATTTACCTGAATGAAAATCAGCCAAAAGGCCCAGAAGTGCTTGTTCCATATGTCTCACATCTGGTACTTCAGAAAGAAAACAATGGTGTCGAGCAGTTGAACCATTTGAATTTACTACTCAGCATGCAAGAATAAATAAAAAGCTATTATAAAAAATAACAAGCAGCAAATCCTATGGCATTAACGGTAAAGCTTCCGTTCTACAACCTTTTCAGAAACTTAATTTTTTGCTTATTAAAACAGTTTAATTATGGAACATATATACACATGAACGTGGGTTACTTGTAGACTAATCAAACCTAAACTATTGACCCACTGCAGCTGTTAATTTTGTATGTTCGCCTTATCTATATAACAATCTACAACTTTAATACACTTACAAAAAATTCTTAAAACACCTTTATTTATTTTATAAAAGAACAGTTACATTTTCAATAAAACTGTAGTACGGCAGCTTTATCTCTTTAACAAATAAAATATACTTACAGAAGCTTCAATGAATAAATTGGCAAGCATCAAGTAGAGTGTAAAATAAACTTAATTGAATTTACCTTTGTGTGGATTTCGTGGTCGTGCAGTATTTGCCTTAGAATCTTTATTAAATCGTTTTTCATTTATGTAAAACAGTTTTGAATTAGCAGTGCCACTTGTGTTAGAAGGATTGTTTCTTTTGGATACAGAACTGTGACTTGTTCCTGTTGATGAAATTTTCATACTTCTGAGAGGAGATACGGTTTTTTCTCCATTGAGTGTGTAGTCGTCCTGAGCTAAACTATCTTCATTTTCTCCATCAACATCACTCGGGACAAGTTGTTGTAATTCACATGTTTCATCTGTGGATTCCATGTTTAAGTTTTACTTTAAATTTTATACATTCAATTAAATTATTTTGATAAAATAAGAATATTAATTATCATGAAGATCACAAAATCAGCCGATGTAATGAAAATAAAAATGTTCTTTGATCAAAAATAAAAAAATATTTAATTGAATTCTGAAAGGACCATGACAGAATGTTGACAGACAATCACTTATCACTAATTAATTGTTTATAAATGTATGAAATGTATGTACTTATCTATGATGTATGTATTTCAATTGCAACATTGTCAAATCATTCAACTTTGAGAAAAATAGAATAATAAATCGAAGTACACATTATATAAAAAGCTCGATTTTTGTTGTTAAATTTTCTAAAAATAGTTTAAAAATAATTTTAGTTATCAATTAGTAGTTTTAAAAGTAAATCCACCTTATGATTTGATTAGAAAGATAATTTAAAATGATTTTAAATGCATTTGTTTTAAACATTTCAATTGTAACTCAATCAAAAGAGGTCTATAATGCTTAATTTCAAAATCCTCAATTTTTTGGAACTGTTATTTTCTTTTATTAAATTTTTATTAGAACTTTTTAATAATATTAAGGGTATCGTTGACAACATCGCACTCATAACGTTTAAATGTTTATTTTTATTATCTAAACAAAACTTATGCAACCCATAATGCGCCGAAGTATATTTAACACATAATACTGCGAATAAGTATTTTTTTTTAAATATTAATATTTTGTCTTATTAATGATTAATGAAAAACAAATATTGCTTTTTTTTATTTAAAACTAACTTTTCTTCATTCGATTTTAATGATTCATTAAAATTTAAAGTATTTATTCATTATTTATGTGGTAGATTTGCTGTGATGTGCAGATTACTGATGCAAGGCACGGACCACGGACATACGGACATTTTCAGCTGTTTTCAGTTTTCTGCAATAGGTTTTCTGTGTACTTGTGCAGTAAAGATGCAGTTGATCATACAGTAAATGTTACTCTGTATGAAGACAAAAAATAATAATATAGTTATTATTTTCGGTGTAATAATAAGAATAGCAAATTGTAATTGTTTTAATTAATGATTTTAGTTTGGTAATAATTATGGCGTCCAATACTAGGGCGTTCACTCAAAAACTCTCGAAGTATGAATATTTAATGTTTATATCAAATTAGTTGTCTTTTCAGTAAAACGTTCATTTTAGGCATAACGCCGCTGATGTTAGAAAAAATCTCTCATTTCATGCAAACAGACCAGGATATGTACTCACAACTTCAACAAGTGTACGTTATTAATTTCCTATTTACTTATTCCCTTTTAAAGATATGTTTTTAGTGGTGGGCTAGTGATCTAGCTGAGCCTTTAGACTATGAAGACTTTTTATCACAACACCAAATATTAATTGATAGAGACCCATTAAGACCAGTACTTGATTTTCCTCCTTGTGATGTAGAACTTGAAGTGATCAAGAGACCTATTCGCACATTACGTCACATTGTGCCTGAAGAAAATATGTATGTGTTAATTTTTCTTTATAATGACGTGAAAAAGTAATGTTACTATAATTATAGAGAATCTTTACCACCTCATGTACAAACATGTATTCGTTGTTATACATCAGATTGGAATGTAGTTCTTTATCAGCACAGAGTCTTTAGTAGCAGTGTAAGTAATAGGCAATGTCCTACAAAACTCAGATTTTCCAGTTCAAAGCAAGAATTTGAGGTGGATTTTCAGGCTACTCCTTCAGAATCTGCTAGTGAATTTGGTATTTATTTATTTTTATTTTCTTGCCTTTTTATGCAACATTAACACATATATTTAGATATAGCATCTCTATCAAGTAGTAGCCGTCAAAGTGTAGCATCCACTGCTTCATTGTCATCATGTGGAGATACATTGACACCACGCAATTCATGGGCTTCTTTTGATTTACGTTATTCTGCTGGTGATCCACTTATACCAGAAATACTGGAACATTTCTCTCCTGAGACATTGGATCAGCTAAACGAGAGCCAAAGGCAAATTGGTAGACCAGACGGATTTTATTCATTATGTCCACCTCCGTTTGATATTGAAGGGTCTGAGCCTGTTGAGCGTAGAATACAACCAAGTCCTCCAGTAGAACATTTGGGACATAGAATGCTTGTTCGATGTTTACAACTGAAGTATTTTTCTTTAAATTTTGGAATTATATTGATCCTTAAGATTTTATGAGAAAATATTAACATCTATTTTATAATATCTATTTTTATTATCCTGAATATGTTATTTTACTTTATCTTAGGCTTGATTTAGAGATAGAACCCTTGTTTGCTTCAATGGCTCTTTATGATGCTAAAGAACGAAAAAAAGTCTCAGAAACTTTTCATTTTGATATGAACCCGGAAAGTTTGAAACGTATGTTGGGTGGACACGTCCCCTATTGTGATAACAGTACACAAGCGAGGGGGTGCATTTTTGATGTCACTAATCCTTCTCCAGATCTGTTTCTTGTTGTTAGACTTGAGAAGGTTCTTCAAGGTGATTTAAACGAGTGTGTTGAGCCTTACTTAAAAGATGATAAGGTAATATGCAGTTAGTGTTGTAATTATTCTATTCAAAAAAGATAATCTTTGTCTTTTTTTATAGAACAAAGATAAGTTGAAGGCAAATGCAGTTAGTGTTTGTGAAAGATTGGGGAAGTATCGTCAAGCTTTTGCATGGACAGGAATATATCTTCTAAATATTATAAATGGAGGAAATTCTTTGGAAAGAGATGGAGAAAAAGACACAAATAGTACAACATCGAGCACAAATAGTCTCGGTAATCAACATTGTTGTATATATTTTTTGGCTTTAATTTGATCCTAAATTAAATTTAGATCGAAAGTCTACCAGTAGTGGCTTAGAACAGTTGCGACGTAAAGCAAATGAAATGGGAAATATTGCAAGAAGAGGATCTTTAGAGCGCAAATCTGAAAAACGACGATCTTGGTCTCCAGACCGCTTAGCAACCAGTTTGGACAATTTTCGACCAATTACTCTTACAGTATCTTCTTTTTTCAAGCAGGAAAACGAGAGATTTCGTGATGACGATCTATATAAATGTCTTTTGGAGTTAAAAAAGCCCAATTTAATAATGAAGAAGTTAAAATGCATTCCAGCTAGCTTAAAGTTGGATATATCTCCTTGTCCTCCAGACGTTAAGTACTGCCTTACAACAGAACTAGCTAAATTACATCCTTACCCTGATGACAAAAGCAGGCCCGTTAAAGAACTATTAGAGTTTCCCATTAAAGATATTTTGGTTCCCCATTATAATTACAGAAATTTGCTATTTGTTACCCCAAAAGAATTGAATTTTTCAAATAGGCAGGGTTCTGCCAGAAACATAGCAGTCAGGGTACAATTGATGACCGGAGAAGGAGAACAACATGCTTTACCTAATATTTTTGGGAAATCCAACTGTCCTGAAATGAGTACTGATACATACACAGCAGTGACGTATCATAATAAGTGTCCCGTGTTTTACGACGAGATTAAAATTAAATTACCTGCTGCATTGGCTGATAATCATCATTTACTTTTTACATTTTATCACATAAGTTGCCAACGAAAAGTGGAACAAACTTCTGTAGACACTCCAGTTGGATACACTGTAAGAAACATTTAATTATTATAAATACAAAATTGAACTGTAATTAAAATCCTTTATTACACTTATTCATTACTGACAAAACGAAATTTTTTGCTAGTGGCTCCCTTTGTTGCGCGAGGGTCATTTAGTTTCCGGAGAATTCTGTTTGCCGGTGATGTTGGATCCTCCTGCGTTAAATTACAGATACATTCCGCCGGATGTTTATCTTCCGGGTACGAAATGGCTTGATAACCACAAAGGTCTTTTCACAGTTTCGCTTGACACTGCATCTTCTGTTCACACCCACGACCCGGCAATTGAAAGATTCTTATTGGCGTATGATAATGTTGAAACTGGAGTCATACCTGCAAGATTAGGGGAGAGTGGTATAGAAAACGAATTACGGTATTCAGTATTCATTGAAGTATCAACATTTTTTTATAGGCATTTAATTTTTTTGTAGATCTGCCATGTTAGGCTTAGCTGGAGCTCGTCCTAAGACATTAGTTCGATTTTTGCCTGTAATTTTTGACAGTATTATAAAGCTTTTGGTCCAACCCCCACGTGTTTCTGGACACTCACTTAACGTGGGACATACATCATTTGAAGCCCTCTGTTTACTTCTAAATAACATTTCGGTAACCTTCATTTTTTTTGTTTTAAAAATCCAAGCATCAGAATTATATTTTTAGGGAATAGTGGAAACCACATCTGATCAACATTCTCGAAACAGTCTTTTAACTACCTACATTCATTACCAATGCCATTTACCACATCCTCTTCGAACTACCGATCAAACTACCCCCGAATGGGAAGGTAAGGCATCGTTAACAAGAAGTTCTTCTCATCCCGATTTAGAAATTGCTGCGATTCAACCGAAAGGTTTAGATAGAGCTTCTAGCATGCGTTCTCCCCAAATGGAAGTGAGTTCATTAAATATCAATTCATATCAACGTATCGTCCATCAGGAACTAGCTCTTCAATGGGTTGTGTCCAGCGGAAGGTCTAAAGAATTGGCAATGCAAAACGCTTGGTTCTTTTTCGAATTAATGGTAAAAAGTATGGTGGAACATCTTGGACACACCAGGACACTGTATGCTCCTAGGAAAATTAGATTTCCTGAACAATTCTTGGATGATATCATGACACTAGTTCATACAGTTACTGCAGAAATTATCGCTCACAGTACAAGCGATGTAGCTCGTGCGCACAAATTAAATGCAGCTTTGGCATTCTTTTACTTCGACTTGCTTTCGGTAGCAGACCGAGGATACGTATTTCAACTTATTAGATCGTATTGTAAGCAGCTACAGGCGAAAATACAGTCTATCCAGGACGCTTCATCATTGGTCGAATTGAAACTAGAGTTTATTCGTATCGTTTGTAGTCATGAGCATTATGTACCACTAAATTTACCATTTGCGACACCATTTATGTCAACTTGTGCAAGTGTTTCTCCCAGTCCTAGCATCACGAGTTCAAACAGTCAAACATCCTTTCTGTCTGGTCCTCCCGCAAGCCAAGAGAGGGTTGGTGTTTTTGCTGAATTGTCTGCTGAATATAGACAACATCACTACCTGACAGGACTGGTACTTACAGATTTAGCTACTGTTTTAATAGAAATGCAGTGAGTTTATTATTTTTAGTTTTTATTTTAAGTATATATTTATTTCTATTTTCATTAGAAATTCTTCTCTTCATGGGAAAGCAGTGGATACCGTACGATCTCTCTTAGCGTGGCATGATTCAGATCCTCGTTTTTCTTCTCCCGAAGCAAAAAAACGGGTTGCAGCCCTGTATCTCCCTTTACTTTCCGTTGCTATGGATGTTTTACCTTTACTTCATCACTGGGGCAGTGATAAATCCGATCGACCCTCAAACGAAGGAATTAATACGCCCACAAATATCGATCAAAATGTAGCCTTAGCCATTGCTGGAAAACTGATTCATACTGATTCATTTCATTCAGTAAAATATCAAGAATATTAAGCTTCGTTAATATCTAATCGTTTATTTTTTTTAGACTCGGAAACAAAATATAAGTGCCGAAGTTACTAGACAGCTGTTGAGTTGTGTGCTATGGGTATTAAAAAACACAGATCGTGACTCTTTGTCTCAATGGCTAGGTGAATTATCTTCTGGCAGAATGGGTACTTTACTGAATCTCCTCGATGAATGCACCAGTTGTTTCGAGTACAGACCTCGTCGGAGATCGTCTCCTCCTTCTGGATATGCGCATGCCCAGGTAACGCAGGATGTAAAGTCACGTCTTGAAGACATTATTCTGGGACAAGGATCTGCTAGAGAAATGATGCAAAGAAGAAAAGGTAATGTGAAGTATATAATTAAATAGTCTATAAAACATGAAGTCAAATTTTATTTCGTTATTGTTAGGTCAACTGTCAACCGAAAAACTTCGATGGAGAAAAGATCAAATGCCTTACCGATCTGGCTTGGATGCTGTAGACAGGCCAAAGGATGATATTGTTTCAGATGCCAATCTAGAGGGTCATTTAGCAACAGAGGCATCTTTTATAATCCTTGATACTTTAGAACGTTGTGTTTTCACTATCGCCCAGTGGGATAATCAACAATCACTGTTAGGTTCGGCGTTATCGGTTCTTTTACATGCACTTGGAAAAAATCAGAGCACAACAGTGTTGCCTCACATGTTTGCATCACAACGAAATTTAGTATTCAAGGTAGGAACGTAAATACTTAAAAATGATAAATGCTACAAGTGCTTTAAATTGATATTCAAGTACGTATTAGTTTACTTAACATAATAAATTTTATAGAGATAATTTTATTAATACACTTTTATTTTTTTATAGTTTCATAGTGCAGTATTTGATGAAGAAAATGATCATTGCGCTGATTTATGCCTCTTACTCTTGAAGCACTGTGCTTCAAATATTCCTTCTGTGAGGTCCCAAGCAGCTGCTTCCTTGTATTTACTAATGAGGCAAACATTCCAAATTGGAAACGTAAGTAATTTTTTATACAAAAATTATATTGTGTAGAGTGTTAAACATTTTTTAGAATTTCGCTCGAGTTAAAATGCAAGTGACAGTTTCACTTAGTTCCTTGGTGGGCACTTCATCTTCTTTCAGTGACGAATCTCTTAGAAGATCTTTAAAGACGATTTTGGAATATGGAGAAAGAGACAGTGAACTTCAGGATACGAGTTTTCCTGAACAAGTTCGTGATTTGGTTTTTAATTTACATATGATTTTATCCGATACAGTTAAAATGAAAGAGTTTCAAGAGGACCCAGAAATGCTTATTGATCTTATGTATCGTATTGCAAAAGGATACCAAAATTCGCCAGATCTTAGACTTACTTGGTAAATTTTAACATTATTTTTTTCGATATAATTTATAATAACTTAATTGAAGGCTAGAAAACATGGCAAAAAAACATATGGAACGTGGAAATCATTGTGAAGCTGGCATGTGTATGGTACACTCTGCAGCGTTGGTAGCCGAATACTTGGCAATGATAGAACCTCTCCCCCATTTACCTGTTGGCGCTGCGGCTTTAGAGAAAGTAAGCCCGAATGTCTTGGCGGAAAGTGCTGTTTCAGATGACGTATTAAGTCCTGAAAAAGAAGGAATCTGCTTAGGTTCGCATTTTTCTGAAGGAGGATTGTTAGGGCTTCTAGAACACGCAGCCACATACTTCCATTCTGCAGCTATGTACGAACCTATGAACGATATATACAATGTGGTCATACCTATTGCAGAACATAACAGGGACTTTAAAAAACTGGCTAACATTCATGGGTAAGGAAATGTTTATTTTAGTTACATATAATTGATTATTATTCACTCGCAGTAAACTTCATGATGCTTACACTCGAATAGACCAGTTACAAGGGAAAAGGGTGTTTGGTACTTACTTTAGGGTTGGCTTTTATGGTTCAAAATTCGGTGATTTAGATCGAGAAGAATTCGTTTATAAGGAACCGACATTAACCAAACTACCAGAAATTTTTAATCGATTAGAGGTATAAATTTGAAATATTTATGTAAACGTTATTTTGCGGACTAATTTTTATATTTTAGAACTTTTATGCGGAAAGATTTGGCGCAGAAAATGTTGTAATTATTAAGGATTCAAACTCGGTAGATACAACTTTGTTAGATCCCGAAAAAGCTTATATACAAATCACTTATGTAGAGCCTTATTTTGAGCCTTACGAACTAAGGTATAGATTAACTCACTTCGACAAGAATTATAACATAAGTAAGTGTTGAGTACGGTATTCGATATATATAGTATCTGTAACTTTGTTTTACATTTCAGAACGGTTTATGTATGCTACACCTTTTACTCCAAATGGAAGGCCTCATGGGGAACTTCATGAACAGTATAAACGCAAAACTATTCTTACCACCGCCGTACATTTTCCATATTTAAAAACAAGAATACATGTTGTGAATCGTACGCAAATTACTTTGACTCCAATAGAGGTGTTTATAATAAATAAAGCTGTTTTGTTGTATCTTAATTGTCTTTTCTTGTTTAAGGTGGCTATCGAAGACATTCAAAAGAAAACAACGGAATTGGCAATAGCGACTTTACAAGAGCCCCCTGATCCCAAAATATTACAAATGGTTCTTCAAGGGTGCATCGGTACCACCGTTAATCAAGGACCGTTAGAAATGGCACTTACGTTCTTACCATGTGATGGAAAGCCGCTTACAAAACATCAAAATAAACTGAGACTTTGTTTTAAAGACTTTTCAAAAAAGTAAGATTAAAAAAGAGTATATTTAGAAATTAATTTAAATTTGTTGTAGATGTCAAGATGCGTTAAAGAAAAATAAGAATATAATTAAAATGGACCAAAGAGATTACCAAAGGGAACTAGAAAGGAATTATAAAAGATTTACAGAAAAGTTACAACCACTTGTTAATCCACAGACTGTGACTACGATTCCAGAAAGGTAAAAAAATTATATAATAAGTAATAAAGATAGGAGTAATTAAAATTATTTTAGTCCTCATAGGTACGGCAATTCGGATTCTTCTCCACTAAGATGGTGATTATTTATAGTATATGCAGAATCATTATTAATTTCGCTTAAGTATAAGTACTACACATATCATTATAGCACGCACCAAAAATTTGTACCATTATTTATTCTTTTGTAAATTTTCAAGAAATAAATAGTTTTATTTATTTCCGTGTGAAATATGATTTTGAGTATCATCATCTATATTCAACAATTCGTATTATTTTTATCATGCCGAAATAATCAGTATAAGAATGAAGGACTGAGTAAAAGATATTTTAATAATTCAATTCAAAATAAAAGAAATGTGTGTAAAAAGTTAATTTCTTTAGTAGGCTCAAAGTATATACAATAAATAAATTATTTAAGATTAAAGGATACGTTTTTCTAAAATTGAAAATAAAAAAGTAAATTTGTATATTATGCTATATTAAAATCCACAATATTTATACTAACTCTTAGCTATTTTATATACATGTACCTTTATAAAAGATATGTACTTTTATATGCAGTCCCATTAAATTAAGAACTGTAATAAGGCATTTTTAAAATGATAACACCAATTAATCAATAACTCATATGTGAATAATATTCTTGAAACACCTGTACATATATTTCTTTTTCAGTTTGAGTCATTTCAGCAATAATTTCATCATTGATGTCTGTTATGTTATAAGTTTTAGACCCAACTGTTACTGAAGGTACATTTGAATCTTCCTCTTCACTATCCATTGTTTCCACTTCAACCACATCATCTTTCACTTCAGTCATCTCGTCTTCACTGGAGTCTGAATCTCCATGTAGTCCTTTGAGATTGTTTGCAGCACTTGTAGACGTTTTCTTCTCATGTGCAAGCAATACACTCATAATATCATCAGCTGCCTTTCCACTATTAGCATTTTCAGCAGCTTCTAAAATTGATTCTGTTGCTTTGATATCAACTTGAGAGTCAGTATTTGACATTACAGTAGATTCCATCATCCAAATTGGAGCTTCCTTTCGACTGCTTAGTGCAGTGTTTATAGAATTATCTCCACCTATGGTTACATCTACCCTAGTTTCTTCAACTGCAAAGCCAGCATTGCGTGTTGCTTCACCAGACCATTGCTCCAATGGATTGTTTGACTTTTTAACATCCAGACCTCTTATTGTACTAATATCAACAGGTTCAGGTTCAAGGATTTCTGGTGCTAGTTTAATACCTTCTACTTCACGTAATAAAATAAATAAGGGTTCTAATTGTTCATTGAATTTTGCTAAAAGAAGTCTAGAATCCTTTTTAGGCATTGCACTCTGATCTTCTTCAACAACTTCTCTGCAGTATGTACAACGAAATTCACTTGTAACAAAGTCATACAGTTGATCGGCTTCCAAATCAGTAAATGTTTTTAAACAGTTAGGGCACTTGAAACTTGCCCTGCTGGTAGCATCTCTTTCTTCTGTCTCCATACGTTTCCTCATTATATCCAACTTGTATTTTACCACATTCACGAAACTTTTGTAGTTTATAAAATAGTAATTTACTTTTTGAGCTTTCCCATCAGGACCTGTTTCCATTCGTAATCTAACTTGGATAAACTTATCATTTTTTAACACTGATATTCGTGCTCTAAGCTGCTTTCTCTCTAGTTTAAGTAATTCACAAATATCATCTTCCTTCATGCATGGATTTCTTACTAAAATATCGACAATTAATGCATCTTCAATTGTATAGAAACCTCTGACTACTAATCTTGCTAATTGCTTAAGACTACTGGGAATTTCTGTAACCAATATTTCTTCTGTCATGGTTTTAGTAAAGTTGTTTAACTAAAACTAAATGTACTAGCACTGCATATATTTTATTTAAATTATTTACTTAAATTGAAAATTAAATTTTTTGTTAGGTTAGGTTTTATTACTGTCAACATACTGTCAATTCCTGCTTCTTTTTGACTGCGAATATTGACCATAGATTAGACATGGTTTATAGATAAATTACAAATATTGACAGTACCATAGACAACAACATTAGTATTTAAAATATTTTTTCACTATTTTTTACACTAGCTAGGATTCATTGGTGTTTATAAAATTCATTTACATCGCTGAAATTAATTTAAAAATGTGTTGTTGAATGTACCTATTTATTTTTGGTATTTCTTTTGAGTTTGATGAAATTCCAGGACTAGTCGGGACCAATCGGGATTTCAATGGTATGGTCGGTATGGTCTATGGTCAATGCGTCAATGGTTGTGATCTATGGTCGAGATGCCATGTTTAAGGAAAAGGGCAGCGCAACAAAGTATATACTATAAAGAAGCACAAAGACGACAATATTCACGATAAAATAGTAAACAATTTAGTTAATAAAAACGATTTTACTAGTATGGCTTCGTTAAATGGTTTTATGTTTTTTAATTAAGAGCATAAGTGAATATGAAAATTTGACTGTCGAGACGGTTTGTTTAAAATGCGTATGTTTTCATCTGTGTTTCGTAGTTCCAACGGGAGAAGATGATTAAGCTGCTATTTCAGTAAAAATGTGATTAGTGTTCGCGTGTTTTTGATTTTTAATTTGATAAGTGTACGTATTACAAACCCACAAAAATGGATTTTGCGGCACCACCACCAAATATGTCGGTTCCTCCACCGGGACTAAATATGCTTGGCAATCCAATGGGACCTGCTATGGGACTCTATGCAAATAAATTTGATCCTCGAGCTGCATTCAATAATCGTCCTCCATTTAGACCGTTCTTGAATTTGCAGCGGTTACCTGGTCCCTTGGGAAATATGACTTTGGAAGACTTTGATGGAAAGAGGTTACGAAAATCTGTTATGAGAAAAACGGTTGATTATAATTCTGCAATAATTAAAGCATTAGAAGTAAGTTCAACTCTTAATAGAAATTATTCAATTGACTTTTGTTGCTGGCTTACATTTATGAATTTTCTTTTTAGAATCGTATATGGACTAGAGACTATAGAGACCGTAGGGCACTTCAACCTGATGTTATGTACTATCCTGATATGATGCCTCCACCCAGTTATTATGATAATCCTATTAATTGTGTTACCACGCGGTTTGTAAAAACAGCAACAAACAAAATGCGTTGTCCAATTTTCTGCATGGCATGGACCCCTGAGGGTCGAAGATTGGTTACAGGAGCAAGTTCAGGAGAGTTCACTCTGTGGAATGGACTTACTTTCAATTTTGAAACAATTTTACAAGTTAGTATTTTCTTTATAAGCATTTTATTTATTTATTTATCCAATAAGATCAACAAGTAAAAACCGTAAACATTACAATGGTTATGATCAGAATGTTTTCTTATATTAAAATATTTTAGTGTTTAAAATATTTTTCAGGTACTAAAATTAACTTTTGAGTTCAAAGTATATTATTAGGTTATAACAGATTATTTTAGTAAATATTGTTGAGAATACTACAATTAATCAGTTAAAACTCCTAGAGTAGAATCATTTAAATGTTAAATGAAATTATAAAACGATTTTATGAAATGGTATTCTAATTTTCATTCTACTGTAATATATTCAAACGTTCATATAAATATTTTGCAACTAGTATAAAATATTAATTAATAAATATTAAAGCTTATTAAAATGTTTATGACAAAAAAGGTAAAAATATTCTAAAATATTCACCTGAAATTTAAGAAAATTATTGTAGAACATACATGTTTACTTCTATTTTAAATCATAACTTTATTTTCATTCTAAAGAAGGGTTCCAAGTTAAATTTAAAAGTGGGATTTCAAAATTTTGTCGAAAATATAAACTTATTTCAATCCATGTATGTATTATCTGTACTCAAAAAATTACCACCCCCTTCAAAACCTGCATTCTAGAAAATCTAAAATATTTGACACACATAAAGAGCTTTATAAAAGTAGAATGCAATAGTAGTATGAAATAAATAAAATAAAACGAAATATTGTCTCTAATATTTACAGTTCAAATAAGAAAAAGTATTTAAAAGTATAGTATGGAACTCAGTTTTTTTCCTTTATTGTTTCCATGTATTTGTATATAGTTTATATCTAATTAAATTATCCTTTATCTACTTTAAAAACAAAAAAAATTAATTACAGTGTAAAATGATCTATTTTCTGTTAAAACCCGATAAAAATGACTGCAAAAATTACTGGTTCTTGATTTAGGATATCATCCATTCTTAATAACATTAAAGGCAGTTAATATCAGGAAATTGGACGTCAATTGTATAAAAACGCAGACAATCAATTCCGGAATTGATTGTCTGCGTTTTTATACAATTGACGTCCAATTTCCTGATATTAACTGCCATTACTAGTTCTTTTTATATTATGAATTATTTTGTTTATGATATGAATATGTAGTTTTATGTAACATTTTCCAACAGGCCCACGATAGTCCGGTTCGATGTATGGTGTGGTCGCACAATGATAGCTGGATGGTGACGGGGGATCATGCAGGCTATGTTAAATACTGGCAGTCGAACATGAACAACGTGAAAATGTTCCAAGCACACAAAGAAGCCCTTCGTGGCATAAGGTATCTACTACATCTTCTCTTCGTACTATGCAAACTTGTACATTATTTGGTACCCACTCTAATAAACGAATCCCTCCTGTTCCTCCTTTGTCTGTTAAGAGCAAATAAAGTGACATATCAAAAATATAGAAAAGAAAAACTAAGTTACTTAAACGTTTTAATTTTCATATTCTTTTTTTTTTTCGAAAACGTTCAATGGTGTATATTGAAATTGTCCTGTTTTAAAAGTACAAAACATGCTTCCATCTTAGATAATGATGACAATAATGAAAAAACTGATTTCTGTGATAAATATAATTTTGCTGTGATATTTGGAATTTCTTGTAAGCGCATTTTGTACAATTTTACGCTCAATAAATTCGTTTAATTTAAATAACGGGATGTTTCCCCGGTTACTTTTCAGGTTGTGAGGAGCATACTTTTTAAAAGATATCGTTAACTGTCAGAGCCTGAAAAGATATTAGGGAAATAGTTTTATTTCAATTTCCAAACCCGGTGCTAGTTAATAAAGGTTTTTATGAGACATTTTGTTTTATTTCAACGATAGTTAGCAGCAAACAGGAAATGATGGTTAGGTAAAACTACATCAGTATAATTTAAAAAATGCGTAATTATTTCGTGTTATCGTTCACATATTTACAATTACAAATAAAGTCTATTTTGCACGTTTTCTTATGTAGTATTAAAGACATAATCAGTAGATTTTTCTTGGTAAGTATATTGTATTCCCAGTATATTTTTTTACGTTTTACATTGGAGGGATAGTTAATATTTCCCACCTTTTTCCTTTTAGGTAATCAAAAGCTATATATATATATATATTCTTTTTAACATACGTCATTATTTATATTTGTTTGAAAGAATAACATTTAATTTTTTTTCGTGATTATTATATATAGCTTTTAAAAAAGTTTTTGCAACTCTTTGAAGAGTTACCAAAAAGGAATGGAACGTCTTTGAGATTAAGTTGCAATTCCTACCTAGTATTCCCTGAAAAAATTTTGATTTTCTAATTTACCAAAAAAATAAATATTTGTTTCTTTTTGTATAAAGCGACGAATCAACTTAAAAAAATAGTTAATCAAACAATAATTATTAAAAAAGCCATAAACAATATTTTTATGAAAATATTAAATATTTAAAAACAGACTGTGTTTAGGCCAAGTGAAGCATTTTTTCCAATTTTTACTTATTAACTTGTATAAGAGGATATCATAACTTGAACATATTACTCTTTATTGTATCCTGTACAAACAACAATAAAACATTTTTGTAAAAATATTTTTTTAAATTATGAATTTCAATATGATATCGTATCTGTGTTTTTATTAGCTTCAGCCCTATGGATAGTAAATTTGTGACCTGTTCGGATGACGGAACTCTTCGAATTTGGGATTTCTTTCGATATCAGGAGGAAAGGGTTCTTAGAGGTAATGTGTTTATGATCAGTTGATAACAACGAATAAAAAAAATAACTAAGTATTCTAAACTGAAAACATTTTAGGTCATGGGGCTGACGTTAAATGTGTCCATTGGCATCCTCAGAAAGGTCTTATTATTTCCGGAAGTAAGGACAATCAACAGCCTATAAAGCTGTGGGACCCAAAAACGGGGCAGTCTTTGGCCACATTGTAAGTACTTATTTTGGAATAGTTCTCGAATTAATGTTATATATGTTTATTTATTTTCTTAGACATGCACATAAATCCACTGTTATGGACTTGAAATGGAATGAAAACGGAAATTGGCTCATTACAGCATCTCGAGATCACCTTTTGAAATTATTCGATTTGCGCAATTTGGGGCAAGAAGTTCAAACGTTTCGAGGTCATAAAAAAGAAGCCTCTAGCGTTGCGTGGCATCCCGTTCATGAGGGGCTATTTTGTAGCGGCGGTTCTGATGGAGCCATTATGTTTTGGCACGTCGGGTATGAATTGTTTGACCATTACAAAAACATTTATTATTCCACTTTAAAAAAAAATGATTAAATAAATTTTCTGTTGTTTGTATTATTTAGTAATTTGTTGTATTTAGAGCGGATAAAGAAGTTGGAGCCATTGAACAGGCTCATGACAGTATAGTGTGGACATTGGCATGGCATCCTTTGGGCCATATTCTTTGCTCCGGATCAAATGATCATACTAGCAAATTTTGGACCAGAAATAGACCAGGTGACCTTATGAGAGATAAATATAATCTTAATACTTTACCCGCGGGTATTGCTGGACTCGAAGATGTAGGTGACTTGGGGAAAGAAATAACATCGGGTAAGAATTTTATTACAAATACCCTATAATTGATCAGGATTTGGAAGTTACAAAAAAATAATATTTTAGACGAACCTTCTGTTATACCTGGCATGGGCCCTGACGACAAAGTGGAGTTTACATTTTCTTCCGATGATAACGCAACCATACCAGGTCTAGATTTGGATCTTCTCGGTGGTTCGATGGATGACAAGGCTAAAACTAAAAAAGTGCCTTACAGCAAACCTATTCCACGTAACTTCCAAGCTCAATGGAACGAAACGAATGGTATAATTATTCCGTTAAACTTATTTTATTGACTTATTATTTTATTTGCATTAGATGATACCTCGGGTACATTGAATGAAGTCTTAAGTCAAATTGTGGAAAACACACCTGGTGTTGTACCATTGCAGAAAATTAATCCTAGTGCTATTATTGTTGCTGGAAAACTTATTCCTGTAGAACGTAAGTACAATTATGATTTTACTTATTGGAAGTATTTAATGCTGATATCATTTTTTACATTCTTAGCGGGATCAAAGCTAGAGTCTGCAATCGCAGAAGGTCCGGACGCTCTTAATAAATTTTTACGATCCGGAGAAGTACCAGAACTCGCGGACATAATGCTCAGCGAAGATAATGATTATTTAGACACAACATACGTTGACGAAGATAGCGACTCACATAATCAAAGTTCAGGCCCTCGACCACTCATGGAAACACCAATAACTCCCTCCAAATTTAAAAGCCAAGATTTCATTAGTAATCGTTTCGGGGGCGGTGACGGGGAAACATCGAGACACTCTGATCAAGACATGCGTCCTCATCCCTTTAGCTTCTTGCGAGATAATGACATGCGAGGTAACTCCGCAGACATCGACTTACGGAATAATCCAAACAGCGGAAATACTGATTTCCGAAACAGTCGAGACTTTGATATGCGCAGTGGAGTTAGTGCGGACGTAGATATGGATGAAGATTACAATAGACCTTATGGCCAGCAACAAGATTTCCGGAATAATCGTTACAATGAGAACGAAGAAGCAGAAGAAGAGTATTATGAAGAAGACGAAGATGGTTATGAAGAAGAAGAATATGAAGAACCCCCTACTCAAAACTGGTCTCCATTTAGTGGGCCACGAAACAACAGGGGCGCTTTTCAAAATTTTCGGCCAGGGCTTCCACTTCCACCACCAAACGAATTTGGTGGAATAGGACAATTTAATCCAGGAAATAGTTGGAATGGTTCGACAGGGCCAGGAAAAGATGGGTTCAGGGGTGGACGAGGTATAGGTGTGTTTAGAAGAAATAATCTTTTAGGACCTCCCCCTCCACTCGATGGTTTTAGTGGAGTGCCGCGACCACCTTTAAGAGGACTAATGAGAGGACGCGTAGGAAGAGGAATCGTCCCTCATCCTTTACTACGACGTGGAACAATGGATGGTGGTCCTAAACGTGGCATGGACGCAATGAGACGGATAATGGGTATCAGAGGTCGCGGAGTACCAAGAGGTAGAAATAACCAATACTGATTTTAGTGAAAGTGCTTGTACAATGCCTCACTTGAACGTCATGTTAAAGTGTGATGCTGCTGATGATGAAAAAAGGAAAACACGAAATGTCCTGACTCATATTAATTCTGGAAATTGTGTGCGTATGTGCCGAATGGTTAATATATAATTATTTACATGTCATAGATTTTGTTTAAAGCATTAATAGTTCGTGGGACGTTTTCGGGATTGTATAAATTGCAATTTTTTCTTCTCGAATTATGTATTTTTTGTTCATTAGAAATCGTGCACACGAATTTATTATGAAAAATGTGATACATGTGTATATCTTGCGCGATTTACCACCGAAAAAAAAATAAAATATTGTAATTTTCCCCGAAACAGCTGCTTTATGACGTAAACCGAAAATTTCCGATGGTAAGTATTTATTATTTAACACTTTTGAGCGCTTTTCAAGATTTATTTTAAGTATTCATGTCTAAAATACATTCAAACGTACAGACTATATAAATACGTTTTGGTGAGGCAAAGGTGCAAATGACACTTTAACACACCACAGAGGACGAAGAGTAGGATACTTACGATTTCATGATATTTGCCACTCTCAGCTTTGCTTCGATACACATAACATCTGGGATAGTCTTTACTTTTCCTCCCTAGGTGCATAATATACTATTCCGCATATATACAACATAAATTTTTTATTTGAAAAACAAAAATTACTTTTTTTTCTTAATCATCGTCCACACTACATTTTAATTATTTTCAAATAAAACAAAAAATAATACTTCGTTAAAATATGAAATATATTACACGTTAAAATATTTTGTAATTCCTAACAACACAATTACATACTTATACTATGTAAAATCATATACATCATATATTTTACATTTAAATTTGTGCATGTTGGTAATAAAACAACCGCTTGACAGCTAAACGGAAAACTTACAGGGTTCTTTCCTACTAAAAATCTTACAAAACAATAAATTAATTTATCGAAAATTATTCACTTCTCGCATCAACTAAAAATTAGGATTTTTCTCGCTTTTTGAAATTTCGTTTGCTGGCACAACGATTAATAATGTCAGTTACGTGAACTTTGTGGTCAAAAATCTTCATGATCTGACTTTTAGCTTCCACCATTCCATCGTTAATTATTTTAATGCGTTGAAGATTTCCCTTTAAAAATAAAAATTGTTGAAACCAACAACAGCAATTTCTATTTGTCCTTTACCTTTATGAGTTCATTAATATGATTTATTTCTCTTTCGTTGCTGCTTTTTTCTTCTGCTTCAGTGAATTTCAGCAATCTTGTAAGCTGATCATATACAGCTTGTTCTTCATCCGCCTGAATTGAAAAAAATATATTTACAAAATCATAAAAAATAATACATATATATTATTATCATACCAGATCTTCCATTTGCGTCGACAAATGATGTATTTTCCATCCATTGACTTTGTCCAGTACACGACACTGATTCGCCAGGTCCATGATCGTCGGTCGACGTTCGTCTTTCGGTCTGACATCCGAATATCGTAAATAATGATTATGTGTTGCCTTCCACGTTTGACGGTAGCTGTTCAAAAGACTTGGGGTAGCCGGTTTCCTGACGACATGTGTCTCGGATGCGGTCTCCTCTTTACCGTCTGAACGATTCTCATCCGAATCTGCGTCTTTTTTCGTTACCGTACCGTCCGTAATAAACTGCATATCATCATTCATGTTCTCATCGAAATCGTTACTGCCAGTACCACTAAATTAACAAAAAAATATCATAGAATCTTTTATCTTTAGTTAAATCATCAATCATTAATTAATGTATTGCGATGTATCGTATTTTTTATACTTACAATTGTTGCTTTCTTGGTTTTTTTCGAGGGCTCATTTCAGTGGGTGGTCGATTATTTTCTTCTTCATCTTTATTCGAGGACGGCACGTGAGGCATACTGTCTTCGTTAGTTTCGGCCATACCCGGACTGGAAGTTGCAGAAACAGTCGTACTTCCTCCTAGAATTAAAAACACAAGAGTAGTATTGTACATACTGTTCCAAATGTAAATATACAAAAAATTATGGAATTACCTGAACTATTTCCATTTCCGCCAGAATCAGGACGCAAAGGAGGCGAAATGGGCGGCGGAACAACACTTTGTTGCGGTATCATTGCCGAAACAAGGGAGGCATTGAGGTTCTTAGCTGCTTTTAGTGGTGAACCTTCATGATCGCGTTTGCGGAGGATGCTAGGCCGCGGAGAAGAAGTAATCTTTTGGGTCTGAGTCGATAAGATTTGTGTAGGCGCACCACCAGAGATCTGTGATTGCTCATGACCCGGATCTTGGTGCTGCTGTTGTGATTGTTGCGACTGGGAATACTGAGGCGCTCGATTCTGCTCTAACACCATGACTGGATTGAATCTCATCGGCTGATTTGTTACAATACCTAAAAAAAATATCTATAATTTTTCGCCGATCCATCCATACAAATTTATGACTTAATGCTTATCATATTACAAAGAAATTAAAAAGAGAAATGAAAAGTTATTTCGTATAGAATTCTACATTAGCGATATTTCTAAAATCTGTCAACTACAGCTATGGCTAAAAGGGGGAGAAGTTGAACCCCTGTAATTTAAACAGCTTTCAATTTAGTTGTTAATGTAAGATCTAAAGTATTTTACCGTGTACTTGAGTAGCAATAGCGGGTTTTATTTGCTGATTGGTCGATTGAGGCACCGTGGCAAAGGACGACTGATTAAACGAATGGGCTACGGAGTACGTTCCGGTTGCGTCGTAGAAATATGTGCCGCTAGCTATTGAATAAGTCGCAACGGCAGTCGTAACTACCGTTGTAGCTGCAGCTACATTTGTTGGGCCTAGAAATTTTAATATATTTTTGATGAAAATTGATCTCAATTTTTTTATTTAAATATATAAATGATATTTAATAAGTAAAAAGATATTAAGCTATAGTTCAGAGGAAATTTTCTTTTAATACTAATTATTTAGAATAATTAAAAAAATAACCTCGATCATTTAATGACTTAAATTAGTATATCATTAAAATTACCAGGTGATGAACGTCTAGAGACAACAGGAGGGGCGTGTATGAAAACGCCGGCGCTGGGGGTGACTACTGGCTGATTTTCAGCTTGTGGGGGAAATACCTTTGCAATTGGTATGGCTTGTGACGACACTGAGGGCACTGTTCGTTGTGTAACGATCGGTTGAACGTTGACTATGAAGAAAACAAAAAAACACATTATCTCCCTATTTTTACGGTAACGAAACCGCTATCAGGTTAAATTGATAAAGCTAAATAAAAGACACCAATAGATATTAGTTATTTGTTTCAAATTACCGGCAATGACTCAAAATAAAGGTAATTATTAAATAATATGAAACTTAATCTTTTAATATTCAACAACTATTACGAAAATTGTATGAAAAGAGTTAATAAATATTATGGATTGGGGATAGACAACAGATTTTTTATATTGTGTATAATAAGTCTTTAAAGTAATAATTTTTAAATGAAGGTAACAGTACAATGTCACAGCGTTCAGTGAACGTTAACGTAACACAGAATTTTATAATTCATTTTAAAGGAACTGACAACGGGAGAAAACCAAAACTTTATAAATATTATAAACTATTATTTAGTCAAACGAGTCAAACTTACATTACTCCACAAACAAATTAAATCTCATGTAATTTTTTGACATAAAAGTAAACATATTTTTTTACCATAACCCACTTAGTTTTTTATTGCGGTATACGTAAAATCTTTTTTTTAAATATTAATTAATACTTTGACTTACTTGTCCTTGCTGCTGTAGTGACAATTGTTTGTGTGGGTTTTATTGTGGCAGGCATCTGTGTCAAATGAATGGCAGTTCCTTTAAAGACAGAAATTCATCACAACATACAGATCCACACAGAAGAAAGGACACCACATTGAATTAAAAGAACAGCATTTTATAAAAAGAGTGGGCACATATGAATTACATATATCTAAGGAATTCTGGAAATAACACTGCAAGTGTTAAAAGCAGGCTTTCTAATGTTATTAGATTGAAATAAAAAAATGTGTAATTGTCTACTTTAGGGGTCTTGTGCTGAATTAGAATAAGTAATATGTTGCTGTAAACAAAAAGAAGGGCATAAACATAACCGTAACCTTATAATTGTACCGTTTAAGCAAACAATGTTTTTATTTAATTACCTCGGACCATTATATTACGATTATGTCCTGTTTGTTTACAAAAATCATCTTAAGTTGAGCTAAATTCAAATAGCTTTGAGTTGAATTAGAATGATCTCATTTCTTTAAAAACGCGTAAATTTCGAAATAACTATCTCCAGTTCTTTTTTAGGAAGGTAACTGATTAAATGTAAAATAAATTCAGACCTTGTGCTGGCTGTGTGATGACTTTAGCGCCCTGCGTTTGAATACTACGCGGCTGGGATGTGTTTGCTACAACGAGGGGATGAAGGGACAACGTCGAAATACGACTCTGTCCTATTATATTGCTCGCCGTTGAGCTCTGGGTGGGAGTCACGGTCACTCTTCCAATCGCAACCGCGGGCTGTGTGGTCGAAACGATCCTCGTGGGCGCATTTGATCCCAAAATGGTCGCCTGTTGGGCAGATGAGGTCGTTGTTAATCGCGTTCCCGTAGTCAAAACGGCACCTTGAGGTGTCACCAGTCGTGTTGCAGGTGTCACGTTAACAGGCATTGTCAAACGAGTAGTTGTCATTTGAGCCTAATAAAAAAAATTCTTGATTAAGAGAAAAATAAAAGCAAAAGTAATTTATAAAAAATAAAAACCAATTGAGACTAATGCGGACGAGATTATATCCTTATACTACAATTTCCCATTTTCTATTTAGTATTGGACAGAGAACAATGTATAATTACCATAGTTTTAGGTGTTGTAGATTGTCGATTTTGTATACCAGTGCTAACTGCAATTCGAGGAGGAGCTGCCAAGTGAGCAGTGTTCCCTCCAGTACTGTAAACTAATGTTTGTGTTCTAGCTGGTAACACCTGGGCCAAAGTTACTGTGTTGTTACTGAGAGCCTGTATTCCTGTATTACTTTGAGCAGATTTGAACGGATGAATCTATTTTAGGAAAAAATAATTGTTATTTTTATATTAACTTCTCATTCATAATTATTTTAGAAACCTACCTGTCCTCCTTGTCCTATTGTGATTGCTGAATGTAAAATAGTAGCTGTAGGTCGAATACTTGATACAGTTTGAGTAACAGCTTGAGTTCTGGCCACAATCTGGGTCTTACCTATTGCACTTACACCTGATACAGATGCACCTCTTACTGGAGAACTTAAAACTGTTGGTGCGCCTTTAATTTGGGATCCATTTGAAGAGTTTGTAGTTAGCCAAGCTGTACCTTGAGCAGGACTTGGTGTTCTTGGAGGTCTTACAAATGTCTGAGAAACCTGACTACCACTTGGTGTATTTACAATCATAGGATTTCGAATAGCAGCTGCTACATTGCTTCTTGGTGCTGCCAAATTGGCAACAACTGCAGGACCCCGTGGTACATGGTATGTTCCAGTTGGACTTTGGGCAACAACTGGAAGACTTGCTGTAAGAGTTATTTGTGGAGAACGTTGTATAACATTGGGTGAGGTAGATTGTTGTGTTTGTGAAGTATTTGCTAGATTAGTCCCTTGAGTACGATTTACTTCACCTGCAAGTGGACAAGTATTACCCATTTTTAGTAAGCAAGTTAGCAGTTAAAACTAACCTTGTTTGAGAACAGCTTGAGATAAAATGTTGGTAGTTAGTATATTCCCTGTATTAATGGATGTTTGTACCGCACTGGAAGGTGTTAAAACTCTCATATTTCGTAAAGCTTGTCCTGTCATTATTAATGGAGTTTTACAATCAACAGATTTTACAGTTGTAATTTTAGCTGCAAGATCCAAAGGAAACGTTTTCCCTGGTTCCGTTTTATCTTCGTCACCATTTCCACTCATTTTTTATTTTTTCTTAGTTTAAAGCATCTGTTAAAAACTGCAAGGAAACTAATCACTTCTTAAAAGTAAAGCGTCCTCGAATTTTCAATCCAAACTGTTTACCTGCGAGATAATTATTTTTATTTAAAGTTGTTTTTTTTATTGAAGGTTACTAAAACTACTGCTATCTTAACTTTTTTACATAAATGTATATTGCCATTTTAACGATTAACTTCAAAAGCTTCAAAATTTCAAGAAATCGCTTATAATCTACGAATTTCTACGAATGCGGCTACGACCCTACGACCACAACTAAACAACTACGGTTAATTAATTATAAATGTTGCCAGATTCACTGCAGATTTTTTATTTTTTACTTTCAGGTTATCAAAATTTTCAACTGAAATATCCCATTTTCTAAACTTAATCTTAAAATTTGTAATGACACGGTAAATCCCGTTCTAATTTATCTACGCAAGAAGTGAAAACGATTTTTCTTAACTTCCTCATTAGGAGAACATATTTTGTCCTTTATTTAAAATGTTGAAAATTGTCACTATTTAGCAACACTGTAAGTACTATGAAACTACAGAACCGTATTCAAAATATATTAAATTTTTAATGAAATACTGCAAAACCAAAAAATTAAAAATTTTGTTTCTTTGACGTATTTAATTTGGGAATGATTTGGGACTAACAAAAATTTTAGCAATGCTTGTTTATTGGTTCTTTTTACTTATTATTTTATTAGCATTAACTGCTATGTTAGACTATATTGTAAGCTACCTTTTTATTCTTTTGTAAATGGACATATATATTTCCAGACTCATGGATGAAAATGCATTGAGCTCAAAGACCAGCTACATTATCAAGAAATGCACCAGAAGAAGAAAAATAAGACGATAGAAGTCAAATATTTTCCAAATATTGTTTTTTTTAAATATATTTTTATAAAGTGTTGTAAAATATCAATTGTGTTGTGATCAGGGAAGTTTAAAGTTATCGGGTTTTTGAGATTTTTTGTTGAAAGTGTATTTAAGTGTAAATCAATAAAATGGCCAAAACCGGGCCAGCACCAATTGATACTCAGGTAAATTTCAAACAAAATTCAAATTTATTTAATTAACTAAGGAAATGAAATTTTAGGAATTTCAGTTTAAATTACACAGTCGTTTTAAAGTGTATGATTATAAGAATGGGGGATCTTACACTACTGCTTGCAATTTAGTTGCAGCAGCAAGTCGGTATGGATTATTGTTTTTTGGTTCAAATGATGCCTATTTTGAAGGTTTGAAAGTTGTAATGTTTTTCTTGTATGTGCTTCTACAAATTTAATTTTAGTTGTCCAGTTGAAGACCATTGAGGGCAGTAGTTTGAAAGATGGTGAAAATAAAAATTATTACAGAAGAACAATTTCTTTACCATCACCACCATATTTTCTCTCTGCTAATTGTGATAACACAAAACTTGCTGTTGTTGTTAAAAAGAGTGATTGTCCAGTTTGCTTGTTTTATGATGTTGGTTCATTCATGAAAAATGTAAGCATTGTGATAGTCAGAATGAAAGCTTTGTGCTATTTATTTTATCCTTTTAGGATATTGTTGTTGTAAATGAAGTAAGATTATCAGCTAATCCCAATGTTAACGTCAATGATGTTTCCTGGAATCCAGCAATACCAGGAATATTTTCTGCATGCAAAAATGATGGTACCTTGGGTTAGTGAAACTTAATGTTAAAATGAATTATATTAATTGCTATAGAAATAATGGCTCGTAATCTTCATAATAATAGCTCAATACAAACAATTCTTCTCAATTTTGTTTCTCTATGATAAGGTTCTGGAATAATTTTAATTTAAATATGAAATTATAAACTAATATAAGTGCATTAATATGTTAACATTTCTAACTAGTAACAGCCCCAGTAGTAGTAATTAATGTTCAATAAATAATCTATAATCATAAAAAAAACATTGAAACACTGATAAATGATATTTTAAACAGGTGTTTATGAATTCAAAGAGACTGGAATGGAAATAAAAGAGTTGCCTAGTGATGCACGAGCCACAAGTATGTGTTGGAGTCCCAAAGGAAAACAGATTGCAATAGGTGATCAAATGGGAAAAATAACACAATATAAGCCGGATCTGAAGGCAGCCAGGATAATTGAAGCACCTAATTTAAATTGTGTTCATGCAGTAATTAGTCTTCAGTGGATATCAAATTTTCAGTTCATGGCCATGTACAAACCTGCAGGAGTTGATTCTCAATCACTGTTAATGGTAGTGGATGCACCTAAAGCTGAACCAATTTCATATACAAATTATGAAGACATTTGCTACAGCAATGGCACAGCAAGACCTTCACAGTTTTATATGATACATATTGCTCAGTGGTATGGTGTAATAATTGTTTTAAATGGTCCTTACTAAGTAAGAATAGTTAATTTGCTCTAAGGCTATGCTAAGTTGTATATTTTAATAGCTTATTTCGCTTAAGCACCACAATTACAAAACTCTTTACAATTGGTAATTAATTTTTCAAGGATCGACGTGAGATAGGCGATAGTTTAAAAAAATAAAATCGGATGAAATAAAATATTTTTTACCTAGCAAAATTGCGGCGTAATTCTTATTGTTTTATTTTTACATTGAATGGTTACCAAAAGTGTGATGTATTGAAATTAAAAAAATATATATATATACTAAATTACGTACTTAAAAAAAATAATTATGATTATTTTTTCTACTTTAGGAATGTTGTAATGGTTTCATCATCAAATAGTATGGAAATAGGTGTAATGAGTTTTGAAAAAAATCAGTGGATCCAGTGGCTTCTGGACGATTCTAGTCGGGCAGAGTTACCTTTAAGCAGTAACCATCAAGATACTTTACCAGTAGGCATGGTTTTGGACACAGGGTCTACCGAACATGTAGTATTTGGGGAAAATACATTACCTCCAGCGCCTTATTTGTTTCTTATGTCACATCATGGATTAGTATTGTGTTTTAAAGTATTAAATCTTAAAGCGGGAGCGCCAACTCTTTGTTCCCCACCTGACAGTTTACCGGATTTATCGGGACTTAATCATTTTAAGCAAACATCTGTTGCAGTTCCTTCTTCTGTAATTCAAGAAAAACTGATAGAAGAGGTAAGTTGGTATTATCCCAATTTAAGTAGTTAGTAAATCATGCTCTTTTTACAGGCCTTTGCTACCCCGGTTATTGCTACAGTAGCACAAACTCCATTCAGTTTTACTCCCAGTGCTACTTCTGGTGTTCCAATTAGTTCTGCTGTTTCAACACCCTTCATGTTTTCATCACAAAATAAAAATACAACAAAAGATCAGACAGAAACTACACATATAGCTTTTGAAAACCCTGTTCGACCGACTTTATCAGAAAATATTGCAACTATCAAAAAAGTAGAACCCCTGGTTCAGCAATCAGTATTTAATCTTCAGAAGCCACAAGGGTATTTTACTCAACCACTCGCAAGTGGGCTTTCAAAATCTCAGAACAGTTCAACTGTTGGTCAAACATTGGGACTTTTTGGAAAATCGACTTTTGTATCGACTCCAAAACATCAAGAGACTAGTACTCATCAAGTCAAGGAGACTGTAACTTCTAAACCTGAAACACCTTCCGTAACGATTTCTAAAACGACAACAGTTTCTGGAAAGTCTAGTGAAATTAAACAAGACAAAGTTCCATCTGTTGAGAAGATAATGGTTGAAAATGTATACGAATCGCAAGAAGATACAGAAGCTCTTGTTGGAAAAATGGTCAGAGAAGAATGCGAACTTTTGGAGGCAGAATTGAAGGCGTTACTCCAAAGGGCACGTCAAATCAAAGTCAATCTGGGGACGGAAGACGAAATTGCACGTATGTTGCAACAGACAGATTCTTTACACGAATTTGTTTCAGAAGTAATGGATAATACAGCTTCTCAAGCAGCCGAAGTAAGTGTTGTTATTATAAATAGATTAAATTATTAATAAACTTATTGTAATAATAGGAAATGTTGATAATTATTTACAATACGTTTTAGGTACATCATTTGAAGCAGTTAGTTATTCAAGGTTGGATTTGGTATGAAGAAGCTCAGTCTCGTTTTGCAGCTTCAAAGGATCCTACAATGAATCTTCTCCAGCGTTCACAACCTTTAGATCCTGCTTCACAAAAACAATTAGACGATATTCGTCAACTATTATACTATTTAGAAACACAGCTGGTACAAGCCAGTGGGGCTCTTGATGAAAGATGGGAAGTATTTCAAGATTCTTGTCGAAAAACATTGAGACTAAGAATACCTACTTTAGAGAACGTTTTTCAAACTATGGTCAAACAGAATGGAACTCTTATGAAACAGGTAAAAACTACGTGTTCATACAAATTTTGGCAAATGTATTTATTTATTTTTTTTTTACAGAAATATATATTAAAAGACATCGCTAATAGAATCCATTCCTTTCGTAGTAAAAGTAGAGGCTCGGCCCTTTTACTATCTCTCGATAATGTGGATGCGTTGAAAAATCAATTAGAAACTTTGCAACTTCAACCTCATAGTTTGCAAGAAATGCAATATGAAAGAGTTGCGAGAAAGCAAGAAAACTTTACCGCCTTTAAAATTGAAAAATTGAAAAACCATCTAAAAAATCAAAAAGTGGCTTACGTCGCTGTTAATAAGCCACAACTATCTGGATCGTTTATGCAAACCTTCCTTGAGCAAAGCAAGAACGAAAAACAAAAGGCAGAAGTGTGTAGAACTTTGTTTCCAGAAAAAGTGACGACACTTTTAGGCGCCGGTGTTTCTCCCATTGTAAGTGAAAAGGAGGCACCCATAAAATATTCTCCAATTCAGTCTACACCGAAAATGGACCCGGCCACGTTTCGGACCAAAATCATTCAAACCGCTCCATTAATCTTTTCACCTGTTACCAAGTCTACGGATTTATCAACGTCAACATTATTTCCAACTACAAAGCCACCTTCAGATCAAATAGTTGGTGGTTTTAAATTAGCTTCAGATAAGGGTTTTTCAACTTCCAATATAACTACAACTGTTAACAACGTCACTGTTCCAACTACAAATAAGGTATTTGTGGAAAGCTCTCAGGCCATTTTGAAACCTAGTAATATCCCGCCGATAGCGCAGAGTTCGAAAATAATACCATTTGGAGCTCCATCGTTTTCTTCATCCACTACTGTTTTGGGAAATGTTCCTTCTTTTGTTTCTGCTGCCCCTATGTCTTCTGGAATTTTCGTATTACCTAAAGCCACTTCAGCAGTTAATGAAACTAAATCCAAAAAAGAATCAAAGGAGGAAATTGTTCCTCCTTTCACATCCAAGCCCACTTCATTGTCTAGTTTTGCATTTGGGAGTGCTTTTGCCCCCACCACCGATAGCGCAAGCATATTTACTGCAAAAGGTGGATCTCTATTTGGCTCTACAAGTATAACACCAATACAGTCTTTAAAAACAATTAGTATTACTAGTACTGTTTCTACTACTACGACCACTACTGCAGGGTTTAATTTTACTGTTACATCTAACCCTGCTGCAATTCCACCAGGGGTAGCAAATAAAACACTTCCGTCTTTAATTTCATCGAAGGCATCTTCAACAGGATTCAGTTTTAATGTTCCAGCTTTTAGTTTACAATCCTCTGTTAGTACAACAAATAAATCTGACGTAAACGAATCTTCTAAGTCATTTCAAATAACAACCAGTTCGGTAAGTAAAGTTGAGCCTGTAACTACTTCTAGCGCTTCTTCCCAATCATTTTCTTTCTCTTCTCCTAATTTGGCTAATGCATTCATCATCAAAACCACTTCATCATCAGAAACGCCTTCGTCCTCTCTGGGATCTGGTCTATTTGGACTTAAAGCGAGTTCGCCTGTTTCTTCTGTAGAGACTGTTGAAGTTCCAACTGCACCAATTACTGAAGTTTCAGCATCCACTACCATATTAAGTACAACTGAAGAAAATAAAGCTCAATCTTCAGTATTTGGTGGGACAATTACATCGGTAACTCAGTCACTAACAAAAAGCACGGCTGCAGTTCAAAAACCAGATACAGTCGTGTCTTCTTCAAGCGTAGACAATACTATGAATGTAAGTTCAAGTCAAGATTCCACATCAAAAGCGCCTGTTGTTACCACATCAACTCCTTCATTATTAACTTCAGTACCAGATATTTCCCAATCGATGACGTTTGGTGTTATTGAAACATCTTCAACTACAACATCAGCACCACATCAAGCTGTGTCATCTATAACTAGCACTTCGAAAACCGCTGTATCAGCACCTTTACAAATATCCCAGTCTTCTGAATTTACAACTCAATCAGTAGCACCAATTTCAGCGTTTGGTTCGATGCTAACATTTGATTCTAAACCCCTCTTCGAAACAACTTCTGCTACAACAGTTACAACTCAAACTATATCATCAAATGTGTTTGGAACTGCATTTGGAAATGCTCAGGCGTCTTTCGGTACCTCAGTTACTAGTAGCAGCGGAGGTAATAACATTTTTGGTGGAGTTCCCGCTTCGACCAATTCTAGTTTCACAACGAACGGGTCAATATTTGGTGCTCAAACAGTTAATTCCACAAGTCCGTTTCCAATTAGTAGTACAACTCAGAGTATTTTTGGCACACCAACTTCTGTTCAACCCGTTTTTGGATCGCCTGTTACCACGCAATCTATCTTTGGATCACCAAGTGCACCAGCTGAAAACATTTTTGGGAAAGCGACGAATACACAAAGCATATTTGGAACAGCAGCACCAGTAACAACACAAACTGCATTTGGAACACCTACATCAAGTATATTTGGAGCATCAAGCGGCTTTGGTAGTGGAACGACTCCTACTACTGTAACTCCAAGTGTTTTTGGAACTCCAGCGTCGACTCAAAGCATGTTCGCAACTTCTGCTCCTGTCGCATCACAGTCGTCCTTCAGTTTTGCTTCGGCCGCTGCCAATATACCATCTACTACATCGGCGTTTGGATTCGCTCAAAAGCCAGTTTTTGAAAATACTTTTGGAAGTGCGAATACGACTGCTAATGCCAATTCGTTTAGTTTTGGAAATGTAAATTTAGGAGCAACCACTTCAACTAGTGGCTTTGGTTCGCCGGCTTTTGGACAATCTCAGAATCCATTTGCAGCTAAACCAACAGAACAAAAACCTGTTTTTGGTGGTGGCGGTAGTTTGTTCGGTAAACCGGCTGCAACTACGGTAACGTCTTCAATTTTTGGCGGAGGAAGCTCGTCAACAGCATTCGGTAAATTAATGTTCAATTTATGTTACTGCTTTTTTTTAATTCTTTCTAAAGAAATATAATTAAAATAATGTTTTTAGCTTTAAAATAATATTTTTATCAATTTTAGGTTCATCTGGTTTTAATCAGCCACAGTCTTCTGGTTTTGGTTCAAGTTCGCCTTTTGGTCAACCAGCATTTGGTCAGAGTACATTCGGTAATAGTGGCTTTGGGGGAAGTCCTCAACCGACTGGTGCCTTTAGTGGTGGTACAAGTGGCTCAGTGGGCCAAACCGGTTTTGGTTTCAATCAACAAGCGAAGCCGGCATTTGGAAGTGGGCCCGTTTTCGGTTCACCCCCTGCTTTCGGTGGAGCTCCCACGTTTGGTAATTCCCCAGTTTTTGGAGGATCTTCCAATTTTGACAGTTCTTCAAAAGTTTTTGGATTGACATCGCCCACTTCGGGTAAGCAATCAATTAATTATTATTATGATTCAAGTTAAAAAAAAAATAATTTATCATTTCGTATTTTAGGATTTGGATCGACGACTCAGCAAAATCCAACATTTGCCAACATGGCCAATCAAAATATTGGATTTGGAGCTTTAGCCCAGATGAGCTCTACAACATCAACGGCTCCCAGTTTTTCAGGGTGAGAAAATTTATTTATGTAAGTGAAATCATTATTTTAACTTTTTTTCCAGGGGATCTTCGTTTTCATCGTGGCGTTAAAATTGATAATCATCAAAAAGGTAATGAATATTTTTTTAGTCGAGATCATGTGTAAATAAATAACTGCCAATTAATTAATAAAAATAAGTATTATTGTACTAAAATAATTTTAATGCCCTTAAAGTGTTTTTTTTTTGTACATGAATTTAACTTTATCTACAGTTATGCATTAATTAAAAAAAAACTAGTTCAAATTCATATTATTTTTTTTTTTGCTTAGGTAGAATCTGAATCCATCAACATTTTAAAATTTTATACAGACGGAAATTTAACTTTACAAATTCAACTACATTTTTAGTTTAATGTTTTATTTGTCCTGATTTAATATATACTGTGTTCTTATTCTAATTATAACTTACAACAAATATATTGCTTTCATTAAAATAATTAAAACAATACATTTCTTCTAAGCATTTCCTAAGTTGTTTTTTGATTTTTAAATATGTGAACGCTGTTATCGGTGCCTCCTGAGACGATATGTTTTGGATTTGACCAGTCAACACATAATACTTTGCCTTCGTGGCCAGATAGTTCGTAAAGAGGCGCTTTTGGACTTCTAGTATCCCATAATTTCACACTTTCGTCATAACTTCCAGACATAAATAGATGTTCGTCATGTTGAGACCAAGCTACGGCTTTTACCCATAAGGTATGAGAAACAAATATTGTCTTGCAAATCGTGCCTTCGACCGATCGTGGATCATAGAGGCGGATACGAGTATCTGCTGAACAAGTGATTAGAGATTTAGACAGGGGAGACCATGAGGCACCTAAGAACGCCTTTTGCCCCGTTATTTCATTCTTTAAGCCACATAACTGCAATGACAAAAGTAATGAAATATTAGTCAATTTTCAAAATTGCAGTTGTAAGAAAATTATTATATCTTTAACTGAATTTTACCTCAATATCCCATAAGCGTATAGTATGGTCCATTGAAACAGTGCAAACTTCATTTGTGTCTATCCATTGTGCAGAGGTGATTGCCTCTTTATGACCTAAAAGTGTGAATAATGGTACTCTTGAAGACATTCCTTTGAACCTTTTATGTGCAGGTTCTTCTGTATCATGTTCAAGAGAAGAAGACCACACTTTTAAATGAGTATCCCATCCTCCTGTCACAATTCTTTGTCTTTCTTTGTTGATATCTAAGCATTCAATTGGTCTCTCATGGCCCCTTAACGCAATATAAGGATGAATTTCTTTTGATCCTGGTTCCCAGTGCCAGAGAACACCTATTAGATCATGAGAAACTGTTGCAAAGCCTGCTGAGGGATCATCAGGTACTAACCAGTGAACTGCTTTAACTGCTTCAGTATGACCAGAAACACTTGCCTGATGTTTTCCACGAATAGACCAGACATTAACACTGTTGTCATAACATCCGGTTAAAATCCTATCAATGAATTGTTTTAAATTGGCTTGCATAAGAATTGCATAAATGTATTACCAATTCCCATTCACCTGAATACCAGAAATCCAATCGTCGTGTAAAAGAGCATCTTCTGGTTGAGGAGGAGGTGTCCTTTGAATATATTCAACAGTTATAGTTTCTTCAACAGATAAACCATACTCCTGAAGATGGTCAATAAGTAAGACACGTAGGAACTCACCATTTACAATGAAATCAAAATCTTGTTTTTTGAACTCATCAGAGTGTTCTTTTAATAGTGCATTTAGAAGTATATTTAAACCAATAGTATCAATTTTAGCCGGAATTGAATAAGGAATATCGGGGACCGCATACCTTTAATGGAAAACGTTACACGGAGAGAAAATATTCAATTCATAACTATACTTACTGTTTTTGTTTAGTTATTAAGCGAATATGTAGTTGAGATTCGCTACTAGGGTCAATATCCATTTTCAACTACTATTTATTATTAATATTTAAAAACAGGCTATAAATGAAAGTGCTTTAAAAACGAAAGGTTATGTTTGGCTATGGTTCATAATAAAATTAATAATGATATCCATGTCAAATTATCCATAGAAATCTTGGAATTTTGAAAAAATAATTATTGCATTTATAATTTTAAGATTTTTCGTAGAATTAATTAGGAAAGGAATTGCTATAAATTAGTTAAGGAAATTTTCAAAATCAATCACAAACTATGATCACAAAAGTGTGCGATATCACAGTCATTACTGAAAATGAGCATCTTTTACTTTTCTATGGTTCTTTACGTCATTTTTTTTAAAATATTTTTGAGATTTTAACAGCAATCTATGGCAGCTGATGGCAGCAATATTGTGATCGTCATCTTGTCTAGGATTGTGATATTGTGAGATATTGAGGTTATGTTTTATATTGATTCCATTATTTACATATTAAAGCGAATTTTTAATTAGTTACTTCAATTTTTCTTAAGAAATATATTAAAAAATGAACTAGTTAAATAAAATATGAACGAAGATCAAAACCTCAAAGAAGAAGAACATCATAAACAACAAGAATTTTGTTACACTAGACCAGCTTATAGAGCCAGTCGAAGATTAACGGCTGTTAAGGTATGTGTAACGTTTACCTTAAAATAAATTAGTAACTGTTTATATTTTAAATAGGTATACACTGTTGCTACAGAATCTCAGCATCTCTTTATCTATAATGTTCCAAAAATTAACCTTAGAACTGAACTAAAAAACTTATGTTCAAAATATGGGCAAATATTGATGATAAATATTGTCCCTGATTATAAAACTGAATTATTTACGGAGTGTTACCATGTACAGTTTGATAGAATTCAAGCTGCTAAAATTGCTAAGCGTTTAGTTGACAATAAATCATTTTATGGCCAGGTGCTTCATGTTTGTTATGCACCTGAATACGAAAACATTGTTGAAACTCGAGCTAAATTAGAACAAAGAAGAAAAGATGTTTTGAAACGTATTGAAAATCCAAATAGATTACCAATTGATAAGAAAACACTTGGAGATGATGTAAACTTTATGACCATAAGTAAATCACAATTGCAGAAAAAAAGAAAATATGAAGATTTAAATAATGGAAATACTTCAAATGAAAGTACTACTCAAGAGTGTTTGAATGATTTTTACTCCATTTATGATAATAAAAGTAAGAAGAATAAAACATAAATAGATTTAAAATGACATCAGCTTTTCAACAACAAGCATTTGCCTTGGATGCAAGGTACAATGCTCACAGAGCAACTAACAATCCTACATTTCGTACACTGTATATAAGAAGAAGAAGTCAACTGTTAAGGGAAGAAGAAAGAAGTTCTGAAACTTGGAAACAATACTTACAAACACGTTCCCAACTTTTACAACAAAGATATGGTTGTCCTATAGATGTAAATAGTAACTCAAACACACCCAGTAATCAGTCTAGGGGAAGTATTTCAAATATTGAGTTTCATATACATTCAGAGAAAGGAAGACTTGTTCCCACAAAACAGGCTGAAGCTTCTCGAGCCATGGTGGGAGGTAATACCATTGCTGAAAACTATGCTTTTGTTGGAGTACATTATATTTTTGATCAACATACAAAACCTGTAACAATGGTAAAGTTTGCAAATAATGATCGATCTAGACTATGCTGTTCTTCTGAAGATGGAACTTTGTCTATATGCTCTGTTACAAACAGTCCTCCTGGTGTATTAGTGATACTAAAAGGACATTCAAAGGGAGTTACAGGATTTGATTGGTCAGCTGGAAATGACCTTATAGCAAGTTCTTCTGAAGATACAACTATTAAACTATGGAGTGTGATTAATGGTACATGCTTAAGAACTATATTGGATCCACACAATTGTGCATTGCTTTGCTGCCTCTACCAACCAGTAAATAACAACTTGTTGGTAACAGGAAATAAGAGTGGGGATGTTCGAATAGCCAACGTTTCAACGGGATTGTTCATGAAAAACTCATGCCGTGTTGGTGGCAAAATACTCAGCTTGGCTTTCGACCCTTATGGAAAGAATATTTGGATAGGAAACGATAGAGGTGAAATAATATCGGCTCTTTGTGACATACAGGGCGAATTGAGACGTACAAGGCGCATTTTGGTCAACAGTGGCTGTAATATAACAAGCTTGAGTCATAGAGCTTGGATTAGTAGAGAAGCCAGGGATCCAATGGTACTTGTGAATAGTTCAGACGATTCGTTGTGTCTTTATAAGGTAATCGACAGAGAAGGAGGTCTGTTTCCTAGACGAAAATTCCACAATAAACATCAGAAGTATAATATTAAATCTACGTTTTGTCCTATAATGTCCTTTCGGCAAGGAGCTTGCGTGGTAACAGGAAGCGAAGACGGTTGTATTTATTTCATTGATATAGAAAAACCTGCAAATCGAGCCATTTTCAATACTTTACAAGGACATTCCAGTCCAGTTTTGTCAGTGAACTTCAATTATGACGAATCTCTGCTTGCAAGTAGCGATTTGGAAGGATTAGTAATCATATGGAAAAGGGCTCAACCTTCCTAGTTGAATGAATGTAAGTTGTGTAAAGTAAATAAGTTATTGTTAAATGACTAAAATATGTACTTAAAACTAGTTAAAATGATACGATATTGACTACTAAATAAAAAAATTATTGTATAAATAAACATACCATCTAAAAAAAACACTAATTATATCATAAGGCAGCGTTATTTATTTTACATTAATTATACAAACAACCAGGAAATTCACTGTCATCATCCAAGGTTTCCTCATGCTCTGGATCTTCTTCGGGATGATCTTTGCGTTTACGTCCGTATGCTCTTTTACTGGTTGTCGGATACGTGTCGGTATCGCCATGTAATAGAGAGTTACGATAGAGTAGTAATGGTTGCCAATCTTCTCCTCTGCTGCTTGGCATACCTTAAAAAAACAATAATTACTATTTCCCTATATAAAAATATATATTTATGTTAAAGAGAAACATATTCAAATATGTATTGAACCAAATTTCTTAATGTATATTTAATATTTTGTCGTTATAGTTGAATATAAATTAAAAACCTGACATAAATTAATATGCATACCTATTGGAATGCGCCGATCCATAAATGACAGAACAACCTTTTTGTCCTGTTTTAAGAGTTTGTTGGTAAATTCTGAAAGAATGTCCAAGAATGGTAGATTGGGTGGTGGCCCAGTAGGGTCTTCGGACGTCTCCGCTCCACTAACAGCAAACAAAATCCCCGCCCTATGTAAAGCCGTGATAGCTTCACGATTTTTCACTGCATCTAGACCAAACGATAGGGCAAATCGTTTGGCTAATTCCTAAAAACAAATTTTATTTCACAATAATATGTAATAAAAAATATCACTTTCTTAAAATACTATAGGATGACAGATTTTTCATTGTGGTAAACCACAATGGCTATTAAGATATATTGATTGTTATATTTTAATAATGTCACTTTTTGAATTTAAACAAAGTACTAATATCTCATCATAAAAAGGTTTTTTAAGTAACTCACTGAATTACGTATTATAGAAGAAAAAGTTACCTTAAGCGCAAAGAAATCGTCGTGTTGTCTTATCGACCTGCCGCCACTCTGCTGCTGTAATTGTTGGAACATCATATTCAAACTCAAACACATTGTAAGAGCGCAGTTGACTTTATTAATTTCTCTCGCTTTACCCAAAGTAGTCTTAATAATATCTCCGTAATCGTTATAGTGTTTTACATAGTGTTTAAATACATCAGCGGCAGCTTTGGTCGGCACAATATTGTATACGACTAGTTTGCAGTATGCGGCTAAAAAGTTACGTCTCTTGTGTAATTCCTCGATCCGGTGTTCATCGTGTTCCGAATCCTGTTCAGGTACAAAAACATAAACTTGTACAAACTCGTTTAACAGGAGTAATAAATTGCGATCGGGTTCGCACGCGAGTTCAGCCAATGGGGGAGCTGTGTTATTCAATTGTTCGCTAAATACAATCAACAGATCGCATAAGCAAACGTACGCCTCTTCGCGAATGGAAATGTGGGGCGACGATCTTATTAACGTTTCAGCCGCGGAAATGAATTCGTCGAGACGCTGTCGCATCTCTTGTGTATTTTCTGCTTTCAAACCACCGCCTTCGTGTAACGTTTCGAGACCACGAAGGCCCCACAGTAGATAAAAGAAACAGGAAGTTAAACAGTATTTTTGTGCTTCAGGTGGTAGTGGATTTTCTACATCCTACAAAATAAAATCATTGTATACAACAATAATAAAAAGTAAAGTAAGAAACGAACTTTCATGTCCTGAAAAAGTGTATTCCATAAATTCCATTGGTTTAAATTATGACATGCATAAAATAAGGAAAGTTTCTTGAGGCTGCTCACGACATTAAAAGTTTCATCCGCGTTTGGCGTTTCTTCCCCTAAAAGTAGATTTCGCCAATCGTCAATGGCGTCATTGTACGAAGACACAATCATATCGACTATTGTAGAACGAGAAACATCGCAACGGGTATATAAGGAGTGACCTTCGGAACACAAGAACTCTAAAGTTTTCGCGCATGTTTCTAAAACCTATAAAAACGTTTATTTATGATACTTCGTTTATTTTTAAGAACTTTTATTTACCTCTTGTTCATGATGAATTTCAGCAATATGCTTCATTTTAGCCAATAATGCTAGTAAAGCTCCCTCTTGCCTACCACTAGTGTATAGGTCTAGATCAAAATACTGCGGTATTGTTAATAAATTGGCGAGTTTTTCTGGATCAACTGAATATTTATCTAGTAGTGGAGGAAGAGTTGCTATAAAATGCTCGGTCAATTTTTGTTTATCTTCTCCAGCCTAAAATTATAAGTGTTTAAAAAATTCACTAAATATAAACTTTCTAAGTATTAAAATTATTCATTTTCTTCTATTAATTTACCTGTCGGATTTCTTTCAAAGATGAGACCTTTCGTGTCGGACCTCGTCCTACCGGTGCTTCCCCTGTGGCTGCTTGTTTCACACAACAAACCATTATTTCAATTAGACTAGTTTCTTGCCTGTTGTCTAGGGGTTCCTCGTGCGGTCCTGGCTCTTCTAACAGCAAATCAGTCATACATTCCCAATCTTTCATCATGGGATTTGATTCTATAAGTGAGTCAACCAAATATGCAGCATGTTCATGTAACTCTGATTCGATAAAGAATTGAACGAGGTCGCGAATGAATGGAGTATTTGGAAGACGTTTCTTTCCACGTTTTGTCTTTCCGGGATCTAGATCGGAGGGTTGGAAAAGACGTTCATTTAAAAATTCACCAGCAGCCTGAGCTACAGCTCGATGCGATGAATATACCTAAAAGAAAATATTATGTAATGAAAAGAATTTTGTCATTTTTAACATTAACTCAAAGTCAAACGCAATATTTACCAGTTCATAAACGTGTTCACAGTCTTTATCTGTTAAAATTTCATGATGATGCTTTAATATGGAAATTACTAATCGTACAGCTTGTACAGCAACATCATACTCCTTGTCTAGAGTCATTGCAACAATTCGGTCTTTGAATTTATTTGTAAACAGCTCTAATTTTCCTTTCAATTCTTCATTTGCATACAGGGGTTGTAAAGCTTGTAAACATCTTAGTCTGACTTCTCCTACCTAATAATAATCAAATATAAAGTGTTATTAAAATCACACATTATATTTAAATTTAATTTAAATGGTATGTTATACATACTTTGTCATGAAGAGTCCATCCAATGTATTTTAAATATGAATCGTCCAAGAAATTTGCGTGAAACTTGTGCATCCATATCCCTATTTCAGTCATAGCAATTGCTCTTATTTCAGGAAGAGTATCTCTGTAACGATGCACAAAAACTGACTTGAACATATATGTTAGCATATTTTTTATTTCATCCATGTTTTCTTCCAATTCTTGACGTTTTGCTAATAATGTTTCCAAACGGTCACTTGCACGTCTCTCTCTTGTCTTTTGTCTTTCAGCTTCATACTGTCTTTGTGTGTTATCCAAATTTACAGAAACTGTTAGAGCAACATCTACCAAGGCTGTCATGAGCTTCATTGCTCCCAAAGTAGCAGTATGACGAAATGCACGTACCTATTATTCATAAAAATAAAAATATGACCTTAATTCAGTGACTAAAAAGGAATTTACCTGTGAATCTGACAATCCAGTAAGGAGAGAGATAATGTTGTCCATAAGAAACTGGTCATATATAATTGAATACTGACACTGTTTTACAAGAGTTTGGACAAAATCACAGTAATTTTGTCTGAATTTTTTCCAAGACTGACCAGTCATTATAAGTGGATACTCGCCTGATTCTTCATCAAATTCCTCAGTCATTTTACGAATAATAGCTGCATGTTCCATTGTTGCTTGCATTTGTTGAGTAATTCTGCCTTTGCAACCTGCTGCATTTATAAAAAATTGCATTAAGGAAATTAAAGCGGCCTCTCTGTTGACCTATAATGACAAATACTAATGTTCAACAAAAATACTGTTTTTTAGCATTAACCTACTAAATAATATGCTGTATTCCTACCTTGTAGCTTTCAATCCAGTCATCAACAACATGAGTTAAAGATGCTTTGCTATTTTTGATAACAGTATACAATGATGTATCATCATCTGTAGTGGACACTTCTGTTTGATAATTTTTACGTGTTGGGGGTCTGCCTCTACCCCTTCCTCTAGGTGCAGCTGTTGTAACTGCAACACTTGTAGGTGAATGATTAGCAGAAGGAATAGCATGTGTTGCTTGGGGATTAGTAATGCCACGAGCTTTAGATCTGGTAATTCTACGCATTCCAGGAGTTGGTGGAGATTCAAATGTGCCATCTGAAGATGTTCCTGCATGTTCTCCGTATGAATCGTGATATATATTTGATAAATGACCATAATTTGAACCATACTGATCTTGTTCAAGAGCGGGCGTCATAGGATTGTCGTATTCCGGAGGAGGCTCGTCCATCCGAATACGTTTTCCACCTCTTCTATGCATCTCGTTTAAATTGTTTTAAAAGACAATAATGTAAATCAACTTTTACTTAATTATTAAACTTATAAACTGTTATAAACAAAGTAGATTTGTAATGTAATAAACAAAGCAACCACCATAGATAAACAACCACTAAACCTAGTCCAGAGACTATTGTCTCTGCCTAGTCCATAGCCTAGTCTATGCACCCTAGACAAATAGATAGCCAGCTTGAACTTGGCTGCAAATGTGCTGCCATCTGGTCAGTGTGTCCAAAAGGTCATTCGGCAATTAGCCACTTAAAACTAATAATATACAGGAATTTCAGCTGCTTTAGGCGCCATCTATAAATTAAAAGAACCTTGACGTATGGCGGCAATTTTGAAATTTATACGAGCGTATAGGGTTTTACTTATTTTTCTTTTAAATTTAAACAAAAAAAAAAAAACGGTGAAATCCAAAATTATTTATTTGTATATAAAATCATACAGCATTTGAGCATCTTAGCGATAATCATAAACTCAATATTAACTTAAACACAAATAGTAAACAATACAATAAAGATAGTTAAAATTAAAATTTAAACACATAACTTTCACAAACATTACTAAAAGGAAAATACCAGTAAATTAAAAATAAAAAGTCCACATGAAGTTTTGGCACAACTACTAAACAATAAACTGGAGAATAATATCACTTTATCAACGACCTGTCGAATGCAGTATGTTGGTTTACTTCTCTTAAAAAAACAACTAAATCGTTTTTAAAAACTTACACAATAAATACACATAACACAGAACTTGTTTTACATTTTTTTAAAACGTTTATGAATGCTGAATATTAAGTGCCTTACTTAATATTGGGTATGTGAGTGGTGTACGTTTTACCCTTATCAGTAGGTGATATTAGACTTTGGAAACGTAAGAATTTAGAGGGGAATTACGAATCAAAGCAAACAGACGAAAATAAATCGCATACATAGACAATTTTACTTAAGCGTAATCTACTCATAATAATTCGAAATAGCAATTTTCGGTCTATCGGTCGCTACTTAACCGGTTAACTTCCGAAGCTTTTTAAAATGACTCGTACTGGACATACTTACCAGGTGGCAGGCTAGTTCAACATCCCACACACTGCTATGCACTAAACCACACTAAACCTACTAAACCCCTGGTCTATGACCATAACCATAACTGACCATAACCTAATTGTAAGCGGCTTCTGTTTCACGCATTGCCAATACATAGTTTTTTTTTGGATTAAATTAGTGTTTGTAGATTTTTATTTTACTGTCTTGGCTAAACTGATATGCGAGGCGCGAAGTTTATGGTTTATAACATGGGTTCATGGGTTATAACCAATCAATTAGTACCTAGGTTAATATTGTGATTGTACAAAAATGTTACAAAATACTGGAAAATATAGAAAAGAAAGGCCAGAAAGATCAGAAAAAGAAAATGATAAATTTGAAATTGTTTCTAGGTAAATTTGTTTAATGTGTAATGATTGTTTCACAGTATTTGTTTGCAGAGAAAATTCGTCAGAAGCAAGATTGAGACAAGTTATAGAAAATGAAAATATAGATCTAAAATATGGATTTGAAAGAATTAAACCCCACGAAGAGAAAGTCGGATATCTTCTTAATATGCACACTGTAATAGTATTTAGTGAAAGTCATAAAAAGTACTAACAAGTTTGGTTATAGAATGAAATGCTGGATGAGGACAAAAGACTTATAGCAGTGGTTGATTATTATTTTATGGAGGAAGATGGTACCAGATTTAAGGTTTCCTATCCATTTATGCCATATTTTTATATTCTCACATCTAGAGAGCTCTTACAAGAAGTTGCTCAGTTTTTATCAAAAAAGTACTCGGGAGTTATTAATAAAATAGAGGAAGTTGTTAAAGAAGACTTAGATTTGGTAATTACTGTAATTAGATTAAAATTTTGTTTTATTCTTCTTGATAATTTTCAGCCAAACCATTTAATTGGACTAAAACAGAAATATTTAAAACTTTCATTTATAAATCAGACAGATTTCCAAAAAGTTCGTAAGGAAATTTTACCAGCTGTTAGAAAAAATAAAGAAAAACAGAATAAATACTACAACCAATTACTAATAAATGCAGTGGCTCAGGAAGAGGATTTGGAACATTTAAAAATTAATGTAAATCATTTGGAAAGCATTACAGACATAAGGTATTTATTATTTCTTTGCAAATAAAATTTCTCAAACTTATCCTAAATATACTTATTTTACTATTGCAGAGAATATGACATACCATACCATGTAAGAGTAGCCATTGATTTAAAATTATTTTGTGGTTCATGGTATAAAGTGAAAACTACAAATTCAGTGAGTGATCTTCCATATATCACCCATTGTCCTGAAATCATTGAACGTCCTGATCCTATAGTGTTAGCCTTTGATATTGAAACAACAAAATTGCCCCTTAAGTTCCCTGATGCCAATACAGATCAAATTATGATGATTTCGTACATGATAGATGGACAAGGTAAGAAAATTATTTTCACTTTTTATTAGATTATTTTTGGTTACACAGGGTTCTTCAAACTGACTGGTACATAAGACAATTAAATAAACAAGTAAACTTTAGGAAAATTAAGCTTGTTAGGAATTTATAAATTTGGGAACCCTTATTCCATTCAAGGATAACAAAGGATGGACTATATTATCATTAAGATTCGATCATGGACTCAACCATAACTAATAAAAATTTTAACACCATAAGTCTTTTTTGTGGATGTTATCATTTCAGTTTTTATAGTTTAGGTAAGCAAGTTTTTCTGTAAATTCAAATATGTTAGAGACTATTCATGGTAGGCAGGGTTATCATGGTTACCTTAAAAGTAGGCATTAACTTGCAGTATAACAAGAAGTGGCCAAAATAATTTACTTAAACAGATCATTGTTGATATACCAATACCAAATTTTTTTAGATCTCTAACTCGCTTAATTTCCTTGAGACGTCTTTTATTACACCCAACTTGAAGAATCCATTTTCATTAGATAACTTATTGTTTGTTAAATAATTTAGGCTTTTTAATAACAAATCGTGAAATTATCTCGCAAGACATAGAGGACTTTGAATTTACACCAAAACCAGAATTTGAGGGTAAATTTACAATTTTTAATGAACCGAATGAGCGGGGCGTTCTTGAAAAGTTTTTTGAACATATAATGGATGTGAGGCCTCATATTTTTGTCACTTATAACGGTGATTTCTTTGATTGGCCATTTATCGAAGCTAGAGCAGCAATACATGAATTAGATATGCAACAGGAAATAGGATTTTTCAAAGGTAGGGATGGGGTTTATTGTAGTAGACCAGCAGTTCACATGGATTGTATTTGCTGGGTGAAAAGGGACTCCTATCTTCCTCAAGGGTCCCACGGTTTGAAGGCCGTTGCAAAAGCTAAATTAAGGTAATAATTGAATAGACTTCAGCATCAACTTTAGAATCATATGGTCTTTTATCACCTTAGATATGATCCTGTGGAATTAGATCCTGAAGAGATGTGCCCTTTGGCAGCAGACCAACCTCAAGTTTTATGTAATTATTCGGTTTCTGATGCTGTTGCAACATATTATTTATACATGCAGTATGTTCATCCTTTTATTTTTGCTTTGTGTACCATTATTCCATGTGAACCTGACGAGGTTCTCAGAAAAGGATCAGGTAAATATATTTTTTATCTTATCAAAAATGTAAATTTGAAAAAGGGACTCAGTTATTTGTTTGTAAAATAAATTGTATATTTCTAAGGAACACTTTGTGAAAGTCTTCTCATGGTGCAGGCTTTCCATAAAAATATTGTATTTCCCAATAAAGAAGAGCAAATCATAAACAAGCTCACTGAAGATGGTCATTTATTACATCAAGAAACTTATGTTGGTGGTCATGTTGAAGCATTAGAATCAGGAGTTTTTAGGGCTGACATTCCTTGCCGTTTTCGCATTGAAACAGAAACTGTCGATAAATTAATATCAAATGTATTGAAAACGCTGACACACGCCATTGAAGTTGAGGAAGGAATTCCTTTGGAACAAGTCAGCAATTTGCAAGAGATCAAAGACGAAATTGAGAAACAATTAAACTTATTAAAGGTACATTTCTTATTTATTATTTAAAGGAATGTATTAAATATTGGTTCTAAATAAATAGGAAAAACCTCTACGTTTAGAGAAACCTTTAATATACCATTTGGATGTGGGAGCTATGTATCCAAATATTATTTTAACTAATCGTCTTCAACCTTGTGCTATAGTAAACGAACACATTTGTGCTACTTGTGATTTTAACAAACCACAGGCAATGTGTCAGCGAAAAATGGAATGGATATGGAGAGGAGAATTTAGTAAGTTCATGTTGTCCTTTTTTTAATTTTAGTATGATTGAAAATACTCATCTTTAATTTTTTTATTTTAGTGCCTGCTACTAAAAATGAGTATTTTCGCATTCAGCAGCAATTGGAAACTGAAAAATTTCCACCTCTATTTCCTGGTAAGCCTCAAAGGGCATTTCATGAATTATCACGTCAGGAGCAAGCCGAACTTGAAAAGAAAAGGTTGTCGGTATATTGTAGGAAAGTCTATAAAAAACAAAAAGTTACAAGAACTGAAACAAGAACAACAACTATATGTCAGAAAGAAAATTCGTTTTATGTTGATACTGTCCGTGCTTTTCGTGATAGAAGGTGAATTTAACAAATTAAATAACTTTTTCGGTATATTTGTAATTTATAATTTAAATGATAAAATTTGCATATGAACAATGATGATGTGAAAACTTTTTATTCCTTCATTTAAATAATTGCAAAACTTATAACAAAAATTTCGTTTGTGTAGGTATGAGTACAAAGCTCTTTCAAAACAAGCTAAAAAAATGGTCAGTGATGCAGTAAAAGGTGGTAACGCAGCTGAAATAAAATCGGCTAAAAATAGAGAAGTTTTATATGATTCTTTACAACTTGCACACAAGTGTATTTTGAATTCTTTCTATGGATATGTCATGAGAAGAGGGTGAGAAGTAGATACTAATTTATAATTATTTTTTGAAATTCTTTTGTACTTCTTTACTACTTCCTTCTTATATTTAATCACCTAAGTTAATAAATCTCAATTGATTTTTTTTAGTAAACAGTAGAATTAAGAATAGGATAAAATAATTTCTTAAACCTAAAAGAATATTTTCTATTATTATTTATTTATTTATTAACAGATTCAGAAAAGAAATTTAATTTTATAACATCTCCAACTGAATACTACTGATACTATGCTTATCCGTAAAATTTATTGGTTCATTTATTAATTAAAAACTGTTCTTATTTAGCGCTCGTTGGCATAGTATGGAGATGGCAGGTATTGTATGTTACACAGGAGCTAATATTATAATGAGAGCTCGTGAGATAATAGAAAAAGTGGGCAGACCATTGGAACTTGATACCGACGGTATATGGTGTATTTTACCTGCTTCTTTTCCAGAAATCGTAACCGTTTATACGTCTAATGAAAAGAAAAAGAAATTGATAATTTCCTATCCAAACGCAGTATTGAACGCAATGGTGAAAGAATACTTTACAAACAATCAGTATCATGAATTGGTCGATCCGGAAATATTTGAGTATGAAATAAGGAGTGAAAATTCGATTTTCTTTGAAGTCGATGGGCCTTATAAAGCCATGGTGTTACCAGCTTCTAAAGAAGAAGGAAAACGGTTGAAGAAAAGATATGCGGTGTTTAATTTCGATGGATCCTTAGCAGAATTGAAGGGGTAAGTTTGTTTCTCGTCAAATTTCAAAAAGGTAATTTAACAGTTAAGAGCCATGTACATAACGTGATCAAGTCCAGTGTACCACACATTCACCCCGCTTCACGGAGCCGGCAAAGTAAGTTTTTGGCAACAATAATAGACGGACGTTTCTAATCTCGTCGCGTGGCTCTACACGGAAATGATTGCCAAAACACATGCATTCTCGTCTTTGAATTGTTACTTTAGATGGTCTCCGCAAACGCAGCAGCACTTCCTTTATAGTAAATTGCTTTTGCATATACTTATTTACTACAATTACACAGTTACAAACTATGTACATATAAAATGCATAAGAATTGTCGTACAATCGTGGATATATTTGCAACTCAAAAACAATTAATTAATTATAGATTTTTTGGTACTTTTTCCACTTTTTTTTAGTTTAACTTATCATCCACTCTGCAGGCATTTATATCCCATACACTGGAGCAATTTGTCATTGTTAACTTTCTTTCAACATAAGTTCTGTGCAAAATTGTATATTCAGGGGTGAAGAGCGCTCTTAATAAGAAAAAGGAAGTGTAAAAGATAAAATAACAAGTAAAGTTTCTACAACGGAAAACAAAATTCCGCTCACAAAAATTTCTAAATTTAAACTAAATTTATAGGACAGAAGAAAACGAATTTACGGTTAATTTGGTGCGTATTTTTAATAAGGGATTATGCGGCCTAAGAGTGAAAGCACGAAAATTTGAAATAAAAATTTAATTATATTCAGTTTTTAAACTTCTTTGCGTTAAAAATAAGGGAAATTTGTTTGCAGTTTCGAAGTAAAACGTCGCGGAGAATTACAACTAATTAAGAATTTCCAGTCTTCAGTATTCGAGGCGTTTCTGAAGGGGGACAGTTTGCAGTCTTGCTACGCAGCCGTCGCTCAAGTAGCCAATTATTGGTTGGATGTTTTGTATTCTCATGGAAGAAATTTGCCGGATACCGAATTGTTCGAATTAATTTCTGAAAACAAATCAATGTCCCGTAAATTAGAAGACTACGGCGAACAGAAAAGCACGTCGATCAGTACTGCAAAGAGATTGGCAGAATTTTTGGGAGATCAAATGGTTAAAGATGCTGGTTTAGCTTGTAGGTATATTATTGCTAAAAAACCAGAAGGAGCACCAGTTACAGAGAGGTGTGATAATATTATGATTGATTTTAATATATATCTTATTAAAAAAAGATTATACACTAAGTAAGTATTAATATATTTACCCTGTTTTATGTGTAGAGCTATTCCATTGGCTATTTTTCAAGCAGATGATGCTGTCCAAAAGCATTTTTTAAGGAAATGGTTAAAAGACGGCTCCTTAGGGGACTTTGATATACGTGAAATTCTTGATTGGAACTATTATATTGAAAGACTTGGTGGAGCAATACAAAAGATTATTACTATTCCTGCTGCAATGCAAGGGGTATGTATGCCTTTGTATTTTGTTCTAACCATACTGAAATTTCTTATGTTAATTATGTAGTTTCAAAAAATTATCTCCAGGATTTAAATATACTGATTATTAATTATTTTAAGATAGCTAACCCGGTGCCCAGGGTGCAACATCCCCAATGGCTTCACAAAAGAGTATTAGAAAAGGACGATAATTTTAAACAGCGTAAAATAAATGATATGTTTACCGTGTGTGCAAAACCGGCAAGAGATTCTTCGGAAAGTGACAGTAGAGATATGGACGATATTGAAGATATTGGTAATTTCAAATCACCCCCAAGTAGCAGTAAAGTTGTCACGATTACTAAACGCAAGAGGCAATCTGATAGTGATAACGAATTTCAAGAGAGCGATTTAGGAAAAAATTGGAGGGCAGTACTTGGACCGCCTCCGCTCTTTGGCAAAACCAGAGTAAGAAAATAATTTTTGTATACTTGTTCACAACACTTCTAGAGATCTTTCTCTATCATTACTGTTATTATTTTTGAAACATTTTTTTTAAATTGTTACATAAATTTAATTAAAGTGGTTGATATGAATGTGTTTCAAGGAAGAAATTGTGAAATGGATTCAATTTCATAAAAGGAAATGGAGATTCATGGCACTTCAAAAAGGTGGCATAAATCAAGGTGTTAAACGTTCCAAGCAAACTAATGTAGGGGGAGCAGCAGGCACTTTAGGCGGATTCATTCAAAGAGCACAAAGAACAAAGCTCATATCTTATTGGCAAATATTACAAATTGTACCCACTTCTACCCCAGGAATATTTAAATTGTGGGTTCTCGTAAGTTTTTTTTTGTATTTATATTTAAAAATTTTTAATTTTTAATTTTTTTGTTTAAATAAAGCTTATATATATATTTATTTTATTTTTTAAGATACAGTCAGAATTATATCAGTTGAAATTAAACATTCCTCGTATTTTTTATGTCAATTTGAGAACACCGAAACAGACAGAAGAAAACGATACATTTCAAAAATGTAATCGTACTTTACCTCGATCAAGGCCTGTTTTTAATTTGTATAGGCAATCAATTCCTGAATTAACATTCACAGAACGTGGCAAGTAAGTTAATTTATTAAGAAAATAGATATTTTGTATATTTCTAAAGAGCCAGTAAAACTAAATATTATTTAGACACTGCGGGGGCGATTTACTATGAATTATCATTCTGGGGTTTATTCTTAATAAATGTATTATCGTTTATTTTATACAATACTACTTATTACTACCTTTGTTTTTTTTATTAGAAAAGAGTACGTTGATCAAACAGATCCCAATGTGGAGGGTGTTTACGAGTTGCAAGTGCCGTTGCTCTTTCGTTCTCTTGTACTTGTTGGATGCGTCTGCAGGGTGCTCCCGGACTCAAAAAATGCCAGTACAGATACATTCCATCTGGATAAACTTGAAATGGCCAGTATTTCGAAACAGCCTTATCTGGAGGAAGGTTGTATTAAACACGTTTTTTTATATCAACACCGATTGAGTAATAAATCAAGGCAGATGTTTGGTTTGTTTTTAACATCCCTGAAAAAGTCTATAATTATCGTTGTAGACTCTGTTAGGACAAATCTGATGCCTCATATGAATAATTTGTATCAAGCAGAGAGGAAAGCCAAGTAAGTGGAACTTTTTCACTTTGTTTCTTCTACTTATATTCTATTTTCTCAATAGAATCGAAAAGAAAGGCAAAGAAAACGTGAAAATACCACCAGAAACAGTAACTTTTGAAGTTCGTGTCGAAACTGACCTCAAACAAGTGTACAAGGTGCTTCAGAAGGCTCTACAAATGTACAGAGATGAAAAAAAAGGGCCAACAATGGTTGCAGTTCAATCTTATGATGATCTTTCCTACTTGCAAGCTCACATATCAAACTTAAATGAATATCCTACAATGCAGATTCATGTCAAGGTAATAACATGAAAGTGGGAGAAATTTTATTGTTATGGAATCTATCATGCGCCTATCTGACACGCGTTGGATCACTTTTTTTAATAAATAAGATAATATGCGACTATAGAAGGATATAAATTGTTTCTTTATTTTTAAATATTAATGTTTTTTTAAAGAATGATAAATTCGTTATTGCTTGTAGAAATATGAAGAAATAATGCTATTTTATTTTAATGACGTAGGATATGGATGATTTATATAATAACTTGGAATGGCAAAAGATTGGTGCGAGAGCGCTTGTTCGACACTACCTTAACAGTGATGAAGCTATCAGTCTGACAATACAACAATGTCGTTATTTTCATTTACCAGTCGGGAACATGCCCTCTGATCCTGCCCTTTTTGGTGCTGATCTAATGTTTGCTAGGCATCTGATTAAGCAAAACCATGTACTTTGGTGCTCTCCAACTGAGAGACCGGATCTTGGCGGCAGTCAGGAAAACGACGCAAGGTGACATATTAAATTAAATTACATTTAATTAACACGAAACCATTTTTCAGGTTTTCAGAAACTTATATTCTCTAATACTTGCTAACTTTTAGACTGTTGGCAGAGACGCGTGAAAGTTCGAGTGAAGTTTGCAACAATCCCGGATGGTATTCATCGGTTTGCGTTGAATTGGCAATCGATAGTTTAGCGATTAATACCTTGTTACAATCCCATCATATAACTGATTTAGAAGGAACAAGTTCAAGCGTTTCTTTTGATAATGCAGCGCCCCAATCTTTAGATGAAATGATTGGTGGCCAGACTTCTTTTACGCCATATGACGAATCTTCTAAATGTGCGGAAGCTTTTAGAATCCTCAGAATAATGGTCACCGCCTGGATGAGGGACATCACACTCTACCGAAACGTTTTTGCTGACTTTCAGGTGGTTCACTTTTACAGGTAATATTTTTTTTCGTTCTTCATTAACAAGAAACGTATGTAATTGTATAAATAAGTACAAATTAATACTTACAAATCATATTCCACCTCGATTATAATTATTATTCTTTAAAAGACTATTTTAATGACCTTTTCAATCAAAATTGCTTGTGATTTTATGCAGATGGTTGCGAGCCTCTGAGGCACTCTTATACGATCCAGCTCTTCTTAGAACTCTACAAAACCTCATGAAGAAACTATTTATGCAATTGGTGGCTGAATTTAAACGACTAGGTTGCACTATAGTTTACGCGAACTTTGACAAAATTGTGATATGTTCGAAAAAAACTAAAGTCGAAGACGCTATCGCTAACATTGAGTTTGTTGTGGCGTCCATAAGAAACAGGGAGTTGTTCCATTCGTTAGAAATAACCTACAGGTAAATATACTATTCCGTATTTTAACGAAATTGTTGTTCATTGTAAATAAAATTAATTGGTAGACAGTGTTGGGAACAATTAATTTGGTTGGATTCTGCGAATTACGGTGGCATTCAGGGCAAATTACCAAAAGGTCTTGGATCTGAATGTGGTCTTACAGAAGAATTACAGAATATTCAAGAAGCAGACTCTGAAAATGATTCAAATGAAGTAAGTTTGATAGCAACATTTTATTTTTATTATTTTTAAATAAAGAACATGAAGTTGTTGGGTAGTAATTTGCCAAGACTATCAGATGTGGACTGTGATTTCAAACTTATTAATTTTCATGATCATACTCAAAACAATTACGGTTAGTAGCAAATATCAATAGATGTGGTTGATTTGATATTATTGTTTTTTTATTGATGCATATTGCCAATGTTTCATTGATCAAATTTTAAGAAAAAACTGGATTTAAGCAAAAAAAATTTAGACCTAAGATTGTTTTACAGTTTTTGGAAAATTTGCAACTTTTTTCAGCCAGTGGTTGTTATGAATTGGAATATAGCAGATCAATTGCCAGAAACTGCAGATTGTCGAAATAGTTTCAAAGCAATTGTAGCTGGTTACATTCATGCAATCCATTTAAAACTTAAAGAAACAGACAGAAGCAACGTCCCACTTGGTTTAAGCCAACCTTCTTTAGGTTTAACTGCCCATGAAGACGTGGCCGCATTTGCTCGAGAACTTATCAGTGGAGATATAAGCCAGAATTTATTTCTGTAAGTTTTTTCTATAACTGTATAAAAAAAGGAAAAGTGTTTATAGTGATAGCATATTTTCATTTATAGAAAGGTTGAACAATTAAATAGCAGGTTGCCTGCCACAAATAAAGATGGTCATTTTCCAACTCTCGATTTTATTAGTTCAATTTGTCATGTACTCGGGCTGGATCCTGTTGTTCGAGATGTAGTTGACAATTTAAAAAGTGATTTGCTTAGGCTTGTAGGTGAGTAATCTCGTCTTATATAATATATATTTATGCTTGCGAACGAAAGACGAAGCCAAGAAAATGCGGAATTCTAAACTCCACTCATGAAAACGTACTGAACTCCAGAATATTGTTATTCTTAAAATTAACTCTTATAATTTGTAGCCGTTGGAGAGTTTTCGGACAAAGCTTTATTCAAGGATCGGACGGTGTCGTATGTGATTCCCCAAATAATTTGCAAGGCATGTAACCATTGTAGGGACGTCGATTTGGGCAGAGACAATCATCGATCGGAGAGTGCCTGGTTGTGCCCTTTATGTAATTCTCCCTATGACAATTCTGAAATTGAAAATCAACTTCTCGATACCATTACACGAAAAATGATAGCGTATAATTTACAGGATTTGCAATGTAAAAAGTGTTCTCAGGTAAGTGATTTTTTATTAATGGAATTAGGGATCATTTTCGAACCTATTATCATACCTGTTTTTTTATTGGATACAGATTAAACTGGAAAATTTAACTGAGCGATGTAACTGTGCCGGTGAATTTCGATGTCTTATATCTGCTAATGATTTAAAAGAACTTTTAGAAACATTTCAACGATTAGCGGAGAGTTTTGATATGTTGGCGCTTTATGAAACTGTTCAACAACTGCTTAAATTATTTTAATACCTGTAAATTACCTTGTGTGATCTTTTAATTAATAAATACTTATTTTTATAGTTATTTTTGACGAGTTGTGATCAGTGTAGGATTATGGGTACTGAACGCATCTTTTTTTTTTTAAATAATGTTTTTATGTTGGTGATACTGAGACATATATATGTGACTGCGTGAAATGAAATGAACCAATTTTTTGACAGTTGACGTTTTCGAAGAGTAATGCAGATTGCAGAGTAATGAATAAAATTAATAAGAATAAGCAATATTTATCCTTAATTGCTTTACGTTATTCAATAATTTTGAAAAAATTATAGTCGTATGGGGTAGTTAATATATTCGGCTCTAAAATGGCAATATGTTAGTGATAGTTGTGTTTGCCATGCTCGTGATAGTAAATTTTTGACAAGACGCTGCACAGAAACGTTTTTCAAATAGTTTCAAAATTGCATAACCTGCAATTCGCTGGGATAACGATACAAAAATGAGGATTTTGGAATAATTATGTTGGAAATGAGCACCACAAAGTCTGTACCACCGCCTGTAAACCCAATTTTCGGGTGGAAAGAATTTGTGTGTGGATGGGGAGCAGCATTTATTAACATAACAATAACTTATCCAGTTAACAAAATAATATTTCGACAGGTTAGAGTTGTTTATTTATTATTTATTTTTTATAGTAATTTAAGTAAAACATTGTAGATGTTACATGGTATGAAAGCTTCAAGTGCTTTCTTGCAACTTCAGAATGAAGGTATCGAATTTTTATATAGGGGAATGCTACCTCCTTTATGTCAAAAAACGTTGTCTGTTTCTATAATGTTCGGGGTTTATGAAGAAACTAGAAAGCCACTAGTAAATTACGGAACAAATCCATATCTTGCAAAATCTATAGCTGCTATTCTTGCAGGAACAGCTGAAGCAGTTTTAATGCCTTTTGAGCGAATTCAAACACTCTTAGCTGACTCTGCATACCATCATCATTTTAAAAACACTTTTCATGCATTTAAAGTTGTAGGATTGGAGTATGGTTTCAAGGAGTATTACAGAGGTTTGGTGCCAATTTTATTAAGAAATGGCCCATCAAATGTATTATTTTTTGTCATTAGAGAAGAGTTTCATACAAAATATCATGATGATACAAGACTTCCTAGATCGGTGATAAATTTTCTTTCGGGTGCTACAATTGGAATTATACTTTCTGCATTGTTCTATCCTCTCAATGTTGCCAAAATTACTATGCAGAGTCAACTAGGTGGTGAGTTTCATGGTTTAATACATGCTGTGAAACATATGTACCGGATGAGAGGAGGAAAAATACGTTATTTATACTACGGTTTACATACAAACGTTATGAGAGCTTGTCTTAGTTGGGGAATCATTAATAGTGCATATGAAACCCTTAAGAAAATTTTGTTTAATGTTGATTTTTAACATATCGTTATTAAATTTATTTATTTATAGATAGGAAATTTAATTGTTCAGTGAGTATCTTTTTTTACTTTAACAACTTTGCAATCTGAATGTGATTTCATGTATAAAAAATCTTCTGAGGAAGATCTGTTGATTATTTTTTTAAGAAATGTTTTATTTTCAACAACTGTTTCAAATAAAATTTCGAAGTAATAATATGCAATACTTTTGGCTTTTCTGTTGCTTGTCTCAATACTAATTCAATCTCAATTGCAGTTAATATATATATGCTGTTGCATTTTTTTGCATGTATATTCTTGTGCAACAAACTAAAACAAACACCAGGAGTTTTTCTTTAATTATTTAATTGGTATGTAAATGTAAAATTATAGGTATTTTTAAGGTTCTTTTCTTAGAAATTCACTTTTATATGACAAAAGGGACTAAAGGTCTTAACAATGTCAATTTTACCTACCTTCTAAATTAGGTAATTAATATATACACTTGTTTAATTAGGAGATTTTCTAACTAGATCTTATTACAAGTTAAAATATTGTATTATTTTTTTAAAAACATTAAAGTAAAAGAAGTCTAATACGCCAAAGTGTTGATAAAGAATTTATTTTTTTTATTAGAAAAAATTAATTTTAACAAAAAGATATAAATGAATTTTGTAAAATATTATATATATTTTTTCTTTATTTAACAAAAGGTTACTTGTATTAGGTTGTTTCTGAAGTTGAAAGTGATTTTCACAAAAAGAAGTAAATAAGTAATTATATTGGACGTCTGCAATTTATCTGTTTATTCTTTTTACCTTTTTTATGTAAAAGCTAAATATAAAGAACAATAACACTTAATAAATTATGAAATATTGTATAAAAAAAATGACCAAAAAATAAGTAGCTTTTTAAATTTTATGTAATAAGAAATGTAAAAAAATATGCTGAAAGCACTGCCACCGTAGGATTTGGTTTGGAATTGCATTGGTTTAAATTTCAACAAGATTGGTGATTTGACTTTTCTGTTCATAAAGTTAATTTAAAACAGTTCAATAAAAGGGTAATATTTTAAAAATGTAATATGCAACTACTTAAGCACGCTTGTTCACATGTTTGCATAAAGTTCTACAGAATTATTTAAATAATACATAGCTGATAGTTGTGTTAAAATTGGGTTAGGTTCTCTAATCTATAGTTAGGTTATAATTTGTGTTTTTATTTTTTTATGTCTACTGTTCGAAGTTAATATTTTTTTTCACACACTCTATTTCTGTTAATTTAAGAACTTATTCTAAAATAGATAACTCTTGTTATTAAGTCGTTATAAATATTTCGTGTAGGTATCTACTAATATACTAAAAAATTCTAACCGGTAGGTAACCTTGAGTTGCATTGAACCGTTTGAACCTATTGTGTAAGAAAAATAATCAATTTTAATTAACGGTATAAATACAGAATTTTCATTTCTATCTAAATCACATTTGTTTTAGTACTTTCGTGTAAAATGGCTTTCACAATATCAGAGGTTTCTTCAAACAAAGTTTTTGGAGGTTATCAGAAGGTCTATGCCCATGATTCTCATGTATTGGGATGTAAGATGAACTTTGGGGTTTATTTGCCCCCTCAAAGTGAAGATACAAAATTACCTGTTATTTATTGGTTGTCTGGTTTGACTTGTTCTGAGGCAAACTTTATTCAAAAAGCAGGAGCACAAAGGTAGGTTTATGATTTTAATTTTCCTTATTCGATAATATATCTATTTAATTTATATCAAGGTATGCTTCAGAGAACGGAGTGATAATAGTTAACCCAGACACTTCTCCCCGAGATTTAAATATTCCTGGAGATAGTGAATCATGGGATTTTGGAGTAGCAGCTGGATTTTATGTTAATGCTACCCATAAGCCATGGAGTGATAACTATAAAATGTATAGTTATGTTACCTCTGAACTAATTCAGTTGGTGAATAAAAACTTCGCTGTTCTTGAAGGAAAGCAGTCTATTATGGGTCATAGGTAAGTATATTAAAATTTTATTCAGTCTTACAATTAGAGCTAAATGCATTTAATAAACATTAGGAACACAGTTCTAAATAAAATTCATCAAACTAATTACATTTAAAGATGAATTGCTGAAATTATTCCAAAATGATATTTTATATACTTCTATTTGTTTGTTTTTTCTTAAATTTATTTTCTAATATTTATTAAAACAAATTTGAACATTATAAATTACACAGCTTTTAATTAATAATTTTTCTCTAATCTGCAAAATTTTTATTTTTATTGTTTATTCTTTAACTTTGTCATTTTTGTATAACTCCAGCAGTTCTTCAAAAAGTGATATTTTTATTTATATAAGTACATTTATTTAAATTTTAATTACGTAATTGTTATAACAAACTAACAAAAAGTGGAATTTTTGCAAGTAATGGTACCTTCTATTTAGTCTCAAGGTAAAATCAAAATCAAGGGCATTTCATATATTAAGCAAAAAAGTCTCATCTTACTTGATTAGGTGGCAGACAAATAATATTAAATTACAATTAATTTAAAGAAAATTAGTCATACACTTTAGTACTTCGTCATGGTATTAGAAGATCCATTTAATTTCAAGTAAATGCATTTTTTTATTTATAAGTGGAAATTTTCAATACTTAGCATGGGAGGTCATGGAGCTTTAATTAGTGCCCTTAAAAATCCCGGTTTATATAAGTCTGTATCTGGTTTTGCTCCAATTTCCAACCCAAGTAAATGTCCTTGGGGTCAAAAGGCTTTCAGTGGATATTTGGGCCCACGCGAAAAGGCAAACTGGTCCGAATGGGATGCAACAGAATTGGTTAAAAATTACAATGGGCCACCTCTTGAAATTTTTATAGATCAAGTGAATATATAATATATCCACATTTTTTTTACAATGCACTAATACATGTATTTTCAGGGTAACAGTGATAAATTCTACATTGAAAAACAGTTGCTACCGGAAAATCTTGTGGAGGCTTGTAAAAATGCTCATGTTCCAGCTATTTTTAAGTTAAGGGAGGGATATGATCACAGTTACTTTTACATTGCCACTTTTATTGAAGAGCACATTAAATATCATATCAAACACCTCACAAACTAAATGCTTTGTTTCACCCTTGATGCATTTTCTTAACTTCTTTGTTAATTTTTTGTATTCAGTAAATTAAAAAGCAGAACGAAGCATAATGCTTTAATTGTAACGAATGTATTTAACCCTAGGACGTAATATTTTTCTTGTAAATAAGTCATTTGCATATGTGAAGAGTTTATTTTCTTGTAATGTATACATCAGTATAAGGGGATTGGCATATAATTTAAAAAAATACTCATCTAAATAGCATAAAACTGTCACAAACTGTTATTTAATTGCACCTCTCAATTCATGCCATGCTTCTAAAATTGGATCCTTTTTATGCCAAAGATATTGACCACCCCAATTTGCATATGCACTAAGTAAAATAATTATATTAATTAAATATGAAAATTTTTAGCAAAAATATTAACTTACATTCCTAAAAGAGCTCCTCCTAAGTGTGCAGCATGATCGAAAACTTTCCATCCCATGGCAACTCCTGCAGCATCCAAACCTACTATTGCTTTAATTGCCTAAATTAAAAGTGACAAGTTGTAAAATTATTCATTTAATGTTGAAATGATGTATTACTTACAGTTCCAGCTGAAAATGTAAATACTGGAAGAAGAATTATTCCTAGTTGAGTATCAGGGTATTGAGTACAAACATATCCAAGAATAGTCATTATGGCTCCTGACTAAAATTTAACAAAGTTAAGGATTACTTTTTTCTTATTTATGTTAGTTTAATAGCAAAAAATAATAGAAGGTATATGATATTCTGTAAATTACAACTTAACATTTTGAACGTAGATAATACTTAATGTAAAATTTAATTACCGCTCCTAATGATAATCCAGGCTGTTTTGTGACTACTTTATATAAAAAGCTTGTGAAACTTGACACAACTCCTCCAGTAAAGTAAAGAGCTACAAATTGCTCTTTTCCAAGGCTTGCCACTGCCCCTAAAACATGCATTTCACCACTTTTGGATTTGAAATATTTTAAAATCAAGTTTAGTAAAAAAACATTAATTAAAAGTCAATTAATTTTGTTTACCTGTGCTAAAACTGTGCAACACATACATATTTGCTAATAAATGGAAAAGGGAGTAATGACTAAATGTTGATAGTACCATTGGCCAACAGACTGCTTTACTGCCGGGGTTAGAACAGAAATATTTCAACATTATGGGATGGAAAGTTGGTACTCTCCATGCTAAAAAAACTAACACATTCACAAATGCTATAGGAATAAAAATCCTTTCTCCTTGTGTGAGACTATTCCACCAACGGTTTAGATCTCTTCTCCAAGAACCCTATAAAGTCATTTTTGTTTATAAAATACATCCTTATTTCTAATTTAAGAATTTACATACCAGTTTTTGGTTTTCATTTGACTTAACATAAGGATATGGTCTCATCATTGACAAGGCATGTGATCTCATATTCTCATATTGCCATATTGCTGATCCACAAAAACAAGCAGAGCTAAACTAGACGGGTTGTTAGAATGATTTAAATTTGAATAAAACGCTTTGACTCACAAAAATTGTAAATCCAAAAGGTCTAACTAGTCTAGATAGTTTAAGACTTCTGGGATCAACGTTAGCATCATTGAATGGAGTTGCTAGACTATCACAATCTGATTTAACATTTCTTCTGTTTATTCTTTTAAAACTACGAATGCACTTGGGAAATGTAGCTAGTTGCTGGATTTTTGGATATTTTAAAGAGCTGAAATAAAAAAGTAGTTTGAGGTTAACTAAATCTATTTGCTTACTACCGTATCTCTCCCAAGGATGTCATTCGACTTAGGGCCATTTTTTAAATTAATAGTCTTAAGTAACCACCATTATTTTAATGACTAATACATAAGATTTTCATTATACATTTTTAATAAAAGTAACCGCAATTGTAACATATAAAATGACATTTCTTGTTTTAGCGCCTAGTTGCATCTTGGGGGTTTGTGGTTTGACGTCAGACGTCACGTATATGTTTGCTAGGTATGTTTGCCACCCTGCGTAGATAAGCCTATGGTCTAGCCATAGACAAAGGTCTAGCCCACTAGACACCCTGTTGCCCATAGAGTGAAAAAAGAAATCTCATTCATTTAATTAACAAGGCTGCAAATATATTAAAAGTTGTCTAGGAGCATCAATTGAAAAAAATTATAGGTAGAAACAACCAGAAAACACCTTCTTCAACCCTTAATTTAAAAAATATTTTTTGATAAATTACCTGCTTTCTTCTTTATTAACTAAACAGAAAGTATAAAAATGTATTAAAATTAATTAGGGCCATCAGGTGAAAAAACTTTAGTTATAAAATACCAAAAAACACCTTCAATTCCTAATTTTTAAAATGTTATTTATTATTATTTCTCTTATTAGATATACAGAAGTATCAAAGTGTATTAAAGATATGTCGGTCCATCATTTGAAAGAAGTCTGTTGTTATAAATTACCGGATTGTACGTTCAAGTCCTAATTTAAATGAATAATTTTATTCTTTTTTAGTAAATAATTTTAAATATTCGCGCGTCTGGCGACTACAGCGCATCGAGCGCACCTTTCCGTCAACTACTGTAACTGGCCTCGTTACCAGTTTCACCATAGACTAGTTTCACTTTTTGGCAATTATTTAAATTCAAAAATGCATTGCTTCATCTAATTATTGTGATAATAAGTTGTGGTATATGTATTTTTAAATTTATTTTATAGAAAAATGTTTTTAAATCGGCATTTGCAGCAATAAAAATAAAGAGTGATAGATTTATCATAATCTCGTCAATGACGTTGTTCATTGGTTCATTCTGTGGTTCATTCCTGTTCGTTGTCTCAGTCACTAATCTATGGTCTCAGTTAGTGATGGGCGCTATCGATAGTTTTTACTATCGATAGTAACTATCGATAGTTGAATAACTATCGAATAATTCATTCGATAGTTTTTATTCGTTAGCGTATTTTTTCAATTACACGATAGTCAAGCAGCAGACGGTTAGCTCGATCACTAACCTAAAAATATACGAACATATAGATATACTTACCGACCAATATACGATTCGTATAGTATAGATAAAAAAACAGGTTATGCTGAAAATAATAAATAACCTCGACTTAAAACATGGTTTCTAAGTCTTATTACTTTCATAAAATTTTTATTTACTTAGGTAAGCGATCTTTTTGTGTTGTTATTGAACACTTATTTAATTTTTTTTTGGGTAATTATAAGTACGCATTACAAACATATAGTAAGTATTTATGACTCCAATCCTAACTACACTAATTTAAAAATTATTAATTATTCATTTGCATTTTATTTTTCCTCATATTTAACTAGTATAAATTGGCGCCATAGAAAATTATGTTTTTAAAGTATGTATGTATGTATTGATAACGTCTAATAATTATAGAATTGTTTATATTATTCGGCTCTGCTACGAGGAAGTAGCGAAGTAATAGCCAATGCGCAAACGTATCATTTACCCATTCCAACCACGACTCCAACGTTCAGTTCGATAGTTGGAAAGTATTCGAATAAAAAAAGTAACTACTAGTTTTTAGTAATTCAGTAACTACATTCGATGTATAGAAGTTACTACTATCGATAGTGATTTTCATTCATTAAGAAAAACTATTCGATAGTTACTATCGATAGTAAAAACTATCGAATAGTTCGATAGTTTTTATTCGATAGTGCCCATCACTAGTCTCAGTTGCTCGTTAATTCTGAAGTGTGGTTCTGGGCAATATTTGTCTTCGTTTTTGATAAAAATTTAAAAAGAAGATTTACAGTACATGTGTAATTTATATCACAATATATTCCGGAATTCCAGCTTAATATGTGGTACGTATTTTATTATTCGAGGATCAGATTATTTATACGATTTTTATGAATTAATAAGTAAATGTGTGTTAGGTAGTTGAGGCATCCATGTTTGATATATAATTTGAAGACTTGTTAATTTCGATCGACTTATAAATAATAGTTATCGATTTATTATAGATAAATTGATTGTGACGAATTAACTTATTATTTCATACATTATTTACTTTATTTGTTTTGGTTTTTAGTAAAACATGGATTGTTTTTGGTGTAATTTGTGTTATACAATAGTTTTATTGATGTGTTTTTTTACAGTTGCATTTGAGAATGTACTTGTTTTCTTGCCTTTACCAAGTGAGAAAATTCTCTCTTAAACACTTCCAATTACACAGACAGAGTGTTTCCTTCCTAAATGTTAAAGGGCTTTTTAAACATTAGAAGGTAAGATACCTTTAAAAATAAAATCATGAATATGTAAAGTTATTTGTGTGACTTTGAAACTGTGATAAGTGCATCACAGACTGCATTATAAAGTTAAAGTGAAATAAGTACATACATCTTTGATGTAAGGTAATTAAAGTGTTTTTTTTATAGGCTTCACAATAAGGCAAGGGCACTACAGTCTTTTGTGTAGAACAATACGAAGAAGTCTTAGCTGAGTATGAATACTCCATTTTTGACGAGGCACAATTTGCGGTCTTGGAATTTTTTTGGTAAGTTTTATTTTAAAACTGGCTTTCAATTACAAATTAATAGCCAATATAAAAAAATAACATATTATATTAAAAACAAGAAATTATGGTTATTTTTTCCTCACTATTTAGTTTCGGTGAAGAGTGTTAAGAATGACTTTTTCTTTCCTGAAAAGAAGGGATGATGAAGTCAACAAGAAATTCACTGCTAAAGCAATTTTGTGCATGGAATTGATTACCTTTTGATGTTTATCGCTAAAGAAGTTTTCTGAACGGATTTGATTGCTTTTTGGACACTTTGGGAGTCTACTGGACAATATAGATGGTAAGAAAAATGATTTAAGAATATTTTTATAGCTTTCAGTTGGTTCACTAAACGATATTAAATAATCCTTTCAATTTTTGCACATTTAAAATAAAGTGAAAGACTGCAGGGTAATTTTGTTATGTTCTTTTTGAATAACTGTTACGGTGATATTTAAAGAAATCACGAAATATTAACTTTTGCAGTTAAAGTCGAATGGTTTGCGGGCTGGTTCCCATGTTGTCGATTTATTTGTTTTGAGGTTTCTAGTCATGTCGCTCTCTTCTTCAGAAGGTCTGAAACTGAATTTCCAGCCCGGAAACCATTCGACAAATGGCGCCAACCACGGAAGCCTGCAGAGCAAACTTTTGCAATTAATTATGAAAAGTGTAATTATGTATGGGGTGGGCGAAATTCAAAATTTTGTATAGGACAAATCAGTAACTGTAATGAGAGATACAAAAAAATTAATGGAAGCTACTGCATCTCTTTTTTTGAGTTAAATTCGTTGTTTTCAAAAAATAAACTCTTTATTGTAAAGTTAAAGTTAATCTTATTTTTTCATGTCTATTTAGTTTCAATGAAGAGTGATAAGGGTGACTTTTTCTCCCCTGAAAAGAAGTGATGACGATCACAACAATTTTTTTGGATATGTTGGTAATTTCCAGAATAATATAAATGGTAAGAAAAATGATTTAAGAATACTTTTGTTCTTTAAACAATTCTCCTAAAGTATTAGTTTCAGTGTTTATATTCATATTTGTTTGCTTATAATTAGCTGAATCCTAAAAATATTATAAATATTAATTTTTACAGCAGTCCAAATAAAAGTGAATAAATAAATGATACAATTGTTTGCAATTAATTTGTTCGTTCAAAATAAACAGGTTTAATTAAAAACAAATTTCCATGTGCAGGTAGTTTCAATGAAGAGGGGGATATGGATGACTTATTCTCTACTGTAAAAGGGATGATGATCACAACAAGAAGTCTACTGCTGAAGGGATTTGCTGCATGGAATTTATCATTATTTGAATACATTGGGAGTTTGCTGGACAATATAGAGGGTAAGAAAAATCATTTATGAATATTATTGTGGCGTTAAATTTGTTCGTCAAACAATTCGAAGTAATTAATAATTTCAATGTTTATATTTATATTTGATTGTTAATATATCTTAAATGTTAGAAGATAAATTCTGTTTGTTTATTTTTAGAAGGACTATGTTAGGGAATCTTTCATAAAAAAAAATTCAATATTACAAAAAATGTAAATAATTGATAAAATTTGTGACTAATTTGTTCTTCTTGTTAAACAATTATAATTGTAAAGAAATGAACATTAAAAATAATTTTTCAATTTTATTTAGATTTAATGAAGAGTCATACGATTGATATTTCTCTCCTGAAAAGAAAAAGGCTGACGATCACATCAAGTCTACTGCTAAAGGAGCTTTCTGCGTGGAACTATTTGGATGCACCGGTAGTTTGCTGGACAATATAAATGGTAAGAAAAATAATTTGAAAATATTTTTGCAGCTTTATGTTTGTACCTTAAACGGCAGTAAATAAATAATAAACAAACAACGAAATATTAACTTTTGCACTTAGAAAAAGAACAGTTAATCATATAGATATGTATTCAGTTGCAATTACATTGGTTGTTTAAAAATTCGCATTTAACATATTCAGTAATGTACTTACTAGACTAAGAGCCAGCGCCTGCCAGACATACGTTAAAGTATAAAGGTAAAAATTTTGTGTATGTATTTTCACTAAAGCAGGTAAGAACGTTCGGGGGTTACAAACCTTGACTTACGGGGACTTAGAGAGGTATCAGATAATAAAGGTGTCAAATAAATGACCTTGTTTACGTTAAAGTATAAAGTCTGGCATTTACATATTTTACTTAAATAACAATTTTATGACGTTATGTAGAAAGCCAGATCAATCTGAAGGGTCTAATACTCCTCAGATGGAATATAAGGGTGAAGAAACGTAAATGAACGTGGTTGATGTGCATTAATGTATGTAGGTCATTTATTTGACACCTTTATTACCTGATACCTCTCTAAGTCCCCGTAAGTCAAGGTTTGTAACCCCCGAACGTCCTTACCTGCTTTAGTGAGAATACGTACAGTAGACTCCCGATTATCCGGAATAATGTGGACCGGACCTATTCCGGATGACCGAATTTTCCGGATAATCGGAATCGGGAGACGGAAACTATGAGACCTTATTGAAGAACATTTATTATTACATAACTAAGCTCTTTACCTAGCCACTAGCTTTCTAGCAACAGCAAAATCAGCAGAAGACATAGTTTCTATGGTCAATTAAAAAGATAAAAGATTTCGGCCGCATGTGTTGCACTTGTGCCTAACATAAACAGACATAAAATATGCCGTTATCAACTAACGCGTCGGGTGCGGTCCAGTAGGGCGGCACCGAGCAACGCCATCTGAAAGATGTCCTTCAGAGGGTGTTGTATACCGAGGCACATTCTTTTGACCATTTGGACTAACCAAATGTACTAGTAGACAGTTTAGTTTAGGAAAATTCCGGATAAACGGGAGCCGCATCACTCCAGTTCCGGATAAAACGGCGGATTTAAAAATCGATCATTCCGCATAATGCAGCGTTCCGGTTAATCGGGATCCGGATAATCGGAAGTCTACTGTACACAAAATTTTAACCTTTATACTTTAACGTATGTCTGGCAGGCGCTGGCTCTCACTCTATACTTTCTATTTTTTTAGATTAACGTAAATTGAATTGAATATCTCGTTGTTTAATTTATTATTACTACTTTTTAAATACTTATTTATAATTATTCCAGCTTAAATTATTTAAAATAAAACATTTTTTTGATCTAGTTTGTTTGTTCCTAAATACCTTAAAACGTTGACATTTTATTTAGAAAACGTATATAAAGCTTTTTGATTAATGTTTAAATTTATAAACAAACTGCTTTCTTTTTGTGTTTACTGTGTATGTAATCTGTGATTGTAGAAAGATTTTAGAGTACAATTAGAGAAAAATTGTTCACAATTTAACTGATTTTGTTATCGACACTTGATGAAACCACATAATACACAATAATAAAAAAGGCATTTTCAGTTTTCACTATTTATTAAGAGAAACTTAACAGCCATATGTTTTTTTACAATTAAATTCTTAGCATACTTAATTCTACCTTATTTTTGTTTTTAAAATTTGTTGTAGCTTTGAGAACGTAAAATTTACCACATAAATTACAAAATAATTTATATGTAGCTGCTCCTGACTTTACCTTTATTATCTTAATTAAGTTTTCCTAAATTACTGTCTTAAATAAAACAAAACAATAATGTTGAGTTGAGTTTAAGTCCTATTTTTAGTTTTTGTGAAAGTAATAGTTTTAAATTTAGTTGATTGTTTTATACTAGGGCAGTAGAAAATAATTAATAGAAATTGACCTTATTAGAAACACCAGAAATGAACACAAACCAAAATAGTCAGAATCTCATCGATGAACAACTATCGGTAAATAACACCACTGTTAAATTAATTTTAACACCCACCTGGAACTTCTAACATTTAAGCGCCAAATATTATAGGTATATAGAATAAGTTTAGTTATAACCTATACTACGAACGGGAAATAATAGACAGTAATAAATCAACATAACGAAGGAGCATGAGGGGGTGAAAAATTCAGTAGCTGTTCGTAAAATTGAACAAATAATAAATTAATTCATAAATAAAAATTGTTTATGTATTTGAATCTATACATGTAACATGCAATATTAAATTTTATTTGTACCAACATAAGTACCTAGCCAATTAGCACTTCTTGTTTCTTTAAATTACTCGGATTTCTAATATTAATCTAAAAAACATGTAATTTCTTATACATGAATACTTCCATTGATTATTTCTTAATTACTGTCTTGCAATTATAATAACAGTAATATAGTTTTTGCTTATCTTGCGTATGGAGCTTCAGCAAATAATAATTTACACGCCACTGACTGAATACAGTGTGTGAATTAAATTGCAAATTGTGCAGCAGGCTTTGTTGCTAATTTTAAACGATAACTTAACCGAACAATTTCGTTTGTATTATTATGTAATAGTATTTCCAAATTATATTAGCGTAGTAATACCAAAAAGATCCTGCATCTGACAATGCTGCGCCGTTTTAATTCGTTTACAACCCTATGTTTACTATGATTTGTGGTTAGTATAAAGCGGCACTAGTACATACAATGAGAACTACCTGCATACGAATAGATGTAGAATGACTTGCACGTTTCGTATTGATAATAGTTTGATACTATTTATTTATTACTGTCTATTATTTCCCGTTCGTACTATAGAAAAAAATTACAGGTCTGTTAATAAATTGTGAAATCCAAAAGTGCCCTTTTTTATTAATGTTCATTACATCAATCTAAATATCAATAAATTAAAATTAATTAATTAAAAATAGATTTGAGATATACAAATGTTTATTTATTTAATAGAAAGGTATACATATATAGTAAAAAACAAAAATATATTGTACATGCTATTAATGTCATAAATTTTTTCAATATCTATTTATTAATTTCACTTTACAATTGTTTCGCCTTAAACAGGGCAAAACAATTGTGAAGTAAAATTAATTACATTGTGTAAATTAATTTCCTAGTCTTATTTAAATAGTTCGAAATTGATTTCCATCAAGGAAATGTAGGAACAATTAGTGATGTATTAATATTGTTTTCTTCTATTACCAAAACAGATACCTGCATTTACATTTGAGAGCAGTTCCAACGATTATTTGCTCTTCAACAACATGACGTCTTCCTCCAACTTATCGACTAGGGAGGCTCTCTAATTCTGACGGCACTTATACCGACGAGGTCTGCCTTCTGTTAACAACAATTTCAAGCGGGGGATCCAAGTGATTGGCTGAGCAGAGGTGATCTAGATTATAGAAAGTTTACTACTATGACTCTTCGTTGGACAATTTCTTTGGAACATCACATTCTGCACATTATTAAGGTGAGAATAAATTAAGATTAATTAAATATTGCTCGTTATTAATCAGTTGCCATCGTATTTGTTTCAGGTCGTCGCGGGAGAAGAAAAGAAAATCCCGTAGTTAGAACTTTTTTATTTTTGTTTATTAGATTTCATTTGTTCATTTGTATTTTACTTTGCATGCTTATCATTCAGTTCATTCATTTGTTTGTTGTTTTTTAGAATTAATGTTTTATTTTGTATGTTCTCTTGCTTACCTCTTCGCTTTGCTTACTGCAATTCTTACTATCACGCTTCGCATTTACCCTACATGATCCGCAGGATTCAACGTTTCGTTATCTTGCTTGTTCCTTCTCATCTATGGTTCGAAGCGGAGGCAGCCCCGAGCGACTTGCCATAGACTTAGCTTTTTAGTTGTTCTTTGAAGTGTCTTATACACTTTTCGCGGTCTACTCGAACGTCATTTCCTTTCAGACTGTTTGGTGTGGGTTATCTGGAATAGAAGCAATAGGCGACTGCCCAGCTCTCACAGACGACATCTGTCCAAATCGTTTCTACCAAAATTCTATTAGTTTTTGCCGTTAGTCCTTTGTAATTTATTTGGTTAATGTACTGCACTATTCGCTTACAGGTAAAGGACACCGAACGAAGACATCATATTGTTTTACTTTTCTTGTAATCTCTTTGACACATCATTTGTTTTATTGTCTTTTTCTTTTACAGGTATTTATTTGTTATTTTATAAACTGTTATGTTAATATTTTATACGTTGTATTTGGGAAAAAAGCTCCTCTGATAGTTATAATTTTTCCAAATTGACTTTTTGGCACATTTGTTACAACCAAATTGAATTTAAATAATTAGAAGTAACTGGCGGATATGGGTGTAGCTATAAGGGGTTGATGTGGAGGCTACAGAGTATTAGAGGGGCTTTTTTGCTCCAAATACAGCGTTTAATTATTAATATAAGTTTATAAGTTTTTCGTATTGTAATAAATACTGAAAAAGAGTTAGAAGTTGTTGGTAGTCGTATTGTTGAACTTGTGGGAATATTAATTTTAATAAAAATAATTAATATTAACCTAACAATACAATAATGTGAGAAAATCAATTAAGTACAACGTACAAAAACTTGCGCTCTTTTCTTGAATATTTATTAAAAAACGAACTTGTAAACTTTTCTAATGATCTAATTACAATACAACAGCTTATGTACTTTTGTCATAATTTATTGTATTTGATTTGTTTTGTATTTTCTCTTTTAAATGTTTTATTTTGTACTTTATAAATTGTTACATTGTTTAATGTTATTATTTTGACGTTAATTTCTGAACTGTAGTGAATGTACTATATGAGTCTGAAGTATTAAAATGTTTTCTATACAATGTATAAGTATTATAAGCAGATATTATTAGTAGTCGTACTGAATTAGCTTTTTCGTATTGTACATGTAAGAGTATTAATGTAACTCATTTTAATATACCTACAAATACAATAATATGAGATCAATTAAGTGCCACAAACAACAACTTGGTGTCTTTTTTTGTAACTTTTTATTACAACATGAACGACATAAACTTTTATAATGATATAATTGAATTTAATTTCTTGTGTATTTTCTCCTTCGGGTATTTTATTTTATTATTGTTAAATAGTAATATAATAATATTGACTTAATTTCAATCAACATTAACAAAAGTTCGTAATTGTATTTTTTTTTAAGTTTTGTACGTCCATGAGCTACTAAAACATTTTTGTAACTTAGTAAAATTTTCAATTTGAACCTACTTTACGTCCTATCCATAGATGGCGCTGTAGAAATTGTTTGAAGCAGTTTGACAATCGAGATATTATGGACTAGTCGCCAAAGTACTATAGGGTTGGAGGTCGGGGATGGTGGGGGTCTACCTTGCAATATGAAAGGCGCCGAAGGCGCCTTTCATATTTAAGCTACTCATCCTGAGCTATGTTGGTAGACCCCCACCGTCCCCGACCTCCAACCCTATAGTGTTTTGCGACTAGTCCATAATATCTCGATTGTCAAACTGCTTCAAACAATTTCCCCGGCGCCATCTATGGATAGGAAGTAAAGTAGGTTCAAATTGAAATAATTATAATTGAAAATTGTACTAAGTTTAAAAATTATTATGAAGTTAATATCATAGTGTTTATGTGTAAGTGTTTTATGTCTTGATTATGTTTTTCTATTTGTATACAAATATTAATTTGTTTGAAATAAATGACTGAAATAAATACGTATTTGTTTTTTGTAATAAGTGACCAAATGAAGTGCTTCTGAAATAATGGAGTAATATAAATAAGTCATTAAGAAAATTATAAAAAAAAGATTAAATTATTATTACATACTTATTGTTCTAGAAAAGTGACGAAGTGAAAATTTTCTGAAACAGCTGTATGTGGAGTAAGTTAATTAAATTTATTTGAGAATAAACAAAAGTTTTAAGAAATTATTTTATTAAATGCGTAAATGATACAAATTTTTTCTAAAACAAATACTGTGAAAAAACATATATAGTAATTTAATTTAGAAAGTCTCTATCAACTGATTGTACCTACATATAAACAAATTTAATTTTACAATTTTGAGAAATATTTGGAAGTGTTTTTTTATTTCCAAGTTACTTTACAAAATAATAAGAACACAACGAGGAATGTCGTTTCCGATTTTTTTATTGTTTTTGTGTCCGCACATTTTCGTAAATTACGCTGACAAAAAATCTTTACGATTACAATTATGATGATGAAGATGATGAAAATTTTTAATTACTTAACGATTATAATGTGCAGAATGTAATGCTCCAAAGAAATTGTCCAACGAAGTCACAGTAGTAAACTTTCTATAATCTAGATCACCTCTGCTCAGCCAATCACTTGGACGCCCCGCTTGAAATTGTTGTTAACAGAAGGCAGACCTCGTCGGTATAAGCGCCGTCAGAATTAGAGAGCCTCCCTCGTCGATAAGTTGTAAGAAGACGTCATGTTCCTCTCAAATGTAAATGCAGGTAGGTATCTGTTTTGGTAATAGAAGAAAACAATATCAATAACATGTACAATATAATATACGTACTAATATATTTTAAATCTATTTTTATTTCAAATGGTCAATACATAGTTTCGTTTTTTTAAATAAGGATTATAATCACCTATGTTCTATTTAAAAAGAAATGATTAAATTTTTAACTAAAACATAAGCGAGTAATGAGAACCGTTAAGTTAAACTAAAACACTTGGCAAGTTTAACAATGTATTTGCTTAATTATCCAACAATTGTTTCGATTATTACACCATTTTGATAGTACCAACTTATTCTTTGAAATTATGTAATAACCGAAACAACTGTTACAGAAGCAAATAAATATATCATTAATTGTTCTTACATTTCCTTGATAGAAACCCATTTCGAACTATTTAAATAAAACTTAGAAATTAATTTACACAATGTAATTAATTTTACTTCACAAATGTTTTGCCCTCTTTAAGGCTTTATCACAAGGCGAAACAATTGTTAAGTAAAGATGTGAACGTGCAGCAAAATTTACCCGAAATTTACAATTTTTTGTATTTCTTGCAGTTGCCAATTTGACATATACCTACGTTCAGCGTTTCAAAACATTTAATAACAAAAATTGTCTGTTCGTAGCTTACTTTTCGTATTTTTCTAAACTTATTCTGCATATAATACTTGGCGCTTAAATGTTAGAAGTTCCAGGTGGGTTTTAGAATAAATTTAACAGTGGTGAGTTATTTACCGATAGTTGTTCATAGTAATAACAAATTAAACAATGAGTTATTCAATCTCAAAAAATTAAAAATACGTAGGTACACACTACTGAATTACTAATATTTAAAATGCGAATTTTTAATAACAAATTACTTAAATAGTTGTTTTGAAACATTAATGAAGAACGCTCTTTAACTTTAGGCAGCAATTTTTGAACAACAAAATAGGTTATTGCAACTGAATACATATCTATATTAATAATTGTTCTTTTTCTAATGAATTGCAAAAGTTAATATTTCGTGGTTTGTTTATTATTGATTTACTGCCGTTTAAGGTACAAACATAAAGCTACAAAAATATTTTAAAATTATTTTTCTTACCATTTGTATTGTCCAGCAAACTCCCATTGCATCCAAATAGTATTTAGTTCCACACAGAAAGCTCCTTTAGCAGTAAACTTGAAGTTGTGATCGTCATCCTTTTTCTTTTCAGGAGAGAAATATCAATCTTATGACTTCACTGAATCTAAATAAAATTGAAAAATTCTTTTTAATGTTTATTTCTCTAGAATTATAATTGTTTAGTTTAGAGAAACAAATTAGTCACAAATTTTATCAATTATTTACATTTTTTTAAATATTGATTAATCTTTTTATCACTAATTCCCTAACATAGTCTTTCTAAAAACAGATAAACAGAATTTATCATATAACTTTTTAAGTTATATGTATATTAATAAGCAAATATGAATATAAACAATGAAATTATTAATTACTTAGAATTGTTTAAAGAACAAATTTAAAGACACAAAAATAATTTTACACTATTTCTTACCATCTATGAAATGACCAAAGTATCGATAAAGTAATCAATTCTATGCAATAAATTCCTTTAGGAGTAAGTTCTTGTTGTGATCGTCATCCCATCTTTTCAAGGGAGAAAAGTCACCCTTATCACTCTTCATTGAAATGAAATAAGCTAAGACTTCCTGCTAATGTTCTACACAGAAGACTGTAGTGCCCTTGCTTTACTGTGAAGCCTTTAAAAAATAAATAAATACTTTAATTACATTACATCAAACATGTATGTACTTATTACACTTTAATTTTATTAACCAGTCTACGAAGCACTTATCACAGTTTCAATGTTACACAAATAACTACATATTCATGAATTTATTTTCAAAGGTATCTTACCTTCTAATGTTTAAAAAGCCCTTTAACATTTAGGAAGGAAATACTCTGTCTGTGTAAATAAAACTGTTTAAGAGAGAATTATCACACTTGGTAAAGACAGGAAAATAAGTGCATTCCCAAACGCATCTGTAAAAAAAACATCAATAAAATTGTTGTCACACAAATTACACCAAAAACATTCCATTTTTCACTAAAAACCAAAACAGCAAAGATACTACCCAACCTTATAGAAAAATGAAGTAAATGTATTAAATAATAAAGTAATTCACCACAATCGATTTATCTATAATAAATCGGTAACTATTATTTTTCATAGTCGATCGAAATTAACAAGTCTTCATTCAAGCTTTTCAAATTATATATCAAACATGGATGCCACAAATACCCAACACATACTTAATTCATTAAATCGTATAAATAATCCGATCCTCGAATAATAAAATACGTACCACATATTAAGCTGGAATTCCGGAATATATTGTGATATAAATTACACATGTACTGTAAATCTTCTTTTTAAATTTTTTATCAAAAACGAAGACAAATATTGCCCAGAACCACACTTTAGAATTAACCAAGAATTAACGAGCAACTGAGACAACCAGACAACGAACAGGAATGAACTACGTCATTGACGAGATTATAATAAATACAATATCTATCACACTATTTTAATTGCTGCAAATGCCGATTTAAAAACATTTTTTTATAAAATAAATTCAAAAAAAAACATATACTGCAACTTATTATCACGATAATTAGATGAAGCAATGCATTTTTTCAATTTAAATAATCGCCAAAAAGTGCAACTGGTAACGAGGCTATCTGAAAATTACCGTAGTTGACAGAAGGGTGCGCTGTAGGCAATTTTAATTATTAAAAAAGAATAAAATTATTCATTTAAATTAGGACATGAATGTACAATCCGGTAATTTATAACAGACTTCTTTCAAATGATGGCCCGACATATCTTTAATACACTTTGATACTTTCTGTATATCTAATAAAAGAGAAATTAAGTAATTTATAAAAAAACAAATAACATTTTAAAAATTAAGAGTTGAAGGTGTTTTTTGGTATTATCTAACTAAAGTTCATTCAACTGATGGCCCTAGACTGGTCATAAAATGGTATAACTTTTAAAAACTTGCATTACAAAAATAGGTTGGCACAATTAACTTTGGATTTAAAACTACATCCCACAATTTTGAAAATAAATTTCCTAACAAATTGCAAAAAGCATCGCTTTAAGATATCAAATAAATATTATAATCGCATATGATTGATATACCTATAATATAAGTAAAAAAAATGAAATGTTTACTTCCCAATATTTTAATGTCCAAATAAACGTTTCGTCTTTTAATGTAAATAAAATTATTTATTAAAAAATTTCAATATAATAACAAAAATAAAACACACGATAATTTGTTCTTAGAGAATAAAAGGCGGCCACATGAAGCGACAGCGGGAATGTTCAAAAGTTCTCCTGAGAGAACCGACAAATTAGCTATGAGAGATTTCGGGTGGCCGGGGATAACTGACAAGCACGGATGCCGCAGTTTGTTGCATGGAGAGGCTTGCCATCGCAGTTACTGTCTCTTTATCTTCCTTCTCATTACGTAGAGCATCGTTAAAGGAACAAGTGGCCGTTTTCGCAATTTCCTGTAAACATGGCCAATGCATGGACTGTATTCCGATGACTTTTTGAATTACAGCAACTGCATTAGGACAAGGAGGCCGCGTTAATTCTGCTGCATTAATAGGAGATGGTGCGTCTCCTAAAAGAACGCGGACGCATTCTTCAGCAGAATCACAAATGGATGCTAAATGATAGCCGCCCTCTAAAGCGAGGACAACGCGACCGTTTGCCACTTGCATAAGTTGTCGAGTCATGTATCCAAAACAAGCAGGAGAGACACGATATCCGCCCAGCGGAGGTGTATGCCCTTCGGTCGCGTCAAAACCCGCCGATACGAGGACGATATCGGGACCGAATTCTCTTGCTATAGGCATCACGATGCTACGAAACGCGGCCAAATATTCGGCGTCACCGAGAGGTGGATTCAGCCCACCCGACCATGCTATGTTTACATTGAAACCGAGACCAGCGCCAGCGCCGCACTCTGCAGGACTTCCGGTGCCCGGAAAAAAGTTACCATCGTCATGCCGATGCATCGATATGACAAGTACACGTGGATCATCGTAAAAGACTTCTTGTGTTCCATTACCATGATGTACATCCCAGTCGAAGATGAGTATTTTGTGCACGCGATGTTCTTTCTGAAGCATCCGAGCTGCGATGGCGATCGAATTAAAAAAACAAAAGCCCATAGCTTGTTGGGGTTCCGCGTGATGACCCGGGGGGCGTACGATCGCAAAGCCGTTCCTTATGTCTCCCGTCCATGTACGAAAAGCCAGATCTACGGTACATCCTACAGCCATTCGAGCTGCTGGAGCCGTGTACACTTCGTTCCACGTAGTGTCCGAATCGACACCAATACCACCACACGGTAATCTAACGAACGCAGTCACCGGCAATGTTCCCAATTTACTTATGTCCATTTTGTATCTGTTCACAGGGCTGGTACCGTAAAGTAGTACATGGGCTTCTGAATGGCACGACTGCAACTCTTGAGTAGATGCTTTACGTGGTCGCAGCCGGTCGCAACGTTGCACTAAACCTGTCTCCAACAATCTTGCCCAAATGCTCTGAAGACGACCCGCGTGTTCGGGGTGCAAAACGTTGTTACCGCATATACACGCGTGTTTCAACATCTGACTGTCGAACGCGAGGCCAGTTGTTGGGGTGCTCGAGGCACGGCGTCGAGTTATTGTTGGCGGTCCGGGTGCTCCGAGATGTACCACAGGGCTGCTCAACGCACGAGACAGTGGTCGTATACTGTAAAAAAAGAATTATATTAATAATGAATTTAAAATCGTATACTATAAATACCTAATGTTTATTATTTCCCATGAAGATTATTTATTTCATTTTAACAGTAGGCACATATAATTATAAACTAAGAAGGATATAATCAAACAATAAATACATATTTAAAATAAGGCGGTGATGGTAAATATTGTATATATTATATATTAATTAAATATTTTTATTTAGGTATGATGCGGCGTATGGAATACCTGTATCTATCGTGTTTTAATATGTCAGTTGAATTGGTAATTAACATTTAATAATAAATGCTTTGAAAACAGTTGTTCAATTTTGTTTTATTTCAGCTTTAGAGTCTTTAAAATTTATTTTCTTCTATAAAATAGCATATTTTTGATAAATGTGTTACTTACTTATAAATAAAATCAGTGAAAATATGTACTATATTTAATATTTTTATTTCAAGTTCCTTCATTTAATACCGTCCGGTTATTATGGATTTAACGAAGTGAGAAATATTACATTTAAAAATATTGAAAGTGTAAATAATATGACGCAACTTCTCTAAAAATGGAAAAATTATTCAGTACCATTCGCCGACATGTCCATTATCTTGCAGATAATGTAAATAAACCATGGTTACGACCTTCGACATATTATTATTACAAGGAATATATTTGAATGTCTATTCCGTTAAATAAATAAAAATGAATTAAATGAGGAAGAAAAGTTATAGAAACTCATTTTTTTATGTTTTCATTGTAATTTTTTTGTCTGTACTGCAATCAAAACGGTGAGTTTTTAATATTTGTAGGAAAACTTTACTGGAGTATCTTTTGATTTTGTGAAAATTAGGAGATGAAAGAATTTAAAATTTAAAGCACCACGCTTTGGTGGAACATAACACAAAATTATTGTAACATTTCTGTTATTTACATTTTCACTTACGATGACAATTTTCTGTATTTAACATAGCAAAAAACAGAACCTAATGATACATTTAAAGTTTTGTTTAAGGGTAATTAAATATTGTTAAAGTACTATTTTTTTTTTTAGTCTAGTTTTTCCCATGTTTTTAAGTCGCTTACCTGCGAGGTTCCGTTCCCTGGACTTCCGCATCCCTCTGTTCGTGTTCTTCAGGTTGTACGGAAGCAGGTTGTATAGTAAGTGTCTGCGGCGGTACCCCAGCTCCGCCTTCCAACAGCGGATGTCCGAGAGGTAGAGGCGACGATTGCGTGCGTCCCAGGGGGCGGATTACACCTCGTGGAACCACCGGCGTTGGTTCCTGCAGCTCGCTGATAGTATCCAGGGGCGCGTTGTCCTCATGTTCGCTATCTATAGCCGGCAACGAAGGATAAAAGGGCAACGTACCAGGCAACATTTGACCCGTTAGGGGCATGCCGAGACGGGCGGTACACGCCGCCCGAACTGCCGCCTCGGACAGGTCGGGCGGACTGAGTACGTGATGGGCTGCCAACGAGATGTTCGGCATCGAGGGTGAACTGAAGAGAACGTGACCTTGGCAATTATCAGATCCAGGGTCGTAACATGGCGGACTGAATTCTTTGGGCGGTTCTTGTGGTGGTGACTCGCTAGGTGGCATACACGTGCTTAAGAGCTTCTTCTTCAGTGACGGTGGCAGGTGACGTTTACTCATTGGGCTACAGCGACGTTCCATGACCCGCTGTTTTAAACGTACTTTTAGCAAATTTGGTTCAGATGCTGAAACAAAATTTTATAGTTAAAAAAAGCTAATGACCATTTATCAATACCGAAGGATTCGGATTCTTTTATTTTTGATGGCAAGATGCGACAGGCGGTTGAAGAATATCATCTGAGATTTTTGTACTGAAACATATTTATTAGAAAACCATTCCAATTGAAATTTAAGATATTTGAATATTAATATGAAAGATGTGATTGCAATGAACATTAATTCTATTATTTTAAGGTAAAAACTGTTTCATCTCAAAACTGGTTCGTACTAAAGGCCGTCGTCTGTTGAAATTGCCTTTAGACCCGAACCATCAGGACATTACCAGTCCACAGGTAAAATAGTGTTATAAATACATATTGGTAATATGTGTGTTTCATGTCTCATATTATTAGGAAATGACAAATATTGATTCGAAAGGTACATGTTCGGAATTTGGTGCCAGCATTTTTGAAAATACGAAAGCTGGAAGGAAAAATATGTGGTTATGTATTTATGTGAACGTTAGATAAGAATTTTATTTTTGTGTCTTCTAAATATTCTGTTTCTCAACGAACGTAGTTAATTCACCGAAAAACACATATTTCAACAATTTCTTTGTTTTACTTTTACAGTGCATCAAAACTTTACTTTAAATAGACAACAAACGAAATAGTTGCATTGGGACAGTAGTGTGCAAAACTTTTGGCACACCTGGTATTTCCAAATTATTTACGCCAAAGTATTATGTAAAATTTTCTAAAAAATATAATCCACAAAAAAATGCATTTACGCACGATTCGCGGGTTTTCTATTTTTGTTTATTATGTACAATAATATTAAAGAAGATATATTTCTAACACAGAAGCAAAATATTTCTGGAAATATGCAGGAAAACAAAATCAAATTTATTGATAATAATTATGCACTTTGCTTCTAATTCTGTTAACCAATGTAAGTTAATTCCTGAATTAACATTGTACACATTTGTATAAAGGATATACAATCTGTTTGATATTTTATTACGTTATTTCAGACACTATTATAGGATGTTGCAAAATAAAAGAAATACGTAATAAAGTGTTGAATAATTATCATCAATTTTATGATCATGTAAACACCAGGCTATTTTTATTTCAGGCGATATTGCTGTCTTAATTATTATTGAATGGCATATTCTATAGATTTACAATTTACAGAGAACTGACTGAGCTTTTGCAAGACTAAATTGTCTACTTAGTACTTAATAAATAAATATAAACAGCAATATTTTCGGATGTGTGGAAGTGAGTCATGTTGCTCAATGTATTAATCACGTTTACCTTTTATACCGAAAATAGTAATCAAAATTTAGAATTGAATGATATATTTAGGTATAAGTATAGGATGTAGATATAAAAAAATAAAACTTGTAAATATTACGTATAATGTAAAACAAGTATAGCCAAATTCACTGGATTAAGAAATAATTATTTAAATAAAAACAGAAGTTTGCAATTTTTTTGGGAAAACAAAACTAGCTCCCTACATTTATATTAAACAAAAATAAATAATAGAAAGTGGGGGACTTACAATGAAGCGAAACTTTTTTAGGCTGTCTTAAAAAAAAATGTTATCATTTTAAAATGTATCTATATTAACTTCGTAAATACATATTATCTACTGATTATGCTTTAATTAAAAAAAAATAATAGACTTGATATTTTTTTTCGTAAGTATGATGATAACATGATTTTTTTTTTATCACTTGTCTGTTTTCGAAACGTTCTATTTGTAACCATTTCGGCAAATATAAAAGTTCATGTTGTAACACCCACAGAGAGGTACTGATAAGATAGGAGCTCATTTAATGTAAACAAAAATTTATAATAACTTTCCCGGAAATAAATAAAATACCATCTAAAACAGAAAACAAATGTTTTTTTAACACCAAACCACTACTTCAAATGAAGAATTTTTGCTTTAATTGTACTAGGTACATGTTTATAAAATTTGAATTTCTATGAGTAGACTTGTTTAGTTGCCACCGAATAGTGTGACTAACAACTTTTTATTTTTTTGATTTCATTATGCAACTTATTAAATAATAAATAATTCTACATATGTATTAAATATTCTTATTGTTTTGAAATTGACTTAAGTTAAAAACTATTCTTTACCTGTTTTTCTTAAGGGAAAATCACTAGCAGTGGATGACTGGTCGTTGTTGCTTTCAGTTTCCATTCTTTCGGACCTGAAACAAATAGATACAAAAAATGCATTAAAAATGTTATTTTTAATTTCTGAACTTATAGACTTCCTTAATTAGTTTCTATTATAATATTTTCTTGCATTCGTATTAAAAAATTACAGAACCAACAAAAATATTTCATTAGTTTTGGGTAATAACTACATTTGTAATTAAATATTAGAAATTGAGAATAATTTGAAGAAAAAAAAACTTGTAAATTTTTAACCCAATAGTTTGACTATTTATGTTTAGTTCTTCTCTTCAAAAATCAAAAACGATTTATATTACTGATACATATTCTTTTAATGTTTATAAAAAGTAATGAAAAATTCAATTTTTGTTAGGTATTATAATGAGAAGTTTGTAAATTTTTAGCGAAGTTACTCTTAATTACTGTTATAATGTTTACCTTTATGGGTTCCTTTTAGGTGTTCTCATAAATACTTACATACTTAAGAAAAAAGGTTCTGATAAGCACTATGTGCAACCTCTAAATTACTAACGTTTATGCAAAATTTTTCGTGCCGTAGTAACTTTGTGAAAACCTATTATTTGACTATGTTCTAGAATAAACATGCAAACTTGGGGAACACGCAAAAATAATAATTTCCAGGAAAAAGCGTTTTAATGTTAAACTTTTGACGTTTTGATTTTGTATATGTTTCACCTATGTGAATATATTATAATTCAGAATATATGTATTTAGATATTAATTCGTTGCACAATCTTTTCAATAACATACAATTTCCTAAACAAAATGTAAAAAGTAATAAGTACAGTAGACTCCCGATTATCCGGAATAATGTGGACCGGACCTATTCCGGATGACCGAATTTTCCGGATAATCGGAATCGGGAGACGGAAACTATGAGACCTTATTGAAGAACATTTATTATTACATATGTAAATAATCTGTGCAACTTGCAGCCCTGCACTAAGCTCTTTACCTAGCCACTAGCTTTCTAGCAACAGCAAAATCAGCAGAAGACATAGTTTCTATGGTCAATTAAAAAGATAAAAGATTTCGGCCGCATGTGTTGCACTTGTGCCTAACATAAACAGACATAAAATATGCCGTTATCAACTAACGGGTCGGGTGCGGTCCAGTAGGGCGGCACCGAGCAACACCATCTGAAAGATGTCCTTCAGAGGGTGTTGTATACCGAGGCACATTCTTTTGACCATTTGGACTAACCAAATGTACTAGAAGACAGTTTAGTTTAGGAAAATTCCGGATAAACGGAAGCCGCATCACTCCAGTTCCGGATAAAACGGCGGATTTAAAAATCGATATCATTCCGGATAATGCAGCGTTCCGGTTAATCGGGATCCGGATAATCGGAAGTCTACTGTACAGTGTAAACTCCATAATATACATACACTATATCCGTAATATAATTATAATCTACTAGCAGTAATACCCGGCGTTGCCCGGGTAAGAATATATTACACGTTTGATGGAACATTCTAGAATATTCGCGAATTTAGAACTATCCAGAACATCCCACAATGATTTAAAACATTTTCTAACTTTTTTTAACATTCTGAAACATTCTTGAATGGTCTTCAAGATTCTGGAACATTCTTGAACATTGCCAAATCATTCTGAAATGTTAAAATAAAACATTCTTTTACTTCTTAGAACATATTTGAACTCCCTGTGACATTCTAAAAAAATCTGCTTCATTCTCATCCCCACTCCGTGCTGTTTGCTGGGTGAGTAGTGACATCAGTAGACGCCTGGCGGGGATGACTAATCGATTGATAATAATTTATCAGTTATCGACCACTGAGAGTTGAAGATTATTACAGTACTAATATCGCTATTAAAAAATGGGGGTTGGTGGTAGAAGGATGAAAATTAAGAGTTACATATACGTATGTATTTTTTAATGCCAATCATAAAAAAATAAAAATTTTGTCCAAAAGATAAAAAAATTAAGGGTGGACAACCCTTATCACTTAGGGGTATGAAAAATAGATAGTACCCGATTCGCAGACCTACTGAATATGCATATAAAATTTCATAAAAATCGGTCAAGCCGTTTCGGAGGAGTATGGTAACTAACATTGTGACCACGAGAATTTTATATATCTATTAGATTAGGTAACTTTATCTGTCATTTCCAGTATATTAATTGTATCTTTCGTTGTATTTTATTCATACATTTATATTGTAGAATCATCTGCGTTAAATAAAAAGAACCTTTCGAATAAATAATTTTGCGGTTTGCAGAGCTTGTTCAATTCTTGTTGATGACTCAAGATCATCTACTTCGTCTTCTTGGTTGCTTTGTTCCTCTTCATTTTGTCTTATTAAATAAAGAATTGTTTTGCTATGGAGAGTGGTCGTTATGCTATATAAGTATATGATTATTTGGGTAATAATGTATATCAAACAAACCTTAACAATTTCTACGTTTTACAGAGTTTACACTATATGTAGATACTTCAATAGAAAATTACAATAAATAAAATGTAAGAATGTTATTTATATAAGAGAAATCTTGTTGCGATTAAAATTTTAGATTCTTGGTTTTGTTGAATTTTTGCTGAATAAAAATTTGAACTGTATGTATTGTAGCGTCCAGTGATACCGTGCGTGTGTGTGATAACGATTTGTGTGCATGTACTTCTTATTGCTAACATGTTTAGGACACAGTCACAGCGCGCGGCTCTTTTATCATTATCGACTTACAAGCTATAAATCTTTCTCCAGCGACAAGTAAAACGATATTTTCTATGAATTATTGACGGCTTTCTAATTATTATTCATCATTCGGGAACAATCAGGATTTCTTTGAGAAATTATCTAGAAGGTTCGAAAGGTGTACTTAAAGTGATCATGTTTGGGCCGGGAGACAGAAGTGGTTAGAAAGCATCCGTGCGCGAAGCAAGACGATAAGCGATAGACAAATCAGGAAATTATTCTGATATAAACAGTAGTTATAAGTTAGTGTTAAATGTTATATAAATAGTGTAAAATAAATAATTGTTTAAATAAATATTTCTGACTAGAAAATTCGTTACAGTATGAATTTAGTTTCTTATAAACCTAAAGTAAAAGTAGGTACCTTCCCCCCCCCCTCTCGAAAACATTCTGGCTACGCCCTTGCTAAGATTACAAACCCTTGGGATACTTGTACAAATAAATACTGTATACTCTAAATGTGATTGTAAGTTTTGTTGTATAAAAAACACTTTTACGTGTTTTATTTCTCACCAGCTACTAATTCTCGTAAGCGGGAAGTCCCTTTGACCTATGTTCTAGTGAAAACTCAGAGGGTAGGGCGGAAGGTCTTGTTCAGTCTACTCTTAAGAATCACAGGAAAAAATGAATAAATACTTCCACAGAAAATATAATAGGTACCTACATAATTATATCACAAAATAAATCTTCTTGGGATTACAATTTTTGATTCTTTTATTTTTAATGACTAAGATTACAGATCCCTGGGATACGTTGACAAATAAATACTGGAGGCTTAGTTATCTTCAAGAATGACGCCCTAGCAGTAGAAAACGATAAGACTGATGGAATAAACACAGAAAAACAGTAAAAGGTTTATTATTGTCCCAAATATCCTATGAAATCACAGAGCAGACAAACCTGGAATCAAACAAGTGTCCCCGCAAATGTTATGACGTAGATGTACGTAGCATTATTTAATCCAGCAGCTCATCTGATATCCCTAGATTTATACGCTTAACAAAATTAATTCATTCACCCACCACAAATTTACTACAAATTATTCAAATGTTTAGACGTGGGGGTTGAATATGTGACCTGCTAGCGTGATACACATACGTCACGTCAGTTTCATTCTTTATCTGTTTGTGCGTGATCAGCTCTGATTAATTTCATTATTTCTTGGTTGTAGTAGAAGCGCCTAAGGAGGTCACGTTTCGCATTTTGAAAACATACCTAACAGAAAAAAAAAGTTGATATCCATGACTAATTTAATCTAGCTTGATCCTATTTTTAGAAACCAACGTCCCTTGATACTATGATAAAATCAATACACTGGGGTTGGTTTTATACCGCCTCTTCGGCTCCCGTCGTTGGAGGTAGGATTTATACAACACGTATAGGTACCTATCCAATTCACTCGCCCACCCTTTTCGTCGGGAGAACTAAATACGATTGTCTAAAAATAACTATTGGATTCCGGCAACCGGCAACCTACTTTCTCCCGAACCGCCCTGCTTTTAATAAACAAGAAAAACACGTAAGAAGGAGAAATGTAAAAGCGTGGCTATACATAGGTAAGCGATTCTAAATATAACTCGGAATTTCGTTTGTATAAATTAAAGTCTGCACGAGGCATAGTACGAAGGTGGGGGGGGGGGGTAGTGGTGCGTAGGCAGGGAGGCAATGTCAAATAAAGACTTTCTTTCGAATTTCGAGGGAGGTTACACAAGGAATATTATTACTGTCTTATTACGTAGGAAACCAGGTCACCCTTTTGTGACGCTGAAGAAAATACTCAACTTGAAAGTAATACGAAATACATCCACCCCTCGAAACCTGAAAATAAATATATAATATGATTTTCTTAAAAAATGGAAAGGGAAAGTCTCAAACGCATGGATTTGTTATTATTTTAGGAAACAAGTATGTATTTATAGTCGGTGTATAAACAGCCTCATTACTTTTACATAGGTACATTTTCAGTTATTATGTCATACAATGTGAATATGTATATAGGGAGTTTGTTTTTCAGCTTACCTCTGAATTAGAATACCAACCATAAATGTACAACAATATAACGATTTTATTAATTATTATGGTTAAGCTTAAGCTTTTCAAAATATAGCAATTTTTGACGGTGTCTTAACATTTGTTACTGCGGATTAAGTGACTGACCGAAGAATATGGGTTGTAATAAAAAAAAAATAATTTACGATTTTCAAAACATGTTTCCAAAAATTTTCGGACAATTTGGTATCAGATACTAAAACGTTAACATGGCCACAAATAATTTATTGTTATTATCAATTAGTTTTGAAAGTAACCGTTAAAAATGTACATGTTGAAAACGGAAAAATTTTTGAAAAAACTATTAATGTAAGGTTGTATTATCAACATTACCTTTAATGTTGATGTGGAATCCAAAAATGAAGAAGAAAGTGGGGAGTTCCATTTAAAATAAGGAATTTTTGACAATTGAACTAAATTGGTTAGTAATAGCATCAACCATGAGAAATATGTGTAATTTTTACTCAACTTGTATTACTTGAAAATAATATTTGGCACCAATAGCAAAACGATCTACATATAGAGATTTTTGTTTATTAAAATTTTATTGTGGTAACAGGAAAGTTTTGTAGAAAAGTAAAAACTTCTTATTGTTGCGTTTTAACACACAAGTTAACACGCCCTGTTGAAAGTTTAGTTCATTTCTTTTTTGTTAGAATGCATTTCAGTGGCGGTTTTACACATTTGCCGCCCGTAGGCTATTCAAAATTTGCCGCCCCTACTGATACCTGCAATTCTATACCCTAATTCACAATCAATTTTTTGTCAATGAAATTGCAACTTTATGATTGTATTCTATTTTTATAAGACTAATCAACAAATATTGATACGAATTCATTAGGATTAAAAATGTAAGAATGTTAAGAAGAACTTTCGTTGAATGGATATTCACAGCTTTTATTCATTACAATATTATCATTATTGTTTTCTTTAATCATCATCATTCTAAGAAATGTATAATATTTATAAAATTCTGTGCAACAATTTGCAATTTTTTACATGTATATTTATTAAATTTTTATTATACACTCAAACAGGTTGTTAATATCATCAGAAATATCAACAGAAAGGTATTAATTTTCCACATATATATGTACCTATATAATATTTGTTATTATTTTTAAGCAATGTTTTTTCGGCTCCCATTTCTCTTCGAATAGATATATTTATGTGATGAAACAAATTACACATTAATTGAATAGTGTGGGTGGACATAAAGAAAAAATTATGGCAATAATTAATTTAAAAATAGGTGAAAATACTAAATTCAAAATGTAATACTTAAACGCTATTGGAATATTTAAAAAATTCAAAATCACAATAGTATATTTTATAAATAAGCGTTGTGGTATCCGATGGTCATCTTTAATCCTTTAAATATTTTACGCACGCTTCTTTAAAAAAAAAAAAATTTTTTTTTTACTATAGTTTCTCGATCATGGTATTATAAAATTGTTTATCAAATTTCCTGATAACTTTCTGAATATTTACTTGCATTTTAAGTGAGTAAAATAAACTAAACAACCACATGTTTTTTTTTTTTATTTGTGTGGTCTGCCTAATTTCTGTTGGGTGTTCTGGCGTTTCGCACACATGGGGTGTAATAACCATAAATACTCTTGAGCTGACGTGAGACATGTCCTCTTTTCAATAAAATTTTTGGTACTTGTCTCGTAGATCGATTTCCTGTGGGAACTTTTCTTAGATGTGGCGTGGGTTCGATTAGTTTGGATGACGTATTAGTACGAGTCTTTAAAATGGCTGCGAGGTGATTTTTAAGGCATTCAATTTTGTTTCTTATTCGATTCGATCCATTCAATTCTGATTCAATCGTGGTTCATATTCAATTCGATATATTCAATTTTGTTTCTTATTCAATCCTGGTTCATATTCAATTCAATTCAATTTTGTTTCTGATTCGATTCAATCCAACATTGATTCAATCCAAGTCATTTTTATTTCGATACAATTCAATTTTGATTCAGATTTCAACAATCATATTAATTTCAATTCGTATTCAAATTCAGATATTATAATTTGTTTTGTGTCTTTATTTGTATTTTGTGTGTTGGTGTATTTTCTTTGTTTTGAGTTTTTGTTTCAATTTGGATAAATTACTTACATTTCTAACAGGTATGAAAATTATTTTATTATTTTAAATTAATATTATTTTGTTTATCATTTTTATAATTCTAATTGTTTCAAATTTAATTTCACTGTTTATTATTTTTTTTTTAACTATAGAAATTCTGTTCAATTGTTGATAAATTTTAAATTTTTTTCAATTCGGATAAATCTCTAAATTAAATAATTCACAGTTTTAAATTAATTTCAATTCAGGTAAATCTCACTAAATTAAATAATTTACATTTTTTTTTTATAATTTCAATTCAGGTAAATCTTACTAAATTAAATAAACTACTTTTTTAAATAATTTCAATTCGGGTAAATCTTGCTAAATTACATTTTTAAAATTATTCATTTAAAAAGTTCTTCAGGTTTAACATTCATATTTCATTTTTCAAATTATAATAATTTGTGTATATTTTCGAAAGGGGTAAAACATTTTGTGATTCAATCTAAGTATGAAATTCCTTGTTGCAAGTACTAATATTTTCTCCCGTGTGGACGTTGATGGGAGTATAACAGCGGCTTTTGTTATATTGATAGTTTTATCGATGATGCCTCGCTCAAACAGAAAGATGTCTACACAGAAAAAAAAACTATTTTAAAACAAGAAAATATATTGCTTTGAAGATATTTACTCATTTTAAATAAATAAATACTTCTTTTTAGTATTTTGCTTTGTGTTAAGAAAACAAGAATATTTCCTTCAACACTTTTATTTACTTACTGGAATTGATTTAAAGAAAGAATTTTTGTTTTGAAACAAATTTATACAGGTTTCGATCGAAGACTAACTGTTCTTAAAACAAGTCAAGGAACTACTTGGAATGAAAATGTTTCTTTTGCTACAACTTTTTGAATGGTTTAAACAAAAAGTAATTTCTTAATTTTAAGACATTTCTGTTTTGAAACAAATAAATATTAATTCTATTTAAGTAGCCGAAAACTGGATTGGATAAAGCACTTCTTCGAAACAAAACAGTTCTGCTTTCGATAAAGCATTATCATTTCATTTTAAAGAATATTTTGTTTAGTACAAATATGTGACGCTTTGATGAGCTCCATTTTTGTCTCCCGTTTCGATTTTCAATATATTGCGTCATACGTTAATGAACTATCAGTGTAAAGTGAGTTGTTGGTGCACAATAAAATTTTCTGAAAAAGCAGGGGTATATTTTTATAATAAAATGGAAGAATTTTTAAATAAAATTGGCTTAGGAGAATTTGGAGAAGCATTTGCAAGTAAGTACCCATTAAAATACTTAATTTTTACGAATTTATTTATTAATTATATTTAAAATAGAAGCATGAAAAAATGCAAAATTTTGCATGGTAAATATGTAATGGAGTCGCAATATTAGAATTAAGTTTTTAATTCATTCTGTATCACGTTATCTGCTGTATATAGGTACATAAATATCTACAAATCAATTTTATCCACAACGAATCCTCAACGAAGTAGTAGTAAAATAAAACTGTTTTTTAAATAGCAGTAGGTATCTACAGTTTAGCAAAATTTGTAAGCGCGTTTTCTCTCGATAAAGAAAAAATGGCTACTACCTACTGCTATTTGAAAATCGTTTATTGTGGATTGTATATGTATAGAAAAGGTTATCTATGATAGAAAATTTACTCTTTTAGCAAGTCGATTGTTTTATGATAAGAATCGTTTGATCGATAAACCAAGAGTTCTAGTTTTGATTTTAAATTAAAAACAATAATTTATATTACAGCTACTGGAATCATTTGGACTAAACAACTTCTTATCAAAATGGCAAACTTGAGCAATCACTACGTTACATTAAAGAGCTTATATAAGGTCGAATCAGTAAATGGAAGTAAAGTTCTCATCATGGATAAAAATAAAAAGACGCATTTTCCAGTCATGATGCATACACTCCCTACTGGTGAATCATACGTAACACTAAAATGTCTTAAACAATTTCTTTTAGTTCCTTTCATACTATTGTTCATGTGTATATCGTTGTCCTTTTTATTATTTTATGTTCAATAAAGATATGTTACAATAATCACATCTTATTTGTATACCATTCCATTGATTTGTAAAATTTCTTTATTTTTAAAAATAAAAAATTAAGAAAAAATTAAATTTTCAAACAAATTTTTGTTATTTTAGTATGAAAATGTTTCATGTTTAATACAAAAATATACCGCTTTAAACTCAAATATTAATCGTGTTTATTATGAAAAAGTACCATCTTAAATGGAAACATCCGTTTCTTGTGTTGAAGAAAAATATTATTTTTTCCAAGCCCGCAAATCTTACTTTAAGAAAACGAAATTGTTGAAATCAGTAGATAAATATTCTGTTTAAAGGAATACATTATTCTAACGAAGAAATATTATGGTTTTCGTAAGTAAACTCTTTTTTCGTTTCAAACATTGCTGTATTTAACTGAAAGTATATATTTTTAAATGAAACGCAGCATTTGATTACCATTAAAACTTTTAAACTCTTTATTCAAGAAAATATTTATTTGCGTATATATGAAACAAAGATTTTCTTGAATGAAGTGTATTTTATTCACATTAAATATACTCTTTTTTCCGTGTAGGCTAGATAGAAAATGCAAACAAACATTAGTCGTGTAGCCCGATGCGTTCCAACAATCATCGTTATCTGGATTGCTTCCTTAGGGACTCCAGACCCCTAAATTAACTAACAAATATGTTTTTGGTTTTAAAATGTGCTGCTGTTTGTAGGGATTGAATTTCAAATTGTGTCAAAATTTATCAAATATTCGGGAAATTGGGTTTTGTTTACATTTTGTAAATTTTTCATAAGTTTCTAAATTTTATTACACAAATTATTTTTCATTTTTGTTGAGCCTGAAAACTACAAAATTTCATTTATATTTTCCAAGTTGTTTTTGATTTCATTTTATTTGAGAACTTTTAATAATATTTACAACAATTTCTTATTGATTATTTTACATACATTCTATTTGGTTTTTGTCTTATTGTGTTTTTACCCTTTTATGTGTTTTTGTGTACCCTGATTTTTATGTGTTTTATTGAATTTTCCTATTGATTCATTATTTTTATGTGCATTTTATTTTGTGTTGTTTTTACCCTGCAATTACATGTTTTATCTGATTTTATTTTTGCACTGGATATTTTGATTTTTATGTGTTCTACTTGATTTTATTTTTGCATTGGATATTTTTTTATTTACATGTGTTACCCTGGAATTTATTTTTATCTGGATATTTTGATTTATCATTTTACTTGGATTTGACATTTTGATTTACTTGTGTTTTTCTTGAGTTTATTTTTGCATTGATATTTTGATTCACCATTTTATTTGAATTTAATATTTTGATTTACCTGTTTTACTTGAATTGATTTTTACATTTGATATTTTTGATTTACAATTTTACTGGAATTTGATTTACCTGTGGTTTTACTTGAATTGATTTTTACATTGGATATTTTGATTTTCATGTGTTTTATTTGGACATATTTTTATATTTGATATTTTGATTTACATGTTTTTCACTGGAACTTATTTTTTTTTTATACTTGATATTTTTATTTATTTGTGTTTTATCTGAATTTATTTTTTTCATTGGATATTTGATTTATATGTGATTTACTTGAATTTGATATTTTGATTTTTATGTTTATTTGAATTTGTTTTTTTAAATATTTGAGTGGCTGAGATCGTGGTTTTCTCTGTCAGGCTCTTTTTCCACGCTAGCCACAGGCTGAGTCTGACACTCTCATTTCCAAATTTACATTTGATTTTGATTTTGAATTAAAAAGTAGGAATTAATTCACTGTGTTTTATTTAACCTTGTTCCTCTAATGGTAAACCCGTACCAGAGTACAATTTGTCATTTTTGGCAAGACCTGGATTTTCAACACAACGAAGGGTAAGAAGTTTTCGACGATCACGTTGGCCTAGGTAAGTTACACTACAGCGTTTAGTAATTTTTCATATTCAGACGTTAGTGTATTCAGTATACTGTAAAGCACTAAAATATTGTAATTTTTGTTGATTTTTTAAGCCACGTTTTTTCCGTGTATAAGAAAATAATTTTTTTATTTCTGTAAGACAAAAAAATTTTTGAGCAAAGTTTGCCGCCCCCTAAAATCTGACGCCCTAGGCTCTAGCCTATTCAGCCTGCTGGTAAATCCGCCACTGATGCACTTATTTACATATGTACAATTGTGTATTTACAACTTGGCGACAATTTTGTTTTTTGAAATGCAATACAAGTTTCTTAATTTTATGTTCAGAGTCGATCCTTTTTGTTTGATATCGAATATGAAACTTTTTTTTAATTTACTTACAAATACTTAACGGTCATCAGAATCACCGCCACCCCGCACCCTTCTGATCTAGAAGTCAGGCTGTTGGTATGGTTCTGATTCCTCGAAGGCTCGTTTTATGACATGACTAATACTTGGGCCAATTTCTTCTTATGTTAGAAGCGTGTAATTGTTTTGCACTTTTCAATTTTTATTATTATATAACCACAAAATATATAGTGCCCAAAAGCAAAAATTTTCAAGTTTTTTTCCTAGGAAGCTTCAACAATTATATATTTGTTTCGTTTCTTATCATGATTCATTAAATTTAATGTTTGTAATTGAATTGTTCGTTTTGTGATACTATATCAAGTTGCCAATCTCGATAAAGCTTTTAAAAGCCCAAGGCCCTTAATTAAAATGAAATAATTTCAGATGATTCGGACTGAAGGGCAATGTATTTTTTACAAAAGTTTATATAAGAACGTTTACTAAAAATTATTCTGTCAATATAACTAATCCAAGTTGATAACCGCTTGTTAAATCCAAACATTTCTGAAAACGTGAAATGCGAAAGGTGAAGCATAAAATACAATTATTATTTGTTCCATTCCATTAACGACGCAATAGGCAGTTTTTTAAAATACCTAGTTGATAATAAGTATTAGCCAACATGTATATAGGTACCACGTTCCGTTATCAATAATATTCTCGATTAATTTAGGGCGAGCATTTTCCAAAGGCTTGTCACCTTGAACTTTCAGGAAGTGAATCGATAATTCAAGGAACGCCAAGGATATATGCCGATTATAGAAGCATTCCCGCCCACCTATATCAATATCCCATTAAACGAAAACAAAACAGTGTTGACTAAAAATAGCAAGGCACTTCATAAATGCCGTTATCGCACCAATGCACGTTGTGTAACCAACTGAAAAGGTAATGAAGTAAAAACCAAAAATAGACCGTTTCGCTATCACTGTATAGGTAGGTAGGCGTTTAAACTTGCGTTTTATAACTGTTTTAATATGTTATTATATTACCTACCACATTATTTATTCATGATTATTTACGTAACGTAACTTCCTTTTACTTACTTATTAGTTATTACTGTTATTACCCTACTTATTTTTTTACATGTTAAATTATAATCTGCTGCATTTATAATCGGAAAATTTAATAAACAATCAATTATTTATACTGATATGTATGTAATATTTCCCAAGGAAAATGGCCGTCACCGTCAATCGAATGACGCAAAAAATGAGCAACTCGTTATCAGTCAGTTATAAAAGTAACTAATGATTTTTTGTGGATGTTTTCAGAAAAAAAAAACAATTTAAGTATGTGCTTATTAATAATATTGAAAACCACCACTATTAAAGAAACATTTATGACAGCACTAGAAAGGGGTGTCAAACAGGTGGTTATTTTAATCAAGAAACTTTCAATTAGTTGTTATTGATGAATGTGACCAAAAAATTGGTATTTATAACTGAATACATTTTCTATTTAAAAGACAGTAGAAAAATATTAACCCCGTACGTACATACACCCCTATATTTATCTTTCTAGCATGATAATTTTAAAGTGTCGAATTATACTGAGTGTAATAAACATAAATGCTAATTTTGCTTATTTGGTTAATAACACATATAGACAAAAAACAAAAGGTATACATGATTGTAGTAGATCTGGAGATGGCCTATGATTCGGTCTATGGACAGAAAGGAAATAGAGAGAATGTCAAAGAAAAGTAAAATAGAAGAGGGTTTGATAGGTAGAATAATGGAATTATATAGGGAAACGATAGGATAATTATATAGGGTGGGCAAGAGGGAGAGCAAGGAAATGTGGATGGGAAAAGGGGTTAGACAGAGATGTAAGATAAGCACACAGATATTTAACATACATATAAGTGATTTAGAAGAAACAATAAGTAAAATAAATGAGGGGGGAATAGTGATAGGAAGGAAAAAGGTATGGACAATATCGTACGCGGATGATATAGCGTTAATTGCGACAAGTTGGGGAGCAATAAGGGAAATGACAAGAAAGTTGGAAAATACTTGGAGAAGAGAAGCTTACAGTTGAATGGTGAAAAAACCAAAATAATAGTTTTTGGTGAAGTAAGAGGTAAGAAAAGAAAAGAGAAAGAGGAAGTGAGAAGGAAAAGGGGAAGGTGATAGAAAGGGTAAAAAATGCAACTACTTGGGGTACACGCTAACAGAAAACAACAAAGACGAGGTGCACATAAGTAACCAATAAGCATAAGGACTACCTTTCAGAACTAAACACAATAAAACACATCGCTGTAAATAATGGTTATAGCCTAAACATAGTTGAAAAATTACTGTCGAGTAAAATACGCTAAAAGTACAAAATATACTTTATGAAACTGATAAAAAGACCGCCAATTTAGATAATATGTTTTGCTCTATAAATTATATCAAGAATTCCAGCTACAAAATCAAAAACCGTCTGAGCAAATTCAACATAACTACAACAGAAATCAATAAATTCAATTTAGGTTCCTACTTAATCAACAACAAAAGAAAATTAGATTATAAACAAAAAAGCGGCGTTTACAAAATAAAACGCCAAGATTGTGATGCTATATACATTGGACAAACTGGTCGGTCTTTAGAAGTACGTTTTAAAGAACACCTAGCGGGGATCAAGAATAAAAAACTTACAACGGGTTTGACAGAACACGTCTACAAAATAATCATAAATTAAACATCGACAATTTAAAATTACATTTTAAATTAGTATAGTTTATTACTCTAGATAATGGCTATTTAGCCGAAACAAATGTTGAGAATTATTTAAATATACCTGTTGAAGTTCGTTTGTGTTTTGATTTAATTAGATTAACCAATAAGCAGCTAAAGCAAATGCATTGCTGGGAAGAATATGGGGAATAAGACAAAAATTGTGCAGAAATAACTGGGAAAGAAGGGTAGTAATATTTAAAACGTTAGTAAAAAGTATAGTCTTTTATGAAGTCGAGAAATGGGGAGGAAAAGAGTACCTATAGAACAGTAGAAAATATTTATAAAAAGTATATACTTAAAATGGGCGTTGCGCTTAGAAAAAGTACCCCAGACCACATTTTAAGAAGGGAAACAAAATGTGGGAAAATGGTGGAAGATACAAGAAGGAGGGCTGTAAAATATGAAGAAAAATTGAGGGAATTACCGGAAGGGGATCTAAGAAAAGAGATATGGAGGAAAAAGATATTGGGAATCGGAAAAAAAATAAATATGATGGGGAAAGGGATAAGGCCTTAACAGAAATGACAATAAGTAAAGAACAAATGGGGGAGTGGAGAGGAAAGGGACTGAATGTAAGTACGATGGTGGGGAAAAGATGTAATGAAATAGTAAGAGGTGAGGATTTGAGAAAAATATGGGAATCAAGATACGCGAAAGCTATGAGGGAGTTTATATGGGTAGAATGGCAAGGGGATGAGGTGCCAGGATATCTAAGAGAAGGAAAAAGTATAGAGATAATAGCAAGATTCAGAATGAGGAATGAGTGTAATGAGAATAAGTTTTGGATGGAAGAAAGTAAGAGATTGTGTAGAGTATGTGGAAAAAAGAGTGAATCAATGGAGCATGTTTTAGAAGAAGTAACGGGGAAGAATGAGAGGGAGGAACTTGGAAGGATAATAAATGCGGATGGTCTGGCCCTATTGAAACAATTTAAAAAAAGGAGAGGCGTGGAAAGGGGAGAGGGAAATATAGGAAAAAATTGATTATAAGGGAAAAGGAAGGGAAGTGCTTAGTTTATATATATAGTAATAAAAATTTATAGGTTGGAAAATAAATTATGTTTTATTACTACTAGGGGTCATCCATAAATTACGTCACATGTTAATGGGGGGGGAGGGTATCACCGGGATGTGACATAGTGTGACAAGGGGCAGGGGGGTCAAAAACTTTGTGACATCACTTGTTAAAAATCAAAATTTTGTTTGTTTTTCTGTTATCTAAAATATTTGACTTTATGCTAATTTTATTAAAGATTATATAATAAAAGTAAGAATAAAATAAAAATAACTGTTTTCTCTTGATTATTTTTAAATATATATATATATATATAAATTTGAAAAATGTGTGACATCACATCAGGGGGAGGGGTTTTTGATAATGTGACAACCTTAGACAAGGACGGGGGAGGGGTTAAAAAGTCCTGAAATTCGTGTGACGTAATTTATGGATGGCCCCCTATTACTACTACTAATTTTGGTTATTTTGATAAATTTAAATTCATTTTCAAGATCTTCGTTGAATTGTAGGGCCTCTTTTTTGGCATTATTAACTTATTTATTATACTAATTACATTATATGAGGAATGAACCTTATAAAATTTAAGAATGAATGTAGTTCTGGTTAAAAAGAAATGGATTTTTTTTGTACACCTAAGACGAGACCTAAAAGCTCAAATTAGAAAAAAAAAATAAGAATAATTGGATATGAGAACTATAATAAAGTATTGGTTATTGGATTTAGTCTTAACCTGAAAGGGATGTTTTTGCTCTGTTTAATGTATGAAATGATTTTTTAGTTTTAATAAAGCTTTATGTACTTCTTATAATTCTAACGAAGGGCTTCTCTAATGAACACTGTCTACTGTATATTAAAAGATAGATATCGTTAAAATCAAACCATAATTCCGAAAAAAAAAAAACATTACGTAGTTTACATTGGTTTACAGTAAATTATATTGTAATATAAGATGTATATATGTATACGTATATGATACTGACGATGAGATAAGTGAGTTATTCTACAACAAACGAACCTAAAGTTCAATCAACTTTGTATTTAAGAGATAATTGTATACGTTTGTTGGTTTATTTTCACGCACCCAAACATCGTGATTCGGTACAAATCCATCCGAAAACTCTGCGATGAAAACTAAAATTAACCGAACACTGAACAGGTACCTGTATCTGTCTGTATCTCGTTTAAAATTATGTAGTAGATCACGAATCGTAAAATAAAACATTTATTGACCAATAACAGATTGTTTTAAAGGTGATTGTTCATTCTCAATTAAAGTTAACGTCACCATAATTTATTGCATATAGTATGTATGTATTTTGTATCATATATCGCATTTAAATAACATGTAGGTACCTACATACGTAATCGTGTCTTTTTAGATTATTTTAAGAGTCTTCATCACCGTTTTGGTTTTTCCAATTAACAATAGGGCACTAAAAATAAGTTGATGTGCGATGATATTTCAGTGGCGACACAATTATAACTAACCAACTGTACACGATGGCAGAGAGACTTCAAATCATTGGCGAAAATGATTTCGAATCCGACGATTACCTACCTACATAAGTCAATTTTGTAATCTGCACGTGCGAATTAACCAAAATACTTGCTATAGGTACATACAGAAAACACTTCAATTTTAAAACTTAAGTTGTCAGTTATTTTGTACTGATTAGCATTGCTATAAATTAAATGAATAATTTTTTTAATTGGGATTCAAAACGGGTTCAGAGCTCTCCTTGTACCTTGCTCGTTCCCTTTAGTATTCACATTTGCTAGCATCCATTAACGAATTTAGTCAACTAATAGAGCTGCTCTTAATGCAGCTCACTCGCTTCAATTTGTAACGAATTTTCTAGTCAAAGTATTTATTTAAACAATTATTTATTTAACACTATTTATAACACTTAAACACTAACTTAGAACTACCATTTATATCACAACAATTCACTTATTTATATTACAATTTATTTATATCACTTTGTCTATTATCGGTTTTAATTCGCGCACTGATGCTTTCTTCAACTAACTGTTTTTCGGTCCAAAGATGATCACTATATATACACCTTTCGAACTTTCTAGACAGGAACTCGAAGAAATCCTGTGTACTCCCGAATGATGAGTAATAATTAGAAAGTCCTCGATTATTCCAGAATTTAACTTGTTACTTGTCGCCGGAGAGTGATTTACATCTTGTAAGTTGATAACACGAAAAGTACCGTGTGCGGTGTAAGCATGTTAGTGATAACAGGTACATGCCACAAATTGTTATCGCACACACGTACTGTGTCACTGGTCGCTACAAATTCATTAGGAAATGTGCTTTATTTTTGTTTGCTTTTTTATGAATATTCATTATTATTACTCTATTGTTGAAATGAGTTGATACTTAAGGAAATAAGTTTAAGATTAGTACAGGGAAATAAGAAATTACTTATTCGTTTGTAATTGTAGTTTGCATGGATCAAAATAATGACCTCTTTAGGTAAGCATATACGAACAGAATTTTTAAAGGATTTGGTGTTTTCAGAAACAATTCGTTTAAAATATTCGATTGTGTGTGGAGGTTAGCTTAAAGGACCTGATCTGTTTTCGGATCCGTAAGAACCAACCGATGGACTGCATCCTAGTTCACTGTTTACGAACTACTGGCGAATTGAACCGTTGCATTCGTAGGTACTTCCCCGATGCACGTAACTATAAATTATTACACTTTAAAAAATTGGCAGATCTTTTGACCCTGTTCAACGGATCGCGGATCTAAAGATTGAATGATCGTTCTTCAAAAACCGACGGATTTTTATATCATACTCTGAAGGATTCGATCCACGGTAGGTCCCAGTCCGGCAAAATTACAGATTTTTCATTATAAAGGGTTAATGGACACACCAAAGAACTACGTAAGCAGGTCCATCGCGGATCGCGGACTCTGATCCGTCGGATACGATGTTCCAAAAATTCCATATAACCGCCTTTTTCAATTGTCCAACTTTTTTAGTTAATAGGCGAGAGTTTGCGTGAATTAATTGGTAAATCCCGTTTTATGAAGTTATCAATTAAGCCATGACTTATCTTAAGGTTCCTTTTCTTGAAATCTCAATTAATATTATTGATTAAGACCATCCTTGGGTTGTCAGTTCGAGACCTTCTGTTTTAGGGTACAACCTTTTGGTATCCCAATATTAGTATTCGCAATTAATTCTCGAAGAGAACGTTATTTTGATCGGTTTACGTATATCAAGCTAGCACTACAAAGTTATTTTTCCGATTTCTTTACTTGCACTATAATTTGTCGCTAATTTGTTACCAAATCCAAAAATTTGTCGCTTGTGCTGTTTAGCCATAATCAGCTGGTAGTAGGGTTCCCAACCCTTCCGGATTGCCCGGGAGACTCCGGTAATAATGGTTAACCTCCCGACCTCCCGGAGTGCAATAATTTCTCCGGTTTTTCTAAAAATTAAATGCATCCGTCGCTCGCTCGTCGCTACTCACTCGCTTTGCGGCCACAACACCCCATGCCGCTCCGCTGCCTGTTCGTTTCGCCGTCGACGTTGTTGATTCGGCGGTGTCTGTCTGATGTCTCTGACACCGCCGACACGTTACTACCCCCGCGGCTGGTCGAGTGTGTCGCGGGTTTTTTCTTCTTCTCAGTTTAATTAGATAAATTATTCAGTCATATGCGTGTTGAGCTAACGGGAGGCAATAATAATTTGAGAAAAATGGATCGTGATAACTCGGGAGGTGAAAGTAGTACAGATGCAAAGAAAAAAAAGTACTATTGTTCTTTCAATAACCTGTGGTTAAAAGAACATACGTGGTTATCGAAAAAAGACGAGTTCACAGCAAAATGTAACATATGTCAACATTTATTTTCGGTCAAGTATGACAGTTTTGGATCTGTGAAACAGCATGAAAAATCATTGAAGCATCAAACCTTTATTAAGAATGCCAAAATAAATCAAGGTATTACGTCTTTTTTTCCATCTAAACACAGTAGAGAAGAGGATTTAATTACCACTGCCGAAGTTACTCAAACTTTTCATGATATTAAACATCATCACAGTTATAATAGTCAAGACTGCGGACACAAATTAAACGCTGTTACGTTTCCTGATTCGACGACTGCGAAAAAAGTATCATGCGGAAGAACAAAAGCGAGCAGTATTGCTGAAAATGTTTTAGGGCCGGCTAGTCAAGAATACCTACTCAGTAATTTAAAAACAAGTCAATATTTTTCTGTAGCGAGTGATTCGTCAAATAAAGGTAATTTGAAAATGTATCCATTATTGATTAAATATTTTTCATTTGAGAATGGCATTCAAACGGGTTTGTTGGATTTTTACGAAGATTACCAAGAAAACAGCGAAGCAATAAAAGATCAAATAATACAAATTTTATCAAAAAATTACCTTGAAGTGAGTCAAATCTCAGCATATTCTGCCGACAATGCTGCTGTAAATTATGGAATAAATGTTTCTGTTTACCAAAAACTTAAAACTTTAAACTCGAAAATATATAAAGCAAATTGCAAGTGCCATATTCTCCACAACTGCGTTAAAAAATCTTTAAAAGCTTTGTCAGTTGATGTGGAATTAATTATTTTGAAAGTTTATAGCGAATTTTCGGCTTTTGCTAAAAGGAGAAATGAGCTGATGACAAGTTGCTCAGATGCAGAAATTGAGTTTAGAGAAATATTAAGACATGTGCCAACTCGTTGGTTATCGTTACTTCCTGCCATAGAAAGAATCCTATCGCTATGGCCAGCTTTAATTAGATATTTCAATGAGCAAGGTGAAGAGAATTGTTCTAAATTTATATGGAATCACTTTTGTGCCAGTGATGCGGAAACAAATGCAGTCTTATGTATTCTTTATTTTATGCAAAATATAATGCAAGTCTTTCAGAACGCCATTAAATTACTGGAATCTGACAGAGTAACAAGCACTGAAATTCATGACATAATGATTGATCTGAAAACGAAGCTACAAAACAGACAAGCTGACAAATTTTATGGTAAATCTGCCATGGATTTATTAAAGCAGTTTGATGAACCGCAAAAAACAAATTTCAAAACCGAGTTCAATAACTTTTTTACGCGATGTTTGTCATATTTACAAAAATGGTATAACTTTAAAGACTTAGAATACCAAGCAATGAAAATTTTATCTTTAAAAGAACCAATCACATGGACCGGCATTACTAGACTCCAGGAATTATTAAATATTAACTTATATAGTGATAAATTGTACGATGAGGTTGGACTTTTGCGTGAGATGCAAACACATCTCGTTGAAGAAAATCGAGTGGATTTACGCTGGGTTGACTTCTTTACGAAATCGAAAGATAGAAATCCCTGTCCTGAATTGAAAAAAATGGTCACGTTTGTTCTTTCCATTCCTGTCTCAAATGCTTCATGCGAGCGCGTATTCAGCATGATGGAGCAAATATGGAGCACGGAAAGAAACCGAATGAGTATTTCTTTAGTAAAAGCAGAATTACAAGTACTAACAAACTTCGATTTTTCATGTAAAAACTTTTATGATTTTGTGATGAAAAACCGACAAATATTAGATGCTGCTCGAAAACAAAATAAATATAAATTTAAAAATTAATTAATGATTTTCTTTCAATACCCCCCCCCCCCTCGATACATTTCTTAAACATACAATTCTCCCGGGTTGGCCCTTTCGAGAGTTGGCAACCCTAGCTGGTAGGTATGCTAGCTTGATATCAAGTTAGCACTACACATAGCGTATCTCGAAAAGAAAATGTCGTAGGATATTACTGTAAAGACCATAGTTTGTCGCTGAAAGATGTCACATTCAACGAATTTGTCGCTAGTCATATCTCCAGCTAATAAGCGAAAAACTGCTGAAAATTTTGGTTTTTAAAGTATATTTCTACTATATTTCTATTTTGAAATATGTCATAGTTTCAGGTTATCAGCTGGAGACAAGACCAGCGACAAATTCGTTGAATGTGTCACCTTTCAGCAACAAATTATAGTCTTTACAGTAATATCCTACGACATTTCCTTTTCGAGATACGCTATGTGTAGTGCTAGCTTGATATCAAGCTAACATACCAGCTGATTATGGCTAAACGGCACGAGCAACAAATTTTTGGATTTGATAACAAATTAGCGACAAATTATAGTGCAAGTCAGAAAACGGAAAAATAACTTTATCGTGCTGATAATCGTTACTTGATCGGTTTGCGATCATTTGATGTAAGATACGATTAAAAACCAATTAATTAAATTTGTAGTTATTTGACATTGAAATTTTTATTCTACCACCTTTATAATATAGTGGCTCGGAGTCTTACAATTAATCGATTTTCAAAATCAATAAAATTAACTAAACATTGAATGTGATCACCTAGGAGAGGATCAAGAATTTTAAGGAGAGTCCATAAAAATTGCTTGTCAAATATTTTTGCACATAAATGTAGAATTTAGGATTTTTTGATCCCGAAAGTTGGGGAATCCTTCGTAGATTCTGGACGAGATATGATTAGAAATTAATAGGCAGCCACTCCAAAATTTGGTGTTTAAAATAATTTAATATCTTAAAAATATCAAATATAAAAGGGGAGTATTAAACTTATGTTTCATTTTTAAGTACCGTTTTGTAAAAGTGTCCCACATTGGACAAACCTCTTTTTATAAGTTTAGTCAAAACATAAAGTTTAGTACTTTCCTGATTATGTTTCGGCGTAGTTAATATAACATAAATTACGATCACCTTAAATTTATTACACGTAAGAACGGACGTACCTAGTTATTGTATGAGTATACGTGTATATTTAGACAGGCATGTTGCCAATATGCCAACAAAGAACTTAAGACAAAAGCAATAAATTAGCAGGATACTTATGTTAACGTTAAAGTATTACCATGATAATCTACAATAAGAAACCGCCTCTTATAAAAAATAAAGTTTTTTTAATAATGTAATCGTAAGGGGGTACGAGTTTTTATAAACTTTGTATTTACGGTTAACTGTATTTTCCTATATGGAACCTATAATCTTTTATCTGATAATTAAATAAATCCATAATCGATAATGAAATAAGAATGTTACATAATATGCAATTTTTGTAAACATTTTTACTGATTTCCTGTTCTTTATTTAGGGTTATCGTACTACATTTTTTCATTAAAAGCATTAACACTAATTATATTATAAGTACTTGGCAATTAGGTACACTGTTGGTGAGAATTTTTTTTTATCATTCAGAAAATTAAAACTTTTATGATCCATTTGATGACATTATCCTGTTGTCTGTCTGGTGAGAGGAATACATATTTACATAAATTTTTTGCAGAGGTACCTACTCGTTTCTCAATTGAAACACCAACACTAAAACTCATTTAGAAAATCAATAGATATAAGGATTTTATTTGTTGTATTGTTTCAATGAATTATTTTGAATGGTGAATTACAAAGTTTTACTACATTGTGCTTAAAAATGTGTTTCAAGTAATTTGAGATCTTAAAAGCACTGTATGTATTTCAAACCTTTTCTCGTACAAGTAGTTAGGGCTTAGTATTCGACTTAATTTATAAAAGGGCTTTGTAATTTGTAATTTACACACGACAAGTGTTTAAAGCCCTTTCAAAGTGCTCGAAGCACTTTTATAATGGGCTTTAAGTCCTCTTAAGTTGTCTTCCAAAGTGTTTAAATACAAGGCAAAACCATTAAAAGAGCTTTAAATATTTTTTAATGTAATTAAAACCCTTTTGGTTTAATTCATGCCTTAATAGTACGCTCAAAGCCCTTTTCATAAGTGTTTAAAACCCTTTTTGATGTACTTGAAGTCCTTTTTACAAGTGTTTCAAACTTTTGGATTTATTTGAAGCCCTTTTAATGTAATTCAAGCCTTTATAGTGTGCACAAAGCTTTTTTCACAAGTGCTTAGAGCTTTGATTACTATTTGATGTAACTTGTAATTTGAAGTCCTGGGATTTTAAAATGTATTTGGACGTTCAAGAACCAAAGCACTTTAAGTGCTTAGGGCTTGAATATATTTTAGAGAGGCTTTGCAAAACTCTGGAAACTATTTTATCAAATTTTTATTACGATTTTCAATAATATATGACTTTCTTTTTGTACTTTGTGGGGTTATATAATTTTTTCCTTGTTTAAATCGTCGATACATTTCTTACTTCCAGGGAAGGGGTGCTGTCATAGAAATTTTGTACAATTACAGCAACTTCCAAGTCAGAACTCCAATATTAATAACTGGTAGTGGTAACACTGTTCGCTAATCCTGGAGCACCGGGAAAGGCCGGATTCTATCCTTGGTCGATACATATTTGTTTTTTCTGACTGTCAGGGAAACCAAGCAAAGTTTTTAATAAGATTCTGAACCCTCAGTCGTTATTATCCTTATTTACTAGAGCCCTCCAATTATCTTAAAGTTTGTTTTCTTTGGGGTGGATCCCCGATTCCCTTCCTAGTCCCTTATTATTTGGTTCAATCTAATAATTATTGTTTGTGTGTTTATTTTTAACTTTTATAGAACTGTGTTGCGGACTGTCATAAGAAGCTCGACACGTGTTACGTGATAGAGGATAATAATTATTAGGTATGTAGGTACATAATATTTTTTTTTTGTCCCGCCGACACTTTACACACACAAGTGTACAATAAACAACAAAGTTATCATTAAGTGGATACCTGAATGAATTTGTGATTGCGTACGTATCTACGTGTACACGTTCCCGAAGGTCGAGCTTTAATTAACTTTGGCATCGTTACAACCATCACCTACATACGTAATACATGGAAGTACAATACATGTGCGTAAAACGCTCATAGACAATGATATAATTTGCAAGAGCCGTTAATTACTTTCTCGATATAACGTTATAATTAATTCATCACCATTGACAGATCTGTACTATTATGAATAAATTAGTGTAGGCATACATATATGTATACAAACAAACTGTAAAATTGAATCGAGAGTCGAGACACAGTCTAATCCGGTTATAACGAACACCGACCGCTCTGTAAGTTCTTTAAAGAGTCATTTTCAGGTGTCCGAACGATTAGATTAGGTATTTACTTAATCTGAGTACCGATACATATATCTGGAGTTTTTCTTTCTGCAGATTTTTACCATTCTGCAAATAACGAGGACAAGCGCACTTTTCAATTCATGAATACAAAATACATCGAATTTATTTACGAAACGTAAGTAATTAAAATCACGTATATCAAGCTAGCACGACAAAGTTATTTTTCCGATTTCTGATTTGCACTATAATTTGTCGCTAATTTGTTACCAAATCCAAAAATTTGTCGCTCGTTGATATCAAGCTGGCACTACACATAGCGTATCTCGAAAAGCAAATAACGTAGAATATTACTGTAAAGACCATAATTTGTCGCTGAAAGATGACACGTATTCAAAGAATTTGTCGCTAGTCTTATCTCCAACTGATAAACAAAAACTGATGGAAAACAATTAATCAAGGAGTTCTTTGAGGTCGGATTGATTTAGCAAATTTTTTAAATTAGGTTTTCCCTGTTTCCCCCAAATTGGGCAACACGTTACCTTTCGAGAGTTTGATGGCTTTCCAGCAATTTTTTGCTTATCAGTTAGAGATAAGACTAATTCTTTGAATGTGTCATCTTTCAGTGACAAATTATGGTTTTTACAGTAATATCCTACGACATTTCCTTTTCGAGCTACGCTATATACAGTGCTAGCTTGATATCAAACTACCAGCTGATTATGGCTAAACGGCACGAGCGACAAATGTTTGGATTTGGTAACAAATTAGCGACAAATTATAGTGCGTCATAAATCGGAAAAATAACTGTCGTGCTAGCTTGATATACGTATTAAAATCAGTTATAGTGAGCGACCGCATATTTTGAACACATTTTCTTGGCACATTCACGTTCCTTTGGGTCTTAGTATAGGTAATTTTCATAATTATTGATAAAGTCTATGCGACGAACTTTTCTTTAACGAAAAACTCCTTAATACATAGAAGGTTTGTTTGGTTTACGTTGTTACTCATACCTATATATTAAAACACTATAGCGTAACAACTTCCACTGGCGAAACATTTCTTGATTCAGTGAGACAAAATGAGGAGGAACAAAGTGATCAATAAGATGAAAGGGATAATCCTAAGCCACCACCAAGTATTGAACAGAATTACTAAAAACGATAAACAAAGTTGACAGATTATAATTTTGGTATGTATTTTTTTAAATTAATTTAGTTAAAATTAAAATTAATTATTCGTAAAATTATTACTCTTCGTCTATAAAAACGCAATAATTATCTAATCCCTTCAATTTCGCTATATATAGAGTTTACACTGTACATTAAATTGTTAATTAGTCAAGTTCGTCATATTATTAAGATTAACGGAAAAAATCTAATAACGTATTCATTAATTTCTAAAGAAAAAAATTTTAATATTTATGAAGTAAATAAAAAGGACAAAACTTCCAATTAAAAATCACAAAATACTCCATTGCTTTTTGATTTTATAATTAGGCTTCACATATTACCTTTTTACTTACAATTAGCTTAAACAGCTTTATTCATGAAATCTAATCTAAATACATATATAAAATGCTAATATTCCTACGTAAAGACAGGGTTTTCTCTATCTCTTTCTACTCCAATCAACTTCCTGTTGGGGTGGTAAATACCCCTTGGTCTCCAGGTGGGAGTAAGGGAGTTTGGTCGCGGTGGGTGGAAGTGGGTGGTTGTAGGTGGCAGAAAGGTGAAAATAAATATTTCTGTCCTTTTTTAAGTCATAAGGACTTCCCGGGAAAAATCTCAAAATTTCTGAAATGATCTAAAAAATTCTAAAATGAGCGCAAAATGTTATTATTGACTTAGAATGTTCGAGAAAGTTCTAAAAATTTCTTGAATGATCTAGAAAGTTTCAAAAAGTGTACATCTACGTTTCAAAGTGATGTACATCTAAATATTCTAGAGTGTTTTGGTACTAGGAATTTCGATGTCTGATAGTATATAAACCGAAATTCAGAGACTTTTCGTCAGTGTTATCATCGTAACAATCAAGAGATGAATTTAATGATTTGGTAATGTTCAAGAATGTTCCAGAATCTTGAAGATCATTTAAGAATGTTTCAGAGCGTTAAAAAAAAGTTACAAAATGTTTTGAATCATTATGGGATGTTCTAAATTCGCGAATATTCTAGAATGTTCCATCAAACGTGTAATATATTCTTACCCGGGCAACGCCGAGTATTGCTGCTAGTTGTTAAATAAATATATTGTAGGTATTTACTTTCTTTTGCCTTATCTTGTTAATGGATTAATTGTTACAGATTAAGCATATCACAAAAATAGAACATTTTCGTTTCAGAAACGCAAAATTACCCAAAAACGATCTTTAAACCCTAGCTGCACCATGATTTGCAACTGAAGCTTTTAATTTTTTAACTCCATTTAAAATTAGAAATTAAACTCACAGTTCTTATTACAAATAACTTATTATTTAATTTAATTATTTCTAAAAGTAGAATTCTGAGTTTAATTTTGAATTTATAATTTGTGAAGTTGAGTTCAAACATCACCCCCGAAAAACATGAGAATTCAATGTTAATCTCAACTTAAAGCCAAAAGAAATTTGTATCATAACGCTTAGAATTCTAAAATTCAAATGTTAATAATTTGAGGATATACTTTCGGGCTATTCGAGAGCAATGGGATAATTACCTACTTAATACGAAATTATACGGTTAACGATATTTTTTATTAAATCTGTAAAACCTTTAAAGTGTATTTTTGTTTCTAATTATTTATAACAGAATTGGGCAAAGTTTTAAAGATTTGTGCTTGAAAATGTGCTTCAGTCCTTTCGGAACTTTGTAAGCCAATTATACTTAATAAAAATACTTTGTAATTTATAGGTATTTCTAAGGGTTTCAGGCTCATTCAAAATACTTGAAGTTTTACAAAGTGCTTGAAATCTTTCCACATTAGTTTTTGTAGTAATAGTTGTAAGCTACAATTATTTTTTGACGAAAGAATGTTTTGGTGATTAAAAACTTTTTGAAACATTGTTATAAATTTTTTAGAATTCCTGGATTTTAAATTTAATTAAAACTTCAAATATAAGGGCATTTCATTCGTACCTAATTGGTCTGTTTCTAAAGCACTTTTATTGTTTAAACAATTTTCTTGATCATGTTTTGTTCACTTAATCTTAAGCTAGCAGTCTTGAGAACAGCAAATTAAAAAAAAATACCTGGCGCATTTAACTTCTCATTAGGGCATTTAATTGTTTCTGTGTCTAATTTCGATTCTGATAACATTACGCTTACTACTTAATGGATATAAAATATAAAAGCAATTAGTTAATTGTTGACTACTCATCGGTTATTCCTAGTTCACTACACCCCAAAAAGAATAAAGATCTTCTAGATATTTTGAGAACAACAAAACGCAATTTACGTAAATATAGGTATCGTTACGTGACCCAGTTCGCTACATTAACTCATCGGAAAGAATCCTGACATGACCACAACAAAAATAATATCGTATGTTTAAAAATAATAAAACGGGTTCTAACTTTTTTTTTTGGACGCTAAGCCGCTGTGCGATGGATGCTCTTTGAATTGGCAAAGCAATCCAACTTTAGTCCATATGTGTAACTTGTAATAAGTATAATAGTGTGTTGGGCATGTTCAAAATAGATGCTGTACCACTTAAGCCTAAAATTAGACGGTGGACTACTGAAATAAAAATAATCTACCGACGCCGCCGCCGCGACGGCATATCCGAGGTTCGCAGCATGGGAGCGGCATGCATTCGCCACCAGATATTCGTCATTATTTGTTTCCTGGTTATTAGTTAGATCAGCAACTGGTCGGCTTATGCCACAACACAAAACTTACGTAATAAAACTTTTTAAAAAGTAACAAACTTAATTCAAATAATGTTTATATATTAGGTACCTACCTAAAAATATATTGTTCTTCACTTTGTGTCTTCATTAAAAGATACAATGATACTTAAATTACAGTCGTACTTCGATAACTCGAATCATCAATATGATGCAAAGGTATCGAAATTTCCAGTTATCACACTAATATTATAAAGGCGAAAGTTTGTGAGTGTGTGACTGTGTATGTTTGTTACTTCTTCACGTCTAAACGGCTGGAGCGATTTTAATAAAATTTGGTATGGAGTTAGCTGACACCCTGGATTAACACATAGGCTACGTTTTACTGCGGGAAAATATCTTATTCCCATGGGAAAATCGATGAAAATAAATTCGCAGAATATTATAAATGCGAAAGTAACTCTGTCTGTATGCTACACAATATCGCCTAAAATTTACTGAACCGATTTAAATGAAATTTGGTATAGAGATAGCCTAGAGCCTTAGAAAGGGCATAGGTTACTTTTTAATGCGAAAAAAGGGTTGTAAGGGGTTGAAATAGGAAAGTTTACGCGAAAATTCCGTAATTTTTAAAGATTTTTTACGCTTTTGATTAGATATAAATAAATACGACATTCAATGTTTGTAAAAATTTTGCCCTAAAGGGAATAAAATTAGCCGTTGAAAGTTTTTGTGTAATGACGTAGTCCAAAAAGCTTACGGCCCAGAAAATTAAAATATTAAATGTAAAAAGTTATAGAGGTTTTGTTTATTTGGATCAATAAAAGTAGTTGAATACTAAGCTATATAAACTATTTTAAACTATAATTAAACTATATTAATCTATAATACTATAAATGCGAAAGTAACTCTGTCTGTCTGTGTGTTACGCAATCACGCCCAAACTACTGAACCGATTTAAATGAGAATTTGAGATAGATAAGTAGATATAAAGCTAGAGGCTTGAAACTTTTTTTTTTAGACTTTTGATTAGATATAAACACGACATTTAAAGTTTGTAAAAATTTTACCCATAAGGAAAGAAAGCGGGCATAGCTAGTTGAATAATAATTATGTGCTCATTTTTCGTTAATAAGATTTAATTTTAGTCAACAGTTTTTAGTACAGTATATTTCGTTTATAACGACAATGAAAGGACCATTAAAATCCGTCGCTATATCCGGAAGTCGCCTTATAAAAAGAAAGAGAGAAAGAATGAAAGAAGGAAATTAGGCAAGAAGAGTACTACCCAGTAGTAACTGATTCTTAGATTTAACTTTATTAACCTTAACATTTATAAACAATTACTACAACTGCTGACTATCTGTGAATGTAAACAAAATATAAAAAAGTCTTGTGTTTAGACTCGTTCGCAATATCAGTATGAGATTTCTAGCATCTTCATTAAAATTAGTTGCTAAAACCGAAATCGTTACATCCGAAGTCGTTACAGCCAAAGTTTCTTCTTAAATTACTCCTTAAATTCATGGGACTTTTGTGTTATGTTGTTATAACCAAAAGATCGTTACAACCGAAGTCGTTATAAATGAAATCCACTGTACCTACATTGTGATGACAAATAATAATCACGTTAAAATCGTACATTATTAAAGGATTACCCTAGAAAATTCGACTTATCGAAGTTGATGCCAAATATTGTCTTCGAGTTATCAAGATATTCGAGTAATAAAAGTTCTAGAGTTCTGGTGAAAAAGTCGAAATTACACGTATTTTAATGTTAAGTTAATGCTTTTACCAACCAATTTGGTTCGACTTATAAAAAATTTGATTTATCGAGGTTTGAGTGTATTTACAAATTTCTGTATGTTTAAGGGTTGCTAACTAATAGAAGAATTGACCAGAGACTTGGCAAGAGGGAATCGTATTTGGTCATTTAACGGCAGGTACCTATATTAAAAACAATAATTAAAATAAAATATTACATACTGTAAAATTTGTAAATATTTTATGTATCACGTTTTTTTCTGATAAAGCTACAAAGCGGCGAAACAATTGTTATAAATAATAGAAAATATGGAAATTATCAAGTTCCATGAAGTACGTGTAGATTCCGTTAACTATAATAATCATATATATTTTTACCAAAAAAATGGACTTAGTCATTGTCCTTCTATAGGTATATCTCCATTATGTACAAACTCAAAACCTAAACTAAAAATTGAGGAAGCGATATAATTCCTTAATTTTACTTCCTTTTAGCAATACAATATTTTTTTAAATTTAAATGAGATATATGTAGCTCATTCAAAGAATACTCTTGTATTATAGAACTCGTCTGCTCTTAGCACCCCCCCCCCCCCTATATATCTCTGAGCCTTCTATTTCCCCCTAAAAGCTGTGCTCATAAATGGGTATTATCGACATTTTGAGAAATATTGATCTTTAGACGATTTTATCAGATTTGTTGTTGTACATTATAATGCTATCTTGTTATCTGTTATACAATTCTCTGCTATTTTTATATGTTGATCATCATTTATTGATCCTCAATTTAATTTAATTTTATTTTATTTTAAGGTGGCATCTCTCAATGTTTTTATTATAGGTATACAATCGAATAATGATTTTGGATAATTTGATTTTAAAAATTGTATTTATGTGTAGCCTATAAAGATTGCAGGCAGTCATAATTTCATTTCAATTTCTATAAAATTAAATTCAACTAATGTAAATAAAGATTTTAATGAATATGCATAATGTACCTAGTTGTTTTTTTTTGGATGTTAGAATAGACTTGAAAAAATAACGAAACTTCAGAAAACCCACCAGAGGGTGATTGAAGGGAAACGTTTATTTTAAACAAAAATTAAGACTCTTGTAATTCAAGGGTTGTCTTTGTTTTCAAGTAATTATACATAGGTATATTGCCAGCGACGTTTTTCGTAAATATATTCACATACACAATATATTTTGAGATTTTATATGATTTCATCTTATTAAAGGATACTTTTAAATTTGAAAAATTAACCTAAGTATACAGAATGTTTCAGAAATGGTGGGAAACATGAAATAAGGTAACTATTTAGGTAGGTACGGTACATATTTTAGATTTTGAATTGAAAGGTTTAGATTCTGTTAATAGGTACTGCAAATATTTTCTTTATAGAGGATTTAATTAGATACATATTTTATAGAGCTTATACATGTAACAGTTGAAATTACTGAACATTGATATATGGTTAAATGATGAATAGTTTGATGTCTATTTCTTTATCGTTATTTTGTCATGATCTTCAAAATCCATTTAAACTATTTTAAAATTAATTGTTCACCAAATATTTACCTATGCATTTGTTATTACTGTTGAATTTAGTTTGTCCTAATTTTTTATTTTACAATAAAAAAATGTAGTTGTAGTAGGTAGTTACATTATACTCGACCATGACAACAATGTCTAAAACAGTAATTTGAGTGTCTACTTAACTTGTAACGATTGCTATCGGGAACCTTTATTTTTTGTTTAAAAATAACTACTTATACATTTACTTTTCGATTTAATTATTTACCTATGCAGTTTTCAGTTAGTAGAAAAAATTATGATATTGAAGTTAAGAGCCATGTTTTAGAACTACTAATGAATATTGTACATAAAACTGTTATTGACCCATCTCTAATTAAGAAATTAAATAGGTATTACGAAATCTTTACTAACGACGATTTTTTGAAATTTCAGAAAAATTGTGCCTAGATTCCTAAAATTAGTGTACCTATTAGTAGCTAAAAATTTTCGTTCAAAAATAAATATTATCGTTAATCTGTAATTTGTATAATTACGTTCAATTCCTTTTTCTGTGTTTTGAAAAATTCTTTTACAAATTAAAACATTCCAAATAGACAGACATACAGGAACGTCGTAATTCCGAGAACAGTCTGTGTTTGGACATCATGCAAATAAACACTTACACGTTAGAAAGATCAATTATTCACGTGCTACCATAAAATTTGATTTTTTAATAGTAGGTACCTACAATATTTCTTTTTCTTGCAGATTTATATATTTTTTTGCGTCTTTTATTTATTTACATATTCTAAAAACTGATATCACAGTAGTGAAGTAACGATATACAGGGTGGCCCATTGATAATGACATCCTATCCTTTTAAATTTCATTATCTACCCATAAAAAATTAAAACCAACTAAATCAAGGGTAAAAAATGTAGATCGAAAAGAGGTTAGTAATGATATATTGTAAGGAGAAGATGAAAATTCCATGGGCGAAAATGATAAGGTATTGATAAGAGCAGTGGCGGATTTACCAGCAGGCTGAATAGGCGAAAGCCTAGGGCGGCAAACTTTGCTCAAAAATTTTTTTGCCTTACAGAAATAAAAAAAATTATTATCTTATACACTAGGCTCAAAAAAGCAACAAAAATTACAATATTTTAGTGCTCTACAATATATTGAATACACTAACGTCTGTATATGAAAAATTACTAAACGCTTATTTATAAAATATACTATTGTGATTTAGAATTTTTAAAATATTCTAATAGCGTTAAGTATTACATTTTAAATTTAGTATTTTTACCTATTTTTTAAATTAATTATTGCCATAATTTTTTCTTTAGGTCCACCCACACTATTCAATTAATATGTAATATGTTTCACCACTTAAATGTAGATATCTATTCGAAGAGAAATGGGATCCGAAAAAAATTTGCTTAAAAATAACAATAAAAAATATTATATCCATATATATGTGGAAAATTAATACTTTTCTATTGATATTTCTGATGATATTAACAACCTGTTTGAGTGTAGAACAAAAATTTAATACATTTACACGTAAAAAATTGCATATTGTTGCACAGAATTTCATAAATATTATCTATACATTTCTTATAATGATGATAATAAAAAAAAAAAAAAACAATAATGAAAATATTGTAATGAATAAAAGCTGTAAATATCCATTCAACGGAAGTTCTTAACATTCTTACATTTTTAATCCTAATGAATTCGTATCAATATTTGTTGATTAGTCTTATAAAAATATAATACAATGATAAAGTTGCAATTTCATTGACAAAAAATTGATTGTGATCATTTCTGTGAATTATCGACGGCTTTCTAATTATTATTCATCATTCGGGAACAATCAGGATTTCTTTGAGAAATTATCTAGCAAGTTTGAAAGGAGTATTTAAAGTTATCATCTTTGGGCCGGGGGACAGTAGTTGTGAGAAAGCATCCGTGCGCGAATCAAGACGATAAGCGATAAATAAAAGTGATATAAATGAGTTGTTTATATAAATAAGGAAATTGTTCTCATATAAATAGTAGTTCTAAGTTAGTGTTAAGAGTTATAATATAAATAGTGTAAAATAAATAATTATTTAAATAAATATTTTTGGCTAGAAAATTCGTTACAGTATATTAGATATCAAAAACTAACCTTAGTTAGATAATATCCACAATGTCCAAACCGGAATTGGACTGTGAAAGACCAAAACTACATTGCAAAAGAAATTAACTTATTATGCCAAATAAATACCCAAATATAAAACCTAACAGTATTTAATTTAATTGTTCATAATAAAAAGATATTGATTACAAATTAATTAAATACTTGTTTTTTAAAAGATAGGTAACCAAAACTTGATTGCGATATCTATTTTTATCTTTCACATAATTTACAATAAAACAGGTACCTACGTACACCGTACCTATTTAGTAATGTAAATCATTTGTTGTTTAATAGGTAAGTCAGCCGCCAGGATATAGCTGTTATATAATTAATTAATGCCGACCCAGTTGGTTGGTTATAATGTTATAATAATATAAACTACGCGAAAGCTTACTACGATCAATATCACGCAACAGTTAAACACAAACGCAGAATGTCATGTTCATGACCATCGAAAAAGCGACCTTTATCGTATGCTCATTACCATAGATTTATAAATAGTTACGGCATTTAAATATGCAAATGAATACTCGTTAGTAATGAAAACATTTACGCATTAAGTGCCACATTTTCAAGAACTGTTTGCGCACATTTTTGTTTTTCTACAAGTAATAGTAACCTTCCATAACAAAAAATAAGTCAAGAAACGCAACGTTCTTCGATAACGTATTTTTTTTTAAATTTCATGAATATGAAAAGAATGGAGTGTTGAATAACTGACTCTATTTACGAAATACGTCGTTGGCGATGCATCCCCAAAAGCCGAGACAACTTGTAAATTGTAATGAGAATATTAACTTATGTTAAAAATGAACATGGAAATAATTTCTCATTGCCTTTAAGATAACTTATGTCATCCTTTTTGACGTTTCGTGTGCTTTCTGAAACTTTTTTCAAGTCGATCAATAATATCCACTTCCTTTTCTTGTTCTTTTCAAATATTATGCAGATTAACCGACTATTATACTTTTAAAAGTAAGATAAAATATTTATTTTGACGATTGAGTTGCATTTATCTACGATTTTGAAATTAAACTTAATTTGACTCTAAAGTTGTTGATTGATTGATACAGTCTATAATTACGACAGCATGCAACGTTAGATTTTATAGAATATATAATATATAACCTTTGTATTCCATGCAACAAAAAAGTATTGGAAGGAACATATTGTTTTCATTTTTTTTTAATTTTCCCTATAAAAGGGGCATTGACATAAAACAAAATAATAGCACAGGGTGGATTTAAGTTTGAAGCACGATTCTGTAAGTTAAAAACGTGGAGGGTGCAAATCAATGAGGAAAAGCAACGATGGGATGGTAGGACATTTTCTGAGGGATGAAGAACTGGTTAGTAACATATACTTTTCGAAAAGTACGTCGATGCTGTGAATAAAGAGATATTGCTTTAAAATCACGATTCTCGTGGATTCCCCCGCTCCCTTGTATTTCTAAATATACGACAATAAAATTATGAAAAGTCCAATATCTCTAAGTTTACCATCAGGACACTTCCTGATATGAAGGGAGAGTTAGAAATATTTTAGAAGCAGAAACAGTAGTAAAGCGAGGCAGGGGAATCTGTTGCTACTGGTTAAGGACGTAGAAATTGCAGGTTTCTGGAAATGTTAAGATTTGCTTAGGGCTTAGCACGAGAAGAAGTGAAAGTGTGGTTGAGCATTCGGCCTAACGACATTATGTGTCAATTCTACAGTATACTGAATACACTAACGTCTGTATATGAAAAATTACTAAACGCTTATTTATAAAATATACTATTGTGATTTTGAATTTTTAAAATATTCCAATAGCGTTTAAGTATTACATTTTAAATTTAGTATTTTTATCTATTTTTTAAATTAATTATTGCCATCATTTTTTCTTTAGGTCCACCCACACTATTCACTTAATGTGTAATATGTTTCACCACTTAAATATATATCTATTCGAAAAGAAATGTGATCAGAAAATAATTGCTTAAAAATAACAATAACAAATATTATATAGATATATATATGTGGAAAATTAATACTTTTCTATTGATATTTCTGATTATGTTAACAACCTGTTTGAGTGTAGAATAAAAAAATAATAAAATTACACGTAAAAAATTGCATATTGTTGCACAGAATTTCGTAAATATTATACATTTCTTAGAATGATGATAATTAAAAAAAACAATAATGATAATATTGTAATGGATTAAAGCTGCAAATATCCATTCAACGAAAGTTCTTCTTAACATTCTTACATTTTTAATCCTAATGAATTCGTATCAATATTTGTTGATTAGCCTTATAAAAATATAATAAAATCATAAAGTTGCACTTTCATTGACAAAAAATTGATTGTGAATTAGGGTATAGAATTGTAGGTGTCAGTAGGGGCGACAAATTTTGATTAGCCTACGGGCGGCAAATGTGTAAATCCGCCACTGGGTCTTGTAATTCTTAGTTTATTAGAAAAAGAGTACAGGAACGATTCATTGGTCATTCAGTGATATAGCTCCAGTGGCTATGGTAATACTATAAGAATATTTGTATCTCTTTTTTTTTGAGAAGTTCTTGTAAATACTGTATTGTAGCGACCAGTGACACCGAACGTGTGTGCGATAACAATTTGTGTACATGTACTTCTTATCGCTAACATGCTTACGGCGTAGTCACCGCGCACGGGACTTTTATCAACGTAAACTTACAAGCTCCAGCGACAAGTAACAAGATCAATTCTGGAATCATCGACGACATTCTAGTTATTATTCATCATTCGGGAATAATCAGGGTTTCCTTTTCGAATCATCTAGAAAGTTCGAAAGGTGTATAGATATAAGTGTTATAGTTTTAAGAAATTGCAATAAAGATAGGCAAATTGGCGCCAGGAAGTTGTATGATTGCGGCGAGAATGTTTTATAAACAATCTGAGCGTGAGAAGAGGCGAACGTGATTTTTGAAAGAAGCCTGGATGATGACCGTTTGAAAATGATTGAATGTGATTGGTGTTTGAATTTTGGCAGTTGAGAAATTGAAAGAATTGATTGGTTGAAACAATTGTCAGGTATGAATGGGGACAGGAATATAAATAGGAAAAATTGTATGAAGGAGGGAGTGAAGGAGTAAAGTTGGGCTAACAATCAACTAACTTTGTAATATGTAAATGTATCTACCTAAAAGCCATCTGACAATAAATATATTATATTAAAGCAGAGAAGAATTTTTGTGTGTTCTAACATAAGGTGATCGTCTTTGGGTCGGAGAACAGTAGTTGTAATAAAGCATCATCAGTGCGCGAAACAAACCGATAAATAATAGACAAAAGTGATATAAATAAATTGTTATATATAATATAGTGTTAAGTGTTATATAAATAGTGTTAAATAAATAATTGTTTAAATAAATATCTTTGACTAGAAAATTCGTTACAGTATCAAATGAATAGTAGAGCAAAAGACTCAAAAGTATTAAAAAAATCATTGGGACATAGACCACGTACCTAACTAATAGTATTATTGATGTTTTAAGTAAAATTATTGACAATAAGTAGAAATGCACCAAGAATCATAGTACATACATATTTATTGTAGGTACTATCAATAAGGCGTCCAATCGATTAGCAATAATATTAAAATTTTTATTAAGCAAGATATGACTCGTTCTATTATTGTGAAGATTTCCAAGTCACAAAATTAAACATCCACTAAAAATACCATTTGTTTGATTTTACGTAAAGTTATTTTGAAGTTTAATAATTATAAACAACTAATAAGAAGATACAAATTTAATAGTAAAATATTTTATGTAGTAGGTACTCATCATATATCATAATCAAAACTATGACGACAACCAGTAAATATATTTTCGATAAGCGTACAGAATTAATAGAATTACTTCCTTTGATATGTTCCGTATTTACTATTGTTAAATAAATAAAGGATAAGCTTTAATTTAAAGAAAATACTTCGCATTACTCCGACACTTACTCACGATTATTTAAAGCGCTGTTTGGCAAAGTTTGTGAAATAGTAAAATATAATGTCGACGGTTCATTCATAAATACTAAAATAAGACATGTTCGACGAAATAATAATTTCCAGCGAAAATTGTTATAGGGATTGCATATTATATTCTACATTGGGCAATTTGCAAATATTTTAAAAGGGTATTTATTTACCTATTGCGTTTGAGAAACTACAATAACACTTAATTGATAAAAAGAGATGTATCAGGACCTTAAATTAATAATGTAATTTATGATATCGTTAAAAAAGCCATTAAAATAATTATACTTTTTTCTTTGTTACTTATTTGTGCGCCCCTGAATAAGTGCAAGGTTGTACACAATTGTAATACTGCAAAGTAACAACATTTTTTAAGTAATCAATTCTAATTTACTGTGAACAAAAGGAACTAATTTATTAAAATGCTAAACGGAAATTGCGTTATACAATTGTGGCTTTTAACGATGCATATTTTCTTTTATAATTAATTCTGTTTCAGGACAAATATATTTCGTAATTACTGGGTGACAAATAATCTCAAATTTTATATGGTTTTATTATTGTCTGGAAGTGAGTCAGTGGCGTACTTAGCTTACTTAATCGAATTAGAGGGAAATATTAACTATGAGTTAACCTGAGGAAAATATTTCCTATGGGAGCATATGATAAGATTTGCTACGTCATAGTCAGAAAATATAGCCATCTACTGATAATATTTAATGCCATTAAAATAAAGCTCGCTTATTTATTTTGGATTTAAAAGTTGGATAAGTACATACATAAAGACTGGAGTTTTTACCGTCTTATCAAAATAATTTAATTTCTAACCCCTTTCAAATAACGAGAGAAAAATTATCATACAGACAAGATTAATATATTAATATATGCAGTTGAATTAGTCACATTAGCGTGTATTGTACACTAGAAACATAAAGTATCTCCTGTTGGCTTAACAGGTTAATACTCATGTTAAAAATACGGCATTTGTAAATGACAATGATGACTAACGCTTCCATATAGGTCATCCCACATAGCCTCGTATATGTATTAATACTGACCGGTTAAGATAAAAATAGAATTAAAACAAAGAACAATAAAAACACAAATAATTACAACATTATTGCATATTACACGTTGTAATATTTAACACAGAGCAAAATTTTAATGACAATTCATTAAAGAAAAAAGGAATACTATTAGATAATTTATAGATAATTGTTATTGTTGAACCCTCATCCTTTCGATTTTCATCAAATTTCGGTATGCTGTGCTATTCAGGACACCAAACAAGAATACATGTTGATCACGAAAATTACCTTTTCAAATAGTATTTAAGGACCGAAAAAAAGACGATGTCGAAAACAACCAAACAAGATAATAAATTGTATATTTAGTATGGACAGAGAATTCCAGGAATAAAACGTTAAAATGATACCAGATCTTATAAGGTTTGTCCAAAACACCCTCATGTATGTTAGCAAAGCAAATATCTTCAATGGTGACATTAACATCAACAGATCAACAGGTACCTACAAGTACCCAATACCAGACTTTTTTAGAGAAATAAAAATTGCTTAAAATTTCTTGTCACAAAGATGAAAATAAAAACGTCCTAAAACTATCACAAATTTCTTATTTTTAGAAAGGTCTGTGGTGTCTTTCACATGAAATTATTTAATTGGACGCTATTGTACAATAAATACCTAATACATACTTTGAAGTATTTGACAAACTAATATTAATATTATTCATTACGATATCAAAGGTGTTCCATATTTGTTTTAAACGGCTTCATATGTGTAATGTATTTCTTATTAACCAGGACAACAATTTATTCAAGTGCTTGTAGTAATGATAAGAATAATATTAAAATTCACTACATCAATATAATGTAATAAATGGCGAATATAGATTCTAAATTGTTATTTAAAAGAATAAGTAGTTTTCGACTGGAGTTTGGGTTTAAAAAACTTCTTTTGTAAATAAACAAATATCTGTTATGTAAAGTAGTCAAATGTTTACTACCTTTTAATGAAATCAGGAATAACATCATTAATTATACAGAAAATATGTTAATGCATCATTTACATTCTTAAATATTATTAGGTGTTTATAAATGTTAATTCTGTCTTACATTAACTACCCTTAAAAACATTTTCCATGGAAATGGACTATAAAATATTCATATAGGTATTATGGTTATTTATAGGCAAAATTAATTATTAAAATTGTACAGAGTGTACTTAATAGATATTTTGAACAGTTTTTGCATAAGCACTTATGTTTGCTGCGCTGTAAAATTTTTTCAAATTAAGGTTGTAATGATGTCACTATTAACATACCTATTAATGAAATAAACTAATCTCATTAAGTTAATGCAAGTACCAATTTTGTCATGGTATATATTTAGAATTACACATATTCAGAATAATTTTGTAAATGCAAACTTTGAATAACGTAAGTACATGTGCTTAACACAACAAATGTTCTACCTTTGAATTTTCTCCTACAAAAAAATAACAAAAATTTAAAACATACCTACATGAGATGAAAATAAATTTGCCACTTGTCCAATGTATTATTATATCATAAAAAATTATTGATTTTAAAGATTACAGTAAAAACTGAAAAATTTTATGTCTTTTTTAGGATATTTTGGAATGACGAGATAAAAAGATTTTTGGTAATACGCGAGCAGTTTTTATTCAAATTGATCATTTACTAATTTAAATTAATCTAAAGGTCACGTACTATTATTATTGCAAAAATAAAATAAACAGGATTTGTTTTGTTTACAAATAGAGATTTATGTTGGCAGAACATTTAACACAATACAGTTGGCAAAACTTGCGATCAGCTGACCAAATAGCTGCAGGTAGCTTCTGCAGACCGTAAGGGCGCGTATTTTAAAAATGACATAATGAAAATAGGACTCACCACGAATTTTCCTGTTGCACATTGTTTTTCGAACCCCCCGAAGCACGTTGTCTGAGAAACACCTGGAGTTTTTGCTTCACCTCTGATGAGGCCACTGCACTTTGTTCGTGTTTTTCTTTCCGTCGTAGTGCCTCAATATGTTCTCTTTGCCTAATAGCTTGCAATTGTTTTTGTTGTTCCCAAAATTCTTTGAGATGTTGTCGCAATTGACGTTCATGTTGCTCGGCTAAATGTTGCTGCTGTTGTTGGAAATGTTGCAGAAGAATTGTCTGTTGTAACTGATGTTGCTTTTTCAATTGTAAAATTTGCTGCTCTAACAGTCTCTCGGGCGCTTCCCGTTGCTCTGCCATGCTAGTGGTACGACATGTTACACAAACGCGCACAAAAACACTTGATCAGAAAATACAAAATGGCAGAATTGTCAGAATAATTCTTCAATTATCTGTGAGGTCATCTCGGTCGCTGTTATACTGAATGTAGGAACACATCGCGTCTTGTTCCGACACAGTTGCCAGATGCTTTATTGATAAGAAGAACGAGAGCGACGGACTTGCGAACTTTACACCACGCAACGTTGTTGGAGTCCATTGTTGCCAAACGTTCCATTTTTATTATAACAACTGTTCCAAAAGTATGATAACCCTAAATATTTTTAATTACGTAAACACATAAAACTATTTCAATTCTTAAAAATTTACAAGTTACAAATTGAATACGTACATATTTAAATAAAGAAATTCACTTAGTTAATGATTTAATTAATGTGTTTTATAAAATAATTTTTTACCTTTTTTGCTATCTATTCAAATAGCACCATTATCTGTAATAAATTAGAAACTCTGCTACACATTTAAAGTAACATTATAAAGTATGAATAAAAATAAAATTGCAACATTTGGCAACGTAGTTACATAATCTAAAATTAATTCATGGAAACAGACATCGCGTTATATGGTCGAATGTGTCTTTCTTTATTTTAACTGTATGACATACGTCGTAGATTTTCATGACTGATTTGTATTTGACAATTAATACGTAAATGATACGTTGCGCGGTAAGTGCGCGTTGAGTGAAAACGAAATAGCGCAATTTCGTTAACGAGCACAACAAAGACGGTGTAATAGAAGAGCACGCAACAGATTTCCATGTTTTTATCGTGCTCGTAGGCATGGCAACGCTGTCAAGAATGTAAAACACCAAGGTTAGGATAAAAATAGAAAATCTTTATTATAAATAAATCGGCATTTTCACAAACAGTCACTAAAATAGAGTTTTGCTGCACATGTTGAACACTTTGTGCGCAACTCTAAAAACGTTTTTAAAAAACAATTCTCAAAAATAGAATTAGGTCTATTTTGAATAACGCGGTTTGTCATAAAAAAATTGTAACGTTAGATTTTTAACTAGTTGTACGCATCGCGCACAACTTTATTACATCAGATCCTAAAGCTAAAATACTGTTAACACACAATTCTAATTGGACCCAATAAATCTAATGGTAATATGTAGTAAAAACGTAAACTGAAAATTTTAATCCGAAGGTAAATAAAAAGTTAACCTTTTCTGAAGTGTCTTTTCAATAAAAATGCAATAAATCTAAATTTAAAATTGCTTTCAATAGTGTTGCAGTTAGACGAACAAAATGCCCGTTAATGTCAACAATGCGCTAACAATTAAAAACCATTATGGCCGACAACGGCAACAATAAAAATGTAATGGCCGCCAACAATGCTCTAACAGTTGAAAATCGTAATGGCCGACAGCGGAAACAATGATAAAAAATTGCCAACAACAAAAAGCTGAGAATCTTTGAACAAAATCGTTTTACAGCTATTTTCTGTATTAATAAGTATCTAATAAAAAGCTGTAATAATCATAGGTGCTGTTAACAATTGAATATAAAAGTAAAATATTCTTTTTAATGAATGAATTACAATAAAATCTGAGGGTGTAAAATTTAAATCCTGTCCTGGGCGTTCTTTGCCAAATAAAAGGGAGACGTTTGTAGTATCAACGTACTTTTTATTTTTAAATAAAATCTGATTAACATTTTATATAGGTAACACATTTATAGCATAATTAAAGATGTACATTCAAAAATAAACAACGATTTCTAAAAGAGATTAATTCAAAAAGTAACGTCATAATATCGAAAATACCCAAATTACACACTACTGAACATAAATCTTAATAATAACAATAATAGGTGTCATCATCTGGTATAGCTTTTAATAAGTTACGACAACTTTGTACCTGCAAAAATTAGACTTACGTCAGCGTTTTCGAATAAACAATTAAATATGCAGAGGATTAAAAATGATCGACTGAACTCTTAGAACAAAACGATTAATATAAAAGGATGAGGAAAAATAAAAAATATTGTGTACATAGAATTTAACTATTAGGTATCTATATATAATAAAAAAAAACTGTTAAATTTTAATTTATACTAATTTTCTATAAATAAACTGACGAAAATATAGGAACAAATAGAGACGGAAGTAGGTACTTAAAAAATTCTTATGTTAGATGAAAATCAGTGGCGGTTCGTAGGCCAAATAACAATAGTTTCATCTTGGCATCTTTATGGTAAAATTTTAAATACATATTTGTATAACTGTTACATCGACATACCTTGGCATGATTTGCTTTCCAAAATTCTTCATTTAAAGCCATAAGAAGTTCCTTTTTCGGAAATCTCCACGACGACTGACCTTCAATGGTTTTCAAAAGTATTCGTAAAAATCCCAAAAAAGAATTAGTGTAAAGGGCAACGTTTAATTCCCTTTTGCAAATAGATCTTAAAAAGAACAGAGAAGCTGCCGAGTTTGCTAAATTATTGTCACGATACAACATTAATCTCAAACAACTAAATGCTAAATCTGCGAGGGACTTTTTCAGTACCAGTTCTTGTAAGCGGAAATAGAGGCTCAAAAAAGATTTGGATTCTTTCATATCAAATAAGCTGCCCTCTTGGGGAAAATTAAAAATTAGATGGATTATGTCCAAAACTTTTAACAGTTTCGTTTCGTCGGCTTTTCGAAGAAGCATACAAAAATTGAGATGTATCGTTTCTACTTTGATTTTGTGTTTTATCTGAAACAGTAACACCACATAAAGGACCAATTAAGTCGTCTTGGTATTTCTACTTCATTTTCCTAATGTTAAATAAACCAAAAATTATAGATAACTATAAAAGTAATTCTTTTATTAATTCATACTATTTTACAAAATAAAGACCTTTGGGGTTGGCAATAAATGATGAAATAGGTGCAGATTTCCAATGGTTCAAAAAATATTATTAGTTTTTATTATTTTATTTAATCAGGGAATCCCCAAAAATTTCACCAAATATTGTCATTCTTTTTGGCAACCAAACTGAAAATTTTAAAATTACATTTAGGTACTTGCCTGTAGTTTTACAAGTGCTCTCAAAACTTTCGTAGCATTTAAAGCAATTGTATCAGTGTCATTGCTTGCAACAGAAACCAGGAATAACAGCGCAAGTTTATTATTGGCAAATTGCATAAATATTTCAGTTTCGTTTTTATATTCGTTCAATAAATTTAAAGAGAATTGACAAGCGCCATTGATTGCCTGTTTATCCCTTAAAGTTGGGAGAATAAGGGACGTCATTTGGGCACAGTGTAATGATAAACTTTTGTCCACTTTTAAATTGCAGAAGATTTGAATTATGTAGGGAAATAGTTTTGGTTCTGTGAGAGACAGTTTTACGTATTGAGATGCACGGAGTGGTAGTTTTGGGTCTTGAAGTTTTGATAAGAGCGAAATACATCTAAAATAAAATACAAATAAAAAATTTTGCTGAAAAATGTTGTCCTAATTGTTTTAGTAAACGTTTTATTTACTCAAAAGTAGCTCAATAATTCATTAATAAAAAAAATTAATAATAATAAATAATTAAACGTCTGACCCAATTCTGAATTCTTTTGGGGTTTGTACATAACTATTATAACTTGCTTTTACTTATTTACAAGGGAAAATTTATAATTTGTAGGTTTGTACCTTTTACCCTTACCTTGTCGAAATGATCGGAATATTACAATTTCTAAATAGAATTGTTAATAAAAAATCGCCACTGCAGCTCGCATCTAGGACTGGTAAAATTTTCGCATCGTCTTCTTCGACGGACAACCACAAATAAAAAGTTTTTATTTTTACCAGTATGGGTGCATAAAGAAAAATCCAAGTCATTTGAATTTTTTCAAATGTTATCATCTCATTCAATTGTTCTATTCTTTCGAATGACAATTGAGTGAGAATATGAGTGGCTAAAAGTATCTTTTGTCCTGTTTGATTTATAGAATAAATTGGGAAAAGTTGCAATAAAATTTTCACTACAAAAAGGGGAAAATCTCTTCTAAATATTCTAGCTATCAAAAATTCTAAGATCTCAGCATCTCTCCAAATTACTCTAAAACGCCAAAAACCACATAAAATTAAAACTTTGTTTGAAACTTACATTGGCGGCGGATCGATTCTTATTTGGGAAAAGGTGTTTTACAATTATTAAATAAATACAATAACAAAAACTAAATCGAAAAATGGAAATGCTAACTGTTTGGACGCATCAGGGTTAGATTTGCATAAGGGCATTTGAGGCCTGTACTCAGGGCCCCCGCACAAATAAGGTCCCCACAAAATTGTAATTCAACATACTTTTTTCTATTGGCGCAACTAATAAGTAAAAATAATATAAATAATTTAGTTGATGTAAGGAAAAATTATCAGTCAAACCCCAAAACGGAATAAAAATGGTTATTTTACGAATAAATTAAAGGATACAATAAAATGGTTCTTTCCTGTTTCCTTGGTTATTTTGTTCATTTATGTAATATAAAGATACCATATAAAATAATGAGAAATGGTGGAATGAAGAATGTTGGAAAAAAAAGAAAGAGTACAAGGTGGCTCTGGGGAAATGGAGAAGGAATTAATCAAGGAAAAAAGATATAAGTATAAGGGACAGATAAAGAGAAGAAAGGAAGAATATAGTAACGAAATAGTAAAAGAAGTGCAGATGGCTAAGAGAACGGATGAATTCCGGAAAATAGTGAATACAAACAGAAAAAAAGGGAGCAAAGTAAATGAAAGCATTTATAGTGACGCTGAATAGTATGAACACTTTAAAAAAATGTTAGGAGGGAAGAATGAAAGGATAGTAATGCATATTGAAACAGATTGGAAAAAGAAAGGGGGAATGAACAAGATAGAATGGAAATAGAAGAGATAAGAACAGGCATAAAATCATTAGCAAAAAATAAAAAAATATCAAAATATCTGAAAAGGTCTTGCAAATTGTCTTTTCTTGTGCAAAATGCATTTACATTTTTTAATATTTGTGTGTACCTGATTCCGAAGTTACATTTTTTATAAAATGTTAATGCAACATTTTTGATATTCATTTTTTTTAAATATTGACTGTAATAATCATCATGTAAGTACCAAGATTCAAACATATGAATACCTAAACAAATACCTTCTTGAATAAATATTTGGATATTGAAATATTTAATTGAATATTTGGATATTCAAATAGTTGTCGTAATATTTAGATTAAATTATAAATGAAAAAAATCGGACCCTTAGTGTAAACTAATCTCGTTCTAGCCCCTTTCCCCCGCCAATGAAAGTTACCAATACGTAAAAGTGTTAAAACAACGAGTGTACATTTTTGTTTTTCATTAATTAGACAACATTTGATAAAAAAAGAATAAATATTAAACGTTATAAGAATACCTTGAATACAACTTCATGCAATATACCACAAACAGAAATAATTCGCTACTGGAATTTGGCCATAGTTCCAAATTTTCTGGTAAGTCCCATACGATAAATCCATCAAAATTTTCAAGGAAATTTGAAAAAAAACTTTTATGCAAATCGCGCAAAATAAACGTCAGGAGCAACTTTAGGTCATTAGAAATTTCGATCAATGTTAACATCTGACACAGACAGTTCAAATTAGTTTTCAAATTGATGGTAAATTTTGAATACACGTTTTCATTTTGAGTCTCGTAGATAATTTTCAATGTTTTGATTATTGTTTGGTAATCGATTGTACACTTTGTCTAAAAATATCTTTTTAGGAGAAAAATAATTATTACTATAAGGATGGGCCATTGAAAAGAAGCCAGAGAGTTTGTGTAAAAAAAGTTCAGCTTAGAAAAATTTTTTGAACAACTCAACTTAGTTTTTCCACCATTTCTATATAAAAACTTGTTCACCTCTGAAATTAAATTGAACAGTTTTAAGAATTTTCCGAAATTGGAACTGCTCTAAACAAAAGGCACTCTAGCTCTTTTTAATGAACCACCCTGTATATCGAAGTTAACAACTTACTATGAATAACTGATTAGTTACTTCATTAAGAGCATAATCAATCATTGCACTACACAAAGCTGTGCTTGTATAAGTCCATTTGCTCCTAAGAAATTAGATTTAGATTATGTATTTAGGAAAATTAGTAAAAATGATGTAAAATAAATGTTAATTATCTATTAATGCTGAATACATATCTCATATTTTATATTACTAACCTCAGGACTGCGATACAAATTAAGTTAGTTTCAGCAATTATTCCGGATTTAATAAGAAGGGGGAATAGTTTCGATATGCACTTAACGATTGCCATTTTATTAGTAGGATTGGACTGAGTTATTAAATTTGATAACACTTCTCCTCCCACTTTAATAATCGATTTCTTTTTCTCTACTAATTCGAGCAATAATTCTGTTATTCTTTCGCCATCAACATAGTCCTCTGACTTGATATTATTACTGTTATTAATACTAAAACTCGGTTATTTAATCAATAGAATTATTAGCAATTAATTAGGTAATCTTACCTAATTATAATACTGTTAATAAACAGCAATAAATCTACCAGTAAATTGTTATTCGTAACTGTATCACTCTTAGTTAAAGAACTTGCATTATATAAAGCAAAGTCCATGATATTATTAAAACAATAATCAATTTTTTCAATAAATTTCGGGCTTTCCACAAATACTTTAAGTATTTCAGTTAATAAACTGAAAGAAATTAATTGGATTATAACAAAAATCAAAGCAAAATCGAATAAATACCTAATAGTTTTATGATCTACAATGTTGTGGCTTGCTAATAATTTAAAAGGAAAATTATTAAAGAATTCATTATAATTTTCACCGCATTCTGTTTCACTTTTAATTTTATAGCAAATTTCTTTAAAATAAAGAATGTTGTAAGGATTTAAATCCATTATGTTGAGTACACTATCTTATTACACAATTACACTCAAATTTTAAAAACTACTTCACCACGTTTTAAAAATATTTAAAAGTGCGTTCATTTGTCATGTCACAAAAATATTTGAGAAAAATATTTTATGTTAAATATCATTAGATGGTTTAGAAATTATTGTAAAAAGCTAAAACATAAGGTAAAAACTAAAACAAAAACGATAAAAAAATTTGCAAAAGGCTTATTAGTTTGGTTTTACAAATGAAAGGTTGGTATTAGGTATTAACGTGGTTGGATTGGCAAGTATGAAAAGAATCCAGATGATCATGTAAACAACACATCCAACTTAACCTCACTTGTCATTTAACACTAACAGTTTTTACTAGTTTAAGTAATTATAAATAATTTAACTTGCCCACTTTAAAGCAGCAATTAACAATATGTTTTGAACTTCAACGTTTTTTAATTATAAAACGCGGTAGCTAAATGTTGTGCTTTCTTGTTGGTTGAACTCTAGGAGTATCTTCTTTCTGGGTGAAAACCAGAAAGTATGTTAAAGAAAATAAGTAATCATGAATTTAGGAGGAGCTATTCATCTGAATAAAAAGTTTTGTTTAGTAATTTTTATGGTACTTGTTTTATATTTGTATTTGTCATCCTTTGGAAGTAGAGATGAGAAGGATCTTATAAAACAGACACAAAACAGAGTAAATTTAAAAAATTTGTTGCATATGGCTGTGTTTGCTGCAGAAAATGGAGGGAAACAAGTCAAAGATAATATATTTAGCAATAAAATTGAAAGCAAAGGAAAAACTAAAGAAGGAGCCGATGATCGGGTAACAACTGCCGATTATAGGTCACACTGCATAATGCAGGGAACAATTAGGAAACTTTATCATGATATAAAGTTGGTTTCTGAAGAATCTAAAACTAACTGTGATGATATCAATAACTTGCCATCTGAATTTCCTGCCATTCCGCATGAAATTGATACACTTAATGATTCCTGGGCCAAAGATTCTGATATTACAATTTGGATTGATCCCTTAGATGCTACTCAAGAGTACACAGAAAAAATGTATGAATTTGTGACTACAATGGTATGTGTGGCTATTAAAGGAAAACCTGTTATTGGTGTTGTCCATAAACCATTTCTAAAAGAAACATACTGGGGATGGGTGGGAGCATCAAAATCGTCTAATTTAGAAGCTAAAGAAAGGACAGATGATGAACTTGTTTTCATTGTTTCAAGATCTCATACAGGAAAAGTGAAAGAAATGATAAATGCCAAGTTAAGCAAGTTGAAAAATAAAGTTGTTGAAGCAGGTGGAGCAGGCTATAAAGTTCTTGAAGTGATAAAAGGAAATGCGGACGTTTATTTTCATACTACAGCAATAAAAAAATGGGACATTTGCGCTGGAAATGCACTGTTATTATCTGTAGGTGGAAATATGACTACGTTAAAAGACGAATTGATTGATTATGGTGACACACAGAATGTTGTAAACACAAATGGATTAGTTGCGACGTTGAAGAAAAATTTGAATCTTAAAAAAATGCTTATTTAAAACTGTTATTGTTATTAACTAGTTGCATATTTGTTGAGTGCTTTAAAGGATTGTCGATCATTTTTTATAGATAACAACGTACTTATTAAAAATACTTTGCTATCAAGTAGTATTTTATTTAAAAAATTGAGAAAAAGTACCAAAATAAGAATAACGTTATTAATTTAAATTTTCATTAGATTACTTTTCAGTATACATATATAATTTTAAACTAAATCCCCAGATAAAAAATTTAATTGATGAAGAAAATTAACAATTTTAAAAAATCTTCACAAAATTTCCAAGAATTAGGCGATCTAAGCATTTATTAAGTCAAAAAACCACGATGCTAAAATATAATTTACAAAACTAAAATTGATTTTATTTTTCATATATATATATATTTTAATCTTTGTTTCAATATTTTCCTTCCCTAACTTTTTCCATTTAATAAATTGAATTTTAGGCGATACAAAAGCATAACTGTTTCTCAGTTGTTGGTTTTAAAAGTTAACATTTGAAGAGTTCAAAATTAGAAAGCTAACTGCACAATTATGTATAGACCAATTCAGAAAAGTTAAGGCGGTTTTTTTTTTCTAGAATATAAATAATTTTTATTTATTTATGTAGAAAAAGTTGCCTTTCCTATATTATGAGGAGTTTTATGGAAGGGTAGAAATGCACCATTTTAATCAATCAGAATTTTTTTATAAAGTAACAAAATACAAGCAAAGAACATAAAAAATGTACAATGCATTTGTGCCTCACTTAAGATATCTTATGATATTTGCGTTACTTCTACACCTCGTTACAGCTGAGACACAACCTGGGCTGACTTTGTACGTATAAACTATTTATTATTACATTGTATACTATATGTACAGACTAGAGCTATCCTGTCATTCTTGGGTGTATTTACATCAATTTGTATTTAATTTTGATTCACGTCGATCTTTTAACCTTTTCGAAATTAGTAGATTAAAAAAATACAATTGAACTATAAATATTATTCACTAACACTAACACAAAATACATTTTAATTTTTTAACAGTCTTTCAAAGAATTACATTACAGTTATTAATAGTAGCAACGTTATCAAAAATTACATCAATTACTAAAGAGGAGAAAAAATAATAGCAGATGTGAAACATATAAACAAACTGATTTTATTTTCAAGTCGTACCAAGAGATGTTTCACATATAAAAAGATCTTGCAACTGATATTTTGTCAAAAAACGAACCCATTCAAGATATATTTAGAACTTACTGTCATGTATTATGTACCTGATTTAATTTTTTCATTTAATATTATAAAAAAGGCAGTATCTAACAATTTATTACTGGTAATTAACAAATGTCAATATTATTTAGAGATATTTATAGACATCAAATAAATTAATTATAATAAGATAATGACACGCAAGTATTGTTTCCAACATTTGGAATTTATTTGATACATTAAAACATAAAAGGTACTTAACATAAGGACAATGTAAATACACCCTTTCATCACATACTGAGATATACAAACGAGAGAGAGAGCAATTAAAAACCAGAGTATCATTGGATATGTTTGAGAAAAGACTTTAAAAAATATTTATCGAAACAGAGCAAATCGAAAATAAAGTTTCCATTGCACTTATACCTACAAACTATAAAAAAAAAGAAATCAACTATATTTAATATGTATATAAATATTTTTAAACCTAATTCAATTAAACTTTGTGTTCGTATATGCATAAAAAATGATCAGATCACCAATATTATTTCCTTGTTTTTTTTCTGTTCAATACATACATATTTGTATATGTATTTAAACTTACCGATTACGAACTACTTAAAATTCAGTTTAAACATTAGCAGTCATTGTAGAAACTCTTATATGCTAAAACTAAGGAAATATAAATATAGCCTACGTTTAAACAACATACTAAAACTACCTTAGAGAGATATAAGGTGTTTGTGAGAGTGTAAGTGTATGTGAGTGTGTGGTGTAATTTCATCAAATTTTTTTCAGAAGAACAAATTATTTTCATGATAAATCCAGTAGCACGAGTACTTTACTTTCACACCACAAATTATTCAGATCTTTAATAATTAATAATTGTATAAATATTACATTCAGTTAGTCGTTATTCATACATTTACTAATAAATGGCCTCTTTAGAAGAATTCACATTGTTGGGATTAGGACAACGCTTTACCTATTTTAATTTTATCCCCCCTTCAAGTAAAAATGTAAAGAAATTATATTTAGAGTGTATAATATAAAAATTGAAAATACGAAATATGAACTTATTCGGAGATCTTTTTTTGAGTGGAGATGAATGTATGATATGTAAAGAGGTTTTGGGTATTAAAAAGTTTTTTTTAAAAACCGAGAAATGTTTTAGGGTAAGGATCTTCACAAAAAATTTTACTTTTAACGATCTCGTATTATTTTTAGTGTTTTTTTTTAGAATTTAAAATAAACTCAAAGTATGTATAATAAAAGCTAATAAAAATTGATAATTTTTGTCGTTCCCAATCCCAAAAATCAAGTATTACGACAAGGAATAACAACACACCGAAACAAGCCGTCCTTTAACGTGGAATAACTCACAAAAACCTAATGCGAGAAAGCAACGTTTTGTGCATGAGAAACCTCCCTCCGCATCAAATTTTAGCCTCATCATATCATCCTCTTGTGAACACATTATTTGATTAGCCAACACAACAACGTTTACCTGTCACAACGTACACGATACGATACGTATTATGATAATATTTTATATTTACTCTTATACGTATATATGCATATAAATTAACTACGTATAAGTGAATGGAAACCTCGCCTTACGTCTTAAAAAAGACTAATCTATGTATTTATCTACTAATTTATCAATTAATAATAGGTTAGAGAGCAAAGTTAGCTGTTTTATCACAAAGACTTAAGTTAGTGAGTTACAGCTCTTTGGCTCCTGTGCTTTGTGCTGCATATCCTTGTTGTACGTACATCAGACAAAAAGTTACGATTGATGAGTATTAATAAAAAAAAACACGTGATTTTTTTATACGTCACCCCCAAGCTGCCGATATGTTCAATAGGGTGCAAAACGGTTGTAGCTACTTCGGTAAACGGCCGCCTGAAAACACAATATTTTTTTATACATCGCATTTTTTAAACTATCCTATTTCGTATTGTAGAAGTTAATTAAATTACTTAAATACGAAAAACAAATTTACGTATAGTGAAAGATAAGGTAAATGGGATAAAAGGGATTTACTGACGGTTATAAGTTTTTGCTTGAGGATATGTTTTAGTGCATCCTTAGTCTACTGTTAATTCCTTTTTAACCTGAAAAAATATAAGGATTTCAATTAAAAAGAGGTAAATAGAATAGTTTTCGACATTGTTATCTAAAATAGAATTTCACAGATTATCAATTAATATTTGTTGCAGATCAGGAGTTATAAGGATTGAAAAACAATAAGAGTACTCGAATACTGTGGCCCAAAGTACAATAATTATACTCTTTTATTTTCATGAAATGGGTTACAATAATTCTTTTTTTGGCTGAGCATAAACCAGTTATTGTGAAACTTAAGTGAAGCCAAGATGGTAGGCAACTAACTTTATTCTGTTAAGGCAAAAGATCTCTTTAGTTTCATTTAAGTATTAAGTGTTAGAGAGAGCTTATTAAATAAATAGGCAATTATAAACAGAAATGGCCTTTGATCATCACTAAGATACACTTTACTAAAGCATTAATAATATTTACTAATGTTCTTTCTGCCTCAACCGTATGTAATGAGTTGCTCACTCATCACAGTTTAGTTAATGCACATATCTTAGGTGGTATTGAACCTTTGATATTCTTTTAAATAAAGTATCGGATGTAATTGTTTTAAAAAATGGTAAAGAGATATGTTTGTATTATAAAAAAAGTAACGAAAATTAAAGCTTTCCAAACACAAAATGAGTAGGTAAATAAGATGGCATACCCCATATCCAGCCATGGGCCCAATTCCGTGCCCCAAGTAAGGATCCGCGTAGTCCCTGCCGTAACCTGCTGCGACAGCATACCCAGCTACCGGTTGTGCGGCCCCATATCGCGCGGCTACTGCCGTGTAGGTTGCGGCAGCCGCATAACTCGCCTGTTGGGCAGTCGACAGAGGAGTTTTTAGTAGAGGCGTGGCAGCAGCGGCAGCCTAAAACAAGACAGCCATGCAGGCCATGCACATCTAAAGCAACTAGGTAAAAACCAGTACATAGACACATTTATGTATATTTATTAATTTATACACTTCTTTAATAATGGTGGTCTAATGTGCTGTTTCTTTTGAGGTATAATCATTTTTGAAAGAAACGTTCTGAATGCATCTTATCTGGTTTTAGACGATTTTACACCGATAAAATTCTAATCAAGCCCTAAGCCGAAAGTCCTTACTTAATGTGTTTTGGTCCTTGAAATACCAATTATTTTTTAAAATTCAAGGACTTCACATTACCAATTCGGTACATTTACAAGTAATTTAGTTCAAAGGACTTCGAGAAAATATAAGGGCTTGAGTTAAACCAAAAAGGCTTCAAACACATCAAATGGGCTTAAAATACAGTGCTTCTAAGCCCTCAAAGGACTTGAAGGACATTTTCAATGCTCTGCTCAGCTTTGTGGTTTGTTACATTATTTTTTCTGATTTTCAAAAAAAATCTTTTTTTTAGACGAAACATTTTACAAATTCGAAATTCTTCATGAATGTCGTATCGTGTAAAAGCAAACTAAGGTGCATTTGTGGATTAGGTACATCTCAGATTATTACAGATGGACATTAAAACGGAATAACTTTATCTTCTTACAAAGAATATCTTAACGTTTTACATTTATTATTCATGATACAATATCTTACGTGTTGTTTAGATATTTTTCAATATAATTTTGTAATTACTCACTATTGTACCATAGTTGCAATGATTTATCACAATACATAGATTTAATGTTTTTTTTAATGGCCTATATTACATACAATAAAAACTCAACATTTCACATTGTAATTTTTATGTACGATAAAGTGAAACAGCACAACATGTATGTTGAATATTTACAAGGTTGGCATTAAAAGAAATTAAAAGTTTTTATTTACATAATTTTGTATTTTTACGGTGTTAATGCAATTAATGTCTGCGTTAGGAGCTCAAATTCAATTAGAACGACACACATGAGATATGATCCTTATTAAGGCAAAATTAATTAGTTATGAATATGAAAAATGGCAATTACAAAATGCACCAAGTACAATATTCTCATTAACGTTTTAGATGAAAATATTTTCACTAGTAAATGGGTAAATAATGAGTGGACAGCTTTTAAAGAAAATTAAGCCATAGATGCACTTTCATTAATAACGACAAAAATGTACTTCGTAAATGTGCCTCAATTGTAGAAAAAGTGACCCGACTTACCCAATTTTTTTGTTTTCTGTCAGAAAACAGTTCAAAATTCCATTTATTCAATTAACTGTTGAAAAAACACTTAAATATATTTTACAAAAATAAAAAAAAATTCATAAACAAGAAATGTAATTTTTCCCAATTTTTTAAATAAGTTATCAATTAAATATTGTTTTATTTATTATCATCCCAACAAGATAAGACGATCGCAAGTTGTATCAAAATCAAACGAAACCTGTTATTTAAATGAATAATATAAACTGAATGATGCCATTCATTTCTACAAAAACAGTAAATAACACAGATGAGTTACTTTTACTTACTTACTTGGTATGAATATGAAATAAAAGCGCTTTAATTTGTATGTTTGTTTCTGCTTAATATTTTTTTTTTGTGTAGCGTAATCCATTTACATATATGTATGTACTAACGATCTGGTATGAAACTCAAACATATACCTTATGATATGAAATATATTTTAGCAGACACCTGATAGTGTGAGGTTTAATATGTTCAAAATATATAGTGTTTCTGTTGAACTATGTTCACACTATCGAGTGACTAAATGTATTTCCAAAGATCTTTACCTTAAAAGACACAAATAAGCAGTGTTTAAATGAGAATTTTGATTTAATAAGCAATATTACTTCAAGAATTGTGGGGAGATTAAGATCTCTGGAATAAAATTGTATCGTTCATTATTTAATTATTCATTGATAACTACCTGTAGTCTGTAGTTCGGATCAGCTGCATGCGCTGCGGTCAAAAATGGATCATAATAGACTCCGCCATCGACTGGCAAAGTATTCAAAACGGGGGTGTAACCATGAAGAGCACTCGCCAGAGGAGTCGGATGCCTCGCGAAAGCTGCGGCGGCGGCAGCCGCTGCTGCGGGATATGCGGCCCTAGCACGACCCCTTTGAATCGCTGCTACACCTCTAAGAGCAGCTTCTGGCCACTGAACACAGACGGGAACTGTATAACAAAAAACAAATCATACTTCAATATACAATATCATATATACATACAGTTAAAATATAATTTCCATGTTCATAAACTGTTAATTTGGTAATTCGAAAAAGATTAATAGCTAAAAGCATATGTTTGAAGGAAGCTACAAAAGTCAATAAGTAATATTTTTTACATATATAAGGCTTGTTAGAAACATATTAGAAGCTGAAATAAGAGTAAATATTCTTATTCGCAAATAAAGATGCGGAATGTTTTAGCTTTTTGGGAACATGATTAGACCGGGATAGGAAGGAGTGGAAACTGATGACGAAATTTTATTACAAGGCACTTCTATGATTCTAAATTTAAATTTAAATGTTAATTTGTCGTATTTTTAAGTTTAAATGCAGTCATAAAGTATAAAGAAAATGACAATTACTTTAAGCTACAAAAGAAAAGGTTAAATACACACCTGTTGGAAGAGCAGTTGGCTTCTTTGTTTGTACTCTGGCAGTTGCATTATTCACCTGCGAAATATACGAATAATTTAGGATTAAAATTCTCTTGCCATGAATTGTGAGAATGACAATTTGTTGAAACTTGTTTGTATCCCGTTGTCTTTTTGATAGCATTACTTCACTTACTTCATTTTAGATACAAACAAGATAAACAAATTGTTCTATCTACAAGACAAACGAATGATTCATTTCTACTTAAGAATTACACAATGTATTAAATTTACTTACATTGCTAAAAAAGTAGAAAAAGAAATCATTCGTTTATCTTTCAACACAGCTACATTTTACTTATTATATATTTCTAAACAATTACGACTAAGATAACAAAAAGAAGAAAGTAAGACTTTTTAACAATTATTTCTGTTTCTTCTTTTCGTTTACAGGTTACAGGCTGTTTACAAAACTAATTTATTTCACTAAGTATTTAAAACGAAAAGTAAACTATATTTAAAATTGTCAAGTCGTCCTTCGATAATTTACAAAAAATAACAACAAAACGGTGTTTAAAAATTATAAACGAACGAATTGAGAAACTATTTAAATATAAACACCTTTGTTGCTGTTACATTTTGTAGTAGAAATGTGCCTTGTAAATAAGTCTACAAACTCTTATCGATCGTGTTTGGTTGCAAAATATGATTTTTTGTGAGAACCACAAGTTAACAGACAATAAATTATTCAAATAAATAAATACATTATATTAGACTTACGCACACTAATAAAAAATACATAAAGTATATATAAATAGATAACATTCTTTATTCCACAAGAGGTATTGACGACATAATCATTTTTTTTATGAAAATCAAAAATCCCGGAAAGAGTAAACTAGAATTTTTTTCAAATAAAACTGAAACAATAAATGATAAATTTGAAGAGAAGTATTACTGATAATCTTTATTAAAATGTGTAATTTTTTGTAAAATGTTAGTTTCGTAAATGCCCCTTGTGATGTCGGCTCTTATTTAAATTGTAATCTAAATTACAAGAAATGTCCTTACCAATTAAGCAAAAACAATGATAACAAAATGTTATTTTTTTCGATTTTACGAAGCCTTAATAGTTTAAAATTACCTTTTCTAATTGGCTTTCCAAGAGTTAGCAGACTGGAATTTTAACTTTTACAAAGATGCTGGAGATTGAGTTCGCCCTGCGTAAACACGAAAATTAAGGTACTCTTTCGTTAACTATGACTTTTACAATATGCAGTAGAAGGAATACAAAACTACATGCGTTATAATAATTCTCCAGCATTTACGCATATACATGCCTACACATTTTGAAAAGGACACTATCGAGGATTAAACAACGGTGATTTTTTATTAATATGACTTGTTTCTAAATCATGCAAAACAGTGCACCCCAATATTTTGTAAGAGTAGTTGCAAGAAAAATAAATACAAGGGAAAAAACTGTAGGTTAACAGAGGACACAATTTCAAAAAAGCACATTAAATAAATTTGCACAAATTTAAAGGCGGGATAAAGACAATGCTAATATTCAATATGTGAGAAGCCACTTCAAAAAATAAAAAATAAATTATAGTCCTTACACAGCCGTCTCTCCTCAATAATTTTGCGTACTCTCTCTTTCTAGACTAAAAGTTTAAATTACAAATATTTTAGTGCATTAAGCCAGAGATTCATTAGTGAGCACCTAAACAACACTAAACAGCGTGCCAAAACAACAAATCGGGTATTGTGGTTGTTTTCGTTTTTCCTCGAACGCAATCGTTATTTTCCTAAAGATTCAAATGTTATCTAAATAATTTCTTTCTAATTTTTTTTTTTAATTTAACTACAATACTATTTAATAAATGGTTTACATACGTTATGCATAATTTAATAACCGATCATTACACTAATTAAATAATTATTATGAGATCATATCATGATAATGGTCTATAAATTTTCAATAAGTCCAGAATATTTTTTTCTATTTTGTTTTGTTACGATTAGGATTTATTCCCCAAATGGTATTTAATAGAATATACTTTTTAATTAAATTTTATCTAATTAAACGCCTATAATATTAATCTCTCACAAATTGTGGGTTTTACTTAATTGGAGATAAGGTTCACATTCATTACTTGACACATGGTCCTAAAAAGGAAAAACTAGTAGTCTTTTAGCAAAATATATATCTTAATTTCAATTGTACTTTCTTTTCCTTAAAAACAGTAAGAATTGATATTTTTTTGTTACATACATTGTAATAATTACTTTTATATTGAAACGGTATTTGTAGTTTGAGTATTAAGCGCATGCGCAAAATTACACCCAGTTTAACAGTGTTACTTAAACAGATATTCTTTTGTATGTACTACAAACGACATAAAAATAGATAACACAGAATTGACAACAACCCTCTTTTCCTGTTTAGTTTTATCTAGCAATAAGAGCTAAAAAATTTGTTTTCGTTTTTTGAGCAAAAGAACGGTCAACAAACGAACGACTATCTTAAAGCACAAAATATTTTTCAAGTTTAATAGAACTAAAATAATGTATACACGTAAGTAAACGAAGAAGAAACAAAAATAAAAACAAAAATATCCCAAAGATGTTTGGAAAATTAAGATAATACAGAATGTGTTATGATGTGCATATTATTTATCTCTGTAATTTTTGTCATAGGTAGGTAGGTATTACAGGTACACACGACTATTTATGAAAATTATTATTAAACTATTCCGAAAAAGCCAAAACCATGTTATTATAATCCAAATGTTGTAGAGAATGATTTAGCAGTAGGTAGGTACTATATGAAGATCTACTTATGTCTGTATTAATAAACAAAGGAGACAACGGCGATGACCATAAAATAAAATAATTAAAAAAAATAATAACAATGTTGAAAATAAACAATAAACTAAGGTTACATGATAACAAATGATTGATAGTGAGTTGGTATGACAACAGCATTCATCTGTCGATCGATTCTAATGTAGTAGTAATAAAAGTAGTACTAGCTTAGAGTGTGGAGAGCTCATGTTAATAAAAAACCACCCTGTACATTGGTTTATCTTACAATTAGTAGTTACAAAAATTAATTATGTATGCAAAAGTAAACAAAAAAATTAATTCTAGACATAATAATGTCCATGATGCCGGGCTAGAGTTCTGCGACAGCAGCAGTAGCACGGGGGGGGCGTTCCGGGAAAAAGTTGCTTACATCTAGCTTACGTCTAGTGAGAATCAGTGGGACGACGCAGGACCGACGCCCCGGGCATCCGTGTGGCGTGACGCCGGGGGCGCCGACCCTGCGACGTCTCTGGCCTTACCCACTTACCTCCTCGGCGGCCCGTGCGGGGAGGGGAGAGGGAAACGGAACGGTTTCATCATGAATCTCGTCAATTACTAAATTCGTCGTTATGTCTAAGGACAACAACTTCAGACAATTGGAATGACCGTAAAATGTCTCCATCATAATCAAATCGAGAACAGTAACTATTAATTAATCGTATTTTATATTATAATAATTTAAAATATTTTTAATTATATAATACTAGCCAAATATGAAAGAGAACTCGGAGGTACAGCGATATGCAAAGGTGGCCATTGAATAAAAGCAAAGTACATTGAAGATTGGAAAGGATAAGCACCATTGAAAGTTTAATTAATCCTTTGTCAACAAAAAATAGGACACAATATGAAACATCTTTAGAAAAAAAGGGCATTTACGTATCTTTGAATGACAATTGGAGAGCCAAAAGAAATTAATTTCTTAGTAAAAAGGTACACATGGTTACGTTAAAATTGAGAAAGAGAAATGTTAATAGATCATAATTAGTGCTAGTACTCATGTTTCATAATTTATTTTTCTGTTCCTCCTTATCCTCCTCGTCAGTGTATTTGATAAAGAAAACTATTATCAATATTAAATATCGAAAGTAACAAAAAAATTGTAATTTAGATGATAGACTCCCCCAAAGGGTATCTTTTCTTTTACTGCTCTCGACCGATTAGAATATCGTAAAATATGTAAATAAAAAAGACGAGACTAATAATTACAAACAAAAATAGTATTATGTTATATTTTATGTACTTATTTTACTTGTTCGTCGAAATTATTACAATGTGTGTGCGTCAAAGAACCTCAAAACACGTGTGAAGCATAATATATAGTAGATAGTAGTTTTGGGTATAGGAGGGAGGAGGAGAAGGAACGATTAGGGGAGATCGAAAGAAGTAAACATGAAAGAAAAGAAGGTGAAGGTTTGGCTTTGAGGGGGAAGGGGGTGCTACCGCCGGTTAGTCACTAAAGCAGCAAGCCACACGAGAGGGTTTCGACCTTGTTTTACCGGGGAGGGACGGGACAGGCCAGTGCTACACGTAGCTAATAATGTAATAATAATAATTGTCATGCACACCTCTATTTTTCTTCCCTCAACCACGGTGCCGTGTAGTCGGTCTCGTGCGCGCTCCGCATCAGCACTATTTGCGAATGTTACAAAACCGAACCCCTGCATGCAGAGACAGACAAAACATGCATTATATAAACAGCTTTCTCAAACTCGTGCAATGACATAATGATGACGTTAGACGACATGCGTCTAAAAGCCTCCTCATTCCACTCACGCTCATTGGTTTGTTATATAGTCATAATAATATTAAATAAAAAAAAATAAAAAAATAAGGAAATAAAAAACGATAATATGAATAAAAAATTAAAGAGACACTACTACACTGTTAAGCTTACCTAACAGTGCTATGGCCTAGCTATTTACACTACACTGCATATCCATTTATCCACCCATTCACGCATTGAGGCCTTGGTCGCATCTTTACTGACACTACCTCGCAGAAATCAAGAGCACGGATGTCATAATAAATTAAAAAAAAATTAAGGGTTTCGCACAAAAGACAACAAAAAGAAAGATACTTTGATGTCCTTACGCCTGTCTGTGGGTCAATTCAACTAATCCATCGACTTGATGGCGCAGATATATAACGTACCTGTGCTCATGTTTAGGTCAAATGAAAATTTTTTAAAAAGATTGAGACCAGAATTATTGTATTAATTATATATTTATGCGTGGTAGAAAAGTTGTTATTTTTATTTTACAGAGACTTTGACGGTATACAGAACCCTTATCAATGATTTCAATTAATTCGTATTAATATCCCATCATCAGTTTTAAGTTTAAATTCTGATTAACTTCTTTCAACAAAGGCAATAAATACATAAAGCATTAAAAACTAACTACAACGTATTAATTAACTAATGTCGTTGTTAATGTTTTAATTATTACTCTAAAAGGGTATCTAAATGAGATTGTTTTATAAATATTAGCAAGAAACAATTGAGTTTTCAGTCTGAGTAGACCCATTCCAAAGACTTGTCAAATATACTCAATTACAAAAAAGTGACGCACCTAATTTTAGTAGCAACTTTGAAATTTTGCCATTTGTGAACGAATGGGCCAATTTTTTTAAATTTATTTTTTATATTATATTATTTATATTTTTATTAACTCAATATTATACTAGCTTCTTTGACTGCATATCAAAATTGTTTCCACGTTCGTTATAAAAAAAAATAAACAATATTTTTTATTGAATTTTTGTAGTTGGGTAAAGGTGCGACCCAAAAAACAACCTGCCGCATTAAGACGCAGTTATTATTATATTAAACTGACAACAGTACATAACAAGAAACCAAGAAGCCGAAAGATCGAATCGACAAATGTAGCAACAATTCAGAACAGATTATGATACTCATTAAATATTTTACGAAAATTAGGTACAGAACAATCATTAACCGATTAGTTCATTAAAAATAAATATTTAAACGACAAAGTAGTAAATGGATATGAAGTAAAGAGAGAACAACGTAACGTCTCAGGACGAAACGTGGTATACAGTAGCTACAGCACAATCATTAAATTCTGAACCCAATTCATACTACGTCATCAGAAAAAACTTGCTTTGCTCAAGTCTTAGTAAAACTTGAAAATTGCATTTATTTGGAAACGTCATGCACAAAGTCTTTGTATATTTATGTAAATTAGAATTTTTCATTTTAAAAACAAAACTTGCTGCTAATAAACAATAATAAAAAAATTAAATAAATCTAAAATTTAAATATAAACAATTTTTTAATTTCTTCCTTGGACCTCAAAATAAATAATTATTGTGCGTTAAATTTTTTAAAACAAATATTTTTTAATGACGTTTAGGGATGTGGTGTATATGATATAATGCAACAAGTTTTGTAAGATATTTTAATATGTTAATATAAAGAAAACTGATGCATACCTTCGATCCTCTCTCATTAAAAATAATTTCTACGTCTAGAATTGGCCCAAATTGCTGAAAAAATAAATATTTTTTAAAAAGAATACAACGTATAGGTACAACTGAAATTTTTATGACTAAAACATCTTTCTGTTTAAAATCAACAAAGTAATAAATACATTAATTGTTATTTGCTTTAGAACTATAAAAAAGTGTTATTAGTTAATTAATGACGAATATTCGAAAATTTTGTTTATCTCTCTTATGATGTTTTAAAATTAAAGTTAAAAACACACTTAACATGCATGTAGAAGTAATATTTAAGAAATCGAAATAAACTAGAATATTATTAAATTTAACCAAAATGTTTCAGTCCTATTATTTTCTTTTTATTCCCTTTGCTTTTTATTTACACCTACCCCAAACATGGCTCTCAAATCTGGATCCCTAAATCGGAATGGAATGTTTGAGACATGTAATCGTTTTGGTTGATTTTTGGTAGGATCTTGAGCGGGGGTGCTACCGGCAGGGGTGGCTTCAGGTGTGCCTGTCGCTGTCGGTGGTGCTGCTGCCGCCTCTGAAGCCTCAGGTTGTTGTAAAACTTGGGGTTGTTCGCACGAATATGTCGCCGAACCCCTAAATAAAAATCAATATTTTAGCATCGTCAAAATTCCCATTAATATCAAACGATTAATACGTACACCGTTTGATAATTTTAAAAAATCAATTGATTTCCTGTAAGGAAGATTGATCGTAATGATATGAGCATTGCGTTGAAGAGACCAACATGTAAATGCCAAGTTTTGGTGAGCCCCTGGTCAACGAATTTTTAACTAAACAAGACTCCGCGCCGATCCACCCTCATCAGGTCGGTCGACATAATTCCAGTTTACAATTTTCGTTTAAAGCTGGATCGTTTTGAGCAGGGGTTAAGGGTGGGTTTGTAATTCTTCGAAGGATGCTATATAATTACGATTCAATCTTCCTTACGGTAAGTCAATTGAATCTTTTAATTATATTTCGCATTGCCGTTCTCGAATTACAGCCTCTGTAGGATGTCTAAAGCAACTGGTAAACGATCCATGTTTATTTCAACTGTTTTATTTATAATAATCAAAAGAGCGCTGATATCAAAATTTGAAAATAAGGAAAACAAACATAAATATAAAATAATTTCAATAAGAAAGGAACATAAATTAATTAAGTTAGATTCGGTAGCACAATACGGGTGTAACATTAATTATATATAAAATCTAAGGTTTAGTAGATGTAAGTAAGAAATAATTATGTTTATTTGGTAAGATTAGTTACCAATTCCTTTACGAAACCGGTAGTGTTCAAGCTACAAAGGACGATTTAGAAACGGGAATTTTCCTTAGTCCATTACCAGAAACAAAAATGGGTTAATACGAAAAATACTGAATAATTACAGTAGCTGAAGATTATTAATTTTTTATATCTTTATATTTAGGAATTTTAAATTTAAGTTTATTCTCGTATGTAGTAATGTTTTACAAAATTGTTATTTTTGAGAACGTTTCGTATTATGTGTTCCCCGTATTAAGGTAATAAATGCAAGCTTTATTGTTATAGTTTTGAGATGATTCAGAAAAGAACGGGGGGCACCGTTTGAGGTATTTATGCCAATGGGGTCTTTTGTCTATAAAGACGTTTTAAACATTGTTTAATTCATTATTAATTTAAAAAATCAGTTTATACAGCCGAATACTTTTTGAGTTTAATTGTGGCATATGATGCGTCACCTTGTATTGTTCAGGTAAGCAAAACCTGAACCTGTTTAGGGGAAAAAGGTAAAAAAGGATTTTGAGATTTTTTCTGGAAAATTTTTCAGTAATTTTTTGAAAGATATAATATATATTATATATAGTTATTGATTTATGGTGTTATCTGCAAGAAAGATATAATAGATTAAGTCCTCTTGGTGGAACTCCTCTACGGAAGAAATTCGGATGAAATGGCGGTCTCCAGGATAAGATGTCTCCACAATGGATGCTGCTGCCACCAGAATGCCTTTAGCTTTTACATGGATGATCTTCCGGGAACATTTAGTGATTAAAGAAATGGTGGAAAACATATACAATAAATTCTCCTACCCGAGACAAGGAAGGGGTCATTTCCAAAATAAATATCTAGTGCTTTTGTTAGAAATTAAATTTCGGCATTTTCTGACAGCTTACATTCTGTTTCTACCATGTTTCTAACCCTTGAGTTGACCACGATTTCTTAGGTGCTATGCTACAATAATGATATTCGAGTCTTCGCATCACCCCCAAAATTTTCTGGAATCATATTTAAACTATTAAATGTACACTACCATTAAAAGTTTTATACAACCAAGCGGTAGATTGTCCCCCAAATAAATACGAAAAGTTGCTTACGTTAGTAGTGAAAAATCTGATTATTTTAAATGCTTGCTAACCTCCAAGAATTTGATGTGATGGGATATTTGAGACGAAAAACCAAGATTGATTTCAAGTGTAAGACAGTTTTTCACTGCAATAGGGGGGCGTCCCGACAATTTTTAGATGATATACTTTGTAGTGGGAATATAAGGAAAATACTTTGTCAGATTTATATCCTAAATTTTGAGATAAACCCGATCATACCGTAACTATTAGGCATTTAATCATTAAATTTTCCTATTAGCTAGCCCAATTCTTTAAGGGGAATTTTTCCATTTAATTAGTTATCCCCAAATGTTATATAGGTTTTTAGGTCAATAGTCAACGTAATTAGTATGAGGTTGAGTTATTTGCCGTTGATTCCATTCATATTAATGAGAATTTCAAAAATTGCTTTTTACCCGGGTTGACATTATTAATTTATATTTTATTACGGAGTACTTCGAGGTTTATTTATATGTGGTATAGCAGTACACCTTGTGACGAGATTATTATTTTTAACCAATCCAATGAAAAATACTGGGAAATAAAAAATAACGCAGGTAATTTCCTCGGGGTTCGTAAATATCGTAAAGGTAGTTTTAAGTTTTAAAACAAGTTGGGCTGTATATAGCCTCAAAAAGGGAGACATTTGGGGCATTTAAAGTTCATTATAGAAGAGAATAAAAAAAGTATTTTGCCCGGAAAGGCTACGCAATTTTGATAGGATCATTTGTGATTTTGGACCACTGATCTAAGTATGTAGATAAATTTCCAGCATAATGTACTTTGCTAATGTTGGTACTGTCCTTCCATTTTACCTCCCCTCCTTCCTTTTGTGTAACGTTGTGTTGTTCCCAAAATTATTTTTTATCTTAGCAGGAAATAACGTTTCGGGAATATGACCCGTCAAAAGAGGAATAATGTTTTTAAGGGAAGTGCTAAAGCGTCTTAAAACTGCTGCTAATTAACCCAGCAGCTTAAAAGGAGATCTTGTCGTAACACGGTGGTATCTAGACAGGGCTTTATTTCAAGACGACGTTATTTGGTACAAACGTTGAAGGTATTTTTCGATTGTTTTGCAATTCGGATGTTGTGCAGAAAAAACGAAAAGTTTGAGGACCGCGGGTCTGATGGGTTCCCCGAATCAGGCAATGGTAAAAAAACCAGAAGTGGTATCGTACCATTTTGCGTTATCGCTGGTTGGCAGGGTAGGTCCTTGAATGCAACGTAAATGGGACGTTTGACAGTCGCAATAAATTTGAATGGCCGATATAACATATTTAAATGTCAAAAAAAAAAAATTTGAAATAATTTTCAGGAGGAAATTGTTATCAAAAAACGGTCCATTGGGAAAAAAGGCAATTTAATTCTATAAAATAAGATGTATTGAGCAGAAGACAACAAGTTTGAGGACGCTGGCGTCTGTTGGGTTTTTCCAATCAGACAGGGTAGAAACCCCAAGTTACATCTTTGATTATCGCTGGGTGGCAGATAAGCCCTCAACGAAACGTACATGGTTGTAAGTCGAAAATAAGGTTTGCTATAATTGCCATGTAACAGTATTTCAGCGGATAAAACTGTTTAATAATTCCAAAATGAATAAAGTTATATTATAACAACAAAAGTTTCCAGCGGAAACAAGGGAAATGGTGCGACTTGAACGTTGCAAAGTCGTACTAATTTCCTGTTGAATGGCCTTTCCAAATTAGTGATGTGTCGTTGGCCGGACTCGGTACCCAAAGGAACGAATCCCGGCTAGGGTGGATTCGGAAATATGTTTCAATGAAGTTGAGATCGAAAAGGCGTCAGCCCTCCTTCCTCGGCTTTCTTCATCCCGTCAACTCAAACAACTCGCTTTCGTTCGCAGTCGTTTGGGAAAAACAATAGGTAACCAACAAGCGATGGGAGCATAGTCGGTGATTTCCTGTCTTTGCGGTATCATCAATTAAAGCATTTGGCTTTAAGCCCTGCCATGTTTAAACTTTCAAACACATTGCTGCGCTGTCAGCAAAACAAAGAAAATGATTATATTAATTACTTAGGTATCTTATATTCATTGATTGTTCACATTAAGATTTGAGTGATAATAAATTAAGTTTGATTTGACAACGGCTTTTTCTTTAGTTTACAATTATTTATGGCTTCAGCAATTCAACTTTCATTTGATTTATTCAACTAGACTAAACAAACTGTATCAAATGATCATTCTTATTACATCTTCAACGCAGCCACGCAGTTTGGGACCGTTATATTTTCCACAGTATTCTATTTTAAAACTTTAGCCCAAGCTTTGGATTCGGTTATTTGTACCGATACTGAAGTTCAAATGACCAAATAATGTACTTCTTCTACATTTAATTTATTCAGAAAGAAACCGTTGGACTCGTTACTATCAAGGAATTGGAACGAACGAATCCACAAAATATGTTCCCATACCTTTCCAAAGTAACTTAACGTCAATTATGTTACATTGTAACGCAAACGAAGTTGTTTCCTGTTTAAATTACCATAATGTAAAGTATTTTAGGGAATAAAACTATTTAAATAATTAATAGTAACTTAATCGTAATGTTGTGATCAGTAACGCAAAAGGAGTTTTGCCTGTCAAATGACCAATAATGTAACAATTTTAGTGATAAAACTGTTTAAATAAAAATTCAATGTAACTTAAACGTCAATGTATGTTGATACATTTTTAACGACAAGAAGTTGGCCGTCAAATTACCAATAAGTAAATATTTTAGGGGATAAAAACTTTAAATAATTCCTAGTAACAATTGTCAATGTATTGGTACATTGTAACGAACAAAAGATTTTTTACTAATGGGAACAAAGCAAATTTGTGCGAATTAATCGTTGAAAGACTTAGTTAAATGGGTATTAGTAAGGTATGTTCGATTTATTAGAGTCTAAGGAAGAGAACAGAGGTAGTAAGAATTTCTTGAAGATCAAATAACCGAATAGTTCTTAATTTTTCTTTGCTTCGAGTGGTCTGGGTCATCATTGCTGAAGAAGAACACTCCTCAAACATAAGCTACATTGCTACGACAGAGCGCACGAAAACTTGTAATGACTGGAATAAGGGTGACCGACCTGATGAGGGTGGAGCGGCGGCGGGAGTCTGTGTTTCTTAAAAATTCGTGCACCAGAGCTCACCAAAACTTGGCACTACATGTTGTAATTCAGAACGGCAATGCGAAATATAATTTATTTTATTTAAAAGAAATGGATAATGAGGTCGCATTGTCGTGGGAGAGAGTATTAATTTTAAAGCAGGACCCAACTATTAAATTCAACTTTCCTACTGAACGACACCCATAGGTCAACATTAAACAATAATTATGTAACTTAACAATGAATCGGGAATTCATTATAATCACTCCTTGACAAATAATTTTATTTGCATGTTTAGTTTTGCTCTTTTCATTTAGTGTAATCAGGTACAGGAACGTAAGGACGTATAACAAGATTACCTGACAGGACTATTGACGATGTTGTTGCCTCCTCCTCCAGCTGCACCCTGTTGGTCGGGATTGACAGTCTGGGGTGGCGGCGGACTGAAGGGTGGTCCAGTACCCGCCGCCGCAGCCACTGCGGCCGCCGCCGCCGCTGCTGCAGCCGTCTGTCCAGGTGCTGGCAACAGTGCCACAGTCGCATCTTTTACCTCCTTTTGCACGTCTCCGTTCTGGGTGGGAAACCCAGCGGGCGCAGCCGCCCCAAAAGGAGCGCTCATGCCCGTCTGAACCATGTGCTGTAGCAAGAAATACAAACAATATTTTAGAAAAATTGATGATGGCAGCGATATAAATTTATTGTAGCACGGACGGATGTCATTTTTTATCTTTATAAGACGTATTTTTGATATATTAGGTATGCATCAAAATGTTTTTCCTGAAAACTTCCATATTTCTTTAGGGATCAAGTCGTAAGATTTGGAAAGAAATTTGTCATTGTTAATTACAGATATTAAAATGAATGATAATTACGTAATTAGAATATTGTATTTGTGTATATTATTTTTAATAAATTTCTTTCATATATGGGTATTAAATTAATTTCGACTTTCTATATTTTACCATTTTTACAAATTGTTTTACACGTATCTACATTGAATATCGGCCAGTAATGTAACGTGTCCTTATTTATTACACGTTTCATGTATTTGCTTCAAGTGAAAACCATTAACGTGCCATGTAGTTTTTAATTGCATTAAAAGAAAAACATTGTCCGGAAATACTTCACGGCATGTTGCTCATGATTTTAACTTTTTACACAAATTGTTTACTTTTAATTCATTTTATTTTATAAAATTGAAAACAAAAATAAATTAAATTAAAGTATCCAGGTAATTTTTTTCCAAGCCAATACTTTATATTATTTGACATTTTTGTAAAATCAACACCTGACGTTTCGCCTTTTGATGTAAGGCTTCTTCAGTAATAAAACTTTTTTGTAACCCCTACAAGCATTGATTTTGATTGTGTATTAGTAATTAAGGGGAAAATCAGTAATAATATGTGTTGGTTAATCATAAATTAATTAAAAATAGTTTGTTAGAGCCTTGAATGATCTTTAATACAAAAGTGTATTTAGTTAAGAGAAACAATTTTAATTCTAATTTTTTTTGTATCTAGAAATCTAAAAAGTAAAAAAATAATAAATAAAGCTCTAATGTAACGAACCAGTCGTTATCCTTACTAGGATTTGAAACAGAAATGTTAAAATAGCAGTAAAGTTATTTAACAATAAAATACATATTGACGAATTAATATAAAAATTACTAGCAACTCAATGAGGGAGAATTGGCTTTAATAAGGCCAGACAGAAAAAACCTTCATGGTTAAGTTAAAACAACATGATGACGTGTGGGTGAAGTAAACAATAGACTAATGTAAATTGGTTGCAGAAATGCTAGACTTCCCGGAGCTTCAAGTTATTCAATTTCCTCACCACCTACTTATAGTTCTTTTTTTTTATATATTAACTACTTAGACGAATATTATGATGAACAAATAAATTAATATGTTTGCAATTAAGTATAGAAATACAATTTAATTTTAAATGACAGCAATGATATTAAATAATTTATTGCGCTTTGAAAACCGCTTTTATATCTATTATCCTTTCCATGTTGAAAGTGCAATTTTTCTTCAGCCCAGCTCAATTAACAATTTAATGTAACGGTTTCTAAACGAGAAGCAATTGGCGATGACATCATTTATTTAACGAATTCCTTCCCTTTGTAAATAATACGCTTCACACAGACAAGTGTTTTATTCCCACATCCTCGACCAATTAGCCCCCTCTTTTAGTGTCCACTTTTGCTCGTAACAAGCCATTAATAGCCTCGTACTTAAGTTCCATATTAAGCCGAATAAGGATGTATGTAATTCAAAGATAAAGAAAAACATTTACAATTAAGTGCAGCACGTATTAATTGTAATTTATGACGCTCGTTTTGTGTAATATTTGAGCGCAATTTTAGATTGCCAATAATTAAAGCAACAGATGACTAGCTGATAACGACTTTTATGTAATTTAGGTATATCAGGATTTACAATTTGTTATGTTTTGCAGGCCTTTACACTGTTTTTTATACAAAACAGTGCAGAAAAATTAATTATGTAGTATGCAAAGGAAGGGCATTGGCCTCATCGATGTCACATCCACAAAATTTAACTAAAAGAAGGGATCGAATGACATGCAATCGGAAAGAAGCGTTCGTACATAATAAAAAATAAAAACGGGAAACATCTGGCACGGTATATGTACATATTATGTGTATTGTGAGCTTCGGTAGTTCTCATCATCCAAGCATGCAGTTGGGCCAGTTCAAATATAATAGGCCGATCTCACGAGTGTTCATTGCAGACAATTAAAATCAACCGATAGAATGGTCTCGTTTCGATCTACAGCCTATTTTACGTAGACAGATGCTTGTAATCGGGAATACGTTTGTGTTTGTATCAAATGAAGACCTTCTCTCTCTGTCGATTGCAACAACTGCAGACGTTATTGATTTTCTCTCAATATTGCCAAATTGAAAAGCAGTTAATTAAGTCGTCCAAATTTTTAAATGAGACGAATACTCGACCCCAAATTTGTATTTAGTTACCCCAACGAAATATGTAAATGCGGTATGAAATGTGAGGCTTTTTTTGGGCATTATTTCTGGCATACCAACAGGAATTTAGAGAATACGAAATTTGGAATAAACTCACCCCTATTATCTCACACACAATTTTTAATTCTGACACGTGTTTTGAATTAATAATTGTGTGTAATAAAACGGATCAGTTTCCCCCCAAATTTTTATTATTTGCTTGTACAGTCTTCCATAATATTATTTTACTATAATTTAGAAATGTTGATAATTACTTTTTTAAAAATATAATTAAAATATTCCTCTGGGGGACTGCTTGTTTACAACCTATTATTAATATCTACCTATGAACATAATTCAACAGTTATTTTTAAAAAGACAATTTAAAACAAATTAGTTATTCTACTACCTACTTAATTTTTTGTTTTATGTCATTTCTATTCTTTCCGATAACAATTTGCAAGCAACTTAATGTAAACAAAAACGGTATTGCATATATTGACAATTTTTCAACGGGATTTAAACAAGTGTGAAATTAATTTTGCAACAGTCAATTTAAAAACACTTACAACCAGTAATAATAAGCATAAGAATAATAGAGAAAAGACATGTAGGGGTATGTAATTAATCTCAAAACATTGCTTAAGTTAAAATCACAATGGCAATGGCAAAAAATTAATTCTTTTTCAATAAAGAACAGATTTTTTTGTATTTATCTACGCGAACGTTTTAAACAATAAATATGTTGTTTATAAGAGGAGAATTTTGCAATTTAAATAGTTAAATGGTAAAAAGTACATTTACAGCGTCCCATCAGCAAGACTGTCTACAGCTTGTTGTGTATGAGTTCTGATAAAGTCGGGGGTTTTATAAAAAATAAAAGAGACTAGAAAGAAGATAGAACGTTAATTAAGAAGGAAAATTGGTAATTCTGGAAGAAAGGGATATAAGACAGAAGTAATTGAGGAAAAGGGCGCAAAGAATAGGTTCCATGAATAACGAGAGATAAAAATAGAGGTGTAAAAAAAATTGTATAGTAATTAAAAGCATAAGTAATTTTCTATAAGGTTGAGACATGGGGCGAGAAGAAGACCTTTGGATTACGTAATAAGAAAAGAGAGGAAAAAATGGGAAAATGGTGGAAAATGACAAAAAAATGTGATGTTAATGAAATTGAAAATCTTGACAGAAGGAGATAAAAAAGGCGATTATGGCACAAAATGGCGTTAAGAATAGGTAGAAAAAATAGATAGAGAATATTAAAAGGGATAAAAATATAGCAGAAGCAAGTAGCTGAATAAAGCACAGTAGGGGAAATGGTGAAGGTACGATGAAGGTGTTAGATTTAAGAAAAACATATAATTCAAAATATTCTGCAGGGCTGAAGGCAATAAAATTAAGAAAAAAGAAATCAATTGACTCGATAACCAGGCTTAGAGTGGGTAATGAGTGGAAAGTGTTAAGTATTGGAAGAATGAGGATAAAAGAAAGTATTAACTTTGAATAAGGGAAAGTGAATTTCTGATGCATACCTATATTGGAAGAATTTGTCGAAAACAAAAAATTATATACCTATAATATAGACGATGATGAAAAGGATCTGGGGATTAAAGGAAATAGTTTCAGATATTGTTATAGGTAAACTATTGAAAACTTCGAATGAGAATTTGAACGATTGAATTTCGTACTGTTGGCAGAACGCCCGCGTCTTTCTACCTTTTAGCTCAACGATAAAGTACCAGTTCCTTTGTACAAAAGTGCCTACATCCCGAAGCACTTCCAGGAGGACAACTGCATGTACATTATATCACTAGGATAAGAGTTGAATTACAAACAAATACAGACTTTATAGACGTTTATGTATGTATCTAGTTATGTAGGTACCCATATCTCAATTCCTCAATTAAATGGAAAACGAAATTATGATGGAAAACAATCACCATCTGTCTGTACATTTAAATTATTCATGGCATTCGAAGGTTAAACGACATCTAGTAGTAGTACACCATATATTACGCATACAAACACAATAAATTCAAAAGAGATTCATCAGCGCTTCAAGGTTTTTTAAAGGATAATAAAAAAAGTAATAGCAATAAGTTATCATCAGCAGATGCATTTTTAATTTCACGTTCGACGACGTGTTTTAACAATAGATTTATACGGCTGGCCTTGGGGCCATTATCTTTGCGCTAGCTGTTCTTTGTTTACATGGCCAGAGCCCCGGTCTGGTGAGAGAAGGAGGGAGACCTCACTTTACAAAGAAAACTGACGATACAGTCGGTGACGTGATATCGGGAAACATACGTAATTCCGTGAAAAAGATGAAATGGAACGCTACTCGCAATATGGCTCAGGGCGCTTTAATTAAAGGAAATGGAAAAACTGGTATGCTTTTACAAAGAGAGAATTTCCACCAGTCGTTATAAAAAAAGAACGGAATTTATTACCACTTGGAGAAATGCAGTTCGTCGCTAATGCACCAGGCAGACAGCGAACGAACGTTGAAGTTTGTAGTATGCACTTATTCATTTTTCCATCAAACAGATTACAAAAAAGAAAGAATAATTTTGATGCTTATTAAGAGGGTCGAGGTTCGGAAAACGAGGAGAATAATGAATGTGTGTAGGAAGACTTGATTGCTTATTTTACTCAACTACACTTACCGTGTGTAAACAAAGGTTGAAATTTAAATAATCGCACCCAAAAGAGATCCAAACATACATTTACAATAATCTTCAGCGAATTTTAGATTCATCAAAAAAAATTTTAGTTTCAAACTAAAGAGAACACCTTCAGTGCCGATTATGTTGGAGCTTTAACAAGAAGATAAATACAAAAGAACAGAACTAAGTGGTTGAATGGAAAAAATAGGAATAAACGTACGGGAGATTGTGAGGGTATAAGATAAAGGAATAAGATAAGGATCCAACTTCTTCGTCTTTTATTCACAGTGAAGGTTTACCATAAGTCATCTTGTTGAGGCTTTAAAGTAACCAGTACTCAAGGTGTTCTCTTTAGTTGAAAATGAAACATTCTTCTTGCTATAACAGGAAAAAAGATAAACGTCTTATAACTTCACGAATATTTATTATAATAGCAAATGTACATTTCGACCATTATGTGGTCATCATCAGTGCATAAACACATTAACTAACATTAATTAATTAACATTAGTTAATAAGACGTTTATCTTTTTTCCTGTTATATTGAGTATTCTTCACAGTCACTCATAAATTTAAGAAATATATTTTTACATATATTTTTTAAAAATAATCGGTTTATTCTTCTTGCTACGAACCCTAAAAAATTTAGATAGTACTAGCAACAATACCCGGCGTTGCCGGGGTAAGAATATATTACACGTTTGATGAAACATTCTACAATATTCGCGAATTTAGAACTATTCAGAACATCCCATAAAGATTCAAAACATTTTCTAACTTTTTTTAACATTCTGAAACATTCTTGAATGATCTTCAAGATTCTGGAACATTCTTGAACATTGCCAAATCATTCTGAAATGTTATAATAAAACATTTTTTTACTTCTTAGAACATATTTGAACTCCCTGTAACAATTGAAAAAAATCTGTTTCATTCTCATCCCCACTCCGTGCTGTTTGCTGGGTGAGTAGTGACATCAGTAGACGCCTGGCGGGGATGACTAGTCGATTGATAATAATTGATCAGTTATCGACCACCAAGAGTTGAAGATTATTGCAGTACTAATATCGCTATTAAAAAATGGGGGTTGGTGGTAAAAGGATGAAAATTAAGGGTTATATCTATTTTTTAATGTCAAATCATAAAAAAGTTAGGAGTGGACAACTCTTATCACTTAGGGGTATGAAAAATAGATAGTAGCCGATTCTCAGACCTATTGAATATGCATATAAAATTTCATAAAAATCGGTCAAGCCGTTTCGGAGGAGTATGGTAACTAACATTGTGACACGAGAATTTTATATATTAGATATAACTCCTTCATATTTTACCTTCACTATTTACCCAATGGGTTGATTTAAGAAAAATACCAAATTCAAAATGTACAGTAGAAAAAAAGGTAATGCTTTTAGAGTTCGTAACAAGAAGAATGTTTCATTTTCAACTAAAAAGAACATCACTGAAGATGTTTTCTGCTGTTGAAAATTAAATGTTGGGATCATTTTGAACGTTGGAATTCGCGAATAATTGCAGATAATGCCTTCAATGTTCATTATGTATTATGATAAACAGGAAAAATTATTTATTTATTTCCTCAAAACATTAACCGTTGCAAACTATGTTACTGCCCAAAGCCGGTCCGTTAATTATACAATTAATGTATCTGAAAAAATCTAATTAGTTTCAAAATAAGTAATTAAGCCGGTTCAATGTTGTATTTTAATTTTAGACCGTCTAAATGTTACAAGTCTTAAAAGTGGTACGCGAAGCCAGTATTATAAATAAAACGTGATATTACTAATTATTTCTTTGTAAACACGAGAATAAAGAGTCATTGCGACATTCGCAAAAGCACGTAATTGCAATTCTTACGGCACAGCAAGGCCTTGCAAGGATATATTAACATAAAGGCAAAACATTCATCTCTACAGTCACAACTAATAAGGTGTAGAAGCAATGAATTTATTATATTATGGTAAAGGGAAGACTGAAGCATTGAAATTCTGAAATAACGTGGTGTCCTCGCATTGGTTTGGTTTTTTGACCTTTGCAAGATTTTTATTCGTTTTCAGCTAAATTTTCTTCCCTAAATCGTACTTTACTACTTTACATTGTCATGAATGGAAAAACTTGAATAATATTCAAATAATATTTCGTGTCCAGACACAACCCAAAATTGAGTCATTTTGGAACGTCAAAAAATATCGTATAGGTATAAATTACATACCTTTGTAAATGCTGAAAAATCTAAATAATTTGCTTCCAAATTTTAGAGCACGTTTCAACTGCGCGAACGTAACTTCCTCCTTTTTTTGTTATTGTTATTACAAATCACTCACAAAAAAGTGCTTATAGGTAGGTATTAAGTACCAATTTTTGGTCTCATCAGGTAACTAAATCTACAACGTCACATCACACCATCGGAAAACACAAATTTTTACTCCTTTTGGAATACGAATACTGATCGTAATAACTCCGACTTACTAAGTGGAATAACAGGTATACACTAACTACTAACAACAAAAAGAACGACCGTCGACGGTGTCTCTAAGATGTAATGTACAAAAGATCGTTTTCATCGAGTCATTTAACCTTGATTTTGCATAACCACACGGTTAATTTTACTTTAAACGAGTTGTGTAATTATGTACCTTACCTCATACACACATAGATCATAGATATATAAATTTATTTAATTGAACTACATATTAAAAAAAACTGAATTAGCTTTAGATCGGAAGGACCGGAACTCAATTAAATGGCGTTACAGGTCAACAGAAATCAGGTGGCACCTCAAACTTCGAACGAACGGCGCAGAAGATAGAAAGAAAGCGCATTCGGAAGGAAAAAGATGCATTTTACCACTCGGTATTTGTACCGTGTTTCAATTCGGGCCCGTATAGTACCCCGTATAAACTCACCCCAGGGTGTCTTAATGGTATTAGTAATATTTACAGGAAAAGTGGTATGTAATGAACTTTAAATGAAGCAGAATTCCCATTTTGTACTTTAAATATGTAATATTATTTGAATGGGGTTAATTTAGTACCCAGTATTGTTATTTCTACAATCACTTCTTCCTCAGAATACTGATTTTAGTAAGTAATTAAATTAAATAATTACAGTTGTAAACGCAAATCAATCTGTAAATAATATTAAATAAATAAATAAATATTTCGATGTATTCAGCTCAGCTATTATTGATATTAAAATATTTATAATAATAATAATAATAAAATAATAAAAGAAACATTGACTAAATAAGTTTATAGAATAAATATGTATTCCTAAGTGTTTCTTTTATTTGTCCGCTTTCGTTTAAGAGTACCTCTCTAATTATGAAAAGTATTTGCTAAAAGTTGCACGATCTTTTATAAACTAAATAATATTTAAAATTAGGTAAAAATCATTATTAATTGTCCCTATCGTTGAAGTTTCTGATTTAATGTTTTTTTCTTATAATATATATATTTTTTTTCTTATAATATATAGGTATATATATAATAAATATATATATATATATATATATATATATATAAATATATATAATTTCTTATAATACGGGGCGAGTTTACATACAACGCTATGTGCTTCATCGAAGTACGAAGACTAAATTAATGGACTGCCCCCACTGATATATCAGCTGTGTCCATTGCGCACCAGTGGGCGTTCAGATTGCAAGGGCCAAGCTATTTCTATTGGCCTGTACGTAGGTGAGGCTGTGAGGGCTCATTTTATAAAAATTTTGGTAAACGATGAGTGCAAAGGTTTCCACAATTCATCGATATACTAGATTAGACTATGTTACGTTTTAGATAAACTCCAAAATAGGAATAAATGTATGGGAAATTGTGAGGGTAAAAGATAAAGGATTAAGATAGGGATCTAACTTCTTCATCTTTTACCCTCAGTGAAGGTTTACCATAGTCATCTTGTTGAAGCTTTAAAGTAACCAGCACTCAAGGTGTTCTCTTTACTTGAAAATGAAACATTCTTCTTGCTACAAACCTTAAAACATTTAGATAGTATAAAACTCCTTCATCTTTTACCCTCACTATTTCCCCAAGGGAAGCATTTAAGAAAAATACCAAATTCAAAATGTACAGTAGGGAAAAAGGTAATACTTTAGGGTTCGTAGCAAGAAGAATGTTTGAAATTTTTGCTGGGAATAATACAAATGTGAACAAGGTTTTCTACAATTCATCGTACCTATAAAAAATCAATATAGATTAGACTATGACACGTTTCAGATAAACTCATACTGGGAAAAAAATTATAATAGTATTCTCATTCAGTGGTTTTGATTTCGACGCTATAATTTTAAAATAAGGTAAAGAACTGAAAATTAAGTAAAAAAAATTTTTTAAAACAAATAAAAATTAATTAAACGATACTGGTTTTATAATAAACAATACGTACACCTATAGCATCAAGTATCATGACCATATAAAGAATCGAGGTTGAGGTCAGGTACTAACATTGAAATTTATTTATCTGCATTATTACGTATGTGAAACTTTCCGATAGCTAAAACTAAAAAGTGAACTTTAATAATAAAAGTTGCATACTTTTCGCTATTCCGGCACGTTTGTTTGTGTGCATGCAAGTGCACCAACATATATGTATGTAACTATTATCGAACGGTTCGTTAATAAATAGCAAGTCTTACACAAGTATAAAGACAGATTTTTGTTTGGTTGCCAAGTATTTAGAGATAGGGCAATTTATTTACGTATAATAACAACTACGGTCAAGAAGATATATACTCTATGAGGGAGATAATCCTGCCTTTTGCTACCGTCGCCAATATAATTCAGTATGATAGGGAAAAGAAACGATGAACAATGCCAACTATTGCAACGCTGCACAACCGTGGCACCATAGCAGATGAAAAAACTGTTCCCTTCAGTTGACCTATTTTAAATATAATAAATTAATGAATACCCTTGTGCACAAAGTAGGTCACTTTCTTCATAAAACTTTTATAACAAATTTTCTGGTTGTTTTATTTGTGTAAAGAAGCGTATATAAATGGTCAGGGTGTATAGGACAGCTCAGTAAAAAATAAATAAAAGTAATTCCTTTGTGAAAACATAAAAAGGGCAATTTTATTATGATTTAATTATCAATTGAATTACTATGTTTCTAAAATATCACACCATTGAATCTTTAAATTTACTCTGTATACGTATCTAGTATTCATATGATTGTCGGATATTTTTCACTACTTCTGGAAACTTCCCGAAAGTTGTTTATTTTGGATTAATATTGTTTGCTGGATAATAAACTAGCATTTGGGAACAATATATAAAAAGATAATGTCGGTATCAATTCGTGCTAATGCATTAGTCTAAAAAAAAAATTAATGTAATAATTGGCAGTCTCGTACGCCATGATGCAAAGAAAAAGTTCATGAGATTTTAAAATATTCGCAGTGTTTATTATAGACTCTTCTTGATATATAAGCTATTGAAACTTCAATTTCAAATCGAAAATAAATAAAATACCTACTTAGTAATATTTACAGGGGGGTCACAGAAAATGTGACACAGCGTGACAACCGAGAGGAAGGGGTTAAAAAAGCTAATTTTAGTGTGACGTATTTTATGAACAGCCCCTTACTGGCTAGGAAATAAAACTTTTAATCAATAAAACTCCATATTGCTGGTATTATAGATAAGAGAACTTTTCAAAACGTTCCATAACCGTCTTCAAACTATGATTATACACAAGTAGTCGCTTTAATTGTTCTTTGTCAACAAAACTAAGACGTTATTAAACTTAATAAGTTTTGTGGACGTTGCCCTTAAATTTCAAGAGAATTTGCGCCTGACTGCTTATTATTAAAGTGTAAGCTATTTTTAAAATTAAACCTAAAGAATAATAAAAATGCAGCGCATTTCTTCATTATCTTCTTTGATCATCTATTTTTACTTTCTATTTGTAAATTAAACGTCAAATTAACAGACAAATCGTGAATAAATTTTCAACATAAAGTAACATTATTAAAACCTATTGCGTGTGGACCAAATAATCATATGGCACGTACTGCTGTTTCATATTTTAATAGACAAATAAGTGAGAATGTACGTATGTTATGGAGCATACAAAGTTATTATTATATGACGTGACTCATTATCATTATAACAGTTCGAAGATTTTTCAATCTTGTACTCGTTCTCATTTACAGTCACTTCACACTCCACATCCCCTTTTCGTTCCTATTTTTATATAAATTTAATAGAACCTAAAAAGTAACTACAAACACAGTCTTTAACAAAACGAAAATCTTCTTTTCAGAATAAGACTGTTACAAAAAAACAAAACTTCCCCTACAAATATCGTTAATATTTCCTGGCATCCTCATAACATATAAACCAGATATTCTTCTTTCATGCCACTTTTTTTTTCTTCTTCTTTTTTGCAAACTTACATCCTCTACATTCATTTCACATCCTAAACTTAGTTAACACACACAGTTATGATGGTAACAAGTACCCCTGCCAATCAAATCACATTATTATGTCCTTCACCTCATAAACATATTTAGAATCTACAATTTTCCTTATGTTTAATCTTACTACATCCCTTTCTAACCACCTGCTTCACTTTGAAACCCTTTCTTTTCCATTTAACCAACTAATCCTGTCCCAACCCTAACCCTTTAAGTGAGTCAGTCTTCCCTATCCCTAACTAATTATGCCTGAATGTCTCAGAAGGTATCCTACAATCTTATATTTCTCCATTTCCTTATTACCTACAATTATTCTTTCTTTAAATGTAATTTCTGAATAATTATGTAGTCTGTATCTTTCAATGTCACGAATATCTTTAATAAGAAGCAATCTGTAATCAAACTTCAAATTTCAATACTCACTATATGCATATTGAGTTTTCGGTAATGTATAAGTCTTGATAGATACAGGAATGTTATTTCATTATCATTATTCAAATTTGTTCACCAAGGTCTCGATCAGTAATCGAGGTAGAGGGACATAGAGAGAGAGAGGTGTACACAGACACAAGCAGATATCATAGCATCGTCAACATCGTCGTAGCATTAGGTCAAGTTACATACATAATACCTACCTTGTTAGATATACACAAGTAGAATACAATTTGTATCGTGTTTGAATGTTAAGGATTAAAGGTAATATTTGTCGTGTGCCTATTTGTGTCGTCGCAATGAAGGTTCTCAGCTGCCCTTGATTTATTACACCTGGAATTGTTTAAAACGCGTTTGAATAATTTATGGCGTGTTAGGCAACTTTCAGTTAAGAATAAGGTTTAATTGTAATTTGCTTCCTTGTTTTTCTGTTTACAATAAATCGCAAAAATTGATTATGGATCTGTGCTTGAAAGGAATTTTTGTGAATAACTTGTAAGTTCATGGTCAGTAATTTTCGGCAGTTCTCATCAGCACGCCATATAGTAGATAGGCAATAAACTGTTCGTAACATGGAATTTAATTAATAAACTAAAAATAACTCACCCCAGTTACCACTAACACAATTTTATCAACGCGACACTGATAATGCCCACATGTCAAGTGGGCGAAACACGTGTCCGCATAAAATTATGTTAGTGGTAATTAGGGTGAGTGCTTTTTGAGTAGTATGAGAGGAAAATAGAAGAAAGTTTGGACCCAAGATTTACTAGGGGTTTTTATTGTTAGATTTTCCGGATAATTGATTTCTTTCCCAGAGTATGTAAAACACAAAAGTAATCACACCGACTAAGTATTATTTATCGAACGCATACCCTTGCGTATTCATTAAATTAATGTTTCCAATATTAATTAGACATACTGATCCTCAACACATTTTATCTTAGGATAAGCAAAAAAGAAAAATTACTCCATTACAGATTTATTCTTCATGAAGGATCATGTGAGACTATTGAAAAAATGAATACAAGAGGTGTCCTTGATGAGGCGGACTTTAACCAATGGGATATTTTAGATTCCAGGAATTGCTTTTTTATCAGGGAGTGTTAAAGTTGATCCATTTGGTTTTGACTAACAATTGACTAACTTAATGTTTAATGTTGACGTTTCTTTTCGAAATTTGATCCAAATAACCTTCCGGGATTTCTACCTGTTTTCTGAGAGGCAGTTATTATTTTATACAATATTTCTCAACATGAGGACGTTTAATATATCTAATAGTCTACGAAATAGTGTCAAAATGATCAAACAGAACGAGAACAACAAATCAAAGACGCCAGACTTAATGGCATCGGCTAAAAACGAATCAAATTCACATGCGTGGGCAAATATTATGATGCTTCTGTCGCGCCGTCACGTGGCTTTCTATCGTTTTTTTTTTCGACATGTTAACACGTCATTAACGACTTCCTGCACGGAACGAAGCGTTTTGATTGAAGTTGGCTCGTTGTGAAGCCAGAATTTATTTTTTACTTCCCCAATCGGGCAGATAGATTGGTAGGTTCACCTACCCATAAATACAACACGACGACGTCTGCTGTCTATAAACCCGGTCAATTGACGGAAATTTTTGATTAGGTATTGGTATGAGAAATAATTATGTATCCATCGTTTACATATTTTAGATGTTCAATTTACAATTAGTGTGATCCAGAATAATTTCCTGATATGGTAGTTCGGCAGGAACTGTCTGTGATGGGTAAATATTGACTGATTTATCAACGGATCAAAGAATTTCACTTCACACATCTAAACGGAAATCCTTTACAAAATTTTGAAGGTATTTTTTAATAAATGGAGGCAATTTTTGATTAGATAGCGGTATGGTAAGCAGTGACGTAGCTAGGTAATGAAAGGCCCTTAGGCGAAAAATAAATTAGGGGCCCAACTAAACTAAGTATTTAAAATCGTTTGTTACGTATTCGTCGTGTTCCGAATTCGACGTACTTCAGATTTGTCATAATTCAGATTCGTCATAATACAGTGAACTCGGTAAATACGGTCCTGTGTAAATACTTTAAAGTTGCAAAGCTACTTTATCTTTAGTTCTTTATTGTGCATAGCAGGGCACGTCCTGGTTCTACAAACAGAGTTTACGAATGAAAAACTGGATAAATTAATTTAGTTTTTTTAAAATAAGTCAGAGTCCGAGCCCCCCCCTGAGCTTGGGGGCCCAGGGACACTGCGCCGTCTAGCCCTATGGTAGTTACGCCACTGTTGGTAAGTATGTATTGTATACTGATCATTTAGGTATCTTAGTTGTTCAATTTAATATGATCCAGAATAATTTCCTGACAGTTCGACAGGAAATGTCTGCGATGGGTAAATATTGACTGATATATCCGAATGATAAATGAATTTTATTTTACAAATCTGCATGAAAATCTAATGCAAACTGTTGATGGCGTTTTTCAACAGTTGGAGGTAATTTTCTTAAGCTTGGTGGTACTTTGGGCTGTAATATTTTTAAATCAAAAATATCGATGTTTTTTATCGATAACATAAACGAGGATGTTTGAATTCGATATTTGAAGGCTCGAATTTCTGAATGTGCAAGAAAAAGAAGGACTTTTTGGGGTTTTATGATGTTTCTTATTACACGAATATCTTTGTTTTACAACTTTCTGGATGTTTGTCAACAAAAACTACTTCTAATTTTTATTACAGGATTTCATTGAAATCCTTTTCGTGGGCATTATTTATATTGGGACAATTTTTTGAAATAATATTATCTTATAATGAAAAATTGTTTATGGGACCATAAATCGATGTTTGTGAAGACGATTTTTTTTGGTATTAAAAAATTTATTAGTTCTTATATTTGACACACGAAACCTCCAACCCATTGTGAAAATTTTCTAGGGTCCACAGTACACTGTGTACCTGCTCCTATTAAATCCACGAATCGTGAAATTTACAAACAATAATAATTGGAATTACCATTGTTTCTTTTTATAATATGTACATCCGTCCACATATACATTTACTAGTCAGTAATTTTATTCAATTAAGTAAGGACATGCTTTGTTTCTGTGCCAAGGAATAATAAATAAGTAGGAAAGAAACGAAATAATGATTAGTCTCGTTTAATACAGAGCTCTAGTTTTTTAAATAATGAAGGATGGAGAAAGGGACAATACAAAGAGTTTCTCAAGGAACTCTTTAAAATAAACGCGTTTTTAATGGATTAAAAACTATAACAGATTCTTTCTCGCCATAGCAAAGAATCTAACTCTAGAAAATGAAGTCATTAGTTACAATATTGTGGGAAAAGATTAACGACCTACTGAGAGAATTAATTTTTTTAAGTAGAATTTGTGCAAATAACGTGAGGCGGATCACTGCAGACTACAGCCACAGGGTGAAAATTAACATGCTACAACAAACACACCAAAAGGTATTTAAAACTATGGTGCCTTGGTGGTATTAATTACATTGGGCGTTTTATAAAACGTTACATGTACTTATTATGAATAACTTCCTGAAGTAATTTGACAAGAATTAGATTACGTACTCCAACTAATTATGACAATATATATTCCTATCCATTCAGGAAATGAACGACAAGTACTTAATGACATATGCATTTTTAAAAGCAGCATCAATTCAATAATAGATAATACAAGGAGAAAAAAGCAGAAATGTCGTCTAAAAGTTAACTAAGTTGTACATGATTTTCTGCCATGTCCATTATGGTATCCTATTACCTATAATTGGACGTAAATATCGAGTGGTAAAATTAGACACGCTCGTGGTATTCTGTCGTCGTCGTCGCCGTCATAGTCTGGATTGCACGACCACTCTCATCATTCTTGTATTGCAATAGCAAAGCATCAACACCAGCTAACAAGCCAACGAATACTTATTGGTTAATCGATCACGATCACGACCATAACGGCCAAGACAGCTAAATATAAAGTTGGATCGGTAGGATCTCTCCAAAATAGCAATAAAATACATTTGATAAATACTTCTAGACATACCGAAAAATAAATAGAGAATACTGTAGGTACATATAGTAAGTACACAGTAGAAGGAAAATAAATTAGAACGTTTACTATCATTTTTGGATCTCCATTATGAGGTTAACGATTTAATTTCAAAGGATATGGGCGAATATTGTTTCATCAAAATTTTAACCGATCCTAATGTATTTTGAAGTGTGAAAGTTCTCAATTCTAATATTTAAATATGAGTATAACTTGTATATTTTTTTATAAGTATTCTATAATTGTTCTGTTTCCTTCAAGAGAGGGCAGTTTTATGATAGCACAGTACAGTCACCCTTAGGTGTAATAGAAAGCTCGTAACGGACAGTTAACCCATAAAGACGACATTGTATCATGGATGAAAATTTAGAAAAAACAGTTTAATTGAAAGCATACCAGTTGTCAATCAACGTGGAAACATTTTTTTTTTTTTGAAGAAAAGAAAATTAGTGGCAGTCAATACATAATTTCCTAATTCATCTAAAGTTTTTCAGAACACCGTGTAGGTACACGAAACATGTTTGAAAATATTGACCCACCATGATGTTTCCATAGGTCGCATCATTTTCAACGTATACATTATACATGGGTAGGTTTGCATTTTGACCACAGTGAAGTCGTTATAAGGAACATTGGCATGAAATTAGATAGAAGTTCATGGATGGGTTGCTTTGCAGCGGTGGACGAGTACCCACTTCACATAACAAACAGCTTCTATTTCCGACACACTTCAAAGCTGACCTTGCATATTATGCACACAATTTACCATCCACTACTCAGTTTTTATAGCTTTAATACTCCAGATAACGACGACAACGACAAAGTGGGTTAGAAACGCAATCGATGCACTTTGATGACGTTTTTATACAGACAGAAAAACTGGCCATTGAATTGGAAAAAATGTCACATAGAAACATACTCAGGGACACCCCCTGTAAAAAACTCAAATGGTTTATCTTTGGGGACAAATTTTCAGTGGAGTGATTTTTTTCCCGTATAACATAATAGACCAGGCCTGAGGCCTTCAAAAATAGTAAAAAGTAAAAAAAATTATAGTAGGATGAAACCCATTGGTTAAGGAAGAGAATATAACAGAAATGAAAGGAAAAATAATTTACGGGCGATCTGAGGTCGGGAAGGGGAAGGGGGTGAGTTTTAAAGAGTAAAAAAACGGTTTTCCTTGATTTCCGGGAAAACTACAAGTCTTATGGAGAAAAGTTAAATGGCAAAGTTGTAGGTAATAAAAAGATCTACAACTTTTGTATTTATACTTTTTTCACATAACCTCAAAATTTATGTGAAAAATTCAAATAACCAACTTTTTAGTTTTTTATTTTTCTTTTACAAAAAAATTTTGTTTTTTCACGAAATTTGGAGAAAACTTACCTATTTATGTCCCAAATACGCTGTAATTTTTTTGATTTGAAATATTTATTTTTTCACCTTATTTTTAATTAATATCGGAAAAGCACCCTAATTTTCAATCAAAAATTCTCACGTTAAATTATCTGCTTTTTTAAAAACGTTGGTGGGCTTTTTCTTCGTTGAAATCTCTACTTTCTGATGGCGTGAAAAAAATAAACATTACTAGGGTGTTTTCTCAAAAACGAAGAAAACTAAATTAATGTTTTTAAAAATATTATAATGAATAACGCCATCAGTATAAAGTATGTGAATTCAATAGTACAATTTACATGTATATTTATATATTATGAGATTTTCTATGACATAAATGTAATTAGAATTTAATAAAACAACTTTTTTACTGAAAAAAATAGCAGCGGTCACATTTTTTAGATAAAATTCCCTTCGTTTTTTTGCATTTCCTGAGAAAACTTACCATAGTAATGTATATCAATTTTTTTCACACCATCAGAAAGTAGAGATTTCAACGAAGAAAAAGCCCACCAACGTTTTTAAAAAAGCAGATATTTTGACGTGAGAGAGAGAGAGAGAGAGAGACCTCAGATCGCCCGTAAATTATTTTTCCTTTCTTTTCTGTTATATTCTCTTCCTTTTCCAATAGGTTTCATCCTACTATAGTTTTTTTTTTTGGGTTTTAAAACTTATCGACCCTGGTATATAGATAAGTATGATTTAGTCTAGTTATCTTGTTGAAAAATAATCTAGAGTTGCTGATGTCCCTATACTTTTATTACTGAATTATTGAAGACGTACCTACTGTTTTCTAATTTATGAATCGTGATAAGGACCTTCTATACCATCCTGCGTGTATACTAAGCAGCCTAAATAACGAGGTTTTCAATCGAATCTAATTCTATTTTCATTTACAATAGATGATTATCGCCAAGAGATAGTTGGCACAATGCGAATGTCTTTTTGCCAAACTGTATTTAAGTGACCTCATCTACTTAATATGATTGGTATATAATTTGATGGTATTATTTTATATTTTTTAATGAAGTCGATATTAATTAACTAGGTACCTACTTAATATACCTACCTACCTAATTAGACATAGATCCCAAAAATATTTGTACCCATACCAATATCAAACCAAGCTATAATACAATTGAAGCTAACAAATGTTTGTTTCATTTTTATTTTTATTTTTATTTCTTTAAATAACCAAATTCTAGTTTCAATTTACGGTTTTGGCATGATGAACGATGTTTAATTAACTCTCGTTACTTGCACAATTCGTGGACGTATGATACATTTACTGCTCATACTTCATGCTTGTTTTAAAATAATGTTTGTGTTAGATACTACGAACAAAATTTTTTTTACTGTCAAATAAAAAAAAATGGGTACCTAACATAAAATTTCAAATTCAATTATTACTGAGTTGGTGGGATAGGTATGTTAATATAAAATAAAATTAAGATAAACAGTTTTGAAATACTACAATCTCCAGAACACTGTGGTATACCTAGTTGGGTTGCTGTCCCATGGATTCAGTTTGATCGATCGATAACATCCCTCAAGCATTAATAAACATAAGTACAGTTAGTGGCAAAATTTCTACAGATGTCCTTTCGAAACTGGCTAAGGCGTACTGATGAGTGTCGTTTTGGGCCAATAACAAAATACTTTTTTACACGTACTTCATATAATTTTCATGACCTAGGTATCTAACTCATTGTTCTCGACTGAAGAATACCTAAATAGTTTCAAGTTGTTGGTATGATGAGTAGTCGGTAGTGTTTATCCGTTTGCAATGCGGTACCTATCTTGATTATAATTACGTTTCGAAACTTTGTATGGAAATTTCAAAACAGAACACGCTCCGCAGCATATGGTAACGAGCTTAGCATGCAGAGCAAGCGAGAACAAAGACAGGATGTCGATGAGCAAACAACCCGCTACGCATAGCAATGCTATTAATTGAAAATCGCGGATAGAGAAAGAAAAGGTGTTACTTGAATATACATAACAAAAAATCAGAATGAACACTTATCGTTACTTATTTGTTGGCTGATTAGTGATTAATAATTATGCTTTCTGGCATAAGTAAGTACCTACTAAACTTCCTCTTATAACCACAGTATACATCAACAATTTATGTAATTTACGTACGTACATATTCTAGTTGCATTTGCATTGTTAAATGAACCGGAATTTCGTTCTTTATTAGATTTTTCAACACATAGGTACATCTCGTGACTCATGAGACGCCACTGGTACATACAATTAATAAGATACTTTTTTGAATTCCGATAAAATTAATGTTGATTTGATTACATCATTTCGTAAGCACAAAAACAAGCCGTTCACGCTGGTAAAAACGATAAAACATAAGTACCTAATCTTAATTGGTTTGAAGTTTATTTTATTAGAGGAAATACATATGTATTTGTTTAAGTTTATTTTTATAAAAGCGGTTTTTGTGTACTGCTACATGCTACATTACATGCATGAAACATAATAATAACTAACAGATTAGTTACTCAGGAAGTACGCGGCGTGCGTGGATTGTAGATATATGTATCTCGACCCTCGTCGGTCGTCGTTTTCATAATGTACACCTACCGAATTCGGTGTTTGCTTATTTTCTTAGGATGTTATATTTGATGTTTAGACGTCTGTTATATTTCAGCCGTATTGTAAACAAATGCTCTTTTAGTTTAATAGATATCCATCCCATATTCTCAAGCCTAGTTCTCAAGCAATTTTTTTATGGGAACAGGAAGTCAATTCCTAAATTCTGGATATAAAATGATTGGATGAATAATCTAATCGAAAAGGGAAAATCCTTGTCTATTAAAAAAAAAAAACGTTTAATTTAAGTACGTGTATGTTGGCGTAGAACTTCCCAAAATATTAAATACAGCCGAACTTCAATAACTCAAATCACCAGGTGAAGCGCAAAAAAAACTTCGAGGTATTGAAACTTATTTAATAACAGTAATAATAACAACACATATACATACCTACATCTAATATATAAAATTCTCGTGTCACAATGTTATTTAAATCATACTCCTCCGAAACGGCTTGACCGATTTTTATAAAATTTTATATGCATATTCAGTAGGTCTGAGAATCGGCTACTATATATTTTTCATACCACTAGGTGAAAAACCCTTTTTTTAATTTTTTGGACAAAAGTTTTTTATTTTAATTTTTTTATGATTTGGGATTAAAAAATACATATAACCCTTAATTTTCACCCTTCTACCACCAACCCCCAATTTTTAATAGCGATATTAGTACTGTAATAATCTTCAACTCTCAGTGGTCGATAACTGATCAATTATTATCAATCGATTAGTCATCCCCGCCAGGCGTCTACTGATGTCACTACTCACACAGCAAACAGCACGGAGTGGGGATGAGAATGAAGCAGATTTTTTTAGAATGTTACAGGCAGTTCAAGTATGTTCTAAGAAATAAAAGAATGTTTTATTATAACATTTCAGAATGATTTGGCAATGTTCAAGAAAGTTCCAGAATCTTGAAGATCATTCAAGAATGTTCCAGAGTGTTAAAAAAAGTTATAAAATGTTTTAAATCATTATGGGATGTTCTGGTTAGTTCTACATTCGCGAATATTCTAGAATGTTCCATCAAACGTGTAATATATTCTTACCCGGGCAAGGCCGGGTATTGCTGCTAGTATGTACCTATATAATATACAATTCACATAGAGAATCCGGCATTATTAAGCCCGAATGGTTATATATTACGAATGTTGCGAAGTCCGATTCGTTTTTATGACAAAAAAGACGTGGATCCCGATTTCTATCTTATCAGCACGCCGTAGGCAGTTCTACCAAATGTAGAAGAATTGTAAAGTTCACGAAATTCAAGAAACCGACATATTTGCAATTTTAAACTATAAGTAGCCAGTTTCCTAGAATATTAATTTAAATTAAAAGTTTCCTTCAAAAATTTGTCCTACCTACTCGTTTTTCTGTGTTCATAAAATGGCGAAATTTGAAATAAATAAAAACTAGTGTTAATAAGAAATTTACTCAAACTTTTGTAGATCTTTTAGATATTGTTTATTATTTTTTAAAATAATCATAGCTCAACTTCAAGACCAGTTATTTAATAAAAATACACATACATAATGCACCTACTTATTTATTGTAGATGAGTATTTGTATGTATCTATTTATTTCATGTAACAAATAAATATATCGATAGGTGTATGGATATACATAGGTAGGTAATATCTTTTTCTACTGCACCACTTCCCACTTTTTTATAAGATTTAATTATTTATCAAAACACAAAGTTTTAAAAGTACCTACGTTTTGATGATAAATAATCGTAGAAACAGAACTGCCTCACCGCTTACATAGTATCGCTATTAAAAAGAGACGTTAAAATTATTAAGGGATTACCCCAGATAATTCGACTAATCAGTTGGCGCCAAATATTATATCTTCGAGTTATCCAAATATTCGAGTAATAGAAGTGCTAGGGTTCAAGATATCAAGTAAAAGTTACACGTATTTCTAATAGTTAATGCTATTGCTAACCAATTTGATTCGACTTATCGAAGTTCCACTATATATTATTTAAGCATGAGAATGTATCTACAAACTTCTTTTTATACAAAACTCCAGAAACTTTTGACCCCAAAATTAAAAATTTATGGAAGGCAATATTTCCTTATTACTTTCACCTCGGTTTGAAAAGTTTACCTTAAATGTGAACAATAGGTACGTTCAAACTTATTTCGTTCACCCCTTATATAATATAAGATTAGGAGAAAAGTTGGTTCTGTTTTATGATAAATACTTTTGAAGATAAAAGTTTTTAAACTACCTTTTGATGTCAAATTGCAGTTCATCAAAAACGTTAAACAGTTTGAAGCACGGAGTTTGCAATACATATGGCCAAACAGCTTACTTGAAGCAGTATTTGAACTTTGAAGTTAAGTTAGCAGTGACAAATATTGGGTAGGCTCTCGTAGGGTCATATTATTGAAACCCTCTCAGTTTAATTTTAGACGCAATTTGTAATTCACAGTCATTGGATTTCAAAATCTAATTGGAGCTTCAAGGGCCACAGCTCTTTATGTATCTAAGGGCCTTTAGTTTATGGTTTAAAGCTCCTTTGATGAGGGTCTTGCCCGGCTATAGTGGTATCAAATGAATAGTACATGTACCTAGTCTAGACATAGAAACAAACGAACATCAAACGAGGTAAAGGTTTCCGGACCTGAGGGAAAGGAAATAATGTAGGTAAACGGAAAAAAAGTTTGTGAACTGTTCATATCTCATAGTGTATATAATTATGAACTTGAAGAAATATTTTCAAGGAAGTACCTATATACTACTCATAAGAAATTGGTTGATGAACTTATAAATAAGAAAAAAAAATGTACCTTTATATAATATTTTGCAAGTTGCACTTAAATAAATACCAATGCACTTTTCATTCTATTTGTTTATTTAAGTATATGTTAAATTTTTCTCACTAATTAACCGCAATAATGTATCTATTAGTGACGCCCAACAACTTTATTATTGCATACCACTATTTCACGTGCATGACTCATTGTGTGGTATGGAACAGACAGACAGCAATTTCAACATCGATAAAATATGTACGTAATGACGGTAGGTACATATGTATGTAGGTTCGTTTTAGAAAAAAAGCTCGAGAATCACGAACTGAGGAATAAATTATTAGAGTTGTATAGGTAATAGGTTATGTAATAGCAACTTCCGCCATCGCAGTTCAAAACCAGAACGTATTGTCCGTTGCTTCTGAATTATTGACAAATATTATTAAGTATTTACTAACTTTTATGGACATGAATCTGTTTTCAAAATCTATGAACGTTTTATAAAAATTGTACATCAATTAATGTAGGCATTGCTCTGCCCCTTTTTACTCTCATTTCTACCTCTAGTATGTCTCGCAATCAAAAGGTGTACCAATTTTACCCTTTTGCTCCCTGACCACGTCCATGCGTTAGGACTAGATAGGAATATATATTTATATTATTAGCAGCAATACCCGGCGTTGCCCGGGTAAGAATATATTACACGTTTGATGGAACATTCTAGAATATTCGCGAATTTAGAACTATCCAGAACATCCCATAATGATTCAAAACATTCTCTAACTTTTTTTAACATTCTGAAACATTTTTGAATGAATCAGTTATCGACCACTGAGAGCTGAAGATTACTACAGTACTAATATGGCTATTAAAAAATAGGGGTTGGTGATACAAGGGTGAAAATTAAGTGATATGTATTTTTTAATGCCAAATCATAAAAAAATTTGGTCCAAAAAATAAAAAAAAGTTAGGGATGGACAACCCTCATCTCTTAGGGGCATGAAAAATAGATAGTTCCCGATTCTCAGACCTATTGAATATGCATATTCGGTTAAGCCGTTTCGGAGGAGTATGATAAATAACATTGTGACACAATTTTATATATTAGATACTACTAGGTATTTAATATTGTTTTATTAGTCACATTAGTTTGAAAATGAATTGTTACTATTTATTAGAAATAAATAACTCAAATTGTAAAAACGATTTCAGTAAACTATAAATTACTTATTAATTGATTCAATTGACTTCTCTAATATTGCTGCTACATAGTTGCATTTAATTCAAGTTTTTAACTGCAAATTGTAAACACGAAATTCTGTAAAACCAGTATTTGATATTAATAAAAAAAAAAACAATGTGTGGCAAGCAAGTTGCTTTATGTTCAGCACCTATTTAAATGAAGAACTGGTTGTTTACAGCGTTTTCTTTGATCATAAACTGGATTAAACCTATTGTAGAGTTAACATAGATGGATTTCACTGAATGATAAAAAAATTAAACGACCCTCTTTCTTTGGGGGTTACAAACAGACTTTTGTAACACCTTGGAGTAGAGTGGGAATTTTATTTCAGAAAATAACGAGGGTTGGAATTTAGATCGTTTGGATCATTTAATCAAAAATATATTAAACGAAAAATTAAAGGAAACAAAAAGAATACCAGAAATTGTTGAAAAAAGACTTTTCCTAGATATTATTACTTGGAAGATCAAGACAATTGTTCAAAATTCAATGTTATAAGATATTTTGAGTTTGATTAAAATTTTCTAATAAAAAAATTGAGAAGGATCCTTTGTACGATTAATTTAATTTTAAAAAATTGGTGAGTAGCCATTGTTATTTTTTCTAGAGCCATCCTAATTGTTTTAAAAACTAAGACGAGTGTTATAAATTAATTATTAATTCTTATAATGAAGTGTTAAAAAATAATTTATTCTACGTATCAAGTATTGATGATTGATTATCAGTCATCATAATTCATATGTAGTTTTCATTCAAATTACTTAATAAGTAAACATTTATTACTGCATGTTATAAATATATAACAAAGTAATATTTACATACATAATGGTATCTATGCTATTTCCTATATGTCTTATTTTATCAATTTAAATTCATAAGCCAGTATCCATCCATGCCGCTGTTATGGTAATGATTAATTATTAATAATGAATTAAACCGAGGAATAATTTATGAGCGAATAGCTTTTACGCGTATGCTTGCTATCTGTCCATTCTATATATTATTTACGTAAAGCGCCACAGCAGCAGCAGTGTGTATTTAGTGGCAGATGGTTAAAACAGAAGCTCCACAGAATTTGTGAAAAGCAATTTGGTGGAAGTAAATTCGTTAATTTACTTTAACGCAGTTGCTTCGCATAATAAATAATTATACTCACTCTGCTAGGTATACCTACTATCTGTTTTATACTGGCAAGCAAACTTCCTTTCAGAGTCAGCAGGCCAAAAACGGCGATATAACTTGAACGGAAGTGAGTTATAAACCGTTTACTTTGAATACGGAAACATTTCCTAATTTTACTGCTTCCAAACTTGAAAAGAATTTACGATTTTGTGTAACTAAAATGTAACGTTGTAGAAACGACGAATTTCTACACGATTGCACAAGACAATTGTCCTGAATAAATTTATACATAAACTCAAACTTTACCTTTACCTTGATTAGGTTACTCATAAAATGAATATAAGAAATATTTGACGGTAGGGGGCCAAAAAGAAATACATTTAAGGAATCTGGATTTTTATCCTTTTTTTGTCAAAAATGTAATCATGAACTCATTAAGAATAAAAAGGAAAAAAAATCTACAGTGTTCAAAAAATTAATTGAAAAATTGTGTAGCAGAAAAAAAACAATTTTAGAACATGGGAAACTTATCATCCCAACAATATGGTGTTGGTTGGGTGTTTTGTGATTTAAGGACCACTTCTGCATGTGCACATGTGCCTACTACGTATTATAAGCTCAAACGTCTGGGTGTTTATGAGAAGTAACAGGTTTGAAATCGAAGCTGTTGCTGTAACAGCATCTGAACAGAAAGCAGACGTGAATTCCTTGATGAAACAAGGGCAAGGTTTGTATTATGACTCAAAAGGCATTTATATACAAGCTAAGGATAAGTATATACCGTATATAGGTATACTGTCTATATTTAAATATCCTCTACTAAAACTAGAAAATTCTAATGTACCTACTTGAAATAAATTCCTTACATTCCAGAAAAAAATTTTTCTTTAAAAAATTGTAATAAAATGTAAATACCAAAAAAAAGGCACATAAGGCTTTAAAATATTTACTTATTACAGTTAATAGAGGAAAAGTTTGTTTAAGATTCCTATTTTTATTAAAAAAGAGCTCTCCATAGAAATGCCTAAATAATAATTTTGTTTTGTTCAATTTCAAAATTTGAACAATTTGAGCCTAATATTCTATTTTCCCTTGTATTAGAGTCCCACCCTGAAATAGCAGGAATGGAAACCATAGCAGAATTTCGTTGTCACTTTTGATTACCGGAATTTTGCCATGGAATTAGGCACGTAGTACATATATAGTACGCGAGTTATCGGAATTCCTGGAATAATACGAACTCCAAAGTTAGATGGAGTTGTTGGAGGAAGTTTCGCAACCGACAGGAATTATGCATGCCTCGGGGCTAAAAGGTTGTCAGTTTGTATTACACTAATGGACGAGCGAGAGCCATTTATGATACCTTCGCATAATTAAGGGTAACAAGATAAAAACTAAGAGGGATGATGGTATTACAGTTTTCCCTAAGTGGAAATTTAATTACCAATTAATCCTCGGGAGTTTTGGGGCTTTTCCAATAATTCAATTTCCGAAATTGATACAAAAAGTACTGCAAACAGAAACTGGCATTTGTTGGGAAACATTTTTCGGTCAACCTAAATAATAAATTACATAAATCTCTTAAGTGAAATAATTGCAATTCATAAGGCTTTGAAAAATGCTTCTAATTTATCATTTTTACTTAGAATTCAATACTTAATAATGGAAAATTGATCAAATTCTTTTTATCGAGCATTTAAAATCATTAATTTATTTATTTATGTTGGCAGGTATTAGGAAGAATAAAGAATAAAAAAAAAAAAAAAAATTATGAACTATGAAGATACAATATGCGTTCTGTACAAGCTGTCTGCTACAACTGACTGTGACTATACTATGCTACTCTAAAACAGCATACCGTAAACTTCACTTTGTGCCGGCCAATTACAGCAATGTAGGCGTGGTTAAATAGCCCGCGAACTTTAAAGTTGAATTCAGTACGCCAATATATTCAAGCTGTGTATTAATGTAATTAATAAGTGCATTGTGACCTTCATGAATGCTTATTAATTTTCAATTTTATATACATCAGTTACTGTTGTGAAAAAACGAAGAGGATGTTAAGCGTCAAGTGATTTTAATGTAAATAATGCTAATTTACGATTAGTTGAAATTCTTTATTTAAATCTATGAATTCTAAATAAGAAAAACAAAATATGAACTGGAATAGTGTTTATAAGAAATAATACAAAATTAATAAAAAAAATATCAAACGATAAAATCCCACACCACGAAAAAAAAAAGCAAAGGGAAAACAGGTTAACCCACCACCATCCCCAACGGACAACCACAACATTTAACTGGAAAGAAATTCTAAAGAGAATAAGTCGGTTCAATGAAACGAAGAACTAATATTAAAAGTAGCAATATTACTCTTATTTTCAACAGATTTAATACAATCTTTTTTTTCGGAAAATATGTCTGTTTATCCATTTTTCTTTTTTTACATGGGTTGGTATCCTTTTCTAAGGTATTCTTCAATTTCCTGAACATAATCTAAAATACTGTCTAAATTCTCTTCTCATCTAACCTATCTAAGGTATTTGTAAAATTATGAATACATATTTTACATTTATTACAAAACATTGACTTACAATTGCTATAACACAAATCTTTATAGGAAACAGAATAAAACTAAAAGAGCCAAGCCACAAGTCAATTTCGTTAAGAATAAAACTTGTCACTTACCGAAGATGATTGTACTTTAAACTTACCATATTCCATTAATTGTACCTGACCATCCATATTTTCTGCCTTTATATGTGCTTCAAGGGTCTGTTTATGTTGGTAGTTATTAGCATTGGGTTAAGTTCACATAACTTACCGCTCAAAATTAGCAAAATTTGACCGATTTGCGCCTACACGAGTGTAGACGACAATACACGATGACACTGATTTCTTATTGGCCGGCACAAAGTGAACTTTACGGTATGCTCTCTAAAACTACCTGACTATAATAAAACTACCCCCTCTTGGAAGAAACAGAACAAGTTATACTTATATACTAAAAACATATTTCTTATCGTTATTTAAAAAAAGCTTCTTCACCAATTAAAATTAAGATAATTAATTTCTTTTTGTTATGAGTGACCCTCATGACCAGCTTTACTAACAAAAAAATTGGACTTTGCACTCAATTAACAATAAGCATAATTTTAATTTCAAAATTTTACTTTACACGTACACAAAAAATGCATAAAACAATTGGAGACATTATTGCGTAAATTGAAAATCATTTTTGAACAATAGGTAAACCGATTTTAGGACATAATAGTTAATTTGGTTTTACAATATACAATTTCACGTTATTTCTGTAGGTAGGTAAATGATATGTTGTTAAAAAATACATTTTTTCACAAAAAAATTATCGTCATAAGTATACCGAACGCGGTTCTTAAATTTGAATTTATTTAAATATACAAACTAATTTCAGTGATTAATAAATATTCACCTGGGGTTTGATTTCGTGCTAATTCGGTTTAATTTGAACGGTCAACAAGATGCAAGAAGCGTTAACATCAATAAGCAAGGAGTGTCTTGAGTTTGATTCTTTGAATACGTTGCCAAATTGGCTCCTTTACACACATATACAAATGAAATTACATTTAACAGACACGAACATACTCTCTCTCTCACACACACACACACACTGATGGCGGCGTGCTAGGGTTACTGAACTAAAATTCCAATATTCGTTTAGAACTTATTTGCATTACACATTTAGGTAGCTATAAAAGCTAAGTTTGTTAACGCGTGCATACGTTACAATAGGTTCTTAATTTAGCTCAAATACGATATCCCTGCAGATTATGTATTTATGCAAATCAAAATGTCGTACTAATTTTATCTACATGGGCAAAAAATATATATATTGTTGCGTTGCAGGAGTATATTATTTATATATACAGATCTAGTAACTTACGAAACGAATATAATTATTTCATAAATAACACACGGTACCCATAGGAATATAAATAAAAAATGCTGACAAAGAAATGTGTAATTCCTATGTTGGGTTCGTAAGTTACCAGATCTGTATATGCCACAGAGAAACTTCTTGTATGTACATTGCTTCGATTAAGAAATAATAGTAGAAACTTTTTTATTGCTTGCTATTAGAAACAGACGTTAAAATCGTCCATTATTAAGGGACTCCCCCGGAAAATTCGACTTATTGAAGTTGACGCCAAATATTATCTTTGGGTTATCAAGATATTTGAGTTCGACTGTATATTATTTCTGAATCATAACTTCTGTTTACTCTCACAATTCTAAAAACTTTTGACACCAAAATTAAAAATTAATGGAAGCGAATATTTCCTTATTACTTTAACTACAGTTTGAAAAGTTTACTTTTAAATGTGAACAATAATTGTAATTAGTTGTTCAATGATACGTTCAAATTTATTTCGTTCACCACTTATATTATACAGAAGTAGGAGAAAAGTTGGTGAAAAGTTTAGTTCTGTTTTATCGTAAATACTTTTGAAGATATAACGTTTGAGAACAGACAACATGAGATAATGTCGTTGATTAATTTTTGTAATATAATCCTTGTTTTGAAACAAAAAAAAAAACAAAAAAGGATAATTTAAACTCCTTTTAACTGTTTGTCAAAATAGAAAATAATAAGATAAAATAAATACGTAGTATTATTAATATTATTAAGTAAATCAAATTAATTTAAATTAAAACTTTGAATTAAAATTGAACAAAACCCTTAATTATGTTTATGTTTCACAATAAATTTATGAAATTTCGCTGACAATTGTTTCGGCGATTAACCTTGTTCATTTTACTTTTTGAAGGTATGAGGTATGCTCTTAATTTGAAGTCATCCAAAAAATTTAAAATTAAATTTTTTACCTAGATAAACGGAGATTTGTAGCTTTTATGAACAGCGCCACTGAATTTTAATCCAAAACTACCAATTTATTATTCCTTGTATCTGATAATAATAACAATCACATAAATATCACTTTTCCTTTTTTTATGAGACAGGATGGATAATTTAGTATTTATGAGTATTCTGATCCCGGTTTTACAAATATTAAAAAAAAAAAATAAAAGCAATATTTCTTTTAAATGTCTTTTCTTGAAAGTACCAAATGCAAAAATTAGATTTTAATATTGTGAACGTTAAAGTTAAATTTTCATAATACTAAATAAAACAAAAAATTGTGATATCACTTCATTTTAATATCAAAATGAGATTTTCGCTAAATACGTTGTATGTTCCTCAGTCGATACCTACTTACTTAAATTATTTAACATTTACGTACAAAAAATTTGAAAAATGTGGGCAACCATCCAAAAATTTGTGTAGGTAGTATCTACTCGTAAATTAGAGGAATATGAGTCCAAATCATCTTCATGAAATTTAAGCAAGATTTAATAGACATGAAATTAAATATCTATAATTATGCACATGTAGATACCTAAATATGTGCATGGGTATATTCCATTTTGATGACTAATTATTATCTTAACTAAAACGCATTTTTGTAAATATCCAAGGAGAGATACACTAGTTATTTTTGTGTGTTTTATGTGCTTTATGTAGAAGTTCTTTAATTGCCTTTTTATGATAAATGTTTTTTGTTTGGATACAAACTGATAACAAGCAGTAGTGTAAGTAAAACAAAAGAATACTATTGTAGATAAAAAAAATACGATCCAATATTGTCTAATAGAGGTTCGTTTTCTGGATTACATCATCACTCTATTTTTTCCAATAAAGCGTAATAAAATACTTGAGATGAACCGTATAAAACGTTCTCCAGTTGCTTTCTAGATTTTTTTGATCCACTAAAACAATTTAATTCATTCCTTTTCGGCATCAGTACATCTGTATTTATTTTACGATTAGAACTACGAGTATAACTATTCCAGTTGAGAATGTTTTCGTTTAATCATAATAATAAAAAAAATGAAATTTTTATTATCACAAGGGTCGTTAAATATTCATGTTTTTCAGTAAAATAGATGGAAAGGGAGACGATAAGTCAATAAATAAGTGTTATGTCTGAGAAATATTTATAACTTTGTACGGTTTCAAAACAGAATCAAAATAAATTTAATGCAATTTGCAGTTGACCTTTGGGTTTAGAAAACAACAAAGTCAATCTATAAATTACCCGAATGTATTTGACCTTGACGATGTTAATAAGGCAATAATACCTAGTAAGAAAAACAAAAGCAATATTGAATCAAAAAGACTAAATAAATTCCTAAAAATAACAATTCTGAGAGCGAGAGAAGCTAATCGTGAGTACCAAATTATAAACATATTTTTTATAAAGGTTTATCACTTTCGCAAAAAAATGCTAGCATCCCACCCTTATTAACGTTTTAAATCATTTTTCCAATTCTAGAAAAAGAAAACAGTGGCAAATATAACTCTCTTTATAACAAGCTAAATTTGCAGCCCTTCTGCTTTTGAGGTCATTACAAGAAAACTTCATTGTTAGATTAAGTTTAATTGTACAATTTGGACTATTTTTAAATCGGTTTCTTCTTAAAGCTGTTTTCGTTTATTTTAAAATTATTTTAATTCTAATCCTCAAAACACTTGTAATTTGGTAATAGAACAATTTCAGTAGCCCTTATTTTTTTATAACTCATTCGATAAAGAAAGCAAAATTTTAAGTTTTTCTTAGATAACTTCGTTGCGATTTTCATACGTAAATTAAATCAGATTCCATAATTTAGACTATTTTTTTATTTTCCTTCGTACGGTATATATCTTCTTCATTATCTAAATAACTTTTCAAGGTTACTTTACATAAATATGTGGTTTTCCGAATGCAACTCGCTAAATGTTGATACGTTCTGTTCTAGTAGTACATTAAACCTCAAATGAGCATCTGTTTTACATTTCAGACATAAATTTAATGACGTCATTAAATTTTTTCGTTATGTTCAACTTAAGACTTAACAGAACAAGTGAATTTATTAAAAAGTTTATTATTAAAAGAGTTGTACGTACTCATAATAATGATCACTATTTGCATTACATCGCATGGAATCAAGAATTACATATTTGTCTTATATGTAATTTAAAATGTATTTAAATTCACTTTTGACTATATCTATAAAGACACTTTGCATATATGGCTGCTCACATAAGACTACATACCTAATTATTGTACAATTTTGCTTTAATTAATGACTTCCCTTTGAACTTCAGACGCAGGGAAGTACATATGGCAACTCAAAAGAATTTTTTTGTTCATAAATTTGCCAATATTAAACTTTTAATTTGATGTACAATGTGTGAAAAGTGAAAAACGAACAAATTAGGTACAATTTTTCACGTTACGATGAAGGAGCACTTCGAATGAACCGCGAAAATTATACAAGTAGATAACACTTTAAAATGACTTACATACTTTTACTGTTTATTGATGGAACAATGAGGAAACACTCACCTAGAACAAAAAAAATGGGAAATTAATCGAATGTTATACCTGAACGGTAGTTGTCGAAATTAAAAAATTATTATTTAAATGTCTTTTTAAAAAAATTCGAAAAACTATTTCTTTAACTTTTGTATACATTTATCTATAACCTTATTAGCTATTTCTGGTTTATAATTAGTATCGAAATTTAATAAGGCCGGAGGTCACAGGGTCGATATTCCTAGCTTGTAATTATGTATACGAGTTTGTTTGCTTAGTAGACTTATATTTCTATTTTATTTTATTATACAGGGTTTTTCAAGTTGATGGGCTATTAGAAGTATATGAATTAGTAGAAGGAATTCAATTCTGAAACTTAGGCTCATTTGGTTATTGTTTATGCCGCTTCTTTTAAAAATATTTTCAAGTTCGATTTACATCCGGTTATACCGGAAGTCGATACCAACTTTGTTATTTTAAATGGAATGGTATATTTTTCACGCTGAATTCGAATAAAACGTGTAATTCTAAGGTAAGTTTGATAACCAACTTGTACACCTATGACGATCGGTTTCTGAGTTAATTTAATTTATAGAAAAAAAAATCGCTACCGCAACCCAAATTATAAAAAATCATAACTCCCACAAAATACGACTAAAAGTGTTGAAATTTTTACTAGTAATAGCTGAATATTAGTTCTAACGCCTTGACAAAATTGAATTAAATAATTTATACAGGGCGTTCAAAATAAAATTCTAAAATTGAAAAACTTCAAACACGAATTACTTCGTTTTTTCAAATGGCACCTACTATTTTTAATTTTTTCAATCGATTCCTTTTTTTATCCTCTTTCGATCCATATGGATACTTCCTATTTTGTTTGAAAATTTTGGAATAATTTTGAATTATTACTTAAAAAAAACTATCGTACATTAGGGGTTGTTCGTAAAATACGCCACACTAAAATTAGCTTTTTTTGACCCCCTCGCCCCGGTTGTCACGCTGTGTCACACTTTATGTGACCCCTCTGTAAATATTACGTCACAAAAACTAAACCCCCCCTGAACATGATAATTTTTGATTGATAATACACAAATTTTGATAGTCAAAAATATTTATTTTATTTTCATAATAAAATTTAAATTAATTAATAAATATCTTTTGTAACGAACAAGTAAATAATATTTCTATTTATCAGAAGTCCAAGGATTCTGTAAAAAGTCAGTAAAATTTTTTGATGAACGGCGAACGTCACGTTGCCGTAGACCCCCGTCCCCCCTTGTCACACTCAGCAAGACCCCTCCCCCTCTTGTATGCGAACGTATTTTATGAGCCGTTTTAAGTAGGTAATATAAAATATATTAAACATTTTTTTACACTATAGTATAGGTAATTTGAATCTCAACAATGTACGATTTACTAATATGGCCGACTACAAAGGATTTCGCTTCGATGGTTCTTTGGTTTGTTGTTTGTTACACTTTTCTGGGTACCTACTATTAATTAACTAGATGTTAATAATGAAGCACATAGTTAATTATGAATGTACGTACGTACTCCATTACAATGTAACATGCCAAAGCTCTCTTAGAAAAAAATACCTTAATTTACTGAGTTGTCATAAATTACACTTATCGCAACAGGTGTTTCGCACACAACAATTTATATGCGCGACTACTTGTCTTATTTAATTGGTGGCTGTCTAATTACTTAATTTTAATTTTAACACTCCTAGATTTACGCTTTACACATACGAAATCTCGATAGACCAAGAAGAATTCTAATTAAAAATATCTTAATCCTAAACAAAATCATCATAACATAACATTTCAATAAACTGAATTTGTGAATAAGTAGCTAAAGTACCTACCTGAAAAGAAATTAAAATTAATGAAATACCGGTGGAGAATAACCGACCATGTAAAATATTAAGAATAATTTCTTCCGTAAGATAGGTGGTATTACGTGAAATTTATACCTACTCGTACGTACTCCCCCACATTGCCGGAGCAACCCGTAAAAGTTTCAAGTTAAAACACTCTTTGAAAACAACAACTTTAAAATAAAAATCGTTAATTATTTTTTATCTTATGCAATAGTGCAATAACAAATATGTACATATGTAATTAAAAAAAAATTACCGATGTAATAAAAATAATTTATTAAAATTTGTGTATACGCAATGTACATATTTGTATGTTCATATATATGTTATTTACGGTGTTTGTTAATTAATTGATTTTAACAGTACGATCCTGATCATTACACGATTCTAATTTTCATGTTGGCTTTGACCTTCGGCATTAGATCATAAAAAATCACTGAAGGTTGTGGCAACAATCATTTGTCTTTAGTGTCAGTTTTGAATGTAGATAATATTTAAACGGTTACAAACGCTCATTTACATGGTCCTGGAAACGGTAGATTAAACACTACAGCCAAAAAAGCATTCAATTGCATGTAGATATGATGCAATCAAATACGAAGATTAAACCTTCGACCAAAAAGCTACCTAGTAGTACGTTTTAACATTGTTTGAAATTTTTTTAATTAATTATACCAATGGACATTTGGACATTATATGTATACGTATAAGGGAGGAAGGTTACAAAAATCCTTATGAGGCATTTCTTTCATGATCTAACATCCTCTACAAAGGGCCATAGCGTCGAATCAACTTTAGGGTTAGGGTAGGACAAGACTATACAAACGAAGTGACTTTTATTGTGTCTATGTCCGTCCTTTTGAGAAACATGAACACTTTTAATGTAGAGAATCGCCAAAATAAAGAATAAACAATGTTCTACTATACTTCTAGGGTCATTGTAATTATTTTATTGAACTTTTAAAAAAGTTATGCATAATTTAATAATCGGAGAGACTTCTTATTTCCTTAATATTATGTCATGGAGAGACCCAAACAGAAAAGCAAATGAAAAAATTGAGATTATTACAACTAGTTGTAGATCTATCTAAAGAGTGGTGTAAATCGTCATATTTTACGGATCTCGCTCAAGTAATAAATGATAGAAACTGTTCATCGTCAGCAGACAAGCAGTCAACAACCCACGTTTTTACGGTGTGGCCTCTTATACGGTGCGTCACAACAACAGACAAAATTATGTCTCATTGTGTCGGTAGACTTGAAAAAGCTTGGTTATTATGCTGGCTGAGCTCTGCAACAATGGCATATGATTTCAAAGGCAAGGGTATTGTTTATTTTGAAAATGAAAGGAGCAGCAATAATAACCGTTTAAAGTTTGTTTTCGTGACGCCGGAGGATTTAGTAGTAAAATGTGCCTTTAAAAAAGAAAAAGTTCTTTGTTGTTTTTGGGGTTTGAAATCGAAAGTATCAGAGGTTGAAAATTTATCCTCTCTGTTGCTGATGCTTGAACATATTGTAAACTAGCACAATACCAATTAGTTTAATGTAAAGGAATGAAGTGCATGAAGGCAATTTAAAAACAGTTATTTTAATTTTAGCTAATTTTTCATTTGAAGGGGTTTAGTACCCCATAGCGCCTCCCTAGTTGAACCTTTTAGTAAATAAAAAAGGAGCTACGTCAATAGGTAAACGTTCTGCTAAGATTCATCGAAATAGTTTTATGGAAGAAGATTGATATTGAGTATTTTTTGGGTGGTAGTTTAATTAGATCACACAAAATTTGTAGAGGAAAATTATATTAAAAAAAAAATACGCCAAATAATTTTTGAAATTAGACGTCGACCTGCTTGATACTTAATTTTCATTATTTACCCGTCAGTGCTCTACTAGTATCTATTAGTCAGCAGAAAATAAATCAGAGGAATTAATATTTAATTGTCTAATTTATTATTAAAGACACGAAATCAATAACACATCTACAAAATTTGACGACCTATAGATACCAGATATACAGGGTTTTTCAAGTTGATGAGCTATTAGAAGTATATGAATTAGTACAAGGAATTAAATTCTGAAACTTGGGCTCATTTGGTTATTGTTTATGCCGCTTCTTTTAAAAATATTTTCAAGTTCGATTTACATCCGGTTATACCGGAAGTCGACACCAACTTCGTTATTTTAAATAGAATGGTATATTTTTTACGCTGAATTCGAATAAAACGTGTAATTCTAAGGTAAGTTTGATTACCAACTTGTACACTTATAACGATCGGTTTCTGAGTTAATTTTATTTATAGAAAAAAAATCGCTACCGCAACCCAAATTATAAAAAATCATAACTTCCACAAAATACGACTCAGAGTGTTGAAATATTTACTAGTAATAGCTGAATATTAGTGCTAACGCCTTGACAAAATTGAACTAAATAATTTATGCAGGGCGTTCAAAATAAAATTCTAAAATTTAAAAACTTCAAACACGAATAACTTCGTTTTTTCAAATGACACCTACAATTTTTTATTTTTTTAATCGATTCCTTTTTTATCCTATTTCGATCTGTATGTACACTTTCTTTCTATTGTTTTATTTCAAAATTTTCGACTAATTTTTAATTATTACTTAAAATAGGTAATTTTAATATTTTCCGCATAAAAAGGTGTGCCTTGGAAAAATGACAACTAACGCCAATCAATTCAAAATGAAGTTAAAAATCGCATTTTCGATTAATTTCTGTTACAAAAAATAATCGAAAACAAAAACTTCAATTGAAATATTTGTTATAAACATTTGTCTCGAACATCTCCCCAAGAGAAATTAAGCGATAAAAAAGGTTTTACTGTGATTTGCTTCGATTGTCGTTTGTTGTCAATTGTCCAAGGCACACTTTTATTACGCCAAAAGTAATGAAATTATCTATATTATAAAAATTCTAAATTACTTAAAAATTTTTAAATAAAACAATAGGAAGTATCCATATATATCGAAAGAGGATAAAAAAAGGAATCGATTAAAAAAATAAGAAATGGTAGGCGCCATTTGAAAAAACGAGATTATTCGTGTTTGAAGTTTTTAAATTTTAGAATTTTATTTTGAACGCCCTGTATAAATTAATTAGTTCACGTTTGTCAAGGCGTTAGCACTAATATGCAGCTATCACTAGTTAAAATTTCAACAGTCTGAGTCGTATTTTGTGGAAGTTATGATTTTTTATAATTTGGGTTGCGGTAGCGATTTTTTTTTCTATAAATTAAATTAACTCAGAAATCGATCGTCATAGGTGTACAAGTTGGTTATCAAACTTACCTTAGAATTACACGTTTTATTCGATTCAGCGTAAAAAGTATACCATTCCATTTAAAATAACAAAGTTGGTGTCGACTTCCGGTATAACCGGATGGAAATCGAACTTGAAAATATTTTTAAAAGATGCAGCATAAACAATAACCAAATGAGCCCAAGTTTCAGAATTGAATTCCTTCTACTAATTCATATACTTCTAATAGCCCATCAACTTGAAAACCCCTATATATAAAGCCTCGTAATATATCAATAATTTTCACAACCCCTTGTTATTGATCTTGTTTGAACAAATTAAAAATTGCAAATGTGTCCCGCACTACTTGTTATTTACAATTTTTTTAATGTAACTCCCTTTTTTTATGGGAAAGACGAAGAAACAGAGGTCATTAGTGTATGCTGTTTAACTATACACATATAATGTATGTAACAATGTGTTGCTAAGGGTAGACGTAGTGAATTTGAAGTCGCAGTAAAACTTTAATGTCAAACATCAATCCAACTCCTTTCGTTCTACCCCCTTCATGGGCCGAAGGTCGCCATTCGGGTTGCATTATGTCTTGAAAATTGCCATTTTTCATCGTTTTTGCCTGCTGCTAAGCAACACATAAAAGATTAATGTGTCGACCGAGGGAAAATTGTTCGACTTGAATAGCATTATATTGCTTAGAGCGAGGTTCGGAGGAAATGCGACGTGAAAACCTGACCGAACCTATAATACATAAACTGCAGTAGGTACCTACGATATTTGAATAAAAATAAAGGAACGAAAATACTTTTCTTATCCTTCATAAAAGTTATTACTTAACCAATCGATAGTATGAATGTCATTCACCGGGGTTAACAATAGAGTTTCTTGATAATACCCACATAGAAATTTTCGTAAAGTGTTACGTAGTTGACGAATATGAATATGAATATGTAGACTAGTGAAGAAACAGAAACAATGCGCTATTATTTAAAATTAGAAGCACAATAGCAATAAAACAATGAAGTTTTTTTGCGTTCTACTAATTTTAGTTTAATGGCATTTTAATTTATGTCCAAGAAAGTGTAAAAATAAGTTCGCAACATAGAAATATTTGTAAAAGGAATGTGAAAATTGCACTTATTGAATATTCACTCAATTAAATTAAAACCATAAAAACTGTAGCTAATTCGAACAAATCGCCACTTTCAATTCTGCCTAGGCTTTACCAAAAAACTATTATTAATTGACGTGATAATTATTATTAGTATTCAGATTTTGAATCATCCCAGCAGCAGTTGTGAGATAATGAACGAGGGCTTTGGTCTTAAGCCAAGAGAAACACAATGATCAGGATCTGACGAAAAATTCAAAAGCTGCCCAAAAATACACCTTTGTCAAAATGTGACAATATGTTTTTTAATTTCAGCAATTATTAATTGTAAAATAATATATAATGTTTTCAAAAGGGGCTACGAGCCTTCGAATTCCAAACACCCCCCTCGCTGTGGAGGTTAATTATTAATAAATTATAATGTTTCTCACTCTAGTTACACGGTCTGATAAACGGCCAAGGTGAAATCCTCATTTCAAGACAAGAATCACGCGATTGTGTTTGCCGGTAGGTGGATACATCGCGTGCAAATCTTGCAACATCTACTAAACTTTTGGGTGAAATTGGAATATGTAGTTTTTAATTATAACGCAATCAAATTAACTTCTACATAATTAACCAAATGACGGACCAGAAAAATCGATATCAAACATTTCTAACAAAAGAAGAAGTAATAAGAGTAACAAAAGTTAAATTTTAAAAAAAAAAAAAAAAAAAACGACTTTTGTTTTGAGGTTGTAGGTATACTTGTATAACAAGAACTATGTAAGTATTTACTTTATATTAATTATGTGTCGTTTTAAATATTTACATATTTCAACAAAAATTCGAAATCAGGGCCATCGTGTTGTGACCCAAAGCCCAGAGGTCACGGAGATACTCTCAACCAGATAATTTTGTGTACTGTACTCGTTTAGAGATCAACATCCTAGCAAAACATCTTTGTTTCGTTGAATAGAAAATAAACATCACATTATAGAAACATTATGTGGGTATCGTTTGTTTCCTCTATCTTTATATTTACAAAATTAAGAAATTTTGGGGAACTGTTATATAACTAAGCCTTCACGTTAATATAGGTATTTGTTATATAAACAGGAGTGCCTATGTTACAATATTGTTACGAAAATAAAACAATGTATGCAAATATATTCTATACCTGATGAATTCGAAAATATTCCAAGAATTAGACTTTACAAACAGATTAACCGTAGAATTTTCATTTCAAAGAGCTGTTTCATGTTTCAAAAAAAAAAACCTACTGTGATTAGATAGCGATACAAAAACGACGAATTTACATACAAAGGGAACAAATTCAACCCCAAATCAAAATAAAATAAACTGTTATCCAGATAGGTACTATTCATGAAGTAAATAAAATCGCATTATCGGCATAAAGAAAAACAGATATGTATAAATTGAAAAATAGCTGCTAAATTACACACCTTGGCTTGTGTTTTATGTAGGTACATTTAAAACATTTCAATGGAGTTTCGGTAACAATAACTGTTACGCTTACAAATAACTAAATACATAGATACATAACAGAGTGAGCTGAAAAAATTGGCATTTATTCAAAATATGATGAATCAAACGCATAGTATGGGAGTTGTTAAAACGGCGAATGAACCAGTTGAGTGTGTTGAGAGCTGGCTAAAATTTTTTCACGGCAACTATGTAACTTCCACAAATGGTAAAGACGAGTTGCAGAGAGCAAAAACTCGAAGAATTTCAATGCATCGACGTCAATTACAAAAGAACCTGCGATCGCTTGCAACAAGAATTAATTCATTCGCTAAAAGTTCAGTACGTATGTACGTAAGAGGTATACGAAATGATACTTTTTTCTGGATATAAAAAGTGAACAACTATATTTTTAATGTTCCATTCCTAAAGCGGCAAAATGGAACACTGAATCGCTATGATTAAATACAAATTAAAGGCTCGTATGATACATCGTGAATATACTAAGGCTTTTGTTAGAAGTCGTTGTGAATCGTTGAGAGTGAATTTTTAGTAGGAAACGGAAGTTGCGCACGCACAGTTGACGAAAATTCGCCAATATGAAGCTCGTTGATAATGTATTTTAATATGAAGAACTCCCGGTATGGGGCCGTTCATAAAATACGTTCGCATATAAGGGGGGGAGATCTTGCTGAGTGTGACAAGATGGGGGGGATACACAGCGTGACAACTGGGGAGGAGGGGTCAAAAAAAGCTAATTTTAGCGTGACGTATTTTATGAACGACCCCTAAGCAAATGAAATTCATTTATTTCAATAACGATACATTTTAGATATTCAAAAAAAAATTCCCTTGACAAATAGAAATATTCCTTGACTTTTCCATACATTACTAGATTTTGTAATATTTCAAGGTTTTTGAGGTCAGTCCACACAAGGTACAAATACAGCTTAAAATTATGAAGCAACAATAATAATTTTTGCTGTGGTTTGAGATGAATATAAAACGTTTCGGTATTCTTACCAGTGGCGGATTTACCAGCAGGCTGAATAGGCTGGAGCCTAGGGCGACAAACTTTGCTCAAAAATTTTTTTGTCTTACAGAAATTAAAAAAAGAAATATTTTATACACGGGAAAAAACGAGGCTTAAAAAATCACAAAAATTACAATATTGTAGTGCTAAATAGTGTACTAAATACACTAACGTCTGTATATGAAAAATTACTAAACGCTTATTTATAAAATACCTATACTATTGTGATTTTGAATTTTTATAACATTCCAATAGCGTCTAAGTATTACATTTTAAATTTAGTTTTTTACCTATTATTTAAATTAATTATTGCCATAATTTTTTCTTTAGGTCCACCCACACTATTCAATTAATGTGTAATTTGTTTCACCACTTAAATATATCTATTCCAAGAGAAATGGGATCCGAAAAATAACAAAAACAAATATTATACAGATATATAAGTGGAAAATTAATACTTTCTATTGATATTTCTGATGATATTAACAACCTGTTTGAGTGTAGAATAAAAATTTAATAAATTTACACGTAAAAAATTGTAAATTGTTGCACAGAATTTCATAAATATTATACATTTCTTAGAATGATGATAATTAAAAAAAAAATAATGATAATATTGTAACGAATAAAAGCTGTAAATATCCATTCAACGAAAGTTCTTCTTAACATTCTTACATTTTTAATCCAAATGAATTCGTATCAATATTTGTTGATTAGTCTGATAAAATTATAATACAGTCATAAAGTTGCAATTTCATTGACAAACAATTAATTGATTGTGAATTAGGGTATAGAATTGCAGGTGTCAGTAGGGGCGGCAAATGTGTAAATCCGCCACTAATTCTTACCACAATTTTGTATTTATTAAATGTATTTCCTTCATAGGCTTGTTTTAATTATTATGTAACAGTTTCTTTTTACTATCTCGAAAGACGTGTAAGTTTCAGCACTATCAATTTGTCACTGAATCAAATGATTACAATAAAAATTCACTACCATTTTGAACTGACTTTATAAGATTACATAACATGCCAATGAAGTTGTTCTATTCATAAGATGATCATTCCCCATATCAAATTTTATGCTAATGACGTGTGTAAAGAATATATGCAGGTCTTCGACACTACACTAATATCGACCATCAATCTTTTTTTAAACAGTTTAAAGACCAGTACAAGTTTTTATCTACAGAGTGAATATTAAAACAGTGATAAGAATAAACAGGCTGCTTCGAAAAAAACTAATTGATCTTTTTTAAAACGACCATTATATGTTACTGTTACCTATTAATTTTGCAGATAAATTTGCATCTTTATATGAAATGTATCAGTTGTTAATTAAAGTTAATATTTAGTCTAGTTCATTTTAATTAACGTGAAAACGAAGCGTACAAAAAACAATAAATGTTCGGGTGTAACTAAAAAGTCAAATACCACAGCATCATTATTAGGTTGTTTGTTGTTTATGCCAAATTAAAAGATCGTTTAGTAAATAGTTAAAATATCAATGAACTTTTTAATATTCAAATCTATTCTATTATTCGGTTGGATTTGAACCACTTTTTCGTAAAATGCTCTGAATCAAAAATAACTTACTATCTACAAAAATACAACTGTCTGTTACTACGAAAAATTAGAATGACTGTTGAGTTTTTATGAGATACCTACACGTTAGAGAATACTATTTATAAAAACCAATGTCAAGTGGATATATATGTTTTTTTATCTACACAACATACTCTCACCGTAAGGAACGAAAAAGATAAAAAACTAATGGGGTTTCTGATTAAAAGGACCCTTTATTGCGTAAAAGATCAATAATATTAATAAGTGGTTAATTATAAGACATTAATTACCAATATCAGTGGTGTAGTGGAGGAGCGTATTAGGGTTGAAAGCAGACTACAAAGGTGATGGCAAAACCAAGAAACTTTGTTTAATGACAGGAAACATTAAAAAAACTGTAACTGTTAATGAGTATGCAATGCAAACAGGGTTAATAATTTTTTTTGAGTCAAGGACTACTGAAACACAATGAATATTTAAGTATATAAAAATATACTATTCTTATAACTGTTTTGTTATAACAAACGGAACTTGATAACTTAAAAAACTGGTGAATCCAATAAAATTGAATTTGTTCTTCTGAAAGTTTATAAACCAAATTGATATTTTTAAATCGCTGAATGTACTGTAAGCATAACAACTTCGAAGCACAAAACGGTTATCAAAATCTATCCTAGACATCCACAGATAACCCCTAACACGATGATATGTGCTTTGGTAAAACAAAATTATTTTTTAGCGTTTCAGCTTTAACATACTCTTCTATTTCATAATATGGCGTGCAAAAATTAAACAGACAGATGTTCTACTGGTCACTTATGGATTAAATATAAGCATTTTCTATTTATATTTTTGTATCATGTAACAATTTACTAAACGATGATGCCTACTACCATTGTGATTTCATGTAAAAGAATATCTTTATATCCTGTTCGTAAGTAACCAGATCTGTATGCTGATTATAGACTGGTAGACAGATTGGTAGAAGCTCAACAACAACGTTCTCATTCGTGTATCTTAGAGGACACAAAGAGTTCCAGCAGAAATAAGTAAAATTAATGCAAAATTGAGGCTAAACAAATTTATATTTTACGAAAAATCTCTCCTTGTTCGACAATTTTATTATTTCTGTTGCTATATATTATAACACGATAGAGTTAAGCACCGACTTTATTATCAATAAACAAGCTATAACTACTGCAAATGTCCTAGTAAGGGTTGATATTGTAGAATCAATGTATAGGCGATTTTTTTATCGCTGCTAATGTAAAGTTTATAATTATTAGATAAAATCCATTAAAAATATTGGCCTAAGGGCAGGTAAGGGTTTAATGAATTTGGGTTGGTAAAAATTCTCAGCTTGGTTCTGTTATAGCAATTGCTTTTTCAGAAGTTAAGTTTATTTGGCCTTTATCTGTCCTTATGTAAATTTTAAACTTTATACTGGCAGTAAATCATTTACTGTCACGTACATTTTTTACACATTTACCCTACAAGATCAACCTTTATTGGAACTTGGAACCCTTGATGTACTTATCTCTAGTTTATTAATAATAAAATCGGTGTTTAACTGTTGTTTTTTTAACAGTGTCAGAGGTGAGAAAATGGTCGAATTAAGGCGAAATTTTTCGTAAAATTAAAATTTATTTTCACATGTTTGATCACAAGGGGACTCCTCAATTTTACAATAATTTTACTTATTATCTCTGATGTAAGAGAGTAAGAAAAATATTCTTGAACTTCTGTCATCGGTAGATATATTATTACTATAGAACTACACTTTCCGTATTACTGTTAGATTTTTAGTATCATACTAATATTATAAAGACGAAAGTTTGTGAGTGTGTGAGTGTGTATGTTTGTTACTTCTTCACGTCTAAACGGCTGGAGCGATTTTAATAAAATTTGGTATGGAGTTAACTGACACCCTTGATTAACACATAGGCTACGTTTTACTGCGGGAAAATATCAAGTTTGTGCGGAAATTCCGTAATTTTTAAAGATAAAAGCTTAAAACTTATTTAATAGGCTTTTGATTAGATATAAATAAATACGACATTCAATGTTTGTAAAAAATTTACCCTAAAGGGGATAAAATTAGCCGATGAAAGTTTTTGTGCAATGATGTCGTCCAATAAGCTTACGGCCCAGAAAATTAAAATATAGAAGAAAAAAATTTTAAATGCTGCCGAAAGTCACTATTCCACGCAGTGGCGTAACTATACCATTTGAGGCCCGTGGCCCAAATTCTTTTGATGGGGTCCTATCAGTAAAAATCGTCACGTTGTACTCAGTTTAATTTTAATAAACTTCGAGATTTTCAGCGTACTCAATTACACGTTGTATATTGTATATGTCCCACTAATAGCCATAGGCCCTCCTCTCTTAGGCGAGAGGGAATGGTCTGTAGTCCCCACGCTAGCCCAATGCGTATTGGAGACTTCACATTCATCCATAGAACATAATATATCAATGCATTCATCATCTATTCGCCAGCTTTTCGGTGAAGGAACAACATCGTAAGGAAACCTGCATACATTTACAATGAAATAAAAATAACAATTTAATTTCAATAAGATACTTATTAATAAATATTTTTTTTCGAGTTTTCTGTTCCGCAAAAGTGTCTATAACATCATCAAAGTTTAAAGATCGAGCCATAGAATTTTCTATAGACAGAATAGCCAAGTTACATAACCTGTCTTGTCTCATAGAGTTTCTTAAATAGGTTTTTATCAATTTTACTTTTGAAAATGATCGTTCAGCACTAGCAGTAGTCACAGGAAATGTAAGAAATAACATTAATGCAGTGCATACTTCAGGAAAGCGGCAGGACATAAAATGAGTTTTTGTTATTAATAAATCAGCAAGGTCTCTAATACATCAAGATTTTTCTATTTCATCTCTGAAAGTGGATCGAAAACTGAGAATTTCTCTGGCAAATGATTCAGGTATGTCTTTTTTATATATCTCAACAAATTCTAGAGCTTTTTTAATAGATCAGTGTCATTTAAAACTTTTAAAGTGGAAAGCTGCAAAACACTGAAATTTGTAACAATTTCATTCATTGGAAGGAAACGCGATTTTAGCTGGTTTCTCTTCCTCTGACGAGTTTTAGAAAATTCAGGAGTGATGGACCATTTTTCTGCTACACTATTTGCTTCCATTTTTAAATTTTCAAATTAATGTCGATACCTTTCCAAGACAAATTTTCAAACGTTTTAAAGCATTTGAAAGATCGGTCGCTTTAGACTGAAATGCTTTAGAGGATGCATCGATAGTAAGTAGGATCTTGGAATGGAAAACCAATAACATAATAAAATTGTAGTTTTCAATCTTCTTTTTGAGCGAAACAGCTTCATTTCTTTCATCTGATTTGCAATTTAACAGAATTGTTATCGTTAGCGCTTTTTGGACTTCAACAAGCCGAACTTTTAAAGCAAAAACGGCATCATAACGTCCTGCCCATCTAGTAGGATTTAATGTTTTAATGTTATTAACTTGAATTTAATGTATGTAAAAAAATATTTTTGAGCTCGTGGCCTCTTGGGTCGGGGGCCCGTGGCATTTTGCCAGCCCTGTCACCCTATTGTTACGCCACTGATTCCACGCGGACGAAGCCGCGGACATAGCTAGTAATTCTGTATAGTTAATTGTTTGGACCATTTAAGTCTTCTTGTTATTTGTATTTCTTTCTGTGTGCCAATGTCCAGGTTTTTGCGAACCAGCTAACTTGTTTTTCTTAGTATTAGAAAGTGGTTAAACGACCCTTTGCAGGTACCGGTTACTTTAAGAAACTGTCTATTTTGTACATCAGAAGGAGTTGTTAAGGTTAAGTCGTACTAGAACTGCCCTCTAACTTTGGTATCTTTTTTCCTGTCGTTCATTTTTTTGTTAAAGTTTAATCGTTCTTATTATCAATATACTGCGTTGAAAGCAAATCTGCTAGTTATTTATTTGAAAGCCACCACCTACCAAATAAATATTCAACAAATATTTTCGTATTAGGGGCTGTTCATAAAATACGTCACGCTAAAATTGGCTTTTTTTGACCCCCTCCCTCCCGGTTGTCATGCTGTGCCACTTTCTGTAACCCCCCTGTAAATATTACGTCACAAAAGCTAAATTTATTTTCATAATAAAATTTAAATAAATTAATAAATATATTTAGTAACGAACAAATAAATAATATTTGTATTTATCAGAAGTCCAAGGATTCTGTAAAAATTCAGTAAAATTTTTTGATGAACGGCAAACGTCACGTTGCCACAGACCCCCCTGTCCTCCCTTGTCACACTCAGAAAGACCCCCCGCCCCTTGTATGCGAACGTATTTTATGAACGGCCCCTTACTGAAAGGATAACATTTTCCTATTCTATACAGGACCAAGATGTTTTAAAATTCATTTTCACGTTCTATTCATTCGTAATGGCATGTACCCCTTATTATTCCCGCAACGATACGAATAAAAGATCCCATATCACTTGAAAATTCTGAAAGCACCTATCGCCATCGGCTAAAACTTGAAGAAGTAAATGCACGACGCACAAAAACGAGTAATAATAACGATGTCGATGGCAGAAAGCAAAGGAACGGTGCGTGTAAACGTGAGCTGCTGTCGTTTCTCCCCCAACCCCGCATTAATATTGGTAACCTTCTACTACGCGAGGGTGATGACGTGGGTTGCAGACATGCGAACTCAACCCTCAAGATGTGGATGCTGAACGTAACGAGGGTTGCTACGCGCAGGAAACTCAGGTCTTGAGCTCGAGCTTAAATGATCTATCCCAGATTTTACTGCAAAATTATCGTTAGCACCGGTTGCCGATTTACAGACTGAAACCGTACAATATAACAATCAGTGATCATGGAAACTGCCGTGTAAAAAATCCTTGTTGCAAAAGCATACAATAATAGAAAATTGAAGGAGAAAATACGTCAAAATGAAATAGAGAGAAATTTAATTTGTAGCTCCCAGAAATTAAAAGTCAATAGTGGTAAAAAATACAGTGTTGTTCAAAAGTATTTTTTAGAAAAACGCTCAAACACGTTAAGTAATTGATTTAAATTTTTGTTCGTTTTTCTGTGATATTTTCATCTCCCTCTCTGCAACTTCTTAATCTCTAGCTACCTCAATTTTTCTTTTTCTTTCAGATGGTAACTCAGGTTATATAAGGGAGGTTCTTCTAAAACTCAATCTGCTAATACCAACTAAAAAGGGTCTGTTCATTTCGTTTCAGTCAAAACAGTCATATTTTTTTAAATTAAAATTAATTGTAAATTAGTAACTTACATCCTTGTTCTATTTTTTAGGCCCCACTATTAATTATGATACCTACATTGTTTCGTTCAAATACCCGCGTAGAAAGAAATCCAAGTTGCCATATCTACAGATCAAGGGGGTGCTTGGATGGGGATAAAAATATGACAAAAGACGAACGAATGTTTCAGCATTTTTCTAAAAAATAGATCGTACAGAAATTATCAATTATGTACGCTACTTTTGAACCCTGTATATAACGATCTAATGCCTGATGGACGTTTATAAAAGAAACACCCCCCGATTAACAATGGAGTCGTTTTCTTTTAAAAATTCGTTGAACTGATTTTGATTACGAGCCCTAGCAACTAAATGCTTCAACATTTGAGGATTATAATAAATTAGCTATACCCGCGACTTCGTCCGCGTGGAATAGTGACTTTCGGCAGCATTTAATTTTTTTTTTCTTCTATATTTTTATTTTCTAGGCTGTAAGCCATTTTGCCGACGTCATTACACAAAAACTTTCATTCCTTATGTTTGCCCCCTTTAGGGTAAAATTTTTATAAACATTAAATGCGTATTTATATCTAATCAAAAACCTGAAAAATAAGTTTCAAGCTTCTATCTTTACAAATTACGGAATTTCCGCACAAACTTTACTATTTCAACCCCTTACAACCCTTTTTTCGCATTAAAAAGTAGCCTTTGTGTCCTTTATCAGGCTCTAGACTATCTCTGTACCAAACTTCATTTAATTCGGTTCAGTAAATTTTAGGCGAGATTGTGTAGCATTCAGTTACTTTCGCATTTATAATATTCCACGAATTCATTTTCATCGATTTTCCCATGGGAATAAGATATTTTCCCGCAGTAAAACGTAGCCTATGTGTTAATCCAGGGTGCCAGCTAACTCCATACTTAATTTTATTAAAATCGTTTCAGCCGTTTGGACGTGAAGAAGTAACAAAAATACACACTCACAAACTTTCGCCTTTATAATATTTGTGATAATTCTGGTTTTTTGATCGAGAACATGATTTTTACTCAAAATATTTTTATTTTGTTTAATTCAGGTATACTTGTACTGAGAACGCTTTTTTTGTGGATTTGAATTGAATTAAAGAAATGCACATTTAAAAAAATATTAATTTGACTTAGAACTCACAATTAAATTGTATTCGATCAAAAATTTAAGAAACATGGTAACTTCACATTTTCTGAAATATACCTACACGCCTTCAAATTAACAAGAAATGTTTGCTTCCTGTGTACTTTTAGAATACAACAAGTTAAGGATTTTACCTGACGATTTATTTTTCTTGTACTTAATCGAATTTTATGCTCATAACAATTTAAAAGCGAATAGAAATAATTCCTTAAATTGCTTTTCAAGGAAAATGTACTCGTAATTTGTCTCCAAGGTCTCGAAATCATCTACTAAATATTTCATAAATTAGGTACTTAAATATTAAGGACAACCTCCGTAACCCTGTGAGGCTATTGTATAGCAGAAGAACACAACAGGATTGATTCTCAGCACAGCTGCAGGTTGCAGGTAATTTTTGCAGAAGATAATACACCTAAGTACCTATACCTTTCTACAAGAAGATAAACCTGTTTGCTGTTTTAGAAAATCTTTCCTAATGATTATAGATTTTCTACCTGAGTTTATTGTCTACTTCTAACTTTTAAATAACAAAATCATCTTCACAGCCTAATATGAGCTTCCTATGCAGGACCCGACATATAACATACTCACAATTTCTACTTTTTGTATGCCCTTTTTCAAAGACATTAAGGAAACAAAAGAGACCATTTAAAAATTCATCAGAACTTTTTGGTGAGGATAAGCGGATGGTTTTGGTCTTGCCCGTATGTTTTAAATTAGCCCCTCTTGCCAAGGTTATTTTTTGTGAAATGAGTCGACTATGTAGATGTATATTCAGAAGACTCGTTGGGGTCTATTCATATTTATAGCTGCTGAACAAACCAAGAAAATAGAAATAAAAGTTTTACCGCCTGCCGCCTCTAAACTTTTCTTTTTCTTAAAGTCTCGTCCTGGTCGATGTACCGCACGTTTGACCTCTCTTTGTGTGTTAAGTTAAATTCTGAACGTCTGCCTGTTTTAATGCACATATGGTACGTACATACGTGCTCATAATGAAAAATTGGCGCTAAGAACACAGCATAAGTAACAGATAAAAAGGGTTTGCATATAACAATTATTTTTAGCTGGACAGTTGTAAAACTTTTGGTTTGATAAAGAAAAAGTTTGAATGTACCTATTAAAGCTTTTTATATTTTTGAAAAAAGTCATCATTCCCAGAATTCAGATAAAATAAATGCCATAATAGAGTAAATCACATTAGGGGTTGTTTTAAGAAACACATTTAAGGAAGAATTACGTACCATATTTTACGTAGTTTATATTAATTTAACGTAAACTCAAATAATCACGATCACGATTGACATTGACATATTGCATTGTTGACCATTTTCGATGGATATTAAAACTGATAGCCCAAAGTTGTGTTTGTTGCATTTACCCATTATATGAAAATTCTGTTGTTATGTTACTGGGTAAAATGTAACACTAGTGTTGTTGATATTGTACAAGGCTCTTGATGTTTATCATGGGCACATCGTACATCGCACTTACTACTTACGTATACAATGTAAGACCACACTGAAATGCTTAGCTTGTTAACTGAATAATACACATGTACCTATTTAAAACAAATTACGTACAGGAGATGGGAATTGCATCAACAAACAATCGGCGATCGCGTTTAAAGAGCAAAAGAAAAAATAAACAGATTCTTCCTTATATATTTTGAAATAATCAACATTTGACTACTAAGGATGGTGATAATATATAAAAAAAAAATGTAAAAAGTTAGAAATGTGCTATCAAAATTAACGGGGAAAACGATTGCTAGGAGGATGGTAGGACACCTTAATCGAAATCTAATAAATTATTCGACTTCCTTATTGGTAATACATAATATAAGCACACAGGCAGGCAGACACTTCCGGCTGAGCCTCATTTATAATGTAGAATAATTAAACAATATCTACATGAAAGTAGATCAATGGAACATCTTTACTTCAGTTTCCGTTCTTTGAGAATATTGCTGCTCCAATTTTTAATGAAAAATCATAAAAATAAGGTATAAACATAAAAATTAAAATAATAAAGATCAAAATCTCAATTTCACATTCACTGCTCCAAAGGAATAAAAATATACGTGTTACTTAAATTAAAACTTTTGAAGCAAACCGAATTGTTTATATACAAGCTGAAGTGGATTAACTTAATATTTTATGTTTGATTCAATTTAGTTGAAGAATTGGAAACACGCTTGTACGGTATTCCTAATTCTACCAAAATTCACCCCAAACAAAACGAAAGTTTAACTACTTTTTTAGTAAAATACAGAACGCAACTTTCAAATTAGTATAAATTAAAAGTAACTAAGTTTTCTTTATGAGAAAAATTAATTGATAAAATGAGGTCAAAATGGCCTCCTTTGGAAAATTGTACCCTTTCTCTTCACTACATAATATTGAGTTGTTTTAACCATGGTGCATTTTTCTTGCAGTTTAATTTTTGCATTTTTATACCTACACTCAAACTCGAAGTCAAATTAAAATAGTTGGCAATAGCATCAACTACAAGACATACGTGTAAATTTTACATTAAAGCTCGCACTCTCGAACTTCTATTACTCAACGTATATCAAGTTAGGACGACAAAGTTATTTTTCCGATTTTTGACGCACTATAATTTGTCGCTAATTTGTTACCAAATCAAAAATTTGTCCCTCGTGCCGTTTAGCCATAATCAGCTGGTATGCTAGCTTGATATTAAGCGAGCACTACACATAGTGTACCTTGAAAAGGAAATGTCGTAGGATATTACACTAAAGACCATAATTTGTCGCTGAAAAGTGACACATTCAACGAAATTGTCGCTAGTCTTATCTTCAATTAATAAGCGAAAAACTGCTGGAAAGCCATCAAACAATTAATTAAGGAGTTCTTTATTATATTTGTTAATCAGCTGGTATGCTAGCTTGATATCAATATCAGCTGATTATGGCTAAACGGCACGAGCGGCAAATTTTTGGAATTGGTAACAAATTAGCGACAAATTATAGTGCAACTCAGAAATCGGAAAAATTACTTTGTCATGTTAGCTTGATATACGTTATAAGTCGAATTTTTTTGGAGAATCCCTTAATAACGCCTGTTTGAAATAGTGGTGAGCAGTTCAGTTTCTACGATTATTTGTCATCAAAACGTACTTTAAACAACTTTAAAAACTTTGAGAAGAACGGATGATTTTAATTGCATCGACAATAAAATTTTTCGTGAAACTTATTAGATTTGTCTTTTCTCTTTGTTTTGATATATTTCACAAAAAGTGCACTACTCAAAGTTAACGTTTTAAAAACTTTGTCTTTTGACCAAAACTTAGATCTTATAAAACAAGTGGAAAGTGGTGCACCGAAAAAAAGATATTCCCTTACATATTTACTACCTACATCCATCTGTAGAACATGAAATTAATAGATACATAATGCAAATACTGATTTACATAAAATAACGACAATAATATATGTATTTTTTAATATTCAATAGCTCGAAGTTTAAATATTTTGACTTTTTTGCGTTAGATGGTGATTCGAATTATTGAAGTTCAACTGTAGGTGCTTATAAAAATTCTTTCCACAATAGGAATTCACTTTAAAACGATCATCTATCTTCAAGTATTTCTGAATTAAACAAAAAAAAAAACAATAATCCTAAATCATAAGGTCTGAAGTTTATTAAACTTTTATCATGGCGCGTATGTTATATCGCAGAATCATTCATTACATTAGGGCGTGGCTCAGACAACGGGAGCCACATAAATTGCATAAATGCATCGCGTCTCACGTATAAAAAGAATGCGCTCAGAATCTGCAATCTATTTTATATCATCTAAATTATGTACCTATGTACCTATTTCTAATAAGTATTAGTAACTGACATCTACTGAAGTTAACATAACGGTACTCGTACTCATTGCTTTATATATCTAGAAATAAATTGTTACTGTGGAACTATTATATTAGTATCAAGTATCAGAAAATCATCACCGACTAGGTACAGCGCTACCCCATATTTTGGACAATGTTAGAATAAAAAATACTTTAAATAGTTTCTGAAATAAACTGTATTATTTTTCTTTAACCATTGAAATCCAGAAGTTCATTACATATAATATATATGATAATATAATTTAATAGGAAGGTTGATTTTACATCAAGACAGTTAAATTTAGAAGTAGATGGTGATCACGTTCTAGAGCTATTGGATTCACACAATAAGGAGAAAGAATAGAAAAGTATTACGAAGAGAAAGATATTGAACCACCAGGTTCTTTAGACACAGTTCCATCAGAAAATTAAATGATGGTTGCAAACTTGGCAGTATGTTTTTGTTTGATTGTAAATGCATGAGACACGTAGAAAAAAAAATAGACCACAAAAAATTGAGCAATTGAGCATTTCTGTTATAAAAATGGGAATAAAAATTTATGAGGCTGTTCCGAGAAAAAATCGTGTAAGAAGAAAAAATCATCAGATCACATTGTAACATTTTATGAAGTCTTCTACATCAAAAAAGTTTGGACTACATTTTTGTCTTTCCTTCACACATAACTTGTGTTATCTAAATGTTTTTTAAATTATTTTCTTTGGTTTCTAATTTGTATGCATTTATTAGATTGTCTTAATAAATCAAAAGAAGAGATTAATTCATTCGTCATATGTACATTTTATTCATATTGAAAGAAAATTGGTCGACCTCACACGAAATCTAGTAATAAATAATACGAATTTGTACCTTAATCATGGTAATGCATCATTCAACATAATAAATAATATAATTAAATAAAAACACGAAGTTAAATGTGTTTTCTTCCATACGTTACAATACCAATTTATCTAAGATTATTAGGTACTTATTGTCCAATAAGTTATTTATCAAATTTTCCTGTTGATCCCAATCTTAATTAGTAGTAGTAGAGCTTTATTAATCCCCAATACATTTTTCCTCCATATCTCCTTTCTTGTGCCCCCTTCCGGTAATTCTCTCAATTTTTCTTCATATTTTACAACCCTTCTTCTTGTATTTTCCACCATTTTCCCACTTTTTGTTTCCCTTCTTAAGATGTAGTCTGGGGTACTTCTTTCTAAGCGCAACACCAATTTTATATACCTTTTATAAATATTTTCTACTATTCTATACTCTTTTCATCCCCATATCTCGACTCCATAAAAGATTATACTTTTTACCACCATTCAGCTGCAAGCATTTTTTTTTCCAAGTATTTTTCCAATGTTTTTGTCTTTTCCCCCTCATTGCACCCCAACTTGTCGCAATTAACACTACATATATTATCCGCGTACGATATTGTCCATATCTTTTTCCTTCCTATCACTATTCCCCCCTCATTTACTTTACTTATTTTTTCTTCTAAATCATTTATATATATGTTAAATATCTTAATTAGTTAACCATTTTCTCTTTAAATTGTCTTTTTCTTTACTTGTTTTAATACCTATTAACTCGACAGCCTGGCTAGCTATAAATAATTGATGTACATATATATGTATTTTGTATATTTACGATTCCGCTAGATCTTCATTATTTCTCGAAATTCCAGAAGGAGAAAATTGTTAGAAGATTCACGTGTATCGCGATGGGAGGTTGGCCAAAAATAACCATTGATGTTTCTGTACACATACGCGCCTTTTTTGTGTGCAAGAAAGCATACAAACGAGCATACACGCATACATAATATACAAGTACAAAAGTTCTTTGGAGTCCTTTTGTTCTTGAAATAGAAAGCGTTGTTGCAAGGGTGACAAACGCAACACATGTACATACATATGACCCGAGAAACATGTAGGTATAGTACGAAAAATGTAAATATTTGTTATTACTCATGATCAGAGAATGAACATTTGACAGGAAACGTGGCATCTGTCGAAATTCTTTTATAAGAAATAGTTAATAGTAGTCAGCCAGTAAAGGAAGAATAGAACTGGTAAATTACTATAATCTAAAAACACGACAAAAATGATTCTAATAAATTATTGATAGAACAAAGAAGTAACAAAATTACTCGTTGTGTTTGTTCTAATTAAAATAACAAAGGGAGATAAATGCTCAACAATTGTGTAGTGCAGCGTAAAACTGAAACGCTGCTAATATTCTTGATGTTACGGTAAAATTTACACTTCCTTTTGATTACATAAAAGCCCATTTTCCGTTGTTTCGTGGTACTTATTTATATAACGTAATCATTTTCTTTAGATTAACCGATAGCGAAATGTATTTAACCTAATAGGTTAATTTTGTGTTACTTCTGACCAATGCAATATAAAAACAATAGTAAAAAGAGATGGTGAGGTTTTCAAGTATATTATTTTATACCTATACCCCCCTATAGGTAAGTTCCAGTTTTCCTGTACAATAAATTTGTTTTTAGACGTTACAAAACAACGTGCTATAGACAAGAGTTTATTGCACGAGGCAGTCAATAAATCACCTGCCTAAACTTTACATGGAACATAATGAAACTCGAAAATTTTGAATACGTGATTTAATAACATAATTAATGTTCACTGCTAAAACAAAAGCGTCATGTGTCATGTCGCAAGAAAACTGAACAAGAAGTGGCAGGTGTCGTAGAATTTGGATGGAAATGGGACACAAAAAACGACTCCAAAATAACAATAGCCAGACCGAAACAAATGAGGAACAGCTTTTTGCAATATTGAAATAGATTTTGGATACAACACATACATAGGTATCATTTTAAACACATATTAAAATAAATTCTGTATGTAGGTATCTACAGTAAACTTCTATTTAACGAAAAATTTCTTAAAACGTAAAAATTGTTAAGATTTGTTTGGTTTACATAACATTATTATCCATATTTTGAAACACTCTGCATATCGTAGCAAATACTCTCAATAGCGAAACGGTTCTTGATTGAGTGAGGCAAAATGAGGAGGCTATATTTCGAAAACTAGTGGGTACAGAAATTCATGAAAAAAAAATTAGCAAAGTGGATACGAAAAACTGTTGAAAATTATTATATTTAAGTTCTGGATTTCACTGCAAGGGGGTGCAAAAAACCTCTCCGAAAACTCCCATTTTAAGCTATAACTTTAATAACATCATTAGAAAGCTTAAAAAATCGCAAAATTTCTGTCTCAGGCTTATTGGCATACCGACCTCAATAAGAGGTGGGGGGGGGGGTAAAATTGCTAGGGGACGTAATTAACAATAATAACAGTTTCTTTGATTTTGTCACAAAAATTTAAATCATAAGGTATAATTTTGATATCACAATCGGAAAGTAGATTAAATTTGCAAGGTATAACGTTAAAACCGCAGTTCGATATCTTCGCCCGTTTCGGTGTTATTGTTAGTAATACTTTTTCACACGTTAATCGAAAAAAAAATGTGGTAGGTAGTTTTGTAGGTAGATTAGTAACATTTAGTTTCCATTTGTCACAATGCGTGCATCCCTTTAGGTACACTTTGGCTAGTCCAAATCATGCACCATATTTCCTGGTATAAATTAGCGGATTTTGGGTGAGAAATTGAACCGCATTTGAGCAGATATATGCCTATTTTATTAAATATTTAAATATCACATTTTCTGTCTTTGTAAATCTTGTAGTTAGCAATCAACGTCATTAATTGACAACGGTAATTAGTTATTAGTATTAATTTGTCTAAACCACAAATGTAAACAACAAGTCATCATCATTTCAAATGCAGTTAAAATTAAACATATGTACATAATCGTATAAATAATGTAAATATGTACAAAAGTTAAGTACACACTATTGACATAGCAAACAGCAAACATAGTACCATCATTAGTACCTATACCATTGTTAATACTTGGTTTATTTACTGTTTATAATACATTAAGTATATTATAATAAATACATAATAATGTTTAAATAGTCATGAACTTGATTATCTACAGTTTTGTATGAACATTGCACATACATAACTAAGTAGGTACCTACATCATGCACAGATTAACGAGAAATTAACTGTACCAACGTTGCCTGATGATAAAAAACCACGGTGCATAACAACAAACATTTTGATTAAACGTGAATAGGTACCTATTACACGAAAATATTTTAATTAAATCTGAAAACACTATCTCACAGACAGACAGCACGATGTTAAATGGCCAAACAATAGTTTATATCTGGCCTTGACTTTCCTTAACAGAGTTTATTCATATCGTTTAACTACTCCGCTCGTAAAATTGTATCATATCTTGTATGAATTATGCTACCAAACAATTTATTTAATATTTATACAGTTTGGCTACCAGATGTGTGCTAAAATCTAAAATGAAGCAACAAATGCACAAAATATTGGAAACTTCAAAACAGATAAATGTTACATATTTTATATTTAAATACCTAAATATTATATTAAATTAATATTTTTTAAAAGAATTACTTGCTGTACGTATAATGAAATAAATAATATTATAGGCGTTGGTAACAAGAAAAAAGAGATACTTTAATTCTGTATCTCTGCAAAATAAGATTATGGCTAAACCTAAGATATTACACAAAAAAAAGTTAGAGAACGTTTAAGCGTACAACGAAGATGCTTAAAATAGCTCAATATAATTCAGTGAATACAAAGATTCCTGTGAGTCAATGCAAAACATACAAGCATAAAGCCGGTCGAGAACATGACGACATTTGGTCGTAGTCGCGGGAATAAAATTCTTTAAGTTATCTATATCTCTTCGTTTGATAACTTACCGGGTAATACATTCCATGAGGAGGAAGAAAAAAAGCCCCTGCGCCCCACAGTTTGAAGGTTGTTAGAAACTCGATGTCATAAAACACTGCACGAAGCAAACGCTTGAAATTTGTTTACAAATGGAGCACTTTCGTCGGCATACAAACCAAAAGTTGATTAAGCAACGCCCGACTAGGGTGCGAAACAAGCTCAACTACCCCGGCTGCGGCAGAGGGGCATGAATACACATGGTGGGGTCAACCCGATCAATGAACGGAGAATCGTGCGCATCATAAAACGATCTTGCCCGAATCAACTCGCCGCGAAATTTAATGTGTGAGAGTAACTTCTACATACTTATAACAACAATAAATAATATCTAACAAAATATTGCATCTCCTATCCGCCATTGTAACAAATGTGGAGTATAACGGTTGTTGGATAACTGGAGTGCAGTGATACTGGCAAATATGAGGAAAATAGGAAAAAAGGAATCATACCCATATTTCATAGTTTAATCGTTGCCACTCTAAGTCCATTTCAATTTTCAGGAGTTCCTTGAAACACTTTTTAAGGTTTTTAGGCTGCATTTTCGTTAGAAAAAGCGTGACACCATGTGAATCGTTAACGGATAATTTTGAAAATGACAAACAACAATGTAATACAGGGGGGGCAACGAACAAACAAATAAAAAATAAATGCATTGTTGAAAAGGTGCATTCATTTTTATTTAACGCGAGATCACACATTGTTAATCGGCGAATATAAAAATGGTTACCAAATAAGCATGGGCGTTCTACAGGTTGTATATACACATATAACTGTTGAGAAAGAAGAGTTAGATTACGAAATATTAGGTAGGGAGAAGCCACTGACATTGAAAAAATGCTCGAAATACCGGTTTATCCAACGCGTCTTAACCTTGCATAGACATTTCTTTAAAATACGAATTAAATCAATCATTAGGAAAACCTTGTAAATGTAATCTATGCCTTTTATACCACACACATTTAATTAAATGCAACAGAATTAGCTATTGATAGCTAATTGTAAATCACATTTTCATCAATAATAGTACAATTATTAGCATACCAAAATATAAAAAAGTAAAATGCTTTCATAATAAACACCACGCATTTATTTATTACCTATCTAACTAGTGCTCACCTGGTTTAGTGAAGAATTCGCTGATAACAAAAAACACAATAAAACAAATTAGAATCCGCAAGTGGTTGGCGCCATAAGCAAAAGCAACAAATCGACAATTGATTATGATTTCATAGAAAATGATTTTTAGAAGTAAGGGGAAGCTGAAGGTGGTAGGGTTGAATAGAGTTTAATGAGAGAGATAAAATAATAATAAAGTGCGCGCGCACTTATCACCTGAATATATGCGGTCATTACCGGCTTTAAGTATTGATTCTATTACCTAAAATTTTTAATATTACATTAATTTCTGGTTATATTTTTTTAAAATCGAGAATAATGAAATTTCAAACGTTTTTGCTTTTTTTAGTCTGTCTTATTAGTGATACTTTAACTAAAAAGGTGACCTATTCATTTACCGAATTTCCTTATAAGGAATCAACTAAAAATGTAGGTACTTAATTTTGTAGATGTAGAAATTAAAATATAACTTTTTTTTCAATTTTAATTTTAATTTAATGTTTTAATTTTTTTTCCTTATCGTTAAACGCTTTTTTTAAATTACTAGGAACTGACTTATCAAGAGGCAGAAGGGGTGTGTAAAAGTGGGTGTGCAGAACAAAAGGGTTCTTCATTTATACTATGCGTAAGAAAATGCATATCTCCCACATGTTTCAAAGAAGTTTATGAAAAAGATCTGGTATTAAACTTTCTAAGTATATTTAACAATATGTTTAGTAATTACTTTTCAAACCTTTTCAGATTGAAGAGGGCGAAATCGATGTCAGGTTCAATTCATTTAAGGGATGTTTTATTCAAAGGATTAATAGATTTTAGATTTGTGTCACTCATTTTAAAAATTGTATTATAAAGTTAAATAATCATTTGTACTATTCTCTTAATTATTAATTTATGTTTGGAATATAATCTTAACTAGATAAACAAATTTTTGTATATATTTTGAAAAATATGAATGAAAGATTAAAATTCTACGGTGTTTTGCTTATAAAGGCAAAATAACATTTCTCATTAAAAAAAGAATTATAGGCAACCAGTTGTGCTAATACCTTTTTCGGAATTTGTCACTAGTGGCGCCCTCTTTTGGAGACTGTGTGAAATATGTAGTAAATATGAGCACCAGGTACAGGACCGTAATCAAAAATTATTAGTTTGAAATATTTTTAAGAAACAAATAATAAAATAAAAAGATACATATGAAGACAAACTGTTAATTAAAAGTTTCCTCAAATAATTTTATTTTTAAACTTGTGGGGAAATGCCGCACATTGCAGCTAGTTATGTAATAAAATGTAATATTTAAAAAATTATTTTCCAACTGAAAACCAACAATATTTATTAACGTTATAAGTAAACAATTTGTGATCTGTTTTATTATTCGTGTCCCAAGAGGTTTTCTTTTGAGAACGTTGGAAATTAATATATGAAACGTGTAACAGACACAGAGAATAAAAGATACAGGACCGTAATTAGGAAGTTTTCAGTAATTTAGAAATATTGTAGACTCTTACCTAAGGTTAATGTAGGAAATCTAGAAGATAATCTTTTCGTATTTCTTGTGGTGGAAGATGAACATGAATTTTCTCAAATTTGATGAATAGATGCAGAATTTGTATCGATCTCAGTCACTGTAGATTCTTTGATGGTTGGATGTAGAAGGACAATTATGGTTTAAAATGGATAGGGTCATTTCACTATACATAAAATCAAACGGAATAAAACGAAAAGCAGAAAACATTAATGGTTTTCCCTTTTAAGAGAACAAAAATGTCAGGCAGTCGTACATTCCCAAGTAGCTAACTCGTCAAATCATTTGAATGATTAAACGGTCTATCAAATACTCTGTCAAATAAAACAGAATAACACCCAATATGAGGGGTAAAATATTTCTGGAAATATTCATAGTTTTACAAAGCGATGAGAAGCCGAAAGAAAAACCTTTGAAATGGTGAAAAAGATGGAGGTGATTTATTGTCTTATTTTCTACCCATTATTTTCTTCAATCACTGATAGAAAATGCTAAAAAAAAAGAGAAGAGAAATTAATTACAATTACATAAATTATTGCTATCATATGCACATAATATTGCTACTTACTTATTAAATCTGAAAAATAAAAGAAAATATAGATTAATAAATGATACAAATAGTTCATTGTGTATTTATAAGTAAATTTTACTCACCAATTGCTTATTTTGAAATTAGAAAAATGGCACCTTTTAATGTTTAGAAAATTATAAATTTCTTAATGAACAATCTTAATTATTGAATGTGAATGAGATACGTGTAGTTGAAAGATTCAAATTAATTGTGGACAGTTAATTGTCTTGCAGTGATGACTGTTTAAGCGAAATAAGTGAAGAGCTTATTTTTTTGGTAGTACCTATTTAGATTTATTTATCTTATTAGACACAGAGCTAATACAGAGAATACATAGCAATTCAAAGTAATCTCTATTTTTAATAGCTAATTACCTGAATAAGGACACGGAATTAGTCATTATTAATAGAGTTAGAATTGAAAGGCCACAATAGTTATAACCAATTAGAACATCTTAAGGATAAAATTATAAAGTAGTCTTGAAAATTATTTGTACCTTTTTTACAATACTACTTTTCCTTATGTAAGACTCGATACCCGAGCCGCCACTTCTTTGTAAAACACTTATGAAACGAACACTATTGTAGTTATCAAGTGTGCACTTAATACTTTCACGACACTGTCTTCTTTACTAAACTACCTGAAAGACATAAAAATTTCAAATAGACTAAGTGACTATTATACATTAAAATATGTCACTGAAATCTATTTGAAATAATTTAATTATTACTTACAATGAATCACTTACTTGGTGGTTTTCAATAAGAAACCCTGAAGAAACCTCAAATTACCCCATCATTGAAGAAAATGTCTCAGTTCCTCCTGCATGTTGATTGATTCAGGATACCATAACGTTCCATCCATCCAGGATAATAGGTACCATAACATTCCATATTCCAATGGACAACACTACACTCTATATTACTCATTACACTACCGATCACGAACGACACTGACTTTTCGCGAACGCAAACTTTAAAAGACACCTACCTACATCTGACGATCGAACAATTGTTATATTATAGTAAAGGCCTGAAATAAAAAAGGGGTGTGTAAAAAAATCTGTATAATTTAAGAAACACGCTAGTAAACAATTGTATACCTGTATTTGGGCCATTGTTTTGATTTTCGAAATGAGAAATACATCTCTAGGTTATGGTCTAGCATCAGAGACTTCAGAACTGTAATAAAAACAATTAAACATTAAAAGTATATATTTCCGGTTAATATATTCTAAATTCAATTTATTAATTTTACAGTAGGCATGTGTTCGATTGGCTGGGTTTATATTAACTGAAATCTGAAAGTTTGGTAAATATGATATAAAATTTTTTTTTTACAATACTGAAAGATTATTACTGATATAAATAAAGTGTATTGAAAAAATTAAATAAGTAAATAAAGAATACCTACCACTAAATGTACTTTTTACATATTTTTTAAAATTATTAATATGAGAACCGAAAGCTAATCTCTAATTTCTTTAGTCATTAATTAATTTTTAGTAAAATAACCAAAAGTATAAATATTACTATTATAATTGAGTTTATAAACTTACTAACAAGTTGACTATTTTGTATTATATTAACTTTATTTATTTTACTGAAATGCTGGGAATAATTGACAGTGCACCTACTTAACCAAAAGCTGTTGGTGTACTGATTAATAAATAATTAAACGCGTTTGTTTACCTTTTACGTATACACATACAGGTATAATTTGAATCTGAACATTTGTAAAAATTATATACATTATTTACATTTTTATAAAAAATTGTTTATAATTGACAAAACAGACTGAATCAAAATAATAAAATGCTCTTTGTAACTGAATGAGAATGAAAAACTTGATAAAACACCTGAAGGTATTGATAAAAATACAGACAAAAAAGTTAATTATCTTAAAAACTTAAAATTACATTGTTTATAACGATATTTATAGAAAATATTTTGCCTATTTAATGAACTCGTACCTTTAGTTTTAACTTAAAAAGTTTAATTTCTTACCTAAAAACAGCAAAGTAGATATGCAGATATACAACAGCACAAATGGCAGACTAACAGACGTCGCGCCGCTTGCCGGTAGCTGCTGAAACTAATTTCAACGCACTCTTTGTTTTAAAACATTGCTTTAAAAAAATTGAATACTTTATTTATACTTTTTTTTGTTTTTAGACTGTTTATTGGGTTCCGTACCCAAAGGTATTGCTGTCAGTCTGTTATCTGTCCGTCCGTGTGTTAGGATGTCACAGGTTTCTAACTCCTACACGAAATGAGCTATAGACCTAAAAATATTATGTAGAATATTACCCAAAACCGAATATTTACCTATTTAAAAATTAAACTTAATTATTTCACACATAAAAAGGAGCAAAAAATATTTTTTTTATACCTTGGCATGTGGGATATCATTGTTTATAGCTTGTCGAGTAGAGTTTTTATTTTTTATCTTTAAAAATGATGGAATAGGGGGCCGCCAAAGTTGTCACTTCTGGACCATGGGGTCTATTTCAAAAACTAAACTAGTTAGAAATTTTAAATTTTTGTATATAATGCTCCATATACTCTATTCAAACAACAAATACCGAAAACGCCGATTTATAATGTAGTTTATCAGCTGTGACCAAAACAACCGAGTATTTTTTTTTGTTAATTCATGTCACATACGTACTGGACCCTAATAAAGCGAAGTCCCAGACTCGCGTTTGACTGGTTTTATTTTTAAACTCTTCATTTTTTTAATTTCTAGGGGCCGAGCATTTTTTATCGTTATAGAAGGTTATCATTAGATGGAGCGAAGAAATAAATCAACGAAATTCTAAATAATTAAAAAAAAAGTATTCCTCTAGTAAATACATTTACCCATTTTAATCAGTCAATTTTGCCTGACAATTTTTGTTTGTATTACCTTATGTATAGCAGTTACAAAAACAAGGCGGAGAAATTTCGCCACCTCAGATTTATTGGAACCCCTCCATAACCCCTCTATGAACTGTTATAAAACAATATTATCACACTAATATTATAAAGGCGAAAGTTTGTGAGTGTGTGAGTGTGAATGTTTGTTACTTCTTCACGTCTAAACGGCTGGAGCGATTTTAATAAAATTTGGTATGGAGTTAGCTGACACCCCGGATTAACACATAGGCTACGTTTTACTGCGGGAAAATATCTTATTCCCATGGGAAAATCGATGAAAATGAATTCGCGGAATATTATAAATGCGAAAGTAACTCTGTCTGTATGCTACACAGTACACAATCTCGCCTAAAATTTACTGAACCGATTTAAATGAAATTTGGTACAGAGATAGTCTATAGCCTGAGAAAGGACATGGGCTACTTTTTAATACGAAAAAAGGGTTGTAAGGGGTTGAACTAGGAAAGTTTGTGCGGAAATTCCGTAATTTTTAAAAATAGAAGCTTGAAAATTATTTTTTAGGCTTTTGATTAGATATAAATAAATACGACATTCAATGTTTGTAAAAATTTTACCCTAAAGGGGGCAAAAATAGGGAATGAAAGTTTTTGTGTAATGACGTCGGCAAAAAGGCTTACGGCCCAGAAAATAAAAATATAGAAGAAAAAAATTTTAAATGCTGCCGAAAGTCACTATTCCACGCGGGCGGAGTTGCGGGCATAGCTAGTTGATATAATAATTACTTACTGATGTCAAAACATGAACAAATTTTATCATCATAGAGAATGGCTGTTGCGCTATAAAGAGTGAATCAATATACGGGTTTTAAGGCTCATTTTAACGTTATAACGAATGACGTTTACACTGTATTTAAATAATATTAAAATGTCTATTTCTAATAATATCGTAATTTCGTAATATCTGCTTTTTTTTACATTATACGTATATGTATTACTAAACAAATGACATTTAAAAACGTTCTTGTCAGTCTGTCTGTTTGTTTGTAAGGAATAATCGTCGATAAGACTGAACCAATTTTAATGGTAATTGACAAATATTGAATAGGAGTTTGTCAGAAATGATTTAGACTGTTCTTTTGTCATTTGGTGTGTTACGTCTGTTTGTATATGTAAATCTAAAAAAAAAAAATGTGAAGCAATTTCAAGAGAACATTACAAACACGAAGGGGCGGTTTTAAGGGGTAATCCAGACCACTTTTTAAAAAATTTATTGATTCTTTTTCAATTACTTGGGAGGGCACGGAAACTTCAGTGCGCGAGGCAAACTTTTTTTCACTGCAATAATTGCAAAAACAAATCTTTAGCAATGTCTATTTTAACGCTTAAATATTACTAATTAACAAGAAATTTTCGAGTAAAATAGAAGACATAAATGGACGACTATATACCAAGTAATTCCACTGGTTTTATCTATTAATCTTGGAGATTATACTCGTAATTTTTTTTTTAAAGTATAAAAATATAAATAATTAAAGTAAAAAAATGACAATATTTTGTTAATATCTTTTACACTAAAAAGGAATTTTCGATACAAAGAAAGAAATATATACCTACATTTAATATTCTATATATACGTAATATAATACAATTTTATGCTTCACAAGCTCCTTTTGGGGTAACAGTGACCGTTCCTCTGAAGTCAGTGGGTTGGTCAGGATCTAAATCGCCAATCTAAAAAAAAAACTTTTCATGTAATCACAACTGACTATGGGTGTCTGGATGGGATTTACCATATGGTCCAATTTTCTGCTCTGTTCGTAACTGTTAACCTTTTCCTGGACGTAGAGTCTATGATTTGCATCTGATGTGGATTCCAGTAAAGGACATTGTTCAGAATCTTCGGACTTCCAGGAAGCGCTGATTCCGCTGTCCGATATATTTTCGTAATTTTTATTGCGACCATTCTGGCAACCGCAAAATATTAACGTGGGAATTAACTGAAATCATTATCTGATACATAAGTTCGAAGTTATATAATATCTAATATTAAAATATTGGCAAATAAAATATAGGTATTAGGTGGTAAAATTTTAGGAGGGGCATATTAAGGGTTTCACTTAATTCTTTTGGGAGTATTGTGTTGGCTGTTGTTCTAAATATATATGAATAGTCTGGTATTAAGGGTGGATGATGAAAATTTCATAAACAAAAAAAGTTCGAAATGAGGAAATGTAGAATAGAGGAAGGGTAGGGGAATTCAATAAGAATGGTGGCCACCTTCTGATACATAAAGGGGTTAAAAGGGATAGGGACATCTCAGATGGGGTTATTGTTTGCAAATAGAAGGTTGAGAAATGTGAGGATTAGGTCAGAACTGGATGAATGCATATGAGTGTCCAAGAAGTCCTTGGACTCACAATTTTGTGAAATTTGAAAATGGAAATCATTTTACCACTAAAAATGTCATGGTTGCCATAACAGTTGCAGCAATAGGGAATCCATAATATTGCAAAAGTATTCCACCCAGAGAAGGCCCCACGACTTCACCCAATGAATAAACACTCGACCAAATTCCTGCCACAATACTGTAAGTTGCCAAAGATTCACTAAACCCCGAAGCTCTAATATAATAAAGAAATCCATAAAATAAAAAAAAAAATAAAAAATATACCAATGGAGCACTTACAGGGCTCCCTTTAGAACACATTGAAATGTTGGAAGAAGAGCTAATGCAACAGAAATTCCCATTCCGGAAAGGGCAACCAAATTCAACCAAATAGAACTAGAAATAAAAAAAATGGTAACAAATATAGAGCTGATTTAATGAACTTTTAATTATTGTTGGTGTATTAAAAAAAATATATATAGTAAATTTAAAACAGTTGAGTTCTTTCTCTTTTTCTCTCTCTTTATAAAGTTGCATAGTTTAAAATACGTAGAAGTAGTACATAATCAATTTTATTACTACTTAGGGGTGTCAAAATTTTACCAAGAAATTTTAGTTCAAAAATATGTTGTAAACTTGTTACCTTTGTAAAAAGGGAAGCAAAGGACAAGGCCCTACACACAGTAACGAAATTGTGTTCAGGACAAGACCCCATGCCATCATAGACCAGTGATCTTGAAATTTGTCACACAACCATCCCCATATGGGACTAAATATAGCGTAAATGCTGGAAAACATTAGGAAAATCAGTCCCACCTTTTCTGGTTGTAAATTAAACTGAAAGATGACAAAAAATTTATTTCCAGGAAAATAATTAAAATACATACATACTTGGCGTAAATGGGGCTCTAAAGTGGGGTCCAAAAATCCCCAAGTGCTGGAAACAACGACCACAACACAACACGTCAGGATTACTGAGGGTGCTTTTAACAACTTCCACATTGACTCTTTTTTCGGATTAACTATTAGATCTAAAAATAGGAATTAATAATTAATTGAAAAAGTTAGGTGCTTTATTTTCTTCATAAAATCAGTTCATTTCTTCTACAAACGGTTCAAAAAAATATAAAATAAATATTTTGATTAAGACCTTATTCTTACAAATGTATGTCAAATATTAAATTATTTATCGTATTAAGGGGGTAAAATTATTTATAGCAGTTATCGATAATTACAGGTCAACTAGACGTCTCATATTCTCTTTCTATATTTTATTTACAATAATGTATATTATTTTGGATACGAAGGTGGAGGTGCAAGGTGCAACGTTTCTAAAATAATTACCTTGAATAGGGGGAAGTAAAAAGTAGTTCACTGGTATTACAGCGATCATGGAAACCCCTAAAACAAAAAATGGCATCTCGAATCCTCCGAGCTGCCTAAAAGTTTTTATTGAATTGCAACAAAATATTGTTAAAAGTTAAATTGAATTAAACATTATTTAAAAGGTTAAAGAAACCATTTTAAAAGTTTTAGTTGTATATAATTGAAAAGAAAGTAATTCCTTAAAGTAGTAAAAAATATATATATTTGTAATAAATATATGGTATAACAAACCGAATACAGAAAGCCACCGAAAGCAGGCCCTACACTCATTCCTAATCCTACGAACGTTTCTAAAATTCCCTGAAAAATAACAAAAAATACAATTTGGCTAATAATCTCAGCTGCTTTTAAAATATTTCGATTGCTAAATTCTAAATTCTGCAGTTTTGTGTAATATGTACGTACACGGAGAAAAATAATCATGATTTTATTACTTGATGAGTCAAGCGAAATTTTTCTAGTAAATAATACTAGAATTCTCATAAAATGTACTTGGTGCTATAAACAATTTTTCATTCTTTCTAATAATTAGTACCTCTTAGAATAATCAAGCTAAATAAGTCTAGACTTTTTTTCCCTACTTCTCGATTATTTTATCGTGTCGTAAAGAAAAAAATACTAGAATGAGATAGTTTAGTAAAATTAGTGATAAGAACTGTAAAACATGTTTTCTAATCAAGTCAATTTTACTAGAATTCAGTCTCAACACCGAACGTAGATTGACTTGACATTTCTAGTAAAATCTCCTTGAGCGTCTGGGCGTCCATATAATTGACAGATTTTTTAGTCATGTTTGCTAGAATTCTAGCAATATTTTCATGATTGTTTTCTCCGTATAGCTATAGACATATTATAATAGAAGCAGAAGCGGGGGTAAATGGAGGTAGAAGAAGGTTTAATCTAGATTACTGATCACAAATATAGTAACAAGAGATGAGGGATGTTCTAGTTTTCAGAAAATGCGAAGGATGATTTCCAGGACTGAAAGCGACTTTGGACTAATTAGGTACCTTTTAATAATAGCAATGCTATGTAAACTTACCAGAACTGAGCTAATATATTCTGGAAAACAGCGTATAACAAAGACATGGGTGGCTGTAGAGAATGCACTCGCCCCTAAAGCTTCAAATCCACGAATTAGAAAACACAGCCCAACAAAAGAATTGTAATCGTGAACATATTCCAGTGCGCTAAAAATTTTGTTTTTTTTTTAAGAAAACATTGCGAAAAAAGCGATTTTAGAAGTAAAATACTCGGTACATATAGGTACAAAAATATTATATATGTAATTAATAAAATAAAACACACGGTATATTTCACAAATGTATTAGAATATCTCTGACATATGTTTCGGTTTTAACACCATTTTCAGAGAGCTATAGATAACATATGTCAGAGATATTCTAATACATTTGTGAAATATACCGTGTGTTTTATTTTATTAATTATTCATCATGTTTCACCAAGTGATCAGCGAAACTTCAATTTCAACTATTATGTATGTTGTTATATAAATTTATTTTTGAACATGGGTATAATATACTAATATTTTTTTCAATAAAACAAACTCTAAAAATTAATTAAAAAGAAATACCTACTTTCAAATTTTTTTGAACATAGAAAAATAATAATTTGTTATTACCCAAAAAGAATATTGCAGGCTCCAGCTACAAAAATTCCTGAAATAAACAGGAATTTGGCACCCCAAATCTAGGAATCTGCAAATGGAAAATTAAATAAATTTATTAAAAAAGGCGTGGTATTTTACTGTAGGCAATTCTTACAATTTTTCCAAAAAAAGGCGATGTAAGGAACATAACCAGTGCGTAGAAACTAAATACAAATCCTGAAAGTGTATCCGAAAGTCCTTTTTCTGCAGCCTCTTTTGGAAAGAAAGGAGCCATTATAGACATTGAACAAAAACTCATAAAATTTACGAACGACAGGGAAATTAAAGTTACTTTCTGAGTTGAACTAAAACTTTTCAGTACAGATCTTTGGATTTGAGCGTTGGTTCTAAAAAATAAAAGTATATATATTTAAGTCTCTTTATTTGTAGGTAATACCTATACAAAAATTGGTTAAGAGCAATATACAGGGTGGTTCACTAACTTGAATTGTAGACATTAAACTATAAAAAATACAAAAATATGAATTAAATGTTTAATTTTTGCCAATTTTATGAGGCAGGGGGGAATTCCCAAACACCTCCAAAGATTTTTATTATTTAGAAAATAAAGTTTTAGTATTTTTAAATTTCTTTAAATTTGACGAAAATACATATTCCACCCCTAAGTATGCAAAAATATGGGATGATTCCGGTTTATTAACTTTTTAGTTTATATTTGACAATGGGTCTGTTAGATTGAATTTAGTATTAAAGAAAATTTGAATGGAATAGTAACTCACAAGCTTTTATTTAAATTTGTACATCTAGCAAAAGTTTTCATTTTTTACTAAAAATATTGTTGAAAATTATTAGAAATTAACGTTCTTTATTGTTTACGTGAAATGTATTACTTGCCTTAGCAGTCTCTCCTGGATTCTCCTTATTTCTCCTGTTGTGTACGTATCATCGATATGGCTCAATGATTTACTTCTAGCTATATGAGTAGTTCTAATATTTGTAGAATTCGAACACCAACATTCTGGATTGCATTTTTGCTCTAAGGCGACTGCTTCTGAATATAATTCACTTTTAGAAAATTCCTCTTGAGACATGTTTCAATTTAACTATAAATAAACACATACATGAATAAAAATTAATAAAAAAAATAATATGTGTAAATTAGAAAAACCAATTTACAAAAATTGACGAAATCAAAACAGAACGTTTTATCAATTTTTAATAATATATCGTTTATGATGTAACTTTATGCAACATTTACTATCAACCGTTTTAACAGTTTATTAAATTATAAGCATTTATATAAAAATAATTATATTTAGAATCTAGTTAAATGGAGCCTATAAAACAATTGCATTTTTATAAACAAATAGAAACAAGGAAATAAGTTTGAAGTTTTTTTAAATTTATTATCAGTCTGACATACCTGTTGAGTTTTATGCACTTCACTGCAATAAAAAATATCAATAACAACATTAAAAGTTGTTGCAGTTATCGTATTTTTTTTTTATAAAATTATGTCGCATATGTTACCGAAAGAAAATTGTTTTATTTCAATCTGTTAGTGTCTCTTTTATCAAAATACGTATCACAGTGACCTTTACGTGTTTTGTGTTACGAAGCCTGTTTTAGACTGGATGAAGTCGTACAAGATTTACGGAATCTACTTACTTACGAGACAACAACACCGATTACGAACAAATATTTAGTCAATAGGCGTATCTATGGAAAATTTAATTAAAAATCCATAACGGATATATCTAATATTTCAATTGCTACTTTGTTTGTTTATGTTCTAAGACACACGATTATTATTTAAAAAAAAAATTTCCGATTGTGATTAAGTAATTATTATAATAATAAAAAGAAAGTTTAAAATTGAATAGGCAAGGAGTTGTATATAATTTATGTAAAAGAAGTAAAAAGTATCTTGTGTGAGAGGATTGTTAAAAATTATTATTTGGGGTCAAAATTGCTAACACAAACTCTAAACAGGGGTCAATTTGAGAGCCATACATCCGTATATCTCCATTTCTTGCGCCTCCACCCTTTACCAAACTTATCTAAAAATGCGTTAACAACCCCTTGCAGTGAGAAAAGACAAAGATAACGAAATGGATGTTCTCGTGGTCATTTCCTTCATTATTTTCACTCCTTGCGCTTCTATTTCTCAACTCTCTCTTAAAATACTTTTACTATTCTAAAAAGTCACCCTTAAGCCACTTGTAGTAAGAAAAACCCTTTCACAGTAAGAAAAGAACGAAGTTGAAGTCATAATTTTCTTCGAAGTTTTTCCTTCCACCCCTTGCACCTTCACTCTGCATCTCTCATAAAAAACCTTTTAGCAGTATTTTAGAAGGTTTCTTTTAACCCTCTTGTAGTAGGAAAAAAACCTTTACACTTTACAGTACGTAAAGAAAACGATGACAAAGTAAATTCTGTCGTGGTCCTTCATTATCTTCACTCTTTTGCTTCCATCCCTTCACTTTCATCTAAAAACACTTTTCTAGTGTTTAATTTTCTTACAATAAGAAAAATCTTTTAACACTAAGAAATGATGACGATGGCAAACTGAATGTTGTCATTGTCGTTCTTATTCTTTGCCTTTGCCCATCAACCATCTCAAACTACTTTTTAGTAATGTTCTTTGTGGTTAATCTTAACCCCTATACCCAAAGGTGTCGTTGATATTTTCTTTTCTATATTCACCCCTTGCGCTTCCACCCTTCTTCTCCCATCATAAAAAAACTTTTTTAGTAGTATTTTAAAAGGCCACCCTTTACTCCCGTGCAGTAGGAAAACCCCTTTACATTAAGAAAAGACAACGATGAAAAAGTGAATGTTGTCGTTGAATTTCTCTTATTTACCTTGACTTTTTGCGCCTTCACCCTTCCACCCCCAACTAAAACCACTTTTCAGTAATACTTTTTTATGGTTACTCTTTACTCCTATGAACAAAGCAAAATCTCTTTATATTAAGAGAAGAGAGCAACGAAGATGTGATTGTTATCGTGGTAATTCCTTTCTTTATATATCTTTACTCCTTGTGTGTGCCTTCACCCCTCCATTCCTATTTAAAAAAACTTCCTGTTTTGTAAGGTTATCCTTAACCTGCTGCAGTAATAAAACCTCCCTTACAGCTAGAATAAACAAAGTTGACGAAGTGAATGATGTCGCGGACATTCCGGTCCTCATTTTCACTCTTTGCGATTTTACCCCTCCACTACCATCTAAAATAATTTTTCAGTAGTGTTACCTTTAACTCCTTGCAGTAAGGAAAACACCCCTTACAGTAAGAAAAGACAACGATGATGAACTAATTGTATTAGTGATGGCCATTATCTTTTTTAACTCTATTCTTTGTGCTTTCACCCTTCCACTCCCATCAAAAAATACTTTATTAATGTTGTAAAAGGTTATCTCTACCACCTTCCTCGATCCCTCTATCCTTTTCTTACTTGCAGTCAACTCATTACTACTTATTCCTTTTACTCCACCCTCTGGGTCCTCAACTAAAAATATATCATGTTTTCTCATCACCCCACCTGCTTTCCTCCCTATGAAGATTGATAGATCTAGAAATTTATTATTTTGTACCGTATAAAGGAACAAAATTTTGATGTAAAATGACAAAATGTTTTTAATAAGACATTGGAACTGACTGTTTTATAAAATATCATTTCCTTTGGGTCATGTTAAAAAAAGTGTACGCAATTTATATAAATTGTAAATATTAGATAAAAGTAGGTTACTAGTTGAATTATTTCTTCAAAAGATGTTTCTAAAAACTAGATGGGCAAATCGACGAAAGTGGTCTCAAAATAGCAGTGGCCTATTCCCCCCCCCAATGTCTAATCAACATTAATCTTAAAGGCTATAACTACGAATCATTTTGTGTGTGAGTGTGTATGTTTGTTACTTCTTCACGTCTAAACGGCTGGAGCGGTTTTAATAAAATTTGGTATGGAATTAGCTGACACCCTGGATTAACACATAGGCTACGTTTTACTGCGGGAAAATATCTTATTCCCATGGGAAAATCGATGAAAATGAATTTGCGGAATATTATAAATGCGAAAGTAACTCTGTCTGTATGCTACACAATCTCGCCTAAAATTTAGTGAACCGATTTCATTGAAATTTGGTACAGAGATAGTCTAGAGCCTGAGAAAGGACATAGGCTACTTTTGAATGTGAAAAAGGGTTGTAAGGGGTTGAAATAGGAAAGTTTGTGCGGAAATTCCGTAATTTTTAAAGATAGAAGCTTGAAACTTAATTTTTAGGCTTTTGATTAGATAGAAATAAATACGACATTCGATGTTTGTAAAAATTTTACCCTAAAGGGGATAAAATTAGCCGATGAAAGTTTTTGTGTAATGACGTCGTCCAAAAAGCTTACGGCCCAGAAAATTAAAATATTAAGTGTAAAAATTTATTGAGATTTTGTTTATTAGGATCAATAAAAGTAGTTGGCTACTAAGCTATATAAACTATTGTAAACTATAATTAAACTATATTAATCTATAATATTATAAATGCGAAAGTAACTCTGTCTGTCTGTGTGTTACGCAATCACGCCCAAACTACTGAACCGATTTAAATGAGAATTTAATACAGAGATAGATAAGTAGATATAAAGCTAGAGGCTTGAAACTTATTTTTTAGGCTTTTGATTAGATATAAATACGACATTTAAAGTATATAAATATTTTACCCTAAAGGGGGCAAAAATAAGGAATGTAAGTTTTTGTGTAAGAACGTCGGCAAAAAGGCTTACGGCCCAGAAAATAAAAATATAGAAGAAATCTCTTACTATCTTATTTTATAAATTCCCAAGTTATATTTAATTTATTTATTATCATGTTTGGCCGAATTCAAGTACCTACGTTTGGTCCCATAGGTATACATATAGAACTATATAAATTACACATGTAATATGCAGGTATAAGCGTAGGTCCCGAACTGGGAATAAAAAATGTGAGTTAATGTCATTTAAGACGCTGGTCCCGAAGTGCGAATGGACTTTTTTAATACATTTTGTGGTTTAACTTTGGCTACGCCACTGCAAAGTAGTCACGATTTTCACTTTTTTGGTACAAAACCCTAAAAAATAAAAAAGCATTTTTTTATAGATAGTCAGAAATGAATTAAGTAATTACTCCTTTATTTGCACAATCAATTAATAACATCTTTTTTTATCAATAAACCAAATAATAGATAAGTGCATGAATTGAAATTTATCAATAATCAAACAAGAAAACACAAAAAAGGTACTACAAAAAATATATTTATGTTAATGAAAATAATGTCACGAGTGTCTCCTTAATATGTTTTTTACATATTATTATTTAGATATTATTACCTAATATTATTTTTTAACAATTCATTTGATGTTGTCGAATAACGTCATTACTGATGGCTTCTTCACAGCTACGATCTTTATAGTTTCCTATACAGGGTGTGTCGGCGTTGATACCATATTTGACGGTAGCGTCTTTGTCGTTGGTTTTGCTCATGAAGTACGTGAATGCTATGATTGCTGATACGACATTAAGGACGGCTACGATGGTGGAAGTCATGGGGAAACCGAATTGTTGCAGGGAAGCTCCTCCACTTACTGGGCCCAGGACTTCCCCGAAAGCGTATACACTACCCCATAAACCTGACACTACACTCTGGGTAGCTAGACTTTCACCAAGACCTCCTTCCCTAAACACAAAAATAAATCTAATAATAAGTCGTTTAAAATTCGTAAACATACAGTAGGTATCATAGACTAGGGTCGATAATTTTAGAAACCAAAAAAAATTATAGTAGGATGAAACCCATTGGAAAAGGAAGAGAATATAACAGAAATGAAAGGAAAATTAATTTACGGGCGATCTGCGGTCGGGAAGGGGATTGGGGTGAGTTTTTAAGGGTAAAAAACGGTTTTCCTTGATTTCCGGAAAAACTAAAGTCTTATGGAAAAAAGTTAAATTGCAAAGTTGTAGGTCATAAAAAGATCTACAACTTTTGTATTTACACTTTTTTCACATAACCTCAAAAAATTTAAATAACTAAGCTTTTGGGTTTTTATTTTTCTTTTACAAAAATTTTTTTGTCACGAAATTTGGTGAAAACTTATCTATGTATGTCCCAAATACGCTGTAATTTTTTTAATTTGAAATATTAATTTTTTCACTTTATTTTTACTTAATATCGAAAAAGCACCCTAATTTTCAATCGAAAATTCTCACGTCAAAATATCTGCTTTTTTAAAAACGTTGGTAGGCTTTTTCTTCTTTTCACACCAACAGAAAGTAGAGATTTCAACGAAGAAAAAGCCCACCAACGGTTTTAAAAAAGCAGATATTTTGACGTGAGAATTTTCGATTGAAAATTAGGGTGCTTTTTCGATATTAAGTAAAAAGGAAAATAAAAACCAAAAACCTGGTTATTTGAATTTTTCACATAAATTTTTAGGTTATGTGAAAAAAGTGTAAATACAAAAGTTATAGATCTTTTTATGACCTACTACTTTTGCCATTTAACTTTTCTCCATAAGACTTGTAGCTTTTCCGGAAATCAAGGAAAACTGTTTTTTACCCTTAAAACTTACCCCCTTCCCCTTCCCGACCTCAGATCGCCCGTAATTTTTTTTCCTTTCATTTCTCTTATATTCTCTTCCGTTTCCAATGGGTTTCATCCTACTTTAATTTTTTCTTTTTCACTTTTTACTATTTTTAAAGGCTTCAGCACTGGTCTATCGTTGGAGCCTCTTTAGAAACATTAAAAATTGTTTAAAGAATTAAATTATATAGCATTTTTTTTATAATTTCTTTTTTGAGTGCAACATTAGCATTCTGTTTTTAAATTTTAGTTCAATGTGATTGTACAATATTATAACATCCATTGGCACATTGTGTGTTATAATTTTAAAGATACCAAGGTCAAAAATTGAATTCGGATCTTACTTACACGCATCCGTCCAATAAACTTTGCATTGTTGGCATTAGACTCATCGCAACAGCTATTCCGAGTACGGCTACGGCCCCGATGTTGAGCCATACTGAACTGAGAATTAAAAATAATTTTTAAAGTGCTTACCTAGTAAGTAACAAAAAAACATAGTGACATTAAAATGTTTGTATGAGTCACTGTTTGCATCGCCCCGTAATTTGCAAAAAAAGAACACCAATTTTATTTTATTTAAGTTTTTGAATTGTTTATTTTATTTTAAACCAAAATTGTTACAAATTTGGTTACAAGTCCCTTACTTCTTCATTACCAAATTAGGGATGTTTATATCCTGATGGAATTACACAATTAATCCATATTTTTTAATTTATTTTTTTATAATTTCAAGATACTTATATTGTTAGAGGTATTTCAGAATCTCATGAGCTTTGTCTTTGGGATGCGCAGAAAATATACACGGTACATATACCAAAATAACATTTTTTACAATTTATGTCTGTCTGTCTGTCTGTTTGTTCCGGATAATCTCTGAAACGGCTGGACCGATTTTGACGGGACTTTCACTGGGAGATAGCTGATGTAATAAGGAGTAACTTAGGGTACCACGAAAAAAGCGATGTTTTTTAGCAGCTAGTTAAGAAAAAAATTACTTACTCTTCTAAAAAGACGAACATTGGTGAAGGTCCCAAAAATAGCAGACTTATTCCTGAAAATAGTAGCCCTGTTGGCATCAAATACCAATAACAATTAAAGCTGTCGGTTATCCAACCGAAAAATGGACTAGAAATACCATACATAGCCGAAGTAAGTAGAAATACTAAACCAACATTTTCTGGGCTGAGTGAGAACTGAAACATTCAAATAAATATCTCATAAATTCATAAAGGGCCTAGATACCAAGGAGTTTATGATGGCGGATGAAACGTAATTAATGATAATGAACAAACTTAATCATAACTTCAGGAGTACATAATAGTTAGTTAGTTATGGGGTTATTACCTGTAATGTATGAGTAAAATTTATGGTTATAGCTTCATTAATTTTGTTGTTAATTCTGCTTTAATATCACCAGTTTAACAAAGCAAAATGAGGGGTAAAATAGTCGGCTATTGACAAGACGAATAAAAGAACACGAGAACGTTAAAGTTAACATAATTAACCGGAGAGAATGTTCAAATTTAAACATTTTTGGCTAGATAAATTAAATTAGCAAAGGAAAGATCAACGATATTTATAAATTGACCTCAAAAAGGAGAGAGAAAGGGTTCTGTAAAATTGTAATAAATCTCATTTAAATAGAGTATGGGTTACTAAAAATTTAACTTTTTTATTTATATAATTGTTACAATTTTCTTTCTTTTTTTAAGTAAATTTCACGTGAGAGGATTGGATCAAAAGAAGATTCAAATTAAAAGAAAAATGTCTAATGTAGCATTAGGAGATTAGGACGTCTCAATAAACCCTTAAGAATTTTGTAACGAATTATACATTTCCATGGGAAGGAAGGGGTCCAAATTAATGAACGTCCTCAAAGGTCTCTATAAATTTTGTATTAAATTATAAAGAATTGTGTTACTTCTTCTCTTCTAAAAAACTTATTATAGTGTAAACCTCACGTGAGGGAGATGAGACCGTCCTATCACTCTAAATGTTACTAAGGGAGAGGTAGATACCTAAATTAATAGAAAAATACCTCACCTAATTAACGGACATTTTTAAATTCGTCTATAAATTTTGTAACGAACTATAAAGAATTGCTATAATTTACTTTTTTTCCAATTAAAAGTTTATTATTGGATTAATCTCACGCGAGAGGGGTTGGAGGAAGGGAGTTCCACAACATCTTACAAATTCTCGCTAAAGGGAAAGGTTTGACTTAAATAAAAATAAATAATATATTTCAAAGAACTAATCTGGTAGAGCCGTCTTTTCCTACCACATCTTCTGAAATATCTCGATGGGGAGGAAAGGGTTCCAAATTAAAGGATGTCAACAAAAGCTTTTAATGATTTTGTATTAAATTACAAAGAATTGTAGTAACTTAATTTCTTCTTTAAATTAAGAATTCATTATAGCGTAAAACTCACATATGAGGGGGGTGAGAACGTTCTATCACTCTAAATGTTACTAAGGGAGAAGTAGATACCCAAATTAGAAAAATACCTCACCTAATTAATGAAAGAATTGCTATAATTTCCTTTCTTCTTCTAATTAAAAGTTTATTATTGGATTAATCTCACGCGAGAGGGTTGGAAGAGGGGGGTTTCACAACAATTTACAAATTCTCGCTAAAGGGAAAGGTTTGACTTTAATAAAAATAAATATATTTCAAAGAATTAATCTGGTAGAGCTGTCCTTTCCTACCACATCTTCTGAAATATCTCGATGGGGAGGAAAGGGTTCCAAACTAAAGGATCTTAACAAAAGCCTTTAATGATTTTGTATTAAATTACAAAGTATTGTAGTAACTTAATTTCTTCTTTAAATTAAGAATTCATTATACCGTAAAACTCATATATGAGGGGGGTGGGAACGTTGTATCACTCTAAATGTCACTAAGGAAGGGGGAGATATCCAAATTAATAGAATAACGCCTCACCTAATTAATGGACATCTTTAAATTCGTCTAAGAATTTTGCAACGCATTATATAAAATAATACAATTTCCTTAATTCTTTTAATTGGATTACTCTCACAGAGAGGGGGGGGGGTAGGGGGAAGTTCCACCACATGTTACAAATTCTCCCTAAAGAGGATTGATGGATTTAAATTTAAAGAAACATATATACAAGTTTATTAATTTAATAAAACGCCCAATAATATTATCTTAACACAAATGAATGATTATTTAATTTGATCAGACGATTAGTTATTGTTGAATATGAAAAGGACACACGCTGATATAATTCACTAACGAACAAACAAGTTTATCAACCAACGGATGTTCGTGTTGAATGGTTAAAAGAGAAGATTATCCTATTTCGTTTTTTCGGTTAACGCGATGATACCTATAAATAGAACTGAAAAATATTTTGTCATTTTTTGCAGCGACATAAAATGCGACGAGATTGAATTAATTACATAATGAATTAGAAAAAGTTCTAGATGTTTATAATAAATTATATAATGGCATTATTAGAAAGTCAGAGAGGAGGTTGTAAAAATATAAAAAGATTCACACAGTGTTGGTAAATGTGCTTGAATGGGGATGGAGGTAAGTGTGGAGGAAAAGAGGGTGCCCGATGAATGAGAAAAACCTTATAATAGAACACTAAAAAGATGGAATAGGAAAGGTAGAGGTGCACTGAGTGGAAATAAAGGAGAATTTATTTAATTATTTTTTTAATGCACCATGTTTTTAGCTCAGAAAATTGATAGATACGCACCTTTTAGTGCAATAAAATTTAGAAAAACCGCCCTTACAGTTATTCTGTAATTGTAATAACTGACCATTAGTTTAGAAGACGACCGGTAAATATGTGTTTGTCATTATTACACTAAAAATCGTTCCTGATGCGATATATTTTTACGTGTAAAACAATTTGTATGACGTTTCGATAAACAAAAGTACGTAGTTAACGATAGCAATAAAAATAAAAGGGGTCGAAACGTCGTATTGAATACACTTTATTTTACTGTTTCTTAAATTTTTTCAATTCTGACTTCTTAGTCAAGTCAAAGTCGAAAACTTAGGGGTAAATGTGAACAATCGTGTTGTTTGTACTGGCTTTATAAAAGTTTTTAATGGGACAAAAGTGAACAATTCGCTTTCAAACGTGAATTCCAATGAAAATTATACTTATAAAGCCGTGTTCACAATTACCTCAAAAATTATACAGGGTTGCTCATTAGTACGCCAAAGGTCAATATAGCCTTTATTAAATCAGATTGGAGATTTTTTTTTATGAGAATGATACAGTATCAAAAGACGCATATTTTAGAAATAGTTTGACATATACAGGGTGAATCACTAAATCGGAGCACGTTCCAACATATTTTTTTTAAATGAAACACCCTGTATATTATTTGTTTTTCATAATCTACTTAAAATTGTCTTTTCAATGATATAAAGATTTTTGGGTTTGGATGTTGCATTGTTGAGTTAATAATGAAAATGTAAAAAAATTGGTTGCAACAGGGTTTGGCTTTTTAGTTCAATGCACGAGTATTACGATTAGTTGAGATGAAATAGTTAGTAGTTATGCTGCCAACGGATGTACTAAACCTAAAAAATAATAAAATCATAATTTTATTATACAGGGTGTTTTTTACGGTGCAGTCAATTGAGCAACCTTCAAAGAGCGATTTCTCCATTTTTTCAAATGGAACACCCTGTATATTATTGAATTTTTGGAATGGTGCGTTAATTCTGCTTAATGTTTCTTTATAATATTTTATACCTAAACCTCGTAATTTCAGAGATATTTCACGTTTTTCATTATTTCTAGCTGCTTATTTGTTTTTGATTTGATCTAGTGTGCTGATCGGTCAGATTTGACAAGTTGGCACAAGCAAATAATAATTGAATACGTAATGCGTCTAATACATCTAATAATTTAATACGTTAAGCGTGCTGTATTAGTGACTATTACAATTATTATATAGAAATATTTTCACTGTTTAAAATAAAATATTGTGACACTTCCTCTGCAGTCAAAAGTCAACACCAATAAAGAGCCTGTTTACAATTACCCCGGTTTTACAATTACCCCATTTGACCCTATGTATTAAGTAAAATAAAAATACTCTGTGTAAAAATTAAAAATATTATTCAAAGAAATCCAGAATGTCAACAAATGTCTACAAAAGTTTAAAAATCAAATCGTAAGCACCTAAATGGGAAGCAGAAACAGGAGTCATAGAATATAGAAATAAATTAAAATTCTAACTTACTTTTCTGAGATGGGGTTCTAACGTTGGCTCTAAGAAACTCCAGGTGATTGCAACTACAATGATTATAAAACATGTGATTAATACTGATGGTATCTTCAGGGTATTTCGAAACGATACTTCCTTCTCTTCATTAGAATATTCTATAACAAAATAATGTGATTAGTTAAAAAAAGAAAAAGAAGCATGGAAAATAACGGCAAACCTTTTGACGTTGATAACAAGCAGAGGTTCATTGGAACCATCGCGATTGTAAAGCTACCGACAACATAGAAGGGCAGTCCAAAACCTCCAGCCTTTCTAGAAAAAGACAAAATTATTATAGAATAACGAAAACTTAGCACATATTCATTTAAAGAATAGTGTAATAATTAATCACACTTTTATCGACTTATTTATTTTTTTTGAACTTTTAAAAATTTATGGGTTAATTTTAATAAAAATTTTATGTCCTAACTTACCGCGAATAAGACTCCACCTATTGCTGGTCCTACACTCAAACCAAGTCCAACAAATGTTTCTAAAATACCCTGAAACAAAAAAAATATGTACAACTTCTTAGATGTTATTTTAATGTTTTCGTGGTCCTTCGAGCCGGACTTGTATCTTGTAAGGTAAAAGTATTTTTTGAACAGATTTTTTTAGATAATTCCAATGGTAGTAACTGAAGAATACTTAACGAAATAATTTTAAAACTTACCCTTACAGCACCGGCATTATAAGGGAAAATATTTACAACAGCAACGTAACCGGAAACGGAAAAGGCTCCAGCTCCTAAAGCTTCCGTTCCCCGGATCACGAAACATAAAATCGTGAATGTTAAAGAGTCTTCTACATACTGTATTAATCTAGAAATAAAAAAATGTGTTATTTTATTTAAATATTTATTTATTTCTGTTAATTTTAGCTTTTTAATTAAATATTTACTTTTTCTGACGTATTCAATTTTATTTAGAAACAAATTAATTGTTTTTCATTTCACTGGCACAAATTGAAGTGCAATCGGTAAAAAATAATAAAATGTCATGGACATGAATGCAATGAAGGTCAATGTTAAAAAAAATGAGAATGTAAATATTTATAGTGAGTGTATTGATACCGAATTTTATTATTACGTCCTGAATCATATTTATTTTTTATTGTTTAGTTTTAGGCCATTTAAAGAATATTTTGTTAAACATTTAAACTGCGTTTCGTGTAAATTATAATTTCATTCAAGGACTTGACTTGATAAGATTATAAATTAAATTTTAGAATTCCTGTGGGAGGTTTTAATTTATAATTGGTTTGTATCAAATTTTTATTACCTACAATTTCATTAAAATGACCTTTGGTGTACGGTATGTTATTGACTTTTTGAAATTGTTTTCATGGAATAAATTGCATGCAATGTTTTTTCCATTTAGAACAAACAGCCTCTCTCGTAATTAATTAATCAGCCAACATTTGAATAGAGTAGCAGTGGGAGTTAAATATTATTTATTGTACCTTCTTTTGAGTTGTGGTACCTGACTTTGGGGGTCAATATTATTTTACATTTATTTATATAAAACAGGCTTTTATTTTGTCAAGGAAAATCATTGAGGACTGTAAACAATCTGACAATTAATGATATGTAATTGAGACCTCTTTCTAATTGTTTACAGTTAAAGAGGGCCAAATATTTTAAATTTTTTATGTTTGTCTGTACGTGTTAAAATTTGAAATGGGTGAACCAATTTCGATGGAATTTTGCAGACATGAAGGGGAGTTTGTCAGGAGTGAAGTCATCTAGGCTAGTTTTCTACATTGTGAAAAAAAATTTTTTATTATAGACATTAAAAAATAGTTTCTATTTATAGAAGCATTCAAAAATAGTAAAAAGTGAAAAAAAATTATAGTAGGATGAAATCCATTGGAAAAGGAAGAAAATATAACCGAGATGAAAGGAAAAATAATTTACAAGCGATCTGAGTTCGGGAAGGGGAAGGGGGTGAGTTTTTAAGGGTAAAAACGGTTTTCCTTGATTTCCGGAAAAACTACAAGTCTTATGGAAAAAAGTTAAATAGCAAAGTTGTAGGTAATAAAAAGATCTACAACTTTTGTATCCATACTTTTGTCACATAACCTCAAAATTTGTGTGAATAATTCAAATAATCAACTTTTTGGTTTTTTATTTTTATCTTTTATAAAAAAAAATTTTTTGTCACGAAATCTGGTGAAAACATACCTATTTACATCCCAAACACGCTGTAATTTTTTTGATTTGAAATATTTACTTTTTCACCTTATTTTTACGACGAAAACTGTTAAATTAATGTTTTTAAAAATATAATGAATAACGTAATCAGTATAAAGTATGTGAATTCAATAGTACGATTTACATGTATATTTATATATTATGAGATTTTCTATGACATAAATGTAATTAGAATTTAATAAAACAACTTTTTTACTGAGAAAAACAGCAGCGGTCACATTTTTTTGATAAAATTCCCTTCGTTTTTTTGCATTTTCTGAGAAAACTTACCACAGTAATGTATATTTTTCTTCACACCATCAGAAAGTAGAGATTGCAACGAAGAAAAAGCCCACCAACGTTTTTAATACAGCAGATATTTTGAAGTGAGAATTTTCGATTGAAAATTAGGGTGGTTTTTAGATATTAAGTAAATATAAGGTGAAAATATAAATATTTCAAATCAAAAAAATTACAGGGTGTTTGGGACATAAATAGGTAAGTTTTCACCAGATTTCGTGACAAATAAATTTTTTTATAAAAGATAAAAATAAAAAACAAAAAAGTTAGTTATTTGAAATTTTCACACAAATTTTGAGGATATCTGACAAAAGTATACATACAAAAGTTGTAGATCTTTTTATTACCTACAACTTTGCCATTTAACTTTTTTCCATAAGACTTGTAGTTTTTCCGGAAATCAAAGGGAAAAACCCTTTTTACCCCTAAAAACTCACCCCCTTCCCCTTCCCGACCTCAGATCGCTCGTAAATTATTTTTCCTTTCATTTCTGTTATATTATCTTTCTTTTCCAATGGGTTTCATACTACTATAATTTTTTTTGGTCTCAAAAATTATCGACCCTGGTCTATTAAGTTTACGTGATGGATGAAAATGGGGGTAAAATTAATTGGAGAAAATTAAAATTTCCAACCAAACGTTTTCAATCAGCAGGTTTTTAAAAATCTTTAAGTGTCTGTCGAGTTTTCATAGACCTTTTTTTGTGACAAAAAATCCTACGTTTAAAATAAAATGTTCCAATTATTTATTTAATTAGGTAGGCAGCTGAATTGCGATTAATGAAATTTACCTACATAAAAAATTTGATGATAAAAATGCGTTTTGAAGATCTATTTTCTTTTTTAAAAGCCTTAAATTAGTTTTAGATACGTTTACTAATAAAATTACAATAAAAATTAATATCTACGATAAAAAATATTTGAAACAACAATTAGCTATTGTTGTTACAAATTTTTTATATGTTGTGATTTATTTAAAAATGCTGTTGATGTGTTTTATCCTAATTTTTATCAATAATTTTGTTTTCTGTATATGTAATTGTGTTGATTTATTTGAATCTTTTGATAGGGGAAAATTCGCCTCAAGTTTACAGTTTGCAACTATTTAGTTTAAGTCAGTAAGTAAGTGTATTTATATGTATTACATACTACATTATTTTTGAGTATTGGTTAAATTGCAACCGACGTTAGTAATGGCATGAGCATGTACCTTAGTACTATATACAATCTTATTGTTCTATTTTTCATCTTCAGGGTTAACAGAAATTTTATCAATTACCATGAACTATTAAAATAGACGCGTATGTAATGAATATGTAAATAAGTGACCCATAGCCTAAATCTAATCTTAAACAAACATGGTCATATGGTCACATGGTCTTATCACATAAATGAAAATGTTGTTTTCTAAAATTTTGTAAGAATTAAGAGCAAAACAAAAAGACGACCCAGCACTTCTTTTCGTAAGTGAAGCAGCAAACCCATAATATAAATTTAAGATATTTTTTTAGATGCCAAATATAACATTAATTTGTCAATTTTTACATCAAAAAAAAAAAAAAAAAAACTAAAATTTGATCTGTTTTGAAGCCATTTCAGTAACGGCTTTGGAAATAATTTCTACAAAGAAGAATGTTCCTTTAAGCTGATGAATAATGGATATTGAGATAGAGTAAAGAGCCATTAAATTTTCAAAAATACAAGATTACAATTTTTGCGAGGTCCACAAAATATGCAGTTGAAGAATACCTTTAGAGATCAAAATGAAGGACAAAGAATAGGCTATTTTGTTAATGTTTTCACTATTTGTGCAAGACTGTATTTTAATTATAAATTTCTTAAAAACAATTTAATTTTTGAACGTTTAAATATCATTGAACAGTTTCGACCTTTACTTAATGAAAACCCATAATTAAAGAATAACACCACCAATGTGGACTTTAGGGCAAGACCCACAAGTTAGCTTAATATAAGCTCTTGACTTATTGCCTTTTTTTATTGTATCTTTGTTGTTTTTGATCAATTTTATTCTAAAAAGCAATATTTAATTCATAAAATTTCTTCGTATTTAAGAAACATTGGGTTGAATATTGCTTATAAAACCAATGAAAAAAGACAATAAGTCAGTTTATAAGCTAACTTGTGGGTCTTGCCCTAAAGTCTACATTGGTCAAACAGGGAGAACATTTAAAAAACGTATAATAGAACACAAAAATAGTTATGTAAAAAACAAAACAGATTCAACATATGCGAACCATGTAATTGTAGATGGACATGGTTTTAATGAAAATTTCGAGATTTTACATATAAATAATAAAGGACAAAAATTAACGTTATTAGAAAACTTGGAAATAAACAGATATAAAAAACTATGAATAAATTTAAATGACCAAGTAGAATGTAACAACACCCCTCTACTGAATTTGTTTTAACCCAATACCACCCCCTATTATCAGTAGCTATTTAAGGACCTGAAGTAGTTTTCATAGTTAGTAGTAAATACTCAATAGCCTGAGGAAGCTTAAGCTAAGGCGAAACATGTTGCTAAATTAATAAATAATTTTTAATAAAAGTGTTTTTATTCTTTGTTTAAATATTATTTTGATTTATTAGATGTCCATTTATACCAAAGAAAGTGTTTACGTTCACCTTTTTTCTACAAAATAAGTGGTGTTGAAACTTACCCAAATAATATATTACATACTCCAGAAAGTAGAAGTCCTCCAATGAATACTGTCTTCAGTCCAAATTTAGGAACCTTGAACAAAATAAAACAAAATTAGTAACATAAAGATAATAATCATTAGTTTAATAATAATTTAACTGTGTAGATAATATACGCGTTTATTTCACAATTATGTCTAATGTACATTTAAAATTATATTTAAAATTACATTTATTAATTTATTGTAAAAAAAGTTGAATTATTTACTTACTAGTTTTCCAAAAATTGGTGAAGATATGAATATGACAAGGGCGTAAAAACTAAAAACGAAGCCGGCAACGGTTTCTGACATTCCCCTTTGACTACTTTCCTTGGGGAAAAATGGTGCCAAAATGGACATCGAACAATAGCTGACAAAATCTACAGTGGATAATGATACAAGGGCTAATTTTTGTTTTAATGTAAACTTCCTTTTGGAGGGGTCTATCCTGAAAATAGAATAAATTAAAAGGTTTGTAGGTAATTCTTCAGTAGGTACCTATTTCATCAGTTGTAAGTGTATGTAAAATAAAAACCATGGCTAATTTTGTCCAAAGTTCAAGGGTAAAATAAGGAATAAATGAGACAGTGATTCACCTTTTTTTAAATATTTTTTAAGCGAAGTATTGATAGAGTTATCAGACAATTTTAGAGAAACCATATAGAAAAAATGCAGAACACTCTAGGCTGTCTAAATTACTATTTTTATGTTAAAAATTCAGAGATTAAGAAGGAGGGGGCAGTGTGGGTTATCGAAATAGTGCACAGATCTGCTACGTTTATATGCATATTCAATAGGTCTGAGAATCGGGAACTATCGATTTTTCATACGCCTAAGTGATAAGGGTTGTCCTTACATATAACCCTTAATTTTCACCTTTCTACCACTAACCCCCATTTTTTAATAGTGATATTAGTACTGTAATAATCTTCAACTCTCAGTGGTCGATAACTGATCAATTATTATCAATCGATTAGTCATCCCCGCCAGGCGTCTACTGATGTCACTACTCACCCAGCAAACAACACGGAGTGGGAATGAGAATGAGGCAGATTTTTTTAGAATGTTACAGGGAGGTCAAATATGTTCTAAGAAGTAAAAGAATGTTTTATTATAACATTTCAGAATGATTTGGCAATGGTCAAGAATGTTCCAGAATCTTGAAGATCATTCAAGAATGTTCCAGAGTGTTAGAAAAAGTTATAGAATGTTTTGAATCATTATGGGATTTTCTGGATAGTTCTAAATTCGCGAATATTCTAGAATGTTCCACTAAACGTGTGAAACATTCCTACCCGAGCAACGCCGGGTTTTGCTGCTAGTAGTTGTATAAAATTATTGCTACTGAATTTTTATTTGTATTGTATTGTAAACGTAAGGTTTTTACTCATAAATTGTTATTTATTGCTCCAATTAGCGATGTTTTCTCAATATAAAATAAATTGTAGGTAAGTACCTACGTTAAAAAGTTCGAAAACATAAAAAAGGAAAAAAATAAGAGAAACATTAATCAATGGTTGTTATAAAAGCCATTTATAAAATATTATTTTTGATGACATACACTCGTGTTTACCTGATTAAGTAGTAAATTAATGATCTTAGCACGTTCCATAATATACATATTTACACAATATTTATGTATCATAAAATATTGAAATAAAATGCAGAATATTAATTTTTAAACGTCGAAATGGATGAATTATTACTTAAATTAACTAAAAATAGTAAGTAAAACTTGTAGAAGTTATTTACTTTTGAAACGTTTATTATATATTCTAGAGTGCAGATAATTTGAACGTTTATAACAAAACACACTTATGTTAGATAATTACGCCACGTGCCCGGATTTAGAAAGTTACCATTCTTTTTGTTATCACATATCAAACTAAAAATAAAGGAACATTGACATCTAATAAAGAAATTGATAATAAAACTATTCTCCTTTGTCTCGTAGAAGATCAAATAGTAAACTAACGATTTTTTAATGAATTCCACTAAAAATGGGGTCTTTAAACCCCACATCATTTTTTTAAGGGTTACCTATGTAATATACCTGAGGAGAATAAAAAATTTTACAAACAAAGAAGAAAAACTTGTCTGTATGAGTAAAATGAAGCTAAACGGTTATTAAAAATAAAACTAAGGGGACCTACTCTTCAGATATAATAGCAAGTTTAAAAAAATACTCCACACAGAAAAATAATCATGATTTTATTAATTGATAATTATAAAACAATTTTTCATTCTTTCTAATAATTAGTATTAGAATAATCAAGCTAAATAAGTCTAGATTTTTTTTTCTCTACCTCTCGATTATTTTATCGTGTCGTAAAGAAAAAAAATACTAGAATGAGAATAGTTTAGTAAAATTAGTGATAAGAACTGTAAAAAATGTTTTCTAATCAAGTCAATTTTACTAGAATTCAGTCTCAACACCGAACGTAGATTGACTAGACATTTCTAGTAAAATCTCCTTGAGCGTCTGGTCGTCCATATAATTAACAGATTTTTTAGTCATGTTTGCTTATATTGGTATTTTATTTTTATTTTTATATAACTAAAAATTAATTTAATCGTCTTCTGTTTAGAGATGCGTTACGAAAAAAAAAAAGGAAATAGTTTCTTAGTGGTTTATTTAGCTTCAAAATTAACTCGATTATTAAACCTCCGTATCAAGTGAAACGCTGGAAGCGATTTTATGCTTTGTGGATGATGAATTATGTAAGATTTCAATTAAATCAGATATGAGAACACTTACAATATTACCAACAAAAGATTGGAGTAATAATTATTTATGATTGGTACAGATGTATATTAACCATTGTTTTAAGTAAAGTAGCATTTTAAATCAAATAAGATCATGAAATGGATTGTAAACATATTATTAAGGAAGGGTAAAGTTTTTTTCTTGTGTTTGACCGCACGGAGAAAACAATCATGAAAATATTGCTAGAATCCTAGCAAACATGACTAAAAAATCTGTCAATTATATGGACGACCAGACGCTCAAAGAGATTTTACTAGAAATGTCTAGTCAATCTACGTTCGGTGTTGAGACTGAATTCTAGTAAAATTGACTTGATTAGAAAACATTTTTTACAGTTCTTATCACTAATTTTACTAAACTATTCTCATTCTAGTATTTTTTTCTTTACGACACGATAAAATAATCGAGAGGTAAAGAAAAAAGTCTAGACTTATTATTTAGCTTGATTATTCTAAGACTAATTATTAGAAAGAATAAAAAATTGTTTTATACCACCAAGTACATTTTATGAGAATTCTAATATTATTTACTAGAAAAATTTTGCTTGACTCATCAAGTAATAAAATCATAATTATTTTTCTCCGTGTGGAGTAATTGTTTTGTAAACTTGCTATATCTCAAGGGTAGGTCCCCTTAATTTTATTTTTATTAACCGTTTAGCTTCAGTTTATTCATATAGACAAGTTTTTCTTCTTTGTAATTTTTTTTATTTTCGTCATGTATATTACATAAGTAACCCTTTAAAAAAATGATGTGGGGTTTGAAGACCTCATTTTTAGCGGAATTCATTAAAAAATCATTGTTTACTATTGCGGGGTCGTTGGTTTAGTTTAAGCTTTAAAGTGTGATATAAAGGAATACAGTAATCGGGGGTCATTAAAAAATTAAAATCTATTTGGTCATCGACTGTAATAAGAAGAGTTGAAGCGACAAAGGCAATTGAGCTCAAAATGTAAGTATGCCGTACTTATGTTGATCTTGCAATTTGTCTTGTGGTACTTACTCATCGTCATTGTTCGCATTTGTTTGAGATGATGCAGTTCCTTTGGGCTGTAAGGATTTTGCACTTTTCTCCGAGATTTTCTTCGAAAGTGTCGGTAATTCATTGCACAAAGTTTGCTTCATTGTACTCGTACTAATAAAAGTCTTCAACAACGACAACAACAAAAATTTTTAATTCTTAAAATAAACAAAAGGCACCTTTAGTTCGATACTAATTTCTTTTTTATTATTTGAAACACTTGTAGTTTTTTCACAAATTTCCGATTTCTCCCGCATACAATCACTTATCACCATATTGTGGTCGTTGTGGTGTTTCTTTTTTTATGAAAGAATGAATGAATAAATGGAATGGATGGTTGACGACACTCGATCACTGAATGACTACCTACAATCTACAATAGTAGCTCAATACAACTGACGTCTAAACCGTAACTGACATAGGTTAAACTCAGTTTGCCACTAAAATGTGATTTAATTTGCTTGGTCAATAAAATTATAATTAGCGCTCGATGAGCTGCTCGATGTCCGATTGTGATATCGGACGTATTGTGAGGAGCATCTCGGGCTTATCTTTTATTTATAGAAAGTCAAGAGCTGTGCAGAGCCCTTACCGAGCAATGTTTTGCTGTATGTTCTTCTCTTTTGTACAACAATAATTTGTCTTCTCTTGACAGAAGCACAGGGGGGGCTTTAGGATTTTTAAAATCTCAATTAATCTAATATGTACCTAATTAATTTATAATTAGGTAAATGAGTAGTACAAAAGTGCTAAATATATTCGTATTACCTTAGAAAAATACTTAACGAAAGTAATTTGAATTTAAATATGTACAAAAACGGGGGAAATGAACGAGTTCATTCTGTGCCAAAGAATTATCACCTGTTGTTATGAATATCATAACTTTACTAAAATTGGCAAATAGTCAAAAACTTGAACGATTAGTAATCATATGTTAAAATAGATTCAGACTAAGTGTAACATGTTGAATAAAATGGAAAACAGAAATTACCTTCCTGTATTTTTTTTAGCTTCATAATTGAAATTAAAATTTTATTATAAGTATTTCTGATTTGCTTCACTAAATTAAAAGTATTTTTCTTTTGGAGCACTGTCATTAAATATAAATAGCATCAGAAAAAAATTAAGAAATATTTTCTTCAGAATCATTAATGTAAGACAAAGGCGTATCGTACGGAAATAAAGTAGATGTTCTGCATGGAATGCAGTTCAATTACTCGTCTAGGTACACCTAGAAAACACCTGAGAAAAGGCGACAGTGTACAATCACGGAATAATACTGTGCAGGACCTTTCCTGCGGTCCAGTAAAGGAAATATAATGAATAATTTATTTGCTGATTCAGTACCGAGTACATGACGAGGGGTAAAATTTGATATTGTAGATATGTTATTATCAAATCCATAAATACTTACAACTTAAGTGATAGAATCCTTGAATTGTAATCAAATAAATGTTTCACTTATTTTGAATTTGGTAGGATATGAGTTAGGTTATGGAGTGTGAAGGATCTCCCCTTCTTTTTATCTCTCAAACCAACGTTCTTTCATTTTATAATATGGGCTTAACGAAATGTGATTACACTAACCTCAGTCAACCCAAAGAAGAGCATTTTTCAAGTATCGTTTGTATGAGATAAAGGGGAAAGGCGAGAACCTTTATACACAATATCCACAAAATACAAAGGAATTAAATATCAATTCGACAAATATTGAAGAATTTATCATTGTGACTATAACAGATACACTAAATAAGTTTTTTGCAGTTCTGCAGCTCTGCAGCACCATTAAGTACCTACTGGCAATATTTCTGATAAACTTTTAAAATTAAAGAGTTTTTGTTATAATACAAATTAAATTCTTAAATATGTATTAAATTAACTTTTAAAGTAGAATTGTATCATACGATAATTTTGCACCACCCTGCACTACCCTATCTTTAAATTTTGATCCCTATTTATTTCATCAAAAATGAGAAACATGAATATTATAAAAATGGATAACCATATACCTACAGATATGTATAAGGTGCCCTTAAAGTACTGCAGCATCCCTAAAGTCTAGCACCCCCAATAAGCGCTGCCTGGTTAAGGCATAAAAAATAATAATTCAAATTCTTAGATTTATTTAGATATAGGTTTATATTTTTGTTTTCATTAAGAAGCCGGTCCTGACCAGGTTTTATTTTATTAAACCACAACACCAGCAGATGCGGTGTATATATTTATTTTGTGGTCTAAAATTTTGCATGTTTTAGTGTTTATAGGTAAACTACGGAAGTCTACATGTATCTATTATTGTATTTATTTTTATTTACATATTTTATAAATAGTGCATTGAGAATCGTGTGTAAATTAAGTAAAAACCGCGGTGTAATGCATTAGTTAACATTCAAATCATGTGCCTGAAGAGTATAAAAATTATTTAAAGAAAAAAACTTGTATATATTATTCTTTTTTACTTGTACTTATTGTTATAAATAGTACCTACAATGAAAATAGTATGTAAAATAAAGTACCATAAAACCCATTACGCATTAACATTCAAATCTTGTACCTTAAGAGGAACATTATTTAATGGAAAAACACAAGAGTTTTATTTTTGACCAAAATTATAATAAACAATTACAGTCGGCACACGTCACTAGATATTTTTAGAAATTCCAAAAAAAAAAACGAAATAAAAATATGTTGTTAGGTACTAATGTAAACATATTGCTGAAGTAAATATTTATCGAATTTACCACAATTTTAATTTGTTTTAGTTTGAAATCACTCTGACAATAATTTAAAATAAAGAAGAACTTTCACTATGAGATTTAATAGAAACAAAGTCAGTATTTATTTATTTTACGGTTGTGCAATGCACTAGAAACTAGAGAAACTTGAGTTCATGTTTTATTTTGTATTTTGATTCTGAAATTACAAATTATAGATTATTATTAGTAGGTATTGCTACATAAATTAACTAAATGCTTTTTGGACACTAACAAAATTATAGTTGTTTATTATTTATAATAATAACTTTATAAAAGTTTTTATAAAACAATCATCAACGATTTCTTAAGGATATCCATCGATCGTAGTTGTTGAGTAAGGATAAACCCTCCTTAAAAAATTCTTTCATAATATTTGAAAGCATGTGATCCAATATTTGTTAGGATATTGCAACTATTCCGGACAATATTGCAATTTGTTTTCAGGTGATGACAATTTTAAATCTTGCCCAATCTTTACCTTTACTATGGGTGTGAAAAATATTTAATATTTCACCAATATCCTATTACATTACATTTTTTTAAATTCAATATCATATCAGTAATTCTTAAAATTTAGTGATTTTTTCCTTTTGTTACGATTTTTTATTTCGTATCGCCAACGTTTCTTTTTAATTGAAAGTGCACTTTATTTTTGGAATTTGATAATTCTTTTAAAATGTGTTTCTAATAATAAAATAAAAAACAATCTAATTTTTGTTTTATTCCATTCTTTTGTCTTTATTTTAATTTTAAAAGAGGAAAAAAAGTACGAAACAATATTTTCGTTATTTTAAAGTTCTTAGCAATTAATTTGTGTGTACTCAAACTACTTACTATTATTACACGTAATGATATTTATAATAGAACGCATTTTCTAGACGGCTTAATTAGACATGTTAGAAGTTCATTAGCCCAACGTAGAAATTAACAAGTGTGCAAATTATTTGCAAAAAATAATGAACATTAAAGTGACATGCAAAAGTTAATGAGTTAAATATATGTCGACAAAAATGTGCATGTATTGTGTTTAATATTGACGAAAGCATTATTTTTAACCAAAGAAAAATAATGAACAATCATTAAAGAAAGATCTACAACTGTTTCATGTAAACACGTAAAAGAAAAATATGTTAATTAGATTTAGTTCATTTTAAAAATAAATATTTAATTTGCTTGTGTTAAGGTCTTGAATTACATCAAAAAGGCTTTAAATATATCAAGAGGCTTGAAACACTTGTGAAAGGGGCTTTGAGCACACTGTAAGGACCGATTAATTACACTAAAAAGTTTAAAGCCCTTTTAATGGTTTTATTTTGCTCTAAGAACTTTAAGCAGCTGAAAAGGGCTTCAAGCTCATAATCAAATACTTAAACGATTACAAAAGTTAATAAATAATTAACTTCACCGTTAATAAAGTACCTACCTACCGTATTATAAAATAGTTAATACAGTTTTCTTGAATTTTAAAAATAAAATTACATTTTGCATAATAGATAAATACAAAAACATTTCCTTTCTTGTGAATAGGTAACTATTATTGTAAGTCGAGTGCTTAGCAGATATTTTGTAATTTCGTGAAATTAGAGCAAAACCTGCGGTTTAATTATATAAAACTACTTCATCAAGTTTTTTGCTGTATTAGTTGTAACACTTTCAGTAAGTGAGTGAATTATGAATTTTAAAAAAGTGTATCATCTCGAAGATCACGACTTAAAAGCAAAAGACCCGCAGTGGTCCTGTAATCTGCGTTTTATTGTTTATAAATTTAATTGCATTTAAGTTCCTAATAAGTAGTACCTAATAACCCAAACAATTTGTTAAATTTATTATTATAAAGTTTAATTAATATTTTGAGTGGTTTTTGTTATTATCGTGAAAGTGAATAAAATATGTATTTATTTATACCTACTACGTTTAATATTGAAATTTACACGTGACACGTGACTTCTGTTAAGTAACGAACATATTGTACAATAAATTTATAGTAAAACATACTTACAAAAACAATGGTTATGTACGTTTTACTTATTTTTTAGAAATAAATTACTACGATCGTAATATTTGATTAATTAATATTGTGTGGTATCCCTAGATCATTGATTAAAATCTCAACAAAAAAAAAATAATAATAAGACGACGAATCTGATTTTATTGCGCAATAAACTTTAGAATAATTAACCTTTGTTAAGTAAAATTAGCATATAAGTAAACAACAAAAACTAATAACAATTGTCATAAAATTCATAAACTGATCTTTATTTAGGATTTCGCATTCAAAATGAAATCTTTTTACTATAAATTTATATTTGAAAGCATGAAGGGAAGTTTCAGCTATAGATTGCTTGGACAGGCTAATTTTTAATTGAACGAGGAATAGAATTTATCACACTAATATCATAAAGGCGAAAGTTTGTGAGTGTGTATGTTTGTTACTTCTTTACATGTAAACGGCTGGAGCGATTTTAATAAAATTTGGTATGGAGTTAGCTGACATCCTGTATTAACACATAGGCTACGTTTTACTGCGGGAAAATATCTTATTCCCATGGGAAAATCGATGAAAATGAATTCGCGGAATATTTTTATAAATGCGAAAGTAACTGTCTGATGCTACACAATCTCGCCTAAAATTTACTGAACCGATTTAAATGAAATTTGGTACAGAGATAGTGTAGAGCCTGAGAAAGGACATATGCTACTTTTTAATGCAAAAAAAAAGTTGTAAGGGGTTGAAATAGGAAAGTTTGTGCAGAAATTCCGTAATTTTTAAAGATAGAAGCTTGAAACTTATTTTTTAGGCTTTTGATTAGATATAAATAAATACGACATTCGATGTTTGTAAAAATTTTACCCTAAGGGGGTTAATATTAGCCGATGAATGTTTTTGTGTAATGGCGTCGTCCAAAAAGCTTACGGCCCAGAAAATTAAAATATTAAGTGTAAAAAGTTATAGAGGTTTTGTTTATTTGGATCAATAAAAGTAGTTGAATACTAAGCTATATAAACTATTTTAAACTATAATTAAACTATATTAATCTATAATATTATAAATGCGAAAGTAACTCTGTCTGTCTGTGTGTTACGCAATCACGCCCAAACTACTGAACCGATTTAAATGAGAATTTGGTACAGAGATAGATAAGTAGATATAAAGCTAGAGGCTTGAAACTTATTTTTTAAGCTTTTGATTAGATACAAATAAATACGACATTTAAAGTTTGTAAAAATTTTATCCTAAAGGGGGCAAAAATAAGGAATGAAAGTTTTTGTGTAATGACGTCGGCAAAAAGGCATACGGCCTAGAAAATAAAAATATAGAAGAAAAAAATTTTAAATGCTGCCGAAAGTCACTATTCCACGCGGACGAAGTCGCAGGCATAGCTAGTAATATATATAGTAATTCTAAGAAGTAAAAAACGTTATTGTGAGATCTTCAATAACCCTCCACTCTTTAAATGAAATTTTTAAAGCCCCCTACTCTACATGAGATATGCAATGACCCGTTTATCTTTAAATGAAATTTTCAATGATTCTTCTTTCTTTAACCTAGATTTTCAATGATCCTCTTTGCTTTAAATGAGAGTTTCAATAACCTTTCTTCCATTAAACGAGAATTTAAGTGACCCTCTTTTATTTATATGAGTTTTTCAATGATCCTCTTTTTTCCGAATAAAATTTTAAATTAGTCTCCTTTGTTTCAATTAGTATTAATGACCCTAGTTCCTATAAGTGTCTTGTACTACACCCTTCTCCATTAAATAAGATTTTCAATGGCCCCCTTTCCTTTAAATGAGATTTCCAATAACCCTTCTTCCTTTAAACGGCATCTACAATTCCCACCGCCTTTTAATGAGTTTTCAATGAACTGTTTGTCTTTAAATGAAATTTTTAATGATCCTTCTTTCTTTAAACTACGTCAATGCCCTCCTCCATTAAATGAGAGTTCCAATGGTCTCCTTGCTTTTAATGAGGATTTCAGTGATCCCTTTTTTCTAGTGGCCGGTTTCTATTATATATATCTTCCAATACCCACCTCTCTTCGTTTAAAATTTTAAATTACCCTCCTTCCTTTAAATTAGATTTTCAACAACCCTTCTTCTTTTAAACTAAGTGTACAAGGGCCGTCTCGTTTAAATGAGATTTTCAATGAACTTTACTTCCTTTAAATGAGATTTTCAATTAGCGTTCTTCCTTTAAACTAGATTTTCAATGAATCTCTTTGCTTTAAATGAAAGTTTCAATGACCCCTTTTTAAAGTGAGATTTTAAGCGACTCTCTTCTATTAATATGAGTTTTTCAATGACCCTCCTCTATTTGAATAAGAGTTTTAATACCTTCTAAGTAGATTTTCAATGACCCTCATTCCTTAAAATGAGTTTTAATGAAAATTTTCTAGACCGCTCCTCTCAAGTAATTAAGGATATTCCTTAAGATTTTTATTTACGAACATGTGAGGAACATATCACGTTTTATTAAGAAAATTTTTATGGTAATGATGCAAACAAACGTTTCATTAATTACAATTGCATGATATGTATGTTACAACGGTAAGTATCTACACTTTTTTTGTAACACGATAATTTACTTTATAGGAGCTAGAGGTTTATAAGATCGTGGTTTGATATTAACATATCACTAAATCTATCTATTAACGATTATATTTATAACATGTACGTAAAAATTGACAGTTAGAAATTTGCATCTTTTACGAAGTTAAAAAGATTAATAATATTTTTGTTGGTTGTTGAATATTGGAAATTAATAATTGTGAATCCTATGAAATTCAAAAGAGCAAACTGTATGTAAGATTTTCTTGAACCTATCGATTTCTGATAAAAATATTTTTTCAATGGAAAGATTTTTAGAGTTGTCGAAGGATCTCGAAACATTCCTACTTTAGAACAACGAGCTGAACTGAATGCAGCTCACTAGCCTCTAAATAAATAGAATTTCTAAATGGCCCCCCATTAACAAGGGGATGTTCATTGATTACGTCATTAAGTGAACTTAAAATTGAGGGAGGGTCCACCAAAATTTCATTAAACCCCATCTGAGAGAAGAGTCCATAAAAATCTCAAAAATGATTTATAGAAGTTTGCAAGCGTGTTGAATGAGCAAGTTTCTGATTCATATATGTATGTATTTTTGATGGCTTTGTTAAAACAACAAAAATTAATCAATTTGTACTACGACTTACATTTTAATTACGTATTTATTGTTTCTACTTAAGAATTATAGATAAATGTAAGAAACAAAATTGTCTCAAACATTGATTATAATGTTATCACTTTTACATAATATAAACAATTACTACCATTATAGTAAAAGTTGGTACGTATGACTTTGAGGTCAAATAACCTTTTTAAGTCCATTTCGTAGGTCTAGTTTAATATGATTAAGCATTTGTATAAGAATAGAAAATTTACTCCATTAACAAAGTTTTGGTTAATTTTATTCACAATGAATGGTTTTTCAAATCCATAAACAAAAAGTATTTAGATCTATTTGAAAGGAAAAAATAATTATTTTGTATTATTAATATTAATTTATATTTATGAAACTTTAAAATAAAAGTATGAATAACAAAATGAATACACCAAGTGATAATAATAAATATTTACATTACAACGAGGGTTGTGGTTAAGTTATTAATTTAATTAAAATTCAGTACACACTACATATTTCTTATTGTAAGCAGTGAGGATTACAAATGTTAATTAAACACCCTGTATGTTTGTTGAAATTTCCAATAACAAATAGTGCATAGGTAAAAATTAATGATTTTCATGACATAAACAATAATTTTTCATTAATAAATTTTACGATCATAATTACGTTATGTAATAAAAACAGCAAAAAATTCAATAATGAAACTTAAACTTGTAATGGTTTAAGAATTACTTAATTAACATAAGTGTATTATGTAGGTAATACAGTATTTATTATTAAAAACTTCCACTGCTAATAAATACGTAAATTAAACGAACAAATAATAATTTTCTGAGGAATATTTTTTAACGCAAAGTATAGATAATACGTACTTTTTTTAAAACTGAAACAACAAAAAAGTTTAATAAAGCTACACTAGGTATACTTGTAATAGTGACGGATGGTATAAGAAATAGAGGGCGTTTAATAAAAGAAATACGAACAATTTCTTGCAACACAAATATTGATTGTGTATTTGTAAAAAAAAAGGTAGATGCTCATTAAAAGTTGAAGATTAAATTATGCCTTTAATAATTGTATGAAGGCGTTAGTAACCCTTTACAAGTTTTCACAGTCATAGTTTCATAAAAACCATAAAAATGTACGTGAAATATATATTTAATAATTTCTATGCATCCCTCTCCGCGAGAATCGTCCTGTCCCCTTTTTAATTAAAATATTCACTAAATATTGTATTGTTATTTACCATTATCATCAACGAATCTGAGGGCGCCCTTGTGGAGTCGTTATTTAGGTATGATTGAAATTTGACCCCCAAGTGTTCTCCTCACTTTATAATGAACATAATATTTATTTATTTTGAAGTATTTGGTCTAATTTTTAGTAAGTGATGCCTTAAACTTTTAAATCCTTAGAAGTCCTTTAAGGATCGCTTTACTGATTTCTATTTCTGATCGAAATATGTATCGACCTATGTTCGTTGTTCCATGCCAATAGGACATTATTTCTACATTTTTAAAATATATCCTGCTGCCATTTTGAATCAAATTATCCTAATTATATTATTATTACATTTAATGTTTTATTATCTTACTAACAGGAATTTTCTCATACGATTAATATTACATTTGCGTGTTTATCGCTTAGCATTTATTTGCAAAAAGTCTCTTTCGTATTATTATTAAGGATAATTAAAATGCCATTTATTGTGAAAAATTATTTCTGGGGTACTTTTTGTGGTAAAACACAACAGAAATACGGAGAAATCCCAGTTGGATATCTAGCATGCATTGAATCATAATTAATTATTTTTATTTACCTATTCTTCCCAAGATGATAGGTTTATATTATTGTGTATAAAATCATAGCTTTATCTATATCGTCGTGTGGATAATTACTATTCAACTGATGTACCTATTATATAATGAATAATGCACTGTTGGTATGTGTAGCACCACGCGAAATGGGACAATTTCTTGAAAAGGTGCCCATGTAATTTTCCACTATTGTTTAATGGGAAATCGGTGTTCTTTTTTTTTAAATCGGAATTTCGACAAATTTTTTTTGCAACATATTTAGTATTCAAGAAGTAAGTAACTAGAGGTACTTAATATGTACACTCAGTGGCGAAGCCAGAGTATAGTCCATGGGGGGATATCAAAACATCAAACTCGTATAATTTACGAAACATGTATTTAAAAGGGTCCATTCCCACTTCGGTATCACTGTCTTAATTATCATTAACTCACACGTTTTTAATTCCCAGTTCGGGACCTACGACTTAAACCTGCGTATTACATTTCTAATTTATGTACTTCTATATATCTATGAGCCCTAACGTACTTGAATTCGGCCAAACATGATAATAGATAAGGTATGTGATACAAATCTTGATAAATAATTGGAAAAGGTGATAAATAAAACGAGGCATTATTCTTTGGTTCATATATTTTAAGTAATTAAGGAAACATATTGTAATCTTTTATCAAAAATTACTCAAAAAGAGGTAAGTCTAGAACCTTAGCTTTGGGTCTTTTTAAAACGTAGTGATTGAACAAAGCCTATATCCTTAAATTGTAGGAATATTGTTATTAGAGTATTAATCTATATAAATATATATTTCTGAGCCTCTCAACAAGTTTTTTTATGATTTCCTTGAACAAGTTTGTAAGTTATTTTACTAAATATTATGCTTAAATTGTTAGTCAGACTTGAAGTCGCATATAAACAAGAAATAGAGAAAAATATTTAAAAAAAGGTATCCAAACAAACAAAAATTAGAAAATTAACATATCTTCTCAAAAATATTAAATATTGAAAAATAAAATTATTTTTACAGGCCTTAATTAAACAAGGTAACTAAATAAGGCCTTGGAACTTAATAAGTACCATAATTTTCGAGACAATTTTGGTCATTATTATTTATTCGAGGTGGTATACGTGTTCTATGGGGGAGGCAGATGAAAATACTCGAAGGTCAGGTGTGGCAGGATTGACGTGAGTCAGTATATGTATCAATATTTCAGAATTCCTATTAAGGCCTAGGGTCAGCAAATAAGGCCTATTTTAAAATTAGGCTTTATTTAGTACATTGTACTTCATAAATGTTATAAGCAGTATTTAATTGGCATATTCTAAAAATTACAATTTAAAGTCATACTAATCTTTTTGATGAGTTATATTGTGACCCGTATACATTACTTGAAACAAAACTTCAAAGAATAACGTAATAAAATTCGATAGAAATTACGAGAAATTAATAAAGCGCAATGAAAACGCTCGTCCGCCACAAACGACCGGCCACAAGTGTCGCTGCGAGCGCGAGCGGGCCTCTCGCGCACTGTTTCCTGAGTCGTGGGACTGTCGTCTATCCGTGGGTGAAGTATTTTTGATGTAAATATATTTTAAATGACTTTTCCGCACTACAGGCCTTATTTGAGCATAGGCCTCATTTGTATCAGGTACCTTATATTAAAAATAACTTGGAAATTTATTTATTTATTTATTTATTTATTTATTTATTTACTGAAATTACGGGCAGAGCCCAATTACATAGTTAAGTACTAAATTATTACATTTGAAAAAAGATACAAAACTGTTATATAAAACACAATTAAGCACTCTAAAAATAAAAAAATAAAAAGAAAAACAATATGAGGTAAATAAATTAAAGGAAATTAATGACAGTGTTAAATAGGTTTTTTTTTAAATCAGCTTTGGACATAAAGCCTGCATCAGGTGGAAGTTGGTTCCAGGAACGGATCATGCGCGGTATAGGAGAAAAAAAGAGTGCGTTAGAGTTGCAAGATGGTTCCACAAAAGAGCGAGCACTCCGAATTTCATAAGGAATAGAGCGGGCAGTAAAAAGTTGTAATAAATAAGGGCAATCGATTTTGTTGTTAAGAAGGCTATGAATAAACATGTTGTCAGCAATATGATGTCTAGAAGCAATAGAAGGTAAAGAGAAACGTTGAGCAACGAAAGAATAGTCATGACAAAATGGATGAATAGGAGTGCCAGTTTTAAATGATAAGATGCGAAGAAAACGATGTTGAATTCTTTCTAGAATGAGAGTGTCAGAAACTGAATATGGACGCCATATAATAGAACCGTATGTGATGATTGAAAGAACGAGTGATGAATACAGGTAAGTGAGAGAAGAGATATTAGAAAAATCATTAGTCATGCGATAAATAAATCCTATGCGAGAATGAGCCGATGAGCAGACATGATTCAAATGATTATGAAAGGTTAAGCGTGAGTCAAAAATAATGCCTAAGTCTTTTATGGAATCGGTTCTATCAAGCAAATAGCCCGATATAGAGTAAGAGTAGAAAGAAGTGTCACGGTTACGTGAATAGGACATTACATGACATTTATTTGCGTTTATTTGCAAACCGTTTTGGCGGCACCATTCGACAACAATATTAAGGTTCTTCTGCAGCACAAGATAATCACGATCAGAGGTAATGGTTTTAAAAATTTTTAGATCATCGGCATACAGGAGAACATTCACATTGCTAAGTTTTGTGACGATGTCATTGATATAAGTATTAAAGAGGAGTGGGCCAAGATGTGAGCCCTGAGGAACACCAGATGTGACAAAAATGGGATCAGATAAGCAATTATTATACCGAACTCTCTGAGTTCTTCCAGATAGATACGAAAGCAACCATGAAAGCAGAGGTCCTTTTATGCCCATTGAAGATAGTTTTGAAATTGTGACCATATGGTTAATTGAATCGAAGGCACGAGAAAAGTCAGTGTAGATAGTATCTACTTGTTTATGTGCTGACATATTACTAGTAATATAATTAGTAAAACAGAGCAAGTTGGATAGAGTAGATCGGCCTGAAGTAAAGCCATGTTGTGCCAAAGTGATGTATTGAGAAATATGGTTACTCAAAGAAGCAGAAACAAGAGAATTAAATATTTTTGGAATGGCACTAATAACAGAGATAGGTCTATAATTGACGACATCAGACTTACTACCTTTTTTAAAAATTGGAGTGATGAAGCTGGATTTCCATCTGTCAGGGAATGAGCCCGAGGCTAGAGACATTGAGAAAAGACGGTGAATTGGATCAGCTAAGGAAGAAGCACATTCGCGTAGAATATAAGAACACACACCATCAGGTCCAGGATCGCATGAAGGCTTTACACTCTGTAACGATTTAAGCACTATTGAGACAGGTATCTCAATGTTAAAAATAGGTGAGGTGCAATCGTAATCTGGTGTAGGAGGTGTTATTGATAAAGGCGAGTAAAAACTTTGAAAATATTTACAAAATAGATTTGAAATATCATAGGGGTTGGTGGCTACAGCTTGATCAAAGCACATAACAGATGGCTGTAGTTGTGATTTCTTACTAGAATTAACGAAACTCCAGAACGATTTTAAATCTGATTTAAGGGAATTTTCGACCTTAGAGACGTAATTAGCATAGCATGACCTACGAAGCTTAATACAGCAAGCCCTTAGGCGCTTAAATTCAATATAGTGATTTTTATATAATATAATTTATAAAATAAGAAAGTTAAACACACTAAAACATTACGTAAAACCACGACAACACTCATTTTATTCGTGTTATCTTTACATACCGTAACCAAGTGGTACGAAAGAATAAAATAAAATCATTCTTTGATTAATAAGTCAAGGTGAATAAAAACGGAAATATCACCCGACCTAAAAATGAAAATAGACTGAAAACATTCGTTAAAATTGAATTTTACAACGATGTTCCAATTCTATCCGGATATAAATCTAGGGGGTAAGCTGAATACAATCACGCTGTATTTTGTTACAATCGCGATACGTTTTCTTCATTTTAAAAGAAGTCAAATTTAGCTCTAGAATCTGAAGGAACGAGAATAATAATAACACTTTTACAGAGCAGGTCACGAAGTGGGAACTAAAACTGTAAAATTTTATGAGGTTCAGAAGTGGGAAGACTCCATTAAAAATATATTATACAAGTGCAAATTTTATAAAACGAAATTTAATAATCTTATTGGTTATTATACGTATTGATGCCGCCCGTATCAATCGCCCGTAGAATTCCATTCGTATGTTGTGTTGTTTCTCAAGAAAAATTAATTGAAATGCTTAAATTAAAGGGAAAGGTCACATTTAGACTGTAATCTCTACCCTTCTACTCTGTCTGATTTAAGAATTTTAATTTTATCGAAACAGCAATAAATAAAATTATAATTAAAAACTCAACAATAAACAATGGACTAATTAGTAGAATTAAGATTCTGGATTTTATTATTGCTTAAGTTCGAACGTTTCGTCAGCAACTGCTGTGTCTCGTGATCAAAATAAAAAGAAAAAAAAATAAAAAATAAAATAAAAAAACAAAAATAAAGTAAAAAATGTGTATTTCTTACAAAAATAACATTAAATTAAATGAATCTGTCTGATATCTGTATACATAGATATATTATCATTGGTTATCTCCCATTTCCATAAGAACAGAACCTTTAGAAACATTTTCACCGGCTTGATGAAGTACCTTAACAACCTTGCATTTTCTTTGGGTCTTTATTACATATTCCATTTTCATAGCTATCAGGACAAGTAATGAATCACCTTCATTAACAATGTCACCTTCTTTTACCAATACCCTATCAATAACCCCTGGCATTGGAGCAATAGCTCTATCATCTGATTTTTCTAAACTGCTTTTGTTTTCGTCTATCCAAAATTGTTTGTTTTCGAAATTGAATTGAATTTTACCGCTCTAAAAAAATAACCACCTTTATTAGTTACTTAAAATAGTTGACAGCATTATCACATCACTGGGTTGTACGATTATTTTGATTCAAACATGATGATTTAAGTAAAGTATGTATTGATAGATATATATCCTAATGGGGTTCTTCAGCCCCACATATGAGAAGAATATTCGCATTTGATTGACGTCAGAAGTTCTTGAAATACAAAACAGTTTTCTAAACATTTATTTGAAAATAGGTACAGGTTGCGTGTCCTATGCTTTTCTTTGGGGAAGGAAAAAGTGGTTGTATATACGTAATTGAAAATAATGTGAATATGTAGTTGTTAAGTTAAAGGAGACCTCCCTTCATTCTTTGGAATTCCAAATTTTGGAGTAATGAACAGCAACACTGCACCTCACAAGAAGAACTTAAGAACGTGATTTATAATCTTTTATTACTTACCTTTTACTTACTTGCTAAATAAATATTTCGACTTTGGCTTTGGATTAAAAATAAAAACTATCAAGGTTTGCTGCCACCTACAGCGCTACAGTGTTATGTAATGTCTATAATAATTTTTAAACGATGAGTCAATTAATAAAAATATGTTTGAACCAGTTGAATTATTACATTAATTTAGTTAATTAATTCATTGTCGTGTTATCGAAAATAATAAAAACTTGAGCAAGTTGTTTTATTTTTAATTTTCAACCTTGTTTCTCAATTAAATAAGTGTTTAATAATTAATGTTCTTCTTCATTTCGTCACAGAATGACTCAATGAATAAACTGCTTTTGATATTGAAGACAATTTAAAACTGTTAATAACAAACAAATAAAATAAAAAATAAGGATTTAAAGAAAGACATGTTTCCTAAACAGTCAACAAAAGTGGATATGATTATTTAAAGAGTAAAACTGTAATAACTACTGACTTAATTTTTACTGTAAAATTCCTTTTGCCTTCATTTATGTTATATAAATTATGCAAATATATAGCCACTCATCTTCAACCGTGAAATTTGCACAATATGGAAACAGTAAATAAGCCAATTATTGTCCGGACGACAATTCAAGTTATGTTTTTGAAATAATAAGTACTTTTAATGATTTCCATTCTTCAAGTACATGAAATTATTAATTTGACATATTAATAATCGAAAATTAGTGTCCCTATCTCTATTTCTAGACTTAAGTAATCGCTTGTGCAATGATAACAATTGTAAAGAACATGAAAATTCTAAATTATGGCAGGTTGTAATGTACTGAGACTCATGAGCTTTTTTTAATATATATTGTTTTCGACTCTTCGTTAAATAAATTATATCAACGAGAAAACCAACTCTATCGCAAGTTAATAATAAAAAATTATTAAATCAATAAAATATTTGATACCTACTGTTTAAGAAAATACATTGAAATTAAAAATTAAAGAATTGCAGTATACGTGTATCACAGATATTTTAGAATCTCGGGAGCTTTGACCTTGGGGTGTGCAGAGCATAGCTCCGTCCATTATTTATTAAATACTGGAAAGTAAATCCCGCCTTTGGCCATAATATTTTTAATTCACTACTTGTACCATAGGTCTAATGGTGTCAATAACGCGATATCAAATAGAAATTATCAGTAATATTAAATTTATCTATTAATTATTTTAATCTGATTAAATTTAATGTTAGAGATAGGGAACTCTTTGTGATTATTTTGGGAGTAGTTTAATAATTTTAGAAGCACATTAAAAGATATTTTAAGCTTCAAATTTCTTCAACCTCATCTTAAAATTTTAAATAAAATAGAACACCAAACCAAAATGGTGCAAACAAGTTACGCTTTCTAAATATAGGTGGGAATTTTTAAATCCTTCGATAAATTAATAATAAACTTTATAATAAAAAAATTTAATTTGTACTTACCAGGTCAAAAAGAGCTATATGCTCTTCATTTAAATAAAATTTAGATGAACCTTTAAAGTCTTCAATAGAAAAGTTAAGTGTTGAGACATTATTTCTTTTTACAAGACTTCCACTGACTTTTATCCAGTTGTTACCATTATCCAAGGAGACAAGATAATCATTTTTTCCTAAATATTGAACTAGAAATTCGAATTCTAAAACAAAAAAATAATTACTTATCTTTATCACAATATAAATACCAAAATTAAATTCAAAAAATTACCTTCTTTGTTAAATATTAATTTAATTGTTCGTTTATGTAGGTAATTTATCCTGAAACCAGACTCGACAACAAACGGATTAAATTGGTCATTTCTTCTAACTGCTTCCGTTTCTTCTCCGTGTTTTTCCGACACTATAACTGCCAAAGCAGCCTGAATTAATTGGTTTTGAGACGGTTTAACTTCCAGAAAAAGATCTTCGTTGTAGTTATGTATGAAATTGGTGTGAACATTTCCTTTCATAAACTCCGGATGTTTTGTGAGAGTTAGAAGAAAGTTTATGTTCGTCTCCAGGCCCGATATCTAATACACAAAGAGGGAAATTAAAAGACAAAACAATTTTCAATTTTTTAAATACACACATTACGTACATTATAATTTAATAGGTTAGTTCTTAATTTATTAAGTGCATCACTTCTTCCTTTTCCCCAAACCACCAATTTGGCAATCATGGGGTCGTAATAGATCGAAACTTCATCCCCTTCTCTTACTCCTGCAAGTATATAAAATTAAAAATAAATTTTATTTAGCAAACCAAATGTTTATTTTTAATTTTATTGAATAAATATTTTTTAATACTCACCTGTTTCAATCCTTACATTTTCTGCTGGTTCAGGTGTTGACAAAAAGAGCAAAGGACCTGCCCCTGGTAAGAACCCACCTTTGGGGTCTTCCGCGTATATCCTGGCTTCGAATGCATGACCCTTGAAATTTATATCTTCCTGTTCAACAGGAAGCTTCTCACCGGATGCAATTTTTATTTGCCATTCGACCAAGTCAAACCCTATTAAAAATCAGCTGTAAATTTTATGTTACGGGCGCCATGTCGTCTATGGCGTGCTGATGAGAACAATCCACGTTTCGTGGTTTCGATAAATTACTTACCGAGAATTTAAATTTATAATGCCTAAATCGTATTTATTACTTACTTGAAAAGAATTAAAAATGTATCAACATATACATTTTATTTTCAGTTATTTATTAATCATGACTTCCCACTTATTTGTTTGTTTAAATGATTTAATTTTTGAATGCAACCTAAAAAATTGAATTAATTTTTTGAACCTGTTATCATTTCTGTAACCGGATGTTCCACTTGCAGTCTTGTATTCATTTCCATAAAAAAGAAGTCATGGGTCTTTCGGTCCAAAATAAATTCTACAGTACCAGCCCCCACATACCCCACAGCCTTAGCTGCTCTTACAGCAGCCAATCCCAATTTATTCCGTAAATCATTAGCTAGCCCTGGCTGAAAATAATCAAATACAAGAATAGTTAAATTAAATAAAATAAAAATGTAGTAGATCACGCGAAATTTAATTACAAAAAATTGTTTTGATCTCTTTACTAAAGAATGCTCAAATTCCATCCCTCATAGCAGATAAAAATACACTCTATTTAAAATTGATCTGAAGTTTCAGAAAAAATATTTTTTTTGCGTACCGCAGGGGCCTCCTCAATTATTTTTTGATGTCTTCTCTGCACTGAACAGTCGCGTTCAAATAAGTGGACAGCATTGCCGTAAGTGTCCGCAAATATTTGAACTTCGACATGTCGAGGTTCAGACACAAATCTCTCCAGCAAAACGTCCGAATCCCCGAAAGCTTTTTCTGATTCGGTACGCGCTGATTGAAGTGCTTCTTCGAAATCCTTTTCAGATTGAGCTATCCTCATCCCTTTACCACCACCTCCCCTAACCGCCTTTATCATTATGGGATATCCGATTTTCGAAGCTTCGTCCTTTAATTTCTCCACAGACTGATCAGAACCGTGATAGCCTTTAATTATTGGGACTCCAGCATCTGACATAATTATCTTCGAGGTACTAGATGGAAAATGTAAGAAATGAATACACTAATTATAATTATCAAATATTATTAAATAAAATTGAACAGGAGTGATCTTAATATATAACAACATATTTCTTTTTTGTTTTAAAAGTTTGGCGAAAAGATCTTGAGTAATATTTTAAATACCTAAACCTTTGAAATATGAAGAATTTAATTATTATTTTTAAGTTACCTTTTTATTCCCATATTCCTTATAGCTGTTGCGGGTGGTCCAATGAATGTTACACCCTCTTTGAGACAAATTTCGGAAAATTCAGCATTTTCCGACAGAAAACCGTAGCCTGGATGAATGGCTTGACTGCCTGATTTTTTTGCAATTTCAATTACTTTTTCCCCACACAAATAACTTTCATTTGCTGGTGGTGGGCCAATTCGATAGGCCTCATCTGCCTTGAAATGTTAATTATTATATTGGTGTATATAAGTATTTTTATTCAAAATAAAATTAAATCTGCCTAAGAAGAAACCATAAAAAATCTTGCTGTATAATTACCATCGCAACGTGCATTGCATTTTTATCAGCATCGCTAAAAATTGCAACAGTTTTCACTCCAAGTTTTCGCGCTGTCCGAATTATTCTGCAAGCGATTTCTCCTCTATTTGCTATCACTATCTTATCGATTTGAATAACGTCACTTTTGAAACCACATCTTTGTAATGGTAGCTTACTGTTAAAAATAAATCTATCCGAGAAAGAAAATTCATTTAGAGTTTTGAATTAAATGAAAATATATTAAGGTACTTACAAATTATGGAGTTTTGTGGTACTTCTAAGTAATACTGCCCAAGAAAACATTTTAATATTTAACAACCTTATAAACGATTAATTTTAACACATTTTCTCGTAGTGATGAAAGTTATATGTACAGTATTATGAAACTCTCAGTGTTTTTGTGTTATTAGAATTCTTATCAAGTTTGCTAACAAATAAATAAAATAAGTCGTTTATTACAAACATCTTATCACCGAAAACAAATGTAGACGAGTCGTTAAATTTTGCATTTAGTATTCGTAGGTGATTAATAATGATTATAAATTCGTTAGCAAATAATGAATTCGAAGTTTCTACCTAAATTAGAAGTGCATGAGAGAAGACAGAATCCTGATTTTTTCCATAGGATTTTCTTTCAGCCCAAAATTAAAGTATATTGCTCAACTTATCGTAGGTAAGTATTAGAATTGTATCCATGTTATTAAATATAATTGTAGAAAATGAAAAACAAATCGAATAAGTTCGTTGGACCTAAACTAGATAAATAAAAACTTAAGTTTAGAAACTTAAAGGTGTTTTGATAAGCAACGTATCATTCTCAGCTCTGACAACTGCCTCTAGAAAAGAAAATGAAATAAAATTGTTTATTTGTTCAAGTTTATTTTGTACAATAAAATCTAAATTGTACATATTTTATTTACGAACAATACAATGCTCAATAAATTACAAAAAAGTAACGAGTTAGTACAAAATAAAAAATGCATTAAATGCAAACAGTATGCTGCACTTCGATATATACAAAAAAGAAAAGGACTTTTATTACGTAACGTAAATTAAAAAAATAATAACTTAATTAAAAATTAAAACAGCAACAGGTTAGCAGCTGAAAAAGTACAAATTCACAAGTCTACAGTTTATCATTTTGGTAAATAGACAAATAAAAAGACCATTCTCTCTCTCTTTTCTCTTTAAAAAAAATACTGGACATTAAAAATGGCACGTAAAGTGTCAAAAACATAGAATTTATTATTAGCTTTATATTAGGATAGATTAGGATTATCATCAGTTAAAAAAACATTCAAAGTACAAATTGACAGTTTAAAAAGGCCTAAAAGTAAATAAATATGCACATAGTCACCAATAATAAAAAAAGTCAATAGCAAGGAACATAGAGACGATAAAAGTTTTAAAATGCACCCAAAAAGTTTTTTTTTTATTCTTTATACATATTCTAATAATTCTAACAATAAAATACAATAATTTTAATAGTCAAACTTGACATTTTTTTTATTTTATGTTATAAATTATTAGAATGAGATAAAGAACAATAAAAATTATGCGAGGGGCATTTTAATACTCTTATTAGTCCAGTTCTTCAAATACCATTGCTGTATTTTTAAACTTAAAAGTCTGTTACATCTAAAATGCCCTTGGTACGTCTTCAAACATTTTGTACACTTCAATTCTTATATACAAGTTTAAAAATATGTTTTTTATTATTTATTTACTTATTAAAGCACAACATGTAGTAATATGTAGTAGATCCGTTAGAAAAATAATTTGGTATCATTCAGTTTTTGTTAACATTCAATAATTATTAATAATAGTAATAATATTAGGCTTATAACATTATTTACATCGTCATCTCATCCTCAGCTAATTTTTTAAATACTTAACATAATTGCCATCGGGAAGACCCGTAATATAAAATATTAAAGTTGGCACTACTTTTCAAATGTAATAAATAATGTAAATATGTAGCGATTTAATCAATTTCAACAACTTAAATTACTAAAAAGAAATATGGAAGTCTTTAAATGTTGATAGAAAAAAAAAAAAAAATAATGAAAGGCAGTTTTTACCACTGGGTGAAATTATAATTGGAAACTGCCTTTACATTAAAAAATACTCAAAAAATTTTATGATACAATTTTGAAAACCAATCAAAAATTTTGAATCTACTGATGTGAAAATTATTAAAAATATTCTTAATAGTGATTTTCATAATTGAAATTCATGATTTATCGGAGTAATTTGAGGATGAAACAAAATCTATTAATTGCCAAAAAGCATGGCAGCATTAAATCGAAAACTAAACAAAATAAATACACTATTTATATATACATAGTATACACAGTTAAGGCTTAATAAGAAATTGTTTTTCCTATATAATAAGAAAAAAAAAACAGGAAACGTCCTGCAAAAACGATGGGGTAATGGGATAATAACGCTATGCCGTTCAAAAATAAGAAAATAAAAAAATCGATACATCGCTTCGCTTATCAAAAAATTGAGTTTAGCTTATGATTTCACTGGTGTTTCATTTAATTGCTTTAAAGTTTAACGCTTAACAGTCTTAAGTTTCGCTTGTTCTACAACGTGTATAGTGTTTTTTCGAGTCTTACGACAAGGACATGGGGGGTTCGGAGGTCACACGACGTAGAAGTGACGAATCGAGATTCATCCTGGAAGCCAAAAGGTAATTGTCATCACCTATCGGAGCAGCCCTGAAATAAACGACTTTTTAGTATTGGCATATCACTAGTTACGATCAAGTGAAAAAATAAGAATTAAATCTGTCACAAAAAATGCTGTTTATGGTGTATTTTTAATTAAACATTGAAATCACGAAGTAAATAGAGAAAACTAAAATGTTATTGAAGTTATAGCTTAATATAAGAATTTTCTGAGAAATCTTAAATATTATGATTCACCCTATTATCGATTGCGTCCCTTACGGTAAAATGCGAATTTTATGTATCCAGCAGTGTTCCTTAATGAAACACCTTGTATAATACTTTCGACGAAGACCAACTATATGAAAATAAAATAATAAGATTAATAATTGCTTACTTGCTACCATATTTGGTTTCACGATCGAGCATCCTTTTGTACGTTTGGTGCTTCTGTCCGAGTTGATACGCGCAATCTCTTAGCTGCTTCAAGTTATTGAACCATCCTTCTGTATCTTCAATGCTGTCGTGACCCATACTGTAGACCGCAGCAGCCTGTTCGTACAACATATTGATCAATTTTTCTATCCTAGACAAATGAGAATATATTAATGAGTGAAGACGTTCCAGGTCACGCTCAGGGTCCAAAGTCATGTGTAGGTTGTTTTCAAGCCTGGTCACAGCACTACAACCAGGAGCCAGTTCGTTGGGTGATTTGCAACTAAACAAACAAAAAAAATATTTAAACAGATTTAATAAAAAAAAAAAACAATGAAATATAAACAAACTTACCATAACCATTGTCCATTGATGAATGCACAAGGATGGTACTTTTCCAGTCGATTCGCATTGGTCTGACAAATTTTTGTGAGTAAATCAACCCATTCCTTTTCTTCCACACAATTTGCAGCCTGTACGTACAATGCCCGCTCAGGTTGGATTATTTGGAACATATTCTTCATCTTGAACGATTTTTCAGTAAGCCTTTCAACTGCTAATATGTTCGAAAGTGGAATTTGACATAAAGCTTCTTTTCCTAAAACAAGATAATAAGTTGTGTATTAATTCTGATCGAGAGTCTTAATATTAAATTCATTTACCTTTTGTTTTGGCATAGCTCAGATCGTGTGTCGTTAGTTTAAAATATCGTTGCTTGAAGTTCTTTCGTCCAAACCGTTTTCTTCCTTGCGCCCTTTTAATCATTATCCTGAAAAATAAAATAAATTATAACAAATAAACTTACATTTTTAACATTCGTTACAGAATTTATTTACGTACCGTTTCATCTCTCTTTAGGGCAGCAGGAAAAAATAAACTTACGATTACATATTTAAAAATTAAGATGAACCACCGCAATAAATCAAATAAGAACAACGTTTAAAAATAAGCCTTACCCTTCTTTTAAAACAACAGGCATGTCCTCTGTCACAGTCTGAGGATTGGAACTGGCAGAAATAATTTCTAGAAATTGCCTAACTGCTTGCATGTGCTGTTCGGTGTAAAATTCCTTGTATATTGACTCCATGTATTCTTCCTTGTAAATTTGCTGGTTCGAACGACAGCTGACGAGATTTCCAAGAGATTGAATGGTCTTTGAGATAAGTGTCAATGTTCGATTAGTTTGACTATCCTGGAAAGGAAATAAAACATCTTTTAATGTTTCATTTCATTTTTTCAACTGTCATCACTACAGTTACTGATTATTCAATGAGTTATTAACTGCATAAAAGAAATTTGTTAAAAATAACGATACGTTTAAGTTGGATATTTTGTCAAGTGATGAAAAGGAATTTCAGTAATTAGAAAATTACATGAGACAATGTTTTTAACAAATTTTGAAAAAAATTGGTAGAATTAACAAGAAGAACTTACAATTTGTTCTGTTGTCAAATCAAAGAGCCTGGGACCAAGAATGGCAGGCGCAAAGAACCTCAGAAATATAAAGCCGGACACAACAGAGTACCTCACCTCCCTGTTCTCTGGAAACCTGGATATAGCACACTCCTTCAAGTTATGAAAAATTTGACACATTAACGTGGGACAGTGTACGGCACTTTGAGTTATTGCTTTGAATATTTTATGTACATAATCTTTGAGATTGGCTAAATTAGTTTGGATTACGTTCGGGTCCTTAACTCTAGTACTATCTATTTCACACGGTTTCTTCTCACTAAATACAAGGTCTAAAGTGGGCCTTAATGTTTTATGCAGGTACTGGAGCCCTATTAACCTCATTGCCTCATCCATCATTTTTGAAACCAAAGTATTTCCTCTGAATATTGTCGTTGAATCCCTGAAAAGGTATTTTTATTATAATTCCGAAGGCTCTTAATTGGATAAATTCCTGCGATATAACCCCACAGTTATAGTAGAGTAGAGGTTGATCAAATTCAAAGTTTTTAATGTTGAGATGGTGTTTCATTTTGGCATCTTAAAATTTTTGTGAGGACTGTTTCGCTTTTCAGAATCTTCAAGCTTTAATAGTGAAAGGATAAATAATGAAAACAAAAATTAACTCAAAATTAGTTATTGAACTAAATTACATATGTACATAATTTCAGCAATAAATAGGCACATTTATTTGAAAAAAAAAAATGTTTGATAGATAAAATATATTTCAAATCAAAGTTGTTCATAATATGTATCATTCGGTTATTTATTTGTTGTTTGCAAAGAGAAACTGGTTCTTATATCTTTTTATTCAAATAATTTAATACATACATACATAAAATAAAGAGTAGAGTTCAAACATTCGTGAGATAAGCAGATATTTTTTTAAAAAAAGATTATGTTGCCGATACAACCGGAAGCCCGATAATGGTAATCATTTTATCTCAATGAGTCTATTCAAAAACCAATAAAAGCATATGTATTAAAATCAGATAGCTTTCTTTAAATGTACCGAAAAAGTGCGTAATTAAAAAAAACCATTGCAAGAATATGAAAGATAATTCAAGGAATTTCACATATTAAAAAGCAGTAGTTATAACATTATCGTATTATAGTTAAAAACAGAGGCAGTGTATTAAAAATAAGAATAAAGATTTCCGAATATGATGCAAAAAAAATATATGAAAGGATTTGTATAATAATTCATCTACCTACTCCTCTAAGGTTATTGAACTGGAAATACAATATTATTTTCAAGTCATCTTTTCAAATTTGTAGTTGGTTAATTAACTTTGCCTTATAAAACTGATCGAGACAAAAATATTGATGAAGAATGTGCTGTATGTATTTCCCAATGGGATTATAAAGAGAAAAAAAAACCAAGAGGAAAAGGAGGAGCAGAATAATGTGGGAGTTCATTCAAGAACAAGGTCAACACCTTCTTTAATTGTTTATTTGAACTTGTATTTGGTAAAATAAAATTGAATTGGGTAATTCAATGAGCCTAATAATAAACTACATACAAAAAAAAATTGATATAGGTATGAACGATAAAAAAGAAACGAAATGATGTTTTAAAAAAACAATATTAAATTATAATTTTAATAATAAAGAATGGTTTCCTTTTAATACCAAGAAATCTTTCTATATCGAGATACATAATTGCACAGGATGTGTGCAGTAAATAGAGATAAGGAAATAATTTATGCCATGTATCTAGTCATAAGAACATCATTACTTGCTGTCTTGTCACAATGATTGTTTTCAAATTGGAAGTATTTTAAAAACAACAAGGCTCGTTTCTTGTAGATAAAAAATCTGTTATATGCGCAAACTTATCGCTTTTGGAAAAACTTATTAAACAAAACAGGGCTATGTACACACGCAAATAGACATATGTCTTATGTTTACAGAACAAACATCTCATGTATTGATATTAACTTATTTTACTTAAAATACACCGTGCCACTGATAGTGCGCAAAACAAAAATCATTTGCCAATATAGTTTTTATGATTTGTAACTTAACTTTTTGTTTCTTATTCTTCACAATTTGAAATGTTACTGTCGTCATTTTATTTTTATATTATTATAATAAAATTCTCTATAGACTTGAGTGATGTGGAAATTTTGGTAATAAATGGAGAAAATAATATGTAACTGCTTTAAACTTGAGCTGGTTATGTCCTGATTCAAGACTAAAGGCCGTCGACGGTTGGAATTGGTTCCTAACGTTTTGTAAGTACGAGTGGCGAGCTTCTTCAGAGGTCCTCCGATGCTGGATGTAGACAGTCAGACGACAGCTTTTAGACCCGAATCAGGACAGGGCTGGTGATGTTCTGGCAGCGAAAGCCTCTATCAGTTTGTTCTAATTTTCGAATTTTATTCGTTCCAGAGATAATCAACAATTTAACCCTTTACAACTTCTTTTAGCAAGGAAGTAGAAAAGTAATAATAATTTACTTACGTTACTGTAGATATTTCCTTATCAGCTAAAGCTCTAATGATTGGAACAATTTCATTATGGTGTAGAAATATTCTCACTAAGGGTTGAGCTACTTCAGTTTTGTTGTTTACGATTTCTCCTAACACATAGACTGCACTTGATGTAATAGACTATAAAAAAAAAACAATTAGTCCTTAAACATTACATATCTTATGCAAAAGAGTAATAAAATATCAAAAGGCTTATTTACCTTAGCTTGCAATGAAGATCGAATTAAACTACGTAAAGCATCATATTCTTCAGCAGGGAAAACATGGTCTGCTGTGTACTGTACATTTAAACGTAAACTGCCAAGGCTGTTGTCCACAGACAGCCGAGTTCCAGGGGGTGTGGAACATGAAGTTGCAGGCCTATCTCTAGATGAACGAGGTTGAAGATAGTACCTAAAAGAAGATAATGCTTAGTCTAACTGAATTATAAAACGAATGGGTTTTAAAAAGTAAAGAAAACATTAAATATACTCTTACAAACTTTCTAAAATATTCAATCTTCCTTTTTGTTTTCATTACTGTTAAAGCATTACAACAGTAGGTACTTAAAAATGAATTTAGTTTTGATTTATTACTGTAAGCTTAATAATGTCCTAGTAGCAATAAACACCCTTATTTAATTAAATAACAGGTAAAGTTTCTTTGTTCAAGTTTAAGAATATTATAATTTAATTAAGAAAACAAAAGTCAATACTTTCAAAATTAATTAAACAGAAAATATAGTGAGTTTTCTTTAAATATGGATTCTTACCAAGCGTTTTGGTGAGCAGCATTTTGTTGTTGTGATCCTCTCAGTGGCACTTTTATCTCACCAAGAAAAATGTCAACATTCATCCCAGGACTATCGTGCCACACAGAAATTTGTAGTTCACACAGTTCACCTTCATTTTCAGGGCACACAGTATAAGCTGAATTCCTATCCTTATCCTGTTCTACATAACTATCAAACTCAAACAGTTCATCAAATTGGGGGGACACAGTTTTTTTCCTAACTTTAGTTCTTTTGGAAACCTTTTTACCATTGGTATATAACACAGACACTAACACATAGGGATCACAGGAACCATTTTTTAAAGTCAAGTCAACACACTCAATCACTTTAACCATTAATCGTCGATTACATGATGATTTGCTCTTGCTATACACTGATTCAAACTTTATTTCGATATTAGCTTTTCCTTGAACCTCTGAGTCAGCATCAACTGGCTTAATTGAAAACCAATGATCTTTGTTGTTATAGGCTGCCAGATCTTCCCTTTTTATTGCTACTTTTCCTATAATTTTGTCCTGTTTGAGGTGCCTATCCCTATCATGAAGGTAGACTGACAGGTATCTAAACTTTCGAGGTACTTCAAATTGAAATTCTTCTCCAAAAAAGGGACTGAAAAACAGAACTGGTTAAAATAATTGCAATTTAATAAAGAAAAAAGGCATTACTCTAAGGTTTTTTCTATTGTGGAGGTCCTAAATATTTCCTCCTGATCAAGTGATAATGTGCAATAGACATCTCGACAAAATGTTGAACCATGGCTTCTACACAGTAACTTTTTGGCTTCACCTGTAATTTATTAGTTTGTTTAATATGAGAACATTATTTTAAAAGGTAAAAAAAAATCTATTTTGTTTATAAATGACAAAAAAATTACCACCTGCGTTTAAAACCTCAAAATGTCAAAAATTTGACATTGGTAGACATGAGTCATGTAAGAAGTTTAAATAAATAAAATTACAATATTTAGTTATATACTAAAATTAAATTGTTCCTGAACCTATTCAGTTAAATATTAATGGCCTTACCTATTTTTATTTTCAAGCGTTCTTCTATTCTAACATTTAAATTGGCGTCCGCCATGATGTTCTCTCCATATCCTGAAAAAATGAATGAGATGGTGTGACATGAGTTTACAGCAGCATACAACCGACTCAACTCGTTGTTGGGCCTACGCGTTTGAGCATGGAGGCTGGAAGTTAAAAGGTAAGCCACTTCCTGAGTAATGTTAACCCCAATGTTAGAGTTGAAACCACACACGAGCCATTTTATATCGTAAATAAAGTGAAATTGCAAGCAGCACCTATGTAGCAAACTTCGCTGTGAGCGGCAACGACCGAACTACATGAACGACACACAAACTTATGAATGAACGAGCACATTATGCGTACAACACTGCATGTGGCCCAGTAAAATATTACGAGTACGCATTCTCCGTTTAATGAATGAACAGAAAAATCGTGTTCCCATAGGCGTTTGGGAAATTAACACGGCGTTATAGTTTCACAGGACCGTATTTAATCAATAAAGGTATATTCATGCTTTTTATTTTACTTAAAAAGCATTAAATAAAAGGAAACATAAACGTAAACATTTAATACAGAAAGAACGTTTTCCTAAAAAGAGAAATTGGGGAAAAAGATTTTTTTTACTTGTTTATAGTTTTATTGTAAAATTATTTGAGTCAGGTCCTCGTAAAATAAAAGTTCATTGATTAAACGCCACCCCTATTTTTTTATTTATGTATGTCAGTATAGATAGTAGAATAACTTTAAAACTATTTTAAAATACACAAATGTAAAGTAGCATGTCGGTAGGTAATATATTTTCAAATTATATTGTCTAAATTGAAGGTTACTAAGATTAGAAAATTTCATTCATTAAACTAAAAATAGTTGCAAAATTAAACATTATTTCGTAATATTTTTGAGCAGGAAACTGACGTTTTGTGGATAATCGCCAAGTTACAGTTAACACATTAAACGTGTTTCAGAAACATAATTTATACATGATATACGTAAATAATTAAAAAACACAAAAATCCTTAAAAAATATAAATAATAAAATAATTTTTAATACCTAATCTATCTGCTGAAACATTTGTAAATATAAATAACAATTTTAAATACTCTACCCTACACTTCATTTATTGTGTTAAAGAATTTAGTGTAAACTAATATTTAAATGAATACAATAAATAATTATTCTCTTTTCATTTTTATTTCTATTTTATATTTGAGAAACAAATAGGTACTACCTATTAGAAGCAAAAATAGTTTTAAACTTAGTTAAAAGATAACACAATATTACGCAAGTACCTACTGCATCCAATAAAATACGTAAAAACGTAAGTTACAGTTTCGATAAACACAGTAAAACTAGATAGGTACTAAAGTTTAATAATTAATCTGAATTTATTGGGAAATTCAGAAAGACTATTAACATGTTTAATAAATGATAACAAAAAATTGAATAAACTGTGTATAGTCGAATTATTGAGAGACGACATTTACGTCATGTACGAAGTAACGAAAATAATTGCAAGAACAATAAGCCACAAGTTACAAAAAATTATAAAAAAATTGTTATTCGCATTTTATTGGCGAGATCTGATTACCTATTGTAAAAATCAGTTGATATTGTTGCTACTAAGCAAATTTCTGTTCCTAAATGAATACAGCCAAATTTCGATAACTCGAACGTCGACAAGTCGAATTTTTGATAAGACGAACCAAATTGGTTGGTAATAACATCAACTATTAGACCTTTCAAACTTCAATTACTCGAATATCTTGATAAATCGAAGATAATAGTTGGTGACAACTTCGATAAGTGCATCATTTTCCACTTTTTTATAAGATTTAATTTTTGGTCAAAAATAAGTTTTTAAAGTACATTTTGAAGACAAATAATCGTAGAAACTGAACTGCCTCGTTGCTAAATTGCATAGTATTAGCGCTATTAAAATCGTACATTATTAAGGGATTGTTCCAGAAAATTAGATTTATTGAAGTTGGCGCCAAGTATTCTCTAATCGAGTTATCAAGATATTCGACTAGTAGAAGTTCCAGAGTTCGAGTTATCAAGTAAAAATTACACGTATTTCTCTTAGGCGCCGTTCATAAAAACGATTGTATTTAATAAGGCGCCACTGCATTATTTTTTCTGTTGCCTAGCCGTCTTTGAAACCGTCAGATTTTTCAGACTGGCTCTTCTGTAGAGCACACCGTTAGCTGGCTTTTTTCTTGTACAAGCAGATTATTTAATAATTTGCCCTCGTAATTGCCTAAAAAGAGCACGGAACTACGTGGGAGAATTTTATTTGAGACCCGCCTACATGCGCGCTCAAAAAAGTACATACTTTATATTCCTTCGCCGCTCTGCTCTCTGTCTTTGTGTGTGCCTGAAACAATACCGAAATTTAATTAATGATGTCAAATGCAGGAAGCTCATTTGATTTCCATTTTGTACTACAACATGCAACGGACATCGAGCAAATGAACAAACGACCGATTTGATGGCTCGTTTTATTATGAGGCGAAGCGTTCGCATACAAACAATTACAAATTCATAATAAAAAAACAAATGTATATTAAGAAAGTCTTTTATAGTACAGTCTTCATGATATTATTCAGAAAATCACACTTTTTCTTATTAATAATAATTCTATTAGGGGACGTCTAGTTTAAGATGGTTGAGCAGGAGAAGTAAAAGCAAAATCTCATTTAAATTAATGAAAATCTTATCTCAACTTTTAATTAAAAAATTCCAATGTCCTCTCTTCTTTTAATTAACATTTCACGCGAGGGAGGCGAATAGGTCCCATTATATTTCTCTAAATTCTACTAAGAGGAAGGGGGCTCCAAATTTAAAGAAAAATACTTCATGTAATCGATGGACATCCCCTTACGCAGGGGTGGATGGTAGATGGGTGCTGCAGAGCTGGTGCTGTGTCAAAAAACCTGAATAGCTCGCTGTGTAAGTACCGCGGGTAAAAATAAATTGGGGTTCCCTTAATACTGGTCGTTACGAGATCATGAAATCTACATGCACATTTACATACGTGACTATTCTGAAAATTGTCAAAAACCTTTGATAACTGATAACAATATTAATAAAAAATCTGTGCGTGATGAGTTATTCATTTAATCGACAATCTGAACAAGCGGAATAAACATGGCGAATGTCTAATTTGAATAAATAAAAACATAATACTACATAATTAGAAAATTTTGTTAGAATATTTAATTTTGGTTTAATTTACTTCTTCCGTTTTGTTTCGTTACGGAGAAAAAGTGGGATTGCCTATTAGTATTGTGTTTTCTTGACGCGGGTAAACTCCCACACTCCAATTCTGCTTTTGTCACAATTGAATGTATACAATAATTATTATTTCTTCTTAAGCTATTAGGCAATTCGGTTGAAAATATATACTTTTTCACAGAGAGAAAAGCGTATCTACTGATTCGAAATATTTCCAACAGTTCTACTCATCGTTCATGAATATTTATAACGATAATGACAGAGCGTAGGAAGTGGGACGGGTCATTAATAGGAAAACCCTTACAACGCTCATGAACTGAGGTTTCCATAAAACTGAAAAGTTATTATTAGGAAAAAATTTCAACCATAAACAGAAATTAATGTTACAAGCTGGCAGTGGCGGATTTACCAGCAGGCTGAATAGGCTAGAGCCTAGGGCGGCAGATTTTAGGGGGCAGCAAACTTTGCTCACGAAAAAAAAACGAGGCTTAAAAAATCAACAAAAATTACAATATTTTAGTGCTATACAGTATACTGAATACACTAACGTCTGTATATGAAAAATTACTAAACGCTTATTTCTAAAATATACTAATGTGATTTTGAATTTTTAAAATATTCCAATAGCGTGTTAGTATTACATTTTAAATTTAGTATTTTTACCTATTTTTTAAATTAATTATTGCTATAATGTTTTCTTTAGGTCCACCCACACTATTCAATTAATGTGTAATATGTTTCACCACTTAAATATATCTATTCGAAGAGAAATGGGATCCGAAAAAAAATTGCTTAATAATATCTAACAATAACAAATATTATATAGATATATCTGTGGAAAATTAATAATTTTCTATTGATATTTCTGATGATATTAACAACCTGTTTGAGTGTAGAATAAAAATTTAATAAATTTACACGTAAAAAATTGCATATTGTTGCACAGAAATTTATAAATATTATACATTTCTTAGAATGATGATAATTAAAAAAAAAACAATAATGATAATATTGTAATGAATAAAAGCTGTAAATATCCATTCAACGAAAGTTCTTCTTAACATTCTTACATTTTTAATCCTAATGAATTCGTATCAATATTTGTTGATTAGTCTTATAAATATATAATACAATCATAAAGTTGCAATTTCATTGACGAAAAGTTGATTGTGAATTAGGGTATAGAATTGCAGGTGTCAGTAGGGGCGGCAAATTTTGAATAGCCTACGGGCGGCAAGCTGGCGTTGACATACAGTAAAATTATCATCTCTAATATACAAAACCTTTTCTTTAACGAATGAAAATTTTTTATAGAAAAATTTTCAATGCTTGTATTTATTTATTGTTTCATAAAGAAAAATAAAATAAAAATCTGATAATAATTAGAAGCACCTTACTCAGTTATAATATTTTAACGACTTTAAGTACACGCATTAAATAGCATTAAATTAAATTTGTTTATTTGGTATTAAGTTAAGGTAGATAGGACAATAAAACCGATTTATAAAAATAACTTCGCCAGACAGAGAGCCATAATCATGTTGCGATGTCGTAGTGGATGTATGTAGGTTGTAGGGATTTTCAGCGATTTGATAACAAAAGATAAAGTTCATTCCTTTTGCAAGATAACGGATACATATAAATTAGAAAAGCACACATGCACATATTTGTGTACATAATTTTATAACACATCGTACACACACGTAACATAATGCAAATAACACAAATACGAGCTCGTTATAGTGACATTCCAGTAGTGGCAATGGTTTGTCTGGATGATCGCTGTTATCACCGCAACATAACAATACAAAATACGATTTATAAACAAGCGAAAATCATGGATTCATAGAGTAAAGCAGGTCGCAAAATATTTTTTTATAGTTCAAGGGGACGTCAATTAACAACTACATGAAGCATTTTTCTTTTAATGTGAATCCATCCTTTTCTCACAGTGAGGTGGGATTTGGCTAGATTTGTAGGGACTTAGATTTACCCTAAAGTGAGTACAATTAAGTAAAAAGTTGAAGTGAGCTTTACACGACACCAGTCCCTTTAAATGGGACTTCATCATCATGAGATTTAGCTGGACGTTATATTAGGTTCTTTGGAAGTACCTAACACTTATCGCCAATTTTTTTTTTGTTAGATACTTATTAGATTATGATTATGCACGTCTGACCTCGAGGTAGTTCCATCATTAGTTCTATCTTTAGACGGTCCCGTCCTGGTTTTAAAAAATCGAATGTTAATCACATTGTGAGAGGCGTACGCTTGCATATATTGAATGTGTATCAGAAAAGTCAACGATCTCAAATGAATAGCAAGAGCGTATGAGTGCTATATGGCTATATGACTGATCATAACGTACCTATATATGTATGCGTAATATGTACCTATTTTATTAGTAACGTATGCTATGTTAATTGGCATATGCATGTCTATTATACGTACACACTGTACACATTTGCAATTTCCATTGTTTAGTAGGTACAGGCGTCGGTTGTAGTCTGAATTTTCCTATTTACCATATTTGTACGTATATAGTACCTATATAATTATAAGATGGAACCAACCGAATGCTCAAGTTTTCCAAAACTGATCTTTATTTTTAAATAAAATTCAATGAGACAACTCAGCATCTCAAAAATGTTTAGCAAAAAATATCAGAACGAAAATATTGGTACTGATTATGTGTATTAAAATAACCTCTCTTATTTGAGTTTATATAAAATGTAGAGAATAAAGATTTACAATGCTGAAGAGTCCAACATAATCGAAAAAGGTCAGAACGTGTAAGTTCAAACTTCTACAGTGTAAGAGCAATAACGATAAAGCTGCCTAAAAAGACTAATAATCAATCAAATATCAATATTATTTCAAGTAAGGCAGAGCTACCTACTCTTCGAAAACAATCTAAATCAGTAGTAGTGCAAGACACAAATACTTTACTTAGGACTAAGATCAAAATTATTTTAAGCAAGGCAAACATCGTACGAGAATTATAAGGCTGTATAATGTAACGAATTTTCTAGTCAAAAATATTTATTTAAATAACTATTTATGTTACACTATTTATATAACACTTAACACTAACTTTTATCACTTTTGTCTATCGCTTATCGTCTTGCTTCGTGCACGGATGGTTTCTCTCAACTACTCTGTCTCTGGCCCATAGATGATCACTTTAAATACACCTTTCGAACTTTCTAGATAATTTCTCGAAGAAATCCTGATTATTCCCGAATGATGAATAATAACTAGAAAGCCGTCGATAATTCACAGAAATGATCGTTTTATTTGTCGCTGGAGAAAGATTTATAGCTTGTAAGTCGATAATGATAAAAGAGCCGCGCGCTGTGACTGTGCCCTAAACATGTTTGCGATAAGAAGTACATGCACACAAATCGTTATCTCACACACGCACGGTATCACCGAACGCTACAATAAGATCAATATAAGTTTGTGCAAGACTAAGATCCAGATTATGCTACTGAAGACTAAAAGTAAGATTATTTCAATCGAGATAAATACTAGGTAAAAAAAAGCAAAATTTTAGTTAAATTTTCAAGGTTTGTGTTTTTTACCTTATTTTAATAAAATGTTTCACCAAGTGATAACGGCCAATATTTTAAAGTTATAAATACTAGATCAACTATGAATAGCATTAGACTGTTTAAAAACAAGATAAGGCTGTGCAAGACCCAGAATACTTATTTAAGACTAAAATTAAAATTATTTTAATCCAGAAAAACCTGGACTGTCTAAGAACAATATAAGGGTCTCTAATTAAGAATAATGTATAGGTATGGTTATGTAAGACCAAGATTACTTTGCTTAAGACCAAGATCAAGATGATTCTTATAAGGCTGTATAATATACATATAAGGTTGTGCAAGACCAACATTACGTTGTTTAAGACCAAAATCAAGATTGTTCTAAGCAAAACTTAAACCTAGATTAATTAATGACAGCGTATAGAACAACGTAGGTATCTAAAGTTGTGTATGACCAAGATCAAGATTATGGCAATCTTCCGTATGTGACCCTGCGCTTATGGGGGTGTGTCCTATATGGTCGTGTAGGGTAGGGTGAGAGGAACATTTTGGTGGGAGTTAGGGTTGCAGAAACCCAGGGAGTCAAAAGTTATGGGGGGTCAAAGTTGCCATAGACTCCCAGGTAGTAAAACTGTAGAATTGCGGCTCCTCCTGAAAATAAAGTTAGAACTGTGGCGGTAAATGCACTTTTCGTAAATATTTTGTATATTTTATTTCAAATTTATTTTTCTTATTGTGTTTGTAAATATCATCATCATATCATATAGACTTCTTCTTATCTTGTGCATGCCTTTGTTTCCTTTCTATTGTTCCACTATCGCTACTTTTACCTAGAATTTCACACTCACCTGTACCTGCATGCACCCCTTACTAATAGCTGGTTTTACCCTTAATTGCTTTCTTCTGAATTCTGTACTTTCCTATCTATTCAATTCTACGTATTTATACAACCAGTGTCATCATCCTTACTCTTACTACTTTTCTTTCTATCACATCTATTTTACTAACAACCCTTTTGTATAAATACCCTCTAAATTTCCTTTCTCGAGACAGTCTACGCTTCGCTCCAGTATTAGTAAGTTGTTTATATTGTTTATATTTATTTTGTTGTCTTTGTTGTTTTCTATTCTTGATTGTGAAATTTTCTCATTTAATTTTCCACTTTTGCAACTTTTATCTTTGTTATTTGTATGTATCTTCATTTCATGTTTTGTTCATTTCTGTACATAAAGTGTTATTTGTGATTGTTAATGTTTTCGTTTATTTTGTTAATATTTTTATTAATATTAACTTTAAAGACGCTAAAGAACTTTTTTGTTTGCAAATAATTGCTTTATTTTAGTCTGAATATTAAAAAAAAATGACTTTTGACCGCCTGAGTTTCTGCTGCTCTAACCCCCACAAAAGTGTTCCTCTCACCCTACCCTACACGACCATGTAGGACACGCCCCTCTTGGGGGCAGCCAAGCTGATTTGTGCAAGAACAATTATAAGACTGTGTTATATTAACAAAAGGATTTGCAAAACTGTGACGACATTGTTGAAGGCTAAAATCAATATTATCGTTGATAAAATTCAAGACTAAAAACTATATTCACTAAGAACAATACGTATACTATTGCGTCAGAACAATGTATGTCAGGCTGTGTAAGACCAAGATTAGGTTGCTCAAGACCAAGACCAAGATTACTTTAAGGAAACCAAAAACTGGATTGATGAAGAGCAATATAAGGGTCCCTACCTTATTGTAAGGCTGTGCAAGATTAAGATTACTTTGTTCAAGATCAAAATCAAAATTATTCTAAGCTAGACTAATACTGAATTGTGCATTAAAACATTTATAAGGCTGTATAAAATTAATATGAGATTTAACAAGACCAAGTTTAGGTTTCTTAACAAGGTCAAGATAAGTCTAAGCACTACTAAAAAAGTTTTGCTTTGAAAAACAGATCCCCTTTTTTCGTATAATATATAAGGTAGGTATCCAATTTTAGAAGCAAGTTTGATGGAAGTACCTATTTTGTATGACCTAAATATTAGACGATTTTCCTTCAAATGTTCAGCTCGTTACATTTGTTCAATGCAAATGACTTGGAAACCTACACAATAATAACGTTGAGTACACTTCATTAGCAAGATTTCATTCAACCGAGTAAAATAGAAAGGGGCCCTTAATCAATTTAATATTACTGAGTTGTACACACAAAGGAACGTGTGGGCCGGATCGAAATGCTTAAAAAAATAGATTAGCAAAGCTACCCTACCGGAAACTGCTAAATATGCATGAGTTCTCTGGTTGTGTGTAGGCTCTTTAGTGGCGCTGTTTCTTTGTTTCTCTGTTCTCGTTACGACCCCGTGGAAAACACAATTCAATAGAACCGACGAAGTAAAGAAGAATTTAAATAACTGTGGGTATTTCCTCTTCCAACAATCGCTACTAAATTCATTACCGAATGACGACGCAATAAAAAAAAAAGAAATCTTTTTTTGCATCAAACAGAAAGAATTGTAGAGAAAAAAATAGTTATAAACATTAGCGGATCCTTGAGGACCAAAGGAACTACAATTTTAGTCAAAAATAAAAGTTGATTTAAAATGTTTATTATTTCTTTATCACACTAATATTATAAAGGCGAAAGTTTGTGAGTGTGTGAGTGTGTATGTTTGTTACTTCTTCACGAATAAAAGGCTGGAGCGATTTTAATAAAATTTGGTATGGAGTTAGCTGACACACTGGATTAAAACATAGGCTACGTTTTACTGCGGGAAAATATCTTATTCCCATGGGAAAATCGATGAAAATGAATTCGTGGAATATTATAAATGCGAAAGTAACTCTGTATGTTTGCTACACAATCTCGCCTAAAATTTACTGAACCGATTTAAATGAAATTTGGTACAGAGATAGTCTAGAGCCTGAGAAATGGCATAGGCTACTTTTTAATGCGAAAAAATGGTTGTAAGGGGCTGAAATAGGAAAGTTTGTGCGGAAATGCCGTAATTTTTAAAGATTTTTTAGGCTTTTGATTAGATAGAAATAAATACGACATTCTATGTTTGTAAAAATTTTACCCTAAAGGGGATAAAATTATCCGATGAAAAATTTTGTGTAATGACGTCGTCCGTAAAGCTTACGGCCCAGAAAATTAAAATATTAAGTGTAAAAAGTTATAGAGGTTTTGTTTATTTCGATCAATAAAAGTAATTGAATACTAAGCTATATAAACTATTTTAAACTATAATTAAACTATATTAATCTATAATATTATAAATGCGAAAGTAACTCTGTCTGTCTGTGTGTTACGTAATCACACCAAAACTACTGAACCGATTTAAATGAGAATTTAGTACAGAGATAGATAAGTAGATATAAAGCTAGAGGCTTGAAACTTATTTTTTAGGCTTTTGATTAGATATAAATACGATATTTAAAGTTTGTAAAAAGTTTTACCCGAAAGGGGGTAAAAATAAGGAATGAAAGTTTTTGTGTAATGACGTCGGCAAAAAGGCTTATGGCCCAGAAAATAAAAATATAGAAGAAAAAAATTTTAAATGCAGCCGAAAGTCACTATTCCACGCGGACGAAGTCGCGGGCATAGCTAGTATTAAATATTTATGATTAAATAAAAGTGTTTTCTGTTGTTACAAAGCAGTATTATTAGAAAACCCATAACGGTAATGGGTTGAAACGTTGTATGAAAATAAAAATAACGTTTAGAACAAAAACAAGCAGAAGTATCGCGTTGGTTAATAAGTGTCTCCAACTTCCGTGCTTCTGTGAAAGGGCAAGGAAAACAAACAACGGGGTGGGTTATTGGCGGCATTTCTAAAAATATTACTTAGTTGATGGACCAGCTGTAAACACTCTCTTTCGAAGATGATGCCTAAAAGCGCGATTATACACGAAAATTTTGGCCGTAAGTCTTAATGGCTTGCTAGACGTACACGTCTCGAATTTCAAAGACTGTAAACAAGACTTTTTCTTTTTTTTAATGAAAAACAATACGTACATGTTCAAAATGATGGCAACTGCTCCATGCGTATTTATACAAATAATAAGGAACATGTGAGGAAATGTGTGGAAATTATGAGTGTTCTGCATACCAAGGAAATATTTTCAAATACGTAACAAATTCAACAGTAGATTTTAATTACTGGAAGTTATTTAATTATTCAATTTAAATTAAAATGCAAAAAAGTTTTCAGAAATATTTGTCTTGTTGTTAGTAATGTTTTGAGAAGCCATTGTTTTAATATTTTTGGAAGAGTAGAGATGATGAAAAATAAATTATTGTGAAGTTCACTGAAATACAGAATACAATTAACATAAGAATAAAAACCCTATATGATTTTCACAAATTATTTATTAATTAAGCAACATGTTTCGCCTTAACTAAGGCTTCTTCAGGCTATTGTGTATTTACTACTAACTATGAAAGCTACTTCAGGTCCTTAAATAGCTACTGATAATAGGGGGTGGTATTGGGTTAAAACGAATTCAGTAGAGGGGAGTTGTTACATTCACTTGGTCATTTAAAATTATTCCTAGTTTCTTATATCTGTTTATTTCTAATAACGTTAATTTTTGTCCTTTATTATTTATATGTAAAATCTCGAAATTTTCAATAAAACCATGTCCTTCTACAGTTAAATGGTTCGCAAATGTTGAATCTGTTTTCTTTTTTTACATAAGTATTTTGTGTTTTTTTTTTTTTTTTTACCGAGCGGCATGGTCTAGTGGTCTAGATCATTGCTTAGCATTCGGGAGGTCACCGGTTCGATTCCGGGGCCGGCTACTCTGGTCCAAGTTTTTCTGTGGTTTCCTTGGATCATTTAGGCAAATGCTGGGGTAGTAATATTCCACAGATAGTCTTTCACTTCTCTTCTGTCTTCATTTCGTCCGTCTCATCTTTCTTCCCCCACACCACCACCCACCCATTCCCACGATTCCTGAAGGAGGCTGAAGAGGGCCTTCCGCCCTACCCCCCCGACTTTGCACAAGAGTGTAGGCCGGGGGGGACAGCCCGCCCACCAATATTGGTGGGAATGAAACACCCAAGTTTCTTTTTCTTTTTTCATACGTTTTTTAAATGTTCTCCCTGTTTGACCAATGTAGACTTTAGGGCAAGACCCACAAGTTAACTTATAAACTCCTGACTTATTGTCTATTAACATAGTTTCTTTCATTGATGTGTAATTGTTTCCTGCAATTATTAAAAAAATATGATTCTATAAATATAAATAGGGTTAAGAAAAGAACACTAACAGAACACGAAAAATCCATGTAGTACTATTCACTGTAGTTTTTGTACAACGATGTATTTAAAATTCGGTCAATTTAGAATTTCCCTCTCAGGCACACAGTTATAACGTGACGTCATATTACAACTCTTCTCTTGCTGGTATTACAACTATTTGGGGGAATTATTGTATATAAGCAGAGTATTAAAATATTAAGGATTTCCTTTTGAGGGAATTGTCTCGAATTTGGGGTTGATTTTTGGGCGATGCATTGATCATTGATGAAGTGGATCAACTGATTTTTCTAAGATGGAGGGTGTAGTTAAAGTGTAATGATTATTAAAAATTGATTAGGCTTTATTATGAGGATGCTTACTTTGGGAAACACTAAGGGTTTTCTTTTGGTTAAACTGTCCGGAATATGTACAGAGTTTATTTTCGGATGAAGCATTGACCACTAGTAGAACTAATAATCTTTTAAAAATGGGATGTCTACTTGCAGTATAATTTTTTCATTGATTTTGTATTGCGGATTCTTCCTCTGGGAAATGCTGAGGAATTTTTCTTTGAAGAAATTTCTCTGATTTTGGGACTGATTTTTGTTTAGAGCATTAGCCACTTAATATCGGATTGTGCGTTGTTGTACTACAATATTTAACAAAATATAGTCGAACTTCGATAATTCGATCACCATGTGACGCAAAAAGACCCTGAGGTATCGAGACTTCGTATACATATGTATATTTGCCTTTTTGTAAATGAGAATTGGTATGTATTTATTTCATGTTACTAATAGATAGATAGAGGTAATGTCTTTTTTCAGTGCACCACTTTTTACTTTTTTATAAGATTTAATTTTTGGTCAAAAGACAAATTTTTTAAAGTATTTTTTGATGACAAATAATAATCATAGAAACTGAACTGTCTCACTACTTCCATAGATGGCTATTAATTAGAGATTTTAAAATCGTACATTATTGAATGATTTCCCCAAAAAATTCGATTTATCAAAGTTAGAAGAAAGTTTGAGTTATCAAGTAAGAATTACACGTATCCAATTGGTTCGAATTATCGAAAAATCGACGTATCGACGTTGGAGTTATGGAAGCTTAAAATTTAAGTAAGATAGTCTGTTCTAGAAATAAAAGAAATTAAAGAAATTCGACTTTGCCTTAAGAATATTTGACCCACCCTCAAGCTATTCCGTTTTATTTAACTTTGAGGGCAAAATTGATACAAAAATGGGACCCTTGTCATATATTTTGACAAAAAAATTAAAAAAATCACATAAAAGCAAGAAAACATCGCTTTAGATAACAATTTAGCATTTAAAAGTTGAAGTTTTTGAAAATATTCCAACTTTGTTGCTAAAATCGACGTTGGGGTTATAAAAAGTCTGACTGTAATTAAAAGATACAGTTAACACTAATTTATCCTCATTTTCAATTTAAGTAAATTAGTCTGTTCTGAGCATAAAAGAAATATCTAAAGAAGTTCGACTTTGTCTTAAGAATATTTGACATACCCTTCTTTTTTTATATAAGAATAAAGTGGCAGCTGTTTTTTATATTAATATATTATTAGCATAAGCAATAATTCGCCGTATCAATGGGCAATAAATTACAGGGTAAAACAATATGAAACCACAAATAATATATTTAAGGCAACTATTACAATAGAAATGAATACAATAAAGACCTTGTATGTTCGTGTACATATTGTGGTCTTATATTGCGGTTAGAAGACTCGTACCTACTCGTGCTCATTGTTACAATCTACGCTAATTGAATTTGAATTTTAATAAAGGATTGGCAAAAACATTTTAGTAAACATTTTGCATCTTTCGTGTAACATGTGCACACTTCTTGTTACAATATGCATGGGGGTGAGCGGCTGGGAATATTAAACAAACTTTAATTGGATATAAACGTTTAAATTTGATCCACGAGCCGCAACTCTGATAAAGTGCAAAAAAATGTTGAAGATTTAAATGAAGGGATATCTTACATTAATACTTTAATTGAACTTCGTTTTCTTATTTATTTAAAACTTTATTCACCACATACTACCAAATCTGTTTAAGGTCTAAATGAAAAGAAATGGACGTCACATAATTACTGGAAGCCCCCTTGGTTCTCATTATGGAAAACATCATCAATGTATTTAATCTATAAAAAATACCCTTTTAAAAGGGGGATTTAATATCAGAATTATAACTTTGGTTTTACATTTTTTCGGTCTTAATTTTCTTTGTAGGCTGTAGCTGAAACGAATAAATAACACGTCACGTAAGACACAATAACAATAATATTCTCGGCTGAGACTTCTATGGCTGAGACAGTAATATAATACGTAAGTTGTCACAGAATTATCCTACGTAATAATCAAAGTTATCGTTGCAAAAGCATTGTTTTCGGCGCCAGCTCTTTATCCTTAATTTACATATCGAGACAAGACGAGTTTGGAAAGTGCGTAGGAGAACCGCATAAATTCTCCAGATGCTCTTGTTTCTAAATCACGTGGGATTTTATGTCAAAAAGACCGCTCTTGCCTACCAGAAAATAATTAATCAATTTGAACTGTAGCACGTAGCAATGCGTACACCCGTTTCTGTCATTTTCCAATTAATTTTTTTTAATTAGTAAAGTACCTACATACCTACATATATATGTAATATGGCACGTAAATTAATTACGGAAATAATTAACAGAGGTGCACTTATGTAACATACATTAAGACAGGTAACAGTAAAATTGTTGGGAATGTGGGATGTTCTAACAGATTTCGGGAAATGAGAACATTTGGGCCAGGATAACAAGGAGAAGGGGATTTAGAAAAGGACTAGTTACAAAGAGCACAAAAAAAAACAATATTATGTATTAATAGTAAATAGGGGCGCAAAAGTATATAGCAGTTGGGAAATGTACATCTCAAAAGAAGTGTGGACACTACGGGAGATTGTGTTCAATGGATTCTGGGGGGTGTGCATGTTCCTGTATCACAAAATCAAGAAAATTGGTAATCACATTTTCTTAACAGGGGTACAACAGTTTCTGGAATTTTAACGAATTTTATCTGAAACTAAAAATAAAATTGCATATTTTTGCTGATATTCTGGGAGTGTGCTATGTTCATCAGATTCCAGGGAGTGTGTGCATATTACAATATAATGGAAATTAATAATAATACATACTTAATAGGGGCGCGACAGCTTCAGGAATTTTTATGGAGTATCTATTTTTAAAATAAAAGTAAAATGAGATATTTGTATGGACACTCTGGGAGAATGTGTTAATTAAGGAAATTGATGATAAAATTTACTTAAAAGGGATGCAACAGTCTCAGGAATTTCAAGGGAATGTCCATCTTAGACTAAAAATAAAATGAGATATTTCGGTGGACACTCTGGGAGAATATGCCATGATTTTGGGGAGTGTTTACGTATATCACAATATTAAGGAAATAGTTGATAAAATTTACTTAAAAGGGGTGCAACAGCCTCTGGAATTTCAAGGGAATGTCCACCTTAAACTAAAAATAAAATGAGACATTTGGGGAGTCGCTCTGGAAGAGTGTGTTTATTGGATTTTAGGGAGTGTAAACATGTATAATACCACAATATCATCAAATTGCTAGTAATAGAGACTTCATAAGGGGTATAACTGCTTTTGGAATTTAGAGGGAATGTCCTTAAAAAAATGAGACATTTATGTTAATACCTTGGGAGTGTGTGTTCTTTGGATTCCAGGGGGTGTATCTGGACACCCTTGGCAGATATATAACTCTTTCTATCTCTCACATTTTCCCTTAAATTTTATTTCCTATTATAATTCAGAAGCAACAATTTATGAAAATAATAACAGCATTTCGTTCGTATTGTCATATCTTACCACAACCTTATGAAAAAAATTTGCTTTGCCTCACTCATTTTTTACCTTCTTGGCAAACACTAAAATAGCACAGACTACGAAAGAGAAATCAATTTATCTTCAGAGTAGTAAAAGATAATACATGTATGTAATGAAAATTAATAATTAACTTTGTATAAAAAATAAAATAAATAGACTCTTCTCTGGATGAAAATGCGATGCTCATTATACATCTACTTCTCTCTATATGATTGTAAAAAATTCTCCCGGTGTTATATTAGGCGCCTAAATTATTAAAGACGCCCTGGGAAATGGTAATATATCACCGGATTTCCGTTTGCGACACGCGGTAGTTATGAAAGTGCACGTAGATTGTAAGTGGTAGCTGCAAAGATACGTAGAGTAGCCCTCATTACAGATAATTAAGCAAAACATATTACGCACAAAAAGAATTACGTACATGGGAAACTTTTCCACGTTCCTATTGTTATTTGACAGTATTTTTTAATTTTTCGCCCTATATTGAAAGAGAAGAAATAAAACGAGGCCTATTCATTAATTCAGTGAAATAAAATTAAAATTATTGCTAGATAACTACGTTAATAGCCTACTTATGTGCATATTGTTGTTATTATAACAGTACACGTATAATATGTAGGTGGCTGTTATAATTATTAATAATTCACAGAAAAGAAGATAACAGTGAATAGTATTACGGGTAGATTTAAAATAAAATAATAAATAATTAAACCGTTCATATTTAATTGCCTTTTGTATTGAATGACCATACAGGAATTACAATTTCTCATTATAATCGTATAAGTGGAATTATAAAACAGTACATTTATTATCTGGTGTGGTGATGTGATATGAAATAATTTAAACAGTCTCATAAATAAATAAGTTAATAGATAAAATCAAATTCATGCCTAATGAATACTCAATGGAAATCCACAGCATATTACCAATTTTTGTGACATTGTGAGTGATATCAGGCGCTTGTGTATAATAAATGGCACCTAAATGTGTTTATTATGTACAGGAAAGTTAAAAGTATCGAAAATCATTGTTCATATCACTAAAAGTACAGAAATGCTCTGAGTAATATCTCATTAAGTGTGATTTGCATAGGGAGGTGCATCATAGTGAATGATAATGCTCCCTTGTAGGTGCTGGAGGCTTTCAGGGGGTAGTATAAGCTTCTAAGAAAGTTAAGAGGCGATGAAGCGGTCTAAGAAACGTATATAAATATAGAAAAATAAAAATAAACGTAATGCTGTCTACATTACTTAAAATACAGGAATGTTTTGAGTAATATGGCATTGAGTGAGACTCTCGTAAAGATATAATGCTGACTTAGGAGTAGAGGTGGGCAATACGATTCTTTTTTAAGAATCGATTCACACGATTCAATTTCATAAAAAGAATCGATTCTTACGATTCGTTCATTTGAACGACGATTCTTTTAGTTAGTGTTCGTTCGAAGTAGGTATAACGATTCCTTGTAATGAATCGCCTCGCACCTCGCACAATTCAATTTCATAAAAGAACCGTCTGTCACGTTTCGTTCATTTGAACTGTAAACTATACGAACCAATACTATAACATTTACTAGTTTGATAATTCTAAGAATTCGACGATGACAAATTAATGCGAATTAAATATACACATTTGCACATCGACAATTTTATGTACTTATCGAAAATAACCTTTATGACCACCAGTCGTTTATTAAAAAAACTTACTTTTACACAATATACACTAAATGTTAATCTCTATTAAAATTGTGCGTAAAGTACCTTTTTATATGAATAATATAAAAATAACAGGATTATTTGTACGTATTATATATGTCCAGATCCAGTCGTCGAGAGCAATAGGAAAAGAAATTCCTCAAGACTTTTAGGGGGCTCGAAAATTTTAATCATCACTTTTAGTGAAAGTACTTTGTGTGCTATACCTATAGAGATTTAATGTTTTTGTAAATGGATAGGTATACATTTTTTCAAATGTGTGTATAATTGCGTTTACTAAAGTATAAATTACGTTTAACTTTACAACCAATTTTAAAGCAAATTAATAAAAATATCTTTACTTTCTATTTTTTTCTTGGGGCACATCTGAAATATTTGTATTTAACTATCTATGTATATTGTACATAATATGTCAAAAATGTTTATGAATTTTAAAGATATGGGTCAACAACTAACAACGCTCTAAGATATGCAGGTAGGTATGTACATGTACGAATAAGAATCGTAAGCTATTACATTTTCAATACAGGGCACGGTTCATTTGAACGAATCGCACCGAAGACAATGAATCGATTCATGCGATTCTTTTTTAAGAGTCGTTCAAATGAACGACTCGTTCAATCATTGCCCATCTCTACTTAGGAGTGCTGGACGCTTTCAGGGGGTAGTTTAAGCACCCAAGAAAGTTAGAAAGCGATAAAGCGATTTAGGGGACGTCTATAATTATAGGTTTTATCTTAATACTGTTATCATCACTTGAAGTACAGGAATGATTTGAGTACCTAATACTGCATTGAGCGAGACTCGCGTTGAGAGGTTCCTCAAAGCGGACGATAACGTTAACTTGGATAACTTTTGGGAATAGTAAAAGCATGCAAGACAATTAGGTACGGATCAATGAGGGAGTATAGGAAACAAAGCAGGTAAATTCTCTAGTAATCCTAGAAACTACAGCATTTATCCTTAAAATTTAAGGCCGTCGAGGGGGTCGGGAATTAGGGGAATGCGCTCGGGCTTAGGTTTTTTGAAAGTGCCTGAATAATACTTTAACCAAAAACTCTACGTGCAAATCGAATTTTTATTTCCTAAACTCCTAAACACTATACATCATTAATGATCGAGTTCGTAAATGAAATATTCTTCTGCCTTCTTTGAATTCAGAAATTCCGGATATAGACAATGGATAGTTTCTTTTGAGATGAGCGACAGATGGTATTAAGGTAAAAAAAATTGAGACAAGTCGAGAAAACTAGATGGATGAAATAGGTTTGAGAACCTATGGATATTTTTCACTTTTTTATTGAAGTCAAAAAGTGTTATTAACAAGGTGTTTTATTGAGATGCAGTGGTTATTTGCAATGTTTGCGTAGACAACAGGCAAACGGTGTAAAAATTATCTGTTGATTTACCATAAGTAAACAAAATTCGTTTAAGTCATCTGTCATATGGCCGCATGGATCTTCTCACACTAACTTTTATATATTTTTAGTAGCACATCAAAGAATGAAAAGCTTTATTCATCAACAACGTATAAGTGCATGGATTTTTATTTACAAAATTTGTAGTTATTACATTTATTAACTTATATATGCAGGGTTTTTTAAGTTGATAGGCTATTAGAAGTATATGAATTTGTAGAAGTAATTCAATTATGAAACTTGGCCTCATCTGGTTGTTGTTTATGCCGCTTCTTTTAAAAATATTTTCAAGTTCGATTTACATCCGGTTATACCGGAAGTCGACACCAACTTTATTTTAAATGGAATGCTATATTTTTTACGCTGAATTCAAATAAAGCGTGTAATTCTAAGGTAAGTTTGATAACCAACTTGTACACCTATCACGATCAGTTTCTGAATTAATTTAATTTATAGAAAAAAATCGCTACCGCAACCCAAATTATAAAAAATCATAACTTCCACAAAATACGACTCAGATTGTTAAAATTTTTACTAGTAATAGCTACATATTAGTGCTAACGCCTTGACAAAATTGAACTAAATAATTTATATAGGGCGTTCAAAATAAAATTCTAAAGTTTAATAACTTCAAACACGAATAACCTCGTTTTTTCAAATGGCACCTACAATTTTTTATTTTTTCAATCGACTCATTTTTTTATCCTCTTTCTATCTATATGGATACTTCCTATTGTTTTATTTGAAAAGTTTCAAGTAATTTTGAATTATTACTTAAAATAGCCAATTTTAATATTTGTCGCATAAAAAGGTGCGCCTTGGACAAATGACAACTAGCGGCAAGCAATGCAAAATGAAGCCAAAAATCGCCTTTTCTATTAATTTCTGTAACAAAAAATAATCAAAAACGAAAACTTCAATTGAAGTATTTATTATAAACATTTGTCTCGAACATCTCCCCAACAGAAATTAAGCAATGAAAAAGGTTTTACTGTGATTTTGATTTGATTGTCGTTAGTTGTCAATTTACCAAGGCACACTCTTATTACGCCAAAATGAATGAAATTGTCTATATTTTAAAAATTCAAATTTACTCAAAAATTTTCAAATAAAACAGTAGGGAGTATCTATATGAATTGAAAGAGGACAAAGAAAGGAATCGATTGAAAAAATAAAATATGGTTGGTGCAGTTTGAAAAAACGAAGTTATCCGTGTTTGAAGTTCTTAAACTTGAGAATTTCATTTTGAACGCCCTGTATAAATTATTTAGTTCAAGGCGTTAGCACTAATATTCACCTATTACTAGTAAAAATTTCAACAGTCTGAGTCGCATTTTGTGGAAGTTATGATTTTTTATAATTTGGGTTGCGGTAGCAATTTTTTTTCTATAAATTAAGTTACCTCAGAAACCGATCGTCATAGGGGAACAAGTGGGTTATCAAACATCCCTCAGAATTACACGTTTTATTCGAATTCAGCGTAAAAAATATACCATTCCATTTAAAATAAAGTTGGTGTCGACTTTCGGTATAACCGGATGTAAATCGAACTTGAAAATATTTTTAAAAGAAGCGGCATAAACAACAACCAGATGAGGCCAAGTTTCATAATTGAATTACTTCTACAAATTCATATACTTCTAATAGCCCATCAACTTGAAAAACCCTGTATATATTTATAAAGTAAATTTGTATAATAAATATGATTTGGGAAATACAACACAAATTTCATAATTGGTTTTTGAATGGGAATTTAATTGAGCTCCATTTTGTGCAAATCACCAGCTTCATTTCATTACGAGTGGCCACTGAAAATACAAAGATAGACGTAATTAATTTTGACTTGATGTTAAATTGGAGATTCAATCCATGATTTCGGTATAAACTATTTATTACCTTTTGTCTTTCGTTTATTTATTTATATTTTATGGTCTTCCCTACGGTATACATGTCATGAGCACCCACTGAAGATAATTTTGCGGGATTATTAACCGTTTATTTTTGGGAATGATATGTTTCGCAATAAACGAATTATGTGTCAATAGCGGTGACGACGGGGACTGTGAAGAAGGTTACCTTTGCGTGTGTTAAGTAAATAGTTAATGTTCGTACGTTTTAAGCCAGGACATCCGCTGAATTTTCTTTTGAACTGGCATGATCGTGATTATATCTCTTTTCATAAAAGTATGTCGGAAAGAGTTACTTGGAATACAAATTAATTAGCTGCATGCTAAAAGTAATTTTCGTACACCGCGACATGACACGTAAACTACCAGCGAGAGTGACGAGGGGTCGTTCACTTTTTACTCCATTCTTTCTATAAATATCTAATAATTATAATTTTATTGCTTTAAATATTTTATAATATATTTATAGTGATAAATAAAGAACTTAAGTACAGTTGTTTCTCTGACTCTGACTTCTATTTATTTTATGTTTATGTATCTTTATATTAAAGGGACTACTTGTATGTCCAACGTAAATTTTGTTGCAGATTTCGATTTTTTACTAGTAGTAAGAGCTTTATTGAATAAAAAAGTTATATATATATCTCCACACATAAAGGAAAAAAAAGAAACATAATTTATTTTCCAACCTATAAATAAACTAAGCACTTCCCTTCTTTTTTCCTTATAATTATTTTTTTCCTGTATTTACCTCCCTCCTTTCCACACCTCTCCTTTTTAAAAATTGTTTCAAAAGGGCCAGACCACTACCATCCGCTTTTATTATACTTCCAAGGTTCCAAGTTCCTCCCTCTCATTCTTCCCCGTTACTTCTTCTAATACATGCTCCATTGATTCACTCTTTTTTCCACATACTCTACACAATCTCTTACTTTCTTCCATCCAAAACTTATTCTCATTACACTCATTCCTCATTCTGAATCTTGTTATTATCTCTATACTTTTTCCTTCTCTTAGATATCCTGGTACCTCACCCCTTGCCATTCTACCCATATAAACTCCCTCATACTTTTCGCGTATCTTGATTCCCATATTTTTCTCAAATCCTCACCACTTACTATTTCATTACATCTTTTCTTCACCATACTACTAACATTCAGTCCCTTTCTTCTACACTCTTCCATTTGTTCTTTACTTATTGCCATTTCTGTTAAGGTCTTATCCCTTTCCACATCATGTTTAGTTTTTTTTCCGATCCCCAATATCTTTTTCTTCCATGTCTCTTTTCTTACGTCCCCTTCCGGTAATTCCCCCCCAATTTTTCTTCATATTTTACAGCCCTCCTTCTTGTATCTTCCATCACTTTCCCACATTTTGTTTCCCTGCTTAAGATGTAGTCTGGGGTACTTCTTTCTAAACGCAATACCCATTTTATATACCTATTATAAATTTTTCTGCTATTCTTTACTCTTTGCATCCCCATATCTCGACTCCATAAAAGACTATACTTTTTACTAACGTTTTAAATAGTACCACCCTTCTTTCCCAGTTATTTCTGCACAATTTATGTCCTATTCCCCATTTTGTTTCCGATTTCTTACTAATTTTACCTTTTACTGTTTTAAAATCTACTTTTGGAAAAAAATACCATTTGATCCTTTTTAACTTCCTATTTGATAAGGAATGTTCAGCACTTTTTGTAATAAAAACTAAAAACATCCATTAATTTTGCAACTTTACATCCTCTTATTGCACTTTAGCAATGGTGTATTTATAACTTCTGAACAGGCTACACAAAATAAATTATTATATAAATTTTATTAATTATTTTTGTTTTACTTTTTACCATTCTACTGTAACTATATTAATATTCTTAGTTATCGCTCTAATACTATTGAGAGTTTCTTTTCGTCATATTTATAGGCATAGATATAATTGTTATTGTTGCTCAAATCAAATGTCCATACACAGCAGTTACCTTCTTCAGATGCGTAATGTTATTAAGCTGAGGTTAGTCATATTAAAAAATTACGCGTTGCGGTTTGTAATAATGGTTTAGTAATCACTTGAGAGGTAGGTAACTAACTGACAATAAGAAATGATTCATATAAACATACCTGTGCATGACCTACTCTTTACTACAATTACAACTATTTATCTACTACTCGTATAATACCATACAAGAGACTATTCATTCTTTGTACGTAGGTACTTATTGTAGTGGGAGTAACAGTATTCTTAAATTAAACAGTTTCCCTGAGACTAACATTTTTGTCTTGTTGTTTTTTGCATCTATTATTATAAAAAAAAAGACATACGTCTTTGTGAATATATGAGGCTTGTATAAGTTCTTGCAATTTTATTCCAATAACAGTAAGTCTAGCAACAAATAAAATAAAGTAAACAAAAAAATAGTGAGTGAGTATTCAAAATGACCTATTTATGCTAATCAGTCAAGAAGTTAAAATATCTTTTGTGTTCATTTATTCCTATTTTAAAAGGTCTTGCTGTTTGACCACCATAAACTTAATTACATATCTTAATAAAAAGTCTCCTGGCACTGATGTTATTAGTTTTGATTGAAATCCAAGGATTGATTTTGAATAAACTTTTAAATATATTTGGGTACGTTAAAGGAGAACAATTACCATTATTAATATTATTTTATATTGATTTTCAGCTCTATCTTGTAAGTATTCGATAAAATTTTGGTTTATATTAGTTCTGTAAAAATATTTAAAAGAATAAAAAAAGTAGAAAGTTTCACCAATTTAATAAAAACCTGACACGTTTCGGCTTTATGACCATTATCAAAGGTAAGAGTAAGATCTAAATTAAAGGCTTAAAACCAATACACACAATTCATACCTTAAAACATAAAATGAGAGGGGAGTCTACGAAACTTAATAATTCTAGTTGATTGTTGACCAAATCCATATTTTGTGCTAAACCTTTTTTTATTTCATTGGTTTCGAGGAGAGACAATTTCTTGCTTTTACTGACACCACTGTGGAGAACAATAACATTATCTATATCTCAGTGATGATTTAATGAGGCACAATGATCGGAAAATCCAGTTTATTTGTCTTTTTTATCTATATTATTTAAATGCTCTTTTATTCTAATATTGATAGCTCTACCAGGCACTACAATTGTTACAATGTAATTTATATATACCACTTTTTTCTAAAATATCTATCTTTCACAACAGTTGCACCCCCCAAAGTGTTAAGTATATCGGTTTTGTCAGTTTTATACGAGTAGGATCTTAAATTGATTTTATTGAATTAATATTTATCGTATTTTGAATAGCACTAAATTGTTATTGAATATTCGTACCTAGGTACAACTAATTCTGAATATATCTGACGTTAATACGACAGACGTCCATTGTCTTATTATATTCTGATGGCTGGATTCTACTAAACAAAATATACGTGTGGGTTTTTAATTCAAGTCACCATTAACACTAAATTTGCTTACGAAATTTTATGTCACGGTCAATCAAGTAGTCGTAATTAATGGATGAAATTAACTGTCTGGGGCTTTGGTTTTGAAGTAGGTGAGTATTATGCAATTAGAGGTTCTTGGTTAATTAGAGTCCTGTGCAGTTAGATTTTCCGTGGTGGTAGGTAATTAGTAATGTCATCAAATCATTAATTAGAGAGGTAAAGCTAAATAAAAACAAATTGGTCATTTTGTATCGGAAACAAATTAATTAATGTTCCATAAGACTGCTGCAACTTCCCAAAAATTATGGAACTTAAAGTGTCTACTTGTAATTTTTTTTAATATGTAACCCTTTCAAGATCTTTAAAATCTTATTCTTAAAAAAAATATAAAAACCGATGTCTGTGGCGTGTCATCTTGCAAAATTTTTTACAGTTGTAATTAGTAATGTCATCACATCGTTAGAGTTTACTCAGAAAAAAGTAGCAACGTATTATTTATTAGAAAAAATTTCAAACTGAAATTTTAGGTATTTACATATTAATATGGATGATGTGATTACGGTTTCAATTAGTACTAATCCTATAACTTTAACGTGAAGTCAGTTTCTAAAGAAAAGATGTCATCTTCAAACAAATAGAAATACTTTTGATGTTGTTTTAAAAAGTATATGATAAGCATCTTACTTCGAAGAGATAAACTAATTATGTAAATTTTAATTTAATATGATTAGAGAATGTACATAATTATAAGAATGTTTTATACACAATAAATTAAAATAAAAAATTGCTTATGGATTCAATGTAGGCCTTCTTGAATTAAAAGTGATGTGGCTATTAATTTATAGCATGTGATGTAGAATTTTACAATATTGCCTACAGATTCGTTGGGGTACCTCGTGTATGTGTTCTGTGTTTTTCCCTTGTATTTAGTGTGGTGCACGTGGGGTTTGTTTTATTACACATGCAGTTCTTGGTGTTTGTTGAAATAAAATTGAAAAATGGTGGAAAAGAGCTATACCTCATTAGATAATCATAAACTACTTTTGTACAACAAGTTGGGACAACCAATCGCCCCTGACACCTCTACTAACGAAGAAGATAATAAAAGTTACAACCTTATTTATTGTCTGTTGCTGAAATGTGCTTGTTTTATTTTTTATATAAAAATTAAATTAAATTAATTAAATTATATATTTAAAAATTTTATTTACTCTATTGTTTCCTTTTCAAAAAAAAATTTTGAAAAAAAAATATAAATTAAATGGGTAAGATTTTTATTTTAAAATGCCTTGTCTTCAATTTAACCCTATGATCTGATTAATTTCAAATGATTAATAAAAAGAAATTTAATCGTTTTAAATAGAGGATTAAAAAGTTAATCTTATAAATTTTACAAGACATCTGAATGAATTATTTCAGAATTAACTGAACTATACTATAAGCAAATCTATTAAAATGTTACTGTTTTTAAAATTTTACTTTTTTAATTGGAACAAATTGGCCAATTTGTATTTAAAAAAATGATCAAGGTTCCAGAGGACTACTGCAACTTCTCAAAAATTGTGCAATCTAAAATATCTACGTATAAAATTCTTAAAGGTCTTCTAAAATTTTTTAAAATCCTAAAAGATTTAAAAACCAATGCCATGTCCCTTGTCATCTTTTCGATTTTACGAATGATAAGTTTTTCGTCAAGCTGCTATTCAAAATGTCCACATTATGTGATGTTAACACTTTAAAGGGTCGACTGTATAATTTTGCAAAGAATAATAATTTTTGATGACGATAATGGCAAATAAAGACAGACAATTAGCTCTGACTATTTTTTTCGTGGACTGGTGTTTTTAACATATTTTAAATAATCCCCTAAAAGGTGAAAACTTCCTTAAATGTTTTGAATTTAAGTAAGTACCTACGTATATTGGTACATGTTATAAACTCAGTTTCCAATATCCGTATGGATACAGCGATTTACCGATAATGATTATGTCAAGGAGTCCAGTCGTACGTTACTCGTCAGTATATGTAATAACTAAATTGTAATTACATTAGATTAAATATGTTGGCGCCACACGCACAACATTATTTGTCGATAGTAAATATTGATTGACACCACCACAAATAAATGTATATATATACCTACACACGTATTATACCTTACCATGTCCTACATTACTATTTCTGTTATCACTTTAAGAAGATACATCAACATTGTGATATTATATTGATTAATTATAGGCTTGTTTATTATCAGTATTAACAGTATCCAAAGGAAGTAACTAATTTTTAAAAATATTTAGGGCATAACAAAGTCACTTTATTAGGAAAAAAACAAACTCTTATTAAAAATATACTGTCCATCAGTCCATTTTTTATTACTGTTTTATTTGGAAATTGTAGTTGTGGAAATTTTAAAGTTAAATATTTTTTTTGGGTCCAAAAATGAAACTATTGAAAACACCTAGTGTTTAATGAGCTGATGATCTAATAATAAAATGATTACTGACAACAAATTTATTTATTCATTTATTGGAATGTACCTAATACAGGTTGTTCTGAGGCAAAAAATGTTAATAAATACAAATTATTATCGTTATGCAATTAATAATTACTTATTAATAAATTAAAACTTCATGGTGGTTATTTTGTTGTAATTTCGGCGGTAAAATGAGCATACAAAACCAACTCTTTCGACACCATCATTGTGATATTTGAAATTTGAATATTCTAAGAAGAGAGCTGAGAACTAAGAAGAGGAAATTAAGCCGGAAGTGGTTTTATGAATGAGTGCTATTTACGTTTAAGTTTCAGGGCCTCGAACATACGAATATATAAAAGCAACTAAACCACTGTATTACAACCGATCGAACGTTGAACGAGTTACGGAATAATTATACGAGGGCTATCTCAAAAAAATATCTATTTTATTATCGACAATATTTTATAAAAGTATCACAGTATACAGGACGTCTCAAAACAAAAAATATATAAAGGGCGGAAAGTGGGAGGTAATTTTTTTTAAATTTAAATTTTTGAGACAATTACTAGTGAAAATTAATTACATTTCGAGGACTGTTATCTCCTTTAATAGTAATATTAAGTTCTTAAGACAATGACTACCTAAGTATCAGTACAAAGATAAAGCAGTTGATTAAACAATAAATCCAATATAATCTTTTAATTCTTAAATACAGTAGCAATAAACCCAGAAACCATTATGCTGTAAGGTTCTACAGCATTTCTACTACTACAGAGAATTAACTAAATAGAACAAAGCAAATATTCAATAGAAACAATGAAAGAGATTTGATGTAGGTATGCAGCAAGTAAATAAGTAAAAGGGTTAAAAGAGGCTAGCCTCTAATTACCACACACTTTTTTGTTTTATTTTTGTATTAATTTCAATATATTTAAGGTAGGCTACTATTTTTTTTGAAACGCCCTGTATACGTATGGAATGTTATGTTGTCACTCGGTGTGGGTAAACTTTTGAATGATTTACTTAATGGAAAACCCATGTAATTTTTGGGAAACCCTCGTACACTTCTCTATTCTTATTTAATACGTAAACGTATATAATTAAATTTAAATTAAGGTTCAAATGCTTCCCTTTTTTATATCACAATGACAAGTTAATGAATGAATATACATGAAGTATATTCAGGTATACATATTAATTGTGATTGGTTTTTGTTTTTAATGTTCGTTATTTTTAATAAAGCGAAACTCCATATGTAGGTAAATAAAACACCTTTAACTACTACTTTGTGTAAAACGTAATTAATAAAAAATCTAGTGTTTGCGATTAAAATTTAACAGGTGAAATTACTGACCTACTTATATATAAGTTTATCGCGAAATACGTCATACCCATTTTTTAAAAATAAAAAAACTTATCAGAACAACGTAACGAGTTTTATTTCGATTATTCTGAAGTAAGGTCAGTAACAATTTGGCTCATTTTCCTGTAGGTGTTTTAAAACAAACAAACAAACAAACAAATGTTGATTATGTATGTACTTATCTACTCAATGAAAACTTAATACAATTATAAATATGTAAATATATTTTTCGTGTAATGAAGTTTTAGCTTGCAATAAAAATATCAATCACATATTGTTATTTAATTATGTGGTTAATTCAATGAGTGAATGCCTCTGCTAATGCCGGAAAAATTATTATTAAAAAATAAAAATTAAGTTCAAGTAATTTGTTGTTAGGCAACTATTTGTTCTTTAAGAAAAATAATTTATTTGTAAATTTTTACTCCTGGCTTTCAGGCAACCGCTTGAGCAGCACTGTATTCTAATTAATTACAGCCTAAGTAAAAGCTCTAAAACTAATAAAAATAACACAGGAAATGCAGTGGCGTACTAATAATCGCTTCCTGTTTGCACATAATTAATTAATTTATTGTGTACGACATAAAGGAGTTACTAAAAATTAGGCCATTAGATAGTGTCATTCTATACTTAAAAATAATGTCTATAGAATTATCTGAATTATGTAACTTACTCTTGTAGGTCCACACCTATAACTCGAAGGGAAGGAACACTTATTTAGTATTTAAAGAAATTATTATTTAGAAATTTAAAACTCAAAAGAACGATTTTCTTGGCGCCGCGATTTCATGACATTTCTGGGTAAATTGCCCTAAAATAAAACGAAAATGAAAAATTTTCAATATATAATTTTGTTTTTGAGATATCGATACTTAAAAGTTCTCAGTTTTAAATAGACTTATAACATTGATTACAGTCAATAACACTTCTGTAATAAGGATTTTATCTCTCCATTAATAATAAAAATAGTCCAAAAGTGCTATGCACCACTAAAAAGTGCTATGCACTAAAAAAAGGTTTTATATTCAAAAGCTGTGCACTATTGAAAGGGCTAGGTTAGGTTATGGCATGGAATGGTTTTTATGGTTATACTGTTTTTAATGCTATGCACCACCGACGAAACAGTGGTATCTGTAATACTCTTGATATTGAAAATAAAACCTAAAAGGATCGGTATCTATTTCTAAAACGAAGCCAGATATCGGAAAATATTATTCATCATTTTCTTGTTTGCGAGGTTTTTTCCGAAAAGTATCATTAAATCGCGACGCCACAGAAATCGAACTCATGTCAAAAACTTTATTTTTTCATTAACTAACTTATTACTTGTAACTTATAACTAACAATTAAGCAAAAGGCAAACGTACGTACTTATGATGTGGTAGAATTAATTACAGGTATAGGGTATATTTTTGGTATATGAAAGTACATTGGATTTCATTTATAACTACTCCTTCGTAATTGTTTATAAATGTCAAAGTTGATAAAGTTAATTCTAGGAATCGGCTACTTTTCTTGCCTAATTTTCTTGTTTCATTCTTTCTATCTTTCTTTTTATATAGCGAATTACCGGATATAGCGACGGATTTTAATGGCCCTTTCATCGTCGTTATAAACTATATATATTGTAATTTATTTAAAGGGTAGTTACTTGGTAAATTGTTTTATAATATTTATATTAATTTTAAACTCTACCAACTGACTTTCTAATTTTAAAATGTGTAATTATAAAATACGATGGAACTTCGATAATTCGAATCACTATGTGACATGAAAAAACTTCGAAGTATCGAGACTTCGGGTTATTGAATAATAATAATACATGTACGTAGGTATGTGTTTATTTTTTAATTAGATGGATAAATATGGGTTATATATTTTTGCAGTGTACCACTTTCCACGTTTTTACAAGATTTAATTTTTGGATAAAAGACAAAGTTTTAAATTTTGATGACAAATAGTCGTAGAAACTGAACTGTTTCATTGCATATATAGTAGCGCTATTAAAAATATACGTTAAAATAGTACATTATTAAGGAATTCCCGCCGAAAATTCGCCTTACCGAAATTATCTTCGAGTTATCAGTATATTCGATTCGAGTGATAAAAGTTATACAATCAAGTAAAAATCAGGTTTATAACTATTCATATTTTATGTAATGAATGTTATCCTCATTGATTTATTGTTGGAAAAACTAAAAAATACTTTTGTTGAATTTATTAAACAATTTTAACAATTTTTTTAAATTTGCCAACTGTATACCATATGTATCTTGAAATGTTAAAAATGGTCTATCATTTAGACATTTTTAAACACAGTACGTTCAAGCAATATTTTGTTTAATTTATTAATTATTGTTTTCGTTTATTATTATGTGTTTTTTTCTTATTGGCGTTATTGTTAGGTAATATTTTTGAATATTTTGTTCTTTTAGCAAAATTTGGTAAAAAGCCTCTCTACGTCTATGACTTGTTTTTGTCATTTTTGTTACATAAAAATATGATCCGAGAAGTTCGTTCTTCACATTTCATTTATAATTTATTTATTTATTACTATATATAAGTATGATTAAATAATAAGATGATTCCGAATTAAAATTAATATGTACACAATTTATTATAAACAATTATTATGGTAAACAAATCCTTAATTAAAATTTACAACAAATGACTTAGATTCAAAAATTATGGTTTGCAAATATATAAGTAGGTAATTGGGTATTTATTGTAAATGCCCTATGGGAATAATTCATTGAATGGGAAATACCTGAAATTCTTATTAAATATTTCTGTGAATGCGGTGCCAACCAAGTCGTTTATAATTGGTTTTAAAACCACAAACCCTGGCTGCCAAGCTGTATTGATAACACGATCCACAAGATTTTCTGAAAAAGGGGAACATGATTAATAAATGGATACATAATCTTCTCTCTGAAATAGATCATGGTGTGATAATTTTATTTTAAAAAGAGTTGCCAATTGAGTAAATCGAAAAATTATTTATGGAAAAAATAAAAAAATATTTGTGATGTTGCTTTTAATATGATCAGTCATGTTAATTTGGAAGGTTAAGAATATAAAAGTTATTACCAGAAAAATTGTTAATATTTGATATTTATAGCTGTTTTTCATTTAAATTGGATTTTTGTTTCAATTTTGATAAATTAATTTACATAACAAAACGACGACCTTTCAAAAATTGTCTATTAATCAATGTTAAATGTAAATTATGGTACATATTTCAGTACATTTCAATATTCGTTAATTATTATTCAGTATAGATGTCAATTTTGCATAAATAAATTATTTTAACGATAAATAGGCATATTATATAATAAGCAAACACCTCTGTATAATTAATTTATGCAAAACTGAAACTAGGGTACAGTTTATTCTACTATGATAATAAGGTAATTTTATTAATAACAATTACAATCGAGAAATACGCACCGAGGGTTACGTACGAAGAAAAAGTTATTTCTGTATTTTTTTATTGATAAGATGAATTGCGGTGTCTCACTAGAAATTATAGTTTGAAGTATTATAACATATTTAAAATTGTCATCCCTGTAACAGCTTTTTATTGGTTAATATTTATAATTAAAAACATCTATCTATATACAGGGTTACAGGTTAAATCGACCTAGATCAGGGATGGCGAACGTTTTTTGATGTCCGTGCCACAAAGTCATAAAAAGTCTTTTTTGAATAGGTAACGTGCTACAATAAAATTTCATTCGAAATGTTAGCGTGGTGAAACTATACGTAAGTATAATGCAACAAACAAACAAAAGCAGTTCATCTTTAAACAATTTTTAAACAAAATTCACGTTAAAAAAATTGTTTTTAATGTGATTTTTGTTGCTGTACACAAGATGATAAAGATTTAATATCTGGTTCATATTTAGTTAATTTCAACAGTACGCATGCAGAGCTCGACTCATCCGTCATTCTATTCCTATATTTATTTTTTATAAAATTTAATTCTGAAAATAGAGATTCATATGCGCACGTCGATGAAAATATTGATAAAATTGCCTTTGCTAATATTTTTAAAGTTTTAAATAACTAAACGTGTCAGGAACTGAATTCCATGTATAGTTAGATTTCATCTTCTGCAATTTTATTTATTTTATCCAATAATCGATTATTTTCAATAATTTCTAAATCATTTCTTAAATCAACAAATTTTTGGTTCTATATGGTACTTGACTGAAATTCAACTAATTCCATTTCTAATTCATTAAAATTTAACCACTCAAGCACTTTTAAATTTAATTTTTCAAATGGTATTGTATCAGGATATAAAATAAAATTTATTCGAGCGCTGCGACAGCAACAACATTCAAATACCTTAAGAAGGCGAAACTGGATACACAAATTTTTTTATCTAATGCGCATCTGTATATACTACTTCGAAAGAATTCATGCGATATTTTAATAATAAAATGTATCTATAATTTGACGGTTCTAGTTAACATACTAAGATAGGTATTCAGTACTACAAATTTATATCATAAACTATAAATTAAGTGTAGATTAATAATTTTTAATTCATTTCTATTAAAAAAGATAAATTAAAAAAAAATTTTGTTTTTGTGCGTGCCATCAAAATTTTCAAAGTGTCACTTGTGGCACGAGTGTCAATGGTTTGCCATCTCTGACCTAGATCCTTTTAGAGGTTGTAGTTTCCCTCATTTCTGACTTATTTGACTATGAAAGCCCGTATCCTAAGCTTAACCATTTTCAAGTTATTGGACTTTGAATTGCCGATTTTTTGTCTATTGTCCCATTTTTTTTGTGTTTCGGGTCTCTAATTTATTTGTTTTTGCTATTTTTTTTAATCCAATTACATTTGTTGATGTTTTGAGGCAGAAAATTATCGATGTGGCAAACGAAATAAGAAGAGGATTAACAACTGGTGTAGTGAAAAGTGGCTTAAGACACAGAATGAGAGTATGTGTGCGAAACAGAGGCGCACATGTGGAACATACATTGTAAATTTTCTTTGAAAAGAGTAATAAACGTTATTTTGTACCTATTTGGATTGTTTTATTTTGTTTTCTGACTCAAGTGAAAAATTTGACGCTTAAGTACCGTTTTTTTTACTACTATCTGGAAGCATCTTATCAAAGTTTTTTGTAAGATTTCTGATAATACCCTAGCTTGTTATACCTTGTTGGATAGGTAAAGAACCATAGATATTTTTAAACACATCTGCAGCATAATTGTCATAGACTTCTTTTTAATATTTACAAATGAAAAAATATATTTTTTACGAATTTATTACCTAATGTAACTGTCAATCATCTACTTCGACTAAGTTGGTTCAGTTACTTGTAATTTTAGTGTTGAGAATAATAAAACAACGTATGTAGGTACTACAGAAAAATAGCAAAAACAAATCAATTATTGGCACAAAACATACAAAAATGGGACAATAGACAAAAAATCGGCAATTTTAAAAAAACTTAAAAGTCCAATAACTTGAAAACGGTTAAAATTGGGATACGGTCTTCCATAGTCAAACCAGTCAGGAATGAGGGAACCTACAACATCTTAAAGTATCTAGTGCGACTGAACCTGTAACCCTATATAGTCAAAAGCAATGTTTGTTAATTTAAATCTGTCATTGTATCAGAGATTATAAGTTAATGTAAGTACGAGGATGGATCAAATATAAACGAGCCTTTGTTCATAAAACATTTATTTTGAAAATTTTCACAAAACACAAATTTTTCTATTTTTCGACCTACCCCCTTGTTTGATTATACATTTTTCCCAGCAGATTGGTAGTTTTTTTATCTCGTTTTCATAAAAAGAAGCAGCACGGGAGGCTGTCCAGTTGCGCACAAACGCCTCCACATGTTCTTCAGCCTGAAATCGCTCGCCTCCAAGCGATTCTTTGAGGGGCCCAAACATGTGGAAATCACAAGGGGATAAGTTTGGGCTATATGGATGGTGCTCCGACTAAGTCTAGTGAATTTCACTGATTTTGGGCCTGCGTTAAAGCGTTAAGACGATGCGAACGTGAGCAGCTTTTTGATCTTCACTCAGCAACTTTGGGACCCAACGAGCTGAAATTTTTCGGAATCCCCAGTTTTTCGTTATGATTGTGTGGACACTCCCATAGCTGATGACGAGTTCAACAGATATCTGAAGCACAGTGGCGTGGTGGTCCCCTTCAATAAGATTTCTAACGCGTTCAATGTTAACCGGCGATATGCTGGTGCGCGGACGACGAGGATGATTTACATTTTCGACACGATTACACCCTTAGTTAAATTCTTTGCACCAAACTTTTACCCGTTGCCACGAAAGCGTTTCATTTCCGAACTGTGCTAGCAATCTGCGCAAAATTTCATCTGGTTTCACGTTTTCACGTGTAAGAAACTTAATAATAATCCGTTGCGCAACGCTGCTATGCATCTCTTTCTCACTTATTGTGGTAGCTACTAACCAAGCAAACACAGCAATACGACGAGTCGTTTCCGTGTCACCTAATATCCCCACTTCAAGTTGCTAATGCCCGTATTCGCCTTGAACAACTATCCGGCGCTCAATTTAAAAAGGCTCGTTTATATTTGATCCGCCCTCGTAATATGACAATTACAAGGGAGAAATACGTACCGAGGAATATGTACAATGGAAAGGTTACTTATGTATTTTAATTAATTAATTGAAAAGTACTTATATATCAATAAAATATTACAAATTAATTGCTGCTTCTCTCTAGAGATTATACTTTGCAGTATTATAATACGTTTGAAATTGTATTATTGTAACAGTTTTTTTGTTTAACAATTAATTATTTTATAATTTAAATTCAAATACAGACATAAAAACATAATGTCTACTTATATACAGTCAAAAGCAGTAGATGTCAATTTATATTCGCCCGACTTATGGCAAAATCCGTTAGTTATTTAAATTCTAGGGAATAAATTTAAATTGTTTAAAAATAATTCATACAAACATGAAAACAAAGGTGCAACAACAGGAACACTTTAGAGTATTTTTGATATGAATACAAGAATTAGTCCATTATGTCTTACTGTTTTTAATTTTAGAGAGAGGGCAAATAAAATATAAACGATTCTTCTTCAAATATACTGGTCTCCATTTAATTTTGATAATGTTTTATTACGACTGAACTATATTTTTAATTTAAGTAATTTTCCACCAGTTTATTTAATCACAACTCCACAATGTTGTTTCGATGGATGATATCAATATCTGGAGTACAAATTAATAGTAAAGTTTACAATTGAAAACATTACTTTCGTTCAATTTATATTAAAAATATTAATATGTTTCAATAAGGGCACCAAAGAAAGTCGACTGAATTGAAGTTTTGCAAAAGTGTCACACAAAGTAGAATGACGAAAAAACATTCTGTGATTTTGCTACTTACCAATAATTGTTCTCCCCTGCAACAAGTGTCCTATATGTAATTCCAAATTTTTACAACTTTGAACATCCACGCTGACTTTAAGGGGTGTATCATAGACAAGGGTAGCGTTGCTGGCAATTCTGGGTTTTCTTGAAATCGTCATAGTTTGTACAAAATCGTAAAGGCTCAAATTCCATGGGCCTTTATTTGCATATTTATTTCCAAAAATAGTTGCAACGAAATCGTACTCCCCGCTTAATTTTTTATCCGGGAAGAATTGAGTGAATTGGATCATATTTTTGTTGAAGTCACTCCTAAAAGCATGTTTTTGATAACAAATTATAAAATAATAAACATAACTCAAAGGACACAATATTAGTTAAAAAAGGGGGACTTTTATAATTTTTTTCCTAAATATTTGAAAGTAGAAAAAGTCGAGAACATTTCTGTCTCTTTTTTCAATTTTTTTACTGTAGGTATTAAAAGGGATCTTTTTCATCGCTGTACATACAAAGTTCTGTTTAAAACGAAAACTTTTGTGTGATGTTAAATTTATATCGCATTTTAGGTACATTCCTATTATAAATGTTTGCAATTTACTCTTTGGCATACAATGTTGGATTAGTTAAAGTGAATACATTTTAATTAATTTATGTGAAATAAGTTTCTTAAATAATTTTTTGAAGTAAACATTGTGCAACTGGATTTCCCCACGTTTTTTAGCGAATCGAAAGCAATAAAAAAATAAAATAAAGATTTAAGCATTTTCAGGTTTTTTGTTACTTATTTCGGTACCTGTTTTGTTAAGTTAATCAGCGGAATTGTTTGTTAACGTCGCAAACAAGTAATATTTTTTAACTAAGGTGTTAACTAACGGATTTTGAAACGATGAAAAATTGAGGAATCATGGAAAAATACCTAATCGTAATAAAGATTAGGTTTTTTGTGTGATTTTTTAGGGTAATTCCATACAAAACAGAAAACACAAAATCTGTATATGTATAAATTAATAAAATTGTAAACAATTTAGGTATTAATTAATTATCCGTTGACTTCAGTGGCAGATTAACACATTTGTCGCCCGTAGGCTATTCAAAATTTGACGCCCTTACTGACACCTGCAATTCTATACCCTAATTCACAATCAATTTTTTGTTAATGATATTGCAACTTTATGATTCTATTATATTTTTATAAGACTAATCAACAAATATTGATAAGAATTTATTAGAATTAAAAATGTAAGAATGTTAATATAAGAAGAACTTTCGTTGAATGGATTTTTACAACTTTTATTCATTACAATATTATCATTATTGTTTTTTTTTAGTTACCATCATTCTAAGAATTGTATAATATTTATGAAATTCTGTGCAACAATATGCAATTTTTTACGTGTAAATTTATTAAATTTTTATTCTACACTCAAACAGGTTGTTAATATCATCAGAAATATCAACAGAAAAGTATTAATTTTCGATATATATATCTATATAATATTTGTTATTGTTATTTTTAAGCAATTGTTTTTTCGGGTCCCATTTCTCTTCGAATAGATATCTATATTTATGTGGTGAGACATATTACACATTAATTGAATAGTGTGGGTGGACCTAAAGAAAAAATTACGGCAATAATTAATTTAAAAAATAGGTAAAAATACTAAATTTAAAATGTAATACTTTAACGATATTGGAATATTTTAAAAATTCAAAATCACAATAGTATATTTTATAAATAAGCGTTTAGTAATTTTTTATATACAGACGTTAGTGTATTCAGTACACTGTATAGCACTAAAATATTGTAATTTTAGTTGATTTTTTGTGCCTCGTTTTTTTCCGTGTATAAGATAATAATTTTTTTTATTTTTGTAAGAAAACAATTTTTGAGCAAAGCCCCCTAAAATCTGCCGCTCCAGGCTCTAGCCTATTCACCCTGCTGGTAAATCCGCCACTGGTTGACTTAAATAAAAATACCTTCGAGAAACTTGTAAATAAAATAGAATTAGTAAAGACCAAGTAAAAAAAAGTTGAGAATAAGTGAAACTTTTTTATATATCCAGGTGTACAAGATTTTTAATGAAGATAAGTTCCAATTTGGATAAAATATTTTTAAAAACCGTAACTTGAGAAATTGTCTAAGTAGGTACCCTGATTATAAAAACAATTTTCAAGACCAATGTTCAATCGATAATAATCTTATAGGTTAATTTAGTAAAAAAAGCGTATAAAGTAATTTTTTTATATGCGTTTAATTAACTTATTGCAATAAAAACATTTTTCTCCTAGTTATTGATAATAATTGTGAGTTTTTATTGGTTTTTGTACCTGAATCTCGTAACTTGAGAAATGGTCCACCCAGATTCAAAAACATTTTTCAGGATCAATTTGTAGTTGAAAAATCGTCCTCCCACCTTCTGGGGAACCTCGGCCGCAAAAAACGGATCGAATGGGGCTATGTTGTACCTGGGCACCCCTTAAATAACTATAAATTACTTCATGTACAAAAGCATAACGACTTTTGAGTAGATGTTAATCGTTACCTGTTTTGAAAAGGTGTCTGACTCCGTTGAGTCCGTCTTTGATGCAATTGTCAAAATCGGACTCATTTTTCTTGCAGTGGGAGAAATAATCCGCTGAAACAAAAAAAGAGGGACGTGTTAAAAGGGGATACCACAAAATAAGAAAAAAAAGGGAGTAGTCAATTGCAAATTTTACTCGTTTGAAGAGAACGAAGGTTCTGTTGTTTATCTAATACAATTATTTACAACAATATAATAAATAAGGGAGGAAAAGGTGTTGCTCCGGACATGAATTGAACCCTGGCCGCGTTATGACACACGGCTCCTTAATTTCTCGACCACTTCTGTTTTGGTAAAAAAGACGGTTCGCAAGGGTATTACAAATGGGTAACTAACTATACGTTTAAAGAATATTTGCAAAAGATATTAAGATTTTCTTTTGGTTCAAATTTAAATGATTAAGGTTCAACTAAAAGTAACCTATAGATTTTGATGAATTATGAATTCATTTACAGATAGACGAAAATGGTCCTAAAAGGTTTCCATTTTTTTTTTATTTGAAGAGTTAAAGTTAACTTTGGTAAAAGAATACTGGATTTTTTTAAATTTTGTACAAAATTTGCCTTCCCTGCCTTCCAACATCTACTTCAATCTTAGACAGTAACGCTTAATGAATTTATGCACTCATTTTGTCTGTAGTCTTTTTAGGAGATATAAACGTAAAATAAACAAAAATTAGTTGGAAAAAGCTTAAACTGGTAGAAAAGTTTAAGTAAAAAGATTATTTGTATTTCTTTTTTCAATTTTTGTATAAAATGTGTCCAATCCTACGTTCTAACATCTTCTTCAACCCTAAAAAATAACTTCTAGCAGGTTGAAGAATTTTTGGAGTTATTTTTGTTATGCATATTTTTACAAAATTCATTTTGAGAAATCAAATCTTAAAATAAACAGAAATTAGTTAAAAAAGGCTGAAACTGAAAGAGAAATTTTAGTAAAAAATTCATTGGGTTTTTGTTTGGATCCCCATATGTATATTTTTACAAAGCTCATTTTGTGAGATAAAATCGTAAAATAAACAGAAATTGATTAACAAACATATATATACATGGCATAATTACAAAATTATTTAAGTTTATGTAATAGTTTCACTTTCTAATATTACTCATTGACGTCTCCTCTAAAATTAATTTTTGGGAGAAAACCATTGGCAGAAAATTAATGGATTATAAGTTTAAATATATTACATGAAATTTATGTAAATCAATATTTACCTATTGACAAAGAAAACCTCTATTTTTTGTTTCTATTTATTTATACATGTACATATTAAACACAATATGAATTATACAGGGTATTTGATAGGTACGTACCAAAATTTTACCACAATATTTTCACCTGAAGATGTAGTGATTCTTTTTCAACAGTTTTCGAATTAAAAACATTTTCAGAACATCCCCAAAAATCTACTTATATATATAAAGGCTAAATCAATATTAAAAGGTTATTTTTGTGATTCTTTCCCTTATATGAATATCTCCAACACAATAACAACGTTAATTTAGGGGGATGAAAAATCTTTCGTTATTTTACATAATTTCAAATCGAAGTTTCGCCAAAAGCTTATCATCAGTTTCTTTAAGGCTGGATTAAGATGGAAAACAATATTGCATGTAACCATCATAACTTACTCTCGAAGAAGTTGAAAAACTGTTGACGAAACGCCGGTGTAAGATTATGTAAAATAATAAAAAAGTTTCACCCCTCTAAGTTGCTATTGTTATTGTGTTAGAGGGTTATATATTAAAAAACCAGTTTATGTTCACTTTCTCAAGTAAAAATATCATAAATTGTTTGTTCTAACAGCCTGTATTTTTCTTATCTACTTAACAAGTCACCTATATAATTTTTGTTTATTCTTCAGCTAGTAATTAGAACATTACACTGACTATAAGCATTTATAGATATGTAATTTCTCATGAACTGCTTTTCGTAAATCTGTGTTACGGGAAGTATTTGGTTATTAATAAAGAAACCGATAGAAAGAAGAGGTAAACAAGAAAAAGAAATAAGAAAAACTTACGGAGCTAATTGAATGACTTGCATTACTATTAATTAAAGCAAATTATTTTGAAAAACAAACAGCTAGAAAGAAATAAATATTTCTACTACTTCTATTTATTTTTTTGTGGTTTATTTACTGATAGTTTTAATATACTGCGTGATTTTTATGCCTTTCCACAAGTTTTAAATCATGTTATATTAAATACTAATTAATTTAAAAAAAAAAGGTCTACTTATTTATTGCTATTAAAAGAAAAAGTATTTTTCATGACTTATTATATTGGCAGGCTGAAAATAATTCCTATTGCCGTTAAATCATGAAATTTGGAAATTTTAAAAATTACTTATTTATTTTACACTGTAGCTGTCTGAATTAATTAAAGAAAACACATAATTGTCTGTTTTTTTATATAAATAATTTAACGTTAATGATTTGTAATATATTTTATAATTAATTTCAATTTTTTTTATACCTAATTTTTAGGATTCTCCTCATTTAATTTTAATATTTTTTTAATAAGTATGATTTTTTGACCACAAAATTGTTCTACTTATATCAATGATAAAATAAATCCAAATTCTTACACCAGTGCAACTTTATTATTAAAAGCCGAATTAAAAGTGAAAAGTAAATTCTTTCTAATGTAAGATACACCGCACACTAGTTGAGTAACTTCATTACGTAAGCTGGGCTTATGTATGTAGAAATGTTAGAGTATAAGATATTATGCATAATAATATAGTTAATGAATATTAATAAATTTAAACATTTGATTTATCATATTATAGATAACTTTTCATTTTCACAATCGTCTGTCTTCATGAGTTACAATGCACATTCAAGTTCATTTCACTAAAAGTTGAGCTGTGTGGCTTTTTGTCTCTGTTATAAAATACATATTATATTTTTTATTATGTTAATGAATAGAGAAAACACTTTGAGTTTAGTTTCACAATGAGTGCGACACACAATCTATTAACTGTATTATATTTTTTAGTTAAAAATATGTAGACATTTAACTTTGGTTTTCATAATTCATAATTCAGTCCTTAATTAATAAAGAAAGTTAAGAAAATCCCTCATCCAATTTCCTTGGTCTCAACTTATTCTGGATGTATTTATTATTTACTAAAACTTATTATTATATGTATTTAATTTTCAAAAATATGATAATAAATAATAATTACATTCAGCGAAATTAGTGCTCTCTAAATGTAAGATTGAAAGATTATAATAAACCTCAGGCATTTTTACGTGAAATTCTAAAATAAATTACTGTTTTAAATATTTCGAAATTAATAAAAAAAGTTGAGAAAACCAACTGAAGCACATCTCCTACCAATCCATTCGGATTGTGGCCTGAAATTATTCTGAAGGTATTATTTTTGAAAATCAATCAAAATCGTCACGAAAGGTATTTAATGTATTCAAAAATATGAGTGAAATTATTTGTGTTGCTTTCACTATTACCTTCACATTTATAAACAATTAGTGTATCGATTATTATTAGTCGATTAGATGACCTGGGCAAACCCAATTGCAATTATTATCTTAGCAATTTCTTAATTGGGTTTAATACTCAATTACGCTGCAGTAATCAGATTAAATCAAACTGAAAATGAGAAAGGAAAGAACACGTTATGTTAAGTGTAACAGAATAAGGTACCTATAGGTATATAGCATATTTAATCACCTGTTTAAAAAGTAAAACTTTTCATTAACCTGACACAGTTATTCGGCCATAACAGAACAGCAACTATCATAACTTTATGACTTTTAAAAGAAGAAATGTGGAGAAACCACTGGAAAATCTTTGAAATGTTGCGAGTTAAACGTATTACAATTAGTACATTGTGGAAAATGTGGAGTGAGCGCAACATTGAATAACAGTAACAAATTACATAGTAATAAGGAAATAAAAAATAATATTTCTTATTAAAAAAAATTGACTAAAAACTAGTTAATAAAGTTGCTTATACAGGTATTTATTGGTATTTAAAAATAAATAAACCTCTTACATATTATATAATTTATTTTAGCAATAGTTTATTTATTTAACTGTATAAATGAGAAGGATATGAGTTCCACCGGTATCGATTGCTGATTGTCTATATGCAGGAGACTACTTAACCATCCAATCCAACTGGAGGATGGTAAACAGATACATCAAATAGTGAAATAATTGTAAATTTCATATTTAAGAGTGTGATGTGCAATAAGTACAGCTTGATTATAGTCCGGTCAATTTAGACATTCGAAGCTACATAAATTCCCACCAGGCTGAAAATCAGTAAGATTGTTTAAAAAATGATTAAAAATAAAATTTAAAAGTTCCCCATCTTTCTCCTGTATGGAAAAATTTTATTCAAGGTTAAAGGTAAAAAAAATGAGTTTTTCGCGATTTTCAGCAAAACGGTAAGTTTTATCATAAAAATACTTCAGATAAAAATTGTAGATCATAAAATTATCTATAAAATATGTATCAATATGTTTTTTCCTAAAAGCCACCGTTTCTGAGATATAAGGTAAAATGAAACCCAGTCACTTATTTTATACGCCAGTGTAACCTCGAGACATCTGTCTCCTGTTCAATTGTATGCGTGGCTAGGGTCTTATACCTGCTTTATGTCAGTGTGCCCAATAAATGAAATACTGTTAGTCTCAGGGTTGCCAGATTAGGGGATTTCCCCCAAAAAATAGGGGATTTTTTTCCTTTGGGGTATTTTTTGGGGATATATTTTTCAGGGGAATTCTTCTGGGGAAAAAATTTCCTCTACAATCTTTTTTCTATTTGCACTAAATATTTTCTAGTTCTTGGGGATTTATTTGTCACATAGCTTATTTTGGGCTATTTTAGAGATACATATTTTATAGATAATTTTATGATCTACAATTTTTGTCTGGGGTAATTTTATGATAAAACATACCGTTTTGCTGAAAATCGCGAAAAACTCATTTTTTTGACCTTTAACCTTGAATAAATTTTTTTCCATACAGGGGAAAGATGGGGAACTTTCAAATTTTATTTTTAATCACGTTTTAAACAAGCTCACTGATTTTCAGCTCTGGTGGGAATTTATGTAGCTTTACTCTTATTTTTTGGTCTCATTTGACCGGACTATTACTCTAAGATAAGCTCTGAAGATTTTACAGTCGGCGTAGAAGAAAGAAAGAGAACGCATTCGGAGGAAGAAAGATACAATCAATGCTCGACAAATAAATAAATATACTACTTTTAAGACAGGGGTGCTTGATGTCTCCTCTCCGGTAGTCGTTAATTTATTTTATACCTGAATCTCCCGATACTGTTATGTACCCAAAATTATTATTGATACATAGATAATCTTTCAGTAATGAAACGTGTTAATATCGTAGCATTTTGCACACTATATTGGCAGCTTTTATATTCTTTAAAATATAATAATTATATATAAAATATTTCGACCATTTTTAAATGAATAGTCGGGCGATTTAGTATGCGCCCTGACAAGTACTCTGCTTCAAACCAAGCATGCAAATGCATCTCTGTGGCTATCGTCAGCAAGGCTTTACCTTTTGCCATTGCGCATCTTAAGAACTAGTAATCCCGGAGACAATCCTAGAGTAATTTTACTGTAAGTAAGTAGGAGACATTATTAGTAAAAAGTGTTTGTAATACATCCAAGATGTAACCAAACGTATAAAAAGTGAGACATATTATCTATGTTGATATTATGTAACTATTAATTATTTAAACAAAATTAAAGTGTAACGTTTGAAATTCAAGGAGTATAAAAGTTTTATTATAAGTATCAAAATTGTGAAAATGAAACGTGCTTGGTGAAAAACGTGTTAGTACACACTTTCATTCATTCTGACTGCTAACTAGAACGCCAATGCAGTTTTACACTTACAACACTGTTAGGTAACACGGAGTATGTACCTACAATATGTAAGTGACATACATACTCTACATAACACCCACACCGTCCGTAATAGGAGATGATTTGTTAAAATTAAAATTGAAAATACAGAGTTTACCTTCTCAAAGAGAGTTGAACAAAAGTTTATGAAGATTTCATAGTAAGCAAGTAATTAATAATTTTGAAATTTCGATAAAAAGAACAATAAATTATACACTAAGACTCATCGTCACTATAGTCACAGCAAAGGATTTTACGTCTTCGTTACTTTCCCTGAGGATGCTAAAAGAAATTAAATGATTTGATATGTGCTTTCACTTAAGGAGAAGGATTAGTCCTAGACCAAGGCCTTCAAATCCGAATGTCTGTTCAGATAATTTTTTAATTAAATTTAATTTGGATCATCGATAATGCTCATTTTTTATTATATTTAAAATTTCTTACTATGATTTTCATTAATTTTAATTAAATAAATTCGTACGTAAATAAATAAATAAATGTAGGTCTTAAAATATTTCTGGAATAGTGGTTTAAAACCAGAACTCTTTACGACCTTATAGAAGAGGTTAATTGTTAAGTTTACCTATACATTACATTACATAGTTTCTTAGCAGAAACTTGTCTACTGTAAAAAGTTTTCTAACTTTATCTATTATTTTTGTTTACCAATCACATAAAATTAATGTAGGTACTTAAGACAGTTAATTAATAGTTTTTAAATAGTTTGCAATTTATATCATTCATTGTACTAACGTATTTACATGTATATAATGTTTTTTAAAGTTCACGTAATGTTTAACTAGCAAATTGTTTGTTCCACATTGTGGAGAGTGTAGATATAATATTAGGTACAAGCAAAGAGTGCTAAACAAATCAAGGAGTGTCTTTAAGGACCACACCTGCAATTACAGTTGTTAAGGAAAAAATTAAGTCTATTAATAATAGATTTTTGTAATATTCTATCTAAAAGTTGTATGTAAATATTCTCATTCAAAGATACAGTTGACTTAATTAATTAGCGTTGATTGCAATTTTTACTACCAACGCAGTGGTAAGTGTTAGGCTCACCAAAAGCCCAGAATATATTTATATTTTTCCAAATAATTGAACTAAATAATTGGTGTGTGATGTAAAGAATAGTCGGTCAATTCTTTTATTATGTAACTGCTAGAAAAGGCTACATGGAATTCAGAATTTCGTTTCCAGAACAAGGCCAATAGCACAGCGACCATTTTACTTTCCTACTTTCTTATTAAATTATATATCTTGCAGGTTATGAAATAAAAATTTTATCAAAATATGAATCTTAGAGATTAGATGTAGGTCGTCCAATAACAATTTTGTAAAAATTAATTTTTCAAAAAATAAACACTATTTTATTAAAATAAACTATTTGTAAAACATTTCAATTTTTTTAAATTATCAAATATATATTTTTCATTATATAACAAATGTAATAATTAGTTAATTAGTGTTAACTGTAACAATGTACTGAAATGAACATTTCGTTAATGTCAAGTTCATTTATTTAATAAAAAGTTGCTACAAATGGTCTATAAAATTAGTTGATTTATTATTAAATTATTTTTAATATAATATCTCAACATATTTTTTTAGATTCATTTATCAATTATTTAAATAACATGAGTTTAATTTTTCTTAAAAATTAAAAATTTTTAATACAAAATTACAATATTTCTCACTTTAAATTTACTAATGGTATTTAACAATATGGTCTTTTATCAAATTCTGTTTTTATTATTGATGCTGAAAGTCTAATTTAGTGTTAATTTATTTTAACTCTCGCTTTTATATTTTTAACAATATCATCCTAAATAAAAATTATGTTACTACTACTCCCTTTTAAACTATATTTTATTTAAGTTGTCTTATTAAATTTGAAATTATATTTTAATAAAAAGCTTAAAAGAAAAATAAAACTAGACTTACCTAGATTGTCTGATTGAGAAGTGACAATATGAAAAAAGTTCAAAGCGACAATAGACCAGAGGAAGTAAATAAAAACGGCAAAATTCATGGTGTCCCGTTCCCTTTAACAATTGGTATCACAAAAATAATAACAATCGAACAAGTTTAGCATTAGGGGTCGTGGGCACTAACAAACACAAGAGTTTATGGAGCAATGAAAGTGGATTGTATAACGAGTCACAACATTTCCCCACTTTTATAAACAAAAACGACCAGTTTGGCTTTTACTCTACGATACCACACCGACCTTATGATAGTAAAAGATTCATATCAGACAGTAATTAACTGGTTACCTACCTACCACTGTAGTTACTGTGCAAGAGCAAGAAGAACAGTAGGCAAGAAGAAGAAGGAAAGGAAAACTACTGGTTATGGTGTCATGGGTAGCTAAAACCTCTAATGGTGACGTGTCTTGAAAATTTCCTTATCCGCTTATTATTGGAATTTCATACTCACATGCGATTTAATAAAGTTCAGGAATAATTTAATACATACCGGAACAGAACGTTGGCGCTGGAGGAACGACGTTGTAAACTTGATTCGCCTGCAGCCGAAATATTAGTGCAATAACTTTCACCTCTTCCGCGGTGTTAGTTTGTTACCGCGGCTGCTGGTTAAATTACGACTTCAGTAAGCTCTTAATACCTACCTATACTTTCACTTATGAATTGGTATTCTTCTTTAGATTGCTAATCACAAGTAGAACTTCCTTATAAGATATGTGTGTTGACTTACACTTCATTAATTACTTTTACGTCGGTATTATAATAATTCTTAATAGTGCAGATGTATAAAGTTGGAGGCTAAGATTGCACCATTACCAAAATAAAATAGTAATGACCAAAAATAGTCTTGGTCTTGCAGCTTTATTGTGTCTAGCATGTATATTTAGCGAGATCTAGGACTATGATCAAGACTAAGATCGCTATGCTCGTAAAACCAAGATCTATATAAAATGACAAGACCAACGTTAAGATTAAGCAGATGTTCGTAAAATTTCCACTCACGTTTCAAAAAGGAGAAAGACGAGGCACATGGGGCTTCTTAGACTAAACAAATCTAGTCATGGAAAAGATTTTATCTTTGGAAGGTTATGAATGGATTATATTTTAGAATTATGTTACTTCTTATAAATTGCCTACAAGAACAAGACCTAAATTCTCAAAAAAGTAATGTCAATGCAATGACATCTACCTGTCGAAAAATAAAATCAAGACCAAGTATGCTAGACCAAGACCAATTTCTAAATGAACAAGACCAAGACTATAATCAGGACTTATCAGATTGATTTTCGTAAAATTCTCACCTAGATCCCATTTAAACCACATAGACTAAACAAATCCGCTGATGTGATAGACTTGATTACGTAGTACCGGAAGGTTACGAAAGGACTATGTACATACAAGTATTATTTATAATTATTTTGCTTTACCTAATTACCATAAGTCTTGCAAAAACAAGAGTCGACCTCTCAAGAAAAAGATCAAGGCTAAAAAAGTTCCTACTGTCGAAAAGCAAAATCAAAACCAAGACTAAGTGTGCTAGATCAAAATCAAGATCAAGAGGTAGGCCATATTTATTAGTTTAATTTAAGCCTTTTGCCTCTGCTCATTATTTATCAAATTGTAGGATTCCATAATAAACTATTTGGAATTAAAATATTTTAACCGTCAATAAATGTTTACTCTAGAACGATTAAGACATATTTTTGGCAAAATAGTTTGTTTGGTTCCCTCCAATGGAGTAAAAGAGCTGAATTTTACTTCACATTCCCCAAGGAAGGGGTGGAAGGTCTTTAAATATACTTCATGAAGGGCTATAAGTAAAAAGCGTTTTTGGACATTTAGATTTTAAATTCTCTTATGAGATAACTGGTTTCAAAGTATTTATCAAAATGTCTCCCTAACTTAATAACTTGACCATAGATGCAAATTTTACATATGCAGGTATATGAAAAAACCCCAAGTGCAGCTTCTAATTAGAAAAAACCTGTTTAATCGATTAACTTTCAATTTGGTAAATATAACAATATACGAATATAGATACTATTAAAAACAAAATGTCAAAGGAAGGGGGAGGGGTTAATTTTGGGTAACGCATCGACTACATATGGTTCTACGAATTTTAGAAGTTATAAAATAATCATAATCCGAAATATGGTTTAAGAAACAATAATCTGAATTCGATTCTTTTCCGAGGAAGCAATTGAAAATAGAGGATTAAATTTTGGGAAATATGTTGATCACATATAGTTTTACTAATATCCCAAGTTACAAAATAATCACCATGCAAATTTAAGTGAGCAATAATCCAAATTCGAGTTTTCAGTTTGAGGAAACACATAAATGTGGGAGAAAGATTTTTGGGGAAAGTATTGGCCACAGGTAATTCAACCACATAATGTCCTAAAGATGAGATTGAAATTGTTAGAAGAGACAAAACAAGTATCATCCAAATACTGTTTATTTTAGAGGAAATTGTGGAATGGGTGGAGGTTAATTTTTTCATTTCATTTCTTAATTACATTACTTAAATCTGTTAAAAAATGGTAGAAATAAATTCCTATGGGGAACAGGACAATAAACCTCAAATAGTGTACGTCATCTGAATCTGAATGCAAGACAGTTGGGAGACCAAAGAGTTGTAAGACGTTGTTGATTTTTTAATGTTGTATCATTAATGTATATTGATTAAAAAATAGAAAAAGAAATTTGCTTTCTTTCACATTATATCTTGCTTTGAATTTCAACAATAATTTGGTAGACAGACAGGGGTAATGACGTTTGCCTACAACCTTTTCATATTTAGCTTGGCTATTACCAGATACTTACTTAAGCAAGTCTCCAATGTTTACAATTTTATTCAGGCAATTAAAAATATATCTATAACTACGATAATTAGTTTTATGAGTGTGTAAGGTGGTCGAGACTTAAATATTTGCCCGTTGAATCGTAATATGTCGATTAACGATGTTTAACTTTCTAAAAAGTTCGCATTTTACACAACTTTTACGACTTCCTCTCAACAATAATATGTAATTATTCTCGTAATTAAGAAGTTCTGGACAAAAAGATAAATATACTAATTACTGAAAATTTTTAAAATGGGAATACCCAATTGAACGTATAGAAATTGCTATTACTCATACAAAATGACCTATAAAACTTAAGGCATAGCAACGCCAAAAGTTTTAAGGAGCTTTTTATTAAATGGGGTAATTAAAGATAAATATATAGTATTCTATATGCCTCTATATCCATAGAAAGAAATTTAGGTGTAGTGTATTTACATTTCTTAAAAATTATTTTATTTTACATTTTAAGAAGGGAAACAGAATGTGGGAACATAGTGGAAGATACAAGACGGAGGGCTGTAAAATATGAAGAAAAATTGGGGGAATTACCGGAAGGGTCTTAAGAAAAGAGATATGGAAGAAAAAGATATTGGGGATCGGGAAAAAAAATAAATATGATGTGGAAAGGGATAAGGCCTTAACAGAAATGGCAATAAGTAAAGAAAAAATGGAAGAGTGGAGAGGAAAGGGATTGAATATTAGTAGGATGGTGGGGAAAAGATGTAATGAAATAGTAAGAGGTGAGGATTTGAGAAAAATATGGGAATGAAGATACGCGAAAGATATGAGGGAAATTATATGGGTAGAATGGCAAGGGGATGAGGTGCCAGGATATCTAAGAGAAGGAAAAAGTATAGAGATAATAGCTAGATTCAGAATGGGGAATGAGTGTAACGAGAATAAGTTTTGGATGGAAGAAGGTAAGAGATTGTGTAGAGTATGTGGATAGAAGAGTGAATTAATGGAGCATGTATTAGAAGAAGTAACGGGGAAGAATGAGAGGGAGGAACTTGAAAGGATGATAAATGCGGATGGTAGTGGTCTGGCCCTATCGAAACAAATTTTAAAAGAAGAGGTGTGGAAAGAGGGAGAGGGAACATATAGGAAAAATGGATATAAGGGAAAAGGAAAGAAAGTGCTTAGTGTAAATAGTTAAATTTTTGTAATTTGGAGAATATAATATGTTTCCTTTTTCCTTTTGTATGTGGAGATGTATACATATATAAACTTTTTGTTTCAATAAGGCTCTTATATATATACAAAACGACTTACCTATTAAACGTAAGACATAGCAACGTTAAAAGTTTTAAGGAGCTTTTTGTTAAATGGGGCAATTAAAGATAAATATATAGTATTTTATACGCTCCTATGTTCAGAGGAAGAAATTTAGATGTAATGTATTTGCATGTCCAGTTTCCTACAGGCTTCTGAAGAAGAGCAGCAGTACTTAGGTATTGTGGCGAACGGCCCGAAAATCAACCCACAATTATTAATATACAAACAACGAAAGCTTACAGACCACAATTATTTTGTCCTATTGTATTTTTATAGGTTTAACAAAGTTATTCCAAATACAGTTTTTCTCAAGTTCTTTTTTTATAAAGTTTTGTTTTTACTAGTGCTAAAAAGGAAGAACTTCAATAATTTTTAAAATTAAAGAGCTGTAAGCAATATCCTTATCATCTATACCCATGATACTGTTATTTGTCATATGCCACATTCATTAATATAGTGAATGCTTAATGGAAACCCTAATATTTGTAAATCTATAAATTTTGTTAGGCTACCAACCAAACAGTAAAGTAAGCAAGGCAGTGTCGATGAATGCAATGCACTCACTAAGAACTTTCATCAAGTCCCTATGAACACTTACAAATGCTAATACAAAAACCATCAAAATTATGCAAGACTTTAGTTGTCAATAGGTTATTTTGGTAGAATAATTATTATGTAAAATCAAAGACAAGATAAGACGTTCACCAATTTATTAATTAAAACTCGACTATGTTTCGGATGTTACCCCACTTTCAAGAGTACAAATACAAACATACGTAGAGTTTTAATAAAATAAATTGGTGAACGTCTTATCATGTCTTTGATTTTACATTATATCTACGATGTTTGCAACATTTGTATCTTAGACAGTTTATTTTTAAGAATAATTATTATTTCTATTTTGTCTAGACTCTTATAAGTGTCTTAACAATTACTTTAATGCAACTTAAGCGAAATTATTAATATCTATTAGTTTAGTATTTACAATATTGATCGGGAGAATAACGGAAATTCGTTTTTTTTCAATATCTATTAATTTTGTGCAGCAGCAGGCCCTTTTAAGCCACATAAATGACATAGGTAACAATTTAAAAAAATATTTGTTAAAAAATAAAAAGGCAATCCTATTACTACGCCAAATTTTGTGTATCTTCATTATTATAAATTAGATCGCTTTAAAAAAAAAAAAATGAAAACCCACTGGACTTGAACTTTTAAACGTTCTGTAGTTGAAGCTTTCATATAGGATCATAAATCAATAGTTTTCATCGTTAGGTACATACTTTATAACTTATATCTGTACTTATTTGTGCCTGTAGGCATTGATGTAATGAATAAAGGATGGTTTACGCTTCACCGTTCTGGCTTTAGAATTGAGTCTCGGACGAAGCATGAAAACAAACCGTACAAGTCTTCCTTTACGAAGTAATTTACGCCGGATGGTACCGTCTTCCTGATCTGGACGATGCTCATCTGTACCTGGGATCCGAAATGTGGATACTAATGAATTTATTTTGTACAGATACACACTGGACAAAGAGGTTTCTGAAGTTGGCAATAAATGAAAAAACAGAGAGTCTTTAAATGTTTGCAAAACCCATTAATTAGGTTACTTTTTAGCATTCACGTGATTGGTATTTAAATGCTTAATCTGTTTGGTTCTTCTCCAGAATGCGCTGGCGCAGTAGCAGTGTAACTATAAATTAAATCTGTCTCCTGTTCAATTGTATGCGTGGCTAGGGTCCTATACTTGCTTTATGTCAGTGTGCCCAATAAATGAAATACTGTTAGTCTCAGGGTTGCCAGATTAGGGGATTTTCCCCAAAAAATAGGGGATTTTTTTCCTTTGGGGCATTTATTGGGGATATATTTTTCAGGGGAATTCTTCTGGGGAAAAATTTTCTTCTACAATCTTTTTTCTATTTGCACTAAATATTTTCTAGTTTTTGGGGATTTATTTGCCACATAGCTTATTTTGGGGTATTTTAGAAATACATATTTTATAGATAATTTTATTATCTACAATTTTTGTCTGGGGTAATTTTATGATAAAACTTACCGTTTTGCTGATAATCGCGAAAAACTCATTTTTTTGACTTTTGACCTTGAATAAAAATTTTTGCATACATGGGAAAGATGGGGAACTTTCAAATTTTATTTTTAATCATATTTTAAACAATCACACTGATTTTCAGCTTGGTGGGAATTTATGTAGCTTTACTCTTATTTTTTAGTCTAATTTGACCGGACTAAAAATTGATTTTGGTCAAAATGATTAATAGGTACGTAATATATGATAATATAACTAAAAGTGTTAGTTAAAATTTTTATTATCCAAAATAAGCCAAATATCGAATATTTTTTTAAGAAACGTTCAAAAATAGAACATTTTTTAAATTTTCTGCTACTTTTAGCTACTTAATTAATTATAATATGTTGTAGATATTTATTACTTACGGTAAGTTTTTAAGAAATAATATTAACATTCCTCCTAATTAAACTAACGGGCTTGAGATTGAAATTTATTTTATTATTTAGTCATTTAATTAATTCATGTACTTATTTAATATATTTGTTTGATGAATTTGACTATTTATTTAATGAAGCTATTTAGGAATGTTACTAGTCCATTTTTTTATATATGTATTTTATGTCTTCTCCATTCCATTCCATCAATTTATTGCTTTAATTAATATATTTATTTAGGTATGTATTAATGTTTAATGTTTGTGTAATTTTATTTATTAATTTTAATATTTTAAATATTTATTACTAGCTTTGAAAGCTTCTCGCTCTAGTGTTAATCCGTAAAGTTTTTGACTTTCAACTACGTGTCAAATTCGACCTCTTACTAGGTTTTGGTTCATTGTAGCAGGGTGCAAAATACTGTTTAGGTTCGGTAGCATGAATCCGGTATGCACACGGCTCCAATCCGGAGCGGTATAGTGTGAACCTTCCTTTATGTTCTTAATTAATGGACGTAATCCTGGGAATAAGCGAGAGTTGTAGCCAGGTAACCTGATTATGCACGTTTGATACTCAAACTAATCTACTTGAAGTATTGAATGTCGTAATAATTAGTGTCGCAATTCAACCATTATTCAATATGGAAATTAGTGAAAATATACTTTCATGTGGCGACAGTTCAAACTTCGAGTTAAACGTTTCTTATTTGGCCATAAATGAAACTATAATTCTTATTCATGTAAGACACTACTGATATCAAAATTTCACAAAAAAAATATTCAGTGGCGTCTGGGAAAACAGTTTTCTTTTTTTGTCATCGAAATCCAGAAGGAAGCAGTCAAATCCCGATCTAACTGATAATGTGATTGAAGAAGTGATTGATCATGTAGGGTAATTAGATTTAGACGTGCATGATGATGATGTTCAAGACTTGTTGGCAGTGGCGTAGCGTGGGTATCGGCTGCCCGGGGCGGAAGACCATTTTGCCGCCCTCTTAATTAGGTATTTCAATTTAATATATACTATACATTATATACATTAATTCTAGAGAACTTTTCGGCAAGAACAGTCATCATTATTTTGCATTATACAGGTTAGATTTTGAATAAAAAAGTTTATTTGTTTTACAACGACGTTTATTAATACAAAAATTCTTACTTCAACCATTGATATAACAGGTACATAGGTAGGTTATAGTACCTACTTAAAATTAGGGTTCACTTCGACGATCGACATGATTAAATAATTAGCTAATTGAATATAAAATGAAAATCAATTTTTAATTAGAACTAGGATGATACTATTAAGTAATATTTATATCTTTATTGAAAAATAATATAGGTAGGTACTTGTTAGAGTTAAAAACAAAACTTCCGGCTTTAATTAAAAATTTATACGTCTACTTTTTTTAAGAGCAGTCTTTTATTGAACCATCAATGTCTTTAGCATCACACACCTCTTGTTCAGTAGACAAGTTAAATGTAATGTACGAATACCTATAATATGTAATAGTCATTCTCGCTGATTATAAGTCATAAACAACTCAAGCACAAAATTAAATACGGGGAATCCCCGCAAGTCAGTATAGACTAGTGATGGGCGGAATCGAGGACTTTAAAAAATCGAGTACTAAGGTATCGAGTACATTTCAGAATCGAGTGATTCTTTTCCGATGCATGTAATATCGTGATATGCATGTATTTGTATAACGGCGGTATCGGGTATCGGCTTTGGACTTTAGATTTTACAATACTTACGTTACAAGATTACAACTTTACAACATATAATGCTATTATTTACGTACATTTACCAATTTACTATTTTGCAAACAATGTACACAATAATTAAAGTCAGCCATGTTAATTTGTCAATGTCGCCCAATGTTGTCAATAATGTCAAATCACAGATCACAGCAGTATATCAAATGACGAATATGTCGAATAATACCCGGATACTGCTACCTACCGAGTACTGAATTGTACTTGTACTTATAGTGTGACCGATTCTTGGACTTTCGATACTAGTCATTTAGTACAAGCACAAAGTACTCTATGAAAATACTCGAGTACTTTTCAGTTTGTACTCGAATACAGTGGGTACAATCAAGAATCGAGTACTGTTCGATTTTTGTACTCGAGTACTCCCATCACTAGTATAGACGGTGTTGCCATTCGCTACAAAATATCATTCAAAGAAAGGGGATTCCCCGAATTCGTGACAGAATAAGTAGGTAATGAAAAATTCTGTGCTCTTTTCAATCGGTCCTAATTTATAGTTGCGTTAAAAATATGAAATGGTTCAAATATTTACAAAATATATTTTATTATTTACTGTGAAATTTTGCCGCCCCCTAAAAACTGCCCGCCTCCATCGCCCCCCCTACGCTACGCCACTGCCTGTTGGATTCATGAGTTCATAGACGAATGTGAGTAAGAGCAAGACTTTTAACAAGCTGATTCTTTCACTCCCCCTTCATGTGAGATTTACCCTAAAATTAGTTGTTAGTTAAAGGATAAAAGGAAAATATAACTATTTCTTGAAATAATAAGTTGACCTCCTCCATTGAGATTTTGCTGAACCCCTCCCCTTTTTTGAGTTCACGGAATTAACGAATTTACTTTGAAATGTCTAAGATGTGATCATGCATAGGTACCGAACGTTGAAAATTTACAGGGTGTTAAATTAACAAGACGAGATTTAATTATTTGCAATATACAGGGTTACAGGTTAAGTCGACCTAGATCCTTTCAGAGGTTGTAGTTTCCCTCATTTCTGACTAATTTGACTGAAAGAACGTATCCCAAACTTAACCGTTTCAAGTTATTGGACTTTTTTTTTATAAAAATTGTCGATTTTTTGGTTTATTGTCTTATTTTTTTTTGTGTTTTGTGCCACTAATTTATTTCTTTTTTCTATATCTTTGTAGTACATAAGTTGCTTTATTATTTATTTAAACGAAATAGAAGAAGATTAACAACTGGTGTAGTGAAAAGTGGCTTAAGACACAAATGGGAGTAAGTGTGAGAAAAAGAGGCGGACATGTGGAAAAGAGTAATAAACGTTATTTTGAACCTATTTAGATTGTTTTATTTTTTTTTTATTCAAGTGATAAATTTGACGCTTAAGTACCGTTGTTTTTTACTACTATCTGGAAGCATTTTATTAAAGTTTTTTTGTAAGATTTCTGATAATACCCTAGCTTGGTATACCTTGTTGGATAGCTGAAGAACCATAGAAATGTTTAAACACATCTGCAGCATAACTGTCATAGACTTTTTTTTAATATTTACAAAGAAAAGAAAATATCTTTTACGAATCTATTACCTTTTTTAACTATCAATCATCTACTGCGACCCAGTTGGTTCAGTTACCTGTAATTTTAGTGTTGTGAATAATAAATCAACGTATGTACTACAGAAAAATAGCAAAAACAAATAAATTAGAGGCACAAAACACAAAAAAAAATGGGACAAAAAATCGGCAAATTTTATAAACAAACTTAAAATTTCAATAACTTGAAAACGGTTAAGTTTGGGATACGGTCCTTCATAGTCAAATTAGTCAGAAATGAGGGAAACTACAACCTCTTAAAGGATCTAGGTCGACTTAACCTGTAACCCTGTATATTTTGAAAATTATTATATATCTCCAAATCAAAATTTGCCGACCTACGTTTTTAATCAAATGGATTTAGAATTTTTAAGAATTAATCACAGTTTCTTAGAATTTTTTCTAAGAGAACCTGATAATGGTCGAGAGTTAATTTAAAGTAAATTTATTAAATAAAAACAATAAAATGATAGTAAAAGTATTTATGCAAATGCAAATGTGATTCAAGGCTGTAGTACAGTGTTACAATAATGGTGTTATTGTGGCGAATTGCAAGTGTTCTAGATATATTTGAGTTACAAAAACGCCAATTATAAGGTGTAATAGATCAGTTTATAATTGCAAGTAATCTGTTGAAAATTTTAAACCAATTTCGCGCAATAGTCGAAGCGAAATCGTCTAGTGAATAAACTCGTTTGGCAAAAAGGCTCCGACAAAACGATCACATATAATATCGTGTGTACATTGTGGTGTGGTGGCGTTCGTTATAATATTTCTCTTTAGCTCTCGTTCAAAAAATTAATCTGGGAGAAAGTGAAAGAAAACTCTTATTCATTTGTCTTGCCAGCATCACTTGGTTCACGTCTTTAAATTAATTTATGCCGCACTTTGTTTTTGCCGGTGTAATGTGAAAAGTTTTGTGCGAAATTTAGTGAATTTTCCCGCTTCTTTTTTTGAAAGACTAACTATCTAGCAAAATGATTTCGACCTACAGTATTGCTTCCAGTGTACTATTTTTAATTAATCTTTGTTAATGGACAATCTTCAACCAAAGTTCGTAAGTAGGGATTTTCTTTATATTTCCCTTTTTACCCTTATTTTGGGGAAAATGAGGTTTTGGAGTAACAAGACTATTGAATTCTTGAAGTTTCGTTATGAACATGTTGGTACCAATTCAGGTATTCCAAATTTGATCAACCCTTAATTTCAGTTTGCAACATTACTTCCCAGTATTAAACTAGAAATTTGTTTATAAATATTTAGTTTATAAGCGAACTTTTTTTTTATGGAGCTTCATAATTTTACATCCCCATGCTTGCTATTTTTATTTTGGGTATTTGAAAATTATGAAAAATATAATAAAACGGAAATGGGCTTTTAAGGTTAAAAGTAAATGTACTCTGAAAGTTAACGAGTTCAACCAGTAATTATTTAAAATTTAATGTTGTTTTATTTCCAGGGTGGCTGACAATAACTTATGACAATGTTTATTGTTTGAGTAACGTTTCGGTTTATTTGAGTAGATGTTTTGTTTAATTTTTGTCTGATGATGGTTATATAAACCGAAACGTTACTGAAAGAATAAACAATGTTACATTTTATTGACCGCCAACCTGAAAAAAAGTCACATTAGGATTGAAAATTAACGGTGGGGATATCCAAAATTAATTAGATTATTCAAAATTTAATTGCGTGTTTGCTTATATTTAAAAAAATATAAACAATACCACAATTTAGTTACATTTACTTAAGGTTTAATCTAATAAACCACAATCGTAAAATATGCCATGAAAGTCCACGATTATTTTTGGCTTATATTGATGAGTTAATTGAAAAAGAAAATTCTTTTAGGACATTTTAATTCCAATTTTCAATTGAATAGTGGCAAAGTTTCCACTTAGTTATTTTGAACTGGTTAGCTACAATTATGTTGCAATGTCATTGCTACTTTTTTTTATGGTTGTACTATCTAATAAAATGTATAATAATAGTTGTGGTTGTAGCTTTTAACATACGTACACAGAAAGGTACTCAGGAAATAAAAAAATGCTAATTACAACAATTTACAAAATTAATAATACCCATGTACATGTAGGTACATAGATGAAAGTTTTTTAAGGTAATTGTAACCTTCCCTGTACAAGTACATGTGTTATTAGTTATTACCACTTTCACTTCAAATTATCCTTACTGTAAATTATTGGGTACCTGTAAAGAAAGTTGCTAACTGCATGATTTTTTAAATACTTAGTCTTAATTATATTCATAAACATTATTCGGATTATAATTTAAATGAATACGGGTTTAAATTATTCAAATATACCAAAATTTAAAAAAAAAAATTTCAATAATTACTATGAGTACATCATAAACAAATAAATTGAAATATTAATGTAATTAATATCTTCCCATAAATGGAATATTCCCCTAAAAACCAGTAAAAATGTTATGACCCTCAAACCTTCGAATAAGCAGAGATGTAACTCCGCCTTTTTTTAACTAAGCGTCCCAACATAAGCCCCACCCCTCTCTATTCTTGTGCATTTTACAGCTCACAAGATTTTCAAACACTTCTACTACATGACTATGATTAAATATGGTAAAAAAATAGTTTGACATCTCAATTAATTTTGTGTTGCTTAACCATGCACAATGGAAAAAAATTTTTCTTAGTCGTAACTTTGAACAATTTGTAACCAATTCCATTCTTTTTAAAGTATGTATAAGTTAGCAACGCTTTGTTGAGCAAAATCGAAATTGAAAGATCACTAAGATTTGAGTATAAAAAATAGTCATGGTGTTTAATATCAATGGTAAACGATGAATGGGATTATTATTATGTTATACGTGAAATTAATAATATAATAGTGCAATATTAGTAGGTAAGTATTGTTAAAAGCACACAAACAAAAGTTGCAATATCTTTAGGAACAAAAGTAGCTATTAAAAGGATTTAAAAATTTCAAATTGTTTCTACACCTTTACAAAATCGATTTTGAAATAATATATTGAGTTTAGTATCTAATTGTTTAATGTACAAACTTTCTGATCAATTTTTCACCCTTTCGTTCTTTATTAAGACCAAAATGGCGCTAATATAGAAACAATTTTCATTTACAATTACTTAAATATATTTATTTCAGGAATCATTTTAAGTAGAATAAACTTACTTTAGTTACGGTTTTTTAATTTAGACCGAGTTACTTACTACAGGTTTCGTTATATACATACATATATTGTTCCTGTATTTATATAATCTAGATATTTACACTTTATAATTAATGGTGTACTGAAATGGGTGCATACATAATAAGAGTGACGTACGGACCATTTCCTTGCATCCAACTTTCGTTTTATCGCGTCCGAGAAGAGCATGCAGTTAAGTAAACTTTTGCCAATGCGGTGGAAGATGTTAGAAAGCTGCGAGGGGCCGTTGACATTTATTACACACATTTACACACACATACACGCTCCTACTATCTGTCTATTACATAACATATGATTTCAAAATGAAGACGATTATCAAATGAATTATACTTGCTGCAAAATTACGTCATAATCGGATATTAAAGGCGAATGTGTACAAGGCGGTTGTGACAAGTCGCGTAGGCGCTTCGTACGCTATTCAAGTGTCATAGCGTGAGTTGCTAGGTTACGCAATTGTTTTTATGTGGTGGGAATGTCGCGAAATGTACCGCGTGTTGTGTGGACTCAGCTTTAAACCCGAATGGGAAGTTAAGGTGTAGCTTTTTGTTGCTAAAACGGACGTTGCCGCTATGGCTACGACAACGAATTGCCGTTTCGAAATGTGGGTCACTAAATGTGTACCTACCTACCTGTATGTCTGCATTTGACCGCAGACGTTTCGCAGTTCTCGTAAATGTTGTAACAAATAAAAAATTTTCTTTTTAATCGTTTAAAATCTCATGTCACTCGAGAAATGTTTTACGTAAGGCCCGTTGGAAATTTCCGTGTCTATTTATAGATATACTGACCTGTGTATTTATTGTACACCCCGATTTGTATCAGAGAATGTGAGAGAGTGGAAATTTTTAGACTGTTTGCAGTTTCTCTAACCCATAGACCAGATTTATGGCAACTGCAGCGACCACATAAGAGAAATAAGTAGTATGAAAAATTTCCATCGTAGCAATCCAAGAAACTCTTTAGATTTTTTGTTAAAAATTGTAGAAGAGGATTTTGACAACAGATGTCGTTAGAAGACGTGATTCAAATTTTTTGCACGTTACAAAATCTTTCTAAAATAGTTTTAAATTGTTGAAATTAATTTCGAGCTTTTGACCATTAGAGGCTTCTATGACGTCATAAGAAAGCAACCTGTTTCCGTTCTACAGAAGTATATGCTACCATATTGGCAGCCATGTATTAAAAAAGCACATTTTGCAAACTTTTAGACAATTTCTATTATATATAATTTAAATGAACATACAACAACCAGCAACAATTGGCCTCAAGGTTAGATGCTAATTAATCCTCTAATTACTTCGGTTTAATTAAACATGATAATGTGTAAGGAACATCTAAAAAAATGAAGATGCTCAGAGTTTCGTTATTTATTGAAAATTTTCGATATTGAACACTTTTCAAATAGTTCTAGTGAAGTAGGTATATAAAGAATGACACTAACCATCTATGTCCTTTAATGACATCTTTCACTTTGACATTTGTTAATAAATTGTTTAGTTTAATGTTAGAGTTTCAAACGAAGGTCAGCGGTACCCTTATCGTTAAGACTGTCCTTATGAAATGCGTTTCTTTGACAGCTCCCTACGTAAAACAATGCCACGAAACGGATCCGAAACTGATGGAGTGTTTCATAAGTGCCCTTCATCACTTGCGGCCCTATTTAGCCACCGGAATATCGGAAATCGAACTGCCCTCAGTCGAGCCATTTCGAATGGACGAACTCTCTTTGTCTTTAACTGGTGGACCCAGCGGGTTCAAAGTGACCCTCACGGATATAGACATCTACGGTGCAAGCAATTTCACGGTTACTAAAATAAGGTATTTATTACATTATAAATTATTGTTATAAGTACGTAATTATAATCGGATTGACATGCTTGGCATCATTCATAAATTACATTATCGCTGTATGGAATAATTGAAAATTAATATTTGTAATTTTATAATAGAAATTGTGCTAAGGCCATAAACCATAAGTTTATTTTGTAAGCTGTAAGATAGTTTTTTGAATATTATATTTATTTTACTTTTTCAAGAAAAGTGAGTGATGTTAGTGATGACGGAGCTAAAAACTTTTATCAATGGTACCTATAAGTAATAAAAAATGAATAGGGAATATGAAAGAATCTTTTTTGGCTTTCTGAAGGTTACCGTATGATGGTTTCAAAGGATTTTTATCTTTGAGGTAAGTTCAGAAATGTCTGGAAGGTCCTTCTGAGTTAAAGAAACCTCCCCAACAAAAACGTAACCTTCAGCAGGTAAAGAAGTACTTTTCATGCTCTTTTTTCGTATTTTACTTAAATATAATTCATGCGCATTTATAGACAATAAAAAAAGGCTTTTGGTAAATCATTAAATTAGTTTAGTGTAATTATTAAACAGTAGATGCATTTTTTGTTTATTATGATTCTTTGAATTTCATCTTCTCATAACTCTGGTTGTAAAAAGTAAAGAATTTACTTTAGATTAGGAGAAAAAAATCAGCCGTTTGAGTCTAAAATAAGGATTCCAAGCTTGAGGATAGACTCAAAATACAAAAGTTCGGGGATTCTTATCATTCTGCCAGCCAGTGGAAATGGAACTTTTCATGCAAAATTTGGTACGTTTCAATTTTTTGATAAGACGAGCTCATCTAATTTTTAAAAATTACAGAAAATATAATAGCAACAGTGAAGGGAACAACTAGCTTTAATTCCAAAACCGACAATAATAGATATTTGAACGTCGATACGCTCAATATCGATCTCCTGGTGGGTAAAGTTAACATGGGAGTGACTAAAGTTTTTGGGAACAACAGGCTTTTAAGTAAGTAACAAATAATTGTGCACCTTATTTAATTAATTTTTAACTATGTATTGTATGTATGTACTGCTGGTTCAGAAATCTCAAAGATTTAATATAGATTCACGAATATCAAAGGGCTAGCTTTTATGAGTTTTCAGATTTACAGATGTCTGTTCAAAAGCAAGATCAGTGCTATTCGTATCTTTGCAAAACTAAGATTCATATTGAAAGACAGAATTAATATTTAATTACTAAGGTACATATTTAAAAAGCGAAACTGATACTGAATGGCTGAGACTAATAGTCAAAGGATTCTGATTCTGAAAAGCTATGACAGATACGGAAAAAGAGACTAATTCTGAGAGACTCAGACTGAAATTGAAATACTAAAAGACTAAGAGTGTCACTGAAAAATTGAGAGTGATACAGAAAAGCTAAAACTGATATTGAAAAACTAAGACTGGCACTCAAAGTCTAAGATTGATACTGACAGGCTAAGATTTATCCCGAAGAACTAACACTGATATTGAGAAATTACGATGGATAAGTAAAAACATGAAGGTCATTTTTAAAGAGCAAATGTGACACTGAAAGGTTAAAACTAATACTGAATGGTTGAGACTGTTCTTGAAAGACTAAGACTGATACTGAAAAATTAAGATCGATTCTGAAAGACTAAAAGCGATACCTACTCAAAATACTTATACTGGATGACTAATGCTTATAAAAAAACTAATAGTGACGCTGAATGACTTTAACTAATATTGAAAGGCAAAGGAATATACTGAAAGCCTAAGATTAATACTGAAAAGTGCGATTGATCTCGAAGGACTAATACTGAATGTTAAGAGTGTTTTTGAAAGACTAAGACTGATACTGAAAAACTAGGATGGATTCTGAAAGACTAAAAGCGATAACTACTTAAAAGACTGATACCAAATGACTAAGGCTTATAAAAAGAAACTGATAGTGACGTGGAATGACTAAAACTGATTCTGAAAGACAAAGGCTGATACTGAAAGCCTGAGATTAATACTGAAGGGTGCGATTGATCCTGAAAGACTGACAGTGATTGCTTTGGAATCTGAAAGACTAAGGGTGCCACTGAAACTTAAGACTGAAAGGCGGAGGCTGACAGTAAGAGGCTGATACTGATTCTGAAGGAGTAAAGGTAACACTTAAACGCTAAAAAAGGCTGAGACTGGTCCTGAAAGGCTAAGATTAATACTGTAAAGCTGAAACCAATACTGAAAATCCAATATGGATAGTGAATGATTTATACTGATTCGAAAAGGCTAACAGTGCCTCTGAAAGACCAGGACTGATATTGAAAGACAAAGGTAGACTCTGAAGTGACACTGAAAAGTTAAGATTTATAAAAAAAAATATGGTGACGTTGAATGACTAAAACTGATTCTGAAAGACAAAGACTGACACTGAAAACCTAGTATTAATACTGAAGGGTGCGATTGATCCTGAAATACTGACACTGATTATTATGGAACCTGAAAGACTAAGGGTGCCACTAAAACTTAAGACTGAAAGGCGGAGGCTGACAGTAAGAGGCTGATACTGATTCTGAAAGAGTAAAGGTAACACATAAAGGTTAAGGTTAATGCTAAAAAAAGGCTGACACTGTTCCTGAAAGGCTAAGATTGATACTATGAAGCTGAAACTAATATTGAAAATCCAATACTGATATTGAATGATTAATGCTGATTCTAAAATACTAACAATGACTGAAAGATCAGGACTGATATTGAAAGACAAACGTAGACACTGAAAAGTTTAGGTTTATAAAAAAAAATTATAGTAACGTTGAATGACTAAAACTGATTCTGAAAGATAAAGACTGATACTGAAAGCCTAATATTAATACTGAAGGGTGCATTTGATCCTGAAAGACTGACACCGTTTACTATGGAATCTCAAAGACTAAAGGTGCCACTGAAACTTAAGACTGAAAGTCGGAGGCTGACAGTAAAAGGCTGATATTGATTCTGAAAGAGTAATGGTAACACTTAAATGCTGAAAAAGGCTGAGACTGGTCCTGAAAGGCTAAGATTGATACTGTAAAGCTGAAATATACTAAAACTCCAATGCTGATACTGAATGATTAATACTGATTCTGAAACTAACAGTGACTCTGAAAGACCAGGACTGATATTGAAAGACAAAGATAGACTCTGATGGACTAGGATTGACACTGTAAAGTTAAGGCTGGTACTGAAAGCCTGAGACTGATACTAAAAGGCTGATATTGATTTCGAAAAAGTCAAAGCAACACTGCAAAGTTAAGACTGATACTGAAAGGGTGAAACTTACATTGAGAAGCTGATGGTGATACTGAAAGGTTGGGGCTATTTTGAAAGATTAAGACTGAAACTGAATGACTTTGAGTGATACTGAAAGACTAAGACTTACCTTGTTTTTTGAAACAAATAAAAAAAAGATTAGATTATATGATTTAAAAGTAAATATGGAACATTTAGATACTAATGAGATTTGAAATAACTTTTCCTATTTAGGTATTAATGAGTTTTTTAGTGTTTTCAGTTTAATAAATTATTTTTCAGCTGAGGCGACCAATTTATTCCTTCGTGAAAATGGCCACGAAGTTCTAAAGATAATGAGCCCCCAGTTGACGCGAAAACTTGCCACAGTTTTCCAAAGCATAGCGAACAAGCTGCTGACATACGTTCCAGTATCAACGTTTTTAGTACCTGGTACTTCTCTCAAACAGTCTTAATAGTCTTAATAGTGCTTTTGTTAAATGTAATAATATAAAAAGTGCACCATCATGCGTTTGCGATCATGCAGCTTTCACCGATTATGATGCAATGGATCTAAACAATTCATGTGACAGAACATTAGATATTTTAAAGTCTAATTATGACATACATAATACAGTACAAATTTAGTAACATAACAATGAAGAATGGAGACGTTGCATCATATTCAACTGCAAAACCATCTCAGTATATATGTCATTTTTTTTATTTATAGATAGATATATACATGCTTGTTTTGGGGTCAACATGTACCTATGCACAATTATTATTTAAGTGTATAAATAAATACCTTTTTTATTATATACTTTTTCGTTGCTTATTGCTAGGCGTTTTTTACATTTAGGGGCAAGTATTTTTAAAAGTTCCCTTCTAGAAAGTTTTGTACAGATTTTTAGGATGCTTTTGGGGTAGAAAAGACACTACTGGTGTGCATTGCATATTCTTATCGAAGTTAAAATAACTTTATATTTGACATATCTCTTTCCTTCTTTTCATAGAAATTGAATTACATAAACTGCTTGAATAAAAGTGATAGGTATGTTATAAAACTCTAAGTAGAATATGGCACATTCTCAAATAAGATGAATAATTAAGCAAGATTTTTATTATTTTTGATAATATTCAATTATATCTTACATTAAAATGTTATTTGAGTATTTAGTGGGAGCTTTTAGAAATGCTTTTTTCTTAATAAAAAAAAATAAAAAAATACAGAGGGAAAAGGTATATTAATGAAATTGAAATTCCAGCTAATTTACAGGGTAAAATTGTTTTTATTTTCATGCTTTTATTAAAAGGAAGGATTCATAACCGTATATAGTCATCTTGAAAGATTTTGTAAATACAAAACGTAGGTACCTGTACAGATGTTATGTTACAAAATTACATTCATTAACAAAAAGTGTCCTTTTTTAAAGCATTGCTTTTTTGCGTTCGTTAAGCTTACAAGGGAAGAAAAAAGTTATGATAAAGCTGAGCGCGTAAAAAGTTATTTTAAGTTGTTTTAATTTGCTTCGGAGCTTTATGTCGCCAATTGTGAAATTTATCAATAATTCTTGAAATGATTCATTATCAGTTCTCCCCTTTATATTTTTACGTAAGTCTACAATAATTAAAAGTTTCAATTGGATGAAAAAAGGTCGTGGGCTTTTACAAGGTTAGTTTTTTGTAAATTAAAACGTTTCAGGCACAGATAAAAATTGCAGGCAAACATCAATTAAACAGTAATCGAACACACAAGCAAAAAAGTTAAGAACAATAACACATCTTCTTTTTAAAAACATACAGTGTATAAATAAAACAATAAATAACTAATTAAAAACTACGTGGTGAACACATAGGAGGTAACAATTAAAATCATAATTGAAGATTTTTGGAATGATTTTGAACTTTGACTTTAAATGGTAGATATTCGTGGGTAATTATTCTTCAATTTGATTAATCAATTACAACAAATGCTGGTATTTAGTATCATCCTTGTTATAATTTGGTGACGTTTTGGTTACTTTTTCTTTTGTTACAAACTTTATTATCGGATTGTCTTCTTAGCTAACAGATTTGCTTTATCAAATAATGTAGTTTTAGTGTGGGTCTTTATTTATTCAATTTGTATTTCAGTATTTTCAAGAAACTTTCCATTACCTTGTTGTATTAATTTGTTCTTTCTTTTATTGTCCTTTATTTTTGATAGAACTTAAAAAGTGAAAATACAAAAAAATACAAAAACATTCATGTTTTGCTATGAAGTTTTCTCTTAGCAGAAGTTCCTAACAAAAAATATGAAGATAATTAATAATTAAAATTCGGATCTTGTTTCAAACACTTTGTTTACAAGACAGTAAAGTTTGACAACCTCTATGCAAAGTTCTTTTAAATGTACTTCACATGGTCAACGATCCTCTTCAAGTACGTTATAGGTATAATTAATGGGGTCGTTTCGTGTCTAAAGTTAATTTAATATTTTAAGAAATCCTTCTGGAACATTTGTGTTTTAATCTTGTATCTTATTTTATTTATAATATGAATTAAAGCCAAAACGCGGGTAAAATGGCTTAAAAACTTCGTTTAAAGCAACTAACGACGACGTTTCGTAATCTTCTTCAGGATACCGCAATAACTGTTCCGTATATAGGAATATTATTAAACTTAACAAAAAAGTAAACCTTAAAGGAGCCATCAATTTAATTAATATAAAAACAAATTAAATTAACAATTAAATTGCCAACAGTTTTGCTATGAACCATATAGAGACAAAGAGAAAAAATGTAAATAATTGCGTATAATTAACAATTTATTTAAACATTTAAATAGTATGGAAATAAACTAAATGAAATCATTACTGCAATCAAAAATTTTCATTAAAAAGAATTTGCGGTAATAATTAGTTATCTCTACGTACTATACATATAACAACTAATGAAATTTAAATACATAGGTGTCGTTGATATAAAAGAAATTTTACGTTGTGGGAGAAAATAGAATGTGAAAGTAGAGAGAAACTTCTTCATTTGAGTGGGACATTACCGTTTCAACCTTCATTCTGTATGTACGTACTTTTTGTACGTATGTAATTTGTTGACCTATAAATTCGCCCAGCACAAAATTAATAAAAATTCATAGGTACATAATTTGAAATTCATAAGAAAAACCTTGTCAAAGAATAATTAAAAAAATATAGATACACCCTCTTGCAGTCAATAAAAATGTCGTTTTTTGGGATGCAGAAACATGAAATAAAAAAATATTTTCAATATACCTACTACATCTCTAAACAGTTGCGAATACTAATCTCCTGTAGGTCTTTCCTTTCCACTTTTTAAACCTATTTTTGTTTCTAATGTATCTTAAAGTAGACCTTTATATTTGAGAAGATGTTCTGCCAACAAATCTCCTTTATTATTTATTGATTCTACTCCTGTAGGAATTTTTTCAAATGCACTCTCTTCTGCAAGGGCATTTTAATTTTCTTTTTAATATATCACTACATTTTAAGCTACTGTAAGGTCAGTGTCGTATCCAAGTATATAAAACTGTATAAAAGCGAAATGTAGTTGATTCTGTACTGCAGCAGTTCATCCAGAAAACGAATAATAATGAAGATATATCATTATGTATTAATGATACTCATCTAGTGAGATCAAGTGAAATTTTTTCCATTCACTGTTGGGTTATAATTTGTAATACTTTCTCCTGTAATTTTGAGTAAATGCTTCCAATCCATTGATTAAATATTCATTATCATAATTGAAGGGTCCCTAAACAAATATTTGTTTAGCCTTAGTAAATACATATTAAAAATATTAAAAAAATGTATTTATGAATTTGTTGTTGGCTTTAAATCAAACTATTGACAGGATAAGTTTAACTTACATTTGAGAAGAATGCTTAATTCGTGTTTCCACTTTTATTAATTTAACATTCCCAGATGAAATTTATTTAAAAGGCCTTTTTAGACTTATTGTACCAGATCACTTTTCCTGAACGTACTTTGTGTGGTGTTGATCATCCTCTAATATTTGTAGGACTTTATGAAAGCATTCTTTAAAATTCCTTTGCATTGTTTCTTTATAGGTACGTTGTACTCCCCTTATTATTAAACTTGCCATGTTTATTTATGTTTGCTGCACCTATAATAAGAATGTAACATACCAATTGATGCATCTTTATGATACGATGATACAAATTTTGAACTTTATTATTTTTTTAATGACCAAGAAACGTGTATGTACCTATATATTTTTGTATCAATATGTGGTACCTACGTATAGTACCTGCTATGTATGTATGATAGAATGTATTCTAGTGGAGTTCAATACCATTATCCGAAGAAGCATATATGTATATGTACATATAGATATATAAAATCCCTTCTTCTTCTTCTTATGTTTAACGGTCAAGAGCACGGGGTCAGTCGATGAAGACAGTTCTTCAGAACTGGAAGATTGTTACCTTAGATACTAATTAAAAAAATATGAAAAAGTTAACACTTTTAGTTACCCTGTTTCTAGTTTTTGGTAGTCTAGAAGCCCAAAGACGTAAGTTTTTTTAAATTTCTTATAATTCAGTCTTTTTCTGTTAATTAGCTTAGCTAATTTGTAGGTCGGTGAATTTTAAAAATGATTTTTATTGTATTTTATGATATCAGTAGTTTAAGTAGTTCAGAATCTATTTTGTCTTTTAAATAGATAAGAATGAAAAAATGCATCCTCTTCTTTAACAAAAAAATATTGTTTTTAAAGTTTTATATACTTATCAATTTTTCATGGTGTTGTTTATTTATTTATTTCTTTATAAATCCTCCGGTCAAGTTAATTCTTCTGTGCAGGTCAACTCAGTTTCTGTTTCTATTCTAACTGTAACCTACATATTAATAATATGAAATTCCTAGGTGTAGAGCAAACAGTTAGATTTTTGTAGTTTGAGTGACTTTTGAATGTTTTATTTGTAACATTTCTTTGCAAAAATTTATTAAGTCATTTTTCTGTAAAAAGGATCTAATTTGAATAGAATTACCTCCAAAGTTTTGTCTCAGCAAAAAAATTTTGCGAGTGTTGCTGATGCCCAATATTTTTTTAACAAAATTGATAATACATTTATATTTTGATAAGGTTACATTAAATTTGGCCAAGAAAAAAAAAGCACAACAAAATTTTTTCAATCTTATTTTTTGGTTGTTTAAACATTAGCATAAAAACGAGATAATAGTTATTCATATCAGTAACTTTTGCTTTTAAAATAAAAATTTAATTGTCTGAGAAAGGGTTCGCCTTCGTCGCTTAACGCACCATCGTATCGGAGTTTTCAACTTTAATAGTCGCTTTGGGCTAAATACACAGTTTACAGTTACTTTAGTAGGTGACAGTATCTTTTTTATAGACTTGAATAACCACTTAAATCCCTATATAATTTTATTGCTTTTGGCAGCCTATTACTATCTAAAGCAGTGCCACAAAGATGATCCAGAAGTTAACACTTGTCTGCAAAAGTCTGCGAATAATCTGGTTGCATACATGAAGCATGGAATTCCAGAACTGGGCTTGACTGAGCCGGAACCCATAATAATCGATGAAATTGGAATAGCGCTGGGGTCCGGACCTGATGGGTACAGGGCCACCTTTAGGGATATCCATGCTTATGGTGTCAGTAATCTTACAGTTACTGCCTTCAGGTACGACATAAAAACATTTCTTGTTTTGGTACTTTCCAGTCTATAAGAATTATTTCATAAAATACTTAACCTAATTGAAGACCAACCTTAAAAATTACCGGTTTTTTGTCTCACCGATAAAATAAACCAATTAAATCATTAGCCAACATTTTTGGAATTAATGTAAGTGACGTTTTGTTGTATTTTGGGTTTTGCCTTCAACACACCAAAATTTTACTATAGTGTGGAGCAAATAAAATCGAATTAGAGTTTAAACATAAATTGGTGATGAGCAACAATTGATTTGGTTTTGCAGTTTAGTTTTCTGTTGTTCTATCTTGATCTTGTATATTTATTAAGACCAAGGCTAAGTTCTTTTCGTCTGACCAAGACCAATATTAAATGAACAAGACCGAGATAGAAAGACCAAAATGTACTAATTTACTAGAAAATAGTCAGGAATATTTTTGGAATCAACACAGTTCATGTTTTAGTTTTATTTTGACTTTTACCATAGCTACAGCAAATATATTTCAATTAGAGTTAATAAAAGTAAAGTAGGTGTTAGTAAAAATAGTCTTGGTATTGTAGTTTAGTCCTGTCGTGTCTTATTATATTAATCTAGTACATTTATCAAGACCCATACTTAGTTCTTCTCGCCTTACCAAAACCAACACTAAATCAACAAGATCCAGGTACCAATTTATCGAAAAACCCCCAGGGATACTTTTGGAACCGAAACAATTGATATCTTGGTTACCTTTGGTTTTTGTCATGAATACAGCAAATTTTATGGAGCAACTAGATTCCAAAAAGGTTAAACAATAAACTAGTGTTGGGCAAAAATGGTCTTGGTCTTGAAGTTTAATCTCATCTTGCTTTATATTGGTCTTGGACATATAATATTTATTTACGTTCTCCTCGTACGATCAAGACCAGAAATAAATGAGCAAACACTAGAGCAAATCCGAAATATATTAATTTATCAGAAAATAGCCAGGAATATCTTTGGAGTAGATTTAATTGGTATATCTAAACTATGGTTTTATTTTCTTCTGGATTATAAGGAACTTGAGTTACAAAAAATAGTAATGAGAAAAAATAGTCTTGATCTTGCAGTTTTGTTCTGTTTTGGTTGTGCCTATTTAGCAACAACAAGATCAAAATTAAGTTGAAACTAAGACAGCTTTGCTTGCACGATGAATTCTTACATAGATTAAAAACGACACTTTGGAGGTTAATTTGTGCTATACCGAAAAATAATAAATAAGATACTTTTTGGATTTTTGTTTAAATTTTTTTTCTCAGATCTGATATTGATACATACCAATTCCAAATTACGCTTTTTTATTCCACATATCTTTTGCAAGGGCAAAGTACGTTTCGAGTGGCATTTTAATTCTTGTTCAAGCTTCAGGAGGTGGTGACTATTGGGGAGAATATGGTAAGAAGAAAGAAATTTTTTTCTTTAGTCAAAAGAATCCACGAAGGTCTTGTGTGTTAGAGCATTTAAAATATTTGAAGTAACAGTTTGTATGTAAGTAATCTTATAAATTATTGACGAGTGAAAGTAAATCTTGCCATCAGGATACAGACTTATTTAGTCTTTACTGAACATACTGTATTAGTACCTACTCAATATTCTGTGATCTACAATAAGTTTATTTTGTTAGATGGGGTACGTGCAAAAATCTACATTAGAGCTAAACCAGTTCTTAAAAATGGAAGGACATACTTGAGTTTACAGGAAAGCAAAATGGACTTTAGCGTAAAGAGCATTAGGATGGGGGTTGAAAATGTGCATAATGGAAATAGCGTATTACGTAAGTATTAAACTGACGAATAAAACATATTTAATCCATTCGTCAAATTATCATTTATCACAATGCTAAATGTACTCCCTTATTATGCATTTCTTTATTTAGTCTCGAAGATAATTCAATTATTAAGATCAGCCATAAAAAAATTAAGACTTAATAATACAAGGTTTCATTAAATTTATTATAACTATATATTTCAAATTCTCAAATAAAAAAATAAACGTTAAAATCTAATATAACAAGATTTATCGATCTTCACATAGATACCTTGTCATACCCTTCCCATCCCCTTAAATTAATTTGTTAATTAACTTGCGTGTTCTTTTAGTACTTTTCTAATTCTTTTTTGCCAATTTCTAGAGGCTGCATTAAATCTGTTCATCAATACAAACGGTCAAGAACTGTTGAAAGAGATGAAGCCGGACTTGAAAAAGAAACTGCTTGCAACTCTGTCGAACTTTGTTGAAAACTTGTTTGCCAAAGTACCTTTTGATGCTTGGATTGTCGGGGAGTAAAATATTCCAAAGTCTAATATACATGTGTATTTTAGGTATAAGTAGGCTACAGTTTAAGAAAGCTAAATTATTTGTTGTAAATATTCCTGCATTAAATTAATTTAAATTAAATTGTCAAAAATAGAGTAAATAAAAATGTTAAAAACCTAGTTATTATACATTTTTTAATTCTATAACCAGGGGAGGTGTTGCAGAGCTGCAAAATTGCTAAAAAAGAATAGATTTATTTACTCAATAACTAAAACTTATTAATTAATTGTTGTAGGCGTTGCTTGTTGAAACTTCATTTTTAAAACAGAAAGCGAATAAAACGATGAAAAGTTTCAATTATAATTTTATTAATCACTACAATTGTTTCGCCAAACATTGGCTTCTTCAGGTGAAGATGAATCTGATTGACAAGCTACAAATATCGGTTTATATATAAACGGTAAAGACTAGATAAAGTGAGAAGTAAGTGGGGGAATTAAATTTTTGAAAACCAATTTAACAAATGAGACCTATTAACTTCGATTTGATCATTAAGTAAAACAATTAATTTATTATATTTATTAATATACAAACTTTCTGTTAAATTGAGATTAATACTTTGGGGTAATTTTTTTAAAATTTTGAAATTATCATTGAAAGAGTGTTTTTCAAGCAACAAATGTTCTGCGTAGGTAGAATCCATTTTTTTATTGATGTAGCTACGTTTATGTTCACTGATGTAACTTGTCAATCAGATTCATCTTCACCTGAAGAAGCCAATGTTTGGCGAAACAATTGTAGTGACTAATAAAATTATAATTGAAACTTTTCATCGTTTTATTCACTTTTTTTTTTAAACTAATTAAAATAACATTTTAGACGTTAGCGTATTTGTGCAAAATCGCCTTTAATAAGTCTTCCTATTCAGAGTATATCTAATATATAAAATTCTCGTGTCACAATGTTAGTTACCATACTACTCCGAAACGGCTTGACCGATTTTTATAAACTTTTATATGCATATTCAGTAGGTCTGAAAATAGGGAACTATCTATTTTTCATACCCCTAAGTGATAAGGGTTGTCCACCCCTAAGTTTTTATTTTTTGGACACAATTTTTTATTTTCTCTTGTATAATTTGGCATTAAAAAATATATATGTGGGATTTCATTTAATCCTGCTTATTATCATTTTTGTTCATAACTGTAGGTATATCTTACTTTATTTTAACAAGTTACGCTTTCATTTGTTTATTTTATTCACGGTACATTGTGAGTCATTCTTTTGCGACTGGTTGTAGTAATGATGCTGATAATATGATTCCCGAGGAGAGCGGAAAGAGCGGGCATTCTACTGCTAACTTTTAGACGAAAAGGGTGTACCGGTAGCAATCAAACTAATTACTGAGTGTAATACAGACGTTAATTATTGGAGATTAATAATAATTTATTGTGAAGTAAAGCCGTTCAGAGATTGTCGATTAAAAGCTGTTCATATTAACCGCACTTTTGTTACCTGCAACTGTACATTCATCAAGACTCACTTACCAGCTTAATATACGTAATTATTCTTTTCCATCAACCAATTCGGAGGCCTTTTTATTTCAACAACCTATACAACAAATATAAGATCCTACATATATAACCATTAATTTTCACCCTTCTACCACCAAACCCCATTTTTTAATAGCGATATTAATAATGTAATAATCTTCAACTCTCAGTGGTCGATAACTGATCAATTATTATCAATCGATTAGTCATCCCCGCCAGGCGTCTACTGATGTCACTACTCACCCAGTAAACAGCACGGAGTGGGGATGAGAATGAAGCAGATTTTTTTAGAATGTTACAGGGAGTTCAATTATGTTCTAAGAAAAAAATAATGTTTTATTATAACATTTCAGAATGATTTGGCAATGTTCAAGAATGTTCCAGAATCTTTAAGATCATTCAAGAATGTTAAAAAAAGTTAGAGAATGTTTTGAATCATTATGGGATGTTCTGGATAATTCTAAATTCGCGAATATTTTAGAATGTTCCATCAAACGTGCAATATATTCTTGCTTGGGTAACGCCGGGTATAGCTGCTAGTAGGTAAACAATAAATAGGTTCTGCCCACACTTTTCAACATCCACTAATTTAAGTTGATAATTGAGCTGTTTTCAATGCAGAACAACCCACTTTATATTATTACGGGTCGACACTGACTACAAATAATTTATATATTTAGTAGATATATTTTTATAAAATGAGTTGGTTATGAGCAGGCACAAAGGCGAATATTCTCCTTGACTAACGTTTTATTATTACGTATTCAAATATAGCTTTCATACTTATGCTAAGTTGAAAATATCAATTAAATAATAGAATTAATGTATGAGAAATAGAATTAAGTTGTCCCTGCGTGATCAAAATGGGGTACTTATCAGTTGAAATTGAACCGTCCTTGACGATTTTTCAGGAAATGCTAATAATATGTGTCGGGTTTGTACACGATTACTAACTGCACTACTATAAGTTCAATCAAACTATGATTTTGAAACATTTATTGCAGAAGTGAAAAATTTTGTACAACATGAGCATAGAAACTTTTATTAGGAATTATTGCTGTATTCTTAAATGAAGTTATTGCAAAGCAAGATATTCGTAAGTACATCATCATTAATATCAATGGAGTGATTTTAATTAATCTTATAACTCATTAATTTAATTTTAATAAAAAAAATAATTACATAAAGTTTCAATAGTAGGTATTGTGGAATTACTTTGTTGAGAGTGACCCGAGAGGGTTGGGACAATTTTGTTGAGACCAATAAATCTTTTAGTGAAACAAACTTAGTGTTTTGTGTTTCTAAAAAATGTTTTACAAAAAATTTTCACTTTATGTGCGTTTCAATTAACTGATTTTTACTGCTCCCTGAGAGGATAGACAATAATAAAATTTTGATGTTTTCTTCACTTCTAAAATGTTTAAATTTTTTTGAAATTATTATATTTGTTATAATAAAACAACATTCACTTTGGAGTTTTTTAAAAATATTTTATCTTTTCAGCACCTTTTCTTCATGTATGCCATAGACAAGATCCGGAATTAAATGAATGCTTTATAGCAGCAGGTGAAGAAATAAGACCTTATTTAGTAAAAGGTAAGTGAAAAGAAAATATAAATACAGCAACAATATTTAAAATTACGTACCTTTGTTAATAAAGGTGTTCCTGAGTATAATATTCCTAGCTTAGAGCCCTTAATTATGGACCAGTTGATATCGGAAGATCTATCTGGTATTCATATTGAAGCCAAAGATGTGAAGGCATGGGGTTGTAGCAAATATTTTGTAGAAAAAAATAGGTAAACGAAATGGTTCAAATTTTTCTTTTGTATTTTTCTAAAAGTCATTAGGAAAACTAGCCTAAAGTACAATAACGATTTTTATTATTTTCTATAGTGTTGATGTAGAAAATCAAAAGTATCAGTTGGATGTTTATTTACCAGAATTACAGATCGAGGCACTTTACACAATTAATGGAAAGTTACTTATGATGCCCGTCAAGGGGGAAGGACCTATGAAAGCTAACATAAGTATATAACATTTAGATACCATAATTTTTGTTTAGGATGACCCTGGAAGTTGTCAGGAAGGTATTCAAAGGCTTTCTATTATCTTTTCGAGCTAGCAATCGGCATTGCTTTTAAGATTTTCCACATTTCGGCATATCTCTGATGCTATTTCTTGGAATAATCTGTGTTAATTACGTGCTGATAAAAATGTAATTATAATGTGAAAATCAGGTCCAATTTTAAAAGCTTTTATGTAATCAAAAGCTTATAATAAAAACTTTATCATCATCATCTAAACTGGCTCTGATTTCCACATTAACTTGAATAGGGAAAAAAATAGAAACAATTTAGTGTTTTGATCATGAAAGTTGTAATTGATTCGATAAGAGGTCATACGAGACATCCCGTACATAGAAGTTGTCGGGAACGGGACTTATTTAAAAAGATTAGTGATGGATTAACTACTATAATCATATATGGTAAATACTGCTGTTGCTAGTCACTTGGTGAAATATTTTAGAATATAATGAATAAAAAGACAGTTTGTGAAACATTCTCTTCCAAAACTTTGTGAAACAACGAAGTGTCTTTCCATTCAATTATAATTTCTATAAGCATATATTTAAATTTATTTTTGTATAATTCCTAAATTGTCTTTAAGCTCATGTCATGACAAAAGTCAAATTAGAAGGAGAAACTTTTGAAGACAACGGCGAGAAGTTTCTTCGGTATACATCAATGGTAATGAAAGTGACCGTAGGAGGCGGTCAAGTATTGTTTTCGAATCTTTTTTATGGTGATAAACTTCTTAGTAAGTATATGCACAAATTTATGAAAAAGTTTATCCTAATTGGTAGCTCACGTGTGAACTAATCAGTAATCACCTTTCCATAAAAGTATCTAGTAAATATTAATTTTGAGCATTTGATACTTGCAGTTCTGTTCATTGTAACGCGTGAGCTACTTTAACAAACCGATTATAAACATTTAAAAATGAACTAATCTTTTTAATTCCAGACGATGTAATTAATTTAACGATAAACAATAATTTTGACGCATTCCTCAAAGAACTCTTGCCAGTAATAGAAAAATCCCTCTCAGCAGTGTTTTTAGACATTGCCAACAAGATTGTTAATAAGTTTACTTTTGATCAACTATTTCCAATGTAAATATATGTTGTTGTTATTTTTGTACTGATAAAAAAATCTCGATGTCTTTTTTAAATAGTTGTTTAATTTATTTATTGTACAATTCTTCTTGGGAACAACATTTTAAAATTTTCATCCCACGATAACTTACGACTTTACGAAATGAAAAACTCAATTTAGTTGACAGATCAATGTCGTTTCAGTGCACTATCCGAATCTGATTTTTAAGCTTGAACCGTCCGACAACAATTTGATCGGGTTCGTGGACAATTTGTCTTACAGTGTTCTTTTATCGGAAAATAATCGCGTCTACGATATCGACTTCAGTTTCATCGGCTTCGTAGACAAACAATGATAATATATATGGTAGTTATCAATAGTACAACATTTTATTGATTTATTTAAAAAGCTTTATTTCTAAAATACAACTAGGTGCATTAATAGACGAATCAACAAAATATGTAACACAACGAACTAACAGGAAGTAGGTAATTCTATAAAATTTACAAAAAGTTACAAAATCATAAAGCCATTTTATCACACCTTATTATGTATGTATTGTTATATTTTTCAAACCATTTTTTTTGTTTGAATATTTAAAATTATTGTCACCTAATTAGGATTATTTTTCTGGGAAAACGTCGTCGTATTTGAAATTTTTGACAATTTTATTTGCCGTGTTTAGCAAAATTTCAGAAACCCTTTCTTCCAAAAATGGCATAGCTTGTTTTATGAGTTCCTCTTTGTTTTCATTTAGGACTGTGTTTACCGCTTGACCTGCAACGAAAAATTACATCATCTGTTAATTTTAAATAACAAACGGAAGTATTTAATTGGTAGGATGGACGTCAAAAATAAAAGCAATGAATACGGTATGAGAGATTTATACTGGCTCACCAAAATTATAGTTGATTTATGATATAAAAAGTTATACTTTTAAAATATAATTATCTATAAAAATATTCCTTTTACACTCTTTCAGCGATAAAAGAAATTGAAAGTACCTGTTTTCTCAGGTAACATTGAAAAACGAAATTAAGTATCGTAAACTGAACTTAAAAATTTTATCAAAGGCAGTTCACTAGATTTTGGATCACACTGTACCTATAAAGTGATTTATTTACCTAAAGTTGGATCTCCACTGAACAGATTTTCCAAATGGACATTGTAATCCCCAACATCTAATTTAACATTCAGTACAGTGAATTTAATATATCGTCCATCACTCCTTTCTTCAATTTCGTATTTTCCAACAGCTTTTCCGCTAATGGTAGCTACAATTTAAAAAAGATTAGTATTCATGAATTAAATAAGCCTAAAATATACCTCTAGGTGTTAAGTATATAATATAAAGAAATATAAGTACAAGACATATGTGCGAAATAACTAGGTATATATAACCATAACAAAATCAACGTAAAACATTTTTGAGAATTTAGTGGTAAATAATACTAGATAATATGATCTTATATTTAAAGAAATAGTCATACATATTAGAAAAATTCGTTACAAAATCAAAGGTCATTGGGTCAGCAAATTGTCACCAATGCAGAAATTCTAGTCCTTAAAAAATTTGCTCGTCATTTTGTTTAAAAGCTCAAATTATACCCGCTCATAATTTTTTTTACTTTGTAACCTGTTTATGCAGAAAAAAATAATTAAAAGAATTAAATCTTCTTTTAATAATGGTAATGCGCCTGTGACTTTTGGTGCAAATTGAAGTTTTATTATTGTCAACAATTTAAAAATTAAGTAGTTAGTTACAACGGAAAATTACTCACTTGCGTTTGCGTGAACTTTTCCTTTGCCTTTAACAGGGACTACAAGTATTCGTGCATCAACATCGTAATCGGCAATTAGCGTTAAAACTGGTATTTTTACACCAGCACTTATCGTCCTTTGTGGTACGTCAACTCTAAAAAACATTTACGTACCATAAGATTAATTGTCAACATCACACCCACTCATCAGTATAATTAAATAATAAAAAAATAATTAACCTCGAACCCAACATGAGCAGTACATGTATTACTAAAGGTTAATTCAACGTTTTTATTATTAGGTAGGTAGGTAGATAAGGCTTTTTCTAAAGATTTACGAGCTAATGTACGTGTAATGTATTATATAAACAATGGGAGAAGAAAATAAGAGATAGAATAGTACTGGCTGTATGAAATAAACGATACGGTCATGAGTGACTTCAGTAAATGGGATAAAAAAAGTTTCTCATTAAGTCAGCAATGGACAACTTATTTATTATTTTCTATTGTCAGAATTTTTTTGTCTAGTTTGTTTTATGACGTAAAAGATTTTTACACGTAGATATCTACGTGCTCTTGGGTCCTATTTTTATAGGAATACGAGCTATGCCCGCGACTTCGTCCGCGTGGAATCTAGTAGTGACTTTCGGCACCTTTTAAATTTTTTTTCTTCTATATTTTTATTTTCTGGGCCGTAAGCTTTTTTGCCGACGTCATTACACAAAAGCTTTCATATCTTATTTTTGCCCCCTTTAGGGTAAAATTTTTACAAACATTAAATGTCGTATTTATATCTAATCAAAGGCCTACAAAATAAGTTTCAAGCCTCTAGCTTCATATCTACTTATATCTATCTCTGTAACAAATTCTCATTTAAATCAGTTCAGTGATTGCGTAACACACAGACAGACAGAGTTACTTTCGCATTTATAATATTATAGATTAATATAGATTAATTATAGTTTAACATAGTTTATAAAGCTTAGTATTCAGCTACTTTTATTAATCCAAATAAACAAAACCACTATAACTTTTTACACTTAATATTTTAATTTTCTGGGCCGTAAGCTTTTTGGACGACGTCATTACACAAAAACTTTCATCGGCTAATTTTATCCCCTTTAGGGTAACATTTTTACAAACATTGAATGTCGTATTTATTTATACCTAATCAAAAGCCTAAAAAATAAGTTTCAAGCTTCAATCTTTAAAAATTACGGAATTTCCGCACAAACTTTCCTATTTCAACCCCTTACAACCCTTTTTTCGCATTAAAAAGTAGCCTATGTCCTTTCTCAGGCTCTAGACTATCTCTGTACCAAATATCATTTAAATCGGTTCAGTAAATTTTAGGCGAGATTGTGTAGCATACAGACAGAGTTACTTTCGCATTTATAATATTCCGCGAATTCATTTTCATCGATTTTCCCATGGGAATAAGATATTTTCCCGTAGTAAAACGTAGCCTAACTCCATACCAAATTTTATTAAAATCGCTCCAGTCGTCTAGACGTGAACAAGTAACAAACATACACACTCACAAACTTTCGCCTTTGTAATATTAGTGTGATAAGCATAATTTATACACAAATACTTTTTCAACCCCTTCTACTTACAATTAGTGGCATAGCCACAGGAGGAAACTAATAGGAGTCTAAGGTACCCTCCGAGATATTTGAAAAATAAATTCTTTCCAGATTTTAGTAAAAAATTATTTATCTACAATTCTTATGTTGTTGCTGGATAAATCTATTATTTTGGAATTCTTCTACGAATGAATATTTTATTATTTTACACCGACATTTTGCCTTCAAGAATGGAACACAATAAAGTTTTTTGGAATAGCAGACATAGTGGTAGGTATACATTATAGATTACAGTTATAATTAAACCCCTAGCTTATAATATGTTCGTAAAAATTTAGAACGAAGAACGCTTTAAAAGCGAGACTTACATTTCAAGTAATAAACAAATTAAATAATAAAATTAGAACCATCGTGGCGGCGTTAAATACAAATATAAGAAGCTTGAAAACTTTTAGCGAAACGTCGGTGTTAAGATTATGAAAAACAAAAAAGATTTTTCACCCTTTTAAGTATCTTTTATTATTGTTACCTACGTGTAATTTATTTATAGGACACCTATTAACTGAGATCCTTTAAAGAATTGCGTTCATCATAATGTAATTTTAATATAAAATATTTCTAATAAATAGGTACAAATGCCGTTTACTTTTGCTTTACGTACTTGTTCATTCTATTGGATCAGCTACGGCGTGCTGATGGGAAACCCAAAGATTTTCTGAATGCTTTCACATGACAGTAATCAATTATTTTTGTTTACTTTTTGACATGTAGTTTTTTTCTACTACTTGTATTTTGCATTTATCCTCTTTCAACCTGATATTGTTTCCAATTTTTTATTACGTGTACAGCATTGTCAGAAATATTAAACATTTCTACATACATGAATAGGTATTGATTTCCTTATTCGATTCAATTGTAGCTTTAATATAGGTAGGTAAGTACAAGATTATTTGTGAAATTAATAGGATATAAAAGTGGTTTACTTACACTCGTTGTAATAGTATATGCAGTACAAATAACTCGTTAAAATGCAATGACTTGGAAAACAACTTATTAAAATGAAAGGAAATAATGAAATTATAAAGTCAAAGTTCATTTTTTTCAATATGAATTACTTTTTGTCATTTGAAAGCTATTCACCACAATTTTTAATCCTATTAATAGTAGAAATATAAATTCGTAAAAAAATTAGCGATTGTCTCTATTTTAATATTCGATGGTAACAAAAACTGTTATAAGAAATACTTAAATGTCGAGAAAAAAAAGTTTCGTCACACCATACCTTCTTCAGGTGGATGAAATTTCGACTATACGTGAAACATGAAATACGGTTGTAAATGTAAAGTATACTTACTTGAGTTTCCTTATTTGGAAGTTAGATGCTCCATAAACATCAAGATTTGTTATTCCAGCTCTGAAGTTGTTGTTATTTTGACCCCTTATAATATCAATTTTTTCTATATGGAAAGGCTCCAGAGAGGGCACACCGAGCTCAGGTATTCCTGTTTTCAAATGAGGACGCAGGACTTCTATAGATGCCCTTACGCATTTTCCAACTTCGGGGTCATTTCTCTTACATATGTGAATATATTCAGCTGAAAATAAATAAAAAAGTTATAATTGACCACAATAACTGACACCGAAGAATATTCCAAATAAATAAAAAATTATTTTGTTAAACACATTTGGTTTAAATCATAACTCAAAGCTGTTTGAAGGGTTAAAGTGTTTATTAATCTAAAAACAAACGCCGACGTTTCGCCTTGTGGCTTAAGGCTTCTTCAATATAAGTATTTATTTATTTATTTATGATTTTATGTATACAATGTGTTGTCTTTTTAAAGTGTTTATTACTTAGGTATTGTGCTGGTGTTTGTATTTAAACAATTTTTATTCAATAAACGAACGTGTACGTAAATACCTGACACTAGTTTCATATCTGCAATATTGTAATTATAAATAAATTATAAAACTTATTCTTGAAGAAGGCATATGCCATAAGGCGAAACGTCGGTGTTGGTTTTAGATTAATAAACATTTTAACCCCTCAAACAGCCTTGAGTTTTGATTTACTATTAAGCAATAGGCGAAGAACGATTAATTATCATCTTTAGTTTAGGTACGATTAGAATTTATGTATTAAAAATGTATATATGGTGCCCTCGAGGATAGAAATGAAGACATGTTAATGTCATTTACATTTTGCTAAACAAAAATGATAAAAAAAAGGAAAAATGTATAGTTAATTCCGTTTGCTTTTCTGCAAGGTTAGCGACGATGTTTAGTTGTAAATATACTTAATTGTACTGACATTATTTCTCAATATTCCTTATTGATAATTGCAGTCATATGTAATTAATTTCTAAAGGATACAATATTCTTGAAGAAAATTGCGGGAAATGCCGGTTTCAACATTTCCTTTGGTATACGCTGCAGTTCGAGTAGTTAATAGTTTAATGCAATATGCACACATAATGAATGTACAAATTAATGTAAAAATACATTTTTCAATTTGATGTTTAAACGATAAACTTCAAATATGAAATAAATAATACCTACATATAACAGATTGTTTAAATAAAATATTAAATCATTGTTTGGAATAAATAAATAAGCAAGGTCAGGAAGTTAAGGAATGTAATGTAAAAAGTAGCAACAAAAAGTTCCTTCGAAAAATACTTTTTATAACTAAATACAATTGCATTACGAAGTAGGTGTAAAATAATTAAGCAGTTACTTAATCAATAATTATTAATTAACAAATAAATGGGTTGTTAATAAGAGTTATTTAGCGTTTTCTTGTCGACAGCTGTCAAACCATTATTATCTACGACGAGAGTTTTGAAAGTAATTGTAAGATGATTTAAACAAGAAATAAAGTTAATAGGCGATTTATAATTACCTAGAGAAATTATTGATTAGGTAAGCATATTCTAAAATCCAAATTATAGAACATGTGTGAAAATAAAATTTTAGACATCAGAGTTGATTAACAACTTTAACAAATACCGGTATATAAAAGTAGGTAATGTAATGTTTGTTGTATGGGTGGTTTTTTCGGTCTATTGGAAAACACTTTGTAATTTTGCTTACGTTGTATTAACTAAAACTTGAATAATTAATTTTTTTTCAACATTTAATCCTAACCTGTTGTTGTTATCTTCTTTTTAAGTAACGTCAGTCACAACTTTTTCTGTGAAATACTACACGAGTGCTGTATTTATTTAATATATATATGTATATATATAATAAACGCGCTTCGACACCCTTAGATGCAATCCTCATATGAAGACTTTTAGTAATTTATTTGGTTTATAACTGATATTTGATCTTCTTATCCAAATCATTAAATTTTGAGTACATTGTTGTCAATTTTTTACTAGTTATTTTATGGGCACCACTTTTAATTAAATGAAGAATAAAGTGAAATAAATTTTTATATCGACCATAACCCAAAGTCTAACACTAACTAAGATGGTTAAATAAATAAGTAAAGGTCAAGGTATTGAGGAAATGTACCAGTATACCTATGTATTAACAAAAAACATCAAGTAACATAAAAATAATCACTTTTTCTGACTTCATCACAATTACTAAGTGTCACTCGTTAATTAAAAAAAAAACATTACTTGTATATGGTACTAAAAGAGTTTTATAAACTCTATGTCACCCAATGAGTAGCACAAATGGCCTCGACCTTTATTAAATGATCTTACTCAACTCTGAGGAAATCCATTTAAGGGTGAGATGTTTAGTCAGTCAATATAAGATTAATGGTAAATAATAGGTATTGTACAGTAATTTTTTTTATTACTAGTAATTTAACGTTCTTTGATCTATAAAATTCTAATTTAGGGCTGGAATAAGTTTTTGAGAAACACTTCCTATTTATTTTCTTTTATAAATTTTTAAGCAAGCATGTGATAAATAAATATTACATAAATAAATTATAAGAGTCCATTAATTAATTAATAATTAATCTCCAAACAAAGAAAATATTTATTTTAATTTTATATTGTGTCTGGAACACTTAAAACATTCTATTTACAATAGATGTATTGCGCCTCGAAGTGGACTCATATAATTAATTATTTGATACGATAAGGGCAATTTTATTACTATTATTCCACTGATATTTTTGGTTATTTATAATTATGCTAAGTTTTGATAAATATTTTGTTTTCTTGTCTAATATTTTCTGAAATCTTTTTTTGGTAATAATTGATACACTTTTTTTAACAATTTCCCATTAGGGTAACTTACGTATAGGTCCAGCATAAACGATAACATTCAAATACACACATGCAAACGCAATAATACCCACAAACTTCATGGTTACCAGCTAACGACAGCAATAACAACCAACAACAACAACAATTATAATGGCGAACAGTAAATAATGATTTTGATTCAATCGGGGGCTTTTTATATACAAATGTAGACAATTAAAAGACGAATGGCATACGAAGCTGATCCGAAGTAGGTGATGGTTACTTATTTGTTAAATATAGTAAATTACCTTGAACTTGGGAACAGAAACTAATTTGTTTTTAGTCTGTCTTCCTGAAACTAGTCAATCGTAGATAATGTCTGGAAACAATATTATTGTCGGTGATTCACCATGGGAATACAAAAAAAAAAAACGGCGAATTAATGAACAAACAACGTTTGATTCCACTGTTTGAAACGTTGCGTATCTGGGAATTTTGAAAGGTCATATTCAAAAGTTTTTAGATCCAAAAACAAATCGCAAATTTCATATACATACCGGCTTATTAAAGGTAATAAAACCGGTTTGATAAATTATTGCAGAACTCGGTTTGTAAACCAATTTACTATATAGGTACATGATGCAGAGTAACAGAACTGCAACAAATAGACGTTCTTGCATTTTTGTGATCAAACAACTAATATAAAATTAGTCAATAAAAAAATTACTGTACTTAGGTACTTGCATGACACCTTGTGACAAATCGCCTTTTGTGTTTGTTTTCTCGTTATGGCCAGCAGATTAGATGAATACTTATTAGGGTTTTTGGTTGATGGTGTCGCGATATGCTTTATATTACTTACTGGTTTGGGCCACTTTGGAAAGTTGTATGTACTACTCCAAAGTTGCCTTATCGCTTCCTTTTTTAGCCCTTTGCTACCATAAACCAGCGAATTTAGAAGGGCCAATGAGCTTTATTCAAATCAGATAAAGTTTCCGGAATTCAATGTCCAAATGTAGGTGTATCAATAGTTTTAAATAAAAAAACTAATTAGGTACATAGAAAACCTATATCAAAATTAGTAAGTAATATTTACGAGATGATTGGGAAAATGATTACTCTTATGAACTAATTTAAAAAAGTATGTGCAAAGCCCTTTTTGATTTCATTACGACGAGTTGCCACTGATTGTCAATGTGCAATTGCAAAAAGCTTTTTAGGACTTTTATTGTCGGGGCAATAAAAGAAAAAAGAAAAAAGATTTACTGGACTGTAAATTCTTTTAATATTTATTTTCAGTATATTTAATTGATTCTATCGATACTTGGTTGAAATTCACATTAATTTTGACGAATAAAAATACACAAGTTTAAAAATTTCAACAGATTTAATTAATCAACTTAACAATTGTTTCACCAAACTTTGGCTTCATCAGAATTGTAAAGTTGATTAATTAAATCTGTTGAAATTTTTAAAGTTGTGTGTTTTTATTCGTCAAAACTTATTTTGAGTTTTAGGATTCCCCATTTAGCTGCTGCATAATAGAATATTTCTCTTTCTCTTCTTATTGAATGTGGTGAAGTGATTATGCAAATAGCATTTATTGTGTCAGTAAAAACAAATAAAAAAATTAGTACCAACGTGCCAATACAAATATAATAATTTTAAGTCAAATTTATCTAATTTTTTTGCTCTAAAGTTTTTATTTTGCCACCTTAATGTGTAGATAATTCTTCTTGTTAATAAAACTGTTCGACTGATTTAATTTTTTTGTTTTGTTTCTCTCAATAATTGGGTGGTTGAAAAAAATGAAATAAGCAGCTTCAAAATCGGAAAGATCAAAATTGGTAATTTACAAGTGCTTATATTTATTTTCTAATAAAGTACTATTTAAGCTTGCATGACGCAGTTTACAGTACAAACTCGATAATGTGAAACTTCTTTGGGCTCGGAGAGAGTAAAATCTCAAGGCCATGAAACGACACGTTTTGTAACGTTCGTCTCGCGAAAGGCGCGCTTGCGCATATCAGTATTACAGTCAACTGTTAGTGACCGGCATCTCATAGCAGTTATATTACAGTAAGTGTATTACAGTAAATGTTTATTTAACAACAATTAATGTTTATTTAAGAGTGAGTATTATTATGTATTAGTTTTAATTCCTTGTAGTTATTGATAGTTTACGGTTTCTTAAGCACTGGGGAAAATAAACGGAGGCGAAAAAATTTGATGTATGCATGTGTTTTCATTTTTAAAACATAAATCCTGAAAATTCTCGTACCCTCTCTTCCTTTCACCAAATATTACTTATTCGTTATAAAGGTATACAGATCGCCAAAGAAGTTTCACTTCTTTCACGTGTAATGAGTTGCACGTGTTTTAACTTATTTAATATTTATCTAATACTTTAAATAATATATTTTTCTATTTTCTGTACATTAACAAGTTCATGTTTATATTATTTTTTTTATTGCAAGGGTTTGTTCAAAATATCAGTTTGTTCGGATTATCAAAAATATTTGTTTTATGAAAAGACTTAGGCTTTCACGGCCGGTATTATCAGAATAAATAGTGACTCAATCTTAGCACAACCCCAGCGATGGACATTACACCCACGCTACGTTCCCTGAGGAGGCCTACCACAGTTGTTGGCGAAACGTCGGATAAGAAGTTTCTTCGATGTTCTCACCGAAGGATAAATAATCCTAGACCATGGCCAACAAGCCCGGATATCACAACTTCTTCTGATATTTGTTTTATATTGAACAAACGTAATTATTACTGGGTTTTTATTTTTAATGTTTAAACATAAGCGTTAATTAAAGGATAAACACAGCAGCATATGTATGGTAAATAAATTCCAGATGAATATGTAAATAAGAAAAATACGGAAAATTTGGTTATTCTCTCTTCTAAATTCGTTGTTTCAGCACTTTTAGTTCTTGTTCCATTTCTGTAAGAAGAAATCAGAATTTTGTTCTGCTCATTTTAAACAAATCACAAAACTTTTGGTTGCTTCCTTAAAAATCACTGTATGTGCCATTTTTTCAACAATTTTCTATTAAAGATTCGAAGATCACACTGTCGTTTAATTATTTCTAAGATTCTTCTTACGAAGTTGTCAATTTTATAATTCTTTCCTTAGAAACATCTTCAAAATTTTCTGTCAACTCTGTAACTTCTGCTGACTTCAACAATACTTCCTAGTTTACATTTAACTGATAATGTCGATATGAATATTTCATATTTGTCGTCCTAGATATCGCATTTGCATTAGTATTATATAGTATACTATATAGCAGCAATACCCGGCGTAGCCCGGGTATGAATATATTACACGTTTGATGGAACATTCTAGAATATTCGCGAATTTAGAACTATCCAGAACATCCCATAATGATTCAAAACATTCTCTAACATTTTTTAACATTCTGAAACATTCTTGAATGATCTTCAAGATTCTGGAACATTCTTGAACATTACCAAATCATTCTGAAATATTATAATAAAACATTCTAAAAGAATCTGCTTCATTCTCATCCCCACTCCGTTTGTTGTTTGCTGGGTAAGAAGTGACATAAGTAGACGCCTTGCAGGGATGACTAATCGATTGATAATAATTGATCAGTTATCGACCACTGAGAGTTGAAGATTATTACAGTACTAATATCGCTATTAGCATATGGGGGTTGGTGGTAGAAGGATGAAAATTAAGGGTTGTATGTATTTTTGTATGCTGTATCATAAAAAAAATAAAAACAAAAAATTTTGTCTAAAAAATAAAAAAAAAAAAATTAGAGGTGGATCACCCTTAACATTTAGGGGGATGAAAAATAGATGTTGTCCGATTCGCAGACCTAACCGATTTGCACACAAAATTTCACGAAAATCGGTTTAATTACAAACACCGTGACACGACAGTTTTATATATTAGAAGATTAGTATATCTTTTAACAGGACGTATTTAAAATATTAAGTGTTTAATAGACTTCCAATATTCAGGTAACTAAATTTTGATATTAGTTCTGTGGGTAATTTATAATTAGTAATAAATAATTAATTTGGAGGTGGGAGGATCATATAACATAAGATATCACAATTGAGCGTGGGTATGAGCAGGTTATATTGTCGTATTAAATTTTCTTACAGTCTAAAGAGCACAAAAATAGAATAAAAAGCAGTTTGCTTAAACCCATAAAAACGTAGTACCTAATTACCTATTTATTATATAAAATTAATTAAAAAAATTACGAATTCACATTTATACTATTTTTATTACAACTAGGTATATTTCAAGTGTAATAAACTTGTTTTCTTTAGGAAGTTGTAATATATGTTTTTGTTTTATTTCACTTTATACGTATAAATAAATACCTGTACTGCTCTATGTCATTTCATTTTTAAATTAGGTTTGGGTATCAAACATCATAATATATTCTTAACTTCATTTTGACTAAAATATTTACGATAAATATAATTTAAAGGACTTTGCAATCTTAAAATTTAATTTCTGTTTTGGGACTGCAAGTAGAATCACTAGAATTTGTATAGGTACACATTCTTTAATAGAACTTATTCTTTATAAAGGGGTTTTCAAGTTGATGGGCTATTAGAAGTAAGTATATGAATTAGTAGAAGGAATTAAATTCTGAAATTTGGGGTCTCATTTGGTTATTGTTTATGCCGCTTCTTTTAAAAATATTTTCAAGTTCGATTTACATCCGGTTATACCGGAAGTCGACACCAACTTTGTTATTTTAAATGGAATGGTATATTTTTTACGCTGAATTCTAATAAAACGTGTAATTCTAAGGTCAGTTTGATAACCAACTTGTACACCTATGACGATTGGTTTCTGAGTTAATTTAATTTATAGAAAAAAAAATCGCTACCGCAACCCAAATTATAAAACATCTTAATTTCCCTACAAAATAAGACTTAGAGTGTTGAAATTTTTACTAGTAATAGCTAAATATTAGTGCTAACGCCTTGGCCAAATTGAATTAAATAATTTATACAGGGCGTTCAAAATAAAATTCTAAAATTGAAAAATTTCAAACACGAATAACCTCGTTTTTTCAAATGGAACCTACTATTTTTTATTTTTTCAATCGATTCCTTTTTTTATCCTCTTTCGATCTATATGGATACTTCCTATTTTATTTGAAAATTTTGGAATAATTTTGAATTATTACATAAAATAGGAAGTATCCATATAGATCGAAAGAGGATAAAAAAAGGAAAGTTTCAGAATTTAATTCCTTCTACTAATTCATATACTTACTTCTAATAGCCCATCAACTTGAAAAACCCTGTATATTCAGGTATTTGAAAATTTATAAATCAAATATTTTGAAAAATATTATTATTCATATAAATATATATATATTTATTCAGATTCTGAAATAAAGGAACTTCAAATATCTAAATACATATTTGATTAATCAAATATTGTTTATATTGTCCTACACTACAATTTAATGGAGTGCAGGTAGTTCTGCTTGATGTTGTTGTTGTTTGTAGGTAATTGATTATTGTTGATTAGGAAAGTCCAGATTAAACTTCACTAATAAATATTTATTAACAAAAAGCAAGGATATCGTAGAATAGAATATATACAGGAATTTGATTTAGTTAAGAATAAATTGGAAGTGCTGCGTACGAACTTTAAAGATAATTTTTGAGCTTGATTTTAAAGTTGATCGTTGTCAACTGTTTTGATAAGGACTCTCGTTGTTACTGGTTTGAAAAGGATTATCGTTGCGACTTTTAAAAAGTATTGGTTGTGACTTTTAAAAAGGATTGGTTGTGACTTTTAAAAAGGATTGGTTGTGACTGACTTCGCGTGCGATGGTAAGATAGAAAAAGTGCGTTAGAAAAGAATAGAATAATAGAGATAGAAAGAGATGCAGACTAGTTTAGTTGAAGCGAAAAATGATTGACAGTTGTCGAAGGCAGGCTGGACAATAGGGTAGTAAAATAATAAAAATAAGAAAGTTCGAAGAAGGTTGACAGAAAATTTATGAGTTAGTGAAGACAGCAAGTGCAAGGCAATAAATAAAATGGATTCTATCGTAACAGCGGTGATAAAAAGACAAAAGGGTTTTTTAACTGAGCGTAACGAAAAAAATTGAAAGCTGCTCAGAAAAGTAAACAATAGATAATTTGGAAAGCGCGTAACAAATATATTTGGATGGATACTCAAATACAATGTATCATCGAGAAGAGTGCATTTTTCCATCTTTAAAATATATTTGATCGATTACGTATTTGGACGTTGAAATCAAATTATAAATAATTTTTTGAATATTTACTTGGGTATGAAAGATCCTGATCCTTACGCCTAAGTTACGTTTCTTATAAAATAATGACATTTAAAATCATAATGACGGGTGTTAGTTTTAAATTAAAATAATATCCATTGATATTATGTAATTTGAATGATTATTGTTGATTTGACAGACTTCCATCTGCCAGGTTTGCTAATCAACCTTCATGGATTGTTTATCGTCTTTCTCTAATGGTCCAGATCCGGTGTGTGTTCAATTAGGCGGAATTAGTTTGTAAAGGATTTATCGCTCGGGGTAAATAATCTACTTATCTGTGAAGAAGCCATTCTTGCATCTTAGTAAGTTTACTCTTGTATAGGTATTTAATTATATAATATGCACTTAAATACTTGAATCGACTAACAATTTTTTTTTGAAGGCATAAAATAATTTCGTAACTGTTAACTTGTATGGGCAAACTAAATTCAGTTTGAATTTTGTAAGCTCAATCTTTATTATTATTATTAATATATGCAGAAATAAAGACATATTTTAGTATATAAAAATGCTAAGGAAACTTCTTAATTGTTGTATTGCGATTAAGAAAATAGTTTTTTAGAACTTGAATGAACATAGGCAACTATATATACTTTGATGATGAAGCATGGAATAGGATTTCAGTGTATCGAGTTTATTAAATGATTACCTATTTATTGATTGATTTTGAAAATGATCTGATATACAAATTATGCTTATTGTTTTTGAAAAATGATAAGAAAATCTACTGAACTAACAAGATCAAAAGTCTAAATAAATAATGCATAATTCCTTTAAATGAAATTTTAAAATTTTATGCACTACGATTGGCTGGACTTAAAGTGATCATTGTTCTCATTTTTTTTTTTTTTAATTATCCAACCCCAATTCTGTAAGTTAAGCCGCTCAGTTTCATTTGAAAAATTCAGTTCTTTTTTAAATTTACCTAAAACGTGTAAAATGCCAGATCAATATTATTTGTAAGTGTTGAGGCAGATTTTTTTTTATAATTATAGAAAAAAGCTTAAGGGATTTAAAATGATAAAAATTACGAAAATGTTTTCATAAGGATTCATGGTAGGTGGGTATAAACTTTTTTCTTATCAGAAGATGTCAACAGAAAGGTAAAAAAATGTAGTGGTTTAAAAAATAAAATAATAAGATACCATTAAAATCCTCTTCTAATATTTCCAACTTTGATTATTTTGTGAGATTGTTGTGCTTATGTGTCAATTTTTCTATAATGGGAGGACGACACTATTATTAGAACATACACTAATATACTAATATGATAATTAGAGCCATAGGTCGCCAAAGTGGTCTATATTGACCCCCAGGGGTCTATTTAACAAAAGCGGGGGTCGATCCGAATCGGAAGGGTGGATTGGGGGTCGAAGAACAAACAGTTCTTAATACGCAAATCACACATTCCTAATTGAGTATGTAAAATCAAATGTGAAGTTTTGAGGGGATTTATTATTATTTGACCAATTTTAAACCCAATATAGCGAACCTTGCAAAAAAAAACCAGGCACACCCATCTCATTAATTAAGAAACAATAAATCTGTAGTTATTTTACTTATTATTATTTCTACTTATTTATAATTACTTATTATTTAATAAATTTTAAGGTATTTAAATTTTATCATTAATATATTTGATCTGAATGGAATGCAAAAGCAAATAAACTTAATACTACAATACAATGAATACAGTAACATCTCAATCTTACCTGCTTGAGATGAATAACCTAATGACAACGTAGCTATATTACAATTCATAACTATGACTAAATGGAAAATTTATAAACACATATTATATACAAAGAACCGGCTTTGTGCCAAAACAATATTTTTCATAAAACTATTGTTACACAATGTACCATTAAGTTAATAAATGTTTAAAGTCATAAAATAAATGTACAACACAGTATCTAATCAAGTTTTATTTTAATTAACAGAATATTACTTTTATGGGGGTCGATGGAGATTTCGAAAAATTATATAGAGGTAGATGGTCAAAAAAGTTTGGCAACCCTCCAACGTATTTCTATGGTCTTACAGTTAGACCATTTGAAGAATGTACAGGGTTTAATTGGTTCTTTAATTTTTCGTTTTGATATGTTTTTGGAAAAACCAGTAAAAAGGTGCCCAAATAAACAAACTATTTTGAATATTTAGGTAGATATAATATAAAATAACACAAGAAAAAACATTAGTCCAATATGGTGCAAAAATGATGATCTTTTTCAAAAAAAAATTAAATTTTATACTTGGGTTTAATATAAAAAATAAAAATTTATTTAAAAATTTTTGTTTGAATATTATTAAGGTAAATTCTTTATTCAATCTGCAAAAATTTTTGGGTTTTAATACTTATTAAAAAATTCTTAGGTATTCTGTTTTCTGTTAATAAATTTTTATTTAATAGTTTCCGTTTTTGGATGGAAATTCATTATCAGTCAAAATATAAAACACACTAATCAATTTCCACATTTATTAAGAAATACTTGACGTATGGCTTCTTCATAAGTTAAAAAACTTTAGAAAAAAACCATAAGTTGGCAAAATGTACGTTAAATATTTCTTAATAAACGTAAAAGTTGATTAGTGTATTTTATTTCTGATTTAACCAATTTTTTTTAAATAAAAATATTCACAATTATATTTATCTTAAATGTTTGAGTTTAATTTAAATTTTTACTTTTTTTGCATTTTAAACATTATATTGAACCTTAAGAAGGGGTTAAAACAATAATTAGCTTAAATGTAATGTGAAGAAGATTTTTTGAGCCCTTTATATTATAATTTAAATTTTAAAAAAACGTTCTTTTTTAAAGTTGAGGATTTATTATTGGTAAGAACACATAAAGATAAAAAATCTTTAAATTCCTAAGAAGTTTGAAAAAAGAGAAGAATAAGATAAGTAAAAGTATTTTATTTTTTATTTTTAAATTTATTAAATTTAAAATATAACCTTTGATTTCCTTTTAAGCAAAACAATAAATTAAATCGATTTTAAAGTTTATTGCGGTTTTATAAGAATAAATAAAAACCGTTACGTTCGAAATATTAAGTGAAATGTAAAGACCCTTGCTCTTAAATATGTTTAACAATCCCATTGTTTTGAGCATTTTATTGCATTTGTAATTTGACACATAATTAAGCAATTACATGAGAGCCCTCGTGGACAAGAAACGAGTATGTAAAAGGTGAACTGTGCTGTTCGCATTCGCTTAGAGCAATGGCATTTCTATGCGGTTTTCTTCCATTTATTGGACTAATACTACTGCTGATAAATACAACTCCAACTGGTAGTGCTAGACTACGTAAGTTATTATTAGCAGATAGGTAATTTAATTAAGTATGCAATTAAAGAATGTAATTATATTGACAATATTATCATTATTGACGAAATACTAGTAGGTATAAATTGAAAAATATATAACATGTAAAATAAATACGTAAAAATAATTGAATAGCAACTTTAACAAACATAAACAATATGTAATGAACATTGTAGAGACAATTAACAGATTTCTAACAATTCATTAAGTGAATATTGGAATTATTATATTTTTTTGACGTTATTTTTATCTGAATCGAAACTAAAAAGGCAAAAACCATAATTTCAAATGTTTTTAAATAGTAGGTAGGTGTCATTTTGAATTAAGTGGACAACTGTTAGAGTTAGCGATTGGTTGATGTAGGATGCGTTAAAACATTAAAAGATTAACAAAAGAAGTTTTAGGAAACTTATTAAACTCACTGTTGTGAGGAGCACATCCACAAATTTTCTTTCATTTACTTCCAATCACAACTTTTGGATTTCCATTAAGAAATCTTCATTTTATTTTTATTTATCTGCACAAATGGATGATTTATTCATAATGTTTATGCAGTTTGTTAATAAAACTAACAATTGTGCAATTTGTTGTTTCTTTCGAATTATGGGTAATAAATTACATTTTTTACGACCCTTTTTATATAAATGAAACAATAATAGTAAACATTTTAAATTTAAATTGAAGACAGTCCGTTGCAATAAAAGATCACAATAAAAAAAATTGAGCAAAGGAAACATTACTTTTTTATAATTACTTACACAATGTTTTCATACTGTCACATTATAATTAGATTTAATTGGGCATATAATTAGAAGAATGTCATAGTTTCAAAGGTAACATAATAAATAATTGATAATAAGTAGTAGTTTGTCTGCAATATAAATAAGCATTTAGTAATTTTTCATATACAGACGTTAGTGTATTCAGTATACTGTATAGCACTAAAATATTGTAATTTTTGTTGATTTTTTAAGCCTCGTTTTTTTCCGTGTATAAGATAATATTTTTTTTTATTTCGGTAAGACAAAAAAACTTTTGAGCAGTTTGCCGCCCCCTAAAATCTGCGGCCCTAAGCTCTAGCCTATTCAGCCTGCTGGTAAATCCGCCACTGGTGAGCAGATATAGTTCCATGGAGGAAATAGGGTTCAATATTTGCAGTTTTTATTAGCCAATAAAAGTAATATTCGAGGACAGTTTCCTATTTACATTAATTATTATTAACTTAATGAAGGTACATACATTTTTGTTTCAAATGTTTATGTTTATATTGCATTCGTTTTTGCTTCATGTATTTATTAAAATTATATGAATTATTATGGCAGAACAATTAAAAGTTATGAGTTTGGCGATGAAAGGAAAAGGTGAACTTAGCTTATTATTAATCAAAGACATTAGCAGTCTGATAAGTTTGATGTAAGTGGCCTTGGTTATTTATTCTATATTGTCGATTAACCATCGCTTATGGTATGTGAAGCTACTGATTGTGAATGGAATAATGGTGCGTTAATATTCTAAACACCATCCACTTAATTCAAAAATGACACCAACATAAATTTATTTTCTTATTCATTCACAAGGTATTCATTCCATTTGCAATAATAGAAAACTTTTGAACTACCAAGATCATTCACAAAACCGAATTTAGTTGGTCATTTGATGGTTTTTGAAAAATTTATATCTATATCAACCTATTTTTGAATCTTTATTAGGCAAGAAACGTGGCCACGCAAGTCTTCCAAAGTTTTTATGGACTGTAATGTAAACCATATAAAAAGAAACTGAGTAAACTAAAGTCAAATTTAAATTAAATTAATAATAAAAAAAACGATATTATGAAAACATAGAAAAAAGTTCTTCATTTGAGGCCATAGTGCTTAAGAGACTAACGAATAACAACTCAACGTTCGTGAACTTCTAATAATGTAACAAATTTTATTTGACCTGATCCTGAATATAAGCAATTTATTTTAATGGAAAGTTCTTGAATCCTTCCGGAAACTTCTAGTAAATTTCTCTTTATTACACTGGTTTTACCATATGTGTGTTGGAGCTTTCATTCGTAAAATTAATATAAACATGTTGTCTATAAAATTGAATTTTTTGGATAGCCTTGGGGTCCTTGGGGGGTTGAAAGGTTATTCACTACTTACTGAGCATCTTGATAACAGTACTTTCTGCATTAAATTGTGCTTATACGTTTATGCAGTTAGTGGTTAGTTGCCTTTTACTTACTTGCCTAGCCTTATTACAAAATATAAGATTTTTTACGACGAATTATATAAATATTAATAATATATTATTATTTACTATTATAAAAACAGTGTAAACTCTTTATAACGAATCTCAAGAGACCGAGCATTTTTTATCATTATTAAGGAATGAAGATTAAAAACAACCAAATTCATAATAATTTATAATATACATATTTGTGTTTAAAAAGATATAATATATGCGTTTGCCCGGCATTTATGCTATATCTACCAGTATTTATTTTGTATTATCTTTGTATTTTATCCATCTTAATAGGTGGTCCAATTATCACTCCCTAAAAAAAATCTAAAACAATAACAAAAGCAACATGAAAAATTTGGGCAACAAATTTTCTCGTAATAGAGAATGACTGTTGCGTTATAAACAGTGTATCAATAAATGTAAAGGTTTTATGGTAAACCAACCAAAATTTCGACGTTATTAGAAGTTTATCGTTATAACGAATGACGTTATGAAGAGTTTACACTGTAATAAATTTCCAGATATAATGCATATTATATTAAACATAATAAGAGAGCATTTTATAGGGACTTTTTTTCTTTATACCAGGCTAGAAATATTACAAAAAAATAAATCTTTTGTTATTATTACTACATTATTGAAATTATTACCTCCACTATCTATGGTTTATAAATAGACTAATATCAGATATATATTTCTAATTCAATGTTTTGTAACGAACAAGTTATGTGGATATTATGTAAAATTTATTGTTTTCCAGAAATCATTGTTGATTAATGTGTTTAAAACATACTGAGATTATTATTTGCATTTATAGTAACATATAAAACGGATACGTATAATCAATTTTAGCTTTTGATTTATAATTAAATAAAAACTAATTTTGTGAAGTTTCAAGAATATATATTGTAAAAACACTACAATATTGTTTCACTATAACTATAGCTTCTTCAGGTGCATGAAGATATTACAAACTAACAAAATCTTAACTACATATTTATACCTAATTACAGTATTAAGTGGGGATGATTAATTTACATTTTCGGATTTAAATTCAAGAGTGGAGAATTGGTAACTTCTATTTGGTCGTTTAAAATAACATTTTGTTTATTATATCTATTTATTTCTAATTTTTCGTATAAATTAAGTTTAATGCCTTTATTAAGTTTATGTAAAATTTTGAATTCTTTATTAAAATTATGATTAAGATTTAGTAAGTGTTCTGCGTATGTAGAATCAGTTTTTAGTGTTTTTACAATATATATTCTTGAAACTTCACAAAATTAGTGTTTTATTTAATTATGATCAAGTTTCAACAAGTGACGACTTCAACAATCAACAGTTTTGATTTATAATTTTATTCGAAATTCAAAGAAAAAATATTGCAAGAATTATATAGACGAGCCTTTTAATTATTGTAACTCCATTTGAACAGATGGTTGAGTTACAGATAAGTTTAATTAATAGAATAATTATTTCAACAACACAGTGGCATTTTCAGGTGGTAAATAATTATTGTGTTAATTAAAATCACTTGCAACTGAAAAGCTTGTATTTTATATCAGAAAATAATGCAGACTAAATTTTATATTTTAATTAAATGTTAAATTTTGTTTATACTTTTAATTTGAAGATTTATAAATAACATAAAGCAGTTTTTATTTTATTTATTATTATACACATGTATTCTCTATTTTAGAGAATTTACATTTGCTTTCCTTACATCCTATTCTGTCGAACTTATAACTTTTAACTTATGATCTGACCTAATCTATTAAAAGTCCTAATCTATTAAAAGTAACCTTCATTTTCTCTAATCTTTGTTTCCGTTATTCTCATGTATTCGCATATTTCCTCATACACTTCTCCTTTTAGCGTCTCTACTCTTTGGATTTGCATTGCATTTCCACAACAAAACAAATGCTCTAGCGTTTCCTCACTTCCTCCACATAGTCTACAAACCCAATCCCTATACCCTTTCTTAAATCCTCTCCCTATGTTCCCGCATCTGATTCTTGCCCACATTTCCTTATTCTCTTTCTTTTTGTACCTTTTATTTAAAAACTCTGCCCCGTTTTCACCTGGTACAATTTCCCTATACATTTTGTTATAAGAAGAGTTCGATAAAGCCTCCCTCTCTGTTTCTAGTTTTTTATTCCACCACACACTCATTCCCTCTTTTAATCTATTGTATATTTCCTCTCCACTTCTTCTCTCCCAAATCATTCTACTCACATCTGTTACTTCTAGCTCATTTAGCATTTCCCCTACAATTTTCCCCCATTTCGAAGGCCTTTTATTTAAAATGCCTCTCATCTCTTCCACTAAGCAGATTTTTGGTCATCTCTAGTTACCCATCCCCATTACGTCTTTTATATATCCACAAGCCCGTTCTCTAACTGAATAACATAAAGCAGTTAATTAATTTAGATTAACTAAGTAACTACTGTTTTTATTGTAGCAAGTTACTTTCGGAGATGTAAACATGACCCCAACATCGCAGGATGTATCGAGAATTTCCTAATAAGTCTAAAACCAAAGTTAAAAAAAGGAATTCCAGAATTGCACATTCCATCACTGGAACCATTAGATTTAGGGGAAATAAAGTTACACAACAGTGAAAATAATGGAAGGTTAAACTTTTCGGACCTTAGAGTTTGGGGATGTAGTGACTACACCATTAAGAATGTGATGTAAGGATAATATTTTAACCAACCATAAATTAGTTGTTACGTATTTTATTCCAGTCACGTAAAAAGGATCACAAAGAGGAGCACGAAATATTTCGATCTGTTTTGTATCATTTATTATTCAAGACACAATCGAAAAAATCGTCACAATAAGAATTTCAATCACCTTAACAATATATTCTTAGATTTGTTGTGATGGAGTTATTTTGCAAAATGCTTTTCCATTGAAACCGACTAAATTTGTTTAAAAAATATTTTTTTTTTTAATTATTGTAGGGTTGACCTGACTAATCATGTGTTCAAGTATAGTTTAAAACTTCCTCACATATATTTCGAGAGTACATATGATATGGATATGCGACTTCTTGCATTTGAATTGAAAGATAAGGGTGTCATGACAGGCAATTTAAGTAAGTTTACAACAATGAAAATTCGTTAAGGGTTTCAATATTTCTACAACTTTAAGCATTTCATTATTTAATCCAAGTTCTTTAAGTGATTGCTCTTACGTCATAAACACAATCAGATGTACTTAATTATTTTCAAATTTATTGCGAAACTATAAAACCAAGTTAGTTTGGGCATTTTGTATTTCACCAAGTGCCAAGCAATTTTTTATTTTGTACGCTAGATGATTAATTAAAGTTTATTTCTTTTGTTTGCTTAGGAAGATAAAAAATTGTAAGTAAAAATTTTTTAAAAGGTTGTGGTGAAATCTTTATACTTGAAGCTGCTACTTGTTAAAAGTAATAAACTGAAAGATAACAAAATTTTAAGAAATTATTTATTGTGAATAGATTCATTTATCACTTATCAATAACTTGAAGTCCTTGTTTTTTTACTTTATTATATTAGGGCTGTGGTAGGAAAAGATAACACGAATGAATTGATGGATTTTATCGAACCAACTTCTTGGGCATTTTATTTAGAGCAGTGCTTTTTTAATTTAGAGATATTCAGAAGGTGACTTCTACTTTTCGACAGTTAACACAAACTTTTCATTAAATCCATCTGACGATGAAATAAAAAGATATGACTAATTGAATTTCATGGAGAACGTTTCATAAGGATTTCATGTCGTCATAACATAAGAAGTACATTTTACTAATGTGTGAAGATCGATTGCTTAATTGTGATATAATTTAGTGAAATCCATTAGATACCTGTTTTAAAATATGTATCACATCTCGAGTTTACTGTTTGTTTACTGGGTGACTTCTTTAAATGTTTTTGACTTCTTGACCTTACATTTTCTTTGACTATGTCCAGAGAATTTTATGAAAGTGGAGAAATATTTACTGGAAAATTTTAAAAGAAGAAAAAACGATTGGTTTAAGAAATTTAATTAATTGTTAAAGACATTAAAATTTCCTATGAGACATCCATTAATTACATGAGGGGAATGTTATAGTAAATTTTCATCAAAGCGTAGTCATTGAAAATTTAATTTAAAATACTAAGACACAATTTTCTTTCCCCATCTAAATGAAAACTTTTTGGAATAAATCTCATCACATGAGAAGGAGAGGGGTGTCATCACATATTACCATGTCTCACTAAAGAGGAGAAAGAGAACTAAATACCATTTTATAAAAAAAACACCTCACATAACTTATGGATGTCTGCTCCCTCATTTAATTACATTACATTGTAGATGTCTCAGAATTTTATAAAGAGTTGCAGGCACGGTATTGTACATGAATTCTCTGAATATTGCACTTACAATTAGATAATTATGTAGAATGAAGAGAACTGACACTGACCTTTTAATTGCATATTGCAGGCAATTATCGTGGAAATTGTTTACTGCACGCTAAGAAAGTTAATAGAAATGCGAAGGAATATCTGACGTTTAACAAAATTCAAATTTCTATCGAATTGGGAACATCACAAATACATTTGGAGAGTAATATGAAACGTAACCTGTTACTCAGTAAAGCTATTGACGAATTAATTGTAAATAATGTTGATACATTAATTGAAGACATGAAGCCAGCTATAGAAAAGGCTTTAGCAGAGAAGTTCTTGAGGATGGCAAACGTAATATCTCGTAACTTACCCTATAATGAATTATTTCCAACTCCGTAAGTTACATACTTGTTGTTTTATGATGATAACAAAATTAATTTATTGGTTAATACATTAGTCGATGAACTAATTTCAAATCAACTACCTACAGATAAAATCAAGTTAACGAGTTTCGAGTTCGATTTCCGCCGAGGATTATCTGTAATTGTTTTGAAATTAATTTATTGATTAATATATAAAAAATAGTAGCTGCTAAACTACTTCCTCTGCATTATTAAAAATAATCATTAAGTTTGGTTGTTTTAGGAATCCCAGAAAGCTTAAGCAGAGCCAAGAAAAGCCAAAGATGTAGAAAAAAAGTTTAAAATAAAAGCTATAAAATACCAAATGATTTCCCATATCAAAAAGTAAAATTGTAATTTTTTTTAATGGTGTATTTATGTATAAAATGTTAAATATGTATTGTCAAGATAGTGTTTCCAATAAAAACTTTTCTGTCTCATTAAGAATTATGTCTACCTACTAGTAATAAATCGATTCTAGATAATTGTATAGATTTGTTGAAATAATATTTCTTCTAGATCATGGGTCGCCAAACTTTTTTGATCATCTACCCCTATATAATTTTTCGAAATCTCCATCGACCCCCATAAAAGTAATTTTCTGTTAATTAAAATAAAACTATTAAATATTATGATTTTAAACGTTTATTAAATTAATGGTACATTGTGTAACAATAGTTTTATGAAAAATATATTAATGGCGAAATTTAAATACCTTAATATTTATTAAATAATAAGTTATTATAAATAAGTAGAAATAATAAGTAAAATAATTACAAATTTATTGCTTCTTAATCAATGAGATGGGCGTGCTTGGTGTTTTTTTGCAAGGTTCGCTATATTGGGTTCGAAATTGGTCAATTTTAATCTTGAGTCCCCTCGAAACTCCACATTTAATTTATTTCTGTACTTGGTTAAGGTTGAATTTACGTGACTGAAACCGGCTTCGACCCCCAATCGACCCTTCCGATTCGGATCAACCCCCGCTTTTGTTAAATAGACCCCTGGGGGTCTATATAAACCACTTTGGCGACCTCTGTTCTATTATTCCACAGATAGTCTTTCACTTCTCTTCTGTCTTCATTTCGTCCGTCTCGTCTTTCTTCCCCCAACCATCACCCACCCATTCCCACGATTCCTAAAGGAGGCCCTACCCCTTCGACTTTGCACAAAAGTGTAGGTCGGGGAAACAGCCCGCCCACCAATAAAGGTGGTAATGAAACTCCCAAAGGTTTTTTTTCCTCTGTTCTAGATTGTAGGCAGTTTGTATTTATTAACATAAAGCACGGTGTTTTTCCTGCCCTACAAACTTTAAGAATCTCCCCAATTAGGGTTGATATTGAATGGTTCCTTTGGAGATACACCTTTTTTGCATTAAACCTGATTACCATTATTTAATATTGATTGAGTATTTTTTCTTCTTAACCTAACCTAACTTACGATATATGGCAATCAATGTAAAAATTTATTCGTTATATGTATTATCATACAATCGATTTCAAAATGATAATATGGTACATTAGTAACTAGTGCCTTTTGTTATTTTTTTAGTATTGGTTCTAAATTAGTTTTTTCTTGAATAAATTTGATCATATAGAGGTTTAGACCCAGTAAATTAGTTCCTTTCTCCTTAAATCATTTTTCGTAATACCAAACACAATAGGATTTAGTTACCAATGAGTTCTTTTTTTTTTTTAATTTAAATTAATTTAGAACGAACAAAATAGCTCAAACCCCAACGTCAAAACACGACACTAGTTGTAAGAAACACTTTTCGGTAACAAAGTTACCTTCTTCAGGGACTGAAGTGAACTAAACCTAAAAGAGAACTAATCCTAATATATACTGAAAGTTGTTAAGGTTCAGTGAACATGCTTCAGCAGCAATAGTGATGATGCTCAATGGACCTTGACAATAACAAAAAATGTTAATTAAACTAGACTAAATAGCGGAGATCCAGGGATAGGACCCTAGTCATTGTTAAGTAAAATTTGGTTATTTTTTCAAATGTATAAACTTTCAAAACTATCTAGTAGACAATTATTCCTAACTTCCTTAACTAATTTAATATTATTAATATTAATATTATGTTCTTCAGTAAGAATATGTTGGGCACACTAGATTTTTCGGCTCTACCAAACCGTGCATGAGCTAAATGCTCCTTGAACCTAGTTTGGATCGAGCGTCTAGTTTGTCCAATATATTTTTTACTACAGTCATTACAGCTAATTTCATATATCCCCGACTTTTCTAAGAAAGGAATTTTATCCTTGGGGTTACCGAGGAGAGTTTGAAGGGAGTTACCACTTGAACTGTAGGCAATGCGAAAACCAAGTTTACGAAAAATGCCTTCGAATCCTCGAGTAAATTAATTTAGTATCTAAAGAACACAGAGGAGTTTCTTTTGATGTTGATGACAATCAGAAGAGCCCTGAAGACGTTACAAACAATAAAACGTTGGCAGTACACCTCAGAACCTCATAGTTGTATACAGGGTGTCCACTTCCTTGAACTTTCCAGTCTAAGTCTCATTGTCAGAGACGTCTATCTATACGTTTCAATATGACTGACCTCTGGATTTTAATGGTCCTAAAGGTATTATTATTCATGGAGTTATTTTCCGTGTCCATACCCATCAGTTTGGCAGATTGGTATACGTCGTGTTGAAGTCGACAATGTGACATTACATATAAATTTAATTCGTTATAAAAAATTAAAGCTGAAGACTGCAGTAGCCTAGGGTTAAAATATCAAGGACTGCCTGTTCCGATGCATATATAAGACCACAAAGTCAAATGAGAAACACCATTGTTACTGTGAACTTTATGTAGTTGTGGCCGGCTGGCATTAAGAACATTATTTAAGTGTAAATTTATTTAAAATTATAAAAACATGATTTCCCGTACAGCAATACTAGTAACTGTTGTTTTTGGGGTTGCTCTTTGCGAAATACGTAAGTAAAAAATTTTTTTTGTTAATTAAACTTTTACGGTTGAAGATTTAAATTGTGCCGCCAAATATGAATTTAAAATTTATTTGTACAAAAATACTGACCATTTTTTTTTATTTTGGGGTTGTTTTTACATTAGACATTAAAAAAAATATTTATTTTATTTTATTTTCCATTTACTTAGTTGCGTTGTCGTTCTACTTTTTTTTTATTTACTGTATAACTTATTTTGGTGCAAAAGGTATCGTAAATATAAATAAATTTTCTTGTTGATATCAACTCTTTTTGTAATTAAGGAATAAAATGATATTATAATGACGTAATGCATCTCTATAATGCTAAGAAATATTTTACGAATTTTACTTGTAAATTGTACTTAATTAGCAATTATGTTAAACCAGTTCCTAATGCACATTTATAATATGTTTATGTACTTGAAATAATTCAAGGGTGTTGTATTTTTGGTAATAATTCATACGTTATTTAAAAAATATTCAAATTACAAGATCATTAGAATTTTAAATAGTGTTTTTTGCTAATTAAGAGATTTCCCCAAGAACATTGAACACGAATTGAAAATCTTGAAAATAAATTGTGGTCATCTTAACGATTCTTAGGACAGTATTTAAATTGTGTAAATATTGAGTTGTAAAATAGATTTACTTACAAAAGATTTTTCAACCAAAACTAATTAGAAAATAATTAATATGGTACGTTGATTTCACTTTAAATATGTACAGAAAACGTTACAAGCAAGAGTGTTGTTGCAATTTTGGCGCCATTTTACAGAATAAACATACTATTTAATTTTTTTCCATAATGTTATAAGTCTGGTATGCTAATGGCATTTGTTAATTATGTAGTAACGGTTTAAAATAATAATGCATTTTTTACGTAAGTAGTAGGTAATAATTACATATGTAATTGGATGAAAATGAAACAAAAGTTAAGTTTTAAAAGATGTATTAATTGTTCATTATGTAATTATCTTCATCAAGAGTGTACTTAGACGGAATTCCATTAATATTTCATTTTTATTGCCTTAATATTTTATGGTACAAATTGAGGAAAAAGTTTGAAAATAAAATTTCAAATATTTTTTTGTAAATAGTCCTTAAATGTGTAATTATTCACTTTTGATACCCTTGTGGGCTTGCTTTTTTAAAGAACGGAGATGATCGAGTAGTTGGAGAGGTAGCTTGCAAAAATAAGAGCTGTGTAGATGTCCGAGTTCGATTTTCCTTCATTTTCTATTTTATGGTGCTATCGTCATTGTTTTAATGATTTCATAGCAATAAATCACTTATATAGTCCCATAATTGAAAACAAAATCTACAATAACTTTACTGTAAAATCAATTTTTATAATTTTAGTTCTATTTAACAATTTATTATCACATGAAGATTCTTTTGCATTTAATCATCTTAATTTCGAATAACTAAATTTCTAAATATTATAATGGACAGTAAATGATAATATTAAATAGTTTATTCTCGTTTTTGCTTTTTTGGGATTCTGTACTAAAATAGATTCCAACTTATATCTTAAAGAAACACAAGCTATTTATACCCTTTTTGTCCTTGTAAGATTAAATTAAATTTCATACTTACAATAATTTATTATTAACATATAATAATGAAGATACAATCATAGAAACACAGCATGTACCGTTTCTAAATAGGAAATATTGCAAAACAAACCTAATTATCCGGAAAATTATGCATTTTCAGCGTGGCGTTGTCATGCATCGGAAAATGATAATGGGAATGTAGACAACAATTATTAATTGTACATAGGTACATGAGAAACGATGCTTGCACAATTTAATTTTGTTAATTATTAAACTTTAACTAAAAAAAAACATAAAAACATGTTTAAATACCGACGCAGTTTTGCAATAACAAGATGGCAAAGTAGGTAATTGGTTAGATATTTATATTTTTATAATGAGCGAATTAAAACGCAGTGCGTGCCATAGGTTACATATACATACATGAGGATAGGTGCATCATACAAAAATCTAAAACTAATATGACCGTGTGTATAAAATAATAAATAAAACGTTTTGTTTAATCGAGGTCACGGCTATGTTTGTAATAAGCGTAATTTAATAAAAATTTATACCGGTCAGCAAAATAAATAAATTAAAGATAGTCAGATACAGGAATATTAATTTTTAAATAAATAGTTTTGTTTGTATACAATTTATTGATGATGATTCCTTAAAGTCAATTTAAATAAAATAAAAAAAGTCTTCATCAATGGGTCTTCAGCCCAAAGATGACAACCTGCACCCCTACGTCTTCCTGGAGACCATATCACATTTAAATCTTAAAATACTTATCTTTTTCTCCCAAAAATGTCCTGTCTTTAAAATAAGATCAATTACATCTTCGATTTCCAAATTAAAAAGTAGTAATGGCAATGTCCACCTTTGCTTAATTCCCTTTCCAATGCCTATAGGTACATTTCCTTTTATTTAAAATTGTTATCAAAATTTACTGATTTATTTATTTATTTATTTATAAACATACTACGGGCAATGCCCAATACAAGAAAAACAAAATAGATTTATATATAATTAATTGAAATACAATTTGAGGCTTAGCACACATGCTAGTAAATTAATCAGGTTAAACATTCACTGCACAAAATTTAAATATCGCTGTCTTAAAACGACCATAATCAGATAACACTGTAATAGACTCTGGTGCATTATTCCAGAGCCGCACTAGCCGAAAAATAGTAGAATTATAAGTAAAAGCATTTTTTGTGTTTAATTCTTGTAGTAATCTAGGATTTCGAAGGGAGTGGGGCTGACTTCGTTTCAAAAAGAGTGAATGCAACGCGGGGCAATTTAAGATTCTGTTATAGATATTAAATGATAACGAGTAATCCTGTATACGATGAATAATATTAATAGGCAAAAGCGAGAAGCGAGACTCATGAGGATGATAGTTATGGTCGAAGGGGTGCATAGGAGCGTTAGATCGATAGCATAAAATACGGACAAAACGGTGTTGAACTGATTCTAATTGATTAATTCGAGAGAGTATATGAGGAGACCAAATTGGAGAACAATATAATATATGTGGTATGACTAGAGTCTTATATAAATGAGTTATGAGTTTATGTTATTAAAATCAAGTGTTGTATTAGATATGAAACCGATTAATCTGCTTGTTTTAGAACAAATGTGATCGATATGTTCTTGAAATGTTAATTTGTAATCAAAGTAAATACCAAGATCTTTTACTATGATCTATGAAGAATATGATTAGCTAAGGTGTATGGAAACACGAGCGGCGCACGATTTCTAGAGAAAGAAACCACTGTGCATTTTTCTATGTTTATTGATAAACAATTTTCGATGGACCATTGATTCAGGGAACAGATATCATTTTGAAGTTCAATATGATCAGAATCAGAAATCAGAAGTAATTTTACGAAATAACTTTACATCGTCAGCAAAGGCAAGGATATTGGAGCGTATAGAGTTAGCTTTAAATAAAAATGTAATTAGAACTAATGTTTTTAGAACCAGGGTATCAGGGATGACAGCTGAGTAGAGTCAATCAAACAAGTGACGGGCGCATGAATCACGATTCGCATGCGTCCACGTATGTGCCGTCCAAAAGACATTTTCTCTCCTTTGAAAACTTATGTAAACTTTTTTAATTCAGCTTTAGGGATTACTTTTGCTGTATATTATAAAGGGGGGTGTCTTATCAACCTATGAGTCCAACTGTGTAAAATTTTACGCTTATTAGAAAACAACTAAATTAATTTTGAATCTTTAAATACAATTTCACATATTTATGCAAGGTTACTGGTACTACAGCGAACAATTTGGAAAGATTAAGGGATGTAGTCAAATTAAAATTAAGTGTTATACCTCCTGGTCAGTAATTAATTTAATTACGCTTTAAATATGAATGACGCCTCGAATATACTTGAATGTTATAAAACGTTACCTTGTGGTGCCGGTTGTGTTTTGTACGTTACAGTTGGTATGAGATTATGAAAATGAAAAAGGTTTTAGTTTAGTAGGTACTAAATTACAAAGAAGTAAAGGTTGTAGAATGAGTTAATGGACGGCCAACAAGAAAGTACCTAATAAAAATGACAAAATGTGCAACAAAAACCCCTCAATATCGTTGTTTACAATTACACTAAATGTTATTTAATATTGTTTAGACGTTGTTATTATTATAGTTTTATGCAACTAGCGTAAAAAGTGTCAATGCCACCTTTGAAATGTTTTACGTAACGCGATCATGATTTTCTTCACATTAACACGATCGTTATTGGTACGTGTGTAAAATAAAATAAAAAAAGAACTAATAATAATTAATGCGTGTAGAGGCATAAGCACCTATGTAAATGGTTAAGTGGCTTCGTACGAATTCACGGTGGTATTTTCCAGACCAGAATTAAGAAATCACAACTTAACACACAGGCTACGTTTTACTCCGGGAAAATATCTAAAGGGGATAAAATTAGCCGATGAATGTTTCTGTGTAATGACGTCGTCCAAAAAGATTACGGCCCAGAAAATTAAAATATTAAGTGTAAAAAGTTATAGAGGTTTTGTTTATTTGGATCAATAAAAGTAGTTGAATACTAAGCTATATAAACTATTTTAAACTATAATTAAACTATATTAATCTATATTATTATAAATGCGAAAGTAACTCTGTCTGTCTGTGTTTCACGAAATCACGCCCAAACTACTGAACCGATTTAAATGAGAATTTGGTACAGAGATAGATAAGTAGATATAAAGCTAGAGGCTCGAAACTTATTTTTTAGGCTTTTGATTAGATATAAATACGACATTTAAAGTTTGTAAACATTTTACCCTAAAGGGAGCAAAAATAAGGAATGAAAGTTTTTGTGTAATGACGTCGTCCAAAAAGCTTACGGCCCAGAAAATAAAAATATAGAAGAAAAAAATTTTAAATGCTGCCGAAAGTCACTCTTCTACGCGGACGAAGTCGCGGGCATAGTTAGCATTGACATAATTAAAAATCAATCATCATGATAAGGTAATATCTAAAGATAAGAGAAAATAATTTATGCTTTCCCAATTACGAGTGAAAATGAAGCAAATAATAAAGGATTGTTAAGTTTGTTGACGTAAAGCTACATTGACGTTTCGCCTTATTCTATTACGAGATTCATTTTTTTTAAATATTTTTTTATAACATCTACAATACAAATAAATACAATTAGTGTTAGTCCGGTCAATTTAGACATTCGAAGCTACATAAATTCCCACCAAGCTGAAAATCAGTATGATTGTTTAAAATATGGTTAAAAATAAAATCTGAAAGTTCCCCATCTTTCCCCTGTATGGAAAATATTTTATTCATGGTTAGGTTAGGTTAGGTTAGGTTTGTGGGAATTTATGTAGCTTTACTATTATTTTTTGGTCTAATTTGACCGGACTAGGTGTCTGTTTGTAATATTAAAATAACCGCTTTTAATAAATGCATATAAATGTATACACGGTACATATACAAAAATAACATTTTTTACAATTTATGTCTGTCTGTCTGTTTGTTCTGGCTAATCTCTGAAACGGCTGGACCGATTTTGACGGGACTTTCACTGGCAGATAGATGATGTAATAAGGAGTAACTTAGGCTACTTTTATTTTAGAAAAAAAAAATAGGGCCCCACAAAAAAATTGAAACCACTGAAATATTGAATAGTTAATAAATAAAATTTTCCATCATTACACACAACGTACGTTTAATGGTACAAAGATTTGTATGTGTGATGTTTTTTAACCCGAGCAACGCCGGATTTCGCAGCTAGTTAGTCAGTTAATAAAAGAATACTTCATAAATCCTTGTATCACGGGGTGAAAAATTGATCTGCAGTTATATCAATAAATTTTACAGCCCTCTTTATTGTCTCGACATTTACTATTAACACTATTCTATTTTATTACTTTCTTCAAAAATTGTTTATTTTAATTACATTCAAAATAAAAACTGAGGCACATTCTTCATCATATACAAATTAATCTAATAATAAGGTTCCTATAAATTTTTAGATAATCGTGTTAAAATTCACGTATGTAAGTAATGTAATTTAATCAATGGTACTTTTGTTTTACAAAAAGCTTCCTGTTTCTCCCATTTTTATAATATTTTTTTTTACAGCTAATTATATAAAGGTATGCGAAAGAAGCAATCCAGACCTCAAAGGCTGCATAAATAATTCCATAAGTGAAATTGTGCCATATTTAAAGCAGGGTATCCCTGAATTAAATGTACCTCCCTTGGAACCCCTTATTTTAGACAACATAAACCTTCAAGAAAATGGTGGAAATGGCATTGGGGCAACATTATCAGAACTTAAAGTATATGGGGCTGCAAACTTTCATATTTCAGAGTTAAGGTACCCTAACATTTTAATACCCTTATTTTATAAACAAGTAAAGAAATTTAATTTTTTGGACACTAAAATGTCCTATTTACAGTTGCTTTTTTATCTTTCAATCTGATTATTTACATACATATTATTGTTAAGTAATTCATCCTTTCACATACTATTGTATCCACTGTTTTCTGTTTGATGCCAGTTACATATTATATACACGCGCCTGTTGGTATTCGCATGGATCAAAGATATTCGTTGATTCTTTTATATATTATCATTTGAAGTAAGTCAAGAATGAGAAATTTAGACAAGATTGTAAAATTTGGAATCTCATTATTTCGATTATGTATAAACCTTTCAACTTCTTATTCTTTTTTTTTTTTGGTATTTACTTGGTAGAGATCCATATTAATAAATAAAAACAACACGTTTAAAATTTCCATTATTTGTTTATTGAGTAAACAGAACCTTTTTCAGATGTTAGTAAATTACTACTGAGTTATACAAACTATGGTCCATTTATACCTATTGTATAATTACCCTTAACTTAACTTCTGAGAAAAATAAAACAGTAGTGAGAAAAGATGAGGCTTTAAAAACTTTTACAAAGTGTTAATTTATAAAAATCAATTCAACACTTTTCTACAGTAAATTAAATAGAATTTCTTTATTAAATAATTATTACTTTTTCTAGTTTTCTATGACCTAATGTTTTTAAGAGTTTCACTTCCCATTACCCATAATGTCACCCTATTTTTTTTGCTTTAATATTTACCCCATAACCTTTTTTAGACCAAACCTGAAGAAGAACCTATTCAGATTCAGGGTACATATTCCAAAAATGAGCGTCTTTGGTAAATATGACACAGACTCAAAAATATTGTTCATTAACATCAAAGGAAATGGACCAATGTCAATGAATATATGTGAGTAAAAATAATTTCATCATTTTATATAGCTAGTAATAAACCATAATTTTTATTTATTTATATATTTTTTAGCCGATTTTGTATTCGATTGTGCTATGAAAGGTCACAAAGTACAGAAAGAGTCACGAGAATATCTTGAATTCGACAAGATGAAACTGAATATCCACATCGGGAATTCCAAAATCCTTTTGGATAATCTGTTTAATGGTGACCCACTTCTAGGAAAGGCAACAAACGACGTTATTAATGAAAATATTAATTTATTCTTGGATGAAATTGTTCCGGCATTACAAAATTCTTTGGCCGAAAAGTTTACTGATGTCGCAAATAAGATAACGTTGAGGTTCACGTATAATGAACTGTTTCCTTAATTCTTTTGTACAATTTTGTTTCATTAAATTATTCACTTTTATAATGCGGAAGCTTTTATTTATTGTAGTATTAAATGATCAAAATTTGCATTTACAAAAATAAAGATTATTTGTTTATATTTCCTTTTTAGCAAAAATTTAGGAAGTAATTAAGTAGATAAATTTTAATGTTTTTGTTTAGCATTATTGAATATTTACTTTTTTGAAATATAACAAGCAAATACCTACATTTATTTTTAGAAAACACTTAATGAAATCAACACAGTTCTCATCCTTAATGGAAAATGAAAATTTAATTACAGTTCAGGATGGATAATTTAGAATAAATTAAAAATAAAATCTCAGAAGTGCATTATAAACGCTTATCAGACACATACAACATTTCGTTATTTATTTTAGATATAGTATATATACATATAATTAGAAAAAAATGTCTGCAAAATAATATTATATCCCTCAAATCCTTCAGACTCCTGCCTTTTCATTAATTATCTCCATACAATTATCCTTCAACACGTGCATTAGTGAATCAACATTTGCTTCACATATTCTACACATTTTCTCTTTTTTCTCATTGATATTTAAACATTTATACCTGATTTACTACTTTTTATTGTCAAAAAATAAATTAAAGTTTAATGACTCTACATTATTAAATTGAGTAAATCAGGCTTTTATGTGTATGGTGGTATTTTATAGATTCTATATAATAATAAAGAAAGAAACTCACTAATGTTAGTGAATCTACTACACAGTACAACAGAGGCATCTTTGGATAAAAAAACCAAATTATAAATTATTTTGTGTTCTATCATGTGCATTCCATAATTTTAATAATATAATGAAAATACCAAGTCTTGGAAAGTAATAGGCTTTCTTTGTTTATTGTTATTAAAATTACCTATTTACTTTTGTAATAGATGATAGATAGGTATCATGGCAGTAACTGAACCAAACCATTTAGAAGGTAGGGGACATAATAGTTCTGTACCAGTTTACAATATTTGCTTTTATACATGTTTATTAATTTGTAAAGTTAGAATAAGTTTCATAGTCGATAATAGAAGTGGACAAGTTAATTTTATAGGTATTTCAGAATCTCATGAGCTTTGGCTTTGGCGTTTTTTGAGAGGTAACCACGCCCAGTGTTAATCAAATGTCCGAGCGCAAGCTTCGCTTCTGGCTCATAAGATTTTGAAATATCTATAGAAACATCTTAAATACTAGGTTGCATTTGGGGTTGGACTAACATTATTCTTTTATCCATTTTAACATCCCCATAGTTCTTAATCTTTTTGCGGGTGGACTGTTGTTGTTTGTCTTCAAATTGATGTATTTAGGGAACACTTTATTCTTTAAACACGTGTTGAAAAACAAAATGTTCTGCGTTGTTAGACGAGATCTTAATAACAGCTTTCAGAAATTGAATAGTTTCGACCCTAACTTGATGAAAATCCATAATACAGGAATAAAACTTCACGAAGTAGATTTTTACAAAAATTTTTTTATTTATTTAACAATGTTTAATGTAACATGTTTCGCTAAAATTTTTGGCTTTTTCGGGCACTGAGTACTCATACATTGGAGGTTTGATCACATTCTACTACAAGCTGTTATTAGGATCTCGTCTAACGACGCAGAACATCTGGTTTTTCAACAGGTGTTTAAAGAATAAAGTGTTCCCTAAATACATAAATTTGAAGACAAACAACAACAGTCCACCCGCAAAAAGAGGAAGAACTATGGGGATGTTAAAATGGATAAAAGAAGAATATCTATAGAAACTTGCAGCTTGATAAGCTACAATACTCTACGCAATCCTTGCAGTAAGGAAGGTTGACCCAATTTTTCGCCTATTTTGAGAAATAAAACTTAAAGGTTCATATTCATGAAGGACCATTTATCTGTCCATTTACCCAAGGCATTATTTCATAGGAATGGATAATATAGCAGGTTGCAGTTAATTACTGTACTTCTAGTTAATCTAGAATCTCGAAGGTACCCAGCACGGATACCTATTTAAATAACAAAAATTTGAAGATAATTAACTCTAAATTCTTTTTGGAAATGACAAACAAAAAATGAAACAACTAGTTACATGGAGCAGAAATTTCACGAAAATTACATTTTCCACAGATAGAATAGCAATAGAAACAATACTGACACAGTACAATTTGAAAAAGTTATTTGCGCAAAAATTATTAATAAAACAAACTCTACATCTTCAAATAACTTGGAATTAATAGCAATAAAATCTATAAAAGCAATGTTAGATGAAAACAATCTTATTATATGTAAAGCGGACAAAGGAAACACCTTAACCATCTTTGACAAACAAAATTACATTAAAAAAACTGAACTCCTATTTGACAATGAAAAATATAACTTAATAAAATTAGACCCTACGAACAATTATCAAAAAGACATTAAGAAACTCGTTACCTCATGCAAAAACATCTTCTCAGAGTATAAAAATTATGAATTAATCATGATGAATCCCAATGCACCTATTCCTTATTCATTACCAAAAATCCATAAAGAAGGTTCCCCAATGAGACCTGTTGTTTCTTATGTAATTTATAAAGTCTCAAAAATTTTGAACCACCTTTTACCTAGTTTAACGAATTTTCAGTCAAAATACGGCATAAAAAACTCTTTAAGTTTAGTAGATGAATTAAAAGAATTATCAATACCATCTAATGCCAAATTGATCTCCTTTGATGTGGTCAATCTTTTTCCGTCTATTCCTACTAAAGAACTAAAAAACATATGCAATACATTAGTAAGAAACAGCAATTTAAGTAATATCCAAAAAGAAGAACTACTACAAGCAATAGATATAAGCATTGAACAAAGTTATTTTAAATTTAATAACAACATATACATACTTGCAAACAGATGGTCTCCCTATGGGGTCTCCTTTGTCCCCGCTGTTTAGTGAAATATTCATGTCCAATTTGGAAAATACGTTGTTCAATTCTAAGAACCCCCTAATTAAGAAAGTACTTTATTGGGGTAGGTATGTAGATGACATCCTTTGTATTTGGTCAGGTACAGAAAGACAAACAGAATTATTTCTAAATCATTTAAATAGTTTATACAAAGATATACAATTTACTTTAGAAATAGAAAAGAATGGTTCCATAAATTTCCTTGATCTTACACTTTCAAGAATTGATAATAAAATTAATTTCGATATTTACAGAAAACCTACATTTACTGATATAATTCCTCATGCAAATTCTAGACAGTCAATTAACATTAAATTAAGTACTTTCCATTGTTTCTTACACAGACTCCTCATTTTACCTTTAAATAAAGATAATTTTACGAAAGAAGTTAATTTTTTAAAAGTTTTAGCCAAAAACAATGGTTATAATGAAAACATAATAGACTCACTATTAAAGAAGAAACAAAAGAAACTTCTGCTAAAAAACCTTTTCGCCTCTCCAAATACAAAGGATAAAGAACAATACCATTACATTAATTATATTCCTAATATAACGAATAGTATATGTAATAAATTAAGAAAAGTAAACATAAAAACCATAGCAGCTAACAAATTAAACTTAAGTTCATTACTTGTAAATAACAAAGACAAAATAGAGATATTACAAAAAAACGGGGTCTACCAAATAAGTTGTAAAGATTGTGAGGCCATTTACATCGGTCAGACAGGCAGAGCCCTAAAATATAGAATAAAAGAGCACGAAAGAGCAATCTTACAAAAAGACAATAGCTCAGGATTTTCTCATCATTGTATATCAAATAATCATAATTTAGATCATAATAACCTTAAATTATTACATAATATTCAAAAAGGAAGAAAATTAAGTATGTTTGAAATGTTAGAAATAAAGAAGGCCATAAACAAAAATTACATTGTCACCAATGACCAAATTGATTTCACCCTGTCCCCCCTCTTAAAATCTACCTTCTAAAAATACTATTTAAGCAATGTAATAATATCATAGATTAAGTATCAAATGTACTCTTTTGAAAATGGCGTAAAAGCCGAAACGGTATCGTCAAGTAAATAAATATTTTTGTGAAACAAAACCAAGTGTGTTTTTCTTCTTTGTTTAAGTTAGATAGAATATCACTTTTGAGTGGTATCACAAGACTCTGATGAGAACCTCTAGTTATAGTAATTGTAAAATTCGTGGTTTTTGACATTATACCATGACCTAAAAATTGATTGTAACTAAATTAACATTTCCTGTCCATTACAAAAGCGCAGGTCATTTTTCAAAAATGAAATGACGAGACTCTTCAGAAAGTTCGAATGTTTCAAGAACCGGATGGGCACAAGCAGCAGGTACAATAATTATTGAAGTTGCACCATTAAAATAACAAAGCAGCATTTGGTCCTTGTTCCTATTTACTTAAGCATTATAATATGTAGGTATGCTTGTAGTACCTACTTGCCCAAGTGAATACCTATTAAGGCAATCGATATTAATAAGCATAATAATTAGGTGGAATGAATTTTGAATAAAAAAACAAAATGTAACGAATGGTTATGTGGTATTGGGTACCAGGCACTGATGGTAAAATCTAATTGTAATCATCTTTAGATTTATGGTTTTTGACATTAAACCATGACCTAAAAATCGACTGTAACTGAATTGATTCTTCCTGTCTGTTACAAAAGTGTAGGTCATTTTTCAAAAATGAAATGACGAGACTCTTCAGAAAGTTCGAATGTTTCAAGAAACGGATGGGCACAAGCAGCAGGTACAATAACTATTGAAAGCAGCATTTGGTCCTTGTTCCTATTAACATAAGTATTATAATATGTAGGTATGCTTGTAGTACTTGCCCAAGTGGATACCCATTAAGGCAATCGATAGTAATAAGCATAATAATTAGGTGGAATGAATTTTGAATAAAAAAACAAAATGGAACGAATGGTTATGTGATATTAGGTACCAGGCACTGATGGTAAAATCTAATTGTAATCATCTTTAGTTTTATGATTTTTGACATTAAACCATGACCTAAAAATCGACAGTAACTGAATTGATTATTCCTGTCTGTTACAAAAGTGCAGGTCATTTTTCAAAAATGAAATGACGAAACTCTTCAGAAAGTTCGAATGTTTCAAGAACCGGATGGGCACAAGCAGCAGGTACAATAATTATTGAAGTTGCACCATTAAAATAACAAAGCAGCATTTGGTCCTTGTTCCTTTTTACGTAAGTATTATAATATGTAGGTATGCTTGTAGTACTTGCCTAAGTGGATACCCATTAAGGCAATCGATATTAATAAGCATAATAATTAAATGGAATGAATTTTGAATAAAAAAACAAAATGGAACGAATGGTTATGTGGTATTAGGTACCAGGCACTGATGGTAACATCTAATTGTAATCATCTTTAGATTTATGGTTTTTGACGTTAAACCATAAAAATCGACTCCAATTGAATTAACTTTTCCTGTCTGTTACAAAAGTGCCGGTCATTTTTGATTCAGCCGTCTAGGTATTCATTGATGAAATAACGAGACATTTCAGAAAGTTTCAAGAACCGGATGGATACAAGCAGCAGGTACAATTATTATTAGATTTTCAACAGTACAATAACAAAGTAGTATTTAGTCGTTCTTCCTGTATGAGCACCAATAACTACTATCTATCTACATAAGTAGGTACGAATGTATGTATGTAGCATTTTACCTATGTGGCTCCCAAAATTTGTGAATTGCAGTTAGAAATCGCAATTAGCTTTGAAAAGAAAGCATGACTTCGACAGTAGCAGCCGCAGGAAATTGTAATGTCAAAGAAAGTGAAACGATATTCTATTAAAAAAATGACCGTCAATAACCTTAATCTGTGCCGTATTATAAACATTATGCAACCTTCCTGGGATCTGAGGGGGGGCTTGACAAGACGGGGATAAGCAAATATCTTAAACTAAGGAAACTGAGATTTACCAACAAAATTACCACATTTTGCAAGATTAATTCGAACTAAATACATCTGCAATATTATTTGTTATACGTACCTGTCTGTAGTTTAAATTTAAACTAAACTGTGTAATCTGTTGTCAACAACATAATTTAAGTCTTCTGAATAACCTTCGGGAGGTAAATTAATGGACTTGTCGTAATTAAAAAAGGCTATAAATACGGTGTTCGTATAATTGAATTAATCAATTCAATTTGCTATCTACAAGATGAAGCCTGTGGTGGTTGTCTTGATTGTAGCCTCTTGCACCCTAGTCCATGGTGGCGTACTTCGTGAGTATTGTATATTATTTATAATCAAATCTGCTTCTACCCTTTTAAAAGTTTTAAAATCCCTAAAAAATATAACTGCATTATTTTCTATAACGATGTAATTGTTGCAAAGTTAAATATTAAACCAACATTGCAATTAAAACAATCCAATTATTATTAGACCACCCTTTTATTTATAATTTATAAAAAAGGACGTTAGAGTCTAATTGCAAGTTAGTTGCAATTTTTCTTTTCTCATTTTTTCGAAACAGAATCTCTTAATGGCTCGGTTATATAACATGAAATAAAGAAAATTGTTAACTGGCAAGAATCGAAGACTAAGAATATCTATACATTTTGTGGTCTATTGATAACTTTATCCATAACATTACGAATGAAAATTGAAATTGAGTAATATTTCTAAAGTATGTGATAATTTCATTGCAACAGTTATTTTCAAAGATTCTGAAGAAGTGAATTAATTGCTGTATTAGAAACTGCAATTGAAGTTCTTCTGCTAAGCTCGATATCAATAACTTTTTGTCTAGTAACTATTTATAGTAGTTCTTCTGTAATATTTTATTATATTACTTTTTATGTGTAGCAATAAGGATGTTTAACCAAGAAAATAATTTAATGATTTCAATTACCATAAGAAACTTTTTATTTTCAATCAAAATCCTGATGCATTCATTCTGTATTGAACTGGCATTTGGAGTTCTAATGTAGTTTTTAACTTTATATTTCAACTAAGGAAAACTTCTATGTAAAGAAAAACTAAAAAATTTACTGAAGAACTAAATTAACTAAAAGCACTTTTAATATGAAGGACTTCAGGAAAAAAGAAGCCAGTTTGACAAAGACAATTATTGTGCATTTAAATATATGAGTATGTTTTTAATTTTTCAAGGGTAGCAGCATTGTAAAACTTGTTTTAAATAAGCTGCGTATATGTACATATAATAATTTTTTTTGTAATTTGCAATGATTGTCTGTATTTCTTAATTGCTATAATCTTCATTTTCATTACGTAGGAAAATATGATTACCATATTATAATTATACATAATACGTACATTATACACAGCTGAAGATATTCGAACATAATATTTATACTGGAAACATCTATAATTGTCGAAGTAACTTATTACGGTTGTGACCTCAATTGAAGTAGAATATTGCCATTTTCAGCTGACTACCTTCCAAAGCCTTGTAGCAAATCTGATCCCAATTTTAAGGAGTGCACACTGAAAGCGTTGAAAAAAGCTGAGCCATACGTTATAAAAGGAATACCACAACTTAATATACCAAAACTAGAACCTCTGGAGATACCAGAATTTTCTATTGATCGGACTCTTAATGATTTCGTTAGCATAATAGGCACTACAAAGAATATTAAAGTAACAGGATTGTCCAAATATATTCTACAAGACTTTAAGTAAGTTTATCATACAAAATATTTATAACTAGTTTTGAATTTAGAAAAAACAAGTCTAAACCCTCCTAAATTTTTGTAAGAATGCGGTAAATAGGGAACGTTCATTAATTACGTGAGGTATTTTCTTTCTATAATTTAGATCACTCTTTTCTTTTAGTCATATTTGATAAGATAGGGTGGGAGCTCCTCAAATCTCCATATTTTAAACTTACCTTGCAATACGTTTTTAATTAAGAGGGGAAAGGAGATTGTAACAAATCTAAAATTAAATTTTAAATAAGATTTGGTGAAATTTTGCTGGAACCTTTCCCTACCTATTCTGAGCTTACGTAATTAATTAATGTGTTCTTAAAGAATGTTCGAGACATCAATGAAACTATATAGAGACTTCAAAAATAATATAATTCGTTTTTTGAATAATTTAAATTCCTTACTGTTTAAATTGAGTCCAAAGGGTAAAAATGTTAAAATGTAAATTGAAAATATTTTTAATAGATTTGATCCAAATGACTTAACGTTCGAAGCTACTGTGAAGCTTCCAAATCTTGTTGCATCGATGGAATACAATGTTGCAGGACGTTTGTTAGTTGTTCCCTTGCAAGGACGGGGATTCTTTAAAGGAAATTTCAGTAAGTGCACATAATTTAGAGAATTAAGAGGTAGCAAACCACTTGGAACTATTTTTTTGTCATAAAATTTATTTTATTAATCTTGAAAATTCTTAAAAACCAATTCGTCCAATCTAATTTAATAATTTGAATAATTTATTTGTAATGGTATTTAATTAACTAAATGTACTGTAAATATTATTATGTAGACACCTGTAGAAGCCCTCAACCAAATGGGAAAGATTTGTTAATAAAATCAATTTAGGATTTTCATTATCAGAGATAAAATGGAGACTAATTATCAATTATCTATAAATAAGTACTAATTGCACAGTAAGATAAATATTTTTTTATCAGAATATTTTATCTTCTGTTTTAAATAATTGCATGATTTATATGTGCACTAGTTGCAGATTGTAGAAATAAGTAAAAAAATCTAATTTTGTGTATGGTTTTATTTTTATAGCGGACACGGATGTTTCTTTAAGAGGAAGTCTGAAGCCCTTCGAGAAAGACGGAGTTCAATATTTCTCAGTTGACAAAATTAGCGTGAAAAGTAGAGTAGGAAATGGGATAGTTAAATTGATTTCCAAAGACCCAAGGAACCAATTTGCAGGTATTTTATTTTTTATTCCAAATATAAGTAGGTAATGATGATACTTTTATTTTACAACAAATTAATTAGTCATCTTTTATTTTTGCGTTAAAACCATCCATAATTTATTTATAATATTCAAAATATTTTAGCGTTTCAGATTGAGACATCCATTTTCCTTAAATTTTTAATTTGATTTAATTTAATTACCGAATGTTTACGGCTCAATACTAATTACGAAACCGCCATTAATTGATTGGATCTTAACTAAACCATAATGTGGTTTCTTGAGCAACTTTCTGAAACACGTTTTTCTCTCTGACATTATAGTGATGCCATTTTCGGAAAAGCCACATTGTTTATTTACAGTGAAAATATCTGTCATAAAAAATAGGGTAACATTTATGTAAGAAATTATGACTATTTGCCATTTTGTAATAAAATAACGAAAGTAAGTATGATTCGAAGCAGAAAACAAAACGTTCAGTTTATTCCGTTCCGTTTGACGATGAGAGAAAGTTAAACGGGCTGTATCGTTTGCGGTAGCAATCAATGACCTTTTTCATATAAACAAAAATACAAATATTGCGAAAGCCAACAACAAAGAATATAGTAAATAATGAGACTTATGCCACCGTTCACTTCTTTAACAAATGCAATATACGTTTTACAATACATATACAGGGTGAGTTATTAAGACTACTGTGGCATATTCTTCCTGCGCCATTAATGATAAAAAAATAATTGATTAACACATACAAGGACACATGAGTGTCTATAATAAAACGTATATTAGGTGGTAGTGACCCAAAGTTATGCTTTATTGAAGAACATTCAGGATTTCTGTTTCAGTCCTCGTCCATCGATGAGTTATACGAGGATGAATCAAATATAAATAAGCCTTTGTTCACAAAACATTTATTTTGAAAATATTCACAAAAACACAAATTTATCGATTTTTCGACATATCCCCCTTGTTTGATTATACATTTTTCCCAACGGATTGGTAGTTTTTTCATCTCGTTTTCATAAAAAGAAGCAGGGCGGAAGTCTATCCAGTTGCCCAAAAACGCCTCCACATATTCATCAGTCTGAAATTTCTCGCCTCCTGGTGATTATTTGAGGGGCCCAAACATGTGGAAATCACAAGGGGATAAGTTTGGGCTATATGGATGGTGTTTCGACTGACTCTAGTGCATTTCACTGATTTGGGCCTGCGTTAAAGCTACGATGCGAACTCGAGCAGCTTTCTGATCTCCACTCAGCAACTTTGGGACTCATCTAATTTTTCGGAATCCCCAGTTTTTCATTATGATTGTGTCGACACTCCCATAGCTGATGCCGAGTTCAACAGATATCTGAAGCACAGTGGCGTGGTGGTACCCCCTTTTAAAAAGGTTTCTAACGCGTGCAATGTTAACCGGCGATATGCTGGTGCGCGGACGACGAGGGTGATTTACGTTTTCGACACTATTACGCCCTTCGTTAAATTATTTGCACCAAACTTTTACCGGTTGCCATGAAAGCGTTTCATTTCCAAACTGTGCTAGTAATCTGCGCAAAATTTCAGCTGGTTTCACGTTTTCACGTGTAAGAAACTTAATAATAATCCGTTGCGCAACACTGCTATGCATCTCTTTCTCACTTATTATGATAGCTACTAACCAAGCAAACAGAGCAATACGAGGAGTAGTTTCCGTGTCACCTAATATCCCCACTTCAAGTTGCTAACGCCTGTATGCCCCTTGAACAACTATCCGGCGCTCAATTTAAAAAGGCTCGTTTATATTTGATCCGCCCTTGTATCTTAAAAAAGTCCTTGGTTGAGGTGGTATTTGTTAGTTTAGGGATTAAGTTCTTTTTGCATTAATGATACAGAAATATTTTAATAATTATGAAATGCTCAGTCATGACAGTTTCTAATGCAAAAGTAAAAATTACTTAAATTTATAACTGTCACTAGGATTAGAAATTGTTTATTAGTGTAAACGTGGGAGAGTTGCCGCGGTTTTTAAAGAATATGCTATAACTGTAACAATTTATAATCTAACCTATCCTTAGCTGAAGATTTTAGACTAAATTTGAGAAAATAAATTACCAAAACTGAGTCTAAGTACTTTTCATTTGAAGTTGGACTAGTTCTGTGAAATTTAAATTTAATTCCTTCCTACACTAAGAAATATCTCTTTCTTAAGGACTTATCAAAAAGCCTTGATAAAATAATTAGAAAAACAATTTCCACTACAATTTTTATTTACTTTTTTGACAACAAAGGAACCATAGTGATGGTTTTGACAAACATTGCCTTAATTAAATGGTGAATGCCTGTTTCGAGGAACTATGTTCTGTGTTCTTCTTATATAAGGATAAGACATAGGAAATTTCAATATACCTTTAGAAACTAACCCTGTTTCAATTTTTTAACTTCTTCCCTAACTCCTCCTGAAGTGTCCTTTAGCACTAAGAAAAACCATCAAAAGTATTTGTCCGGATATGAAAAATTTTTTCTGATTTTTACATGAAATTTGATAATTTATTAAACCTTCATGAATTGTAAAAATTAATTTAGAAATTTTGAAATAAATTTCACCTGGATCTTCAACTGTAATGCGACTGATGAACTCTAAAAAAGTACCATGAGGAAAGTGAATTATAATTGTTACTCTGAAACAGACATACGAAAAAGAAATTAGTTATTCTAGCTAAAGAAACAGAAACATTTTGATTTTTAGCTATCACAACTACAAATAATTATTTGATGCTGCTAATCATTAAGTATTAAATTTATTCTTCAAGATATCTGAAGGAGTATTGTGGAACTAAACTTAAAAGCACTGAAAAAATTGAATGATTTGAAACTCCTCCAGATATTTTGATGTATAAAATTAGTAACGGTTACAGTGTATCGATTGTAGAATAGCTGAATTATTTATTTTGTATTTTTTTAGCTGATCTTATAACGACATTCTTCAACGAAAACCCAAGACGTGTCCTGGACGCTATTAACCCCATTTACGTGGAATCAGCTGCCCAGTTTTATGGTCAAATGTTCAACAGCATTCTATCAACAATACCAGCTAGTGAACTGCTTCCTGCCAAAAAATAAAACTTATTACAACGTGAACTGTTTAGACATTAGGTAGGTATTTTTACATAAAAACATAAAATGTATGTAAGTGTAGCTTGGTCCATGTGAAATCGATAGGTTTGGCTCCTGTTTTTGGAAGAAGCGGAGTGATAACACAAGTAAATCTAATAACTAATAATACTTAGTTGTATCTAGTATAATAAGTAATACGTATTGTAAATTTGACAGAATTTTTTGTTTGTTTGATTTGTACATGTGTAAATAAACTATTTTAATTATTATAACGACTAAATTTATCAAAATGTTTTTATACAATGAGTTACATCGAGTTTTGTACTGTTTGTGTGGATTGTAATATTAATACACATACAGAGATGCAAAAATGGGCTTTAAGGGTAGGTAATATACAAGAAGTTTCATTACTTAATAGAAAGACCCAAACGTGGATATAAAGGGGAATGTAGAAAAAATGTATTACAATGAAGATTATAAGCTGATTGAGGCTTTGATGCCTGTCGGAAATACTACATCGATAACGTGAAGTTCCTGGGGACGTCCCTTGTGGTAGGGGACGAAACGTCGAATACTTTTGACACCCTTATGATCTACCATAGGAATTCCATCTATAATACGCGGTTAGAATCCGAAAATACAGTTTCTTCAATGAATATTTTATTTTTGGCATTATTCTAGAGTTGATACATAAAACGAATTCCCCTGAGTCCACTGACAGATTATATTTTATACCCACTTTTAACTTTGACCCTTACTATTTTTTTTTCAATATAATATAGATGAAGTTTTTACTTGTTGTAACTCCATAATAAAATTTAGTAAAACACAATTTTGGTTACAAAAAGAAATATTTCTTCCACCTGAAGAAACCACAGTGTGGCGAAATAATTATTGTGGATTATTTTACAATAAAAAAATATTTGTAACCAAAAATGTGTTTTACTAACTTTTATTTTATTTTTTCAGTTTGTTATAGCAAATACAACGAATTATGAGGAGACATACATTAATTCATAAACCTATATTTGTAATGTGTGTAAAAATGCTAGAGTAGTAGGGAAAGTTTGAATACAAAAAAGTCAAACTTCCTAATAGTCCGGTCAATTTTGACATTCGAAGCTACATAAATTCCCACCAAGCTGAAAATCAGTAAGATCGTTTAAAATATTATTAAAAATAAAATTTGAAAGTTCCCCATCTTTCCCCTGTATGGAAAAAACAATTCAAGGTCAAAGGTCAAACAGACGAGTTTTTCGCGATTTTCAGCAAAACGGTAAGTTTTATCATAAAACTATTTCAGACAAAAATTGTAGATCATAAAATTATCTATAAAATATGTATCACTATTTTTTTTCCTAAGAGCCACCGTTTCTGAGATATCAGGTTAAATGAAACCCAGTCACTTATTTTATACGCCAGTGTAACCTCGAGACATCTGTCTCCTGTTCAATTGTATGCGTGGCTAGGGTCTTATACCTGCTTTATGTCAGTGTGCCCAATAAATGAAATAATGTTAGTCACAGGGTTGCCAGATTAGGGAATTTTCCCCAAAAAATAGGGGATTTTTTTCTTTTGGGGTATTTTTTGGGGATATATTTTTCAGGAAAATTCTTCTGAGGAAAAATTTTCCTCTACAATCTTTTTTCTATTTGCACTAAATATTTTCTAGTTCTTGGGGATTTATTTGTCACAAAGCTTATTTTGGGGTATTTTAGAGATACATATTTTATAGATAATTTTATGATCTACAATTTTTGTCTGGGGTAATTTTATGATAAAACTTACCGTTTTGCTGAAAATCGCGAAAAACTCATTTTTTTGACCTTTGACCTTGAATAATTTTTTTTCCATACAGGGGAAAGATGGGGAACTTTCAAATATTATTTATAATCATATTTTAAACAATCTCACTGATTTTCAGCTTGGTGGGAACTTATATAGCTTTACTCTTATTTTTTGGTCTAATTTGAGCGGACGAAAATTAATAGAGTAAAAGTCTATCTATTTCTTCTAACCTTACTAAAAGTATTTAAAGGGGTCATTAGAAAGAATAAATAAATGCATATTTTTCTATTATTTCAAAATTGTTCGGTATTTTTTGTTTTAACTAAAATTGCAGGTATTTATTTTTCTTTTCGGGATATTTTGCAATCAAAATTATTGTTTTACGTATATGCTATTAGTAATAATTCAAACCTTAGTTATCGATTATGTTTATTTCATATTTTGTTTAATAAATTAACATATGATGGCGATGCCGTAGTCCTTTTCTATTGCTTACGGTAATAATTATATAACTATCTCTGAAGATGGCATGATCGGTCCACTTTCAATTTTATAGTGGGTACGTATGTTGACTGGTTTTTTTCTTTTATTGGAATGTGATAACCCGATAGCAAACTAGTTTTTACATTCAGTCGTTTTCATAAGATTCCATTGCTTTCCATAGCTAGTTAAACAGACATAAAAATGTTTAACGTAGGTACCAGAGAAAAATATTATATATATATATATGAAACTGATCCGATTTTCCTAATTATCTAATTATGTAGCTATACATAGCACGATGAAATTGAAGTTTGTGAACGTTAATTGCTACTATTTATAAGTAAAATCAAGCACCATTCCCAATGTGCCTTCTTCATCAAATTCCACCGTTTTGGCAAAATTAAAAGGTAAATCATATTAGTTTTAATCGTTTGAAATATAGATTGAAGTAAACGTTGCATTTCCATTTTTCAATATACATTACATAGATAGATGCATTAAAATATTGCTCAATAATAAGTAATTGAATTGTCATGTTTTCATTAACATATTGTCTTACAATTAGGCAATTGCGACGAAGATAACCGCATTTCCCTTTTAAGTTATGGCCTATAACTTATCGAAAATTTTTATTTCCTCACGTTAACGTAACATTTTTTGATTTTTATTGCAAAGAAATCTACAAAATAATAATTAACTGCATTAATTTTTAAATCGGTATGCTAGTTGGGTCCTTTTAGTAATTTATTCTGGTAATATTATTTTAAATTGACAGCGTTCTTCGGTGAACCCGGCTAAAACCTCTTCAGATCACTGGATTACCTTTAACTGTCTGACAATGAGTATAAAATGAAATTCACTTGCTGGAACTATTTTATCAAAATCGTCATACCACGGTCATCCGGATGATGGTATATAATTTGTTTTTGTAAACAAACTGAGCCGGTTTTGAAAGGAAACTTCCGCAATTAATCGTCGTACGAATTAAGCTTTTGGTCTTGTTTAATAATTAATTATCTAGAATTTTTAATTTTAATGAACGATCAAGTTAAGCCAATTAAAGTAATTATTTTACATACCTAAAAATATACTTAAGTTATAGGTACATTTTAATTTTAGTACAATTATAAAAAGAATTAAACTATTTTTGGTACAGTCTTTATGAAGCTGCATAATTAAATCAATTCAGAAATGTAAACTGTAAAGATCTCAAAAAAAAAATGCAAATTTGTGTTTTTGAATTGCTCACTCTGGATTATTAAAAAAAAAAGGGAGGGGTTGTCCCTGAACAGGGGTTCAATGGAATTCTTTTAAACTACATACCTGTCAAATTTTAGATATAAAAGCCTCGATTATAACAAATTTTAACATTCTGAATTCGAATATCACATTCGGTTCGATATTTATTCATAATCTTTGTATTTCAAGTGCTTCTGAAAAAAAAATTAATTCTATGCTCTTTTCAAGCATTTCAGAGTCTGTGGAATTGACTTTTTAATCATTAAAGTAGTCAGTTGAACATTAGTAACAATAGTCAAAGTCAAATTGGTCAACTTTCCACCTCCTTGAGAAAGAACTGGGCATAGTATCGAAAAACCTCATTGTAACCCTACTTGTGGACACTCCCTCCAATCATTTCCGCAATAGTTTTGTTCAAGTATTTCAAAGAAGTCAAAATCAAAGTAATAATTGAACAGATGTTATCACAAAAGAGTAATTACTTAATCTCTACCTAATTTGCCAATATGAATTCAAAACTCATAGCTGTTAAGGGGTTAAAAATCTTTAATTATTCAAAAGCAACCTTTCGCCTTGTAGTGTAAGGTTTTTAAGGACAAGCTTTAATATACAACTTAAAAAACGTATTTTTGAAAGGCGAAACGTCGGAGGTTGGTTTTGAATAATTAAAGATTAAAAGGTTTTGATCATCAATAGGTAAATGTGCATTTTATAAAGGTTGAGTCAAATTATAACATCCAATAAGAGATTTGACATTATCCTTATTGTTTGTAGCATTTTAGGGACAATTCAACCAAAATTTAAATATATATTAAGGCAATCGTACGTAGAAGTCTTTTCATTCGTTATTGTAAATATTTTTTCTGGTTTATTTTAGATTCAAGTTTCAAAATTCAATATTTGGAAAATATTCATCATATATTCTTTCGTTTATGTTGCCAAAGGGAACGAGTGGGAATGTAAACATCTGGAAAACTTCTAAAAAGTAAGGATCTTGTTCGTTTTTATGACCAAAGGCAGTAGGAGATAATATAATAATAATATAATTTTTTATAAACACATTTATTAGCAACTAAATAAATAATTCAATAAAAAAAATATCTAGTCATCGAATAGTTCATTTATAGAGAATCTATCAAAGACCCGGAATATTATTCCATCGACGACAGCTTTGACGGTATCGTCAACAACAGGTTTGAATTCCTTCATAACTTCATCGATGTTTTCGTTTAATACCTGGTTAGTGGATTCTGTCAGATCATCTCTTCCTTCGAATAGATTTTTGAATCCAAGTTTTGTCACTCTGTAATTTAAAGCTTCGGTGGCACGTTCGAGTTTGTAATGTTCTTTTCCATTTTTCTGATGTTTAATGAGTTTGTATTCAACTGTGCTTTCAATATTTGCTGAAAGAGGTGCAAGAATAAATTTAACTTTATTAATTGGAAACACTCTATAGTACAAGAAAAGGGTCGTTAGTGATTCTGTAAAGTGTAGAATGAATTTTTATACCAAATATGAATATCGTCATTAAAAAATTAATTCAGATTGTTACTCATCTCAATTTTTCTATAAGTTACTTGGCAAAGTTGCTAAGAGGCTTGAAGAAGAACAAATAGATATTTTTATTAGTATTGTCACTCAAGAAAGGAAACTCAATAAGGAACTTACTTATATTAACTTCTCCTGGTCCACTTCCCTTAAGCTGAAGGATCAGGATTTGTCCGTTCAATTCATACTTAGCCTTGATATGTAAATAAGGGATAAAGACCTGAACATCGATTTTATTTCCTTTGATGTCAACGTTTAGTTTCTTGATTTCAAAGCTCGTTGGATTATAAACGTGAATGTCTTGGAATTTAGCTCTGAGACCGTCTGGGTTGGGGGATTTCAGTTCAGCTTGAGGAATCACTAGAGGTTCTGCAGGAGGTACTCCCAGTTCGGGGATGCCCTTGGCAAAACGAGACCTGAGGGTGTTTATGTTTTCAGCGATACAATTGCCAAGTTGTGGATCAGAAATTTTACACTTGTGTACGAAGTCAGCTAAAAAAAAAATAGAAAAAATTAACATTGTTTCTATTATAGATAATTAATAACTTTCTAAACAATTATTTCTTAATGCATAAAATAATTTGTAAATATTCAAAATGCGACGTAATTATTATATTAATTAGAAAAATTGTAATAAAAACAGTCTATACACAGTTGCTTATATCTCGACAAAATTAATTACAACTACAATAGGTAATAATTTTGTCGTAATAACATAGTATTTTTATAATTAGTTTTCACTACATTTGGTAATCAATAATTGCAAATAATTTGTCTAAAATGTAAAGTTGGTAGTGAGTTAACAATGACTGCTACAAATTAATAAGTAAGTAGCTTAATAGTAGAAAAGTAATGGGATACTTTCATTCTATTGAGAGATTATCATGCTCATTATAAACGTTTCTAATAAAATGTTTTTGCTAGAAGGTATGTGGGAGAAGAAATCTATAAATAATTATTTTCACTTAAATGAAATAATGAAACTGGATGACGAATGTTATATAGGTACTTATCATTTTGGTGTTTTTTATTAGAAAAATTACCTAATTATGAAACAATTAATATTTTGTTTTCGTTTATTGTCTATTTAATAAAAATTCACTTGTTGTTGAAACTTTGTAAATTGAAATCTTAAGGTGTAAGAACTACAAAATTTAAAGAACCATTGTGGGTTTGTTTAATTTCTTTAAAACAAAAACATTTATAAAGAATACGTTTAATTTTTTTTTAATCAACAAAGGGATTCATAATTATTACAAAACAAGTTTTTCGTTAAGGAAGATTTTCACTATTCTTGGAAAGCCATCATGGGGTAGTTCTGATTTTAATATGGCGTAAAATAATTGATAAAAAATATGTAAATGTGTCTATATTTAATAAAAATGGCTGCATTGATCCATTATTCTGTAATTGAAAGTTTTTTGTAACTGAAGATAAGAGTCAAAAAGAAGTTGTTTTGATTTTTACAAAGAAAAAACAATTTATAAGACTTTTGTAAATGTGATTAAATTATCTGAAAATGATCATAAACCTTCATAATTTCTTAATTATGAATTAATAGTTACTGAAAGTTTTTACTATGTTTGGAGAGTCATTTTGGGGTTGTTTTGTAAAGAATAATAAATTTATGAAAAATAATATAACGACACTTTTATATTTTCTGAGGATCGACTTTTTAGGATTTGATTATTTCACACAATCTTACACTTTTTTTTTCAAGAAACTGCCCCTGCCAAATGCAACTGGAAAGTTGATGTTTCATTGTATAGAACGAATTATTTTTAAAAATAATACTGGTGTTTGGTAAAATTAATTTGCAAAACACCTTTAAATGCAATAAAAAAAATGTTTAAAATAACTTACGCAATTTTCTTGAAGAAACTACCCCGGCGAGTGCCGTAACAAAAAGAACTATGAACTTCATTTTTTGTTTTCGTTTGCTGTAACTTCGCACCAAGTACGCACAATTCTGAACTGATGTCTTCAATCAAGGGGAGTGAGTTTTTATACACTGAGCACACTCTTGATCTTGAATCGAAACTGTTTACCTCGATTAGGTTTATTGTTAGTATGGTATATAATATTAATCGTGCTACATAAGGACACAAAAATTATTCCATGAATACATTCTCGAAGATGCTGTATAGGTATCTGTATTTACATGTATGTATTTATGTATAATTTGGTTCCATTCCTGACCATATTTCAAACTTTTTTTTTTCTTTTTCCGCAAATTAATAAGGGCCAAGGACAAAATGACAGCTTCTTCCGTTTACCACGATCGCAGTATCGCTGTCATAATAATAAATAGTGAGAAAATAATTAACGATGTTTTCAAATTAGTCTTAATTTTGCAACATGAATATTAAACTGTTTATTTCAAATGGCGTTGTATAAAAATGTTGTAAAGTTATATTTCAATTTTTCTAAAAATGAGGACTATTTGATTGATTTTGCATTTAATTATTTCAAGTTGATATGAATATTATTTATTTTATTTTACTATTTCTTTGTTTCCCAGAGATTTAAAGAATCACAATTTCGCATTTTTGACCATTGTTCATTTATTTAAATAAATTCATTGTTCATCTAGATTAGTTTCACTTGGCTCCCTAAAATATTTTTCTCCTATAAATTTTCAAATTACAAAAAAAAAAACAAAAACCTTATTTTTAAAAACTAACGTTTGCTTTTTTGTGTAGGTTCATGTTCTTGAATCAGCTGCTGCTGCAGTTAAAACTTTGAGGAAGAACTTATTCAACAAAATGTGCACTACAAGAAGTTTTCTTAGTTCATTGGAGAGCAATTACTTAAATAAGTGCTAAAAATGAAGGATATAGCCGTAAGTCAATACGTAATTAATTTTAAATTGCACATATTTACCATAATATTATCCTTATTTATGCAAAGTTACCTTTAAAACATTAAAATTTGTGTTCCTGTTTACGTTTGAAACGATTTTCTTGATTTTGTAATGGATCGTTAAAGGTTTTTCAATAGTGGAAAATTTTAAATATATCCGGAAGAAATATGCAGTTGTTAGGTGCTAAAATATTTCATTACCTGAACCATAAAAGGGTTGGTTTGAGCATTAATAGACGTTTATTTAATGTAAATTAATTAATTTTATTTGCTACATAAACACTTCATTTTATTGCTTTAGATAAAATATTACCATACGAGAATGGAAGTGGTAGAACATAAAATGTGCGTGAATTTACATAAATAGTGATTTATTGACAGACTGTGAGAATTGAAGAAAATTTAAAACGGCATATTACAAGAGAGCCATAAACTAGTAAAAAATTATTACGATAAATTGTGAACAAAGTTTTCTGTTGTCTAAAAACGTATTGAAGTTTTCAACAATTTTTCACACAATAAAACATTAAATTAATAGATGGGATAATGGTTACAACATATTAAAGAGACAATTTTCTTTTAATGAGGAATTATAGCATATGACATTTACAAGTTGAGGGTCGTTTCTTAAATACAGCTTATATAGTAGGTTAAATTAAAAAATATGCAATCCCCATGCTTATGAAAGAAGTTCCGTATTAGAATCGTTCAATATTTACATGTGTAAGATATTTGAACTTTGCTTATTTATTTTTCATTTCTTTGGATTGGAGTAGTTGATCAATTTGTAGATCTATAAAAAAATCATTATTTCAGTATTAATTAATTCTTGAACTCTGTAGGCCGCAAGGGCAACCTTTGAGGAGTATTTAAAGATTCTTAAATTTTTCCTGCCTCTGGAAATTTAATTTTTACTTTATCCTTCAGGAAGCCACATTTGCATTAAAGAATGTGAGTTCAAGTTATTTTAGATTAAATTATTTGAAGTACAGGCCAACAGAAATAGCTTGGCCGTTGCAATCTGAACGCCCACTGGTGCGCGATGGACACAGCTGATATTGTAGTGGGGACAGTCCATTTAGTATTCGTACTTCGATGAAGCACATAGCGTTGTATGTAAACCCGCCCCGTATTATAAAAAAAAAAACATTTAATCAGAAACTTCAACGATAGGGACAATTAATAATTTTTTTCACCTAATTTTAAATTTTATTTAGTTTATAAAAGGTCGTGCAACTTTTAGCAAATACTTTTCATAATTGGTGAGACACTCTTAAAGGAAAGCGGACAAATAAAAGAAACACTTAGGAATACATATTTATTCTATAAACTTAATTAGTCAATGTTTCTTTTATTATTTTATTATTACTATTATTATAAATATTTTAATATCAATAATAGCTGAGCTGAATACATCGAAATATTTATTTATTTATTTAATATTATTTACAGATTGATGTGCGTTTACAACTGTAATTATTTAATTTAATTACTTACTAAAATCAGTATTCTGAGGAAGAAGTGATTGTTGAAATAACAATACTGGGTACTAAATTAACCCCATTCAAATAATATTACATATTTAAAATACCATATGGGAATTCTGCTTCATTTAAAGTGCATTACCACTTTTCGTGTAAATATTACTAATACCATTACGACACCCTGGGGTGAGTTTACTTGTACCATACGGGCCCGATTTGAAACACGGTACAAACGCCGAGCGGTAAAATGCATCTTTTTCCTTCCGAATGCGCTTTCTTTCTATCTTTTACGACGTTCGCTCGAAGTCTGAGGGCCCACCTTATTTCTGTTGACCTGTACCTATTGGTACTTACGGGGTCTCAATAAATTCCATGCTTCTGATAATTTGACCTTAGGTTATGATTATTTTATATCAAATTATTTGATATATAGTTAACAAAAATATCCTCAAAATTGTAATGACCCTTTCTTTCAGGAAAGCATCTTTGAATTAAAGGTTGTGAACTCGATTTATTTTACTTTAAATTATTTAGGGTGTATTAGGTAAAAAGGTACTCATAGGATTTCCAAAATTCGTAACCTTAGAAAAATAAAAGCGCTCAATAGCTTTTTGGACTATTCGTAATAGTTAAAACAATGGCGATTTTCCATCGTGGTCATTTGGTTAATGACCTACTTTTCATTAACTTCATTTTTTTTGGACAATTAGTTCTTACTAAAGGAAGATAGACACCTCTTTATAAATAAATGAAAACCTTTTGATTTACTTAAATTAATTAAAACGCAAATATCTATTATATATACATAGATGGATCAAATATAAACGAGCCTTTGTTCATAAAACATTTATTTTGAAAATTTTCACAAAAACAAAATTTTCTCTATTTTTCGACATATCTCCCTTGTTTGATTATACATTTTTCCCAACGGATTGGTAGTTTTTTTATCTCGTTTTCATAAAAAGAAGCAGGGCGGAAGTCTATCCAGTTGCGCACAAACGCCTCCACATGTTCATCAGTCTGAAATCGCTCGCCTCCTAGTGATTCTTTGAGGGGCCCAAACATGTGAAAATCACAAGGGGATAAGTTTGGGCTATATGGATGGTGCTCCGACTGAGTCTAGTGCATTTCACTGATTTGGGCCTGCGTTAAAGCTGCGATGCGAACTCGAGCAGTTTTTTGATCTTCACTCAGGAACTTTGAGACTCAACTAGCTGAAATTTTTCGGAATCCCCAGTTTTTCGTTATGATTGTGTAAACACTCCCATAGCTGATGCCGAGTTCAACTACAGGTATCTGAAGCACAGTAGCGTGGTGGTCCCCTTCAATAAGGTTTCTAACGCGTGCAATGTTAACCGGCGATATGTGGTGCACGGACAACGGGGATGATTTACATTTTCGAGAAGATTACGCCCTTCGTTAAATTCTTTGCACCAAACTTTTACCCGTTGCCAGGAAAGCGTATCATTTCCGAACTGTGCTAGCAATCTGCGCAAAATTTCAGCTGGTTTCACGTTTTCACGTGTAAGAAACTTAATAATAATCCTTTGCGCAACGCTGCTATGCATCTCTTTCTCACTTATTGTGATAGCTACTAACCAAGCAAACACAGCAACGACGAGTCGTTTTTGTGTCACCTAATATCCCCACTTCAAGTTGCTAACGCCCGTATGCGCATTGAAAAACTATCCGGTGCTCGTTTATATTTGATACGCCCTCGTATAAGGTAAATTGATTGCATTGATTGCAGTTATGGTTTAAATTCTTAGTTAGCATAATGCTGACGACTACTAAATTGAATTGAAAGAAGCTATGAGCCGCCACTGATCTTTAAGCGATTGGTAAATCCTGCATTGTCAAATTTTTTTTTAATATCTAAACAGCTCTTGGTTGGACCTTAACCACGACTCTAAGTGATTCTTTCAATTAATAAATGTGTGTCGGGGATTTCTTGTATTTTAAAAATTCGATTTGATTTAACAAGGCCGCCTGATAAAGCCTTTAACGAATTTCATACGATAATATTATTAGGTGGGTGCCGAGTCGAAAAGGTTATAACTGGCATAGCAAATATTGAACTGTCGGCGTCGGTGCCCTTGTGCAGAATGCTCATCATAATCATCATCATCATCATCAGCGGAAGTAAATGTAGCAAATCGACCTCCGCTGTATGTATAGGTACACAGGATTTTTCCTCAACCCATTAAACATTTTTTTGCGACGAGGCTGAAGATCTTTCAGGTACATCAAGTCGTCAATTCTTACCGAAGGTAAAACACCGGCGACTTTCAAATAAAAAGTCACATTTAAATTGGTTTAAGTACTTACTCATATACATTATTCGTATTTATTTATGTTTGAATAAAGTATATAAGGAAGTCTGAAGTTTTCCTATTATGTCTATCGTGTATCTATTGTTTTCCTAGCCATATATAGAGTGGCGTAAAAAGTTTTAGGGTTGAAGGACACTGATCTTGTTTTGGTTTTTATTTGTCGTAAATAGTTCAATAACTTTGTGTAAGGAGTTGTAACTGTAACATTGAAAATCAAGTTTATCGTAGTACAAAGGATTAAGAGGGGCATCAAAAGGATGTTTAAGGTTTATTTTTTAAATAAATTAGTCTTTTTTATATTGGGTATATTGTGGCACCGTAAAATTAATATAATTAAGTAATTATTAATTAATTATATTTCGCTTTTTGAAGCGGTGTTTGTTTTTGATGAACTTAATGATATAAACTTACAGGTGTTTTAGAATCTCATGAGCGTTGACCTTGAGATGCGCAGAGACAAAACTAAAAAAAAACTAATTTATTGTATCTATAGTTGTTTAGCAATTAGCAATTACAAATTTTATAGGTACTCAATTGATCAAAATTTTATGTTAATTCTATTTTCCATTCCTTTCCCACAATTAATCGAATGGATACAAACCAACCCGCAACGTGGACGTCGGATATGAGTACTATAGCCATGAAGAAGACTTTGATCTAGAGCGAAACATTTGCGTTATTTTCACATTTTGATGCTCTTCTTTGGCTTACTTTTTTTTTTAATTAAAATCTTATCTGTATTGCTCGCTTTTACAGAAAGCGATGGTTTTTTTTCGGAGCACCCTGTACAAACGCTTTTATAAGTATTTATACCTAAGTAACCTTACAATAAGAACATTACCTACACGAAATTGAACTTGACCACGTTTACAGAATTATAATTGGACGTACTGGCAGCTGTTTATTAGGTACTTATTATTTATTAATGGAGTATAACATAATGTGACGTCACCTTGAGTTCACGGTTATTACAATTCGGCTTTTGTTGCTGATTATTAAATTGTTAATAATTTCTTTTATATTAGTATGAGTTCGAGTGTTCGTTTTGTTTTCGTAGTGGAGGGGAAGTCTTTAAAAAATGGTTAATAGTTCAAGAGACCCTGCAAATGGATAGTAGAACAGAAAAATTTCGGAAAGTGTAGATGATCTCTCCGAACTATTGAGAAATTGAGTTTAGTTTTATTTTAATATTATGAAATGGTTTTGAATTTTAAATAAGTAGAAATAAAATTAGTATTTTGCTCAGTATATGTGTTAAGTTTGATGCATTTCGTGAAAGGGTAGGGGTGCAAAATAACAGAGCAATGATTCAAACACGAATTTCAAGAAGATGGTATGTATACTAAGCCCAGAAATATAATAGAATTTACCGGTACATTTTGTAACTTTACTACTTTTTATAGCAACCGTATCGCAGGAGATTTTTTGGATGTCGAATAAGTAGCCGAAAGGATTATTCTGGTAAAATCAGGTTTTTGATTTGATAGCTAGTACCTAACAGATGATTCTGGTGCATCAAAAACATTTTATAAATGACGAAGAATTGTTAACTGTAAAATTAAAATTGTTATTTCACTTTTTTCAACTTTTTTTGCTTTAATATCTGTTTGAAATAACTTAATTTATGTTTAATCCTGACCTGAGGACCCTCGCAAGGTATCTATACAGCAAAGTCATAAATAATGTACCTACTGTGGTTTTGGTATATTACATTGTTAACTGTAGATTTGTTATATTCTCCGGAATCTACTCTACTTCTGAGGTAGCTATATCTAAGTCATGCATGGCTCTCATCATCACAAGTTTGTTAATTCAAAGAATTTTTAGACATTCATCTTAGGGTAGTTGTCAATACATGTTGAAACTTATCCATAATGTATAAATTAAGACACAAAAACAGTTTCAAATAAATTAATTGTATTCACAACAATATCGTTATACTCATCACCTGATGATGCCACTGTGTGGCGAAACGATATTGTTGTGAATGCAATTAATTTATTTGAAACTGTTTTTGTGTTTTAATTTTTACATTAGACATTCACCTTCCTCCCTCTCTGTCCTGAGAGAATCTTTTTAATTTCTAAAGATTAAAACTTCCCACGTTTATAATTGGGTATCTACCATCTAAAATTTAACCTGGGTCGTCCTCTGTCCCCTTTTATTCCAGATTATGTTTCTAGTATGTCTTCAGCTAACTGTAACCATACACACTTGGTTTTAAGATGATTGGACGAGAGGAAAGATTAAAAATGAGGTAAGCAGCATGGTGCATTTCAAATTAATAATTGTAACAATAACTAATTGTAAGATTGTACAGTAAATTAAAACATTGAACAGAACCTACATAGAGATTGTTAATAATGTAATTATATTTATTTTTATTTATTTTTTCATATAAAACAATGTAATTTAACTTTTAAGTAACTAACACAACTTGAGTTTGATTTTATACTATTAATTGTAGTTGCTGAGGAAGCTATAAATAAATAGCGAAACGTTCAACGAAATTTTAAATAGTTTTTCTTCGAACTTAATATTTTTGTCCAATTCCCTATTATCAAACAATTATGAAGTTGATTTAATTTTGAGACTATTTTGCATACCTAGGTATTACTTTTGAATAATTAGTGGCAGAACCTTTAACACCTTTAACACATGACACAAAGATTATATTATTACGATTTGCAATGTTAATGGCAAAATCCAAACACCTCGTTTGAAAAAATTGTTTTTCGTTCTACGCTGTCAATTTGGAGAGGAAATTGCAATTTATTGTTCCATTAATGTATAATTCTGCAATCAATTTTTTTGGGAGATTATTTATAATTGTACCTACTAATTCCAAGGTTATATAATGATATATTACCAAGTACCCATCTTTATTTTGGTTCTTAATCGACTTAAAAAAAGAAACACGTTCTCAATCCTGCAATAGGTAATACTTTTTGCTTTATATAAAGGAATATATTTCAAGAAAATCTAATTACGTATGCCACAAGTATCCCAATGAGCACTGCTTCTTAGAAACAATAATTGTCTCTATAGCTTGTTTATAGGTATAAATATGTTTTACATAAACTTTATATATAAATATTCAAAACTAAATAAATTTTGAAAAAATATAGCTGTTTAAAAGTCCATTAGGATTATTTAATTAATCTTGGTTTTATAAAATGTTTTAATAAAAAAAATATTACAAAACTAATGTATTCAAAATATTGTTACGTAATTTACAATATCACGTATTTTTCTCTCAAACACTTTTATTAAATTAATATTTACACAACAACGATTCAGTAACTATTTCGATAGCAACAACAATTCAATAGCTATTTCGCTTTTTAATCGCTTTTCTTCACTTCGAACTTATCTCTGTCACTCTCTTCTATCAAAAACTGTCAAACTGTCCAACGCTGTTCCTTATAAAGTATTATGGACATTTCTAGATGACTTTCGAAACGTCCAGCAACTCTTGAACCTTCTGGAACCCGTCATAGGTAACGTTCATTCAAATTTCACAGTCGGCGAATGTCAACGTCATTTAAAATGACACGTCCGTCACAATATGTACATTAATAATAAACAAATTTAGATAACAGGTCAATTAGCCGCCCCCATGTCCATTAATTTATTAAAATACTGTAAGTTTTACTAATATTGACGTTACATGTGAATGATGGTAATAATACATAATTTTAATTACAAGTGCATTGATAGAAGCTAATATAACAACTCCATTTGGTTAAGTAGGTATTTGTATTTTTGTTAATTCTTATTCGTCTATTAAGTCATTTACCGAAAATCTTCGAAAAACTCTCGCTATTAATATCTGGAAAATCGCTAGGGCAGTTTCGTCAAATCCTGGTTTAAACTCTTCCATAATCGTATCGATATTATCGTTGATCAGTTTATTTGTAGAATCAGTCAGTTCGCTTCTGTCAGGGAACAAATTGTCGAAATGAACGTCACTCACTTTATAACTCAGAATACTTGTCTTCTTTCTTGGATCAATATATTGCCTTCCTTTCCTCTGGAAAGGTACTAAGTCATATACTGCATGAACCTTAAGGTTATCTAAAAAAATGGAGTTGTAATTAATTGGAAAACTACAATTATTAACGATTTTTAATTAAAAATTGTAAGAAAACGGCAAATGATGCATCAAATATCACAAGGAAGATAGATTTAACTTCGGTAGGAAGAGGGTTTAGCAAAATTTTATCAAAATCTGTTAAGTGGTTCAAACGCTATATGCTAATGAAACGTTTGGTATTTTTTAGCTGAAACTAACTCTTGTAGCAAAGGTGGGCGTATATACGTTAATAAGTTCTGTTAGAAATAATATTTTTTTATCTATAAATGTAAAGGGTTTAACAACACTGTTAAAAAGATTAACTTGATTCAAGAAAAAAAATTTTGAATCAGGAAAATCATGCTGAAGAATTTAATTCTCTTGAAGAAAGTAAAACGATTGTTGAATCAAGATTTTTTCTTGGTTTAAACAACATTTTTTTTAGTCCAAGAACTTTTCTACTTAATTCACGAGAATGAAATTTTTCACAATGTTTTTTTTTTGGTTTAAATTTTTTTGTCAAATTAAATTAATATTTCTCAGTGTAAGTGAAATATCTCTGAAATTACGAGGTTTAGGCATAAAATATTAAAAAGAAACATTAAGCAAAATTAACGCACCATTCCAAAAACTCAATTTGAAAAAATGGCGAAATCGCTCTTTGAAGGTTGCTCAATTGACTGCACCGTAAAAAACACCCTGTATAATAAAATTATGATTTTATTATTTTTTAGGTTTAGTACATCCGTTGGCAGCATAACTACTAAATATTTCATCTCAACTAATCGTAATACTCGTGCATTGAACTAAAAAGCCAAACACTGTTGCAACCAATTTTTTTACATTTTCATTATTAACTCAACAATGCAACATCCAAACCCAAAAATCTTTATATCATTGAAAAGACAATTTTAAGTAGATTATGAAAAACAAATAATATACAGGGTGTTTCATTTAAAAAAAATATGTTGGAACGTGCTCCGATTTAGTGATTCACCCTGTATATGTCAAACTATTTTTAAAATATGCGTCTTTTGATACTGTATCATTCTCATAAAAAAAAATTCTCCAATCTGATTTAATAAAGGCCATATTGACCTTTGACGCACTAATGAGCAACCCTGTATACTCACTTTTTGGCTTAAAATGCATCAGTTTAAATAAAAAAAGAACAATTTTCCAACTTACTGATTGCTGCTTGAAATGACCCATTTCCTTTGAGTTGAAGGACCAGTATTTGCTCCATCATTTGATATTTAGCCTTTACGCCAATCCTTTCTGCCGATATATCTCCTGTAATGCTATCAAATTTACTGGTCACAGTTAAATTATGTATCTTGAACGTGGTGCTATTTGTGAGCTCTAGATTTTCGAAAATTATGTTTCTTATCTGAGCTTTGGGTATGATAAGAGGTTCCATGGGCGGGATCGCCATTTCTGGAATACCTTTTGCCAAATATGGGCGAAGTTTTTCAACATTGTCCCAAACACACTGGGATAACGATGGACTTGAACGACTACATTTTGTGAGATAAGAAGCTACAAGAAAAAAAAAACGAGAATATATTATGTTTTAGTTTAAAAGATAAACGATGAACTTTCTTAAGCTACTAAACTAAAATTACTAAAATTAATTTAAAAGCAAATATGCAGATATATAGTTGAATTTAAAAATTTTATACAGAAAAAACTTTGTTTGAAAATATGTAAACTTTCTTTAATAATGAATAAAAAAATTTGTTTTTGTTTGAATAGAATATAAAAATATTTTTTATACTTTTTCGATTTAATACTCATATATTTTATATTTAAATACACTTACGCAATTTTCTGGATTGCACTGTTACACTTAAACTAAAAACAATAAAGACAAACACCTTCATAATTCTCTACTTTACTCTAAATTATTCTCTATGCGTTTTAGACGCTTCCTTCACCTTTAAAGTTAATTTATTAAATGTTACCATAATGTACAACTTTTGTGATTTAGTAAAAGAATCAATTTAAAAGTGATTAACTATTTTTGACTAGGTTATATTTTAATGACGGGCTATTTAGATATTAAGCCATTTCAATACGTCGTAATAACAGTTACCATCAGCTTTGGTAGGTATTTAAGAAAATTGAACAATGAATAAATATAGAAAGTAAGTTAACAATTATTTAATTGGATCGTTTTAGCCTAATAATAATATTCTAGAAGGTTTAGGAATGATAGAGCTTCTTAAGCATTTTTAGTAAACCTTATCAATAAAGTTCATTTATAATATTTGGCTAGAAGTTGATAAATATTTTTTCAAATACAATTATTAATAGGTATATTGTTTTGAAAATGGAATTAATTATTGTTTTATTTTAATTAGGGAGTTAATTAACGAAATAGTCAAAATAAACTAATTTACAATTTATCTTAAGATAACGGTTGTTCACAGTAACTATAAAAAAGTCGTTATAAAACTGGTATGAGCAATGATGTTAATTTTAACAGTATATTTGTACAAAAGCAAAAACAACTCTCAACACTCAGGACCCAGTGTACTTATGATTGCATAAGTTGTTTATTTGCCAGTGTTTCTTAATGTTTAGGGTCCTGCAACCAATCAGGATAAGTTCTAGTTTTCTTTTCTTTAAGAAGGATGTCTGCTATTTCTACTGAGGACCGACTCAACATTATGAAAATATCTTGAAGGCAGATTTTGGTGAGTATCTTAAATTAAATCAATTTTGATGCTTATTTATCACAAAGTCATCAATCTGAAGGCTGCATCTTTAGACCTTCACTCTTTCCTATTCTGGAGGTTATAACATCCCACACCTTTAACAGTAACCTACCCTTGGTTCTCCCTTGTTTCTCTTTACTAATGTTTCTGCTTCTAATACACTCCTCAACAGACCTTCAAGAATTTTAAGGAGTCATGGGGGTCCATCCTTTCCCTCCTTTTTCCTTAGGTGTTGACTTTTGTAGTGTCCTTCTACCTTTTCTTTTCTTTTTCTAGCTTCTTCCATTTATTACTCTAATTGTTAAGAGTCGAACTAGTTTAATAGTTAGTAAGTATACACAGATAGGGAACTTTTGATTTATTTATATAAAAATTAATAATTGTAATGTTTTATTACCCGATCAAAACATTCAATTATCACAAATTTATTACCTACTTATTTAAATTAGATGCCTCCTTAATTATTTCATGTGTTGTAACACGTGAATAAGAAATTTTGCAAATCATTTTTTTACGTTACACACAAATTTATGTTAATGTTATTATGATTATTAAAAAATGGTTCCGATGTATTCGTAATAACAAGTAGAAAAATGTGGGTAAATAAAAACATTTTCTGTGGTTCCAAGTCGATTTCATTAATTGTTGGAAATAATGACACAGATGTCTTTGTGTAGATAAGAAAGGTCAAATGGAAATTTTCTGAAAAACGTTAATTAAAATTTCAACAAATGCGTTACCTTTAGGTATATTATAAATTGTATTGGTTACCCATCAGAAAATTGCTTTTTGCATTGAAAGTAGTTTATTTACCTTATTTTATCAAGCAGAAGTAAGGGGGTGGAAGTTTTGATATGTGTCTGTTCTATTTTCTTAATCGCAAAATATTTAAATTTCCGCCGATAGAAATAAGTACAAAATAAAAACGAATTGTGGATTTCTTTTATCTCTTTTTCAGTTTCTTAAAGGTTAGACTGTTAGATTCCTCTACTAAACTTTAAATCAGGAAATTCTTATCAAAAACAGGCCAACAGATAACAGACTATTCTTTGTGCAATTTTTGTGAAACTGCATAATTAAATCACAATACGAAGTAAAACAACGGTACCGTTTCATTGTTTATTTTGTCTAGCTCGACAAATTTGTTTCGACGCAATCCGACCATTAACAAGAGCAACAGATGATTACTAAGTTTAACCCCTACGTTATCACTAAGTATGTATTCAAAAGTTGAAGAGAAGGAGAGGGGAATTGTAATTAGTTAATTCGATTTGGTTATTTACTAAATTAATATTATTGAAAACGGCTTTTTGATTTCCAAATTTTCTAACATAGAGAGTTTTCTAGATTTAGGAATATTAAAGTTTGAAATTATCAGTATCTAAAGAGTGATTGTGTGCGATGCAGTGCTCGGCCATTCCACTCGAATTACATTTTTTATTTTTTATCGTGCGGAGTGTTCGGCGATACGCTTCGAAATTGCTCTTCCCGATTGACCGATATATGTGGCACTACAATCTTTACAAAAAATTTAGTAAACCCAACATTTATCAGTATCGGGAGTTATTTCTTTGTGGTTCACCAGCATTGCACCAAGGTTAACGGAGCCGTTTTCAATAATTTTGCCATCGAACTTTCTCTGAAGGGAAGATTTAAAATATATACTAAAATTATTAACAAATCTAATTGAACCAAAAATAGGGTTTTGCTGGCACAGGGGGGTGCTGTTGTATAGTAGACTAAATACCTGTTTTTTTTATTTTTTGTTTAATAACTTTTCAACTAAAAGAGGTTGATATCCATTAGAGGTTGCAATAAATTTGATTATTCTTAATTCCGTATTAAAATCTGAGGTGGATAATGGTAAATTATTGTCTATTGAGGAGGCAATGAAATACCGCAAGTTTTGTTTGTTTTGGGTGTGCGGAATTTGAGGGTATTATAGTGTCTGCAGTGGTAGGTTTACGAAAAATATTAAATTTGACCTGATTGTGTCTTTTGATAAGGATATATCCAGGAAATTAGTGCCGTTATTTACCTCCTTCTCTATTGTAAACGAAATATTATTATTTAAAGAATTTAAAAGTATGAAGAAATTATCTAACTGTCGTTCGGTACCTTTCCAAACGCAAATCGTACCAGGTATGAACTAGTTTTATTAAGGGGCTATCCAAATTGAAAAGTTTATCTTCAAAATGTGTCGGCTAACACTTGCGATAGAGGAGATCCCCTTTGCCCGTAAAAACCTGTTTTTGGTTCAATTAGATTTGTTAATATTTTAAATCTTCCCTTCAGAAATATTGAAAACGGCTCCGTTAACCTTGGTGCAATGCTGGTGAACCACAAAGAAATAACTCTCGATACTGATAAATGTGGGGTTTACTAAATTTTTTGTAAAGATTGTAGTGCCACATATATCGGTCAATCGGGAAAAGCAATTTCGAAGCGCATCGCTGAACACTCCGCAACGATAAAAAATAAAAAATGTAATTCGAGTGGAATGGCCGAGCACTGTATCACGCACAATCACTCTTTACATACTAATAATTTCAAACTTTTACATAGTACCATAATATTCCTAAATCTAGAAAACTCTCTATGTTAGAAAATTTGCAAATCAAAAAAGCCGTTTTCAATAACATTAATTTAGTAAATAACCAAATCGAATTAACTATACTTACCATTCCCTTCTCCTTCTCTTCAACTTTTGAATACCTAAATAGTGATAACGTAGGGATTAAACTTAGTAATCATCTGTTGCTCTTGTAAATGGCAGGATAAAAATAAATAGTGAACCGGTACCGTTGTTTTATTTCGTATTGTGAGGTCAACATAGAAAAGATACAAATAACACTTACAATTAGTGCCCCACATCTATAAAATTATCAGTAATGTTAAATATGTCTAATTAGATACTTGTCTATTATATTTGTTCAAGTATTAAAAAGAAAATTGTATGATTCACTTATAATTTGAGCCTTTCCACACCTTTCAATTGTATATAAATATGACAATTTTCATTCAATAATTTATAAATTTAATAACTGAACAATTTAAATTAGTTTAATATTTTTTACCACGTTATGTGTATGGGCTTTTGACCTTAATTCATGCATTTATAGGTACTCATAGTAATACGTACAAAACAATAGTTAAAATTACTGTAAAATAAAAATAAACATAAAGTTTACTAGTGATTATTTTTACATTAATCAATCAACAATTGTTATGATTGGCTCAAGGTTTGCAAGACACAATTTGCGTTATATGCGTGCCCGTACAAAAAACTTTATGCTTTTTTGTAAACAAATTTCGTAACTATTTAGAATATTACAATGAAATAATTTTTTATGTCTAAATCGAGTAGTTAAGAAATAGGCTTTAACAGTTGGGGTTTACTAGTAGATAACAATGAGGCTACTAGTTTTAATTGGCGCGTTTTTAGTGACACAAATCGTGGCTGAACCACGAAAATCTATCGCTCTTCGTAAGTGTTCTAGTTTGTTATTTTTTATCCGTTAAATGTTAAATGAATTTAAGGAGATGTAGATACATAAAGAAAATTTATTAATAGAAAAACTTAATTAATATTTGTTCCAATTTCTTTCTCATAATACGTAGTAAATATTTATACAATTATGAAGATATTTAGGAAAGATTATGTTACATTTGGAAATTTTTTCAGCTTCCTTTTTCAAGGTATGTAGAAGAAGTGACCCAAATTTGAATGACTGTATTAAAGAATCAGTGGAACAGCTGAGACCCCATTTAGTGGATGGGATTCCAGAATTTGGTATACCCCGTTGTGAGCCCCTAAAAATCCCAGAAGTTTCTATCGATCAAGGATCTGGTCCTGTGTCATTGAAATCGACATTTAAGAATATCCTAATTCATGGTCCCTCAAAATTTGAACTAAAAAATGTTAGGTAAGGCCACAATGTAGGAAACTTTAATAATATCTAGAATAATAAGCTCTAGAATCTAAAAAAATTTAAAAATCTTTCATCTGAAAATGTACTAAAAAGATTTTCAAGGTGATCTTCAAAGAAATCTAGATCTATCAATTCCACGGTACCAGATTTTTAAATTTTTCTTTATTCGCATTTTACTAACTTCCAATAAACTATAAACTGCTACTATGAATCCAATAAATGTATTTGTAGAATCGATTTAGACAAAAATAAACTCAAAATAAAATTATGGATTCCTGATTTGGTACTTGAAGGCGATTATACTATGGAAGGTCGTATCTTAATGATGCCAATAATTGGAGAAGGAAAGTGTTCTGGAAATTATAGTAAGTCAATTTTTTCAAATATTGTCACAATCCAGATCTTATTTTACATTTAACATTAAGTTTAGTTTAAACACTTTTAGATAAAAACAATTATTTCTTAATAAAAACTCTAAAACTATTGGTTCTTATTAAAATTTATGGCTATGGCAACACTTCTACACAATACCTACACGAATAAGGCAATTTTCATGAAAATTAACTTTGAGTTTCATAATATGCAATTTGTTGAAAAGTGCAATATTGTGTGCGTAATGTTTTTACGGTACTTAAAATAATCCTTATGCAAAATGCTGACAAACTATTGTTATTCTTTGTATGTTTGTGGATACGTGTTTACGATCAAAAATCCGAATTGTCCTCGGCATAGTTACAATATAATATAAAGTGTTTTGAACTTTTTGTAGAACGAACAAATAAAATTGGAAGGTAACGTATATAAAATAAAAAGAAGTTAAGTACGTTTGGAAAAATCGCAGTGAATTAAAAAATTAGTTCATTAATTAGGCGACCTTATAATAAGAGAGTGGGGTTCAGCAAAATCTAATTAAATATTAATTACAGGAGGGGGTCATTGAAAATGTCACGTCAGTTTTTGGTTCAAAGATTTGCTACTTGTTTTTTCCTTAGTTTTCAATTTTGGTGAAAATGTCACGTACGAGATTACTAAACCTTTTAAAGGGCGAAGGACATGTCTAAATAAAAAGAAAAGCACCTCACGTAATTAATGGTGATTTCCTAAGAATAAATGCATTTGAAGTTACATTTTCGAGTTAATCCTTTTTTCTTCCCTTGTCCTTCGATTTATTTCATATTTGGATGATAAGCGAATTAACAATTTTAAAAATATGAAGGTCCATTAATCTAGACGATAAAAATTTATAGAATTGAAGTTTATACTTAAATATAAATAACCAATATTGTTACAGGTAACATTGAAGCTACGATAATATCTCAAGCAGATAAAATAAGAAAGGATGGACAGTATCATTATAATGTAACTGACTTTTTCGTAGAATTTTCCATTGCTTCAGCTTCTGTTCATTTAGACAATCTTTTTAATGGAGACAAAGTTCTAGGTAATTGAATGGTATTATCTAACACATGTAAATTATTTTTTTAATAACTGTAATTGCAGGAGAAGCTATGAATTTATTCATCAATGATAATTGGAAGAATGTAGCGAACGAAATTAAACCCGTCCTGGAAGAGACAATTGCTGACATTTTTAAACGATTTTGCAATAAGATATTCTACAAATATCCAATTAATGTTCTTTTGCCCCCATAATTTGTTTGTTTATTTTTTGTTAAAATTGTACTTTGTATTTATTGCTAGATTTGCACAAATAAATTAATTTTTATTTAGCTTGATTTAAAAATGTTAGAAATACTTTGACTAGGTAATATACAAATAGGTAAATTAGGTAATAACTGCACTGCAATGAATCCTAATTTATTCAATAGTAATGAAAATATTTACAGATGCTTCTCGTTAAATTACTATCATTATTATCAAGAGTGAGTTCAACATCATGTTTAATTAATAAGTTTTTTAACAAGGAATATATTTTAAAATTGTTATGGTACTTACCTACGTATTTGTAGATCGATTGCGTATAAAATTGTGTATAGAAAAATAATAAATTGGGTAATTGGGTTAATTATTACCCACTTAAATAATTAGAAGAGAATAGAACGAATATTTTATAAATATTAAATTTACCTAATGATACTTTTTTGTTTAGATAATTTAACTATAACAAGAGGGATTTAAAGTAATTTAACATCAAAAATTGAAAGAAGACCCCATCAACTACATTATCAAAATAAAATTGTCTTCTTACAATTTTCTATTCAAAATTCTTCAATTAACTACAAATACTTTTGGAAAGTTGTTCTAGGGTAATTTATTTTATAGCTAATTTATAAATTGATTTTTACACTTTGTTCTAGCACCATGGCTGAAAGTCTGTAAACGAAGTGATCCCAATTTAAATTCATGTCTAAATGAAATGTTTAAGAATATGTTTCCATCTTTGGCCACAGGTAAACGTTAAATTATGTAAATTTGTTATAATTAGTTACACGACTAATTTATTAATGAATAATTGTTTTTCATTTATACCGGAAATGAAAAAATTATTGAACGAAGAGCAGCTAAAGGTCTTGGTCAAACTTCATTAACATAATCTATTAGACAAGAAGGTCAAAAAAAGTTCCTATGGACATGAAATTCCAAAAAAGGGGCTTATTGACCTTTCAATTTAATAGATCACATTGGTAAAATTTAGTTTTTTTGGTTACAGGGATTGTGAATGTTAAGCGATTTGTTTTAATACTATGTAAACTTTTTTCGGTGCACTATTGATGAAACATAATTATTTAAAATTAAGAATAAAAGACAAAAGAATGTTTCAACGAATCTATTTCGAAAAACTCGTCTTTATCAAGTATTAATCTACCCTTGATAAAGACCGCCAGGTCGAAACTTATGTCGAGTTTTTCGAAATAGATTCGTTGAGACATTCTTTTGTTTTTTATTCTTAATTTTATTTATTTTTTATTTATTTTATTTATTTTTACTAACTTCAGAATGAAATGTAAATGCCAGGCAAAGGAATGTTATAAATTCTTTCGTTAAAAATGTTTCTTTTACTTAGGTATACCAGAAGTAAAGATCCAAAGATTTGAACCTCTTCATTTGGACAGGGTTTCTGTGAGCAGAGCAGAGCAAAGGGTCAGGTCCAATTGTTTTAGCAGGAAGTTTTGTATAATCTAACAGTTTTTGGACCTTCTAATGCAACTCCTACGTATAATGAGTAAGTAAGTGAAGTTATTTAAACGTTTTTTTTATTTGGCTTTTGTGATCGATTCAAACTTGCTTAGTTTTCATTCTTTAATATTGACATTTTCCAAGTAGGTTTATGGTTCTGATGATAGTATAAATTAAAATAATGAAAATTCTACAATTAACTACAAATACTTTTGGAAAGTTGTTCTAGGGTAATTGATTTGATAGCTAATTTATTAGTTTTTTAATTACCTCTTTTAGCGATTGTAATACTCATACAGGAATTATATATTTAACAGAAATTTCATATTTCAAAATAAACAATTTATGTATTAAAAAATATTCAAATTAAATTTTGAGGGGACACAATACAGAATTAATATTAATTTATGAAAACATTGTAATAAATTGCCTTATTTAGCGAGAAAATGTGATTAATTGCGTAAAATACATAATGTACGTATCGTTCTATGAAATATTATTTTCACTACACCTAACTAGTCATTTAAATTGTTACTTTTTCTCCTGTAGAGAATTATTACTAATTATAAGTTTTGTCATTTCACAACTGAATGATTTCTATAAACGTATTATTTTCAAGAAATGTTATGTTATGTACAGTGGTGAAGATTAAAATTCTGTACCTAGTAGATTTTCACTATCAACACTCAGAGAAGGAATTCTTCAAAATAGAAGAACAATTCTCTTATTTTATCGTGACAGAAAAGTTATACATAAATTTACTTGTCACTTTTGGCTATAGAATATGAGACTGAGAAATAATTGAATAATATATTCATCAGAAATAGCAGATAAAGGGTATATCCGGATTAATATGGGAAATCTGCTCCCGCGGCTTTTTTGACTCGCACTCAGGGGATTGATTTGGTGTCAAATAAAAATAATTCACCTCTTTAGGATAAAATTTTTACAAACTTTAAAAATCTAATCTAAAGCCTAAAAAATAAGTTTCAATCCTCTAGCTTTATATCTACTTATCTATCTCTGTACTAAATTCTCCTTTAAATCGGTTCTGTAGTTTGGGCGTGATTGGGTAACACACAGACAGACAGAGTTACTTTCGCATTTATAATAATATAGATTAATATAGTTTAATTATAGTTAAAAATAATTTATATAGCTTAGTATTCAATTACTTTTATTGATCCAAATAAATAAAACCTCTATAACTTTTTACACATAATATTTTAATTTTCTGGGCCGTAAGCTTTTTGGACGACGTCATTACACAAAAACTTTCATCGGCTAATTTTATCCCTTTTAGGGTAAAATTTTTACAAACATTGAATGCTGTATTTATTTATATCTAATCAAAAGCCTAAAAAATCTTTAAAAATTACGGAATTTCCACACAGACTTTCCTATTTCAATCCCTTACAACCGTTTTTTCGCATTAAAAAAATAGCCTTTCTCAGGCTCTAGACTATCTCTGTGCCAAATTTCATTCAAATCGGTTCAGTAAATGTTAGGCGAGATTGTGTAGCATACAGACAGAGTTACTTTTGCATTTATAATATTCCGCGAATTCATTTTCATCGATTTTCCCATGGGAATAAGATATTTTCCCGCTGTAAAACGTAGCCTATGTGTTAATCCAGGGTGTCAGCTAACTCAATACCAAATTTTATTAAAATCGCTCCAGCCGTTTAGACAAGAAAAAGTAACAAACATACACACTCACAAACTTTCGCCTTTATAATATTAGTGTGATTAATTATAAGGAATTTTATATATGCACGGTCAAAAATAATCTCAAATTTAATTTTTAAACAAAAAGACTGCGATATGCTTAAATAATGTGTGGTCACATGACCATCTGGAGGTCTAAAAATTTAACGAAGGCCTCTTATTATTACACAGCATTATTATAACCGATTTCTGAAATTGCTAAAGGTATCGTTCATTTTTTCTGGTTAGGGCCTTTCACTTTAATTGGCCTGTATAGGTAAATACTTAAAGATGGTATGATGAGACCAAGACTTGTGAAATGCAAAAAAATTAAGTTGAATCATGAAATATTCAAATTCATTCAATGAGTGGTAATAATTAATAATAATAGTTGAAGTGCGGCTTTAAAAATATTACAAATAACTTAAATATATTGCACGATTTCGTAAACTGGGATTTTCCCAATTGTTTCCGTGAGAGTTCACAATAAATTCCCTTTTAACCTATGGAAGTAATTGTTGACACTAAAGGAAGAAATATAAATACTGTTTTTATATTCCGGCATAAATTTCTCCTTACGTAATACGCATAAAAACCGGTCCGTTCATCTGAAACTGCGCGTTTTAATAAAATAAAAATACTTTCTTCTGTTTAAAATAATGACTCATTACAGACCTTGTGATGCGTGCAGACAATTTTTACGTTAATCAAACGCGAATGTTAGGTAGATAGATACCAACATGAAACGCTGAGAGAAAACTTTCACTTTCAGACTAGAGAAGATTGCAAGAAAACAATCACAATATCTACATTACAAATACAAAGAAGGGAACATAGACAGAGTGTGCATACTTATACACATATAAACACATGTGCACGTAAACATTATAATAAACATGCGAAAGCGGAATAAAGTAGCCCCTCTTTTAGATTTTTGGTGGTGGTTCAAATGCCCTGATTTTGCCTCTCTGATACTGACCACAACTTTTAGCATTAGTAATATTTTCAATCTGCAACTTACAAACATCTTCTAACTATTAAAATTAATTTCTAACACCCTTTTTCAAAATATGGATCAACTAAATGTTTCTGTAGTTCTTCTTATTTGTGCTTTCCTTCTACCAATTGTATGTAAGGGTGATCCCAAAATAGACACCAGGAATTTGCTATATATAGAAAATCGTAAGTATCTAAATACTTTTGTCTAAAATTTATATTGTTTAACATTTTTATTGATTTAAAGATGACATTTGTTTAACGCCGAAATATAAGGTAAACAAGTACATTTACAGTAAATTTTTATTTGGTGTGTTTCCAATATTGATGTGTTATATTTTTCAAACTAATTTTAGATTTTTTGAATACGATTTTGTCTTCTTGTTTTAAATTACAATTTAAAAAAAATCAAACTAAGTTGAATTATTTTTTATTATTTATAGACTTTCATAATGACCAATATTTATTGTGTTACTATTTTTGACCATTTTTAATTATTATTAATGAGGATTTCATGGGTATTAAACAGTCAGCAATTTTTATAACCTTTTGTAAATTTCAGAAATTTTCATTCATTCTCATTTCAGTCAGTTTGATAAATAAAAACATATTAACATTGACGAATCTGACGTCAAAAAAAAACGATAAGAACATTTTTTCATTCTTCTTAAATCATTAAAGGAAAAATTTATAAGACGCTTTTATTTACTGTTCTATCTGATTCCATTTATTTATATTCTTTGAGAATTAATACTTAGAAACATATGTAATTTTAACATAACTGTAAATTACAAAATAAGTTAAACAATAATAAATTAGAACTCTTTCTATAAAACTCAAGAATTTTAAAATATGGTAGGTACCCAAAAGTTTTCTCACTTTTCTAAATACATACCTAGGCAAAATTTAGTTGTTTCAGATGTGCTAAGTTTTTACTAATTAATTAATTATATTTACTTTTTTGTCTATATTCCTAAACAACATCGAAATCTCCCTGTATACCATGCATGTATTTATTTATATAAAATACATATACGTAAGTATCTTTGCATGTGTAGATTGTGGATATGCACACTATCAAATCATTTGTATGGAGTGAAAGTCTTAACAAATGCTGTACTTACTTGTTTATAAAAGAAATCAAAACACCTGTTGTAAGAGCATTGCATAAGAAATAATAAGACACTTTATAGTAGGTACCTACCTATACGAAGTTGTATTAAACATTAAGCGTAACAATTACTAGCTAGAAAAGTAATAATCATTAAACTTTTAAAAGTATTAGTTAATTAATTGCAAAATTTGTTTTAATAGTTACCTTTACACTATGTATGCATAACGTTTTTTTTTTTGTTGTTCTAGCACCATGGCTGAAAGTCTGTAAACGAAGTGATCCTAATTTAAATTCATGTCTAAATGAAATGTTTAAGAATATGTTTCCATCTTTGGCCACAGGTAAACGTTAAGATTATGTAAATTTGTTATAATTAGTTATACGACTAATTTATTAATAAATAATTGTTTTTCATTTATACCGGAAATGAAAAAATTATTGAACGAAGAGCAGCTAAAGGTCTTGGTCAAACTTCATTAACATAATCTATTAGACAAAAGGTCATAAAAATTCCTATGGACATGTAGATATCCAAAAAGGGCTTATTGACCTTTCAATTTAATAGATCACATTGGTAAAATTTAGTTTTTTTGGTTACAGGGATTGTGAATGTTAAGCGATTTGTTTTAATACTATGTAAACTTTTTTCGGTGCACTATTGATGAAACATAATTATTTAAAATTAAGAATAAAAGACAAAAGAATGTTTCAACGAATCTATTTCGAAAAACTCGTCTTTATCAAGTATTAATCTACCCTTGATAAAGACCGCCAGGTCGAAACTTATGTCGAGTTTTTCGAAATAGATTCGTTGAGACATTCTTTTGTCTTTTATTCTTAATTTTAATTTTTTTTTTATTTATTTTTAATAACTTTAGAATAAAATGTAAATGCCAGGCAAAGGAATATTATAAATTCTTTCGTTAAAAATGTTTCTTTTACTTAGGTATACCAGAAGTAAAGATCCAAAGATTTGAACCTCTTCATTTGGACAGGGTTTCTGTGAGCAAAGGGTCAGGTCCAATTGTTTTAGCAGGAAGTTTGTATAATTTAACAGTTTTTGGACCTTCTAATGCAACTCCTACGTATAATGAGTAAGTTAGTGAAATTATTTAAACGTTTTTTTTTATTTGGGTTTTGTGGTCGATTCAAACTGGCTTAGTTTTCATTCTTTAATATTGACATTTTCCAAGTAGGTTTATGGTTCTGATGATAGTACCTATAAATTAAAATAATGAAAATAAATAAAATTTTGCACTTAACAGAATTATTTAGCCTGTTTATTTTAAAGTTTGGGACGTTCCTTAACTTGCTAAAAATTTGAACATTTGAATTACCCTAAAGTTTCTCCAATGAAACAATATGGCAAATTGTAGGGGCTCAAATAATTTTTATTTGTTTTATTGCATAATCAAAGTTTTATTTAATTATATTATAACTAATCACATCACAAACAAGGTGTGTTTTTTTTTTAAGTAAGAAGTCTCATGATTTTATTTCCAAGATAATGTACTTCCAAAAATTGAGTGTCTGTTATATCATCATCTAATCATAATCTTTTTGCAATGTAACACAAACAATAAATGAATAGATTATTTTGTTATTTAACTTGTTACATTTTATATGTTTGACATTACAGCCCACCTCATCCACCAGAATTATCACAGACACAATATTTCAATAAATATATTTAAAAATGCTCTACATTCATTTTAATTGAAATGCCATTCCCAAGAGCATTAAAAGAAAATGTTACTTTTACAATTTATTTTAAGCAGTTAGTTGCGTTTTCTTTCAATACGATTTTTAATGGTTTCCTTAAATAATAGTTGATTTAATTTAAAACACCTAAAAGGTTGGCAAATGTCGCATGTTTTCAGAAAATAAAATCCAAAAATTGCTTTTTATTTTAAATGAGCTTTTTTTAGGTACAGTCAATCCCAAAATTTATAGTTATAGAACATCCCATAAATAGTGAACAACTGCCCCTTGAATTATGTTCTTTTTGTCATTCACGTCACCCTGTAATTAAATTGCTTTAATTGTAATATTTTTTATTTTGCTTTTAGAATCGACATCAAAGCAGGAACTCTAAATTCTGGCATATTTTTGCCCTTACTGGATATTAAATCCCTCTACAACTTGAAAGGAAAAATCTTAGTACTTCCCTTGGTTGGAGAAGGAATTTGCCACTTGAAATTGTCTGAGGTGGACACAAAAGTGGTGTCAAAAATTAGTTTTCCAAAAATCGCTGGACGAGAAATTCTGAAAATAGATCAAATGAAAGTCACGTTTACTGTTGGAAATATGGATGTTGAACTCAAAAATTTATTTAATGGAAACAAAGTTCTAGGTACTTATATACAAAATAACTAAAAATTGAGGATGAAGTGGTTTTTCCGTTAGATATAGTTAAAGTATTGTAGCATTGATTGTATAATCTTCTCAAGAATTATTTTTTATGTTTCAGGACAAACAGTTAACAATTTCCTCAACAAAAATTCTGCAGAAGTGATATCAGAACTCAGCGAAAGTATTGGGGACAGTTTAGCCATCATTTTTACTGATTTAATGAACGAGGTGTTTAGCAAAATTCCTACTGATTTGTGGTTGATTGACTAAAAACAAAAATTAGAGCAACAATCAATACGAAAAAACTTAGGAGAATATTTTGAAAGGTGTATGTGTGTAATGTGAACTGATCTTTGTACATATTAGGTAATAAAAATTTTATAGTATGTTATTGGACCGAGATTGCGTTTGAATTCGATTTAATAAATAATGAATTAGTTCGAAAATGTGCAATCACAAAAACAATAAAGGCAAAGGATTTTATTTGCCTAGAATTTTCTCTAGCTTTGAGCCACGATATTTAGGTAAGTGTTTCGGTATTGATGATAAAAAATTAGTAACCTATAGTTATTTGTTTTCTAAATCAACTTCACCGGAATTTATTATTAATCTGGAATTACAATTTTCATATAAGGTACGTATTCGTAAATTTTAATAAACTGCCTTAAAATAAACAATTATTGTCTTAGAGGGCATGAAAATGTACGTAAGTGTAAGTTAATGCAGGTGGTAATCAATAAAGTCCAGGTGTATTTACTATATCAATCCAAAGGTAAGGATAAGGGTAGGTATCGGTCAGAGGTGACTGGTGGCACTATCAGTGAAGTAGTGGGAAGAGCTTTATGTACTAATATCGTGTTAAGCTCAATATTTAAATTGGGGCTTATTACCAAGCTATTTGTAAATTAATATGTGCCTAACTTAATAAATTAAGACCAAAACGCAAATGCTGTATTTATTGTTTTTGATTGTGTCAGAAGCACTAAGATTTGATTAAGAGACTTCATCGCCCAATATTGACCTTAGGTAAAAACAGCGAAATTTATCCAATAAAATGCTCCGCTGTTCTAAGAGTAATTGAAATAAGTAAACGACTATATAAAAATATAATGCTTAACGAAATCTATGCCGATACGTTGGCGGTGTTTGGAAAAATTATTAATCAATCAATTAAGGATAATCTTATTCCATAAACTACCGACATAATTTAAAACATTTTGGGATAAAATTAAGGGACTCCATAATTTCTTATATGGTGCAGGGTGCGATTTTTATTTAAGTATATTGTACCTATCGAGTGTTATTTTAATTTTTCAGAGAATCATATAGGCAACCAAAATTACCTTATCTCTTATTTTTAAAAATAAATTAACATGATTTACAGCGGCTTGTAAAGTAGTGGCTACCGTTTATTGATTTATATTAGATAAAATTGTTCATAGAAAACTATAGGTAGATAGGTAAAGAAAGAAATATTTAACTCCGTGTGGTGAAGATGCTAATTCTGCTTTTATATACGTATCAATGAAATACAAGCGACAGCATTTGTTTTAATAAAAAAGTAAAAAATTAAATGTAAAATGGATGGCGATTTTATTTTTATCTTATGCTTAATTTTTGTCATATAATATTCAATATTCTACACACTGAAAATCAACGATTCTGAGTATTGCTAAAAAGTATTTCATTTATATATACTTTTTCTAAATCATTTGCAGTCGCACGTTATTTTAGTATAAGAAAAATATTTGGTAAATGGAAATATAAAATAATAAAATATAATTTACTTTCGTATTTCGTAAAATGGAAATGGGCTTCTAAATTATACTTCTAAATTGTTGATAAATAGTTGGTATTTTAAAACTTTTTCAAACTCTGTTTTAAATATATTAGTAGAAGATCCGAACCTAAATCGACCTTCACCGAGCTGATAATAGAACGAAACATATTTTATCATGAATTTAGTATATTAGAAAACATATTAAAAATGGGTTCGCTAAAAAAATCCTGGACAGACTATTTTTAATTATTTTTCAAAAAATGATTTTTAATTAAATGTTGCAACATCAGGATAATAAAAAAAATTTGTCCTGACTGAAAGTATAAAACGTATAGAATGTGCAGCCGTTGGGTTGTCTACTATTTACCTGGGCGAACTACTGGGTTGTCAGGTATACACAGGTATATCGATGCCAGTTACTTTCACTGGATTGGATAATTAAAAAAATTTTATATCATCATAAGCGCTGTTTAATTGCGAACACGTTGATATAGGGTTGTCTACGAAAATTCCGGTCCTATTAGGGGTTTGCGAATTTTAAAGATTTTAATTTCAACGCGCGTGGAAATGTGTGACAGAGAGATCCGAGGTAAGTATACTGTGTAATAATAAAGGACCCAACATCGCAGTCGCTTGTGATGGGACCCTGAATAGTAGAAAGTGCGCATGCTCGGTGTGTAAACTATGGAGGGTAAAGGTGTACTTACTGAATACTCTGTACAAAAAATTTTAAATTCTCAATTGTATTTGTTTCCTAGAACGGTTACTTTTTTGTAACACGTGGTGTGGTAACCCACGAAATCGAGTACTGCTTTGGTTAGTTCAACTTCATGAGTTTTTTTTTTTACGAAAAGTTAGCTTTAACGAACAATTTTTAAAAGTTTCATCAGTAAAATCACTTAAATAATTGTCCGAGCCACACAAAAAACACTTTTTAGCCATTTTTTAGCACAACGATACAGAATAACACGTGTTTTCGATGCAATATAATATTATAAGTCATTAGCTACTCCAAAATAACACGCACTGTTTACTATATGAAGGGTAGTAGAGGTACCTTTACCCTCCATAGTTTACACACCGAGCATGCGCACTTTCTACTATTCAGGGTCCCATCACAAGCGACTGCGATGTTGGGTCCTTTATTATTACACAGTATACTTACCTCGGATCTCTCTGTCACACATTTCCACGCGCGTTGAAATTAAAATCTTTAAAATTCGCAAACCCCTAATAGGACCGGAATTTTCGTAGACAACCCTATATCAACGTATTCGCAATTAAACAGCGCTTATGATGATATAAAATTTTTTTAATTATCCAATCCAGTGAAAGTAACTGGCATCGATATACCTGTGTATACCTGACAACCCAGTAGTTCGCCCAGGTAAATAGTAGACAACCCAACGGCTGCACATTCTATACGTTTTATACTTTCAGTCAGGACAAAATTTTTTTATTATCCTGATGTTGCAACATTTAATTAAAAATCATTTTTTGAAAAATAATTAAAAATAGTCTGTCCAGGATTTTTTTAGCGAACCCATTTTTAATACGTTTTCTAATATACTAAATTCATGATAAAATATGTTTCGTTCTATTATCAGCTCGGTGAAGGTCGATTTAGGTTCGGATCTTAGACTATATATATAGTTTTATTTTTTTTGGATTGCTGCTTATTTGGTAATAAAGTAACTGATCTATAAATTACATGAGAATATTATCAGCTTCAATTAAATTGTGCTTCACTGGTTTTATACTTGATTAGAAAATGTAGGTACATAATCGCTTTGATATTTACTTTTCTTAGAACGACAAAAAATTAAAAGCTTTAAAAATCAATGAACGATTTCCCTTTTATGATAAGTGTTAAATTGATTATTATAATAATATTACAATTTTCAGTCTTTTTTTGCATATGGTATGTAAAATTTATTACTGTGAATTTAATCACTCTAAGAATCAAATGTGAAATATTCACCTAAAAACAAAATGTAGGTACAGTGCTATTCAAAGATTTACATTATTTTTCTTTTAACGGTTCCTAATGATACTGAGTGAATGAATATCTGAAAAACATTTTTTAGAGATTCATAATATAGAAATAAAAATATATGGAAGTGTTTTATTTATTTTCCTATATGGCTTCAACTTCCTATAGAATTGTTGTTTAACTATTATTATTATTATTAAAATAAAACGAATTTTCTTTTATTATTCTCCAAATGCGGGAAATTTCTTTTGTATTTTTTCCCGTTTACTAACTTTGATTTTAAGATTTGAACATGCTAAACACAGTAACCAGATATATCTATAAATTTAGGATAAAATTTTCCTCATAGGTGTAAGAGAGTAGAGTAAACAATGGATATTAAGCCCACCAAGTCTTAACCCTTCTCCCATTTTATTTACTTTTAATAAAACACTCGTTTAAGGAACTGACTAAGTACCTAGGCATATGAAATAAATATTCAATTAGGAATCGCATGATGGATTTTTGAACAATCATTGACCTACATAATACGTACATTTCACACTGCCTTTATTTCTATTGGTTAAAATTTAATCAGCATCAAAACTTGCGATTCCATACACATAGACATACACACAGATTTATGTATAAATATATAGCATACACATAATATATTACATATATTAAGTTAAAGTTTAAATAATTATGTACCCAGGAAGTTGTCTTTAAGTAACGCAACGAAACGGCAACGGTACCTGTTATATGTACGTTATTAATAGTGATTTCTCCGCGTATATTACATAACAATCTTTCCAGCAGCAAACAATAAGCCATATAAACTTGTATTTTACAAATTAATACAATGTGTGACTACATATAGTTAACTATTCTATGTTGTTCTATACAAATATACGTATATTAAAATTGTGCTCGGTCTCAGTATTCACTATTAAAAGTTTGTAAAAATTATAAAAATTTCAACTATTTCTGAAAGAAGTATTGTGTTTAACGGACGTTTCAATAACTGGTTTATGAAATTTAAACAATATAATATTAAAAAAGGCGAAATTATAGCTAAATTAGAGATCAAATTTCCGGTCCATGAAAATGAAAGATAAATTGTACGTTTAAGAATACAATTTATGTAGAGTATTTCTAATTAATGATATATTAATATTAATACGACAAAAAATAACGTAGAAAATTTCATTGTAAAATAATCGTTCTTTTACCTGAAGGGTATGTTTTTAAAAATAATCATGATTTTATTACTTGATGAGTCAAGCAAAATTTTTCTAGTAAATAATACTAGAATTCTCATAAAATGTACTTGGTGATACAAAACAATTTTTCATTCTTTCTAATAATTAGTGTTAGAATAATCAAGCTAAATAAGTCTAGACGTTTTTCTTTACCTCTCGATTAGTTTATCGTGTCGTAAAGAAAAAAATACAGAATGAGAATAGTTTAGTAAAATTAATCATATGAACTGTAAAAATGTAAAAAATGTTTTCTAATCAAGTCAATTTTGCTAGAATTCATTCTCAACACCGAACGTAGATTGACTAGACATTTCTAGTAATATCTCCTTGAGCGTCTGGTCGTCCATATAATTGACAGATTCTTTAGTCATATTTGCTAGAATTCTAGAAATATTTTCATGATTGTTTTCTCTGTGTAAGTATTGTTTTGATTTTCAGAAAAAATCTTGATTCATGTGGCACTTATAGATCTTGTTGATCTTTGCCTTTTTAGGGAGAAAAGGCTACGTACAGGAAGGAGTAGGACATCTTATTATTTATGGACTTCAGTTTGTTTATAAGCTGTTTTAATGCTTGTTACTTTTTTACAAGAGTAATTTAATGAAGACCACTTTTATTGATTACCAATTACTTCTTGTAAATTCCTTATATATTATCACTATACTATCCAATGTACTCACAACTAATATTTTACTTAATTCACTTCCTTATTATAGAGTTTTGAAGGCGTCTCACTTATATTAATTAAATAATTATTTCTAAGCAGCTGATGAGAAAAAAAAATGGAAAATAGCCTTCTAATGTACTAAATCGACAAACTTCTATGTTATTTCGTTAGGTAATTAAACTACTAAGCAGCTACTTTTTGGCTAATAATTTATATTATATAGAATTGATTACTTAGTGCAAAAAAAAGCATTTTGAAAAAGATTTAATTTGTAAATTAAGTTACTTTCAACGCAGACCATTAAATCTTTTCACAGGTAGAATAATATAATTACTTATATAGTTTTATTAAGGAGCAAACATTAGAAAAATGTTTAATGTTTTTAAAAATTCTCTAATAAAATTAAGTTATTAAAAATTATATCCTTGTAGAAAATATTTTTCAGATTTTTTTTCTTTACTGTATTTGTTAATAATTAGCATAATAATATTTATATGTTTAAGTCAACTATATATTTTGTTGATAATTTTTTTCATGCAAACAGGTAGGTACCCTATGTACATATTATCTTTTACCTAACATTCTAAATATAAGTACAGCACGTTAGTACGTGTTCCTCCTAAAATAAATGGTAAAGATAAAAGAGTCAATGGGAGGCCCCCTCTTTACGGGCTGATATAAAACTAAAGGACCACACTTTCTCCCTGGCAAAACCGATAATAATGTGTAGCAAGTGTCAAAGTATACGGTGAAAATTAGGACTAAGTTACTACTTCAAACTTTTAAATTATTTTATTTTTATTTAAGTGTTTAGGATAATAAAAAATTGTCATCTGCTAAAATGCATTTCTTACTGACTTGTATCGCGACTGGATTTCTTGGACAGATCGTGGCTTCTCAAGAAACAAAAAAGAACATCAATTTAAAAGCTCGTAAGTCAATTAAAAATTTTTTTTTAATTAATGTGGGTTTCATGGCTAATTAAAGTATTGAGTCTAATTGAAACGAATTGTGTTCAATTAAATTTTCAGTTATCTTATTTGCAATATTTATTAACGTACGTTTGTGATAAAAAATAAAAACGTAATGACTTATTGAAAAATAAAAATACTTTTATAATTATCATGCTTTAACATTTGTTTTATAATGCAAAAATTAACAATTGATTAAAAAATCTTTCTTTTTTTTTCTCTTCTACCTATTTAAATTGCACAGATGATGTACTATATTGTCGAGCCGAAAATTAGTTTCGTTACGAAAACTACTTAATCTCATAGATACGGATATGGTAATTAGTATTAGCTTGATTTTGGTTTTGTGGATTTTTTTACCAGGTAGTTTAATTAATGAAATCTTGTTTTTATTAAAATAATGTAGGCGTAGTCTTTTGGGTTGACACAGATAATTTCTCTGAAGTAGGTCTTGCTGGTGAAAATGAAAGTTCTCACGTATTCATTACAAATAAATGAAGTAATACCTTTCCTTATACATACAATGTTAATAGACGTTTCATCAACCGCCGAATATTATTCAACAGGAGATGTAATTGATAATCGTGTTAATTAATTAAAAGGTTACACAAACACCTTCTCGTATTTTGTACTAACAATAAGATACACTTATAGTTTAATTCAACAAAAATATATTCTTAGTCGGTGAATGTTCTGTTGCGATTGTTAATCACGATTTCGAACTCTTTGAATCTCCTCAGCAGTTTGACTGATGTTCTGAAATATCGTTAGTTGAATAAAAATATACAGTGATGTGAATGCCATTTCTGGGAATTTGTTAATCATTTTGGAATACAGAAATATTTAAAAACTGGCCACATGGCGTAAATATCTATCTGATAGGCATGTAAACTAATTATTATTGAGTTGTATGTTCTACGGCGTGCTGATGTGAACCAAAGAATTCCTAACTATGTTCCACACCTGTCTGTTTCAATAGAGCCAGGAAAATTGCCTTTGTCCTATTATTATCATCAAGAAAGTTTATGACAACTCAATATTCTTGTTAAAAAAGGACCTTGTGAAATATTATTAAATTCGACAATTGTATGAATTTTTTTGACTTGTTGCACCATCTTTAAAGGTTTAAAATAAGTCGAGCATTTTAAATTTTGAGGCAGGTGAATTTAGTTAACCTCGTCTTCCTAAAATGATTCGAACATTACAGTCCCAATAATGTCTTACAAAATACTTCTTCGTTTAGATAATAATAACTTCTTCTTTACTGATACCTATAAGTCACAAAATACGTTTGTTAAATTATTTCAAAAACAGGACAGTTTCTAGTATTCTGAAACCATTACCTGACGACTATTTTGAAAAAGTAGGTACCCTGGGCATTAAGCAATGTAATTAAAAAAATAATTCTGTATTTTTTTCTGCAAATAATACTTAGCTTTTTCTTCGCTTATGTCAGGTAGGATATTAAAAGTATTACAAGTTGACACAACTTTTCGAGCAAAAAGTGTAAGAATTAATTAATGGTTATATACTTAGTTAGGTTATGTCGTAGTGAATTACATGTAACGGCTTACATAAGCTCTAATATCTAGGTAGGTACTTTGAGCTGATTTCAAAAGAGCTTTTACATTGTCCTTCCCTTGCCTGACCTTGATGAAAACACAAGCAAAAATGTTATTCTTTTAAATTTCAATAGGAAATAAAAATATATTTTAAGCGACAGGTGGTGCTAATGGGGATTAAGAAGTCCGAAATCGCTTTCAGTAAATTACGACAAATATAAATAAATACTTGTTATGCGTATTATAAATTTAAATTAGTGACAATCTACTTTTGCTAATTTAGTAAATAAAACATATTCCTTACTTGCCCAGTTTAAAGTACTTTGTTTATTAAATTTTTCAGTATTGGACAAAAAATTAGAAACAATAATAAAGAAATAGAGAAAGTAGAACGCATATTATGTTATGAACAACGCATGTTAAAATAAAGGCTTTCCATTGTATCATCAGTTATATAACCAAATCTATAGTTTAATAATTTGTTTTTCACATTTCTTTTGTAATATTTTGCAATATGTACTACAGTGTAAAAGTAAAAGATACTATAGGTACATATTACTGATATAACACCTGTGAATATTTGCAACAGGTACATGTTACTTCATAAACAATTTTTTGTGTGAACACCTAACGTAGTTACCTATATCTAAATCTGTTACTTAACGTAATGACTTTTATTATTTTCCAATAAACTAAATATTTAATCAGACTTTTCAATATAACAGAAACTAATAATTAAATCTGAAAATTTCAATATTTTGATCTCGCAGGAATACTTTGACAAGAAGTTAGATGTTTCGAAACTGACCAAATTTTTTGTGTATTGTGCTGAAAAAAACTATTAGGCAAACAGATTTATTTAAGAATCTACTGATGATGGTCTACAGGAAGTACTAAAAATCATTTTTTAGTTGATGAATCTGCCTCTGTATACACAACTTCCTTATTTTATTTTTAAATCATTCAATAGTTTGGAATTGCAAAGTTTGATAGGTAAATTTCATTTCTTCATCATCTTAGACATTTGCTTCTCTTGAAAATATTTGATCAGTGTAACTTTCAAATGTTTTAAGTTCCTATTATCAACTATTTAAATTGTTTATTAGAAGACAGTTCAAAGTTTATTAATTGTTCATTAAAATTATTTCAAACTAAAACAGAGGTCATCATCAAAAGGTATCTAGTCGGGTATTTGGTTGAACACACATCTCTACGATCCCTGAAGGAATCTTCTCATTTACAATTTATAAACATTTGGGAACGGTAACTTAATTTACGCCTTCTTCTACCTCCCTTTATTCCTACTTATGGTGCCAATTTGTTTCTAACTATAACTTTAATAATTAAAATTAAAATTCTTTTTTTTTGCCGTCGATAGATATTTTAGTGTGAATTTCAAATTGAGAACTAACACCACTCTCTGATTGTCATTAGGTTATTACATTACTTATTTCAAGTATCAAAGACCTTTTTACGAGGTTCTGCCTAACCGCACATGTAATTCATTGATTTGCCAACGTTTCCAAGTAAGTAGGAATTTCAATCGTGTAAGTCTTCAGGGCACCACTGACCTCATTGCAATCGTGCTGTAATTTCTGATACCTACTCCACCTGTTTCAATTCGCTTGGAATAATCTTTCTAGGCCACTTCGACCGACGTCTTCCGATTTGAATTTATCACAACATCAAAAAGCCGTCTTAATAATAAAGGAAGTTCAACGTAAAAACCAAATCAACTCGGTTTGGCAATTACACGAATTGATGTCGTAATAACCAATGATGCAACATTATGCAATAGGCGTGAACTTGCGCAGATATTTCTGGTCGGCCTTTCATCCTTTTCACTCTTTTTTTGACGTTGGTTCCTGTATTTATTATGTACGTTTTATATTCTTCATATACCGACTTTAGTGTGTCGTGCATGCTCGTTTCAGGATGGAGACGTTTACTTAGAAATGAAAAACTTTCACTTGATGATCTACCTCGGTTCATGGATGTTATACAATATCTACACGCGGCCATCCATTAATTTGATTTCGTATATGTTTAGGTATTATCTATCTGTGCCTCTTTACCAAGCTTTTTTACACGCAAACCACAATCGGATGTAGTAATCAAGTCGCGGTTATGAAATCAAAACAAATACGAATTATTGCTCGAGTAATTTTACAAGAAAGTGAAATGCATGGATAGGAATAAGAAAGATACGGAATTAAGGGTGAATTTCTATCCATATTCGATTGTAGTAGCTAAAATTAAAGTTAACAGTTTTATAAAATGCATTCTGAAAATTAAAACGTTTTGAACTAATACACAATTCCACTTCATTTTTTCTTTTCTTTAAGGGAAGATGACAGATCCATAAAGTATTTAGAATTTAGGGTGGGGTAGAGTAAAGTTTTAGTTTCATATTCTTAGCAAATCACGCAATAAAATTAAAATAATTCTTTTTTCGTTTTACAATAAATAAGTAAATTGTTATTTTGGCACACAATTTACGTACTATAAATTTCATGTAATTTTTGCGCTTCAATACCCCAGTACTTTAGATTGAAGTGCTCCATTGACTTTGCATTATGTATAATTTTAAAATTCTCTGATTTTTCACCGCAGTTTAATTTGTTACAATTAATCGCCAAAAACTTCAATAACTATTATGCCAACGGTTTCTATACCGACTGATGAGCTGATGACACTATCTGACATTTCATAATAGTTTTGCATTATTAATTCCATATTAAGTGTTAAATGCATTTTTTATTTGTATTGCAACTATTAAAAGGTTGTTGGTTGATTTCAAATCGACCTTCGTCCGGTTTACAATGTAAATTTCTTGCGTATTGACACAAATAGTCAATATTAGGTAATTAAGAAGACATGCATTGGTTAATAATTTAGTTAAACAATTAGTATTCACGTTTATGACTTGCAATCGTGTAATAATGTCCAATATTTGGGACTCCGGTCAAATATGAAGAAGGTCATACTCAAATCGGAAGTTAGCAATATTTGCATGTACAAAGGATTTATTTTTATGTAATCGTAAATATTTTTTTAATATGACGAGTGGTTAAAAAAGTCCATTCTAACATTAATATGTGTACCCACAACATAAGAGCAAATGTGTCGATCTTTGGATTTCTGCTCGTATGGGAGGAGGAAAATTTGTAGGGTAGATAGGGGTTTAAAAATGGTTTAAAAATTGTTTTTACCTATTGGTTATAGAAGAAAAATGGGGTTGAGGGAAGACTTTTTTGACCACTACAAAAAAAATATTTTGGGTGGAGGTGCAAGGGCTAGAGATAAAGAAATGACCCCTGAAATATGAAAAAATGCATATACATGCTTCTTTTTTTAGTTTTAAGTTTTTTGAAAAACAAAAGGCTCTGTCCGTTTGACAAACCACTTTACTATTTTGAGAAAAAATAATAAATGTAGACGATAAAGAGTTTTTAATGAAACTTGCAACTTTGTAATAATATTATAAATTAAACAAAAATATTTTAAATTTTTAAATTTTCCCGTTTTTCAAATTTTGCAGCCGAGTATATTTTGCCTTGCTACAGACATGATCCAGAAGTAGACAAATGTTTGGAGGGTACTTTTAACCACTTAAGACCATATTTGGTCAATGGTTTAGAAGAAATAAATGTCCCAGCAATAGATCCTTTGTTCATCCAAAGACTTATAATGGAAAATGGACATGGGCCATTTAAAATTAAAGCTTTATTCAAAAATGTTACAGTCAAGGGTCCAAGCAACTACACCGTTGGAAAAATTAAGTAAGTATCAATTTTCATGCAAAAAATTGTCATCAGAATTACCATTAAAATGTATCGCTGGTGGTGCAAGTAGTGAGATAGGAATACGAGTCTCATGAATTTTCTCGAAGGAGCAACCAGTTTGTCCCACATAGACATTTGATGTTTTCTTCTAAAGTTTCATTTCAAAATAAAACTAAACGTATTTTAGATCTGATTTGGACAACTACATATTAGACGTGGACCTCAAGTTGCCCGAAATAGAGGTCAGTGGAAAATATGAAGTTGGAGGGACAGTACTTCTTTTCCCCATCAGATCTGCTGGAGATTTTTGGGCAGCATTTAGTAAGAATCTTGGGTAGATCTTAATAATAATGGTTTATTTATTCTTTTCTCTTATATTATTCCAGGTGATGTAAATGCAACAGCTAAATTATATGGAAAGGAGGTTGTTAATAAAGAAGGGCTGAAGTTTATGAGGATAGAAAAATTAAATATTGATTTCGATTTAGACAAGAGCAAGTTCAAGATTAGGGATTTGATTAATTTGGGAAATTTATTAGGTAAGATTTTTTATATTTACCACTATTGAGGACAATCAGGGCGGATTCCAAAAGGAAAAAGACCCTCTCAAAACTCAAAACCCCTTTCCGTGGATTCGTCCTTGTGTGAAATCACTTTATTTTACTTTTCGGCAAATGCAATTTCTATGTTAAATATTTGAATATCCAATTATATTATGTATAACCAAATGGAATATTCCAAGTTGTTCCTCATAGATGACAACTATTTTGATCACTTTATTATATTGTGGGCCATAAAATTTTTGAAATTTATTAAACAATATCAACCAAACGTGACGATAAATAAGTCAAAGGGGCAGATTTTATATTTGAATAAAAAAATTGCGTTTTAAAAAAACATCATCGCCTTATGTATGGTATTAACAAACTAATTGTCACGGAACGATAACTCTTCAAATACTTAATTAATACAAATATTTTACCATGTACATTTTTTCTTTATCAATGCCTGCAACAACACAACACACAATGGACTCATGCATTGTTTATTTGAACAGATCACACCAGAGTGAGTTTAAAACTCATATGATTTTTTATTTGGTTGGTGTAAAAATATTTTTTATAATTGATTGTAATCGATTATATGAGGAAGTGTATTTACGTACAAACATAGGTAACCAAGGTTTTATTTATTTTTAATTAAATAGAATAAAATATGTTGGATTACATACGAGGTCTGTTCAAAAAATAAGGTGAATTTTCATTTTTCTAAAAAATATTTATTTATTCGTCAATTTCTATTTTGTCCCCTTCAAAGTAGTTCACCTCAGATATGATACACTTGTGCCAGCGTTTTTTCCAATCCTCGAAACAGTTCTGATATGCACTTTTTGGTATGCCCTTGCGCTCTCTCAGCGATTCGGTTTGTATGTCCTCAATCGTCTTAACATGTTAGGTGCAAAAGCAGGAGTAGTAGGAGAAACATAAGGAATTAGATTATTTTTAAAAATTGTTAGAGATTTTGATTGTCCTGTCTTTCAGTTAATGGGAAAATTTGGTTATAATTAAGAAATTGACAAACTAAAGTCAGAAGCTATTTAAATTATATTCTGAGATATAGACAGAAAGCAGAATGATATGATTCAAAGCAATTTTTCGTCTTCATTGTAAATTGAGAGGCTCTTGGACTTTAATCTTATTGTGAGCACAAAACAAACCGCACAATTTGTTTTATTTTAGGTGCTGCTATCAATCAATTCTTAAATACGAATGGACATGAAATAATTGCAGAAATGAAGCCTGCAGCTTCCAGGAGTATATCCAGTCATTTTAAAAGCTTTCTTAATGCAGCTTTCTTAAAAGTACCTTTGCAAGTCTGGTTGCCTGACGTACAACCCACTCAAAACGTTTAAACTAATTTTCCAAAGATACTTTTGTATTTACATGTAACATAAAAAAGTATTTAGACGTACAAATTTGGTTCTATATATAGACTAGAACTAGAGAAAAAATATTTTTCAATTTCTTTTGTAGAAGAGTTGAAAAAAGAAGAGAGTATTAAATTTAATTAACTGTACGATAAATAATTCATTAGATTATCAAATCTAAATTAGTTAATTAGTGGTTTTAAACAAGTTTTTATTGTACATATAAAATATGAATCACAGTATTTTTTTTATGTCGTACCTATTAAGGGTTGGAAATACATTGCACCAATTAATTTGTTAAGAGTTTTTATCATGAGTGTCTAGTAAAACTTCTTGTCACTATATAATATTTAGTTCGTGTATGTATTTTTCCTCATAAGTGAATTACTGTAAAAATTCTCATACAATGTAGAACGTATTATTAGTAGCCTGAAATATTTTTTTAGTAGCTGCACATTATGTGATAAAATGTAATATATAATTTACGTATTGATAATCTTGTTAAATCAAATTTATATAATATACTTGTTAAATCATCGACCAATTTTTAACTAAGTATAATTATTAATAAATACATTTTTATTAAAATAGTTTCATTGTTATTTAATTATTTTTGATATCAACAAACTCGCTGATAACAAATGCATGTTATAACGAACTCTTAGTTTAAAGAGTAAAATCATATTTTTAGTTACCGAAGGTATGGTGATTAAATTCGACAACAATGAACATCCGGCTATAACGAACAAAACTTTAGCTCCTTAGAGGTCGTTACATTTGATTTCAACTGTATTATTATTGCTTCAATTTTATTTTAGGGCAAAATAGGACTTTTTCAAAAAAAAAATACCTTCTTATACTATAATTTAATGTTTTTTTAAAAAATTGAACCTTTCTAAAAAGCTCCGGTGACGCAATTAGCAATATCTATCAGTTGAGGTACCTAGCGCATAATTACGTATATTCAATAAGTTCTTTTAGTTTTGTAACAATAACAATGAGTAAGTAGTTTATGAACACCAATAACAGAAACTATAAATAATTGTATGTATTATACGATAAAACCAGTGCTTAATTGGAACAAATCGGAAGTATAGAATGTAAACAAAGTCTTGTACTCATGTCCACATTTACACGTACACACACAATAAATGGTTATATCAAGTGGGTTAAACAAACAGTTACATAAATATTTTCCGAATTTCCACAATGAATTTCGAGCAGGTTCATGTTAAAATTTTGGTACAAAAAAATTGAAGCAGTTATATCCGAATTGTGGATCACTTTATGTTTTCGCGTTAATTCCAGAAAAAATGCATTGGGAATGGTGTAACTTATCAGTGAAGATGATACTTATACATCGGCGAACTTTCACATTCTTGAACTTTAAAGGTCGTAATGATAAGATTGGTCACTTTCAGTGGCGGTTGGCCTACAGACACCTACGCAAGAGCTGCAAATCTTTAGATCACAAAATTTTGGCAATGTTGTAGCAAATTTATAAAACTTTAGCATTTTACAACTACCTCGAATCTCTGCAGTGTGTGTATATATCCGTTTATGCGGACTACGCATATAATGAAAATTCTTTTATTGTAAACACAAAGTAGTTACAAATATTTTACTGTATTGTACATGAAAACTGCATGAATTATCTTTAGTTGTGAAGAATAATTAGGGTAGTTTACTGCCTTGTGGAGCGTTTACTGTTCAACAAAAATTCCTTTTTATAGACCAGAAATTAATACTTACCATTCTGATTGGCTGACGAGGTTCTCTTTAACCTAATTCTTGCTAAAAAATTAAAATTTGAAGATAAATGAAATTAAACGAAAAGTATACCTACACTTTCTTTACAGCAACGAACATGAGTGACGCTATTACAATGATACCAAAATTACTTTTACCCATTATAGTTCTACATTTGTTTATTATGATCTAATTATTACCTATGTCATCCTTCATCTTCGTCGCCTGTATAAAGAACTTAATTTTTCAGTATTTGCGTGACGCCCCTGGTCCCTTTTAATTTTCGCGCTAAATGTACAAAGGCCAATAAACTATCAGTCTCTCTCTCGAATATGATAAGCTCTTATTTTAATATCACAACAATTTTTCTTTATTTAGTATTGAGCAGAGAACGTGTATAGACTGAGGACAATTATTTATCGAATTTTTGGGTCGGGGTGACATTATCTAGTGGTTGTGATCGTGATAAAGTGTTAAACGTCCTTTCTCTTCGATATATATTATATAATATATAAATATAATATTGAACTTCTCATTTAAAGGCTGAAGTGAATAAGCAGATTACATTGTTTTGTGGTTTCAAGGGAGGATTGGGAATAAATTTAAACAATTTTAAGGAAGACTTAAAATGCGAAGTTTCACAAAAAGGCAGTGGTTGACATTGATTGCATTTAGTATCGCGGACTTTTTTAATGCCATTTGTGTTTCACTCCAAGCACCTTTTTATCCTCAAGAGGTAAACGATTTATATTTAATTAATTTGATTTTCTATTATTGTTATTCTCAATCAATTGTATATTATAATACGAAATATAATTAAAAGGTATGTATGTACATATTAATTAAAAAATAGTCACATATTTTTATAACGATAATAAAAGGTTTACGAGTAATTAAAAAATTGAAAACAGAAATAAATTATACATTAATTAAATAAGTTGATACAAACATAAACTTAGGTCAAGTACTTTTTTGAAGTTTCGTGTTGCATCATTAAACATTTGGGTTCATTTTGAGCGTGAAAAATTGCCACTCTTCAGCTAAATTTCGTTGTAGAATATCCAGTAGACACTTTTGCCTTTTGTAACCACATTTAAAAACTGTATAAATTATTATTATAAATAAATTGACAAAATAAAGTTTTGCTTTTCCAATTAAAATTTAAAAAAAAGGGAAAATTACTTTTATTGACCAGATTGTGAACAATTAATGGGACTTGCAATTATAGGACACATGTGATATAGTATATCTCGAATTTTATCAGGAATGCACTTTCAAAATTTAAATTTAATTGGGTGTATATATTAAAATATCATTCATCCGTGTAATTGATAACAGTTTACATATTGTATCTGTTTATACTATAACATTTTCACAATAAAGTAATTATTTGTCGATGTTATAAAGTAATAAAGTACAGAAGTCAATTAATTGACGATATGTAATTGAAAATTGTTTTAAATTATCCTAAAAAGTATTAAAAGGAGCTTGTTTTGACTAGAAAGGTAATTAATGAACATTCTATCACATGTTTATTATTTCTTTTGAAATTTTGTTGAATTTACTAAATTTATCATTAACCTTTCTCTAAATTTTATGAATGTGGGATCCTTTCTGCAGATAACTTTATGACATGTGTGTTGATAATTTTCTAACATTAAATTAGTTATAGAAATGCTGAAATAATTTTAACTTCTGTTTGAAATTTGATTTTGAAAGATATTTTCATATTAGACTACATAAACAGCTATTGTTTTCAATTATAATAAAAAAAATTAAATAAAATCCAAAAACGTATCGACAGTCAAGGTGCTGTTGTGTTCATAACTTGATAATATGAAAATGTTTCCTGTTCTTATTTTAAATATTACTGTTTTATTTATTACTTTATTTTAGTAAATAGTACGTATATTGTGTGACTGATTGATGAAAGTTGCAAGATGCTGCAAAGTTGTGAACTGGATTATCTTTCGTACAAACGAATCATTGTTTCAAGTTTCATTCATTTTATTTATACGTCAAGAAGAAATTAATGAAAATTGTAATATATGCAGACGTTCCAGAAACATATTAGGAATACATACATCGTACTATTGATAAAAGTAATCGTATTATTAACTTCTTTTTCCAAGAAATCAATTTGTAGTTAATTTCTTTGTATTCGTATTATGAAGGCTCGAAATTTAGTAAAAAAATGTCAGTCTTATCTTGTCTTGTTCTCAATTGTACGTTTAATAATTTTGTAACTTTAAATATACTTATATAAAAATTAATATTTTTTTATTAAGTATTTTTTATAGCTTTAAATTATTTATTTGCATGAACGTTTTTCGTAAGTAGCAGCAAATAGTCAATAGATGGCAATACGATGCCTGTGTAAGGATTTATTTACAATGTTCTTTAAAGACAGGAGCATGATTTTTGATTTTGATTTTTGATTTTGATGGTAAAACTAAAAAAAACATGGCAATGTCAAAATGAATTTTACAAGAACAAGACAAAATCAATATTTAGAAAATAATCGTATTTTCTTGTCTTTCGTCAGTCGTTTTTGCTTCGTTGTTACTAATTTTTAATTGCAAGTCTTAATATAGTATCAAATTAATTAGAATATACTAATTTATCAAGTATATGTGTAAATTATTAGAATGTTTACATTTCCATTATGCATAAAATTGGCATTTCACAAACAACCCAGTTATCAATTATAATAATAATAATACTAATGTTTAGATGATAAGTTTTGTTTACAATGTAGCAATTTTTGCGATATACTAGGCGCCAGTTTTTAGATTTTTCCATGATGAAAACTTAAAAAAATTGTATTTTTACCATTCAACTTCTCTTATGTATTTCTAAAAAATTTATATTTTAATTTTTTTTTATATATAATAACTTATTATTTGCCTTTTTATGTGAAGATAAAGTGAAATCCTTAAAAATTAAGATTTTTTTTTAATTTTAGGCTGAAAGAAAAGGTTGCACAGCCACTGAATATGGATTAGTGTTTGGAATATTCGAGCTAGTCGTCTTTCTAGTCAGTCCGTTGTACGGACAACATTTAAATAAAATAGGCCCCAAGATAACGTTTAATGGGGGTATTTATACTACAGGGATTTGTGCCATACTTTTTGGGTCAGTATCAACCATTATCTTGAAGAAAATGCTTCATAAACAATCTTAATGTTATTTTGGAAAAAACTAAAAAATCAAAAATATTGCTGCAAGTTATCAACAGTCCTTTTACAACCAGAATATTTTAATTTATTATTCAGGTGGCCCATTTTTTGAGACATCTCTATTTCGATTCTGTGTAAAAACTTGTTTGCCTTTGAAGTATCAGAAAGCCTCTCATTAGGAAAATATTCCTCATGACATTCTTGAGGGGTAGTTAGAACTCAAAATTGAAAATAATGCAAGAATCTCTGATTAAAAATAGAAAAATTAAGGAAAATAGAATAATATTTATACTATTATGATTTATTTGAATATTATGTGACCACTGAATATATTTTAATAAAACCAGTAAGTGGGCACAAAATCAGACATATTTTACATAAAAGTTGGGCAAATCCTAAAATGTGTTTCGACGCCCAAAAAGTAATTCTCAGTTACTTGTCGAGGAGCGTAGTCTACAAACCAAAATCACACTTCAGTATATTTTTTTCTATAATATCTTAATATAAATTAAGGAATACCTATTAGACTAATAACACAACATATATAGATTTTCACTTATTTTTTTGTTTTCATGCGGCCTTTCATAGTTTTCACTCCCCATCCAATCAACTACCCTACCAAACCCATAATTTTTCAAAAGCGACTGAAAAGGGCCTTCCACCCTACGCTTTGGTTTGGAGGTCGAGTATAAATTGAGGGGTCAACTTATTCACCAACATTAGTAGTTGGACACAAATAGACTCTAGGTTCACACAAAACAAAAGCCAAAATAGTCAGAAAATTTCATGAAAATCTACCCTCTGTTTAAAGAAATTTTCTTTACAATATTATTCTGAAACAAACGATTGATTGTGCAGTCTTCTGCAAATCAAAACAGGTCATAATAAAATAATTATTGGAACAAACAGCTTATTAATATCTATAATAACATATTTTACTTAATCTGGAGTTTTTTGATAAACATATTTATTTTTATATCCCTTGACGTCACTTGCAATTTAATTTAATGAACCCAATAGAAATAAAGAAATGGCAATAAGTAAGTATACTGAATGTGACGTACTTATTAAAGTATAAAAGACCAGACTTTTGACCTAATTTGAACTTGCATCCGTTTTTAATTGTCTCAGAAAAACAAAACAAAACTTTTGAATGTCTTATCACGAAGGACATTTACAGATACGTTATCAGTTTACTGCCTATTCAAATTCTGGAAGGTTCAAAAAGTACACTGTTATGTAATCAATATAGTAAACTGATAGTAAGACTATAAATAAAATTTTCTAGACTTCTGGACAAAGTTGACGGTCACTACCCCTTCATTGCACTAAGTTTCTTTATAAGGATTGTGGAGGCCTTGGGAAATGCTGCGTTTCTTACAGCTTCTTTTGCCATCATCGCAAAGGAATTTCCAGATAACGTTGCAACCACGTTTGTAAGTATTTTATACCAAAATTACTATCTCACTAACATTAATTATTATAATTGTTTGAATCGGTCTCTGCGTGAGAAATTATTGTTTCGTAGGTTAAAAAAGTGTTACCTAAATAAAGCGCAAAAAATAATAAATATAAGTTATGACCTTTCCTAATGAAAATAAAGGTAATATACGTCCAAAAGTAAGGTGTATTCGTCTAAAAAGCTATTAGACCAGTGCTGAAGTCTTCAAAAATAGTAAAAAGTGAAAAATAAATTATAGTAGGATGAAACCCATTGGAAAAGGAAGAGAATATAACAGAAATGGAAAGAAAAATAATTTACGGGCGATCAGAGGTCGGGAAGGGGAAGGGGGTGAGTTTTGAAGGGTAAAAAACTGTTTTCCTTGATTTCCGGAAAAGTCTTATGAAAAAAAGTGAAATGGCAAAGTTGTAGGTAATAAAAAGATATATAACTTTTGTATTTACACTTTTTTCATATAACCTCAAAATTTATGTGAAAAATTCAAATAACCAAGTATTTGGTTTTTTATTTTCATCTTTTACAAAAAATTTTTTTTCACGAAATTTGGTGAAAACTTACCTATTTATGTCCCAAACACGCTGTAATTTTTTTGATTTGAAATATTTATTTTTTCACCTTATTTTTACTTAATATCGGAAAAGCACCCTAATTTTCAATCGAAAATTCTCACGTCAAAATATCTGCTTTTTTAAAAACGTTGGTGGGCTTTTTCTTCGTTAAAATCTCTACTTTCTGATGGTGTGAAAAAAATATACATTACTATGGTAAGTTTTCCCAAGAAATGCAAAAAGAAGAAAACTAGATTAATGTTTTTAAAAATATTATAATGAATAACGTAATCAGTATAAAGTATCTGAATTTATTAGTACGATTTACATGTATATTTATATATTATGAGATTTTCTATGACATAAATGTAATTAGAATTTAATAAAACAACTTTTTTACTGAAAAAAATACCAGCGGTCACATTTTTTAGATAAAATTCCCTTCGTTTTTTGTATTTCCTGAGAAAACTTACCATTGTTATATATATTTTTCTTCACACCCTCAGAAAGTAGATATTTCAACGAAGAAAAAGCCCACGAACGTTTTTAAAAAAGCAGATATTTTGACGTGAGAGAAGATGCTGATCACCCCTAAATTATTTTTCCTTTAATTTCTGTTACATTTTCTTCCTTTTCCAATGGGTTTCATCCTACTATAATTTTTTTTAGTTTCAAAAATTATCGACCCTGGCCTATATAAATGAAAGGAAAAGACATTACCCACCTCGTTCGTATTATCTTTTCCTATCGGAATCTTCTGGAGAGGATTCTTCTTGGCCCAATAATTTTTTATCTTCACAATAAGGTGAACTTTAATTAATCTTCAGTGTACAAAACGTCAATACAATTGACCAAAAACGGTAACAGGTGTTCATTAAGGTACAAAAAAAGAAGGTAAGATAACAAAATGTACGATACTTATAACATTCTGTATTTAGGAAACAATTAAAAATAATAAGAAGAGTAAAAGAGTTAAGAACAACTGTAGCTGCAAATACCCCAAAAATGGCGATACAATCCCAGTACATGAATAAGAACAGGGTTTTAATCTGATTTTTCGACTATTACTGAACATTACTATTTCTTTAAAAATCCTGAATAATTTTTGTGTCACAATTAATACCTAACATAAATCTGATAGGGCTGTATAATTGTTTCAATTTAGTGTAGTATTCTGTAACAGAATTTCCCTTAATATGACATTCAAATATGTAAATACACTTGGCACCAGCATATGACCTCTAAATTGAGCTTTATCATTTTCAATAATATAATCATATCATTATCGCAAATTTCAAATTGTATTAATATATTAACGTGTGTATACAATATATGTTATTTGACCTGTTACGATATAGGGAGTCATAAAATTTTGTTGTTATTTCATTTTTCGTTTATAGTGAATATTTTATCAGTGACGTTCGTACATTTTATAGTTGTTGTAGATACAACATTTGTGTCACTAACATCTTACCTTATCAAACGACGTCGTCTAATCAAATCGTTTGTAATGCATTTCAAACGGTCGCGATAATTCTCACATAAAAATTATCTTAATAAGGAGGTCAACTGTCGAAATAACTTAATTATCTGCTTAATTAACTTGGAAACGTAAACTTTGAGATTTGAGACTTTATTATCGGAAAGTGCGAGTAAAATTGATCGTTCACGTGATTTTTACAAGAACGACGTAGTATTTTTATAGAAGACTATGGACTATTGCATAGTCATCATCTAGTAATTCAGGAAAACATAATATTTATAAATAAACAATATTTAAAATGAGATATAAGGAAGTAGGAATACAATCAAAATATTGGCATTTAGTTATAGTTTCTATTATCAATGTTTGCTCATTTACTAATTAGTCTCCCCACACTCTTCATTGACTGCTGCAAAAGAAATTTAAAATATTTATTTAATTTTGGTAGTACATAATTTCATTTAATAATTGGCTAATGGTCTCCCTGAAAAATGGAATTATTAAAATATTATTTTAGTAATGTATGAAAAATATAGAAATGTTTCAACAAATATACCTACATAAAACCAATAAATTAAATAAGTTGAAATCTTGACGTTTGAATGCCTTTCTATTCTCACTTACCTTTGGAAAATTCATTTAAAAAGGAAAACAAACGAAAACATTTTTTTTACGGGGCTTAAAATAACATTTTGTACAAAAATATCAGGTAGAGAACAGATTTAAAACAGTTTAAAAGCCTACGAAGAAATGCAGCATAAACAAGGTATATTATCAAATTTTGGAAGAGGAATTGTAGAGATTGTATGGGCACCCTAGATACCCCGTTGCGTCCCTGATAAATAGAATGATTTAAAAAAAGTTATCCACAAATGTTCATTTATAAAAAACATGAATTTATTTTTACTTTAATTCATTTCATTCAAGTTTTGTCTAAGTACCTGTATTCTTTGTCTGCTATCCAAATAAGATTCTATACACTCATACTGGCATATAGTTTAAAATTAATTAACCTTCTGTGTGATTACTATTTGTATTCCCAGTTTGTGCTATGCAAAAGTTCATAATTCAAGGGCAACTATTAATTGATTTACAGTCAAAACATTTTGAATAATGAGCTTGAGCCAGATTTTAAATTTAACAAAACAGTAAACAATAACAATAAATTGCAGTACGATTACTAAAACTATTGGAAAACAAGGCCACTAATCTAATTTCTACTCCTTTATGAATTAATTTTGAGTTAATCAGCTGTTGATTTAATTTTTGATTGTTGATGTAAAAATTAATGTGTACATTAATATTAATTTTTTGGAATGATTATGTAAAAAAGAACTACTTATTCACTATTTCTAAATTTTATAAAATTAAAATTTACTTATTTATATTTCAAAGCGTTTATTAAAATTGTTTCGTCATGTTACCTATGAGTTTCTCCAAAGTAAAAATGTAGATTGCAGAGGATTTAGTATATACTTTGAAACATAAAAGAAAAACAAATGTCTGATTTCATTTATTCAAATATATTTCATAATTACCCAACTGCAGACTCTTTACAAACTTGATATTTAATTTTTGCAATCGAAGAATAATTATTTATTTTAATGTTGTTAACTACTCATATTTCCTGTACAAGAACAAACAAAATCTATCTCTGCTGATTTACTATCAGAATAATTTAGTAACTATAAATTAAATTAAATAAAAATTTTCAATGTTATTTGCCATTATTTTGCGGATTTGTACATTATATCTTTATTTCTGTTTGATGTAGTCAAATATTGGTTTATATCCTTATACAAATTACCATCTGCTTCTGATAAAGGGGGTTCAGATAATCCAATTCATGTTATCTTCAGTTATTACACAAAGGCCTTAATGATTATATCATCTTGCCAACAATTTTTCCTTTGTATCATTCGCAAATCAAAAAAATATCTGGAATTTATATATGAACATTGTGCATAAATCAAATTAATTAGTTTGTTCCTTTTTAATTTAACACAATCATAATTGGTTTGATAAAAGCAGGAATTATTTTTATTTGAATTTAGGTATAGACAACGTTTGTAATATTAATTATTATTTGCTTTCATTATTATTTAATTCTATCAAATCAAAAAAAGAAATTTTACAACAAATAATCTGACAAATACTTTATTGTTCATAAATAAAGCGCGCTCGAAAACATTTTTTAGATACTTTCATGTAAGCGTATATGTTATAAAGAACTAATTATTAGATATATTGAAACATGATAATGTGTAAAATTCTTCAAAATTAAAAAAAAAATAAAAGCACTGAGCTTTTATAAACCACCTTTTTAACTTTCTACTAAAATCGGTACCTGTATATTGAATCATTTAAAATGGTAGCTCAGGTAATTAAACACGCAATAATTTATTATACCAGGAATATTCGCAAAAAGTCCTAATAGTATCAGTCATGTAAAGTGGAGACTTATGCAATAAAGCTACCAACAAATGACCACTCTATTAATGACAAGATGTAATTATAACATCATGTCATTCTTAACCCCTCGTACTTGCAAAATTCAAAATGGTTTGAAAGCTTTTACAAAGGTGCTTTGAAATTAATTGCAAAGGTTTAATGTAATTATGCATGAGGTACCTGAGAAGTTCTATAACACTTTTGTTGAATCTCCGCTGCAAAGATAGACCAGATAATAAGGATTCCGTGTTGTTTCGAAAATTTTATTGGGTATCACAACCCCCATTTAACATGATCTTGACTATCGATTACATTAATTAATTTTCTTAGGCCTCGTTGGAGACTTTCTTTGGATTGGGATTAATAGTTGGTCCAACAGTTGGTGGAGCACTATTCCAGATTGGAGGATACTCATTGCCTTTTGCTGTTATGGGAACCGTACTGTTTATGGCTGCTATTTTTACAGCTGTTGTTTTACCTAGTCACACTGAACCCGGTGAAGACAGAGAATCTGGACGTAAGTAATCATAATCATTTCAATTTCAATAATTATTACCTTTTTAAAACGATTTTATTTAGATCGTAATTCGATAAATGTCTATAAAGATCGCCCCCTTTTTTTTCTTTATCATACATGACGGCTTTAAAAGATGATTTATTTTATAACCACTAAAGTTCTAATAGTTCAAAGATGGTGTCGGAGCCGGACATATTAATACACACCATTGATTTTAATAGCTTTTCACTAAATTCGATCCACAATTCCTCCAAACATAATACAGTGTATTCAAAGTAGGGTTTTTTAGTGGCTCAAGAGAATGAATACGAATACAGTAGATAGAAAACGAATTATTGAAGAAATTAGGAAGCTAGGGGATGCTGTGTATCGGTAAGGTAACTTATGATAGGGCATTAAGTGACGATTAAGAGACATATTTAAGGCAGAAACAGGAGTATAAAGAAGCAAACGAAGACTTAAAGATAAACTCAAAATGTCCTAAAATATTTTTAAAGAACTTTTCATCAAAAGGAAGAAAAAAGAACTTTATGTAGCTATCTTCTTACATTTTTCAATCTTTGGAACTTATCATGTGTGTTTTCCCTTATCGGTCTACGTTTTCATACCAAAATTATTATTAATAAATATAAATACGTGGGTGAGAGGACTATAACATGCAGACAGACAAACAAACAGATGCTCAGACAGTCCAAAATATGGGAATATCTAGATAGTCACAAATCCCTTAAGAGCAAAACTTATTTTATTTCAATATTTAATATTTTCATAAGTAAGGGTGTTAAAACATGGTATGATTGTTTACAAATACTAAGTAAAATATTTTATGTTATTATGCTCTTTGTTATTTTTTTAGCATCGATATTCAAAGTTCTGAAGATCCCTGGCGTTCTTCTAGCAACGTTTAGCATAATAGTTACCAGTATGTCGATTGGCTTTCTACAAGCCACCCTTGAGCCCCACCTTCGTCAATTCAACTTATCTCCCGTAATATTAGGGCTCATGTTCGTAATAAACGGAGGTACTTACGCAATAACAGCCCCTGGTTTCGGGTGGTTTTGCGATAAGGTATGTGCACCGAAAGTAATTACTGTGATAGGGGCGTGCTTCGTTTGTGCAGGATTCTCTCTTGTGGGACCAGCGCCATTCCTTCCTTGCGAGACGTAAGTCAATTTTAATTCTTTTACTTAATCGGATTCGGGTTACAGGATAGTTTGTTACAGAATGTTATGGGTCACAATTCTGGGACTCATCCTCCATGGACTCGGAATGGCTGCTCAGTTAGTTGCATCATTCACAGATGCTCTAAGGACAAGCGTGTAAGTAATAATTTCTTGTAATACCGGTTATAGTGCCAGTTCTGAAGTTTACATTGAATTTGTACGCTAACTCAGATAAAGATCTTCGTTTATAACGCCTTCTACCTTCTCTAATAACGATAAAGATAAAATTTTAGTAGCCGTTTAAAATAATGCCAGTATTTATAATGTCAGTTCGCATATGACGAAGAAATTTTACTTATAATTTTCGTTAACTCGAATAAAGAAATTCATTATTAATGTATTCTGTCTTCTGTTGGTTGTATGTTACCCTAGATAAAGGGCTTCGTTTTCTTATAACGACAGACAAAGAACTTGACTTATATAACGTTCTGTTTCCTCTCTAACAATCTATATTCATTTAGTAGTCGTTAATAACGACATTATTTAGATTACCTGTTCCCATATATCAATGAAACTTTACAAATAATTTTTGGGGGTTTGTATGTTAACCCAGATAAAAGACATTGTTTTTATCGTCACCTGTCTTCTCTTATAACCGTAGATATAGCTTTAATAGCCGTTTATAACTGCAGTGTTTATGTTCCTTTGCATACAACAACGAAATTGTATGGTTTAGTTGGATCTATATGTTATTGCATATAGTAGAACTTCGTTTATAAAGTCGTCTGTCTTTTACAGCGATTAACTCTATTTCAGTAAACGCTTATAACGACAGTATATGGTGTCACTTTGCATATAGCGATACAATTGTATGTGTTTGAATTTGTATAATAAACTGTATGGTTCTAGAAGCCGTTTATAACGTCTTCGCATATAATGATGAAAATTTAAAGTTGGGTTTATATATTAATCCATATACAGTAGAACCTTGATAACTTAAACCTCGACAACGTAAAAACCTCTATAAATTCATAAAATTTTGTGTTCCCTTCCCCTCGGAGTCCAAAACCTCTTTTACTTAAAATACGAACCCTCTATAACTTAAACGAATAATTTGGGCATCGCACCTCAGTAAGTAATAAAATTGATGTAGAAAGTGTGAATTGTTTGAAAAAAAAAATAATAACCGGCTTTTTTATGTAGAATAAAATAAATTTAAAAAATGTACCTTTAAACCTAAAAAAAGTACGTATATACATAAAAACATTTCGAAGTTTCATTTACATTGAACCTAGCTCGTCTATCTCTATAATTCCTAAACAACGCTCATAAACGGACCTCTGTAAGTAAAATTATAAACCAATAAAAACTCCTTAACTTAAACCCTTAGTAAGTAAAAACCTCAATAACTCAAATTATTTAACGTTTCCCTTGGTCTTTATCTTATCGAGGTTCTACTGTAATAAACTTTATGTATAACATCTTCTGCCTTCTACTATAACAGCAAATACAGTTTTAGTAATTGTTTATTACGACAGTGTTTATAATGTCACTGCATAGGATGAAAAAAAAATTGTATGATTTGGTTGGATTCGTTTCTTAATGCAGTTTATATCGTCTTCTCTTATAGTGAGATAACTAATTATGATTATAATGTCTTTTCGCATAAAACAATGAAATTTGAATATTGATCTAGAAAAAAATGCTGTATATAGAGAGATGTGGTTTTTGTGATGATAGTTTGAATTTAATTACAACTTTGTTGCTGAAGCTGATTTATATTCGGATTTTGGTATTAATAATTTAATTGTTTTACACCATTCGTGTTTTTTTTTTATTAATTTTGAATATAGTGTCCTCATTTACATCCTACAGTTTAAATCACTTTGAAACAGTTAAATTCTAGATAATTGTTTTGTAAATAAATATCGTATTAGAATTATGTTTATTTACAATTTCCATATGACGTACATTATATTGTTGTTTCAATATTTTGTAATGACTTATCTAATAGTAAAATTAATAATAACCATTTCACGAACCATTAATCTATGTTATTTCCTCGTGGTCTTGTGATTCATATTTTTGTTTTGTTCTTTTATCAGAGCTTATGGTTTTCACAACAATTTGGAGACCTTCGCGTTGATATCTGCCCTTTGGACCAGCTCGTTTGCTTTGGGAGCATTTATTGGACCGTCAATAAGCGGTATACTGTATGATAACGTCGGATTTCGAAATGGGAGTATGTTCATTTTCGCTTTACATGCCTTCCTTGCCATTTTCGTAACTGTATATTTGTTCTGCAACAAACCGTTACCGGCTTATGCTGAACTTAAGGACGAAAAGATTCCCAACGGTGATGTCCCAACGACCGTTACCAAGCTTTCGTATTCGGGGCTTACAGAAAGTGCAAAGAGGTAAAAGAAATAAAAAAATCCTACAAATTTTCTTGATTATAACAAATACAACTATTATTTATTAGTTAAGGGAAATTTTTTTTTTTTTATTCTCTATTTATGACTTATTGAACCTTAAGAACACTACATATTTAATTTAAAAATATGCATTTATTTAAATTATAAGGGGCTTTTTCTTTATCAAAGTTTAATTCTATTTAGGTCAGATTAAAGTTGACAAACTAGTAGTTAGAGATTTAGATTGTTCTAATTTTTGTAAAAAATGAATATTAGTTCGGGACAGGACATGAGAAAGAGCATATATTCACGTTCAATCAGTATTTGGACTGATAAATTGATGGTGACGATGATCCTTCTCCTGAAAGGAACACGAATTTTTTTAAATTATATAAAGCTTTTCTTTACCAAGGTTTTGTAACATCAGGGTTCAGTTCTATTTAGATCAGATTACAGTTGATAGATTTGTAGATTTCCCGAATTTTTTGGAAAAATGAAAATTGGTTCAGGATAGGATATAGGAAAGAGTGGAGGTACACATTTAATATGCTTTCGGGCTAAAACCCTAACGGTGATTACGATCCTTTTCCTGAAAAAAAAATTGTACAACATTTTTAATTATCAGGGTTTTGTAATATCAGGGTTCAATTACGTCTATATTTAAACAGTACCGCTCATAATGGCATACATTTTCAAGATGTAAACCAACTAAAGGTGTTATGTTGGTTGTCTATAGAAACATGTACATAATAACTGATTCTGATACAAAACCCTGATGTTGTTGTGTTTTAGCATTAGAAGCGTGGGCAATGGCATATCCATAGAAAAAAGTCGTCCCGCGGGCATGAACAGTCTGATAGCATGCAACAGCTACAAAAGTCAAGCGTGGCCAAAACGCGACATAGACGCCGGTCTTCGACTTGGAAAGTACAGTCACAGCTACGGATCGGTTTTGAGCAATAGAAACGGATATCTGGAAGGAATGGCATAATATTAACTACCACCTATGTAGTGAGAGGGTTGGCCTGAAAAACTATCGCTGTTCTTGTATTAACAGCACTAACCTCCTGTTAATATTCCTATAAAAACAAACTACCTGCTGCTTGTAGAGTGTTTCGTATTCTTCTCTTCAGTACCTACTTGGAAAGGAGTTCCTAGTTACAATAAATGAACATTACGAATTGCAACCGATTATAAATATTATCCATTAAGTAATTAATACAACAACTAGTTATGGTCTCCACAATTTTACAAGGGAAAGTCTTTCCCTCATTTAGTGTCTTAATGATTTAATTACATAATATTTTTAACTTTTGGAGTTCCTTTATATCAGTCTTGTAGTCGGAACCCACCAATAATCAGTCACAATTTAAAAAAAAAACTTCCCGAAATTTTATCGAACTAATTTTTTTTTGTTTCAAGGCTGTTGTAATTGGACTATAAATATAATCATTAAAAAAAGTGTTTTCCTTATGAGATCGTGGCGACTGTAATTTTATAAAATTGGCTGTACCCCACCCAACCGTACCCCATCAAGTATAAATGTTAATGAAACTTTATTACAGTTTTTTTTGTTATATCACCCCACCCACATTAACCATTAAGTATATATATATATTTATAAAATTTTATTACGATTTTTTTCCTTCCCAAATTTTATTAAATCACTCCACCTACACGTACCCCATTAATTAAGTACCTATACATATTTATAAAATTTTATTACAATTATTTTTTCTTTGTAAAGTTAATTTATTTACGTAGATGTGTTTTCGTCTTTTCGTTGATGTAGTTTTTAGGATCTGTTTTTAAGGTTTTCACCATGTGAAACAGTATCATATTACCTTATTATAAATAAAAAATAAATAAATACTTGTTTAACATGCAAATGACATTATTCCAGTTTTTATTTGACTTTATCTTCTGAAATTTGCCAACATCGCGAATATGATCGTGTGTGTGAGAGAGAGAGAGGGCATATTCAGCCAGTATACGTTCGGTGGGCACAACGAAAGGTCATCGTGTAGTGGTGTCAGTGAGTATTGAGTAAAAGTATTATTAGGTGGCTTTTATGTCGAATTTTGGAGGATATTTGTTGCATTGCAGTATGTAAAAGGGAAAAGGGAACTTTTTCCTTTTTTTTTGAGATTAGGTAGAGGTGGTGTTTAACCAAAATTACCAATTAATAAAGTTAATTATTCATAAAAACCACAAAAACAATCAGCAAGTGCCTTTAATAAAAGTTCTAGTTTTGAGCCATTGTTGAGGTCACCAGGATGAAACAATTTACGGTCGATTTTGATGATTTTCCCCAAGTTCCCTGATAATTTATTAACTCAAAAGAGCAAGAAAATAGGTATAAATAAATACAGCACGTGCAATCAATTGCAATCATGTAACATTTCTACTACAACACTTAATTTTAAGTTAATTATTGTATGAGGTACTTTTTTATTCGTTCGCTTTTTTTACAATACTTTATTGGATGCCAAATACAATCGTTTCACACGCTGTTGTTAAAGTTTACGTAGGTATATACGTTCAAATACTACAACTGTAGTGTCTTCGTCGTTGTATAGAGATATTGTTTTTATCAACGGTCTATCAAGATAACCTTGGCAAAGAGAAGACGCAAACATCTAATCCTCTAATAAAAAAAAACAGGTGTTGTGAAGCTTCACGTATCATCGCATCGGCATAAAAACAATTAGAAAACTTTTTATTGAAAGAGTTTGTGCATGTATGTATAATTTTTAACCGGTTTATTGAAAGATAATATTGTACGAAATAGAAATCGAATTTGAGAACCTACTGTGGTATAAAATGTGAAGAATGATAATGTGAAGCAATAAAAAGATTTTTTTAAATTGAAAATAACCAACAGATGAAAATAAACTAATAGGTACATAACTCCCCAATTCAAGTTTCTTCTTCCCGCCAAACAATCTTCTCAATATCTAAATGTTTCTTTTACTTACCTTTATTGATAGGGAAGACAACGAGGGTGACTCAAAATTTCCTTCTTGTTCCTTTTTCTATTATTCATTCAGACCTATGATCCAAAAACAGTTTAGAATATAGATATTTTTTGCAAGTGACTCAATGGATGCTTTAGTTGTCTATAAGAAAAATTTGGGAAAAAATTTTTCTTTTTTTTTTTCGTCTGTATCATGTGAACCAAGAGACTTACAAAAATGGGACAAAAATTATTAAAAAGAGTATACAATCATCTAGAAAATTTCTTTAAGATAACGCTTTGTTAGTTTATGATTCTTCAAAGTGAAAAATTACTTTGGTAATTAAGAAAACAACAAAATTAGTTAAAAAGGTTAATACAAAAGGTTACTTAAAGAAAAAGAGCAATACTGCCTTTTTATTCTCAGTAAAAATTAACAAAGAGGCACCTTTTTCATTTTTTTGTGGGACTTCATGTCATTTTTAAGGTTCCGCACCTCAAAAGGAAAAAGCGGAAACTTTATAGGATCACTTCGTTGTCCGTCCGTCCGTCTGTCAAGACCCTTTTTCTCAGGAACGCGTGGAGGTATGAAGCTAAAATTTATACCAAATACTCAGGTCTATTGTCCCTTGGAGCTGTGAAAAAAATCTAACTTCTAAGCTAACTCAATCAAAAGATACAGCCGTTTATGCCGCAAATATCGCAAATTTTTGAATCAAAACCTACAGGGTACTTCCCGTGAACTCAGAATCTTGAAATTTGGTACGAAGCAACGTCTTATAGCACAGATAAAGGAAAAATTGCGAAAACCATAAATTTTTAGTTACATCATATAATAAAAAATATTTTTAATAATTTTAAAGTTACTACCCCTTTCCTCATGAACGCGTAGAGGTATTAAATTGAAATTCATATCAAATACTCAGGTCTATAATACCTTTAAGCTGTAAAAAAATCAAACCTCTATGTCAACGCAATCAAAAGAAACAGCAATTTAAGACGCATATTTTCAAACTCGCAACTACTCGCAAGGGAATCAAAACCTAAATGGTACTTCCAGTCGATTTAGAATCTTGAAATTTGGCATGAAGCAATGTTTTATGGCACATATAAAGGAAAAATTCCGAAAATCTTAAATTTTTAGTTACATCACATATATACAGGTTTGTACGGAACCCTCGGTGCGCGAGTTCGACTCGCACTTGGCCGGTATTTTTTGGTGTAAAGTTTGTATAGAACCAGCTTCTATACATAAAGAATAATTAAATAGTAATCAATCCTAAGAAACCTGGTACCTACATTAAAGAGGAAACGTAGGGTTATGAGTTGTTCATATTTACGTTATTTTGAAGGGTTTAAGTAAAATTTAAAAACAAACATTACCTAAACTAAGTCGAATAAAATTCAATTTTTGGTCTTAATAACATCTTCAGATACTAAATCATGATCTGTAAGACTCTGTAGTTACTAAACCTTGACCTGTAAGATACTAGGCTTATTGAACTTTACCCTGTAAAACGCAAAGTTTTGACCCATAAGACCCTGAAATTACTATCCTTGGCACGCAAGACCATAGTCTTACTAAATTTTGACCTATAAGACTCTAACCTTACTAAATCTTGATCTGCAAGATTCTAGTTTTGCCCTGTAAGACCCTTAGCTTATTTAACCCTGACCCGAAGGATCTTCAGATTACTAAGCCTAAACAAGATCCTACGCTTATAAAAGTTGGCCTGTAAGATTCTAGTTTTATTGAACTTTAAGCTATAGCACTGGGAGTTACTGGTCTTACTGAACCTTGCCCTGTATGACCCTAGTAAGTTTCCTAAATTTTGACCAATAAGACGTTGAGATTACTAACTTTGACACGCAAGACTAAAGCCTTACTAAACTTTGACCCATCAGACCCTAACCTTACTAACTCTTGACCTGTGAGATCCTAGTCTTACTGAAACTTACCCTGTAAGACTCTTAGCTTATTAAAACCTGACCAAAAGGACCTTAAGATTACTAAGCCTAAGTAAAATCCTACGCTTACTAAAGTTGGCCTGTAAGATTCTAGTTTTATTGAACTTTGAGCTATAGCCCTGGGAGTTACTGGTCTTACTGAACCTTGCCCTGTAAGACCCTAGTAAGTTTCTTAAATTTTGACCAATAAGACAACTAACTTTTACACGCAAGACTATAGCCTTACTAAACTATGACCCATCAGACCCTAACCTTACTAACTCTAGACCTGTGAGATACTAGTCTTACTGAAACATACCCTGTAAGACTCTTAGCTTATTAAAACCTGACCAAAAGGACCTTAAGATTACTAAGCCTAAGTAAGATCCTACGCTTACTAAAGTTGGCCTGTAATATTCTAGTCTTATTGATCTTTGAGCTATAGCCCTGTAAGTTACTAGTCTTACTGAACCTTGCCCTGTAAGACCCTAGTAAGTTTCCTAAATTTTGACCTATAAGACAACTAACTTTGACACGCAAGACTATAGCCTTACTAAACTTTGACCCATCAGACCCTAACCCTACTAACTCTTGACCTGTGAGATCCTAGTCTTACTGAAACTTACCCTGTAAGACTTTTAGCGTATTAAAACCTGACTAAAAGTACCTTAAGATTATTAAGCCTAACTAAGATCCTACGCTTACTAAAGTTGACCCGTAAGATTCTAGTCACATTGAACCTTGAGCTATAACCCTGCAAGTTACTATGCTTATTGAACCTTGCATGTAAGACCCTAACAAGCTTTTTAAATCTTAACCTATTAGATCCTAAGCTTACTGAACCTTATCTTGTTCAGACCCTAGCTTACTAAACATTGATCCGAAATATCTTAAGCTTAGTAAACCTTATTAATTTTTGACTCATGAGACTCTTAAGGCTTTATATTTACCTAAACGTTTATTTTCAATTTATATCTACTATTTTGCTTCATAATATATCAAATAACAATAAAAATGCTTTTGCTGATGAAGTAGATACCTTAAATACAAAATTTTTATTCAGGGTTATTCAAGTGCAACTCCGCATGTTAGAATACATATATTATATATTTTTATATTTAATTTACAATTATAGGAAGGCGTCGACTTTTGCACCATTCTCAATAAATGTGTCAACAAACAAATTAAACATGAAATTTAATCGTGGTACATGTGGGGCGTACAAGTTAATAGGTATCAATTGTGATGGTTGTAAATAATGTATTTTTATGCGTTTGTTTTGCATGCTCTATAATTTACCAGTAAGTAACATTAATTAATGTTGACTAGATCTGTTACAATTATGTAAATGTTAAATGTAAAAATACCGACAGGGTTAAAGTTCTCAAAAAAATATATAGTTCATATTGTATTGTTATAAAAATATATTTGTTGTAAACATGTAGAAATTAATACCAATAGGGAACCTCACAAAATAAAAAATTATTGTAATAATTTTTTATAAATATCTAAAAATTGTGTATGAGCAGAAAAACAAGATTGTTACAAACAATACCCAATGCAGTGGACGATTAAACAAACAGAATAAACTCCAATAATGTTACTAATGTTTGAAGTATGATTCAAAATCCTTCACTTGAATATGTATTAGTAAGTGACGACCTGATGAAGGTACCCATGAGTTTTATATCTGTATATTATTTAAAGAAATTTGTAATTCTAAATTTTTGTCAAGGTTTGCGCTAATGGCATTAAGTGCCCAAGAACACTCAACACATAAAACTAATTTTGCGGTCGCATTTGAATTGGAAACTGGAAACCATAAAACGAGGGTTTCAAATTATAATTATCTCTGCCATATTTTCACTGCAAATATAATAATACGTAACATCAAGTGAATAATTATTGCAATATTTATCGTTATTGTTGGAAATTAAACGTAGGTAGGTACGCAAGTACGTAAATGTGACTGTCACCAACTAGAATTGATCATTGAGTAGGTATTATACCTACTTAAGTAAAGTCATTGATGGTTCTTACTATTTTTGAATTTTACGACTTCCGTTTTCTGCTTGCTCATGAATCGCAAGCTGGATTTTAATGACTCATTGTAATTTTATCAGATGCACAATGCACATACAACTGCTGAAAAATAATGCGTGTATCCGTTTCTGTAACACAAGATGGTTGAAAATGTAGTTTGTCTAGGAAGCATAAATTATTTCATTCCGGTCGATTGAAGAGGAAATAGTTCATTAAAGACCAAAAAGAGTTTCTGATTTTTCTTTTGCATCATTACTTTATTAGAAACCGTTGCCATTGAAAGTATCCCCCTTTATTTTATGGTGGAATTTATTAATGCTCTTTATTTATAAATATTTCACTTATAGAGCCCAATGGTACTTCTAATACAAATTTTTAAAATGTTATGGTCAACTGTTTAACTATTATGTGGTAGACAGATTGGTCACATTTTACGTATCATCATTTACCCGTCTTTAGTTCAAAAATTGTTCTACTTTTTAACACATTTCCATCTCGCTTGCAATCGTTGCAATTAACGCATAAAGAATAAAACGAAGACCCATAACTAACAAACACACATATGTATGTTTGTTTCCCTTCTTAGCAACTACAGGAATATCTATATGCAGGCAGGTACATAGGTACCTGTTGCAGACGGTAATTTAACACCGGAAATTTGGTATGCCGCATGGTAGAGCACAAGAAAAAGAACACTAGAGCATGACATAAGAATGTTTTGTTTTTGTCCTCAAACTTTCATTCATTCACTCATTCATGAGTTGATCCACTGATTCTCCCTTTCACAACCAACCAATGGTCACTACATAGGTACTTAAGGACTTAGGTTCTTTTAAAAACTATACTTATAACATGCCAACAGATAATACTCACAAATCAGTGGCGTTGTTTGTTATTTTCAGAGGGCAAATAATTTTTTACTTAATTAAAATGACCACATTAAACTATTTATTGAAAATTGTGTAGCTGAGAAATAGACCTGTTCACTGGGAGTCTTCATACTATTCAAAGGCATAGCTAGAATTTTGTAGTAGGTAGTCGAATTTGAGAATAAGATAGCAACGAACTATTTCTAAAATAAACATATTCTAGTTTGATAAGAAACTAAACAAGATACACCAGACAGATGTCAAGTGTTGATATTCTGTTAAAGCTTCGATTATGTCTATGTTAATAAAATGTAAACTAAGTATGTAGTAAATTTTAAGGGCCCATATCATAATTTTTATTCTTTCGGTTAATTAGCCTTGTGATAATATTGTGGCGTTTTGAATGAAGTTGACACGCCCCGACTGCGAAAATTGAGTAAATTTTACCTATGCCGCGTTCCAGAATGTTCGAGAGTTGCTGGAAGTTTCGAGAATCATCCAGCAACGTCCAGAACACAATATAATGAATAGCGTTGGACAGTTTGGCAGTTCTAGTTCTAAACAGAAGAGTGACAGATATACCTAAGTGAGAAGAGAAGAAAAAGTGATTAAAAAGCGAAAGAATTATTGAATTGTTGTTGTTATCGAGTTAATTAATAAAAGTGTTGAGAAAGAAATAAAAGTGATATATAAAATTACGTAACAATATAGTACGTGGACACATCTATAGGTTCAATGTGGTTGAAATATTTGCAGCACACAACGAGCTAAATTTTAAATTGTGTTAGCAATTATGCGTAATATTTATTATATAGCTTCAACACCCCTGGTAAAATAGGCACAGGTTGCTGGCCATCGATAAATATGAACAGATATATACATTAATTCAATAATTAAAGTCAAATAGGGGGGTGAGCTGATATAAAAGTTTTCGCTACATAATATGGAAGACAAACATTAGTTAATTAGCTAAAAATCAATCTTAACAATTAAGAACAGTAAAGACATACATTTTTTTACTAACATGCAAGGTTTAGATTAACACCACCTGGCAAATATTTAAACATTACCAACTAACTTTTTTTTACTGTTCTTCATTGTTAGGGTTGTTTTGCTTACGATTAGCTAATTGTCTGATGTTTGTCTTCGATATTATGTAGGTATCAAAAACTTTTGTATACTATCATCCATGTACTTAGGTACACGTTTGGCTGTTACGACTAACCTTGATAAACCTTTAGGTGAAACGTCGGCGGTAGTTTTCTTATTAATAAAGAATCCTGATTGTTGAATTGTTCTTTCTATTATCAAATTTAACAACTTTGTTTTAACTAAAGATAAGTTTCCAAAGAATATCTTCAAGAAACTGTTGATCTTTACTTGACTGAAACAATTTTTAATAATCTAATAATAAGTATATTTTTCTTATTTCTACTTTCTTTCGTATTTTATGAGGAGAGACATTGTTATAATCTTGAACAGAAATTTTAACATCGAAATATAAGTATCAAGATGATGGATAGAATCTGAAACGTTTTCAATATCACTCTTATATTATTCCCTTAAAATTGTATTAATTTTATTTAATAATTGTCTTCGTTATTAGTTAGTTTATTGTATATAATACCAACTTTCTGCGCAGGCACTGTAATAAATAAACTACCTTATTTAATCAGAACAAAATGTTTGATAACTTTAAGAAAAGCTCCTCTTAAAACCTTGAAGCACAAGTATTTGAAAAGCACTTAAATCAGAAACAAACAAACGGCTTGAGTAGTTTTCTCAACAATAGCTGCACCTATTTTTTCTATTGTCGACAATTACATTATCTTCTACAAAAGATTTATTTACTTACTTTTTTTGGAACAAAGTACATCCATCAAAATATATATTTTGTATTTTAATTTGTGTTTAAAGTCCTAGTTGTTAACGTGTTTAATGACTTTTCAGTAAGTATGTATTTACTTGTTTGATAAATTAACTAAAATACTTAATATTTCATGAGATTTCCATATGGCATATTGTTGTAATTTTTAATAGTAGTTTTTTATCGTTTTTCTCGCATTATCAACTGATGTTTACAGGTCATTATGTGCCTATTATAGGGACCAATGACAACATAATTACTATTCAATTGTATTAAATTGTTTTTCTAATTGTACAAGAATGATAACATAATATTAATTTAACGAAAATTAGAGACAACTACTTACTATTCTCACAATCTAAAAACGATAATGTTCAAAGAATTAAATTAAAAGAAACCAAGTGAAATTATTTTATTAGTATTGGGTTCTCACAATTTATTTATACATCTTTCACCTCTGAAAATAATCTTCAGTAAGTAAAAAAATTCCTAGGGTCGGATCCAGCAATTTTCTTCGGAGAAATGGTGCTAAAATGAGGGTATAATGACCTAAAACATAAAACCCTGGATATTTTATTCTTTTTTATTCAAATCATAAATGTCTTTAGTTTGTTGTCTAACTGGCTTTCACGTTATAGGGGTTTAAAGACCTTTCATTAAACAGCCATAGGGTTTCAAACTTTAAGGGTAGGGGCTTATAAAGCCACTTGTGGTTTAGGATAAGGAAATTAAATTATACATATATGCATGAACACTATTCTGGAGTCACATTTAATGGAACCAGCCCTTCTTAGACCCTCCCCTGAAATTTGAAGGTTTATAAATTATCATGTTGTCATTATTCTTCCAGTTCCTTAAGTTATTTATTTAGTTGGTCCGATACATTTGGGTTACTTTGTTACTTTAGTGACTTTTAATACATATTTCGAACGTATGTTGTTGTTACACCATCGACATTTTTTCGGTAAATCGGTGTCAATGAATTTATTGTTGGATATAACGGGAGCACGATTTCTAAAGACTGTTTTCATAATCCTCGAACAGTACATATGCAATTCTTTGGATGTTTCAGCGGCTGAATCCTTAATAAGTATGCAAAGAAAATTTCTTCATTTCTTCACAACATCTCTGTTAGACTCGTCATATCTACTTCCTGTTTTAAGAAACGTTTACCAATGTAAAGGTGATTAAATCGCAATTGAGATACACCTATTCAATTCAGAAGTAATAGTTCTTGTTGCGAATGATTTCTATAAATTCTTGGATACATTATTTTATATTTGTAGATATAATAAATGATACAGTTTGTGGCAAAGTTTTAGGTACGTACGTGCAACTGTTCTTATCTGGAACTATTTCTCGTTTGTTGAAACACTATATCGGAACAAATTTGATTACAAACTGTAACATTTTCAACATAAGACGATGATAGTGCTTTAAAAACCTAGCTCTGTTAAAAGTATTTACCAGTTTATGCGGTTTTTATCGTAAGTTGCAATACTAGTGAAACAGTATGTACTTAAAAACAACAGCAGTACTAATTTGTATATTTTGATTAATGAATTTTAAGAGCAAATTGGTTAAAAAGCACTACAATCAAATTGTGCACGTAAAACATTTATGAACTCCTGAGCACTTTGGCTTTTACAAAAGGTCTTGAATTTTTATAAATCCACAAAACTCAAGTCAATTCTTTAGCAGACCTTGTAGTCTAAATAAAAATACACGAAGCCAAATTTTCAAAGCTATGTTAGTTTAGTTTAACAAAAAGTCGAATTATCCAAAAATCTAAATTTCTTCATGTTTCAAATAAAATGATTCAGTAATACCTTCAATAACTTGAAATATTCTAATAAACTTCCAATCATGTAAGAATTGGGTTTTTTATTTTTTTAATAATAAATTGTATTTGCTGCCTACCACAGAAACTTGTGGAATTTTTCGTAAGTAATCAGGAACATTTCATTACCATATAATATTCTCGTGATATAATTACATAATATAATATAGTGATATAAACTTACTGTCCAATAAATAAATAATTGTTGGATAAATAATAATTGTAGATATTTAGTATGATTCTGTGTTAAATAAATTATTTTTTAATCTATGTTAAAGTCAATTTTTTGGTCATCAAATGTAACTCATTATTTACCCTGTGGAAAGATTTGAAAAGTGGAACAAAAATAAAATAATATCTAAAAATTAAGGACCAGTCCAGTATGTTGTTTGCAGCAGGTAAATACACATAAAACTTATTATTACATTGTATTTTATTTAAAATAATAATTATTACATTTAATTATATATGTTAAAAGTTATAGTGCTTTTTACGTAACGGCCGAGAATCGCTTGGGGTATTAATTAATAATTTTTTTGTCATTAAGTTTTATGAAGAAACGAAGTTAACTTTTATTGAACAGTTGCATTGCAACTTAAATTTACTTACTTTCTATGTTAATATTGCATTTCAGCACGAGCTCTTACAAAACGTTTTATTCGGAATGTCCATAAGTGGGCCTACGCAGCTGCGGTTTTTACTTTCTCTCCGCATAATCCGATTTTAACGTTTAAATTAAATCACAATACAGTCCGTGACAAAAATATTGTAAACACTTTACGCTATTTAAATGATGCTCATCTGTGAAATTGGACTGCTCTGTTTGTCACTGTATTTATATGGGAATAAAGATTATAAAAAGCAAACAAAAAAATAATTTATTAAGATAAAAAAAATTAGTGCTTGAGGGGTGAAAAGTCTTTTATTACATAATCTATAATCATACAACGACGTATGTTTATAATAATGCTTATTAGTTGTTAAGTTAACCTCCATAATCTACCTTTGAAGAAGCTTTCAGAGAACTGTCGATGTGTGATTATGTAGAACGAACAAAATAGCTCAAACCCCAACGCCAAAACTTGACACTTTTCGGTAACAAGGTTACCTTCTTCAGGGACTAAAGTCAACTAAACCTAAAAGAGAACTACCTCTAATATATACTGAAATTTGTTAAGGTTCAGTGAACATGGTTCAGCAGGAATAGTGATGATGTTCAATGGACCTTGACAATAACAAAAAAAATAATAATTAAACTAGACTAAATAGCGGAGATCCAGGGATAGGACCCTTGTCATTGTTAAATAAAATTTGGTTATTTTTACAAATGTATAAACTTTCAAAACTATCTAGTAGACAATTATTCCTAACTTCCTTAACTAATTTAAGATTATTAATATTAATATTATGTTCTTCAGTAAGAATATGTTGGGCAATACTAGATTTTTCGACTCTACCAAACCGTGCATGAGCTAAATGCTCCTTGAACCTAGTTTGGGTCGAGCGTCTAGTTTGTCCAATATATTTTTTACTCCAGTCATTACAGCCAATTTCATATATTCCCGACTTTTCTAAGAAAGGAATTTTATCCTTGGGGTTACCGAGGAGAGTTTGAAGGGAGTTACCACTTGAACTGTAGGCAATGCGAAAACCATGTTTCCTCGAGTAAATCTTGGCTCGTATGGCATAGTAATAAATTTGGTCTTACTGGTGTCTGTTTGAAAAGTCGAAGATTGTTTTTTTGTAATTATGTAAAATAAAAGTTTTTTTTTTTCACATCTTAAATTTGCTAATATTACTTTTAATTTGAGATATTCATTAGAGAGAAGTATTACAAAGTAAACTTTCCGTTGTTTATCAGGTACTGAAAACGATGGGAATTCAGTAAAGGGAAAAACAAATAATAATGTGTGAGAAACCAGGATTGAGCAGGCTGTATTAAAATGTACATAAACCTTGGCAGCTAGCTATGACATAATTAAACCCATAAAAATTTTTGTAAATTTTTAAGGTCCTTAGAAGAACACTTTAGGAGATATTAAATAACCCAATAACATTATTTTTTAGGAGAACTTTACAGTATCAAGATGACATAATTATGACTTTCCAAAGTAATACTTAGAATTTAACGGACATTTAAATTATAGGTACTGAAAGGATATCTATTAATTACATGAGCTGAAAATGGGAAGAAACGGAGGAAAAAGTCTCAGTTAGAGGAAGAAGGACGTTGAAAATCTTTTGAATTACTATAAATAGTTTTTCTTTTTAAATTAAAAATTCATTAACTCATAAACTTCCAAGTTACCAAATTTCTCTAAGGGGAAAGTAGAAGCCTAAACTAGGAGAAAAGCACCTCATGTAATTAATGGAATTTCCTTAATTCAATTCTAAGCAATCTTATGATTATCCAGTCACCTTTCTTTCCTTGTGTGTCCCTCAATCTCCTTATATCGCTTAAAATGCTTCTATTATTTATAATTAATCAACATCCTGTGGAGTACTTAGGGTGATTTTAAAATCGTTATTAGGGTTCCGTACCCAAAGGACAAAACGGAACGCTACTGCTGTCCCTCTGTTGTCTGTTCGTCCATGTGTCAGTACGTCACAGTTTTTTAACTCCTAAACGAAATGATTTATAGACGTTATGTAGAATGTAGACTCAAAACCGAATATTTACTTTCAATTCATTTTAAATATTTTTTTTATAAGACCCTATACATAAAAATACCGGCCAAGTGCGAGTCGAACTCGCGCACCGAGGGTTCCGTACAAACCTGTATATATGTGATGTAACTAAAAATTTAAGGTTTTCGGAATTTTTCCTTTATATGTGCTATAAAACATTGCTTCATGCCAAATTTCAAGATTCTAAATCGACTGGAAGTACCCTTTAGGTTTTGATTCCCTTGCGAGTAGTTACGAGTTTGAAAATATGCGGCTTAAATTGCTCTTTCGTTTGATTGCGTTGACATAGAAGTTTGATTTTGTTACAGCTTAAAGGTATTATAGACCTGAGTATTTGATATGAATTTCAATTTAATACCTACGCGTTCATGAGGAAAGGGGTAGTAACTTTAAAATTATTAAACATATTTTTATTATATGATGTAACTAAAAATTTACGGTTTTCGCAATTTTTCCTTTATCTGTGCTATAAGACATTGCTTCGTACCAAATTTCAAGATTCTGAGTTAACGGGAAGTGCCCTGTAGGTTTTGATTCGAAAATTTTCGGAAATTTGCGGCATAAACGGCTGTATCTTTTGATTGCGTTGGCTTAGAAGTTTGATTTTTTCACAGCTCCAAGGGATAATAGACCTGAGTATTTGGTATAAATTTTAGCTTGATACCTCTACGCGTTCCTGGGAAAAAGGGTCTTGACAGACGGACGGACCGACGGACGGACAACGAAGTGATCCTATAAGGGTTCCGCTTTTTCCTTTTGAGGTGCGGAACCCTAAAAAGGAGCAAAAAAATATTTTACCTTAGTATGCGAGGTATCATTGTTTAAATCTCATCGAGTAGAGTACAAATATAATTTTTATCTTTAAAAATTAGGGAATAAGGGACCGCCAAAGTGGTCACTTTAGGACCATTTTTGTTACGGGGTCTATCTCAAAAACTAGTCAGAAATTTAAAATTTAGTATATCTTGCTCCATATACTGTGTTATAACTAATACTGAAAACGCCGATTTCTAATGTAGTTTATAAGCTGTGACCAAAACAACCAAGCATTTTTTTTTATGTCACATGTACGAAACCCTTATAAAGCGAGGCCCAACTCGCCCTTAACTGGGTTTTTTATAATATGTTCGAAGAAAGTCGCTCTTACTTTCTTAAGCTTGAATCTTGTGTTAAATAACTTTTAATCCCAAAATTCTAAAAATAAGGTATTTGTTTTCGTCTCACTCTGATGCTTGATATGACAATAATGGGAAGAAAAATGGTTTACATTCTTTTAAAACATACAAAATCTCAAAATCTTTTAGATATTTTTTGTAATTTTAAGTATCTATTCAGTCTTGTTATATATACTACTATTTCTATAGTATAAATATTTTGTAAATTAATTAAAATATTTTGTTATTATTTGTAATTGAAATAGTAAACTCCATGAATAACAACAGAAAACAATAAAAAAACAAATATTAACAATAATATTATATTATTTCTAGTGGTAAGCCAGATATAAAAATACATCCTGTAACAAATTGTCAAATAATAGTTACAAAATAAGAAAATCTTGAAAGTATTTTGAACATAAATTTTCAAATATCTTCAAAATAAAAATAAAAATATCACAAAATTTATCCACAAAGGGCTTTCTAGTTCAGTTACATTACGGATCTATAAATAAGTGGCGTCTCCGGCAATAAAAATGGCGCTACGAAATTGTAAGAGATCAACTTTTATTGCATGGATTCAGAGTAAGGGTAGTATTTAGTAAATATTAGAAAAAGCGTACCTACATTTTATTGGAATGTAATAAAAATTCTAATCTCCATGTGAATATTTAAATATAAACAGCCAGCATTTAAATTTATATGACCGCGATGCCAAATTTTATATCAAATAGTCCATATTTAAAATTTAAAAATTATACCGGGAGGAGCGTTTAAAACAAAACATTGTAACCAACCTAACCTAATTTGTAATTTACTCTTTTCTGACAGTATAATATTCTTTTTCTAACTGGAAATATACAAACAAAATTGGTTTAAAATACTGACCGTATAATTTTAAACGCTGACCATATAAATTGTAAGTGTACTTCAAATGGTTATTTCAATGAAACCATTATTTGATATTTACCTACTAAGTATTTTGATGTGGCAATTGAATTTTTTCGAGGACGGCGCTAAAGATTAATTTGCAATTTAATTCAGTTATAATAAGCTTATTTACCATCTTACTATTTTTCAATAGATGAAGATAAAATATATTTTTTTGGATATTTAATTTACCAGTACGCACTCATCAAATTTGCAAACGACAATGAAACAGAAAAACATAGATAATCGATGTCAATAAATTTTTTTTGCAAATTCAGCATAGACGCTCCGTGACCCAAATAATTTTATTGTAATTGTTTATCAAGTTTATATAACATAAATAAAAGAAAGCCTTAAGCACATTTACTAATTGTAAGAGAATTATGCGGCACGGTTTTCCTAAATTTACGGTGAATAAGTACATTATGATGTACGTGTCTCTTGCCAAATATTGTCACTTTTTTGTCAACGCAAATGTTATTGTAATAAATAGTGTTCTCGACATGCACACAATAACAAAATGATTGTAATTACAAAACTAAAAATATATGATGTAACGGAAAACATTTCGTGTTAACTTTTTCAATGTCGTTTTGGAAATATCACATTAGTCTCCATTGGGAAATAGATTTTTCATATACAATAAAATTGTGTATTGTATTTTCGTACTTTCTCGCTTTGTACCCTTTGTTACATTACTGTTTGTTAATGAAATTGCAAGAATATTGAGTTAAAACACAACAAAACTTTTTCGTAAGGTTATGGTACGAAAAGACAACACAAACGAATTTCATGTTAGTTTAATAAACGTATGAAACGGTAATTATTCACTTAAGATATTTAACAAACAAAAGTCTGTAAATTTTAGTGAACTAATTAAAATTGTTACTAAATTTAGTCTTTTAATATAATATATAATTGTTTGGCAAATTAGAAATATAATCACTATTTTAATGAGATCTGAAATAGATGACCCTACACAATAATGATCTCTTCCAATGTTCTGGCAGGTGATTATCTCTAATGGTTGATTTAACAGCACTGTCATTAAAGGTTATTGAAATATAATATACACTTGTTCCTAGTTAAACCAGTAAAAATTAATGAATTTGTTATTATCTAAAGGCCATCTTACAAATAGTTCATTAATGAAGTCTTGCTAAAGCAACAATTAATTTTACACATAAAAATTACTTCTCTGCTTACAACTTCAACATTATTATTTAATTCAAGTTTCCATTCGTCCTTTTTGTTTTATAAATAAAAAGACCTGTTATCACCCAATATTGCATTGATAAAAAGAGATAACTTAGGGCGAATTGTTGTGGGTGATTTTTACCCCCATATTGACTTTGATTCTCAATTTATTTACTTTTTATATTTGCTTTCTTTCTTGGAGTTTTTAAAAGTTGCTACAGAGAATAATATCTGAAATGATCAAATTAACAAAGGCAGTGGAGGATGTTACAGCAAGGGTTTTAATTTTCGTTTGGAAATGAATTTCCACTATGGAAAAATAAATTTAAACAAATTACACCGAATAACTACTTCATTCAAACGGATTTTGTTCCAGAAACTCCCCATGGGGATGCATCTTCTGTTTGTAAGAGAATTTGGTGATTTCCACAAGAAGATTTTAAAAAAATATTTAGAGATTTTGTTTACTTTAAATGCTTTAATTGTCTTTAGGCTTTCGTCCTTTTTACTGATTGACTGATTATATGTATAGAGTTTTTATGAAACAAAAGTACAAACTGACAAAAAACATTTTAATTTTTTCTTCGACCTTTTTTACCTTGTTAGGTACTTCACAACGAGTAGCTTATTTATATTTTTGCATACCTTGAAGATAACAATAAAGGCTACCAGGGAAATCCTTTCAACTATGAAATAAGTTCTATAAGTAGAAGAAGAAGTAGAAGTATTAAACCTGAAGAAAAAAGTTTTTTCTACCCTTCTAGGTGAAGTACCAAAATGTGGGATAACGAAATGTCTTCAGTCAAAAAAGAAAAATTTCTTTTTTTTTTAATCTGAATATTTTGCAAAACTTTATTTATTTCAGCCTTCATTAATGTATTCTGGATTTTGTTCAAAAACTAGTTCACAACTTAATTTCAATGAAAATTTTGTTTCATGACTGGTCTCATAAACTTAGCAGTGACGTAAAATATCTTCTAAAGAATTTGTTGATAAACGAGACTGCTATTTATTAAATTTTTCTATTCATAATCGGAGACAATCATTGATATTTTTAGCCAAAGATTCACCTCTCCATCATTATAGTTTTAATTCGTTAACATCCGAAGGAACAAAATAGCTCACGATGGCCTCCAATTGGTTTTTTTCCTTACGATTCCAGGAAGAAGAAGAAGAAGCGGCAGAAGGAGGAGGTGGAGTAGACCTGTCACGATGACGCTGACTCACCCAAGTCAGTCAGTAATAATAATAATATTATGTCGGACTTCCTTTAATTTGAAATACACCCCAACTCGCCTTTTTTTCATTGGTTCTTTTTCTTCTTCTTCTTGTGCTGTTCTTCTTTCCTCTAATAAACGTTTCGTACGTTGAAAAGGAAAACCGTTGAACGACTTCAGACCAGTCTATGGTACACATACATCCGTACTATTGTACATACAAAGGTACCATTGCGGTCGTTTGTACCCCACCTCCGGTCCAACAGGTGAAATGACTTTACCTGAGCTTCAGTAAGTGAATGTTGACCAGGTAGCGAGGAGCACCTGAGTGATTTTCGTCCGTTCGATTGTTGCATAGTTAGTGTCCTTTTGTTCAGAAAAGTGTCATTAACGTCCTTTTTGGACAATTCTGTTTCTGTTGCGTGCCGATAAAAAAAAGAGTACCGGTTACCATTGCGTAATTTTCTGTTTTCCACGGATCACCGGTTAGTATTTTTAGCACATGTATTTTTTTTAACATTTCTTTGACCACTGAAGTATTGAAACATTCATAAAATAATAAATAAAAAAATTAACTTTTGGTGGGTTTTGCATATTATTTAATTAAATATATTTTTTATGGCATGCAAAAATGTTTATTGGAAATGACTACATACTGAAATGTCATTTAAGGGCTAAATTAAAATTACTTTCGGCAATGCTGGGGGGATGATAAAAAAATATTCCCGTTTTATATTATTTTTTAAATATTATCAACGGAATTTTATCATAATGACAAACTAGTAACTACATATTTGAAATCAATTTGGAAGACCTTTGCCAAATACTTTGTACCTGAAAGTCCTGAAACTATTATGCAAGTGTTGCATTTGATTTTAAAATTTTATTGTTCTACTTAAACTGAGTTGGTATTGCAACATAACAAGACTAAATTTGTTTGGTCCAGTACCTCTCACTTTAATTTTTTATCTGGTGTCTAATTAGATTGTCTGGATTAATTGTTTTATTTAAGAGAAAGGCTCTACTACATTTTTAATAAAAAAAAGCCCAGAAACTTTTACTAATTTTTTATTTTTTAATTTCTACAAAGAATGTTTCCTAGTAAATACTTTTTCAATTTATACATTTATAATTAATGAAAGAATATCCTTCAAATACGTAATTTTTTTTAGGTAAGCACTTTTGGAAAAACTTGTGATTTGTTGTAATGAATGTTTTTATAATGTGCTCTTACTGAATAAAAATATTTTTTTATTTTGTTCTAGAACCACCACCAACCCTTTCCATCTTGCTGACGATCATGTTCAGAATTCTTTCTTGCATGTGAAGTGTTTTTCTCTATTTGTAATTAATCGGTGGTTTAAGAACGATATACTCAGTTAGTTCCGGTATATTATTAGACAGTGACATAATATGTGTGCTTAGGACAGTTAATTTTTGTTTTTTCATTCCGAGGATTACTAATAAAAAATTGACAAATTTCCAGTTTCCAGGTAAGTCTTTTATTTTCGTATACCCAAGTATATATGCACGGCTACATTTAGCATTTACATTAGCAATTATTCTACAATGACAAATGCACAAACATGAAAACAGGCAATTAAAAATACCGTTTACGTTTAAACGCAATAAAAAGGTAATAAATTCACGTAGCTATACCTATATAAGTGATGTTTGAAATAATAATAATACATTAATTACACATTTAATTGGTTATAATTTGAAGGGGTTGTGAATAAATGGATCCAGAAATTTTAAAAGTATGATTTCGTCATGAGATTATTCAGACTTCTGTTTCTTATAATAGTTTGAAGTACCATATGTACTTGAAAGGTATCACATGACTGTGTATCTTCAACGACTATTAGCTTTAAATGATAAAAGGCACTTGAAAAATAGTTCTGGCGTCAAAAACCGGTGATGATTTCAATGGTCGAACACGACCAGGGTAGCTACCCGATGTAATAAATTAAGTGGTTTCCTACTTTGTACTCAAAATTACATAGATATTCCATTACCAGCAGAAGCTGCTCCTTTCGATAGTCGAAAAGAAGCGAAACAGAAAATATTTTTGGTTTATTAGTTAACACAGTGTATTCTTTTCTAATGAAATAATTTGCTTATTTTGCAGGTAGTTACTTAATTACCTGCTAAACAATTAAATAATTAAATTTCTACTGAGAGACTTAGAAATAGTCAGCAAATTTATATTTTACAAAAACGCATAACAATTATTGCTACAGTAATTTTATAAAATTAACTTATAATTTTTCTACAATTTTAAATGAGGAATTGGACAACATCGCGCATTTTAAGTGTTGTGGAAACCTAAATATTTGAATGGAGAATTATAAATCTGCGTATTTGAAAGAAACTGGTTTTTTATTCATATTCAAGATACCTAAGTTATTTAAATTTCCATTTATTACTAATTTGATGTGAGTAGGTCAGAAGGTTACACTTACGATAAAATTAATTAACATGCATTAAGTATAAGCAAATACTAAATATATTTATAAAGAACGATGGATTCTTGTTTATTTTCGTTTTCCTGTATAATAAAAAATAATCACAATTTTATGCTATTTATTAGGTATTTGGTATTAATTATAAGTAATGCAATAAATCAAAATTTTCAATTTATGAAATTACCTATTGTTTTTTCCGTAAGGTAACGAACTACAGTAGGCATTGTTCAAAAATGAACGTGTAGGTATCTATCAGAAGTAATTAATAACGTGTACAATAATTTGGTTTTTAATTAGGTGTCGTGACCTTTTATTATTTTAGCATAAAACCATCTCCGACGATAAACTGAGAACCAAATAGTAAAATATCAATAAAATTGAAACATAAAAATTAACAACCTTTCAAAATTAGTTTCATAAAAAAAATTATCGCTAGGTATATCACTAACTATTAAATACTTAATAATTGTTGTTTTATAGGTGAGAAATCAACTAGCTTATACCAATAGAGTAAAATCATAAAATTAAAAATATTTTCCATAAAACCTTTTCAAATTTCAGATTTTTTAAATGTAATTTTTTTCATGCGAAGCCTGTCTCGATTTTATTATACGGGAGTAAAATATTAGACACCCCTTCTTCCACAAAATTAAATTAAATTTAAAATCCAAACTTTTGAAATTATCACCGAAACACATAATATTTAGTATTGATTAGAAATAATTTACGAAGATTTCTATATATTGGTGTGATTATTTACATTAATACGGGAAAATAAAATAGTGAAGCTCAAAATTACAAATAACTATTTTTTTTTTAATCTTCTATAATAATAATACAGCAGTTTTGAGGGTTTGCAGGAACTTTTATTATAACACATAATCTAACTACCAACAAGTATTTTTGATGTAAAATTTGTGGTTTTAGGAATATCTTTAGACGTCCCGTGTAAAATTTTAGAAAATCCCTTACAATGTGTTTTTTACCATAATATATATACTTTCTGATTATATCTTCCTATTAGGTATATGCTTATTATTAGCTTATTACTGAAAAGGAGAATGTCGAGGTATATAATTTACTTTTAGGTTTCCACGGTTTTATAAGACTAGAAACACAATAAGTAACGGTAATAAAGAGATATAACTCCCAACGCAAAAGCACGACACTAAACACTTGAAGTACTTTTAGATAAAGAGTTTAGTTTAGTTTAATCAACCAAATCAAATTTCTCATAGTTGTTCAGAGACTCAAGGAAACAAATTAATATGGCGTTTATATTTGTATACTAAATACGTTTTTACATAGGCATCATACAGACTCTATGAACGATTTGGTGTTAATTTGAACTCTAAAACGGTTGGACCGATTTTTTTTTTCTTCAAATATTGGCTGAAGTTCGAAGAAGTTTCTTATGAAACATTTTCTTTTTCAAATTCACACTACCCCAACCTATTACTTGTGGTGAAGGTGATCTGATATTTCAATTCAAAAATTTGATTTACTTCTGTGCCTGTCAACAACTAAATGAACACACGTTTCATGCATTTTTTAAAACAAAGCCTTCACGGAGTTAAAAGATGTAAACAGTATAAAACACTGGCCAACAAAATATCAACTTTTGTAAGCCCATGAAATAAGTTGAACTGATTTTAAGAGAGCATTTAAAAACATTCACTTTGATACTAATTTCTTGTCTTGGTTAGCTCGGGTTTTTTATGGATATCACCCAGTTAAAAATTTATTAACATCAACAAATTTTAACAATTTTAAAAGTGTACAGTTGAACTAGGTACTTTTTCCTTTATAATTGAAATATTCAGCTTCTCTTCTTAACGTCCAACAATAATCTGCTAGCATAGCAGGACTCCACTTTCTTTGGTATCACCGTTCCATGCTCGCTATTTCCTGTTGGAAACGCTCACCATGCTCGTCGCTAACGTCTCCCATATTTTGAGGTAAAAAATCTAAATGTGAGTCCAAAATGTGTATTTTGAGGGACATTTTACAGCCAATAGCGTGCAAGGCTATAATCATATATTTTACAAGTTTTTTTGTAGTTTTGAGCTGTCACATTTTCGAGAAAATTAGTAAAAACTTGTATCATAGATTTCCAAGCGTTACTCTATTTTGTATTCAATTTACATTTGAATGTATTGTCCTTAATCAACTCTCGTATTTAAGGTCCAATAAAAATCCCTTCCTTTAAATTTGCATCTGAAATTTTTGGGAACTTTTCTTTAAGATACTGAAAAGTATTACTTTCGCGGTTTAGAGATTTTGCAAAGTTTTTCATTATTCCTAATTTTAAGTGCAAAGGTGGCACAATAATATTTTGTTGTTGAACTAACGGTGGATGAAGTATATTTTCTGATCCTGGAGTAAAACTTTTCCGTGGTGGCCAAACATTTCTGACGTAATGATTCTCTCTATCACGACTATTCCAAAGACACAAAAAGCAACAGTATTTGGTGCAAATTTCAAAATCTGCACAGATCTTCCAAGAATATTTGTAATACCTTATCTTTTCAAGTACAAGTCTCAGATTTTCATAGGTTTCTTTCAAGGAAACTGCATGAGCCACAGGAATGGAAGGAATACAAGTTTTGATATACACGCCACGAGTATTCACAGAAAATCGAGCTAAGCCAACTGCGAAACTTATATTATTGATGAGTACTACATAATATTACAACTCAATATCATTGGACAAAAACTTTGTTGACCAGTGAAATCAACATTAATGTCATCTTCAAGGTTTGTTGGGATGTAAATGTCAAAAAAAAGGCGCGTGCAAAAGCTGCTACTAAAAATTATTCAAGTAAAATAGAAAACCTAATCTAACCTAACCTAAGAATACTCGGCCCTTTGTAACTAAATTCTCTGGTTGGAGCTCGACCTTCCGCCATTCTTGCATATTTCAGGGCTCATACTACTTTGAAATACCTCTACCTCCTGAAAAAAGGCGGAGGAAACGTTGATCTGCCACTGTTATGGTTTTATGTTTGCGGAAATCTAAGATAATGAAGATAATATATTCGAATCGATATATAAAAACATTGTCCGTATTTGTTAGCATATGTACCGTACGTATATCCGCTTTCATACTAATGAGCCCTGCGTTAATGACATCACATATTCGCGCACGTACCTATATCGAAGGAACTTCTGGTTTTATATTATTGTTGGACCGTTACAACCCACAGCTACTGCTTATACTACACACGTGTACGTATTGTATCTATGGACATGCGTTACTATATTTGTAAATGTACCTATGTATTTATAATTAAACTTATTTGCATAAATGTCGGTTAAGAACTAACGATCGGTTGGTTACTAATTAAATGAAACAAATTGGCAGACGTTATTCGTAAAAATTATATTTCTGTTATCGCTGTATGAAGCTACTTCAACATTTCCTCCTCATTGAGAGCAAATATACATGAATTAGTTACAGTTGGTTATAAATCTTTCATCATTCAATTTCACTGAAAGTGAAACTCTAATTATTTATTATAGATAAGTTGAGTAGCCTAACCAGCTCGATTTAAAAGTAAAAGTACCACAAATGTATAATAGAACTTTTGCTCTCAAATCGACAGTTTCAGCTCGATCAATGTACTGTGGACTAGAAATTAAAAAAAAAAATATTTTCTGTTAAATAATTTATGAGTATCTTATACAAATTCAAGGCAACGGTAATTCTGATGTCAGAATTTGAAAGTCGTTTGGTGTTCTTAGAGTAAAATTAATTTCTTTTTGCTTTAATTAACGCTATTTTTGAAGTAAAATATTATTTAAAAGTAGAAAAGTTAATTGCATCTGTATTGATTTTAGTCGATTAATTTTTTAGAAAACATTCAAATTAATGTTTACGAATGTAGCAGATTTTGATACCTAATTTAAGTTTCACAAATATCTTAAACTTTTTTATAGGGAAAAGGGAAATGCATGGACATGACCCCTTTTGGGTTGTGTTCCCTAAATTAAAATATTATAAATGATAATAATTTTATTGAACTAATAAGAATATTTAACAGGAACTGTGGCAATTACAAATAAAAATAAATAACAGAGACTCGCCCCTTTACCCCAAACAAATTATATAAGCGGACACGTGTTTCGCCCACTTTAAATGTGGCCATTAGCATCAGTCTCGCGTTGACAATGCCCACATTTAAAGTGGGCGAAACACGTGTCCACTTATATAATTTGTTTGTGGTAAAGGGGTGAGTCTCTGTTATTTATTATTATTGAACTAAATAAAATACCTTAAAATTAAAATATGTCAATATTCATAAGTAATGTAAATAAAGCTATTTTGATCAGTATATTTGACAAAAAAATATTTATTTTCTAAAAATTAAAACCAAGTCTTGTTATTTCACAATATAGAGAAAATTTTTAATTCTTGACTACTGAAAGTAAGGCTATATTTCACAGATATTAATGTGGTCTATTGTATTTAACACCAGCTTGATTACTCTAAGATGAGATTTTACAGTCGGCGTAGAAGAAAGAAAGAGAACGCATTCGGAGGAAGAAAGATACAATCAACGCTCGACAATTACGACAAATAAGTATACTAGTTTTAAGACAGGGGTGCTTGATGTCTCCTTTCCGGTAGTCGTTAATTTATTTTATACCTGAATCCCCCGATACTGTTATGTTCCCAAAATTATTATACATAGATAACCTTTCAGTAATGAAACGTGTTAATATCGTAGCATTTTGCACACTATATTGGCAGCTTTTATATTCTTTAAAATATAATAATTATATAAAATATTTCGACCATTTTTAAATGAATAGTCGAGCGATTTAGTATGCGCCCTGACAAGTACTCTCCTTCAAACCAAGCATGCAAATGCATCTCTGTGACTATCGCCAGCAAGGCGTTACCTTTTGCCATTGCGCATCTTAAGAACTAGTAATCCTGGAGACCATCCTAGAGTAACCATACTTTATACTCTAGGATGATTTATAATTTTCACAGCCCTCCCATTCAGAACATTTTAAGTTTTATGGGTTAGTTCGTTTTAGCTTATGCAATATGAACATTAATTTAACAGCAAAACCGTTTGAATTCGATAAAACTACAGGTGACCATTGACTCTTCTGACTGTAAACTGTTCTGTTAGCACAGAACCTCATGTATGTGCCTTATTTGCAAACTTATAAAACGCTCACTGTAGCCGCAACTAATGGCAAAATAAAACGTGAAATTGTATGTCAATTCTTATACTTACACCTGGATTTAAATTTAATAAGCCCTCATATTGGGAAAAAAAGGGTTATAAAGAAATATCTCCTTTTGGCCTAGGTTTACTTAATTAAAATATTTTAAATGATGACGAATTTGTTTACCTAAATAGTAATGTCTTAAATTAAAATAATTCGATATTCACGCACAATATTCATACATTTGACAAAAAATATACTTTTTCTTAAAGAAATTCTTCTAAATTCGCAATAAACACGGAAATGAGGATTTTCATATGCCCACAGAACAATTTTTAATTATTGACTACCGAAAGTAAAGTCTTACCTTCAGGTATAACAAAGTGGTCCATTTGTAACACCATTTCAACCTATAAATAAATATTATACTATTCTTTTGGTTCTTGTTTAGTTTATTCCCATACTTTTCATAGGATTTACATTCAAAACATCAGTTGTATTTCGGTTTAGATTATATAATCTGAGCATTCATTTAACAGCAAAACCGTTTAAATCCGATAAAACTACAGGTGACCATTGACCCTTGCGACAGTAAACTGTTGTGTAGCACAGAACCTTATGTTTGTGCCTTATTTGTTGATAGAACACTCACTGTAGCCGCAACTGATCGCAAAATAAAATGTGAAGTCTTTATGTGACTACTTACTAAGACCTAGATTTAAATTGAAAATATAAACAAGTGTATCTTCTTGTAATGTAATTCGTGATGTCTAAATCTATTAATCAATTATTGCCTATATTAATTAGTAGGATGGTGTAGTTAATCAGGTAATAAAACACTAATGCAGATCTCAATTTCTATGAAGATTTTGTTTTTGTATTTCTTGGACTATTATGCAATACTTAATAAAAATAAGGAACGGTGGTAGATCTAATATTTTAGAAAATCAAAACGTGAATTAACCCATTGACGCGTGGAGGTATCAAGCTAAAATTTATACCAAATACTCAGGTCTATTGTCCCTTGGAGCTGTGAAAAGATCAAACTTCTAAGCCAACGCAGTCAAAAGATACAGCCGTTTATGCCGCAAATTTTCGAATCAAAACCTACAGGGCACTTCCCGTTAACTCAGAATCTTGAAATTTGGTACGAAGCAATGTCTTATAGCACAGATAAAGGAAAAATTGCGAAAACCGTAAATTTTTAGTTACATCATATAATAAAAATATTTTTAATAATTTTAAAGTTACTACCCCTTTCCTCACGAACGCCTAGAGGTATTAAATTGAAATTCATATCAAATAATCAGGTCTATAATACCTTCAAGCTGTAACAAAATAAAACTTCTATGTCAACGCAATCAAAAGAAACAGCAATTTAAGCCACATATTTTCAAACTCGCAACTACTCGCAAGGGAATGAAAACCTAAAGGGTACTTCTAGTCGATTTAGAATCTTGAAACTTGGCATGAAGCAATGTTTTATAGCACATATAAAGGAAAAATTCCGAAAACCTTAAATTTTTAGTTACATCACATATATACAGGTTTGTGCGGAACCCTCAGTGCGCGAGTTCGACTCGCACTTGGCCGGTATTTTTTTTTTTGTTAAAGCGCAATGATGGGAAGAGTTTTGCTTTAATTTGTGTGAATTATCTTCAATTGTAATAAAAATTAATGTTCATTGTAGTTTCAAGGTGCTTTTGCATCATATTTTTTTATTGTATACCTACTATCATCCCAACTGATGCTCTTTAACATCTTTATTTCATACTACATTCAACATATTAATTGAAATATAATTTCAGGCAGTGGCGAGATTTAACTGTATTTATCTATACCTGTTGACACATTTACCAGTAAAATTCAAATTCAATACCCACCAAAGAAAAAATTCCCTCAATAGAAAAAAGAAAATTTATCTTAAGACATCCAAGCACAATATCCTATTTCTTAATCACTCTATTGCTATTTCTTTTTCCCAAAGAAATTCAGTTTTCGATTAAAAACAATTACATTCAATTAATTTTTTGCTGGGAATATTACGAGTGGTTTTTAAAAGAATTTATTTATTAATTGTCTGTTGGTCATGTATTTAGATACCTAGGTATTGCCCACAAACTACAAATGCAACATCTACTATAGTAACCGTAATAATAATTACTAAATCATGGCAAGTGAAAAGCATCCAACTGTGAAAATCTGTACATTTCGCTTTCGGTGTCGGTCGTGTTGCAAATTCAAAATAAACTAAACAAAAAGGCTCCATTGTAACGCATTCTTATGCATTTTTTATTACGCAACCCACTACGAATAATAACGTGTGACCAACCAGGTTAAATTCTAATCAAGCCAAATCATGTATTTACAAATTACAGTGGAAACCTTCAGAGATGTTTATCTATCTCTTAAATGAATTAAGAGCGGGAATTATTTCTGTCAAATGGTATACATTCGGTAACGTGAATCATAGTAAATGGTACCTAGGTGCCTACCCACCGATCACGTTAACCTAATTCTTTTTATACAAAATCGTTTTTTAATGACAAAAAGCAGTTATGCATGTTACTCGAATTCATTCAGTAGGAAGTTTAACTAATGGTAAGTATAAATAAAAGTAATGGGATACATTAGTTGGAATTTCATTTTTAACTTCTAGGGTAACGAAGACTACGTTACCTATACATTCTAATGAAAGTGAGTGACTCATCTAATCCTAATCACGATTTTTGAGAGGCCACACCTTTCAATTATAATAGTTACAAGTTTTAGTTCTTCGGGAGCATTCATTAATTATTTATTTAAGTCCAAAATGGATTACGATGGGTCATTATAAACCTCATGTCAACTTTTTAATTTAAAGAATTAAATTTATTTCCCTCAGTTAATCAGAAACTTATAGTGGGGTAAATATTATGCGATGTGGAGAAGTGTATATCTTAGCAAATCCCACTAAGGGGAAGAGAGATATTCAAACTTAGGGAAAAGCACGTGGACATCCACTTTATAGAATTATTTTGTACTAAACCTCAGTATTTGACATTGATTCGTACTCATTAAGTTGGTTTAGGTTCAAGGGGTGAATATGGATGCCCTTCTCTTGATTTTCCCAATTTTTATCAAAAAATCAGCAAGTATAAAATATCGATGACCACTGTTTTGATATTTTAGTAAAGTAATTATTAATAAACATTTCTTGAAAATTCTTAAAACTTCCTTTCGTTGCGCGATTTATGACGCTCATTTACTTGCATTAAGGATGCCGCCGGTAATGATTGCCACCTGCAGCATTCTTCATAGTATCATTATAACAACAACTGTGTTTCTGATACTACTCCCATATAAACACATTAAATTAATTTGTTTAACTAAAAAATATTAAAATTAAGCTTTTTATCTAAATGTATCAGAAGTTTCAGCATTTACGATCCATTCGTTCATTTTTTTATTTGTCTGTAGGATTAAAGGCAGAGCTAGCCGAACTAATAACATGATTTATGTTTAATGCTACTTTAATATAATACGTATTGTGGTACTAATATAATTTAATATCTACAACTTACCATGTCAAAATATAAGATTTAAAATTTTTATTGCTGACTAACAAATACACATACTGAAAAATAGAAACAACACCCAGAGAATGTTTGTGTTCGTTTTTAAAAGTTATTTTTTTATCGACAGTGGAGGAGTAAGTACAGGTATATCTTTATTACTTATTTAATTTACCTACATATAACAAAACAAAAGTCAATTTTTATTGTTTCAGTTACTTAGTAGCATTTGCATGCCAATTAATTTATGGTAAATAACACCGATTATGAATCCAAATTTTATTATAAAAGAGAACAAAAATTAGCACGTAGTAACTAATAAGGTAGGAGCAGCACACATAAAAAAGAAATTTTCAATTATATTAATTCAAATAAATTAAAACCTACCTGCACGCCTTTTTGCTTTTATTGAAATTGATGGTGTTGTTTGAAGCAAAAAAAATTTATAGCTTTTTAAATAAATCTCATTGTCGCGAACAGTATTCGTATCAATTTTTACCGAATGTGAATTTTTTCAAGAGCTTAGTGCGGAAATTGAGTATATGGAAGGGAAATTAATAAATTGTTTTTTCAAGCTTTTTACCACTTCTACTTTTAATTATCAGTATAAGTTTGCTGGTAGAAGAATTAAAATTAATCTATTAGAACATTCTATTTAATTATTTAACTTTTTTTAGCAGTGGATTGAGTTAAATTTCCTTAAAGGGGTTTTCTTCTTTTTTTGTTTTTATTCCCATTTCAATGTTTTTATCAGTTGTAGTGATTTAAAATGTCTAGCTTTAGCTGTTTAATCTTTTATTTCTTTTTACGTGCAATTTACGTTACGAACGTGCTTTTAAATGGTTTACTTTTAAAGAATAAGTCTTTATTATTAATAATAATTTTGCAACAATTTAGTAGAAAAATACGTTTGGGAATACATGTTTCTTTGTCCTAATTGTTAATACGTGCTTTCGTTTTCTACATGCCTTTCTGTTAAGTTATACATTCAATAACCTTATTATTATTTGTTAAAGAGAATGTGACCTTTACGTTATTTCCAAACAATTTTGTTACTTACTTTTGTAGTTGGTATACTTTCGATAGATCGGAACATTTTACTTGACAATAACTAAACGTTTCGTTTATTGCTGTAATTAAAATATTTTCAAAATTAGTCAGCTTGTAATATAATAAATTAGATTTATCTACTGCTTTCTTTAATTAATAATATGAAAGTAAAATTAAATAAGAATGTGAAAATTAAGATTGTTTGAGATATTTTAGTCAGAAGTCTGCCTTAAGGAGAGACAGTTCTCAATGAAGAAAAACTTTTACCCAATTTACGTTTTTCAAATTTCCGTGGAATGTGAGGTTATTTTAAAATTTTAGGGAGGAAAATCAAGATATAGTTTAGTTTTATAGAATATCTTGGAGCCTAACACCCTAAGCAATCTGTCTTCCATGGTAACTCATAAATATTGTTCCCTTTTCCTTTTAAAAAGGCATTATTTTCTAATAATTGTAATTTGATTTAATACAATTTAATGACTAAACAACTATTAGGTATCATTATAGTTTCATTTCAGGAGTTCAATTTTTGCACTTCAACTACTTTCAATACTAGTTTTACTTGAACTTTATTGGACGCTACAGTTCATATATAAATATTACGTACGATATTACCTACACTGCTTGCATTCCGGATATCATATTTCCCTTTTACCTAACCGAGGTGCACAACTATGTAATTAAATAAAAAGTCTCTTCAACTTCCACTTTGCTAGCATTTTGAGTGCTGATGCAGACAAAGGTCAAATTAATCAAGCTGAGAAGTACCGTTGCTTTAGATGAATGAAAGAAATAAAAAAAAAGTGTAAAAGGAAGACCGCAACATAGACACTCGGTTTCTGAATATCGTTTCTTCACACTTTCGTACCATTATTAGAAAAGGATAGGATCACCTTTGCTATATGGCCATTGGAACCGTGATGGTTTCATGTTGTATACCGCCGGCAATTTAGATGGATAATATGCAAATAGAAGTTTTTACGGGGATTTGCATATAAAGTGTAGTTGTTGCAAGATACGTTGACGTTTCTGTACCTATATACATAGGTACTACCTAGTATGTGATTTGATAATTTAATTTATATCAAGAGAGGAATTCTTGAGTAAATTATTATGTAGGTAGTTGAATCAAGAGCTATCTATCTAAGCAGGACATCATCAAGTGCAATCATATTGTAACGAATTTTCTTGTTAAACTATTTATTTAAACAATTATTTATTTAACACTATTTATAACACTTAAACACTAACTTAGAACTCCCTTTTATATCACAACAATTCACTTATTTATATTACAATTTATTTATATCACTTTGTCTATTATCGGTTTTAATTCGCGCACTGATGCTTTCTTCAACTAACTGTTTTTCGGTCCAAAGATGATCACTTTATATACGCCTTTCGAAGTTTCTAGACAGGAACTCGAAGAAATCCTGAGTATTCCCGAATGATGAGTAATAATTAGAAAGTCCTTGATTATTCTAGAATTAAACTTGTTACTTGTCGCCGGAGAATGATTTACATCTTGTAAGTTGATAACACGAAAAGTACCGTGTGCGGTGTCTACGCCGTAAGCATGTTAGCGATAACAAGTACATGCCACAAATTGTTATCGCACACACGTACTGTGTCACTGGTCGCTACAATATGAATTAAATTCATTGAACTATCTGAAATATCCTGGGAAACGTTATCTAATGAAGTAAAAAAATTGGGTCTATAAGGACTTCTTTCAGCGTATTCTGAAACAGAATTGACTACATTTTATAAAAAATTAAGATGAGTGTTTATTCAACATTCCTAGCTACTTTGGAATTGTAATTTGAAGTAAATCTTCCCGTGTCCCTTTTATTCCCGCTTCTGCTTTAATGTCTTTAACTGGCTCAATTTTTCGTGTCTTGAAATATCTCCTGAAATCCTATCTTTTCTATTCCGTAGTAATTTCCACAGCCCTTTATGTTCTCCTGCTTTTACCTGTTCATTTCTACACGCTCATAACGACGTTGGTCTTTTTACCATCCTTCTACAACCTAATCATAATCTTTCCTTTCTATGTGAAAAAGACTTTGACTGACAAAAACTGATTTTGGTTCATTCTCAGATTAAAAATAATTTATTGTAAAGTTAAACGAAATACGTTTTATAATAATTTGAGATGAGTGTGTAGTTTACCCAACACTCCCAATTATTTGGAAACTGTAATCTAAATACATATATAAAATGCTAATATTCGTACGTAAATACAGGGTTTTCTCTATCTCTACCTCTTGGGGTGGTAAATACCCCTTGGTCTCCAGGTGGCAGTAAGGGAGTTTGGTCGCGGTTGGTGGAAGTGGGTGGTTGTAGGTGGCAGAAAGGTGAAAAGAAATATTTCTCTCCTTTTTTAAGTCAAAAGGACTTCCGGAAAGATCTCAAAATTTCTGAAATTATCTAAAAAAAATCTAAAATGAGCGCAAAATGTTATTATCGACTTAGAATGTTCGAGAAAGTTCTAAAAACTTCTTGAATGAATTAGAAAGTTTCAAAAAGTGTACATCTACGTTTCAAAGTGATGTAGATTTAAATATTCTAGAGTGTTCTGGTACTAGGAATTTCGATGTTGGATGATATATAAATCAACATTCAGTTAAATTGTGTTTGCAGTCGAGTGAAGATCAATTGGAAACAAGAGCGAACAGTGACCAAAAAAATTAAGTGATTTTGTAAATGATAAAGAACAGACTATTTGAATGTTCTAGAGTGTTCTAATACTAGAAATTTCGATGTCTGATGGTATATAAACCGAAATTCAGTGACTTTTCGTCAGTGTTATCATCGTAACAATCAAGAGATTAATTTTGTGTAACTTTATTACATTACATATACACAATGCCAAAGCGCAAAAAAGTTTTTACAAAATCTAAAGTGGATTCAATAAGAAGGAAAGTAACACGCCAAAATGAAACAGAAGGACAAAGGGAGAAACGGCTTTCGAAAATTCGTATTGGATCGTAATATAATATCTAAATAATTATGTAAATAAAACATAAATTTTCCATTTACTAAGCTGTTTCTTAAAATTATTTCAATTCGTTTGTTAGTTCACTGTCAGATATACTCTATATACACCGTATGTTTAATGGCCGAATAAGTCTCTCAAAATCTACGTTATCTATGATATAAATCTATAATATCTACTTTGAAAAATAAATCCTTTTAAATATTTTTTATACCGTTAACCATGTGATGTATTTTAACCCGAGCAACGCCGGGTTTCACTGCTAGTTTAATATAAATTTTCCCCATCCCTTTTATTCATGCTTCTACTTTTAATGTCCTTAACTGGCTCTTAATCCTCAGTGTCTTGGAAGATAACCTAAAATCCTATCTTTTCTTTTCCTTATTGATTTCCACGGCTCCCTCTATTCTCCTGCTGCTTCCATTAAGTATCTCCTCATTTCTCATATTAAAAAGAGTTTGTTCTACAGCTTTTCATTATTATTAAGGATAAATGTGTAGTTCATCCAACATTCCTGACTTTTTAATATAGGGTTTCCCCAACCCCTCACCTGTTTTTGCATCGAATGATTCTCACTAGCCCTTAATCCTTAACGTCTTTTCTTTCCCTTTCTATTCTTCCGCAGCTCCCTATATTCTTCTACTTCTCCTACTACCTCCGCATTTTTATCGTTTCTATTGACAGTTGTACTTTTATAATCCTCCATGCTAACCAAACCAACTGTAACAAGCTAATTTACTAAATATAATCACTTAAGATTATCTTTACTGATGCTCCCATCATCTACGTTTCGCATCCTTACAAAGAAATGTTTCAAATGTACAACCTTTCTATTATCTTTAGCGAATTCTTAAACACAGAATTGATTTCTTTCTGTTGTAAACTATTTCATCTTGTGCTATTATTATCATGCAAGTCTTTACTATTGCCTCCATTTTAACTTATTACTTTCTACTAAATACAGAAAAGTGTTGTTATTTAGTACCTATATTCGTTTTCTTTTTTTACTTTTAAGTGTTATACATTTATCAAGAAATTTTTATAGAAACCGGAAATTGGCAAAATGTATTAAAGTATGCCATAGTCATGTTCCACTTAATTTAGGTATCACTTGAATTTTTGCTAATCTTTTTTGCATTTATTTAAAATATAATTACTTATATTCTATGTTGCAAATTGCCTTGAAACAATAAACTAAAATTTACTCTAAAAATGACTTATACTCTTTTAAATTCTTTCGATATCTTTAAAGAAGCAAAAAAAGTGAAACTTTTATCAGGTATTACAACTATTTCCAAATTCAATTAATCAGACTTGCAACTTGCAGTCTAATGGTTATAATTGAAATCGACAGTTATTTAATAAGTATAAAGAAGCAAAACAAACTGACTAACACTTTATTTATGATTTTATTAAAATTCTGGGTGGACTTATTTTTATTTGAGTTCATTATTTTTTACTAAAGGTTTTGAAACATATTTGAAATATTTCTCAATTCCTGTTTAATAAAATACTTTCTACCTTCATTATCTAAAGGTATAGTAAAGCAACAATTAAATGACTATTATTTGTTACTATATATTATTTTGAAAATCAATTCATTTTCCAAATGTAACATAAACAGTAGATAAGTAGATTCTACCTTCCTAATTTATTTGGCAGGTCAATAAAATATATAAAATTATTAATAACGACTTATTCCCAAATAACCTGTTAAAGTTTGCAGCTGTCGCTGTCAGGTCGTGCTGGCGTTAGGGGCGTGGGTCGTGTTAGCGAAACGTTCTTTTGACTTTTATATCTACTGTTGTAATTCAGCATGAAGGAATTTATTGGTAAAAATCGTCTATAGAAGTCCAAATATTTAAAAACGCGTGTAATTAAAACCATTATTTTATAGAACAATAATAATTAAAGATACGATATATTTTGCTACGCTACAATGGTCTCCTTAAGAAAATCGTTTCCTTAATCAATTCTCTGATAAAAAGTCCATTCAAAGGTCGTTATCATTATACCTACTAATATCGATTAATAACGACAAATTTACAGCTCATTTACTGGTAATAATAACTTGGAAAATATTCCTGCATTATAATATTATAAAAAGAAAGACAGAACAATTATTCATTATAATACCTTTAAATAGAAAAGTCGCGCTAATTTTTTTTTTTAACATACTTATATATCTATGTACATGAGCACATGCTTATAAAAATACATGGTATTATAATATAACTATATGTAACAAAAATTAATTACATCATAATAGGAGAGTTGAAGGTTGGAATTAAAATTATTATTGAATGTCATACGTACAATCGTTTTGCATTCACGTGTCTCTTGTTACTTTTATTATCAGGTAGGTGCAGTGTAAGGGCAACGCTAAATGAAACTCATCTTTTAAAATTAATGCAAATTGTTAAGGGCATTAACGGTAATTAATACAAGCCTTAACAACTATACAAAAAAAATTACATGACGTTTTGATAAACAGAAGTGATTAAAATTTTAGTCAAGTATTTTTTTTAACCCTCATTTTTTAAATTAAATTAAAATCAAAATATTCCCAGTGTATGTATAAAAATATTTCGTGTAAGGATCTTATTGTCATCCTAAATGAAAACAAATGGCTACAAAACTCATATGTCCTAACCCTATGTTTTGGGTGGTGGCACATACATTTTTATGGAGCTTAACTAAAAATAAAATTGTAGATATTGTTCATTGTTTAAACCAATTATCAAAATATTTAATTATCTATAGTAACGCCTTAAAATTTTCAAATGAAACGTAAATGTTATACAGTTCGATGAGGTACCTCCATTTTTATTTTTTTTTTAGTTATTAAATGATATCCATTTGTAGCTATTATGGTAATAGACAGGTATTAGGTATGTGAAGGTTTCAATCAAAATATTTAGTAATAAAGTGCTGCAATTAAATTACAATGTTTAATAATAATATAAACCAGTTAGAGTCAATTATTACTGTAAGTTTCACCTAATCAAAAACGACACGCCTCACTAACTTTCTAAACAAGATTTTACATTATTTGTTTGTTTGTTTGTCAACAGGTTTTGCTAATTGAACATCAGGTGATAATAGACATCATACCGAATTAATGGAGCTCTAATAATTTTACAGCAGGTAATGGGCACCTATATGTATTAATAAGCGTCTACTATTTTAATTACATATTGTGTGGGTATGTTGATCATTACAAAAATGTCCTTATCTTTATGATACATTAATTGAATGTCTAAGACAAAATATTGTGGTCATATTATCAAAACGGCATCAAACCCATTTTTTATTACAAACAAAATAGATTATTTGTCGGTACGGTTCTGTAGTTAAATACAATTTTGTTCTGAGAAAGTTAAAGAACTGATTGAAGCTGTAACGTTTAGAAAATATAAGAAAAATAGAATCAAATGTTGTTTGTTAATGTCTATAAAAACAGCACACACTTTTCTAAAAGGTACAAACCTTGCAGTAACAATTATGTAATAAGCATGTACTATTTCTATGTGTATCGTATGTCACGTTTTTGTACAAATTCCAATTTGCAACAATGTAAAAAGCTGGAATTTACTATTAACCACAAACTGCTTCAGAAATAGAAAAATAAATGGGGATTTCAGTGATGGAAATTCTTTTATGTTTTATAGAGTATCTATTTCCCTGTAAGTGAAATAATTTCATTTAAAAACCATTCGAGAAGCTGGAAAATCCCCACGTTTTATACTGCTCTTGGAATTCAACGTTACAAATTTTAAAAACTACAAATCGTTAGCACCTAATGATACATACCTTTGGATTCAGACGAAATCATCACTTTCGCAAACTTTTCTCATCCGGAATTTTGATCAGATTTTGTTTGGGTTTTCGTAATCTTCGTAATGAATGTTGCTAAAATCGTAAAATCACTTAGATAATGCAAACAATTAGTTATGTTCAATTAAAGAACTAGTGTTACAAAAGTATGAAAATTCTCCTCATTACAGCAAATTTATAAAGAATTTTAAATATTATTTTTTGTTGTTCTTTGTACTTATTTATTTTAATTACATTATTAATAACATTAAGATCTGTTCATTAATAAGCACAGTATTAATTGCTTAACTATTTTTAGTGTTTAATTTCTTACAATTATTAATATATTTAATATTTACAGTACGAAGGCCCACCCAGATTTTAAAATTTATTTTCACTAAAATATGAGAATCTAAAATAAAAAAAAAAATTGGCATTATTATTACATGAATACAAAAAATTGACAAAAATTACTAGAATAAGTGTACATACTTGATTGTTGCCCTCCTTGTCAGAAATTGATAATTAAAATGGCCTTTAACTTTATAAATGTTTATTGTAGCAACAAAACACAAAAACTTAGTAACAACAACAGAAAACAACTTATACAAGATCACATAAAATGGGAGCCAACTCTATTATACGCTATCACACATACTTTCTTCGACTGACTTGTTGCGATCGATGTCCCACAACGCGGCATCTTTTTCTTCTTTTTCTCCCTTTAAGGCGCATTCACAACATCCTGCCCCCTTTTTTGGGAAAAAGTTTTAATTTCCCAAAACAAACGTTAAACAATACAAAATAAATCGTTATACATCTAAAGAACATAGAACAAACTAAAAATACAGAATTAACATCAAGATTCACAACACAATATTTGTAAAGTTACATTAACAATTATATCATTAAACGTTGAGGCCTTTTGACCACTCGGCCTGATTTAGTAATCACAACGCTTGCCTCATCAATATCTTGAGAACAATGTTCTGCAACAGCGCTCTTTTTTAATCTAGTCTTAACCTTATCTACTAAATAGTTCATCACTCCAGAAGGTTCTTGTGGAACTTCGAGTGGGTAAAGGCGTTGAATCGGCCTCTTTATTACCCCGTCTTTAGTTTTTAAGATAAAAACCCTACTATTCCCATCCTTTCCAGGAATTGCTTCTATAATGCGTGCTAAGGGCCAATTTATACGTTTGTGAACGTCGTCGCCAACCAATACAACATCACCGATTTTTACTTGACGCGTTTCTTTTTTCGCGTTCTTACCGATCAATTTGCCTAAATATTCCGTCCTAAACCTAGAGCGAAGATCATGAATCAATTTTTGTCGAAATTTGAATTTTTTGTTTAATTTTGTGTGACTCAGCATATCACAATCAGGGACTCCGATCTCGCGAATCTCTTGAAGAAAACAAGACGGTGTCAAAGGCACCAAATCTTCCGGATCTTCCGAGATGAAAGTCAACGGACGTGAGTTTATTATGGATTCAGCGTCACATAACACGGTAGAAAGGCTCTCGTATGAGAGGCTAGCCTTCCCTAAAACTTTTCGCAAAATATTCTTTACTACGCCAATAAGCCTCTCCCACCAACCACCCCACCATGGAGCCGAAGGTGGGCTAAAAAACCACTGAATCTGTAATATCGAACTGAATTTAACAATCTTTTGCCAATCAAGCGCATTAAATGCTCTATACGTGCCAGCAAAATTTGTACCATTATCTGTATAAACTGCACGTGGTCGGCCGCGTCTCGCGATAAACCTCCGAAAACATTCCAAGAAACCTTCCACCGATAGTGTTGATGCCAATTCAAGGTGTATAGCACGATAAACAGCACATGTAAATATGCATATCCAGCCTTTCTCGCCACCCCGAAGAAACACAGGACCGGCGTAGTCAATGCCGACAGTTTCAAAAATCATTGCATCGCGAACGCGATCAAACGGTAACGGCGGTGTTTCGGTCTCCATTCGTTTGGATTTATGCCTTTTACAAACAATACAATTCGATATGACGGATTTAACAACTTTTCGTAATGAAATAATCCAAAATATTTCTCGCAAACGGCTGATGATAGATAGCGCACCTACGTGACCAAGTAATTCGTGCGTTTCTTTTACCAACATGTAAATAACTTCATGTGTGTTGTCCAACAAAATAGGGCACAAGAAACTTGAGTCATCCTTACGATTAAGGAGTCGAGTCTTTAAAACAATCAAGTCAATTTCATTAACAAACGTTTTAAATGAGGACAGTTTATTTCTGTGAGAATTCGAAAACATCAAGCTTTGTAAAAATCGTAGTAATTTAGTTTCCGCCACTTCTATCTCACTGAAATCTAACTTCAGAGACTTTCGTTCAGATTTTTGTAAATACGGAGTCGTTAACGAATTACATACAGGGTTTCCAGAAGTTTTCATTTTCCTATTATTTATTATTTTCCTACGATTCTGTAAAAACCTATTCATCCATGCTAAAAACCGTAAGAATTTCGTGTATGACGTAAAATGAACACCAATTTTAAAATCTCTATTTTCCGTATTAATCATTTCCACGACAACTGATTTTTTATGTTCGTGCTGTATTTCCTCCTCATTCATGATCTCAATCGATGTAGGCCATTCAAATTCGGATTTGTATAGCCAGTCCGGACCAAGCCACCATTTTGATTGTACCAGCCGGAGAGGGCTACAGCCACGAGAAGGAAGATCCGCTGGGTTCGATTCTCCCGGAATATGCCCCCAATCCGCAGGGTTACTGAGTCGTCGAATCTCATCTACGCGATTTTTAACAAAGCGATTCCATCGTGCGTCGCGTTTGATCCATGCTATTACTGTGGTGGAATCGGTCCAATAAAAAATTCGCGTAATCTTTCGGGTTAAACCTTGTGCCACAGTCGTCGCGAGCCTTGCGGTTATCGTAGCAGCCATGAGTTCAAGACGTGGGATTGTATTTCGTTTCGGCGCGATACGCGATTTGGCATTCAAAAGAGTAACTGTTACCCCACAAACCCCCTCGACACGAGCAAAAATCACAGTGGCATAAGCAGAACCGCTCGCATCACCGAATGCGTGCAATGTTAGTTCCCCGTCGCCTATGTATCGGGGAATTTCTAAATACTTTAGAAAACGTAAATCCTTTGCCCATTTAGTGAACTCCGCCTTTGTATCATCTTTTATTTCAGTGTCCCAACTACAATTTTCGTCCCATAAGGTTTGCAATATAAGTTTCGGTTGTAATGACACCGGAGTCGTAATTCCAATCGGATCGAAAATTTTGTTCGCGAATGATAATATGTTTCGTTTGGTAACGACGTTTGGCAAATCGATATCGAAAACTTTCGAATTTAAAGATATAGTATCTCGTCTTTTGTTCCAAGTAATACCCAAGACAATAGTTAAATCATTCGGAGTACTGTCTAACTTGTGTTCCCAGCCGCAAAGCTGAAACCCACCACTGACCAAAATGGCATTAGATTCGTGTATGAATTTGCTCAATTCGTCTTCGCTATTCACGCTTGTGACGCAAGTATCAACATAAAAAGAACTAGTTAATTTTTTAATCGTTTCCCCTGTCCATTCAGTCACCGTTTTCCGATTACTCTTCTCAAGACATGACGACAAATGTAATTCTAGAATAGCCGCTAAGAGAAATGGACTACAAGCAAGTCCAAAAACCACGCGACAGTGTCGAAAAGTGATAATTTCTCCGTTGTTTATCCACAAAAAGCGCAAATAGTCACGATCATCTTTATCAATAATTATTTGCAAAAATGCCTTTCTTATGTCTGATATAATCCCGATTGCGTTTTCTCTAAAACTGTTTAATATTAGGGGCAAAAGCTCCATTAAGTTTGGACCTTTTTCGAGACAATGATTTAGCGAAGGATGTCCCTCCTTACAAGCCGACGCGTCAAACACAGGTCGTATTTTTGTAGTGCCGTGTTCTTTTACAACTGGTCGATGCGGCAAATAGTGACTAGGAATGTCCTTTTCGTTGTCCGAAACCTTTTCGATAATTTTTTCCTCCAGCCATTCTTTAAAAACGTTACTATATGCATCAAAAAGGTTCTGTGACTTGAGACGTTTGACCGTACTATTTAATCTGTTAACAGCCAAATCATAGTTAGAAGGTATATGCGCGCGACCCTCGACCCAAGGTAACTTTACTGCGTACCGATTATCTTCAGTTATCGTTGCCGTTTTAACTAAAAAATCACGCGTTTTTTCATCTCTCTCCGCCTTATTCAATTTTTCTATGGGGTCAGTAATTCCTATCGCGTCCAACCGCCACAGATCGCTAATATTAGCTTCCCGAACAAACATAGACGTTACCATCAACTCGGAATCGGTTTGTTTTGATTGTACAATCGGTAATTTCCCCAAAACCGTCCAACCCAAAAGTGTTTCGAAAACACTAAGACCGTTCTCTAGTTCGATCTTTCTGCCAGTCATAATTTTTCCTGCAATATCGGCCCCAATCAGTACATCGATTGATTTTTCTTTCATGCCAATATCATTCAAAATGACATTATACCTTTTCCTCAAATCATCTACCCAATTATCATATTGTAAAACAGTTACAGAATCACAAATTACGTTTTTATTGGAGGCCAAGAAATTACATGCATAACTACCGTCTAAATTTCTCATTCTTACCAAGAAAATATTATACTTTTCGGGTTCAGATTTAATTCCGCCGAAAAGAGTATGTGTAATTTCTTGCTCTCCCTTCGATACATAACCTAATTTCTTCGCAACTTCGGAGCGAATATAGGATCGATGGGAAGCAGTGTCGATGATTGCTCTGGCAGTCAGCTCTGCAGAATCGGAAAATAACCTCACCCTCAAGGTTTGTAGACACACTGTCGGGAGTTCAGTGAAAGTTACCAAATTGCTTTCGGTCAGAGTTGCACTTACTGCCCTTTTCGGTTCGTTGTAACGATTATTTACGTTGTTTCCATTCGGCACTGGAAAAACCGTACACATCAATATGGCATGCTTCTTAGAACACCATTCGCACGTGAGTTTAACCTTGCAGTCTTTTGAGACATGTCCGCGCTTCAAACATTTGAAACAGGCACCCGCGCGTCTCGCCATATTTTTTCGTTCATCAAAAGACAACTTGCGGGCTTCGTCACATTTACTGCTTTCGTGGTTCGCGTTACAGAAAATACACGTTAACTTCTTATCCGCGGTAGCTATTAACACGCTCGCACTCGCTACGTTTTTAAAAGAATCAGCCGAACGCTCCGTAATTTTGACTTTATGCTGCCTTTTAGAATTTTCGTGTTCCGCGGTAACGCCGAAACCGGTAAGCGCCATTTCGATGCGCTCCTCTCCTTCAACTTCCGTTTGCAAAAAGGTTATCAGACGTTTAAGTCTGTCCTTGGTGTTGTTTTGCACTTCACCATCACTGACCTTTTGCATCCCACTTCTCTGCCATGCTCGAAGTATCTCTTCAGGAAGCGATGACTCTACCAGAGGGTACAGCATCGCGGCACATTTCTCTGTCGTTACGCCAAGGGATTCAAGAGCGTTAATATAAGTTTCGAGTTTGTCGTATAAATTGGAAAGCGGAATTGATTTCTTATTTCCCTTTATGGCATTTTTAAGCACAAGTCCTAGAAGCTCACGTACATAACATTCAACTAACAAATCCTCGCGGCCAAAACGATTCGTTAAACTTTTCACGGCCTTTTCATAATTGTCACCGATGGGCGGATAACTCATCACAATATCGTTGGCGCGAGTACCAGAAATCGTAGCATCAATAAGTCTTTGAAATTTCTCTTCTTTAGAAATTAAGGGGTCTTCATGCACTCTCTTAAACTGGCTCCAAAACGGCAGCCATTCCCGCACACTGCCTTGAAACTTCGGCACGTTGAGTTTCGTAAGGTTGCAGCGCGTCGCAGAGTGTGCGAGAGTATTCGATGATGATTGCATGCCCGTCGTTGATTCATTTTCTATTGGTGCCACTGTACCTTTGATCAACGCATCCATCTTAAGCTTGGCCATCAAAAAATTGATTTTATACGCGTCATCGGATGCCACGTCGTCTTCGATACTGTCTTCTGTCGTATCTGATTCACAAAACGCTTTGAAATAACTCGTTTGAATTTCGTCTAGATCGGCCATTTTCGTTTCCAAAAGTTGGAAGGCAATAATTTTCTCTTCCTTAGGTGCATCAATTTCTATTTTGGTCAAAAATGCTGTGTGTGCCCTCGTAAACGCCACACGTTTCAATCTTCTTTGTTTTTTAAGTAGCTCCATTTTTTGAGACACACGAATCCAAAATGTAATTGCACAAGAGATCACACGCGCTTCCTTTGGTCCTGTCACGGTCGCCAGATGTCAGAAATTGATAATTAAAATGGCCTTTAACTTTATAAATGTTTATTGTAGCAACAAAACACAAAAACTTAGTAACAACAACAGAAAACAACTTATACAAGATCACATAAAATGGGAGCCAACTCTATTATACGCTATCACACATACTTTCTTCGACTGACTTGTTGCGATCGATGTCCCACAACGCGGCATCTTTTTCTTCTTTTTCTCCCTTTAAGGCGCATTCAAAACACTCCTAAATGATATTCATTATGAAATAAAGTACAAGAAACAATAATTTAATAAATTATTTTTTTGAGTCTTTTTTAAACCGACACTTATGGTAGCTATTTTTATTCTCTAATCGACCCGGTCCTTACCAGATTTTTAAACATGAAACAAGAGAAGATTTTCTCATTCCTTGTACCACATAATAATACTATTAGAACAGTGTTTCTCTACCTCTTCTGTGCTAGGCCAGTTTTTTTGAAAATTCTATGCTCCCCTAACATGTAGGTACATATATAGTTCTTAATTTCACTAGAAAATTTTCAATGATAGGTTTTAGGAATAAGTCTCTAGTAAATAATTGATTGGTATTTACCCTACTTGGGAATTTAGTCAGTATCTGGGTGGATTTTGAAGTGATTGTTAATTAAAAGCCTGATACTTCTAATCAGGTAATAACTTTTTAATTTAGTCATGTGCTAGATCGGTTGATTAATCTTCAGCCCTATTTGCTATTAAACAATTATTTTAGTTTAACAGGTCACCAAAAGAATATTTTACTTATAATAAAGGATTTTTAATTGATATTTTCGTTATTTATTAACTGTTTCTCTTAAATATTGTAATCATTAAAAATGGGTTATTGTTAAGAGCGCAAAACTATATTATCGCAATTTTTTTCTCCCATCTCAATCTTTGGAATTGGAAAGGGCATCCCCAAATCCCCAATGGCCTTTAATGCTTCTTTATCGGTCGATACGTTGGTGTATTTTTTCAACATGGCTGAAAATATTATAAACTTGTAATAACAACAAATATAAATAACTATTATCAATTTACAACTTACAATTACTGTTTTACAGAACTAAAACTACTTTTAGCTTTAATACTTACATATCAGGACTTCTGTTATTGCGAAGTTTCTTATAAGAATTTTGTCCTTCACTTTCCTTTGTGCTGTCAGCATCATGGCAACATTTTGCCGAAATAATCTTTTTTAAATGTTGGCGGTTATTTTGCCTATCCCAGCTAGTTTTTTTAAACCAGACAATAATATTTCCTAAAAAATGAAAATAATTTTATATTAATTTGTTTCGTCTCTTATGCAACATTGAAATTAGGGCCACGTTTCAAGAGCATCACTTTGAATTTTAAGCAAATCTTGTAGAAGCACGAAATATGCCATTTAATTTATATATGTATGTATCTATATATATCTACATGCAAACGTAGATGATGGATATTTTACAATTACATAATTACTTACTTAAAAATCAGATAAACTCATTCTTTTAAATAATTTTACTGTATTCACTATTCATTTTTGATTTGCCTATCAATACCGGTGGGTCACTTCTAGTACGAGGACGCTACTTTGGGGGTCGAAATGCGACTGACTGTAACTGAAGAGTGAAGACGAACGACAAAATTGCCGCCACCCATCATTCTATATAAATGTATACATATTTAAAAAAAAAAAAAGATAAAACTTTGCCGACACAGGCGTTCGTCTATAAGCGGTAACTTTTTACGCCATGTATGCCGACAATCGACGTTATAATTTTAAATTATTTTTCACCCGAGAAGGTACATAGAAATGGAACCTATATGCACAGATAATTTCCCCTACTATATCCCCGACCAGGCGTATGCAATCGGATAATGTACAATTCACCAGATTATTTACCTTGCAAGGCTCATGTAGATAGGGCCGTAATATTTACCCAAACTACTTCCTGGTCGGGTTTACGAATTCAGGAAGAGTATTATCACCCCGACCGGGTGTTAGCCCGTAACAGGAAACGCCCGGTTAAATTTCTATCAGGGTTACTCATTAGTATTTATCAATAATTTCAATTTCCTGAAATAATGTTTTAGTTGACTCAATATTTTCCATTTTTGTGAGTTCCTCTAAATACCGCACTTTTGAAATACCAGACAAAGCCACTAACATCGGCTGTTTCCAATCAGGAAACCTTTCTTCTAAAGCTTAAAAAAAAATACGTGCCCCAATATTAGTAATTTCACATTTTTGAAACTAAAGATTTTTTCAAAATTCGAATTACCTCCTTCAACAATCAAATTGTCCCATTGTGGGGCGTGGACTCCATACCGGGCAACACTATACTATTATGATGTTTATTTACCTACTGAATATACTGTATTGCACTTGGGTGTTTTACAAAGACAGCGGACCTGATGAACTGTTTATCCTGAGAAGCTGTTTTTCCTGTTTCACCGTTAACAATGTTGCAACTGCACCGATATCCGTGATGAAACTGTCTCCTGAAAGAAACGAAGAAGGAAGAAGAAAAAAGTAAAAAGGAAAGAACCGGCCAGACAGTTCTTGATTCGCATCCACGCGTTGTTTGGCGTATAATAGAATGGTCACTTTCATTTATGTACACCTATCTATACATACGTGCTTACCTACCTACAAGAAACTCGTTCTATCATCAAACTGTGCAGGTATTCCTACAGATACACAGACGGGATCTAGACATGGTTTTGTGCACGCGTTTGCATCCGTTAGTTTAATTAGACTCATTAACTTAAGATTACGTTTAATTGTTTTCCGTCTACGTAGACGGACGGAAAGAGTGGAGCTTCCTATTCTGGATAAAACACGACAGTAAATACTGGATTGCTTAATGATACCCACACAAGGAGTTTTACCATTAACTACATGCTTATTTTACTAATTATAAATAAATCGTTCCATTTAGATGACTGGAATCTGCAGATGTTATATGTCTTGTTTTTTATAAATCACTCTGTATAATTAACTAAATTATGAACGAATGGCCGCAAGGAATCGATATGGCGGCATCGTTTATGCATCGTAAATCATACAGCGGATAAGACTGACACGATTTAAGAAACTAATGGCAAGTTCCCGGAAATAATCATATTTTGTGTGTATTTTCTTTGTTCTCATTCCTGATAATGGTATCATTACAGCCGAAACGATATCGGAGGATACAGTAGAATACCTAGAATGGTACGAAGCTCTTAGATCTCTATTTAAAAAAATAAAGTTCTAATATAATTTGTAATTCTACCCTTAGGTAATATATGCATCACAATAAAGAAACCAACCGATTTTTTTGGGGTGGTTATGTGAAATAATAAAAAGCTTTTCACTCCCTCAAAATAGTTTGATTACATTATTAAGACTCTACCAAAAACATTAAGGGGGTGGTTATAATTGTTATAAATAGTAATAAAAATTTTTTCACCCCCTTAAATTTTCTTGATTTCACTATTAAGGATCAATTTTGACCAATAATATAATTAAATAAATTACTCAGAAAAAGGTGCAAATAAATTTATTGATATAAAAATACCACCAACTTTTCATTTTTGGTTTGGGAGCTTTGTCAGGTCAAAAGATAATCATTGAAAGTTTAAAACCTACTTTGAAAAATCCCTAAATTAGCAGCGAAACGTTGGTAGCGTCTTAAATCAATAAATTTATTTACATCCTCTTTTAAGTTCTGATTCATTTACTATAGCTATAACGAAAGGGGAAGAACTGGTATCAAATTTGGCCTAATTTAATGTTGAGCTTGTCTCAATCCATGTAGGTTAGATAGCATTTTCTGTTGTTATTATAAGCGTACGCACCTATACATATTTCTGTTCGATGTAACATACATAGGTAGGATTCTTAATTTGAAACCTACCACAGACATTTAGTGTCTTCTCCGTTCCGCTGCAGAGAAATGAGATTCTCGTATTATTGACATCCGTTTGAAACGTTGCAGATGTCTCTCATGACTTAGAAAGCGTACCTACGTGTAGTGGAAACCGATCATCATTTATATGGCAAGTAAAAAAACATTTACAAATTTACTTTCAAGGTCAGTTTACACTTAGTACATTGTATCTAATGAAAAACTAGAAGCATTCACAAGTGACAGTTTCTTTCTCTTCTAGTAAAACGAATACGTAGGTATTTAAATGGTGTTGACAGTGTCGTTTTAAAATACATTTTTGTCAGTGTTTTAAAAGCTGATTTCCTAAACAAGAATTTGAAGAATAGGACTGTGATAAAACCATTTAGTTCCATAAAACGTAGGAAATTGATCTATAAAATCATATTAATTACATTTATTTAAAAAGAAGCGAGGATACAGGGTTAAAAGAGTTCCTACTGAATTATGACACCATTTTGTAGTATTGCTACAAGATCGTGCCAAAAAGGCCAAATATATTTTCACTTAAACACTTTTAGGTGCAGTTGTCCATATTTTTTTATTTAAATTACTGTAAACCCCCTCCCCTTCATATTTGTAGATTCTTAGTTAATAAATGGACAACTTATTCTACATACTTAACTAAAATAAATAAAATATGTTCCTAGAAATAAATAAATTAATAAAAGCTCAACACATAGTATTTGTACTTTGCTGAGATTGGTATTTTTATGGGAAATAACACAAAAAACAGTTCCGCGTAAATTTCTACTTACGATCGTAAAATCATGTGAGCTGGTTGCATAGTATCACTTATCAGTTTTAATTCAAACCTAAATCGAGAACTATAAACCCATCAATGTGTCAAATGGAATTTGTGTATGAATTTATATTACCTGGGTGTCAGCGTATAAATCGAACAATTAACATTCCAAATGTACCTACTTTATAATACACAATACAAGCTTTTCTAAAGAGAGAACATTCAACAATTTCTTGTGGTTATGTAAATAAGAAATTAATGTGCTTACTTAACTAAAATTTAAAATTTGAGTATACATTAAATACTAGTCAGCATATAAAAAGAATAAAATTGTGCCTATAAAACAGCTATTTGGTATATCTACATAAAATTACATTTAATTTAATGTGTTTATGTTTTATATCCACTATGACTTCCTCAGAAACTTTACCGTTTACAAAATGACTTCTTAAATACTAGGAGTAAAAAAAGGGAGTTACTTCACATTGATTGATTGATGATCTAAAATTATCATTATTAAAGCAAAAATTTTTGGAAAAGTGTAAACATCATGGAAATATTCTTTATTATACATAAATAAATCAATATTGGCCCACTTTCGTCTACATTAAAAAAAACTTAAAATAGGGGAGTTAGATCCCAAATATCATTAAATCTCATTTAAACGGAAGGACTAATTTTTTTTTTTAATTTAAAAGACTTACAATTTCCTCTCTTCTATAAATTAAAAAAGTTCACAGAGTAAGTCTCACGTAACAGAAGGGAGGATTCCAATACAACTTTTCAAATGTCTCTAAGGGATAGGAAGAAGTCTAAATTAATGTAATGAACATGCTTTATATCATGAAATGTTTATTTATATGTAGGTATAATAATTAAAAATCAGTGGACCGTTTTAAAATTGTCATTAAAAAAGATTCTAAATAAGTAATTGTGTCCTTAAATAAATGAAAGAGACCGAAATTTACCTAAAATATAAAAAAGACAAAATAAAGTAATTACAACCCACACACAACACAACAAAGTCGAGAAGTTTAGTATAACACCGTTATATCTCGATAATCTTGCGAAAGATCTTATGTATTCTTATATATATAACGAATGGACGATTTTATAATCCTGCCTCATTAAACTTAACCATAAAATGAACTGAATGAGTTGGATAACATTATTACCGCTAAAAACTGTGATTTTTTTTCCTTATAGGAATGTAGGTACACATAAACGTACCTACACATTGTTTGTAGTTATATAGAAAAAAAGAGTACATACCATAAGGATACCATTAAATTATTGTACCCTTAGTATCAAAACAGTGACGAAAATTCGACTATAATGACTCAGTATTTAATGACGATCAGTTAATTATGTATTCATGTTATTGATTACCCTAATTATTAGTTCGTACCATAATACTATGGTGCGAACTAAAAATGAATAAATTAGCTCACTTCTAATACTAATGGAAAATATCATAGGAGTTACGCACCTAAAAGGCCACTGTTACCCCCTCCTTAAAACATATTTAAAAAAAAAAGATACCGAAGAATTATTGTAAGTACGAGCCTTTGTTCATAAAACATTTATTTTAAAAATTTTCACAAAAACACAAATTTCTCTATTTTTCGACAAATCCCCCTTGTTTGATTATACATTTTTCCCAACGGATTGGTAGTTTTTTCATCTCGTTTTCATAAAAAGAAACAGGGTGGGAGTCTATCCAGTTGCCCACAAACGCCTCCACATGTTCATCAGTCTGAAATCGCTCGCCTCCTTGTGATTATTTGAGGGGCCCAAACATGTGGAAATCACAAGGGGATAAGTTTGGGCTATATGGATGGTGCTTCGACTGAGTCTAGTGAATTTCACTGATTTGGGCCTGCGTTAAAGCTGCGATGCGAACTCGAGCAGCTTTTTGATCTTAACTCAGCAACTTTGGGACCCAACGAGCTGAAATTTTTCGGAATCCCCAGTTTTTCGTTATGATTGTGTCGACACCCCGCTAGCTGATGCCGAGTTCAACAGATATCTGAAGCACAGTGGCGTGGTGGTCACCTTCAATAAGGTTTCTAACGCGTGCAATGTTAACTGGCGATATGCTGGTGCGCGGACGACGAGGATGATTTACATTTTCGAAACGATTACGCCCTTCATTAAATTCCTTACACCAAACTTTTACCCGTTGCCACGAAAGCGTTTCATTTCCGAACTGTGCTAGAAATATGCGCAAAATTTTAGCTGGTTTCACGTTTTCACGTGTAAGAAACTTAATAATAATCCGTTGCGCAACGCTGCTATGCATCTCTTTCTCACTCATTGTGATAGCTACTAACCAAGCAAACACAGCAATATGACGAGTCGTTTCCGTGTCACCTAATATCCCCACTTTAAGTTGCTAACGCCCGTATGCGCCTTGAACAACTATCCGGCGCTCAATTTAAAAAGGCTTGTTTATATTTGATCCGCCCTCGTATATTTAAAACACCCTACTGTAGATAACAACAGCTTAAAAAATAATTCTGAATAGTTCACTACTACAATTACGAGAGATGGAAAAATATTTTTATTATTTTACATCATCAACATTGACGCGACGTTTTGCTAAATTTTACAGCTTCTTCAGAGCTATAGTAATGTAATAAAGATTGTTAAATTTCTATTATAATCTATCCCTAGAGAAGTTATAAAATTAAACGAAACGTTAATGTTAATCATGTAAAAGAATTAAAGGGGTTTCCACCCCTCAGAATTGCTAATTAATTAATTGTTTGGTGACTAATTTTGAATTCTAGGTTTATTTACTACAAACTACTAAACTACCTGCTTATGAATGAAGAAAATAAATTGTTACGAGAATTATACTATTACCAACACCTTCCCATGCTCTAAATAAACGTAACACGATGCGAGCCACTCAAGAACAAAAGGTGAAAATACTGAAGTGGTTATTGTGAAAATTAGTACCTAATAATAATAAAAACAACAATAATAATTATGTAGTGCAGGTATGCTCTGCTCATCTCTGGAATCTATTCTATTGCAAAAGTTCGAGTAAATGGCTGCTTTCGTAACGATTATACAAATACAAACGCACCTAGAAAACGTTGATTTAAATATGTTCTCATAATAAGAAGTTCAAAAGTTCCATTATTTTAAAAGATATCAGACAGAATTTTTTAAGAAGAGAAAGTTCCATCTTCTAAAACAAAATTTATTAGAAATTCCACAAAAAAATTAGTACTTGTTAATAATTAAATTAATAAATAATCATTAACTAATAGAACCATATTTTAAAACTCTGTAATGAGAGCAAGTGAGCAATTACAGTCCCTATGAAACAAAATAAACCTGTGGCTGATAGTTACGGGCCAAACGGTTGTCCAATGCGCCTTTAGGGGTCATTACAGATGGGTTAACCTTCGTTCAACCCCATTTTAATTATTCTCAGATCGTGTACGTAATTCAAAAGTTTAGTAAAAGTCTCATTTTGGCTATTCGTTTACTTACATTAATTAGAAACAATTAATTACTGTAAAACCTAAGCAAATGAGCTAATAAATATTATTAATCTAAAAATATACATATTAATTGATATGAGGGATAATTGTTTTGTTTATAGAATCATAAATAATTATGTAAATATACAAATATGGTAAGCAGACAAAAACATATTTTTTTTCATTACACAATTAATTGCTATGGTTTTATTTTAATCCTCCACCGTGTATTAATATGTTCAATACGTCAGTGGTGACGTCTATAAAATAATTAATTAGATAGTGACCGTGGAGGAAGGCGTTATGATGTGTTTTGTACCACCAGATCGTGCTCATCTTCAAGGTCAATTGAAACGTTAAAGGAAACTGAAACATGTAAAGACATACAATCAAACGTCTTCCTCTTTCTATACCATCCATGACAATTATCATCATATTAACGAACTTTTTCTTGATATACCAATAGTAGACCGACTCTATGGTGCTTCGAACACATAAATACTCTTTATCGTTAAAAACTTTCACCTAACATTTAGTTATTTTACGGTTAAAATTAGTAATTAAGCTATTTATGTGTTCTTCAGCTGCAAAAAATATTTCTTGAACAGTTTCGCTTATTAAAAAATAAATTAAAACAGGAAATATAATATAAAGTGTATTTCACTTTTTATAAATCTGTTGACAAATATTTTAATTTTTTTTTGAGTTCATAAAGTTCGTATATAATCATAAGAAAGAAACAAAGTGAAACCGTCTTCTTCGTCTTTTTCTTCTTCCTGTCACCAGTTCAAGACTTTATAATTAATTATCAACCTCGCCACGCTGGTTTCAACACTAATGTAATAATGTTAGTTTACAAGTAATTTGAATTAATGTTTCGTGATGTGAATGAGGAAACAATACCTGGTTCATGATAACGATATCTGACTAACAATCAACAAGGTCTGTAGTTCTTAACACAATCATGAAACTTAGTAAAACACAATTTTGGTTACAATTTTTTTATTTTATTTTTTTATTCTTTATTGTAAAAATTAAACACAATAATTATTTCAACACACTGTGGCTTCTTCAGGTGGAAGAAATATTTTAAATAATTATTGTGAATTATTTTACAATAAAGAATAAAAAAATTTTTGTAACCAAAATTGTGTTTTACTAAGTTTAATTGTGGAGTTACAACAAGTGAAAGCCTTATCTTTATTACAATCACGGAAATTAACAATTTATATTTTCGAAATGCCCTAATTTGAAACCAAATTATAGTAACTATCTCTAATAAATTCTGAAAAAGAGTCGTTTTAACTAGAACGTATAAATTGCATAAATTTTCAAAATTCAAAATTTTGTCTTCATAATCGGTGTATATACTTTTATTATATATATTTTTTTTTTCACTGTTTTAAAAGTATGTATATTTCAATTATGTTGCTTCGTGTGCAAAGTATTTAATTACAATTGATAGCTCAACTATTAGATCTACTGTAGATACTACTAGTTACCAGTAGCTAGTAGATGAAGAAGAAAAATAATCGTGTTAATGTAACAAAACACTTATTCTAGCCGTGGTTATGGTTGGTTTTTATAGTGACATTTTTCGCATTCTTTCGTTTAAGGCACTCCCTTTGGTTGCGACAATAAAGGCAGAAAGCAAGAGGCAAAATGTTAAACAACGCCATTGACAACCATGCATTGTAGAAGGTCATTAGTACTGTAGTCTAATAAAAACAACATTTTAACACCGAGTTTAGCTAGTAGACCTACTAATAGTAGTAGAATTTATTATTTATAGCAATATCTATAAAACTAAAAGAATATTATTACATATTTTACTGCAATAATGAAGCGATATTAGAAACCAAAGTGCAGACTTCCCATTGTGTAATAATAAAATCAAAAAGTTTAGTTATAAATAGAAAATTTTGAGTTTTTAATTGATCACTTTAATATCCAAGTATATTAAATTGCTACTACGAGAGCGTCAACTCAATCTTCTCGTTTATTCCCAAGGCACCAAGGTGAGCATCATCGATTGATCGTATCGAAACGTTTTATTATTATTAAAATTATTTTTTTTAATAAACTTCATACATCACAATTTTGATAAGTCATCAGTTACAAAAATTTTGTGACTGCAGTAAATTTCCAATTAAAGTTCCATATGAATTGAAAATTTAGACATACTTATATATATTTATTTATATGTCGTCGTATGAATCTACTAAAGTGATTATTTTTGTATTTGTGTATGTTTAGTACCTATGTACACGTAATGCATATCGGAATGTTACCAAGTAACTTTTACAGAAAAAGTAACTATTTCTTTGCCTGAATATAAGCAGTTAATATATGCGGAAGCTTAGAGCTTTCTGAGCACGAATTTCTAACGTTTCTACAATCTACACTCTACTACTACATGCATCAGTATTTCTTTCCTGATTAATGCAATTTTTCAATTTTAATTTTATTGCGAAAAAATTTAGTAACAAACACTTCTACATACTCGGTGCTATTTTTATCTAATGCCCACAAGTGACCAGTAGGTAAAATAATAACGTAATTTCACACTAAATATATTTTAGCTTTCACTCCACATATAAAAATTATATACTCATACGAAATTTGTGAAAGAAACCACAACCAATACACAAAACATTGACTGACGTTCAGTAATTAATAACTATAGGGGTTAAAAGAGACTCATCCCTAATTGCGACGCATTTTTTTGTGAGTATCAGCAACTGTTTCATCCATCAAAAACTGTATAGTAATTAGGGGTGAGTTTCATTTAAATATTTTCTCATTCATTTAGTTACTTATTTACTATAATTTTTACATTATTCATAGCAATAAAAATTTAAAACTGATGATGATGATCATTTTTGATATTGAGAATATTTAAAACAAAACCTAAAACTGTAGAAGTTAAAAATGTTTGCTGGGTAGTTTTGGCGGAGGCGAAGGAAACGTCGTACTATCAACTAAGTGCCATCGTTGGAATTTCACCCTTTGCTGTTGATACCATTTCAAAATACTGCGATAGATTATTTTTGTTGAGTTTGGAAGTAATAAGCTTAACATTATATGCCACAAAGAATAACATTAGTAACATTCAAAGATAAACTAATAAGAGGGGGCTGTAATTTAAGTTTAATAATATAACTTCAGAATAAGGTCATTTTTTTAGTTTTGGTTATTTAATAGTAAAATAAAAACCTCCTTCCCATATTCGTATTACAAGTAACAGTTAATAGGAAATAAAAAATTGTTGTGGCTTACTTAATGAGAATTTGTATCTGGATAAAGGACCTAATTTTTAATAAAAAATTGAAAAAAGTGCATTGTTAAGTACATAATTAATTAAAATAATTAATAATGAGTGTTTATATAAATATAAGCTTTATTATTATTATTATTTTAAACGTGTTACACACAATTTATTTTTTATAATTTATCATATAACGCGAATATAAACAAACTATTTTAAACACTGTATTGGCCGTGGGGTATTCGTGAAACATATTGACAATAGATTTTTCAATAAAACACAGATTGTTCGTTTTAAACTGTTTTACATTTATTTATAAGACTTCTTACAATTGTTTCGGTCTTGCGACCATTTTTAAAGAGTTATAAGATGAAACTAAACTTAAGACTACGTGGTTAACTATTTATAGGCTAGAGGGGCTGTTTTGAACTTATTTATAAATTGTAATATCGGCGATAGTAATAACTATTATTATTTAATAACTGCCATGTATATCGAACTTTTAAGCTTTCTGTTTGCTCATTTGTTATGCTTTTGTTTTTATGAATGGCTCTTTCAATTTCTAATTTTCCCAGAAAATCTAATTTTTTGCTTTTTGCAACTGTATGTAAAATTTTGAAATTATCTTTTGAAAAATTATGATTATTAGGGATGCAGTACTAAGCGAAACCTGTTCTAGTATTCTTTTTCCGAAATTTCGACCTGTTTGTCCAATATATATGGCATCACAGTCTGAACATTGTAGTTGATATACTCCTGATTTATTTAATTTGTTATCTGTAGTTGGTTGTTGGTTTTTATTAGTGCTAGTTGTGTTTACATTTAGTTTCTTAATTCTATGGCAAATTTTGGAACTTACACCGTTTACGTAGTTTATAAGTGTCCAATTTTCTTTTTTCTTACAATTGCTATTATATACTTCGTCTCTAATTTTGGATTTTTGTTTTTTCTTAACGATTTTGTCAATCAAATTTTCTTTAAAACCGTTGTTAGTTGCTAGAGTTTTTATGAATTTGACTTCTTTTGAATAATTTTCTTCTGATATAGGATAATTAATCAGGCTATTAAAGGTTGATATTTTTATTATCTATTATTAGTAATCATTTGCTTAGGTATTTATAAAAATTTTGAACCTGTGGCTAGTAATACAATTTGCTTTCTTCCTGTTTCAATTTAAACTTTCACGGATGGAACATGTTGCTTTGAGTTCGTTCATAAAAAAAATAATCTTATAGTTATTATAATTTCAAATGCATGCTTTCTCAGCGGTTGGCTGTTTCAAAACTAACTCATTTTGAATTGAGTAGGTAGGTGGTAGGTATGTTCTTATGTATAGCGACTTACATAAATATAAATAATAAATATATGATCAGGAAATGAATGAATGATTGGAATGATGTATTATTATCTCAACATGATGACTTGCCCTAGATTCGAGGTTTTTGAGGAAGGATGTACCTACAGTAATAATTGTTAATATGAACTCAAGAAGGCTAAGTATATTATATTAAAAATAAAAATAAAATACAAAAATTAAAGAAAAATTTAATTAAAAACAGTGCCTTTATGTTCTATTTAAATTTTTACATTTTATTAATGAAAACGTTTGTTTTATTAAAAATTATAAAACTGATCAAGGGATGTTTCCTTCGTCATAATATCTTGAATAATAATTTTATTGGCCTTAAACTTTTTGTCGAGCCTTTAGCTAGTAATTTTAATGAATATCATAAAGAATTTATTGGCAAAAAATAATCAATCAAGAATACATCTTCCCCTGCAATTTCTGAACTCCCTTCTAGAATATCAACAAAAAAGTTTTGATGAGTATTTTTCACTACGACTGTTAACTCATTAATAAATCATTAATAAATTAAATTAATAAATAATAAAAAAGATTGTGCACCATTTTTATTTTTTATTAATCGTCAATATATAGATCTCGTAACTTATGAACCGAACACAGGGGTAAATAGTCGTGGTATAGGAATATAAATTTAAATAAATGTGCGATTCCCATGTTTGGTTCATAAGTTAGGTACCAGATCTGTCCACCTACTCAAAATAAGCGCATATTTACATATATGAAGATTTTAAATTTCATATACGATTTTTATTAGTTATTTATCATCAATCCATACCTACATAAAATAAATAGTATGTACTTATACGCAAAATTTCTATCTCTTTAAGGTCTGTTTCACTGCAATTTAAATTTTATTTTATAATAAAACACTTAACTTGCAATTATGTAACCGTTATTAAGGCAAGAGGGAAATGTTCTGGAGCTTTGAAGCCCTGACCTTGTCTTCATAAGCCAATAAACTACCGTTTTTCAACCGCAAAACGATGGTACAGCTACCGGCTAATAAATCGAACAATTCTTCATTCCAATTATTGTATTGAGCGATTCTTTAAAATTTCATAAACACAACTATTAATTTATCTGTGACTCAACTCTTTGAGCTTGCCGACGCTTTTTATTTAGCAATCGTGATAATTTAAATCGGCAAATTTACTTTTTTAATGTTCCGGCTCTTACAATAAATTAAGTAGTTGGATTGGTAATCTCAACGATGTAACGAATTTTTTCGTTTTTTTTGTGCTACAGCCTTCATGCTCCGACTATTCTAGCAAATGGGATCAATTTGTCATACTAGAGGATCTTCTATCGTAAAGTTGAAATCTTTTTCGACACAAAGAATAAGGAAAATGAGTCTAAACACCTATACGTGCTATGACATAATGTTGAGTAATGGTGTGAGTAGAATCATTTCGAACATGACACAGATCAGTTGGAACGGAAAGCATTTCTGAAACCATTTAATTGGATACACAAACGTTTTTATATGTACCTAATGAAGATTATTAGTGGAATTTAAATTTTAATTGTTAAAGAGTAGGTAATTAAAGAATGTAGGAAAAGAGGAGAGTGTGGTAATCTACGATATTTCAAGATAGGATTTCACAAGACAAGAGTCTCGACGATCAACTATCATCAAAATCAAGAAAGTAATTTTTCGATTACAATTTCTTTCCATAATTCAAGAGTGTCAATATTTCTCAACACAGGGAGGATATTATAATCTTTAATGTATAAATAAACACACTTTTAACAACTTAGCAAAGTGCGTTACACTTATATATAAAGATAAGTATTTATTTAGAGCCTAAAATATTTATTAAATTATAGAACTAATTTGACAAGCTTGACAAGATTCTTGGAAAAGTTCCTTGAAGTGATTCTCATGCCCTAATTGTTTTATCGGAATTCTTGTCTTGATCTTGTCCTGATCTTGTCTTGATCTTATCCTGATCTTGTCTCGATCTTGTCGTGATCTTGTCTCGATCTGGTCGTGATCTTGTCTTGATCTTGTCTGGATCTTGTCTTGATCTTGCCTTGATCTTGTTCTTGAATCAAGGTATACTACATAAAGATGACAGTGCTCCTGACAACATTTATTGATCTGATCCACTTAATACTGTCCTGACCTTTTGTCAGTGCTCTTGTCTTAGTCTTGTATTCATCCTGCCTTAATCTTGCCTTCAATAATCAAAGACTGCATAAAAATGTCAAGACTCTTGACAGAATTTCTTGATGTAATTCCTTTAACTCTTGTCTTGATCCTGTCTTAATCTTGTCTTGATTTTGTCTTGATCATGTCTTGGTCTTGCCTTGATTTTGTCTTGATCTGGTCTTGATCTTGCCTTGATCTTGTCTTTATCTTGCCTCGATCTTGTCTGGATCTTGTATTTAGCCTGTCTTAAACCAAGGCAAGATCAAAACAGACTCTTGGAAATCAAAAGTCGAGAATGTGCCAGGAAAGGTTGGAGAATTATTTATCTAAAGGATTATAAATCTCTCTTAAACTTATCAGTAATGATGATTTTGATTTTGTATCTACAATGGCCAGTAATTAAAAATGCTTCAGTTGAAAGCTAACTTATCTGACAAAGTTTTTACACATAAGTAGTCACCAATTTGCCGATGCCCTCTACAGTAATTTATCTCAAATTAATTTTCGTTATACTGGTACTTAAAAACGAGAACATTTGAATCATGTTGTAAAACAAAACGATTATAAGCGCCGCTTTTGATTACTACAGTAGTATACACATGTAAGTACGTTATACACGAAAATATACGACTAGTCAGACATGTTCGGTAGGTACGGTAATGAAAATTCTCTTTGTGCGGGACGTTATTTTGACTCATTCGTTTATATTAAAGCCTACTCGTTCCATTTTGCACATTAGCGTTGACTATGCCCTAAGATATGTAATACGTATGTCGTATATAGTGTAGTTGTAGGTAAGGCAAAGTATGCATGCAATTCATTGTAGAGACATAACGTGTGGGAGAAAACCAACTCGGTCGCTATTGTTATTAAAGAAACTCATATTGCGTAAGGTAACAGTCTCGACAGTAATTAATTCCAACCGGCAATAGTTGCACTTATGTACTTATAACGAATCTATTGCAGCCCACCAGACAAGAATTTAAAAAAATAGGAAGTGGTGAAACGGCATGTTATTTGTAATATAATTCTTGTCTCCTTAGTTATTACAGCTGCCACAAAAGTATTTTAAAGTGGAATGAAATACACAATAAAATTTTTAATAATCTTTTAGAATGTCAAAAATTTCAAGTAACAGATTTAGGTTCAACGATTGATAATAATTTGATTGATAGGTAATTTTTTGTGGTACTTTTGTATTCCTTAATTGAAGGATCTATTCGTATGTCCACTGTATGCCTTATCCTTATATCCTAACACAACACTTCAAATCTGTGCAGAAAAGACTCCCATGTTACAAAGAATTTAAAATTTTTGTTTGTAACATCCACACTAACATGATTTCAGCAGAAATTCCAGAATATAAGCAATTATGTAGAACTGCTGTTATACATTTAGTTTAATTAATTCACTTTTCAATTACGTTAAAATTCTTTCACTTTTAGAATGATTGACCGTAATTTCTAAACTATTTAATTTCGAATAGTAATTCATAAAAAGTATTAGTATCTAAAGACAACTGTTAGAACAGCTGTTTAATTTCCTTTCTTTTTGTAAAGAATTCATTTTCTAGATCCGGCATCTGCACAATGGACAACAATCCGGTAATTGCATATATTTAGTAAGTGGGTTTAATAAAATAAATTTAGAGAGGATTTGTTTATAGTTTTCTCATGACGCTATATCATAAACAATAATTTAATATCGTAAAAAAATTAGTGGTACAAAAGGTGCTAATAAACAATTTTATATTCCTATTATTGTTTACATACCTACTTAAAAACATATGGGGTTTCTATTTTAAATTTTCTAATGGCAAAATTATTACTAATTAAATATTTATTTACCATATGTTGTAAAATAATAAAAATGAAATTAAAAAAGGATATCAATTTATGAACGCATGCAACAGGAAAGCAATAATTACAACAGTATGTACTCCTAATTACTCTATTAATAATTTTTTAATTACTAGGTATTTAAATTATTTATTATTTGATTATATACGTTTTTACTGACATAATAATGCTTTTCATGTGGTGAAAGTGAATCTTTGGCATCTTCAAACGTGAACCACAAGACAATAAAAAAACATTATTTATCTTATTATTGCTCATGGTAGCATGACGTAATGCTGTTACAGAGCTTATTAATTTTTCTATTGGGATTAAGACCAAAGGTAGGTACAAAAATGTGGGCAAAAAAACTCGTTAAACTTAACTTTGGACGATTATGCTTAGTCACTTATCTTCTTCAGTTGAGCTTTTGAAGTAGCAAGACAAAAACATTCCTTGCCTCATCAAACAATTGTAATAAGTTGTAATTTTTGAATATATTCATGAATAAAAGAAGATCTGTATCTAGTAATAATAAATTATTATATACACTATAAATAGTTTTATGAGGAAATTATATACAAACATTTTAAAATTTTATTACTTATAACAGATTACCATTTAAACTGCTTTTCGAGAATACTCTTCCAGAATGTTTTCGTACCCTCTTTTGTTATTGTATGTACCACCGGCATATGATTTGCTACTTTTTTAAATATACTACAATGAAAAATAATGATTGATCTTCCTGACAAACCAAATAAACACTTAAGACAGTTTGAATCGAATTATGACTAAAAGTAATAAAACGTTTTGCTTTGGGTAAGGGGTACATGGATCAGTGGAGATCCCTCACCACTGATAATGAGTATTGTTCCTTTTTACTACACACTGTGACGAATTGGAAGTCATTAACAAATAGTATGCTAGTCAATAACATTGAACTTTTAGAAAGAAAAATGTCAAGGTTACCAGGTCGTTGCTTACAACGAAACCGAAGCAATTGTATTATTATTCAAGCGAAAGTATTCTCGCATGGTTTGAAAAACTACCGCCAAAGGAAATTGCAAAATTAAAAGTTCGTTTTCGTTAATAAGTGAGTGCCATTAAATAGGAAATTAACTAATAGAACTTTTTCAATTCTTATTGGTTATTACTGTTTTATTGTTGTAATTACTGCCCCCCTCAATTAACATAAAAGTGTTAATAATTCAAGGTAATTTTTCACTAAATAAAATTCTATTGTTAGTATTTGAACAAAACGTCTTATTAATCGATTTATTGTCTACGTACCTACACAAGTGCCAATAATGAAGGCGGTAAAAGGTCTTTCCTTTTACAACAAATGGTCAATGGCTATGTTTGTTGAATGTGCATTTATCAAAGTGATTTATCAATAGCAACAGGTACGTTCACAATAGGTTCAGGTAAATTTTTCTGGCGCCTGTAATTGTGAAGTCATTATTGTCGGTTTTCTATATTTGTCTGCTACAAAATTGCAAATTTACCTGAATATGCAGAGGTAAGGTACTGAGGCATTGTAGAAACCCTCAAAATCAATAAACGTATAGTAACCTCCATTTAGTAAGCTTCAAAAGCCAGAAACAAATTTTGTGTTGGAGTGAAATCTACCCCTTAATAATTTTATAATTATTGGATCATTAAAACTGTTTAAAGGAACGTCTCCCGATTGATTTTTAAAATTTTTCCAACATAATCTGCTGTGAGCTACTTATATTGAGATATTTAAAAGATTTTTGGCAACTCGAACAGAAGAGGGTGAAAAAAAAAATATTTTGATTGAGGTGAAATCCTTTTATTCGCATAAAAACAAAACGAAAGACTTAACTACAACTCTCACTTCATTTGAGATGCCTTTTCTTACCATAACCTTATCTATAAATTTAGGCAGTTAAATAAAATAAATAGGGAGGTGGTGATAAATGTTCACTAAGATTTTCTCATTCATGTCTCTCAGGGTACTAAAAAGTGACATCAGAGACAAGCAGAATCGAGTAGTCCTCGTGTAGACAAATTTGTGTAACTAAATCTTTATTTTGCGATTTTTTTTTCTTCTGTCATTATTATAAAACGATACAGAAAGGCACGTAAGGGTTGATAGTGTAGGGTGAAAGTGTAGAAAAATGTAGTTGATAGTAGTGATTTGTTTCGTTGCTGCCAAAGTACTTAAAATTTTAAATTATTGAACATACACAGACCAATATTATAAAAGTTGCAGGAAAATAGAAATTTGTCAAACAAGGAGAATTTTTTTTGTAATGCAAAAGTTTATTTACACAATTTTGGCCGTACCTACAATAATTTTACATTTAGTACCTGAGAGACTTGAGTAAATCGTTTTTGATTTTTCCCAGCCTAAAAGTATTCTTTGGTTAAAACTTTGTTATGTTGGAATCACAAGGTTATGGTAAAGAAGACAACACGAACGGAGTGAGTAGATAAGTTCACATCTGCTTTCTTTTTAATATTTTATCTTACAAAGCTGATTTAGAGCATAATTCTAAATGAACCTTAGGATACTTACAAAGTTACAAAGTTAGTTAGTTAGTACTCTATAATTTACAATAGATTATTGTTCCCTCTCGCGTCACAAGAAGAATAAATAAGAAGAAAACGTTGTGTTTTATTAGTATTGGTACCTAAATGTCAATTGCCCTATCACCATCACAAAAACAATTATGGAAGCCCAAATGTCAACGTCACTTTTTACTGACATTTGGATTAATGAAACGATCCTTGTTTGTCTTATACCTGAGCCTGAGTTAATGTACTTTAGTAATGTTTTGGACATACAATCTCGGTTGGTCTTTGAATGAAACATGAAAAATCAACATCCAATAAGAGCCACGGTTGTGTAATTACTGGAGGGAAACATTTCCGTTGAGTTCACCTTCGCTAAAAAGACTAAACTACCAAAACCGGTTGTTTCTAAGAACGTTAAATATATTTATGCCCACCTCTATGGGTAGGTATTGTAGACATACATGCAAGTATAAGTGACTTATGGTTGTGACTAATGGTCCTTCTTCTGTCGACTTCCACACACACATACACAACGATACGAACATTCAACGGACAAATTGCTAATATGACCATGAAATTTTGATTCCGAACCTTCACACAAGAGGTATTTTTATAAATGGACACCTTTGAGTAACCTAGATATTTTTAATTTTAATTTTGACCTTAATTTTAGTTATATAGAACAAAGTAAACGGTGATACAGACAAAAACAATTATTAATATTTTATAAATAGAGAATAGAATGTCGATATGTTACGTTTCTTATGCAGAATATGATGTAATCTGAATGAAAGTATGGGGAGTACGACGGTCGATCAAGCGACGAACCGTAATGAAACTTGCTTGATAAAATCAAACAAAATGGAAATTATATTCAGAAAAATTTGAACTTTTCGTCGTATTCGGTTTGTAAATATGAAGATATATAACAGTTTTCTGAATAGGGCTCAAAATATACTTTTTTTATTTATAAATTGAGCAATGAAATGGATTAGGGAGTGACTTTTTCTCCTGTCCAGCCGTATAAGTCCACCTCATTCTCATTCTATATACATAAAATATAAATAAGCTCACAAGCTTATAGTTTCAAAGAATTTATTGTAGTTTGTTAGTATACAGTAACTTTATAGGCGAGATGATATACAAACTTTTATTGATTTAGTGTTCATTTTAAGTAATTAGAAGATATTTGGGATGGAAGACAATTTTCATGTTATTTCGATTATGTTTATTTGCTTCTTATATTTCAAACAATTAATTTTTGGCCCTTCAATACAAAATAAAATTTTAAAATTGGTGTCAAAATTGTGATTCTTAATCATTTGATGTTTTGCATGTATGTCCTCATGATGTTTCTTGAAATTATCCTCCTGTCTGTCTTATATAGACTTTGTAGCAATCGCTGCAATTTATCTTGAATTTGCATTTTATCTGTTTTGTCTTTAATATTTCTAATTTTGCTACCTAAATGGTTCTTTTTTTTTGTACAAAATTCTCATTCTCTCAAAGTACAATAAATGAAAATCCCATAGACCCAAATATAAAATTATTACTGTTACATTACAATTTGCTGTAATTCAAATTTTGTGGTTTTATTTTTACGTAGATATATTATAAAGTTATAACATAAAAAATATCGATTCAGTAAATTTAATAATATCTACCTAAAAGCTACAAATATTAAAATTTATTTTCTAATAAAATAATCTTTTTCGTTCATATTATGTCTTTCCAAAGCAGTCAAAAGCAAGCATTCTTAAGATAATAAATGAAGACAAAAAGAAAACATTATACTATGATATAATTATATCGGACATTATCTTTTTAAGTGCATTTTCTTTTTGATGTATTAAGGCGGATACGAATAAGTATTTTTATTCGCTATTATACAACATATAAAAGTTGTAATTCCCTCCAAAAGCTGGTACAAGGTGTTTTTGCAATCTGCATTGTTTATACAAGTACGTGTAACAAGTAAAACGAGCAAAAAGTGTATTTTTCTTTCTTCCGTGGTCGTTGTTGTTGTTGCTGTTGTTACAACAATTTCCTGGTGCCTAACTAAAAGTGATAATGCAGAATACGTTTGCGGTTTGCTGGAATTGATATCAAAACATGTACTTAGAGCAAATCCTTTTTACTGACATTCGGAAGTATAAAAATAAAAATCATGGTATTTATGTATTACAGAAGTGAATAGAAATAAATGTAACAAGTACTTATATTGATATTATGCAAGCAAAAATTATATATTGCAAAATGGTGTAATTATGACTGTTTTCAAAAACCTGAACATCTTTAAAACTTAAAAATTCATGAATTGTTTTTTTTTTATTCGTGGTAAAAACAACCCTTAAATTAGCTTATATACTTTATTTATTATATACTTTATCCCTCTACTGCTTTCTAATCTAAATAAAGTCTATCTACTTGTAAAAGACAAAGAAAATGGTACATTTAGTATTTGATTTTAATTTGTATGTTTTCTTTTACATTGGTTAGTTTCTGTGCTTTATTTTTCTATCATGATGGATACAATAAAATTGTATAAAGTTCCGTAGGCACTCTAGATACGATTTTATATCCTCAAATTTTGTTTCCGACTCACTTTATAGTTTTTACCAAAAATAATCATTTTTTTATACCCCTCAGAATTGTTGTTATTATTTTCCGACAGTAAGATTTCCGCATTTATTTGTAATTTGCAGTAGGATTATGCTTAGCATTATTCATCTATTTACTTTTAACAACAACCCATATTATTATGTTGCCCAAATTCTATTAATAGCAATGATAATGACTACAAGAGAAACTTCAACTTGCTATAACCCTGAAGATTGTATATGTTATGAGATGTGTTTAATAAGTTTGTGTAGTAAAAGAAAAATGTAACAAAGCGCCATCCAGCGGAAAAAGCTGCTATTATCGAGAGGAATGAATTTCTCAATTGTGCTCATTTTGAAGTTTGCGTTGAAAGAAATTTAAATACGTTTTTGAAAGAAACTAATAGGTTGTTTATTCAACTCTGGTGTATTTTGGCGTAGATACGCGACAATTATATAGATTTCAAATGACATTGCAGACTTGCCGGATTACGTACCTACGTTCTATTCGAAAGTGAAATGAAACTGTCTAGTGCCTAGGAACACCGGCAGTAATAAGTTGTCGACCAGTAAGAACAGCCTTCTAAGGTCATTCGTTAAGATTTGTAATAAAACAGGACTTTACTTTTACCAGCGACAATTGCCGCAGTTTTTGCTCTCAACAACATTACTGTTACTAGAGCAGAACAGCTGCTTTAATAATGTTAGTATCATTTTCATTGCAGTTCAGTTGGTATTTTGTCTTTTTGTCCATACGTGTAGGTATACACATTATGAATACTTATTCAAACATTCCTGTTTATCTTATGCATTTTTATCACCAACCACTACCTTCTTCCTGAAACCTGTTGGTTATTCAGTTAACATCTATTTGTATTTACTATTCACAATAAATAAATTCTTAACATTTTTCTTGCATAATGTTAAATAATTTTTAATGAGAATTGTAGGTAAAAACATTTTATGGTGCATACTTTTAACATGTCCGTAATTTACAGTAGGAAATTAATTGTTAATGAAAGGTATATCCTGTATAATAAAAATTCCTATTACCACTTTCATCCAATTCAATTCTATAGATACATTTCTTTAAGCTTTAATTATTATTCTGCATTTTTAATTTTTTGTTCCTAATTGATAAAATATCAATTAATAAGTGCATTGCTCTTGTTATTAAGTGCTGATTCCTCGCTTAATTGCTGCGAGCGCCTTTGCATCCCATTATTTGGATATCTATCGATTTGTTGTTGCTAATTAAACAGCTGCCAATAATTGAGTTGGCCACAAGGATAAAGTTCTTGGACGCGGTTTATTCACCACGATTAAATATCTAGATGAAAACCACAGAACTGGATTCAGGCGTGGTGGTAATGTAGGCATTTGTGTTTTTCATTCAGCACAAAACCTGACAAATAACTTCCTTAGTAGCAAGACCCTTGTAGATTTGTGTTTTTTTATTATAGAGACCTGACGCTTGACAACGAATTTTTATGTAATATACTACCAGCTAAATTACCTTTCAAGTTATTATCAGCATGTAATTGAACTGCTATACCTAATATTTATGACAGGAGGGCAATAAATAATGTTGGAAGAAGGGCAACATACTGTAACGTATGTCACAAAGTAATAAATCCTTATAAGTGAATTTAATTAAATTTTTATAATTGAAAATGATACGTGCTAATGGTATATATTAAATAAACTAAGTAATTTTACACTTTGATTGTCAAAAAGGATTCACAATAGGAAATTACAAAAACTATGTGAAATCTAAGTAAAGTTATGATAACTATATTGTGTACCGTGTGGTTTCCATAACGAAGGCGGACCTTAAGAACGATCTTGGGGGCGCATAGGCCTAATCTCGTCCGTTGCTAAGTAACTGCGCAAGAATAAGCTCCGCCTCTTGCGAATCTGGCATATTTCACATTTCACTTTCGATTGTTGCCACGTGAACACTCGACTAGCGTTCTTTGTGGACGCTTGGCTGCGAGAATTATAGCATAAGGGTGTGCCATCCTTACAGTTTAGAATCCTCAATTTTGCTACATTTCGCCTAAGAGAAAATAACTTATTATCTTTATGTTTATTATTGTGGGGGGGATTCATAAAAATATAGCAGAAAGAACTGTCCAGGAAGTTCTTGTAAATAATGAGTTTCGTTATACTGAGATTATGCTTATATTGTTTATATCTACCTGTAGCGTATTCGTTTATTGGACACCAGAATCACAAGAATTTACAAAAGTATTCTCGTTCGCACGAGATCAGGTTCTTATTCTAATTTGAATACCTAAGTAACTAAAAAGAAAAAGCGGTGGAAATGAATTCTTTTGTGTTATGTCATTAACTCCGAAAAATTCAAATATGAACCGGTATATTTTGTGTGTACCTACAGTGGTACAGTTGTGTTGTGTTCGCGATCAACACCATTGTCCGCACAAATACACAATATACAAGGACGAGCCGACACAAAGTTGACAGATCGGTCATTGACGTTATTTTTACTCTTATCTTCATCTTCTTTTTAACGTCCTGGACAAGAACCGATCCTTCATTTAATGAGTTATGCTTGCTAAATAGACTACGCCTATCGTTGTTCGAAATTTAAACAGAATTGTTGTTAACACCAGCGAAACTGTCATTTGATCATTTGTGATTAATTGTACGGGAAATCAATTCGTTTGAGAGATGTCGCATTTTAATTTATTTTTTACACTCAACTGGTATAAATTTAATCAAACAACTTCAATGTAAAGTTACAAACTGTATGTCGCTATCCACTGATAGACCAGTGCTGAAGCCTTCAAAAATAGTAAAAAGTGAAAAAACATTATAGTAGGATGAAACTCATTGGAAAAGGAAGATAATATAAGAGATATGAAAGGAAAAATAATTTACGGGCGATCTGATATCGGGAAGAGGAAGTGGATGAGTTTTAAAGGGTAAAAAACGGTTTTCCTTGATTTCCGGAAAAACTACAAGTCTTATGGAAAAAAGTTAAATGGCAAAGTTGTAGGTAATAAAAAGATCTACAACTTTTTTATTTACGTTTTTCACATAACCTCAAAATTTATGTGAAAATTCAAATAACCAACTTTTTAGTTTTTTATTTTTATCCTTTACAAAAAACTTTTTTTTTTCACGAAATTTGGTGAAAACTTACCTATTTATGTCCCAAACACGCTGTAATTTTTTTGATCTGAAATATTTGTTTCAGATTATTTTACTTAATATCAGAAAAGCACCCTAATTTTCAATCGAAAATTCTCACGTCAAAATATCTGCTTTTTTATTAACGTTGGTGGGCTTTTTCTTCGTTGAAATCTCTTCTTTCTGATGGTGTGAACAAATATATACATTACTATGGTTAGTTTTCCCAGGAAATTCAAAAAAACGAAGGGAATTTTATCTAAAAAATGTGACCGCTGCTATTTTTTTCAGTAAAAAAGTTGTTTTATTAAATTCTAATCACATTTATGTCATAGAAAATCTCATAATATATAAATATATATGTAAAAGTACTATTAAATTAATATACTTTATACTGATTACGTTATTCATTATAATATTTTTAAAAACATTAATTTAGTTTTTTCGTTTTTGCATTTCCTGAGAAAACTTACCATAGTAATGTATATTTTTTTTCACACCATCAGAAAGAAGAGATTTCAACGAAGAAAAAGCCCACCAACGTTTTTAAAAAACCAGATATTTTGTCGTGAGAATTTTCGATTGAAAATTAGGGTGCTTTTCCGATATTAAGTAAAAATAAGCTGAAAAAATAAATATTTCAAATCAAAAAAATTACAGCGTATTTGGGACATAAATAGGTAAGTTTTCACCAAATTTCGTGAAAAAAAAAGTTTTTTGTAAAAGATAAAAATAAAAAACTAAAAAGTTGGTTATTTGAATTTTTCACATAAATTTTGAGGTTATATGAAAAAAGTGTAAATACAAAAGTTGTAGATCTTTTTATTACTGGGGTTGGTTCATAATTCAAAACTTTGGCCCTAATTGATAGATGAAACATGTATTCAAGTTTTAAATAGATATGTTAAACAAATTAAGTGTTTTCACCTAATTCTTATTTTAGTTTTCTCTTTACACCAATTAGAAAAATATTTAAATAACCCACAGTCACAGTCAGTCGTAACCTACTGGAATTAATAGCTGTAAAGGTCAAAAATATTATTTGATTTTCGATACATACAAATATCTACGCTTTCTATTGATACAAGAGGACCAATAGATTTTATTATTCGTCCTGAAATTGATGGTGCAGTTGGCTCAACAGTAAGAGAACAATAACAATGGTTGGTAACTTTGTCAATAACGAATGTCTGAAAGTCTCTTTTTTTATCAGCCCATTCGGTTCGCTGTGTGCACTTCGAATAAGCTTTCAAAACAAAAACCTGTTGCCTCAATAGGCACGACCCAGTACTTGTTGTGACTAGGAAATCGCAATAATCGATATGCCCCAATGGCTTTTATGAACCCGTTATTATTTTAGTTGTAGCGTAGGCTTGTACCACCACGTTCGACCATTTTCTTCTTCGTATTATGACTAAATATGCATGTTGGACGAAACAGGACGGTGTTTACTGAATTTGGGTGGTCAAACTTGACCGAATGCAAATATCAACAAGCATTGATGGGTAAGGGTAGCTTCATTAATTACGTGAGGTATTTTTCGTTTAATTTGAATCCACCCCTCTTCCTAATAAGTAATATTTAATAAAATAAATAGGACCATTATCATCCTTCTTCTTGAGATTTACCCTAGGTTTAATGAGTTCTTAATTAAAAGAGGAATGGAAATTATAACAATTCGTTGAATTATAGAAATTCCATTAGATCACTAAAAGACATCATCTTCTTTCAAACGATATTTAACAAGATTTTCCCTTATTGTTAGTCTTCAATACAAAGGAAATAGGCTAAGAAGGGCAGCTACTAAGCCACCAACCTAACCTAACCGTTTTTTAGAATATTATTACATATAAAAAAATATGTTGCTTTAATTGTCGCATACAAGTCCGGACGCTAGTCTTAATACTGTTTGAACACCCAGGTATAATACAGTAAAATATTGGGGAAATCTCACATATCTAACATAAGTTTGAATAGTATTATCGTTCTTCTTTATAGTACAGATTGTTCTTACCTTAACAAATCATATAATTACAATACATTTATATATTTTCTTAATACACACTTATGTATGTATATTAAAACATTTATATAGATATAAATATGTAAGAACTATGCTTTCTAATATCTTTCACAATTCACATGCATGGAAACAAGATACAGGAACGTAATCTATCCATTTGATCTTCATAGCGATAACCGTGCCATTAATGAAAGTTGAAAACCGATACCGAAAAAAAAAACTTTTAAACTGAATACATCCCTGAAAGTATAATAGTTTCTAACGTTACACCCTATTTGTGTGATCTTCCATCATTTGTACTTTACATTCACTTCGATACGTGTGAATCTCTTTTACGATTTTTTTTAATAATGACAGAAGTAAACTTTCTCAAAAAATTATTATAGTAGGTACAATACGAATATATTCACTTACTTACCATATCCGATCGTTAGTGCAAATGCTTTGCCTAATTAAGAAACTACTAAGTATTTATTTAAAAAAGTGAGAACATGCTTTATGTGAGGTTCCACTAGGATTTGCGAAATTTTCAACTCAGAATTTTCTTTTTTTTTTTTTCGCCACAAAACCAAATTTAATTAATTTGTTCTTCTAAATATTTTTCATTTTTTGATGCAATGAGTATAAAAGAGAAAATCTTTCAGTGTAAAAGAGAAAACGTTTTTGATGAATATCTATAAAAAAAAAAAAAAAAAACAATTTAAAACGTACCTACTAAAACAATTTCAGTGAAATGTTTTGCCAGAGTTGTTTTTGTACGTAATATGTTTGGCGATAAAACAAAAGCAAGCATGGCAAGCGTTTTCCAGAGAAATGTTTTGCTAATTTTTTTATCAAGGCGTTTTGACGTGGTTTTTTGTGAAACGTGCAATCACAGCCATTCATTTTACATAAAAACATTTCCAATTTTTACGCATTTCGTGTTTGCCCTTGTAAATGTGAAATAATTGTTTTTTCAACTTTACACTTAATAATAAGACTATACACATGATGATCTATAGAACAAAAAATTAAAAAACATTAATAAAAAAAACTCGTAAATACCAGCAATGAAGAGACTCGACATCTCAATGTCAATACAAAGAGAAGAGGATGTGAGGATGGATGATTCGCTCTTAAAAGAAGAGTGCTAAGAAATAGAGAAATTTAAAAATACAGCATATTCTAAAACAAATTTATAAAGACGCATAAAATGTTCCTAAAAGACTATCATATACCTACTTTATATGAATCTACTTTCTGGAAACTAAGTAACAGAAAATTGAATAACCTCTGGCATAAACAAGTAGATTAGTAAGTACTCAACTCTACTGCAATTTTACAAATTGATACCATACATTTGTAAGATAATTTTTGAAACTCAGCAAACTGTATTTCTGTAAAAAAAATAGGATTCTACATCAAGACTGGAACTAAACATCTAAAAAAATAATTGTTAACCGTTTAAAGATGCCAACCCCCTCCTGCTTCTTCTGAGAAACCTCCAGTGCCTGTTATTTATTATTTATTCATATTATACAACTTTTTCTTAAAAGATGAAAACAAGTGCAATTTCAAAACAAAGTTTAATATGTGGGGGAGACAGCTAAGGAAAGTAGTTAAATGGATGGAAGTACACATTAAAATGCGAATATTAAAAAAGACAGCAAGTGCAAGCAATTAATAAAGATTTGAAGAAACTTAGCCCTGAAAAATGGTGTGGTAACAGAAGTAGATGTCTTCAAATCTTTCTTGAGTATTAAAACCTCTATGTTTTCTTGCATTGACTTAATTGCATTAATTGATGGTAAAAAATTTTTGTTCGTAACAATATCTTTTGTAGCTCTGAATTGTGTATTCATGAGTGTATTGCAAGTCTAATTTTCACTCACCATCAGCTCATATTTGCTCCCTTAAAACTCGTTCTTAAAACATATTAATATCAGTCTGCTACTGCACAAAGATAAATGTAGTCCACGTGTTAAATAAAGTATAATACTTACTTAGTTAAAATTTCATAATTATAATATATTGAAGGACAAGCGTTTTAATGATTAAATATGATTTTGTTTATCAGATGTTGCAATTAATAATATTGGAAGTAGGTAGGTAAATCAGTGTAAAGAAGGGAAATCAATTAAGTTCGTTTGAACAACTAATCGTTATTACATTATCAAATCGATTATGCTAATACTAATAAAAAATTTGCAAATACTGGACGGTAATTCAATCACCTAATCAAAGTACATAGCGTTCAGTAAAAATTATAATGACAATAACAGACTTAATATACCTAGGTACTAACAAGTAACAAGTGGCAGCAGCTTCCGGATAATTAGCAATTTCCTGACAATAACAACAATTTCTCTCGTACACAAATGAGATACCTACACGCATTTAAAGTAACGCTAAAAATAATACAATGTTCATACACATATATTTATGTGATTATCATAATACTAATAGAGCTGTAAAAATGAAATAAACGAGATGGACGAAAGAATATTGAGAGAATCGTCACGACAAATGTTGATAAAAACATGTCATTGTTAGTCAGAACAATAACAAAATATAAACAAAAAATAATCTAAAATAGGCATCACTGGGGGGAATAGACCTTAAATTGAGCAGAAATAACTGGTAAAGAAGGGTAGCACTTTTTAAAACGTTAGTAAAAAGTATAATCTTTTATGGAGTCGAGATATGGGGATGGAAGGAGTATAGAATAGTAGAAAATATTTATAAAAGGTATATAAAATGGGTGTTGCGCTTAGAAGGAAGTACCCCAGAATACATTTTAAGAAGGGAAACAAAATGTGGGAAAATGGTGGAAGATACAAAAAGAAGGGCTGTAAAATACGAAGAAAAATTGGGGGAATTACCGAAAGGGGATTTAAGAAAAGAGATATGGAAGAAAAAGGTATTAGGGATCGGACAAAAAAATTAATATGATGTGGAAAGGGAAAAGGCCTTAAAAGAAATGACAATAAGTAAAGAACAAATGAAGGAGTGGAGAGGAAAGGGATTGAATGTTAGTAGGATGGTGGGGAAAAGATGTAATGAAATAGTAAGAGGTGAGGATTTGAGAAAAATATGGGAATCAAGATACGCGAAAGGTATGAGGGATTTTATATCGATGGAATGGCAAGGGGATGAGGTGCCAGGATATCTAAGAAAAGAAAAAAGTATAGAAATAATAGCTAGATTCAGAATGGGGAATGAGTGTAATGAGAATAAGCTCTGGAAGGAAGAAAGTAAAAGATTGTGTAGAGTATGTGGAGAGAAGAGTGAATCATGTGGAGCATGTATTAGAAGAAGCAACAGGAAAGAATGAAAGGGAGGAACTTGGAAGTATAATAAATGCGGATGGTAGTGGTCTGGCCTTATTGAAACAATTTTTAAAAAGGAGAGGTGTGAAAAGGAGGGAGGGAAATACAGGAAAAAATAATTATAAGGGAAAAGGAAGGGAAGTGCTTAGTTTATATAAATAATCATAATAATTTATAAGTTGGAAAATAAATTATGTTTCTTTTTTTTTCCTTTATGTGTGAAGATGTATATTTGTATATATAACTTTTTTTGTTCAATAAAGCTCTTATTACTACCATTACTACTACATTTTTATTATTATTTAGTAACTAAGCTGTATGTCCTAGAAACGATTTACGTGTTTTCTCTTAATATTAATTAAACGTATGAGCTTTCTTTCTAAAATTTTATTGATACCTAACTGTTTTAGAGAGGTTTTACGGTTCTAATAATTAATATGTAGTTAGATTTTAGATTTTAACCACCAATTTCTTACTTTTTTCTCCTTTTTTTTTCTTATTTTTAATTTCACTATGGACTAAATTTTAATAACAAAATTGTTCACCATCACACCATTTCTTCTTATAGGGAACCATCAAGGTAGGAATAGAAACAAAAGTAATTAAAAATTTCGATTTTTTTGTTTTTACCATTCAGACATTCAAAGATTTAAAAGAATTATTTGTCAAGGCTAAGGATTTTTCAAGGAAGGTACATAATTGCCAAAATAAATAAAAGGCTTGGAGATGATAGTGGACGGGCATTTACTGCAACCTTAAACCCCTCAAACCTTCTTCAAGTTCTTTAGGAGCCATGGAAATTGGTGAGAGGTGATTGGGGTGATGAATATGAGCCAGACGAAATGGAAATAGAATGAAAGTAAAGGATTATCTGTTTAACATTATTGAATCCTGTAATGAATAATAAATTTATGGAGACTGTATTCATTACCCTTATTTATTGATTGTCAAATTAGTTATCAAAATTAAGGAAGGAAGGTAGGTCTATGTTCAAATCTTGTTCTCGCATATTAATTAAATTACTTAAAAAAAATTTTTTTAACCAACCTATCAATCAACTAATTAGAATTTTTTTATTTAAAATTATTGGACATTTATGTATAATGTCTTGCAGAATTTACTTGTAATGGAAACAATACCAATTACTAAAATTTTGCAAGAATACGCCCATGTTAACACACCAGATCACCATAAGAGTACATATTGTAACATTGTCATAGTTTGGCAAAACTATTTTTGCCAACATTGTAGGTAGCAAATAAAGTGAACACATGTAAGGACCTGTAGATAAAAATCTTGAAAGTTGTTAACAAACTTGTTACAGTTTTTTATTAGTGGGACACACTAGTTAGATACCCAAGTAACTGCATAGATTGTTTAACCTTGGTTTAAAATGAAACCAGTGATCAGTCGCCCATACCGGAAACAAAATTGCATTATGTACTCTATAAAAACACGATATTTGAGAATATATCATGTGGCAAACCTGTCCACAAGAAGGCTACCGGGTTACCACTTATTGCAGGAAAAGAAATCAATTACTATAATATCACTATTTTACGAATTTGTTTAATTTTAATAAATGTAATTGAAAATAGTTCCTTATTATAATAACGCCTTTATGAATGCGGGGTCGTTTACCTTATACATACTCAAATTATTGTTGTTCAGAGAAACAAGGAAACCGGTAGAATATCATTGCTCTATTGATAGCAAAATAATCGCCACTTTCTCTGATGTAAAAGTCAATGGTGTGAAATATTTAAAGCAATAATAACTCAACTGATACTTGCAATTTCTAATAAATTATGATTAAAAAACAAGAAAGTATCTATTTATATTTATTTCTTGGGATAAGTAAGAAAAAGAAATCTAAATTTTGTAAACCATTGCTGAGCTAAAGTTGACATGATTATTAATTATATATAAGTATTATTATTTATCATTGTTACCTACTAAGTTGGTATCTGAAGTGATAAAATCCAGATACTAATTAGTATTGGGATAAAAAGGGGAAAATTACACGTGTATGCAAATTGTTTGTAATAGGTTTTGTGGCGGTTATAAAGTTACCATATCAAGGTAAAACTGGAAGCAGAAAATTTAGAACTAAAGTGGTTACGGTAGCAACTAAAATTATTTCGTGTTGCAATATTTCAAAATTTCGATACTTGCATTTTTACGCATTTCCAAGTAAATTGAGTTATTCTAAAAAAGCACGGGTGCATGAAATACAATAGAATTTAAATTGGGCGGAAATATTGGCTTTGTAAAACAAATCAGAAATTAAACTGTTGATGAAATTGCCAGTTTAACAAAATAGAAATATTTAGGTAGATAGTTCATTGCCAAAAAGAAATCTATGATGACTTTAAACGTGACAATTTTTATTCTGTGGAAGAAACAGCATCAAAAATTTACTTAGGCACGTTTCTACGCTCATTATTAGATTGTTTAGAGTATTCTTTGACTGTAAACCATAAGAAGAAAAAGGTCCTCCAAAGGTTATGAAATAAGTTTCACAAGCAAGAACAGATCTCATGGTCATAATAATACGTAAGGGTTTGCGCATCTTCAGTAAGTAACTTTTCTAGGCACGCGTAAATTGCAGCAGAATTTATCACAGGGGGGGTAGTGACAATTGCAGTGTACAAGGAGTCGACTTTTATCAAGAAGTCAAGCGTAAGTTAATGAAAATAGTAACATTAAGGGATTCTACATTTTTTAATAAGTAATTGGCAATCGTCTTTGTCCTTTTCTCCTTGAGTTCTATTAAGGGTAGGGATAAGAACCCCTTTATCCCCTCTTGTGTTCTGTTAAGGATAGGGAAAAGAACCTAAAGGTGGCATATTCCTTTCCACCATGTATACACTCCTTCCCTTGTATTCCCTTGAGGGGCCTATAGGTAGGAATTTTTTCGACACGTGTTTGTTCTATTCTTTTTGAGTTTCGTTGGGATAAGTCATTGGGGGTTAGAAATATTACTCTCCATCGTGTATGCCCTTCTTCTCTTGTATGTATTCTCTTGAGGGTAGATAGGAACCTCACATATTTGTTCTTATCTCCTTGTGTTCTCTTAAGGGTAGGGATGAGAGCTTCGGGAGGAAATATTTCTTTTTTGCACATATTTATCTATCTCCTCATTTTGTTTTCTTATGGGTAGGGATAAAAACCCCGAGGGGGGGATATTTCTTTACTCCATTAGTTTGTACTATTCAATATTACAATGAAAGCATGAATAATTGGCAAAGAGAACGATCTGTTGCCACAACAAATCTCCAACTTAAAAAAATTAATATCAAAATAAATGCAAATTATTTTTGACATTCATATGTAGTGTTATGAAGGACACTTGACTTCCTTAGAAGTGTCCACTTGACCTCCTTAAAATAGTACAGCAAAGTTGGTTGTTTATTGAATATCACCAAATAGAAGTTCTGAACTGCGTCAAGGGAGAAATGGGCCCATTGCCAGATACAGTTTGTGTCTATAGAAAGCGAATTGTTGCAGTTGACGTGAGTCTTTGTGGCTTTTATAAAGTTCGACGAGTCCCCTTGTCGATAGTCAACAAAAAAGAAGGAATAATTGACATTTAATGTGTAAGTCACGATTTAATTGAAGGCTCACCGTGTTGTTGTTCTTCTATCGTGTGTTTTTATATATAAGGTGTTACCCATATTCATCCAATGTATGTATATGTGTAAGTTTAGCCAAACGATTCGTCTGATGGTGGCGTTTGATGGTCGAACGCGAGCTCAGCTTCTTAACAATAGCTCCTTTGGCAACATGGACACGTAACTGGAGTGCGTTGAACTCAAATTCATTACAACGAACTTAATTTAACACGTAACGACACTTGTTATCGCCCTCGCCTCTTGGAAAACAATACCAACTCGCGGTTGACGGAAAATATTGCTGTTTTTACCTTTCGAAAAGAGATTCTGGTATCTTGAATATTCCGGGTTGGTAGGTAGGTACTGTTATATTTGTTTTTGCAAAAATATTAATGTAAATACTTACTACAAGGATAATATTTATAAAGAGATCAACTTTGTTCGTCTCTTTATTTGAAAGTCCAGAATCCACAATAACTGTTAGACTAGAATTACAAGCAAGTTTTTCAAAATTATATCCTCCTCAGGAAATCTTCGTTTTGATAAAGATTTGGGGCTACACGACTTCATTCTGTAATCTATGGAGGTAGAAAGGAGATAAAAATGTAAAAGAAGTTCACTTATGTACTTCTAATTTAAAACCCTGGAATCGTGAATGTTTTCTGTTTGATGAGAGGGATAATATCCCTCACGATTTTTAGCAAACAAACAGTTTCAATTTAATTTACTTGCCATTTTGCATAAATGTGAGAAGCAAGATAAGGGAACTACGAATAAGTTCGTGAGTTCAAAATTGAAAGAAAGATCTCATAAAATTTAAATGATGGTCGGGGCATTGAAAATCTCACACCAAGAAAATGTTCCAAATTCCCTTGAGGGTGGTTAAGTGGTCCCGCCACATTTTATCAAGTCTCACCAAGGGAGAAGAGGATCTCACTATATCTTCCCAAATCTCCCACCCAAAGGCGGGGAAAGGTTCCTGAAAGAAATCTAAGTTGCTTTCATTTGAAATATAAATAATATAGGAAATTGTGAAACTTCAATGTAGCAAAAAGGGTGAAAATGTAATTTGAAACTCAGAAAAGCAGAGAGAGGGGAATTATTTCTGGAGTAAGTAGTAAAAATGCCCTCTTTCTAAAGTTTCAACTAAAAACGAATCTTTGTTTTTAGATCAGAAATGGCAAATACTTGTTTATTTATAACTGAATGGACAGGAGATATGTATATTAAAATACATATGCGTCTGGATGATTTATAATTAAAAAAAAGGCAGTGAGGGGAAATCAGGATGTGCGAAATAATCTGATAGGATTTGCATTGTCCAAGAAACACTGAATTGAATAAAAAAATTGAAAACAAGAAAACCTAATATATAAAATTCTCGTGTCACAATGTTACTTACCATACTCCTCCGAAACGGCTTGACCGATTTTTATGAAATTTTATATGCATATTCCGTAAGTCTGAGAATCGGGTACTCTCTATTTGTCATACCCCTAAGTGATAAGGTTTGTCCACCCCTAACTTTTTAATTTTTTGGAATCAATTTTTTAATTTTTTTTATAATGTGGCAATAAAAAATACATACAACCCTAAATTTTCACCCTTCTACCACCACTTTCTAATAGCGATATTAGTACTGTAATAATCTTCAACTCTCAGTGGTCGATAACTGATCAATTATTATCAATCGATTAGTCATCCCCGCCAGGCGTCTACTGATGTCCCTACTCACCCAGCAAACAACACGGAGTGGGGATGAGAATGAAGCAGATTTTTTTAGAATGTTACAGGGAGTTGAAATATGTTCTAAGAAGTAAAAGAACGTTTGTTTACAACATTTTAGAATGATTTGGCAATGTTCAAGAATGTTCCAGAATCTTGAAGATCATTCAAGAATGTTTCAGAATGTTAAAAAAAGTTAGAAAATGTTTTGAATCATTATGGGATTTTCTGGATAGTTCTAAATTCGCGAATATTCTAGAATGTTCCACCAAACGTGTAATATATAATATATTCTTACCCGGGCAATGCCGGGTATTGCTGCTAGTCTTCTATAAATTTATGATGATAATGTTACGAGTACTTGCCAATTAAGTTGGTGTGAGCACAATTAACGAACATCTTCCCTGAATACACAAGGAATATTCCCGGCTTTCCTGAAACATCTAGAAAACACCAGCAACGATCAATGGGAAAACAATTGGATTACTAGACGGCTGTAGAATTCCCTAGAAAGACGCTGAAAAGACTATAAAAGGCGGAAACGGCACACACCGAGTTAGTTGACAGTGGACAGCTGATATTTTGAAGCGAAGCGATCGATAGGCAACACGGGCGATAGAATTCATACCGAGCGACAAGTAGTGTCTACATTATAGAGAGCGATAGATAGTGTTCACACAGAGGCGAGCGGGAAAAGAGACTTTTAGTGAAATAAATTGTGTAGACTTGTTTATAACTGTAGTGTAGTCAAATTGACTTTAGTAATTAAATAAATTCGTTATTTTTGTTTTGTTAATTGTGTTTTCCGTGACCGAACACGTCACAATATATTATGTCTGTATTGTATTTGAAACATCCACTATATATTTGTATATTAGTTTATAAGCCAAAACAACTCGCAAACTTGGCGGTCTTAATACTTAATTCATTATCTACTTAAAATGCGTATGCTATCAAAACGTATCAATCAAGTTGAGTTTAGGAGTTGTATGACTTCACATCAGGCTATCGCTTGCAACCAAGTACAAGACCGTGGTGTTTTGTCCTAATGTTATTTGAATAAATCAATCTTACCGAAATCCAATCATCTTACTTAGGCACTACCTAAAGTGTCTTATAGTGCATAATGACGGTATGGCGTGGGTCCAATTTCAGGGACACACCAAACCAAACCGAATCGAATTGACTGTGAAACACGCAAGGTTTTTCACCTGTTCGCCGTGTGAGTGAATCCCTTAGGGCATGGAACCAGACGAAACAGGTTCACTCTCACGCTCGTACGATGATGCCAACCCCAAAACACACATCCATACGATAAACGAGACGGACGTTCGGTCGGTCGGTGGCTTTCGATAAATGAAAATAATGTGTGCATGCAATTTATGACAGCACCAGCATCAGTGAAAAGCCACCGGACAGGCCCAACTTTGATTCTGCAACTAGGTCAAAGAAACGCATATTTACAATTCCGAGAAGTCAGATACTTACCTACAGAACCGCGCCAATGTTGTTCGCCTTCATGATAAATAAAAAGCCGTTTAATATAAATACACATGTAGGTATGTACTTGTGTCCACGTAAAATCTGTAGTGTGACCATTTACAGTTGCTAAATTGGAGTAAAACTGTATTGTAATGGGAGACAGTTAGGATCATTGAATTTCAAAAGGTTCTATTTTGCAAACGAAACCAGTTTATCAGTTATTCTGCCGAGGATTTATAAACTTTTAATAATAGATTTTCTAAAGGTCTTCAGGAAGTTAAGTTAATTAAGTTCACGAAGGAAAAACATTAGGAAAGTGCTGCGTTGAAACAAAGAAACGTTTTCGTTGAAAATCGTTGATAGGTAAAAAAAAGCCAGTTGAATCTTCATTAATTGCGTGAGATTAAAATTGGTGGAGGGGAGGGGATCAGAGAAATCTCAAATCTCATTTAAATGCAGGAGAAGTCATTGAAAACTCTGCCTCAACTTTATTCAATAGAATGTTAATCTTTTTACCAGGGGTAATTATCACATGAGAGAGAAAGGAAAGGAAATTTACCTCACGTACTTAATCCTAATTGGGAGATAACAAGAAAAGTAGAAAACAGTCAACAAGAAAATGGAGAGATGGGTGGCAGAACACTTGTAAGACCCAAAAAACTAATTTTAACTGTACTATAAGCAGAAATGGGAATTTAAGGGTTGAAATGAAAAATTTTCCCAGAAAAGAAAGAAGTGACTACGTGTCCAATCAGTCTCATAACTGGATAACCCAATTGGTGATGACCTGGTGACCAATCTAATTGAAAATACAACGGGAACGTATAAAATATACAAATTGAAGAGTTTTAATAAATTGAAAATGAGTTCTCTTCTATAGTTTTTTATTTATTTATACTTATTACAAAAAAAATATTCCTATGTAAATAAAGAAACTTTCTTAGTGTAAGGCGCGAACAAGATAACAAATAAGAAACCTAATTGCAGAAAATAAACTATAAATCCTTTAACCCCGCACTTTTCTTAATTCTAACCAAATAAACTTCTGTTTCTCCTTTCTAATATTTTAAAAGCTGACCCAAGAAGTTAATATTACTGTTAATTTTGAAAAGACACGTTTTCTTTCAAAAACGGGGTCAATAATAACACAAAAATCTCAATGTTACTTCTGGTTTCTAATTTTTATGAAATATGAAACTTTCAGAATTAGATGCAGATGATATTTGAGTATGAAAAACAAACCGTATTACCTTTCAATGATTTCATTTTTCATCTTTATCCTTAACGTTCTCCGTAATGGAAATTAGATGTTATTATCTACCTATTGTGTAATCACAACATTCATATTTTAATTGCATTTATTCCATTCCAGTTGCTTCAATTAGCAGCAAATTTCCAGTGATGGTTAGCTATAATCGTAATACTCGTATACAAAATACCTCTGCCTTTATATTATCTACTATAAGTACGTTCGAAATCGCGATCCACATCTTCTATTATTTCGATTTATTTATTCCAGTCACCAACTAATATTAATTTAATTTTACTTATAAATTAATTCATTTGAAATGAGGTAATGTTCAGGGTTTAGTGTGATTCCTTGTACTTAATATTTGATCTAAAGAACGATATTCTTTAAATTTCTGAACTATTAATCATTCTTTAAGTACAGTCGATCACAGTTCCCTTTTCATTCAAAAATTAGAGAAAGATCATGTACAATTTCCGTTACGTTACATTAATTTGTCCAATACGATTATTACTTATTTGTCACAAAGTAACTAAATTCAATTTGGTATATCGAGATTTATCCTTTCTGGCATTAAAAGCACCACCAACCTGCGAAAATTTACAGCTGAATGCCGTTTGTCCATTATTTGCAAATGAGATTCTATTTTTGTACAATAGCAGGTAAAACAAATCTGTAGATAAACGGATGAGTCATGGTTTTCCATTCGTGAAACATTTTACAAATTCCCATCTTCATTTACATTACATTCGCATCATTGAAAGTGAATATTATACCTTTTTTTCATTCTGCTAGCGTATAAATTGACCGGGTTTTATTAAGATAAAGTGACTTCACGGCCTTGATCAATTTTTAGAGATTGTTTGTCTTCTTTCCAATTACTTCATCGGCGCTATTTACGTACAGGTAATAAATAATAATTAACTTTTGCTTTCATACTAGTTCTGTCTGTCCTTAACGGCTTTTCGTTTCTTGTGCGTTAACCAAATAGGAGATAGAGGTCCCCCGCCGTAATTTTTTACATTATCATGACAAGTTTTTGGTTTCAGTATCGTGTTTCTAACTTGTTATAATACCAGTGTGGGCGACAGATTCTGTAACCTGCTATTTTAATATGGGCTCTTATATTCCATCTGACCTGGCAAACGCCGTTATTGCACCGTGCAAAGGTTCTTCCAAGAATCGCCTTTTCAGAGGCAAATTTCAAATTTATTTCACACATTGCAAAAAGAAGGATATAGAGTGTTGAATTCTATAATGTAAAAATACCTACCCAAAGTTTTGGGCATTTACTAAACTGTCAATAGATGTTTATAAGGAGTTACATGCAGTGGCATAATTTAGAGATGTCAAAGGGGATTCCTGTTACTCCAGAAATTGGAGACAGGATCATTGAATTTCAAAATGTTCTATTTTGCAAACTAAACCAGTTTATCGGATATTTCTGCCGAAGATTTATAAACTTTTAATAATAGATTTTCTATAGGTCTTCAGAAAGTTAAGTTAATTAAGTTCACGAAGGAAACACATTAGGAAAGTGCAGTGTTGAACTATGAAACAAAGAAACGTTTTCGTTGAAAATCGTTGATAGGTAAAAAAAGCCAAAATTTATCCAGTATTTTGCTTGAACTTGAAGTTTAAAAGACTAACAATTTAATATAAGTAGATATTTTAAAATCTCCTAAGGGAAGATATTTGGGTGTATTCCATATTTCCAGATCACCAAGAGTGTACAGTTTCCAATTGCCACCCCAAATACGGAGCTAAAAGTTGATGAAACGCCCATGGCTGTATAGGTTACAAAAGTGTTTAAAGGAAATATATTCTCTTTTTTTAAATGTATTTAATAAAAAAGTTGCGGATCTATGAAGGAAGAGTTTGAGTACAGGCCTCCCCTTCAGAATTAGAAAAATGGAAATTTCACATTTATTTTACTAAATACCTTTTCAATATTCATATTTCTCTGAAAGTTGAAACAGAAATTTTTGTGAACCCTTTCTCTTATAATCCAGGAAATACTCCCAGTTAAAACAGTTATACTATTCAAACTTTTTAGCTTATATAACAAAAAAAAAAATAAAAAATATTTAAATATAATTTGAAACCTGATGGTTTTTAGAGATCCTTTTGAAAAAGGATAATCCATAATAGCGTTCGCCATTCATTTTAATGTTTTAAGAAATTTTCGTTCAAATATTTTGAAAATCCAACCACCGGGTCTTACTTTCCGGAGACTACTTAGAAAAAAGTATCCTTACACTCACTGAGACTTTATTCGAAATGAAAACACCAAAAAATTTTTGTTGATAGGAGAATACCTGAGTACACAAGTTTAAAACGGAAACAATTAGCAGAAATAAAAAAAATTAAAATTTTGGACGATATGTATGAGAAAAGGTATACCTTAATTTATGTAAAATTCTTACTTTGTATTGCCTTTAAAAATAATTTAGATCGAATTGGAAAATATGTTGCGAAGAAAGTTGAGTTTTTGAAATTTACAAACTCCTACAAACTAATCATAAAGACTATCTATTTTACTTCCTGATATTGCAGAGAATTTATTAATATTTTGACATTATACTGGTAGTGGTAGATATTTCAATACGTACACTGTAAAGTTGCCTAATAATTTCAAACTCACATGGAAACCAGAAGAAATAAATATATAAAATATTGAAGTAGTTTTAGGAAACGTTGATTAAAAATTAAAAACTTTGTAAAAACTTCGTTATCCCTTATGTTAGTTCATTAGGTAACTAAAGATATTTAATAGTTAAATCAAGTAGATTTTATTATTCCTTGATGTAAATATTTGCCACTTTTAATTACACAGTAATTTATTCATGACATTTAGTTACATCAGTTTTATCTCAGCGTACCTTTACTAATTAGTGAAATCCGCTTATTATAATTTACTAGGTTACTTACAAATAAATTTATTACAGTGGAATTTAAAGATTACAAATCTTAATGGGACTATAAATATTGAAAATGTCTACGATTATAACTCTATAATAAAAATTAAAAAGAAATAATAACATTATGCTAGCCTTGGGTCAACTAAACAAAAATATTTTTTTTAGTGAAGGGTCAACATACATGGAGATCCCAAATCAAATATTGTTTCAAAAGAAGTTTTCATTGCAATGACATAAATTCACAAATTATGCATTTTGACTAGCTGGGTCAACTTTACTAATCGTAAGACAAGTTCTGAATATATAATCAGGAAATAAAAATTTTTTTGTGTACTTCCTCATTAGACAAAATTGATCCGTTCCACCTTCATTGTTCTATTTTAATTGAAATGTATCTCAACTCAAATATTTGTCCAGCAATTATTTTCGGTCAATTCTAATTATTATATGCGTGAGTCTTCTGGTGAAATTTCGCACCGTGTTCACGAGAAATTCGACAAGCAGCTAACCGAAAGGTAAACTTTGCTCGAAGCAGTTTCAAACGAACACGAGTGAAGTTGTTGTCCTTGATCCGCGAACTAACTCGCCTGAGACCCCTGTATGAACTCTCTCATATATTTTACGACCTAGGGAGAACATTAAAACCTAATAACGTTATTGTTTACTACTCTAGACGAATGGATTTCGTAGAATACTATTGTCGAGATTTCGAAGGGTGTCGTAAAAACACCTCAAAAAATATTACCTAATACTTTTTTTGCAAATCGAAATGTAAAATAATACGCTTTAGACGATTAGGTAATAAATAATTGTAGAATTTTATAACAACTAATGCAAAAAATACAATTTGTTGTCAATTTTACAATTCATATCTAAAAGGCAAAAATCACCAAAACTAAAATACTTTTAGGGATGATAGTGGGTGTATATACCATCAGACATACACTCCAGTGACGTGCAAAATTAGAGAGAAGGATTGGAAGATTTTCTTCAGCACCCTTTGAAAGCCTTATGAATTTATGTGGGTGGTTTGGAAACGAAATGAAGATAGTAAGGAACTGAAAGAAATACTATCTCTGTTAAACACGGATGAATTCTGTAATGAATACCAATTTTCTACAGATTGCGTTTTTATCACTGTCTGCACATATTTATTGAATTCTTTTTATTAGTAGCAAGTAGGATGGTGTGGGGTTTTTTCGAGGAAACCTCCCCAAAAATTACATTATCTCCTTCTTTATTATACTTACTAAACGAAGGGAACATCCGTTCATTTTGAAATTTTAAAACGAGAGAGAGATCTAAAAGAATCATAACTTTTAATTCCAATAATATCCTTTCCAATTATTTAATTATGTATAAACTCATAATAGGGTAAATTTTATAATTGTGCTTAATGGGGAAGGAGGAATTGATATGAAATGAATAATTTATGAACGGTCCTATTATTTCCTTCGGATACAGTGTGTTTTTTTTTTAATAGTTATATGCATTAGTTCAACTGAGTAATGACCATATCGTAGGAAGTTTTAAAAGGCTGACATTATCCATTAAGTTACTGTTCATATTTCAACAAAAAATAAAAGAGATTTCTATTCTACATTCCGATCTTTAATTTATAAGAAAATTTATACCAGTGCTGTAGATACTATAACGTTCAATAGTATTATGAAATTTTCTGGAATGTTCAAAATTATTTGGATTCCAGAATCTACAGAATTCCATAATATCCTTAAACCTTCTAGAAATTTTTAGAACATTCTAGAACCTTTTGGGAAACCATACAACATTCTGAAAAACTTCAATTCATTTTCTCATATATTATGTAGCCCTCTGGGATGATACTCATTAGACCTTTATATAATCGAAACCAACCCCCTGCAGCAGAAAATCGCAACCTTCTCCCTGGATAGGGAATTTATTGCTACAGTACTTTATAGCCCTCACGGGGCTGCGGGGTTTGGTTGAGAAATTCAAAAAATGAGTGCCTTAACAGTTAATTATTGTTTTTCATTTTATTGATGATATTATTCTGTTCTTTCCAGATAATGGACGCGGACAGTAGTTACGGAGGGAGTGACACAGCCCACGATGGTACCTTAGGTCAAGACAGTAATTCAATGGACACACCCCACAGTAATCCATCTCACGATCCTGCCAAAACAAATTCACACAGTTCACCTGATTCGAGTAATTATTACAAAAATGAAATATCGCTCCCCGTCAATTGCGACGAGGGCGATTTTCAAAAAAACGGAAAAACACCAACGTTACCCCAATACCTTTCCACAGCCAATTTTAACATCGACGCAACATTAGAGAACCACAATAATTTAGAAGAATTGAACAAAAAATACCGAAGTTCACAAAGATTAAACGAAACACCAAAATCGAGTAAAAAAGCGAACGATGGTCTTGATAATCCCGCTTACCTCGACGACGAAAATGTTAAAGTCAGTAACGATGACACAATGGGTTACAGAAACGGGAATTTGAACAGTTCGCCGAAATTGGGACACGAAAACGAACCTCAAGCCGAAGCTGTGAATTTAGAATTAATTAATTTAAAACCAAATGGCAAAGACGTCACTGGGCCGTACGAAAATGGTAAAGGTATCAGTGGAATTCCTGTTAAAAAGGATAATTTTGAAAGCGGTACGCCGTACGACGAATATTTCGTTCCAGTTAATGAACATCGAAAATATATGAGGTAAGATTAATTATCACGTTAGTTTTAATTGTTACGAATTCCTTTCACCTTATAACACTAAAATACTTTTACTGTGGCAACTGTGGTCAGTTTTATGCCACAATTAATATATTATTGTATTCAGGTACCACTTATTATATTGTCATAAATATCCTTCTAGTTATAATAATTGTGTACTTGCACTAACATTATTTATTTAATTATTTAAATACTTAGTTCTATCAACTGTTATTTATCGACTGCATCCTTATGGATGCTGGTCACTTTAAATGGTTATAGAAAATCAGTGGCGGATTTACACATTTGCCGACCGTGGGCTATTCAAAATTTGCCGCCCCTACTGACACCTGCAACTCTATACCCTATTTCACAATCAATTTTTTGTCAATAAAATTGCAACTTTATGATTGTTTTATATTTTTATCAGACTAATCAACAAATATTGATACGAATTCATTAGGATTAAAAATGTAAGAATGTTAAGAAGAACTTCCGTTGAATGGATATTTACAGCTTTTATTCATAATTTAATTTAAATAATAAAACACAAAAAGTTTTGAAGTGTAACTTACCTAGGCCAACGTGATCGTCAAAAACTTCTTACCCTTCGTTGTGTTGAAAAGCCAGGTCTTGCCAAAAATGACAAATTGTACTCTGGTACGGGTTTACCATCAGAGGAACAAGGTTAAATGAAACACAATGAATTCATTCCTACTGTTTAATTCAAAATCAAAATCAAATGTAAATTTGGAAATGAGAGTGTCAGACTCAGCCTATGGCTAGCGTGGAAAAAGAGCCTGACAGAGAAAACCACGATCTAAGCCACTCAATGATTTAAAAACAAATTCAAATAAACATAAAAATCAAAATATCAAATCCAAGTAAATCACATATAAATCAAATATCCAATGTAAAAAATAAATTCAGATAAAACACAAATAAATAAAACTATCAAATATAAAAAAAATAAGTTCCAGTGAAACACATGTAAATCAAAAATATCAATGTAAAAATCAATTCAAGTAAAACCACAGGTAAATCGAATTCCAGTAAAATTGTAAATCAAAAATATCAAATGTAAAAATCAATTCAAGTAAAACACAGGTAAATCAAATTCTAGTAAAATTGTAAATCAAAAATATCAAATGTAAAAATCAATTCAAGTAAAACACAGGTAAATCAAATTCTAGTAAAATTGTAAATCAAAAATATCAAATGTAAAAATCAATTCAAGTAAAACACAGGTAAATCAAATTCTAGTAAAATTGTAAATCAAAAATATCAAATGTAAAAATCAATTCAAGTAAAACAGGTAAATCAAAATATTAAATTCAAATAAAATGGTAAATCAAAATATCAATGCAAAAATAAAATCAAGAAAAACACAAGTAAATCAAAATGTCAAATCCAAGTAAAATGGTAAATCAAAATATCCAGGTAAAAACCAATTCAAGAAAAACACAAGTAAATAAAAATGTCAAATCCAAGTAAAATGGTAAATCAAAATATCCAGATAAAAATAAATTCCAGGGTCACATGTAAATAAAAAAATATCCAATGCAAAAATAAAATCAAGTAGAACACATAAAAATCAAAATATCCAGTGTAAAAATAAAATCAGGTAAAACATGTAATTGCAGGGTAAAACCAACACAAAATAAAAGGCACATAAAAATAAAATCAATAAGAAAATTCAATAAAACACATAAAAATCAGGGGACACAAATAGGTACACATAAAAGGGTAAAAACACAATACGACAAAAACCAAATAAAATGTATGAAAAATAATCAATAAGAAATTGTTGTAAACATAATTAAAAATTCTCAAATATAATGAGATCAAAAACAACTTGGAAAAGATAAATTCAATTTTGTAGTTTTCAGGCTCAACAAAAATGAAAAATAATTTGTGTAATAAAATTTAGAAACTTATGAAAAATTTACAAAATGTAAAACACCCAAATTTTATTATAATTTCCGAATGTTTGATAAATTTTGACACAATTTGAAATTCAATCCCTACAAACAGCAGCACATTTTAAAACCAAAAACATATTTGTTAGTTAATTTAGGAGTCTGGAGTCCCTAAGGAAGCAATCCAGATAACGATGATCGTTGGAACGTATCGGGCTACACGACTAATATTTGTTTGCATTTTCTATCTAGCCTAGACATCTTTCTGCTTGAGCGAGGCATCATCGATAAAACCCTCAATATAACAAAAGCCCCTGTTATACTCCCATCAACGTCCACACGGGAGAAAATATTAGTACTTACAACAAGGCATTTCATACTTAGATTGAACCACAAAATTTTTTACCCCTTTCGAAAATATACACAAATTATTATAAATTGAAAAATTAAATATTAATGTCAAGCCTGAAAAACTTTTTAAGTGAAATAATTTAAAAAATATAATTTAGTAAGATTTACCTGAATTGAAATGAATTTAAAGAAATGTAAATTATTTAATTTAGTGAGATTTACCTGAATTGAAAATATTTTAAAAATGTAAATTACTTAATTTAGTGAGATTTACTTGAATTGAAATTATATAAAAATTAATAAACAATTGAACAGAATTTCCATCGTTATAAAAGAAAATAATAAACAGTGAAATTAAATTTGAAATAATTAAAATTATAAAAATTATAAAACAAAATAATATTAATTTAGAATAATAAAATAATTATCATACCTGTTAGAGATGTAAGTAATTTATAATAAAAAGTGAAATTAAATTTGAAACAATTAAAATAATAAAAATTATAAAACAAAACAATATTAATTTAGAATAATAAAATAATTATCATACCTGTTAGAAATGTAAGTAATTAATCCAATTTGAAACAAAAACTCAAAAACAGAAACTCAAAAACACACAAAATACAAATAAAGACACAAAACAAATTATAATATCGGAATTTGAATACGAATTGAAATGAATATGATTGAATTGAATGGATCGAATCGAATAAGAAACAAAATTGAATGCCTTAAAAATCACCTCGCAGCCCTTTTAAAGACTCGTACTAATACGTCATCAAAACTAATCGAACCCACGCCGCATCTAAGAAAAATTCCCACAGGAAATCGATCTACGAGACAAGTACCAAAATTTTAACTAAACGAGAACATGTCTCACGTCAGCTCAAGAGTATTTATGGTTATTACACCCCATGTGTGCGAAACGCCTGAACACCAATAGTAAAACTATGCAGACCACACAGAAACAAAAAAAAAACATGTGGTTGTTTAGTTTATTTTACTCACGTAAAATGCAGGCAAATATTCAGAAAGTTATCAAGAAATTTAACAAATAATTTTGTAATACCATGATCGAGAAACTATAATAAAAAAAAATTTTTTTTTTTTTTAAAGAAGCGTGCGTAAAATATTTAAAGGATTAAAGATGACCATCGGATACCACAGTTTCAAGAAATATATTGTAATGTTGACACAACAATTGTTTTGCTGTACTACAGCTTCTTCAGGTGAAGATTTGACAAACTTAGAAAAAAAAAACTTTTGGGTGTTTCATTCCCACCAATATTGGCGGGCGGGCTGTCCCCCCCGACCTACACTCTTGTGCAAAGTCGGAGGGGTAGGGCGGAAGGCCCTCTTCAGCCTCCTTCAGGAATCGTGGTAATGGGTGGGTGGTGGTGTAGGGGAAGAAAGATGAGACGGACGAAATGAAGACAGAAGAGAAGTGAAAGACTATCTGAGTTATTTATGAATAACATAGAAAACATCATATCTACACACCCTTTATTTAAAAATTGCTTATATTGGGTGAGGTATGTAGATGATATACTAATTTGTTTTACTGGTTCAGATCGACTTCTTGATAAATTTCATAATTATATCAATAGTATACATGTCAAAATAAAATTCACTATAGAAATCGAAAATGAAAATAAATCAATAAATTTTCTAGATTTAACAATAAAACGGGAAGGCCTAAAACATGTTTTTGGAATATATCATAAGCCTACACACACGGATCATGTTATTCACGCTAAATCTCACCACCCAACGTCACATAAATTAGCTGCTTTTAATTCTTTTATTCATCGTTTAATTTCTATTCCATTAAAACAAGACCAATATGATTTGGAGTTACAAAGGATTCACAAAATAGCTCAAAATAATGGTTATTCCCCTCAGTTAGTGGATAGTATATTAAAAAATAAGCTTAAACAAAAAACTCTAGACGGTGTTTTCCCTAATGTTAAAGTTAAACTAAAAAACTTCAATTGTATCACCTATCTAGGTAACATATCAGTCACTGTAGCAAAAAATATTAAAAAAATCAATACTAGTCATGTCTCCTTTAAAACAAACAATACGTTAGGTCAAAATATAATTAACAACAAATGACAGCCCGCCCGCCAATATTGGTGCGAATGAAACACCCAAAAGTTTTTTTTTCTAAGTTTGTCAAATCTTCACCTGAAGAAGCTGTAGTACAGCGAAATATTGTTGTGTCAACATTACAATATATTTCTTGAAACTTTTTTTGTTTTCTTATTTAAGATAAATTATGGATCAGTTTCAACAAGTTAAGGCTTCTACAATCGAATATTTAGCTTTTATTCATTACAATATTATCATTATTGTTTTTTTTTTTTATTATCATCATTCTAAGAAATGTATAATATTTATGAAATTCTGTGCAACAATATGCAATTTTTTACGTGTAAATTTATTAAATTTTTATTCTACACTCAAACAGGTTGTTAATATCATCAGAAATATCAATAGAAAAGTATTAATTTTCCACACATACCTATATATATATATAATATTTGTTATTGTTATTTTTAAGCAATTTTTTTTGGATCCAATTTTTCTTCGAATAGATTTATTTAAGTGGTGAAACATATTACACATTAATTGAATAGTGTAGGTGGACCTAAAGAAAAAATTATGGCAATAATTAATTTAAAAAATAGGTAAAAATACTAAATTTAAAATTAAATACTTTAACGCTATTGAAATATTTTAAAAATTCAAAATCACAATAGTATATTTTATAAATAGGCGTTTAGTAATTTTTCATATACAGACGTTAGTGTATAGCACTAAAATATTGTAATTTTTGTTGATTTTTTGAGCCTCGTTTTTTTCCTTGTTTAAGATAATAATTTTATTGTATTTCTGTTAGACAAAAAAATTTTTGAGCAAAGTTTACCGCCCCCTAAAATCTGCCGCCCTAGGCTTTGGTTTATTCAGCCTGCTGGTAAATCCGCCACTGTAGAAAATATTCTAGATTGTTCCGCAAACTTCTCGTAAATTTCTTTTAGCATAATCTTTATGAGTCCCGGCTACGTGCCCCAAAGCTGCCACCGGTATCGATTGCCGGTTGTGGAATTGATTCGTAATATTGTCATTAGTTTTTTTTTCTTATTACACCAAGTTGTTTGGTTGACATTGATTATTAATTATTTGGGAAAAGGCACAGATGGGGGTTTGTGATGCACTTTTATTAGTTGAAATAATTCTAAAACAAACTATAACATCACTTAATGTATTAAGTATGGAATGGTAATTAGTACATAAGTGAATAAAAACAGTAAAAAAGGAAATTTAACTGAAATGGCAGTGATATCTCCTTATTGATAAAAGAGAAGCAGTTATATCACTTCTCAATTCGGTTCTAATTTGATTATAAACAACAAAATTTTAACAAAATAGTAAACAAGACGTCTGCAAATTTTTTGAATAAACAATTCATTTACTTAGCCTATTTGTCTTACTCATTTGTTCTTGTTCGTGACAATGTTGTAAATTATACTTACTCACTTACCTTGTAAACGGAATACACAGCTTTTTTATAAAAAATTGTTATTTTACTCACTACTACTATTAAAAGGGCTATAATGTTAATTACATTACTTAAAAAAATATTAATATTATAATGCTCCCGTACGTAGGTACGTACTTTAGTTGTTGGTAAGTATCTAATAAAAGTATCGTAATTAAACAAAAGGATTAGCTTTAATTCACTAATAATTATGTTTAAGTATCTTTTTAACACATTTATAAGACACCTAGTCATAATTTAATGAAGTATATTATGTTAAATACAACTATTATTTGAAGACATCTGTAACGTCATTGTTCTATGTATTGCTAAAATACTGTAAGTATTTTATAATTCGGCCAAAATATTTACAACAAAAACAGCAATGTAATTTCGTTACATAATTCTACACAGAATCACTGACCACAACAAAACGCTTTCGTACTATGTAGAGCCTTACAACAATAGATAGGTACTTATAAGATTTGTAAAAATACGGACAATAACTTTTTTCGTTTATACCAGGTAGTAATATATAATAAGTAATAAGAGCTTTAGTTTCCTATTAAAGCTGATCCTATAGGTAGGTAATTACAGCTGTAGGCAAGAACTCTTTGATATTTTCTTTGAATCACTCTTTGGAACTGTAAAAAAAGTTGAGACAGACAACTTTTTACTCAAAAGTAAAAGTTTCAACTGGTGTAAATTTTCAAGCATTGGAAACACGATAAAACTGATCAAATATACACTGAAAAAAAACTTCATTGCCACAAAAAAAATACTTGTTGCATATAGGGACAGCCAAAATCTTATGTACGGAAAACAAGTAATTTTACTATTTGCAACTTATGAAGGCTACATAAATGTTTTAACTGTGTTACATAAAATTTCTACTACAAGTAGATAATATTTTCATTTGTGAGGATTAAAGTAGTATTTAGAGTAACTAACACCCATATGCACCGTACAAACTATTTTATCTGAAATAAATAATTATTATATATTCTGTTAATAATATCATGTGTAGTAAAAAAAAAATACTTATGTACAAAAAAAGAAATAATTACGTGTAGGTACTAGTGAAAATTGTTATGTAATAAAAACAACATATATTTATTTTTTCCAAAATACTTATTTCTGCACACAATGTCCCTTTCAGGTGTTAAATTAGGGGTTGCGATTAGATAATTTTAACATCTGAAAGGGACATTGTGTGCACAAATAATCATTTTGGAAAAAATAAATATATCTTGTTACTAAAATGTATACGTTTTTATTATATAACTATTTTCACTACTACACAATTATTTCTTGTTGTACGTAAGTATGTTCTACCTGAAGAAAGCACCGTGAACGGAAGTAACTATTGAGAAAATAACAAACGTATTTTCTAATTAAAACATGTGTTTTTGTTATTTATAAACTATGGAGTTACAAGCCTGTTTATGTTAGTTATGTATTTTTAGGAAGTTAGGTAAATGGCATTGTCTAATAAAAAGAACTGATACATACCTTTAAGACAAAAATTCTTCACCTAATACTTACCTTAACATAGCAACTTTTCTTAATTTATCAGATTATTTCAAGAAAAAGACAGGTACGTGATAGAAAAAGATAAATATTGTATTAAAGAACAAAATACGATACATAAAATTCTTACTCTCTAACAGTATTATCAACAAGTTTTATTCGTCAGCATTATGAGAAATGGCCGCAGGGCTTTGTTACGGAGCACTCCTAGAAGGTATTTAAGTTGGCAAATTTTTCGAAAAACAAAAATTTCAGAGTAACAACTGTTTTGTTTCTTCCATAACAGGCACAGGTCAACAATAAATTGGCAAATTGTTCAATTCAAAACTGAAACTCTCAACTCACTCACAAACACCTAATAATTATGTATTTTATAAAAATCCCCGCGAAACTAAACGTTCACTAACGTCCACTGCGTCAGTAATGGCGATGTGGCGCGAGTCGTTACTGATAGTGCCTACATTGGCACGGCTCAAATAATTTTTTATCTAGTCTACATAATGCTACATAACTTGTTAAGTGCTTTTCATAATTCACCTATTTAGATGTAACAAACTTTTCAAATAAACTCCTGTATGTGGACTGCATGACACACTTATTTCTAGTTAGTGAAACAGCCTAAAAACTTATTTGCTGCAAATAAAATCTTGTTTTCAGCAGTAAAATTAACTCAAATAAGTTAAAATATGTAAGAAAAACAACTTTTGTTTTTCAATGTATGTGTTATAAACTTATATATATTGTTAATATTGAGCAAATAGTCTGGTCATTGAAGGGTTCAAAGTGCTATTTTTAGTAAGGCAAAAGTGATTTTAACAAAAAAGCAATTGGCGTAAAAAGTCATTGAATAAATTGATGGTAAAGGGTGATAAAAAAATACTTATTAATTCTGATTTTGAAATACAAAACTAAAGTAACAGAAGAATACTAGACTGCAAGAGAAGTTGAGTTAGAAGTGAAAAATGGGAATAGAACTGTGTATAGAAAGGATTAGAAATGTGGAAGCATTAAAGAAATAAAAGAACAGATTCCACTATAGGGATGTCAATACAAAATAGAGGGTGGTGAGCAGCTAATTAGACATTAAATAGAATTAGAAACAGGAATAATAAGAGGTAGAAGAAAAGACCTAATTAAATTATTGGTTACAATAAATAAATAATTGGGGATGTGGAATTTTCTAGTTTTTAGTCAGTCAGAAATCACTGATGAATCAATCAAGCGAGTTCGAGGATTAAGGAAGTGTAGCGGGTAACCGCAATCACTCACTCTGATGCTCAAAAGTTTCTGTCATTTTCAACACCCCCAAATTAACAAGTTAATTAGACAAACAGTTTTAAATGTAATTTATTATGAAAGTCTTTATTAAATTAATTAAATGTTTTCAAAGCCCATATACAATACGCTATTTTTTGTGATAGGGCAAGGACCACTAGTTAAAGGTTCATAAATATTATAAATAAACTGTAGGAAATACCGAAATAAAGTAAAATAATCTGTAATTCTTTCCTTAATAGTCATATCTCACAATAATAAAATAAAATAGCTTTAAGGAAGCAATACAAAAGTTTTTTATCCTCTTAAAATTATTTGATTTCATTGGAATGATAAAACAAAATATTTTTTATTCATTGTATGTATTTCATAAATATATTCCTGATCTTATTTTTGCCTGAACTTGAAATATCAGTTTTAATCCTTCAGTGCTTGAACCAACAGGTATTAAAATTTTTTTTTACATAAAATCACTATTCCATAGGTCTGCATGTTGTAATATGAATCAGTAGATTTCTGATTAGATTCCATTTACATTGTGTACAAATTCCTGCATAATTTTTACGTAAAGAAAGAAAATGATGTTCAAAACCTTGTAATACGTATGTGCTTACCTAATTATTGAGAATCAGTTTATTCTCTTTTGGCTATTTAATGTTGACTAAAAAATATTGTAGGTAGGTGTCTAGGAAGTTAAGAAGATCATAAAATACATAACATATGTTGGTAGTAAAATAATATTTATGTAGTACCTTTTCCAAAAAAACAACAGCCTCTGTTTTTAATTAATTAAAACATATAACGTATTATGAATCAAACTCTTCGTTAAGTAGTTTTTTTATAGTTTTTTACGTAGGTTGGTATTTTGAGTTGTTTACTTAATTCGTAAACCGCGAATAAACTAGATTAAAAGTGATTGTATTCTTCGAACAGAATTAAAGATGAGCACTTCAAAAAAAGGATCTCAGCAGTTATGCGTTACGTCCTACAATACTTTCTCTTTCAAATGCTTGTAATTCTTTAGTCACCTTTTATTTTATTCTGAGCATTTGGGCGCTGCGCTGTAGGTCTTGTTTATTCAATAATAAGAGATACTTAAATAGTTGACAAAATCTACATCACCTTCAGTTAGTAGTTGATCCATTTGAATTTGAATTCACTTCTAATGTACTTAGTTGTCTAATAGTTGTACCTAGTAGTAGCTAATCGTGAGGTAAACTGTATACGTACCTGTATGTAATTAGTAGCTGGAATAAATAACCTTGCATCCATTTCATATTTGACTGTTTGTAGAACGTTTAAAAGATTAGAAAGCACTGTTTCTATAGTAGTAGTAGTTCTTATTAATTTGAAGAATATGTTACAGACAATATAATACATCTGGTGGGTAGGTAACAGGTATCAATGGGTACCTATACTTACACAGATTGACACAAATAGACTTTTGTGAATGTATCTACCACAGTTACAAACATTATATGTATTAATAGTCAGCTAATAAAGTCAATCAGATAATAATTCTCAATAGGTTCTACCTACGATTGTTCCGTTAAGATTATGAATTAATACAATCGAATGTACAGTTTAGTTCAATGATTTTTTCACAGTAAAAACTACACATATTATATATAAATAGTTGTTTACCAATAAAGCATTTTTTTTGTATTGTCTTTTATATTCATTGTTTTAAACTGTTCTAATACATAATTACATCATTGTTCCTATCGTATGTAAAAAGAAAATAAGTAAATGCAATAATAGTTAGGTACCTATTACGAAATACTTTAATTTAAATAACAGTATTTGTTGTTAGAAAGTGTTGACCTACATTTGTGTTCTTTTTGTATTGTTCAAATTTTTGGAAACGTTTATTAAACGTCTTGTTAACACAAATCAGAAAGTAAAAATAAATTGACAAAAAGTTTAATGTTCGACATTTAATTATTAAATGAAAGTGGTAAACTACTTGGAGAACAATTTTAAATTGAAATACAAAAGAAGATTGGGATAGAAAAACCGGAAACAATTCTCCTTCAGGTTAAGAAAATACAAATTATTAAAATTGGAAAAAAAATATTAATATGGGATGTGGTCGAAGAAAAGACCAGCGAGAGTGGAAGCTCTCTTCCAGTTTAATAAAATAGTGCATTTTAAGGTCCATTACTTTAACAATTATTTATCACACTTTTCAAATTTAACACATATTTCAGTTTCAGAAAATTTAGTTAAATAAAAATCATACACGCAATAAATAATTATTTCGGCACACAGTGCCTTCTTAACGTTGAAGAATATTCTGAAGAAGGCATTATGTGTCGAAATAATTATTGTAAACAATAAAACAATTTTGCAAACAAAACATTTGTGTGTACGTTTTTGTATTTATAACTAGTTATGCCCGCGACTTCGTCCGCGTGGAATAGTGACTTTCAGCAACATTGAAATTTTTTTCTTCTATATTTTTATTTTCTGGTCCGTAAGCCTTTTTGCCGACATCATTAAACGAAAACTTTCATTCTTTATTTTTGCCCCCTTTAGGGTAAAAGTTTTACAAACTTTAAATGTCGTATTTATTTGTATCTAATCAAAAGCCTAAAAAATAAGTTTCAAGCCTCTAGCTTCATATCTACTTATCTATCTCTGTACCATTTCTCATTTAAATCGGTTCAGTAGTTTGGGCGTGATTGCGTAACACACAGACAGACAGGGTTACTTTCGCATTTATAATATTATAGATTAATATAGTTTAATTATAGTTTAAAATAGTTTATATAGCTTAGTATTCAACTACTTTTATTGATCCAAATAAACAAAACCTCTATAACTTTTTACACTTAATATTTTAATTTTCTGGGCCGTTAGCTTTTTGGACGACGTCATTACACAAAAACTTTCATCGCCTAATTTTATCCCCTTTAGGGTAAAATTTTTACAAAACTTGAATGTCGTATTTATTTATATCTAATCAAAAGCCAAAAAAATCAGTTTGAAGCTTCTATCTTTAAAAATTACGAAATTTTCGCACAAACTTTCCTATTTCAACCCCTTACAACCCTTTTTTCGCATTAAAAAGTAGCCTATGTCCTTTCTCAGCCTCTAGACTATCTCTGTACCAAATTTCATTTAAATCGGTTCAGTAAATTTTAGGCGAGATTGTGTAGCATACAGACAGAGTTACTTTCGCCTTTATAATATTAGTGTGATATGGTGTTGTAAGAGTTAAATGGCTCATCTATTTCGTACTGAGAATTATTATTTTTCCACGTTTCGTATTTATGTTCAATTAACAAAGTCACTACTGAGCAATATTGTTGTACCACTTCTTGTAAATCCTTGAAGGATTTAGACAATAAGATCGTGACGCAAAGACTCATATTGTAAAAAATGAAAATACATAAGCAGAAAAAGGTCCTGGTCAATGATACTAGAACTACATGTATCTCAGATGTTAGTTGTACGTGACAATAATTGCCGTACCTATTTGTGAAAAATGTCTTGTCTCATGAACTTTGACAGTGGAGTGAGCAGAGACATAACTCCGCCTCTAGTTAACTAAATATTTGAGCGTATGCTCCGCCTCTAACGAGTCTTGTGTCTTTCACCGCTCATGTGGTAACGCCTCGCGAACAAACAACTTGTCTTCTTTGAGGATACTTGATGGCACAAACTTTTTGTATCCTTGGTGTTGACACTATTTAATTTGGTTAATTGAAAAGAAGGTGTTGCAAAATTTGGCAACTCTTACATTTTTTTAATAATTTTGCTGGGTAGGGTATTAAATTAAAAGCCATAAATTTTGCCAAAAAAAAAAATATTATTAAGATGATGCCTTTGGTATATAAAGGCATACTTTGTATTTTATTTCTTTTGTTCAATATTTTTTCTGTTAGTAGCAAATTTACTTATTCATTTATTTATTTTACTAATAACACGGTGGTATCAAAAATTGTGGTGGTACATAGCTGCAAACTTTATATTTGGAATAGCTGTAAGCTTTGAAATACTTCTGTTTGTTTTATTGCAAATATTCTTGAGTAATTTGTGTAAACAGATAAATATTTAAAAACAATAAAATACCTACCTACCTACCGGATTGTAAAGCTTATTATTGTAAAACTAGCATTTTGTTTAAAAAATTAAGTACTTTATAAATTTGCATATGCATAACCTAAATGCTAACTCTTTATCTTTATACAATAATTACGTCATCTTCACATCATTTTCTTTCTTCTTTGCATGCTTTCTATCTGTAAATGTCACAGTTTAATGACATCGCTTTAAGACCGTTCGATATTCGATTTCAGACGTAAATTATGTAATAATAATTGGCATAATTACTACAAAAAATATTTAAATTGTGGACAAGTAATTACCAATTAGATAGGTACCTACTTGGACATGCCTCTCTTATGTAATACTGTCCCAAAAATATCGGCCAAAAAAGTATAAATAACTACATTCTATTATTTATAGAATTTGAAGACTTTTTCGGTTGGTGCTTTAATTACCGGCTTAGTAACGAATATAAAGCAAAATAATAGTCAACGAATTAAAAAACCCTTTGTTAACTGCACGTAGAAGTGCATGTTGCAATTGTTAGCGATTTGTCAGCTTTAATGGGCAGCAACGAAAGAATTTCCTGAAAAATTGTCGTCTAATTGTTACTTTTTGACTAAGATTTCATTATTATGAACCAGAATAAAAAATTGTCGAGTAATGGTCTTTTTGGGTAACATTTCTTTAGCAAATATAAGCGATTTATTTAACAGTTTAAGTAACAGTAATAAACTTGAAAACTTTTTTATAAGGTTGCTCATAACTATTAAAATATAGACAGTCGAATTCTGTTATAACGAATGTACGCTTAAAACGAATTATTAACAAATTTTATTATTTAGACATTGAACATCTGGCAATAACGAAAAAATGCTTGTCCCCTTCGTGTTATTTATAGTTATTAGTTAAGGAGTTAATTTTCTCAAAAAATACTCATGTGCTCCTATTATTTAAAATTGCCTAACTTTTTTGGATCAAAAAGTCCTCAAATCCATGTTTTCGTTGTATGAATTTCCTTACTCCAGTTGTTGTTCGCGTACCTATATACGTACATGCAAGAATACAGAAAAGCTACCTAATTAGTATTAAAAGTGTTTGGTTTCGATTCTTTATCGTTTAAAATTGTAACAATTGTAGGTAATTTTCCGATAATGTTGAATTAAATGTTTAACAATCATTTTGCAATACAGCCTCCTAATAGTGACACTTATGTTAAAATGTAATTTATCTGCATTTGAAAAAATACTGGGTACATAATGGACAAAAGGCAATTACGCATGAAAAATGGATTAATGATTTATTGAATCAATAATAAACACCTAAATAGAACACGAGATTGATAAGAAACGGAATTATAAAACCAGAAATGCAAATTTAAACACATTCAGATTTAGTGTTAATAGGAGTAAAAATGTCCTTTTTTTTGAAACGACGCTAATTTTAGATATACTGCAGCACAATAAAATAAATAAAACAAATACTCATTGAGGGCTGAGGAAACCAAAATGCCTGAACTGAAAAAAGTTAAAAAACATTGACACTTCTAAATAGGGAGTAAAGATAATATTCTTATGTAGATGTAGTATTTTGACAAATAACTGTAATAAAATAACATTTTATTTATTTTAATTTACTACATATTTCAATTTAATTTAAAATTGAATTAGTTTTTGGTCCACAAATATTATAAAAAAAACTCTAGGTTATTATTACTGTAAATAGAAATAAACTCCAATGATGTACCTAATTGATGAAATAATTATATTATTGATTCTTCAGCTTCATAAACCCCCATTTAAATTATAATTATGTAAATAATACAGAGGATAAATAAAGCATTCTGAATGTTTTTTCAGTGGCCTACGAAATCTTTATTTTGCAAAGGTTTCGTTGTCTCTGCTGATTTTGTATTCGGTGGTGACAAACTGCCAAATATTTGGAGGATTATTTTATTAAATAAAATAAGCTTTGTATTCATGTAATTTATCATTATTTAGTGACTCCATTTTAATATTTATCTAATCTAAAATTCTCATCGCTTGTAAACGTCTTAAAGCTATAGTTAACTTTTTCTTATTAATGATATGCATTTAGGTACATTACGAGAGAAGGTAAAAATTGTCGTGGGTCTTAAAGCGATGTGGTTAAAATTATATCTACCTACTGGTTTGGTTCTCTGTCCTAATCTATAATTAATTCTTGCTAGTTACTTCCCCTTCGACACTACCACCCGTAATAAGGGCAGAAACAGTGTAACATTTGCAGAAACGACGGTGTCTTCTACTACGGGGGTGGATGATTTTGGCCTTTCGGTTACCACACCTGAACGAGGCATCGTCGAATATCCCGATTGGCTCAACGTACAAGAACACTCACGGTACCAACATTCGTTCATATCACCACTCACTGACTCAGGCTGTTTTTATTATTACAATTTATTCAGGGGGAAGCCATGGGGGACCAGCTGGACACTATTTACTAATTCTTATTGTTATCGCTTATGGTTCTAGTTTTTTTAGGTTTAGCGCTACTGCTCACTAATTCTTTAGGGTTATAACTTTTTTATTAAAATACGTATCACAAATCGGGGAAAATAAGTTCCCAGAATTGTTGAAATGTGAAATAAATATTTTCTTCTTTTAATTAATGATTCATTCTTTTTTCAGGTCATCCTTTTTCAATACATAACCCTCATATGCAATTAATTTTTTTAAATAAAGAATAAATTTGCAATAATTAAATATAGATATACCTAGTTGAAATCAATAATTAATAAAATAAGTAATTACCTAATCGAAAAATATATTTTCAACTATAAGTACTTGATGACGTGTACGTTTGTGAATCATATTGTTATTAACAATTTCAGGGAACTTGTCGAATCAATATTTAATTAACTGTCAATTTTGACAAGTGCACCTTAAAATGAAAAATTTAATTTCTTTAATCTTGTAAGTGCATTTACAGAGTTTTCTTTATTTTATGAAAATTAATTTTTATTTTAAGTATCAAACTAAACTAATCATTGATTTTTTGTCATTATTTCCTTATTTTACGTATGTTTAATTATCATAACAATAATAAAAAGAAATGTTATGGTAGTGTTAATTGAAGACACAAAAAAATCAAAACTTAAACCGGTTTATATTTTAATGTGCATATAAAAAATAAAACGAAAGAGAAAAGAGTTTAAACGTTACATGCGTAGATACTCATTTTATAAAAACAAAAAACCAGAACTATTATATTTTTGCACCTTTATGGCATTTTTATGGTCAAAGAACTGTGTGTTAATCCTCATTTTAATCAAATAATAATAACTCCTATTGTGGAGGATAAAGTAAACTATGGGAAGAGCTTGGTGGTATATGAATTGGTGTTGGTATTATACTTTGTTAAGGTATACAAGAGCATTAACCCTTGGTATACATGTATACAATGCTGTTGACAAAGGAGCACAGCCAAACTTAGCTATGAGCGCTATTTTAATTTAATTTTTATGCGCGGAACTTGCTTTTTAATTTTACTAAACATTTCAATTTTTTGCAGAGGTGAAAAGTTATACGTTACAAAAGACAAGAGGGAGAAAAGTAAACGTAATAAATGTGTTTGTTGGAGTTTATGTCTTATTGCCGTAGCTGCCGTTATTATCCTGGGAATTTTAGCAGCTCGTAAGTACAAGAAAGAATCCTATTATCATTTATTTCTTTATAAAAGCTCTGAACAACAATAACAAGAAAAGGGTGCAATTGATTTGGCAAAATATTGAGTTTGCAATAAATGATATAATTAATATTTTACCAAAAGAGTGTCCCCACCCCAAAGGCCCATATGAAAGTTCTTAAAAATTTATCACAATAAATAGTAAACAAAGAAGTATATTTCTTTTGGTTTAAACCACAAAAATTTTTTAAATTGCATTATTGTATTGTAAAAGTAATTTTGCAATACATTTCCACATACTTTGTAAATTTTTCTCGCTCACGTACTACCAACGTAGTGTAATTAAAATCTGTACCTTTCCTTGACCACATAGACCGCGTTTATGATTGTTTTTAATTTTTTTGCCGTTTGTCTGGCACATAAATGCAACCCATACAAATTAATTTGGAAAACTTAATCAATTATACACGAGAATATTATCTGTTTAAAGTTTAAATGAATGCATTATGGTATTACAAATGTGTGCAAATAAATTGTTACATATACATATATAACAGATCGATTTTCATAAATCAGAAACTGAATAATCGATCCGAGTACAGTTCACTTTCTCTTATTAGTGCTGATGAAGAAATGTAACACAATGTGTTGATTGTATAACCTTCAAGGTTGTTTTTTAAATATACAGACCTGAAAATAACGGTAATGATTACAATTAACTACACACAAATTTTTAATAACCATTTTATTAACTAAAAAGCGTTACTTTTGCATTAATAATATCACTAACAGTATAATTACAATTGGCATCTATTAGTTGGCATTATTGGAAATCCAGAAGCTCAACCGATCGAAGAAGGCAGACACTTTGGAGGTTCATCGTCAACTGATTCAATTAAAACAGCAGGAGGACTATTTGGTTCAGGTAGCGAAGGAAAACCCATGGAATCTGAGAAACCACCCATAACACCAAGTCCTCCGAGTAGTACAGTACCAAGTCAACCTCCCACAACCCCGAAACCTTTATCTGAAGGTAATTAATTCCCTTATAATTTTGTAAAATACATTTTCTGACGTTTTATTCTCTGTAGCTACGGTACCTCGAACCCTACAGTCTCAATTTAAAATCGACAATCTTCAATACGAACCCGAACTAGGCAACAAGAACAGCTCAGAGTTCAAAGAATTAGCAGAAGCCATAGAAGAAGAACTCAAATCAATTTTATTCACTAAAGATGTTTTGAACTACGGAGCAGCAGAAATTCAACTCAAAGTTCTCGAATTCTCGTAAGTGCTATTATGAAGACATTTATCATATTGTAGGTTACATTTTCGTTTTATTTTCTTTTACCAGACCTGGAAGTGTCGTGGTCAAATTTAGGGTCGGTTGGGTCATGAAGGATGGTATTCACAACGCCAAAGATCCAATTGACAGGGACGTATTAGAAAAGAAGCTACAGAACGCATTAGCCTACAACCACGGTTACATTGCAAACTATCGTATAGCAGATGAAAGTGTGACTGTAGAAGCAGTAGTAGATTTATGTAAAACGAACAACAACAATGGCTGTGAATATAATTGTTCCTTTAGTTATAAAATCGAGGACTTCGTATGTGAATGTCCAGAGGGAGAATATGTCCAAGAAGACGGGAAGAAGTGCGGACCGGAACGTCAGGTCACAACAGAACATACTCATCATGATCACGAGATTGAACATTCAAGTGAAGGAGGTGATAAAGAACATGAGCAAGTTGCAACTACATCATCTTCAGCCCCTCATACTGAAAAAGAAATTAAAGTAGAAACTACTATGAGTCCCACTACACAAACGTATGTTTCCTCATCTAATGAACCTATTGATGTAAAGGAGGAGGAACATCACGAAGAACACGAGCAGCATGAAGAGCATGAACAGAATGAAGAACATGAACAGCATGAAGAACATGAACATGCCACACCAGTAATTACGCAGACGTCAACCGAAATCCATACAACTACTACAACCCAAGAACCTACCCAAGAAACGGCAGTCCATGTAGATCACGTCCAGGAAGAATATCATCCTCTTCAGTTACCTGCAGCAACAACTACAACAACAACAACTGAAGAACCTGTAACTTTTGGAAACGTAAACGAAGTCCTTCCATTAGCCACCGAAAAGAATCCAGAAGACGACGAAGAGAAATCGACAGAAGTTAAGGAAGACGAACAAGCCACTACCGGAACTATTGCCGATAATTCGCACGATGAGGAAATTACAGGAGTCCAAACACCGGTTCACATCATGACCACAACACCAGAACCAGTTTCTGAAATTACCACACACTCACAACCTCCAATGTATTGGGAAAACGAAACGGTCCATCCCATCCAAGAAACCAGTCCATCAAGTGAAACTGAATCTATCGATGAACACCAAGAAAAAGAAGAAGAAACTCATGGATTGCATACCACTTCTACCCCAATTAACGAGGTATCAGAGGAATCGGAAGAAGAAGAGGAACATGTGACCACTGAAGTCCATATGCCAGTCACAAACGGATCATATAGTTCTGAAAAAACTGAGCCAGCAAACGTATCTCCTACTTTAGAAGAAACTGAAACTGCAAGTGAAACTACAACGGAACAACCGGACACAGAAACTACAAAAGTTTCCGAAACAGAAGAGTCTGAACTCGACCACAATGTGACTCCAATATCTCATGTCATTTCTTCCGAACAAATAACAACCACGTCTTCTGTAATTAGTGAATCAGAATCAGTCACAGTTAATCCCATGACAACAGACAATTCAACCTCTACAACTTCTTCGTCGCCTCAGATGGATCTTCATCCAATGGAAAATTCTACAACCACGAGCCCAATAGTTACATCATCTGAAAGTGTAAGCGTAACAAACACTTATACCGATGTGGAGAATGCATCAGATTCTGATAGCCAACCTAAATTTGATATCACTCTAGGACATACACCAGTAGAACCTGAAATGGAATACCATACCCATGATCATGAAGATGAAGACGAAAGAGAAACCATACCCTTTGTTCACCAACAAGAAGTAGCGCCCATTACCACTGATAGACCAAAAGAAGAAGAAGAAGTTACCACGATGGTCAGCAATGTAGAAGAGCAAAGAAGTTTTCCCGATAATTTCTCGCCACAATTTGAAATGGTGCATAAGGAGGAGAACGACTCAATGGTAGCAACCAATAATACCATTGTACCATCAAGCACTACCTTCGCACCAAACACTACTGAAGAAAACCAAAGCTCTTCTCACTCATTTACTGAAAGCGACGAAGAAGAAGAAGAGGAAGAAGACGAAACACAAAGTACTTTAATGGAGGACTCAAATGAATCTTCTTCAACTGTTCATGGCGTTAGTTCGGAAGAAATGAAAGACGAGCCCGTTCATACGACAACAAGCAGTGAAATGGAAACAGCAAGCGACCACGAGACATCCACATCAACAGAAGATACATTTTCGGGAAGGAGCCTTGAGTCAAATCATCCAGCTTTGTTTGCTAGTGACCATGGAAATATGACATCACCAGAAGATAATTCAACAATGGCTAAAAAAATTAATAATACTGAGGTATTGCATAGATCAATCCCCGTCTTTGAAAACGTTGAAGATGAACGACAAGAAATGACAACATCTACTGTTGCTCCTCGTTTGGATAATGATGAAAAGAATGTTACTAATCCCCTAGATACTGGGGTTACTGATGCAGCATTACCAGTATTACCTTTAGGAGAAGACGAGACAGTTCGTTCACAAAATTATTCTAGAACTACTGATAACACTTCAGAAGTTAATACGACAACGAATTCAAAAGAGACTGAAACTACATCAATGCCTGAAATTATGCCTAATGATCAGTCAGCTCCTACTGAAAATTCAACACAAGAATCTACAAATAATACATCAACAATGGTAACACCTTTGAATGATACTGATATTGAAGTTCACAGGGGGGAGGATACTGCAACTACCATATCAAATGAGTCAGAACAAAATAACGAAAAAGGCGACAATGAGAGTCACTTTGTTGGCAGCTCATCTACAGAATCAATGGATAATTTAACCACAGAATATGGTACTAACGACGAGGAACATAATACCACTTTAACATTATTCAGTGGGCAAGAAACAATTCCAGTCAAACACGAGCAATCCACAAATCTGAGTAGCAGTGATCATCATGTAAATGCATCCACAACAGAAACATCACATTTAATGGAAACTACAAATGGTACTAGTGAATACAATGCCACAACGATGTCCCAACATGAGAGCTATGATAACGGAACGAAAGAAACTCATACGAATGATGGTACCTCAAGTTCTGATGAAGACCTTATTGCAATGGAAACTACAACAGTTTCTTTACAGAAATCTAAGGTATATTCGAATATTTCTAGTGAAGAAACCACAATGAATAACAACGAAACTCAAACTCATACTCAACCCTTAGGAGTTTCTAACTCTAATACAACTACTCCTGAACAGAAAGAATCGGAAACCAGTACAGAAACTCATTCTTCTGGTAACGATTCATTATTTACCACGACCAATCATAACGAAACAAGTCATTCGTACGAAGTTCACGAAACCACTGATGATATAATAACACCGACCCCAACAAGGTCTTTCAATAGTTACAGCCCATTACCTGTTATACCTCTTACGGATCCCCAACCCAACGAAGAAGAGAAAAGTAATATTGAATCTGATAATTTGTACAGTACTAACTTAAATGGTATCAACGATATATCGGACGAAAAAGAAAAATATAGTAAATACTACTACAGTGACAAGAAAAAGGAATTCTCGAAAGCACTAGACTCTCCAACAACAGAAAACATCCAAACCAGTAATAACACAGATCAAGAAGAAGACCATCTAATTGCTACAGAATTCGTAGGAAGTACCACTATTGTCGACAAACCAAACAACGTTACCATTGCCCCATCAACTCAAACGAATAATATCCACGAATCAACGGAACCCGCTTATAATGCCACATCTGAAGTGAAACCTGTTGTGGAAGGATACACTTTGAGCAGTTTCTCAAGATGTTCCGCAGGACAATTCCAGTGTGTCAATGGAACATCGACCAAAGGAGGAAGCTACTGTGTTAGTAACAGTGACCGGTGTGATTCAGTAAACGACTGTACCGATGGATCTGATGAAGTCGGTTGTGACCAAGAAAATTGTAAAGATAATTTCCAAGTATGTATCACAATCTCGAAAAGTGGATAGAAAGAAATATATCTAATATCTATAATTTTTAGTGTAAAAGCGGACAGTGTTTGAAGAGGCATTTGGTCTGTGATGGTATCTTCAATTGTGACGATAATAGCGATGAAGAAAATTGTGGTAAGTTAACTACTAAAGATAGGCATTTGCCACGAACAATTTCAATTAATCCCTTTCATCCCCTTAATTTTTTTATATGTTGGACACTTAAAATTGATGTTAAATAATTTTAGACTTTTTATGGTTCTCTTGTAATTCAATTTAATTGTAGAATCTTGGATGTGTAACTTTGATGAGTTATCCTGTGGGGAGGGTAAACGTTGTATTCCACTTTCATGGAAATGCGATGGTAAATCCCATTGCTTTGATGGAAGAGATGAACAGAACTGTCACTCCCAACCTTGTGAAAGCAACAATTTTCACTGTACAGAGCAAGATTCCTGCATTCCAGCTTCTTGGAGATGTGATGGTGTAAATGACTGCAAGAGTGGGGAAGACGAAAAACTGTGTGGTATGTAACTGATAGGTAAAATCTCTTTTATACCAATTTACTTAATCGATATTTATTTACTTAGAATGTGGTATTGATCAATTTAAATGTCAAACCGGAGGAGGATGTATTCAAGCTGAAAATAGGTGCGATGGAATTGAGCAATGTCCTGATCTTTCCGATGAATGGAATTGTCTACGTCTTAGGGAATCCAACGACTCTTCTAACAACTCTTCTTATCTTGAGGTAAAAATTTTAATTATTGTATAAAATGAGGTTTCTAAAAGTTGTTTATCATAGGTTTTAGTTTCGAACAATTCATGGCAACCAATCTGCGCAGACTCATGGAATACCACGTATTCCGATTTTGCTTGCCAAACTATGGGCTATGCGAAAGCTACATCCACAAATTATAAAATATTCGAAAAGAGCTCTACAAGCCCACAATTTCTAAAGATAAACCCTTCCCAACGCTATGGAGCATCACTTTTAGCTCAACTTCTAAAGACTGATTCATGTGATAATGTAGTTTCTATAACTTGTGAAGAAAATGGTAAACACTTTAGAAAATTAATTCCAAATCAAACTTTTTCAATTAAACTATTTGGTTTTAGTATGTGGAAACAATAATGGTTTAGATACTAGTTCCTTTGGTAGCAAAAACGAAAATGGTAACGAAAAGGGATGGCCTAGTGTTGCTCTTCTTTTTAATAGAAGATACCAAATTCAGTGTACTGCAAATATTGTTACACCAAATTGGGTAATAGCCAGTTATGCTTGTTTGTATAGTGAGTCTGGCCAGCCACCAAGTTCAAACCCTTACGACTGGGACCTCCTTGCTGGAGGAAATAATTTCTTTGGTTCTTTTGCTGAAAACTCTAGCATTCAATCTCGGTCTGTTAAGAACATTGTTCCTTACCCACAGGTACGAATTTGATGATTATGTATTTTTAATTTCATGGATCTTTATGAGAGCGTTTATTTTAGGCAAAATACTCACAATTCTTATACCAGAACAATATTGCTTTGGTGCAACTGACGAAAGCCTTAGATTTCGATAAGAATGTTTCTGCTGTGTGTCTTCCTCCACAGAATGATGAGCCAAATCAGTATTGTATAACAGTTGGGTGGAGTATGAAGAAACCAGGAGGTAATATTTATTTGTGAAAAATATGGATAACTTTATAAATTTATGTTGTTCTAATTTATTTCAGAATCCTCGTTGAAAGAATATTTACGTTATTTACCAGATTTGTCCCAAAACAAAAGGGACTGCAATTCTTCAGATCATTACAACGGTCGTTTCACTTCAGATTTGTTATGCGTCGATCATCTTACAACAAATGAACCTTGTGAGGTAAAAAGACAATTCCCCCACCATGAAATTTTACATTTAAGTAGAGTAATATAATATAATTAAATTTCAGGACGATCAAGGTGCTCCATTGATGTGTTTCTCAGAGTCATCCCAAAACTGGGAGCTTCGGGGTTTGTTAAGTCTTGACGGTAACTGTCAGAAGCTCCATCGGCCTTCCCTGTTCACAAGCACTTCCGGTAATATCGGTACATGGATCGAAAACACAATAGGATCAAAACCAAAACCGTTTATCAACAAGCTCCAATAGTAGTGACTGTTTTTTTTGTTTAATTAATTAATTTGTTAATTCGTGGTAGCTGCCATAGGCAGCAAAAGTAAAATCGAAACGAACAAAATATCATCAGCATTACCAACATTTTTTAAACGCAGGACAGCAAAATTAAATATATAATTATTATTTTTATTATAATTACTATTGTACATAATGTAAATTAAGAAAAAACTACCATGCAAGTGTACATTAGCCCATAGGAAACACCAATTCTTAATCTCTGACTCCGTCTGATGATAAATTAATTGTTTGCTAGTCACATAATTGTTTTTGTGCCAATAGCATTATAAGCGACGGAAACTCTTTCTTTTTTTTTGTAAATATGACTTTATTAAGTGTACGCATATAATTTACTGTAATAATAATTATTATTAAATGATAAGATAACACTATCTAATTTAATTTAGTGCTGCAGCTTTTACAGCTAGTATCTAAGATTAGATCTAAATACCTTTCCTCAGATGGGGAGAAAAATGGATGGGGAGTAGAAGTGATTTTGCACAACGTCATTCGCTCTCTCTCCATCTTTAGTTAAGGGCGGAAAAGTGGAGGCAAAGGGGTAGACGAACGAATGGTAGTATGGTAAGTATGAGTGACCATCAATCTGAAAGGAGTAAGGGGACTAAGGATAACTTTATACAAAATTACAAGGGAGGTTTTCAGATGAGTTCAAAGGGTTGAAAGGTTGAAGAGATGGAAATGGAAAGTATTGACCACGACAATATCATTTTTCTTCTTTTGTGTTATCTTATCTTACGACCTTAAGCTATAAAGAAAATCATACTTGATTAAAATTAGGTTGAATTTAGGTATAACAAATTATGCTTCCCTTGGTGACTTTAACAAAGAAATGCTTTTATTGGATTTCTTACAATCATAAAGTTATTGTAGGAAAAGATAACACTAACGAAGTGAGTGTTGTCGTCGTTTAAATCTTTTAGCTCTATCCCCTCAATCTACACCCCTTTGCTCCCACGTAACTTTAATACAAGATTGTCTGCATTAACCCCCTTCGGCCCCTCTTCACTCCTTCGATTGACCAAAGTTAAATTTATGTATAATTCCATGCTAAATTTCCAACTCCACATGAGTACCCCCAATTAACAATGTTTGAACAGTGTTTTGTAAAGTCACTGCCACCATCCTACTACTCGTTTTTTCCCCTAAACCGTGCTAGGATTCATGATATAAACGTCTATAAAATGATGTATTTTATTAATAAATGGGTACGCTATTTTTACACAAATTAAGGCTTTCACGGCTATCACACTAAAATACGTATTCCAGAAATTTAGCGATCATTTTTAGATAAGATTAAGAAGAATCTTAACAAAGCATCTATTTTTATTTTTTCTATACCTATAGCAAGTTTCGTACAACATTTTACTATATACATTAAATTAATTGTACTATATATTTTAATTTTAATGTACCTACTGAAAAGAACCTCTTTGACCATATTTCATTTAATTAAAGCATTTCCTTTTTAAGCTGTGCACCATTTTAATCAAAAAAGAAACATTTAATTCTGTTTCAAGTTATTTTTTATGATAAATACGTATATTATACAATGATTTGATAATTTCGTAAACAGTTTGGCAACGTTGTTCTGCCCACGCGAGCATTCTGTGTGGAGTTTTGATGTTGGTAATCCCTTCTACTTTATGTTTGCCGGCTTGATCTTGCAGGCCTCGTGGTTTCAGTATTGCGAGAAGTATCGGTCCGGTGTAAAGAAGTGTTTGTTTGTTAGTGTCGTTATCACAAATAGAAGAAGATTCTTATGAAATAATAAATAATGGTAAGTTTTTTATTTAACCAACAATTAGACTATATTTACAAGACAATATTGCACATAGTAGACATCATGTCAAAGCATTGTTGTTGAATGGTACCTTGTTATTATGTAGGTACTTAATAATAATTACAGGCATATAAATAACGATTTGTGACATTATTCTCTATGTATCTATGAAACTTAACCATGTTTTTTAACATTCAGTAAACGTTATTGCTTATTAAAATTAAACTAGGTAGGTATTCGTAATAAAATGATACCAGTGCTCGTTGAAATTACATATGCAGGTATAATAGGTATATATTATACACATAATATTAAAGTATTTTTGATTTTTTACTTTAGATTTTATAAATTTGATGTTTGTTTATAAGCAGAACTTATTCTTAGGAATATTTACGAAATTATCATAGCTAATAAAAAAAGCTTTGTTTAGAGACGTTGCCAAATTTGTTCGATATGTTTTTTATCGTAGCTACATGTTTTTCCTTTAACAATAAGTATTAAAAGCAAAATCAAAGGAGAAAAAAGCAGGCACATGAACAAGTTCACATTCATTCAATTCTAATCGAATGACCTAAAGAACAATTAAATTCTTACAGCATTTTTATATAAATTTCTGATTAAATAGGCAGAACAGAACGTGATAAAAAAAGGCCCTTTTGGTCAAACAATAATTAAATGTTCATTGAAAGTTATTGAAATAAACTATTACAGTTATCAATCAAACTATTATTTTTATAATTGTAGTTGTATTAAGTACATTGTGCCATAAATATGCATAAAATCAAAATTTCTCTTAGCCCTATTGAAAAAGTAAAACATATTTTCCATCTATCCTAGTTTAAACGGGGTCGTAGATTTTATTTAAAGTTAATTGTTGGATTTTTTTGTTTAAAATATTATCCACTATATTAGAAGAATTACCATTATTATATGCTATAGAGTAGATTCTTTTGAGTTGTAAATCATAATGTTCTGAAACTTAAGGGTACGTTTGTAAGTCTATGAATAAAACTATAGAAGGCTGCTAATTTGTGTGCCAGGGGTGTGAAAAGATTTGGCATTTATTATACCATCAGTATGAGTTGGTTTGTCGAAAATAATAAAAGTATGTGTATTCCCTTTGCGTGAAATTGTTAAATCTAGAAAAATTATTGACTTATCTTCTTCTAATTTCAAAATAAATTTGATGTTTGAATGTAAATAATTGATATATTCAAAAAACATATTTATAACTGACTATTTGTACCATTAAAACACACAATTATATCATCTACGTACCTACGTACAATATTCAAACAAGGGATGAAGTTTAATTTAATTTTCTAGATCATCCATAAAAATCTCTGCTAACAGAGGGCTTAACGGGTTACCCATATATACCCTTTATTTAATATTTTCATTTAATTTGTATTTACCCCCACTTCTTTGTCACTTATTTTGTGTATATAAAGCAGATCTTGTAACAATGTTGTTTGTAACTTCATCACCTGATGAAGCATATGAAAGGCGAAACAATTGTTGTGCAATTAAACCAATTTTTGAAACAAGTTTTTTATTTTATTCTTCGATTATGTCGTTTCAACAAGTATCAGCTTCAACCATCACATATTTAAAAGCGTTTAATTCGTAATTGGCCCCCTTTAAAAGTAATTAATTAGCACTTAATTACTGTGTAATCCAAAAAGCTATTTTCAATTTTTAAACAACTGTATAGGTACATTTTAAGTCAGCAAAGTAGTAGGTATATTTAAAAAAAATACTTTTCATAAGGGTACTTAATGATCATTTAATAAAAATTTAATTATTATCTGCTTTTTAAATTTTGTTATGTGTACTAAATCGTGAGTAGAAATCGCCTTTATTATTATTATTTTTTTTTACCAAATCAATATTCTAAAATAATACATTTAAATAACGTGAACGTCGTTTTCTTTATCTAGTACCTCCAGGCGATTGATTAGGTTACTTCAATGTCATAGGTAAAAAAAACTGGTTCTATCTCTCCGATGTCTCCTTTTAGCATACAGTTTTATTACAGCTTGTTTGCTTAACTTTTTTGTTTCACGATAAACCAGTATCCTATATTATAGTAACATAGTTTACGATTTTGTGAAATTGTATTTTAAAATACAGGGTGCCCCAAATACTAAATATAGGCCGTAGTCTGAATTATTTAAGAACATATTTACTGTGAGAACCCTTTATAACGTCATTCGTTATAACGAAAAAATTTTGTTGGTTTATTTTAAAGCCCATACATTGATACATTCTTTACGGCGCAACAGCCATTCTTTATTACGAAGAAATTTGTTTATATTTAATACTGGAATGACGAAGAGAACCAGGCAAAATTAACTGACTCTGCAAGTATTTAAAACAACAAAGCATATATTTTTTATCATTATTAATAATAAATGATTTCCTTACGGGATACATTGAGTTCTTGTATAAATATTTAAAGTATATATTGTTTTAATTTTGCCACTTTTCTTATTCACTGCATTCCCTCTTCGGATTCTGCCATCAACTTCTCTATAGCCTCTTCCGCTCTTGATACAGAGCGAAAACAAAAACTTGTTGGAAAATGTTTCGTGTAATTTGACATATACTTTGGAAACTTCAAAAGTCCGGGAAAATAAAACTGCACATTACAGGCCCTTTTGAAAAAAATAAATTATATTAATCTAAGATTTTAATATTAAAAAAAAAAAGTGGTTTGAAAACTAGCTTTATTTAAGAACTAATTTTGTTTAAGATGTGGAATTGTTTTATTTTTAAACAAAATAAAAAAATGTTAAACAAAGCAATCTAATGTTTATCGACTTAGAGTTACTTTTCATACTCTAATTAAATGATTACATTTTGATGAATTTATATTATTTTTTCCAAAGGGCCTGTAATGTGAAGTATTATTTTCCCGGACTTTTGAAGTTTCCAAAGTATGTATATGTCAAATTACAGGAAACAGTTTCCAACAAGTATTTATTTTCGAATTTTTGAATGTAAATCGAAATTTCGAATTGCAAATCGAAGTTACGATATACAACTCGAAATTAAAAAACAAATAATACTTTTGGCCCTTCTCTGCGTATTCATAAATTGTAAATAAATAATTGCTTTTTCATAAAAATTTTAGCAATTGAATAGACTTCTTACAGTCAATCTGACGATTAAAAGTAAACTTGTCTATTTGATAGAGTAGGCGTTACATGTTGAATAATAATTTAGGAAAAAAACACTAGGTTTCAAAAGTGTTTAATTGTCCACTACAATTGTTTCGCCATCTTCAGGTGGAAGAATATTACAAAGATCGATAACAGTTTGTGCTTATATACTAAGAGTAGATGAAAAAGAAACTAGGGTAAGGGGTGTACCAAGATTTGAAATTCAGGTTTAACAGAGGAGAGTTGTTGGTTTCTATTTGGTTGTCAAGAATTATATTTAAATTAGTGAATTTATTTATAAACATGCTTTCCATTAGATTTAGTTTAACACCTTTGTTTAACGTACTTAATATTTTAAATTGTCAATTGAATTGATGGTTTTCCGTCAACAGATATTCAGCATAGGTGGAGTCAGTTTTTTTCATTTTGTAGCTTCTTAGATGTTCATTTATCCGTTGTTTAAAGGGTCTCCCAGTTTGTCCGATGTAAACTTTTTTACAATTTCCACATTTTCATAGGTACACTCCTGATTTGTGTTTTATCAGTTTTGTCTTTGCCGTTTTTGATAAAATTAGAAATACTATTATTTGTTTTGAAAAAAGCTGCGATCATTGACTTTTTTAATAATTTATTAATATTTTGTGAAATTTGACCCATATGACTAAGCGAACGAAAAGCGTTATTTTCTTTTATCTTGTTTATTGGATAAATTACTTATCGTTCTTGGTTTGTGTTCCACTAATTTTAAAATATAGTATAATTGATATTTGTTTTAAAATTATATATTTTTTTCTGATTATCATTCAAAAGACCCTTTCTGTTTAATTTCACTTTTACGTTTATGTAGTTTTAATAGGGATGATGAGTAGGTATTCAATAAAAAGCGAATTTGTTAATATACATAGAGTGTTATTGTTTATTTTACATAAAAATTTACAAAAATGGCAACTACAGGAACTTAACTCACATTTCCTGAATACGTGTGGATAAAGTATTTGTAAATGGCACCATACATTCATCTATTACATCTGTACAAAATACACGAACATTATTATTCATTAAATCGTTGTTGTTCGGCTGAGTTTTTTGTTTACTTAAATTTCAACTTTCATTATTACCAAAAGTTGATATAAGAACGTGGCTCAGTCGTGTGTATCTATTTTTCCGATTCATACCAATCCAAAATCTGTGTGTACTACATCGTAGTTGTTTGGTTTATCACTAGATGCCGTGTTAAGTTCTACTAAAGTGTCTATGCTATTTATACTGACCCCTTTTAGAATCTTTTGTGCTGCTAAACTAGTAAAATTAAAGCTTAAGTCAGTCAAGCTGGGAAACTCTTGTTCCTGACTAAGTTCTCTAGTGAATCCTTTGTCCCTGTAGTCCTGTATCTTACAACTAATGTTAGGTTCTGATCCTAGTATATTTTTCTCCATGCAATTATTGGCATGCGTACTTTTAGATTCAGACATATTCCTTATAAAAACATCGTTGAATGTCGATATATTGTCACAACTCTTCGTGGGGCTTGGAAGGTCACCTGTCGGAATGAAGGAATTACATTTTGGAGATTCCGGATTTGAATTACAAGAATTTTTCTTGTTCGTACTGGACGAGACGTTTTTGATCATGTTGTAGTAGCTGAGACTTTCTTTAGGGGAGAGTTGTAAAGATAGTTTCCTGTTATTGTTCATTGCCTCGTTTTTGACATCAGATTTCCATTGGTCGGAACTTATGACAAGATCTTTGGAGTTGTTTAAACTATTAGAAATGTCGTCTTTCGTTTGTAAGGAGTTCGTGTTTTTGACAAACGTCCTTTTAGATTTGTCTTGTTCTTGCTCTTCAGCTTCAGACGCGTTTTGAGACTGAGTGGTCTTTGTGTTGAGGTCTTTTTCACTGATGATGACCAAATTTGAATCATTATTTTGACCGTTCTCGAACGTGATTACCGACCGAGGGAGGTTTTCAGATGAGTTCAAAGGGTTGAAAGGTTGAAGAGATGGAAATGGAAAGTATTGACCACGACAATATCATTTTTCTTCTTTTGTGTTATCTTATCTTACGACCTTAAGCTATAAAGAAAATCATACTTGATTAAAATTAGGTTGAATTTAGGTATAACAAATTATGCTTCCCTTGGTGACTTTAACAAAGAAATGCTTTTATTGGATTTCTTACAATCATAAAGTTATTGTAGGAAAAGATAACACTAACGAAGTGAGTGTTGTCGTCGTTTAAATCTTTTAGCTCTATCCCCTCAATCTACACCCCTTTGCTCCCACGTAACTTTAATACAAGATTGTCTGCATTAACCCCCTTCGGCCCCTCTTCACTCCTTCGATTGACCAAAGTTAAATTTATGTATAATTCCATGCTAAATTTCCAACTCCACATGAGTACCCCCAATTAACAATGTTTGAACAGTGTTTTGTAAAGTCACTGCCACCATCCTACTACTCGTTTTTTCCCCTAAACCGTGCTAGGATTCATGATATAAACGTCTATAAAATGATGTATTTTATTAATAAATGGGTACGCTATTTTTACACAAATTAAGGCTTTCACGGCTATCACACTAAAATACGTATTCCAGAAATTTAGCGATCATTTTTAGATAAGATTAAGAAGAATCTTAACAAAGCATCTATTTTTATTTTTTCTATACCTATAGCAAGTTTCGTACAACATTTTACTATATACATTAAATTAATTGTACTATATATTTTAATTTTAATGTACCTACTGAAAAGAACCTCTTTGACCATATTTCATTTAATTAAAGCATTTCCTTTTTAAGCTGTGCACCATTTTAATCAAAAAAGAAACATTTAATTCTGTTTCAAGTTATTTTTTATGATAAATACGTATATTATACAATGATTTGATAATTTCGTAAACAGTTTGGCAACGTTGTTCTGCCCACGCGAGCATTCTGTGTGGAGTTTTGATGTTGGTAATCCCTTCTACTTTATGTTTGCCGGCTTGATCTTGCAGGCCTCGTGGTTTCAGTATTGCGAGAAGTATCGGTCCGGTGTAAAGAAGTGTTTGTTTGTTAGTGTCGTTATCACAAATAGAAGAAGGTTATTATGAAATAATAAATAATGGTAAGTTTTTTATTTAACCAACAATTAGACTATATTTACAAGACAATATTGCACATAGTAGACATCATGTCAAAGCATTGTTGTTGAATGGTACCTTGTTATTATGTAGGTACTTAATAATAATTACAGGCATATAAATAACGATTTGTGACATTATTCTCTATGTATCTAGGAAACTTAACAATGTTTTTTAACATTCAGTAAACGTTATTGCTTATTAAAATTAAACTAGGTAGGTATTCGTAATAAAATGATACCAGTGCTCGTTGAAATTACATATGCAGGTATAATAGGTATATATTATACACATAATATTAAAGTATTTTTGATTTTTTACTTTAGATTTTATAAATTTGATGTTTGTTTATAAGCAGAACTTATTCTTAGGAATATTTACGAAATTATCATAGCTAATAAAAAAAGCTTTGTTTAGAGACGTTGCCAAATTTGTTCGATATGTTTTTTATCGTAGCTACATGTTTTTCCTTTAACAATAAGTATTAGAAGCAAAATCAAAGGAGTAAAAAGCAGGCACATGAACAAGTTCACATTCATTCAATTCTAATCGAATGACCTAAAGAACAATTAAATTCTTACAGCATTTTTATATAAATTTCTGATTAAATAGGCAGAACAGAACGTGATAAAAAAAGTCCCTTTTGGTCAAACAATAATTAAATGTTCATTGAAAGTTATTGAAATAAACTATTACAGTTATCAATCAAACTATTATTTTTATAATTGTAGTTGTATTAAGTACATTGTGCCATAAATATGCATAAAATCAAAATTTCTCTTAGCCCTATTGAAAAAGTAAAACATATTTTCCATCTATCCTAGTTTAAACGGGGTCGTAGATTTTATTTAAAGTTAATTGTTGGATTTTTTTGTTTAAAATATTATCCACTATATTAGAAGAATTACCATTATTATATGCTATAGAGTAGATTCTTTTGAGTTGTAAATCATAATGTTCTGAAATTAAGGGTACGTTTGTAAGTCTATGAATAAAACTATAGAAGGCTGCTAATTTGTGTGCCATGGGGTGAAAAGATTTGGCATTTATTATACCATCAGTATGAGTTGGTTTGTCGAAAATAATAAAAGTATGTGTATTCCCTTTGCGTGAAATTGTTAAATCTAGAAAAATTATTGACTTATCTTCTTCTAATTTCAAAATAAATTTGATGTTTGAATGTAAATAATTGATATATTCAAAAAACATATTTATAACTGACTATTTGTACCATTAAAACACACAATTATATCATCTACGTACCTACGTACAATATTCAAACAAGGGATGAAGTTTAATTTAATTTTCTAGATCATCCATAAAAATCTCTGCTAACAGAGGGCTTAACGGGTTACCCATATATACCCTTTATTTAATATTTTCATTTAATTTGTATTTACCCCCACTTCTTTGTCACTTATTTTGTGTATATAAAGCAGATCTTGTAACAATGTTGTTTGTAACTTCATCACCTGATGAAGCATATGAAAGGCGAAACAATTGTTGTGCAATTAAACCAATTTTTGAAACAAGTTTTTTATTTTATTCTTCGATTATGTCGTTTCAACAAGTATCAGCTTCAACCATCACATATTTAAAAGCGTTTAATTCGTAATTGGCCCCCTTTAAAAGTAATTAATTAGCACTTAATTACTGTGTAATCCAAAAAGCTATTTTCAATTTTTAAACAACTGTATAGGTACATTTTAAGTCAGCAAAGTAGTAGGTATATTTAAAAAAATACTTTTCATAAGGGTACTTAATGATCATTTAATAAAAATTTAATTATTATCTGCTTTTTAAATTTTGTTATGTGTACTAAATCGTGAGTAGAAATCGCCTTTATTATTATAATTTTTTTTTACCAAATCAATATTCTAAAATAATACATTTAAATAACGTGAACGTCGTTTTCTTTATCTAGTACCTCCAGGCGATTGATTAGGTTACTTCAATGTCATAGGTAAAAAAAACTGGTTCTATCTCTCCGATGTCTCCTTTTAGCATACAGTTTTATTACAGCTTGTTTGCTTAACTTTTTTGTTTCACGATAAACCAGTATCCTATATTATAGTAACATAGTTTACGATTTTGTGAAATTGTATTTTAAAATACAGGGTGCCCCAAATACTAAATATAGGCCGTAGTCTGAATTATTTAAGAACATATTTACTGTGAGAACCCTTTATAACGTCATTCGTTATAACGAAAAAATTTTGTTGGTTTATTTTAAAGCCCATACATTGATACATTCTTTACGGCGCAACAGCCATTCTTTATTACGAAGAAATTTGTTTATATTTAATACTGGAATGACGAAGAGAACCAGGCAAAATTAACTGACTCTGCAAGTATTTAAAACAACAAAGCATATATTTTTTATCATTATTAATAATAAATGATTTCCTTACGGGATACATTGAGTTCTTGTATAAATATTTAAAGTATATATTGTTTTAATTTTGCCACTTTTCTTATTCACTGCATTCCCTCTTCGGATTCTGCCATCAACTTCTCTATAGCCTCTTCCGCTCTTGATACAGAGCGAAAACAAAAACTTGTTGGAAAATGTTTCGTGTAATTTGACATATACTTTGGAAACTTCAAAAGTCCGGGAAAATAAAACTGCACATTACAGGCCCTTTTGAAAAAAATAAATTATATTAATCTAAGATTTTAATATTAAAAAAAAAAAGTGGTTTGAAAACTAGCTTTATTTAAGAACTAATTTTGTTTAAGATGTGGAATTGTTTTATTTTTAAACAAAATAAAAAAATGTTAAACAAAGCAATCTAATGTTTATCGACTTAGAGTTACTTTTCATACTCTAATTAAATGATTACATTTTGATGAATTTATATTATTTTTTCCAAAGGGCCTGTAATGTGAAGTATTATTTTCCCGGACTTTTGAAGTTTCCAAAGTATGTATATGTCAAATTACAGGAAACAGTTTCCAACAAGTATTTATTTTCGAATTTTTGAATGTAAATCGAAATTTCGAATTGCAAATCGAAGTTACGATATACAACTCGAAATTAAAAAACAAATAATACTTTTGGCCCTTCTCTGCGTATTCATAAATTGTAAATAAATAATTGCTTTTTCATAAAAATTTTAGCAATTGAATAGACTTCTTACAGTCAATCTGACGATTAAAAGTAAACTTGTCTATTTGATAGAGTAGGCGTTACATGTTGAATAATAATTTAGGAAAAAAACACTAGGTTTCAAAAGTGTTTAATTGTCCACTACAATTGTTTCGCCATCTTCAGGTGGAAGAATATTACAAAGATCGATAACAGTTTGTGCTTATATACTAAGAGTAGATGAAAAAGAAACTAGGGTAAGGGGTGTACCAAGATTTGAAATTCAGGTTTAACAGAGGAGAGTTGTTGGTTTCTATTTGGTTGTTAAGAATTATATTTAAATTAGTGAATTTATTTATAAACATGCTTTCCATTAGATTTAGTTTAACACCTTTGTTTAACGTACTTAATATTTTAAATTGTCAATTGAATTGATGGTTTTCCGTCAACAGATATTCAGCATAGGTGGAGTCAGTTTTTTTCATTTTGTAGCTTCTTAGATGTTCATTTATCCGTTGTTTAAAGGGTCTCCCAGTTTGTCCGATGTAAACTTTTTTACAATTTCCACATTTTCATAGGTACACTCCTGATTTGTGTTTTATCAGTTTTGTCTTTGCCGTTTTTGATAAAATTAGAAATACTATTATTTGTTTTGAAAAAAGCTGCGATCATTGACTTTTTTAATAATTTATTAATATTTTGTGAAATTTGACCCATATGACTAAGCGAACGAAAAGCGTTATTTTCTTTTATCTTGTTTATTGGATAAATTACTTATCGTTCTTGGTTTGTGTTCCACTAATTTTAAAATATAGTATAATTGATATTTGTTTTAAAATTATATATTTTTTTCTGATTATCATTCAAAAGACCCTTTCTGTTTAATTTCACTTTTACGTTTATGTAGTTTTAATAGGGATGATGAGTAGGTATTCAATAAAAAGCGAATTTGTTAATATACATAGAGTGTTATTGTTTATTTTACATAAAAATTTACAAAAATGGCAACTACAGGAACTTAACTCACATTTCCTGAATACGTGTGGATAAAGTATTTGTAAATGGCACCATACATTCATCTATTACATCTGTACAAAATACACGAACATTATTATTCATTAAATCGTTGTTGTTCGGCTGAGTTTTTTGTTTACTTAAATTTCAACTTTCATTATTACCAAAAGTTGATATAAGAACGTGGCTCAGTCGTGTGTATCTATTTTTCCGATTCATACCAATCCAAAATCTGTGTGTACTACATCGTAGTTGTTTGGTTTATCACTAGATGCCGTGTTGAGTTCTACTAAAGTGTCTATGCTATTTATACTGACCCCTTTTAGAATCTTTTGTGCTGCTAAACTAGTAAAATTAAAGCTTAAGTCAGTCAAGCTGGGAAACTCTTGTTCCTGACTAAGTTCTCTAGTGAATCCTTTGTCCCTGTAGTCCTGTATCTTACAACTAATGTTAGGTTCTGATCCTAGTATATTTTTCTCCATGCAATTATTGGCATGCGTACTTTTAGATTCAGACATATTCCTTATAAAAACATCGTTGAATGTCGATATATTGTCACAACTCTTCGTGGGGCTTGGAAGGTCACCTGTCGGAATGAAGGAATTACATTTTGGAGATTCCGGATTTGAATTACAAGAATTTTTCTTGTTCGTACTGGACGAGACGTTTTTGATCATGTTGTAGTAGCTGAGACTTTCTTTAGGGGAGAGTTGTAAAGATAGTTTCCTGTTATTGTTCATTGCCTCGTTTTTGACATCAGATTTCCATTGGTCGGAACTTATGACAAGATCTTTGGAGTTGTTTAAACTATTAGAAATGTCGTCTTTTGTTTGTAAGGAGTTCGTGTTTTTGACAAACGTCCTTTTAGATTTGTCTTGTTCTTGCTCTTCAGCTTCAGACGCGTTTTGAGACTGAGTGGTCTTTGTGTTGAGGTCTTTTTCACTGATGATGACCAAATTTGAATCATTATTTTGACCGTTCTCGAACGTGATTACCGACCTCACTGGTGAATTTTGGACATATATTTTTGCGTTAGTTCCATTGCCACTGTTAATGGTCGCGGTTGTTGTGGCGTTACTTCCTGATTTAGTATTTCCGGTTAGTTGATTGGTTGTAACTTGTAATGTAAATGAATTACTTTGTGTTAGTTTGGTTTTATGTTCTGGTGTTCTTTTAGGTGTAGATTCCTTGCTTTTGGTTGATGTTTTTCTGGAAGGGTGAAGTGGGGTGCTTGTGTTTTTCTTGATAACTGTTCGATTTGATTCTAAACTGGAAGGACCGCTGGTTAGGGAGCTTCCTGTTCTTTCGCTCTTCTGCGATTCTATACTGGAAGGTCCACTGTTGTCAACACTGACAGAGCTCTTCGTGTCTGAACTCTTTGCCTGTAAATGGAACTTGTCGTAGTCATTTTCGTCTTTTGATCCATCAAGTGCATCGTGTCTTTGTAATGTTCGTGAATTCTTTCTAACGTGACTAGTTTTGATCGATTCTGCACTAGACGCTTTGGTGACGTCAATTATGCTTTCGTTTGTGTGTTTTTGACCGTCTGATATATCGGTGGCTGAATTTCCGTTAACTGGGGTGAACGTTTTTGGTGATAAACTTGATCGACTGTTTTTGCGAATGGTTCTTAGAGTTGGAACTTTCAGTCCATTTTGAGACAGAAGTGTGGATGTTCGGGAAGGACTGCTTTGTTTAGGGGAATGGTCTCTTGATCCAGGGAACGAGCCAATTCCTTCTGAATCGTTTGGTATATGACGATGTCTTCGAGGTAAAGTTGCGGATCTACTAAAGCTCAAGTCTGAACTGGGCATCTTGTAAGTGTCAGTTAGCAAAGTATCCTAAAACATGAAATAGAATTGTAAAATATAATAAAAGATATTTAAAACGAGAAATACATTTTTTCCAAAAGACGTTTGGGTTCCTACACAATGCAGATGGATCGTTTTTGAGTTGAACCATTCTGTTGGTGGGAATTGGGCGTTTAAAGAATTCATCTGACTATGAGACCTCTTCGAGCGGCGGAAAATTCTTGAGATTAGAGATTGCTTCTCTGGAAAATTGAGTAGAATGAAATATTTTTTTATAACATTATAGAGGTATGTTTGTTTCTTACTCGGTGTTTGAGCGGAATCACTACTACTGTTAGGGTAATCAGTACTGCTTCCACTATCTGTACAATTTCTTGCAATAGTACGCGTCGAAGCAGATCTTCGCAATCTCCTAGATGAACTCCAAAGTCTGAACGAATTCCTTCGGTCGGGACTTTTTTGGATGGGAAAAGATGCCGATCTTCGCTTGTTTGTTTGAGGATAAATAACCTTGTCACTGGAATTTCCTACAAAAACAAAAAGCAAATCATTCTTGAGCTGTATAAAGTGGGTTTTCAAATACTACCTCCACATATAACGTCGGCTAAATTAGTTTGGATGCATTGATGGGTCACGTCTCCATCCCTTATGGTAGCTATTTCACCGTGGACATAAATAAGGGCTTCTTCATTGGACATTAATATTTGTTTTCCATTTATTCCCTCTGTGGTCTTCTTCCTTCCATGGGAATGACTTCTGGACCTGCGTCTTCTGCAAAAGGGCAACAAATGTGAAATTAAAACGTCATAGTAGGTTTATGTGTATATTTTTGTAACCATTATTGATGACAAAGTTTAGACTTTCTTCATTAGGGGAAAGTTGTTTGATACTTACTCTGGAGTTACGATGAAGTAACCCTTGGATGTGTTGTATAGTTTTCGTTCGGCCATGAGCTGAACTAGAGTGTCATAAATCATTTCTTCTGTGGGTGGAGACACATGTGGAAAAGCTAATATCAAACATTCTCTGATCGATTCCAATCCTGCTGGGCGTCCTTGGCTGGAAAGTCGTAAAACGACAGAGCAAACAGCTTCCGTTAATGGAGTCCATTGCGTTTGTGTTACTTTGCTGACTTGAAAATCCTCAATGTCCTCTGAACAAACGAAACAACATAGTTTAGCACATTTCTGGCTTTGGCGTTTATTACATACATATATAACAAACTAAAGAAACGAAGTTAAAGCACAATCTGTGAAGTGCTACAAGGATTTAAAGATTTCCGTGCAGGGAATTGTTAGGGATATGTGATGATAATTAGTTAGTGATACTATATTATCATCCCTTAAACTTTTGGAATTTTGGACATTTTATTCAACTGGATTAACCATTTTAAAGTATGTTGGAAATTTTTCTAATAAGTTTTCACCTAATATTGGCACGAGTTGTGGAAATGGCTAGCTCAATACATATTTTAAGAATTACCTTGTTATGTTTTTCATTTTGATGTTACTTATGACTTACCAAGCCCCACTATTTGATAACCAGCTGGTGGTTGAAGCACCCTTCGAGCCCATGCGGATCGCAGAACTTCTAAGGCACAAGGATCTGAGCCAACCAAAAGGGCTCCAGGACTAACATATCCTTTATAGGTCAAGCCCTTTACAGCTCCTTGTAGTGCGTGGTTCCACCAACAAACGGAATTAGCTGCCAGAAGACCCTAATTAATAGAAAAGTTATTAATTCCTAGTAAAGCCTTTTCACTGCCTAAAACTTAAATGGTTTTTTAGGATATGAAAATTTAACCTGTTTCTCATGAAGATGGTTGATGAAACGAAATATCTGTAGATGTAAAATTAAAATATTAGTACTCAGTTTTTTAATTGTATTGTACGTAATACTAATATTATTTTCTTTTCAGGCACTTTTGGCACAATATCTACAGTGCACCTCATCGCTGAGATATGTAAGTCGATTCCTATTACTGTTTATTTATCGTATTTTCAATTAGACCAAAAAACTCTGATGGTTTTTGGCTTTATTAATGTGTTTCATCACGTTTTCACTACGCAATCTCTAATATTTTCATTTATTTAAACATTCATTATCGTTGGTTCAACACATCGCAAATAGAAGAGAATATAAACTATTTTAACCTTTGTACGAAAATTTCAATTTTAATTTTGTTTATTTTTAGATGTATGTATTAAAAATTTTTCTTGTTTACGTTCAAAATTTATTTTCTAATTTACCTGAAAAAGAAGGTAACCACTTTCATACATCCAGAAATCGCCAGGGTCACTCTGGCAGCCCTCCTTCCTCATAATAATTGCCAAACAATGGCAAAGCATTAGTCGGCACTCGGATTCTTTGGAAGTCATAGTTTTAAGTAATCATTCTGAAACAAAAAAGATAAAATTCGAGTATCGTTCTCCCTTTCATTTTGCTCTAATGAAATTATCACCTATGTATTTTATAGACGAATTTGTTAAAAAAAAAAAACCGAATAAGCAGATTTTCACAAAACCTTACTGAATATGAATATGTTTCGCCAAACATTGTTTACATTAGACATTTGAGTATTTACTACTGTAGCAAATACTCAAATATGTGAGTACGGTGCTTTTCTTTTCTTGATTATGGATTTTCAGTATTCAGATTAATCAGGCACTCCTAATGAACATTGTTATCATCACCTACAGTTTTCATCCCTGTTAAGTAGGGGACTTTAAATTAACATCAACTACAAAAATCTATGTATAATCTCAATATGATCCTGTTAGAAAGCATTTTGTAATTTACAATAAGTGACATTTAGAAAAATTGAATATTGAGATACTAATCCATTAAATTATTCATCAAAATCTACAAGATAATTGTTATTTAGTATCTTAAACACGTACTAACAAAAATTGCTTACCACCATTATTATTCCTTAACATAGCGAACTAAAAGTCTAAACAAATGTTTTTCTGTGTCCATCAATCCTTTTAACAAAATTTATTATCTAGTACTTAATTGACGACCCGAAGAACTCACAATTTTTGACAAAACGTTAGTGATCTAAGCAAGTACCTATTAAGATCCTGTTTAACTCGTCATAAACATAATCATCAAAATCTCTAACAGAATATTTTTGAAATACCAAAAAATTGTAATATTTACCTACATAAGCACACAGGATTGGTTTTCTTCAATGAATTGCACAATACTATTAACAATAATTATTGTATACCTACAATACCTACAGCTAGTAGTAAAGACAGGTCTGACTCCTATCAATTTGAATAATCCGTGCAATGAATGTGTTATTAGGGGTACATTAAGCATTTTAGGCTATAACATTAATTGAACAATGAATGAATATTTTATTACAGCCTTCGTTAATATTTTAATTACGTAACGACTTACATGCCGTGCTTACGCAAAATTTAAATTACATACGCTAATGGTAGCTTAACTATCGTCTAGACGCAGATTTGGCTTCCGGATAAGACACCTCGTCATGAACCATTTACTTAATATATGGGTATGCAAAGGGTGCGCAAATTTGGACGTGTTGATGGGATAATTCGATAATTATAACACTTAATATTCAATAAAACAGGTATCATTTGATGCTATACGAAATTTTAATTATTAAACTACATACTGTAGAACAAAACAAATGAAGCATTAAAGGGTTTGAATTACTTATAAGAATAAAAATTGGGGGTACAAACAGTTTTCCCTTTAAAGAATTAATGTCAATTTTCAATAACAAAAGGGTTAGACGTTGGTGAGTAGCGCGTTCCCTGGCCCCTACATTTTCATGAATAAGCTCAAAAAGTGATATTTTTATTTCTCAAAAGTGGAAGGTTTTTGTCCTCTCCCCATCGGGGAAGCTTTTCTCATCCTTCTGTTTCCCGCCTATAAAATAATAATTACTTTTGGCATTAAAATAACAAAATAGTTTTTGGGGACCTCCGAACCTCCTTTCACCAAAGGGTAACTTTTTCCATCTCTTCCTCTTCGATTCATTCTTTTCCATGTCAGCCGTGCCATTACATACTAACTAAAGCAACCTCTTTACTTTGTTTCTTTTTTCAAGTTGTACCCTTTAAGTTTTCTTCAGCGTCCACAATTATATTATAAAAAATAATTGATTTTATTAATGACCGGTTAGTTTTCTAATTAGCTAATCTGAATTTAATTAATTAATTATTAACTTGCGTACATTTACCTAAATGTTATGGGCCCTCTAAATTATAACTTAAGGGCACAATCCATTTATTTTATTGACAACAAAATTTGATTAAATAAAAACTGGACAGTCTAAGATGAGATTCTGAGATAAATTACTCTCTAGAAACTGTTCAACAGCCGTCACTCAAGATCAAAGCGTCAGATTAGCAGTCAAATAGATGAACCTTTTGACAAGGAAACTACCAGGTGGACTGGTAATGTTCAATTTTTACTTAAAACGGGAAGGGATTTTTGTTTAAATTAAAATCCAATTCGAAGGCCATTAAATTTTTTGTGAAAACAAAGAATTGTCAATTTGGTTTAAAGTGACCAAAAAAAGTAAAGGGGTTTTATTGACTCTTTTTTTATTTAAATTATTGCTTTAAAAATGGTTGGATTTTTTTTTAATTTTCATTCTACCAAATTTCGTTGAAAAAAAAATAAGTGGATGACTTTCCAAAAAAGTTAAAGAAAAAAAATTGGGTTTGTGTAAAATTTTTTTAGAATTTTTTAAATTTTACTCCCCAAAATTTACAAATTTAGAAACGATTTCCCCTGTTTTTAATTGGAAAACGACGACAAACAAAAAACCCTTAAATTTTTTAAACATAAGACATTACGTATAAATTAATTTATAGCAATTTTCATTCATGTTTTCCCTCTTGATAAATTATTTTTATAATATTTTTAAAAGGTTTTAAATTTATCCATAGGCGTAGTTACTGATTATGTATAAAATATTGGCGTTATATTCGTCATTAGATAGCAGGTCCGACGGAAGCCTTTTTGGGTGTATTTATAGTAAACCCTACATACGAAAAACTTCCCTTTGTGGAATTCCACGTTCGAATTATATATTATATTATATAATGTTTATATGGCGCATGCTGCATGCTCGACTTTATTCCTTCGATTGTTTTGCACTGAAAGGGGTTTTTTTCTCCAAAATTCTTCCGAAGAACTGTTTTTCATAAAGATGGGAAATAAAATTGTTTTAATCGTTTAAATTAAAAACAAAAAATGCACTGCTTATTTGAGCAGTAATAATATGCTTATTACGTACGTCATCAAACAAATAAAAAATTCTTATTCCTTTAAATTATAACATTTAATTCAGTTAAATGCAAAATTGAAGTAAATTCCTGTAAGAACTAATGTTCCACAATTTTAAATGTTAGTTGTATTGTAATTATATTATATTAATAATATCTATGCATGTATGATATAAGTAAAGTCTCCTACTTGTTTTGTTTGATAAATGTTTTTGGTATTACTTATTTATTCTATTTTTTTTTTTAATAAATTTCAGTCACAGGCGAGATTATTGTAGGATTCCTTTATTTCTTTATATCTGCTTTATTTTTTTTAACTCGTAAAACCTAAAGAGGGTTAAATTTCATTATGGGCAAAACCTTTATTTTGCAACTTTGTTTCGGACATTAAGGATGAGTTTCGGTCAATACTCCTAAAAACGCCCCCGTTATAAAGTCAAAGCTCAGATTAGCTTGTCTAAGAGATGAACCTATTAGGCTAATTACATTACCTACCAGTGTTTAATTTAATTCTTAGTCTTAAAAGGAAGGGGTATTTTGTTTAATTTAAAATACAACCAATTTCGTTTAATGGTCCACTTAATATTTTATTGGAAATCTTCAATTGTAATTGTCGAATACTGTACGCATTTTTTTTAAAAATGAAAACGCTTCAATAGAGAAAGTAACGGTAGATATTTCTCCATTAACTCATTCATTTTATCGATTCAAATTATTGCTTTAAAAGCTTCTTTACCTAGTAGTTTTTCTTAATTATCATTCTACCATTTTCTTTTAGAATTAAAAAATAAGTAGGATGACTTTAACCATAATAAGAACTTAAACGAATTAGTACTACAAATGTAAAGGCTTTGTAGTTAAAATTTTCTGGAATTATATATTTCTTTGGAATTATTACTCCAGAACTCGAAACATCTATCACAATTGTGTTGATTAGATAGAAATATTCCCCAGTCTTTCTTAAGGTTGGATAAGTTCTCACGATGTCTATTTGACAAACAAATACACCATTGCAAATTATTGCTAAACATAATATCTTATGTATACTTAATTTAAACAATTGGATGGTAAGTGGTGGCTTATGTATTTCCATCGTTGTTTTAGTACAATTATTTCTATAATATTTAGTATAGGTAATTAATTTAATTAATAAACAGGTACATGAGTACCTCAATGAAAGCTTGGTGCAACCTACAGAAGCATTTCACTCAGCTTTTAGATGTCGTAACTTAGATGGTCATTAATTCAATCATAATATTTGCCCAAGCTTTTGGATTATTATCTTAACAACTATAAACTGAAGATACGTGTACTTACATAAGTATGTCATAAGTCATGGGCCGGTTATTATCAGAATTACCGTTATTTTTATTTAAAATTTACAATCCTTGATTGTTTGATTACAACATATCATGGAATATGTACCTTCTCTTCTTAAGCCCTGACATATTTCACATACGATATCAATTTATTAATTGAATTATTGCCGCAATGACTCAATCAAAGAAGATCTATTACTGAAAATCGTTATCAGCGTGCATGGACGATTTTGCTTTCGAATGAGCGTGTGAACTTTACAAAACCCTCCCTGAAGATAGCTCTATTATGCCAAATATTCATATTTCTGCCACCCTTCTTTTTTGTAGTCAATTTTACTTTGTTTTTCTGTTTAATACAGTTTATGGTTAGTTTAGGTTGCCCCGATTTGAAATCAAAACTTAAGATACGTTGGCAGCATTGAAATATTGATAGCCAACTGTATAAAGGCACGAGGTACAATTTTACCCATATTTTACAGAGAGATTTCTTTATTATTATTGTTATGACATATATTCATAATTGTTGCAAGGTCAAGTTGGATGAGACAGAGAATTCGTATAGGTCATAGCTTTAGACTGGAATCAGAATTACCAACATTTTTATTTTAATTTTTTATCAGTCAGTATTGGTTGATTACAACATATATACCTCTGCAGCAGGCACCTTCTCTCATTAATTAGGCACCGACAAACTTCAGATGAGTTATCCTTTCCTTAGTTACATTATTGACGCAATAACTCAATAAAAAGCAGCTACGATAATATATTACAGTACCTAGGTACTTGTGGCCAAAACGGCATCCGGTTGTTGCCGTGGTAGGATGTGAAATGAAATGTGAAGGTTTACATCTGCATAATGTATTAATACATTACATTATATATGTTGTATGTACCAACATTATGTTATCGTTAAAGTTATAGATTCATGTAACAATTTAGTCTATAAGATATCTATGTATACACCATGTTTGCATTTCATAAATTTTCATGTTCATACATACGTGAGATGAATTGGAACCTTAGGAATACTTAACATACATCACGTTTGAAGAACATTAAATAATTTATTATTATGGCTTCGAAAGCACTTCAAATTCTACATTCTACTATTAAGCATATTGTTTTATATTATAATATGATAGTTTTAAAGGCAGAAACATACCTTTAATGCATTATGACATATATTAATCTAAATTGGTATCAAATATAAATCTTGCGAAAGAAATAATAGTAGTAGATACTTAATTATACTAATTTGTTAAAGTGTAATGTGATATAAATTAGAAATTGATTTATTATCTCCTATTTCTTCCGCGTGTAGGATTCAAACATACTTTTGCAACAATAACTTCTAAAAGTTCATCATGTTCGATTATAACTAACGTGAAGGTGTCGTTTTATTCGTGGACAGTAGTTTTTTCTTTCATTTTATATGCCAAAAGTCTATTTTCACAAGGCTTATTTCCAAACTTACAATTTTATGGACTTCCTACATCCCACACACTTAAATATGCAAAAAGCAAGTGTCCTTTGATGTTTGTAATTTATCGAACGAGTTGTTTATTAAAGTACAGCTGCATTCTGTCTTCCTACTAATACTAATCCATCTTATTTCAAAAAGATAAAACGATAAACAAGACATGTATGTGAACTTTAACGACATTTTTTGCAATACTATGCGGAAATTTACGATACACTCAGAGAAACATAACTATTTATAAAAAGTTGTAGATTTTATTAATAGGTAAATTAGCAATGTATCCTGTATAAAAATTAATGTAATTTTTGATTTTAAAGATGATAGATTTCAGGACGGACAGGAAGTGTAGTCTTGTTTTTGTCTAATAAACCTGACAGATTCTACATTTTGTCCTAATAACAATGACTTTAATATACACAACGAGAAAAAGTTTAAATAGACCATAGAAACAAGTAGGGGAGTATGTGACAGTAACAGGGTAATTCTTGATATCTTATACACCAGGTCGATTAAACATATTTCCCACTGGTATAGAAGAGAAAATGCCACACATATGAACAGTATATCGCCATAAAATGGATATGTCACAACTAATTGTAATATAATCTATTGAAATTAAAAGGTTAATCAATATTTCTATTAATATTCAGCTAACAAACAGGAAATAATGCATAATTATTTCTTATTAATAGATACTATATGTGACACACAAGGATGGTTTCGCCATTCTTTGTGGAACGTTATACGGTTTAATCGATCTTCACGGTGTTTTTTGTTCATTTTAATTTACATGTACATCCTCAATATATCAATTGACCTTTCATACAAAACATATCTTCCTGTAGATGCTATTACTTTTACTGCTTATGGTTAGTTAGTGCAGTAACATTTTTTGTTTTCGTTGATTTCACTTTCTAAATCAATTTCAAAATATTTCCTTAAATTTTTTAATTGGATACATTTATTTAATAACAAATAATAAACAACTAACAAACAATTGTTTCTAGAATTAAAAAGGATTTTTATATTTTTTTGCCAGTATATCGTTTTAACTTAGAAATTTAAAATGAAACATTATTTCAACTTTGCTAAATTATTTTCTGTTATAATTAAAGTAAAAAAATTCTGGGTTAATTATGCAGGTAGCTTTATACAATATTACTGTATTGTTGGTTGTATACGTTTGATCATCGTAACGTACACTTAACTGTAAAATTTGTTAAGTATTGTAATAAAAAAAATATATACAATCACAATCAAAATTGTTCAAAAAGAACCATCTCTAGAATAATTTAAATCATAGGATAAACTTTCTGTAAAGAAACTCGTCATTAGATCAACATTACTTGAACTTTACTTATTTGCCTGCTCTTTGTAGGTAGTTTACGTTTTGAATAATATGTAGAATGGGTAGAAAAAGAAAACGTGATGTCGGTTTTTAACGAAATTAAATGACAGAAAAACATAAAAAACAAAATCTTTGATTTTTTGTTTGGGGGTTGTTCATAAAATACGTTATCAAAAAGAGGGGTTGAGGCAGTGGCGGATTTACACATTTGCCGCCCGTAGGCTATTCAATATTTGCCGCCCCTACTGACACCTGCAATTCCATACCTACCCTAATTCACAATCAAATTTTTTATGATTGTATTATATTTTTATAAGACTAATCAACAAATATTGATACGAATTCATTATTAGGATTAAAAATGAAACGAATGTTAAGAAGAACTTTCGTTGAATGGATATTTACAGCTTTTATTCATTACAATATTATCATTAGATATTGTTTTTTTTAATTATCATCATTCTTAGAAATGTATAATATTGATGAAATTCTGTGCAACAATAAAATGCAATTTTTTACGTAAATTAATTAAATTTTTATTCTACACTCAAACAGGTTGTTAATATCATCAGAAATATCAATAGAAAAGTATTAATTTTCCACATATATATCTATAAATATAATATTTGTTATTGTTATTTTTAAGCAATTTTTTTTCGGATCCCATTTCTCTTCGAATAGATATATTTAAGTGGTAAAACATATTACACATTAATTGAATAGTGTGGGTGGACCTACCTAAAGAAAAAATTATGGCAATAATTAATTTAAAAAATAGGTAAAAATACTAAATTTAAAATGTTATACTTAAACGCTATTGGAATATTTTAAAAATTCAAAATCACAATAGTATATTTTATAAATAAGCGTTTAGTAATTTTTCATATACAGACGTTAGTGTATAGCACTAAAATATTGTAATTTTTGGATTTTTTGAGCCTCGTTTTTTTCCGTGTATAAGATAATAATTTTTTTTAATTTCTGTAAGACAAAAAAATTTTTGAGCAGTTTGCCACCTCCTAAAATCTGCCGCCCTAGGCTCTAGCCTATTCAGCCTGCTGGTGGTAAATCCGCGACTGGGTTGAGGGATATTGTCAGCGTGACAAAATATGACTGGTAGAAGAAAAGAGTTTTAAGGAAGTATGGCGATAAAGTGGAGAGAGGAATAAAAAAGGCGAAAGTTTTTATAGTGTATTTTGTGTACCATCTAATAGTTGTTGGGAAAAAAGCGGAAAAATATTCCTGGAAGCGCAAATAAAGAATTTAGAATACAAGGTCCTTAATTTTCCCATAGGTTTTACTTTGATTGCATACATTAGATCCATTTACTCAACAATTTCTTTATCAATCGGCGACGTTCTTTCCAAAGCTTTTACCTGTAAGTATAAAAATTCGTTACGTATGCATGGCATTCCTTTTGCATATGCATTTTAAAAAGCATGTCCACTACAAAAGTAACAAATTTCACAACGGAGACAAGGCAGCAAGTTATGAGCAAATTATAATGTTGTTTGCGCCCGAACGATACGTTGAGTTGAGAAAAATGCGCGTTTGTCCCCCAATCGCAACCGTGAGTAAATATGTTTGTGACACTGTTTGTTGCTCAAGCGAATCTCAGATTATTCAAAAGCTTAGCATATTTCTGCGGCCCACAGGTTTGGGTGCAGCGCGCCATATTATGCTTGCGAACGGCCTTAGGAGGACGTCCGGTAAAGTACAAAAGTATGTGTATTGGTATGCATGTGCCAAGAACCTACAAAGGCGTTTTTCCTTTTACTCTTTATACTATGTAAGTATAGTATAAGTATCGGTACATAATTGCTAAACCATTTACACCTGCGACTTTAAACAACATGCAAATAAATATAATATTTGGATCAAATCTTATGGTCTGTCAAATTGAAAGCACATAATGCTTAGTGTAATGTGGCATTTAATATGATAGACTGGACAGTAGCGTGGGTCGAATCTGCTTGTTTTGAAATGAAATTGGTTTCTAATTGCAAAACGTTGCTCTATAATACATTTGACAAGAATTGTTTCAGAAGGTGAAGATTTTTTTATACAGTAAATACCTTGGGCCTGCACAATATCATAAAGAATAATCATAACAATCATCGTCACAAGATCGTCAGTCTTTATGTATATTTTCCTAAAACCAGAACATTCTTTTTCTGCCCCTTTTCACTCCTGTTGATATGTCTCAAACTAGCCCTTAAGGTTTCAAGGAATCCTTAATATGATAGGACCTGTGTGGGAGAGAAACAAGATGAGTGAAAAAATAGTAAAGTCTTAAACGATATTTGTTTAAAAAGTAGGGGTAGGATGAAAATTAGAAAATTTAAAAAATAACCAACGGAGCTAAACTCTAACTTCAAACTTGGTTTAACTTGATTTAACTAAGTAGATTTTTTTGGGGTAATTTTTGTTTTTTTTTGTGGTAAAACTACACAATTGAGATTGCATCAATCACTCTCTTTTTTACTTGTCCTCATAGACTTAGATATAATAGATTAGACTTCCATGGTGCCTCTATTGTTCTCAATATAAATTTCATATTTACAATTTCTTTTAAAGAATATTATTTTAAAACCCTTGGTAACTATCGTTGGAGCCTAAGACGATATCCAAGTAAGGACAATTCTTTTTTGAGTTCCCTTTAAAATTTTAAAACAAATATTTTTGTATTATTGAAGCAGAAGTTTTTCAATCGAACGATAAGTTCTAGTTTTCTAAAGAGAAACTTCATGTGCACTTAGCGACCATCGTTGTCACAATGTTGTTGGTCTTTACAATTCCTCAACACTAGCACATCCCATAGCCCCCCATACTCTTTCCAAATAACAATCAAGATCTTATTATCACCCTTTTCACCACTGTTGCTGCTCTAATTTGTTTCAATGTATCAAAAGGCTCCATTCTTTAACTTCTCGTAATTTTTTCAAAACTTGAATAGGTACCTCCCATTTCCGTTTTTTTTTTTAAAGGATATTACTTTAATAATCCCAGTAACTATTCTTCATAGACGATATCCAACACGACTGAGTGTGAAGACGATTTCTTTTGGAGTCTCATTTAATATTTTCGAGTAAATATTTGTGGGCTCTTACTAGTTATCATTCGTTTAAAATAACAGGTGATTATGTTAATATTCTATAACATAATAACAGTAAGTAATCAAGGTCTTATTCAGCCTCTCTTTACTCTTGTTGTTGCTTCTAATGTGTTACAAACCGACCCTTAATGCCTCAAGAAGGTCTTACTATGCTCTTTCTCCTTTCCTCATTGACTTATACAGTGCCCTCTGTTACCGTTCTTTGTTTAATACATGTTCCAGTATTAACAAAATTTTCTAAAAAAATATTATTGTGATTTTTGTTGTCATTGTATTTTAACTACGACCTGTTATGATGAAGCTTTTCGAGCCGACGATAAATCCAAATTTTTTAATGAAAAACCTCATACATACTTAGAGACTAAATACTATCATCCTCATAAAGTACATATATATATATCTAATACCCCACACCCCTTAGTATTTGAAAACAACAAACAAGGTCTCATTATGCCTCTTTTAATTTCTGTTACTGGAAATATGCCACAACTTGGTCCTCAATGTTTCAAAAGATCCTTCCACTCTCCCTTATTTTCCTTCCTTATTGACTTCCATAGTGCCCCATTTATAATTCTTGCGTAAATATTACTTTAGGGTTCTTACTGTTTACAGGAGATCAAATACCCTTTAGGTTCTTTAGGGTTCTACTACTATATACCTATCATTGTGGAAGAACCGGAATCTCTTCGAGTTCCAATTTTCTAAAGAAAAACCAAACCACATGTATACTTAGAGACCTCATTAAGTATTCATTATTGATATTGTGATAGTATTATAATAACTCGAATAAATATTTCTTTTTTTATTGTTTAAACGATCTGATAATAATTGTAAATCATTTGTCACAGGATATAGACAGCTGCGGGGTAACAACCGTGCGTTTATGCAAGGCAATATATGGAGGAAATTTTGAATTTTAAATACGTAACTACGATTTCTCCACATTCTACGGAGAGCATCCGTTCGAATGAGCATTAATAAATATTACGGTCGTTGATGCACTATAAATGCAGTTCACGTATCTTCACTTTATTTGCAACTTCTTAGATAGCTACTAAGTAAATGAGACTTATTTAAATGTGTGTCAGGAATGCGATACCTACATAAAATACATTCCGTTCTGTACATAATTAAAACTAAAGCAAATATTATAAGATAGTTAAGACAGTTAAATTACTGTTATAGAAAGATATGAGATAAATAAATAAATAGTAATTAGAGAATTTATAACCGTCCACAAAAATTCTGACGTCCCCTGGGATCTAAAATACACTCGGTTCAGAATTTTCCCTTTGGAGATAAAACTTATAGTAATAAAATAAGTTATGTTTTATATTAAATCAATCAGCCGTGAGATTTTCCGAATACGGAAATAATTGGAAAGTGTTGAATGTTGTGAACGGAACATATCGTAAATATCATTGTGCATTAAACAGCTGGCTGTTCATCCATTTGAGACGATGTTACTTAAACGCAGTCATCGCCACATGTGTTAAATTGTCGGCTACAATGTAAAGCAAGTGTAAGGTATGCGAAGTTAACGACAGTAATAAATAATTAAGCATGATGCTAAATAAGCAATACGCTAGTTATAAGACATGAAAACTACTAAGTAATCGATTACTAGACGAGTTTGATCTAAGGGAAGGCAAATGGAAGCAACAATTTTCTTATCTAAATAATTTGCCTGTAATCTGCAACAATTACTGTTTCAGATAATTAGGATTAATTAAATGGTACTCTTATTAAGGAAGGAAAATCTGTAATTTCCTCATTATATCGGCAAAACATACAGTACGTTGAGAAAACAGGGAGATCATTTGAAAAACAAATCAATTAAGACTACTAATATATCAAAACTAGGGTTTCACAATAATCTTGATTTCTAAGAATTCTTGTCTTGATCTTGTTTCAAGGAATCACGTCGAAAATTTTCGAGATCATGAAGTTTAGTGAAGAGTCTCGACATCTTTAATATATATATGTAGTATAATTGAATAAATATCTAAAACGATAAAGCAAATTTTGGTATTTAAACGTACAACTCTGTATTTAAACAAAAATCTAGCGTGGTGCATAAATATTTTAGGCTCCAAATGAGTACCTATCTGCAAATGCTATGCACCTTGCTAGATTTTTGTTATTACGAGCATTATTTTTTTAAACATTTGGGTCCATAATTTATTTTTAAAGCTTAAGATATAATCCTTTTTGTGTTGAGAAATATTGATAGTCTTGAATCAAAACAAAAAATTACATAAGACAAGAAAAATTGCCTTCCTGATCTTGATTTTCAAGTCAAATTAAACGTTTATCGTTAAGATTAAGACTTTTATGTTAGTTAAACCCTAATGAGGAAGTAGTCCTTCTAACAAGACCAATTTCTCTATACAAAAATACATCCAACAGCTTATCCTTCAGGACGACTTTCATTACCAATTCGCATTCAATGCTAAAAATTGTTTTCATGATTTTGATTTTCAAATTAAATTAAAAGTTTGTCGTTAAGATTAAGACTCTTATCTGAGTGAGACCCTAAGCAGGACGCCATCTTTCTGCCAAGACCAATTTCTATAAACAAGAATACATCCAACAGCTTATCCTTCAGGACAACTTTCATTACCAATTCGCATTCAATGCTAATAATTACTTCCTTGATCTTGATTTTCAAGTTAAGACAAGAGGTTGACGTCAAGATTAAGACTTTTGTCTTAATGAAACCATCAGCAGAACGTAGTGCTTCTGGAAAGACCAATGTTTTTAAACAAAAATACATCCAGAAGTTTTTCCAACAGGACTACTTTAACTGCAGATTCGCATTCTACGTTACCAATTTCTTTCTCGATTTTTACTTTTAATACAGTATAAGGAGGTCAGGATTAATATTCCTATTTTAGTGAAACCCTAAGCAGTACATTATCCTTCTGGCTAGACCAATTTCTTTGTTGATTCGCATTCTATACTAATAATTACTTTATGGATTTTGATTTTCAACGAGAATTGGAAGTCAGAATGAAGACTCATGTCTTGACGAAATCCTTATCTAAACTACTGAGAAATAATTTCAGCAGTTATATGTCATCTGTAAACAGACAAACATTTAATTTAGAGGTTAAGAAACTGATAGCATAGGGTATATAAACTTAATTAAAATTTACTCTTCATTGAATATATTCTCTCCTGCTTATCTTTCCTCCTTCAAATTAAATTACACTTCTATAAGATTGAGACTTTAAAACTACTGAAGAAGCTACAATATGACGAAACAGTCGTCACAAAATATTCGTTGTGCATATAGTGCAAATTTTGAACGGTACAAGTGCAAATGCAATCATACAATGTCATGTCGTGCATTCAGTAGGCACATAATATGTAAATAATATTCACATAACAAGAAAGATCACCGTAAACTGATACGGAGTGTCAATACAAAATATGTTATGCGTATCTCGACAGCAATATGACAGGCAAGTTTATTAGCTGGTGTGACATTTCTAGGCCTTTGTCTCCATATGCATATCACGAACAAAATACATCTGCGCCATTTCCGCAAAACAACCGGTTCTAGGATGTAAAATATGGTTTGTCCGAACATGTTTATCCGTCTGTCTGTCTGTCTGAATTTATGCGAATCATTAAGATAGGCAAAATACTCGCTCTAAATCTGTCTGATTCGTGTCTACACCAAGAGGTCACTCACAACTTGGTCTGTAGGTACACATTCATAAATTGCCTTGGTGATTGACAAGAATTGCGGTAAAAGTCTTTTCTTCAGGGTTAAATTAAGTAGGTAGCTACAGAATAAAATTGTATATAGTAATCCTTGTCTTGCTGTACTGTCTTGACTAAAGTTAAGACCACAAATTACCCACACCTGCAAGACCGCTAAGATTAAAAGTATAAGACCAAGATCGACATTTATTAGTAAGATTATCACCGGAATATTTACTTCAGTTCATTTTTATAAACTTTTACGGTAAGTTTTGCAAAACTAAGAACTGATCTAGACCAATACTAAGCACTTCTGTCAAAAATCAAGACTAATCTTGGTCTTGTATTTGGTCATTACTTGCAAGCATTTTGTTTTGTTGTATAAAGCATTAAATATTTATAATAAGAGTAATAGTAAAGAAAATATTTGGCTGTTTAAATTTCGTTACAACAGGGTATGTGCAGATTTAATTTATGAAAACATGACCCAAGTATATAACTAGTAATTGCCGGTATCGGTGAATTTTCATGCACCTTATCGATTTAAGTCCATCATGCACCCATAACCATATGCACAACAGACAACAAACAACAAAGTATTGTGTTTCCGTTCATAGATCTTGTCTTTGTCACTTTTAAATAAATTATTTGTTCCCACACTTTCGCTACCTATTTACCTAGAGATACCTGTACCCAGCACATAACAAAACATAGTTAGATTAATATACAATACTCTAACGTATATGTAAGTGACTACAATAGAACAACAATGTATATGTTGGTTGGTACCTTATAAACATTTAATACATAAAATATCTCGTCTAATCGCATCGTTGCTCTTTAACCTGATACCCTTTAGATATGTCATTTATAATCGTGCGAACCTTTTCCGCACGGGATGGTCACGTTGTCGTTATTGTCGTCGTCGTTGTTGTTCCCTGTATGTTAGCAAGGAAAAATGGTAATAATTTAAATGAAAGTTGGCACATTATGTAGATAATAGAGAGTCTGTCAACCCCAACTAAAGCTACTTTCTAGGAGTAGATGTGGTAAGTACCTAGGACATGGTAAAAACACGGAGAGTTTATGAACTAATCGGATGGGATTGCAAATGAACCAAAGTTACGGTTATTTTAATAGAAAATGCATATATATATTTATCGAACTTGTCTTGAAAATCAAGACCTTATCAAGAACAACCAGATGCTCATATGAGACACAATGCAATATCAAAAGAGGGAACAAATCGAGAAATTTATCTTGTCAAGACTACCTACATACTTGCGTGAGATTGTTATACAGGGTTTTTCAAGTTGATGGCCTATTAAAAGTATATGAATTAGTAGAAGGAATTCAATTCTGAAACTTGGGCTCATATGGTTATTGTTTATGTCGCTTTTTTAAAAATATTTTTCAAGTTTAATTTACATCGACAAGTCGACACCAACTTTGTTATTTTAAATGGAATGGTATATTTTTTACGCTGAATTCGAATAAAACGTGTAATTCTAAGGTAAGTTTGATAACCAACTTGTACACCTATGACGATCGGTTTCTGAGTTAATTTAATTTATAGAAAAAAAATCGCTATCGCAACCCAAATTAAAAATAATCATAACTTCCACAAAATACGACTCAGGCTGTTAAAATTTTTACTAGTAATAGCTGAATATTAGTGCTAACGCCTTGACAAAATTGAACGAAATGATTTGTACAGGCCGTTCAAATTAAAATTCTAAAATTGAAGAACTTCAAACACGGATAACTTCGTTTTTTTTAAATGGCACCTACCATATTTTATTTTTTCAATCGATTCCTTTTTTATCCCTTCGATTCATAAAGATACTTTCTATTGCTTTATTTGAAATTTTTTGAGTAGTTTTGATTACTTAAAATAGCCAACAACAAACGGCATTTTATCAAGGATTTGCAAAGAGATTTTTTTAATAATTTGCTTTTACGTTAATAATTTTTCATTTTTGAAGATTAAAATTAAATATAATTTGGAAGAAAGAAAGATGAAATTATTGGAAACAAATCGATGAGGGTTTAACTTCTTGTAATTAAATTACAACAATTACTAAGCACACAATAAAATAAAAGAGTATTTGGAAAGTTTTAACTGGTTTATTATTTACTCTGATAGCTATTTTATTGTCTATTGTATATTATTGTCATTATCGAAGAGTACGTTTACAAAAATATTTTTCTATAATAACCGGTTAAGTCGAATAGCTATCAGAGTAAATAGTAAACCAGTCAAAACTTTCCAAATACTCTTTTATTTTATTGTGCTATTAATAATGTTTAATCAAAATTACACCACTGAAAGTAGTTGTATTATTACTAAACACAACAGCAAATAGAATTTTCAGTTGTACAATTTTGCAGTAGCCTTATCTTATACTGCCCGATGATGATGAGTAAGACATATAGTCTTGGTCTTGGTCTTGTTCTAGCGAGATGAAGTTTTTTATAGCAACATTTTAAACAAATGAAATCTTGTAATTAAAAGTGCATCATATCCTCTGTTGGAAACCTTAAAATTTTGGGCTTAGTCTTCCCTATTGATTGTTGTCATGCGTTCATAACTCAGTTTTAATCTTGATCTTGATATTATTAAATGTGTAAGGCCAAGACTACACAAAATTTTAAGACCAATGGACCTGGGATTTTGTCGACGCGGTTGGGGGCTAATTTGAAAACAAGATAAGGTTGATAAGGAATAAAACTGATAAAGTTAAAATTTTTATTCACAAACAATTAAAAACCAAGAGTTATAATATATAACGATTTTTCTTTTTTTATAAATGCTTAAATTCTGTCTTTGTCAATAAAATGTAGTGAGCAGCCCTTTCCTTGCTACACCCTTGTTCAGGACCATGACTTTTTTACTCATTACTTGACAGTAGGTCCATTTACGTGCTTTGCCTGAGAAAGACTTGTCCTGTTGTAATTTTGTATTACATTAAATAAACTGAATTACGTAAGAGTTTAGTCTCCATGGATGACTGATGATTTTTGATGGTATTATAAAATATTTTACTTTGTTTTTTGATTTTTATCCATTACAGCTTCAGCAAACTTTGATTTGTAGATATATTTGGTACTATTTCAGTTGTTTACAATTTTGTTGCAACCAAAACAGTTGTATTTTAAGTTTTTATTGTGAAGTTGCTAGAGTTATCTATTCAGTAAACGATTTTTTCTTTTCGCAAAGTAACACCTAGAGCTCCTTAATAAACTTGGACCAAGCAATTTTTGACGTTAAGAAATATCTTGTATTTGACTGCAGGTACCCTATTGTTATTTCCGTTTCCGTTGTTTAGATATATGTAGGTATCTAGGAAAAAAGAAGTATCTACTTTAAAGGAAAGTTCAAGTAAACGTGGGTTAGAGAGCTACCATGAGACGCGCCACTTTCTACACAAAAACGAGTCGAGTACGTAAATAAGGTGTCAATTGAATTTCGTGACCGGTAAATTGGCAAACAGTAACAACCAGTTGGAACAGTACATAAACGATTATTTATACGTGACAATTTTAAAAACTTCAAGACTGAATAGGTGGAATTTCGAGAAAAAGTTGCTCTTTTTCGAAAAATTGCCGCGACCAATTAATTATAAACGAAACGTGTCTTAATTTGTTGTACTGCCTAGTGCTTTCTCTGAAAAATTAGCATCTTTCAAGTTCAATATTGGACATGCATAATATAAATATAACTATTTAGATATTTGTATTAAAACGTATCGAATTCCGATTGATTTTAAAAGGGAAATTCACGCTTATTTAATTGGTTTTACTTTTCAATAGAAATTTCTGTAATAGATACGTTTGCTTATTTATTTCATGTTTATATATTAAGTTACAGAGTAAGTACAAAAAGCTTATTTCATTTACTCATTAAACAAAATTAGAGCAGAAATATTTCTACCTGTGGCAAATTTCATTTTCAGGTTGATCGTCAACTAATTTTTTTTTACTGAAATAAACAAATTAAAATTTTGTGGCGATTTATATACCACCAACAAACAACAAAATCAAAAGTTTATTAGTAGCGAAGGGGTAATTTGCTAAAGGCTGCAGGTATTCCACATTTACATACCTAAATGTATTAATTTATTACAAAAAAAGTTAAGGTTTGTTTCTTTATTCCAATATTGTAGATGAACACTTCAATTTTATAAATACGGTGTGAGTAAAAAGTCTGGAACTAATTTAATAACATGAAGGTAAACTTTATTTTTTTAGGTGCATTCTTTTAGATAATTGTCCATTTTCAATAGTTTTTTTGTATTCGTACAGAAAATTAACAATTATTCAAAAAGATGTACCTAAAAAAAATTAAGTGTACCTACCTGTTCAAAGATTTTTGAAGAAACAAACACCTTATTGTATTAAGTAAGTTTCAGCCTTCTTACTCACAGTGTATATTCGTACTCATAAAAAAAAATTACTTTTAAGTTTTTGTCTTGATCCATCGTAATAGTAGTGGTCTTTTCGTAGAACTTGTCCTTTCATGTATATGTTTCCTTGGATTTAAAATGTAAGCCACGAACACTCTATTAATATACCCATTTTTAACTTTTATCTTTGCAGAAACTTCTCTTTCTTCTACTTAAAATTCCTCCGGTAAACGTTATACGATGAGTGACATGAATTAATAGTCTCTTTAAGGACAAATAGCCAAGGTATACATACAACAACCGTAGTTAAAGTTTATTGTCAACCACTCGGTTAATGTGCTTACTGCAAAAATAGAACAAGGACTACAGTAATAAGTAGATTAAATAAATAAATGGTAAAACATAATTTTTGACCAAAAATATTTATTTGTTAAGGTCTTAATAATTTAAATATCGAGGTTATCATTGTTATTATTATTATTGCTCAGCAAACCGAGAATAATATATAATTTTCGGCAATTATTAATAAATTAACGTAAAAAATGCGTGGTAGGTGCATAAAATACCATTTTTTTTATTGTATGTGTATATAGACATATTTAATAAAGATTCTATTATTCAACTCAAATTATTTAATAACATAAAAAACTTTTTTACTATTTTTGGCATAAATACGATAGCAAAAAGATGATAAAGCAATTTTTTTAAACAACTGTCTTCTTTTATGTATGAGTTGTTTACGTACGAACAGTAAAATTACTCTAGGATGGTCTCTGGGATTACTAGTTCTTAAGATGCGCAATGGCAAAAGGTAACGCCTTGCTGGCGATAGCCACAGAGATACATTTGCATGCCTGGTTTGAAGCAGAGTACTTGCCAGGGCGCATACTATATCGCCCGACTATTCATTTAAAAATGGTCGAAATATTTTATATAATTATTATATTTTAAAGAATATTAAAGCTGCCAATATAGTGTGCAAAATGCTACGATATTAACACGTTTCATTACTGAAAGGTTATCTATGTATAATAATTTTGGGTACATAACAGTATCGGGAGATTCAGGTATAAACTGAATTAACGACTACCGGAGAGGAGACATCAAGCACCCCTGTCTTAAAACTAGTATATTTATTTGTCGTAATTTGTGGAGCGTTGATTGTATCTTTCTTCCCCCGAATGCGTTCTCTTTCTTTCTTCTACGCCGACTGTTCTCTCTTCTCTTCAGAGCTCATCTTATAGTAATCAAGCTGTACAAGTGTTGCTCATTAACAAACCTTCCTGAATGTAGCTAAGCCTATTTGTTTGTTACCTAAATTATGTTAAGTAAAGTATTTCAAAGCGAAGTAAAAATACATAGTTGTTTTAAAATGAATACGATCTACACTCACCAACATCTACGAGAAATAAAAACCCCAAAGAGCTGGATTTAATGCACCCAGGTCACAGTCCTGTTCCAACTCACAGCATTATGCCAGTAAACGGGGTTTAAAAATTTGAATAGTGTTTCATGGAAATAGTTTTGATTAAGGCTTCCAATTACTTATCATTATAAATATATTTTTGAGTAAATTTATTTATTTGGTAAAACTTTCTTCCTTCAATCTTTCTCTTATTTTCAATGAAGCACCTTATAAATAAGTAATGGTTACACCACATTGCTGTTTGCACGTTTTCGGTTACGTAATGATCATGTCATAGGTATTTCTGTGTGAGATTCCCAGGACTATTTGCATCGTCCTTTATAACGAATAATTTTTTTATTAAATCTGTAACTTATCTGTGGCCTTTTGTGAAATGTCACCTTACCACCGCGCCGCGCCGCCGTGTCGGGAAACGATGTGCATAACACTTTCTACTAAAACCGGCAATCGTCGTGTCTTCATTTGACGTAAAATCCGGATTAAATATTTATCTCGCAACTTAAAACAATATTGTACGTATCGCAAAGATCAGATCAGCCTCGAATATTCTTAAATTAAACGCGATCGTGCAGAGACGCACCTTAAAAAAAGCCGCGGACGAGTGAAGATTCAGTTTTGACATTTAATGATCGGCATCAGGAATGAATTTCACATAGGTAATGGAATTGACCTGCTGCTGTCTTTTGTTCGATGGTATGGTATTATTGCCGCATTGGCTAGTTTATTACCAATACTGGGAATAAACAACGAAATCCAGGGCACGTGACGATCTTTAAAATAAGAATCGTAAGGATTAAGGTGAATATGCTGATTCATATATGGATATAGAGGTTTTTAGGTCGATCCTAGTCAATAAAGAAAGAACGATTCTTGGTCAACATATTCTGCTATGTTATCACTGAAGTTTACAAAAATTTGCAAAAATATTTATAACAAACCTACACTCTCTGAAGCTTCTAAAGCTAAAATTACTAAATAATTAAATAAAGTAAAGTAAAAGCGTTTTAATGTTTCAAAGGATTTATTAATCTCTACAATTGTTTCGGGTGGTTACTCTCAGTAAATATTACTCTTGATAAAGGGATAACCACCCGAAACAATTGTAGAGATTACAAAGCTTCTACTCTACTTTATTAAATTATTTAAACAAATGTTTCATAAAAACGTAACCGAAAGGAGGGGTATCGATAAGCTAGGAAAAGTGACCCCTTTACAAAATTTAAAGAAATATGCTTTTTGAATGGCATGAACCTTATACGTAATGCAAATACAATTTATTCTCCAAAAATATCTAATTATTTTTAAAATACTATTTAAATAAATATGCATTCTTCTAAAATATTTTAAATTAAACTTACATTTGTAGGTTTAGCATACAATAAATCATAAGTTATAATAAAATGAAACAAAATATACTGATAATAATATATCTATTCTGTATCAAAATCATCTGACCATCCGCACTCGGAGGAGTTCGCTGTTGCATTTTGCACAAACTGACTATAATCGATGACGCGCTGTACGTTGGTTTCATGTATTTAATATGACAAATGCTCATGCATAAAAAAAGTTTTATTTTACAATGAGCGCATTTCTTTAGCATCGTGATTTTTTGTATATGTTGTTTTTTAGATGTCAGCGAACATAAAAATACAAAAATTAAAATGCTAAAAAAACTTCACTTATATCTAAAAAAACTTGATACCGTAAAAAAAAGTATAATTATCGAAAGAAAAACGCTGTTTTGACCACAGTCTATCGATATTTCCTGTGAAGAAAACTTAGTCACTTTTATTATTTATAATTAATTGTATGCCAAACTAACAAATGTAAGTTTATTCAAAATATTTTAGAAGAATGCATATTTATTTAAATAGTATTTTAAAAATAATTAAAGATATTTTAGGATAATAAATTGTACTTTCATTACGTATAAGGCTCATGCTATTCATAAAATATATTTTTAAAATTTTTCTAAAGGGGTCACTTTCCCTAGCTTATCGATACCCCTCCTTTACATATCTTTTGCTAAAAATATTGTAGAAAGGTTTTTTTTTTGCAAGTCATCCAAATAATCCTAAATTGTAGAGATAATTAAAAGTCATCACCATCATTGCATCAGTAGATTAACCTTAAATGTTAATTATTAATTAAATTTTTACAGAATCCTCTGATTGAATTGCTTTAACGATAACTTTAAATGGACAAAGTTAGTAAATCACTCGTATATTAATAACCACCACATTTCTCAATCATTTTTGTGACTTGGTCCATTATTGGGACTTCCTAAAAGTCCAATATAATAATAGATACTAGCAAAGAAGGTTGGTTGGTAAACTTCCTAGTCATTTTCGGCCCATCATACTCATGAAAATCCAAAATTTTGATTAACACTATTTTATTGTATTTATAAGAAATTCAAGTATTTAAGCTAATATTTACATTAAATTGGTAAAAAAATGGAAGTAATAGAAGAAAAAAAGAACATTATACTTGGCACATTTCTTGAATTTTTGCCATTTTTGACATTTCTATGATCTTAAAAAAATATTAGACGCTCAATACATCAAAGCAATATAATTAAACGCTAGTTTATAAGATTAATTCTAATATTCGAGGGATAGCACATATTGTGGTGCATAAAGCTCCAAATGTTAAAAATTCAAGAAATACGCCAAGTTTGATGTTTTTTTCATGTGACCATTTTTTACCAATTTAATGTAAATATAAAGGCAAAATGCTTGATTTTCATATAACTAAAGTACAATGGCTTTATTCCAAATTTTGAATTTTCATGACTATGATGGGTGAAAAGTATTAGTACCCACCTCCTATTAAAAGTGAAAATTGTTTTATTATTTTTCATAATCATACATCAATGATATTTTCTATTAATAAAACGTCGCCGTCGGCATGTGATGAAATAACATAATAAAAAAAATTTCACCCCTCCGGTTTTCTATTTATAAGTACTGTTTTGGAGATATTTATTAGAGCTACCGGAGAAAACAATCATGAAAATACAGCAAACTTTACTAAAAAATCTGTCAATTATATGGACGACCAGACGCTCAAGGAGATTTTAATACAAATGACTAGTCAATCTACGTTCGGTGTTGAGACTGAATTCTAGTAAAATTGACTTGATTAGAAAACATTTTTTACAGTTGTTCTTAAGGCTAATTTTACTAAACTATTCTCATTCTAGTATTTTTTTCTTTACGACACGATAAAATAATCGAGAGGTAGAGAAAAAAAGTCTAGACTTATTTAGCTTGATTATTCTAATACTAATTATTAGAAAGAATGAAAAATTGTTTTATACCACCAAGTAAATTTTATGAGAATTCTAGTAGTATTATTTATTAGAAAATTTTTGCTTGACTCATCAAGTAATAAAATCATGATTATATTTCTCCGTGTAATAATTACAAAGAAAACTTTAGTTAACTCTTATCTTAAGTATTTGCGTTGTATATTATGTCCGGTTAATTTCATCTAATTATAATATCTTTCAAATTTCCCTTACTTTCCCTCCTTTTAACAATTAAATTGCTCTCCTGAGGGACATAAGCAGCAGTCTAGGAAATATTCTTCTAGACCATAACGTTTTAAAATCATCTTCATCCACTTATAGAACATTAGACAACAATTACAATTACGTACACTTATTTTTCTTTTATTTCCGTTATCAAAACGCTACGATCCCGCTAGTGCAACATACTTTTGCGGCTGTACTCTTGAGAAGCAAAATTAGATAATGTTACCTACACTACCGGAATCGCGGTTTGCTCTACAAAAATAATTATTTACATGATTACATACTCGTTTCTCCATGCGTTCTTTATACCGTTCATATGAGTACCAATATTCAAGTCTACCCGCTTAACGAAATTATTCGTCTAATGAACGCCATCTGTAGAAATTGAAATTAAAAGCTATCGTTTATTAATTTATAAGTAAAAAATAAATCACAATGTAGTAGGCACCATTGCAATAAAAATTCTCAGGAGAATTATGTGAGATTTAGCAATATTTTTACTGCTAACTTTGTTTTGCTCAAACATCAATAAAAAGATTGCTACTTCCCATTATTGTTTTAGTCCTAATGTCCTTTAGCTTGTAATATGTTTGGATGTAGGTAGTGCGACTCAAGGAAATAACTTAACAAATAAAAATTAATTTAGCGTAACCTAAACTAAACTACTTCATTTTCCAATATCTTCACAAGTCTAATTTTAGCCCTAAGTGTTTTACAATACAAATAAAGAGACAATTATCGAGTTGAGTATCTTAAATTGCTGAAAATTGAGTTTTCTCTAAGAAACTAAATTTAAATGCAATACCTAGATAATTTCAATCATTTTGAATCATCAACTTTTATTTCTGCACCTCCTCCAGAGTTGATAAATAATAATTAAAAGGGCCATTATAACTAGGGCTGGTCTCGTAAGTGCCCTTAAAATAGCGAATTTGGTTTAAAAGAAACTTCATACAACCTAAAATTTATCTGATTGGTACTAACCATATCAATTGAAAGTAATCGTAAGTGGCAACTCCCATACAAAATTACCAATTTTTGATTTTTAGGCAGTTTTTCCTACGTGTCTTTACATATACCTAAAATGATAAATTCGATAGTTGAGGGAGACTGTTTTGTAATTTATGCAACAAGTTCGTGCCACAAGTGCAAGGTTATTTAAAAATAATATACCTACCTACCTATTGAGCAAATGTAGATACTTCAAAAATAACTAATGGACTAATAAATAACGAGGATCTTGAATCAGATATATGTACTTAGATAGATAGTTTTCTATTTTAAAAAATTTAAGTAATCATCTCATACTAATTAAGTAGCGGCTTTATTTTTAACAGTAAGTACAAGTATGTATCAATTTCATCACTTCCTGCCGTTTGTCTGTAAATGTTCATCTACAAAAGCTGACTACCTGCCAGTGTACGTATGTGTCATTTATAAGGCTTCTTTTTTCTCCACCGCCGGATATTGTTACAACGAACGTATGAAATGACGTACCAATTTCATGCCCAGTAGTATTTCTTGCTTCATGCTTATTGTATTTACGGCTTCTTCGCAATTACCATTCGAATATGGAGAGAGCTTCTTGAAGAGGATTAAATATCTTGTACTTACAATATCTATGTAAGTACCATATGTATGTAAATGATGGTCAATGGTGCTTCCGATAACCGTGTGAAAAAATGAGGACCATGACCCTTATTACTCTTCTTTACTTATGTCATCGCCAGTAAAAGACATTTGACAATCTGATTGACAATAAATGTAAAATCTTATAAAATGTTTATAATTTTTTCTTCATTGAAAAGCATATCTAACAACAATTATTGGACGTACAGAAAACAGCAAATTACAAAAAGTCAGTAAACGATAAGGCGTAAACTGGGAGAATAAAAATTTTGTTACGTCAGGTGAGTTGACAATGAGAAGAAAAGGTTCAGCAAAATTTACCTAAATCTAATTTAAAGGAAGGATGATTGTTGAAAACCTCACATAAACTTTTCACAATTCTTTCACAAAATTATTATTTATAATTTTCTTTCTTCGTGTTATTAAAAAGCTTATCAGAGGGTAAATCTTACGTAAGAAGGATGGGTGTCTCACCACATCTTACTAAATCTCACTAAAGGGGAGAAAATAGCCCAAAGCTAAACAGAATCATCTCACGTAACTAACTCAGCTTCTTTCCAAACAAAATAGTTTTTGTTTTTTAGAAAATATACAAAAGCAGACTACATATTACTTGAAAATATTCCTGAAAATTGAAAATTTCAGGATCTTGCACTAGTAGATATACACCTTATTTAGAACAAATAATAACATCCTTTCTTGAATCCTTTGACTTTACTAATCATTGTGATAATGCGCACTAGATAAAGAAATTATTATCTACCTCTGCTCTATAAAATTATTCATATTTAACCGAATATTTAAATTTAAATTTCTAATTATTGTAAAGGCTGATTTTTTCAATTAAGGATTCAGGTTAACAGTAGCTTCTTGTAAAAAGTTGGCTTGGGGCACAAGCTGCATTTAACAAGGAGGTGGACATTTTAAAAATACTATTAATCGGCATTAATCAAAAAAATTTAAACTTTCTACGGTGCAAGGGTGATGACGAGAACACTATTTACAAAAAAAACACAACATTAACATTAACAATCTCAAATGATTACATTGTCAACAAAAAAGCCGAACTCATTTTACTCCAAATAATACTTTTGTTATGACACCTTCATCCACTTGTGTCTTCAGTTATTTATTATTATCTGCCAAAAATTCATGCCTGTAACTTTGACATAATTAGAAAAACTTTTGCGTTTTCTTTTTTTTTTTCTTTGTTGAAAGGAAATGTACTTTTCGCTACCAAAATTTAAATATAACGATACGGAACTCCTTGTATATACACGAGTTTAATTTACAAGAAACTACACACTTTAAATGGCATGTTGGTATTATTCTTTAAAAGTAGAAATACATTTAACTAAAAACTAGATTCAAGAAATTCTAAGAACAATATTGGTTGGAATTTCTGTTTGAATAACCAAGAATTTGAAAGAACATTTGCTTTTGTGGAATTTCAATAAAAAGTTCGAAGAAGAACAGTTGTAACTCTCCATTCTTTTCCCTAGTACCTGTGATTTTAAAGGTTCAATATCTAAACTATCCTGAATTATATTATACAGGTACAAATTAAGTTGATGAGTAATAAAATTTTAATGTTTTTCTATCCATACTGACTAATTTTCGAAACGGCTCAACCAATCTCAATGGAATATTACAGCCATGATTAGGAGATTGCCAGGAATAAGATGAACTTCTGTAAAGTTGTAGAGTAAAAGCTATCTCTCAATATTTATAACCCATACTTGTCTAGTTTTTTAAGCAAGTTTCCATTTTCCCATTATGCGATTCACTTCAGATTTTCTTCCATTTAATCACAAAAGCCGTAATAACTTTTTGCTGGATAGAGACTGTTGCTCCATTGTTTCATTATTCAGCAAAGTTAATAACATTTTTTGTTTGTTGTTCGAGTGAGTTGCAGACCATTCTAGTAGTGGTATACATGCATACCATACTCTACTCCCATGTCAATCACATTCCCATGACCGCAAATGAAAAGAAAGAATACGTGTAATATTATTCTCCACTTCTGACATGAAACACATTACTCTAATAAAAAGACACGATAGGGAGGAAGTAAGTGGAGCGTTACAGTAAAACTGGATCTTGCAGCCAAAACGCAATCGTCTGTCTGTCATCTCCTAGACGTTTCAAGAGACAATGGCAAATCTTTTTGACCTAAACATGCAATGCCACACATTATTTTAGACATAGGCAGGTTGTCTTAATTTTTCATTAAAAATGAAACAAAAATGTCAAGACTTTGTGACATTAATATGTAATTATCTGATCTAAAATCACTTTAATCGTGAGTAATTTTGGTCTATTTTAAGACACAAAATTTGTTACAACTTTCTACAAATTAACTGTACCTTTTTAATGACAGATCTAAATGGAGCTTGATTCTAAAAAGCGTTATTATTAGTTTAGTATTCTCAAACGAATGTGAATAAAATATATATATCAGATTTTGTCATTAAATTTTACCATTTTGGTCATTTGAATTAAATAAATGACATCCCTACAATTGCGTTTATCTCCTTAATTATAGTTTCTTCAATCTAATGGTCTCCACATTTTTCTAAGGCTAGGAAAAGCCCTTAACCCAAAGCCTTAAAATAATTTGATTCTTGTCGCAATTACATTTTGAAATCCAAAGAGTTCAAACTACCAAAATTGCATCGAATAGAATTTACATAATTCGCTAATTTAAAGCACGCCAAGTGCTTAATTAGTAAGGATTTCTTAAATATATTGTTGACAGTAATAATGACACATACTTGCACCGTTTAAACTCTTATAAAAAGCCTTAATTATATTTATTAAATTTAATTTAAGCAATTTATTATTTTATCTTGTAATTACCTAACCTTTGACTTTTTTAATATATACATACGTAAGTACTGCACGAAATACCATTATAACTAAAAAAGTTTACGAGACCAACAGTGTATTTACGGCCTTGGACATTTGAGAGATGTAGTTCGTTTCCGTAATTGGCGTTTAATTCACGTTAACTAACATGCTACTTTATAAATTATAAAGTTTTTAATGACTCCAAGCTGTAGCTACTACTACCGTCGAGGACGCTATACTTTTACGTATAAAATTTTTACTGGTTTTCATAACTAGGTATTTATGTAACAACACATTAAATGGCAACTTATCTTCTCAATTGAATTAAAACTTTTAATATAAAATTAAACCCTTTACGAAAGATATAACAATTACATTATTTATTTAAATTAAACTTAAAACGTTTTACTACAAAAATAATAGTTTCAGTTTAGATTAATAAATAAAACTGTTTTAATATAAACCAATAGCGCAATCAATTGGAATGTATGTGTATGCACATGTTGTTTTTATGACTCTTCAGTCTAAATTACAAGCTAGTCGCATAATCGATGATTGATTGATTTAATTTAACCCGCGGCGCTTACACGGCGAATTATAGGTACAAAAAAAGCCGACGACAATCCGTGTTGAATTTATAAATTATTATATTCAAAAGGGCGTTTAAATTTTATTAAACTCAAAAGATTATTAGTTATCAAATGCATAGAAAGGGGCATTTTTTTTCGTTTCATAAACTTTCACTCTTTCCTTTTGACATAAAAGTATGTTTGACGTATTTATGATGGGTTTTATATTAAAAATCAATTTGATAATTGCAAAGTTATTTTCATTTGAATATTTTACTATCGTTTTCTAATAGAAATAATAATTGTAAAAGCGCTGTGAACATTAAACAACTTATTTGCTCCTAATATGGGCTACCAAGAGAAACCGATTTAATATAATCCAGCGCAATGTGCGATGGGATTATTAATTTTTTACAGCTGCACTTAACATTAATAACATAAAAAAACATCATATAATATACATACGTAAGTAGGTACGTGTGTACATAAACGATAACCGAAAATATCAATTTCAATTAAGGACGTTGCAATTTCTATCTGAGAATTTATTGCCCCTGTCTTTATGGAGAGAAAAAACCAGGAGAATCAAAGAGGAAACCGCTTCGTTGTGACAGGTAGGAGGCGGGCGTATATAGTATACATACACAAACGGATTTGTCTATCATTAGCCAACCATTCATAATTTTTGAACAAGCTAATAACTTCCATCTACTGCCATTTGAAAAAATAAACGAAAAAATAACAGATACTTGCTCCTTTCATAGCTATTAGACACCTACCAGCAGGATGTGAAATTATAGCCCAAGGGGTTTGTCGAAAGTGATCGAAGTCGTGGCGGCACTCTTGTATGTTGACCTTGACCGTGTGACTGTTTATAAATATATATTTTTAATTACTAATTAATATAAATGAAGTCAACGTAGACTTTTTTTTGTATAAAAAAAATGAGCGGAAAAAATTTAAGAAAGAAGCTAATAACATAACTTCTAGAAGTTGATTGAAGAAACTGTATTTTAACCGCATATTTTTGATGAGAGATCAGGGGGGCGTCAAGTGTTCGACGTTTCATCTTCAGAAACTTTACATTGTTGATGTGATATCTTCAATGCTGGTACTGTACATCACTCCTGTAGGTAAAATGTAGAAGGCCAAAGGGTATTAGGGAAGTCAATAAGATAAGAAGGGATAGAACACACTTTCTGTGACTTAGAGGATCAGATAGATGTACGTATTATAATAGGTGCAGGAACAGAAATAAAAAGGGGTAGATCCCGCGAATATGGTCAGTCAAAATCTAACTTTTCGTCTAAAGAAATCATAAATTCAATATGGAACAATTGGAGTTGTAATAAATTATAAAGCCAGTATAACTCAATCGAAAAGATGTTTAGAATTAGATCGGGATGAGATTTTTCCATCTTTCTGATATATGTTCAGATATTTATCAGGATTACTAATCCGATACCAATAACGAACGGATATTATGGAATCTATTAAGGCCGAAGGAATGAAGAATTTTTCAATGTTGTCTTGAAAATTAAGAGATATCAAAATCAAGATCTTCTTATGAGACGTAAATCAACTATTTGCCAAGCGGATTTTTAAATTTTTTTTTCTACTTTTACGTTTCTTGTTTTTATTTTTGAATATGTTTTTATTTTTATTACTGCACATGTCAGTTATTTTTTTTATGTATTGTCTCCTTTATTAATGTTTAGATTTTTACAGTAATTTCGTTTCATGTAAATTAAGAAGTATGAGTACGTAAAATTAGGATTTTTATGCACAAGAAATGCTTTAAATATGCGCATAAATATGTCACCTTTTCCCCAAAAATATGTCAAATATATTCTTTGTTTTTGCAATTTATGCATTTGTATACACCTTATTTTTTATGAATTTTGCTTACTAGAAACCGAGAAAAGGGTAGTAAAAAAACAAAAATTTATTTAAATAAAATTTATGATGCGTAAAGAGTAATAATCATTGCACTATTATAGGAACAATCATATTGAAAACGATTAAGCTTCATCATACATAGATAAATACAAATATGGAACTTAATAATAAAATAATAACTATTTACTTTCGCATTATGATCTACCTGTTTTGTTGTACCAATTAATAATTAAATGTTTTTCTAAATTTTCAAGGGTAAAATTTTGTCTCCTATCGCTTAAAAATATTTTTATATGTTGAAAACGTTCTTTCGACGTCAATTGAAGTAATCGGTGCGTATTTTAATGACGCCAGATGTTTTGCACGACCGAATTCGAATAGCAAATATAACTAAACTAGGTAGGTAACTAATTATTTATTTATAAAAGTTGTTGAACAGTATCTGGGAAGAGAGAGGTGTATTAAATCGAATTAAAATTACTGGAGTAGTTAAATTCTTGGTAAGTGTATCTGAACAAGAGGCAATAAACCAATGATCCTACCGCCCGCCGATAGTATGTATAAATATGTAGAGCGATAATGGATATTGAACACTAACAATTTCCAGGTAAATCTCACTTGTCATATTATCAGTGGGTTAAACCTCATTTAAAATTTTTACTCATGTATGGGTCAAATATATGACAATTTATGTCCAAAAAGAAAAAAATATTCATTTTATGCATAAAACCCTAAAAATATTCACTAGAACTTGATTTTATGCAAAATATGTAATTTTTTTAATACCGTTAATCGCATGATTTTAGTATAAAATGGATACATCCACAATATTAGGGTGATATTCCTAATAACAAAAAATATGTTTTTTACATAAAATCCTCCTAATTCTAATAAGTAGTAGCAAGGGTAGTCCTAAAAAGCATTGACTTATTTCAGCCGACAGTACAATGACCATCGATATTTCTTAATTTTTAAAATCGTAAAACCCCCTTGTCTTATAAAAAAAAAGGAAATTTGTAATTATTTCCAAGCTAGGTTTGTTTTCCTGGGGCATGAATGTTTAGGTAGCTAGCTACAACTATCTAACGAAGGGGTCGTGACACCTTTCCTGTAACCCTATACAAGAGTAGCATGAAAATAAGACAATATTAGATTGTTAATAGGACAATACCGTGTTGTCTTATTGTCATTTTGGCATACAAACACACTTACTTCACTATACTTTCTTATAACGTGTTGTAAATTATTGCACTTACGCTTGTTAGGTACTTATGTAGATATTATTTCAACACATTATATTTTGTCGTTAATTTTTATGAACAAAATTGATCGTTGGTAAACTGCCTGCGTCTATTCTGAATAAACAAATCAATTGAAACCGTAACATTACCTTTCTCAATTGAAAGGTGTTTTATAAGACGTTGTAGTAAATATAGTGTTTAATAAGACATTCCTGCACGGTTGCTTCGATAGACAGTTATTAGAACCTACTATTAGCTTCTTGTTTGTTATAATAGAAAAAGAGTTCAATGACAGTTATAAAGAAAGATATTTAAGTACAGATATAGATATACATGTAGAATAGGACCAGATTTGCATGCACACTTTCACACTGAAAGTGCAAGGTTTTGCTTTTTATTTAATTAATAAAAAGTTAACGACACTACTTTGTCTGTTTGTATATTCTATATTTAATTAGTCAGTTATAAAAACTGGTGGCGTCTAGACATTGTACGTTTTCTATACTTAACTACGTATATTATATTCCACTTTTATTTAAAAAAAGTCATAAATTTGCGTAAACAGTTGCTGACAGGCGAAGCGTGCAAATTCGTGCAAATAATGTAATAATAATTTACTAAAGGTCATGGATTCGAATGTCAGGAAGAACGTGCATAAAACACTGTTTACTTTCTTGTAACTTACTATTTTCCTTGTTAATAGCTTTATGTTAACAATTATATTTAGATACATTATTACATAACTAACTAACCCTGACTGGACGTCCATAGTCAGGATCATGTAAAGTGGGGTCAGTGGTAATAAATCTTTCAATATTATTCATTACTTAGTGGCAATAACCTCCACTATTTGCAACTCTATATTTTTTTTTTGCTTTATTTGAAACTACACTCATAAAAATTTTTTTTGAACATACTTATTAGCCACAAAAAGTATAGATACTGAATATGTTTGGTTCGTAATATTATGAAATATATTTATATATATGAAAGAATTTAGTTGTAAACATGAATGGACGTTTGTTGACAGTTTTATTATCGGAGCCGCCACTTTATCTGACTGACTATAGTTCAAAAAGAAGGTTGATTTTACTTACATGCCCTTCCAATCCAAGCAAAAACAACTTTTTTTCTGTAACAAAAAGAAAATTTAACATAAATAACACTGAATATATAAAATATAGTAAGTTACTTATTGGTAGCGAAGGATTTTATATAGACCAGTGCTGAAGCCTTCAAAAATAGTACAAAGTAAAAAAAAATTATAGTAGGATGAAACCTATTGGAAAAGGAAGAGAATATAACAGAAATAAAAGGAAAAATAATTTACGGGCGATCTGAGGTCGTAAAGGGGAAGGGGGTGAGTTTTTAAGAGTAAAACACGGTTTTCCTTGATTTCCGGAAAAACTAAAAGTCCTCTGGAAAAAAGTTACATGGCAAAGTAGTAGGTTATAAAAAGATCTACAACTTTTGTATTTACACTTTTTTCACATAACCTCAAAATTGATCTGAAAATTCTAATAACCAACTTTTTGGTTTTTTATTTGTATCTTTTACAAAAAAGAATTTTTTTTTCACGAAAATCGGTGAAAACTTACCTATTTATGTCCTAAACACGCTGTAATTTTTTTGATTTGAAATATTAATTTTTTCACCTTATTTTTAGTTAATATCGAAAAAGCACCCTAATTATTATCAATCGAAAATTCTCACGTCAAAATATCTGCTTTTTTAAAAACGTTGGTGGACTTTTTTTATCGTTGAAATCTCTACTTTCTGATGGTGTGAAAAAAAATATACATTACTATGGTAAGTTTTCTCAGGAAATGCAAAAACGAAGAAAACTAAATCAATGTTTTTAAAAATATTATAATGAATAACGTTATCAGTATAAAGTATGTGAATTCAATTGTACGATTTACATGTATATTTATATATTATGAGATTTTCTATGACATAAATGGAATTAGAATTTAATAAAACAACTTTTTTACTGAAAAAAATAGCAGCGGTCACATTTTTTAGATAAAATTCCCTTCGTTTTTTTGCATTTCCTGAGAAAACTTACCATTGTAATGTGTATGTTTCTTTCCACCATCAGAAAGTAGAGATTTCAAGGAAGAAAAAGCCCACCATTGTTTTTAATGAAGCAGATATTTTGACGTGAGAATTTTCGATTGAAAATTAGCGTGCTTTTCCGATATTAAGTAAAAATAAGGTGAAAAAATAAATATTTCAAATCAAAATAATTACAGCGTGTTTGTGACATAAATAGGTAAGTTTTCACCAAATTTCGTGAAAAAAAACTTGGTTATTTGAATTTTTCACATAAATTTTGAGGTTATGTGAAAAATGTGTAAATACAAAAGTTGTAGACCTTTTTATTACCTACAACTTTGCCATTTAACTTTTTTCCATAAGACTTGTGGTTTTTCCGGAAATCAAGGAAAACCGTTTTTTACCCTTTAAAACTCACCCCTTTCCTCTTCCCGACATCAGATCACCCGTAAATTATTTTTCGTTTCATTTCTGTTATACTCTATTCCTTTTCCAATGGGTTTTATCCTACCATAATTTTTTGGTTTCAAAAATTATCGACCCTGGTCTAATAAGTGAACCCCTTTATAAAAATTCACATGTATAATAGGCCAGTAGTTCGTTAAAATATTGGACATCGATACGCTCGATTAAATTATGTTAAATGCAATAACTCGGTATCGATTGTTCCCATTTGGATCAAGCAAATATTTATGGTCTTCAGCATCAGCTTCTTATCTATCTACAAACTTCCACAGTTATGGTATTTTTAATTTCAGATTTTTACTGACAATTAGTCAATTATAAAGCGTTGCATAATTGAATTTAAGTGTCGTTAATATTTGTAATTAAAATGTCTAAACTCTACCTTGTATTACACTAAATATATGGTGAATCATTGAATATCACTTAGAAAAATAATTAAGGACGTGATACTTGGCACTCGCAAATTCAGTTAACACTTTCGGAAATCACGAACGTTTAGGTTAAATTCGATTGTTACGGGCTTATCAATTAAATCTCGAAGGCATAACCTACTATTTAGTAAGTAATAATAATAATAATAACAATAGCAATACGAATGAATACGCGTGCAAAGTTATTTTTTTCTATGACCGGTTTGCACCTGTATTAACTTCAAATCCAAAGGCCAACGAAGGTCGCCAGTATTCACGTCTCTCCTTCTGAAAAGGAAATGTCCATTTCGAGCAACGACTAAATTAACAAAAGACACTGCAGTTCAAATGGGAAAATCGGATCACTGAACACGACGGCTCTCTACTGTTAACCGTTATTAATAGAACGATAAGCACTTATATGGATAATCCTTTGAAAACGACACATCTTTGGCAGCAGGTATGCTCTTCGGTATCTGATCCGATTTTTCAGATTACAGTCGGTATCTTTTTAATTCTTTGTGCTTCTAGAGATGATGAGAAGTCGTGACCAAATTCAGTAATTCATTTCAGTTAGTTTTTTTATTAATATCCGCACTTCTTAATGTTAAATGTCGGGGAGTTTGGAGCTGTAGGGTAAGTGAAAATAGTCACCAGCTTCACAACCTTAACCCCCATCTGGCCTGTTTTTAATCTGATGGTGACCTGATTTATCTTTGGTTGCATATCTGACTGTCTCATTATCATCAGAACCTTCACTTAATCAATCGCTAATAATTGACCTACCAACAGCAGATTTTAAGGGGCGGCAAACTTTGCTCAAAATTTTTTTTGTCTTACAGAAATAAAAAAAAAATTAGTATCTTATAGACGGAAAAAATATACAGTATACTGAATACACTAACGTCTGTATATGAAAAATTACTAAACGCTTATGTATAAAATATACTAATGTGATTTTGAATTTTTAAAATATTCCAATAGCGTTTAAGTATTACATTTTAAATTTAGTATTTTCACCTATTTTTTAAATTAATTATTGCCATAATTTTTCCTTTAGGTCCACCCATACTATTCAATTGATGTGTAATATGTTTCACCACTTAAATATATCTATTCGAAGAGAAACGGGACCCGAAAAAAAGTTGCTTAAAAATAACAATAACAAATATTATATAGATATTTATGTGGAAATTAATACTTTTCTATTGATATTTCTGATTATATTAACAACCTGTTTGAGTGTAGAATAAAAATTTAATAAATTTACACGTAAAAAATTGAATATTGTTGCACAGAATTTCATAAATATTATACATTTCTAAGAATGATGATAATTAAGAAAAGATAATAATGATAATATTGTAATGAATAAAAGCTGTAAATATCCATTCAACGAAAGTTCTTCTTAACATTCTTACATTTTTAATCCTAATGAATTCGTATCAATATTTGTTGATTAGTCTGATAAAAATATAATACAATCAAAAAGTTGCAATTTCATTGACAAAAAATTGATTGTGAATTAGGGTATAGAATTGCATGTGTCAGTAGGGGTAGCAAATTTTGAATAGCCTGCGGACGGCAAATGTGTAAATTCGTCACTGCCTACCAACCTGGTTACAATTTCCAGTGATTAGTTTATCACTTTTGTCGTTTTCTTCAAGTGGCATATTGCAGATGTGTTCAATTTAATCTTAATCCAATTGAATTATTTTGAAAAACTGAACACACGCATTTAATTTTCTGTTTAATAGAATAAAACATACAATTCTTCGGTTAAATGAAATTTTCTTCTGTAATTCGGTCAAATGGAATAACACTGCGTATACACAACACTGGTTCAAAAAAATCGGAACTGAATCTTTATCGGACCGCAAACGGAACTTTGTAGTCTGAACTTTAGTGGCACTACTTGTCAGTGCTTTGTTTCTTCAGCAACAATTATCAGCTTAAATTTCAACACAGTACCTATTACCAGGTATAAAAATTATGTAACAGTGTATGTATTTGGACAGTTTATAGTTTGTCCAATTAATATGATCGACGAAGTTTGCCATACAAACTAACGCTGTGGTAGATCCGTGTAACAATTACCTATGCCGCCTGTCGCTCGTGCCTGATAATTGTCACGTAGAAAATTATAGTAATTAAAACTACTCCATGTATGTACCAATTTGAAACTAAGATAGATAATACATTATTCATCTTGGCCGTGAAACTCTACGTAATTACTTTGTTTTGGTTTCTTGCTTTTATTTTATGCACACGTGCAGGAACTGATCGGACGTTAAACATTATGAATAATAATAAAAATTATTATCCGCAATAATAGGTTCACTATTTTTCAATATGAAACGTTACATTACCGGGTCCCGGATAAGAATGTTGTGTTAGGAAAACAGGAACATGTATTATACATAATACAGAAAAGTAGGAAATAAATGAGTGAAATCATTAATATCTCAGCACTCAAGAAAGGAACATTCTTATTGTATAAATATCCAGTACAATAATGCTTACCTATACTCCCCTACTTTACCGGAGCAAACCCACAGCGCACGCTACCCCTTTTTCTTTTAGCTTCAGATGTCTGTATCGGTAATTTTGTTGAGCTTCGTGCAAAAACAATCAAAGCGACGAAAAGTAATTTTCGTAGTTGGGAAAACCCTCAGAGAGCTTTATAACATGATTATTGTTTGGATTATATTACAAACCAATATTTAGTTAATATCAGTTTTATCAGAATAATTATTTAGTTTCTTATTACTTTAGCAACTGAAATTTTCGAATATCGGTCAAAAGAATAATTTAATAATTATCTACCCTTTATTACAATTACGTATATAAGGAAAGTATCCTCATTTTATTTATTATCATTGAACAAAATTCTTCACTTATACATGTTCTCGTTTCATTTGTTGTTTAAAATTTACCCTTAAGAATTTCTCAATTCTCAAAAAATATAAACATCTAGACAATTCTGTATCAAAAATCTACAGGAAACATTATTTTTCCAAAATAGTGGAGTCTACGCCCGACAGAAGTGAAACATCTTGCTTATTTGGTATATCACACTAATATTATAAAGGCGAAAGTTTCTAAGTGTGTGAGTATGTATGTTTGTTCCTTCTTCACGTCTAAATGGCTGGAGCGATTTTAATAAATTTTGGTATGAAGTTAGCTGACACCCTGAATTAACACATAGGCTACGTTTTACTGCGGGAAAATATCTTATTTCCATGGGAAAATCGATGAAAATGAATTCGCGGAATATTATAAATGCGAACGTAACTCTGTCTGTATGCTACACAATCTCGCCTACAATTTACTGAACCAATTTAAATGAAATTTGGTACAGAGATAGTCTAGAGCCTGAGAAAGGGCATAGGCTACTTTTTAATGCGAAAAAAGGGTTGTAAGGGGTTGTAATAGGAAAGTTTGTGTGGAAATTCCGTTATTTTTAAAGATTGTTTAGGCTTTTGATTAGATATAAATAAATACGACATTCAATGTTTTTAAAAATTTTACCCTAAAGGGGATAAAATTAGCCGATGAAAGTTTTTGTGAAATGACGTCGTCCAAAAAGCTTACGGCCCAGAAAATTAAAATATTAAGTGTAAAAAGTTATAGAGGTTTTGTTTATTTGGATCAATAAAAGTAGTTGAATACTAAGCTATATAAACTATTTTAAACTATAATTAAACTACAATATTAATCTATATTATTATAAATGCTAAAGCAACTCTGTCTGTCTGTGTGTTACCTACGCAATCACGCCCAAACTACTGAACCGATTTAAATCAGAATTTGGTACAGAGGTAGATAAGTAGATATAACGCTAGGGCTTAAAACTAATTTTTTTCGGTTTTGATTAGATATAAATACAACATATAAAGTTTGTAAAAATCTTACCCTAAAGGGGGCAAAAATAAGGAATGAATGTAATGACGTTGACAAAAAGACTTACGGCCCAGAAAATAAAAATATACAAGAAAAAAATTTTAAATGCTGCCGAAAGTCACTATTCCACGCGGACGAAGTCGCGGGCATAGCTAGCATGTATATAAATTGCGTTTATGTACACATATTTATATGGCGGAGAAATGATCATTAGGATGAAATTATTCGTTTTTAAGTACAAGACTCTTAACCCGTTCAAGAACATTAGTTGCTCACTTTAGCTGATTAATGCATTTTCATAATGTCTCTTTTATAAATATCAAGTAAAAAATAATCATTGATAGGATAATTATTCGTGAATCTAAGTACCTATATTGGGAAATGGTCAAGAAGATGAAAGAAATAAGTTTTTTCAAAAATTCCCATTTAAAGATGGTATTTAATTAATAAAAATCACTTTTTTACTTTTAGAATTTTTTTTCCATATCAAGAGATCATTTCCGACCTATATAAGCATCATGTATGGTGTTTATTGTCTAATATACCTATTATCTTATAAACTGTAATCTTGTCATTGTTTTATTTTTTTAATTAAATATTATTTACTGATGATAAAAGACTTTGCAGCTTAAAGGTATTATTATGTTTTTTGCTACGCCAGTGGGTTGGATTAGCTGCGAAGAGGGAGAAATGGTCGTCATTCTTGTATTAAAATTTGTCCCCCTTGGAAACTAAGTTAACCTGTTAGAACGATTTTCCGAAATTTGAACTTTTCTACCCAAACACCTCCCTGACTCATTTTTAATGACCGACCCTGTATATATGTAGGTTTAGGAGCGCATTGTGTTATGCTTTTTTGTAATGCTTACCATTAATGTAGGTATTTAAATACAAAAATGGAAATTTTACGCAATAAAAATCTCACATGAACTTAATCAACTAAATAAACAACGTCATTAGTTTAAATGAATAATATTCTAGTCATTCTAGTTATGTTACTGTTTGTTGAAAAAAGCTTGTATTTTTCATTCATTGCATTTTCAGTGGAACAGGTATTTATGTCCATAAGACATCCATTAAATTGTTTTTCGAGAAAGTGAATTGTATTTTACTAACAATTGTCTTAAGACAATTCTATGTACCTACCTATGTAAAATTTCTCACATTATGCCGACGCACACACAAGTTTCTCTAATTAAATGAAATTATACACACATATACCTTCTAATTAAGAAATTAACGTTAATTTATTTTGACTTGCTATGACAAAAAACAAACGAAACGATTTATTTATAACTAAGTTTTTCCCAAGGTGTAATTCCCGCAAATCATTGAAATCCTTAAGAAATACAGGTTCAATACAACCAGTGGCGGCTCGTGGTCGAATACGAAGGGGGTTCACAAAGTTAATAACATGTAGGTAATATCAGAACATGAAGCGTATTTCACGATGTTGTAAATGCACCGCAGGCGAAGATTTTTAATATTTTTAGGAGAAACAAATACTTATGGCATTTAATAACACAATAAATTAAAACCTTACGTTTACTTATACAGGAAATCCATTCGTCTATGTTTTGAATTAGCAAACACACTCAACAGGATTACCGGCAAAAATCAGGCACGGAAAGCAAAATAATGCGTTTAATTTATTACACCCACACAACCACGAAGTTTTTTTATACTGTTCTACTTTAAACACACGTTTGAACTTTTTATTTTTTTAAGTTCACTCTTGTGTCAGCTGTAGTTTTGGGCGAGTTGGACCCCTTTTCTTTATTTCGAAACGATTTTGAAAATTATTTGAATTTTCTTTAATATATTTTACCGAACACGACTCCATCATTTACGTAATATTTTAATTAACACCTATTGTGCAATAAATTGTGCGTTATTTACAATTAGTGGACTTTGAACTCTGAAATCTGAACATGCTTCTGAACATAATTTTTTTACTATCGGTTCCTACCAACACTAGCTTCCAGAGCCTTTAAAAATGACTCGTATTGGACATTTTCACCAGGTGGCAGGCTAACCGAAGTTGCAAAACCCTGGCAGAATGTCGGGTAGCCGTGCCGACGTAGCACGACATTATTCCGGCTGATTCCGGCTTCTCGTGCAGTGCACCTAAACGCTGTATGTTGAGTGTATTTTATCTTCCATTTCACGCGTCCGACTACCTCTCATCTCATCAAACGGAGTATCGCTCACGTGATATGTTCAGTATCAAAACTTGAACCAAAAAAGTTAGGTGAAGTCGTCAGCGACATAACAAAAATTTAAATATTTTCTATGAGTTACGGGTTGGTGTTTTGTAACTATGAACTATGAAATGGTAAAAGAGATGTATATTATACGATAATCATCAATAATATAATAAATATTAAAAGGATAAAATTATATGGTGTAACTTGTTCAATTTTTAAGGGGGTTCACTGAACAAATGCACCTACAGTAAAACCGCCACTGAATACAACCATTCATTCAGCTTAGTTAGTTGATATGGATGAAATAATACAGGAGAATATTCCTTCAACTTAAGGCCTTTTTTATTGACCATCACGAAAGTTTCGCCATTCCGATAAGGAGACGTTCAGTAATTACGTGAAGTGTTTTTCTGTTAAGTTGGATTTCCCTGCCTTTTAGTGTAACACCCTCCCCCTAACCTATCCTCACCCCTCCTCCCCCGTTCTTTTTACACAAAATTTAAAAAAATTAAGAAATGATAACAAGTCTTTGTATTAAAACGTAGATGTCATTCTCTCCCTTAAATTAATTTGATGAGGTTATTTTGACCTCACCCCCTGTTTTGAGATTATCAGATTTATTAATGCATGTTCCCTAAAAATAAAAACGTAAATTGTGCTAACTATCTTTAAACCAAGATAATTTCAAGCCGACTTTCCAACGTACGTTTAACAGGTACTTATCAAAAATTAGATTTTTAGGTATTCGTGTCAGAAACAGATAGTTTTATGTTTGCCACAGATAATTATATAAAGATCATCCATCCAAACCAAACCCCCAACATGTTTAGTACTTTCTCATTTCATCTTTAAAGGCAAAAAAAAACATACCTCCAGACTTTTTAAGAACATTGTTCATAAACAAATATTTCATCACAAATTAGTTTAAGTTCAATTGTTATGATTTATTACTTCGACAAAATACCGTAAAACATCTGAAGGTTCTTTCAACAATTGATCACCGGATTAGAGTTCACCTTGCAGTTTGTTTAGATCCGCTAGATTTAAAGAAAAATATGTACCTAATACAGGTAGATCTAGCAGAACTAATAATTGATTAATTTCTGATTTAAAATAAGCAAATAAATCTTCCACAAACACACAAACGAGTTGTGGAAGTTTTAATCCAAAAATAGAAATCGAGATCAGGACTTGTAGTTGGTAAGTAAGTGTATGAGTCATTCTTGCAGTTTGCACCAACCGACCGACAAGGCCGCCGACCATTTATTATTATTATTATTTTATGTTTACATATGTATGTCTGCAATAAATTGCTATTAATAATAATAACAACTTATTTCGAAATCGAATCATATTAAAATAATTATTATTGAAGCAAAAATAGGCAGCAATCAACGTTGATACCTGTCGCAACTGGTACCTGTAATAATTCACATGTACATAAAAATTGAGGTACCTATCATAATGTCAAAGCCCGGGCCTTTGGGCTTTCGCCGTAAAACAAAAGATGTTATCAATCATTTCTTTTTTTTTGAGGCTTTCCAACGTATGCCCTTGTTCTAAAATACGATTCTGATAATATAGTATAATGTGCTCGGTACGCTTTGATGTAGCTGTAGCCTGTGGCCTACTCTACTTACAGTGCTAAATAATTTTTTTGAGGAAATTATTTATACTTTAAATAACATACGTATACCTAGGTACCTACCTGACATGCATATTAACCGTACGATATGTTCTAGCGACTGTTAGTGTTTTTGTCTACTCATTTACAATAAATTAGACTGACTATAATGCGTACCAGATATGAGAAAACAATTGTAGACTGCTTAAAATATGTATAGGGTGAAAGTTCATCATTTACACTAATTGTAAGCCAATTATTTTACTCATTTCCCGATTCCCTAAAACAGGAACAATCTCCATCTATAATTATTTACGAACAGTAATCTAATGTAGGTCTTCCTCTACCCCTTTTTACTCCTGCTTCCGCTTCCAACTCAGTGTTTCACAATTTAATTGTCAAAGGGGACGATTCGCGAAAGTTAATGCTGTAAGTTATACGAAGAGAATATATTCACCGGACATAATGCAACAGAGAATTTTGAAAAGGCCTAAGTGGAACAAATAACAAAAAGGGTTAGGAAATATTGATGTAGTCCCTTATGTCACAGGAAGTGTCCAATCCTTTCTAATTTTCCTATTTCTTTATGGATTCTTGTTCTTTTATTTTTTGCTGTTACCCCTCGTTTCTATTATCATTTCTTTCTCAAAAATCTTCTCCAAACTTTGTTCTACGCATTGATTCAAGACATATAAATTATTTTCACTAATCTACAAAGAAATACAAATAATATTTCCCTAACTACATAAAAACGTATAATGTCATGTTTATGTACTACTAACACGTCAAATTTTCGTTTACCATCATTTTAAAGTTTAAAGATTATTCATAATACCATACACTGCTAGTAATCTTACGAACCTAACGTAAGAATATTCTGTTACATGCAATCACAACGGGTGGTATCATTTTTTGTAAAAAAGTGCTTGGTAAAGGAATATAAATAAAAACTGCCGACAAACGAATGTATAATTCCTATGTTCGGTTCATAAGTTACCAGATCTGTATATATGTATACTAATCTGTAAGAGATGCAATGTTGCTCCACTTAGGTACTTCTACGTGCACCATTTCGGTGCATGGTTACATAAAATAGTTTTGTTACAAAGGAAGGACTAAAAAAATGGTGTCTCTGATTGTATAACATCCATAAATGAACGTGATCTTAACGGGAAACGAAAGCGATTTCGAGAGAAAAACGGAAAACAAAGAAAAATCTGCTTAATTAAGTAGCTTATCTATTCTATTCTATTCTAAGTTAATTTGGCTTACAACACATCTAATTAATGTTGAAAGAAGACATTTTAACAATTACGTTTAAAAAATTCTGCTAAGAATTAATTGCCTACATTAATAAAAGAATTAACAAAGGAAAAATTCCAATTAATCCCTTTCCTATACACCATTAGTAATATAATACTTATGTATATACCAGATTAACTGTTTCTGAGTACAGAAGTGACCAGTGATGTAATATAGAAGTGATAAAGGGTGGCGAATTGTCCAATTAAGTGATTTGCCACCCTAGAATTGAAAGTTACATGGTCTGAAAATGTATAATTATACCACCCAGGCTTCCGATACATTTTTTCAGTTAAGAAACTAAAAATACTCCCATAGAAGTGATACGTCTTTATGAAAATCAACTCTTCCCTGCGCTTTTCTTTGTTTTATGCCTCAACCCTTTTTCTTATAATGTAAAACTTTCAGTTTATTTGGATGAAAAGCCTTTAGTGACAATGTTATTAAGGGACAATAATCCTTATTGAGTCTTGTTTGGCGATGGAAGTTCATCAAGCTTTATAGAACCCATCAGGTACCCGAATTTGCCCTCAAGATTTACCATCTTTTTTTTATCACTTATTTGAAAACTATCCTGAAATAACTTTCAAACATGTTGGAGCAATGGAAAAAGAGTTTCGTTTGAATTGTGATATAATAAAAATAATTTCAGTCCTCATTAACTTCAGGTTATAGGTATGTAGATGGTTTAAATCTGATTTATCAAACATGCCACTATTAAATATAAAATTTCTTCTTTCTTCAAAACTATTTCAGTTGGGCGTTGACAGGGGCGATCACTTAGTGACAGTTTTATTGCCTAAGCTGCCACTTTAAATAAAATAGACTATAACTATTTTTTACAAAACTTTTAGTTAATTTCTGAATCTGAAGAAATAGTTGTCGAAAGAGACTTAACATTAATAATTCATTCCTAAAATGTCATTCTTAATTTATGATTCTCATCGGAAAATCAATAAGCCTAACATAAGGAGTTAGAAATTAACTGTATAAATTGACAGTGTTGACATAGCCGTGCACTTAATTATTTATTAGGACATGAACTTTCAGGAATCTATGTGTGTGATTTATTTTAACATAATTATAATTTTTAATTTAACGTAGATATATCTTGTACGTTAAGTAATCGATGGTTTTATAGTTTTCTTAATGGATTAATGTAGGCGTGGAGGTAATATACAATGTACCTACAACACTTACTAAAAGGTATTTTTCAAAAAAGCTAAACTAAAATAATTTTAATCCATATAGTGTCTTGCTCTCAATAATTTGCTGAATTAGTATTTTTTGAAGTATATTGATACGTTAAATAATTGGAAACGAAATATTGTGTCCATGATGATGGTGATAGTATGAAAAAGTCAGTATTAATTAGGGTTACTTTCTAAAGCCAAAGTCTAAATTTTATTATTAAATTACAAATTCGAAATTTGTTGACAAACCGAACGATAAAGGACAATTATAGTACCTAATTTGAAATAGATAGTAGTTTCTGGTAGTTTTATAATGTCAAATAATATCATAATGGTGATTGTGGGATTAATTGGAAATGCATTGCAATTTTTTATAATAACCTGCATAGTTCAATTAGAACAAGCTTGTTGTTTATTGATAGGACAATTTTGATTAAAACATAAAATTTTATTGGAAAATACTAAATCCAAATCTATCAATAACGATTAGGAGTTTAAAGTATGATAATAGAAAGTAGGTTTTATGTCTGTAGTTCTTGCCCTTAATGAATATTCCCTAAAATAATGGCAATTGTGAGGGGTGGAAAACTCTTTTTATTATTTTACGTAAAACGAAAAAATTTCCATCATCAGATTAATATTAATTAAAACCATTTGGAGTAATGTTTCTGGTTGTATCATAAAGTTAACCTCGATTACCCGACTTGAAATTAAATAAATGTCTTAGAGAGAAGCAAATTTTCCGAAATTTAAAGAAACAAGCAGTTAACAATATTGTTAGCTGAATTTACAATCTAAAATATGTGTAATATCTATTGGCCCCAGTTTGTTTAACATAAGTTGTAATTGAATGTGAAGCAATAGTTTAATTTGTAAAAATAATTTATCTGGTCCTTTTTTTGCTTTAGTGTAATAAAATTGTAACATAACAGGAAATTGCATCCTACAAATTAATGTAAAATTAAGTAATAAGTTTCTTTGTAATTGTTTTTAATAGAAAGGTTAATAATGATACAGTAGGAGAGTAAGTGAATTACATAAATTGCTTTATTAAATGTCTTCAATTTTTATAACGGGACTTTTGTGAATTGCAGTAAAAGTGCATAAAGGTCAGGATGTTGGAATTGAGGCCAACACGAACTTTCATTTTCATTTATTCATAAAAGTATGGCTCAGTTTGGTCTGGCCTGCCCGTTTCTGACAAATTTTCATCCACACCTATCGACTTGTTGCTCTGATGCAACTGCAAAAAAAAATATTTCCATTCCGCTGCGGTCAAAAGTTAATTTAATTTGAAATAAGTTCACCACAGTCAAGTAAACGTTAGCCATTGTTCGGGAAACGGTTTCCCAAACATAAAGGTTTACCTACGCTGTGTTGTGTACATAGACAGTTGTTTTAAAAAGCGAAATTAATAAAATTTGTGGCTCTTTTTAACGAAAGAATAAAAGAGACATGCAAAATGCAAACTGTAAGAAAAAGGTTACAAATTCATTGCAAAACCACAATGTCGTTTCCGGTCGAGCATGAAACTGCATGTAATCCGTTGCAAGCGCCTAATTCAATTATGTAGCTTAACAAAGGCCGTAAAGTGCGTGGCAAATAAAAAATTTATGTAAGAAGGTATTTCAAAGTAATAAGCCCTAAAAACTGATGTATCAAGGGCCAATATTTGACCATTGAAATTGAGATGGTAGATACAATGGGCTCAAAAACTCAATGATAGTTAATGAAAACATTTCAATATTTTTAAAGTTTCTTGAGAGTTGAGACCCTTGAGACACCCTTATTTTCGTTACTATTTTAATGTTGATTGACTTCTCGAGCGTTGTTCGAATCGTAAATTTTATAGCAGTTGATACTTTTGCATCATAGCCCGTTTCCGGGAAAAATACATTTGGCAAAGAAAACTCTAGTTCTAAACTTCTAATTGGCCCCGTTTTATAAACTGGCGTTACAAATAGGAAATGTCATAAGGTAGTAGCAATATTTTCAGGCTATTGACCCAGAATCGTAAACCACCGTCGCTTACACACACGTATTGAGCAATTCGTTTAATTGTTCTTTTGATTATTAATTATTTCACCAAAATATAAAAACGTGAAAATAAATTTCCAATTCTGTTTTGTTCAGTTTTGGTCTTTTATTGTTATAAAATGTTAGTAAACAAAACAAATCCATCAGTGAGTAGAGATAACATTTCGTTATGTGGATTACGATCCTGTATAATTTCAAGATTTTCATCAAAATTCCGAGGACTATAAAGACCCAGGTTGTTGGGTTAATAAATAATCATCGTTTAACGCATCGTTTCGCAAATTTATTTTTGCTTCCTTCTGTCCATCAATTATGTGATGCATTTTTTTTATTTTGAAGCCTCTTCCATTAGACCAGTGCTGAAGCCTTTAAAAATAGTAAAAAGTGAAAAAAAAATATAGTAGGATGAAACCCATTGGAAACGGACGAGAATATAACAGAAATGAAAAGAAAAATAATTTACTGACGATCTGGGGCCAGGAAGGGGAAGGGAGTAAGTTTTTAAGGGTAAAAAACGGTTTTCCTTGATTTTCGGAAAAACTACAAGTCTTATGGAAAAAAGTTAAATGGCAAAGTTGTAGGTAATAAACAGATCTACAACTTTTGTGTTTACACTTTTGTCACATAACCTCAAAATTTGTGTGAAAAATTTAAATAACCAACTTTTTGGTTTTTAATTTTTATCTTTTACACAAAAAATTTCTTTTTCACGAATTTTTGTGACAATTTACCTATTTATGTCCCAAACACGCTGTAATTTTTTTGATTTGAAATATTGATTTTTTCACCTTATTTTTACTTAATATCGAAAAAGCACCCTAATTTTCAATCGAAAATGCTCACGTCAAAATATCTGCTTTTTTAAAAACGGTGGTGGACTTTTTCTTCGTTGAAATCTCTACTTTCTGATGGTGTGAAAAAAAAATATACATTACTATGGTAAGTTTTCTCAGGAAATGCAAAAAAACGAAGGGAATTTTATCTGAAAAATGTGACCGCTACTATTTTTTTCAGTAAAAAGTTGATTTATTAAATTTTAAAATGTATATTTATATATTATGAGATTTTCTATGACATAAATGTAATTAGAATTGAATAAATCAACTTTTAACTGAAAAAAATAGCAGCGGTCACATTTTTTGAGAAAACTTACTATAGTAAAGTATATTTTTTTCACACCATCAGAAAGTAGAGATTTCAACGAAGAAAAATCCCACCAACGTTTAAAAAAGCAGATATTTTGACGTGAGAATTTTCGATTGAAAATTAGGGTGATTTTTCCATATTAAGTAAAAATAAGGTGAAAAAATAAATATAACAAATAAAAAAAATTACAGCGTGTTTAGGACATAAATAGGTAAGTTTTCACCAAATTTCGTGAGAAAAAAAAATTTTTTGTAAAAGATAAAAATTAAAAACCAAAAAGTTGGTTATTTGAATTTTTCACGCAAATTTTGAGGTTATGTGACAAAATTGTAAATACAAAAGTTGTAGATCTTTTTATTACTTACAACTTTGCCATTTAACTTTTTTCCATAAGACTTGTAGTTTTTCCGGAAATCAAGGAAAACCGTTTTTTTACTTTTAAAAACTCACTCCTTTCCCCTTCCTGACCTCAGATCGCCCGTAAATTATTTTTCTTTTCATTTCTGTTATATTCTTTTCCTTTTCCAATGGGTTTCATCCTACTATATATTTTTTTTTTGTTTCAAAAATTATCGACCCTGGTCTACCTCGCCTTCCTTGGATTTAAAATTTAACGTAAAACTGAAAACTCGCTCCACTTTGAGGATGTTTGAAAATACTAGAAAAATTAATTTGTGCAGCCAACCAAAAACATATTTTTCCTTTTTACTTCGTCCTTAGTCATTATTCTATACTTATAATAAAGTTGCAAGTTAATTATTTTGCTTATAGTTTAATAAAATCTTCACCAATTGCTCCACTTTTTTTTTTTAATAAAAACAGTCTATTTATAAATAATGTGTTAGTATTCCTTGAGAAAATTTATAAGTATTCACTGTATATTATACCTACCTACCTAAACATAATACATATGCAACCACAATACGTATTACATGTGAACCTTACCTTGTTATTGGCGAGTTCAAATAACGGTTTTGTTTTTTATCAATTCTTACAGTTAGTTACCACTTTTTGTACTTAATATTTCTATTGTGCACCTTGGCAATAAAGCATTTTATTTTAGGCTATTTTACTTTTACTTAAACGGCTACAAAATTTCAAAATTGCAGTGTTACTCGAGGAATTGAAGATAAAAAATTACTACAAAAATTTTTAATTATTAAAACTAAAACATTGTCAGTTTCTCAAAAGAGGAAAAGCAACTTTTTCATTCCCTCACACAGTTCTCCTGATAATATCCTTATTCACTGTTCAAATTTAGAGTTTTATCATTTCTTAAACAACATGGGCATTAAGTAATCTCTATAAGTATTACAAATATTCAGTAGTAGATTCTTAATAAATACACAAGATTCAAAATCCTTTAATATAAAAAACACAATTGTTGACCTTACGAATGCTTCTTCAAATGGAAGAGTTCTGAATATAAATAGAAAATTCAATAACATTTATTTCCCTTAAAGTTTTATTAAAAAGAATAAGAGAAAAAGGGGACAAATAAATATAATTTTCCCTTTTAAGTAAGGGGGCTGGAGGGTAAGATAAAATAAATTTTAAGAGGTTCGTGGACACTGCTATAAAGAATGTGTACATACCTATAGAAGATTAAATAACTGTGCAATTTTTTGTGTCAATTTGTTCATTTATTTTTTTTGTATTTGCCAATAAGATGATAAGCAAAAAGTAATTTCTTATTTAACAATATTTTTTTATACCTACTTCTTGTTATTTTAGTAAAATACCAGGCACTAACTTAACGCTACAATAAATTAACCAACTAAGGTCAAAATGACTTTTTCTTTTTGAAAAGTGTACCCTTTTTACTATATCGAGTTTTGTAGATATGAGCCCACTTATTTGGCAGTTTAATTTTTGCATTTTTATTTTTGTTGACGTCTTAAGAACAAAATCTAAAAGAATCACCATGCTAAAAATGTACTTGGGTCTAAGGAACTCAATATAGTCAAAAAAGCCATATTGACCTCAGCTTATCGGTTTTTCTCATGAAGAAACGTAGTCACTTTTAATTTAAGGGCCTGTATCTTACTAAAATACTCAGAAATATAAATTTTTTGTCTTATTGAGGTCATTTTTCTTAGCTTATCTATACCCTCTCTTATGGTTTTCTAACAGTAACTGTTTGGCATAAGTAGAGTCAGATTTCCATTGTTTCAAACTTCTTTGATGTTCAAAAATTCTTTCGTTGAAAGGTCTACCAATTTGCCCAGTCTTTATTGCAACCACTACATTCCAAAAATTTGACTCCGAATTTCAAACCTTTACGGTTTTAATGAACCGAGAGAGAGAGAGTCACTTCGTTATACTGATTTGAATATTATGCATCCCTTTATGAATATCATCCAACGAACATTGGATTGTAAGGAAAATATTAATGCTGGTTATTATTTTGCTGGTGTGCAGTGGCCGAAAGGTCCTTACTATTTGCATATTTAACTGCATGTCCAGCAGTCGATAACATTCTCAAAATAATCCCACGGATTTGTGGCACGGGTTTACAGGTAGGTAGTTGGTCTGTAGCAAGACAGGTGCACTGACCCTACACCTCCACACTCGCGCTGGCATGTTTGCTGCAAGTTGAGCACGGAAAAGCACGCACTAATCGAACCGTACAACAACAACGATTTATAAATTCAACCGGTATTACTATAAACAACGACTTGGAATTGCAAAAGAACTATTACAGCAGGAACACCGAGATCAATCACACCCCGAATGTTAAAAACGCCAAAAGCTAAATTCATTGATTATACACAATAACGTACAATATACACAGGCATTGAATATCAGGTTCAACAAACTCACATAACTATGCCAGTGCGTAAACTTGTGATTAAAGGAAACTAGAAGAATCTAAAGCAAGCACGGAAAAACTGTAATAACCACCAATTAATTTACACAATTACACAGTTATCGGAGTTACTGTTCATGAATTGTGGCTCTATTAACTGTTTTCTGAAACAATCCGTTGAATTTTTATAAAAGGGGGCATTGCACAGGGTGTTGTAGCAATATTATGAAAAATTAGAAATAGTATTTTAGATAACTGACCAAAAATTGAACTTCTATTTACTCGACAAGAACAAAACCCCAAGACAAATTGCAACAATGCCAGGCTAGCTTTCCATTCTTTCGATTTTTGTTTCCGTTTTACCAGAGAAATATGTACATGTGGAAAAGTTGAAAATGATATACATCGCTGAACCTCCGTTCATCAAAGTTTCTTGGAATTTTGATATTTAAGGTAGTTCAGCAAGCTGAACAAAAGCAAAGAGGTCGAGAGAGATTATTCGGGATAACCTTGTGGAACGCTATAAGTAGCTTTTTGACGAGGACGAAGAAATGGAGCCGCAAAGGATGGACACGAAGAACAATATCACCTTAACAACACTCATTTTATTCTTGTTGTCTTTTTCTACTGCAACCTTATTGCCATAAGCAGTCCAATAAAAGCTTTCTTTGAGTAGTCACCCAGGGAAACATGACGCAACTAAATTTTTCCGAATGTGAATTCTTGGGATAAAGAGGTTACAGTAGAAAAAGTCTTGCTTTAAAATACTTCTTTATGTTCTACAAAGTCATCCCTAATCCTCCTCCTTTTCAACCTTTAAACCACACACAATTACCAGTTACCTCATTTTCAATTACCAGCTTTTTCCTTTTGATACTCCATCCATATGTACGTCTTCACTTAAAAGCATCATTCAGATTTTACGGAATTTAATCTTTAAAACCCTCCCCTCGACATCCCATTACACTTATTAAGCAAGCTAAACATCAAAACATTCCAAAATTTCGAAAAAAAAAAATCATTAGAAGATAATTCAGAGATATAAATGTCTACAAAGTCATTCCTAATCCATTTTCTCTTATTACATCATACACAATTACCCCATTTTCAATTTTCAACTTTGTCCATTTTTCTCCTGCGTGTCCATCTTTACCTAGAAACATTATTAGAAATTTAACAGGGTTATTTTTTAACCCCAATTCTTGACACCTTCTTACCCTTACTCAGCATATTAACCTTCACAACATAACGCACTTTCAAGAATATCAGTGGATGACGATTCAGCGATATAAATTAAAATAACACAGCTTCTCCACCTAGCAATACTTTTTTTGTGATCTCTGAGATCAGCTTTAACTCTCTTTCTTTTTTTTTGACCACCTACAATTACCATTTACCTCACTTTCAATTTTCAACTTCATCCTCTGAACCTCCGCGTGTCCATCCTCCCTTAAAAACACTAAGTATTAGTGTTTACCAGGGTTATCTTTAATCCCCTCGAGAGACCTCGCTACCCTTATTCGTCATTCTAAGTTACACAACTTACCGAAATTAAAAAAAAAACTGAGGGTGAATGTTCAGCGATATAAATTGAATTAACAAAGCTTCTCCACCTAGATTTATTTTTTTGTGATCTGTGAGATCAGCTTTAACTCTCTTTCTCTTTTTTGACCACTACAATAGGCATTTTCCCCATTTTCAATCTTCAACTTCATGCTCTGAACCTCCGCGTGTCCATCCTCCCTTAAAAACACTAAGTATTAGTGTTTACCAGGGTTATCTTTTATCCCCTCGAGAGACCTCTCTACCCTTATTCGTCATGCTAAACATCACAACATACCGAAATTTAAAAAAACCGAAGTTGAATGTTCAGCGATATAAATTGAAATAACAAAGCTTCTCCACCTAGAAATACTTTTTTGTGATCTGTGAGATCAGATTTAACCCTCTTTCTTTTTTTTGACCACCTACAATTACCATTTACCCCATTTGCAATCTTCAACTTCATCCTCTGAACCTTTGCGTGTCCATCCTCCCTTAAAAACACTATTAGTGTTTACCAGGGTTATTCCTCGAAAGATCCCCACCTTTATTTCTCATACTAAGTTTCACAACTTACCGAAATTTCAAAAAAAATCAGAGAGTGTATGTTCAACGATATAAGTTTAAATAAGAAAGCTTCTTCAACTAGGAATTAATTTTTGTGTTTTTTACGGTCATTTCTAATCTTCTTTCTCCTTTTCGACCATACACAATTACCATTTACTTCATTTTCAAATTTTTGCTTCATCGTTTATCCCTCCACGAGTCCATCTTCACTTAAAAATACTATTTACAGTTTTACAGAATTTATCTTTTACCCCCCTCGACATCACGATAGCTGACTTTCAGTTTGCAGTTTCATCCCTTGCGCCTCCTAGCGCTCGTCTTTAATTAACAGTATTTTTTATTAGTACACTTCCCTTCTCTTATTCAACATGTTAAACGTCATAACATACCAAAAATTAAAGAAAATGAAGATGGGAGTTCGACTATGTAATTATTACCAAGCTGACTTAAGAAAAAAGCACTTGTCCACAATTTTATACTTTGTATTTTCATAATTTAATACTTTTCAGCAGATTTTATTTGTGTATAAGCTACGTTTCCATTAATATACTTCTTTTGTACGATATCAAGTACATAAATATTTTTATAAGAATCATATAAAGCAGAAGTAAATTAGAGCAGATCGTATGTTGCAGGACATTGTTTTCGTCCAATATGCGGAACAAATTGATTGATATGGATATTCGCATGTGTACCTACAGTTCACCGATACCAAAATCTTTTCAATCAGAAACAGCTGTTGAAGGAAATACACAAAGAAGCGCATTAAATAGAAAGCGGTGTTTCCGTGTAAATTGATTCCATGTTAATTTTTTTCTCCTGTCTTCCATATTCAATATCCGAATCAACCTAGGAATTGTATTAAGTAACAATGGTTTGTTTTCTACACAAGTAACGCGATAGATTACTAATCGTAATCTTCATATTTTTGTTTCCTGTTTGTAAGAAAATACCTTAGAATTATTGGTTTATTGAATTTTATGGAGTGTAGATAATAGCGAGTGAAAGTTTACATTTTGTAAGTAATAAAAAATAAAGAAAATTAATACAAATATTCAAAATATTAAATAAATAAATACCTGATTATATTAGCCATATAATCAAGAGAAATTTGCAATATACACAGGTATCCATTATAATAGTGATTTAAGGAAACTCACTAAATATTTTTTATGAGCAACCCACACGTTTTCTTTAGCATGTTCTAGCTGATTCATAATTAATTGCATGCTAATTAGTACCCCAGTAATTAACGTATTAACAGCCGCTCGACTGGTGTGCCAATTTTACAGTAAAATCTCATAGTAGATAGGTACGTGTACTTATACAAGTTACATGCCTTGTCAATTTTTTATGTTAAAACCATATCAAAAGCTTGTACGAATTTATACACTTCCCCTGTCTTTCATTTCCTTACATCGCACTATTCTTGACTTATTTCACGCCTCCTTATCAACTCCTTCGCTAAACGTTAGTAGTAATTGTTAATTAGAGGCGTGTAGTCTTTAATTATAAACAAATTATCAGTTCCGTGATTAATAAGAAACGAAATTTACCAATAAACGTTTTGATACTTAAATATTTACATAATACTCGAATTTTGGGTCCTCAGAAAAAATCTCAAACCATAGCTTCACATTTTAGGTTGAAATTTATAATAAGAACACTGGATTTAATTTATAACGACTTCGGTTATAACGACCTTTTGGTTATAACGACGTAACACATAAGCCCCTTGAATTTAAGGAGTAATTTAAGAAAAAAATTTGGCTGTAACAACTTCAGATGTAACGTCGATTTCGGTTTTTGCGACTAATTTTAATGAACTGTTAATTACAAGATGATGGAAATCTCATACTGATTTGTGACCGAGCCTAAACACAAAACTTTTTTATATTTTTTTTTACATTCACAGATAGTCAGTCAGCAGTTTTAGTAATTGTTTATAAATGTTAAAGTTGATAAAGTTAAATCTAAGAATCAGTTACTGGGTACTTTTCTTACCTAATTTACTTCTTTCAATCTTTCTTTCTTTTTATATAGCGACTTCCCGATATAGCAACGGAATTTAATGGTCCTTTCATCGTCGTTATAAACGAAATATACTATATAAAGGACAACACTGAAATGCTTAATTACCCTTAACAACTATGGCTTCGCCAAACTTCAGCTTTGTTGCTAATTTTTTAACTTATCTTCCCATACTGTTAGTCAAAGAGAGAAAATTTTTTCAAAAGGTGGAAAATTTAATCCTTAACTAGTTCCATCCTAAACGGATTCAAATAAAAATATCCTTCCGATACAACAATTCACAACACAACTTTGTCAAATTTTCGTTTCTTGTATAATTTTCTTGAAAACGAGGAAGTGCGGTTTCATTTTCATTCGATTTAAATAAAAATTAAGAAGTTTATAGCTGCATCCCGGAAATATAACTTTGCTCGTTGAAATTTACCTTCCCTTTGATGCATCAATCACGTTTATTTTTCAATGCTTCCTGGAAGTACTTGCATGCGGCCATTAACGAGTGGCCACCAAGTCAGTCGCATGTGTATCTTCTATAATAAAATTTCACTCAAAAATAAAAACAAAAAACAAGTAAAACTCCCTCATCACGCCAGACCTTGTTGGAGAAAGCACAGAGAGAGACCGTTTAACTACTACCATCAGACGACCACTTGTTTTTTGCGCTTGTGTGTTATTTGTATACATGTAGGCAGATACATAATATATTTAAAAGCAGCGAGAGGAAGAATATTCACATTTCTCCAAAGATTTGTGTCCTTGATAGCTATTTACGGGGCCGCGGCACCATTTAAAATTAATAATAATGTTAAAGTTGTTTAGGTATCTTAAATATATACAGGCAAGGTAAATGTTTGATCGACCATAGCTCAATCCCAGAACATCGCATATCATATTGCCAAACCCCACAGCGATTCCTCCCCTACTTTGCCGAAGCAACCCATCTCCCTATATCTCTTTTAACTTCAAATGTCTGTGGCGATCAACACTATTTTAGTTGAAATATAATTGTGGGCAGTTTTAAGATAGACTAAGATCATGTTTATCACTGTGTGGTAATCTAATATCAATTATTGTTTAAGTAATTATTATTAACTTATCATTTTTATTAGAATTATTATTTACTTTTTGAAATCGATCGATCGGTATAGGGCTCCACAAGATTCTTAATTTTCAAGAATTCTTATCTTGACCTTATCTTGATTCATACTGTAAAAATTGCGACGGGATTAAAAGAGTAACATCGACCATTTTCGAGATCAAGGAATTTTGTCAAGAGTCAATATTTTATGTAATTTAATAAAAACCTTATGGGATATATTAAACTTCAACAAATAAAAATGCTGGATTATTGTTATTAAGAGAATTGTTTGTTTAAACATTAATCTTTACAGTATCCTTTTAAACCCAAGATTTATCGAAAAAACTCTTGAATCAAGACAAGAAAGCATGACCAAGAAACTGCGCATTACATAAAAAAATTATGTACTTTCTTGATCTTGACTTTCAAGTCAAGACGAAAGTTGGACTTCGAGATTAAAATTCTTGCCTTGATGAAACCCTACATCGTCATCAACCCCTTCAATGGTAATTATTTAGAGTTGGGGCTCCAGACAAAAATCGCTCCAAAAATTTTTTTAGCTATCAGAGAACATTCTGTAGGGTTAAACTATTAGTTTAAAGCGGGGGGAGACATTTTCAATATTTATTTATTTATAAACTAACTTAACCTAACCTACCTTAACAGAAAAGTTTCCAGGAGGTAGAAGGATTTTAAGAATAAATTTTATCAAAAGCCCATATTCTATTAGACCAGTGAGCCTTCAAAAATAGCAAAAAGTGAAAAAAACCTATTGGAAAAGGAAGAGAATATAACAGAAATAAAAGGAAAAATAATTTACGGGCGATCTGAGGTCGGGAAGGGGAAGGAGGTGAGTTTTTAAAGGAAAAAACGGTTTTCCTTGATTTCCGGAAAAACTACAAGTCTTATGAAAAAACCTTAAATGGCAAAGTTGTGGGTAATAAACAGATATACAATTTTTGTATTTACACTTTTTTCACACAACCTCAAAATTTATGTGAAAAATTCAAATGACCAACTTTTTAGTTTTTTATTTTTATCTTTTACAAAAGAACTTTTTTTTTCACGAAATTTGGTGAAAACTTACTTATTTATGTCCCAAACACGCTGTAATTATTTTGATTTGAAAATGTATTTTTTCACCTTATTTTTACTTAATATTGGAAAAGCACCCTAATTTTCAATCGAAGATTCTCACGTCAAAATATCTGCTTTTTTCAAAACGTTGGTGGGCTTTCTCTTCGTTGAAATTTCTACTTTCTGATAGTGTGAAAAAAAATATACAATACTATTGTAAGTTTTCTCAGGAAATGCAAAAATGAAGAAAACTAAATTAATCTTTGTAAAAATATTATAATGAATACCGTAATCAGTACCTATAAAGTATGTGAATTCAATAGTACGATTTACATGTACATTTATATATTATGAGATTTTCTATGATATAAAAGTAATTAGAATTTAATAAAACAACTTTTTTACTGAGAAAAACAGCAGCGGTCACATTTTTTAGATAAAATTCCCTTCGGTTTTTTGCATTTCCTGAGAAAACTTACCATAGTAATGTATATTTCTCTTCACACATCAGAAAGTAGAGATTTCAACGAAGAAAAAGCCCACCAATGTTAATAAAAAAGCAGATATTTTGACGTGAGAATTTTCAGTTGAAAATTAGGGTGCTTTTTCGATATTAAGTAAAAATAAGGTGAAAAATAAATATTTCAAATCAAAAAAATTACAGCGTGTTTGGGACATAAATAGGCAATTTTTCACCAAATTTCGTGAAAAAAAAGTTTTTTGTAAAAGATAAAAATAAAGAACTAAAAAGTTGGTTATTTGAATTTTTCACATAAATTTTGAGGTAATGTGAAAAAAGTGTAAATACAAAAGCTGTATATCTTTTTATCACCTACAACTTTGCCAGTTAACTTTTTTCCATAAGACTTATAGTTTTTCCGGAAATCAAGGAAAACCGTTTTTCCCCTTAAAAACTTACCCCCTTCCCCTTCCCGACCTCAGATCGCCCGTAAATTAATGTTACTTTCATTTCTGTTATATTCTCTTCCTTTTCCAATGGGTTTCATCCTACTATAATTTTTTGTGGTTTCAAAAATTATCGACACTGGTCTTGTTTTTCAATGGCTTTATAGTCGATTAAACTCTTACTTCTTGTGTATACTTATAATAAGCATATAAGTATCTGTGTATACGTAAATGATATAAAGTTGGTATCTTTGGTAGGATATACCAACTTGACGCGGGCATTCGACTGTATGTGCACGGAACCGTTACTTAATGTAATTGCATGCAATCGCCGGCTGCTTGCAAGAGAAGAAAGTTAAGGTCGTTTTGAGAATTGCCCGATGAACATCTCGTTTATTTAACATGAATACATTTTACATTGTACGTAGGACTCGACAATCGAAAGCAAAAGCGCGTTTTTGTCTCCTGATATGCATCATTAGGAAAGAGATTTTTGAATAAAAAACGAATCCCAAAAAGTGTTTACAATATAGTTACAGTAATACCTAAATAAGAACATGGATAATAAAATAAATTGTATGTCGTTTCTAGGCCTATTATACTTTACTATAAGCTTTTATTTCTTAGAATGTGTAATATGTGCTCACTTAATGAAAAATTGAGTGTAGCGTGAAGTAATCTTAAAGCTTTAAGCAACATTATAAAGCACTTTCAGCTAAGAACGAACAGAAAGGGGTATTTCAGAATCTCATGAACCTCTCGGCGTCCTTGCGTATTTTGTGGCTCATGAGATTTTATTACTTCAACTCTTGAGCAGCATCGATCAACTTGTAAGAGACCTAACTCTAATGATCTGACGAAATTATTGCTATTGATTGACAGAGGAGTAGAAAAACTAAAAAATGTTTTTTGAAGCAATTAAAGGTTTAATATCATGAAACAATCAAATATCCTGATTGGGTCTCATTAATATTTAAGTCAAAGCTGAAGATTTTTGTAGAGATGAACAGTTTTTCACGTTAAGGCAACAAAATGCGTTATGGAAAACGTACCATGTTTCCACATAGTGATTTAATCAAGATATTGCATTCTCTGAAGATAAAAGCTCCCCCTATATAGCGTGAAAATCACGCATGTGTTGAATATAATATTGTATTCTCACTTAGCACATTTCTCTTCTATTCTTATGTGCAGCAGTTTTTGTTCCTATTACACACCTTAAATCGTTGTTTGAACGAAGGAATCCTTTTAAGAAGTGGTATGTTCCAAATAAATACGTTTTCTTTCTTCTACTAACAAGTACAGATGTATATATGTACATCTCACTACTCTCTTTGAGGTTCTTAATACTAGTCATGTTGATATCCTTCAGGTAGTTTCTCCTTCACACGTACCTGATTCTGTCGCGTGTCATTAAATTTCAGTCACTTCCATAATTGAATATGTGAGAAGTAAACAATTTTTCTCGGTAACTGTCAGTAATTTACTCGTCTGTTTGATTGGGGAAAGGAACATGTGAATCATCAAGCGCGTTCCTATTCCTACACTTATTTGCAAACGAAAATTTCGCTTCTACCGTGGGAGGCCTACAATTTCAAATGTGCAAAATAGGCAAAAGATGTAGATAGTGACCCCAAAATATTAAACGAAAAAATTAGCACTGTTAAGAAACTAATGTCAAATTAAAAAAAATTTTAAATGCTTCTGTTGTCACGGTAATATTATAAACGCGAAAGTTTGTGAGTGTGTGAGTGTATACGTTTGTTACTTCTTCACGTCTAAACGGCTGGAGCGATTTTAATAAAATTTGGTATGGAGTTAGCTGACACCCTGGATTAACACATGGGCTACGTTTCACTGCGGGAAAATATCTTATTCCCATGGGAAAATCGATGAAAATGAATTCGCGGAATATTATAAATGCGAAAGTAACTCTGTCTGTATGCTACACAATCTCGCTTGAAATTTCAAAACCGATTTAAATGAAATATTTGGTACGAGATAGTCTAGAGCCTGAGAAAGGACATAGGCTACTTTTTAATGCGAAAAAAGGGTTGTAAGGGGTTGAAATAGGAAAGTTTGTGCGGAAATTCCGTAATTTATAAATATAGAAGCTTGAAACTTATTTTTTAGGCTTTTGATTAGATAGAAATAAATACATTCAATGTTTGTAAAAATTTTACCTTAAAGGGGATAAAATTAGCCGATGAAAGTTTTTGTGTAATGACGTCGTCCAAAAAGCTTACGGCCCAGAACATTAAAATATTAAGTGTAAAAAGTTATAGAGGTTAAAAATATTTGTGCAAAATAGGCAAAAAATAAAGTAGAAAGTAATTTATAAACAAATACAAATAGAAATTGTAAAGTATGTAAACTAGGAGACAGTTTTTTTAAACGTAAAGATTTTGCAACAGCTCCTTAAGTCAATACAGACGCACTCGATCTAATACAGATTCTCTCTTAACAGTATTCAATATTCCCAAAATCAGTTATAAGCGACACAAAAAAATTAGCACTAGGCACATGCTTGTGAAGAAACTAGTGTCGAATTAAAGGATTCTTAAGTTGCTTCTATTACCCTGGCAATAAATATGAGTATCAAGTTAATTCAATTACCAATAATTGCACTCATGCAATTTATTAAAAGTAAAGGTAATTTATACTTTAATTAGAACTGGAAAACGTAAAAAAATTAGTGTGGGGTAATTGTTTTTATTATAGGAAAAATCTAGCCAACGTTTCGCCCTAGTTGCCAAATGCCAAACGATTCAGTACATAAATGTACTTAATCCTTTTGACTTTAAAGAAGACCTACAACTAAGACGTAATAAATAATATTTGACCCCATAAATATTAGTTTTGATCGTAACTTTTATCGTACTTAGTTTATAAATACAATTACATGACATACGTATTTTATCATAATATTGCTTTGTAAAAAATTATTTATCTTAAGAAGACTAAAAAAGTGGCCCTCTTTCTAGTCCTAGGCCATGAATATTTATGCAGTTTATCTTTACATATATTCTTGATTACAAAATACCACTTTTAATATAATCCCCAATTAACTTGAAATACTAAGTATGTAAATATCTAGGCGGTCATAAATACAAAACGGACGGTCTATTTACCGTCTAATATAAAACATAGTTTATGTTGAAAGCAGATTTCCTCCATAGTTATTAACAATCATCTTGATTATAGAACGTGTAATAAAAAAGTTGTCTGTCTGATCAATCCTAACGTTATTAGCCGCATCCTGCACGAATATATCTAATATTTATTATTCATGATATTTATATTACGAAAGGTTAGTTTTTGCTGAAACCTATATCGCCTTTAGTAGCAGGATGTACATGTTTTTAATTATGGCAATTCATCTTTACCAGTTCAATTATTTGTTTTATTATTTAAAGCAATGTGTGCATTAATCCGAGTTATAGAAAATGTTAATTATGTTAAAAAAGGGTAAAGCTAAACGAAGAATCAAAATCTTGTACTTGATTCCGCAAATTAAGTCATGTTATTCTCGTCAAACAGATGTCTGCAACAAATTTTATTTTTCTATGTAGGTCTGATATTTTTATCATTTATGGTATAATTTATACCATCGCTTTGACTTATTATATCGTATACTCGTAATCGACTAGTGTCACAAAATGTTTTTAAGAGAGGTGGGAAAAATCCTCATCAAAAGGACTATAAACCTAAAGTCCAAAATTTTTACTTAAAGTAGTTTAGTCCTTGAAGTCCTAATTACATTTTATTACATCGAAAAATAATTAAGTTTACTCCCAGAATGAACTTTTAATGTAACATGAGAACTTAAGTTAAAGCAAAAGAATTTCAAAAATACCAAAAGGCTTTAAAAACATTTAAAAAGGACTTCAACCACACCACAAAGAAGGCTTTGAATTAAACCCAAAAAAGCTTCGAATACATCAAGAATCATTAACGGCTGTGTTATGGTATAAATTGTTTTGTTAATTTCATTTTTCATTTTCTGTCAGAAAAAAATGAGAAAGAGAGAGAGGTGATTTCAATATGCACTTTGAAAGGACTTCAAGCACTTTAAAGCAATGACGGGCTTTAAAGAGCTTGAGTACAAAGCTTCTCAGCCCTGAAAGGAATGAAAGCAAATTTTCAAACACTAAAGCTCTGTCCAGCTCTGATTTTTAAATCCTTGCTGAAATGTTTACTAAATTTATTGCGTTTGATTGGCGATTTCCTGTATCGTCGTCACTTCATTAATATTTACCTGAATCCACCATTTCTTTTCCTGTTTCGTCACCTACCCTTTCGCTATGTGTAGCCTCTTCCCCGTGGCATAATAATTGTGTAAAGCCAATTATTTAGGATCGAAGATCTACATATTTAAATAAACATGTACCACCAAGGTTAGGGTAGGTTATGGTATGAAACGGTCGCTGTGATTAAAGTTTACTTTACTGGAGTGTGTGAAGAAATATTGATCAATCTGAGTAGTAATTTTGAGGTACCTTGTTTAACAAATTATTACCACAAGTATTAAAAAGGTAGAGTGACGAAACACGAACAAATCGTTAGATTTACACCCTTCCACTATCGGTTATTAAAGATGCTCGATAGCTATCATGGTGCCAAACCCAAAAATATTTTTTTTTATTCACAATTATTAAAAATACTACAACCCAAAATTCAGAAACACAAAAAAGTGTTTCGACAGTCAAAGTGATATCCTCAATCTAAATTTAAAATCTTATTACCTACACAGAGTTTATTCATAAGACATTTTCATATTTTAGAATATAAAAAGATAAAACTTAACCATTAATGAGAAGTGGGGTTTGAAGGAAATCAGACAGTCAATCTAATTATAGGATTAAAATAAAACGTTCAATTCCCACAAGAATTAACTGAAGTTTCCTGAATACGTGCTTCGACTTAGTTTTTTGATAATTTTATTTCGCGATCAACTTTGAAGCATACAAGTTTAGAAAAGCTCAAGTAGAATTTCTTTATTTTTGTGTATTTTATTGCTACTTGAACAAAAAGATTATCAACCCTTCACATTAAATTTAAACAACTAGTCTTATGTTGCGTGATAATTTCAAATAAGCGAGGTGCTTTGTAGGATTTTTCTGTTTTGTTATGTCCAAGTGTGTTCTAATATCTAAAATAAGTTAAATGTTCCTTAAATCTGACGTTAACTGTCCTAGTGGGTTTTGGCCTACGTACACAGATACAGTTTATAGCAATTTTTACATAAACGCTAAATTTGAACTTTTGGCGCATACATATATGTGCGTGCTATTCTTCATTCCAGTTGTTCAATTCACTGTGGAAAGTGAAACCATCATCTCGTACTCGTACGCGTAATCTCTTTTATTTATCGTGGTTTTATCATGAACAATCTCGTGTCTATTTGCAAACAAATCGACAACGTTTTAGCAATGTCACTATTATAATATCTGTACATAGTAGCTGCTTATAATAAATAAAATACGCAGACAGACAAGCTGCAGATGTGGTTCAGATACACCGGGTATTAAGCTTTCACTCCCTTTGAGGGAATTACCCGCACAGCGTGCAGTTATTAACACCGGCGGCGCGTTTACTTCTTTTTTTCGTCTTTCTTTCTTTCGTCTTTTCTTTTCGTTATAGTCGAACGTATAGGTAACTCGAACCGTTGCAAATGTATTAATTACTCCACCTGCTAAAAGATAACAATAAAAGCGCTTAATTGGTTTGCCGCGGTAGGAGTCGCAGCATACGTTGCCGTGTTGTTGTTGTTGATGTTGTTACTGTTATTAGCATCTAATAGCTCGTTTAAACGCATGGCCGCGAATGTTCTTTCACTACTTACGATTAATAATACAAAGAGCGATTTGAATTGGACAACACGCGTGCTTTTGTGAAAGGGAAGAGAAGAAGAGCAATTAATATGATTCGTGGTACTTGCCTACATGTACGTAGCTACAACGTATGTTGGTAGGTATGCAACATAAACTGCTCAAAATTATGAGTCTGCATGATTTGACCATTTTAAACCGTCTCGTCTGTCAGTTTAATTTCAATATTCCCGTTTCCAGAAAGTGAGGTGATTAGGGGTAGTTGCTAAAATTTGTAGATAACTCATTGAAATTTTGGATACAATCTAAATTCTCTATAACAAAACACAAAAGATCATACACCGTTTCTAACCTTTTTTTGTCAGGGTTGAGCTCTAAAACTACTACACAAGACAATGTTTTTATAATAGAGCTGAATGGAATATTTTCGTTATTTAGAGCCTAAAATACGAGGACGGATCAAATATAAACGAGCCTTTTTAAATTGAGCGCCGGATAGTTGTTCAAGGCGCATACGGGCGTTAGAAACTTGAAGTGGGGATATTAGGTGACACGGAAACGACTCGTCGTATTGCTGTGTTTGCTTGGTTAGTAGCTATCACAATGAGTGAGAAAGGGATGCATACCAGCGTTGCGCAACCGATTATTATTAAGTTACTTACACGTGAAAACGTGAAACCAGCTGAAATTTTGCGCAGATTGCTAGCACAGTTCGGAAATGAAACGCTTTCGTGGCAACGGGTAAAAGTTTGCTGCAAAGAATTTAACGAAGGGCGTGATCGTGTCGAAAATGTAAATCATCCTCGTCGTCCGTGCACCAGCATATCGCCGGTTAACATTGCACGCGTTAGAAACGTTATTGAAGGGGACCACCACGCCACTGTGCTTCAGATATCTGTTGAACTCGGCATCAGCTATAGAAGTGTCCACACAGGGGATTCCGAATAATTTCAGCTCGTTGGGTCCCAAAGTTGCTGAGTGAAGATCGAAAAGCTGCTCGAGTTCGCATCACAGCTTTAACGCAGGCCCAAATCAGTGAAATGCACTAGACTCAGTCGGAGCACCATCCACATAGTCCAAACTTATCCCCTTATGATTTCCACATGTTTGGGCCCCTCAAAGAATCACCAGGAGGCGAGAAATTTCAGACTGATGAACATGTGGACTCCTCCCGTCCTGCTTCTTTTTATGAAAACGAGATGAAAAAACTACCAATCCGTTGGGAAAAATGTATAATCAAACAAGGGGGATATGTCGAAAAAATAGAGAAATTTGTGTTTTTGTGAAAATTTTCAAAATAAATGTTTTATGAACAAAGGTTCGTTTATATTTGATCCATCCTCGTAGTATAATTATCACCATTATTTAAGTCTTTAGTCAGTAGACTGGTCTTTATATCTGGAGCCATTCCGTGTACATCTCACAAACTATTAGAACAACCTACATTTATAACTATTTATTTGCGAAGAAAAGGTCATCTAGTTCCTTTACTTTACCCTTATTATATATACCTGTAATATTATGTCACTTATTAGTCCTTTGTGCCTTAATAGATGTATCATTGTCCTTAAACAGAACGTGAACTATAAAGCAAATCAACAAATCTCAAGTAATGGTACAGCTAGTTTTAAAAAGGAGCTCTCCGCAAATGTTCTTTTTGGTGAAGAATAGTTTGCATATTAATCTTAAAAAAGATTTATGCCTGTTTAGGTATTTATTTTGATATTTTCGTCTAGAGGATAGAAGCATTATTTTCAGTTCATCATCCGGAAAATTAAATAACATTAGTTTGATACTTGTTGTTGTTGTCTATTGATAATTTCCACGATCAATAAATGAATTGGGTTAAGGCACTAAAATTTTTTTACTTCTGATATCATCACCAATCAATACTTTTTTTGGTAATTTAATTTATAAATACTTATGTAACATATGTACAGTAAAAAAGAAAAACCATTTTAGTTTAATTTTTTTCTCCAAGTTGGGCAATCTGGGATTATTTCAGAAATGTCTACAATGGAACGTTGCGGCTAATTCTGAACCAACTTTTATTATTAAAAAGTTGATTTCGAATAATTCTAATATTCTTAAAATTTGTATGGTACAATTCTGCCTAAATATCAAAAAAATTCTGTTTCAAATTCAAAATCAACTGTTTAAACGTGGATATAGATTTTGTCAACTTTGTCACCCCATCTGACGGGAAATAAACTGGCCATAAAATTTAAAATGTTCCAATTGAAACCATTCCTTACTCATTTCTTCTTTAAATGGCCCCTCTGGAAGGACAAAATTTTCTTAAAACGGTTTTTCTTCAGAGCATCTTGAAATTAAATTTTTATACCACTCTCCAATAAAAAAGAAACAAAATTCATTACATACGTCTGTAGGTATTTAATTGACAAAGTGAAGTTTATGTTGTGGTGCATAAATAAAATGACCAAAACCTTTCCAAAAGACTGAAAAACGCTATAAGACGAAATGTGTATTAGAAGGACGGCAGATTTTTTAAATAATTCAGCATTAATTACTGGCGCCAGTCAACATGTTTGCTACAGGCAATAAAAAGTCACAATCAGACAGAACCATTTACAATTACGTTCATTTACGTATTTAGACACGTCAGTTACAAACCGCAAAATAGTTTTTTTCAAGATATTTTTTTACATTTCTACTGAAACCAAGAGCTATGTTAAATATTGTAATCCAATGTTCTTAAAATCGCGAGAAAAATATTATTTTCGGGTTATATAATAGGTAAGTTCGCAATAAGTTTTTGTTTGATACGCTGCATAGTAACATTCAAAAACAACCCTTCCCCCTTAGATAATGAATTCAGTTAACACAAGTATAATACAGAGAACAGGTTTCGGTTTAATTTAAGGTATTTGTTATTTATATTAAATGTGATGCACAAACTTTTACTAATTTCATTAAATAACACCTAGGAAGTCGTCTTTTTAGAAGTTGATTGTGAGTGCAAAATTCAAATCGGAAAATAATGTTTTACTCATTGTTAGGTAACATTTGGCAAAAAGTCTTTCAAACCCAGTTTTACAGATAATATAATAGAGTAAATTGTATTTTTCTTTATAACTGAATAGATTATAATAATTCAAAGACCAATACACCATCTTAAAAACTGGGAAATACTTTAAGTCCTGTATAAAGATGGCTAGAGATCAGTAAATGCTTAAATAAAATCGAATCAGCTTTGGTTGAAATACAACAATGGGCATGCCATTAACAATTTAAAATGATTGTACAAATCTAATGGACCAATTCGAAACGTTTCGAAAGATATTTATTCTAAACACTACGACTAAAGGACAATTTTTCGGTAGTTTTGTTAGCTATCCATTATTGTTATTGACTGTTTTGTTTGGCCTTTTTTATCACTAATTCAAGATTTTATTTCGGTTTGTTTTCATCATTTAGCACCTGCTAGACAAAGCGGTATTTTATAATGCGTGACCAGCCAACGAAATTCTTCAACCGATGAAACGCCGTGCGCTCACAATTAAATGGCAAATAAAACTAATTAGCACCACCTAAGCGAACAGTTTAACGTGATGAAAAATGGTAATTAAGTCGAACTTCTTCTATTTAAAATATTTTGAAAAATGAGTTAACAATGTTAAACTGCTGAACAACCCTAAATTATTAGCTGTTAGCAAGAACGGACTTAATTTGAATATCGAGACCAACTGTTCAATTTACAAGACCAAAGTTTAGATTAATTAAAGGCGAAATTATTTTCGTTATAGTAATTTTCTATAGTGCCTAATTTTGTATTTCACAATAACTGACTTTATTAACCGAAATCATCCTCTAAACTAACCGGAATGTTCCTTCATAATGTTATAATGTACCTATAATGTAAACCAATTTATGTAATACATACTATAATAAAAGAATTTTTATTATATGCGATTTCATTATAAGCGACTTCAGAAATTAAAATTCTTTCATTAAGTTTTGTTTGCTTGCTTACCTAGTTAATAAAAAGTAACAAAGAATTTTAGTGTGTGATCCAGTATGTGAAGAATTTCATTGCCACAATAAACAAACGTGATAGCATCACATATCACATACCTTAATAACGAAAAGTGGGCCAATATATCACTCCAATTTAATTAAATATTAATTTTATTACGAGTTACCGAGATAATGCTGGGTCTTAAGGATTTCTCTTCATTAATTAATTAAAGATGTAAATTATACGATGGTAGATAATGTCTAAGGAATGCCATGCAGGTACGTTAGAAGTCAATCAGAAAGGTTCAATAAATTCTCACACACTCACATGCATACATATCCATCTATGATATAAAGAACAATCCCCTCTAGTGAACACTGACAGTACAAAGATTGCAGCTCCTTTACACTCTTAACACTCCCCATGCATTTAAATGAGCAAATTATGCATAAATAAAATTCCCCTTCGAAATGTCATCGTGTTTGTAAGTACGCCCTGTCGCTAAAAATAAATTGCAGGCAGAAATAAGAATTCTGTTTGATTTTTAATTGCAATCACTGGCTACAATTGTCAGGTATCTTATAATATAATTACAGAGAACGGCAAAAGTTACTGTCGTTCTAAATATTCATTTTTAAAAGTGTAATAAAAATTCTCACCTTAGAAGTTAATTAAGCGGTACTGGGATTATTATTTGTACTTCATCAGAACTTACGAGCATCTGTTAGTTAATTATTCAGAAGACTTACCTGAAACAAAAAGAAATATTTATTTATTAATTGTTCAATACATTTTTAAAAATTTTGAATTATAAAATAGTAAAATATAATTAAATCTACCCTAAGTCAATATTATTTTTTTCATATAGGATGTCTCTTCGTATGTAAATTCGTACACTACGTAGAAATAATTAGAAATTAATTAAATTTAATAAAAAACACTTATCAAAAATACTTTGTGAGTTGAACTTGTTTATGTAAATTTCGAATGTTTGAGGGAAACAATAATATCAAATTAACCTTTTTCTTAAAATAACTTTAACAAATATTTCAGGGAGGCTCTCATGTTCTTGACCACGATTAATATTTTATTTATGTTATAAGGTCTTTTGCATATTAGGTACCTATATCCTAAATATTTTATTTAATAAATATGGACCTTCAGCAGGTGAACCGCGAACAGTACAAAATTTACATAATTTTCTGTTTATTTTTTCTTCTCTTTTTGAACCTAATTCTAAATTCTTTGCAGGTCCAAGCAAACGAAACAGTCACTTAAGCAGGTGCATACGTGCCAAAGTGGAGAAAATTTACTACCCTGTCAAAGTAGGACACGAATTTATGATACGCAACACAAGGTATAATAAGAGTACTCTTAATATGATGAAATTGAGATTTCTTTTGTGATATTACTTTTCATACTGTAACTACATGAAATTGTAGTAGTACTTATGCGCTACTAACCTAACCGTCTTGTCGACTTAAGCAATTATTATTAAGTATGTACCTACTGTACTTTATTTTAACTGAATTGCTGAGTTGAATTTATTTTGTCGTTTGTTTATTAACAAATAGGTGATTGCTAGCTGTTACAGCATTTTCGTTATTAAGTCTTTTCTGTCGTCAAAATACTCGACTTAATTATTTATTTGAATTAATTTTTTTGCGTTCTAAGTTATAAAATGGTCGATTTCTAAAATGATCGTATAACATCAAGTATTTTACTTGGATCAGTTCGATGCAATCTTCATTTTCATTATCGCATTTTCAAGAACAGTATTTAAGTGAGATTTCGTAAGATGTAGTAGGCCCTCGCTCACTAAACTCACGTTAAATTTTCGCTATGATGATTTTTTTATTAATAATCCTTTAAGGATATTTGATGACATTTTTCTGGACCAACCTTCTACGTTTAAACTTATTCCCTTATATGTTACTGTACGGTGGCTGTGCCAAAAGTAACACAAGTTTTCAATGATATCCCAAGTTCTGCATTTTCCCTTCATAAGAGAATTACCCTCTTGGAACACAAAAAGGGATTAAAACAATTTCAAAGACATTTTGTAAAAGCTTATTACATATTTTCAAAATAAATAAATTCTATTTTATGTGAAGTAAGTTCCATCGATCTATTTTTCAGCAATTTTCATCCCCCTGGGCTCATTATCAATTATTCTTTTTGTCTTCTGGGCGATAAAATGATTGATTTTTAACGGATTTTATTACATTAAGAATTTCAGTTCAATCAATGTTTCTTATTGCATTATGAAGAACAAAACTTATTAGAGGATAGGGCGTTTTCCTTCTTCTTAGTGGGATTTGATAAGATTCGGTGGGAACCTCACTTGGATTTACGCTATATCGAGTTTTTAATTAAAAAAAGGAAATGAATTGTAATAAATCCTTAAATTTAAAAATGAGATTTGATAATAAGAATTTGCTGGATCCCTAAGTTTGACCGTATTATATCACTATAAAGATGGCTATGTCGAAAATAACAAAGTTTTCCTGTGCATATCCCACATTTTAAATTTTCCTGTCATATGAGTATTGCTCCCATAGAACACAAAAGAGAGATTTCAATAAAATTTTGTACAACAGGGCTTTTTTTATAATAAATAAATTCTTTTGTACCATATAAGCGCAATTCCATCGATCCATTTCTAGGCAAGATTAATCCCTCTCCCCTACAGGCTCAATTTGAAGGAATCTTTTTGCATTCTAGGTGATAAAATAATCGATTTCTTCGATTCGTTGTGATCTCTATTATTGTATCTTTAAGTTTATTAGAATAATATTACAGGACATATCTGTCCCACTTACAATTAGTGATATTTGGTAAGTTGTGAACAGACCCTTTCCCATTAACCTCACGTAAAATTTACGCTATAATGTACTTTTAATTAAATGTGGAAGAGAACTATGATAATTATTCGAGTTAAAAAATGACGGAAGATTTTCAATGACCTTTCTTTCTTTAAATGAAATTTCATGAGATAACAATGAAATTTTGTAAAAAAGGAAGTTTTCAAAATAAATAAAATAAACCTTTTTGCATTACGAGGGCAGTTCTATGGACTCGTTTCTTAATAACATTAAAACATCTGAAGCATTAGATCTTCAAAAAATTGCAATGTAAGGAGACATTTCTATCAATTTATGGAAAAATTATGGACACCGCTGCATTCTTCTCAGTACAACTTTTGCATATTAAGAGCTATTAAAATACCAATCCTTTAGAACAATAAACGTCAAATAAATATAACTCTAAATCTCTTTGTGTCAATAAATATTGAACTTTATTGTTGTTGCAGTGCCTCCGCATAAAAAATAACAAATGAAATAAAATGAAATGAAAAACTGAAAGTCGACACGATAACTAGGCGCAGTTAACTTAATGTCTGACCGATCTGTGGACTAATAAAACACTGCCCACACTGTCTCAAGAATAAGTAATCTTACAAGCGACTGAAACGTGTCATGAATGTCGAGGAAACCTCCTGGCACAGGTGTAGTAGCACATTTACTACATACCTACCTACTAGCTAAAGTTATTCTGTGCAAATGACGTTACGTAAGTCGTCAAATAGTAGGTAATTAAGTCGAATGTAATTTTCAAATAATCTTCGGCCACGTTGTTTTAAATCTATATGATTTGCGGTTTGGTGGTTTAGTACGACTATGGCGATGGCGGTTAGACGCAATATTCACGGTAATAAAACAATAAATAATTTTAGCACTTAACTTAAATGGTTTTGGCTCAGAGATACTCATGAACAGAAAAAAAAAGAGAACCGTTCGCAGATACATGAGAAATCACCATGTAACATACATAGGCAATCATATAAATGGCTAGAGGTTTATTTATGCTTTAAGTATCCAATGAATTTACTAAGGATTTAGTGGTAATGAAGGACGATGAGAAGTGTTAAAATAATAAAATTTGCTAATTTTTCAAAACCTATACTTATGGTACCTATACTTGATGGATTAAAAGTCATACGTATGTAGGACAAGTCGCAAACTTCATTGTGTCGGTTTTAAAAATAATTAATAAAAATTCAATGATTCTTAAAACAAGGAATTATTTTCATTATCCTCATAGATAACAATAACATAAGGAAGTGGGGGATTGATTTGCGCATATTTTATACCTACCATGTTCGATATTTTTTTTAAATTATGTTAGTTGAAGTTAAGGTTTTGCTGAAGAAAACTTGATGTAAAGAACTCAATTATTAATAAAGACCAAAGAAATCTACGACTGATTTTGGAGTGAAGTTACATTTAGCAGTAAGTAGGTAGAGATATTTCAAAATCAGTAGCGTACCTAGGTAACCAAAGGCCCTGGGGCAAAAACTTAAATAGGGCCCCAACTAAACTATTTAAAATCGTTTGTTCCGTATTCGTCGTGTTCCGACTTCGACGTACTTCAGATTTGTCATAATTCAGATTCGTCGAACTCCAGATTCGTCGTAATACAGTCGACTCCATAATAAAATCAAAAACAAAATACAAATTGTAACTTATTTTAATGAACAAATTAAAAGTATTTTATGAAAATAAAAGAAAATATCTACCTGTTACCGTTCAAAAATACGGTCCTGTGACAGACACACAGACAGCGGAGGCACGTTAATAGGGTCCCGTTGAGCACCCTCTGAGTACGGAATCCTAATTAAGTAGAGATTTTTAATCCAATAACACCAATTTCTTGACCGACTATAGGTACGTTTTACGACGAATCTGGGTTACGACAAATCAAAATTTTATCAATACAACTCAAAATATAAATATGTAGTTACATTTAAATACTTTAAAGTTGCAAAGCTACTTTATCATTAGTTCTTTATTGTGCATAGCAGGGCACGTCCTCGTTCTATACGCAGAGTTTAGGAATGAATAACTGGATAAGTTATTTAATATAGGTTCTTTTAAATAAAAGTTAGTGGATATTTTTAACACAATTTATAGTTTGTAAGGCAGAGTCTGAGGGGCCCCCAAAATCTCATGAGCTGATTAACGAATTATGCTGGACTATTTAGTTAACTTTGGGCTGAGTTACGTCTCTGCGCATCCTAAAATCAAGACTCATGAGATTCTGCACTAAACCAAGAGAGACCAACCAGACGTTGCCCCTCAGATTTCAATATTTACAACAGATACACATTGATTTCGATGATTATTCTGTACTGACTTGCATACCGACAGGCTTCGATGTAATTTTTATATCAAGTGAGCAATAGCTTTAAATTAACTACATTGACTGGAGTTTATAGTTTTTAAATTTATTAAAACATAGTTTTAAAATCTATTCCCGAAGCATCATCAAAACTGCACATCATACGATTTAAAAATACACTAACATAAATTTGAAGTAAATAGTGTGTTTTTATTGAACAACCCGTGACGCATTTCGATATTTTTCCCGAGAGTGAACGAATGCTCTCCTTGTTTATCTTCTGCGCCGAAAGCAAAAAATTAAAGGCTCCTTGTTGCGTATTTGATGAATTACAGCTTGATTACTCTAAGATGAGCTCTGAAGATTTTACAGTCGGTGTAGAAGAAAGAAAGAGAACGCATTCGGAGGAAGAAAGATACAATCAACGTTCGACAAATTACCACAAAAAAATATACATACTAGTTTTAAGACAGGGGTGCTTGATGTCTCCTCTCCGGTAGTCGTTAATTTAGTTTATACCTGAATCTCTCGATAGTGTTATGTACCCAAAATTATTATACATAGATAACCTTTCAGTAATGAAACGTGTTAATATCGTAGCATTTTGCACACTTTAATGGCAGCTTTTATATTATTTAAAATATAATCTTAATATATATAAATTAGGTGTCACGTTATTTGTCCGCGATGGACTCCTAAACTACTTAACCGATTTTAATAAAATTTGTACACCATGTGCAGTTTGATCCAATTTGAAAGATAGGTTAGCTTACATCTCAATTTATGATCGCAATATTATTTTATTGCAAATTATTTGTCTTATTATTTGACAGTCACAATTATTAATGGCGACATCTGTTGACTGGATTGAGTAAGTATTCAATAGATGGCGCTATGTCAAACTTCCAAACGTTTCATATAAGCTACAATTTTAGTAGCATAACCACCACATGTTGCTGAGGCTAAAGTATAGGTTAAATTTATTTTATAGTAAACGAAATACAGTGAATTTTACTTTTTCAATTTTTGGTGTTAGCGCGTGTTACTTAGACTGAAGTATAAATTAAATCGAAAAATAGATGCTGTTCGATTCGCAGACCTATCTGCGAATCGAACAGCATCTATTTTTCATCCCCCTAAATGTTAAGGGTGGTCCCCCTAAATTTTTTTTTAATCTTAAGACAATTTTTTTTAATATATTAATCGCGATCATAATAACAGAAATTGACGCGGACGAAGTCGTGGGCAACAGCTAGTAATTATATAAAATATTTGGAGCATTTTTAAATGAATAGTCGGGCGATTTAGTATGCGCCCTGACAAGTACTCTGCTTCAAACCACCTCTTCTTAATTCATTTAAAGGACCATTCAATCTCAGATCGTTTTCTCTTAAGCTAACCTATACCAAAAACCTTTTTTTTTAATACCTTTAGAACCATATATTCTTATAGAATGAGAATGCCGTCATCGTATTTAATAATAAAAACAACAAAAGCCCCGACCAACTCATTTTGAATTTTAAAATAAACTGAAATGCAAAGTACTCAAATAGTCCTTTTGCATATTACTTTTTTCGCATCTTTTAAGTTTTTTCTCAATTTAAAATGAATAATGAAGGACACTGTATAAGCAAATAAATTAAATTAAGCAAAAACTCTTTCTTAACTACCACAAAACGTTTTAAAAATTAAAATACGAATTTCTTTACTTTCAAAATAGTAATTAGGAACACGTTGTCATACATTTCTATTGGATTAAGACTTTATTAATCATAATCGGTGTATTATTTTTAAATTTTTTTTGTTAGCTTACGAAATGTTAACATTATTAACAATTTTAATATGGTTTAAAGATAACTATTTATACAACATGTTCGGACAGGGTTTGAGATACAATAAAGTAAATAGACTTGTTTATGTTTAGCAATAACGTATTTCTCTTTTTTTACCACTTTCCTATTTTCATCGCACACCCTGTACGACTAAAGTTATGTTTTACGTAACATCAAGGCTACGTTAGTAGGTTCCATGAAAAAATTGACTACGTAAACTAAACTTTAGAAGTGCCACGTATACCTAAAGAAGTAGTAAAAAAGTGTTTATTAATGTATTTGCCATATGAGATGCATTTTAATTACATAACTTAATAATTGTATGCACAGTGCACACGTGAAAAACCACAGGTACATTATAGAAATTTGCAAAATTCTTAGATCACGTCGCGTCGTATTTGTCCATACTCAACAATATTTACATATACAAAGTAAATAATACGATCATAAAAGGCGAACGTATTTAAATACGTAGAAGGTTAATAAATAAATAATTTTCGTAATACTTTACCATTTCGTTTGATGGTAGCGTGAATTTGCTTATTCTTCTGCTCTTCTACGCACCTAATTACATACTATCATTGCTCAAGCACTTTTCAATTATGCTAACTAATGTTTACCTTACAACAATACATTGCGGTTACCTCTACGTACGTACAAACATTACTTTTTTGTCGTGGTAGCCCCTGTTTTGAATGAATGAATAAATAAATAAGTAAATAAATGAATGTAGACTATTGGGAAACTTTTTGTCTGTGCTCACATTACAAGTGTATTATTGCTCTTACCCAAGGATGATTGTACTTGTTCTCATTATTATTAGGTACACAAAAAATAGAACTGTCTCCGAGAAAACTGTTTTGCGCAATTATTGGCATAAGTAATTCAACAAATTGTCATTATGTAAAGGTCGAATGTAGAAAGTTCACGATTGTTGAGATAAAACGTTACGGTAACTGACTTAACCAATCGACAAAATAATCCTAGAAGAAATGAAGCTCATTTAAAATACAACATTAGTACACAAGTACCTTATTATATACCATATACTACATATACATAGTGAGGTACTCACCATATGGATTCAACAACTGTTCGGTATTTGGCAGGTGATATGTTTCCAAATAAGTAAACATGGGTAGTTACCAAAAAATGATAAAAGCATGCCACTTTACCTATAAAGCTCCTTTTGCTTGCGGAAACGTAACAAAAAATTGTTTATTGTTAGATTTTTTACTCAAAATCGCTTAAAACTTGGCACATATACAAGCTGATTCAAATTCGGCGCTCACCATTGGGTCTCTTAAACCATTGCCATTGAAGTGCTTAACGGTATTATATTTAAAAATATAGAATATTTCTTTCAGTTCGTGAGATATTAAAAGAAAATACAAATTTTGCATTTTCTTTAACTGGTTTTTCGATTTAAATTTTCAATACAGTGTTTTTCAGCCGTATTCACCGGTGCCGCCATATTTCCCATGCAACGTTTTGTCATCACAAGACCATCACTAATTTTAAAATGTAAACTGTAGGTCTGGATTTTTTTTTTATTTGTAGGTAGGTATATAGGATTGACCAATTCCAGGTCCATAGTTAAATTTTGAAAGTGGATAATAGTCCCACAAAGACGAAATGTTGCATGGACAATCTGATGGCACCCATATATATCTACAGCTAAAGAAACACCACCGAAAATGTAAACTGTATTATTTTGATTTTAAGTTAAAGAAAATCGAAAATTTCAATTTTCCTCGAATATCTCACAAACCAAAAATAATATTGGGCACTTTTTTAGGCAATTTTACCCTCATTAAAGTGTCATCGTATCTCATACATTTTCGGAGATCCCACTGTTGAGCGTTAGATATCAAATTGGATCAGCCTGTATAGAAATTCCTAATACTAAATACAATGAGGGCGTAAACTACCCACCATTAGATTCGGTTTATATGAATACTAGCAGCAATACCCGGCGTTACTCGGGTAAGAATATATTACACATTTGATGGAACTTTCTAGAATATTCGCGAATTTAGAACTATCCAGAACATCCAATAATTATTCAAAACATTTTCTAACTTTTTTAACATTCTAAAACATTCTTGAATGATCTTCAAGATTCTGGAACACTCTTGAACATTGCCAAATCATTCTAAAATGTTATAATAAAACATTCTTTTACTTCTTAGAACATATTTGAACTGCAGCTGTAACGTTCTAAAAAAATCTGCTTCATTCTCATCCCCACTCCGCGCTGTTTGCTGGGTGAGTAGTGACATCAGTAGACGCCTGGCGGGGATGACTAATCGATTGATAATAATTGATCAGTTATCGACCACTGAGAGTTGAAGATTATTATAGTACTAATATCGCTATTAAAAATTGGGGGTTGGTGGTAGAAGGATGTAAATTAAGGGTTATATGTATTTTGTAATGCCAAATCATAAAAAAAATAAAAATAAAAAATTTTGTCCAAAAAATTTAAACAAAGTTAGGGGTGGACAATCCTTATCACTTAGGGGTATGAAAAATAGATAATTGCCGATTCTAAGACCTACTGAATATGCGTATAAAATTTCATAACAATCGGTTAAGCCGTTTCGGAGGGGTATGGTAACTAACATTGTGACACGAGAATTCTATATATTAGATTGTTTTTGGAGGGTTTAATAAATACTTCAACTATTTTTATTAGGAAAGGTATCCAGTGTAAGTTTTTAACTCCATTTTTATTCTCGTATTTAAAAATCCTAATTGCAACGGCTTTGGAGAAAAAAGTTTTCCACTTTTACTTTATGAATAATATTCATACTAACTGAAAATAATACTTGCTCAACAATATTTACATATTTATTTATATTTAGTTGACATTACATTCGACTACTTTGGTAGTTAGTAGTTAGAACTTTTTATAATACAGTAGACTTCCGATTATCCGGATCCCGATTAACCGGAACGCTGCATTATCCGGAATGATAACGATTTTTAAATTCGCCGTTTTATCCGGAACTGGAGTGATGCGGCTCCCGTTTATCCGGAATTTTCTTAAACTAAACACTCTACTAGTACATTTGGTTAGTCCAAATGGTCAAAAGAATGTGCCTCGGTATACAACACCCTCTGAAGGACATCTTTCAGATGCTGTTGCTCGGTGCCGCCCTACTGGAACGCACCCGACCCGTTAGTTGATAACGGCATATTTTATGTATGTTTATGTTAGGCACAAGTGCAACACATGCGGCCGAAATCTTTTATCTTTTTAATTGACCATAGAAACTATGTTTTCTGCTGATTTTGCTTTTGCTAGAAAGCTAGTGGCTAGGTAAAGAGCTTAGTGCAGGGCTGCAAGTTGCACAGATTATTTACATATGTAATAATAAATGTTCTTCAATAAGGTCTCATAGTTTCCGTCTCCCGATTCCGATTATCCGGAAAATTCGGTCATCCGGAATAGGTCCGGTCCACATTATTCCGGATAATCGGGAGTCTACTGTAAGTATTTACTCAGTTATAACTGAACTGACGAAGCCACAATGTGGTACGAATACATGTGAAAATTGTTAAGAATCTAAGCAAGTTCTATTTCCAAAAAGGTTTTCTTAATCGATAATTTCCGGAAGCAATTCTTATAATTTCAATGAAACTAATAAGTAGACATTTATTAAGTAATTTTGATCGTAATTTTACTTTTGAGGTCGATTTACTTCTTTAATGAGTTTCTTATGACCATGTGACCTCTTCAGGAGTTAAACTATAATTTGTTATAATACTAAGTCATAATCTAACAGAACTAAAAAAGCTAAAACGTAGTGAAACATAAATATGTTAAATAATCAAATTTTATTCCCAAAGAGGTTTTCTTCATTGATGATATCCAGAAGCAATTTCTGGAAATTTTATATGTAGATGTTTCTGTGTAGAGCAAGAACTACCCCGCCCTTAAATACATTTAGGGACCTTGTGACCTCTTCATAAGTTAGGTTATAGCTTGTTATAACACCAAGTTATTGACTAACCGAACTAAAGAAACCAAAAATAAACGTTTCCCTCGTTTTTGTTACAATTGTTCCCAAGAAGGACATCATTTTAGAGAATGTTCTGCTCCCCGTAAACGTTTTTGCTTTCGTTGTGGAAAATTAAATGTAACTGTTAATACTTGCCCAGTTTGTCAAAAAAAACTAAATTTGAGGTCTCGTGATAACTATCGTCGGGATTTTTCTAAATTAAAAACGATAGTAATTCTTGGTCTGCTTGGCTTGATAAAGTAAGAAATTTTTGTACAGCCCCTATTAAATTTATTACTCCTGTTTTATTACGAAAACAGTTTGATTGTCGTCCTTATATTAAGATTAAAGTAAATAATATTGAAATTATTGCTCTATTGGATACTGGTGCAAATGTTAGTATTTTTGGCAAGACTGCTCTCCCTTTTGTTTGGCCCTTCACGCAGTTTAGAAGTCCCCTAAATACCCGGAATCCAGCGACAGTCCCTACGTTGTCGCAGGGACGTTTTTGGGTGGGTGTGTTTGTCTAGTAAGTTTGTTTTGTGGTGTGTAATTTTTTTTATTAATATACTCTTCAAGTTTTTTTTTGTTTTTTTTAAGAGAGCTTCGAGCTCTCTAAAGCTTCAGGATTCTGCAGGAACCACCGATGCACTACCCGGTGCTCAATAAAGTTTTCGTTGCTTGCATTCTTTTCTTTGTTTGACAAAGTAGCGCCCGAGCTCATTTTCGTTTTAGTATTTCATGATAATTAAATTTTTTTTAAAACAAACTATTGATAAATTCAAATTCAAGTAATAGTTTTGTTAAATTAGTTAGTTTCCGGAAGGCAATCGTGCAATTTCAATATAATTTGATATGTAGACATTTCTGTGGAGGGCAAAAACTACTCTCCGCCCAAAAAAAAAATAATTTGACGTAATTTAATTTTAAGATCGATTTTTTTCTCTTTTTTTGCTGGATAAATATTTTGTTTACCTACATTTTTTATTTCTCTTAGAGTCACAGAGCGCCACTAATATGATTTACCTTCTAGTTGAAATATTTCTAATCCCTTCTCGGAATTGGTGTCTCTTATCAAACATTAATCTTTCTCGACTTCTTTAACCATTATTATTATTTAATTATTTTATTTTCCATGCATCAAAGTTTCAGTTTATTATAACTAAAAACGTGACAAAGTACATGTGATAGCAAAACGGGCCTCTAATTTACTTTAATTATCCCCTTGCCCGATTAGATCCGAAGTCCTTGGCTGTTACTGAAGTAAAAAGCGAACCTAAATTAACAAAATTTGACAATTATTGTTATATTGCAATAATGGCAATTATCAACCATTCATAATGAGATAAAACGTTACCTACGTGACACTTAGCAATGATATATCACGTTCTGTAACAACGATTTTCTCATGGTCATAATCATCGTTGTTGTTCCCAAGCCACCATGATTGCCAAACACTACTAATCGGAAAGATTTCAGAAACACTTCTTTTTCACCGGTTCAACACGTAACAAAGACACCGAGAAGTGGTAAGTAATACGCAAAATAAAACCAAAGAAAATTATAATTAAATGCAACACCTAATGCGAATTATCGACGTGGGGAAATTATGTTGTGATAACCTGGTAAAAGCCAGTGAGGTCATTAATTTTCAATTTTCTTATAAGTATCATAAGGGACGAACACAAAATTTTAATTTGGGGGTGGATAAGGAAAGTGATAGATCAAAAGTTTTTGGAATATTATTCAGTGAAAATATTTTGCACAGTTTAAACGTTATTGAATAGTATTGATTAGTAACGACGGGGTGTTCTGTATCAAATGCAGCTCGATTACTTTTATGTTACAGAGCCCTCAGCATACTTATAGATAGAAATGAAATATCAGTCAACTAAAACACCATTTTATTTATATTTTAGAATATGTTATTAGTTCATTCTATTAATCAAATTTTACAATCTTATAATTTTGATACAAAATCTTTTGTAATTTTTCCCCTAATATTTATTCCAACAAACGAAATCAAAGTAAGCTTGAGAGGTTATATAATTTTCATTCGAAATTTGACAAAAAATATCTGAATTATTTGATCGACCTTCTGCAAATTCTTCATTCTTCGTTCACTAAAAAGAAATTAAGTGGTGAAAAAACATATGCGCCTATAAAGTGCAATCCCATCAAATACCCTAAGTGCCATTTATCTTCTCCCACTCACGTGAAAAACCAATAATTTTGCCAGTGTCTTTTAGACTTCAATACATCCTACAGCTGCACCCTTTATTTCTGTTGGCCCTCGTTATATGGAACCTTCCCCTCACTAATTTAGACCCTCGCACTAGCCCGGAACTGGTTTTCATTATTAAGAAGTGACTAAGCTCTTTCTTGCAATCATGTATCCTTGATGAAAACAGCAGAGACGTTATGTGTGCCGGTTTGCTGATGAATCTTTAGTCAAAATCATTTAGTTAAGCCTTACATAATATTTTTGTCAATGAAGGTATGATCGAGGTTTCAGATATTTATTTCCGAAAAGATTTTAATGATTAAATAACACCTGTCAAAGTTTATTCATTCATAGGAACTTATAAAAAAATGTCGTGTAACAGAAAACGTGGCCTTGATACATGTCGAACCTCTACTCTTCAAACTTATTAAATAAAACCTTGACATTCTACAATAATCATCCACGAAACAGGTGGAATATCCTATTGTTTCTCTAACTAATTCTCATTAGGTACCATTACCTAGTTATTTTGTTGTGTACCCACAAGCAAATTGTTTTAGAATCTTGTAAAGTTGAAAATCTTTCGCCAATTTTCCAAACAAATTTCAATTTAATGCAAGAAAAGTTAAACTAAATTGACTAGTAAATAGACCAGCGCTGATGCCTTCAAGAATAGTAAAAAGTGAAAAAAAAAATTATAGTAGGATAAAACCCATGGGAAAAGGAATACAATTAAACAGAAATGAAAGAAAAATAATTTACGGGCGATCTGAGGTCGGGAAGGGGATTGGGGTGAGTTTTTAAGGATAAAAAACGGTTTTCCTTGATTTCCGGAAAAACTACAAGTCTTATGGAAAAAAGTTAAAAGGCAAAGTAGTAGGTACTAAAAAGATCTACAACTTTTCTATTTACACTTTTTTCACATAACCTCAAAATTTATGTGAAAAATTCAAATAACCAACTTTTTAGTTATTTATTTTTATCTTTTACAAAAAAAAAATTTATTTTTACGAAATTTGGTAAAAATTTACCTATTTATGTCCCAAACACGCTGTAATTCTTCTGATTTGAAATATTTATTTTTTCACTTTTTTTTTAGGTATCTACTTAATATCGAAATTGCACGGTCACATTTTTTAGATAAAACCATACCATAGTAATGTATATCTTTTTCCACACCATCAGAAAGTAGAGATTTCAACGAAGAAAAATTCTACCAACGTTTATAAAAAAGCAGATATTTTAACGTGAGAATTTTCGATTGAAAATTAAGGTGCTTTTCGGATATTAAGTAAAAATAAGCTGAAAAAGTAAATATTGCAAATCAAAAAAATTACAGCGTGTTTGGGTCATAAATAGGTAAGTTTTCACCAAATTTCGTGAAAAAAAAATTTTTTTTGTAGACAAGAAAAATAAAAAACTAAAAAGTTGGTTATTTGAATTTTTCACATACATTTTGAGGTTATGTGAAAAAAGTGTAAAAAGAAAAGTTGTAGATCTTTTTATTACCTACAACTTTGCCTTTTAACTTTTTTCTTGTTGTTTTTCCGAAAATCAAGGAAAACCGTTTTTTACTCTTAAAAACTCACCCCCTTCCCCTTCCCGACCTCAGATCGCCCGTAAATTATTTTTCTTTTCATTTCTGTTATATTCTCTTCCTTTTCCAATAGGTTTCATCCTACTATAATTTTTTTTGGTTTGAAAAATTATAGACCCTGGTCTAAAAGTTCAAGAATCATGTAAAATTGAAAACATTGCCAATCTTTGAAACAAATTTTTATTTTGTGCAAGAAATTGTTCTTTAGTTTCTGTATTTTTGACTAAATTTTACTTGCAAGTGAATTGATAATCATTTTGGGAATTTAATTTGTAATATTTTTTATTTATTAAATTAAAAAGGGATTCCCCCAGAAAATTCGACTATACGAAGTTGGCGCCTAATGTTATCTTCGGGTTATCAAAATATTTAAGTAATAGAAGTTGTAGAGTTCGAGTTAGCAAAAACTTGACTTATCGACGTTCGAGTTATCGAAGTTTGACTGTGTTTAGAAACTACTTTCCATATAAAATCTGCACATTTCCTTATCCTTTGTTTTCGTTTTACAATCAGTGTTCTTGTTTCGTAAAGAACTATAGCATACATTTTACATAAAAGATGATACCGTTCCCATTCAATCTCACGTGGATGTAGTGTATCAAATGTTAAGGTAGATAAGTTTTATTGGAGGTAATTATCCTGTCATACAATTGTTTGGGATCTCAAGATAAGCTAGTTGGAAACAGTTTATGGGCATATAAAATCGCAAACAATAAACAAACAAGTTGATTTCGCCTAAACCCAATTTTTTTCTTTACACCCACAAACTGCACTTTCTAAACTTTCAGTTTCGCGCAAAACAAACAACACATGTCCAGGACAATTCCTCATTCATCATTCCGATTGCGCCTGTGCGTGCGTGTAAATGATGAATCAGGTTTGTGTATCTACAGGTATACGACGTGTGTTACGTAGACTGGTACAAGATTAACAACATTCAAAAACACAATCTTGACGAAAATGGTTCAGTCAAATGCGTGAGAATGTGCATTTTCTCAACCGGATTAGGTTCTTCCGGTTGCTCCTTTGAAACCTCCCCCCCTCCCCGTCACATCACCGGTTTATCAACAGAAGTAGACGGAAAGATACCGATCTTTGAAAATAAGACACTTCCTCTTCTAATTTGGTTAATTGCGTTAATTTCAATGAACGGGTTGTTCCAATTTTTTTTCCTTTCGTTACTCATCAGCATGTAAATGCCTCAATTACAACATAAACGGTGGCACCAAAACAAACAATTACTGTATTTGGTGCTTTTACTTACAATTATTAAATAAGCATTGACTCAATAAAATTAAATAATTAGAATGAATACTTTTAATATATTTGATAGTAATCAAAGCCTACAAAAATTTGTAACTTTAATTTTTCCGAAACCAAATCGACATTATTTTCGCCTTAGGTATAAAGTTTGATCTCAGGAAAAAAAAATTATTAAACCCTTCTATGTTTTTTTTTTGTTTTCTATCTAATTTAATAAAATTAAGAAAATAAATAGAGAGTAATTAAGTTTTTAATTTCTTATATATAAATTTAACAGTTTTTCATCAAAATAATTGTTAGATGAAAAGTAATGTCCTTCATAGCTCAACCGAAACTTAAAAACAATCGTCAAACTAACGAAATGTAACAGATATTTCAAAATCCCATAAGCTGCGAAATATGCAAGAACGGCGAGAGGCGGAGCTCAGACTCTAGCATTTAGTTAACGATGGGCGGAGTTATATCTCCATGCACTCTTCCTTCTTATTTAAACTGTTTATGGTGCAATTATAATCATATATGTTAATTATTTCTGATAAGAAAATAAAGTAAAAAATTTGAACGAAAAATTTAATCGAATCACTACAATTAACTCACGATTATAGTTGTTTGTTGGCCAAGATAAAGAATTAAAAAAAAATATGTTAATAACTCTACAATTAAATTTCTACTCACAGTTTGTACAGGGATTTAATACACTTTTTCGTTGAAACATTTTTTTTAACGTTCATTCATAATTTTGATACAATAGTTCATCAAGCACTACCATTCCAAATTATTAGAAATAATGAAAGATAAGTTGACTGCCTTATTAATTAAAGCAACTCCTTAAAGGAAATTTCACTGAGTAGGTACCTACCACTTTATGTCTAGAAGTTATGTAAAATCATGTAAAATAGTTTTACACTTCCAGTGCAATTTAGCACTAGAATATTTCGAAGTATTGTGACTTCAAATAAAAACTTGTCACTTTTTATAATTTAATGACAGAAAAACTAATACTAAAACTGAATAAATAAAGTACTACTTAATTTAATGATAATGAAAAATACAAAATTATTTGCTTAGTTGCTGATATTCGACTGATAAACTTAAAATGATATTTCTCTGTTTCTACCTGGGGCTAAAAACCGATTCCATTTGTTCCAAGAGTTGGGCATTTGAGGTGTTTTGACCATGTTAGTTACTCCAGAAAGTTCAATTATATTGCAGTAAATATTTATTGCTACTTTTGAATTGGACTTTCGAAATTACCCCAAACGTGCTTTGTTTGAATAGAATTGAACAAGTTATGTATTGATTCAAAATGTTGCGTTTAGTCAATATTTTCAACCAATAGCGTTACGCAACCCCATTTAATACTACGATTTTATCCCCTGTCATTCGATAATAATCATCTCTTTTAATGGAGTTCCCCTCTGAGACATTTTTCTTTCTAACATCCAACATACGCTTTTCCTCGTCTAACTTTTTTCTGCTTTACGACCTCTAAGATCTTGTATATATTAAATTTATCTTCGTTTGTAATGATTGCAGTGGCAGATTTACACATTTGCCGCCCGTAGGCTATTCAAAATTTGCCGCCCCTACTGACACCTGCAATTCTATACTATAATTCACTCAATCAATTTTTTGTCAATGAATTTGCAACTTCATGATTGTATTATATTTTTATCAGACTAATCAACAAATATTGATACGAATTCATTTGGATTAAAAATGTAAGAATGTTAAGAAGAACTTTTGTTGAATAGATATTTACAGCTTTTATTCATTACAATATTATCACTAGATTTTGTTTTTTTTAATTATCATCATTCTAAGAAATGTATAATATTTATGAAATTCTGTGCAACAATATGCATTTTTTTACGTGTAAATTTATTAAATTTTTATTCTACACTCAAACAGGTTGTTAATATAATCAGAAGTATCAATAGAAAAGTATTAATTTTCCACATATACATATATCTATATAATATTTGTTATTGTTATTTTTAAGCAATTTTTTGTCGGATCCCATTTCTCTTCGAATAGATGTATTTAAGGAGTGAAACATATTACACATTAATTGAACAGTGTGGGTGGACTTAAAGAAAAAATTATGGCAATAATTAATTTAAAAAATAGGTAAAAATACTAAATGTAAAATGTTATACTTAAACGCTATTGGAATATTTTAAAAATTCAAAATCACAATAGTATATTTTATAAATAAGCGTTTAGTAATTTTTCATATACAGACATTAGTGTATTCAGTATACTGTATAGCACTAAAATATTGTAATTTTTGTTGATTTGTTGAGCCTCGTTTTTTTCCGTGTATAAGATAATATATTTTTTTTTTATTTCTGTAAGACAAAAAAATTTTTGAGCAAAGTTTGCCGCCCCCTAAAATCTGCCGCCCTATACTCTAGCCTATTCAGCTTGCTAGTAAATCCGCCACTGAATGATTGTATTTTCTATTGAAATAAGTGGTTTCACTTGTGGTGACAAAAATTCCATTCCATTTTATCTTTTTATCATTCATGTTTCTAATTTAATTCGATTTAATTTTTTTTTCTTATTACTTTTTGTAACATTTCTAAAATCATAAAAACCTAGAACTTTCAGAATTTTTCATATCCTTAACTTAATATGTGACATTTATTAGGAACCTTAAGTCTTAAAGTGAAATTTACATAACTTTAAACAGGACTAAATGTCTCATTTAAATAAAGAGCATTGGTTTATTTTTTCTTTTTTCTCTGTCAAAGGTTACGTAACTTATTGAGGTATTAAAGTGTGATGTGTTGAGAAAATGCAATTGTAATCGTTTTGGTTTACTCGTATTTATAGCCTCTTTTAAACGGCTTTCCACGTGTCGCGACTTTCATTTTACATTAATTTTAAAGAAGGTGTACCGTCGACAACATTTATAAAGTGTTACGTAAGCAAGTCCTGTTATTATTATCCTTCCATTTGAATTTCTGATTTTTAAATATTGTTATATATTAAACATTTAATAATAAATAATTCTTAGTGGTAATAAGTACCAAGATGTTCGTCGGAATTTTGTTTCATTGTTGGAATGTTGTATATCATTATACATATAATTTTAATATTTCAATTCATAATATATAAAGCAGAGATCAAATTTAATGTCGTTATAAGTCCGCGTTGATTAACATACTCTCTCGCGACATAATTCGTAATGAATTCCGGTTGTTTTAAACTCAAGAAATGCAAGACAAAAAAAAATAAAATAGAGTCTCAACTTTTAATACAAATAACTTAACATGTCTTCTATTTTTTTTATTGGTTTATAAATCATCTTTTACTGTTTATATCACCTGTTACGTGCATCGACTTCCATTCGTATTATTTAAATATTACTGATTCTTACTGTTGTTCATATCTGGGGGGTATGAAGGAAGGTTCAAGATCTATTTATATGCAAGAAAAAAGCATTATTTTAATTGTTATATTTGAAATTGAAATAATAGAAAAATAAACTCGAATTTAGAAATTTACCGCCCCTAGAAGAGCACCATGTACCCTCACTTCACACCACTGGAATATAATATAACTTATGTAAGTAATAAAAGTTTCTGGAAAATAATAGATACAAGAAAATCAAATGGAGCATTGTAACCCAAAATTCGAAATAAAAATCTTGAAGTGTTTAGTCTCTGGCATGACTTGTTAAATCATTTTTGCAATTCATTATTTTATCACGTAGAAGGAGCTATCCTTTCATGTAAAAAGAGGAACAGGTCAAAAACGAATAAAATGATGATAGCACTATACAAACCGTTATAAAACGTATAAATATACATGCAAATGAGTGTGGTTAGATGCATATATACTTATAGGTACACCTATATATATTTATAAGTATGGTACAGGTATGTAAATGCAAATAGAACCGTTGCATTATCAGAAACATGTAAAGCGGTATATTCTATACACATTCTTTTTTTTGCAATCCGGAAATGCCGTCCTTAATAATTTATGTCTACGATGTACATGCATACAATTTATGCACAACTTGTTTGTACAACGAATATATTCTCATACGTAAATGTACGTTTGTGTGTGGAAACTTAAATGAATAATAATGGTGTTTTAAGAATTTCTGTTTTTCTTCTATTATTTTGCCACGAGGAGACATCGTTTGGATTTCCCACAAAAGCAAGTTAAGTAACAGCAAACGAAAATACTCTTTATTTAATTAATGAGAATACGTAATTATAAACTTACTGAAATCTTAATTGAAATCGCACTTCTATATAATTTCTTTTTATTCGGAAATATTTGAAATATAATGTCACCCAGTTATTTACAAAATATCAAAAATAATATTAATAATGAATGTCTTTTAACTACTTTGTACAAAATCAGAATATCCTGAAAGTTGTTGACAATTTAGTGTTGATGAAGATAAAAAAATATCGTAAGATTACAGTAGAAAAAACATCAAGAACGAGATTTTTTCTTTATATTGGGGTAGGTTAAAATTTCCTTTTTGTTGCTCTAAGGTAGGATACTTGTTAAAGTAAGTTTTATATAATAAAATTAATTAAAAACGTAATCAACTTTGTTATTTTGAATTAACTTAAGTTGTTGTTCACTTTTAAGGTCTTAAGGTCTCAATATTTTAAACAAGAAAAATGTTTTGAACTTTCGAAATCTCAAGATTGAAACTAACAGACAGTTCATGTAATGCCAGTTTTAACTGACCGATAGATGGTGTAGGTAATAAACTGGCAGTTTTTAAGAAAGTTTATTTTCTAGTTCAAAGGTCAAATAAAACGATGGAGTCTATCAAAAAGTTGAACAGGTCATGAAATGTTACAGAAGTTATCGGAAAGCGACTGCAAATATTTTTAACCGATTGTGAAAACATTCTTATTCTTCAATTTTTTTAGCCATTGCTTTTTTGATTCGCGTTCACCATTTCAAAAGCGTTTTTTCTTTTTTATTTAAGAAACTGTAAGTACTGCAAACAAACCGTTTCGTGCAGATAAGTGCTAATATGCCACAAATGTTAAAGAAAGGCCCAAAAAAAATAATTAGAAAGTGCAAACGAAATATGAAATGAAATTGTTATTCATTTCAAACGGTTTTTTGTAGTTGATAATCTCCTGGCAACTCACTCATAATGGCGGTATGGAAAATAGAAAGTAGCCATGTACTTGTTTTACAGTTTAAGACTGCTTGAAATGGACAGTAGTCAGTAGTCCATACTTAAACTGATCATTTAAAGAAAACTTGAATGCTAAAAAAAAAGGGATAATGACAATAATGAATGCATGGTTGCTGTATTGTCATAAAGTGAAAAAACGTAGGAATAATGCTACAATAATAACATAAAATCATATCATTATATGAGGGAACAAAAACGAAAATCAAAACAATTTATAATTCAACATAAGGATAAATAAATTCGAGAAGTAATAGAATTAATACAAATCAGTAACGTATGTCTGTTCCTTTATAAACTTTCATAGTTTTTCTGGAAGCATAAAAATTTTCAAGGGAAGATAATTAATTCACTGAAAGGGAACATATTATAACCATGCAACCTCCTTTAAAAGGGGCTGATAACAACTCACAATTCATATGGAGCGTTTTTAGCCTTTTCCGGATGTTGCGAAATCTAAGATGACCGTAAACGCAGAGTCCATTCCAGACAAGTATATACAATAGAGGGAGAGTGTTTTAGGGACCATAATCTTCTCCCCAAGGACTTTATTTTATAAGAAAATCTAGGCTTTATTTGCTACATTCAGTATTTCCGTACTAAAATTTGAACCAACCGTGAATAAGAAATTATTTATGATTTTTTTTATCTTATACTGTTTTTATTGTTGTCAGATACATATTTTAGTTTCACTTCTTGTCTTAAGTTTCCCTTTCTTATGCAACGTCGCGTTCGATTTGCTTAAAAGAAAAAAGATGAATACATTCTATGTATATTTGTATATGTATACCTCTACAATATAAGCTACTTATGTATTAGAAGTATGTAGATACTCTGAACTTGTCTGTAATCTAGGTTAAATAGTTGCAATAGCTTAAACACAAAAGGTAAAGCGGTCCATTAGTAACAATAAATTTTTATGACATGTCACATTAGCCGGTTACATTTCAACGCGCCAAAGCCGTTAATGTTTATAAAATGGACTAATTAGGCATGCCTACGAAATTCATTACAGCCTTTTTTACAAGCCATTAAAAAAAGTGAAAACTATTTTTTCGGAACACAAGTTTAAGCACGGCGAATAAACTAATTAGGCTCGGCAATAGGAGATTATAAATTGTAAACTAATGATTATTTGTATTAAACAATGAATTTGTTATTTTAAGAATCCATAACTCTAAAGGCAAAATTTAACTCTTAATTCGAACCTAATTAAGTTGAATCTAACTTGTGCTTAGTTAACCCTCATTATTATTTTTTTAATAATTCACAAGGGTATGTATTTAGTAAACTTTAAGAATAGCAGAATCCTATGTTTCAATTGAAGTCCTCAAGTGTCCACAAAGAAGGCGGAGCGAGTGTTCACGTAACGATACCACATAAATTGCGAACTGCGCGAAAATCGCTAAAGGCGGTGCTTATGCTCAAACATTTAGCTAGTAATGGGTGGAGCTATGTCTTAAGATCATTTTTGATGCCGTGATGCGTATGTGCGTCTTTATTTTTGAACGGGTTATACTATTAGACTATTATAGCACATTTTATACTTGGTACCTACTTTGGTAAATTATTATAAATAATACTTAATTATTAATTATCCACACAGCACAAGGGTGATGCAGGTGAAATTCGTAAATCCAAGAAGATAATTAGTTGACCTTTAATTTCTCATTTCTTGATTTGTTGCCCGGTTGAAAGCGTGAGCGACATCCCATTCAATTAACACAAATTGAGTAACTCCGACTTCTCGCTTACATTTGAAGCAATACAGAAATAAATATGGAATAATAGGGTGAAAGTCTTGACAACTAATTAGTAAACTTGATGCACCGTTACATCTATTACATACTTGATCTAAGAAAAAAAAAACAGAACTTCTTGATAGATCCTGTCACAGTCACAAGAAAAATGATTACCTATTTAGAAAACACATCCAAAATTTTCCGGAAAGCGTTAATTAATTATGTTTTGAGAAAAGTATTATAATAATTTTAATATTAAAACATACTCGCAGTACACACCGTCAGTAGTTGGCATTTTTATTGCGTGGGCCGCCACTCTATTTGACTCATGCTATGATTATGTTTTATATATATATAACAGCTTTATTGAAACTAAAAGTTTATATACCTGTATACACCTCCACATACAAAAGGAAAAAAAAAGAAACATAATTTATTTTCTAACCTATAAAATTTTATTTATATTTTATATTTAAAGTAAGCACTTCCCTTCCTTTTCCCTTATAATAATTTTTTTTCCAGTATTTCCCTCCCCCCTTTGCACACCTTTCCTACTTTTTCCTTCTCTTATATATCCTGGCACCTCATCCCCTTTCCATTCTACCCATATAAAATCTCTCATACCTTTCGCGTATCTTGATTCCCATATTTTTCTTAAATCCTCACCTCTTACTATTTCATTATATCTTTTCCCCATCATCCTACTAATATTCAATCCCTTTTCTCTCCACTCTTCAATTTGTTCTTTACTTATTGCCATTTCTGTTAAGGCTCTATCCCTTTTCACATCATATTTATTTTTTGTCCCGATCCCCCTTCCGGTAATTCTCCCAATTTTTCTTCATATTTTACAGCCCTCCCTCTTGCATCTTCCACCATTTTTCCACATTTTGTTTCCCTTCTTAAAATGTAGTCTGGAGTACTTCTTTCTAAGCGCAACGCCCATTTTATATAGGTACTTCTTATAAATATTTTCTACTATTCTATACTCTTTTCATCCCCATATATCGACTCCATAAAAGACTATACTTTTTGCTAAAGTTTTAAATAGTACTACCCTTCTTTCCCAGTTATATCTGAATAATTTTTGTCCTATTCCCCAGCAATGCATTTGCTTTACTTGCTTGGTTACTTATGTGCACATCGTCTTTGTTGTTTTCTGTCAGCATGTACCCCAAGTAATTGCATTTTTTTAACCCTTTCTATCACCTTCTCCTTCCATCTCATTTCCTCTTTCTCTTTTCTTTTCCTACCTCTTACTTCACCAAAAACAATTATTTTGGTTTTTTCACCATTCAACTGCAGGCTTTTCTTCTCCAGGTATTTTTCCAATTTTTTGCCATTTCCCTCATTGCACCCCAACTCACTATTCCCTCCTCAATTACTTTACTTATTGTTTCTTCTAAATCACTTATATATATATGTATGTTAAATATCTGTGTACTTATCTTACATCCCTTTTCCCATCCACATTTTCTTGCTCTTCCTCTTGCCCACTCTTACAACTCCTATCGTTTCCTTATATAATAACATTATTCTACCTATCAAACCCTCCTCTATCTTACTTTTCTTTAACATTTTCTCTATTTCCTTTCTGTCTACCGAATCATATTGCATTTTTTAACATGTATACTGCATCAATTGTTCTCCTTGCCTCCCTGAATTCAAATTGTGTCTCATTTAAACCCTTATTTTTATTCATTTGTTTTTTTAACCTATTCTTTATTATTTCTGTGTATATTTTGTATCCCGTGTCCATTAGTGTAATTCCTCTGTAATTTGCCGTGTTTTCCCTATTACCCCTTTTAATTATGTTTTATATTATGGGCTGAGCAATTAAACAGAAACTATCACTTATAAATTTCCACAAAAACTTTTCAAGCGCCTTTCTTATTATTTAATAACAATATTAACGTTGCAAAAGAAAAAACTTTAAACTCAATTTTTACTGCATTTTCTAAAAATGTTTTATGTGTTTGTTCTCTTTATAATGAAAGTTGCCTCTTCGACTCCATCTGAGTATCTATTAAAATATACTTATTTATTTTATTGATAATTGGTAATGAGAAAGTAACTACTCATTTTATATTTACTGCGTCATAGATCTCTTATTAATTTAATCCTTGACTTAGCAGAGATAATATTCTCATACAAATAAGGATTTAAACATAAATAACAACGTGTGTTCGTTTTGATTTCTCAACTTTATCGCTCATAAAATTTGGGAAGAAGACAAATTAACAAGATAATAAATAATTGTTGAATAATCATCTTTTCGCGTAAAAAAAATCATTAGGTTTTCCCAAAAATTAAGCCCAATTTTTAGTTCTGTAGAGCCGAAGAACATTTTTTTTTTCAATACGTTTCAATGTAATATATTTGTAGTTTCAGATACTTACCTATTTGCTATAGAAAGTTGTATTTCGGGCCACCTAAAAAAAAGACAAAACGGAACATTAGAAAATAATCTCGAATTTATCCAAAAACTTAGTCTAAAATATCCAACTATGAATTAAGACAACAAATGTCAGATTTCAACATGCCAAAAGTGCCGCCATTTCAATCATCGCCTTGGGAAATGATATTTATAACAATTACGTTTTATGAAAGATGGAATTATGTTATGTTCTTTTAATTTATAGTAAAGTACATGTCATAAAAACCAGATTTTGATAAATAGTGAAGTAATTGTCTGTGTTTAATTTAAGATACTTATGAGTAGATACTTATTCCACCCATACTATGAATTCTAATAACACTCAATCAATTCATGGTTGAATTTGCGCTAAAATTATAATCTTCTTCCAACTGACTAAACGTCTAAATACGTACTCTCAATGTAATTACACTTTTATTAATGCATATTCCTATTTGAATTTGAATTATCTGTTTGTAGCCTCAAGCATCGTTAAGATATTAAGCTTTTAAGTAGATATGCCTTCTATGGAACTTTCATTTAAGTAGGCAGAAACATATATACGTACGTACGTACCTACGTATACTCGTAGTCGTAGGTATCTGTATGAAATTTGTGTTTAACTAGTTCCGTTCCTAGCCTGGTCATTTATTGAACGATTAGCCGATACTTTACAGCTGCTGCTTTGTCTTCTAATTGCTGCATTTCTACCTTATATGCAACTGCAGGTAAATAAGCCTATTTGGTGTAGTATTGGAGGAATTTATTGGACGAATGTGTATGGTTTTTTAACGGAACGTGTGAAACACTTTACACTCGGTGCTACTACCGAGCATAATACCTAACTAGTAAAGATTAGTGCAAAGTTTTTATCATACGGTATTACACAAATTCAGTTGCAATTAAAGGACCATGTTGAAATTTGTTACTAATCTAAAATGATATGTTTTATCTTGTGTATTCTAAATTTCAAGAAAAACAGTTTTCTGTACGTGAATGTGATGAAATCAACACAAATTATTTACAGTTATTATTTTTTTTTTTTTTCGCTGTGAAAGTACAGCAATCAATAAGGGCGCGTTTCCCCGAGTCAAGCTTACTTTATAGATTTTAGTTGGTCAACAAAATTTGAATACAACTCGAATCAATTTCAATATAAATCGAACTCCAGTTTCGATTTACAGTTGGTATTGAATGCAAATGAAGAAGAATAATATGAACAAACGTCGCTTTTGGTGAAGCAGTGAATTTTAAGAAGAAATTAATTAGAAGCATAGAAAGCTTTTCTTAAAGAGCCATTAGCCATTAGACGATAGGGAAGGGTATAGAAATCATTTAAGAAAACCTGGAGACAAATCTGACGAACAACCTTCACCTGAAAGAAATTCGTGGTAGGTAAATGACCAAAGTTTGACTGGATCAAACTTTTCTTGGTCAACTAAATAACAAATCAACGCTATTCAAGGAGAGGATCTCACTACAGTTTTCAATCAACTTTTTTTGATCAATTAAAATCAATTGTTAAAGCCGCGTTCTCACAGGTCAAATTTAATTGATAGGTGTTAGTTGATCAACAAAACCTGAATCAGTCAATCGATATAATCTGAACAACAGTTTCAATATATAAATGACGTCGGATGCAGTTGTGCGTGAATGAATAAATTAGAAGCTTCAGAAACTTTACTGAAAGAATTAACATTAGAAGATATGAAAGGATACAGAAGAATTCCTGAAGACAAATTTTTGTTGAAAGTAAGCACAATCACGTGCGTCCTGATCAGTTGCAGTACAGTACATCCAAAACGACCTTCACCTGAAAGCAATTCATTATTTGATCAATCGTTTCTATTGAAACAGAGGTTCTCACTGCAGTTTTCAGTTTTATTGATCAACTAAAATCGGTCAACTAAACTTTTCTCATGAGAGAACCGCCTTGAATCAATTAATCGATTGTGGTTGAAGAGTCATAAAATTGACATGCTCATACACATACCTGCGTCGCCACGAAATACAACGAGAGAAGACGAAATGGTCGTCAGTGCGTTAGTGAGTGGAAGTATAAATAATACAAACAGTAGTCGAAAAACTGACCAAGTGACTTAAATAGTACGAATACTAATTAATACAGGGGGATACAAATATACTGTCTGTTAAGTATTTGTGAATATCGTCCTCCTATTTTCAATAAAGAATCTTTAAGAATCTAAAAAAAATGCCAACCCTTTTGCCACGAGATTAGATTTCTAATTGGTTTTCAAAGTATCCCTCATGTAACATTAAAATTACTTATAGGAAATTTTTTCTAAAAAAATCTTGAGTATACCTATCCTTAGGTAAGTCACTACTTTTAATGTAAATAAAAGGGAACTCTGTAATAAAACTATAATTTCATGAAAAGACAACTCGTTTTTGTACGTCTCCCCATTGTCATTTTCAAATGATACCATCTAATAGTTTGTTGATGAGTGCTTTGAAAATATTTTTGAAATGGTTAGGTACTATTTGTTTTATTTATATTTCTAATTGCATCAAGCCATTTTCAATAACCCCAAAAGTAAAACATATGTATATTTTAAAATTAATAATGTAATCGGCCAAGTCCAACATAAATCCAGTTATAATAGTACAAGTTAATGCAGGAAAACGTACAAAATAATTGCAAACAGCTATGTATACCTACTTCAATAACATCCCAGCAACAAACTATAAATGGCCTTTGTCAAAGAACCAAAGTTAATGTTGTGAACAATAACAGACAAACAGGTGTGGTGTTAATTTAGTAGCTGTCTTCTTGTTAAACAATAAGCTATCAGTTTAAGTCAAGACATTCCTGTTTCTCGTTTTTTCTTTCTTCAAAGCAAAATGTCAAACATCAATCATATAAGTTAACAAATGCACTATTTGAATGTGCGAGAGATCACAAAAAGACTTTTATATCAACAAAAACTAACTTTTATAAAATACTATAGGTACATGTGCTTATCTAATTAAAGTTTATAATCATTTTGCCTTTTGTAATGCAAATCATTTGGAAATCAAACTTATACCGTGAATTTACATAATCAATTACTATTTTTGACTTTAACTCGTTAGAGAACACAACCTTAATAATTCAGAATTGTTTCCTTCCCTATATGATAAGAAATTTCGCCTTTAGTAATAAGCAATTAAGTAAAACTTCCTAGCATATAATTTATTGCAGGAGAGAGTGCATTAAGAGATGGCGTTGTTTGCACGACAAACCTTTAATCACAATATCATCACCATACAAGGCGACCAGATACAAAATAATAATATCTTCGGGCTTAAACGGCGAAAGGTAATTTAATATTGTTTCTTTTATATTTACAGGTTTCTTAAGAAACCAACAGAACTATGCATTTAGAAAATGGTTACTCAAAGATGAATTTATTGGAAAGCTTAGACATAAATAATAAATAACCAAAAGTAGTTGCCATGAAATATTCTATAATTTTGTATCAAAGCTTATCAGATAATAATTATTATGATAAAGTTACAAGAGTTAAATATCTCATATATTTAATCTATAAAAACAAGAGCACGGTAAGGCCCAGAACCAGTAAAAATAATTCTAAAACTGAGGCTCGATATGGAACAACATATTTGAAACGCATGAAAATTGTTTTTCAGCATTTAAACTGTATCTATCATTGTTAATTGTCTCAGATTTAGAAAGCACATAACTTCTTACGAAACTTGATATTGTTTTTAGCAACTTTCAGTGCAATGCTCGATTTGAAACAACAAAAAGCACGTACATATGTATGTGCTTTATTAATTGCAACATGGGCACATAAGTACAATCGTCCGACGAACAAAACGATTCATTCTGATGTTACAAATAATGTTTTAACTTCTTATAAGACCTGACCCACTTTGAAGAACAATTAATACAAAAAATTAATCTTCAAAACTGTAACTTAAGAACCAGATGTTACGCCTACTCTTAATCACCAGTCTTCTTTCTTATAATGTATCGCAAATATTACAGACCATTAATTTTTCTTTCTCTTACGATTCCCTCCTGCCTAACAACTACAGATAAAGAAAATGAGTAACGTTCATAATACATCACTGACTCCATTAACAATAACCATCGTAATCACGTCAGTTTAAAGTCAAAGTAACTTAACCGTAAGGGAATGTCTTATGTTAAAGTAAAAAATGGCTTAAACCAGAAGAAAGTGTTGCCGTTGTTGTAGCACAAAGCACGAATCACAAATAAACAATCGCATGTTTTTTTAATCAAATAAATAAGATATTTGCAGTCGATGAAAGTTTAAGCGAATTTATTCCGTTTACTGTTGATTTTTGCTGCTTCGTAAATCTTGAAGGAAGTAGCCTTAATTTCAGTGACTCCTTTTTGAATCATTGTAGCCGTCAGCGACTGAACAATTTGTTGTTAATGTTAAGACCATGCTACATGTCACAAGATGTCAATTATTTGACAATGAAATTTACACACAAACCTTCAGGATACTAAGTTTCGATGTACAACATTTTTGGGTGTGTCAATTGCGCGATGCGGCCAGTTTACTCCCTGCTGTGACAAAACTGACCCTAAAAGTGATGCGACATTAAATTATTGCCCCCTGGGCCTTTTTTATTAATAAATAGTTCGATCATATTAGAAACCAACAAAGATTTGAAATAAATGTATTTAGTTCGGGTTTTTATATTCACCTTGACTTATAATTAGTAGGTAACAAAAGAATTATTTTGTTTCATTCTGTAGGATCAAAAGGTTACGGTATGTAAGGACAACACGAAAGAAGTGAGTGTGTCGTAGTCTTGTCATTCTCTTATTCATCATGTTTTATTGTGTTTAACTTTCCATAGGTTTCCTTTTTTGTAAAAATTAAGATAATTCTATTTCGGAAGTATTGGAGTTTTTGTAACAAATTGTATATAAACATGTTTTTAAGATCTTCAGAGACCTTTCTTTAAAAACTGTTATTTATTTAAATAAAATTACCGAGCGCGCAGTTGACCCTACAAAGTCTTGGCAAACCGCGCGCAAGTGACCTGTAATATTTGACTACCTGAATTTATTCCTGACCGCAGCCATTGCCCACAATTTTGAATCGAAAATTTATTTAAGATTAAAAACACTTGTATATGATTTTCACAAATTATTTATTAATTTAGCAACATGTTTCGCCTTAACTGAGGCTTCTTCAGGCTATTGACAATTTACTACTAACTATGAAAACTAATTCAGGTCCTTAAATATCCACTGATAATAGGGGGTGGTATTGGGTTAAAACAAATTCTGTAGAGGGGTGTTGTTACATTCTACTTGGTCATTTAAAATTATTCCTAGTTTTTTATATCTGTTTATTTCCAAGTTTTCTAATAACGTTAATTTTTGTCCTTTATTATTTATATGTAAAATCTCGAAATTTTCATTAAAACTATGTCCTTCTACAGTTACATGGTTCGCATATGTTGAATCTGTTTTGTTTTTTACATAAATATTTTTGTGTTCTATTATACGTTTTTTTAATGTTCTCCCTGTTTGACCAATGTAGACTTTAGGGCAAGACCCACAAGTTAGCTTATAAACTCCTGACTTATTGTCTTTTTAGGATTCCGCACCTCAAAAGGAAAAAGCGGAACCCTTATAGGATCACTTCGTTGTCCGTCCGTCCGTCCGTCTGTCAAGACCCTTTTTCTCAGGAACGCGTGGAGGTATCAAGCTAAAATTTATACCAAATACTCAGATCTATTGTCCCTTTGAGCTGTGAAAAAATCAAACTTCTAAGCCAACGCAATCAAAAGATACAGCCGTTTATGCCGCAAATTTTCGAATCAAAACCTACAGGGTAATCTTGAAATTTGGTACGAAGCAACGTTCTTATAGCACAGATAAAGGAAAAATTGCGAAAACCGTAAATTTTTAGTTACATCATATAATAAAAAATTTTTTAATAATTTTAAAGTTACTACCCCTTTCCTCATGAACGCGTAGAGGTATTAAATTGAAATTCATATCAAATACTCAGGTCTATAATACCTTTAAGCTGTAACCAAATCAAACTTCTATGTCAACGCAATCAAAAGAAACAGCAATTTAAGCCGCATATTTTCAAACTCGCAACTACTCGCAAGGGAATCAAAACCTAAAGGGTACTTCCAGTCGATTTAGAATCTTGAAATTTGGCATGAAGCAATGTTTAATAGCACATATAAAGGAAAAATTCCGAAAACCTTAAATTTTTAGTTACATCACATATATACAGGTTTGTACGGAACCCTCGGTGCGCGAGTTCGGCTCGCACTTGGCCGGTATTTTTTTATTGTATCTTTGTTGGTTTTAATCAATTAAGGACCTGAAGTAATTTTCACAGTTAGTAGTAAATACTCAATAGCGTGAGGAAGCCAAAGTTATGGCGAAACATGTTGCTAAATTAATAAATAATTTGTGAAAATCGTATACAAGTGGTTGAATTCTTTAATTATGGATTGTCATCAAGTAAAGGTCGAAACTATTCGAAAATTTATTAGTTTAAAAAAGTACTATTGTTTTTTAAAGTTTAGATTAATGTTTAAAAATCAGTAAGTTAAAGTGCAAATGAAACATTAGCACATTTAGCTTGTGATTGCGGATTGTTCTTGACTTTAAAATAGCAGACTTGTAAAGAAATGTTCAGTAGATTCATGTGAAAGAATTCAAACCATTCAATATGATTGCAAGTGAAATTTTACCATCGTACCAGCAATAAATTAGGTATTGACTTTTCCTCATCGGCTGGATAATTGGATCCTCATTGTAGAGTTTTGCAAATATTTTCTTTACAACTAAATAAATATAATTGCCTTGAATTGATTATTCATGCTATTCTTCTTAGTCAAACCAAAAGAAAATTGCTCTCTATACAAAAATTAATTTTGACGTGCGGAACAAAGTTATTCCTTTTAAATTTAATCAGAATTTATTGCTCAACTACGAAATACTTTCATGTACTTATCTTGAGAAATGTACCTACCAATTTCAAGCTTTTCCGCTTTCAATTATTGTAACTAACATTGACAAGCAGTAACAGTTATTTTATATATATATATTGAACTTCTATATTTAATTTCAGAAATTCTGTTTAAATTTTTAAAAGTAAAATAAACGAATAGTCAAGGAATAATAAATGAAAATAATGTTAGTAATTCCTATGTTGCATCAGTTACAAAAACGAATGAAATTATGTTCGTTTTGGTCAAACTGTTTGGTAGGTCTGGTGTTACTTATTCAAGGAGAACGACCGCAAGCTGAAACTAAAAACATTTCGTCCGTAATTTTTACAACCATTCATTCATTTAATACCTGAATGAAGTTAATTTACAGGTTTATACGAAAAATTGCCAGGTTTATTAAGAAATAACTAATAAAACAACGAATTAACTCATTTACGATATGTATTCTTGTTATGACTTAAGAAATTACGAGGAACATGCGCGATTCAAAGGATGTTTTTGTTTACAATTTTTATAGTTGAGGTACCTATAAGAAGCAATTGACCGTTATAATCATAGCTTGTCCGTAAAACACAACGCATTTTCGTTAGTGTTTTTTTAAGTTTTTTAGCTTTTTCTGAACGCGTCGTTTAATTGCCATTTTAATTTACTGACTAGGCGTCAAAATTAAAATTAAGTTAACGGTCGAGCACAGAATGTGTTAGGAGAAAGACTAGATAATGTAGTTTCCTCACACCAATATTTATATACTCGCCTATTAATTATTATTTATTAGAAAGAGCTAAGATATACCAAGAGCAGTGCTGACGCAAGTTTCAATTTCAGTAACATTAGAAATTAAGCTCGTACCTAACCACAGATCGATTTTTTGTATACATATTAATCAAAATAAGTTTGCATGAAATTGTTATGAAGTCTTCATTTTCTCAAAAGCAGAGTTATTCAGTTTTGAGTCAATTTTTCTTGATTAATCGTGACATACATACGTACAGACAGACGAACAGACATTAAAGGCCTTTGCCTATTTTGCATCAAAAAGTGTTCTAAAAAATGAACCCTATATGTAAAATTTTTTATTAGGTCATCAAAGTATTTTATATTAACCTAATTAATTATTAATTATCTTGAAAGTGGTTTATAACGAATTAAGTTAGTGTATTTTATAATAATAATTCCGTTCAATTATGACACTATTAAATAACTGCATTACAGTTATTTTTTGCTTTATAATTAAAATTAATATATCATATACTAAAATTAAAAAATATTAATTAAAATTACCTAGCTGTTAATATAAAAAAAACATATTGCATAAGCTCTCAGCATTTCCAAGTATACCTCAACGTGTCAGTTAATAAATAATATATTGTCAAAGTAAATATAAAAAATTTATTTATATTAGTATTTGTAACCCACCAGTAATAAGTAGTTAATTGACTTTTAATTAAATTGTGTCCCCTGTTACAACAACTATTTATTTATCACTTATGAAAGGACTTCACTATCAATTTTAATTATATTTCATTTGCCTTATTATATCAATTATCAAAGGTATACTTTTTTAAGTTTTAGTGGATAAAAAACTAAAATTTAATCCTCAATTTATTTTAAGTAGGTTGCTTACAAATATACAGAATAATCTACAATCTAAATTATTAAAATATAGTGTGCAAGTTATCAGTGAAACAAAAACTCGCCAATTAGTTTTAATTCAAACCTGGAATTACGCAAGTGAAAATCTTAATTAATTTCATTTCAATGGCCGCAACAGCTGTTACTTTGTAATCCTGAATCTTATCAGGAGCGTTGTGATATTTAAAAACGCGAAAGTACACTTTCATACTGGCCATTATCAAATAATAAGCGACCTGTCAAATAGTCTTTATGAAAAGTTGCAAGCGAGAGCGAACGAAAGAGATTACATATTGTTGTTGTTAGATCCAAGAACGTATTAATAAGGAAATTGTTGCATACTCAGTTACGAAATATAAATCTGTCATTATTAGGAACTGTGGTAGCTAATGGTCAGCCAATCGATAATATTTTGCGTATATTTTTTCCTAACAAACAACAGGCACACCCTTTTAGAAAAGGTATCTGCACTCACATATTGGTAGATTAATCAGAATATGTTGGTGCATGGTTGTTTTCAAAGCGTACATGGACGACACTAACATTAAAACAATAAAAGCCACGTAGGTAGCACCTATTTTTAAATAAACTGTAAATAAATATGTACCTATATGTATATAAGTAGTTACAAAATTAGAATGTATTATAATATCAAAACTAATATTATACCAAGAAACTAGGACTAATATTAGACCAAAACTAGGACTAGTATGAAAGCAAACCTAAGATCAATGTCATACTAGTGCTAAGGGTGATATTATGCCCAAACCAAGGCTGACATCATACCAAAATATAATACCAAACATGAATTAAAGTAATATCGTATTAATACCAATTGTAAGACTTCGTACCAAATCCTAAGCTGGTAAGATCAATGTCATGCTGAACTAATACCATATCAAAGCTAAGAAAAAAACAATCTTGTCATACCAAAACAAGAACTAATATCAAGATTAGTATCATACGAATGCTATAATTAATATCGTACCTCCTAATGGTAGGTACCTAAGGTAATGTGGTACCAAATTTAATATAGGCTAATATCATACCAAAACTATGATCATTATCATACTAAACCTTAAAATAATACCCTACGAAAGTTTAGCATCATGTCAAAACTAAAACTAATATCAGACTGAATTTAATATCAATACCTTACAAAAATGATTACCGTATTATAAAATTAAATGTAATATCATACCAAATCTAACAGTAATACCCTATTGAAACTAAGATTATTATTAGCCTGGCAAAACCAAAGTTTAATGTCATACAAAAACCAGGACTGCTATTTGACTGAATCTAAAATCAATATAATACCAATACCAATATTAATATCGTTGTAAAATTAAGAGTAATATAATGTCAAATTTGCGCTAATATACCAAAACTATAATCAGTACCTATCATAGCAAATCTAAAAATAACATCCTATTGCAACTAAAATTAATATCCTGGCAGAACCAAGGTTAATGTCATACCAAAACTAGGACTTATAATAGGCTGAATGTAAAAACCTGTATTACACCTATACCAAGATTAATGTAGCATTAAATCTAAGACTAACACCTTGGCTAAACTAAGTTTAATGTTACACTGTACTGATATTAATATCGTATTATAATTAGGAATAGTACAATGTCAAATTTGCTCTAATATACCAAAACTATGATTAGTACCTATCATAGCAAATCTAAAAATAACATCCTATTGCAATTAAAATTAATATCCTGGCAAAACCAAGGTTAATGTCATACCAAAACTAGGACTAATTATAGGCTGAATGTAAAACCAGTATTATACCTATACCAAGATTAATATAGCATCAAATCTAAGACTAATACCATGGTCAAACCAAGTTTAATGTCACACTGTAACTAGTACTAATATCAAACTGTATTTAAGATCAGTGTCATATTAATATCACATTGATAATATTTATATTTATTTATTTATATTATACGATTCAAAACGATATCGTGCCAAATTTAGGCTATTTTACCAAAACTAAGATCAGTATCATACCAAATCTAAGATTAATATTACATTACTACTATGAAGGGTAATATCGTGTCAAAAGCAAAGCCAAGTTATTATACCAAAGCTAAGGCCACTATCTTGCCTAATTCAAGATTGATAAATATACATAATATCGAAAATAAGAACAACCAACAAACCAAAAGCAACACTTACATTTCAAGCACAAGACAAATGGCATGGCAAAACTAAGGTTAAGGTTAAGATCGGTTTCATATCAAATTGGTACATTATTGTCATATCCAAACTGTGTTTAAAATCTTGTTAAAGTCGAGCCCAATATACTCAAGAGAGTAATATCATAAATAAACAAAGATAAGTATTATCTCAAACTTTACTTTAAATAATTTTATATAGAACTAGGACTAATGTTACAGAAACACTGCAGTATAACACTCAAATAAGTGTAACTAATGTCACAGAAAAAACAAGACAAACAGCAAACCAAAAGACTAAAATATAAGTGCTATCTTCATACCAAAATACATAGTCAGATAATGTTATACTAAATATCTACCCTCAAGATCAACATTAATCTTATCAAACAAGAATTAAAGCAACAATACTACCAAGACTAATAAGTAATAAGATCAGTACCTAGCTGTGTTCCTCTAGATTCCTAATCAGTATCGTACCAGAATAGAATTGAACTTATACAATAACTCTTGGCCTCATTTATTAATGTTAACTATACTTTGCACGTCTTCTCAATAACGTTTTTTTAGCACTTTTCCAAATTTTATCCCAAACAAATTAAATATTTTATGGGTAATTCTACCTTCATAAATTATAACCGTGGCATTATAAACATTAATAGACATACATTACGTGAACGGTACAAAGGTTGCGCATCATTTCAAAAACCTAATTATTGTGTAGTCTTTATTAAGCTGTTAAATGTGCCGCGACATGCGTTATTGTCGTCGTATAATAATCGGTTATAAAACCGTAATTGTTTTTCACTTTTTATTTGAAATTCCCAGCTTAGGAAAAGGATTATTAACAATTAATAATATTCCTAATTAACCTTTGTCTTTCGTTTATTGGCTATAGAGTGAAACAAATTGTTTGGTTAATTAAAATTTAGCGACATCACGAAGGGAAACAACTACTGGCCCACGGTTTAGATTACAAGACCCAATTACATTAACCCATAATAGTACCTAAATAGCTTATTAAGAATAATAATGAAGTTTTAAAGATAGATATTTATTCGATTCGATTGTATCGTAAAATAAGAGGATTAATAATAATCAAAAAATAAAAAGGAGACCCCAATACTAAAGATTTGTTTTGTTACTTAATCAATTATATTATGTGCTTACAATTGAAGTCAAAATTTTGATTAAGTTCCGTGTTGATTAACTAGTGATGATGGCAGAGTGTCTGTTTTTGTTGAGCTTTCGATTTCCTATACCTATAGACATTGTATATTCCGCGTAGGTGTCTCGAGGCGTTTTAAGACAGAAATATATGAACAGGATCAAAATGACCGAAGAATTGACTTTGCAATAAATTATTTTCTCTGAATAGCGTGGCGGCTATCTTTGAATAAGAAGATAAGCGCTATATTTCAACGTTTGATTGGCATGTATACCGTAAGATAATCACCAACTGCACCATTTATAAATTGCAAAAATTGAGAGACATTCACTAGCCGTAAAATTATTTACATTCTTGATATTTTATGGCATAAGGAATTTCAGTTTTCGAACTTGATCTCACTCACAAATCACAATCATCATAAGATTGAGAGTATGCCAGTTCAAACAAGCTCTTCAGGAATCTTATTATCTGTATTAAATTTATAGTAATTTATAATATCTGGACGAATTAATCATACAATCAAAGAATTATTTAATAATAACTAGGTATTATAAGAAAAGAGGAGGTACAAATATTGCATTCATTGAGTTGGTGTTGTTGTAAGACAGAAAGAAATTTGGAAAATAGTTTTTTAGGTTAAAGGAAAATTGAGTGAGGATAGATGCGATACGAAATTGCGAAGGAGGGAAAAGAAAGTAAAATATGAAAACCGAAATTAATAAGAAGACCGCAGAGATAGACCAATTGGTAAAAGCGAATTACGAAGGACAGAATGTGACAGTTTTAGTAGTTTAGACTGTGGTCAAGGAAGAAAACGAAGGAAGACGATTATAAGTAAAATAAAAATGTACAAACACAAAAGAAAAGCGGTTAAAACAATTGAAGGTGAGAGGGAGGAAACAATAAATAAAAGCCTGGAAATGATACAGCACTTAGTCAGGAACTAATTTAAGGAAAAAGAAGAGAAAGAAAAAATGACATGAAAAATAATAGAATGGTCTGAGGAAACAGTAAATTATACAAAAAAAAAGTTGAAACAACGGTAAGGAAGTAGGTTAAAGAAGGAATGATGGGGATGATCAAAAAAACATGAGAGCAAGATTGTGGGGATGGAAAGGGAAATGGAAAGAAATAGGAAATTGGAAAAAACATGGGGCGATATTGGATGCTTGTATGGATGTTTTATACGAGGGCGGATCAAATATAAACGAGCCTTTTTAAATTGAACGCCGGATAGTTGTTCAAGGCGCATACGGGGGTTAGCAACTTGAAGTGGGGATATTAGGTGACACGGAAACGACTCGTCGTATTGCTGTGTTTGCTTGGTTAGTAGCTATCACAATGAATGAGAAAGAGATGCATAGCAGCGTTGCGCAAAGGATTATTATTAAGTTTCTTACACGTGAAAACGTGAAACCAGCTGAAATTTTGCGCAGATTGCTAGCACAGTTCGAAAATGAAACGCTTTCCTGTCAACGGGTAAAAGTTTGGTGCAAAGAATTTAACGAAGGGCGTAATCGTGTCGAAAATGTAAATCATCCTCGTCGTCCGCGCACCAACATATCGCCAGTTAACATTGCACGCGTTAGAAACCTTATTAAAGGGGACCACCACGCCACTGTGCTGCAGATATCTGTTGAACTCGGCATCAGCTATGGGAGTGTCCACACAATCCTAACGAAAAACTGGGGATTCCGAAAAATTTCAGCTCGTTAGGTCCCAAAGTTGCTGAGTGAAGATCAAAAAGCTGCTCGAATTCGCATCGCAGCTTTAACGCAGGCCCAAATCAGTGAAATTCACTAGACTCAGTCGGAGCACCATCCATATAGCCCAAACTTATCCCCTTGTGATTTTCACATATTTGGGCCCCTTAAAGAATCACCAGGAGGTGAGCGATTTCAGACTGATGAACGTGTGGAGGCGTTTGTGCGCAACTGGATAGACTCCCGCCCTGCTTCTTATTATGAAAACGAGATGAAAAAACTACCAATCCGTTGGTAAAAATGTATAAACAAACAAGGGGGATATGTCGAAAAATAGAGAAATTTGTGTTTTTGTGAAAACTTTCAAAATAAGTGTTTTATGAACAAAGGCTCGTTTATATTTGATCCATCCTTGTACTTAAAAGAATGAAGCCATCGTTTCTCTGCCGATTTTCGATACATTCAACATGTAAATAGTATCATCTTCAGAAATCGCTAAGATAAACATACATAAAGCAAATATAAATTATACTAAATAAAGTAGATCACATTAGTGATCGTTCTTATTAAAACGTGTACAAAACTAAATAGTTAAATGCTAACCAGGAGGTTAAAAAAATGTGTTCTTTCCAGTATTTTGCGGAAACTGCTGGACATGAATCAGAATTGTTAACTCTGATTCTCATCAGTACTACTTATATAACCAATTTACTTAGAGCCAATAAACAACATTTAGTGAATAAATGCAGACAGTTTAGTTTACTCTGAAAGAACCCTGTTGAACATTATTGAATCTGCCAACAAGTAGTTGTTTTTTTACTTTCTTTGGTGGAAGAGGGGAAATCCTAGCCGACTAAGTATATGACTGGACGGTATTGAATTTCCTCCTAGAATGACTTACCTACAAAACTCCTTTACCTAAGGCCATTTGAGATAGACGAATATTAATTAATACATATGGACTTCTAGAAGAAAATCTAATACGACCCAGTCTAACGTAACAGCCCTCGTTCACTCTGAAACAATGTTTCCCATAAGGGAGCAATGTAATTGTCGAGGGGGTGATTCGAAAGCAAGTGCTGTAAGTTATCTAATTCCAAACAGAACGAATTGAGTGGACATACGTACTGACAACAAAGAGACCTAACATTGAACTTAACTAAATTTGCACTCTTTTCATAATGAGGCGAGGGGGCACATTAAATTTTTATAAAACCTAGGTAGGGTAAGCCACAAAAAGTATTATAATAGTAAACATTTCTCTAAAATGTCTAACCAGGTTTTTAGCTCCCAAATCTCAATTACTCCACAGTTCCACTTTCAATAAACATATTATCCTTTGTGGGAGGCGATAACGTAAAAAGCGAACAAATCGTATGTGGAAATCGTAGGTAGAAAAATAAAGGCTGTTGAAACATTTTTTACTTGTGGAAGCATGACAAATTCGCGAAAGTTATGGGAACCGGCGTCTTTCTTTGCACCTTGTGTGTGTGTAGGTGCTAGCTTGTGGGAGTAATTTTACCTTCTTCAACTACATTTTTTAAGGTCGCCGACGTACGAACGAGTGCCTCGTCGATTTGGGTCAGAGTGCATCGCGTTATAATAAAAGTCATCGAGACTCTTAAACATCGCACCTTTTTATTGACACAATGTTCAATAGAATTGACGACGAACGACCGATCGCAATACTCATTGTCTTGCGCTCAAACTAATTGCTTTGAGAATATGCCGCGTCACCGTAAAAACTAACACAATTTCAACAAAACCGTTGTGGTGTCTACTCAAGGTAAACTCCACCAGAGTTAGTATATTACCATAATAATATACTTAGATTAATGTACATGAATGTAGCCAGAAGATTTGTCAAGAAAATCGCTTAAGGTATAATGAAAATCCGCTTATTGAAACGTACGTATATTATTATTAACTCTTATAAACCTGCTAAATTATTTTTTGCAGATAAAGTAAAGACAATGCGAATGGTCGCCAACATTTTTCCTTAATTAAAGAAGTAGAACTCCAATTTACCTAAACCTTCCATTGAAACAATTTTTTATTCTTCTTCTAACACCACGTTTCTGTACCGATCTCATCATAATTATGGTTTGCTGACCTACTCACCTTGTTTGCTGGGTTCGTTTGATGTAAAAATCAAACAATAGCTCTGTTTGCTTATTGTTAATTTTTTTATTTCGCGAGCGCAAATCTTTAATTGACGCCTTTTGTTTTTAGCCTTTATGGACTCTTTCTTCTTGGAGCAAGCTATCTTAGTAATAATTGACGGAAGTGCTTGATGCATTATTTACGCTTTTGTTTGTCCACGCAATAAAGTTCATTGGTGTTAATTAAAAATTGGTCCACTTTGACGGCAAAATCGGTTGTAGGTTAATTAATTCAGTTGAAAGAGCGTGTCGTTCAATTTAAACGTACGCCACTCTTATTAGTGCATTTTAATTCGAATTTGAGACGTCGCTAATTGAATTAGAGATCAATAATATTAGACAATAAATTAAGAATAATGTGTTCTTTAATTTAATAACTTTGTGTCACATTATTTACAGGATGTGTGAGTGGTTTACTAACCGAAGAAATTCTTTAATTGAAGAATACTTTGTAGGTTTTAATCTCAATGTTACAAAATATTGTGTCTAGCGTGAGCAAGAATATGTGTACGTGTAGATTATGAAATTGATACAGATTAACGACAGCCCTCTCGTATAGCTCGCTGTGGAAGCACCGCAGGTTATAACCAGTGGCGGTGCAACTTTATTTTTACACACATGACCACATAATTCGAAAGGTATACGAACAGGCTGAAGAATTCTGAAAAAGGTCGAAAACTTTGGATAAAAATATAAATAGACAAATGCCAAATGAATCAGCTACTTTTATAAAGTCTCAGTAAGTATATGTAATTTTGTAAACCTTCGCAAATTTTTAAAACGCTATTAAAATGAAAATTGAAAGGGCATTTTACCAATGTGGTGGTACCAAAGGCAGTAAACCTTGTGCTAGTATAAAGAGTTGTGTATGAGAATGTGACCATTTAGTAAAATGCCAAAGTGTAAATACAATGACATCACCGAGGTTGATATGTCAGCGTGTCAACTTATTACTATACACATACGATTAATAAATTTAACAATAAATTAAAGTTTTAAACAGTTTTTTCTTTTGAGCATAAGTTTGAAGGTGATTATAATTTTATATACAACACGTACACAAAAATCTATTTACGACGATTACTAAGGTATAAAACCATGACTGACCTATATTTTTAATAAATATTTTAATTTACATAAAACTAAATTCTATTTGATTATTAATCAAATTAGTTTTCGTTTTCTTACCCATAGATTTGTTTTAACATTTCTAAAAAACTGATAATTTCCAGAATTTTGGAATATTTTTAAATACAAAATTTTAATGAGTACCTAGTGGGGGATTTACACATTTGCAGCCCGTAGGCTATTCAAAATTTGCCGCCCCTACTGACACCTGCAATTCTATACCCTAATTCACAATCAATTTTTTGTCAATGAAATTGCAACTTTATGACTGTATTATAATTTTATCAGACTTATCAACAAATATTGATACGAATTCATTAGGAATAAAAATGTAAGAATGTTAAGAAGAACTTTCGTTGAATGGATATTTACAGCTTTTATTCATTACTATATTATCATTATTGTTTTTTTTTTAATTATCATCATTCTAAGAAATGTATAATATTTATGTAATTCTGTGCAACAATATGCAATTTTTTACGTGTAAATTTAATAAATTTTTATTCTACACTTAAACAGGTTGTTAATATCATCAGAAATATCAATAAAAAGTATTAATTTTCCACATATATATCTATATAATATTTGTTATTTTTATTTTTAAACAATTTTTTTTCGGATACCATTTCTCTTCGAATAGATATATTTAAGTGGTAAAACATATTACATATTAATTGAATAATGTAAGTGGACCTAAAGAAAAAATTATGGCAATAATTAATTTAAAAAATAGGTAAAAAAACTAAATTCAAAATGTAATACTTAAACGCTATCAGAATATTTTAAAAATTCAAAATCACAATAGTATACATATTTTATAAATAAGCGTTTAGTAATTTTTCATATACCGACGTTAATGTATTCAGTATACTGTATAGCACTAAAATATTGTAATTTTTGTTGATTTTTTGAGCCTCGTTTTTTTCCGTGTATAAAATAATAATTTTTTTTTAATTTCTGTAAGAAAACAATTTTTGAGCAAAGTTTGCCGCCCCCTAAAATCTGCCGCCCTAGGCTCTATCCTATTCAGCCTGCTGGTAAATCCGCCACTGACTGACAAAGTGGTGATTTCAACCCCCTAGTACCCTCTATGGATTAAATTTCTTTCCCTATTAGCCCAGCGTTAAAATTATAATTGTGATAAATGCATTCTTTACTATTAACCCAAACAGAAAGTAACAACATGGGGTCATTTGATTAATTTTACTTGTAAGCTTCATAAATTAGATTAAATTGTTACCTCGCGCACATTTTATTAGGGTTTGTATATAGTGACGCATAATAAATATTCTCTGGCTCTTTGCATTTTTCGAAGTAGAACTACCCCTCCCTATATTAGAACTATACCTACCTACTCATAATTTCTATGAAATTTAGTGTCTTTTGTCATTTAAATAATAACAATTAGTCCCACTTCCCAATTTTATTCTATTGATGCTTGAAATTCATTGTATTGTGTATGACATAAAATGAAAATTATGCATCGTCTTTCATAAACAATCGGCAATAATAACATGTCTATTTATAAACACAATTGTTCATGGCTGTATTAACACTTAAATAATGTCTAAGGATAAGAGAAGTTGTTTATGGTTCGAAGAATGGGAGTCTAAAAGTGACAGTTATACACATGCAGTTAATTGCTCCATCGAGCAGATATTTGCACAGGTGTAAAAGATGGGGGCAAGTAGCCTGTTTATTTACAATCGTAGTACATGTATATCGTAGCATTAGTATATGTGGTAGCTTTTGCCTTCTAACGATCTTGTTGTAATTAATATACAATACACAGGGAAGAAGACGACCCTGAAGGAATCTGTTTAAATAACCTCCGATTAGATTTGTTTTACTGTTCTGTTTGACAATCTCATGTTTTTTGTAAATTATTAATTTAATGTTTCAGACAAATTTAATGTCACACAGAAAAGGTCAAATGCTACATACCTACTAAGGTAATGTACATGCATATTGGATGTCAAAGCCGATAATGTACTAATGTGAATGAGAAATTTCAGTTTTATTTTCCCAATTACTGAAAAATGAATCAATGAAAATCATATCCAATAAGATTGCACAAAAAAAATAATCAACTCTATAGGGTTGTTCATAAAGTATGACAAATGGAGTAGTTTCAGAGGTTATGCGGGAAAATCGGTCAAGCATGGTCTTAGGACCTAATATCATGGTGCTTGAAAAAGCCCAGCAATTGAATTGAACTGCACATTTGTCGATAGAGTAGGTAGTTCATAAAGTATGGTACAAAGGACAATCGTATGCAGAGGTGACCCAAGAAAATCAGTCAGGTATGGTCTTAGTAAACTTATGATAGTTGAAGAAACCCACAGTTCAAATAAGTTTTCTGCACTCGATCGAAACTTACGTAAAGTTTTAATTAATTTGATGATCTTGGAGAGAAAATCAAGAATTTTGAGGCCAGGGACTACCAAAGAAGCAACTAAGGGCTATACGCATACACATTAAAATACTCAAAAATTTTAAATTACTGCGAAAAGATTTTGACGTAGAAAACACTTAATTTTTTTTTAACTCATTTAAGGATACCCTATAAAATTTAAGACTGCACGCGTTTATAATTGTAAACTTCATTAAACAATCTACAATTTTGAAATTACGTTTCATTTCAATTTTTACAAAATTCAAATTCCATTGATAAATGATAGTGCAAAGTCATAGATAAATGCAACTCAGTAATTGAAAATATTAATGTATATTACTTTAGAAATTGTAATATGCATAATTTCTGAAAAGGACAGTTTTATTTATTAAAGGTAATGGATATCAGCGATAAACTTACGAAATTTCAAAATGCACACGAAATGTCAGAAAGTGTGACATAAGTTAGGTTGAAGGGAATTGAGCCAAATTATTAATTAAAACGCTTCTGCAGTCGTTGATTACTTCATTAATATTGATCTGTTCTTTTCGTTATTAATCAATTTGTATGTTGGAAATAAATTGAGTTATCGAAATGCAGCTGTCAGTCTATCTGAATGATTATAAAACTGGCAAGCCATTTCTTATTGTTCGATTTTTAATGTAAAAGAAATTTCCAACCCAAACAGAAAAATATTTAAAAATAACCAACTCAAAAAAATAACTAAGAAAATTATTTTTATCCCAGATAAACCATTAACGTTTCAGAACACTCCAACCAACTAAAATGACTTGGGACAGCCATCCTGTGGATTTCATTGGGAGCCCAGAGGAGCAACTTTGCTTTAATTAACATTTTAACCAAGTTTAGCTCCGATTTCATCCCCAAATCATGTTCACACGTTTACAAACCGTTTTGGCATAATGATTTAGTGTATAAAATCACATGAAATTTCAATATAGGTACAAGAATTGTTAAAAAAAGAATATATAAATCCAGCAGTTTTTGATTGTGCGGCCACAGATCGATCACTGCTTCAATCCAATTATTTATTGACTTAATTGGGAGCTAGCTAATTCACTCTCGATTTCAACATTAATTCTTGCAAATTTAATTTTCTAAAATTATCTACAGTGTTTTAGGATTAATTTTCTTTGTATAAATCTATAAACCTAGCAGATACAGGTTTAACGGTGCCAAATATATTTTTCTACTAATACCTAGTACCCAATAATGACGACGAATAATTACCGTGACATGATTTCCATTTGATTTGATTTGTTGCCATCAGTAACAGTACGAATCGCATCTGATCAGCTGATAAAAACAGATATATTCGCATCATTTTATTAAGCAGTTAGAGCGGCAAGTCTTAATTCAAATGACCTACTAGCACAGCACACTAAATAATCAATTTTATTATTACTATTATTAGTGTTCTTTTTAAATGTAGTTTAGTACCTAGGTACATACATAAATGTAAAGAAGTAATGCATAATTGCGTAGCGCCATCGCCATGATGGATCTATCAATGCAGATTTATGTCCGATAGAGGTTGGTCCATGTACTTACTTGTAAACTTGTACATTAAAACTTCTTGTGGTCTCGTGTTCAAATACGCAGAGATAGGTACACATGTAGGCAGAGGCAGATACGTATGTCATGGTAAGTGGACAAGACGATCAAAGAGACTATTGTAAATTAATTGAATCACAATCACATCGAGGTTAGGAAGTCAGATTTTTCCAACCGATACGTAGGTATAATCCTCGACGCGCTCGAGCGTGAATTTTTATTGTGATGGAACAGGAACTCGCGTGATGCCCTTTTAAATACCACTTAATGATGGCGCTCATTCACAGAAAGATGAAAAGACAGACGCTTTCACATCACAATAACAATTTTCTATTCTAAATACGCATACATTGAGCACATTTATTTACATCTCTGGCCTTTAATTTACTACGAAGAACTTAAGTTGTGTATTCAATCACTTATAATGTAAATCGTCTTGACTGATTTATCATTTGACGATTAGTTAGATTACTTCTGAGATTTAGGTATCTAGAGGAAATATTTTTTTTAATGGTTAACCTCTAAAACAAACGAAAAGGTGCAAGGAGAAATTCATCTTCACAGGACCGCCAGTCTTAATACTTCATGTCCTTAGCCAATCTTCACATTTCCCAGAAACTGTAGAATCTCACATCATTAAAAATTTTCAAACACTATCTGTTGCAATGTTTGTTCCCGATCTGAGCAAAACCCCATAAAAAGGTCTCCAATTTCTAACCCACAATATCTTCCTTAGAATGCGTTGGTAAATGTCCTAAATTCTTTTTTTAATCCAACTATTTCAAATTGCCAGTAACGTTGAAAATAATTGAAACAGTTGACAAAAAGACTTCAAATTCATCAAAAGGCTGCTTTTAACTTAAAACACTTTAAAGGGGCTTTAATAGAGCTTTAATAACTTTAAGAAGGCTTCGATGTCATTAAAAGGGCTTCGAAGACTTTAAAAGTCCTTCAGGGACTTCAAAAATGAATTAAGCTCCTCAAAAGAGCTTTAATGACATTAAAGGGTATTAAATGATTGAAGCACTTTAAAAAGGCTTAAGGCTACCACGCCTTTAACAAGTTTACGAGGGTTTCAATCTCATAAAATGAGCTTCAAAGACTTTAAAAGATCTATAAGCCTTTTAAAAAGGGCTCAAGCACTTTTACTGGTTTCCAACGACTATAAAAATGCTTCAAGTACTTTTAAAAGGCTTCAATGTCATTAAAAGGGTTTCAAAGACTTTAAAAGTCCTTGAAGGACCTTAAAAATGAAGAAGAGCTTTAATGACATTAAAGGGTATTAAATGATTGGAGCACTTTAAAAAGGCTTAAGGCTACCACGCCTTTAACAAGTTTACGAGGGTTTCAATCTCATAAAATGAGCTTCAAAGACTTTAAAAGATCTAGAAGCCTTTTAAAAAGGGCTCAAGCATTTTAGAAATTTTCAAAATCATTAAAAGAATTTCAATAACTTTCCAAGATCTTGAAGCACTTTTACTGGTTTTCAACGACTATAAAAATTCTTCAGGTACTTTAAAAGGGCCAGAAAGACTTTAAAAGGTCTTGAGGTTCAGGCACTTTAACAGTGTTTAAACGGGCTTCATAGTCTCTAAAAATGTTTCATAGACCTAAAACAATCTTGAAGCAACTTAATAAGAGGTCAATCACCATTTAAAGTAATTAAAGCTCTTTTGAGAACCTTTATTACTTTAAAAGGTATTCAAAGACTGTGAACAATCTTGGAGCACTTAAAATGACTTCAAGCACTTTTATAACCTTACTAAATTAGTTTTCAATATTTAACTTACGACTTTTTGTTTTCCTATTTTACTCCAGGATTAAAAATGTGTAGGAAAGTGCAGTCAATGAAACCATAAACTGATTTTAACTCACCAGCAGAACAATTAATATTATGTACATAGGTGTAATTGGTTGCTACTAAATGATTTCTTTTGACCTAGTTAAACTGCTTAATAGTCAGAAGTACATTTCAAACGAAGAAATGTATTTTTGCCTTTCGTTTTCAAGAAATAAGTGTATTTAGTAATTTAGCCTACCAAGTCCCTATCTAAATTTGAAATGCGTTTAAAATATTCATTAAATCACCTGCTGATAAAAGAACTAATTAAGCGTGTTTAAACCCAAAGGAGTTTAATTGCTGTTAATTTCTACACCACTCACACAAGCCGAGCACACTTCTTGGTCTTTTATAGGAGCATCTGTTGTGAATGGATTTCGCATTACACCAGGAAAAGTAGTTAATACGTTTAGCTTTCTACAGTTTTCTAAGAAACCAATCCATTTTGAATCAATAAAACGCCCGTAAATGTCCCTGTTCTAATGTTTAATTTGTGACTGCTCAAAATGGAAACAAAGACTGGCTCTATTTGTATAAGTAGAAACGTTTAACAACCCACGTCTCAATCGTCAAGTTTTGATCGTGTTGACCAACTGCAATTTATCAATTTAATGGTAAAAGTTTTGTTCAATATGCAGCTGACTCAAACTTTCTTTAAATCAAGCAAATCGATCGCTTCTGTATATCTACCGGATTAATACATAACAATAAATTAATCAGAAACTAATTGTAAATATAATGATGGTACTTATCTACTGTAAGAAATTTAATTTACATTGCAACTACCATATAGTATTTATTATCTTTTTTGCAGGACACTCACAGAAGAAGAAAAATGAGGAGACAGCGTAGTTGTAATAGAAATGTTCAAGTCAACTAGAAAGGTAAGGAATTTATTTAAACTACTTTATTAAATGTACATTTGGCAACTGTGTCCTTATGGCCACGCCTCGATTGTCTTTATACTACGCATCGTGATTGGCAGTTATTCAATGTGTAATCGGCAATCCACCAATCGTGTGGTTTATTACCCCCACCAAACTTTTCACCCGTATAAATAGAACACGTTACTGGACCCAACGTTCATAAATCGTTGAATTACCTCAGTGTATAGTATTTTTACAAATTATTACAATTTAAATACATGAAAGATGTAATGTAAATAATGCAAAGGTAATATACCAACAACAGTATACACATACAGCAAGTTTGAGATAATCCTACAAGAGTTACACATGCATGACAATGTTAAAACATATTTAATCTTGTATAAAATCATTCGACGCCAACAGTCTAGTTCCACAGTCACGATAATGTGTTGTTTTAGTTATAAAAAGTAACTTTGAGCGAGCACAAGGCTGAACAAAATCTTTTTATATTTTATGCAGAACTATCTATATTATTTACTTGCCTTATAAGTTTTAATACATCTTTATTATGCAAATTTACTGTGTGTGTTTATCAGGATTAGGTCACCGGATTTATTGCATTTAGCGTTTTTATAATGCGCTCATGAACAGCGTGACATTGAACTAAAGAATTCATATCTAGTATAAATACATTATATGTAGTGTAACATTTCAATTTGCTGATAGTTTATTTAGTTATGCAATGCACACTTCCTTTCTTTTACTTCAGTTTCCATCGATGCCACCCACTGTAATGGGTCATAAATTGTTGTGATTAACTGATTAGGTACACCCTTGTCTCTTTGTAACATCACGGTTTATATCGCAAATTCTCTATGAAATGAAAGTCTCTTTGTTCATAATTACCATCTGTATGAATTATTAATTAATTATTATTGTTGGTTCCGTATATTGCAATATTTTAATGGCTGGTCCAGCTGTCATTTTCGTATCTGATTCAAACAATATCTGTAATAAACAATCAAAGAAGTAGTAGTGTCGTACTTAAACGGCTATTTTAAATTAACTCTTTTTAGTTGGGCATATCTAGTTGTAAACCATATGATATTGTTTATATAACTTACTATAAACTCATATTTATTTAGGTAGTTAATTAATCAAAAAGATTGTTTTAGTTATTTTAACTTTTTCTTAAATGAATTACGCCCATTCTATTTACAATTGCTTTGGTACAGTACTCGCACTTTTACACGACACAAAAGAAATAAAGATAGGAGGAATGTCGATGGATACTCACAATCAATCGTAGTTAGAGTACATATCTGTCAATGGCAGCAATCAACAGCCTGATAATTTTGTGTCACGTTAAAGTGCGAGAATAATACTTCAATACTCAATCGCCTAACACGACCGAAAAAAAAGCAGATGAAATTTACCGTTGTGCAGGTCAAAATAGCACTTGCCAACAATACTTTTTCACATGTAATTAGCGTAGTGCCAAATGAATGTACGTATGATTGTTTGCGTTTATTTAAAATTGAAATACGCAAATGTACCTATCTGTGAATTGACAATGTGACTATACATACGTATGTTCGTCTGACAACAAATTGCAATACAATTAAACAACGTAAAAATATACAAACAAGTGCGAATGGGGCATGGGTGCTGACGAAAGGTACAGTTATGTTATTATAAAGTTAAGTAATAAGTGGTTATTTTGTAGTTCATTAAAATTCAGTTATATACTTTTTGCTTACATAACTTTGTAAGTCATAGTTAATAAGAACTTTTGTCACATAATAACACATACTATTTTTAATTGGAAGTAATTATTTTTTTTAATTTTCTATCTGCTATCAAAGTGATCAATTTGAATCAAGGTAATTTCTAAAATTGCCCACTTTTCTTGTGCCACAGAAGGTAGGTACAGTGGATTTCATTTGTAACGACTTCGGCTGTAACGACATTTTGTTTATAGTGACATAACACATTAAGTCTCCTGAATTTAAGGAGTAATTTAAAAAGAAAATTTGGCTGTAACGACTTCAGATGTAACGTCGATTTCGGTTTTAGCGACTAACTTTAATGAACTATTAATTACAAGGTGCTAGAAATCTCATGGGTACTCTCATATTGCGACCGAGTCTAATTACAAAACTTTTTTTTATTTATTTACATTCACAGATAGTCAGCAGTTGTAGTAATCGTTTATAATTGTAAGGTTGATAAATTTAAATCTAAGAATCAGTTACTGGATACTTTTCTTGCCTAATTTCCTTCTTTCGTTCTTTCTCTCTTCCTTTTTATACAGCGACTTCCGGATGTAGCGACGGAATTTAATGGTCCTTTAGTCGTCGTTATAAACGAAATATGCTGTATAAAAAATAACACTAAAATGCTTAATTACCCCTAACAACTATGGCTTCACCAAACTTCAGCTTTGTTACTAATTTTTTAACTAATCTTCCCATACTGTTAGTCAGAGAGCAAAGGTTTTTCAAAAGGTGCAAAATGGAGTCAATGTAGTTCTTAACTAGTCCCATCCTAAACGGATTCAAATAAAAATATCCTTCCGTTACAACAATTTTTTTTAAAATACAACACAACTTTGTCAAATTTTCGTTTCTGGTATAATTTTCTTGAAAACGAGGAAGTGTGGTTTCATTTTCATTCGATTTAAATAGAAATTAAGAAATTCTCTTCTCTCTCTTCTTTTTTCCCTCTTTCTTTTTATATAGCGACTTCCGGATATAGCGACGGAATTTAATGCTCCCTTCATCGTCGTTATAAACGAAATATACTGTACCTAAAGAAAGTCGCCGATAAAATGTGAATAAAGCCTAAGGGGGCGTACAGAAATCAAGAATTTGCTGGATGTTTATAAATCGGACATTTTCTTATGTTCCACATGCATTATTAACAAAGGAAACCTCATTCTTCAACAAATGTACAACCTGTGCACCTGATACATACATAGTCTTGGTACGTACTTCGAAAGTGAAGATTTATTCGAGATTAGAATGTGTACGTCTCGCTCCACATAAGACCGTTTTGTGTCTGCTAAAAATCACTTTAAATGACCGGACAAATACAATTGATAAGATAGAGCTTTCAACCAATAAAATACAAATGTGTGACCACACACAGACAGGCTCTTGCTGTAAGTCCTACTTTAGCTAATTCGGTTTCAAATTGACTTATTTGGACAATTCGGAATTAATGCGTGGAGGAAATACGTGCGTACAGTTAGCAAAACAACTTCATCCAATCGAAAAATCTTTGGGACAATAATTTGCCGTTAATTAATCGTTAATTGCATGTCTTGCTAACTTAATATAAAGTTAGCGAAAACCCTAAAGAGATTGTTGATAACAAAAAATAAATAAAAACAATTAGCCCACCAGGAATTTGCCGTGACAAAAGTATACCTAATGCGAGGAATTGAGTGGAGACTGATTTCACCGTTTATTCACGGTAATATTTCCTAAACATTGTGGTAATTCCCTATATTTGCTAGTAACTAATGACGGAGAATACCATAAAGTCCACAAAAATCTCTCACCACTAATTTACCCACGATAAATACTGTCTTACCCCATTCCGGAGGATATTTTGCTACACATCTACAGAAATTAACTCTTTATCGAATAAGTGGGGCTATTTTATCACCACAAAATCGCCAAGTCAGTCCATAACTAATTCGCCCGAAACAAGCGACAAATCCTTACCCTTAATTCATGCACAATAAGTAACGTCTTACCCTATTCCGAGAGATGTTTTGCTACAAATCCATAAAAATTAATTCTTTCTCGAATACGTCGGTTGCCTCGGACGAATTAATTGTGGACTTAGTTACTAGCAAATACAGGGAATTTTCACAATTTTTAACAAGTTTTACCGTAAATAAAGGGTGAAGTCAGAAATAAATTCCTAGTGGGCTCATTGTTGTTAGTTTTTTTCTTATCAACAATCTCTTTAGGTGTTTCATTAACTTTATAATAAGTTGGCAAAACATTTTTCTTTTTAATAACAAACGACAAATTATTTTCTTCCACAACTAATTAACGGCAAATTGTTTTCCCAAAGATTTTTTGATTTTCTGAAGTTGTTTTGCTAACATTATACACGTGGAGAAAATGCATAAATAATCTCAAGTAATTTAATTTGTTGTTTCAAAATTTAAAGTTTTATTTCAAAATTTTTCAATCAAAAAACACAAATTGATTGAATATTAAGTTAAAAATAAAATTTTATTAATCACAAAATTGTAAGTATCATTTCCTTATTGTAAAATTACTGAATTATTTGTTATTGATTTAAAAATTTTGTATGTGCCAAAATCGATTTATTGTTTATTAAAAGTAACATTTTCATATAGACACTTCTAAGAACCTAATATTTACATATTTTACGATTATTTATTGGTCTATATTCATCTTCATATTTATGTGAGTCTTATCAATTATTTATTCAAAGCTAGCTGTCCCGGCGCGCCTGACATTGACAATTTAAAAAAAAATTAATGATAATCATTTTACTGACAAATTATATTGACGAATTAATTTTCTTTTTTTTTTCTAATTTTCCGCGCAATTTCCTTAATTTTTTCTTTCATAAGAACCTTCTCCTAACAATAACAAACGCAACAAAAAAAGAATTAGCGAAATCGGTTCAGCTGTTCTCGAGATTTGCGCTTAGCAACACATTCAGCGATTCATTTTTATATTATATATTAAAAAATATTTTTTGCTCTATTTTAAATTAAACCGCAAACATACCTATATTTTTATTTATACAAAAAAATTTCTGGGCTGAAGTCAACGAAAATGTTTTAGAAACATTGTGGATAGGTGTTTTTTATTACTCCCCTTTTTTATTATCATTCGTTGACTAAATATTTCGAAAAAAATCAACTTTTTCAATTAGAAAACAATTTTAATTTCTATTTTACGAGAACAATTTGTGTATATATCTGCGTATTTATTACCGAAGCAGAGACCCGTCACATTTTAATTCAAATGAAAGTTATAAAGGTCGGGAAAAGGACAGATCCTGATGCTATCATCTGTTCTTTCCTTTAATAGCAAACCGAACTCCCGAGGGTATGTTTTTGATAAAAAAAGTCAAAGTCCTATTACTACAATTACTCCGACTACTGTATCGCTAACGATACCTTTGACTTTCACAAAACTCCCACTGGCTACGAACATAAATATAAATAAATATAAACTAAGGTAAAAGGAAATGTAGCTACACATATAGACAGCAATGGAACACACATACATAATTAATATGCAAAAGATATATCTATCTGTTTATCTACTCGGCCACTAATTAGATCTAAATATCCAATCTTCAAATACCTGAGGTACTTAATTTAGATTTCAATAGTTTTAACATGGTGGTAATAATGATAATAATAATTATTATATACTGTGTGCTACTCCCCGATTTCTGTCATCACTTTGTGGGAAATTGTAGACCGGGTCGGGTACAGTGCGTAAATTAACTTTTTATTACGTACACTGTATGAAATTTAATACAAATATTCTACATACTGACACCTCCTATGTATTACCGTGATAGGTAACGTTATAATTAACTTAGGCGTGCCACAGGGATCGCTAGTAGGTCCTCTTCTTTATTACCTATCCGTCTACTATTTTTCTTAAAAGTTCATTAGACACGGATTTAACCTGTTAAACTATCGAGCATACTCGCGTAATAAACACAGTCGGTTCAGATATTTAATTATAAAATAATGATGGGAACGTCGGTGAGCAACTACTTCTTTTTACTTAACTTGTTGGCAAAAATAGAACGAAAGTGTTGTAATGTACCTACATGGGAAGTACAAAAGGTGTGGGATCACAACATCTTTTAATTATAGTCCTGACCAGTAATAAAATATAAACTAAATTAAAAACGGGCATATGTTTATGTTCCTGAATTGCTTTTTAAGAAAAAATATTTTCTACACAATTCAACCCTATAATAAATTCAAATATCTATGGCAACAAAAATAAGTAAATATGGTCAGCTTATTATAATAAATGGCAAAACTAGACTGCAGACAATTTTATTCTTATATAAAAAATATACGAAAATGAAAAATAAATAAAGCTAATAAATAATAAATAAATTCTATATATATACATATTATAATAGTATATAGTAGTTCAGATGGGTATGATTTTTACAAAAAGGCTAATGACGAATTGAATTTTTTTTTAGTAAAGTCAAATTAGTGGTAAATTTTCTAAATAGGAAAGCCACTTAGGGGCTGTTCATAAAATACGTCACACTAAAATTAGCTTATTTAACCCCCCCCCCCCGGTTGTCACGCTGTGTCACACTTTCTGTGAACCCCTGTAAATATTACGTCACAAAAACTAAAAAAAAAAAGAAAAAACTTTTGGGTATTTCATTCCCACCAATATTGGTGGGCGGGCTGTCCCCCCCCCCTGGCCTACACTCTTGTGCAAAGTCGGGGGGGTAGGGCGGAAGGCCCTCTTCAGCCTCCTTAAGGAATCGTGGGAATGGGTGGGTGGTGGTGTAGGGGAGAAAGATGAGACGGACGAAATGAAGACAGGAGAGAGGTGAAAGATTATCTGTGGAATATTACTACCCCAGCATTTGCCTAAATGGTCCAAGGAAACCACAGAAAAACTTGGACCAGAGTAGTCGGCCCCGGAATCGAACCGGTGACCTCCCGAATGCTAAGCAATGATCTAGACCACTAGACCATGCCGCTCGGTACAAAAACTAAACACCCCCCCTGAACATGATAGATTTTGATTGATAATACACAAATTTTGATAGTCAAAAATATTTATTTTATTTTCATAATAAAAATTACATAAAATAATAAATATCTTTTGTAACGAACAAATAAATAATATTTCTATTTATCAGAAGTCCAAGGATTCTGTAAAAATTCAGTAAAATTTTTGATGAACGGCGAACGTCACGTTGTCGTAGACCCCCGTCCCCCCTTGTCACATCTTGTCACACTCAGCAAGAAACCCCCCCCCTTGTATGCGAACGTATTTTATGAACGGCCCCTTAAATGAATTGCTATTACAGGCCAAAAAGTTCTACCTCCTATCGTGAATAGAACATCCTTAAAATGACCAAAAACTATCCTCAAGGAGAACTTAACAAACTTTATAAACGATGGCTCCTAAAAAAATTCATCAGTTCAAATTTTTACACTAAAAGATAATCCTTCATATTGTTAACTTTAACAGTTTTCATGCAGGAAAGCCTTACTGTGGCCTTAATGACTATTTAACTGAAGATATCTTTCAAATGGGCAAAAGAAGTTGCAGTAAAATAGATAATTTAAAAGTGTTTTGTTAATATATTCTTCAGAAAATTTCAACATGGCCTTAAAAGAAATAATACTTCATTATTTTCGCAGGTTTTTCTGTTATTAACAGTATTCCTCGTCGTCAAATCGAAACGGAAAGAGGAATTTAAAAAAATACTCAAATTATCGCCTAACATACAATTGAATGCTGTGATCGAGTGTATTTCTTGTGTTTTGTATCCTGATACATTTCATTCCGAAACCCTCAGGACTGTTTTCTTTTTCATTCTTTTTTTTTTTTGAGAACGGTACATTCCGTGTTTGTTAATAACATAATGGTATCAAGAGTCGTTATAAAGTGCATCTTAATATCTTTGTCGTGAAATGCTCGGAGCATTTTTGATTGTACTGTTTATAATTATTTCCGACTGTAAAACTGGAATTAGGAATTTCTATTGTTTGTTACTGCGACCGGATAGAAAGATTGTGTGCTACTTAGGCAGCTCGAGTTGTCGATAATAATACAATTTTGTTGAAGTATAATAAACTACTTGTTACCATAAACAATGGTGTGATTTCGTACGCAGGTAACCGAAATAAAAATATTGATCGAATCATTCAAAAGTTAAAAAGAATTATATTAAGAGGGAAGCTAGCTGTAACCTTACATTAACATATGCTACCTTGCAAAAACTCAAATTTAATCTAATGTAACCCTAACCTAACCTAAACTACCATAACCTTGACCTTACATAACCTAATCCCAATTTAGTCTAGTTCTTTCTTCACATGTTGATATTTTTGGCTCAGATTGTGGCACTCCTTAGGTACAACCCCTTTCAAAAGCTTATCATTTATTTTATATCCTCGCAAAAATTTCATGAAGAAATTTGATATAAAGTTGCACTATATGTACCCCATTTTCATTTTTATAGGTATGTTCCAAAAAATATAAAAAAAGGGTAACAAATTTTTCGTTGCGTTATAAATAGTAGGTACTTATTACCTATTACATGATGTATTATATGATAGAGAACTAATTGGACATATCATAGATAAACGTATTCACTTTTACCAGTTTCTATACGTATTACAGACACAAAGTTGATATGAAATATGTCCTGAGTTTTTTTTAATTAATAACTTGTAAGCGCCAGCTTTCTCTATGTTTCTGCTTCATTTAAAATGTTGAAATTACAAATGAAATCATGTTACTTACATGTGCCTTTTTATGATGCCGATTATACACAATTTTACATGGTTATTACGGTTTAAGCGAAATATCAGTTCATTATCTACAAATAAAGAAAAATATTCGATATCAACCACAATGCTATAGTTCCTTATAAATACCTAATCGAACCATTGTGGGAATTAAACATATTTTGTTCCTTTTTATAAGTATTTAAAAATTTCGAACCCTGAAATAAAAGATTATAACGAGACTTTTAAGTCTTTTAGGCAAACACTCAACAATGAAATTTCTAGAAAAGTACTAGCAGCAATACCCGGCGTTGCCCGGGTAAGAATATATTACACGTTTGGCGGAACATTCTAGAATATTCCGAATTTAGAACTATCCAGAACATCCCATAATGATTCAAAACATTCTATAACTAACGCTCTGAACATTCCTTTAATGATCTTCAAGATTCTGGAACATTCTTGAACATTGCCAAAACATTCTGAAATGTTATAATAAAATATTCTTTTACTTCTTAGAACATATTTGAACTCCCTGTAACATTCATTTCTTCATTCTCATCCCCACCCCCGTGCTGTTTGCTGGGTGAGTAGTGACATCAGTAGACGCCTGGCGGGGATGACTAATCGATTGATAATAATTGATCAGTTATCAACCACCGAGAGTTGAAGATTATCACAGTAACTACTAATATCGCTATTAAAAAATGGGGGTTGGTGATAGAAGGGTGAAAATTAACGGTTATATATATTCTAAATCATAAAAAAATTATAATAAAATATTTTGCCTAAAAAATAAAAAAGTTAGGGATGGACAACCCTTATCACTTAGGGGTATGAAAAATAGATAGCTCCCGATTCTGAGACCTATTGAATTTGCATATAAAATTTCATAAAATCGATCAAGCCGTTTCAGAGGAGTATGATAACTAACATTGTGACACGAGAATTTTATGTATTAGATTTACAAAGTTTGCCAAGTAATTTCTGGGTTGATTAATAAAATTGTTTTCGTTCGAAACACTGGACTATTTGCTTCATTATCCGTTGTCTGTACATACCCGAAGGTGCTGCTGAGGTGAAGTTTGCGCCCTATCCTCCGGCTTTGTACTGTATCAATCCCACAAGTATCTCAATTCATTTCTGTTCTAAGTCGATTTTAGATTAAAAGATACCATTTTAAAAACCATACTTTAATCTTTAAGTCTTTTAAAAGTTTTGTTCCTCTTATAATTTACAGTTGTATTCAATTGAAGTATTTAACATTTAAATACTTATGTATTTTTTTGGGAAATTTTTCATATTCCACACTATACGACTGTACTATGGTATATCTCAATTATATAGAGTATACTATTTTTGAGTTGTCTTCTTCCTTTGAGGATGTTGTAAAAATTATTCGTACAAGTTAACAAGATCCAAACCCCCGCGGATAATGGATGATTACTGTAAGTATTGTTTTCAATAATTTATTGTATGGCGTCGTGTTGGTGAAATTAATGCACCTTAGCCAACATTAGTTTATGTAGGTACTTCTGGTGGGCAAACGTCTGACACATCATTGCGTAACCTACATCTAAAATTACTTTTAAAAACCGACATAATTAATTGCCTGTCGCCATTACATACAATCTATTACCCGCATGCTTTTCTAGATTTCTTCATTAATTATTTATCAGCCGTATATTCTTAATCTTTTGCATAGATATATCTTAGCTTGGGAGGTATAGGTAGGGATTTAAGTAGTTGGTAGGTACCAATGTGAAATTGCTTATTACAGATACTTAAGCAATAATTAGATGTAAGTTGACACGACTCCTGTAACAGCACTTATACCTACTATACTAAAATATAGGAAAGGTGGGTTAATTTTAAATTTATTTATTCTCGTCTCTTATTAATCAATTAATTCATTCATTGACACTAAATAAAATTCAATATTTTTTAGTTTGCACAAGGAATATTTTTTACTATTTTTCATTTACGTTTAGTAAAATAATGAAATATTTTCATTAAATCACTTAAACTATTTCAAAAATCAACCCTCCAAAACCCAAAAATGTTTGTTTTTGAGTAAACTTTATTGTTTAGTAAAACAGAAGAACAGGCAGATCATATGTACACGTTAATAAACCCTTTTTTAAAATACCAAATTGCAATATATACTTATGTTTTGAAAGGGGATGACTACTTTATTCTGTTGGAAAGAATATAAATGCACCCTGATTTAATATTCGCATTGTACAAGTCCATGGTGTATTGTGAAAATATACCTTTGGGCGTCGACATAACAAAATTAGTCTGCAGCAGACGAGCTGTCCAATACGTGACGAAAATATTACATTCCCTCTAACAACTCCCCTTGTTATTTTGCCGTGGAGAAGCCCTCAACGGAACGACAGAAATTTCGTTGAGCTTCCAAGATAATTCAGCGTGGTATTGATCAGAAGATAATCAGGGAAACTTTGAATCACATGTGGCTGTCGATACGACACAAAAAATGAATTTATTGGGAATAATACAAATTCTGAAAGTAGCCAAAAGTTTCATAACGATTGAGTGTTTTATATCTTTACATGAATTTTATTTAATGTAGGTATCTAATTATTGGTAAATTAAATAAGAAATTAGGTATTGGTCCAGACAAGTAATTTGAAATAGTTTCAATTCTTCCCCAGGTTTTTTGATGACAAATTTGTTTTGATAACGCTCTGTAATTAGGACGATACATTGGCAGTATTTTTACAATAATTATATAGTAATTATAGGTGCTTTCATTAATCTATTAAAGGAAGATCAGTTTGGGAAGAAGGAATTAGAAGTGAATTATTAGAAAAAAGGAACAAATTTGTTACGAATTATCGTCAAAGTGACGTCATATTTAATATAATTGCACCCTCGTTCACAGCGATGTAATGGATCAATTAGAACAATGACAATATTTTATTCTGAAAGCTTGTAAGTATCCCCTGAAATGATAATCGTATAATATTGATTCCACCCTTTTAGGCAGTGACGCAAAACCCACAAGCTGCACCAAAATTGCTAAGTAGCTTAAAATGAGGGAGATAGGTCCAGCAAAACCTTACAAAGTTTTTTTAACAGGGTCAACTGAAAATTTCGTGTCAATTTAAAGAATTATTAATTTTTTTTTTATTTGAAAACTGCTAATGGGGTAAATCTTACGTGATACGAGAATGGATCAAATATAAACGAGCCTTTGTTCATAAAACATTTATTTTGAAAATTTTCACAAAAACACAAATTTCTCTTTTTTTCGACATATCCCCCGTTTTTGATTATACATTTTTCCCAACGGATTGGTAGTCTTTTCATCTCGTTTTCAGAAAAAGAAGCAGGGCGAAAGTCTATCCAGTTGCCCACAAACGCCTCCACATGTTCATCAGTCTGAAATCGCTCGCCTCCTAGTGATTCTTTGAGGGGCCCAAACAAGGGGATAAGTTTGGGCTATATGGATGGCACTCCGACTGAGTCTAGTGAATTTCACTGGTTAAAGCTGCGATGCGAACTCGAGCAGCTTTTTGATCTTCACTCAGCAACTTTGGGAGCCAACGAGCTGAAATTTTTCGGAATCCCCAGTTTTTCGTTATGATTGTGTCGACACTCCCATAGCTGATGCCGAGTTAAACAGATATCTGAAGCGCAGTGGCGTGGTGGTCCCCTTCAATAAGATTTCTAACGCGTGCAATGTTAACTGGCGATATGCTGGTGAGCGGACGACGAGGATGATTTACATTTTCGACACGATTACGCCCTTCGTTAAATTCTTTGCACTAAACTTTTACCCGTTGGCACGAAAGCGTTTCATTTCCGAACTGTGCTAGCAATCTGCGCAAAATTTCGGCTGGTTTCACGTTTTCACGTGTAAGAGACTTAATAATAATCCGTTGCGCAACGCTGCTATGCGTCTCTTTCTCACTCATTGTGATAGCTACTAACCAAGCAAGCACAGCAATACGACGAGTCGTTTCCGTGTCACCTAATATCCCCACTTCAAGTTGTTAACGCCCGTATGCGCCTTGAACAACTATCGGGCGCTTAATTTAAAAAGGCTCGTTATTATTTGATCCGCCCTCGTAGTAATGGAAGAATTTTACCTCACCTTATTAAATCTTAGCAATAGGGAGGGAAATATCCAAATTAAACTAACCCACATATTTTACTGACTTCCCTTAACTACCAAGCTACGTAGATAAATTACATTTTTACAGTAATTTACTCACGAGTAATTTATTTCTACATATTACATTAGGGATTTTTGGACACATTTACGACTGATTTTATTTTATTTACAATATCTTTCCTTTTTCTGTATTTCTTGTACTGTTGGTGGATTCAACAATACAATTTATTACGTCTCATCAGCTTTCTCCTACGTCCTGGGTATTTTATTATTAATTATTCTTTTTGCGGTGAAAATAATTTGAGAGAAGAGACAATCTTAATCGAAGTAGATTATTGATAGTGTCGGCGAACGTGACAAGTTTATTCTGCCATTTACGACTAGATGTGTTGTGTCGATATATGTTTATATGTATGCGAATATGTATCTAATTATAGAATCGGTGTAGAAAGCAACTTTAACATTGTAAATTAATGGATACACTCTGTCACATCCAGTGTCATGTGTAATGTTGTTTTTTATATCACAGCAGTTTGCTTTCACGCTTTTTGTTAATTGTTTTTTCAAACTGGTCGCATCTTCTCAAGTTGTTGTTTTTTTCCTTCTTTCTTTCGTTAATTCGTGATGACTGGACATTAGGAGTACGTACATCACGTTATAAATCTTGCATGTAGTGTTTTAACAGGTGAAATCAATAATAAAAATAGCAGCCATTCTCATTACTTATGTAGGTACTTCTTATAGGTGGTTCGTGAAATGTCACAATAGAAATAGAGAAATCAATTTTCCCATTTACTTACGTACCTACCAAGATAATGTTTCAATCCAATTACACAATAAATTGTTGTTGATTAAACGATTTCACTACGTATTACGGAAACTTAAGAGTTTAATTTAAAATAATGTCTTCATTTTCTTGGGCGTGTCCTCTGCAGTCTTATAGTAGATATATATAACTTCGCAATCTGGTCCTTTAAAGCATCATAAAAATAAATTTTGTTTTTCATTTTAAGTGCCTCTTTTTTATTCCATGGCTATTAGTGAGTATGTTCACTAATACTGTCTAAATTTGAAAAGTTTCCAACAGTTACTATCTAATCGTAAATGTGATTCTAATTTGTTTCGTTATTACCTAATTTTTTGAATTTCTTTTGCCCATTCAATAAATCGATTCTATTATATGAAACTTTCTCTTCAATTCTGTGAGATCATCTCTTAGGCCCAACACTTAACACTTAATAAAAATAACAAAAACCTGCCACTTTACATCACACTTACGTCTAAAAGAAGATGTTAGGATTGTATGAAAGTTTTCAGTAGGATAATTGCTTTACAAACATTAAAAATATCATAATAATAAACAGTTACTTGTAATATATAAATATTATTTACTAGTAGAGTTCGAGAAATACAAATAACACTAGATGCTAAAACAGAATTTTAATAGGAATATTAGGCAGTTCTTATGCTGATTAGTTCCCACCAGAAGATTCACAGGAAAATAGAAATACTTATACCAACTTTTTACTTAATTTAAATGTCATTAATTTTATGGCGAGTGTCAATTCCTATTAACGTCACCCTACTGCAGCTTCCTGTAAGTCATGTAGTTAAGTAAAAGTTTGTGACACATCAAAAAGTCAAATTAATTTTTTTGTTTTCCATTGTGAAAAAGGAAATATTTTTCAAATGTTTCTAGAACTAAAAAAGTTGACAGTAGATTTCAGCGCAACTTATTCCAATCTAGTTATTGATCTAACGGTAATTTTTTGTCTTCCGCCAAATGTAATTTATATAGCTACGTATTTATATATTTATTATATGCAACACTAACTTATTTGGTAATATCTACTTATAGGTGTAGGTACGTAAAAACAGATATAGAGCTGCCATCGGTCTAATAATGTATTCAAAACCATCATTATATCGAAATCTGTGATCTTAAGTTCTGTCGACCTTCCGGATGTCAACTATTTAAACTTCAAGCTTCGATGATTTGTTGTAAATTCATGATAAATATATTCTTTTAATTAGTTCCGGACTGACATTGTATGTAGTAAATAAGAAAGGAAAAGCGATTCAGAAGTGAACAGTCAAACATACGACTAAATAATTAACCTAACCTAACGTCCACCGCCTACCACCAACCCTCGGAAATAATTCATTTTCAACTTCATAGGCTCATCAATATTATTCTTTTCCTTCCGAATGCTTTCTCGTTTATTTTAGCGCAGGTTCGACCAGGCTAAAATGGTTGACATGTAGGAAATTTTCGATCTTATGGATTGATATTTTTATTTATTATAAATTGCACCATTTCCTAGAAACCCTAATATTAGTACAATTTTCTTAAAAAAGTGATTAAAATAATCTAATGTTTCAAATATATTAATTAAATGAATGTTAGATAACTATTTTCAAGCTATCTTCTGAAATACTTTGAGGTTACTTTGTACTTTTTTAGTTTTTATCTCCAATAAAGAACTAATTATAAACAACATGGGGGAGGGGGTGAGAAAGTCTTTTATTTTGCATATTCAACACCGACGTTTCGCTGAAGAAGACTTAAAAAGAGGTTTTCTTCTCTTAAATTTGCTGTTATTATTTCTTTTAAGTTATTTTATAAATGGCAAATAAGATAAACATCTAATATATTTACCCACTTATAAACTTAATATCGGTATTAAGAATAATAAATTATTGCTGTTAGAATAGTAGAAAAGACAAATTGTCCGTCCACTCGTGTGGCGCTTTTTTTTTTCTATTCTACCTACGCATCCACGCTAAACGTTGAATACTCACACAGGACACCGTTTTTTACACATGCCGGCGGAACTAGGCTAACTTTTCAAGTATATTATATGTTAATACACTGTGCCTGTAACGATTCACCATCAGATTATACATATGTACATACGTAGTGCGACAGGTGAGCATGAATACCATAATAACGTAAAATAAGTAGAATAATTTTTTAGCGGATAGTGGATGCTTAGAAAGAAAACAATTTGTTGACAGAAACTAAATCATATCGACAAACACTTATTAGAAAACATAATTAGGTAATCAAGAGTAGTAAAAAAAAATCTGAAATTTTCGGGTAATGGTTTAATTTTCTCGTATTAACAAGTTATTATATTTTGTTCGAAAATTGCAAGCTTTTTCGACAATTAAATTAAATTATTTGTCTGAAAAATTCAGAATTCTTCGTTCCAACATTTAAGTCATTACGGATAAAATTAAAATCATTAAATAATTAAATGTAGTTTATTTTGAGGAATACCTACCATACCACCACGGTTCATTGTCATAACTGTAAACTTAGCAATAACATAATACCTATAATTTTTAATTTTGAGTCTCTTCACACAAATTTTATACTTTTTATTTGTTTTGACTTTGATTTCTTAGTTTTTACTTTATATACTATAAAAAAATTGAAGAACAGTTTTAACTGAAGGAAGGGATTTTTTTAATAAAATCTCAACCCCTTTAGTGGCCAATTTTATGAGAAAACACAGACACGTGCCTATTGATGACTTCTCTTTTTAAAAAACGACCGGAAATGTAGATGTCGTTATTTTCAATTTTTTTTTTCTAATTTTAGGTTTTATATCTCAAAATTTTATACTAGCTAAATTAATGGGGTTAAAATATCTGATTCACAGACACTTTTAATTTATTAATGATTTTAACAGAAACGGTGAAGAATTGTTCGAATCAAACAAAAATTGTATAATGATAGGAAATATAAAGACAATCAAATGAGGTTTTGTGCAATGTATAATTAAATAGACATTGTTAGGTATACAAAGTTCCATATAAAATGCTTAGAAATCTAAAACTCAATTCGAATCCCAAAACAAAAGTTTATAATATGCATTTATGGTATGAATGAAAATTAATGTTTAAAAAACAATATTTTCTTAATTGACATTAAATTACTGCTTTTTATTCAGTTGCCCAAGTGAGTAAAATATATTTAGACAAATCCTCCTACAATTTAACAAACTATATAGAAACATCAGTTTTTTACCAATAAAAAGAACAAAACTAAGGTAAGTGATACAAATAAGGCCTACCTAATTTCAAACACTCAAATCTTGATAAATTATTGGAAAAGGTGTTAAATAAAAGCGAGGCATTATTCTTTGGTTCATATATTTTAGGTAATTAACAAAACATAATCTTTTATCAAAAATTACTCAAAAAGAGGTAATTCTGGAACCTTAGCCTTGGGCCTTTTTAAAACATAGTGATTGAACAAAGCCTATATCCTTAAATTATAGGAATATTGTTATTAGAGTATTAATCTATAAAAATACATATTTCTGAGCCTTTTATCAAGTGTTTCCATGAGATCCTTGAACAACTTTGTAAGTTATTTTACTAAATATTATGCTTAAATTGTTAGTCAGACTTGAAGGCGCATATTAACAAGAAATAGAGAATAATATATAAAAAAAGGTATCCAAACAAACAAGAATTAGAAAATAAACATATCTTCTCAAAAATATTATTAAATATTGAAGAATAAATTTTTTTTCAGAGGCCTTAATTAAACAAAGTAACTAAATAAGGCCTTGGAACTTAGAAGTACCATAATTTACGAGACAATTTTGATTATTAATATTTATTCAGGTGTGGCGGGAGATAGGACTGACGTGAGTCAGTATCTGTTTCAATATTTCAGAATTCCTATTAAGGCCTAGGGTCAGCAAATAAGGCTTATTTTAAAAGTATGCTTTATTTAGTACATTGTACTTCATAAATGTTATAAGCAGTATTTAGTTCGCATATTTTAAAAATTACAATTTAAAGTCTTAGTTATCTTTTTGATGAGTTATATTGTGATCTTTATTTATTTGTATCAGGTACCTTACTATGTATCTATCACACGATCGTCATGATTAACTATCACGAAATAACGGCTACATCAGTTCAATCTCAGTTTTATTTTAACCCTTCAATTAAAAAAAGACTTATGTTAAAGACTCCTCTTCTATTATCTGCCTGTACGTAAGTGCCTGTTTCTAGTTTCTATCTTTTCAACTGGTATATAGAGTGGTGTGGTGTAGCAACCATTTTCTAGAAATTTTGACTCAACAGAAATCGTACAAACCATATCTAGACACTATTTTTGATTAATTATGTCGAAATTAGTAAACATGTAAACGAAACACAATCATGATCCATTTAATTACATACTTATAAGCTTCGGTGCCCTCTTTATCCTGTAAGTACCTACTAACCTAATAATATTAAAACATAATTGGCATTTTTTTACTTAGGGTAAAACAAGTAGCAGCCAGTTAATCATCTTATACTAATTATTAAGCAATTACCATGCGTCTCTAACCGTGAGAATTGTCTGAATTGCAAGCATGTCGTGTGTAATGTGTGCCTGGTGCTTGTATTGTGAATTGTGCTCTTCTCTAAATATATTTTCACTAAAGTCTCCTACAGCGTTCTTTCAAAAGGAAAAGAAAAAAACAATCGAAGGCTTTTATTACTTACATATGCTCGTACGTACGCATATATGTATTATGTACGTATGTGTATTGTAAATGCAGATTGCGGTTGAAAATTTAGTCCATTAATTATTATTTGTGCATGTCGTTAATAATGCTTTTCTGACAACTGGTGTCAATTTAACTTAATTTATGGCGACAATAATCAATTTTTTATGATATTTCGTAACGTGAAGTAGTGAAATTATCCCAAAAGTAACATACAACAGATACATGCACGTAGGTATGTAGTAAAGGTAATCGTTCTATATACGTACGTTTTAATTTATTATTAATCGCTTTTCTCAGATGATTTGTATTGGAGCCTGATTTACTCAATTTATGAATTATGTACCTATGTATTTTACAGTAATTAATTATTTTTTGATCTTTAAGTTTATTAGTTAAAAAAGTCAATCTTTCTTTCAATCATAATTACTGGAAAATCTCAAATTTTGGAAAATTTAAGTTCTAAATTAAAATAGTGCCTTTGATATCTCATCCAGCAGTCATCACTATTCTTTAACAAAAATTTTAAGAAACAAAGATCTTATAATCGTTTTTATTAAAAATAAATCTTTTTTGTTTAAGCCAGGATTTTTAAATCCAAAAATCTTTACTTAACGTGCAATGCTGGCTTTTCAACTATATAAATTACATATTTGTAATTATATCAAAGAAAGGTCTTTATCGTGAGATCAAGGAACTATTACACCTCCCCATTACATCCTTGCTACATCTGTCTGGTCTTTGTTTAAATAAAAACGTTCCCAAAAAAATGTTATCCATTATGTTCATGAACATTTTCTACCTACAACATGAAAAGTAGCAGTAGGACGTAAGAATAAAAAAAATTGTAATAATAAGAAGTCATGTAGTTCTTCGTTGTTGTTATAAAACTTTCTATTGTTAGCAACTAATCGATCTTCGTAAGTATAATAATAATTATAAAGGTCTCTTGCGGCGATTAGAAAATGGTAACGATTTATTCACTGTTTGTAAAAGAATCTTTTTTTTATAATATTAGATAGTGATTGTTATAATTCCTGGCGGTACAGCAGCCAAAATATAAGGAAGTAACTAAATAATTCTTTTAAAAAATTGTATCTCGTCGCATTGGTGTTGATAACGACGATTTGGAGTATTGTTTGAAATAAATAGTGAAAGGCCACATGTATGTTAAAAATATTCTTTGCGACATTGAGGGTTCGTTTTGTAAAAAATCTTGGTAATCCTTTTTTCGTTTAAACAATAGATATTCTTGCGAAACTTCTATCACGAAGAAGGTTTAGCAATTTGCTCTCCCACTGGCAGGCACAGTATTTCAACTAGCCATCGACGCAGAATATATCCATAGCAGAAATATGTAAATTAAATGTATTTGAAGTTAAATTTAAAATGTAAATATATTCATTGTATTAAGGATATTGTAAAACATCCTGTTATTAGATTGGTGTATTCTTCTTGATAAAATACTCCTAATAAAAACACACCAGATACATTGGATACACAGGGTACAGAAAAGAGGAAAAATTAATCAAAATGATCATTACACAAACGAACACAAAGCAGTTTCCTTTTTATTATTCAAAAATTAAATATAACAACATATTTGTTATGTATTTAATTTTTATGGTAAAAAAATTTTTCCTATGCACTTAATTAACATTAAATTCAGAATTAAAATATTCAATCAAACATAAAGAATGCTTTTGAAATTTTCGGGTTCCTTCTCATGAAATTGGAAAATTATAAATTCTAATTTTATTTACTACATTGTAAAACCCCCATGCAATAATTTACATAATCATACACATAAGGGTTTCTGCCAGTAGGTACTTGCCTATATCTCTTTTATTAATTTACTTATTTTAAAAGGATATTAAAATAAAAATTTCTAAAACTTACGCCAATTAGCTGCAGTATCAGCCTGAGAGTATAAAGCATTAATTAAAATCAAAATGACCAATAAAAGAATGTTGTAATTACCACGGATTCGTTACACGACTGAAGTAGTAAACTCATTGCCAAAGTTAATATAAAATATTTATCCTCTCATTATGCACTTCACAGTGGCTAATTAGGTGCCGGCTCATTAGTGCTAAAATCATTAAAATATTACACACGTAACAATAAAAGTCGTCATTCATACATCCACAGTACACATACATACATACATACATACATGAACGTATTGAAACCAATGAACAATCCAGTCAACTGCAAAATCAATAATCACTGTAAAGAAATTATTTTTGCAAGAAAATTACAAAGGTGTCGTGTTGTTGCCAGCTTTGCGTTATTATTACGTAAGCCACGTTCAGATTATGTCAATATCAGGTATAGAAATAGTACGGAAAACCATTAAACATCCTTGCTTGGCGGTAAAAGAAATATAAAAAAAAAAAATACAAGTGTATTGTGTACGTACGTTGCGTAAGAAGACAAATGTTCGGGGACACATAAAAAAACTCTGACAATGAGAAGAACACATATTGAGTTAATGAACACCACAAGCCAAACAGAAATAACTAATAACAGGAAGTAGCAAAGCAATGTCACGCAAATAATGACAATAATAAGAATTAAAATTGTTCTTATGTGGAAAAACTGATGGAAAAACAAAAGGGACAGATATTTCAGGTGAAGTTTTACGGAAAAGTGTGATAAACTTGTAAAGCTTCAGGATATAATGTAAAAGTAAAAGTTTTATGAGTATGTAGAAGAAGGGTAAAAATGGTTCCAAAAATAAATGTTACTAAAAGATAAAAAGAAAAAAGAATGAGGTACTTGGTAAACGTCAAATATTGAAAACTATCATTGGCAATTTGTAGGATTCTATAACTAAAAATGCTGGTGGACGGTCTACACCAGAGGTTCCCAACCTCGTGCCCGCGGGCACCATGGCGCCCGCGGGACGATTCGTATGTGCCCGCCACTATTCAACAGAGACAGAATTTTTTCATAAACATTAAATTGTGAATTATTTTTATTTATTTGTTAGAGTTTAAATTTTTTTGAGTGCCTAGGTTTATGAAATACGTTCGTATGTTTGCATTATTGTATGTATGAGTGGTTCCTTTGCTGACAGTACTTGTCTAGCGGCGAGCCAGACTAAGTGTTAAAAACCCAGTTTGAAGAGAGATTTTCGCAGTTTACACTTATCGAGCCAATTGTTTCCTTCTGTATCAATCCTTTTACTTGCCAAATAAATGTAATGGAAATGGCCGCATGTATTGCAGATTTTGTTCAAGGTATTAAAGACAGAAGAAGTAGAGTTAGAAATGTTGGGCATTAAAAATGATATTTTGCTAAAATCCCTAATATAGAGGACTTTTGGAATGCAGTGGATAGAGAAAAGTTAAAATTTTTGAAAAAAGCGGCATATAAAATTGAATCATTTTTCGGTTCGACATATTTATGCGAATCATTGTTTTCAAACATGAACTTAATAAAATCAAGATATAGGCCTCGACTCACCGATGAGCATCTTTATGATTGTTTGCTAACAGGATTATCGTCATACTCTCCTAATTATGAAGCACTGGCCAATAATATGCAATGCCAAAGATCACATTGACATATTCCATATTGACAGTATATTTTTTATAAAATGTTTTTTTTTGTATTTGTTTAATTTGTTTAAGTTTTGCAAATACATTTCTCCGTGTGTATGAAATTTGAATAATAATTTATTATTTTGAAACATTTTTGTTTATTATTTATTTACAAATTATGAATATAAGAAAATAAATTATGGGAAAATGAGAAGTTATGGAAGGAGTTTGTTGATAAAAAATAGGTGGTGCCCGCCACCCTACCAATATTATAGAGTGTGCTCCAGAGTACAAAAAGGTTGGGAACCTCTGGTCTACACTCTAGTGCGAAGCCGGAGGTTATGCCGGAAATCCTTGTTCAATACCCTTTTAGAATTCATAAGAATAGGTGAGTGGTGGTTAGAGGGAGAACAAAGAGGGGAACTGAATAATGATAGAAAGTATTTGAAAGATTATCGGTGGAATTGTATATTAATAATACGAGGGCGGATCAAATATAAACGAGCCTTTTTTAAATTGAGCGCCGGATAGTTGTTCAAGCCGCATACGGGCGGTAGCAACTTGAAGTGGGGATATTAGGTGACACGGAAACGACTCGTCGTATTGCTGTGTTTGCTTGGTTAGTAGCTATCACAATGAGTGAGAAAGAGATGCATAGCAGCGTTGCGCAACGAATTATTATTAAGTTTTTTACACGTGAAAACGTAAAACCAGCTGAAAATTTGCGCAGATTGCTAGAACAGTTCGGAAATGAAACGCTTTCGTGGCAACGGGTAAAAGTTTGGTTCAAAGAATTTAACCAAGGGCGTAATCGTGTCGAAAATGTAAATCATCCTCGTCGTCCGCGCACCAGCATATCGCCGGTTAACATTGCACGCGTTAGAAACCTTATTGAAGGGGACCACCACGCCACTGTGCTTCAGATATCTGTTGAACTCGGCATCAGCTATGGGAGTGTCCACACAATCATAACGAAAACTGGGGATTCCGAAAAATTTCAGTTCGTTGGGTCCCAAAGTTGCTGAGTGAAGAGTGAAGAAAAAGCTGCTCGAGTTCGCATCGCAGCTTTTACGCAGGCCCAAATCAGTGAAATGCACTAGACTCAGTCGGAGCACCATCCATATAGCCCAAACTTATCCCCTTGTGATTTCCACATGTTTGGGCCCCTCAAAGAATCACTAGGAGGCGAGCGATTTCAGACTGATGAACATGTGGAGGCGTTTGTGCGCAACTGGATAGACTCCCGCCCTGCTGCTTTTTATGAAAACGAGATGAAAAAACTACCAATCCGTTGGGAAAAATGTATAATCAAACAAGGGGGATATGTCGAAAAATAGAGAAATTTGTTTTTGTGAAAATTTTCAAAATAAATGTTTTATGAACAAAGGCTCGTTTTATATTTGATCCATCCTCGTATTAAGAACAACTTATTCTTGAAACATACCAAGGTGTAGTAGATTAAGAACTTGGAACTTGAAGGATGACTATGAAAGAAGTCAAAATTGTATGAAAATAATATTAAAAACGAAACAATAAATTGGTCAATTCTTCTCAAAAGGAAGTTCAAACCCTTAAAATCTGTCCACTGCAAGATTATTTTTATTGCTAGGATTAAAGAAATCGTATCCCCACTTTTCGAAAACAAGGATAAACAGAAACACGAGTATATCCCGAAATATCTTCAGGAAGTGCCAGATAAAATCGTGTAAACAAGAAAAAGCCAATAAAGTGGAACTGTTTCTCTGAAGAAATTCTTGGCAAGCGACGACGTTGAATAAAAGGTTTCCTTTCAACTTTTCTTAACACGGTTCAAAAAAATTTCAACTAGACACCAACATGCACACTTATTTTATTTCTGTAAGTAAATTAGGCTGTTTCTACTTTTACATCCTTGGGTATTTATTTCTGAACTTCGACGTCTCATCACGGTCAATGTTCATTATAACTATCTATTTAAAGATTCACAAAAATTTCTTATTAACATCCTTAATACATTTTATACTGTTATAATGTCAATGCCTGGATCATTGGTAGTAAATCTTTGAAAGTTGTCCAATTGTAAATAATTATACGAGTATTGCAGATAGATAATTTGGTAACATTCACTTTTTAATTGCAGTTGGAGATACGTACAGTTTACAACTTTCTGAAGACAAAAGTAGGAACTAAAGAAACATTATTAGGTACTTGAAGTTTAAAAATTAATTTACATAGCTACCTATCACATAGCATACATAGCGTAGGTACTTACTTGAGATTGTTATGTTAATCTTACTTTCGTTTTCTGTAAGCCCTAGAAATTTAAAGTAATTATTTAAAAATAGAAAGTTTCGGTGATAAAATGTCATTAAAATACAAACAAATTAGTTCCTGTTTCTATTTAGGCAGATATCAGGCTATTTGGAGGAAGAATATAGATATTCCTTCTTAGTTTGGGTCATAAACAAAACAGACGTAAATGCAAATGAACTATATAAATCAATGTTGTAAAATTATAATAATGTGGCTCAATTCTAATTTCTCAACTCTTTTCTAGTTTTATTTTTTAAAGCAAAAATTTTAATTAATCTTTTAAAACGAAGCTTCCATATGGACAGTCGAGACTTCTCTTTTATCCTATCCGCATATAGGTACAGACGCACTCAAAGCAAAAACATGTATTTTGTGGTCAAAATAAAACTAGAACTATACTTATAATTACTAAAACTATAACAATTTGAAATGTAAATACATTAAATAACGACCAAGGGCGTTTTTAAGACGATTACGTTGTGAAAACCTCCAAACAAAAATATGATTATGGTTCATGAACAGCGCCATGTACTTTTTAAGAGTATTAGTAGATATAAACTAACGTGTAATCATTAAAATCGAATAAAAAAGGTCGCCGATGAAACGAAGGACTAAATAAATGACAGCTCAGGTGGAATCTCGCTTAAACATCAAATTAAATTGTCTCGAACAGCTAGTTATGAGCCTCCAGTGAGTCACGACAATACTCGCGATATGCGTATCTCAAACTTTGCCTTATTAAATTAGTAAGGTGAAGTATAATTTACACTTTCCACTCTAATTTCGAATAGGCACGTTTAAAAAGAATTCACATACAAATGATGTGTGTCATAACACGAAATCAGTTCATTAAAAAATCAGGAACCAGGGACATAGTTTCAGGCAAAGCTCAAAACTTGTAATAGTTTCTCCTGAAAATTTTCACAAACGAGACCATTAAAACTTCTACATTTTCTTAACGAGTACTTATAGGACAATATCAAAATATAAAATACTACATATCATAAATTCATGTTAAATAACCTGAAGGAATAATAAGCATTATCACAAAAAGGTGTTTATCAATAAATTTTATTTAATTTTTGTCACCTTTAGTATTAAAGTTTCCCGTGATCATTATTATATAAGTAAGTGTTCATTAAAACTATAAATAGTATCAGCATCTGAATTTTTAAAAATATTTATTACTTTGTTTACGTATTTTACCTTGGACTCTGATATTTATAATGTTCAATCGCATGTAAAGTAATTAAGCTATTATAAACAATTAAGTGTTTTATTTGCCAAGTGGAAATTTTAATTAACTAATTACGATTATGCAGATAACAGTTACACAAATTGTTTCAATTTTCAACTTCCATACTAAACTACATATCTACAAAGAGACCAACAAGTTTCTTTTGTCGTTTAAAATGTGAAAAAGCAATAGAATTTTATTAATATCTAAATTCTGGAATTTTTAACACTGAAAGAGAATAATGATGATGGACTAGAGCTGCCAACAGGCAAAAGATAATGAAAAATCGAATATCATCTTATTATTCTTGTATTCGTAATGTTGATATTGTCATGATTTATTTTACACTAGCTATGCCCGCGACTTCGTCCGCGTGAAATAGTAACTTTCGGCAGCATTTAAAATTTATTTCTTCTATAATCTTATTTTCTGGGCCGTAAGCCTTTTTGCCGATGTCATTACACAAAAACTTTCATTCCTTAATTTTGCCCCCTTTAGGGTAAAATTTTTACAAACTTTAAATGTCGTATTTATGTCTAATCAAAAGCCTAAAAAATAAGTTTCAAGCCTCTAGATTTATATCTACTTATCTATCTCTGGGCCAAATTCTCATTTAAATCGGTTCAGTAGTTTGGGCGTGATTGCGTAACACACAGACAGACAGAGTTACTATCGCATTTATAATATTACAGATTAATATAGTTTTATTATAGTTTAAAATAGTTTATATAGCTTAGTATTCAACTACTTTTATTTATCCAAATAAACAAAACCTCTATAACTTTTTACACTTTTAATTTTTTTAATTTTCTGGGCCGTAAGCTTTTTGGACGACGTCATTACACAAAAACTTTCATCGGCTAATTTTATCCCCTTTAGGGTAAAATTCTTACAAACATTGAATGTCGTATTTATTTATATCTAATCAAAAGCCTAAAAAATAAATTTCAAGCTTCTATCTTTAAAAATTACGGAATTTCCTATTTCAACCCATTACAACCCTTTTTTCGCATTAAAAAGTAACCTATGTCCTTTCTCAGGCTCTATACTATCTCTGTACCTTTCATTTAAATCGGTTCAGTAAATTTTAGGCGAGATTGTGTAGTATACAGACAGAGTTACTTTCGCATTTATAATATTCCGCGAATTCATTTACATCGATTTTCCCATGGGAATAAGATATTTTCCCGCAGTAAAACGTAGCCTATGTGTTAATCCAGGGTGTCAGCTAACTCCATACCAAATTTTATTAAAATCGCTCCAGCCGTTTAGACGTGAAGAAGTAACAAACATACACACTCACACACACACACTCACAAACTTTCGCCTTTATAATATTATTTGTGATTTGCTTCAAGAAATCTTGATCTCAACTTTTAATTTTACTATATATCTCAAATATGAAGTATTTTAAATGTATATAATATCAAAATATAAAAAAGTCCTTATACGACTAATTAATATTATTGTTCTACCTTAAGAAACCACGGTGTGACGGAACAATTGTTGTGAATCTTTTACAACAAAACTTTGTAACTAAAAATTTTCTTTGCCATTGTGTTTAATAGTTAATGTAATTAAACTAGAGGAAGTTAAAAGCTAATCAATTTGCTTTTAATAAGCGGGTTTCCCGTTTTACAAATAATTTTTAACTTCAATCTTTAAAAATAAAAATTTGCTCAAGCAAATATTCAAAACAATCCTTTTATCAAACCTTAGATATTAAATTGAAAGGTTAGTTTCTCGGTTCATAGGAGGATATTGTTCTTGATACTATCTTGATTTGAAAGACACAATAAGACAAGATTTATAAATTCTTGATTTTTCGGCTGCTCTATTAGACTAAATATAAATTCCGTAAGAGCAAATTAGATTGGGTATTAGATTCAATTAATTTTTTCCTTCCTTTAGATTTAAACATATGTTTGTAATTCATTTTAAAATAATTTTTATTTCTTGGATTTGTGTATACCCTTCTAACGACCGTGTCCGTTTAGCATTGACCTTACCGTAACTGTACCTGCTTTTTTTTGTAATCGAACAGCTGATTTCTCAATTCATTTTTAACCAAAAATAAACAATTTCGCGTGTAAAGTATTTTTTTATAACTAATTTTAATTTTTAATTTAATCGGTTAATAAAAGTGTGTATAATTAAGTATTTCTGACCGACTGACCTAATCGGGTGTGTCCGTTTCGATCCACTGTTGCAAGTAGTGATTTCTGCCGGTGAATTGTAACTTGAATTTCTTAAATATAAGGCGGTCAGATTAAACGATAAAACAAAAACTAAACCGCATTTACTTGTTTTATGGTCGTCGGGAAGATGTTTCAGATTAGGCAAACAAGTGAATGTAAGCAGAGATCATATTAATCACTAATCCTGAGGGTAAATAGTACGTCGTTTGCAAAGTAATTGTTTTATTATTTTATTAGATACTGACAGACGAGATAAACTTGAGACTTGGTTCAATTTTATGACCAACGTTTGAAAATCATCAAGATAATTGAGGTAAAAAATGTTACAATTGGATAATAAATACAAATATATATATATATATGCCTGGTATGGGTAGCGATAATTAGACGTTATTTATTATCCTGAATCTTTTGCCGAAAAGGATAAATTAATGTAAAAAAGAGCCAGATTCTCTTTTATGGTGCTCTTCTATCTTTGTTCTCATTATAAAGTATTTAAAACGTCATTAAATGTGCAGCATTATTTTTTGGTTATTAAACAATAGATTTTCTATGTGCAAAAAATTAAAACTGATAATGCTTTAAAAATAATTGAGTAACACGTAAATACGAGTCAGTGTGTTTATTATTGCTATGGGAATGAAAAAAAATGGCACTTGAATAAGAGTTGAATTGTTCCTATTATATTAACACTAAAAATTGTGCATGGGTTCTAAAAATAATGAAATATTGTTAAAGGAATAATAAAGTGGGCATACAATTACACTAATTAGCGGTATTTGTAGTTTTTTATTGTTGTGGATTATGTTAATTCCATTACCTACTTCTTTGTAGTTTATAACCTACTTTAAAGGCTTCATTTTAAAACATTTTTAACGTTTAAAAAGGCTATGCAAACTGTCCACAACATGGTCAGTTGCCATTATTATTATTAATAATAAACTACTGTATAGTTGAGATAGTTTCATTCATTTTATCTTAATCATTGTCATTTAGTTATTCTTCAATCGATAGAGTTGGAAGAACCAGTTTAGAATCATTTATTAATTGAAGCTTTTTAGTAAATGTTTAGTATGTTGTTTTTTTAAATAATGCAATTATATTTTTATTTTCTTATTACGAAGCTTCTGTTTTGTCCAATGTAAAGGAAGTTTAAGGAAAAAGTAGTTTCTTGTTCTTTTTCAAATTGTTAAACCACAAAGGAATGTACTTAGAGATTCTTTTAAGACAGAAGAATCCTTTCTACCGAATATCCGTTTCCGGTTTCCAAAACAGAAAAGCACTAAACTTAAGAAATTGTTCGTTTGACCACTTCTTTTAAAAAAAATACAATACCTATTAATTGCTAAAAAATCCTAATTAATACAATAAGAGCCCCGTTACATTGAAAAAAGTTGATTTATGAATTTTAATTCCATCTATAGCCAGATTGTAATTGAAGGCCTAAGTATGACTACATTAAAAAAGATTTGCTCATCGTATTATTATTGATAATAAACAACAAATTTTATTAATTTACAATTAGTTGTTATTTAGTTATTTTTAATCTCGCACTTACTGTATTTAGATATAGTCAACATACGTATACAAATACCTACATTTAGCCATAAAATTTACAAATTAATTACAACACTACAGTTCAAAAATGAAGAGTTAATACTCAACGAATTCTAGCTTCATATGTACCATTGGAAATGTACTAAATCAAGAACTATTTCTTATTTTACATTAATATCGGTAGACAAGTCATCAAAGAGTAACCTTTATGATGTGTTTAACGAGTTGGTTATATTTAACTTAATTATATTATTAGTCCGGTCAAATTAGACCAAAAAATAAGATTAAAGCTACATAAATTCCCACCAAGCTGAAAATCAGTGAGATTGTTTAAAATATGATTAAAAATAAAATTTGAAAGTTCCCCATCTTTCCTCTGTATGCAAAAATTTTTATGCAAGGTCAAAGTCAAAAAAATGAGTTTCGCGATTTTCAGCAAAACGGTAAGTTTTATCATAAAATTACACCAGACAAAAATTGTAGATCATAAAATTATCTATAAAATATGTATCTCTAAAAAATACCCCAAAATAAGCTATGTGACAAATAAATCCCCAAAAACTAGAAAATATTTAGTGCAAATAGAAAAAAGATTGTAGAGGAAAATTTTTCCCCAGAAGAATTCCCCTCGAAAATATATCCCCAAAAAATACCCCAAAGGAAAAAAATCCCCTATTTTTTGGGGAAATCCCCTAATCAGGGAATCCTGGGACTAACAGTATTTAATTTATTAGGCACACTGACATAAAGCAGGTATAAGACCCTAGCCACGCATACAATTGAACAGGAGACAGATGTTGTCTCGAGGTTACACTGGCGTATAAAATAAGGGACGGGGTTTCATTTTACCTGATATCTCAGAAACGGTGGCTCTTAGGAAAAAAATATGCATACATATTTTATAGATAATTTTATGATCTACAATTTTTGTCTGAGGTAATTTTATGATAAAACTTACCGTTTTGCTAAAAATCGCGAAAAACTAATTTTTTTTGACCTTTGACCCTGAATAAAAATTTTTGCATACAGGGGAAAGATGGGGAGTTTTCAAATTTTATTTTTAATCATATATTTTAAACAATCTTACTGATTTTCAGCTTGGTGAGAATTTATGTAGCTTCGAATGTCTAAATTGACCGGACTATATTGTACATGGGAAAATATTAGAACTATCTTTATAGCTACGATTTTATATCAACAATTCTGGATATAGAAGCTAGAAGATGAGTGCGTTAGTTAGTTCTATCCTTTAACTAATGTTTTGAATGCTCAGCTACTTGCAAAATATTGAACCATGGAAGGAGATAGCTGCACCGATTCACATTACATAGGATAGGCCTGCAGATTTTTATTATTGTGTACATGCAATCAATCAAATAATAAATTTTATAGGTTACTTGAAAAGTGTTCTCACTTAAATGTTCACATCTGCTCGTCGAAAAATCGCCATTATTAACGAGGCCACTTCCACATTCTTATAAATTATAACGTTCCAATCTGTCCGTTCGTCTTCTTATTCTTCTTATTTTCCGATATTAATAAGGCTCCTTGAACAGGTGCTGATTGTAGACAGAAAAAGTAAAACAAAACGATTAAATATCAAGTGCACGCTTCGTTCTCGGTCATACGCAAGTATAAATTGTTTGTTTTTTTTGTGTTTTTTTAACAAAACTTTAGAACACTTAGTTATAAGCAAAAGCGGATCTGAATCTTGTTTCGGTGTTTTCTTATAGGTACCTAAGTATATGTTTATATATATACCTATGTAGGTAGGTAAGTATAAAGTGATACCGAATCCGGGAAACTGGTTCTCGCTGCCACAGCACGGGACGTTAAAAATACCCTGAAGGAATATCTTAATCGGTCTCTTTATGTAGTTGAAGTGACGGTTTAGTATATGTGAAACCTGCTTTGTTCTCAAGACTGTCACGAAGAGACCATCATCCTCGTCATGTAGCCTAGCATACATAAGTAAATCAGGTGCTTTTCGCTAATTGAGGATTACCAAGAGAGCTCGTCAAAATCTTTGTTTGGAATATGTGCTTACGAAACACACGTAGATATGCCGTTATATTTCTGAAACGTTCCAAAAACCGAGAGACCAAATATGTAAAAGTAATTGTGTTGGCATCTATAAAGATTCTATTTATAAAAAATTTATTAAAACAGAAATAAAAGCAGCATTCCATACATAACTTAATATAAGTATCTTCGCAGAAGTAACACCATTGGAATACAATCAACAATCACTTATATTTTATCATACTAATGGAAGAACAATCCCTTCCACCTACACACTGTAGATCAAAGGCAAATGAATGGGGAGGGGATACTTATCGATACCCTTATTGAAATGGTTGTAAAAAGAGAATAAGACAAACGAACTTATGAAAGAAAGGAAGTAAAAGATTGTCTGTGAAATATTGAAACGTAATTGAATTAACAAAACGAAATAAAATAAAATACCTACTTTCCCATCATGGAGGCAGACAAAAGCCCCAAGTCTCTCCTCAAATTTGAAGGGAAGGGAAAGAACAATTTCTCAACTTCAATAAAAAAAAGGCCAGGATTCTTGTTGGAATGCTTACAGGATCAGAATGAATTCTAAAGCCAGTAAGGTGGAAAGTGTTCTCATAGATTGAAGCAATCAAAGGCTTTCGTCTGTCTTTAAATTTACAAATACTGAGAGTAACAAATTCTAAGCTTCATTGACGGAATCAAGCAAAGGCCCTAATCTCCCCTTGAAACTGCAAATACTGACAATGTCAAATTCTTAGCTTTAGTAGAAAAAAGCCAAGTATTTTGTACGAACTACAGTATAAAAAGAATAAACAGGGATTAATCATCAGTTCAACCTTTTCTTTTTTGAGTGGATGAGGTGGAAGGTACTTTCATTTATGGAGGCAAGCAAAGACCTTCATCTCTCTTTAAAACTACAGAGAATGCAAAAAAACATTCTCAGCAAAAAAGGGCAGGATTCTTGTAAAAATCCTCACAGACCAGGAATGACTACCATTAACTACCAATTTATCATTTTCCTTTTCGTGAGGAGGTGGAAAGTGGTCTTGTTGATAGAGGCACGCAGAGGTCTTCATTACTCCTTAAAGCTGAAGAGAGAACAATAAATTCTCAACGTCAACAGAAAAAGGGCCAGGATTTTTGTAACAATTCTCACAGGTCACGAAGAACTCCAATAACTACAACAAGACTAAATTGGGATTAACTACTAGTTTTGTGTCGAGGATGTGGAATGTGTTCTCATTGATGGAGAAAGACAAACGCCTACATGTCTCCTTAAAAATATAAATTCACAGCCTCAGCAGGAAAAAAGCCGGGATTATTGTAGGATTCTTTACAAGCCATGAATATCTACGGCACTACAGGATGAAACTTGATTAACCACCAGTTCTTTCTGTGATTTTTTTAATGGAAAGTGGAATTTGTCACCCACATCCTGTGTCACTTTCCTACGAAACTGAACCGCTTAAAGAATAATCTCCTTTTAGGAAGGTTCCTTTGAAGCATAAGCAAAAAAAGTCAATCAAAGAGAAATGCCAAATAGTCTCCCATGCTTTTAAAGTCTAAGTAATTTTATTTCTCATTTTTTCCATTTTAAATTGCTCACCAAAACAAAGAAGAACGGTGTTTAGTGTAAAGTATTTTTTGAAAACAGTGAAAACAATTTTCGAATTTCTCATCACGTTCAACACGGAAATTTATTACATTTTCACTTTCCCGTTCTAATAGATCATTCAGTAATTAATTTTGATATTGGTTTGTAACTAACTAAGTAAACAAATCTAAGAGTATTTTAATATATATATGCATAACTAACTGTTATTGTAATTACAAAACATCGGAAAAAATATTTTCCATTTTAATGACATTTTCTTAAGTACTCAAACAGTACCTGATGAATCTTTCATAACGCTTATAGATGATAAAGCTTGCGTCAATTAGATACAAACATTATATGAGTATTTTTATACTACTCAAGCTGTATTTCCGTTACTTCTTATTTATTGTAATAAATCATTGTTATATCTGCACGATTGCCAGTTTATTTACGCAAATATAAGTTTTAAATTATGAGAACCAATTAAGTATTAAATTAGAATGTTTTCCAAATTACAAAACAATTGCTTATATTATTATATATACCTATACACCTGTTGGTTGTGTGAACGACAAAAAAATGTCAAAAAAAACGGTATTCTTATAAGCAAAAAACACCGCGTCATATTATTTCCTGTACTTTGTCAGGTAGACATTAAATACACGAGTTTCCAAGAAGCGTGATACTTGAAGAACAAATACGTCTCCTAACTAATTTTTCAGCTGACTGACAATAGCTTGTCTTCAAAACGACGATGACTAGCAGCAAACTTGATTTAAATAGAGGTTAGGGTCAAGTGTCTTTCCTCTTGCGTTGTAACAAAACTAGAACTGTTTTACTAGAGCTATTCCTGTTATTATGTTCTTAAAACAAGTTCAACGGGGTATTATATTATGGTAGTGCAACTTCGGTCTAATCTCCTATTAAAAATCCGCACATGATTCTAAATAGCAGTAAAAAATATTTCATTTCCTATCATAGATAGGTACATAAAAAGAAGAAATATTTAACTATCAATTTATTTATTTTTGTACTTAGTGCAATTTTGGATCGTTAGGGTTACAAAAATTTTATAGCATTTTATACTTAATAGTTTCCGCTTTTACTTGATGAAAATTTCTAAATGATCAAGTTGATGTAAATAACTCCCTTATTTAACCTTTTTCTCGCCCTCCCACTGTATAAACAACCTTATAATAGTAAATTACAAATTTAATTATAACTTCTGAAGAAGACATGAGGTGGTGAAAAGTATCTCAAGTATTTAATTGGTTGGTGTGGTTTATTTCTGAAAGTTAAAAAAAAAAACGAAAAGAAAATCATAGTAATTTTTAATCTTTTTTAGTTTTAAGTTTATTTGAAATTCCGCTTTTAACCCTAAAGCACTAAAGCACCACTATTTGCATAGTAATAAAAAAAAGAAGTTGATTAGTATAAATGTTTTATAAATCATATTTTTTTGTACTTAAAACAATTTTGAATCGTTGTAATAACGGAGTTTCAGAAAATAAATAAGTTTAAAATGACATTAATATAAAAAAAATATAGATTTATTGTAAAAAAAATTCAAGTAATGTTTGTTTTCAGTTTATTGTTCAATTTTTCTTGTAGGTAAAAATTAAAATAATAGAAACAAAAGTATGGGGAAATACTCAGATAAATATTTTATTCATGAACTCAATAAAATTTTACAACCACTACATAAGTGTCATTAAATTTTTATAGACTATCCATAAATAGGTTTAATAACAATTCAAATAGAACCATAAACAGAAAATTCTGATACGAGCAATTAGGTAGTTATGTAGCTATATATTTCCAGTACAGAAATCAGTAACTACGTACATATGTAATCAAATTTAAAAATTATTAAATTTCGGTTGTGTTTTTAAAATTATCATTAATAGATTACAATATATGGGGTATTTTTATAAAATTGTAAAACATTAAATTCGTTTAAAAAAATTTAATTACATTTTTAGAAAAAGGAATTTTGATAAAGTCGTAAACGGAAAAATAATTTATTAAGTTTTAATTACACTAATCATTTTATAATTTATACTTATAATAGAAAACAATATATGACATGTTTTTATAAAATAAACTCAAATTAAATATTTCCTGGAATAATATCTGCAACTGTAATAATCAGGTAGGTAAAATGAAAAAAAATAACATGAATAACTTAGGTACAAGAAAAATATTTCTATTGATGAAAATGATCGTGCTATTTTACTGCGTTTTTATATTTTGTTTTTCAAAATTCTCCAACCAGTTTCTCTAGTAATAATATTTAAAATAATTCAAATAAATTTGTTGAGGATAATGTTTTATTCATGAAATTAGTTTTTAATTAATTTTTCAATATTGTATAGTTTTAGCATTTCAGATAAAATCATATACAGGACAGTAAATATATACTTTCAGTACAGTAGACAACAAAATTAATAAATATGTAGGTAATTAAATTTAAAAAAAAATTATTCAAAATACTAAATATTGATTGCATCAATCATTTTATAATTTAAATATTGGAATAAAACATTTAAGATAGTAAATTATTCAATATTTTTAAATCATAAAAATCACGTAATATCGACAAAAATTATATTTTATCAATTTTTACGACTATCAATGAAAATGTGTTTATCCATAGCTTGTAAAATAATAAGTAAACGTTTTCTAACAACGGAATCTATCTTTTTTTGTAATATTTGTTATGTTCATTTAATTACTTTTTTTATTCACATTCAACGCCTATATGTATAGACAAACAATACCTATCACAATAAAATATAATGCAACACATAAATTATGTCTTGTATATACGTATTATGTACCTACATGGGTACACAAAATTTCTCAATTTATTGTAGTATTTTGTAATACTTCGTTATTTGAAACTATTTATAACAATCGCAATACTTTTTATCGACTTATACGTACGTGATTATGCACAATAAAACTGTAGGTATTATATATTTTGACGTAAATTTTTTATACGCTCGAAATCCTTTAGTGTCACAAAAATACTACGGTTTCGTTTGCCCACACACACACACCTTCCGTTAAGTATTTGAAAACGAACTTTTTAAATTCATTAACATCTTACAGCTTAGAGTTATATACATAGGTATGTATATATGTACACAGGTATTTCTTACAGGTCATTGTTTGTACAGCTTTCGTCTTAATTTATTAATGCCTTACCTACCCGAGGACTACATCCGTCTATCTATTCACTAAAACAGCTCTCCAATATCCTCCTATCCGCTAAACCACACCACACACAGTTCGAGGTACGAGCAGGTAAAACAATTTTCTCACACGAGCCAGAAAAAAAAACAATTTTTTTACTATCGTATCACTTCACTTTTGAAATTATCCTGTAGGACTTACTACACCTACATAATATGTCTATATGTATAAACTATATTACAATTATTGTCTTCACGAGAACAGGAACTGATAAAATGCGAGCGCCCAGTTCCAATATATAATTTTATTTTGACTGTATTCGTTATGGTGTTAGGTAGGTACGTAACCGTTAATAAAAGTTCTTTTTTTGGAAGGTCCTTAAAAAGGAACTATAACTTAGAGTTCGTTAGTTATTACGCGCAAAATATTAGAAGTACATCGTGCGGCCCCCTTAAGCAGCAGCAGCACGTGCGGTGTACACGGTTCGAAGCTTCGCCGCGGACTTACAATGACTGCGACCGTAGCTTTGACGACGCCAAACGTCTGTCGGTGAGAATATCTCGGCGATTTTTCAGAGAATGCAACCGGTTTCACTGTTCGGGCGTGTTCGCTCACTGCTGTGTTCCTTCTTTTGATGCTGTGGGTCAGATTTGTCGGTGAATGATGATGTGCATTCAACGAAGAACGGCAGCCGAGGGGATAAACGGCCACACACTGGATACTGGAAGAATCCTGCGCGACGCGACGAGACGCGACGCCACACACACCGTCGGACAAACCGACGCCGATTATTCCGACTGCATCTGTCGTTATACGTTTTATATGTCTGTTAAGCGAACTATCGACACGACGCTTGCGAGTCGTAAAAGTTTTCAAAAGGATCGAATCTACGTCCAAAAGTCCTTGCTGGCGAAAGCTGGAATTAAGAATATGCGTGGTGAACTAAGCTTCAGTTATATAGAGAAACTACTTTTTTTATCAAATTCATTTGTCAGGTTTTCACATTCGAAAAGTTCTATGTAACTCTATTGTTGAGGAAACAACATCCGTCTGTCTGTATGCAAAAGGCACATGTAACTAAAAAAAGATTGGGTGGTAGGTAAACACTCTTGAAAGCTGGGTGGTATACCTAACCTGCTGATAACTCGACAAACCCTCTCTCTCTCTAACTCCAAGTCCCAAAGCCTCAATTATATTTTAAAATTTAATAACCTCGAATTACCAATTGCCTCGAAAAGTAATCAAGTTCGAAATTTCTAAGCACTTACGACTTTGAGTCTTTTAGAATGCCATAAGAACTTAAATTAAACCAAAAAAGTTTCAAATAGGTTGATCAAAAAGCTTGAAGCAAACAAAATTTAATGGTACCTACTTCGCGAAAGGGTTTGAAATAAAGGAGGAATGTGAGTAAAATTCAGTGCAATTCAGGACTACACCTTTACCAAAAGAACTTAAAATTCTAAAACCAAATCCCTTACTAGATATCCTTTGGTCCTTGAAATTCCACTTTTAAAATCCAAGTATGTGGAATTACTATTACTACTTCAAATAGTAATTGAATTCAAAGCTTTAAGAACTTACAAAGGAGCTTTGAGACTTTTGGAATACCTTGAGAACTTGAATTAAACCAAAAAAGTTTCAAATAGGTTAATCAAAAGACTTCTGAAAGGGAAATAATATCTTTTTATAAACGGACTGATTCCAAGTAGGTACCTTAAAAGAACTTCAAATACTTTAAAACAAAATTTAATGGTCATACTTCGATAAAGGAGGGATGTGAGTAAAATTCAGTGCTGGGCAACACCTTTACCAAAAGAACTTCAAATCCTAAAACAAAGCCCTTACTAGATATGCTTTGTTTCTTGAAATTCCACTTTTAAACTTCAAATATATCGAATTACTATTACTACTTCAAAAAGTAATTGAATTCAAAGCTTTAAAAACTTCCAAAGGAGCTTTGAGACTTTTATAATGGCTAAGGCTTAAAATCCTTTTGTTAGTGGTTCCAGCTTTGAACTTCATTACTTTTCGAAATGCAGTATAAAAGACGCACCTAAATTGTCAGGGGATATTTTTGGAGATTTTCAAGTTCAATAGTTTTTTTAACCCAATCAAGTAAAGCCAGATGTTGGGGGACTGAGGTTGGAGCAGTACCGTTAGTATAGCACTATTCTATGTTTACACACTAGTTATGAGGGTGTTTTATTACTGTACTTAATATTTGAAATTCCGAGTATTAGCCGCATCCCTTTTTTTCCTACAATTATTTAGTAATTGGTAATTCGACACCCTTAGCTTTTAAAATGTAATTTAGATTTCAAGGATCAAACCACTTCAAACATAATTTTGTTCTTACGACTGGAGTCCTTTTAATGACGACTTTGTTCATTTCTGGGTTCTACTCACATTCTTACTGTTTTCCAGTCCCTTTCTGCAACAAATATTTGTGGCTTGAAAATTTGCTTTATAAAGGTACCTTGGAATTCTCTTTTTCTTAAATATACTTCAAACTCCTTAAATGTCGCTTTATTGTACTTAAGCTCCTTTTTAAAAACCTGAAATCCTCTCTCTGTAAATTAAATAGTATTAAAAAAAAGATTTCTCGCTATTTTCAAGTGCTTAAAGCCTTTTAAAATACTGGAAGCTTTTTTGCTTAGTTCAAGTTCTCAAGATATTCTAAAAGTCTCAAAGTCGGTGAAGATTCCGGGCTAGTAGGCCATGGTCCTGGCGATGTCTTCTTCGCTGACGTTTCGCTCACAACTGATGTGAGCTGGGTAGCTTTCTCGATTCTGGTCCAGGTTGAATCGAGAAAGCTACGACCTAGATTACAAACCAAGCTCTGAAGATGCTCACATCAATTGTAAGCGAAACTTCAGCGAAGAAGACATCGCCAGGATCACGGCCCACTAGCCCGGAATCTTCACCGACTTCGAGACTTTTAGAATATCTTGAGAACTTGAACTAAGCAAAAAAGCTTCCAGTATTTTAAAAGGCTTTAAGCACTTGAAAATAGCGAGAAATCTTTTTTTTAATACTATTTAATTTACAGAGAGAGGATTTCAGGTTTTTTAAAAGGAGCTTAAGTACAATAAAGCGACATTCAATGAGTTTGAAGTATATTTAAGAAAAAGAGAATTCCAAGGTACCTTTATAAAGTAAATTTTCAAGCCACAACTATTTGTTGGAGAAAGGGACTGGAAAACAGTAAGAATGTGAGTAGAACCCAGAAATGAACAAAGTCGTCATTAAAAGGACTCCAGTCGTAAGAACAAAGTTATGTTTGAAGTGGTTTGATCCTTGAAATCTAAATTACATTTTAAAAGCTAAGGGTGTCGAATTACCAATTACTAAATAATTGTAGGAAAAAAAGGGATGCGGCTAATACTCGGAATTTCAAATATTAAGTACAGTAATAAAACACCCTCGTAACTAGTGTGTAAACATAGAATAGTGCTATACTAACGGTACTGCTCCAACCTCAGTCCCCCAACATCTGGCTTTACTTGATTGGGTTAAAAAAACTATTGAACTCGAAAATCTCCAAAAATATCCCCTGACAATTTAGGTGCGTCTTTTACACTGCATTTCGAAAAGTAATGAAGTTCAAAGCTGGAACCACTAACAAAAGAATTTTAAGCCTACCATAAGGAGTTGGATTCAACTACAAAAAGCCCTAAATAGGTACATTAAAAACACGATTTAAAACTTTAAATTAACACTTTGAAATTGAAAGTCCTTCTTTCGAAATACAAACTACAAGGTACTTTTATAAACCAACCTTTTTAGTAAATCACAACTACTTGTTTGAAATACAGAAGGAAGGTGAATAGCCCTTATCAATACGATTCATAACACCAAAACTATTACTTAAAAGTTCCAATTGCACTTTATAACAAAAGGGTGTTGAGTTACCAATTACTTCAAAACATAGTTAAGTGCAAGGCCTTAAGCGCTTGCGAAAAGGACTTTGAACCTTTCAGAAATACCATAAGGACTTTAACACAAAGGATCTTCAAATACATAAAAAAGCTTGAAGCATTTGAAAAATAATAAGGAAAAAGAATTTTATTTATTTTGTAGAGAGTGGAATTCAAAGACTTTAAATGCATTAAAACTACTTTTAGTTTTGTATAAAGCATTTTCTTTACAAAGTCTCAAATAGCTTGAAATACAGTAAGAATGTAAGTAGTACAAGTTCTAAGACCAAAGCCCTTAATAAAATGCTACGGTCGTTTAAAGTACCAACCACACTTCATAATCTAAGGATGTTAACTTACCAATTACTTCGAAGCATTTGGTAAAAGGGCTTTGAGTCTTTTAAGAGTACCAAGGAATTGAATTAAAAAAAAACTGTTTCAAATCCATCATCATCACAATCAAACACTAAATCGAGTTCAAGCACTTTGAGATGGCTTCATATATTTTGAAACCACTTGAATCTTTTTGCAGAATCTCAACTTCTTCATTCGTCCTGAAAGGGTTGGAAAAACGTTTTTCGGTAAAATGTGCCTAATAAAAACTTTAGTCTAAAGTTGTCTCAACTCTGCGAAGAGTCTCTAAAAGTCTTTGTAGTATCAGACTTAATTTCGACAAGAGGAGTATTTACTTAATGCCTAAATCTGCTACTACGAAATCTCCTGTTTTTAAAACCAGGCACTCACTGTCCTCTCTTAGATCCCCAAAATATTGAAACCCATTTCTATGAGTTTTTAATTAAGAAAACGTTACCAATCAAAACGAAGGCCACTTCTCAAAGTGTAATGATTTACATTAGAAATGAACTCATTATTTATTACCCACAGCATCAGTTTTTAATTTGAATTGCATTTAAATGCCGATTTTATTGCATTACGGGTATTATGTTATGCGAATTTATGGTTATGACATTTCAGGAAATAAATTTGCAATTAATGTTCTACGCTTATAACAGCATGATAAAAATTAAACAAGTTTTCTTATCACTATACAACTACATTGTTGTTATTGTTTTGGTTTATCTAAATTTCTCCACTTAAACAAGGGAAACCAGTAACGATATGTGAGACATAAACAAATTTATATGAGTGCCAAACGCCAAATTAGAATAAGCAATTTAACATAAACTTAAATAAACCCATAGTAGAATAAGTCCTTAAAGGATTGCTTTGGTATCAGTGGAGCTTCGAGTTGAATTGGGGCTTTCACTTTTGGACTAAAGGGAGATCTCCTCCGGAACCACCTGACCGATTTTTATGAAATTTTATATGCATATTCAGTAGGTCTGAGAATCGGAAACTATCTATTTTTCATACCTCTAAGTGATAAGGGTTGTCCACCCCTAACTTTTTATTTTTTGGACAATTTTTTCTTATGATTTGGCATTAAAAAGTACATATAACCCTTAATATTTACCCTTCTACCACCAACCCTCATTTTGTAATAGCGATACTAGTACTGTAATAATCTTCAACTCTCAGTGGCCGACAACTGATCAATTTATTATTATCAATCGATGTCATCCCCGCCAGTCGTCTACTGATGTCACACTGTTAGAAATTTCTATGGTAATTTTACAAAACAATTGTTGGAAGTTGTGAAGCACCACGATATAGTAAAAGTAAAATCCAGTTTTGTAAATTTACTACACAATTAATTCCAATTCAATTTGGGAAAATTACAAAACGTTTGTAGTAATTTTACTAAAGAGTTACCTATAATCTGTTAAGTAAAATTACAATACAAATATTGTAATTTTGTTAAACAAATTATAGTGAAATTGTTTATTAATTGCAGTATACTTTATTGTAATTATACTACACAATTCATTTCAACTAAGTTTAGGAATAGTACAAAATATTCTTAGCAATTTTACTAGTTACCAATAATCTAGTTAGTAATATAAAAATACAAATATTGTAATGTTATTAAAGTTATACTAAAAATACTTCTACTACAGTATGTTTAAAAGTCGAAAAAACCCGAGTGACAAAATCAAAGATAAAAATGGCATGTTTCGACCATTAAGAAAAAACATTAATTGATACACCTAATGTTAAGAAAGTATAGAAAAATATTCCTAAAAAGTTAAGCATGATATGATATATCAACACTTACCGTTGAGTTGCTGTTATTTATTAATTACCCGGGGTTGATATCTTTGGCTTAACAAATATTGGAATACAAATGTCCTGCAAACATGGGCGACAGCGCCATCTGGCGGCTTACGATCAAACTCTTGTTTTTATGCAAAAAGACAAGAAATAACACGAACGTTTCTAATAACTTATAGTTTATGATGTGAATAGATAATCATAGAAAGGGTGGTTCAATGGATGTATTAATTTTGAATTTCTATTTATTATTTTTTTCTTTTTATAGATTATTTTTATTTTGTGTCTCAAAAATTCATCACATTTCTAGAATGTGTAAAAAAAATATTGATGATTTAGTTCTGCTACAGCAGTTTTATTTTTAGTAAAATTACAATACACTATGGAATCCTATAATAAAAACTATAAAAATAAGAAAAACATTTTTAAACTTTCATTGACTTCATTCAATAACAATAATTGTAACCATTCTACTTATATTTAACCAACGTGGTCCTTCGAGGGAAGTCTTACTTTTACACAGAAATAATTATGGATTTCTGTTCTACCATACTTAGGGGTTAAAACTGATTTTACTGTAACCTCGTTTATTTCTTGGTGAAACATTTCAATACAATTCAAAGATAAAGATAAATAAATACTTGGTTTTTTGTTTCACAAAAATATGAGCGATTTAGATTGATTTTGTAGTAAATTAAGTTGCAATAATAATAGCTTCCATAATTATTTTTCTGCAATTTCCCATTGAGAAAGGTAATAGTTCTACGTTAAAAAATAAATCTTTTTTTAACGAAAAATCAAAATAACTGGGAATTTTAATTAATTCCCTTAGTCGTGTGGAACTCAGTCATTGCATCTCTAATTTTTTTCTGAATGTTTTTCCTTATTGCTAGAAAATATGTAAGTACGTTTAATGTAAGTGGGTATATCAGATGTAGTAATAAAATAAAAATAGGAATGTTTCTTGCTCTATGTAGGTAATACAAATCAATCTAATGATAGACCTTAATAAGACTTTTCCGTTATATGGATTCGCCGTTGCAACGCAATTTAAAATAAATGATTGACCTAAAATCGTGTCGTAATCATCTTATTTAGATTACACAAACTAATTTTCTTGCATTTTCTTTTTGCTCTAAAGTTTTCATGCTGCTAGTAACAGAACTAGATCTTTAATGCTGTCTAAGTACCGAGTCTACTCTCTATTTTTACCATTTACTTTTTGATATTTAAAAACATGTTACTTTTGTTTATACAATGTTAAAATAAATTGTCTGCAATAACACAAGTATAATAACAGCAACATTAAAAGGAAGGAACTTTCGAATTATCTAAAAAATACACATTACATTTAGTACTTCAAGCAGTACTTATTTTTACTATTATCGCGGGTAATCGATATTTAATTGATATACATTTTACTTACCTAGAGGCGGAGCTTATTCTCAAACATTTAGTCAGCAAAGGGCGGAGTTTTTGTCTATACGCCTCTTGTAAAAACTCATGAAAGGTTAAAATGTGTACCTCTAGTGTAATATCCCGAGTCCTGCACTTTGGGGCCCTGGATTTTGAAATTTCGAAACTTTAACTAAGTTTAGTTTAATTAAAGTTAAGGTTACGATTAATAATTTTGTAATTTTTGTACTGACACCATTATGAATTCATTTATTATTTATGTCTCTCATATTATAGCTTTAAGAGATGAAAACTAAATAATGTAATCTTTTCTGCCATGCATAGATAATTATTTATCCATAACATATGGTAACCATACCGTCTGACACCCATTGCGTATTATAGTAACATTGAACTACATCAACATAATTATTATGAATTTAATAACGGATTATAAACTGAAAATAAAACTCACATTGTTAATTCGCATTGGTTAACATTCAATGATTTCAGCTTGAAAAATTAATCACTCATATTTAGGTATATCACAATTAATTATTATTTTACAACCACTAAATTTAATTAACATTTCAATTGAGTATCTTGTGGTTGATATAAAAATAGCATACATGACACTTACCTTTTTACAATAACGTTTTTGTACTTTGTTTTCAACGAGTACAGGCCAACAGAAATAGTTTAGCCCTTGTAATCTAGACGCCCACTGGTGCGCGATGGACACAGCTGATATTGCAGTGGGGACAGTCCATTTGTCTTCGTACTTCGATGAAGCACATAATATTATAAGAAAAAAACATTAAATCAGAAACTTCAACCATAGGGACAATTAATAATGATTTTCACTTAATTTTAAATTATATTTAGTTTAAAAAGGTCGTGCAACTTTTAGCAAATACTTTTCATAATTGGTGAGACACTCTTAAAGGAAAGCGGACAAATAAAATAAACACTTAGGAATACATATTTATTTTATTAATTTAATTAGTCAATGTTTCGTTTATTAGTTTACTATTATTATTATTATAAATATTTTAATATCAATAATAGCTAAGCTGAATACCTGGAAATATTTATTTATTTATTTAATAGTATTTACAGATTGATGTGCGTTTACATCTGTAATTATTTAATTTAATTACTTACTAAAATCAGTATTCTGAGGAAGAAGTGATTGTAGAAATAACAATACTAGGTACTAAATTAACCCCATTCAAATAATATTACATATTTAAAATACACAATGGGAATTCTGCTTCATTTAAAGTGCATTACCACTTTTCGTGTAAATATTACTAATACCATTAAGACACCCTGGGGTGAGTTTACTTGTACAATACGGGCCCGATTTGAAACACAGTACAAACACCGAGTGGTAAAATGCATCTTTTTCCTTTCAAATGCGCTTTCTTTCTATCTTTTGCGCCGTTCGTTCGAAGTCTGAGGGGCCACCTTATTTCTGTTGACCTGTACTTAATATTTGTATGTTTATAACCTTTAGTCAGCCTGCGAAATTAAAATTCGAAACAGTAAGTCCACTTTAACAGAATTTCAATAAGGTGTGATCAAAGAAGTGACTAATATTTATTTTCTCGAAGTGACAATCACACCTACGAAATATTTTGAATATTTCTTTTATTTACGATTGGTTATTTTTAGGTACCCTTACAGCTTTCAAATTAGCCCCAGTTGTGGTTAAAAGTGATCGTAAAGAAATTACTAATGTTATAAATAATCTCAAAAATTAAAATATCAGATTTTAAATTGACTAAAAAAATGCTAGACGTTCACGTAGAGAACCTTTTAGTTACATACTTTTAAATGGTCAATCAGAGCGTAGGTACTTTATATTTTTCGCGAATTAATTTCTTCTTAGAAATCCTTTGTTCTAATAATAATTATTGTAGTTGCAGGTGGCTTCTTTTTAAAACACGTTTTTATTTTTTTTATTTTTTCGTAGTAAAATTACTCATAGAAGTAGTTAAATCTAATTTATTCGTTGTGATAATTAAACGGTTTCCCAAAAATTAATAAAAAGTAACGGGGCTACACTCGTGAGATAAACCTACCTACAGTAAGATTATTGAGAGATTGCGATTGCGTCATAAACATAATTTATATATACGAACTAATCCAAACAGGCAATGAACTCATTTTTGAGTAAGAAAAAAGAACGCCCTAGAAATTGTAGAATACTCACTTTAAATGTCACCAAACAAGATGAACGTAAATCATAATTAATTTTACGAAATAAAAAATACATTTCGTATGTCTTTAAATAAATTATTCACACTGTCTCCTATTAATAAAACAATAGGTTAACAAAATATCATAGAGGTGATCTATATAAATATGTAGTATTGTCTATCTGACTGTGATAAAAATAGCATTGTTCCTCTGATAACATTATTTACACTCACAAGGCATAAATTTTATATCTATCGAAGCTGAACTGTTATCGTATGACACCCACATATTTATTTAAAATTTAACTCACATAGACTGTAAAGCGGAACGGCCTAAATTGGACCATCTTTCTTTCGATATTTCTGTTATTTTCCTGTATTAAATAAAGTTGGTAGGAGTTTCTATCGCATTCATTGAGAAACATTTTTAAAAATATCATCGAAAAGTTAAAAAAATTAAATTTTTTTTAATAATTACAATACGGTTTTAACCCTCGATGGTTATTCTCAAGGAAAAAGACGTCTGTCACAGTAAGGGTTGAAAAATTAAACTTTTTAAGTGAAACAACCAACCCAGTATTTTTTCTTACTGAAGTATCTTATTCTTTTACTACCACAATAGTTATTTTATAATGAATGTCTAATGTAATAGAAAGAAATGTAAATGTTGAGAAATGTAGGATGTTTTGTAATTTTTGTGGAATACGAAAGTTGGTTCTGTCCTGATTTTAGGAGTTCTTCCTGGGGATGTAAGTATTCAATTAGTTTATATAAAGCCACTATGTAACAAAGCAATTTTGTAAATGAAAATTCTGTTTGTTGGTGTGTTTAATCAATCATTACTTTAATTTAATTTCAACATTGAAGTTAGAGCCTCATCAAAATTGGAGCATAATGTCTTCCAAATTATTTCTGGTTCTAATCTTCAAAAATAAAAATTTATTCAAGTATGTAACAGCGAAAATAAGTGAGAGTTCATATTCAAAAGAGATGTAGCCAAGATCATGAGGAAGTTGTACTTACAAGATAAGTTTTAAGATTCTTTGTCTTATTATTATGTAATGTGTCTCATATGACCAACTTGTTGTTAATAAATAAATTATTAACTCTTGTGTCTGTCTTGTGTTAGCATCGTGAAAAAATCATAATATGCGTAAAGGGGAGACACAATAACAAGAAGTTTTGAAAACTTTGAAAACTATAACTTTTAACGATAATGATCGTAGGCTTTCACGGCCGGCGTTCGTATGGTAACCAAGAATTTTTCGGGTTGTCTTGCCATGGTCCTTTCTACCTCCTTTACTAGACGTTTCGCCAGTCTCGACTGCTTGCATCCTGCTGCTACCTATTTGTTTACGAGAACAACTATGCTCTTGTGTTCCAGAATCTAGTAACATAACAATAATATTATGAGTACAAAAAAGTGAAAATTTCACCATAAACAAACTCATTGTATTCGGTGATTTAAAAATATGAGAGCAACTTAATTAAGTTGAATTGAATTCATTACAACTCAAAGAAAATCTCAGATTAAAGAGGTTTAACAGTAACTTTCTTATTGGAAAATATTGTGCGTGAAAATTGAAACTATTTGATGCTAATTTTTCAATTTAATTCTTTATAGGTACTTCATAGTTCAGAAAATTCGAACCGTGAAACGTTTATATATGGGTATAACTTTTATTAATTTAATATCATCTCGTGCTGAACTCGTGACATGATTGAGGTTGAACGTCAATATCGAATTTCTTTTAGCGTTCGATCTTAATCCCAGTCGTGACACTCATTTGACGGTGATCGCTTCAAATCGAATTCATTCATTATAGATTATACATTAAACATTTGGTGGTCAACTGGCAAAAACAGAACGCAGCGATGGTGTCGTAGGTCAAAATATGAAAGTAGGCACTCTTTTTTTCGTTATACTAACAATATTACGCTTTATTTTAACTTTCTCTTTAAAAAATGCAAACCTCGATATTTCATGTCCTTATTCAGGTAATAAAATTAAACAATTAGGGATGATTTGAATAACAATTTTTTGGGTTTCGTATCTTTAAATGAATAACATAAGATCACTAATGAAGCCTATTTCTCCATTTGTTACAGCGCTACAAATTGGTTTTGTTTTTCTCTGTACGTTAATTAGAAAAATTATTTAAATTTAAAATAAGAGAAAGAAATTAAAACACTTGGTACACTTTTGTTTCACAATTTTATTAAGACAAGTCTAACAACTGTTTCGGCTGCTAAGCCATTATCAAAGAGAATAACATTTCAAAAAGTATAAACCATTTTATAGATACATGTGGGAGCTATATTTTTTTTTTAAGATATTTTAAGTCGCATTAACAGCTAAGGTCATGAGCGATTGTACATGATTACAATTGGGTTTCTTGTAAAAAATTTAATACATTTTTGTATAGTTCTGGGTTATTTAGATTTTCATTAAATGACATAGAGAGATTGAATTTCCTTCTTTGATTACTCAATCCTGGGCAGTTTGTGATGATGTGTTCTACTGATTGGAGAGTATCGGTGTTACATTTTGTGCATAACGGGGGCAGCTCGTTCTTCATTAAATGAACATGAGTTAAATTGGTATGGCCAATCCTCAGTCTTTGAATAATTACTTCTTCATTACGTTTGAGATCAGTGGCAGAGAATTTCTTGAAGACATCGTCTCTGACTTGTCGTAACTTTTTTGGCGGATTTTTGTACCAATCACTATTCCATGTTCTCATGATGAGATTCTTAATGGCTCTTTTGGCTTCTGATTTGGTTAGGGGGACTATTTCGGTAGTTATTAGATCTGTAGCACCTTTTTCGCTAGTTCATCTGCTTTATCGTTTCCGCGAATACCAGTATGGGATGGAATCCAAACTAATATGATTTCTTTACCTAGGTCTTCAGCTTTTAACAGTGCATGTGTGATGTTTTTGATTTGTTGATTTGAATTTATAGGGTTCTGGAGAGCTTTTAGTACGCTTAGTGAGTCGGTTAAAATTAAGGAAGATTCTACTTTTTCAGTGTTTATTAATTCTATAGCCTTTTCTATGGCATAAGCTTCACATGAAAATATTAAGCACTCAGTTGGTAATTTGAAGTATTTTTCAATTTCTCCCATTACTATAGCACAACCTGCTCCCTCCTCAATTTTGGAACCATCAGTGAAGATGTTTCTAGATCGTTGATACTGGTCATTAAATTCTAGAAATAAATCTTTCGCTATAGACACTGTAAATGGGTCGTTTTTTGATATATCTTGAGTTAATTTAAGGTTCATTTTTATCGGTGGACACGTCCATGGTGGTATGGGATCCAGTGCACTTTCTCTTATTTGAAGTGGAGAGAGATTAGGCATTTCTTTTTTTTTTATTCTCATATGCAGTGGCTTAGGAATTCTTTTATTTTTATATTTGTTTATGTTAGGGTTCATTAGTGTGCTTGTATATGATGGGTTGTTGAGTTCTGAAGATATGTAGGCAGCGTACTTTAAACTCAGTTCCATTCTCTTGAACTTCAAGAATATTTCACCAGATTCAGCTAGTATGCTGTTTATTGGGCTTGATCTAAAAGCACCTGTAGCAAGTCTTAATGCAGTGGATTGGATAACATCAAGTGTCTTTAGTATATTATCATTTGCTGAGTTATATATTATTGAGCCGTAGTCTATTTTTTGTTGGATAAAAGCTTGATATGTTTTGATGATGGTTTCTTTGTCTGCTCCCTATTTAATTGAAGAAATATACTTTATTAAATTAAGTCTTTGCATGCATGACCGTTTTAATATTCTAATGTGTGGTATCCATGATAGTTTGCCGTCAAAATGTAATCCTAAGATTTTTATTTGTTTCTTCCTTTCGAGAGGTTTTTTGTGCAATTGGAGAGGCTTAACGCAAATTTCTTTCCTATTCCTGGTGAAAATAATTTGTTGGGATTTTGTTTCTGAGAATTTAAATCCTGTTGAGTCTTCCCACTGTTGAATTTTGTTTAAACTATCTTGGAGGAGTTCCTGAAGGGTTGTGATGTTTTTACCTTTACATATTATGATCAGGTCATCAGCGAATAAGAATCCTTTGACTGGTGGTGGAATTTGACCAAGAACGTCGTTGATTGAGATGAGAAATAGGAGTACACTGATTACTGACCCTTGGGGTACTCCATTTTCAATTTTTGTTTCTTTAGAGTGATATTTATTATCCACTCTCACTCGAATGATTCTGTCCTGCAGGAAGTTCTTAATAAATTCTATCAGGTTACCTTGTATACCCCAGCTGAGTAGTATATCTATAGTTTTCTGCCTCCAAACCATATCATAAGCTTTTTCTATGTCCATTGATATTGCTGCTGATATAAGATTATCGACGAATCCATCATTTATAAAGGTTGATAGTGTAACTAAGTGGTCTTGTGTTGATCTGCCTTGACGAAATCCAAACTGTACTTTTCTTACCACTAAAGGAACACATTTAAGAGTGAGAGTTTGGTCATTTAATAAATTATATTTTTGATTGTAAGCTTTCCTATTTCTAATATTTCATATAAATCTAATCGTTTTTTTATTTAAGTTGGGGACCAATTTACAATTTTCTGTATCAATGAAATGTTTGTTTGAAATACAACGTTCGGCTAAACCAGTACATTTTTTATTTTGAATGATTGACTTTTTATGTTCGTCCAAACGGATTTTTAAGGAACGACCTGTTTGCCCAATGTAAAAAGCGGAACAATCTAAACAATTTACCTGGTGTAGGTACATCGCTTTCCTCGTCTACAGTATTTTGTTTATCTAATTTGTTATTGACTATATAAGACTAGGTTATTTTTGTTTACGCATATAGGCTTTATGTTTGTTTTCTTTAAACTATTACAAAATTTACTTGACACTGAAGATACAAAATTGACAAAGCTAAATTTTTTATTAGTTAGACATCAGTTACCATCTTTTTTCATTTTTTAGCAATCAAAGCATTTATCTATTTAACATTTAGCCGTTTTTTGCTGCTAATACTTTTAAATTCCAAATGTGTACCAAGTGTTTTAATTTCTTCATCTTAGTCAAAATGTTTCACCAAAGTGCCTAGTCAAGAATTAATTTCTTATAAATTTAAAATTTTAAATCCTTTCTAGTGTAGTCTTCGAATGGATATTAAACTTTACCTAAAGTCAAATCCTTCGGAAGAAAATTTAGGCACAATAACGCCAGGTATTCATTATATGAAAAGGCTTTAAATTGAAAATAATTAAAAATAATAATAAAACTTCAATTTTCATTCGACAACACCGCCTAATGGAGGTGAAGTAACTAAGTAATTTGTTTTCTGCAAAATACAACTACAAACAAAAAAGAATTCAGTAGGTACATCATGAAATTTTTAATTACTTGCACATGTGGAAGAAAAAAATACCGGCCAAGTGCTAGTCGAACTCGCGCACCGAGGGTTCCATACAAACCTGTATATATGTGATGTAACTAAAAATTTAAGGTTTTCGGAATTTTTCCTTTATATGTGCTATTAAACATTGCTTTATGCCAAATTTCAAGATTCTAAATCGACTGGAAGTACCCTTTAGGTTTTGATTCCCTTGCGAGTAGTTGCGAGTTTGAAAATATGCGGCTTAAATTGCTGTTTCTTTTGATTACGTTGACACAGAAGTTTGATTTTGTTACAGCTTAAAGGTATTATAGACCTGAGTATTTGATATGAATTTCAATTTAATACCTGTACGCGTTCCTGAGGAAAGGGGTAGTAACTTTAAAATTATTAAAAATATTTTTATTATATGATGTAACTAAAAATTTACGGTTTTCACAATTTTTCCTTTATCTGTGCTATAAGACGTTGTTTCGTACCAAATTTTAAGATTCTGAGTTCACGGGAAGTACTCTGTAGGTTTTGATTCGAAAATTTGCAGAAATTTGCGGCATAAACGGCTGTATCTTTTGATTGCGTTGGCTTAGAAGTTTGATTTTTTCACAGCTCCAAGAGACAATAGACCTGAGTATTTGGTATAAATTGTAGCTTGATACCTCCACGCGTTCCTGAGAAAATGGGTCTTGACGGACGGACTGACGGACGGACGGACGGACAACGAAGTGATCCTATAAGGGTTCCGCTTTTTCCTTTTGAGGTGCGGAACCCTAAAAAACACACAAAAGATGTTTCACCAATTTTTTTGTTTCGATCGACTGCCTTCATTCTCAAAAGTACTTAAATTAAATTTTATAAACTAATGGCAACTATTTACACTACTTTTAATTATTCTACATGTTTAATTTCTTAGAAAAAGCTTTTTTGATTGCTATGTTCTCTATCAAAGTTAGTTTTTTCTATTGTTAATACTTGAATTATAGAAGTTCAAAGAATCATTATCTGCGGAGTATTCTCCAAATCGTGTTTTTTAAGTTTTTTATTAATGCTATAATCGTGTTCTTTTAACCTAGTTTCAACTGCTCTTCCATTTTTCCTAATATACATTCAGTACAATTTTTATAGAATATTTTTTATTCCTGGTGGTCGTGACGATTTATTTTTAACTAATAAAGTTCTTAGATTAATGATATTAGCTTACATGGCTGTAAGATTGATTTTTTTAACCTGTTATTAGAAATGTAGCCAATTCAAATTTTTAATTTTTCTATTAGGTAGGTATATGTAAGAAAACTTTAAAAATGAAAATAACTAACTGTTTAGAAGCAGACTTTGTGGGGCTAATTCTGATTAGAAATACAGTATATAGTGTTAGCTTAAATGATTTACGCTTCTTATTTTTAAATCAGGAACAAAATATAGTTCGGTTAAAAATAGCTTCGAGGAATTGTATTTACGTATGGATATCCTCTATTACATAGCAACTGTGAACATTATTTTGTTGAAATATTAAATTATAATGTAGGTGTTAAACGTTGGTCAAAATTTTTCTAGTTTTTAGTGTATGTATAAGTATATTTTGGTCGCTTAAGCCAAACGATGGTGCCCAAAATATTAGCTACCTATTAGATAATAACTTTTCGAAAGATGAAGCTTTTATACGTAATGAATTGAAATAGACTCAAGTCTAAGAATTAGAATCATTTTGATACACTTTTGACACAAATAAATAGTAATAAATATATCACTTATTAGAAGGAATTTCATAATAAGTTTTGGAAATTTGGAATAGTTTGTCGAATCAACAATTTCCTGGTAAATTGAATGCATTGAACCTAAAGCCTATGTCCCAGAAATTTGATTTGATTAGAAGCAATAACAGTCAGCTAATTCCTAAAGGTTGTATTATCAAAAGAAATAACTTTACATTACATTAGCACTCTATTACACGAAAACTTTAGCTAGAAAATCATATAGGCATATGTTATGACTTTCTATAAGCTGAAATTTTTGCAAATAAACAAACAGAAGTATAGGTGACAAAATTTTATTATAATTCACAATAATTATTTCAGGTCTCTTTTAAAACTAACAACAGCTTAGGAAATTTTATTAAAAATCATACAGACAGTACTAAATAAGAACTTAAATCGGGAGTATATTTACTTAATTGTGGGGATTGTAACAAAGCCTACATATGACAAACGGGTAGATCATTCTTAGAACGAATTAAAGAACATAAAAAAAGTTATGAAAATAAAAACACAACGTCAACTTACGCTGAGCACCTACGAAATTGCAATCATAACTTTGATGACAAATTTCAAATTCTACATGTCGAACATAAAGGTAGAAAATTAAACTTATTGGAAAGTTTGGAAATTAATAAACTTAATAAAAAAGGCAATATTCGTAACCTTTTATCGGTTTTAGTAACCGTCTGGTTACATTGGTTTTTGTAACCCTTACCGGGCGGGATGCGAAGGGGCGCTAGTAAAATTATCTTACTTGTGTATTTAATATAAAAATCATTACTGACTTCATTGACAGTATTAGGATCTTTATGTTTGTTATAGATGTCTAAATACAAATTGTAACCATATGGTCACAGGGTCCACTAAAACACCGATGATTCTGTAATTAAGTTTTTATTTACGACTAACAAAATTTATAAGAAAGTATGTTTGTTTTATTTTTTTAGGTGGAAGGTTTTAAAACAGTTTTTAGTATCAGTAAGACATAACCGACAATCACATTTTTCACATTTGAGACGAGTTGTACCTTTGACACAGTGCCTACACCTTCCCTTACTTGTATGTACTGGCCAATGGACATAACAATCAGCCCTTGAAGCAGAATCAGGCCTTTCTGCAACTGGGCGCTGTATTTTTAATATTTCACTATTAGAAGAACTTAGTCGTCCCTTTCTGGATGCCTTTCCACATCGAGATAAACCTGTTGCAATTTCTAAGCTGAATTGTTTGAGAGGCATATGTTTTTTCTGCAAAGCAGTGCAATCAATCCTATAAAACAGGCAAGCATTCACTACGCATACATCTAGTAGATATGCAAATATGGGAAAATACCATCGTTTTGCTTTATGGGGCGTTTTGTAGAGACCCATCAAGGCATTAGCAGTATCCACACCACCCATGTGTCTATTGCATTACCTTACTATAGCAGGACAGTTTACATCTACCTTTGCCTTAGCTGCTTTGCTGAATCTCTTCACAGTATCCGTGGGCTCTATTCCATGCAGAGTACTACCTAATAACACAGCTTTATTATCAATCCATTTTACAATAATAAGGCCTTTCTCTTTATCTGTTTTATAATCGTATTGTCCCCTTCCTTGTTTTTGCAGAGCTTTGTCTGTTTCAATTGGGCATCCAGCAATTCTATTATTGCGTATTGTCACGAGGCTACATATATCCATTTTATCCCTGAGATAAATAAAAAGTGGCAGACCAATTTTATCAAAAAAAAGAGTCGTATTACTAGGATCTTGCAGGGATTTTGATAAAGCTATGACAACTCCAGCTTCAGCACCCATGTTACATTCTTCTTGCGTGATTTCATTTGGATTATGGAGTTACAAGAATTAAGCACTTCTTCGATCACATACCGAAATTTTTACACTTCACACTTTCAGATATTAATAACTACAAATAGTTGTTGTTTATGTTAATTTTATGTAAGGAATAAAATTATCGTGAAATTCCTCACAGGTGATTTTGTTACTTAATTTTATTGTGTTCGAACAATAGATTTTATACTGTAGGTACTGATTAATGTGGCATTATTTAAAAGTTCCGCCCACAACGATAATTTGTCGTTTCCCACTTAATTCTCAAGGCGAGATTCGAATTTCAAGTATCTGTTTTCTGAACACCCTCTTGCATAATCAAATTTGACAATAACAATGTGTAAAATAGATTTGACTTCATTCTTTAGAGATTGATTGCCCATAAAAAATAATTAATGGGAGTGAAGTAAGCAAAGTCTAAATGAATAAATGCATACTTTGGTATTTGTTACGTATTTACATACAAACAGTGGCGGTTTGTTCCTAAAAATAAAAAAAAAAATAAAAGATAAAATGTTTCATTATTTTGAGACTGAAACTGATTATGTTTTTTATGATGTGGAGAAGGACACCCCCCTTTCCTGATTTACCTATTAGTGAATTTTTAAGAAAAATTTGAAAAAAAATTATGACAATTTGGGACGTAATCTTTTAAAGGACCTCCTCCTTTTGAATTAAATTTTGCTGGTTTCCCACTATTCCCTACTTTTTGGAAATACGGTAAATAAATTATTGCCAATGGGTGGTTTTGCAATTCCACAGAAACTAATAAAAATATTAGACTACTTCTCTCATATGAACGGATCATTTTTCTTGATTAATAAAACACGTATGTCTAGTATTTAAGCGCCGCCACTGCACCCCATACATGCATGTGGGTGCAACATTCCTTGCTATAATTTTATGTATGTGTTTTTCAAGTACTTTTCCCACTTGAAACTAGATAGACGAAGGAGAACCATTGTAATACGATTCTGGAATCGTAAGTGTAACAAACCTTTGCTTTTGCCACGTAAGTAAGTAGGTACGTATAGTTATGTGTATGAACGTATGTATAATGTGTACCTACAGATATGTGCTGAATATAAGTACAAAAAAGTATCATATTTCTCTTCTTGTTAATGTCGAGCTACATGGTTCGCGAGCAGCATACCAAATAGAACGGACACAAAACTATAATACACCGATTCAATGTCACTTTAAAGTTATTTTTGTAGGCAATCACTTCTTTTTTTAGATAACAAAACAATCGTCACGTCGTGAAAGTGTGGGTCGTATTGTAAGTAAGTATTGCAACTTTTTTTTTAAATTGCCATTAATTTGTTATACATTTTTATATAATACTGGCAGCAATACCCGGCGTTGCCCGGGTAAGAATATATCACACGTTTGATGGAACATTCTAGAATATTCGCGAATTTAGAACTATCCAAAACATCCCACAATGATTTAAAACATTTTCTACCTTTTTTATCATTCTGAAACATTCTTGAATGATCTTCAAGATTCTTGAACATTTGAAATGTTATTCTAAAACATTCTTTTACTTCTCAGAAAATATTCGAACTCCCTGTAACATTCTAAAATAATCTGCTTCATTCTCATCCCCACTCCGTGCTGTTTGCTGGGTGAATAGTGACATCAGTAGACGCCTGGCGGGGATGACTAATCGATTGATAATGATTGATCATTTATCGACCACTGAGAGTTGAAGATTATTACAGTACTAATATCGCTATTAAAAAATGGGGGTTGGTGGTAGAAGGATAAAAATTAAGGGTTATATGTATTTTTTAATGCCAAATCATGAAAAGATTAAAAAAAATTTTTTGTCAAAAACCCCAGGACAACCCTTATCACTTAGGGGTTTAAAAAATAGATAGTTATCGATTTTCAGACCTATTGAATATGCATACAAAATTTCATAAAAATCGGTCAAGCCTTATGGTAACTAACATTGTGACACGAGATTTTTATAATACCAAATAAATTTATATATTAATGACGTTTTTGTCAAAGCCAGATCTTAAATCAGCTTAATTTTAGCTATTTTAATTTACTAAGTGTAAGTTTGTACAACTGAAAATTCTTCCATAAATGGCTTAAATGTGATACTTAATAGTTTTAAAAAATATCAAAGAAAATTCACAAAAATTAAAATTATTTCCTTAAAATGAATTTCCATTAATGAAATGGTAAAATTTTCCACTACATTTTGTATTTATGTTTCCACTACTTTTGACGACATCTATTAATTACATTAGCTTAAAACTAATTTTGAGAAGAGGGATCAGGCACAACCTCATCAAATCTCATTTTAAAGATGGGTTGTAATTTCTCTTCCTATTATAATTAAGAACTTATTACAGGTTAAATCTCTAGTAAAATATGTGGAAGGTCCCACTAAATCACACTAATTATTGGACGATTTTTTTATTTTATCCAATAAAGTGAACCATGAAAAAAAGCCTAAAAAAAATATGTTGTGTGTTACTGAAGTGTTATTTATTATCTTAATTTTTCTTAAACTTTTGTGTAGTTAATTATGTAACTAAGAAAAGTTTCAGCGTAAACGTATAGGTACTTGAAGAATTTTAAAATTTAAAACTGTTAGCTTCAGTTTATATTTTTTTTAATTATATCTAATAAATTGATACTTGAAAATGTAAGACAAATATTACATCTGTTTCTCATAAAATCCTTAAAATAAATTCTCCTATTGATCTTAACCAATAGTACCTAATAATTAGCAATATTATCTTATAAAAACATGATTCTTTGCTATCGTGTTATACAATCTAAACTTATTTTGTTCATAGTTATCCAATTTGGTTATAACCTTTACAATAGCCCATCCCTGTAAACATTTTCTGAAGCTCTCTTCCATGTACATAAACTTAGAAATATTCAATGCAACTTTTCCTGAAAGCATTCCCCATTTCATACGTAAATGTATCAAATCTGGAGAAGTATAATTTCCTGGGAATGTTTCAATTGTTATATTTTTGTCTCATGAAATCATTAAAGTTACTTCCTCATTTTTCAGTTGCTCTTAACCAATGATTAGCAATACTATCTTACAAACACAAAACTTGTCTATCGTGGTATGCTCCTATAATATATAAGGTACATACATGAAATTTAAAGATGTAATATTTCCTCAAAATGTTTTCGAAATTTTTCTCATAAAATTTTTAAATCAACTCCTCGCTTTCCACTGGCTCTTAACTCTTGATTGGAAATGTTATCGTCTAAATACAAGACTCTTTTCAGTCGTGACACAAAATCCAAACTTATTTTATTCTCATTTTTCTTATTTGATCACAACCTATACAAAATCGTTTCCTGATAAGATCATGTTTTCCACCCACACATCATCTCTTTAATTATCATTAATGTGAAAATTTTTAATAAACTTTTCCTTTAAAGCATCCTTCATTTCATACATAGGTATATGAAATCTGAAATAATCAATATCTTCATTGGACACTACCCTTACAATATCCCTTTCCAGAAAAATTATTTTCGAGGTTTTCCAACATTCTCCCTTTAATGTACGTACGTAGATCTGAAAATATTTAATGCTACTTTTTACTTCATTCCTTATTTCATACATACATTTATGAAATCTGAAACTAAGATTTCCTCGAACTGTTTCAATTTTGATATTTCTATAGGTATTATAAAATTCTTTATGTATCTTTCCTCATTTTCAATCGTAAACACAATCCAAACTTATCTTACCTTCATTTTTCCCATTTGATCACAATACTTACATTATCTCTTCCCGGGAAAATAAGTTTTTCACACATTCTCACTTTAATGTACATAAATATGAATATATTTTATACAACTTTTTCCTGAAAGCAATCCCATCTCATCAATAAAATCATAACTACACCCTTGTGTTTATCCTTAAATGTAGGATTTAAGTAATCCCATTTAAATCTTCTAAACCCATTTTCCATTTTACTTAAATACTTAGTGTTTTTTATACTCGAAATGTTACTAATATACTTTTAAGTGTTAATCTTTTGAAACTTACTAATATGAGTAATTTATTTTTTTAACCGCATTCCGGCTTTCAAAAACTTGACCATACTATAAAAACAGACTAGAAAATTCCCAATCATGAATTACCTAGATATTTGCCTACGCAACTTAATCAGGTGGATTTTCCACTACTGTAAGTACTTACATTAACAACTACCTGTTGTATGGGAGTGTTTATTATACTTCTGACACAGTGTTTCTTAAAGGCAAATGGGTACTTAATTGTAGTTTCAAATTACAAAATGCAATTTATTGTGACACGAACGTCATCAGTTTTGTTCTAGCCTCAAACCATCATGCAATTACTACAGTAACAGATTAAATATGAATTAAAATAATTTAATATCGTTACATGTTACATTATATGTGTGTCTGTTCGTCTATTTTAAAAATGGGGTCGTTTCTTTATTATTAGGAGTAATTAGTGAAAAGTTTCGTGTTTAAGGCATCGTTGAAATCTCCGTTATAATTTTCGAAAATGGGGATTATTAACAACGTAAGCATATTTAAGTGGCTTTTAATTTATTCAGTATCATCGATGGATTATTATTATAGGCGGTAACAGGTTCAGAATGGCCTCAATTTGGTTTGATTTTCCAGCTCGTAAACAGAATGTTATGCCTCAAAAAAAAAATTTCTAATCCTCCACACCCCCACAATTAAAAGAATCTATTTTTTTCAGATTTAATTTTTTAATAAGGTTATGTAGCAATTATTGTGTGGTAACAAACAAATAATAGGGGATGCCAGATTATTACAAAAATTGTCTTCACCAGAAATATTCAATTTTTACGTCCACCCCACAAGTGTCCACGCCTCTGTCTTTATCTTCATCCCCAAACACTTTATGAGAGTTTTTTTTAATTGACAAATACTTTTAAGCTCAAACTTTAAATTTTACTAGAGTTGACTTATCGACCTTTGTATTGTATATATCGCAGGAAAATGATAAAAAAGCAGAATTGATCAAATCGTTACAGTAGATGATCACGTCACATAAATTAATCTGTGGCTGAGGTAGGTAGACTTACTAAGATTATTAATTTATTAGTGTAAACTTTATATTACGACACTTAACGGATTGAGCATTTTTCGACGTTATAAAGAGTGGTCGTTAAATGGAGAATAATAAAATAAAAATTATTTTACTATTCTATAATAATATGTATTTACTAATATTTATAAATTATTAAAGCAAAAGACAACATCTTTTAGAATCCCCGGCACCTCATGTCAGTCGAAGTACACATAGCAAACAAACGAACGTTCACAGCTGTAGTTCTTATCAATTTCGGCAACTTAGAAAGTGCTGCTTAATGATTTATAATGTCGTATTGTTGTCGTTAAATAGAGTGAGCGTGGCGCTATATAGAGTGTATTATTGTATAGAAAACAAGGTAAGCCAACCAAAGTCAAGCAAATGCGACGTTATACGGAAATTGTCGTTAAATCGAGTGACGTTATAAAGAGTTTACACTGTACATCAAACTAGCAGCAATACCCGGCGTTGCTCGGGTAACAATATATCACACGTTTGATGGAACATTCTAGAATATTCGCGAATTTAGAACCATCCAGAATATCCCATAATGATTCAAAACATTTTCTAACTTTTTTTAACAATCAGGAATATTCTTGAATGATCTTCAAGATTCTGGAACATTCTTGAACATTGCCAAATCATTCTGAAATAATGTTATAATAAAACATTATTTTACTTCTTAGAACATATTTGAACTTCCTGTAACATTCTCAAAAAAAAACTGCTTCATTCTCATCCCCACTTTGTGCTGTTTGCTGGGTGAGTAGTGACATCAGTAGACGCCTGGCGGTGATGACTAATCGATTGATAATAATTGATCAGTTATCGACCACTGAGAGCTGAAGAATTTTGTCCAAAAAATAAAAAAGTTAGCGGTGGACGACCCTTATCACTTAGGGGTATGAAAAATAGATAGTTCGCGATTCTCAGACTTATTGAATATGCGTATAAAATTTCATAAAAATCGGTCTAGCCGTTTCGGAGGAGTATGGTAACTAACATTGTGACGAGAATTTTATATATTAGATTATCGTAACCTCAACTGTCCATAACCTAATCTTTAGGTACATCTTTAGCCTTTATAAGATGCATAACATGTACACGTAAAAGAAAATTAATATATGGAAAAAAAAACAATATCAAAACAATATTATTTCATCTTCTTACTAAAACAGTTAGGTAAGAGGGTTGAAAAAAAATCACTTGCTTTTTTCAGGGAAATCGCCTCACAGAGTTGTTATCTTAACAACTTCAAGTAAATTGATCATCTACCATGGAGATTTGATCGAATCTCCATCTTCATTATATCGCTGTTACCCCTAACTCAAATGTCCATCCCTCATACTTTTCTCCTGTCCACCGATGGCCTCATTGACAACTTGTGTATGATAACCTTTTTTTAACCAATAAATATCCATAAGCCCGCAGTTCCAATTTTACTTAAATTGAGTTTTCAAGTTTTGTATACATTGACGCAACAGCTGCAAATCATATGTAGGAACATTTTTTAAATATTCAATGTTTTCGAATTTTCTGGGCATAGGCAGATGTAATTGAAATTTACCCCATTTTGTATCTTTAATGTAAATATCAAAAATTTACTGCAACTTTTTGACTTTGGTCCAGAGGCGGATGCAAAATTTGTGAACTGGGGAGCGATTTATAGAAAGTTCTGCCAATTTTCAAGTTCCAGACTACAGTTATATGCTTATCAAACTTAACCAGAAGAAATGCAGAATTTTGTTTTTTTTTCTGATCTCAAGAGTAAGATCAGGACACAAAATTCTCCCCTCCCTTGAATACGTCACTGCTTTGGCTCTTGTCTACCTCCTTCATTATATAATTCTCGTTAAATTGATTCAAGAGTTGTGGAATGCCTTTCACATCTTCTGAAACAATTTTTCAGCAGGTATCTTTGTTGTAGTTAATATATGTTGTTGATCAACTCAGTAGTTCGCACAGAATTAATAAAATTTTTGTATTGATTCGTTTGATTAAAATTGCAAATGAGCTTGACAACGTCCACCATTAAAACTGCAATACAACTCGACCAAATCATAATATCATACATTCCCACGATATTTATTTGTAATGTACATTTTTCACTGTAAACTAGAAAAATTTCAATCAGTGCTTTCGTTTAAATGATTTTGGATTAATTTAGAAATTTGTTGGTTGCTCGTCACTAAATAAAATATTAGGTACTAATTTGTAGTTTCACAAATTAAAAATTATTTCAACAGTAACGTCGTTTTTAAAAGGATGAGTTAAGGGCAATGTAATTTATATTGAGATATTTTTAATATGAACCATATATACCGAGTGCTTTTTATTCAGCTAATTAGGTATTATTATTATAGACTGGGATGCTTTATTTTCTTGGAATAGAGGAGAGAAAAGAGCAGAAGGAAAAAAGGATAGATGGATTTAATGATAAAATAATAATTGCACAATTTCAAAATTATACTATATATTACTAAATATTATTCACAAAGACAGTACATATATATTACTTATTATTTGGTACGTAAGACTAAATTAAAAAAATCTAAAACTATGTTATTACATATAATACTAAAAGACAAGAGTTTTTGAGTCTAATTTTTAAGGATAGGTACCTAATGTACACTTACAATAGTGTTTCTTTTATTTTTTATTATTTTACTGATGGGCCAATTAAATATTGCTCATTGAATAATAATATATTTTATAATTTATTTGTTCATTAGACAAATGTATGGTACCTCCTAAAATTGTCATTAAATATAATAGTAGTCATTAAAAACCCTTTCGTAAATTGTTCAACATGTGTAAAAAATATTTACAACAGTTTATAAAATCCTACTCTAACATATTTGGTTTTTTAATTATTTATGAAAAAGTGAATGATTTTGTTAATTATTTCTGTACAGATTTATCATTATAATAATAATTATTATTATTATAGAAAAAGCACTGCGATTATAAGCTCTCAAATTGGAAAATCTTCACAATAACTAGCAAGAAGGAAAACGAATAAATTGTTAAAAACAATTAACAAAATCAGATTTTAAAATGTTGGAAATATATTAAAAGTTTACGTTTATATTATTATTATAAAAAAGGGCATTTATAGAAGATATGATGACAACAGATACTATTGAATGTTTTTTCCTTTTCAGTTTAACAATTTAAATACAGAATGATAGGAAGTCCTTGTGAAAAATCACATTTTATCGACTACATAAAATGTTTGTTAAATTTCGAAAGTACACACTCACGCCTATAGAATATATATATACAACGTTATAAAACTAAATTTAATATCTGAGATGGAATTTTAAAGGCAGCTGATATTTTTTATTTCTTAAATAAACGAAACGAACAAAATGTGTATTATCAACTTGAGTTATAAAAAAGACTAGTGTAACATTCGATATACTTATAGTTACAATTTCATTAATTTTTAAAAAAATAAATTGCATTTTCTATACAAATTTGAGGTATTTATTAATAAATATCTTCACGAATACATAACAAACTTTTTCTTTTCTTTTTCGCAATTGAATTTTTGTTATACCGTTATTAATTATTACGATTTTAGCTGCTCATTCGTCGACGATCGCGACAGAATTTTTTTCTTTTTCATTTTGACGACCCGCAAATGAAAATTTTTTCTTCGGTTTGTTCTTCAAATTACCTTTTCGTGATTGTATAGGAAAAATAAACGAAAATTAAAATACTCCTAACCGAATCACATGTGTTGTATAAAATGTACAAAACAAAATAAAACTTAACAATTACAAACATGTACACAACTTATATGCACTCTATGTCAATAAATTATTATCATTAATAATTAAATAGTTTATGGCAGTTAAATAATAATTTAAAAATTCGGTGTTGTTTGAATTCTCTCCTCGTCACTAATCTAACATAAATTAACTAATAAATACGTAAATGTTTAAATTAACACTTAACCCTAATCGTACAACCTATAATGACTTTTTGACCAAAATTGTTTGGAGTGTTAGTAGGTATGTTAGTTTGGGAATTATATTATTTTGTACTTTTTTCTGTATTATCTCATAAAATTGAGTGTTGAGATCAATAGGCACTGTTTTGTTTTGTTTTTTGTTTGTCTTTGTTAAGAAAGAACAAGTCAATCAATTTTGTGCTTGATAGAGAATATAAAATTTGTATGTGTTATGTATAAACTTTGGTATGACGGTTGTAAAAAATTTCTACACACCTATGCATCATCTCTTTATCTTTACAAAAAAATTCATTCACTAAAATTTGTGTGATTCATATACAATAATATATAATGTAGCATACATTCATTCATTTTTATCAAGTAAGTAGATTAGGGCATGTCGAAAATAAAAACTTTGTTATATTATTTTTACTTGTCAATATAACTGATGTACGTCAAGTGAGGTAGTCTAGAATCAAGGATATGAGAGAATGTTTGTTTAAACAATTGTCCGCAAAAAAGGCGGGGCCTTAATCCCGGCGTATATGCCCGTTACTTACTAATTTCTCGAGCAAAAATTCCAACTCTTGTGAATTTCGTGAATTCCGCACTCACACACGAACTCTAGCATGAGAGTGAACCATCCTCGATTAGGATAAAGGCAACTTTCAGGAAATTGTGAGATTTTTTTTACTATAACCACAGAATAAATCACCATAGTTTCGTTCAAATAGCCCGCCCCAATTCGATTTTTAAGTTGACTTAAGAAATTTCTTTTACAGATCCTTTAGTAGGGAATTAATTATCCATAAAAATATTCAGTAGATTTAAAAATTTATGAAAGATAAAAATTTTAGAGTAATAACTACCTGAGATACCTACATTATATTATTATAGAGATGTTGAATTGTAATTTTCCTTAATTTTTAATTTTTAATTTTTAAAAACCTTAAATAGGTATAAAAAAGCAGCATTCATAAAATTAACTCTATCACCATCTTTGTTGACAATTTATTTCCCTACCAATTGATACTATTTGAGTGAAAGAAAAACTTTTTCTCTAAATCTCGATAATTCATAGTTTTTTGACGTACTTCAACTAATTTGTAGTTAGAATAAGAGGAAAGTTATTTTTTTGACACACTCTAATAATGTGGATATAGTGAGGCCAAGATCCTGCCTATTATGAAATTTTAATTTTAATTTCATTGTTATATTATTAAATATAGACGCCCTGCCAGTAAGGCCAAGATTTTGGTCATCCATTTGTACTACCATTTACATAAGGACCAGTCATTGTACACGGGTACATGGGAAATAATGTGGTAACAGATACGGTGGGTAATGTGTAAACTCTGGGAAATACATCGCCAGCTCTCTTTGCCTCTGAATCTTTACACGCTACATCAGGAGCATTTTCTTTCTCTTTCACATCCGGCACTAAATTTGCCGAATCCATTTTCCTTAATTTTAATTTTTCCTCGTACTCATCCCAGCCATGTTTTGCCCTGTTCATATTTCTATGTTGGTAAAATACAAGTGAAATTCTGGTCGGATTTTGACGATTAGGTTTTTTGAGTGCCGTTGTGGCATGCAGTTCGTGTTTGGCGCATTCGAAAAGAATACTACCGTGAGTCAAAGCAATGGCTACACCCCCAACTTGTGAATCAAGGAACGATTCAGCGTTGTCGATTACTTCACTAACAGTTCCAAGAAGTTTAGGTTGAACTGTTGTGTTGGGACTGTCCGGTGGCTTTAATGGAGAACTACTGAAAGGTGGCTGAAAATTATATCCGAAATTTGGAAAGTCTTCAAAGGGATTTCTTAAAACATAAGAATCTGGTGAACTAGAAATATATCTACTACCATATGGAAGTTCTTGACCGTGTGGTGTCGAATAAGGGAAGTAATCGTTTGTTAACTTATTAAACCCGTTATGGTGATAGCCATTGTATTCATTAGAACCCCACAACATTGGATTGTTTGGGGTGTTGTTTATATAATTTAATTTAGAAAAACCGAAGTAGCCGTTTTGATGAAAGTGACCGTTTTGAATGAAAGGGCTGTTTTCATGATTGGGATAATTATTCGGTACAGGATTATAACTTATATTATTGCAATGGTAACTTTGTCCACCTGTTGGAGTATGGCTGAATATATTCGACGTATTTTTATTTTGATTCGGGTTAATGTTGGAAAAATTTTCTGCCATTTGATACGATTGAGCATTAAAATTATAACTGTCAAGACCGTTTGGTGGAGGAATACTGCTGTGTTGACTTGAATTTGGATATGTTAAATTATAGGCAGTGTTATTGAATTGATCTTTTCTCAATAATGAAAACGGTGTACTACTACTAACAAAATTGTCCGATTTGTAAACGTCGTTGTCTGAATGAGTTTTGGGTACGGGAGAAGAATTCCAAGAAAACTGAGGTCCTTTTCTGTTGTGATTCAACTTAGTACTATTTTTACCATGTTTCTTATTGGAGGCATCGAATACTGTACTTGTTACTTGATCACTTTGAAGTTCGTGCTTATTATTGAGAAAGGCTTGTTGATGGTGCGTGTTATAATAGGAAGATTGTGAAGAGACGTTTTGGTCTTTTGCAGTGACGCTGTTCTTCTTGGGAGTTTCTGCTTTGCCTTTTTCATTTCCATCGTCCTTCCTTTTTCTTCTGCGGCATGGTTGCTGAGGTTCATTCCTTACACGCACCTCACACTGATACCTGAAATAAAAATTAAGTTAATTACCTCAAAAAGATATTTTTTAATCTAAATTACTTGTTGAGGACTTCTATGCTACCATTGTTCATTTTCTCACGTTGTTTGTCTTCGGAACCAAATTCATCAGTCTTGTCAATTGTGTAAAGTGGAAGCACGTGGAGTTGTTCATCTTCAGATTTATTGAGATCTCGGTGTTTTGTCAAACTAACAACCACAGTGCAGCCATTGTTCATGTTATGGGAGTCTTTATGGGCGTGCGCGCAAAAATCCAGACAAGCAGTCACTCCAGAAAATGGTCTTCCGGGATTCAGTCCCAATCTACACTCGGAAGCTGTTTCTTCATACTGGCACTGATTTTCGAACGATTTTGGTGCGAGATTTTTATACATAGGAGAAATATGATTTGCAAGGGCTTGGAACTTTTCTTCTAATTCTTTTTCTTCAGTTTGCTCGGTCAATTTGAACTTCCTCACGAGTTTTGAACGAGCATATTTGCAGCCGTTGTAATACATGCTCCAAGAACAACCAAATGAAAAACTCGCACCGCAAGAGTCAGGATCCAGACCCTGACAGGCACAAGTTCTGGTGTCGTTGGTACCACAACGGCGAGCTGTTGGAGTACCAAATTTGTTCAGTTTAGTACATAGCATGGAATACATGTCATCGGCGTCTTTATTATCCAAACCTTCCCAAACTACGATACATACAACTATATAGGCCGAAGAGCAAAAGTGACCTTGTCGATGTTTTACAATCACCAAGTACTTCTCTTCGAGACCAGATCTTCTTATTATCTAGAAATACAATATGTTTTTTTTTTTTGGAAGGAAAATTTCATTTTTACAAAACTCCCACAAAACACATAACGAAAAAAGACAGTACCCATTTCGCTATCGGACAACCCTGGGGTGTTTTGCCTTCTTTTCCACTGTAACACACTTTCTCTATTCTGATCGATGAACCAATTAAACCGGTTCGTTCCTCTAGACATTTTCTTAATCCGCTTAAGCTGTGAGATGATCCTGAAAAAATAAACCCAGATTAAGGAGTTAATAGAACATTTAATCCTTTAAGGAACTAGATAAATTCCAATGTGTCTCGTAGTGTTTAGTCCTTTTGATTGAATCAGATTAGCACGAAACATTTCATGAGAAAAGCGAATTAAGTCATAACAAAATGAAACTTTCATTCAAGAAAATAAATACAAAATATTACTTTACACATATTCTTAAATGACGAACGTGAATAGTTATATAGATTGTAAACCGCAAATAAAATAATTATCAATTGAATCAAATCAGTACGTACCTAGATGAGTGTAGAAAGATCCTGGTTCAGGGGGGCCCATATTGGAAGGAAAACAACCACATTCTGGTATTACTTCAGCCTGTCCAGTTTTTAATACATCAGGAGAATTGTAAATATCTGCGAACTTTCGCGGTGAATATTCAGTTGATTTTTCAGGAGTTGAATAGTTGGATTCTGTTTCAGAGCTTAAACTGAATTCGGAAAACTTAGTTTCACTTTTAAAACTTTTGTCGTCATTGCTTATTTCAGAGTTTGAAAGATTGCTTTTGTACGGGGTTGATAATGTGGGTGTGACGTTGTTTTTAGTTAGAATGCGTTTGGTGTAGCTTTTTTCGTTTATATTCGACTCATTCTTACAAATTCCTGGTGAAGCATCATTATCACTGGTAATTGTGGTCAGTTGGGGTTGAAAATTAACTTTGTGCTGTAAACATTCGTGTATCGTTGGAGAAGGAGGGTGGTCGTAATGAAAATTCGACTGATTGGGGTAGTTTAAATAATCAAGTTGTTTTGATAGCGATTGATGCTGGATAGTAGTAGAATTTTTCCGAGAAGATGATGATGAATCGTCAGAAACGCCACCACCGCCACCTATATTATCATTGCGGTGACGATGGTGGCTATACGATAAAAAATGACCGGTTTTGTTTTGATTATCGTTTTGCGCCTCATCCTTACTATCTAACTGCTGTTGCTTGTTTAATATCATCGTTTTTATCCTAGTATTCAAATCTATCCGATCTATTTGCGAATACTGATTCTCTAACTCTCTTTTTTGAGGAGATTCAACACCCTGCTGTTCATTGGTAGATTGTCTATGATTGAGGGGACTATTATTGCCGTAATTTTGCATATCCGACTCGCTACTTTTGGCACTTTCACAATTTGGTTTCCACTGATGATTGTTAGAGGTCCAATGATGATGGTGGGGATGATGATGATGATGCTGTTGTTGTTCTTCGTTCTGATTGTTCTGGATCGCAATGTTTTCATTTCCGCATTCGTTGCCTGGGTACCCACCATTATAATTGTGTGAAACTAGCTGCGGGTGGCTGTTCACTGGTGGGTACCCAGGCATCTCGTTTCCCGAATTCGTCGACATGGCGCTGTTAACGAAGTTTGGATTTTGATTGGAACCAGGACTGAAGCTCGAACTCGATATGGGAATAAATCCCGCGTTGTTTTGCTGAAACGTTTGACCACCGACTGGGGCAGCTACCGTGGAATTTACCGAACTGGGCCTCGACATTCCTCCTGATTGCTGAGAACTTTCCACCGTCCCACCAGGAGTTGTTGCTGGTGTTACGTAGTTTTGATTTGTGGAAACGTATTCCTGTTGGTACTGATTCCTCTGATTTGTTTGCTGGGTCTGTGATGGTACTGGGCTAGGGGTATGGGAGTAGGTGCTATTTGGCCTGGGTGTTAATTGAGATTGTTCTGGAACACTGGGAGGTCTAGCGGCGTTTGTTACCACCTGGACGGGTCCAGTAGTGTAAAAGGTGTTCGCTTCAAACCCCGGCTGCTGATAAGTTGTTTGATAAATACCGTTAGAATATTGCTGTGTGTATCCTTCCAATGGGGCTTGAGGAGCTGCAGATATTTGCTGAATAAATTGTCCTTGCGGCCATCCTGAAACAACTTTAAAAATGGAAATTAAAAAACAAATTGTAATCTTTCAAGTTTCGATGGAATTAAAAAAATAAGAAATATTGAAAATAACAGCACGGCAATTTTACCTTGAGCAGGATCAGCTTGCCAAACAGGAGTAGTAAATCGGTTTGGATCGGCGTAAAATGGCACAGGGGTCTGAAATAAAAAAGAAGAAAATACAATCAAGGGAATTGTCCCGATAGAGACAAGGACAAAATAGCAGTACATCTTAGTACAAGAATTGCTACAATTCCGAGGTTGGCGTTTTTAGGAAAATCACAAAATCTGAAAGGGAACCACAGACACTTATCTCAGCATGTGTGTACGTAATTTTCTTTTCCTTCTAGGCAATTATTTTATGTAATGGGAAAGGATACTGATTTTTTTAGAGAAGAGCCAATTGTAGTATGCTTGAATTTTCTTACATACCTGTTAAATATATTAAATTTTTTTCGTCATACATAAAAAATATAAAAAAGTGTGTCAAAGCGATTGATAAGCTGCTAACTAAATATTAGTTGATCTTGCGTGTGTTAGTTATTTCATGGCGTTTTGATATTTTTTGTTTGTTTTATTGATAATGAGTGATAATACCGAATGTGGGACCTAACACATTACAAACCACACATTATTTTTAATTATTCAAAATTGTTGGTTATTTGACAAACCCGTTTTACAAGTACTAATTAACGAACACATCACAACAACAATTCGTAGTTAAATGTTAATAATTCATGAATTATCAAGTGTCGAGATTTGGCTAAGGCCTTGAAGTATTCCTTAGTTTTTTTTTATTTGACACTACCTCTTAATAGGTATATCTTGTTTAATAGATATTGTAATCATGGAAACTTTTAATTGGTTCTCTAAGCTTTTGCTTACCTTCCTTGAGTTTTGAAATTTTTTTATTATCTGTAACAATGGAAATATTCAAAAGTAACTTTGTAAAGCTAATTTAATACTGTATCTAGGGTATGGTATATTCTTTAATCGTTTATTTATTTTAATATGTTACTGATTGAGAGTATTACAGTAATTAGTTGTGAATGAATGTTGATTAAAATGATCACTACCTTAATATAACTTATTTGCCTTCTTCGGTACGATAAATGCCAAAAACATCTTATATTACAAAATTAGGAGAAAATACAGTCGAATTTCGATAACTCGAATCACTTTGTGATGCAAAAAAGCTTCAAAATATCGAGACTTCCAGTTATTGAATAATATGTGCTTGTTTTTTGTAAATGAGCATTTGTATGTATGTATTTATTTTATGTTACTGATCGATAGATAGATATAAAAAAAACATTTTCACTTTTTCACTTCACATTATTACAGAATTTAATTTTTGGTGAAAAGACAAAGTTTTTAGAGTATGTTTTGATGACAAATAATCCTAGAAACTGCACGGTCCCACTGGTTACACAGAACCGTTATTAAAACGAGACGTTAAAAAATTAAGAGTTTTCCCCATAAAATTCGACTTAACGAAGTTAGCGTCAAATATTATCTTCGAACTATCAAGATATTTGAGTAATTGTTCGAAAGTTCAAGTCATCAAGTAAAAATTACCCGTACTTCTCATGGTTGATGCTGTTGCCAACCAATTTGGTTCGACCTATTAGAAATTTGACTTGTCGACATTAGTTATCGACGTTTGGCTGTAAATCTTTCATTATTATATATTTTTGCGATTAGTGAAAAAGTAACCAAATGGGTATCTACTTTTTTAATTTTTTTCGATTGCATGTACCTTCTGTCAAATTCCATTTTTCAGTTATTATAAATAATTGAGTATCCACTTTTTCATACACTTACAAATTTCTTAAACAGCTTTTGTATTATACTTTCTACAAAAGTTATTAAGTAGATTTGGTAGATACTTCACTTTTAATCTAAGAAGTTTAAGATTTTTATGGTCTAGTTACTAGGATGTTGAGGATAAAAAAACTACACTTTTTTACTGTGATATATTTTCCAATAGATCCTTTTATTTTCAACTTACCATCGGTTGTGGTTGAGGTGCTTGTTCAGGTTTTAACATATGAACCGGCTGAGGGCTAGGTCTCGAAGGAGGAGGGGGTGGATTGACTTCTTGTGCGTTATTAGGGGGCAAAGAAACTGGTCCACTTGGCTTACGTCCCCTATAGCTCTGTAAATAAAAAAAAATTTTATTTCACTTATATGTTATGTAAATCGTAAATAATTATATAGCAGCTCGACATTTAAAACTGCTACAGAATAGAAGTCTGTTTGTAAATTAACCACAGACATCGTGATAATCGCCATCTGTAGGAGGAATTTGTCTCTAACTATTAGATCAAAGTTCTACAATCTATGTGGGTATATCTATTAATAAACTTATCAGCAGTTCTTGTAGTATCTATCTATCGTTAACATAATTGAAAAGTTACTTTAAAGTGTAATTAACTCGAAATTTGTTTTATTTACTTTAAACTATTTTCAGTCGTTCTGATAACAGTTACCTGCAAATATTTTTAACTTTCAACCAGGTAAACCTAGAAGTTTTGAATGCTGATATACAACTTTGAAAAATAACAAAAATAATGCTACAGTTGTTGTTTTTCACAATAGTAGTAAGGTATAAACTTATAAACAACAGTAATTGGATAATTTAAATAAATATCAACACAACAAAACACAACAAATTATTATGATACTATTTGTTGTATATGATAACAGATACTAATTTTTTCACAATTTAAAAGAAAAATGTAAATTATTGACTAATTAGACATAGAGGTACAAGGCGATAATAAAATAACCATAGAACATAGTTATATTAGTATAACTAGCTATACCCGCGACTTCGTCCGCGTGGAATAGTGACTTTCCGCAGCATTTAAAAATTTTTTTCTTCTATATTTTTATTTTCTGGGCCATAAGTTTTTTTGCCGACGTCATTACACGAAAACTTCCATTCCTTTTTTTGCCCCCTTTAGGGTAAAATTTTTACAAACTTTAAATGTCGTATTTATATCTAATCAAAAGCCTAAAAAATAAGTTTCAATCCTCTAGCTTTACATCTGCTTATCTATCTCTGTACCAAATTCTCATATAAATCGGTTCAGTAGTTTGGGCGTGACTGCGTAACGCACAGACAGACATAGTTACTTTCGCATATATAATATTATAGATTAATATGGTTTAATTATAGTTTAAAATAGTTTATACAGCTTAGTATTCAACCACTTTTATTGATCCAAATAAACGAAACTTTTTACACTTAATATTTTAATTTTCTGGGCCGTAAGCTTTTTGGACGAAGTCATTACACAAAAAATTTCATCGGCTACTTTTATCCCCTTTAGGGTAAAATTTTTACAAACATAGAATGTAGTATTTATTAATTTATATTTATATCTAAAGCCTAAAAAATCTTAAAAAATTACAGAATTTCCACACAAACTTTCCTATTCCAACCCCTTACAACCCTTTTTTAGCTTTAAAAAGTAGCCTATGTCCTTTCTCAGCCTCTAGACTATCTCTGCACCAAATTTCATTAAAATCGGTTCAGTAAATTTTAGGCGAGATTGTGTAGCATACAGACAGAGTTACTTTCGCATTTATAATATTCCGCGAATTCACTTCATTTTCATCGAATTTCCCATGGGAATAAGATATTTTCCCGCAGTAAAACGTAGCCTATGTGTTAATACAGGGTGTCAGCTAACTCCATACCAAATTTTATTAAAATCGCTCCAGCCGTTTAGACGTGAAGAAGTAACAAACATACACACTCACACACACATAGATACTCACACACTCACAAACTTTCGCCTTTATAATATTAGTGCGATGTGATTATAATAAATAAGTAGAAAGGTATTTGTATGTGAAACACTTCACATATTCATTCATTAGATAAGGAAATAAAACAAAAATTTAAACTTGGGTATCGGTTGTACAAATAGATGGGCATGTTATTTATAGATACTGTGAAGTTATCAAAAATAAATGGAGGCTTATTTATTTAAAAGTATGTACAAGTAAACAAGCACCATGTAATAATAATACAAAGTAATGTTCATTGATAATGCAAGTATCAGTTTAGATAACAGAAAGAGAGTAAACCAAATAGAAAACTTCCTAAGACATTAGTGCCTTCTTTTTCGAAATTCAATTTATATTCTCTACAACGAAACTTCCTTATAGGGTAAATATTGCTATTAAATATAAATTTTATTTCTCGAACGAAACAGTCATTCTCAGTAACGAAACTTTGCTATTATTTAGAGAGAAAAAAATCCATAAAAACGTATAAGAGAAAAGTGAGAGACATAACAACTTGTCAAGCACCTATCATTACAAATAAAAAGTATTTAGAGTATCAGCTTTTAATCGTTGAAACATATCCATAGTTAAAAATATGAAAAACACAAGTTTCAAGAACAAATTTATTATATTGCACTACAATATTGTTTCACCACACAGTGGCTTCATCAGGTGATGACTTAACAAATTACATCTATTTGGTAGTATATATACTTATAGCGCTAAATAGATGTAATTTGTTAAGTCATCACCTGATGAAGCCACTGTGTGGTGAAACAATATTGTAGTGCAATATAATAAATTTGTTCTTGAAACTTGTGTTTTTCATATTTTTAACTACAAATAAAAAGTGCGAGATTGCTAAGTATCTTTTTTATTTATTTTGAAAATACTTAATGTCTCAGTTTTTACTGTAGTCGAGCCAAGTTGGTTGTTAGTGACTAAACATCAATGTCCATAATGGTCACAATCATCCCCATACTATTAATTAACATTCATAGCAATTAAATTGTTGATTTTACCAGTCCACAGTTAATGGTTCCGTGACCTATCGATCTAAATTTTTCTAATGATCAAAGCATAGAATCAGAAAGTTCCCAAAATCTAATCAGCAATCTATTTCATTTTGGAAAGTTAAAATTTAAATCAAAGTCATCGTAAATGAGATCAATTTACATCTCATGCACCTCCAATTTTATTTTATTGTACGTCAACTCATGGATGTCAATATGCACCCCTTTTGGAATTGGTTTTGATTATAGGTCAGCATATATGAGTCCAAATTCTTTAATAAATTCTTTGAACCATTTAAGGAAATGTTAGGGCAGTGATAATCCTCAGACTCAATACAATTTTCTACTAAAGTGTGAGTCGGGGGAACTGAAATACCGCCACCATTAAAAGCTAGTAGAAAGAAATCTTCAAACGTTTTCTCTTACACTAGATATTACATTAGTTAGACTTAGACATTCGAGAATAGGCCTTTTTACGAAAATGAATCAGTTATTATAATTGTAATTTTTGCTCTTTTATGCGTGTGATGTCGACAGACGTTTCGGATCGCCAATGTCCATCATCGAACGCTAAAGATTTTACGTATAAAAGTTGGTTCCTCTTTTATACTCAAATTTAAACAAGTACATTTTCGATTCTATATCTAAACTATAGAAATTATACTTTTATGACTGGATAATTTTTATTCTGAGTGCTACCAACACCATTAAATATTTATAGATATTTACATTTCTCTACCAAAATAACAGTTTCAAGAACTTGGAGACTATTTTAGGGATAGAAACTATTACTTTGTATAATAATATTTGTTTATGTAATTAAATTTACTTATTCTATAATTTAAGTTATTAAATAGTCAGTAATAACAAATTTAGTTTACTTTTGTACTTTTTTATGTCAGTAGTTACTATTTGTTGCTGATGCTCCATTTTCTATTACTTACTATATATTTGAGAACTCTTTTGAAACTACTGTATATATATATAGTACAAAAATTCTTCTTTTGGTTGCCAGGTAAGATTATAAAAATGCTGAGTAATATAAAGGCTATTGTACTGTATGTATTCTTGACTGCATTTTATCCAGGTAGCTAACAGGCTCACCAGACCTTATTATTAGGTATACAATGTGGGTATAAGCTGGTTCAAAGTCTAATTGTAAATATAATGCAATAGTTTAACTGCTTATTATTTGGGTTTTTAAAGCTAATATATGAGTAAAAAGTTTTTCAGAAACTTTTTTGATATATACCTACTCGTACTCCAAATGTTCAAATTAAAATAAAAACTTCACAAATTCCATTAATCTAAAATTTCAGCATTTCTAAACTTATAGCAATTAAAAAAATAACAGTAACGACTTGTGGGATGTTCACAATTTTCTACTTACAGTTTTTCATAATAAAACAATTAAACTTTTGAAAAATCTCCAACAACTTTTTTATTATTATATTTTATTTGTATTAATCCGCGGAATTTTCAAAAGTCAGTGTTTTCATTTATTGGACTTTTTAATTTTTTTTTTAATCAAGTAGGTACTCCAAGTTATCTAAAATATTAATTTTCATACCTGCGAAAACGCAATCTCAGTCACCATGGTTAAGTTGGGGTGGGAAATTTGAGAAATCCTTCAGGACGTGGCAGGATAACTTATAAAATAATGTCTATATAATTATAACTGAAAGTAATGAAATAATTAGTCACTGAAGAATGTGTCAAAATTTTCATAACGCGAAAACGTTTCGAATTCCGTGTTCGTGCACTCGTTTAATAAGTTCCTATCGATCGAACAGTGAAAATCTAATATCATAATTTTTCCGTAAAACGTTGTAAAGTAACGTATGGACACGTGACAAAAATGCGTACGGCCGTAAACCGAGATAAAATTTTTATGTAAGAGCTAAAGGCCAACCGTGAGAGAGACCAATACCCCATACAGAGGAATATTAGTATGAAACGAGAATGCCAGAAACATTGTTATATTCAGTCTGTTGTTCAGACATGAACGTATGTCTGAAACGTTACGGAAAACACGGAAACATGCGGCTGAAGTCGAATATTAACGAGTTTATAAAAAGAAATGCATTAATAGCTGAACAGAGAAAGAACGAGCTTGTAAACCCAACAGTGAATTGTTGCTACAGTGGTTAATCACAAAATATTTGGATAATCGAAACTCCGGAAACAACCTTCCAAAACTCCTTATTCGTAATTATCTATATGGGAAACTTCACTTTTTACATTGTCATATAGTATCCTCAAACTTCTAATTGGGTTACTATGACTAAAACAATTTAATTAGTTGGCGATCATTTAAGTAGCGGATTGGCAATAATCTAGGGAGTCACATAAAGGTCTCGTATCGGAGAGTAGATTAGAAACGAATCAGAAGAGAGTTTAGGGAGTGAAACGGGTGATTGTTTTCACTCGCTGTAAGCCTCTACATTCCCCAAGTAAATATAAGGTAATAGTTGAACGAAACGAGCTTGTAAACTTGATAGTGAAATGTTGCTGCCGAGATTAATCACAAAATATTTGAATAATCGAAACTGCCAGAGACAACCTTCCAAAACTTCTTATACGATAGTTTCCATATGGGCAAATTCACATTTATAGTGCCCTCAAACCAAACTCCTGCTGAGATCACTGTGACAATAATTGTCATATACGTAGTATTATCAAACCAATTTCCTTGTTCATTGTCCTATAAAATCCTAATGCCAAATAACAAGTCACTTAATGAACATTTAAATAGCGGATTGGTAATAATTGAAAGTGTCAGATTAGGGTTAGGTATGCACATACCTGACATTGAAGTTAGAAACGAATCTAAAGAAAGTTAAGGTGGTGAAGCAGGTGATCGTTTTGACTCATACGAAACTCGTAAATGCCTTGCTATAATAAAACTTTGTAATCGATATAAAAAAAAACCTTTATAAAAGGGACACAACAATAATACAGAAAATCAATCAATAATATTAATAAATTAGACTTAATGATATTAACACATGTTTTAGAGTCAGAATTCTGAGAATTATGCTGCCAGCTTTCCTAGCTCATTCACATAGTTTTTATACTAAAAGAGTGGGAACTGCGATATTTCATGTTACTAGTATGTCTTAGGTACATAAACCATTTCAATATATGGAAACATCCTAATAATAAACATTTTACTAACTTGTAATATATCTGTAATTAGGCAGATTCTTTACATTTCCTTTAAATTTAAAAATAACTTCTACATTCTATCCAAAAAAAAACATAGAATTTTTCAAAAGTATATAGAAAACTACACCATCATAAAATATTTTTTTTTATCTTCTGTAGCCACATCTAGGAATCCTTCTACAGTTTAGTTTTTACTCTCATATGCATATATCCATATAGCTTTAAGTATTAATTAAAATATAATTGTTGACTGATGACCAAAAACTGAAGCAATAAAGGAAAAACAAGCAATTAATTAATAATTAAAATATTAACAACCCATTTATGGACAAAAATTTATTAAGAAAACCTCAATGTAGCCTGTATTTTCTGTTTCTATTAATTATTCCATACGTAAAGAAAGCTTTCAAATTTGAAAAATACTTGAAAGTTGGTTTTTATGAGTCACTTCAATAAAATCAATTTTCGAATAATAATGCTGGAAAGGAAATTAATAGAATAATGAAAATATTAATTAATATTATCAAGTGTGGAAATTTGGAATCGTCATGAATATTGAGAAAATAAAAAAAAGTTAATGAAGACATTAACTAAGAAATTTGGTTATATTCAGTTTATTTTTTACCCCTTTTCATAACAATTTTTTTTTGTATTAAAGACCCTCGTCCTTCGTTAAATTATGAAGACTTTTTAATTAAAAAGCATTTGCTTCAGTTACCTTATTACCATATCGTAAACAAATGAAAATTATAATAATTTCTACATAAAATCAGAATTACGAGTTACTCGTCTGGTTTGAAACGATCAATTACTTTAATTTATAATTCGCCTTCATATATTATTCCTATTCCCATATGCAACAGTACATAAACAGTGAATTTGTTAAGGCGCAATTAAATTGCAATGATTTACACGTTATATAGGAAGAAAATTTATAGCAGGAAAGGAAAAATTCAAGGTTGCGTTTATTTTGGTTGTACGTTTAGAAATCGAAACGGTGAATTCGCTTGTTTTCATAAATAAGTAAAATAAACGCGGTTCTCATTCGTTATTTGTTACAATTCACACCTGCGCGTGTCCTTGGTAAAATTATGCAATGATAAGCTGCTGAAAAATCTATTAAAACACGTTATCAAATTTATCTCATGTTTACATTTTCAAATGAGATCGTGTCGCAGTTTCAAACATATTGATATAGATATTAAAATAACATGGGTAGAACTATTTATTTCCGACCGCTTTTCAAAAAACAAAATTGTTCTAATTCAAAAAAAATGGGACAGGGAAAATCTTCTGTGGTGCAGGATTCCCTAATTATTTCACATTATAGCCACTGATTTGGTAAGACAAATTATGATAAGATTTTTTAATCAAATTTGTAGATGTTTCATTAAAACAACAAACTTTACCCTACATTTGTAAGTCCAAAGCCGAAAGGTAAGGCAGAAGGTCCTTTACAGTCTTACAGCCTCCGCATGGAGAAAACAATCATGAAAATATTGCTAGAATTCTAGCAAACATGACTAAAAAATCTGTCAATTATATGGACGACCAGGCGCTAAAGGGAGATTTTACTAGAAATGTCTAGTCAATCAACGTTTGGTGTTGAAACTGAATTCTAGTAAAATTGACTTGATTAGAAAACATTTTTTACAGTTCTTATCACTAATTTTACTAAACTATTCTCATTCTAGTATTTTTTTCTTTACAACACGATAAAATAATCGAGAGGTAGAGAAAAAAAGTCTAGACTTATTTAGCTTGATTATTCTAATACTAATTATATTATTAGAAAGAATGAAAAATTGTTTTATACCACCAAGTACATTTTATGAGAATTGTAGTATTATTTACTAGAAAAAATTTGCTTGACTCGGCAAGTAATAAAATCATGATTATTTTTCTCCGTGCGTTTAAGACTTGTGAAAATTGGGGTAGGGTTGGGGAGAGAAAGATGAGACAGTCTAAATTAAAACAGAAAAAAGGCGAAATATTATCTGTAGAATATTATTGCCCCAACTTTTGCCTATTTCATCCACGGTGTTAGTCCATAATTTTCTATTCTGGACTAACACAGGCAGACCAGAAATCGAATCAGCAACGGTCTACAGATCTATAGACCACTGTGGTTAATGGGATAACAAAGATAATTCAAACGCTGCATCTTTATAATTGCTTCTAATACAAATGAACCTATTTCTTCAATAGAAACTGGTAAATACTTATACAAAGAAAAGTAGAACAAAACTACTCATCCTCTGTAAACTGCGCCCTTCAAAGGAAAAAAATGTTACTTTTTTAATTTAGTTTTTTTTTTTTTTTCATTGAAGGCATCAAATCAGTTGAAATCTAGAGGATAAATCTGGAGGATCCTCGAAAATTATCTTCTAATTTTATCTAACAAAATTTTTATTAAATATATCTCAAGTTCAAGCGATCGCCTTGAAAGATTTAATTTGATATAAGAGAAAGCGATGAAAATCTTTAAAATAGGTGTATACGCGTGTAACCTACTTTTTTATTTGTGTTGCTTTTATGAAAGAATATATAATTCATAAAGTTCTGAATACACATGCCAGATTAATATCAAATAAGTTCAATTTTCTTTTAGATTACTTCATGGAATTAATTGTTAGATAGGTGTTCATAATTAAATGACTTTCTTTGAATAATATATATAGGTGCTTATATTCCTGTTTGCTTTTCGATATTCTTAAACACATAACATTATGATGAAACTGCTTTTCTATATTGGAAGCTATATTATTTTTTTTTCTTTTAAAAACAAAGTATAAGTCTTAAGTTTTTGTCACAGAACCTGTATTAAATATCAAACCAATGGGATACTAGTTATTTCACCCTACGAAAGTGTACTAAATGATATATAACTTCCCTTATACAAATACATACTACGTAAATATATGAACTTTGCTTCATATATTGAGGGTCCTAGACATTTTCTATTTCATTTAAAATTTAATTGCGGTTCTATTTCATAATACGCCTTTTAATCCTGATGTTGATTTTAAGTACACACCTGGTTTCTGAAAATGACCAAAAAAGTAATTAAAAGAACACTTGGTAACTTTTTCACAAAATTCATTGAATACCTTCACAATGGATTCGACGGTAAACTGTCATTATTAAGAGTGAACATTTACTTTGTGATTTAATAATGTATTTTCACAACAATTACACCATTGAAACTTTAGGTAGTATTATCAAAAAAATACCGGCCAAGTGCGAGTCGAACTCGCGCACCGAGGGTTCCGTACAAACCAGTATATATGTGATGTAACTAAAAATTTAAGGTTTTCGGAATTTTTCCTTTATATGTGCTATAAAACATTGCTTCATGCCAAATTTCAAGATTCTAAATCGACTGGAAGTACCCTTTAGGTTTTGATTCCCTTGCGAGTAGTTGCGAGTTTGAAAATATGCGGCTTAAATTGCTGTTTCTTTTGATTGCGTTGACATAGAAGTTTGATTTTGTTACAGCTTAAAGGTATTATAGACCTGAGTATTTGACATGAATTTCAATTTAATACCTGTACGCGTTCGTGAGGAAAGGGGTAGTAACTTTAAAATTATTGAAAATATTTTTATTATATGATGTAACTAAAAATTTACGGTTTTCGCAATTTATCCTTTATCTGTGCTATAAGACGTTGCTTCGTACCAAATTTCAAGATTCTGAGTTCACGGGAAGTACCCTGTAGGTTTTGATTCGAAAATTTGAGGAAATTTGCGGCATAAACGGCTGTATCTTTTGATTGCGTTGGCTTAGAAATTTGATTTTTTCACAGCTTCAGGGGACAATAGACCTGAGTATTTGGTATAAATTTTAGCTTAATATCTCAACGCGTTCCTGAGGAAAAGGGTCCTTTCAGACGGACGGACGGACGGACAACGAAGTGATCCTATAAGGGTTCCGCTTTTTCCTTTTGAGGTGCGGAACCGTAAAAAGTGTTTATCAAAATGTGAAACACATTACTTATCCTTTGTGAAACTTAAAAAACATTAAAAATACCGAAAAAAAAAACGGGAAACGCTGAATTTGTAGAAGTAACAGAAACTCTCTCGTGAGAATGGTCCGAAAAGGTTGAAACAATATTGAGAAAACCAGTGAAACTTTCAGTGGAATAAACTCAACGTTATCAGAAGAAATTGTGATATCCGAGCTTGTTGGCCGTGGTCTAGGATTGTTTCTCCTTCGGTGAGAACACCGATGAAGTTATTCAACGTTTTGCCTCAACTGTAGTTGGCATCCTCAGGGAACGTAGCGTGGGTGTAATGTCAATCGCTGCAGTTGTACTGAGACTCAGGAGGAAGGAGAAACAAACCTAGACCTTCTAATAACGCCGGCTGTGAAAGCCTAAAGTCTTCATCAAACTCAACATTCTCTACTTCTCATTACTTTTTAAAACATTTTTAACAATATTTAATAAATGTATATGTAAGTGGATAAAGAAGTTTGACCTCCTTCAACGTTATCAACAGCTAATTTTTGTTTACGTGTAACAGTAAAATCGAATGTGTATATCATCCAAAAGTCATTACGAAGTGTGCGTATGTGCGGTGATATCTCGTTGTTGTGATCAGGAAACTTAACTTCAGACGTCTTGATTTAATTTAGAGCTAGGGCCAATTACTGTCCTCTGTTGCTTATCTAAGAACATAAATTTATCTATTTCCTCTTCGGTATGGCGGCAACAGCAGCAGCAGCAGCAGCGCCAACGCGAGCGATAGCGACGGCGAAAAGAAATACGTGGGTCGAAACGGAACGGTTATTAGAGAATTCCGAAATTCCGATAATCCTTAATACCCGCTGTGATGATGTAGAAACTATATAAGACAGCCAACCAAGAATTGCAAATTAGAAATTTTAGCATGATTTATGAAAACGTAAATTTCAATTTCAAATCTATATTCATTTCGTTATTAGATAGATACCTACGTATAATAAACTGCCTACTTTATTACTAAGCACAGATTATTATTGGATATTATTGGGGTGGTTCAATTCTATTTAATTATGTCTCGTCTTAAACTATAAAAAAAATATGGATTGAATCACTAAATTCAAGAAAATAAGTTTCTCTATCATGAAAAGTACCAAATCCTTTAATTACATAAGGGGTTTATTACTGTTAATTTGGATCCTTCCCTCGTCTCTTAGTGAGATTTGGGTTCTTAATTAAAATAGGAAAGGAGATTTGATGAGATTTTGCAAGACATCACTCCACATTTTGAACTAACATAATTAATAAATTAACGAATTTTCCCAACTAATTATATTTTCCAATCTGCACGTGAATACGTATTTCAACCCTTTTAAAGGATATTTCAATAATTTCGAAAATCCTAAAAATAAAAATAAAATATTAAAATGTAGTGCTACTCCCCTAGTGGCCGAGATATTAATTTGTCTTAATTTGAGAACAGGGGCGACCGCTGAAGCCATAGACACTGGTTCATTGCACATTATTAATGTCCATTGCTTAACAATTCTTATTGTATAACATACTTTTTCTAGAGGTTTTTTTTTAACAGTACTTCATACAGTAATCAATTAATTATTATATTTTTACAATCTCCCCACAATCTTTGTGTAGAGGAAACTGACGCTACTGAAGAAATTATGAAGTAACGAAATGATCGTTAGAATTATAAAATATATATGTAAAAATGTTTTATTATTTGTTTCAGATGAAATAAATATGTATTTCCATTAGTTACAGTTGACAACACCAGAACTATGCCCGTTGTAAACGATAAAAGTATTTCGGAATTATCATTAGAGCTAGGCTTCGTAGTTTCGTAGTCTGCTTGCATGTTGCCTATACTGTGAACACTGAAAGTAGTATTTTGCTTTCATTACCTCTTCCTTTACCATTACATTTTATACCCCATAAAACGCAATGATTTTTTTTTATTTTGTATGAAATTTTTAGTCAAAATTAATACATATCACAAGGGGCATAGGAATAAAACAAATGCTATTTCCAACCCACAAACATAATATTTTATTTCTTACGATCTTTTACGAAAATAATAATGCAATAATGAATTTATTTTTTATTGGCCTTAACCACTTTTTCAGAAAGAAAAGTCTTTTAACACTATATCATAATTTAGGTCTGGCTATTATAAAATACTGAAAGAAAATCCCCAGTTTAAAATTTTCCGCAGTGTAGAGTCCTTTCAGAGTCAAATTATAAATATTAAATGGCGACTTTGCCTAAGTCTTTTCGCATATCTTACTTACGACAAACAAAAATAAATATTATGAGATTAAAGACTCATTGCTAGCATTTTCTCGATTTCGTAATCAAAGCCAAAGGAATTATGCTAAAATACGTATCTGTATTGTAAAGTTAAAGGAGTGAAGTTGGCATTTCGGGCGATCGCATTGGGCCTTTTTAATAAAACCGAATCTCTCAGACTCTTCTTCTTCGTTCATTTAACTTTAAAATTTATTTAAAACAAAAGATTTTCGCTTTTCGTCGACGCTGATGTCGTTGGGAAACTTAAAACTGGGATCATTTCGAAAACTGTAAAGTAGAAAAGGGGTTGTCGGCTGATTTAATTAAATAGAATTTACTGGATGTTTCCAGTCTCTATTTCGATAGAGACGAACACGATGATGAAGAAGACGAAGAAGGAGAAGAAGGAGGAGAAGAATAAGAAGAAGGTATTCCGTTCCACATATTAATTATATGGAAGAGAATTCCCGGCAAGATCCTCATTAAAAAACTCATTAAGTTTCAGCATAATTTTAAGGCCGCCTCAGTTGAGAGCGAATTTGTCGAAAATGTATTCCGCAAAGGCGCTTGCGCACTCGATTAATCAATAGCGACGAGTGCGTGTACACTCACTAACAAAATTTGATCGTGGATTTCCTGTTACGCAATTTCAACTATATGTACCTATACATAATTCGTACGAGGACGCATTAAAAAATAACGAGGAACATCACGCATTTAGGAGCTTGCCTTATGTATTATAGATAGCCAACTTGTAAGCGACCTTGTTTTTGGCTCTTTTTTGCTTCAGTGTCGTGAACTGTTAAACCAACTCTAATGTTATCATCTAAGGGTAAAAACATTCCAATAGTAACAGAAATTATAATGTCATCATCAACCAACATACCATCCACCACAAAATTTTCTAAATTTTTACTAATATAACAATTAATAACAACCTCAAAGATCTATGCTACTAACAAAACGCACCAAGTGGATACCTTTGGAAAAGACAATAGAGTATAATATAATTTTGATTTTCTGTTTCCGAAAACTCTCAAAGATCTCCAAATTACAATATTTTGGGTTGAATTCAATAAAATGATGTGGTACCTACTATTAGAAAGTTATTTGATCAAAGTATCTGTAAAATCTATAAATTTTGAATTTTTACTTCCAAATTTTCAAAAATGTTTTAGACACCCTCCGACTGTAAATTTTTAAAAAAACCTTGTTACCATTGAAAGGCATTAAACTGATATATCTTTGACGCAAATGAAATTGGGACTTTCCTTTTCCAAATTTGATTTATTAATTTAATTTTTTAAAAACTTTTCCAAAAACTTGGATTTTCAATGTTTTAGAGAATTTCAAGAACGTATGCCACGGATGCTAAGTATTGAGCTAGAGCATTGATAACAAATTCTGAAAGTTTTATTTCTAAGTTTTGTAAAGCTTTCTCAACAGTTTTTAACAACTTTTAGACAATGTGATGATCTTCTCATAACTAAAGTGTTTGGACCAAAATATTGCCAATAGTAATACAAGTTAACTCCTTCACTTGATCTAATATTTCGAACAGCAATGAGAAGAAAGCATAAGGACTTCAAAAGCTTGAAAGATTTTTAAAATTACAAACTGAAGAATATCCAACCCACCTAACGCTTACATCACAATGAAAATTTTTAAATCGTAAGGGAATTTTGGTTTTAACAACAAATGTTTGACAAAAATAGCATTAATAAACACTGTTGTAAGGTTCCACAAAATGTTTTTGAGTAATAAGAAATTTCTTACACTATTTCGAATTATTATGCCATTATCAAAAAATTAAGTAGTTGAAAGAAAATATTTTGTAAAACCTTGCAACAGTGTTTATTTGATTTCTGTTATTATTAACATGTTTAACAGTTTCCCAACCGCATCCTCCTTAATAAATCTCATTAAAATATTTTTGATATAAGCAGTAATCGATAAAATTTTGGATGATACAGCCCATCGAAACGGTCGTAAAAACTTTGAAAGAGTTTTCATGTAAATGCAAAGTATTCAACTCAATCTCTTTACCCGGTAAATTTTACTTTTGCAAAAATTTTGGTCCGAAAAATTTAGAACAACCATCTTCATTTATTTACGTATATCTGCTAGATCATATGTTTGTAAAATACAATCAAATATTTTTTGTTGGTAGAATACTGTTGCAATCGAAAGGGTGAAAAGGAAAAATAATCTTAATGCATTTACCCTTCAAATGATGGCACAGTCAGGGTCATTAAGTACAGAAATGAATAGAAAGTGAGATTTCCTTAAGTAGGTACCTAGGGTTTCAATAGAATGGTTTTTTGACTCCATGACGGGTTTTCCCACCAGGTACATTGGTAATGTTATCAATCTTTTCTTCAATTTTAGAAACGTTCAGAAAGATTCGATTCTGACTTTATCACAAGGATGTGTTTATGGAGAAATTCTTCCATAGTTCTTAAAAAGTTTAAGCAGGTTAATGTCTATAAAAACCAACTTTTCAATCATAGAGAAGTTGCCGTAAGCACCAAAACCAAATGGGGTGATTTTGAGATGCCCTAGCAAAAATTAAGAAATTGAAAAACGTCCCATTTAAATCCTACCTAGGGACACCCTTTCTATTCAAATCTGTAGTAATTTCAGGATTAAATTTTCCTTCGTCCAATAGGGTAGCCGGAATTTAATTCTAGCTATTTCATTTTTCACCAAATTTTCTTACGTTTTAGGCCCCTATCCTTACCTGACATTTACATTCATTGAACAGTCTCGAATATAATCAACAACATTTATTAATTAACGATTTTCTAAATCGTTAGATATAATAAGAATTTCAAAATAATTATTGCAGCAATCGAGAAAGTAAACTAGTACGCTCGTTATTTCTATGTTTTCCTCCCTGTAGAAAACGAGAGTTGTGAAGTACGAAAGAGTCTGCGAAAGCGGCACAGGATCGACGCCGTTGTCGTCGGGACGGACGTCGTCGTTCGTATTCGACGTATTTGTCTCGTTACGGAAAAGCTTTTACATTCGCGCCGTTGTAGCAAAACTTCCCCTTGCCTGGCGGCTCTATTCAGCGAAAACTTCGGGCTGAGGTCTTCGCTTTTACTAAGGTACCTACATTTCTACGCCTGTTTCCGAAACTATTCAAGAACTGTATTATGCTCAACACATCCTTTTCAAACACAGTTCCGGTTTAACGTTTAACAAACCCTCGTGTACTTGATGAACGTTCGGTACATGTTTACAAAACATCACATGTTTCACCACGTAGTAATAGTAACGTTCTTATTAACTACCTGCATGATAACGGATGTTTTTACATACCATTATTACAAATCCTTATAAACAATTAAACACCTGATACTACATAACATAGTAAGAATACTTTAATAATGTTTTTTGTGTTTACTTATACCCCCATACGTTGGCACAGGGTGTTCGTAGTTTCAGCATCAAACAAGTTTAGTAGGTTCAATAAACCTTGAAATAAGGTTGAATTTCTATCACTCAATTACAAATCACAAGTATCTTAGGCATACCGAAAAATACATAAGCTATTGAAAGTTGGCCAAGAAAGTGACGTAACGCATCGACATTATTTAATCGTCGAATATTGATACTTTGAGTGTTTACTTACATTTACCTATAACCTAGGAAGACGTTTAGCAACTTTAAACGTAAACCCCGATCGACCGTCATTAAATGTATCTCGACGATTTTATTTTTCATGAGATAGATTCCAAATAAAGAGACCAAGAAGTATATTCAATATACACGTATGAAATTTGCTGATCCGTACAAACACTGTTAAAAATTTTCGTAAAATTACAATTGTTTTACAAAACAAATGATAAGTAAAATTACAAATCAGTGTATGGCAATACAAAATTAAAATACAATTTAAGTAATCTTTTAAGATGCATGAGGAAATCTACTAATACCAGTTGTAATTTTACAATCTTTATGTATAAATTCTACACACATTGTGATTTTACTGAACCGTTTATCAGCTTGCAATAGAAAGAATTTCGAATTTACAAGCATTGTTTGTAATTTGATTTATTACAATTTTAAGAAAAATTTCAAAAAAAATGTAATTGAAATTATAATAAAGTCAATGAAATTTTAAAATCTTTTTCTTATTTTTATAGTTTTGATTATAGGATTCCATAGTGTATTGTAATTTTACTAAAAATAAATCTGCTGTAGCAGAACTAAATCATCAATAATTTTTTTACACATTCTGGAAATGTGATGAATTTTTGAGACACAAAATAAAAATAATCTTTAAAAAGAAAAAAATAATTAATAGAAATTCAAAACTAATACATCCATTGAACCACTCTTTCTATGATTATCTATTCACATCATAAACGAAGTTATTAGAAACGGTCGTGTTGTTATTTCTTGTCTTTTTGCATAAAAACATTAGTTAGATCAGTGGTCAGATGGCGCTGTCGCGCATGTTTGCAGGACATTTGTATTCCAATATTTATGAAGCCAAAGATATCAACCCCGGATAATTACTAAATAAAAGCAAATCAGCGGTCAGTGTTGATATATCATATCATGCTTAACTTTTTAAGAATACCTTTCTATACTTTTTTTAATATACGTATTAGGTGTATCAATGACAATGTTTTTTCTTAATGGTCCAAACTTGCCATTATTTACTTTGATTTAGTCACTCGCGTTTTCTCGACTTCTAAACATACTGAAATTACGAAGAATTCTTAGTATAAGTTTAATAACATTACAATATTTGTATTTCTATATTGTAGTAACTAGATTATTGGTAACTGTAGTAAAATTGCTACGAATATTTTGTAATATTCCTAAACATAGTTGAAATGAATTGTGTATGTGTAGTATAATTACAATAAAGTATACTGAAATTACTAAACATTTTCAGTATAATTTGTTTAACAAAATTACAATATTTGTATTGTAATATTACTAAACAGATTATAGGTAACTCTTTAGTAAAATTACTACAAACGTTTTGTAATTTTCCCAAATTGAATTGGAATTAATTGTGTAGTAAATTTACAAAACTGGATTTTACTTTTACTGTATCGTGGTGCGTTAAAACTTCCAACAATTGTTTTGTAAAATTACCATAGAAATTTCTAACAATGTAGGTGTTTCTATTAAATGCACGGAATATTGTAATAGGGTTGATGACGACCCTCCTCCCACCCGTGGTTGCCTTCCCCTTGTCATTCTTATCGACGTTCAGTATTTTATTTATTTATTTTGCCTCAGACAGTAAAAGACACTGAAATAAACCATTAGACAAAAAGAACATTACCATTTTATGCTCATCGAAATTGTGTGATATCAGTCCTGACTCCAGCCTATCTGATGGGAGATGGTGTAATATTAAACGTCGATTAGAGTGATAAAAGGAAAACAGGCCCCGTCTGTCGTCATCAATCCTACCTCATTATTCCTCGCATTTGAAATACATGTAATCAGCAAATTCCATATGTGTATAGTAAAAATCAGCAAATTGTATCGAAAAATGATTAACTTTTCGTTGTTATTTTAGGTCTATTCCTTCATGTGTTGAGTCTTGCAATTAATGTAAATTTTTATTTTCTCCTAACAATCTAGTCTTGATCCAAAAAATTTAAAATGCTGCCTCCAACTATTCACATGCATAATACAAGGGTTGTTCCAAAATGGTTGTAAATGTGACACCTACATAATAACACTCGTGCCGAAGTTCTCTGATGTCCTGATGTCGTAACATTAAAAATTAACCCCAGTATCACACATTGGCTCCCTCCCCTGCATCAGGCCCCTGAGACGAAGTTGTAGAAGCCATTAATTAGACGTTTCATCTAACTCAATTAAGCTGGGACTGTGTTTGTTTTACACGTATATACAAGAAAGTTATTTTGTTAATGTCAAGATTTACATTTATACGTCCGAGGTAAATTTGATAGTAAATATCTGCTCTCTGTCGTCTGACGAAAATCCTCTGATAGGATACCGTAGGATAAATTCTCTTTCAAACACGCAGAAAAGGTCCAACACCTACTAGATCGTTTATAAATTTGATTAAAACAGTATAGATGCAGTAAATAAAAATAATCAGATCACCATCATATTAAGAAGTTTCGTGTCGCAGAACTCTTTATAACAATACATTATGTGACGTAAGTATTACTTAAAATTATTAATCCCAATCTTTACTAACCCACTGTAATCAAATTACTATTCTCAATTACGAAATATTCTTTCTCTCTTTTGGTGGGAAAAAGTACTTTAAAATAGATGAAATAAAAATAATTTGCGAAGACGTTTCGAATTCAGTTTATCAATGCGTCTTTTACTTATTATTGAAATTAATTGCAAATACAAATACCACTAACGAAATTATTGAAGCAATTTCATATTTTAGTGGATCTGTGATTTTTCACCTCGAAATTTCCAAAAACCCTCCCTGATCGCTTCTAATTTTAGGATTTCAGACATTTTGAGTTGTTTAATAAAAAACAGAAATTGCTTTCGTAAAAAATCATTAACACAACATTTAAGGAAGTTAACATTAACTTTATTATTTCTTTACAAATTTTTAATAATTAATTCAAAAAGGTAAAATCTGTTGAAACGCATCTAAATAAGTACAGTCCTGTGGGATTATGAAGCAGATCACACTAATCTTAATTTCTAGACTACGACGTTTGTTTAGATTTTACACCAAAAGTCAAGAAAATTATCATTGCACTCACCTTATATCGGTATGTATTTACAAATGACTTGTCATGTAAAGCAGAGCTTAAAAACCTACCTTTTCATATATGTACATATGTTTATGTACCTGAATATATTGAAGACTAGGAATATTTCCAGTAAATACAGAAAATATAAGCACCTTTGTGTAGTTGTTATATTTATAGATAGTAGAGAAACCGTAAAATAGTGTTATATAAGTAGTGTTATATAAGTAGGTATATAAGACGTTTAGCAACTTTAAACGTAAACCCCGATCGACCGTCATTAAATGTATCTCGACGATTTTATTTTTCATGAGATAGATCCCAAATAAGAAGTATATTCAATATACACGTATGAAATTTGCTGATCCGTACATACACTGTTAAAAATTTTCGTAAAATTACAATTGTTTTACAAAACAAAAGATAAGTAAAATTACAAATCAGTGTATGGCAATACAAAATTAAAATACAATCTTCTAAGATACATGAGGAAATCTACTAATACCAGTTGTAATTTTACAATCTTTATGTATAAATTGTGATTGCAATAGAAAGCATTTCGAATTTACAGACATCGTTTGTAATTTGATTTATTACAATTTTAAGAAAAATTACAAAACAAAATGTAATTGAAATTACAATGAAGTCAATGAAAGCTTAAAAATCTTTTTCTTATTTTTACAGTCTTGATTATAGGATTTCATAGTGTATTGTAATTTTACTAAAAATAAATCTGCTATAGCAGAACTAAATCATCAATATTTTTTTTTTTTACACATTTTAGAAATGCGATGAATTTTTGAGACACAAGATAAAAATAATCTATAAAAAGAAAAAAATAATTAATAGAAATTCAAAACTAATACATCCATTGAACCACTCTTTCTATGATTATCTATTCACATCATAAACGAAGTTATTAGAAAGGTCGTGTTGTTATTTCTTGTCTTTTTGCATAAAAACATTAGTTAGATCAGTGGTCAGATGGCGCTGTCGCGCATGTTTGCAGGACATTTGTATTCCAATATTTATGAAGCCAAAGATATCAACCCCGGATAATTATTAAATAAAAGCAAATCAGCGGTCAGTGTTGATATATCATATCATGCTTAACTTTTTAAGAATACCTTTCTATACTTTTTTTAATATACGTATTAGGTGTATCAATGACAATGTTTTTTCTTAATGGTCCAAACTTGCCATTATTTACTTTGATTTAGTCACTCGCGTTTTCTCGACTTCTAAACATACTGAAATTACGAAGAATTCTTAGTATAAGTTTAATAACATTACAATATTTGTATTTCTATATTGTAGTAACTAGATTATTGGTAACTGTAGTAAAATTGCTACGAATATTTTGTAATATTCCTAAACATAGTTGAAATGAATTGTGTATGTGTAGTATAATTACAATAAAGTATACTGAAATTACTAAACATTTTCAGTATAATTTGTTTAACAAAATTACAATATTTGTATTGTAATATTACTAAACAGATTATAGGTAACACTTTAGTAAAATTACTACAAACGTTTTGTAATTTTCCCAAATTGAATTGGAATTAATTGTGTAGTAAATTTACAAAATTGGATTTTACTTTTACTGTATCGTGGTGCGTTAAAACTTCCAACAATTGTTTTGTAAAATTACCATAGAAATTTCTAACAATGTAGGTGTTTCTATTAAATGCACGGAATATTGTAATAGGGTTGATGACGACCCTCCTCCCACCCGTGGTTGCCTTCCCCTTGTCATTCTTATCGACGTTCAGTATTTTATTTATTTATTTTGCCTCAGACAGTAAAAGACACTGAAATAAACCATTAGACAAAAAGAACATTACCATTTTATGCTCATCGAAATTGTGTGATATCAGTCCTGACTCCAGCCTATCTGATGGGAGATGGTGTAATATTGAACGTCGATTAGAGTGATAAAAGGAAAACAGGCCCCGTCTGTCGTCATCAATCCTACCTCATTATTCCACGCATTTGAAATACATGTAATCAGCAAATTCCATATGTGTATAGTAAAAATCAGCAAATTGTATCGAAAAATGATTAACTTTTCGTTGTTATTTTAGGTCTATTCCTTCATGTGTTGAGTCTTGCAATTAATGTAAATTTTTATTTTCTCCTAACAATCTAGTCTTGATCCAAAAAATTTAAAATGCTGCCTCCAACTATTCACATGCATAATACAAGGGTTGTTCCAAAATGGTTGTAAATGTGACACCTACATAATAACACTCGTGCCGAAGTTCTCTGATGTCCTGATGTCGTAACATTAAAAATTAACCCCAGTATCACACATTGGCTCCCTCCCCTGCATCAGGCCCCTGAGACGAAGTTGTAGAAGCCATTAATTAGACGTTTCATCTAACTCAATTAAGCTGGGACTGTGTTTGTTTTACACGTATATACAAGAAAGTTATTTTGTTAATGTCAAGATTTACATTTATACGTCCGAGGTAAATTTGATAGTAAATATCTGCTCTCTGTCGTCTGACGAAAATCCTCTGATAGGATACCGTAGGATAAATTCTCTTTCAAACACGCAGAAAAGGTCCAACACCTACTAGATCGTTTATAAATTTGATTAAAACAGTATAGATGCAGTAAATAAAAATAATCAGATCACCATCATATTAAGAAGTTTCGTGTCGCAGAACTCTTTATAACAATACATTATGTGACGTAAGTATTACTTAAAATTATTAATCCCAATCTTTACTAACCCACTGTAATCAAATTACTATTCTCAATTACGAAATATTCTTTCTCTCTTTTGGTGGGAAAAAGTACTTTAAAATAGATGAAATAAAAATAATTTGCGAAGACGTTTCGAATTCAGTTTATCAATGCGTCTTTTACTTATTATTGAAATTAATTGCAAATACAAATACCACTAACGAAATTATTGAAGCAATTTCATATTTTAGTGGATCTGTGATTTTTCACCTCGAAATTTCCAAAAACCCTCCCTGATCGCTTCTAATTTTAGGATTTCAGACATTTTGAGTTGTTTAATAAAAAACAGAAATTGCTTTCGTAAAAAATCATTAACACAACATTTAAGGAAGTTAACATTAACTTTATTATTTCTTTACAAATTTTTAATAATTAATTCAAAAAGGTAAAATCTGTTGAAACGCATCTAAATAAGTACAGTCCTGTGGGATTATGAAGCAGATCACACTAATCTTAATTTCTAGACTACGACGTTTGTTTAGATTTTACACCAAAAGTCAAGAAAATTATCATTGCACTCACCTTATATCGGTATGTATTTACAAATGACTTGTCATGTAAAGCAGAGCTTAAAAACCTACCTTTTCATATATGTACATATGTTTATGTACCTGAATATATTGAAGACTAGGAATATTTCCAGTAAATACAGAAAATATAAGCACCTTTGTGTAGTTGTTATATTTATAGATAGTAGAGAAACCGTAAAATAGTGTTATATAAGTATAAAATTTATTTTGTACTTATTTAATTTGTAACTATTATGTTCTCGATATATCGTAGAAACATATTTTTAACGTACCCCAGCACTTCGCCCCTTTCCCCTTCCTCGTCTAGATTCTCCACGCACGAATCCGTCCTCTCCGTACAGCTAAAACAAAATAAAAAAATAAAATAAATAAAACCGGAAAAAATAAAAGAACTCAAAAAAAGAAAATAAAGCAAAGTACTACCCACCACCGAGGGAAAATGATAAGAACTACAGCTGAGAAATCTAAAACACAAATTTTTAAATGATGATAGAATATTTTTAATGTTAGTAAGAAAGCGGTTAGTAAAAATTAGTAAAAATACAGTGTCGTTTAATTAATAAGAAAATGTATCTATGTCAGAACTTGAATCAGTAACGTTAGGGTTGTGGGACAACAGTTTTTAAACAACGCACTTCAAAAATGATAAACATGCTTATAATGAAAACTATCTAAAGCAGTGTAATCATTGTACATTTTGCTATATTTACACTTTATTATTTTTTTTCAGGTTGTTCTGGGCAATCTTTTTGGAGATAAGGTAAGAATATTTAACACCTGTAAAACTGACACATTTTTAATTTTTTACATCAGCGAGATTTTATTTGACACCCCACACAATCACTTACAAAAAAAACCTTTTAACTTCCTTCGTGCACTTCAAAATAGAAATTCCAGTTAAGATCTTTATTCGACGATAATCAATTACTACCTGCTTATTAAAGTCTTTCCACATTTCAATAATTTGCATATACGTCAAGTAATGTTTTAAACAAAAATACTTCGAGGTAATTCGGCATAAGGGTTCCATTTTACACATTTGAATACGAAACACTAAAAAGAGGAAAATAGCTATGTTATAGAAAGAGAGCAAAATTCAATGCCTTTTTTATGGCTCTTGCTCCCAAGATGTTCAGGCAGAATATTTTAAATGTCTTTAAGTAAGTATATTCTTGGAGAAACATTTTAATATACTTTAAAAAAGAAAACATACAAACGTTTTTGCAGGTAATTTATTACTCGACAATTGTTTCGAACATAAACGGCGATTTTCAGGAGTACAGCAGGTTACTAACAAGATTAAATTGGAATTACAATGGTTTTTATACGTAAATATAGGGGTGGGGAATAGGTACAAATAGTGGATATTTAAAATTTAGATATGATCTATGGACTGTTATAAGTTAGAATTTCTTTCTGATTATATTATTAACTAGATTCTTTCATGTTTGAAAAGTATTTTTATTTCCAAATTTTCCAAAAGAGTAAGTTTTTTGCTTTTTGGTTGTGTGTGCAATAACTTAACGTTGTTTGTGTCCACATTATGATTATTGATGACACAATGATCGGCTAGGCCTGTAGAAACTTTTGGTTTTTTAATGTTATCTACATGTACTTACACTCAGTGAACGTCCAAATGGATGACCCTATATTTACGTATAAAAACCATTGTAAGTCCAATTTAATTTTAGTAACGTGTTGTACTCTTGAAAATGACCTTTTAGGTTCGAAACAATTGTCGAGTAATAAATTACTTGCAGAAACTTTTGTGTGTTTCCTTTTTTATAGTGTCTTTAAGTTGTTCAGTAGCCAATGTTTTTTAATTTTCAAACGATAAAGAATAAATTAATGCTTGTATCTATTTTAAAGGGTACACAATTTTAATTTTTTATCCCTAACAAGAGACAAAAATTTTTTATTATCCCGTCACAATAACTATGTAATAAAATAACGTTTCAAGTAAAAATAGGAACCTTGGGGCTCATTAGGTCCTATTACGAAAAAAAAAGGGTAACAAAATTACTTTATAATTGGAATTTTGTTTTTTGGTTTTGAAGCTTTTTAGATGTTCCGAAATTCTTGTATTGAAAGATCTACCTGTTTGTCCGATATAACATTTGTAACACAAACCTCTTCCTAACTTGTTATTTGTTCTAAATGCTATATTACTTTAAGTAGGTACAATATAAAACTATTGCAAAATTGTGAGATTTAATCAAAAAAAGATCAAACACTAGGTACTAGGTACTAGACTGTGAGCACTTGTTCTTATTTTTCTGTTCTATTAGTTTTACCTATTCAAAAATTCATTTACCTGTGCTTTAATATCTTACAAAAATGGAACCTCAAGTATATAGAAATTCTATAAATGAAAAAATGTACTTTTCTGCACCTTACATGCCATCCTTGATTAACTCTGTATTGGCGATATTTTTAGTTACAGAATGTTAAGTCGAAGTATATTGAAATCCCAGGATTTAAGAGTTTATCAGGGCGTTATTTATCCCGATTTTAAACATCTAGAATTCGATTCCTTTTTCTAGTCTATCCCTAGGTACTTTTTTACAATGAAATCTCCAAAAACTAATTTATAGAGTTGAACCCTATTTATTGTAACGTTAGTATGTAATAGTGATTCATTTGGTGGTTAATTCCTCACAGACCCATAAATATTTATTTCATAAAAATTTCTTCACCGTAGTTTTTCTTCAGCATCAGTGGCATAGAAAATAGCAGACGAATTCTTAATTTTTTGTGTATAATAAATAATAAAGAGAACTGAATCTTTCGTTAAGTACATACGCAGTTAGTTACGAACCTTTGTGCGAAACTTGTAATTTAGCACTATTGTATTTGCAGGAATTGCGTCGTGTAACGCACACAAACATACACGCAAGCGTACATACACATGTCATACATACATTTATTTATGTGTAAATGAGTTCATACACGTAAACCTTATGTAGTATAAACGTTTAAAACCTTCGTCTGTCAAATGCTCCACCATATCCGGTATAAAGACAGCCAGGTGTGCTTCGTAAGGGCTGTCCAAAGCCGAAACAGCTTTCGCCACATAAACTAGACCACACGTTCTATTATTTATTAAGGATAACCGTAATTTATTTTAAATTATTTTTTGTAGACCTCATTACATGACCAGAAGCAGAAACAATTGTAAACATTATTCTTAACTCATCAAAATAAAATAAAAGTACAAAGGTATCAGTTTATAGATTTGCTTATTAGGTATAGAAAATATTGAAACATCATGATACAAATAGTTCTCTGAATATAATTATGAAGTTTTGAAGGAATTATTTAAAAATATCATGCTTATTAATTACATTCCTATTTAGAACAATTCAAAGAAATATTTGATTTACGAATCATGAAAATACAACCCCAATAAATTCTTTTATTAAAAGATAAACGAGACTTTACAGGGATACGAAAAAAAATACGATAAAACGGAAAGCTTTTATGAAGTGCTCCGTCTTGCTTAAAACATTCTGAATTATCTTTTGCTCTTTCAAGAAATAAACATTTACTCAATCTTATATCATAAATACTTAAACTAGCTACGAAGAGGAAAAATAATTTTATTTTTCTTTATTTTATTTGTAAAAATATTTACAATATCTTTATCTTGGAAAAACGAATTCTGTGGAACATCCTACAAAGTTTTCCTTCTATACAGATAATGTTGATTTCCTCTTTGAGGAACTATTTCTACGTATTAGTCCATTTTCAGAAACAGTAAATTGTAAATAAATATTATTTGCTTCTTTACATACATTTCCTATCAGTGTCCTTTTCCTGATTAAGTCTTTTGCAAAATTTAGATTATGTATATAAAAGAAAACATAAAAATCGTATGCCACCGAAGGTGAAGGTACGAAATAAAGTCTGAATTTGGAACCTGAGACGTATGGGTTATGGATGCATATGGTGTGTATGTATATACATACATACATACATATGTGTATGTATGTATGTATATACATACATACATACATATGTGTATGTATCGTACATAGTACATGTTGGTGTGTGAATGTTGTTGGCTGGCCATCCCTGGTTCAAACACACGTGGTTGGTGTCTGCCGACAGCTGGTCCACGGCTAACCCAACACACCGTTACATCCATCGGTCTGAATCCAATAAGGATTTCTTCACTAAATTATTACAGTTTTACACATTGTAGATTGTCATAAAGTAAAAAAAAAAAGGTAAATTCAAGGTGATATCCTTGAACTCTTGCAAATAAAGCAATAAAAGTATTATGGTAGGTCTATGATATTATGGTAGGTAGATACGCAATTTTACTGAACGTTTGTACTGAAAAAAAAATGTAAAAGTATAAGAGAACGTTAAAAATCACGTCGTCAATAAAAAAAGGAATTTAGGATAACCTACCAAAGTACTCAAAGGAAAGTTAATATACAATCTTAAAATTTCCCTATGAGTAGGCATATGAAGGGGTGAACAATTTTCCATTAGGGATTGGAACTCTACACAAATATATTTTCAGGATTCAACTTTCTTGCTTACAACGAATCTTAAATTTTCTAAAGTTTTGTGCCTAACAATTATTTTAAATGTGTTGGGTACCTTCACCAAATTTTTTCAAAATAATTTTCGGACTCCTATTAACGATAGGTAATAATAGATACGATTCTGTTGAAAAATTGATAAAACAAATTAAATAAGAAAATCTCCCAAGTTCATTTCGTATTTAGTTTTTGGTATCCTTTTTAAATTCAATGTTACTTTAATAAATAAATACCTAATACAAAACTTTTGCTTTCTGCTATATTATAGACTAGCTATTCCCGCGACTTTGTCCGCGTGGAATAGTGACTTTCGGCAGCATTTAAAACTTTTTTCTTCTATATTCTTATTTTCTGGGCCGTAAGCCTTTTTGCCGACGTCATTACACAAAAACTTTCATTCCTTATTTTTGCTCCCTTTAGGGTAAAATTTTTACAAACTTTAAATGTATTTATATCTACTCAAGAGCCTAAAATATATATTTCAAGCCTCTAGCTTTATATCTACTTATCTATCTCTGCACCAAATTCTCATTTAAATCGGTTCAGTAGTTTGGGCGTAATTGCGTAACACACAGACAGACAGAGTTACTTTCGCGTTTATAATATTATAGATTAATATAGTTTAATTATAGTTTAAAATAGTTTATATAGCTTAGTATTCAACTACTTTTATTGATCCAAATAAACAAAACCTCTATAACTTTTTACACTTAATATTTTAATTTTCTTAACCGTAAGCTTTTTGGACGACGTCATTACACAAAAACTTTCATCGGCTAATTTTATCCCCTTTAGGGTAAAATTTTTACAAAAACATTGAATGTCGTATTTATTTATATCTAATCACAAGACTGAAATTAAGTTTCAAGCTTCTTTCGAACACTTTCCTATTTCAACTCCTTACAACCATTTTTTCGCATTAAAAAGTAGCCTATGTCTTTTCTCAGGCTCTAGACTATCTCTGTACCAAATTTAAATCATTTAAATCGGTTCAGTAAATTTTCGCATTTATAATATTCCGCGAATTCAAATTCATCGATTTTTTCATGGGAATAAGATATTTTCCCGCAGTAAAACGTAGCCTATGTGTTAATCCAGGATGTCAGCTAACTCCATACCAAATTTTATTAAAATCGCTCCAGCCGTTTAGACGTGAAGAAGTAACAAACATACACACTCACAAACTTTCGCCTTTATAATATTAGTGTGATAGATGTTAAGACTAAAATCAATTTCCTAAAAGTGAAACCCTTATAAAGCCCTCTTATCAGGACATTTTCTGAATTCCTTCTGAAGATATTACAAGGATAAGTTAAGTTATTTGCTAAAGTACTGGTTTACTATGTAGGTAGGATATACAGTATATTTCGTTTATAATGACGATGAAAGGACCATTAAATTCCGTCGCTATGTCCGGAAGTCGCTAGATATATATAAAAAGAAAGAGAGAAAGAATGAAAGAAGGAAATTAGGCAAGAAAAGTACCCAGTAACTGATTTTTAGATTTAACTTTACCAACCTTAATATTTATAAACAATAACTACAACTGTTGATTATCTGTGAATGTAAACAAAAGATAAAAAAGATTTGTGTTTAGACTTGGTCGCAATATGAGAGTAGGTATGAGATTTCTAGCATCTTGTAATTAATAGTTCAATAAAATTAGTCGCTACAACCGAAATCGACGTTACATCCGAAGTCGTTACATTACAGCTAAATTTTCTTCTTAAATTACTACTTAAATCCAAGGGACTTATGTGTTATGTCGTTATCACCAAAAGGTTACAACCGAAGTCGTTATAAATGAAATCCGCTGTATTTAGTTTTAAGGTCTATATAGTAACAAGTAATCATCTCACCATATTTTCCGAATTAAATAGTTGTTTTCAGAAAAATTGCACAAACTAAAATTGTGGGAAACGAGAAACTTTACAGGATAGCTACGGGAATACAAATAAATAAGTGTTGAGTAATTATCTAAAGGTTTCCAATAAAAGATAAATTAATATACACGTAAATGTATAAATAGTAAATATCGTAACGATAAAATTACAATAAATAATTTTTTTTTTATTTATGGCCAAAAGAGAACCAAAATATTACCATTCTTTTTATTTCCCTAATTGTTATTACTATTATTGTTTGGGTTTGAGCTTATTATTAAGACATCTGAAAACGTATAATTCTTTGGCTTTCCTCTTTCTCTTATCAGTTTCGCCTACGCTCTAACCCACGTATTCTAAAAATGAAGCATCTTTCGGGTTAGGTACTCAAATTACAATTAAAAACAATTTATGTAGATATTCCTGAATATTACAAAAACCGGTAAAATTATCTCACTGACGTTGAAAGGCACAAAACAGTTAGGTACGTATTCTTCCTAAACGATTACGACTAAAAAATAAAAATGTTCAATTTATTGGAATGATTTATTGATTAAATAAATTTATGTTAAACTTAAAATAACCCTCGCCAAGTTTCTTGTTTGTTTTTCTTTTATTTGCAGCTAAAAACCCCTCCTAAAGAATAATCACAAAATAACTAAAACATATCTACGTATGCACAATTTTGCCACAAAAAAAGAGACCTGTAATTATCATCAATTCTAAAAGTTTTTAATTAACAGGTGTCCAAGTGACGAATTTGACAAACATTCCTGAATCTGTTGAACCTCGACAATGGAAAGCGCAGAGACTTAACTCCGCCCATTGTTAACCAAGCACTCATGCATAAACTCCGCCTCTTGCTGTTCTCGCGCATTTCAAGGTTCATAAGGTTTTGACGTATCTACTCCTAGTTCCTGTGTTTTGTGATTGGATTATTAGAGTTAGTGACATAGAGTTCATTCAAAATTTGTACTGAATAACTGAATATCAAATAAGGTATGAAATCATCTCACTTTTTTTACCATGAATCTCGGTTTCCCGGTAAAATCTCCGATCAGCTGTTTGACTTCCGTAATCGACACGATGCCATTATAAGTTTGTTGTAGGTATGTATAAAAGTAAAAGAGCGGTTTTATGTACGCATATTTCGGGTGTTTGAATCGTATCACGCGAGAAAACACGCCCACTATACCGTCTCGCCGTTGTTGTCACTGAACGCATTTGTGTTTTTGTTAGTAAACTGTCCGAACCCTCATCAAACATGCCCGAGTTGAGGAAGGAAGGGGTCGTGATCCGCATTTAGCCTGACAGAAGCTAAGAATAACCATGCAAGGACGTCCGCACGTCCGTCCGTCGACGTCGTTTGTTGTAGTAGTAGTAGTAGACGGTCCATCGCCAACGCGCCGCCAGCTAACCCAAATAATAAGCTGTTCGCATGGACCTTCCGGGCACTCCTTGAAGGATAACGCCCTCAACGACTGTGAGTGACCAGGCCGCGTTTCGGACGCATACCTACACACCACCCTTTGCAAATTTTCACACGACCTTTTAAATCCGACACTACGCAGAGTTATACCAACTTTGTTAGGAAGTCAGAATATTATGATTTTCTCACATGAAAGCGGGATCATGGTTGTTTTTTTTTCAATATTTTAAAGATTCGGTTGATTCAAATTATCTTTAGTAGTACTGTGGAACTAAATTAAGAAAGAACACACATTGCCCGAAATTCCCTCTCCCTAGCTGAGGATGACATCATGGGTATCGAAACGCCTATAGATAATTAAAAGTTTTTATGGAATTTCGAGTATTCAGTATTCTTTACACTCGGTTGTTTTCAGATAAATTTACCGACACAAACTAATAATCCTTTCGTAAACTATGATCCTTCTTCATATTGGTCACCATTTTTGAACGTGAAACTGGAATGTTTTGCGGGAATACGTCTGTTGATGTTATCCTATTTGTTCAACTGATTGAAGTTCAAACTTAAATTCGCGATAATCCCAAAAAAAACTGGGAAGTGAGGGCATCCCATACCTATGTAGAGGTTCAACAACAAAAATTAAAAGAATTAAATTAATTCTATTTTAAATAACTCAATTAGTTTTTGTCGATAAAATTCTCTCCAACCTAACCATTTAGATTAAAATTTTTAACACTTGAACTTAAACGAACCCATAAAATGCACATTAATTACATAAACTCAGTATAGGGAGACGGGGTCTAACAAAATCTCATAAGTTTCACATAAAATGAGAGAGTCATTAAAAATCTTATGTCAAATAACTTCTTAATTCAATTTTATATCTCTTTTAGATATGTAGTTAGAATAAATCCTACGTGAGATCTAAATTGAAAAAAAAAACACTTCACGTAATCAATATATTGGAATGGAATATATTATTACTTATTTGGTTTATTTTAATCTTTAAAACCTCAATAATGAAGTTCATATAACTAAACAATATGTAAAACCTTTAATTGTGTTCACTTTTTCTTAACACATTAGTTTCTCAAGAGGAAGTTTAAAGATTCTTCAGGATGTTGTAATAACTGACTAGGTACATACTAGAAAATTAATGTGTATTGGTGAATGAAGGGTAGGTACACAAAAATTCTAGAATTTTTAAAAATTATCTAATGAAACATCTCCAATTTTTAGTCTAAAAAAATTTGGATATAAGTCTATTCCAAACTTTGTGAAAAATGCTTTAGAATATTCCAAGCTCCACTAATTTTCTATGTTTCCAAATTCTTGTCAGTTTTCTCCAATCTGATTAGAATTACATTAGAACCAATATTTAATAAATGTAGAAATAAAGCCAGAAAGCGATACAAATATTAGGTCAGTAAAATACTGCTAATTAAAAAAAAATATGTGAGCCGTCACGGGACACCTGGCAGAAGTGAAACATCGAGTTTGCACAAGTAATATGCATGAAAGACAATATTACGACAGGAACTAAATATGACATAATGAAAAAATCAAATATTAAGAATTTTTTCCATAAACTGATGACTATTTATTTAATAAACATTAATTTTTATTAAATACAAAAATTAAAAATTCAAAAATTGATTTTAAGCTGCGACAACTCAATTCTTTTAATCAGTGACTTCAGTAATAGTTACATTCGATGTTACCTCTGACAGCATTACTGTGATAATTGGTCGAGGATAACTGAAGTATGTTACAAAAGTATTGGACATAACATTATCAAGACATATAATAAATACAGTATCTATTGTTGTTGCAAATCTTGGATTCTTGTTAATTTGCAATTGAAATTCTTTTTGGAGGAACGTAATTAATGGCATTGATTCATCTTTTGCAAAATTTACATTGAAATCTCCAGCTAAAATCAATGGTAGTTTATCTTTATTGGTTTTAAAAATTATTAAACCTCTGTGACCGTACGGAAATAATTTCTCATGTAAAAATTAAATATCATTAATTTTTTTATTAGGTGAAATGTACACAACAATCATAATCAATTCACTTTTGACTTCTAGTTTAGTAAATAGTAAAAAGACACCGTAGAACCGAGTGGGAAGAGAATCGCACAGACGCCTACGCATGGCGAGAGTCGCCACGGCATGCAAACGCCACGCCAACAATCCGGTTTACCCGCGGCTATAGATGTTTCACATCAAAAAGCATAAAAACCAACTTTCATCTTCTGCTCATATCTAATAGATACCTAATTAAAATGTTTATTATACTATTCGGGAAATTCCCCTGCTGTTCAAATTTTCCACGTTTTCCCTCAAAAACCTAATATTCAGTTGCACATCGATGTTTCGGGTGCGAAACAGTGCGTTCCGTTCTTGGTCATATCATCCAACTGGACTAAGTAGCGTCGCGACGACGTAAGCGTCGTCGCCGACGTCGTCTGGCGTCTGTCTAGCCGACTAACGACCGCCTGCCGCTGACCATCGCATCGGTACACGCTTTGGCGCCCTTACCTCGCACAACGAGTTGCGGTAACAACATCACCACCAACCCCACCTACACCCCTCCGCATTCTATTTCATTCCACCCTTCACGTCGCTAATGGATCACTGTCACCTCAAACCCGTAGCCCCCCCGTGTTTATCATGTTTTCGTCGTTTTAGTCGATATCTGGTGTTGGCCAATGTTTACCTCATCCTTCCTGTCGGGCAATTTGTAGATATATATGGTGAACAAAAGATCAAAGTTATTTTTTTTTTGTTAAAGAAATCTGCATTGCAGACGATAACAGCAGTTTGTAAAACAAAAACTTGAAAGAAATTTATTTGGCGCATTCCAAATTTTATGTGCATTATGCATGTTATCACCCTTTTACTTTCTACTGAGCTTTTCTGTATTTTTACTTGGTAATATTTAATAATAATTTAAAAAAATGTAAAAATTAAATTAACATTAAAGCGAGAGGGTTTTCCAATATTTTTAGGGAAAGACATCCTTATTTACATACATATTGTTTCCCTAGTACATTCATCCCCTTAAAATAAAATAGTTATTAAATAAGAAGTCATTTTTTTATTGTCCACTTTGCTGTCGAACAGGTGCCAAATCACGTCAAACCCCTACTGGAAAGATTGTCCCCTCGAAAAAGCGCCCTTCGCCGCAAATTTCAGTTGGTTACCCCATTCAAAACAAATAAACCTTTGACCTTGCCATTAGCCTAGCGGTGTTCTTACCTCCTTGCATAAATAGCGGCAGTGATGGTTAGAAAATCCCCTTCTGATATACCACAAGGGGGATTCCCCGTTTTCAAAGTCAGTAGGGCGCTAAATATCCGCCAAGTTTTACCCCCTTCTTATACGCAATCCACCTGCGATACGTCTACACTCACCACATGCACCCGTGGGTATTACATAATAAGATAACGGCTGAGGTTTCAGATGCTTTAGGGAACGCATTCAGTGGAAACTAATGAATGTAATTAATTACAAATTCCTCCAGAAGAGGAAAAATAATTTAATTACAGATACAAAAAATAAACAGAGTTACCGGAAAATTATTTAGCGTCTGCTTTTGTTTATGCAACAATGATCACAACTATTACATCAATATCGCCAAGAATTTAATTTTTATTTTATTGACAGTCTTTTCTTATTTCTTTGCTTTGGAAGTTTCCAAAATCAAAACTATAAAACTAAGAATTTTTATAAAAATCAAAGTCACTAAATTGAATAATGTGCAAGACTGTTTTTCTGGGTTGATAACGTGGTCTTGGAATCTTATTTCACCATAAGAGGTCCCTTTTGGAGTTATCTTTTCAACGTTTTGCCAGACAGTGACAGGCGTCCTTAGGGATTCCTGCAAAGCCTAACACGTTGTTGCAATCATTCCATTAATAATCGGACTTAACTAGAGCTCTAGTGATGACCACCCGACCACCAAAAACATTTTTCGTTAATTTGAAGATAGAAACTGCTCTTCTGCTCCTAAAGGGCTAGAATAACGATACTTCCTTTTATGACCAAATGAAGACAACAAAACGGAGTCTTTGATGCATATTTTTTATATCTAATATATTAAAATTAATACCAAATATTGTTAAGATAATTATCGTGAGATATATTTCTCCCCTTTATTAAAATCCTCTTAGTAAGCTGCCTACATAAATTTTTGCTGCATAACTTTTTTTGATATTTATTATTAATATTACTGAATAGTCTGCGTTTAAAATAGTCTTACTTTCACCCTATATTGTTCATTGTGAGACGTATTTCATCCCCTTTATTAAAATCCTCTTAGTAAGTCGCCTACATAAATGTTTTCCTTTTCTCAAGTTAAACCCTCATCCCATTCGTTTTATATTTGCCGAAAATAAATCCTTTTGAAAGAAATGTGTGAAATAGCCAGCGCCGGTATACACACCCCTTCTTGTGATTGACATCAGGAGGCAGCCACCTGTGTTTCAAACAATATTGTCGCGTGCCAACTGGATGGATGGCTGGATGTGTATCCGTACGTGTACGTTTGTGGGTGGGTGGCTTTCGGAGAGGTTAGGGTAGGTCTTTTACATTACAAGAAGCACCCCTACATTTTCCTATCGACATCTTTGTCAATTGTCAAAGATAAAAGGGTATGATGAACGAGAGAACCAGAGAACGGTAATTACCCTTTCATCATAAAATCGTACCGCTTTTGCCAATTTGTTAACGCTTACTTAAACAAAATAAAACGGAGCTGATTGCTGAGTTACAAATGTAATTCTTTAAACGGCTTTCCTTTGAGTACGTTTAATAGTAGGTACTTAATAACTTTATGGAAAACTGACTTTTTAATGCAATAATAAAATGTAATCCTTAAATGTTTGTATTTCTTTTTCATATTTTTATTTTATAATAGTATTGTAAATATGTATTTTAAGAAACTGCCCTCAGCGAGCGTCATTAACATCCTTCCGATGCTATTGTTATCTGGGCAAGCAAAGGAATTTTATTGCTTATGGTTAGTTCAATAAACTTAATTACTATCTGATATTCCCATGGTGGCGATTAATAAATTTGCAACAACAACTATAACGTAAAAGTAAAGTATTTAGAAATTGAAGACCACTTATCCAAAATTATACAAACTGTTAGTTATTCCTGTAACTACCCACTAAATTAAACATAACCAGTGAGTTGCCTTTTTCAAAAACCCTTTTAAAGATTCAAGATTACCTAAAGTTAGGCCTTCTGCAAGAATTTATTAATTTTGTCTTATTAATCTAACAAATCAAGACGATCTCGAGAGCAAGAGGCTTACAAAAGACACAACACAATATCAAGATGAACAAGTCGAATTTTTTTTTCTCTTCTGGACTGCTTCTTGTTCAAAATCTTGGGTATATTTCGTTTGATGACTATTTAAATAAATATTTTATCAACGGTTTGCTGAGAAAATTTTTTGAATATAGGAAAAAGCCCAAACAAGTAGATTTTCACAATTTTTTTATTCTACATGTAACATGTTTCGCCAAACATTGGTTTCTTCAGTAGTAAATACAAAATAAAAAAATTATGAAAAAAAATCTATTTGTTGGTGTTTTTCCTACATTATCTATGGATTATATTAAGTTAAAGTTGAAACTATTCAATTTATTGCTCTTATGTGAGTAAAGTTTTATTTTTGAAGATTGAAGTTGGATGTAATTTGGAAAACAGAAAACCAAAATTATTAAAAGCAAATGGTATAGGCTTTAATTTCTGATAACTGCTTATTTTAAATAAATTAAATTAAAATTAATTGTTAAACACAACACCAACAGAATTATTAATTACACAATTTTGTTGTGAAAAATACACAATATTGTTTTGTTACAAAGTGGCTTCTCCAGGAATAACAATACTTAGGCTTCTGAGGATATTTCTGTATATTTTAATATTAAGTGCATTTAAAATATTGATACGCAACATAATACTTCATACGTACGAGGGTGGAGCGAAAAGTTTCCGGCCTGACCAAGAAAAACAATGTCTTTAAATTTTTTTTGCTTTATTTTTCAACATAATCTCCATATATTCAAAGTAGAGAAGGGAAGACTGAAATAAACTAGGACAATGTTAGTCACTTATTACACAAAAAAAAAGGAAGACCCATCGCATGTTGTTTCTAAAACCGTGAGAATTTATTTATAGAACCGTCTCTGGCTTCGACTAATCAAACTAAATTTTAGCAAGGACTAGAAAAATAATAATAAAAAGATAGTAAATAATAGTTGAGTGGTTAATTGTGTAGATACTTCTTTGTTTTTAGTTGCTAAAATCAATCGTACATAAATGAGCAACAAAAAAATTAGAATTTTTATTGCAAATTAATGGGTTTTTGTACGAAAAATGTCATCGTCAGTGTTTTAAGTCTAAAAATTTTAAATAATTCACAAAGATATACTTTAATCGAAATAAAAAAAATTTCTGATCATTAATTTTTCAATCCCTTCAACTACTACAAAGGCAATTCCTAAAAATGTTGTAGGGTGAAACGACTGTGTAAATTTTTAATAATAAAAAGTGGAGAAATTATTAGATATTTATTATTTGTTAAATATGATTTTCCAACAATGCTTAAAAGCTTTAGCTGATTCCTGTTGAAAAAGCTGCAATTATTTTGTTTCCAAAAATTTTACTCCAAAATTACTTGTCCTTAGAAGAACGAACGATGTAGGTACGTTTTGGAAAAAGCTCACATTTTTTGCTCTAATTTAATTTATATGTGCAATGTTGATTGATATTTTCTCTATGTACTATTAACAACGACATTTAAATACTTTTATGGATATGTTCAAAAATTCAGTTCCTTTTTATTATAAAATGTAAACAATTTGACTGTTATATTATAATTCAATGAATTTGTCATTAGAAATACTTTAGATATATCTTTATCTATTTAGTCGTGGAGGTATTCATTGTCATTGAACTTGAAAATCTCCTTGCAATATTTCTCTTGTGTAAGGAGTGACACAAATCTGCCGACCTTATGTCGTGCAAGGAAAAGCAAGGTCCCCCGTCAAGATCGAGAGGGTTTCCCTTACAGGCCGGCTATATGGTACAAGTAGGAGAAGGCGGCATGTGCGGGCAGACGAGAGCAAAATAGCCACTGTTTAGCCTCGTTTTTCACCCCTTCTTGATGTCTGACCACCTGCGTCGTTGACGACGATCCCTTGATATGGTGGTCGCGTGCCATCGTCGCCTTTTACACATTCTCTTTCTCTTCACACCACCCACTTCTATTTTATTACTACCACACTATGCCAGGCCGTTCTTTCCTTTTCCAAACCGAGTTGAGCGTGGAAGAAGGCGGCGGGAGATTATTAGGGTAGGTCTGAAGAAGACCCCTTCGTGCAGCAGGGTCCCGTAGCGCCGTTCAGGTGATTTCAGTTGTGAATGGCCGGGCACTTTCTGTTTATCGCCCTGATTATAAGTGCTAAAGGGCTTTCCTTCCCCACGGTTTTGCAATCACACAGGTGTGAACCAACAACTCAAAAAACATCCACGTACAATGCACTTCAAACATCAGATTTTGTTTTATTTTTCACAAAATTTGTCTACAAATATTTCTTTTTATTACTTAGTAAATGTCCATTGTTTTATTATAAGTAGATTTCTTAGCAAAAATTAAGACAAAGAAAACAAATCTTAAACCCTTAAAATAAAAATTATAAATAAGTCAACCATTAGATATATATTTTCCTAAAAGGAGCTCACATACGTAATAGGTAGTTACAAAATTAATAGATTTATTTTTGGATATTTAATCAATTAAATTGGGAAGACAGGAAGAATGATAATATAAGCCAATAAGATATTTTTGAATTAAAGTTAATTGCTGACAGTTTATTGTCATACTCTTCTTAGAAGAATAAACGCATATTTATCGTTTGGGATACTAAGTTATAGTTAAAAAAGTGTGTTTGTTCACCCCTGGTGAGCCTTATAAATTTCCTTCGTCGTTGGGCTCAGACAGTTATCCGTCAACGTCGAAACGATACACCAAAATCCCGGCATTCGCTTCCGGGTAAAAAGAGAGGGTCGTTTTCACGTCGCTGGTGGTGGTGGTGTTAAGGTGGGTTGTTGCCCTCCAAAGGCGAGCCTGTTTCGAATTATGTTAATGCAAAAAAAATTCATGCTCCACGTGCTTCCGATATTTTTTATCAGGTAACCAAGCACAGATTTCAGACTTCTTTCAAGAGATCCAAATGTAGTTAAAATTAATTAAAAATCAGACATCAAAATCGTTTTAAAATTATTACATCAACGAAATTTTACACTGATTGTGAGAAAAACCCAATATCAAAATGAAAAATAGTAAGGGGGATGTATGTATTTTTTTTTGTGTTATTCATTATGGTTTATAAACAGAAAGGGATCTGGGGAATTTATTTTAATTTTCTTGAACTAAGTTTTAGTTATCGTTTACAGCAGGAGCATTACCTAAATACTTTTTCTGGTGTAGGGGCTGTAGATATATAATATAAAGAATAATGAGGATAAAGTGTAATTAGATGAAACGTTGAGTATTTTTGTTATGTTGTGAACTGAGACATTAAATTTGTGTACGTGATTAACAAATTGAGGAAAAAATAAGTTTAATGTACCTTTTTAAGGTTTATTAAACCTTCAACAATGACAATGATGTAGTTAATTAGAGAAAAGTAATTTTTGAATAAACGCCAATTGATTCGCAGCAGCCATTTTTAAATCTAGAGCATTATATAATTTAACGATGAGAATACTTTTACAAAGGAAGTACTCAGTCGGATGCAAGTTCAACTCTGTTTAGATTTAACAATCTATTTCCTAAATTAAGCTTGGCTACTTTACTAAGTAGACTGTTTGTCACCATTCAGATTAATAAATAAATTCGCTAAAACAATTCTCTGATGTTTCTTTCCACGACCCAAGTAACTTTCGTCCGCAGGACTGAAATATTCACTTTATTTTTCTTTTTTTAATTCAACGCTGTCACCATCCCCATGCAAACGTCTTAACTACGTGCCAAATACATTTCTAAAATTTATTTATCTTGATCCCAGAATTGAGTAAAATAATTGCTTTTTAGATATATAAAAAAAATGAGGAAACATTCGATGAAGGGATAAGAATTTTTTTAAATCTATATTAGAAAAACAGTTGAAAATTACCACCCCTATTCGAATAGCACCATGGTCAATAAAACACTTTAAGTATGCATTTTTAAAATTTACTGGATATAAAGAGTTTTCAACCCATAATGCGGTAAAATAATAATTGGTAATTTCAAAGGAAGCTTAATTGGTAAAACCAATATGGAAAAAAGGGATGTAATGATTGATTGGGACAATTTTACTTCAAGCACTTATTTCAGTATTACATAGTAAAATTGCTGATTATATTAATACACAGAGAAAACAATCATGAAGATATTGCTAGAACTCTAGCAAACATGACTAAAAAATCTGTCAATTATATGGACGACCAGACGCTCAAGGAGATTTTACTAGAAATGTCGTAGTCAATCTACGTTCGGTGTTGAGACTGAATTCTACTAAAATTGACTTGATTAGAAAACATTTTTTACAGTTCTTATGACTAATTTTACTAAACTATTCTCATTTTAGTATTTTTTTCATTACGACACGATAAAATAATCGAGAGGTAGAGAAAAAAAGTCTAGACTTATTTAGCTTGATTATTGTAATACTAATTATATTATTAGAAAGAATGAAAAATTGTTTTATACCACCGAGTACATTTTATGAGAATTCTAGTATTATTTACTAGAAAAATTTTGCTTGACTCATCAAGTAATAAAATCATGATTATTTTTCTCCGTGTAAATTGTAAATCATTTTGATAAGATTTTTTACCTACTTTCTATTTAGTCACTATATAACACAGTTATACTGGTAGCTGGTTATTTCTTGTAATAAATGTAGTAATCACGTCATTGTTAGCCATCATATGATTTTGTTTACTCTGTTGTTTAATGTCTCATAATTCCCAAGTACCTACCATCACTTGCCTCTTTGATGGCAACTTTAAAGTATCAACTCATCTATTAGGTATCCTAATACATAGTCAAATCATTATCGTATTTCTGATAAAAATAAGGCTATCTTATGTAATATTCGATAAAATAGTCATGTATCGTATCGTTTTACTTTATGACTCATTAAGTAAGTTATGTGTCACCCCTATTCTATATACATTATAATTAAGCTAATGAAATAAACACAATAATAAAAAAAAAAAATAGAGACGTTTTAGTCTATTATCCATATAATATATCTTATTGGTGTGTGTAGGTATTATGTGTTTGTATAGGTAGGTACTTATGTCTTTATTTCTTTATGTCCGTAGGTATATTACAATGGAGTCCATTCTTGTGAACTTTCAAGCAAGTCCAGAAGGCTTCCTATTAAGGTAATTGATTTCCTAACTTAATGCTCAACTCAAATAATGTAGATGTAGATGACAAGGGGCAGGGAACGCAAAGGACCGTCTTTCTTGAAGGTCAAAAGGGTTCATGTTTACTTTCCATTTAATCATTGAACGTATACGTTTGTATATGTGCGTCATTTTATACATAATAAGTACATACAGTTGCTACTACTGTTTCTAAATTAAAAGATCAAATTTAATGGTTGAAAGAACCATTCCAAGATGGAATCCTCTAACAATTCAAATAAAATTAAAATGTGACTCATATTCTTAACGGTAGGAATTCTACAATTTTGTAGTAAAAATGGACAACAGAAAACAATATAAAGAAAGATTAGTTGTATCTAATAAAGCAAAGTCATTGGAGAGTAAAAGTTTAATAACTAATTTAATAAAATAACTTTCCCTTGTAATAAATTGGTAAAACATAATTGTAACAAGATTCAAACAAAATTTGACGATTAAAAAAATTTTCAATTAAATCTTATTGATAAAATATACAGGCGTATTCTAAATTTTATATAATAAAGTGTTTACCCTTTAATATCCTCAATTTTTTATAAATTATCAAATTATAAATTTATTATTTTTCTTTTTAAGATATTTTAAGTCGCATTAACAGCTAAGGTCATGAGCGACTTAACATGATTACATATTGTTATAATTTATCATATAATTGGGTTTCTTGTTAAAAATTATATATACATTTTTGTATAGTCCTGGGTTATTTAGATTTTCATTAAATGACATAGAGAGATTGAATTTCCTTCTTTGATTACTCAATCCTGAGCAGTTTTTGATTATGTGTTCTACTGATTGGAGAGTATCGGTGTTGCATTTTGTGCATAGTGGGGGCAGCTCGTTCTTCATTAAATGAACATGAGTTAAATTGGTATGGCCAATCCTCAGTCTTTGAATAATTACTTCTTCATTACGTTTGAGATCAGTGGCAGAGAATTTCTTGAAGATATCGTCTCTGACTTGTCGTAACTTTTTTGGCGGATTTTTGTACCAATCACTATTCCATGTTCTAATGATGAGATTCTTAATGTCTCTTTTGGCTTCTGATTTGGTTAGGGGGAATATTTCGGTAGTTATTAGATCTGTAGCACCTTTTTTTGCTAGTTCATCTGCTTTATCGTTTCCGCGAATACCAGTATGGGATGGAATCCAAGCTAATATGATTTCTTTACCTAGATCTTCAGCTTTTAACAGTGCATGTGTGATGTTTTTTATTTGTTGATTTGAATTTATAGGGTTCTGGAGAGCTTTTAGTACGCTTAGTGAGTCGGTTAAAGTTAAGGAAGATTCTACTTTTTCAGTTTTTATTAATTCTATAGCCTTTTCTATGGCATAAGCTTCACATGAAAATATTGAGCACTCAGTTGGTAATTTGAAGTATTTTTTAATTTCTCCCATTACTATAGCACAACCTGTTCCCTCCTCAGTTTTGGAGCCATCAGTGAAGATGTTTCTGGATCGTTGACACTGGTCACTAAATTCTAGAAAAAAATCTTTCGCTATAGACACTGTAAATGGGTCGTTTTTTGATATATCTTGAGTTAATTTAAGGTTCATTTTTATCGGTCCATGGTGGTATGGGATCGAAAATGACTACCCTGAAATTGCCTTTTGCTCCTTTCCTAATACGCATAGATTCAAGGATTTTGATGTGTTTGGCAATCAAGTTACTTTTTTAGTTTAAGTAAGTACATGTTATAAATAAAAGAAAATTAACAGTTAGTAGAATAAATTTATTGTATTTGGGATAAGTGAAGATTATAAAAAACATTCGTTTAAAAAATCTAACTGTATTCAATGCTTTTTCGAATATGTAGGTATATCCCTCGAGCATAAATAAATTAAATTATTTTTTCCCCCGGCAAGTATAAAAGACGACCCCTTCTAATATTATAAAATTTTTGATTTTCATCTTTAGCCAAAAAGTTAGACATTACTTATGAATTTTAGGTCGTTTAGATTTCCGAAGTCTCTCTTTGAACAATTACCATAAGGTAACTATTCAATATGTATACAATAACTTAGATATGTGTTCTTCAGGCATAGATAAATGAAATTGTTTTTGCCCCCTATTAACATATTTGGTGATCCTTCTATTATAAAATTAAAAAACTATTTTTAAGATTTAAGTGTGTATTACATATAACATATGACATTTAAGTTGTAGCAGGGTTTCTTATTGCCCTCATGATAAAAAAAACCGTAACGAGGTGATTAATTTACTACTGTAACTTTTAATAAATCTACTAAACTGAACCGAAGTAGATGTGTATGATCATTAGGAATAGCTTTGCTATAGGTGCTGCTATTGTAGGTACCTACTAAGTAACGATTCACATCCAAATATAGAAATACTTGCTTTGATCCACAAATCTCCAGTTTTCATAAACAATCTGGAATAATTTTGAAACAATTATTTTTTATGTCATTATACTTTTTCTATTTATTATACACGACATGATGGACGTCAAGTGTTTTACAAAAGTAAAACAATTTAGGATTAAAAAAATAAAAAAATAAAGAAAATTAGCAAATAGCACGTACAAGCGAATTAAAATAAGGCTTTAAAGTAACGCAAAGCCATGTCAGAAGTAGAAAATCTTTATGCCAGAATTATTTTTATCAATTCCATGAAAATTATTTTAGCGCATAGTGCAGTCGTCTTGAGCCCAAAGATAATTTTTTAAGACTCCTTACTAATCTTCCTGACCCAATCTTGTCATTTTCCGAAAACTAAAATTAAAATCGCTAATTGTAAGCCAATTCTGTCCCTTTTTACTTATATGTCCGCTTCTAATAATAATTATAATCAGACGACGTCCCAGAATCCTATCCTATCTATCCTTTACTCCATAGCGCCTTAAGTTATCCTAATAGTCCTGTTACCTCCTCATTTATAATTCTTTTCTCTAAAAAATTTTAGTCCTCCTCCTATAACGTCAGTGGAAGTTTATGCCGAAAATTATTTAAAAATTAAAAAAGAAATACTAAGAGAACTTCTAAGAATGTTCAAATACAGATAATCCCATTGTTAGAGCAATTTTATTCAAACTTTAGGGATAAATGAAACAATGATCCGCACAGTCAAATCATCAAATGCTTAAAAAATTATGTACACTGTATTAACCCTTAAATTGCGAGTCATTTTCAAGAGAAGAAATGAAAATGTTTCACAATGGATGTAGTTTTCATTGTGCCAAACGTATTTTTCACTAAGGTACTAGTTTAAAACACATAATATAGCTGACGAAAAGTCTTTCATCAATCTTTGGTACAGTAATCTCATAATCTTGTGAACTTTATCCATTAGGATGTACAGAGACATAACGAAGTTCCTCTCTCGCTGTCCTCACTAATTTCGCTGCTCATAAGATTTTGAAATACCTCTACATAATACACGTAATGTAAACTGCTTCAGGTAACAAATAAATCCAGTGTAATAGATATGTGTTACTGGGGTAGTTACACTATGAAAAAAAACACAAAAACAACTGAAGCGTCCACATTGATTGTCGCCATTATCTGTTTCGTACGCGAACGAATAATGTGCATCAAAGGTGCCATAAAACACGATTACGTTTAGGTTTCCAAAGGGCTCTCTCTATACGACGCAAATATTATTTACATGCGTAGATTACGTATGTCGGTATAACAAAATGCTAACGCATTAATGCGTGAACAGAGAAGTGCACAATCTGTTCAGTGTTAACGTTGTGTATTTAATGACATCAGTATAAACTTGCACTCACTTACTTAGCGTTAATAATTACCTGCACAAAACCTACTTTATATCGAAACTATATTTTTAGAACAGAAATTATACCTACCTACTTTATTAAGCTTCGTTTAAATAAAAAAAAAATAAATAAAACAAAATAGACCAAAATCGTCTAGGTACGTGTAGAGGTTTACGTTTGCGGAGGAGTATAGTCGTAAGTATAGAAATTTTTTGAGAATTTACAATTTTCCCCGTGATTTATGATGGCATCCCTAGGCCAGTAAATTAATTTTTAAAGTTTAAATCAAGACAATTCAATCAATAATTCTAAAATTAATTACAAAGTTTCCACAGATGGTCAATTTTTTTTATAATTAATAAAGAAGAAAAAAATTGCTTTTAAATGTTTCAAAGTTTAATCAGATTCACTCTATATATGTTTCGGGTGGTTAGGCCTTTTTCAAGAGTAATGTATTATTATTATAATTATTACTACAGTTTTTTTTAATAAAATAATAGTTCCACATTTTTTTATTCCTTTCTTGGCTCAATTCCCACACAAATTTCAAAACGAATATTATTTTTCGGTACAAAAACTACGAAATTGGTTGCTACGTATCTTACTGTCAAGATAATGACCCAGAAAATAATTGTACATACAACCACGAATCTGATTTTGGGATTTTAACATTGATAGGAAAGTTTTTCTAGGTGTTATTTGATGTTTTTGTCCCTAAAGTGTGTACAGGTGCCAAGAAAGGTCATTTATCTTCAGGATATAGTGGATATCTAAGACGTAATCTAAATGCAAATTAGTCGAACAAAATCCAATTTCGCCTCCTGGAATTCCTTGTATCTAACTTTATTAGAGTTGCCTACTTTCTTACTAAATGTAGGTGTCATTAAAAATAATGAACTATCACAAAATATGTATTAAGTACATAATCAATATTCAAATTAATTGCAATAATTTATGTATAATAAGTCGGGTTGCGTAGCAGAATGTAGAAAGATACTTTTATAATTTCCTAAAAAACTTCCAATTCCGAAATTTTGTTGAATAATTATGTTGGAGTAGTATTTTACAATGTGGGACCTACAAGGGGGCGGTTTAACATTCAAGGGAGGTGATCTGACACAAAAATTGGGCGAAACCTTCATCGAAAGGGCTTCAAGCACTCGCTTAATGTGCTTTGATCCTTAAAGTCCCAATTACATTTTAGAACTAAGGGCTTGAATGACATTAAAAGGGCTTCAAACACATCAAAAGACTTTTTGCTTGTGATGCTGTGCTTTTCATTTTGGTGAGGCTTCAAGCTCATTAAAATTATAAACACTTTAATAAGACTTCGAACATTTCGAAAGGGCTTTAAGTAGTTTAAAAATGATGGAAGGCATTTTTTGAAATACAAATTACTAGGCATTTTTATAAAGCAAATTGATTATCAATCCCCAAATACTTGTTCACGAAAAGGCTCGAAATACAACGCTTCAAGGCTCTGAAAGGACTTAAAGCACTTTTTTTAACACAAAGTACGTTAAGAGTTTAATTATAAAAATTTTCGAACTTATAGCAAGTGTTTTATTTATTGTTTCAAATTTACAAAGCACTAAAACTATGTTCTTGAAGTTCTTTTCCCACTAGAGGGACACAAGAATTTTAAAAATGTCAAAAGCTTAAAAAATTTAGTTTTCGAAAATTTTAATATTTTCTGTAACGCATTGCTTCCTATTTAATGCAAAATTATATACCTGTGGTATATTCTACTTTGTATATGTGAAAATTCTTCATTTTTGTTTATCAACTTAATTCATACAGTTCTTTTAAATAAATTCTAGAAGAATCAGATAGCGGCAAATTGTTTTTTTCCGTTCATCTCTGATTTCATTATTATTTACGTATCTACGGAAGAACAAATAATAGAGGTTGGTGTGTAACGTTGATCTCGAGTTCCAGTTTTCGATTTCAGGTCGTACATATTATCGTAGTAGGCGTTCGTTTGTCGGTCATAGGTGACCGGAAGCGATCGACGACATATGCGGCTGCATCCGCCCGTTGTGTTGGAGCTTTTATCCCCGCCACCCACCCCCCCACCGGGGGGTTAGCCGGTTGTTTCCGCCCCCCTCTCTCTCTCTCACTGTTGCCTACAGCCACCGTAGCGGCGGTAGTAATTTATGTTAGCGTTTTTTGTAATTACGTTGAAACTAGCGGCAAAAGCTACGGCTCATATACCCGAAAACACCCTGCCTGCCGATTTGGCACCACGATTATTTACGACTTTGATATTTCGCTGGACTTTGACCAATTTTTTCGCCGGGATTTATGAAGGGATTTCTGGCTTAGGCCGTTCTGTCCCGTTTCGACTCGGGACCGTGTGAAATATATCGACAATTAAATTTCAGTTATTAATGTTCTACTTTTCGATTTCTGTTATATCAGACTGAAAGTCATGGCTCCTCTCGCAATTTATTTTTCAATTTAATTGCTTATTAGTGTTGCTTATTGTTAGCAGAAATGCGGAAACTTTCGGGTCCCGTGAGAAATGTCACTTTTGATACTTATCGAAAAATTTCCCCGGGATCGGAAAAAACTTCTCAACTTCTAGAAAGTTTAAATTTGTGTCACGATAAAACTAAAATATTCGAAGAACAACATTTCAGTTTTCATTATCTACTCCCAATGCGGCGTACAGAACTTTTCCAATAAATAATTTATACTGCACTAACTGACAGGTCTATTTATTAATATTTATAGAAAAAAAATCATAATAACTTACTTACCTACCTCAACCTATTTCCACCTACGAACAAATACACACCTATACTTATATGTATATAAATAAAAGTAAATATTTTATCTATACGGATCTATTTTTGTGCATATGTTAGTATTTTAGGTATGCCAATAGTGATTAATAAAAAGCCATACAAATTCCACTCACTTAGCAGGTCAAAAACCTTTCAAACTTTACCATTGTCTTCCCTGAATCCCTACAAAACAATTCAATTTCAGTAAGTGTACTCATTATTTGAAGCTTGTGGGTTATTATAGGGTTTAAAAGAAGGAAGCTATGACACCAATACGACACTGTAAAAGTAATTCTTGTAAAGCAATAATAGGTATTTAAAATTTAGTTTCAAAATTTTATTTTGTTTTTTATTATATTCAATGTAAAACATTACCAACAAAATTATTTAAAAACCAGCTGGTGGGTAAAGGCTACACCAACATGGCAGAATATGGCAGAAGAAAAATTGCAAATTTTCTAAAATTTTGTCAATAATCCTGGAATATTTATTACTTTTTATTAAATTCCCAATGTTTTTCGAAAAGTAGTTTAATCACCCTCCGATTATTACTAGCATTGAATAAACTTTATTTCAAGATTAAACCGTTGAGAAAAAAATACTGTAATAGAATACAAGCAAGACAAACATAACCTTGTGCATTTTTTAAACTATTAGTCCTTTTTGCAATAATTATGTAGTTGAAATAAAAAAAAAATGTGAAACTGCTTCAAGTGTTTATCTGTTACTTTTATTAATAATGTATACCTCTATCTATTGGTACAAAGGGTGAAGGATAATAATGTCTCTGGTGTCATGTGTTTTTTTTATTATCAGCACTTTATACCCAATTAAACGCTGAAAGTCAAAACAAACTCCGTTTATGATTTTTACCATCATGTAAGGAGATAAAAGACAAATTGAAGGAAAGGAAAACAAGACGTTATCCTTTATTATCCTGTAAAAGTTGCCCTTATAACAACTGTAGCGGCGGCCGGTCGCATCGAGAAACATCGACAAAATGGAATACTTACTGGCAGAGTGCGATCTTGCAACTGGCGGAAAGCAAGAGGAAGAAGGAGAAGGAGCAGCAGGATTAACTAACCTACGCACCGCAGCCAGTTCTTTCCTGAACAGGATCGATAAGGACACGAGTGCAACGATGAGTCACAATTTCACCCCCGACCCTTCCCAGTCTGCAGTAGCTACGCACCGACCACCTCGCCAAAAAAAAATCAATCCTTACAGGCAAATGTCAAATATTGTTTGTCACGTTTATGTGCATCCAACTCCTCACGATGGATTGTATTGAAAATATTTTCTTTTTCTCTTAGTTAGTTCGAAAAGAGAATATTCAAATATTTTTCCAACAACTTTTGAGAAGCGTCAATTTTACAAAATCAGTTTTGCACATTTGAAATAATAGATTTATGAAACAGATAAAAATTAGCAATTAAAAAATTAAAACGCGCAATACTAAAATTTTTAAGAAAAATGAAAAATTACGCACATTTAAAACGATTGAAGTTTTTGAAAATCGATTTTTTTAACGTAAAAATAATTTTTCTTTATATCAAATCCTCCTCAAAAGGGTCTCTGGAAGTAATAGTTTGAACCGCTACCTAAACTTTAAAACAACATCAGACATTGTCTGCTTTTAAATTTAGTATTTCTTTATTTTTATGCTATTAAGGGGTTTATTTTCAAACATCCACTTTTTCGTTGTGTTATTTCTAACTTATAATTAATTAACTGTACTGTTTGTTGGACACACAAGTCACTATTTCAAAAAAAAAAAATTTTACCTTTCCAAAGGGGCCGTTCATAAAATACGTTCGCATACAAGGGGGGGAGGGGTCTTGCTTAGTGTGACAAGATGTGACAAAGGGGGACGCCGTTCATCAAAAAATTTTATTGAATTTTACAGAATCCTTGGACTTCTGATAAATAGAAATATTAGTTATTTGTTCGTTACAAAAGATATTTATTAATTTATTTGAATTTTATTAGGAAAATAAAATAAATCTTTTTGACTATCAAAATTTGTGTATTATCAATCAAAATTTATCATGTTCAGGGGGGGTTAGTTTTTGTGGCGTAATACTTACAGGGGGTCACAGAAAGTGTGATACAGCGTGACAACCGGGGGGGAGGGGGCCAAAAAATCTAATTTTAGTGTGACGTATTTTATGAACAGCCCCAAAGATATACAAGTATTTTTTTAGTTTCTTGAGAGAGAAAACCATTTTGTTTCTAACTTTGGTTGGTATTTTTTTCGATTCAAAATTCATTTACTTATTTTAAATTGTCCTATAAATAGTACGAAATGAAGGCAATTCACAAAATTGTCCTGTTCAATTTTATACGAATAATTCAAAAATTACCTATTCTTTTCATGAAACAGTCTATGCAGAAAAAATCCATCTACTAATCTCATAAAAATATTTTTATCACCATTTTTTGAAAATACACAATTTTATTTTTAAAATTACCGACAATAAAATAATTTTTTTTCTTATTATCAAATTTTTACTATTTCAATGATTCCTAATGCAGCTCTATCTCGGTAAAATTGATTAAACTCCCCAAAATCCATAATTTGTGAATTTATATTGTAATAAAGAAAACCGTGTTTGAATATTTCGTTTTGGGCCCTTCTCAGTCTAATACTATAAACAAATATTCAGATAAATATTATTTAGTTTCAAGTGGAATTTGTAGTATAATTACATGATTTTAAAATAAAATACACAATCAAAAAGGCGATCTATGTTTCAAGAACAATGAAAAGGTCGAAATAAAATGCCTTTCAACATGAAAGATTTCCAAAAAAGGGAGTCAACACTTAAAATTAACTGAGACAAGATGAGAAAAACATAATACCTACAAATAAATGGATAGTAGATGGGTACCTATGCCTTTCAATGGGGTACCAGATTACAATTATTTTATAATTTACCGTTAAAACTCACTTATCTTTTGACAATGTGTCTTGTACAAATTATGGGGCAATTGTCCTTGATGTCATTGTGAGTGAAAAGGCAAAATATGCCGGCCAAAGCAGACAGACGGTCACCACCAGTACCATATATGTCTTTGGTACCCACCTATACATACATATAGAAGACGGTACCTTCTAGTTTTGATTTTGTAATGATCATATCGTATCAGGTATAATAGAAAACTTTGTATCTGTATTGTCGTCTGCAATCACAGGTAGAAAGGTGTGCAATATCCAGTAGCCGTTGCAGTGAGTGCAAAGAGTGTGTATTTATTAAGAAGGGAGTTGGGGTGGGGAGAAGGGAGCAGATGAAATAATACAATCGACACAGATAAAGATTTGTTTGGTCGCGTGCTATCCAACCAACAGTCGAATCCAGCAGCTGTTTTCGATATAGGTACATAATATAATATAAAATATAAGACAGAACTAACCGCGATTAAAGAAATTTTACTCGCCATACGCGAATTGTAGTACCTACGACTGAAATTAAAATGGGAACCGGTTATCTTTGTTGGTAACAAAATCGATTTTTAATAAACAAATTCAAACGAACGTAACACGCGAATGAAAATTATTATTGGTATACGTACATTGTAACCCTTTATATTATGGAGCAGGATGACGATTAATATAACAGAAACAAAAATAGAACTTCATTAAAATAAAATTAATCAATATCTAAGCATAGAGTAGATAATACTCAAAAATACTACGCAAAAGATTTAACATTGAACCTACAATATAATTACTTGGATAATTCATTTTTATGTTAAGGGTTCCAAATGTCCTCTTTTAATTATGCTTGAGGGGTTGCTTATTGAAGCTTCTTAAATTCGTTATTTATCTAGATGTTATTGTTGTATTGAAAATATTTGGGTTTGATCCATTAAAATATCGATTTCATTTAAAAAGTATTATTATATTTCACTATCTTAAATTTGTTAAAAATATTCAAGTTGCATTTTGGAGAATGTCCTGTGTTTGATGTCTGTTGTCCTGTGTCCTGCTAAAAATATCTTAAGATCACTGCATATTCTGAATTTTACTACATATTATAAAATAATTTTAAAAATAAAGCCACCCTTATCTTACGGATGGTATATATTTGAGAAAGAGAAATTGCCAAAATCAGTTTACAAAAAATATGTCAAGAATATTTTCACGAGTAGGTACCATAAGAAAAATAAATTAAAATTTAAAAACTATTAGGAAATTGGCCAGTGAGGTTCAGAGTTGAATGTAATGTAATTTTTGTTTTGGGGTTGTGTAAAAGAAACGGTGGGTAAATGGTAACATTTTTAAAAATTATAGCTGGCCAAGGCTGGGCTTAGCCTGTAGAATGAATTTAATCGATTGTATTTATTTTATAACGGTACCCGTCAGTTCCAGGGTTGTCCATCGACCTGAAACCAAGAAAAATGTAGGACCAACCACCTCTTCGTTCGTATTTTACAGAGTCGGTCTAAAAATTACATAGTACCTACATAGGTACCAACAGAAACTACTTTTGCCTCTCTGACATATGCCATATTATGTGCTTAAACCAGGTATAACGCGGCAGCTTCAACAGCTGCGTTTGAAGAATAAACTTTTGCCAGCTGTTTGTCTAAAGTGGACCATCTAATCGCTCATGTATATTCGCATGGGGCTTTTCGTCAACGGCCAACAACATTTTTCAGGGCCGCTGCACTTTTATATAATACGAAACGTTTAAAAAATGTAATACACGCCGTGGATGATATTGTGTCGTCCTGTAAATTACACAATTCGGAAGTCATGCGCTTTTGTTTAGGTGGTGCAACCGTTCAATGGGAAGTTTTATTACGAGCAGGCGTGATGGACGACTGTGAAATCCCTTTTTATATCAAATATATTAGTCATATCCTACTGTACCTATGTATGTAGCAAAGGAAAGCTTTTTGTCCTTGTATGTTCCTGTAGGTACTTTTGGAGCCCTCAGGATAGTTATTTCAACAAGAACCGAAACGTAATGTTTAACACTTAATCCTTGGTGCATATCACTCACCTTCTCCGTTGGTACACAGCGCCAGCGTTTACTTAATAAACTAGGTCCAAAACAACTTTACCATGCCAGTCAAAGAAATCCTATCACGCCATTACTCAACCATCTTAATCTTTGATAGATAGCCCTTGGTGCAATCAAGGAAACCTTATTTCACCATAGTGCATGATGCAGAGCATTTAATAAACCTTGATGCATATGAATATACACGTATTAATCTAAAATCAATCAGAGAAACCATACTACACCATAACCTGACATTTTTCCTTGACGTGTAGCGAATATCTTTTGATGCATAACACTTAAAAGTTCTTTGATGGATAACATTATGCACATTTCAGCTAGTAAAACTTAATTTTTCTATAAAATCATATTGGTCCTTGATGTATTACACTTAGTCTATAGTGTATAGCACTTAATAAGCCCTATAGTTCTCTATTGATAAATCAGTCAGGGAAACCGTTTTCCGCCATAACCCAACAGTAGTTCTTCATATGTAGCACTTATCCAATGGGGATAGCACTTAATAAACCCTTAGTAAATAACACTGTACATATATTAGTCAGGGAAACCCTATTTCATTATAACCTAACATTAGCCCTTGGTCTTTTGTGCACAGCACTTAATAAATAAGCTTTTGGCATAGTTATTTTGATAAAACAATCAGGGAAACCCCATTTTCCTTGAAACCTTACATTAGTTCTTAATTTGTAATACTTATTGGTCATTCATTAATTACTTAAGGATAATTTTTGTCTTTATTTAACTTTCCTGTTCCCACGTAAGGATACATAATATTTTTTGGGCTCCCTTCTTCTTTCTTACATATGATTTTACGCATAGTTTTCCTAGGAAATTATTTTACTAATAATTTAGATGTTTCTATACAAAACAAAATGCTAAAATATTTTTTATTTAGTTTAAAAATGTGAAAAATTATTTGAACACAAAATTGAATAATTTCAATTTTCCTTCAGTATATATTGCAAACCGCATTTCTAGATGAATCTTGCATCGTACTAAAATATTACGTTAGAATGGTTTTTATACCCCTCTTCCCGAGCCCTCAATGAATGACCCCTTATTCTTTGGTGGATGGCATTCAGTAAGCCCATGGCATAGTCCTCTATAGGCAAATCAGTTAGAGAAACCTTCTTTCACCATAACCTAATATTAGTCCTTCGTATGCAGCACATAATTTTTGGTACTTAGCACTTAAAAAGCCCTTGGCATAATCTATTGACAACTCGGCCAATCAATCTTCTTTCACTATGACCTAACATTAGTCCTTGGTATGGAGCTTATAACTTTTGGTACTTGGCATTTAAAAAGTCCTTGATGTTGTCTATTAACAGCTCAGTCAATTAATCTTCTCTCATTTCGTCATTGATGAATACCACTTAAAAAGTAATAGTTCTATTGACAAATCAGTCAAGAAAACCTTATTTTACCATAAATTGACATTAGTCTTTGCTCTTTAACTATTTAACTTACGGTGCACTGCTTTGTACATTTATCAATCATGGAAGTTCTCTTTCACTATAACTTGACATTAGTCTTTGGTGTATTACACGTAGTCTTTTGTGCACAGCCCATAATAAATAAGCTTTTGGTATAGTTTTTTTGATACAACATTCAGGAAACCTCATTTTTCTTTAAACCTTACGTTTGCTCTTAATTTGTAATTCTTATTGGACATTCATTAATTACTTAAGGATAATTTTTATCATATTTTACCTTTCCTGTTCCCACGTAAGGAAACATAATATATTTGGGCTCCCTTGTTTCTTCTTACATATATATAATTTTACATAGTTTTCCTTGGAAATTGGTTTACTAATAATGTAGATGTTTCTATACATAAGAAAATTCTAAAATATTTTTTATTTAGTTTAAAAATGTGTATAAACGAACGCGACATTATTTAAACACAAAATTGAATAATTTTTAATAATTTTCCTTCAGTATATATTGCAAACCGCATTTCCAGATGAATCTTGCATCGTACTAAAATATTACATTAGAGTGATTTTTATACCCCTTCTTTCCGTGCCCTTAATGAATGAACCCTTATTCTTTGGTGTATGGCACTCAGTAAGCCCATGGCATAGTCTTCTATAGGCAAATCAGTTAGAGAAACCCTCTTTCACCATAACCTAATATTAGTCCTTGGTATGCAGCACATAATTTTTGGTACTTAGCACTTAAAAAGGCCTTGGCATAATCTATTGACAACTTGGCCAATCAATATTCTTTCACTATAACCTAACATTAGTCCTTGGTATGCAGCTTATAACTTTTGGTACTTAGCATTTAAAAAGCCCTTGGCATAATCTATTGACAACTCGGCCAATAAATCTTCTTTCACTATAACCTAACATTAGTCCTTGGTATGCAGCTTATAACTTTTGGTACTTGGCATTTAAAAAGCCCTTAATATTGTCTCTTGACAACTCAGTCTTCTTTGACTATAACCCGACATTAGTACTTGGTATATATAACATTTGGTATTAGTCCTTTCTCTTTAACTATTTAACTTTTGGTGCAAAGCTTTATACATTAATCAATCATGAAAGTTCTCTTTCACTATAACTTGACATTAGTCTTTGGTGTATAGCATTTAGTCTTTGGTGTGTAGCATTTAGTCTTTGGTGGATAGCATTGAAGAAACTCTTGGTGCACAGATATCGACCAGGAAAGCTCTATTTCACAAAAACTAGACAAAAGTCATTATACTAGATATGCACCAGAGAGCACCTAGCCTATTTTATAGGTACAAGGTACATATTATTCAAATCCTACCCTACTGTAACATAACTTTAGTCTTTGACTCATAGCAATTGGGGTAACAAGAGACACTTATCCCAATCAAACCTTAACCTTATCTAACATAGGATATATTTCTCCAAATTTAGAATATACCCACAACTACAATTAAAACTAATAACTAGGTCATCAAATGTTATTTTACGACAGTGGCTAAATGAAATTGTTAGTAAATCTTTTTAAGTTCAACGTATAAACTTCCATTATAATCGTTGTTATTCTATAAAAATGTTAAACAAGCCTTTGTGTGCCTCAATTTTTTATTTTTCTTTTTTGAGGTTGCGAGATTCGATTTTAGTTTACAGTCCAATAAAAGTATAATATCCAATTCGATGCCCTCTTTTTCAGAATACGATTTCTTCTTTAATCAAAATGTGATTTCCGTTGTTTCTTCGTTTCTTTTTTCTTATTGTTTTTCACTGTTATTGAACTCAGTTCTTTATCTCTTTACGATGAAGTAATAACAAAATCATATAAAAAATATTGTATAGATCAGTTGTAATTGTTTTGAGAATGAATACTACTGTTTTTTTTAATAAAAAAGAGGGATTTTTGAAGGTTCGTTTAAAAAAATTAATATTTTTTTAATCGCCCTGAAGCCAAACTTTTAAAATAAGTTTTTGTACAAATTTGATAAAACCCATAGATATAATATGTAAATTTGTTATTTTATAGATTTCAGTGTGCTTCTATTATAAACAATCCCTTTTGTTTGTTTTCCTGGGATTTCTTTTATTGTTTAAGAAACTGACTATGTGCTTTCAGAAAAGACTTTTTGTATTCTTTGAATTGAAGCTATTTTATAAGATATTATAACTTGATAATGCATTTATGTGAAACTGATTGATGGAACAGTCTTTCTCTTAAAACCTGCTTTATTTTGAGCTGGGATGCTGAGTATTTGTACCTATGTTGTACTATGCACACATCGCGTGCAAGGGAGACAATATCTGACAAAGGTAGTAGAAAAAAATGAGTTCTAAATAAAACATTACATCACAAAGAAACTAGACACACTAGTTTTTTTTTGTTCTTTTAGGAATTGTAATGCACGTATAAGAACAAGTTCGGTGCACTTCTGTGTCAGCTATTTTTTAAGAGTGATCCACGATGTCGTGAGATAGTTCTTCGTATAATACGAGTTACAGATGCTGTGGAAAACAAATAGAATGCATAGCAAAAAGTCGTTACAAAACCAGATTCTAAAAAATGCAAATTCACCCAACATTAACGGCTAGTTATCGACAATTATTATTTTTTAATGTGAAGTTTATAAAATATTTAGACTTTTGTATAATTCTAATTTACAAAAAAGTCCTAATACCTACTAGAAGTATTAACGGGTAAAAATCGATTACATTTTTAAAAATTTTATTCTTCAAATTATAACGCAACATACATCGGTCAAAGTGAGCATTCAATAAAGTCGCGACTCAAAGAACTTTTACTCCCCGTAAAAGGATTTCATCATCTTCATCATGCTTTTAAAAATAAGTAACTTTTCTGAATTTTCTTGTAATCTTTAGAATCTTTTCATTCGAATGGACTTTTATTTTACGAACCCTAATTTTTTTTCACATAAAGCAACTTCAGTATTCGACAGTTTGCTATTTTGCCTGACCTTTTGATGTGGTAATAAGTGGTATAATTCATAAGGATTATATCAGCAATCTAAGCCGCTACTACGTGTTAAAGTTCAATTCTTTTTTCTGCCCTTCGCTCCTTTGCGTTGGATTTTTACGAATTAAAAAGGAAAAACGAAAAGAATTTGACCTGAATATAAAAAATTAAGTACCTACTATTACAAAAAAACTTCCAAAGCAATTTTTAACTCTTGTGATTTCTTCTCATTCAAATATAACAAAAATAACCTAAAACAGAAATACAGACGAATTCGTAAGGTGGCAAGAAAATTATACTTTAGTAATCCTTTGACATATGATTAATTTTGAAACAGTAATGCTCATCTTCATGTGGCTTATATTCATTTTTCTTGAATTATTTGTTTAAAGTTTTTGGTCCCAGTTGTTCTGCAGTTTAATGTTACTTTAAGTTTTATTATCCTTCTTCCTTTATCGTTTCCGTACCGTAAATATGTGGAATCCCTTTAGTTTCTCTACACAAGGCAGGTCAAATTAATTAAACGAGGTTACGTCAGCACATCCCTCGTTAAGCTACGTTTCCGATGAATTTGATGCACCCTGTTAATGCAGAACACTTCAGGGGCATCCTGTGCTGGCTTGTTCATTTTCACCACCAGTTCATCCATCGCTTTTTGTATTATCTACTGCTGGCTTGTGTAATTATTTCTAGAATGTAGGTAATGTAAAACTTTACGGTCAACTGAGCGTCCTTATGATACTTTATTTATGTGGATCACAAATGTCATTATATTATTAAATATAGTATAACCTAGTGAACACCATCTGTAGAAATATGCCGCTAATTATAAGTTCTTTAATGTTTGAGAGAGACCTTTTTTATAAATGAAATCGACTTAACAAAATGTATGTCCATATGATATAAAAAAAAAGTAGCTACATCCTTGGTGAAGGGTCTGTTAAACCCATTGGTTTTCATGAATTATTAAAGTGCGGTTAATGAAACTCTAAAGGGTCCACATTATGAGTGCCTCGGGTCCGGGATTAACCTATCTAATTTTTAACAGCATCATGAAGTTTCTTTTTACATTTAAGACTGGTATCTACAATTAGTTTTTTATTATTTGAACAACATATTTTGTTAAGCGGTCTGCAAATCGGGAACCTACTCAAACAGCAGAATAACTACAGAGAGGGTAGTAAGCGCTTTCCATTGATAAATAAGAGAGTTTGAGAGCAGTATTTGTGAGTTAAATGGATGGTGGAAGTCGTTTCTTAACAGCATATTGGTTTCTCATGAGTCATAGAGAAGTCCAAAATTCAAAAAACAAATTCAGGATATTCTCAGAAATACACTCACTAACTGATTGGATGCAAGATATACGAATATCACAGAATGTTGAAGACATAATTATGGAACACTTAGCTATGCCCGCGACTTCGTTCGCGTGGATAGTGAATTTAGGCAGCATTTAAAATTTTTTTCTTCTATATTTTTATTTTCTCTGCCGTTAGCCTTTTTGCCGACGTCACAAAAACTTTCATTCCTTATTTTTGCCCCCTTTAGGATAAAGTTTTTACAAACTTTAAATGTCTTATTTATATCTAATCAAAAGCCTAAAACATAAGTTTCAAGCCTCTAGCTTTATATCTACTTATCCATCTCTGTACCAAATTCTCATTTAAATCGGTTCAGTAGTTTGGGCGTGATTGCGTAACACACAGACAGACAGAGTTACTTTCGCATTTATAATATTACAGATTAATATAGTTTAATTATAGTTTAAAATAGTTTATATATCTTAGTATTCAACTACTTTTATTGATCCAAATAAACAAAACCTCTATAACTTTTTACACTTAATATTTTCATTTTTTGGGCCGTAAGCTTTTTGGACGACGTCATTACACAAAAACTTTCATCGGCTAATTTTATCCCCTTTAGGGTAAAATTTTTACAAACATTGAATGTCGCATTTATTTATATCTAATCAAAAGCCTAAAAAATCTTTAAAAACTACGGAATTTCCGCACAAACTTTCCTATTTCAACCCCTTACAATCCTTTTTTCGCATTATAAAGTATCTTATGTCTTTTATCAGGCTCTAGACTATCTCTGTACCAAATTTCATTTAAATCGGTTTGGTAAATTTTAGGCGAGATTGTGCAGCATACAGACAGAGTTACTTTCGCATTTATAATATTCCGCGAATTCATTTTCATCGATTTTACCATGGGAATAAGATATTTTCCCGCAGTAAAACGTAGCCTATGTGTTAATCCAGGGTATCAGCTAACTCCATACCAAATTTTATTAAAATCGCTCCAGCCGTTTAGACGTGAAGAAGTAACAAACATACACACTCACAAACTCACAAACTCGTGATTTTCGAAAATTTTTTTGGAATCTTAAATTTTGCTATTCTAAATGTTCTTATATATTCTGGGTAAATACTTACTAAGAATTTTTTAACCGTCATGGACTGTTGTAGACATACGTTATCAGGCAACTTTTTTCCAATTTTTTAGCTATTCTAAGTCTAATCCTAAATATTCTAAAATACTCTAAATATTGTAAAATTTTATCGCACTACAGAACGTTGTAGATATTACTATGGAAATTTTGTAGAATCTTTAATATTCTAGAATATTCTGAACTTTGGCCACATCACAGAATGTCGTAGCACCTTTGTCATTTCAAAGATTAGATTACACAGAATTGTAAACTCATTGTTATTGGCATAAATTTGCTATTTTTATTTAGCCCTGTAATGGGCATATGCCCTTGGATTCTTTAAATAAATAAAAAATTTTAACTTTAAAATATTCTAAATATTATTTAAACTTTCACTGTTTTGATGAAATATTTCTTTTCTTTTTCTGTTTTTCCTTCTAAATATTCTCAAATTTTGTCACAGCATTTAATGTTGTGAATATACGTAATGATAGAACATTTCCCCTGTTTGTTAGGATTTTCTGTTTTTTAAATTTTTTAGAATATTCCAGATATTCTAAAATTTTGTCTAAAATTAGGGGTTGCTTTAAAGCATTCTCAAAATTTCTGCTACATACTTGCTACAATACTTCCAAATGAAAACCGTGGGCATATTTAGATTTTTAACTCGGGTAGTACAGCCTACTGGTGGTCTAAGGGGTAGTGAGTGCGGCCATATATTAGAGAGGTCGGGGATCCTCCCTTCGAAAATTTGTAACTTTGTATCCATTTTATTTCAAAATTCTGGATTGACAATACACTGCACTGGACAATTTTTGAGTAGAAACAAACTGTCACCCCTTGCAACTCCCCAAATAACGCCACTAGTGAAAACTAAAGAAACACTACGTTACATTTTCTTTTCATGGTTAGTAATTATTGCTGAATATTTTGGTCCCTTTCGTGAAAATTTAGATACACATTGGGTCCATCAGCACTAAATGAGAAGGGGAGCACAAAAACAAAAGGATCTTGGCACACTTGTGTACTGGATGCAAATCTAGCGTTCCAACGTGCATGAAAACGCGTGCTTATTATACATATATCTACGTATGTATACATATGTATGTAGGTACGTAGGATGCGTTGGATGGCACATCATCACGATTGCGATGACGGTTTGGTGTGCACGTAAGCGAAGCATCTTCTGGCACAACCAACGACCCAACGACTGAATGAATGAGTGCATCGTACTAATTAAGCTCCTCGAGTGTTCAACCTTCATTAGTCCGAGAGGAACGCGTTTCCACTGAATTTGATGCACTTTATACAGAGTCCGTAGCCTTTCACTCCTTTCGCACCCCAACGTGTAATAATAATAACGATGGTACCGTCCAAGTAACTGAAGTAACGCACCTCGTTATTATTGTTCCTCTCAGATTGTTACAGTGGCGTAACATCAAGATATTATTGATATATTCAGAACAAAAATGAACTTGATTCTACCACACAGAATTTGGTTCTCAAATCCAATGGATATATCCTAGGAATCCCATAACAATTATTTCCAGAGTTCATATGAATTTGGAGATATGTAGAGCGGTCAGCGCAATTTTTAGAAAAGAGAATTGGAGCTGAACATCTTTAATTGATCCTCCATCGTTTGTCTTTTACATTGATGAGAGTAACTTATAGCAACGTGATAGAAACCAGGAAGTTATCTCTTAGAAATGCAAAAATTACAGTTATTCATGAACTTAACACAGAAGAAGAGAGTTCATTTCTTCAAACCTTTACAATTATTCTACTAAAAGAGACTCATATCTGATAAAATTAACTGAAAGTTTTACTTCTTTAGTAGATCCTATCTCATGAGACATTTCCATAAAAAAAATAACAGTTACACATATAGTTTTGGAAGGCTTTCTACCACAGTTACGTCACCTGCGGGATAAACGCCTAAAACGTTCTTCTAGCGATGCAAAAATCAGAGATATTCAAAACTCTACAAAGAAAGGAGTTATTCTCAAATTTATAGAATCTTTTAAAGACATCCCACTCAATGAAAATTGGATTCTCTATATTTTATAGATATTTATAAACGTAAAATATAACAACCTGAAGCATTTCCCAAAATGAATAACAATAAAGTTTTGAAAGACCTTCAACTTCAGTCGAGCCCATGCGCAAAATAAATGCCAAAAAAGTTCTCTTATTAAAAACATAAAATCCGTAAAAAAAGGGAGTTATTCGCAAATGCTTGGAACCTTTCAGGGTCATTCCACCATGTATGAGAAAAATTGAACTTAAAAATTTCTACATCTTTTCTGTTTTTGTCGTTTATATTGATTACAATAATATATAACAATATGAAACATTTTCAAAAATTAATTATAAACAATTAACGTGATAAATGTCACCCGAAGAAGAAGAAGAGGGAACGTTAGCAGTAATTATTACGATATTCATTAATGATTGACAAAGTCCAAGTCCTTTTTAATTAAGGAAATAGATAGACTTGTCAAATTGAACCCACAAAATATACAATTATTGGATTTTGGATAAATAAAGAAGTTCCAATAATGTGACGAAACGTTGCAAAACTGACGAAATAGTGTACGTAGCCAATATTCTGCTCCTTATTTAATCCTTTCTCACGTATGAGTTACCTCACAATCAGCAAATAATAAAATGAGTCATTTCTATAACTTAATAATTTGCATGTGGATGACTCATTTATTAACTGTTCGTTTTAATTAAATCGGACAAAAGCGATTGATTATAAGGTACATTCAATAACAGAACAAGAGATTCTTTCGTTATAGGAAAATTTCAGTAGGTATTTAGGCTGTACAGTAAGACAACATGATTTTGCATATGAAATTATTTCTAATCCCTGCTAAAATAGGAAGCGTTTCCTGAAATTAATTCTGAATTCCCTCCTGCACATATCTCTTTGCTCTTTTACAAAAAATTTTTCCTTTATGTGTCAGGTTCACTGTTTAAATGTTGTGCCTTGTTTCATTAAACAACGTGTCCCATTTTATTATTTATTAGTTTCAAAGTTAACAAAGCCATCCTTTATTTGCAACAGTTTGATTACCAATCACTTAATGACTCTGATTTTTAAGGTTAACTAAAGAACAACAGTATATTCTGTTCGAATTTTATTGAATCTTTTTTATTTTTATTTTGATGCTGTTATCTGGGTAGAATATTTATTGCAAAATTAATTGATCCAATGACTAATTAATTCAAATTTGACAAAGGACCTTAATCATTTCAATTTATAAGATTAACCAAGGACCAACAGCATCGATGTTTAATTTCAATTTTATTGATTTATTTATTTATTTAACATATCAACGGACTTAATAGTCCTTTATAAAATAAAATAATTACAATGTAGGAGATGCATCAAGTAGCTGGCATCAAACAAAACAAACAAAAAAAAAAAACAAAAAAAAACTTCATTATAATATATCTTCAAAGATAAATAAAAATAGATTTACGTAATTCTCTTTTAAATAAGTGAATAGACCTAGTATCCATAATATCCGGAATATCACGTCTATCATTACAAATTTTCATGGATCTAAATAACGATGATAGTTCAATTAATTTATTATTAATAACTGGTAATAAGAATTGGGACGTATCTCTTAAAATCCTAGTAGGAACTTTAAACTTTATCATTGATAACAAGAAATTGGAATCAACTAATCCGTGTAAAATCTTAAACAGAAATAGTAAATCAGAATATTGCCTAAAACTATTCAATGTACAGATTCTAAGTTCAACAGCAATTTCTGAATAATCATGAGAAAATCTATGTATTGTTCTACCCATTTTAAAAGAAATTAATTTAAAAAATCTGTGTTGTATATGTTCCAATCTATTAGAATCAGTTGCTGTGTATGGGGACCATATTAGAGAACCATATATCAGTTGCGATCGAACTAAAGAATTATATAGTGCTATTAAAGTAGCTGGATTAGTAAATTCTTTGGATTTTCTCCATATGAAAAATAACATTTTAGTAGCTTTACTTGTAATGTAATTAATATGAAATGAAAATGTATATTTACTGTCAAAGAAAATTCCTAAATCTTTAATAGTAGTAACTCTTTTAACTAACGAAGAGTTACATAAATAATAATTGTATTCATTATGATAATTTCTAAAAAAAGTAATTGTTACACATTTCTCAAAGCTAAAAGTAAGTCCATTCCTACTACACCAATCTGAGACATTATCAAGATCATGTTGCATATTAAGATAGTCACTATACGAGGTGATAGAGGAAAATAATTTCATATCATCAGCATATAATAAAATCTCAGCAAATTTTAATACAGAGACAATATCATTGATAAATATTATAAAGTAAAGGGGTCCAGTGTGAGTACCTTGAGGTACTCCAGAGACCGTTTTGTATTCAGCCGAGACATAGCCCTTATACTTAACAGAGTATCTTCTGTCAATTAAGAATGAAGATACCCAATCAAGCAAAGGTCCAATAATACCATAAGCTCTAAGTTTCTTGATTAATAACTGATGATTAATTAAGTCAAACGCGGAAGCAAGATCAGTGTAGATAGAATCAACCTGAACAGAATTAAGAAAATTTCTAATAATATATTCACTATAGCTAACCAAATTAGTCATGGTAGACCTTCTCAATACAAATCCATGTTGTTGATGAATAACAAGTTTGTTAAAATATCTTGATAGTTTCTCAAAAACAAGAGTATCAAATATTTTTGAAAAGATTGATAACTTAGAAATTGGTCTATAATTTCGAATATTATGTCTATCACCTTTCTTATAAACAGGTGTAACATAAGATTTTTTCCATATATCCGGAAGGCAACCCTGTCTCAATGAATCGTTAAATAAAGAAGTAATAATTGGAGTTAGGCCGCTTACAAGATTCTTAATAAAAAAGACAGGAATACCATCCGGACCAGGTGATAATTTCAATGATAGACTGTCAATGACCTTTCTAACTTCAGGTTCAGTAAAAACCAAGGTATTCATTGATAGTGAAGTTTGAATATGAGAACAATCGAATTTTATACCAGAAAGAATTTTATGTATTGAGGAAAAATTATTTGCGAATAAATCAACAATTTCATTGCCATTGTTAGCTTCAAAATTATCTAAATACATATTATTAATAATTTTATTGAATAGTATCTTAAAAAACAAAGAATCAAAGAGAGTACTCATTTCAACTTTTGGTAAATTATTATTGAAGAATGAATGATTCATCGCATTATTTATTTGTTTCAATCTTCAACTGCAAAATTTTGATGGCCTGTTGCTCAGTCAGTCAGATTATATGTCGATCAATAGTATCGATATTCTTCTTGAATTTTGTGGAAAAAGTACTTAAAGAAATTAGATGAAGGTAAATGTGTCTTAAGCCCAAGAATTAATGAAATGAAATGACTCATTCCAACATTTTGCTTCCTATAGAAGACTCACGTATCAGAAAACGCATTTAATTATGTATTTACTTGTTGGTTTCAAACTTGATAAAAGCGGATCTCAATTGCAATATTTTGATCATTCATTAACTTTTGAATTGATAATCGTCTCTTAGTATTTTATGGAATCCTTTGGTAAAATATGATAAAATCTAGAATTAAATAAGCGATTTATTTCAATGATTCAACATTTTAATGTCGTTGCTTGTACAACCCTGCTGTTGTTAGCAAATCAAATGTGGTTGAGTCATTTCGTTATTTATTGGTTTTAATTAGGCACGCTTCTAGATATTCGCCATTGTGTATAAGAGTCACGCCACTGAAAATGGCGCATTTTCGCGCGATGCGATACGACACGATACGATACGGAGAGAAGAGCACGATGACGCTCTTGTCGACTCGCAAAAGTGAAAGCGTTGCTTCAACAGCTTTCATCGTCAGCAGCAGCAGCAGCAACAGAAAGCTCAGAGAGAAGACCTGCTGCAAATCGATACGAACGAAAGTAACAGCGGCACAACGACGGTGGTGGTGGTGGTGGTGCGGTGGTGGTAGTGGCGGCGTCGGTGGTGACGACGCTGATGCCAGAGTGCGACGGCCCCGCAATACCCTTCTTCACGTCGCCCCCAACGGCAACGGCAATCGTTGTTGTTGTTGCCTCACGTCGGTAGTCAGCAGTGGAAGTATAGAAGAAGGTTTCACGATATCGCAGCTAACCAGCCATGCTAGAGCTGCAACTGCTATTCATTCGACTGATGGATCCATGCATGATCGATACTTCATCGAATTAAATCATAAAAGTACCTACTGCTGATGATGGGTGGGTTACTGGGTATATCTGCCTTTATGGACGCAATTGTCGTTTACTGGGACCGAATGGACGCCAAGCGTCGTTCCGCGATATCGGGTTGTGTTATTTACGCTTTTGATCAGCTTGTGGGAATTTCAATGATGCGTTATGAAGGGTCAGCTTAACCCGATAACCGTTAAACTTCTACTTCTTATCGTCGTAACGATGCGTTTACGTTATAGTCTCTCGGATTTTATTAACTGTTTGTTTTATTTCTTAATAAAATGCCATCCCGGTGAAGACTTTGAAATAATTTTGAAGAGCCACGATATTTGATTAACGATCCATTATATTGGATTAAAGAAGCTTTCAAATATTGTAACTCCATATTTATAAAATAAAAACACCACTACGGGCATACGTAGTTACAAGTAAAATTTTTTATTGCACCACTATGCACATTTCACCATACAATGGCTTACTCAGGTGGAAGAAGTATTATAAAATTAAACTAATTTACAAATTACTAGAAACATGAGGTGGGGAGGATTTTTCTGAGCAATAAACTACAAGTTAAGTAATGGGGAACGCTTGACATCTTGTTGATCGTTTAAAATTAATTTATTGATTTCGAGACTTTCTAATAAGTTTAATTTTAGACCTTTCTTTTCGGTATGTAAATAACATTGAAATTTTTGTTGAACCTATGAGAACTTTCTATTAAGTGGGTTGTGTATGTTGCTTATCCATTATATTCGACCTGCTGTTATATACAGTTGAATTTTTCAAGGAATTAGTTCTCATCAATAAAATCAGACATCGATTCAATTTCTTCCCCTTATAAGTAATATAGTACAAATCAAAACCAAAAGGAGTGAAATAAATTTATTTATAAAAACGTTTATAAATAGTATAAAAAATTTTATCGCCCCGTCTGGTTCCGAAAAAAATATTCCTTGTTTATTCATTTAATAACATGAGGACCAATCCTCTCGGTAAAATCCTTTTACCATTTGAAAATTTTTTTGATTAACCATTGAAATACTAGTAATATTAAAGCTATGTAACATTACTATGAAGTAAGACACAAATTTCCGTTAAGTAATATTAATATTTCACCCCTAAATTAAAATAAAACAGCATTTTGAAAATTGTACTTGAAATTTAATTTCTTTTTTAGAAAAGCTGTCGTATCAATTGATGCGTTTTCACTGTTCCGATTCTGAAAGGAAATTTATCGGAAAAGTTTGTCATTTCCTACAAATATTGAACTTCCCTTACTTAACTCCAAGAAATAACGGTTGTATATTTTTCAGACATTTATCATCATAAATAAAGGACAAGGACACTAAGTTGGGCTCGCTTAAATCCTATTCTCAGAAATCGATAGTTATCACTATAAAATTAAAAAAATAGTAGATAAATCCAAATGAGAATTATCATCTTTGGGATGAGGAAGATCTAGTAGAGAAAAACGAAACCCCAATTACTATTTATACTTTTATAAAACATATCATCTTAATTAATATAAAAGAAATGTGCGAACTTATGTCAACTTCAGTTGGACGATTTTACCTATAAGGCAAGGCCATACATAATTTAAAATTGTATTCACACTCTGCCTTTTTCTTGTGAAATTCCTCTTTATTTTATGTTAGATTTCACAAGACTTAATTTTATTCTTAATTTAAGACAAAATTGAAAAATTGAGGCAAGCTCAAGCAAATCACATTGTAATGAAGAAATTTTGTTGAGAGTCTCCTTATCTGTATGCAATTTAATAAAAACACGTTAAGCTTTCGCATTTAATGATACAATTCAGTTTCTAACAAAATTCTAGCAACGTGCATATCACTTAGAAATAACTTTTATTTTAATTAATGCCTTAAACAGTTATGAAACTTTTGCTCCAATCTAAATATTCGCAATAACTTAATCCACTTGATTGATATATTAATAAACATTTAATGCTCTAAAGAGGTACCTATTTATCTTTATCTATAATAAAAATATCGAGACTCTTGAATAAATATAAAAATGTGTGGTCAAAAAATTACCCAAGACAAGAAAAATTATTTTCACGATCGTGGTTATTAAGTCAATATAAGGATTGGGCGTCAACACTAAAACTGTTATCTTGGGTGAAACCTTGTACGAGTGTTTTACCATGATATTTGCTAAATAAAACCCTTTTTGAAAATATATTTAATTTTAAGTGCTCTCCATGTCCATACGTTGTTAAATTACATTCAGACATATTTAGTTTCAATAGTAATTTGGTGGTATTCACCCTTCTTGGAAGTTGTTAATAACGTTAACTTATTATTTGATGTTCCTTTTCTACATTTTGGTTTAATATATGAAAAGTTAAACACGTAAAAAAATACGTAAGAAATTCCTGTAGAAGTGAGAAATTTTAAGAACGGAATATAAAATGAGTACATTTTTGAGTCAACCTCATCAAAGTGGGGCTTATCATATAGGTACGTATAATATACAGACTTTTGCATTTTTTTTAATATAATAGTTAGGATGACATAGTTATTTTTCATTTACTAATATAATGCAGCCTTTGTTCCTTTGTTCTATGTACTATTTTATTGCATTTGCTACATAATACATTGTAATACATAACATATTCGACATACGCAATGCGTTTTTGCGTTGCCTGCGTTATGCTACATATTCGAAATTTGCCAGGAACGCATTTATAGATCGAATACCTAGTTCGAAACTGCATTCTGGGGATACGCTCACGCACACCCTTACCAACAAATACATACATACACACATGTATACATGTACGTACGTAGATATATAGGTGAGCGCGTATACCTATAGTATTTTGAGTGCGTATGTGTGTGAGTTTCACGGGGGGGTTAGTGCGGTGGTTGCACGTGTGTATATACATATATACGCATACACACACGTATGCCGTGCCATCATGGCGCACAAACATCCACCATAGGCCACTACCCTTATAGAGTAACTTATGCACACGCACACATTCGCATAGCACAGCTGTAAATTGGGTCGGTTCCATATCGTACGCAATGTAGGGGTAGGTTCGCAGAGAACATGGACTGCTGCATGCATATACATGGATGTTATGTATGTATATGTGTGTATGAATGTATGTAAGTATGTGTGTGCGTTCGCGACAAGATACGGTTCTGGGGGTAGTTTGAGTGGATGCTGAGCTCGCACTGAAACTGAATAATTAAAGGCGGTTGTCATTGCCATATCGCCTTTTTAGAGGAAATTGTCGGTTTCTTCTTGGAGATACAGAAATGGACAAAAAACATCAGTGGCGACTGGAAAATTCCTTTTGTGGGGAAATTCTTGCGAACATATTGTAGGACTTCTGGAGGAATACCTTCAGAAGAAGTAGGAAGAAGAGGTTGTGCTACAAAAACATTCGTATTGGGGCTATATTCATAACACAATTTAAAGAAGGAAACAATGATAACGGAATTACAATGATAAAATGGAAAATCTTCCTTTAAGTAAAACACACAACGTATAGTTACAAAAACTTTTATTGAACACAATATATATTTCAGCACACTGTGCTTATTATATATTACTTCTACACCTGAAGAAGGCACAGTGTGCTGAAATATATATTGTGTTCAATAAAAGTTTTTGTAACTATACGTTGTGTGTTTTACTTATTATGGAGTTACAATCATTAAACGCTTCATCTATTCAAATCTTCCTTTGATGAAATTTTTGCAAAGATTTTATCACTTCTTCAGAAAATAGGAAGAATGGGTGGTGCTACGAAAAAGTGTGAACCCACACTATAACTCTTAACAAAATATGTAATAAAAGTATAGTGTTAAAATAGAAAATTCCTTCTTTGCTATTATTTTTACCGAGATTTTATAACTTGAGTTGAGTAAAAACCACAAAGGAAGCAGGAGAAAAATGTGAATTGATGCTATGTTTATAAAAATATTTAAAGAAGGAAACGAATATCATTACGGTGCGATAAAATACTAAATATTAAATGTGATTGTTATTTTATTCACAGTAAAGAAAAGTGTACTTTTCATTTCCTGAGAAAATGCCAAGGATCAGAATGCGGAAGTGGAGTAACGTTCAGAAAAATAATATGAAGATGTATTAATATGCATTGTATCCGCGGCAACGTTTAGAAAATATTTCAGAGGATATAGAATATAAAATGAGAACTGCCATTTTATAATTCAATTGGCCACTTCATGAAATATTTAGGCATTTCATGAAACACTGACAGTGATTGAAGTGAATAAACTTAAAGCTAAACATTTTAGAATTTTCTTTAAAACCTTATCAAATTTCTGCTTCTTCATGGAAGCATAAAAACCTATCGAATTACTTTAAGTAGCTAATGGGTCTTCACATTTACATAACACCTCAAAACCGTTTCACACTTGGTGGACCCAAAAAGAAGTTTGTGGTTCTTGAGGGAACAACAGCTGAGGAAGTACAAAGATGTGGGAGGTTGGATTCGGAAGAATGTGAAATGATATTCTATTGATGGTCATCAAAGTTGAAAGAAGCATCTTAGGGGAGCAAAAATTAGAAATAATATTGTGTTCAAAAAAAATTGTACAACTTTATTATATAAATAATAACTGACAAAAAAGAGAATATAAAGATAGATTAGAGTCGTATTAAAAATTCAAAAGAAGTATGAAATATTAACCACAACAATTTTATCTGTACTTGAGTACCTACTAATTTTTTATTTTGCTCCCTTGTGAAAAAACAAATCCAGTTGGAAAGTGGTTAAGTTGTTTTATTTGGAGCTTTTTAGAAGTACCTATAGATACAAGTAATAAACTACTCATAAAGAGAAAAAATGTCTGTACAAATAGATCTTCTACTATTACATGAAAATTGAGAGAAGATAAAAGTTTAGAAGACTAACCTTTTTCTCAGTCAACTTCTCACAACGCCTCTGCTTGCAGATCTGATGGCTCTTGTCGTTTCGACACGGGGCACAATCACCACAATTGTCTTTCCTTTGGCAACCGATACATTCACCACACCGTTTCCGTTTCTTTTTTACCTGTTTATCCGGATTACCTCCACTGATATCGTCGTGTTCGAGACCACCCCCGCCCGACAACGGATGGCCCTTGTATCCCGCGGTACTCGACACTGACGCAACTTGTCCCGAATTCTCCGAACCCATTTCCATGTTGCTCGAGGCACCGTCACTTTCCGCTGAACTTTCCATACTATTAGCGCGAATTTTCCTACGTTCTTTCTTACGGAAATCATTACGAGTCGGAGAATCGATCACATTGTTCATACCGTTCAGTTTTTTATCGAGTCCGTTATACAACACGTTATTATCGAGCACGGTAGACATCGGATTCTGAAACTGGGTCGGATGTAGACTCACATTCTGAATCTTTAACCCGGTATCTTGGAGATTTGCCAGATTATGACCCAACTTCAAGTCTGCCATACTGGCAGGTTCGGACTTGAGTACCGTGACCACCGTTGGTGGTGTTATAAGTTGACTGTTTTGTATAATTGTACCGTTTTGTGCTGGAAATATACTAGCGGAATGTATGGTATTACCCAGGGTAGTAAGACTAGTTGTGGGGTGGGTGTAGAGCTGTATGTGACGCTCATCCAAAAATTGTTGTTGAATGGACGGTATTTCGCGGGCTTGTATAGGTGCTGGTACCAGAGGGTAGTTTCGCGTATTGACCGCGCTCAACGTGTGGAAATTAGTGTTAAGGGTTGTTAAACTATGACTACCGGGACTAGCAGAATTGGGCGAAACGGGTGTTAGGTTGGTTAAGGTGGTCAAAGTTGTCGCTTCGCTTGTGGTAACGGGAGATGTTTCGTTAAAAGACTGAAACTGCGACTGGAATGAAGGAAGTTTTGGCATGTTGCTTTGTGCAAAAGCGTCCGCGAAAGTTGTTATTGGAGTTGTTGAAGTGAAACTTTGACGTAGAGATTCCTGAGACGTCGAATCGACTGGTTTCGATTCCCAGGGTCTGTATTGGGGTTGTGAAGAGATTGCCGTCAAACCGTTTTCGGTGCGTTCCAACAACCTAGCCTCTCCATAATAATCCCAACTTGAAATATCTAATAAGCGAGTATCTCCGAACAAACGATCTGACGAATATCCAGAAGTTGCATCCATCTCTGCTGAAAACGTGGAAAAAGGTGGAAGATTTGAATTGGGAGCATCCTGTACTGTCGAGTTGGGAGTGGCGGGTGTTGGAGAGTAGGTTTGGGCCAGGTTGTACCCAGTGCCTAAGTTTTCTGGGTCCTGGCTGAGAGTTTCACTCATTTTGTCATCGTAACTTCAGTCTCATGTGTAATCTATACAACATGTTGTTTGTTTGTTTGTTTCTATCGAAGTTTACACACGCCGTAATTAGGTTATTGTCATCTTTGAAACCTGATTTTTCGCTGAGATAGTTGAAGGAGTGCCGAGGAAGGAAGGAGCTGCGTTTCAGCCTTTATATTTGTACTTTATGGACTTTGTACTATTATTCTTTAATACGTTATAAAAATATTATTTCTCCTTTACTTCATAAAAATAGCTATATTGGTTGCTGACGAAGTTCTGAAAAAAAAAAACAAAAAATACAAATTGATACTCAATCTTAAACCTTAGGGTAAAGATAACAATTATTTTTATAAACATTATATGATTGTGGCCCACTTGGGTGAATATTTTTAGAAGAGAATGTTACTTTTAAAATGTTTTTGTTCTTAAACAAAAAGTTTAATTAAAAAGTAAAGCTTTCTCATATATTTACTCTACTCAATCTTAGTAATTTTCAACAGTACATTTTTTAGTGGAAGGACAAATATAATTTGAATCTATGTCATTAGTTCGTAAAAATGAAGTACGAAATAAAGGATCTTTTTCACATTTTTTGTTCGCAATCCGATACTTATAAGTTCACAAAAATCACGTATATTTAGATACAGCAATTGAAATTATCTGTTTTTTTTTTTATTGCTTTATAGATATTCTTGGTTACCTAAATATAATTTAAAAGTGCTTTGGTGGTGGTTTTTAACTGCTGGTGTATTATCTAGCCCCGGACAATGAATGAATTTTAAATTCTGGTGGCAGCTAAAATTTTAATTATCTCAATTTTAGTGTAAGTTTGTGCCGCCGCAAAGGAAAGGATGGATGAATATTAAAATATAGTCCCTAGTTATGCTATTTGCATAACTTATTTCTGCCTCAAACTTGGGGTGAATATCATTCCCTACCAATGAGATGTTCTTATTTCGATAACGTCCAATTTGGCACAATAGAAATTTATTGATAATTCATTGAAAAAAATCCAAACCAAAAAAAAAATATTAATGGAAGTCGCAGGTGGTTGAAACATTTTTAATATTAATTTGTAGATACATCTGAAAAGGGTTAACGTATCATTAAGTGCTCCTGTGGTCCTGAATGTACCGTTTTCTTTCGTTACGTTTTTATTATGGAATTGAGAAATTTGCATCATTTAATGTTATCAGTTTTATTTACCCATCAGAATTGAAAAAGTTAAGAACAAAAGCTTAGATTCAATTACAAACTTTTTCAAACTCAAAAAACTATACTTTTTAATGAAGGAGGGTCTGATTTAAACGAAACGCGTGATGATGAGAGAGTTTAAAATATTCGTCCATAAACATTTTGTAATTCATTTAAAAATCAGTGGCATGAAGAAAACACTAAAAAGTATAATTAATGTTAAATGTTAACTGTATTGTATTTATTTGTTAGAAATAGTATATAGGTGGATAATATCAGACAAAACAATCAGAAATAACAGTTTAATCGAATGGAATTTCTAAAAATATTTTCTTGTTGAAAATCTGAACGGCGCAAAGCTCACAAGAGCTTTCGAACGGTGGATAGGAAAACATCGGTGGAGCAGAAAGCAAAAGCATAATTCAAAATACGTTTTCTACGGGTCACGGTCGAAAGCACAGTGCACGCATGCGCTTATTCTCGCACGGGTCGATCTCTGGAAACTTTACCAGCGAACAGCGACGTCGAAAACACAAAACGACGCCGGCGACGCTTCGAATGTACATAGAGAGGAGAAGCAAAGCAAAGCGAAAGCACGAAACGCGACGCTGGCTCATTGAACGTGTGTGTATATATATATGTGTGTGCTTTTGCCGCTCGGAAACAGACAACTTTCGCTTTCACAATCCAAACTCGAATCGACTATTCTCTAAACTCTACCGTACAGCTGCTAGTTCGTTCCTCGATGAACGGCTTGCTGTTGAAAGCTGAACCCACCGACAAAACGGAAATTCAAACTCGATATACCATAGGTGTACCTACCTATGAACATGAACCTACACAGGAGGTCGAAGATACGCGTTTTTAGGAATTGAATACATCGTTGTATTACTTTCAAAAAATATTTTATGTCACATGAAATTCTCAATATAAATGTGCTTACTTATTCTCAAACACTATCTTCTTTTATACCAGAGAAATAAAAGCTCTGAAGGTTAGAGAACCGTTTTTGGGAACGTCCATTAATTATGTGAATGTTTTTCTTAATTAATTGGGATTCCTCCCTCCCCCTTAGTGAGATTTAGTAAGATAAGATGAGATCTCCCACCCTCTCACATGAGGTTAATTCTATAAGGAGGTTTTAATTAAAAGAGGAAGGAAAATCATAGCATTTGAATTAATCGGTTGACAGGAGACTCAACTTTGCACATTTGAATGAGATTTTACTGAACTTCTTCTCTCAAATTTTGAGTTCACAAAATATTGAATATTTCGTTGCTATATTATATAAAATTCCCTAAAACTTGCGTATCGTTAGATTTTCAATTTTCCCCTCCCTTTGAATTAGATTTGATAAGACCCCTCCCATTTTATGATTAGTATTACTGAGTTAAAAGTTTCATTCCCTTAATTTTCTCAATACCTACAGAAACATAAAACTACAATAGGAAAGATTTTAGTAAAATTTGACAGAATTTCCTCCCCCAATTTGAGCTCACATAATTAGTGTATTCACAGTTTCAATCGATCTCTGGATTTTTTCTGTACGAGAAAGTCTCTAAAACATGAGGGTCGTGAGATTTTCAATGACCTTCCTTTTAAAAGAAATTTAATGAGCTTTCGCTACACCCATTATCCCCACTTTTGAGCTCAACTAGGTACTATTGGATATTAATAGTTTCATTTTTTGGATTTTCTTAATACAGTAACAACACCACATTACGAAGGAGTTCATGTAGTTATTGGTTTAACATTTTCATTCTTGTGTTGTAAGATTTTCAATAACGCTCTCCTTTTAAACGAGATTTGAGGAAATTTGCCGAAACTGAAACCTCCCAGATTTTTTGAGCTCACGTAATTATTGGATTAACCCTTTCAATCTCTAAATATTTTTTCAATACAGTGACCTAAAATTAGATTACGAAAAATTTAAGTTTGATTAGTTTGTTTATTACACATGCATTAACTAACCATCACGGATGTAACAAGGAAACCATTCTCTGTAACGAAACAAAACGCTACGTTTGAACATTAAACATAAGACGATCTACAAACTTTATGTTTGGACGAAAAAGTTGCTTTAATATGTGGGAAAGAAGAAAGAGAATGGGAAAGTGACGTTTAGGACCCATATCAATCTTCCATCATAACTTTACTTCATTGTCAATGTCAAGCGCCAACAGAAATATACACTTACCTACGTAATCAGCGCAAAAGGGCACCTAGTAAAGTTGTTCAATTAAGAATTAACACTAACATTTCACCTCTTGGTAGCAGAATTTATCAAAGTAAGTTTCTATAAGTTCAAAGGCAATATTTACAGAAATCTACACAGAGAAAAATAATCATTATTTTAGTACTTGATGGGTCAAGCAAAATTTTTCTAGTAAATAATTATAGTAGAATTCTCATAAAATGTACTTGGTGGTATAAAACAATTTTTCATTCTTTCTAATAATTAGTATTAGAATAATCAAGCTAAATAAGTCTAGACTTTTTTTCTCTACCTCTCGATTATTTTATCGTGTGTCGTAAAAAAAAAAACTACTAGAATGAGAATAGTTTAGTAAAATTAGTGATAAGAACTGTAAAAAATGTTTTCTAATCAAGTCAATTTTACTAGAATTCAGTCTCAACACCGAACGTAGATTGACTAGACATTTCTAGTAAGATCTCCTCTGGAGAGCGTCTGGTCGTCCATATAATTGACAGATTTTTTAGTCGTGTTTGCTAGAATTCTAGCAATATTTTCATCATTGTTTTCTCCGTGTACTGTTATAAAACTTCCATCAAGAGACAAAACGCTGATATTGAGTCTAAATTCAACAAAACCGTACTAACATTTTCGCTTTAATCATTATTTGTATTATAAATTAAGAGCAACAAATGAAAAAATTTTTATTATGAAAATTTTCAAATATTTAAATATCCATAATCCAAAAACATTGCAAAAAATGTGTAGGTACGTAAGTTGAATTTTAATATGTGTTTAGATATTTAAAATCTCAAATATGCTAACATTTGAATATGTGTAATATTATTTCATATATTGAATAATTAATTGGTCCCATGCTCGAATATTTACAATATTTAAATATCGAATAATCCAATATATATCCAATATAAAAAAATCCAATCCTTGATCTTGTCTATATTAAATTTTTACAAAAGATTTGCAGCAAAATCAACTTGAGCAGTTATTAGAATAATAAATAAATATCAATTTTGCGGAGTGACTTTTTTTACTGTTTTACATAATCGTTTCGCTGAATTTTGTATTCGTGATCCATAATCGACAATTCTAAAATTTCAACGAATCGTCGGTGCATGATTATATAAAATAATAAAAGAGATTTCCATTCAAAAATTTGCGAGTAGCTACTAGGTAGTATTCTTTAGAGATATTAATTCATTAAAAGTTTCAAAGAGAATAAACGGTCAACTTCTAATATAATATATCCTTGTTACCCTATAATTAAGCACCCTGCTATAAATTTCTTCAAAACTGGTCATTTGGTTGTATCTTACTGTTTATAAAAACCGAGTTCATCGTTTTATGTTCATTCCGATTGAAGTGAGAAATGAAAAAAATTGTCTGAAAAACCGCGCAAATACGAAAATAAATTTATACCAAAAATAATTACTGTTAACATTTACGTGCGTAGCATTTGTTTTTGTATTCTCTTAGAGTGAAATTTTCAGAGGATTCAACATTTGATGGTAATTGGATCGAATCTTATGTACTTTCCTTAATTTTTAAGTAAATTATTGTTGCAAGTATTTTTACGTAGTCTAAAACAACTTTCTTCTTTTAAATTAGGTTTCTGGACAAAGGTGTTTATTTTAATTACTGAAAGAATTGTACAACTTAGCAAACACATTATAGAAAACAAAAATTAGGTACTCAACACTTTTAACACATTATATTGCCAACGATTTTGCTTTAGAAACTTTGTTAATTCCTTTTGAAAATCACGAAGAAATAAACCATCAATGAAGAATCACAAGTACCTAACAAAAGGAACATTAAAGTTAATTATAAAATCCCTTGTAGTATAATATTTTACTATTATAGTCTTTTAATTTTTACAATTACCTACTCTATTAACTTTAGGAAAACTATTTAGAATTTAGAAAAAACATTAATTAGAAAATTTAGGCTGCATGATGTTTCTTTAAAGTTCTAAAACTCCCAAGTGTTACGTAGGTACTTAGTTCATTTATTTTAATGTCTCAAAGTGCGAACAGTTTTAATATTATAATAATTATTAGATAATTTCATAAATGGCGGATGCGCCGGGTAATAATCCAATAAATTGTTTAATTGAGCAAACATTGACTATAACTCTTTCTTATTTATTAATAATTATAATTTTAAACACGTTATCTATATCAATTTTCTAAAATGTCGTATTTTTGTAATTATCACCAAATCAAGAAAAGTTTTTCTTATAATATTGCTGAAATTAACATTTCGTTTTAATGGAATTGCTCTCGTCCTTTTCCAGTTTACTTACTCCTTCACACTTTTGCCCTCCCATCAATATCAATATTCAATATCTTGAGAGAACGCCTCCAAGACATTGACCTCTCAAAGGTACGAAAAAAAACCCGCGCGGTCCCAAAAAGATAATAAAAATAAAATGTGCATTTCTGCCATTTTATCAAAGACAAATGCGTCACATTTCAAAATGGACGGTCGAATGCAATAGTGAAACACGACGCTGCAATTGCAATGAGTCACCCTCAGGGCCTCCAAGGGTGCGAAAAATCCCAATGAACTGAACATTTTACTCGTTTGTTTTATACCTCCCTATATATCATTTTGCGGCACTTTTTCAGACCAAGACTTTCGAAAATAATAATTGTTACGAATTTGTACACGCGAATTTTTAATTAACATCGGAGTTATCTAATCTTGAAACAGAAATCGCAAATACAAAACATGTAGGTACTAAATATTACATAAAGTGCCAAAAACAAAATAAAAATGACAATATATTAATAGATAATACAATATTTTCAAAAAGAAAATGTCTTTTGAGTGATTAAATCATACGTCCTTGTTAAAAAATTTTCAAAATTATTACTACTACCACAATTCAAAAAAATACTTGTAAGTACTAAAAAAACCGCTAGCAGTTTTCTTTGTTTGGCATTTTGGAGGGCAAAATAGCTTTTCTATTTTAATTTTTCAAACCGTCTTTTTATAATATAATCCCTAAATAAAATATTTTTTATATCTACTTAAAAATTAACGCGTCTACTCATTTTCCGAAATAAAATTATTAATAAACAAACTTTTTTTATAAACTTCAGTAATCAGTCATGAAAATAGCAATAAAAAATGAATTGATCAAATAAAAGTTTGAAAGTGTCAATATTATTAAATAGTAAAAAAACATTAATACATAATACCACATGATTCAAACTATGTATCGGCTTAAGGGCTCAAAGTTGTGATCAAGAAGGCATAGGTACAAAAAGGACACTAACCATGCGAAAATAACAAACACACGCACACCACTACACACACGTATAGGGAAGAAACGACTGACGCTTGTCGTCTACGCACACTTTGCAGCTTTCGTGTCTCCCGCTCGCATCTGCCGTTCTGCTGGCCAATCACAAAGGACCTTTGCAATGTTTTCGGCACCGATCGGCGTTTGTCGCTTGTTGTCATTATAATATTTTTTTTTTACATTTTCCCGGCTTTCTACGACTGTACCTACCAACTTTCGTGGAGCTTTCAAAATTTCAAAGCTCGAACTTCAGAGAAAATGTAAAAGCTCGCCTGCTAAATGTATGTCGATATTTACAATTAAAAGCTCTGGTAAAGGATTTCTCACCAAAACATATTAATAATGTACTTTTTTCAAAATTCCCACGAAAACGAAAATTATTTACACAAAAGTATCTAAAGCTTAATATTTGTCACAACTATCTATTTAAATTAATCTTTTATGCAATGGATGGCCAATTGTAAAGCTGTCTCCATAAGCTCAGTATTTGTCGTAACAATTGTTTAACTTTTTGTTGAGTGCAATAGATGGACAATGTAAAGCTTTTTTTAAAAGCTTACTATTTGTCGCACCAGTTGTCTATCCAACTTCATCTTCTTTACAACAGATGACCAAAGTTATCATGGTTTCATAAGGAAATTAAGAATAATAATTTTCTTGTGATCGGTACTCCAATTAAACAGTACTTAATAGGCCACACATAAATTGAACAAAAAAAATTTGAGCATAATTTATGATAACGTATTTAAACTCTAAATTCAAATAAATTAATTAATAAGAAAAACCTATTTTTAAATTTCACAAACTGTACCCCCTCTAGAAGTTCTCTACTTTTATCAGTGCCTTGTTAAAAAACATTACCATGAAAGCGAGAAGGGAAGTGAATTGATCTTGATCAACCACATTAATTAAAAAAGCATATATTTGTAAAAAATGTAAATAATATATCAGAAAGGGAAAGGAACAAATAAAAATTCCAACTGAGCCTTGAGAATTGCCTATTTGACTAATTTCTTTTTATTATTTAAAGTAACGCTTTTTTATCTTACAAATAGCCTGGTATAAATTGTCTTTTTAGTATTTAAAAAAAAAGGAATGCAGTTTTGTACCGCCTTATATATTAGAGATAGACAAAAAACATTAATAGGCTATAACTTTTTTATTTTTTGACCAATTTGAAATTTAATTCCGAATTCTGTTATCGTATTACTTTATTAACATATTATATGAATAAATATATAATTTTTAATATCATTCTAATTTCTTAGCAAACACTGTTTAACTTCATTACATTTAATTTAAACAAGGAGGGGTATCGATAAGCTAAGAAAAGTTACCTTAATATGACAAAAAAGGTGGGTTAAATTCCTAGTAATTTTCGTCAAGCACGCTCATGAAATTTCAAAATTTTTATTAAACCTATGTTATTATATTTATAAGAAATTCAAGTATGTACCTTTATATTTAGATTAAGTTGATAAGAAAAAAAGTAGCAAGTAGTAGGTACGAAAAAAAACATAAAACAGGATATTTCTTGAGTTTTTGCCATTTTCGACATTTTACGATTATTTCTTAAAAAATAAATATTACGCGCTCAATGCACCAAAATAATGGCAAAAATATAAGAAATATCCTGTTTAAAGTTTTTTTAAACGACATTCTACTTTTTTTCTTATCAATTTAATCTAAATATAAATAGAAATGCTTGAACTTCATATAAATATAATAAAAAGGCTTTAATCAAAATCTTTAATTGGACGAAAATTGTACTAGGAATTTTAACTACCTCTTTTAGCTATATTCTCTCATATTTCTCATTATTTTAGTAAAATAAAGGATCTTATCTTAACGCTATAATCAATTAAAACTAAATGTGACCACATTTTTCACGAGAAAAACTGACCAACAGAAATCAGCATGTTTTTTTTATTTTTCAATTGTACCTACCTTTTTTACTATATCTAACTCTTTTGGACATGAGCGCATTTTTTTAACGTTTAATTTTTATGTTTGTTAGCATCTAAAAAACATGCAAAAAGACACCATAGTAAAAAAATGCGGTCATGTCTAAAAACTCATTGTAATAAAAAAAAATAACCATTTTGATATCTGTTTTTCGATTTTTCTCTTGAGGATAACGCGGTCACTTTTACTTTTCATTTATTGTAGTGTTAAATTGATTAATGTTCTGTGTTTTCGTAAGTAATGAGAAATTCGTTAACCCTCTTTTGCTAAGAAATTGCTAGTAAACCAAAACAATTAGAAATTGATAGCAGTTTTCTTTTTTTAACTCCATCTTCTGTAAAATATGCAGCCACACTTATCATGGTGGTTTCTTAAGGAAGCTAAGAAGCAATTTTTTTATAATATACTCGAGTTAAGCGGATTGTTTGCCTGTTTGCCTCCTCCCAAACTATAAATCTCCTATCCTTAATATGAAACTTTTTAAAATTAAAATTTTCCCTCGCGTCAGGACGAGAAATATTTAAATTTAAAACCACCCTACACAGCGAGTCAGTAGTGCCACCCGTTGAGACTTACATTAACCACAATTTAAAAATGCTGCTTTTTGTTAATTATTTAATTTGATATTGGAAAACACATTTTTAAAATAAATATGTATATTTATTATGATACAAAATATAATTTTTATTTAACAAAGACCAAGCATCATCAAGCAATCTTATTTTACACATTTAGAATGCAGTTTATCGATTTTTATTTTCTTTTTACATTAAACAACAAACTTTTGTAATTCATTAGACATAAAAAACACGTAAACTATAACAAATTTACAAAGTGGGTGCTATTTGAAGTATTAAAATATACAAATTGAATGTTCTTAAATCTAGTAATAAAATTAATCTTATTCAACAAAAAAAAAAAAGAATGAAAACATAAAAAGCACAGTGGATTCATTATAATTTCTACTCAATATACGAATAGGTAATACTCTATAATTTGTTTTAGTAAATATTGACAAGATAATGGACTACTCTGCTTGCCTTAACCTGGCCAAACGTTGAGATAGTTCATCTTGTTCCTGAGAGGCTTGAGTGGCTGTACCAATGGTACTTCCCTGCACTCCTTGAGGAAGTTCCATATTGAGTTCCAATCTAAGTAATAAAAAAACACATTTTAATTTTAATGCTAAACATGTTTTACTTTTATAATCAGGTGATTACCACTACTCAACTTACCCAGCTTCATCAGCCACTTGCTGCATTAATGTATCAACATCACCTTGTGGTACTGCTGTCGTTGTTGACTGAGACATTGTGTTTTCCATGTAGCTACTTTGAACATCTAGATCTTCAAATTGCTGCTCAAATTTGTCCATTAATGTTGAGATTTTCTCAAGGTTCATACTTTTCATTGCTGCATCCATTGCCTTCACAACCCCTTTAAAAAATTAACTCAATGAAAAACTATAACAACTTTAACTTAACAGTTAGTTACTTATACAGGTGCCTTTAAATGTATATGATTGTAATTAAGTTGGAAATTGAATATATTGAAAAAATAATCTTACCTGCCATTGAAGCAGTAACTTTGCGAGTTGTAAGAGCAGATTGTACCCTACTAGCTACAGCATCTACTCTTGCAGACATCCTTAAATAATTAATTGCTTGATTCTTTTGTCTAATTGCATTTTCTGCATGTATTCTCGCTACTTCCATGTTACCCTTCTGGATAGCTTGTTTGGTTTTTGCTTTTTCTTGCTTTTCTTCTTTTTCGCATCGTTTTGAGTTTCTTTCTAATTCCTTCACAGCAAACTTTAAATTAAATAGATGTTCTAGTAAATCTATAGGAAACAGTATACCAATTTCTTTTTTAATTTTTTTTTTCTTTTAATTTTAAAGGATACTTTCCATAGCAGATGCAGACATTTCGTTCCCCAGCTTGACGGCTTTTAAAAAACTTCGAAAGTAACAAAAATATATTTACTGTAGCAGAAGAGTAATAATGATTAAGTTTATGATAACTTTCTTTACAGCTGATGACTAATAGTTTATAATAACGTCATGTTTATAAAACAAAACTATGCAAAAAACTTTAACATGTCATAACAATCTTATTTTTACATATAAATGTTCTTTTAAGATAGTCCTTTTGTATATAAATTGTATTTGTAGAGTTTCATATAACTACTGTTAGTCATAAATTCGTACATCGACTGATTATTGCCTACATCGATACATTTTTGAAAAATATAATCGACAAAAATTATATGTGCCTTTTTTTAAAATTAGTTTTCCCAGAAAAATCAAAATATAAAAATGTTTTTAATTTTGATTTTTAACTTTTACATACTTTTTTCAAATGTGCTCTATCTATTTTGTTGAATGTGGTGTGCAAACTCGACGTAGAGTAATGAACAACTAGAGTTCAACCACAGTTTTTAGTGCATGTTACTGTCCGGTTTTTCATATTTATACATTTCAATAATAATTAATGCAAAGATAAAGTGTTGTAATACGTATAAGTAAAATTAATAAAATTTGTTCTCTGCAGTGGTGTATTAATTTTGCATCGTTTGCATTGGGGTAATTCAATAAACTGTAAAATTATCACATTTTTGCTATTGGGACGGAAGATTGCATGTTGATTATTTCGGATAGTGAGAGATTAATTTGCAGTGATACATTAGCATAAATTGTTTTATTTAATGTATTGAAATAATATTCTCATTTAAATTAAGTGTTCTGTGTACTAAAAGCAACAAAAGAAGTGTGGAAAGTCAAATCGGTAACCAAACGTAAAAGAAATCCACGCCATTTTACTATTTGAAATTTGTAGAAAAATAGTGCAATGGATTAAGGAAAATGTGGCATTAGGTATGATTTTCATTTTATTTTTATTAAATTGTGCATTTTATCTCTTGCAGTTTCATGTGCATACACTATTTGACTATTTTTGCGAAGTACCCACTTCAGGTCATGGCCAAAAGTATTCACGACAATAATAATGGCAAATATATAAAACTATAAAACATAATTCAAAAATATTTATTATTTTGTACAAATTTCCCTTTAAATTTAGTAAGATCAATATTTTCCAACAGAATAATCTCGTTTAAGAAAATTAATATAGGTACCTCTCAGGTTAAAATTTAAAAAAGGTCATTAAAACTGTCATTTCGTTTTTGTAGGGCAATGGTACAGCTCAAGTATCAATTATAATCAGTTATGGCTCAATTTAATCAGTTATTGGGTCAAACTGAGAAAGCTCCATTAGAAGAATTAACTCATTATTATCCGACCATTGCTGAAAACCAAACAGTTCAGTACATAGTCAATTCTATTACTCCTGACGAGCAACATTTGCAAGGACAACAGGTATGTAATGTGTACTATATTTAAAAACTGTTAAAGCAAAGCTTGTCTTAAGATTTTAGTATCGACTGATCAGTTAATGCTAATAGAAAATCAGGGACAAGTACTATTGGACCAAACTCAAGTAACTTATCAGCCAACATCCCAGTATATTGTGCATGATGCAAGTGCAGCCATTGTTGATAATTGCACACAACAACAAGTTTACTATATGAAAGAAGAAATAAATAACATAAAACCAATGCAACAACAACCAGAGCAAACTACTCCTATTGTATTGAACCACTTGCAAAACAGCTCCTTAAAAACGCAAATATCAAATATAGCTACCCAAAAAGTTATTGCATTACAACCCCAACAAATGCAGCAAGCCCCTGTTAGACAAGTACAGAATCAGCCAAATCAACAACGGCTTCCTGTTCAGGTTTGTAATTTTTGAATAAATGCTTGTTATAAGGTAAATTTATTGTTTTTAATAAAAAAAAATTGTAATAGAATCGTCAATTGCCACAAGGAAGCAATGTAAATTCTCAAAGAATGGTTCTTCAAACTCAACAACCCAAGCAAGTAGGCCCAAATCCTACGCAAAGATCTTTAGCGCCAAATATTCAGGTATTCTAGAAATTCTTTCTTAACCGTTACTTAAGAAAAAACGTGTTAAATGATAAATATTTATAGCAACTCCAGCAAAAACTTCCTGATAAAATCATTCAAAGAAACACATTGACCACTCACGTTCCTAACAAAGTTATAACTCCACGTAATGTTCTAATGCAAAGTGCAGGTGCTTCCCGATTATTATCAGATGAAATTCCCTCTTTACATTTTCCCCATCGTAACGTCAACGAAACTGAAACAGTATGTTAACAATTGTTCTTGCTGCATGCAAGTTGTAGTTAAATATTCGTATTTTGTGCGTTATTATTTACACTTATTTACAATTATTATACAGTATTCCACTTTTGCAACAGCTTGTTTCATAAACCAACATTTTTCTTTAACTATATTCAAAATTATCATGCTTTCTGATAATTAAATGGTTACAGTTTTTATTATCCTAAAAAGTAGTTGTTTGATATTTTGCGCTATTATTTTTCATTAACGTGTGCAGTTGTTGAATTTCATAGTTTGAAAGATGAAGATCATTTACTTTGTAGCAACGTCCAAAAATACCAGACAAAACAACGTCCACCATCAGAGCTACATCGGCCCAAGTTGCCAGTAAAATCGCCCATGCTCCTACAACTGTCTTAACTCAAACTTCTTCGGTGATATCACAAGATGATACTGCAAATCCTCGTTTTATAAAGCCCGACGTCAGCAAACTTGATGCAGTACGGTCTAAATATTTAAATCACTCTTTGTATTTTTATTTCATTTTATTATCTTGAGACAACAAGACTTATTTCTTAAACCGATTCAATCGCACGATTCTTTATGGAATAGTCGAATAGTCATTGGGCATGATTTACAGTAGTTGATATGAAATTGATTGTTTAAATTTCTTTTTATATGGATACATAAAATAAGGGAGCTTTCATTTTTTATTTTTTTTAGTATAAAATGTATGTGTAGGAGAGATATATTTTACTTTATCAAAGTTTGAAATGTAATATATTTGATCAGTATCCGATATTAATATAAAAAATGTCACAGTATTCTTTAATTATGTTAATTTACAGGAAGATCCTGATTGTGAGGATACTTTTACTTTACCAAGTAGTGGACCAGTATCAACAGCAGAATATAAACAAATGTTGCTTGAAAAGAAGAAGATAACTTTGGGACTGCTTGACAAGTGAGGCTTTATACATTAACATTTATTTTACTCTTTTATTATGTAATCTCATTATTATTAGAAGTGAAAGTGGAACGTTCGTTGAACCAACGTCTCCAAAAAAGAAGAACAACCGAAACTCGGGGGGTAGAGGAAAAGCAAATGCTCTTCACCCCAAAGTTCCTCGGGTTACTGGAAGGGCTCCTATTAATAAAAATACTTCCATTAATAATTCTCATGTGGATTTCAAGATGCAAAATAATGTGCACAATGTTGATTCTTCGATTACAAGACCTGTTCAACCTCCCCAAATGCAGCAACAGTTCTCAAATCAACAGTCCCCCCAAAATATAAGAAATTTAAATCACATGACCAACCAGCAACAGTTTCTTAAAACGTTTACTCAGTCCAGACAAAATCAACAACAGATTCCTAAAAACACTTCGAATATTCAACAACCGCAGCAACAACAGCAACAGTCGCAAAATCAACCATGTGTTCCTAAAAGTATAGGAGTCGCTCAACAAAATCAACAACAAAACATGAAAAATATGGGGCAACAATTGAATCAGCTTCAACCTAAAATGAGTCAGCAACGACAGCAGCAACATTGTGGTCATCAGCAACAAGTTCCTTCAAACACGCAGCAACAGCAGCAGCAGAATCATCTACATCATCAACAGCAACAGCACCAATCAAATTATGTACAACCTCAGTATATTATTCAACCTCCTTCTCAGCGCCAATCGCAGCGAGTTTGTCCGTTACCGTCATATGTTCCATCTACACAAATTCAGGAAATTATAGGTAAAATATTAGTTGTTACATACAATATTTAATAACAATTTATTATTTTCATCAGAAAGTACACCTGTTACTGAGGAATATAATGATTCGATTCGTATGCTGGTACTATTAGAAAACGGAGAACAAAGACTTATTACATTTACACTTCCTAAAGAAGTTTGCACTATCCAAGAGATTCTTGAACAGGTAAAATTAATGATTTATTAACGTTTTCGAAAAAAAATATTAATATTGGTTTTAGGTTGGTGTACCATTCCAAAAAGATACGAGAATAGAACTTATAGAGACAAATAGCAATGGAATTAACTACTTTGTCACAGTCGGTAATTTCCCAAAAATGCACAATCAGGAAGTAAGGAAAAATTAATATTTCTACAGATACCTAAATATACATTTTATTCATAATTTACAGCAAGTTCAAGAAGAGCGTATGGAAACAGAGGAAGTTCCTCCGAAGTCATCGCCTCCAACGCCACCACAGCCCACGCAACCTAAGCCTGAACCCCCTAAAATTATAGAGTCGCCTGCAAAGTCCCCATCCCCAGAACCACCAAAAGAATTTCCGAAATTCAAGCCCGGAAAGTGCGCAGTCTGCAACCATTGTGGCTATTTGTCAGAAGATTTCAACAGATGTTTGCGTTGCTGTCGCAAGCTTCCCGAAGACGTTAAGAGTGTGGCTACTGGTACGTCCAATGATAGGAAAAATTTGCTGTCCAACTTACAAGGGAATTCCTCAACACAAAAAAAAGAACATGAATCCCCGCATACAAGCGGTAAGTTATTTCTGATCGTTTTGCCATTGATTTTTGATATGTAAAAAAAATTCTATAGAATTAACTTATCTTCTACAAAAAGTAAATTTTAGTATGGCTTTTTAACACAATTAAAAAAAAATACATTTCAGTATAAGTGGTAATTAAATTATGAATTCGTTTTTAGAACAAAATATTACTTATTACAGGTCTAGGTGGTGCTATAACACTAAACACAAAAAATCCCATTATGGCTAAGAAAAAACCGAAATCTAAATTTGTTGAACAAGAACCTGTAATACTTACGTTAAGTTCCGATGACGAAGATGATCATAAGTCTGCCAATAAAATCCCTCCCGTAAGCCTTAAAATAATAAAACGAAAATAAAATCATAAATAATTCCATTTATTCAATTTTTAGGTAACTGATCACTTATTGAGGAGACTATCGGAATCTGCCATATCTCTCAGTAGAATAAAAAAAGAACCTTCAGCAAGTGATATTGAAAATAACTCTCAAGATAAACAGGGTGCTAAGGGTACGATAATGTTAATGTATAAAAACAGGAATATAACTGGTTTTTATCTGTGTTCTTACAGGAAGTAATATGGTGGATATGCCTGAAATAACCGTTGAGATTTCATGTCGTACCATAAGGGTGGGTTCCTACAAATTCTTACCCTTCGACAATGTAAGTAGACTTTTTTCATATATATAAGTTTGGAAGAACTTATTTTTAATTTATCTATAAAATTATTACCGTCTATTTTTTCCGTTAAATAAAAAGCATATAGGTAATTTTCATTCTACATATTTTTTATAGAATCCATTTGATTTGGAAAGCAATAAATTACGAATCTCTAATTGTTATGTATTGTTTTTTTTCAGAAGTTGATTATTAAAACATCCGGAATTTCCTTCAAAGCTCCATCATTGAAAGACAATACAGAATACAAAACGATAAATATTGACAAGGAAGGAATTGTGAAAGTGTTGGTTAGTTTTCAGAAGGCTATGCCCGTTCTCTTCTATTATTGCAATCCAAACATAGCCAAAGCTATCTGTGAAGAACTTAACATGACCAAAGAGAGCGAGTACTATTTCGATCCTCTATCAGAAGAGGAGGCGCATAAAAGAATAACCGTTCTGGTTAACACAGTGCCCGAAGATGTACGAAACACTTTGAGAAGAATTTATTCGGTCCCATACAATATAATGGACGAACTGACCACTGTGGAAGCAAACGAATTACTTTGTAAAACATGTCCGAAAGAGATTTCATCTGTTATTGCCAGCGTAGGGTACGTTTTATTGTTATTTTTTTTTTTTATATTTTTTCTCTCGCCATTTTGAAATTATCAGAAATAGTCAGCAAATAATCAACTTTATACACTGAAAAATTAAAAGATAGTTTATGAAAAATAAGTCAATATTGATTAATGAATAATACTACTCGAGAAAGTTCGGCAAACTAACATTTAAAGAACAATACGTAAAACAATCACCGTGATAAAAAAAAGTTCTCATGTTTAAAACTCTGGATATAGTATTATTTTGATTTTAATTTGTTGATTTTGCCCGTGAAGAAAACATTATTTTAACTTGCAATTTACTGTAGCGGTAAGATATTGTCCTATACTTTACTGAAATAATGAGAAATATAAAAGAAAGTATAGCTACATTTTTTGTTCTATTGGGGTTACTTTCCTTAGCTTATCAGTATGCCTCTATGCAATATTAATTAAAGTATGGTTTCATTTAAATTGACATGTGGTCTTAATGTTTTTTATTCATTCTTTTCAGGTATTTAGAAATCAAACAATTACTTATTTATCCGCCAGGAAAGGGCGGTTTATCCATAAACACCGAAGATTATTTGTGCCTAGGACAAGACCAATTTTTAAACGATGTTATTATAGATTTTTATCTAAAACATTTAATTTTAAATTTGTCACCCGAGCAACAGGAAAAAGTGTACGTGTTTTCAACGTTTTTTTACAAACGTCTGACTACAAAACCTGCCAAAACTACTAGGTACGTGTATCATATTTACGAAAACAATGTACATCGATTAAGAATAATAAAACAAATTCTTAATAGAATATGCAATTATTGAAATTCATAAGCAATTTTACTTTACTTATTTTCGCACCATTTTTTTTGTTAATTTTCAATCAGTCCTGCCAACTATAGAATACTACCAAAATATAACTGGTATCATGGAGATTAATAGAGCCAACATTAGAATAATTAAATTCAAAAATTCAGTGAGGCCACTATTACAATATTTTGTATATTTTTTTCCTTTTTTGTTTTATTTTGTAATAATTGAGAATAGCCTACTAAATTTTTGTTAAGGAAAAATTTGATTTGTTTATCTTGTATTTTTTTTGTTTATTTAGAAAAAGCCATCCACAGGAACATGATCCCAATTTAACTCCCTCCCAAAAAAGACACGCACGAGTAGAAAAATGGACAAAAAGTGTTAATTTGTTTGAAAAAGATTATATTATTATCCCTATAAATGAAAACTGCCATTGGTTCCTTGCTATTATTTGTTTTCCATCATTAACAGGATGTTACACTTTCGATGGAAAATTAGTTAAACTCGAAAGTAAAAAGAAAAAAACAGGTAAGAATTGAATTGTTTTTTTTTTTTTTAATTTCTATTGTTATGTAATTTTTTATTTTAGTTAAAACGAAGAAAGAAGAGAAACCAATACCTTGCGAAGATTTGGAAGCTAGTGATAAAGACGAAGCTGAGGGCGATGAAAGCGAGTTGGAGTCTGAAGAGGAAGGTGATAGTGAAGAAATTATTAGTGAAAAAGACTGTGGACAGCCTCTCAAGCAGTAAGATAAACTTATGCATTTAATTCTGCTTTTAAACGACAACTATATGTATACAAGAACTATTAAAATTTAATTTATATCAAAACTTACTTTTGAAAAATATGCTATTTCTATTATATATATTTTTTCTAGGCCCTGTATTTTAATTTTTGATTCTTTGGCCGGCACTGGGCGTTCTAGGGTGGTGGCCACTTTAAGAGATTACCTAACGTGTGAGCACAAAGCCAAATTAGGTACTGAAAAGACTTTCACTAAAGATATAATCAAAGGTGCATGCCCTAAAGTCCCTCAGCAGACCAATTTCACAGACTGTGGTCTATATTTATTGCAATATGTAGAACAGTTCTTTTTGGTAAGTTTTATAAAAAAAATTGCTTTTGATCATACTCAATTTCTTCTCTTATTTTTTTAGGACCCTATAAGGGATTACCGAATGCCAATAAAGCAGTTAAAAAATTGGTTCGAAGAAATTATTGTAACAAAAAAGCGAGAGGATATTGCTAATCTTATCAAAGAATTGATGTTAAAATACAATAGAGATCCTTCAATTTTACCTGAAATTACTCTTCCCACACGTAATGGCAAATTGCTACCCCCTGATCACATGATGGAAGAATGTGAAGATTTTATGGAAGAAGAAGAGGAGGAAGAAGAAGAAGAGGAAGAGGAAGAAGAAGATGATGAGGAAATGGAAGATGTAGATTTGGAAGGTTTTCGTCGGGAACTAGCCAATAAGTATCCACAATTTGAGAAAAAGTATTTGCAAAAGCAGAACGAATCAGAAACGTATTCCAAAAGCGAAGAAAAAACGGGAGGAGAAACATATAGCGATGAAGAATGTTCATCGTTGCCGTCGAGAGAAAGTGTAAGAATGGAAGATGGTTTTAAACAAGAAACTGTGCTATTAAAACCGGACATGAGTGAATCCCCTAACAAACCTTCAAATCGTGACACTTTGTCATATTTAAAGGCAAAACGTATTAACAGACATAAAAACCTAGGTCATAATGACTCGAAGAAATTCAAATCTTCGAATTAGACAAATTAGGAAAGTATTTAATTGTAAATATGTTGATATTTTATCATTATTATTATTATTGTATGTTGCTATAAGTTAATAGTTGTCGTACATGTTGTACTTTTTATATAAACGGAATCTTCGATACGCCGCAATAAAACGTACGAATTTTCCAATGTTTTCTTTCCAGGCTTGAAGATAATCATGTTTAGTTTGTAATTCTTTTAATAATTTCAGTTATTTACAATTAGATGTACTGTAATGGTGTTAGAATGTAGGAATAAATTTAAAAGTAGCGGTCTTTTTTGTTTTTGTAGTTGGTGATGCTGCTACTGGTGCAGTTGTGTGAGGTTAAAGTTAATACTAAGATATTCTAATTGTGGCAACACTGCAAGTTTATTCAATGAAAATTCGATGTAAAACTACATGGTACTCTTAAATTAAGAATAACTTTATTTAAACTATTATAAGACAATACATAGTTTTAAATTGATTAAGAATGCAAATTTTCTATATATTTTATAATTGTATTTCTCAAACATCGTTTTTGTTATTTAAATTTGGTAACGCCTAACGTAACCTACAATGTGTCATTTTTTTAGATTTTTGTGAACAAAAATACGAAATTGGTACTTATTTTTTCTAAACATCCTAATTTGGATTGATAATTGTATTTTAAGTGCTTTTTATGTATTTTTTCAACTTGTTTTAAAATTTGAATGTTTCACTTTCTTATGTTTAACAAACTGGAACCGTTGTACTGTCAAAGCATATATGGCGGCTGTTAGTCGTCTCGTCTTTACATTTTTTTATGTAAATCGACATTTATGCAGAGCAAGTATTTTATTTTCCAATGAAAATAGTTGATATATATTTAGTGATAAAGTGTTATTAATTAGTTATGTCCCAAAGAATATCTTGAATTAGGGGAAGCTAATTAATTGTAGTTTAAATTTTATCGGTGTAGTAGAGGAAAGTTATATTTTTCTAATTCACCGAATTATCATCCCTGATACGGTGGTGCTTATTTTTGTTGAATTTTCTTCAAAATATGGCCGATTCAGCGAGCGAATCTGATTCTAGCAGCATTGACGGTGGCCCCATTATGATGCCTCCAAGTCCTATAACCAGAGAGCAGCTTCAAAAGCGAATCGAAAGTTTACAGCAACAAAATCGTGTTTTAAAGGTTGAGCTAGAAACTTATAAATTGCGCGTAAAGGCACTCCAAGAAGAGAACAAAAGTCTGCGACAAGCATCGGTGATAATTGTGAGTTTTTATTTTTATATCCTCTTTACTGATCATTTTGTTTAGTAATACCTTTATAATCAATATAATATACATTTTTAGTTAACCTTCAATTACAATTGAAATTCTATAAAATGTACAATGAAAACATTCTTTTGCAAATATTAAGATATTAATAGATTTTGATTTTTCTTGTCTAAAAATAGTATACGAAAAATTCAAATAAATACATTAAAAGTAGCAATTATTTAAATGAAAACTAACTAAAATTATGTGTATATTTAGTGCTGTTTTTATTCAAGAGGAAAGTATCTGATAATTTTAGTAAATTATTTTCTGGATGGATCCTCATATTGTTTTAATTGTCTTACTTTTCTTGATGTTTCAAGAGTAATATTGCTCTCTTCTGTTCATGATAAAACTTCAGACAACCTTCTCAAACTGTTCAAATATCTATTTTTAACAATTCTGTTTTAAACAAGATTACTTTTGTAATATTTACCTATTTCATGATTATTTGTAAATGTGTTGTACCTCATTCTACTTAAAATCTTTTCCTGAAATACAGTAACAGTAGTATATAATTATTATTTAATAATAAATGTAAGCATAAACTTTGATATCTAGGAGTGAAATATTGTAGTTGTTTTTACCACGAGAAACATTGGTTTATATTACAGCAAGCAAAAGCCGAACAAGAGGAGGAATTTATTTCAAACACCCTCCTGAAGAAAATTCAAGCACTTAAAAAGGAAAAGGAATCATTAGCACATCATTATGAGCGAGAAGAAGAATGTCTTACAAACGATTTGTCAAGGAAACTGACACAGTTGCGACAGGAGAAATGCAAACTAGAGCAGACATTAGAACAAGAACAGGAGTGCCTTGTTAACCGTTTAATGCGCAAAATAGAGAAATTAGAAGCTGAAACTTTAGCCAAGCAAAGTAATTTAGAACAGTTACGAAGGGAAAAGGTAAATTGTACTTTTCTTAACGTTTCCTAATGTACTTAAATATTGCTGTTACAGGTAGAGTTAGAAAATACGTTAGAGCAAGAGCAGGAAGCTTTAGTGAACAAGTTGTGGAAACGAATGGACAAATTGGAGGCAGAGAAGAGAATGCTTCAAATTAAATTGGATCAGCCTGTATCTGATCCTGCCAGTCCTCGTGACATTAGCAATGGAGACACAGCCAGCAATCTCAGTGCACATATTCAGACTTTAAGAAACGAAGTTAATCGACTTCGTCAAACCCTCGCCATTAGTCAACAAGAACATGCTCAAAAAATGCAACGGTTTGCTCAGGAAGAACGTTGTATTCGTGAAGAAAATTTACGGTAAAAAATGGCATTTCAATTGTTAATAATAATAAATAGTAATTAATAACTCCATTTTAAGAAACATACATTCATAAATGTTCTTAAAATGTGCAGTTATTCAAATAAATTTATATTTATTGCAATATTGTTGATGCTATCTCTTGCGACAATGTATCGGAGGTATTTGATTGTATCGATTTTGATGAGACTTCGGTGATTAGTGCTGTGAAGGGCCTTCCGGATAGCCTTAATGCTGGTCCGGATGGCCTACCAGCATTTTTTGTCAAACGTGCGGTGTCTGTACTCAGCCGCCCATTATACATTATTTTCAAATGCTCAATCCAACAGGGAAAATTCCCTAGTACATGGAGAGAATCGTATGTTTTTCCTATCTTTAAAGCAGGGGACAGACACGGCGTCAAAAACTACCGCCCGATAAGTATGAGTAGTGCGTGTGCTTGTGTATTTGATTGCGTTGTTACTAAGTCTTTGACTCCGTTTCTTGCGCCCTTGATACCGCAGGAGCAACATGGCTTCGTTGAGGGTAGATCTACCGCCACGAACCTTGCTGTTCTTTCTAAACAATTAGCTGCTGCAGCCAAGACTGATACACAGATTGATATTATTTATTTAGACTTTAAGAAGGCCTTCGATAGGGTGCACCATGCGCTGCTGTTGGCGAAGCTATCTGCTTTAGGTGTTGGGGGATCCGCGCTTGATTGGTTGGAGTCTTTTCTAGTTGGACGGACGCAGGCGGTCAGAATTCATAGTAGTCTTTCATACGTTTTTGATGTTCCCTCTGGCGTACCCCAGGGGTCGCATATTGGTCCTTTACTTTTCAATATATTTGTAAATGACATAGCATCCTGCGTTCGATCCTCGAAATTGCATTCCTTTGCTGATGATACGAAAATTATCAAGGTTGTTAGGTCGCACAGTGATGTAGCAGAATTACAAAAAGACTTGGACCGGGTGGCTGGCTGGACTGACAATAATCAATTAATGTTAAACACTGACAAATGCGTCAAAATGTCCTTTTCAAAAAATAAGAAATTAATTCAGTCGGATTATTATCTAAATGGACGCCATCTGACTGAAGTCAGTTCAGTCAGGGACCTAGGTATTATTTTCCAATCAGATCTAAGCTTTAAATTACATTTAGATGTTGTTGTTGCGAAGGGTATGCGTTTGGTGGGATTTATTAAGCGTGCGACATGCGATTTCACTAATGCCGAAACGATTATTGCCTTGTACAGATCTCTCGTCTTGCCTGTGTTAACTTACTGCTCGGTAATATGGTCTCCCCGTACTAAATCTGATTTTGAGAGACTGGATTCAGTGCAAAACAGACTGCTCCGTTATGCGTCGTCAAAGACGGACAGCCCCATGCATCATTTCAATCACGATTATGCCCCTCTTCGTCGCCGATTTAATCTTCCAGATATGCGCAGTTTGTTCCAGCAATTGGACTACAGATTTATGTATAAAATTATTCATGATTTATTAGCTTGTTCGGAACTCTCTGCTCTATTCCCTTTCCGTACACAGGCATACCAGCTTCGCAATCAAAGACTGCTTTTTGAGGCAAATGCCAAAGACAATTTTGAGTTTAACACATTGGTGTTTCGTCTCCGGAGACTATGGAACGTCTTACCGGAGGACACCAGAAGTCTTGATAGTTTCGTACTCTTTAAAAGAGCAACTCGTGACCTGACCGTTCTAGCCTGATTAGCTTTTTTGTTTTTTGCTTTATTTTTCACTTGTAACATACTTTTGCTTTAATGTTTTGGTATTACTTAAATTTACTTTTGCAATTTATGTATTTATATTGTATTTTTCTGTTTTTTTATACCTTGTATTTACGTGTAAAAGGGCTTATGCCCGTTGAAATAAAGATAAATAAATAAATAAATAAAATATTAGTCAATCTAATAGATACTTCAATCGTTATCAATAAGGTGAATAGTGAAAAGTTCAAATATTATATATATTGCAAATTTGAATTATTTATTTTATCAATCAGTTGGTTGCAGTTTTTTAGTTCAATCAAAGCTGCAATAAACAAGATAAGCATTTGAGTATCTTTTTTTTCAGACTTCAAAGAAAACTTCAGTTGGAAGTAGAAAGGCGTGAGGCTTTGTGCCGTCACTTGTCTGAAAGCGAAAGTTCACTGGAAATGGAAGAAGAAAGGCATTACAACGAGCAAGTTTTGGGTGGTCGAGCCCACGCCATCTCACCAATTCCACCAAATCCCTCGCCAAGTCAAAGTCGTCCCCTAAGTCCAGGTTAGTTATGGAAATTTGAAATTGAAATTGTAACTATGTAATTAATTTGAGCCTATATGAAATTTGTTCATGTGGAAGATGTTGTTTCTAAAAATCAGGAAAGATTGTCGTGAACAGAAATCAATGATAGATTAAGCGAAGGAAATTTGGTGATTGTATCCAGAGCAAAGTCTTCATCAAAAGAGCCCCAATCCTTAAACCCACAGTTTTTATTTGAACTGCTTTGGTTTTTGAAGCTCCTATTACCTACATTTTTAAATCAAATGACTTTCAATTACCAAATACTTTCCCAAGCATTATTAAGGTAGTTAGGAGAAATATTTGATAAAAGTGAAGGACCCTTTTTTTAGACAAAGGTGATTCCTAGTTATTCTAGTTTTAGAATGATTTGTGTTGTTCTAGGTTTATCTCTACAAGCCCCGTCACCACGTGAATCGCTGGTTGGTGTTCCATCCCGTTGCCACACCTGCGGTCAGGCGGTTATTCAGACGACCAATGCTGGCGGGAGTCCCCCGACCCTAGGACAACGTCGCACCAGTGAACGGTTCATAAAGCCAGCCATCCCAGCTCCGCAACCCGCTAGTCCCATGGACACTACTACCAACAAGGATTAAAGTGTTCTTTCTTTTCCTGTGCAGTAGCTGCGAGGTGCTTCTTTTCCGTTCAGCTCTAATCCCGGCAGCCCAACACCCGGTCAGTCCCTACTATTGTCGTCGTTGTTAATATTGTTGGGGTGCGTGTTGTTTTCTTTTTTTATTATTATTAATGCTATTACCTATTACGCCAGCACAAAACCGTTTCCACTTGACACGAAAGAAAGTGTTTTTTTTTTATGTACAGGGTGGTTCGTAGATTGCTGTTTGTTTGAAACTTAGAAACGGTTATTACAAGTTTTTCAGTTGTAATTGGGATCGTGATAATTGATAATATAAATGTAATGCACTTTTTAGGAAATTATGAAGGCAATACTTTTTCTTGTGTTTATTATAGTCTCAAGACACAGTGTTGTACATGTTTTGAAACACTCTGTACATATGTATATTTTCGCAATTTAGCTCGTTTGATAATTTTTGAAAATAGACCTTAAACATATTCAAATTCGATTTGTTTTTATATTATGCCATTTTTTCGCCTTTTAACAACATTTTATTAGCAATTTGATGAAAGCAAGTCTTCATGTTTTCGGACATTTTTTGCAAAGGGTTGATCCTATTTTTTTATTATTTTTTACTGTCAAATACATTACACATATAGCAGTTAAAACGTCTGCTTTTGATCTATACTTGATGTGCGATTTATTAGCAAATTCGTTTAATTGTCTCGTTCTGAACAAATAACGTCTCACTAATATAGCTCTGAATGTAAACTTTACATAGTTATTTGGTGTTTTACGTATATCATAAAAGAGATAAAGTATGGATATAAACCAGATGACGAAATTAGTCTGTAATAATAATAGCCCCACAAAGATGCTTCAACTGATGGGTTTCTTTTTGAGCTTTAAAATAAATAATTAAAAAAATAGTAATACAGGATTATCGTAAAATGAAATATTTTGCAATAGGTACAGCAGAGAATGATAACGATAATATGTCTTTAAGACAATGTGCTAATAATAATGGTCTTATATAAAAAAAAAGTGTATTTAGGTGTTTCTAGAAACGAAACATTTTTAAGAACGAAATGTTTCGATATTTTTGAAAAGTATTTTGCGTGTCAACTTTAATAAGAATAAAAAACCGTATTCCTAAATAACCAGATACATTGCCTTTTTCTCTGTAATTTATGGTGTTTACTTGTAGATAAGGCACTTGAAATTCTATGTAGAAGTTTTCGCCGTAATAAAACTACTTTCGTTTATTATGAATTCCACGAATTATTCTATTCTGTATTTTCTTAGTTAATTTCAAAAAACATAGTCAGAAATGCTTTCAAATAGGAATTATCTATTATAAATTTTGAGGTCGTTGTTAAAAAATTAAATGTTACGTTTAATTTTCGTAATTTAGATATGAAATTTAAATGAAACTGTTTCTTTTGTAGGTATACGTTTCGACGCTAAATTTCACAATTGCAGAGTTTAAACTGTATAACGTATTTTGTATCATTAATTTTATATTTTTCGTTTAAACGAGTTTGCATTTTGGCATTTAATTAAATTAAAGAAATGAGATTTTTCAACATTTGATTTTATTTGTTGCAGTTATTATCTAAAAGAAATTATAAAAAAATAATTTTTGGGTATACATATTACTTATTTTACATGTTCAATTTTTTACTAATTTTAAAAATAAAAAGCGTCGTCATTTAGATATTAGATATGTTTTATCTCTTTTTTGTATTTTTATTTCTTTTTATACCTAATTCACAGGGTTAGAATTTTTCAAGTTATTTTTTATTAATGTTTTGTCAATTTGCACGTTCAAGTTTTGTCTTTACTCCCTACGTTAGTTATTTAAATAAATTTGCACATTTGTTTAATTTTAATAATTAATTTTTGTTATTCTTATAAGGTCACTAATTTTTATGTGTGCAACAGTTAAGTTTATTTCGATTATTAAGCTTTAAAATGATGCCTAAAAAATCCAAAAATAATACGATACGTTTAAAAAATAAAAACGTTACAATAGAAAGCAGACTTCAATAGATCTGTTTCTTTAGTATGAAACAGCCTCAAAAGTAAGTGATATTAGGTGTAACATTCAGATTAAAGTTAGAGATCGGCTGTGTACGTCATGTTGCAATTTTCACGTTGCATCATGATAAGAATCTGATAGGAAGGATACTGAAAGTGTAGCTTTCGTTTTGCTGTAATTTATTGGATTCTTTATATGAATTAACGACCATTTGTTAAATTTGCAGGATTTTTTGCAGATTATGTTTGTTCTAAGAATTCATGTTATCCCTATTATTATAATAGTATTTTGTAGACTTAAACTCTTTTGTTTGTATATTTCGAATTAAACAACGCTACACGTATTGAATTAAAAATATTCAACTACATAAATACTTTGGTTTCTGTTACCTCTTAATATCCAAAAGCAATGTACAGCGAAGTCGAAGCTTTCGTTTTTAAAATTAAGGTAAGATTTATTTTTGTCATATATTAATTAATCGTATTGCGAAACTTTAACATAGTCTACATGTAATAATTTTGAGCGTATTTATTTCTTTGTTTGTTATATTTTAATTGTTTCTTATTTTTTTCAATCTTCGAAATCTACGTGAAGGAGTTATTTCAGCGACCTACATATATTCTTGACCAGCTTGCTAAATTGCGCAGTGAAAAGTAGAAGAGGTGAGGGTTTAGAGACGTAATTACCTATTTTTTTTATAATGTATTTTCTGTATTTTTTAATATAAATCTGCCAAATACGGTAAAACATTATTTTTTAAATCACATGAACATTCGGAATAATGTATTTTTTCTTTTTTTTTTTTTTGCAGTTTGAAATTCAGCCGTTTTCGTTTTTAACCAATAATAATAGTACCTATTTATTTTTACAGTTTGTGGAACCTGAAAGAAACTTATGTAAAATAGTTATGTAATTAATATCAGCCCTATTGTTTCTACTATTCAATAGTATAATAACAAAGGGAGTGTTAGGTAATAGATAAAAAATGTGGATTTCATAAATTCGAATTGAAGAATCTTTCTTAAATCTCAGGTATGCTTATAATTTCTTACACCTTAATATAATGTTTAATATATAAATAATTCATTTGAGGATTCATCATAAACATCTTAAATTTTAATGTTTATTTTTTTAATACTTCAGTACATATATATATTTTTATTTACCTAATGAAACGTTTGTTGTAATATTAAATTGTGATTGTAATAACTTATAAACTGTTTTATTTTATGAAGTGTAAATGGTTTTTCGATTTTAACTAAACAAAAACAATAATAGAATTATTGATTTTTCAGTCTCTGGGGCAACCAACAACTGCCATTATGAGATGCTCAGTTTCATTCCATATGCATTGGCTCAATTACAATAATTGAGAGTATGACGGAAAAAATCAACAGATGTGTATGCTTCCTTAATTAAGGACTAAAGAAAGTTATGGGTATGTGTATAATTTCTTTCAACAAATAATTTAAAAGTTGTAGGTATTTTAATGAATAACAAAAAAATAGTAGAAGTTATTTGTAGTAGTACAGAATTAATTTTCTCTTTTTGTTATACATGTAAGAGTATTAATTTAATATTTATTTAGTACTTCAATAATACAATATAATAAAATTAAGTACAACTACCAACAACTTTTTTGTGTACATATATTATATTATAATGCACGCCAACAACTGTTACAATAATATTGTAAAGTTTTGTCGAAGCCCTATGCTCCAGGTGTGGCATGAAGAGCCTCGAAATACCAGTTAGTGTGGTTCGTTACCAAAAACCGTGTTTATGTATCACTGTATTTATTTAACAAGAAAAGGAACAATATAATATCGACACTTTTGCCTTATAACTTAAACTAATTATTTTAAATAGTAACAGAAACATGAAGTACACTGTTCGACTGTCTGTACCAGACTCTTCTTTCTTTCCTTTTTTCCCGACAACACCTGAAGTGTACCCCGCGCCCGTGGAGCGGTATCACCACAAAAACGCGTCTGCCCTGTATGATCCCATTGTGTCTCAAACAAGCGACAGAAACAATAATATATGTATTATGATTTATGATATAATAATCATATCAATACCGACAATGAGTCCATTTGGTAGTATTTTAATCAATAAAATAAGAACGTACCTCAACAAATATAATTAAATATTATTGTAACAGTTGTAAGCAATTTAGTGTATGTAATTTCGTTATTAATTGTTACGAAATCTAGTTAAAATGTACTAATAATTTTATTGTGTTTGTATAGGTACAACTAGCAATATAATGTAAAAGGCAAGACAACAAATAAAGCATTCGTTTCATTTCAGCTAGTATATCACAAGTGGCACTCATGTAGTTGTTGTATTCTGTAAGGGGTTCAGGATTGACCCTTGCATAAATTCCCAACAAGCTGAAAATTTACAGACACGTAAAATATACCACTCTAATGAAATCCTGAAAAATCCCCATTGATCCTGTGTGTGTTAAAAATTATTCAGTCAAAGGTTGCAAAAATGGTCTTTGAATTTTTTTGCTAAACAGTTTTACTATAAAAATAGCTCAGACTAAAATTGTAGATCAGGTAATTATCTACTAAAATTGTTCTCATACTTTTTTCTCTAAGATTTACCATTTCTGAGGATTTAAGATAATCATTCTTAACTTAAAGTCAATAATTTATTTATACATAAGAATGTACCACCTACAGTACCATACAGTTTTCGAAATTTATTCTTTAGATTTTAATAATTTTGTTAACAGAGTAGGGAAACAAAATGTAGTCAGCTTTTAGGTGGGGGTGCGCAGAACCCCCTTTTTGGAAATAAAACCGAAATTAATCAATAAAATTAAGTGTTAAATCTTGTACTAGTTTTTGAAATGTATTTTTCAAATTTTTATAATTTTATCCCTAGGGAAGGGGAATAAAATATGTAGTCAGATTTGACATGGGGGTGCGCACATACCCTTTTGAGAGCATAAAACTTTGCAATTTCTATTATTAAAATTAAAGGTTGTTATATCTACGTACTATAGTTTTTGAATTTATTCTTCAGATTTTATTAATTTTGTCCCTAAGGAAGGGGAACAAAATATGTAGTCAGATTTTACGCGAGGGCGTACGCAACCCCTTTTTTGCAACTTGATTTTTTGCAATTTCCAGTTGTGATTTGTAGTTTACTTGGTTAATGCACTGCACTATTCGCTTACAGGTAAAGGACACCGAACGAAGACATCAAATTGTTTTACTTTTCTTGTATTCTCTTTAATATTTCGTTTGTTTTATTGTCTTTCACTTACAGGTATTTATTTGTTATTTTATAAACTATTATGTTAATATTTTATACGATGTATTTGGTACAAAAAGCTCCTCTAATGCTTATAATTTTTTCAAATTGACTTTGGCACATTTGTTACAACAAAAAATTTTAATAAATAGAAGTAACTGGCGGATAAGGGTGTACCTATAAGGGGCTGATGTGGAGGCTGCAGAGTATTAGATGGGCTTTTTTGCTCCAAATATAACGTTTAAATATTAATATAAAAGTTTATAAGTTTTTCGTGTTTTAATAAATATTGAAAAAGAGTTAGGAGTTATTGGTAGTCGTATTGAATTAATTTACTCATATTGTTGTGCTTGTAGGAATATTGATTTCACTCTTTTTAATATACCTAACAATACAATAATGTGAAATAAATCAATTAAGTACAACAAACAACAATTTGCTCCCTTTTCTTGAGTATTTATTAAAATACGAACAACTTGTAAACTTTTCTAATGATCTAATTGTTCAAACATACATACATCCATACAACAGCTTATGTACTTTTCTCATAATTTATTGTATTTGATTTGCTTTGTATTTTTTCTTTTAAATATTTTATTTTGTACTTAAAATTGTCACATTAATATAACGTTATGTTTAATGTTATTATTTTGACGTTCATTTCTGGACTGTAGTGAATATACGTATTGTAAGAGTCTGAAGTATTAAAATATTTTCTGTACAATGTATAAGTATTATAAACAGATATATTTGTGGCAAAATGTAAATTACTGGTGTAAATAATAAATCGATTAATATTATATGCGTAGTTTCTTTAACTATATAAATGTGTAGTGGTCACTTCATGAGTAAAAGGTTGTTAATATATATTTCTGGAAAAAGACCGAAAGCAACTTATGCTCCCTTAATACAAAAGCAGAATTGTTTAAAAATAAAAATTTTGGCTGTCATATTATTTGTTGATCAAACTTCGTATAAGTTCAGTAACTGAAGTTTTTCTTAAATTTTGACCATTTGTATCAGGAGAGCATAAGTACAAGGAGGTGTTTATCAAAATTTTGACTGTCAAGTTATTTGTTGATCAGACCTCGTATAGGCTCGGCAACTGAATTTTTTCTTAAATTTGGACCATTTGTATTAGGAGAGCATAAGTGCAAGGAGGTATTTTAAAAAAAATTTTGTCAAATTATTTCTTGATCAGACCTCGTATATATGGTGCTCAATTTGAAAACAATACCTCCTTCAACTTATGCTCTCCTGATACAAATGGTCCAAATTTAAGAAAAATTTCAGTTGCTGAGCCTATACGAGGTCTGATCAACAAATAATTTTACAGTCAAAATTTTTATTTTTAAACAATTCCGCTTTTGTATTAGGAGAGCATAAATTGATCGAGATCGTTAACATGAACTTGCTGCTAATTGTTTGACACTGTGATACTATTTTAACTTCTTTATGTGAATTAAAACAATTTTTAAAGTTGATACATTTATTAGTCCATTTGGTTCTTACATTATTTTAACATTATGTTGACATTAACAACGATAAATAATAAGAAACACAATACTACATTTTAACAAGATATAACAATCGAGGCCAAATTATTTACATGGCATTATTCTTTTACAAAACTTTAACAGCAAAAATAGCAATTTTAATATTTGATCAATTAGAAAAGTTTACAAGTCGTTCGTATTTTAATAAATACTCAAGAAAAGGGAACAAATTGTTGTTTGTTGTACTTAATTGATTTATTTCACATTATTGTATTGTTAGGTATATTAAAAAGAGTGAAATCAATATTCCTACAAGCACAACAATATGAGTAAATTAATTCAATACGACTACCAATAACTCCTAACTCTTTTTCAATATTTATTACAACACGAAAAACTTATAAACTTTTATATTAATATTTAAACGTTATATTTGGAGCAAAAAAGCCCCTCTAATACTCTGTAGCCTCCACATCAGCCCTTTATAGCTACACCCTTATCCGCCAGTTACTTCTAATTATTAATATTCAATTTGGTTGTAACAAATGTGCCAAAAAGTCAATTTGGAAAAATTATAAGCATTAGAGGAGCTTTTTGTACCAAATACATCGTATAAAATATTGACATAACAGTTTATAAAATAACAAATAAATACCTGTAAGAGAAAAAGACAAGAAAACAAACGAAATATTAAAGAGAATACAAGAAAAGCAAAACGATATGATGTCTTCGTTCGATGTCCTTTACCTGTAAGCGAATAGTGCAGTGCATTAACCAACTAAACTACAAAGGACTAACGACAAAAACTAATAGAATTTTGGTAGAAAAGATTGGACAGATGTCGTCTGTGAGAGCTGGGCAGTCGCCTATTGCTTCTATTCCAGATAACCCACACCAAACAGTCTGAAAGGAAGTGACGTTCGAGTAGACCGCGAGAAGTGTATAAGACACTTCAAAGAACAACTAAAAAGCTAAGTCCAAGGCAAGTCACTCAGGGAGGCCTTTGCTTCTACGCCTTGGATGAGAAAGAACAAGCAAGATAACGAAACGTTGAATCCTGCGGATTGCGTAGGGTAAATGCGAAGCGTGATAGTAAGAATTGCAGTAAGCAAAGCGAAGAGGTAAGCAAGAGAGCGTGCAAAATAAAATAATAATTCCAATAAACAGCATGCAAAATAAAAGCTATTCAAATAAATAGTCTAACTACGGAATGGATCTTCTTTTTCTTCTCCAGCGTCGATCTGAAACAAATACGGTAGCAATAGATTAATAACGAGCAGTTATTCATTAACTTCAATTTAATCTCACCTTAATTATGTATTCGTCACATTTCAAACTGAATATGCAAAAGCAGCAAACCAAATCCAAGAAAAAAATACCATGGCGAACAGATAGTTGTAACGGTAGAATATACACTTCAGGATGCTCCCACGATGAGTAACGCTGTTGAAAATTGTGCGGATAATGTTGAACGGGAACACGTCAAAAGCACACCAGGGTAAGTAGTCACACATCAGTGTTCTTCACTAGATAAGAAAAAAGAAATAACAGTTACAAATCGTAAATTTAGAAGTTCAAGAAAAGAGTGAAACGCACCCTTCACGTAAAACACTTCTCTTTACATATTTTGTTTCTTTTCCGAATAAAACAAAATTATCAAAATTAGGAATATAATTTCGAAAACTGTACTAATTTTAACATCTCCAATTTTACAACTGAAAATTGCAAAATTTCAAGTCAACAAAACGGGGTTGTGCGCAATCTCATGTCAAATCTGATTTTACATATTTTGCTCCCCTACTCTTAAGGCAAAACTATTAAAATTTGGATGATAAATTTCGAAAACTGAACGAATTATTACATCCTTAATTTCACAACTGGAAATTGCAAAGAATCAAGTTGCAAAAAAGGGGTTGCGTACGCCCCCACGTAAAATCTGACTATATATTTTGTTCCCCTTCCCTAGGGATAAAATTATAAAAATTTGAAAAATACATTTCGAAAACTAGTACAAGATTTAACACTTAATTTTATTGATAAAAATTGCAATTTTATTTCCAAAAAGGGGGTTCTGCGCACCCCGAACTAAAAGCGGACTACATTTTGTTTCCCTACTCTGTTAACAAAATTATTAAAATCTTAAGAATAAATTTCGAAAACTGTATGATATAATACCCTTAATTTTATTATTACAAACTGCAAAGTATTAAGTAGGAAAAAAGAGGTTGTGCACACCCCTACGAAAAATGTAACTTAAATATTTTGTTCCCCTACTCTGTGAACTAAATTGTTAAAATCAAACAAATAAATTTCTAAAACTGTGAGAGATATAACACCCTTAATTTTACTAATAGAAATTGCAGTTTTAAGTCCAAAAAGGGGCAGTGCGCACCCTCACGTAAAATCTGACTACACATTTTGTTCCCCTCTCTTATTAACAAAATTATCAAAATCTGCAAAATAATTTCGAAAACAATGAATTATAAAAACCCTAACTTTACAACTTCAAATTGTAAAGTTTCAAGTGTAAAAGCGGGGTTGCGTACGCCCCCACGAGAAATCTCACATTAAATATTTTGTTCCCCTTCCCTGTAGACAAAATTGTTAAAATCTGAAAAATTATTTTCGAAAACTGTACAAATTATATTTTTAATTTTGCAACTGCAACTTGTAGTTTGAGATTCAACACAAACTGTTAATGAAAATATAATTACTTACCAGTTTAATGTCCACAAGTCATTCTGTTTTCAAAAACTCTACTTCTATTTTAATTGGGAAAAGTGGTACTTTGCTTCACTTAGATACAGTGGTTTTCTCGAGAAAATATTGAAGGAACCAATATTCAGTATCACGTGACATCCTGGCGTTTTAAGTTCCTGTAAAACTTACAAATTGATTATCTGTCTTTTAAATAAATTTTACCTACATTAATATAACGTAGAAATTAATATTTCATTTTCAAATTTACAAAACCAATCTATTTGTGTCATCAGAATATTTCAACGTCAAATAAATTTCATCACGTACCTTTTTACTTAGCTTTAAATATTTTATGTTGTCTAATTAATCTCTTCATAATTGTCGAATTATTGAAGGAAGAACTTGTTTGACAAGGAGCAGGAAACCAATTTTTTTTCTGAAATGTACCTGTAAAGTAGAAAATGACACATGAAATTAAAACTGACTGTAACTTATTCAAATTATTTGAATTAATCATATAAATTCACACACATTGCACCGAAGCAGTTAAGATATTGTATAATTTACGATTTTTCGTTAAACAATTACTAAAGCTGTATTTGTTAACTTGTTTATGACCAATTTTCTAATAAGATTACTCTATAAAACAAAAATTAAACTTGTTCAAACATTTTAACCTATTTTCAAAAATACAATATTTAATTTTCATTTTTCTTACCATTGCACTGTCTTGGAAATTCCAATGTACCTAAAAGGTGACTTCTTATTTCATGTCAGAAACTAGTTTTATGGGAAGACTTCATGTTGAGGTTTTAGCCCTTATTTCCTAGGGAGAAAAACGTACTTTTACAATTCTTTTTTAAAACTAATCTACATTGCAATGGAATTTTTACATTTATACAAAAGCAGTGTTTATAAAAACAAAATATAAATACTATGATTGAATGTGAGACAATGCTCAATTTTTTTTATCAAAGCTTTAAAATCTATCTCCTTATATCATCAGAAACTTCAACTAAATTAAATCACCTACCTATGGATTTATTTTTGAACATTTCCAGTTAACTTTTATCTCCATAATTAATAATTAATATGATTTTTGAAGTCGTAAAGAGGAAATACACCTTTTCGCTTCTGCATAGATTGATCTTGTTTGGCAAAAGGAAGGAAAACAAAATTCTGAAGAAGTGCACCTAGAAAAGAACACATGAAATTGAAATTAAGCAGAAGTGGAATTTAATACAAATTATTTGAATTAATCATATAGTTTCACATAAATTACACCGAAACAGTTAAGGTTACGTTTTATCAAGGTACCGAAAAGTAATTTTGTAAAAGAAAAATGGCTAATGAAGGAAAATTAGAAGTCATTTTATTACGATTAAATTAATTATAAATTAATTAACTAATGTGTATGCTTTTCCTAAATAATCAATTATGGCTGACCTTCGTGCTGTCCATTTACTTATTTAATGTAAATCGTATAAATAATGTAATACTCCAGTAAAAAAATACATACCCCATGTAAAACATAAATTTTAGTTTCGATTGTGAAATAAATTTTGTGTGTACCATTATTTTTTCCTAAATCATTTTTCCAAAAACACAAGACGAATATTAACAGCAACAAAACGTACTTTAGGCTACAATACAACAGTAAGCTGGAAGGTAGTTTAGATAACAAATAGACAGCGAGCAAGAAGGAACTACGTCATTATCAACATTAAAAAATGTAACGTTTATCACATTCTTTTACTAAATTGTCGTTAATTGTTACGAATGACGACTTAAAACAATAATTTAAAAAAAGTATACCGACTCGTTAATACTTTACAGGATAATTAAATAAAATATGATGATTTTTTTAGTATATTAATAATCAATAAGTGGAACTGGTAACGAGATTATCTCGAGGTTACTGAATTCGCCGGGAGTGGCGCTGTTCACCCCAGGCGCAAAATATTTGAAATTCAAATAAATTTATAGAGCATAAATTCTTATAACCTTCCTAGTTCAATATTACTGTAGATAATTATTAATGTTAATGGATAATAATGATATTTAGCCTTAAAGCAAATGTTTTATAATAGTTATTTTGTAATTGTGTTCTTTTTAATATTCAATTTTATAAATTATTATTGTGACAAATTTCGAAAACTACAAATTAAACATCCCTAATTTTACAATTGAAAATGACATAGCTTTATATTCAAAAAATGGGTTGTACGCACCCCACGTAAGATCTGACTGTATACAATTTGTTCTCATTGCTTATAAACAAAATTATTAAAATCTGTAAAATAAATTTCGAAAACTGTAGGAGATATAGCACCTTTAATTTTTATACAAGAAACTGCAAAGTTTCAAAGTTAATGTTTTTTTAAAACTCTTGTTATTCTCCACATTTTGTCTCAATAGTGCATTACAATTACTATGATGAAAAATGCGAAAACGTAGGCCAAATGGCAATGTTTAAACATTGTAAAAAAATTACTTTTATTGGGGCCATTTTTAATATTATACTCCTTAGCACTTTGGTTCTTTATTTCTTCTTGGCACTAGCTTTAACAACAAATTAGTTATTAGCAATAATAAAATTTTAAGCTGGATAATAATGAAGTTTGGCAAGTAAAATAATTACAGAATATCAACTAAAAAGTTTCTTCTCATTGCAATTTTTAATTAATAAGAATATGCAAATATCTATTCAATTTAACATTAATATTTAATATACTGTATGTGTACTTGGTTTGAAAGCCTTAATTTGTACAATAAGATACTGCAATAAATTAAATACATACAGAATTTTCTATTTAGTAGTTATACAAAGTGGTAAAAATTTAAATTAGAGCAGCAAATAGATCAATTAATATAAATACTTACAATATTTATTTAATTAAAAGTAAAAGCACTCATCGCATAAATTTTGCCTTTTAACCCTTTACATTGCTAGAAAATTTTGACGAAAAAAAATTAACGCTAAATACTCATACATAAATAAATAAAAGAAGAGCAGTTATTTTCAATTTTTTATTAAATTTTTTCAATTAAACAACTAGTGGGTTTTAGCAGCTAATCGCTTGTCCCTTTCTTCTGCAATAGACAGCTTAACACCCTTTCCTCTTGGTAAAGAAACAAATGCTTTACTGCCTTTGCCAATAATGAAAACATTGTTCAATCTGTTAAAAGAGATACATACTTATTAACAGCAATAACAAGAATAAAAGAACTAGGGTCAACTTTTTTAAAGAATTTTAAAAATTAAATACCATCAGCTATAATATATGGAAGAATATTATTCAATTTTCAAAAATGTTTTTGTATCGGCGAATATCTTTTGGCTTATATAAGGAATTGTTTTCTGCTTGGGTAATACTGACTGATTATACAAATTTTATTCAGCCAGTGACCATTACAGAAATTATTTTAGGCCATATTTTGACTGCAGTATATGAATTAAATGTCATATGACAGCTTCGAAATGGCCATAATTTTTCAACAAAACATCTTTTCCATTTATATTGAGTACCATAAAAATGTTAATATATAGGTAGCTTCATTTCACCAACTTCAACATGTTTTTAAAAAATTTTCATAATAGAATGATTAAGAAACTATTTTCTCCATTTTAATATTTGACTAAATTAATATAATAAAAAAATACACAAGTCAAAATTATACCAATATCAACTTTTTGATGGCCCTGTAGTTAATTCATTTAGTTTTTCTATTTCAAAAGACCTAAGGCCAGTTTTCATATTATATGTACACAATGATATGAACCATTTCTGTTTAAAATAATCAATTATTATAAATGCAACTTTCTATTAAAAAACTCAGTTTATAGATTGTTTGTCGCAGTAAATATTCTTACCTCGTAGCAAATACATGACCAGTCGCATCCTTTATGTGAACAATATCAAAAGATCCTGGATGTCTTTCTCTGTTAACAACTGTTCCAACTCTTCCCAAGTTACGACCTCCAGTAATCATACACAAGTTTCCAGAATCAAACTTAATGAAGTCAAGAATTTTAGAAGTAGCAATTTCCAATTGGATAGTGTCATTAACTTTAATGATAGGGTCTGGATAACGAATAGTTCTTCCATCATGAGTTACAAGGAATGGAACACCTTTTGGGCCAGTTTGGACTTTCCTTACTTTACACAATTTGTACTACAGCAAAAGAACAATTATCTATAAAATTACATAGGAATTTTTTTGATGAAAATAAATATCAATTAATCAGACCGAGTAAAGAAAAATCATTTATAATATTCATAAATAATTCAAGGAAAATCTTAAAATTGTAACCTCAGATGAGTAAGGTAGTAAATCATATTATATTCAAGGAAATTTTAAAATTTTCAACTTGAATGTGGCCTCAAACATTACACTGATCATCCTAGGTTAAAACTAGAGGACCCAGTAGAAGTACAATTATTTAAAATAATCTTTACCAGATTATATCATAAATAGGAGCATTCAAGTATTATATAAAAAGTTATGTTTTATCACTAAACCAATTTAATAATTATGGTTTAATCTTGAATTCTTATAAAACATTAAAATTTGTCATATTATTTATGTATACAATTTTTCCACTTATTCTTATCTTTTTGTATGAGGAGAAATGCAAAATCAGGAAAACTCATTTAAATATTTGATTGCTGTTAACATAAAAGTGTTGAGTTTAGTTTAACTAAATTCCCATATTTTTTCACCTTATTTTCCTGGGCTCTTTAATTAGAAACTATTTGGCAATGACCAACACATTAACATACCTTAGCTTCTTCAGCTGTAATACGATGAATTGTAAAACGGCCTTTTACATCATAAATTAGTCGGAAATACTCTCCAGTTTTCTCAATTGTTATAACATCTATAATACAGAGTTATTAAGAAAACACATCCATAAGTTAATGGTAAACTAAATTCAATGTACCCACCCATAAAACCAGCTGGATAATTGGGGTCTGTCCTCACTTTTCCATCAACTTTAATTAATCTTTGCATGACAATTTTCGTCACTTCTGAATTTGTTAATGCATATTTAAGACGATTTCTTAGAAATATAACCAATGGCAATGACTCCCTTAGCTTATGTGGACCTGCGGAAGGCCGAGGAGCAAAAACTCCTCCAAGTTTGTCCAACATCCATGCTTTAGGTGCATTTAAACGTTTCAAATGTTTCTTTGGCCCTCGCGCCTAAAAATTAAGACAAGATACCATTATTTGCAGTTCCCATCTTCATGAACAGCAAGTTGGAAAAAAGCTGTCAAAACAGAATTAACTTAAAATTTTTCTGGATAATATGAATGTCCTAATTTTCTAGATGTAATGAATATAATCCGAACAAACTATTCACAGCACATTTTTCTGATGATTGAAGATAAATTAACTTGTAAATACAAAAATATACCCACCATGTTGCCCACAAAACACGGAAAGAATGTCTTTAGGTTAGGTTAATTTTGTTTCTAACTTCACTAGGTTTCAGATTTACTGATTTAGGTGCATTCGATTCATTTCAGTTATAAATGACTACACACTTTCAATGATACACTTACATATTTTTAAACTAAATTAATATATAATAATTTGACATTTAATTACCTTGTTGAACCGATATTAACTAAAAAGTAGATACATGTTTTATTAATATTTCTTTTTTAGGTAATATCGTACACGACCAACAATTAACACGATAACGTTATTTATGTTTTAACGTTTAAATTTTCTTTGAGATTTTTTTAACTTTATAGAATAACACGTATTTTTAAAATAAATTTTACAAAACAGTTATTGTTTATTACAATTTAAAAAATTATGGCAACTATTATTACTGGTAAAGTGCAAGTTAACTACCACTGTTAATTTTGTTCATTTATTCATTTTTAATACTAAAATAAATATTAAGTTATAATAGAATTACGGCTTTTTTACTTTATATTATAGAAAGTGTTGTACGATCAGTATTAATGAAGCAGTCTTGTTTTTATTTTCGACTACATTCGATTGGTTCAAATTTCGATCGGCACCATTCGGAAATAAAAGAAGGGGGGGGGGATAACAATTGCCAGTAAATCTTCACCTTCGCAACCAATTTCATACAACTTGTGTTTCTCAGGTCTAGTCGCCATATTGATATTTTAGTCTTCGTTGTACGAAAATATTTAGAATTCCTGTTCCTTTAAAATACTAATATTAGCGACAAACGTTTTAGGATACCATTTTCAATTAAACGAACTTTTGTTTCTGACTTTTAAAGTTTGAAAAGTGTGGTGACGGTTGCTTTGTTTGAGACGTTCATCGTCTGTCTAAATTAAAAATGGCGTGTGCTACACTTAAAAGATCTTTGGATTGGGAGCCTGTTTTGGGGGCAAGGCCGGCCAAAAGAAGACGATGTATTCCCTTTTGTGCAAGTCCCCAGCATCATAAAGATCGTGCCGACTCGTCAAGACATTCCAGCCCCAGCTCGTCGGCTTCATCACCTGTATCTGCCTTCCCAGACGTTGTTAGCCAAAAACTTACTCCAGGTGAGAAGCAATTTGTGAATCTCTATTAAGTTATTGCAAAATTCATAATTTTATATTTATAATGCATAGTTAAGGAATACATGTCTTAAATTTAATAATAAATCAATGTTTGAAGTTCATCAGCTGATATTAACCTCTTACCTAATTGTAATTTTTTTATTGAACTCGAATTAATTAATTTTAATTTTAATTAGAATCTGTACTAGAAGGTGGAGTTTATACGTTTAGGTGTTGTTTGTTATAGTTTTATAATTCCTTTTATCAAAATAGTCTTTAGTGTAGTTGCTTAGTCATTTAACTCTGTATTACTGTTTGATGATTTTTTTGCTTTAACCCTAGAGTACATGGCAGCAAGTATCAAAGCAGAACTGAAAAGACTGCAGAGGCGTAAACAGCTTCAATTCAGCTGTGATAATTCTGATGGTAGCAGTTCTGGAGGAGAGACATCTGAGTCTAACTTACGTTCAGAGAAACCACTATTTACTTTTAAACAGGTAAATTAAACATTACTTTGTTCCAATGGCTTGTGGTAATATTACTTTGCAACTGTTTGTTTAGGTTGGTCTTATATGCGAAAGGATGATAAGGGAGAGAGAAAATGAAATTAGGCAGGAATACGATAGTGTTTTAACAGCAAAACTTGCAGAACAATATGATGCATTTGTCAGATTTACATACGATCAAATACAGAAAAATTACCAGGCTGCACCAAGCTGTAAGTTTTTTTCATTTATATTTCTAAAATGAATTACTTGATTATTTTGTAGATGTTAAAATTAAATATCCAAATAAACAAAAAAAGACATTGAACATAAATTATTGGCCTTGTGCATATATTCTATTGGCTTATTTGTTATTAAAATTTATTCAAATTTTACTTTTTAAACTAGATACAAGATATAGCCTGTTATATGGTATATGTATATAACAAAATTAATTTTATGATATAAAATTGAGATTAGACTTTGTCAGTTAAACTTGATTCTGAATTTTTAATAGCTGATGAAGTTGTATATTTTACATTATTGCCATGGAGTTAAAAACATAAAATTTAACTAATTTTATTGATAATCTCGGCCAAAATGGTAGCTAAATATAAAATAAGTCAACTATAGATTCTATGAATTATACCTGATTGATTGATTATATCAAAATTGATTTGATAATTTCAGAAAGTTTTAATTTGTTATGGTTTTTTTATATTGATTTTTAATGGGAACTGAATTTTAATTTCAGACTTGTCGTAAAATCAACATTGAGTTGTAACAGCTGTTTTCTGACTCACTAGCCACTACATATACCATTTGTTATAGGTATTTCATATACAAGAATATATACTATTATTATTATATTTATCTCCCTATGCAGAAATGCCGGCCTTACCCCAAAAAAAAAAAAAAATAATTCTGCCGACAATTGTATATATACATGTAATGTCTTATTATTGGAATTAAAAAATTATTACAGATTAATATGTACATAAATACAGTGTCTTATTTCTGTTAATTACTTTAATTTAAAAAAATCAGTTATCCTTATGTTTCTGGGTACTCCTTTTATGATAGTTACATTGACAATTTTTGGATGTTTGTTAGGTAATTATTTAATTATTGTTTTAATTTTAATGGGACAATTTATTATTTTATAGACGTACGTATTATTTAAAATACAACAGTGGTTTATTAATGTGGCGATAAATGAAAGAAATCCTGTTTATAAGATAAGAACAACTTTCGATGGGGTATACTATGTAATTGACTGAAAAAGTAACTGTTATTTTATTATTTTATTTTCAAACTAAGATAGTTTTTGATGGTATTTATTCTAAATGGGATATATTATAGACAGTTACGAATGAAATTGATTCTAATATGCTTTTGTAATAATTTAAGAAAATATTTTGCGATATTTTTAATATTCATAAGAAACCAGCCAATTCAATGCAATTAAATAATTAAGTTATGTAATACAAAAGACAGTAAGTAGATTTTGTAACTATGTATGTAATTAAAACAAATTATTACATTGATTTTTTTTTTAAATAAAATTGCGTTCAATTGGCTCATATGTGAAATTAGAAATAAGTTCATTATAAAAATTGTGTATAGAATAAAAAAAAAATAATTAAGATAAAACGATAACTGCATTTTTTAAAAAATATGCATCGACTTCGAAAAAATGTTTTTTTTTGCCTAACGGGCGAATAAAAATTGTTGCCATTGTAATATTACAGAGGCTGAATTTTATTATTTTTTTCTTTTGTATTGTAATTCTAGATGCGTAAATGACAAGGTATTGCAATTGTAAATTGTTTTATTTCAATTTCCGTTAAATGGTAGATAGCATTTGCCAGTATTTTTTTTTTTAATTGTAAAATTACTCTAAATTTCTTCTAAATATTAAGTATGAAATACCTGAAATTGTTTTTATTATATTTGTGTACCAATTTTTGGTAAATGCTATTTTCTTTGCCATATTTGTGATGATAAAAATGGAATCGTACCATTTACATGTAAATTTATACAAAAATGCCTTTGCTACAAAAAGTAGTTCGAATTGATATTAAAGAGAAAAATTTCATTCATTTTTAAAAAATCGAGTAAATTTTTAGAGATAAGTGAAACGTAATTTATACATACATATATAATAATACATTATGCTTATTTTCATTTAGTGTAAGACTTGTTCCAGAAGAAGAAAAAGATGCCCTTTCGTTTTTCCTTAATTTTTTTACAAATAAAATTTAAGATTTTAAGTAGTAGCGTATAATAGTAATAATAGTTGTGTTGTTGTTTACTATTAGCAGAATTAATTTAAAGTAAATTAGTTGCTATTTATTGTGCAAGTGGCCTGTATAGTAAAGTGGCTTTATTGGTGCATGAGATTTGTTGATATTGAAAACAACATTTGTTAATTTTTTTTCGCTGATGCTAAGCTAGAGAAACTTCTAGCAATCTTGATAGTAAGTTAATATTACTAGATTACTTTTAAGTTTGGATTCTTTTTCTTTAAAATACATATGCGTAACAAAAAAGACGTGTTTTATTTTATTATCTAATTTAAAATATACAGATAAAACTACATAGAAATTGAGATACATTGTAGTTTTTAGCTGTTTTATTTGGAATTTCAAATTTTAACGTTTTCTATTCAGTTTAAAATCACAAAAGAATCCCTAGTATTTTTGTTTAATTTGAATTTTCAGTTTTAATATTTGTATAGTGGTATTTCATTAATAAACTTCTTTTGAAAGTACCGCGGTTTATACTACGTTATGTAGCCACTACCTACATTTGTAATTACTAATAATTATATGGCTTTGGTACTCCTGCAAAACTTAAAAAGTCAACGTAGGTGTTATGCTATTTAATTAATGCATATTTTGGAGTTTACATATGAATATACTTTATCTAAAATGCATGATAAAGTTTAAAAAATAATTTAAATTTCAGAAGCACATCACCTGGTGTTTTTAGCCACTACTGAAAGGAAGTCTTCTTAAATATGTCTATGATTAAGAAGAATAAGAATAAGAAAAATGTCAATCGTCTGAACGTAACATATTCTTTAAAATTCTTTTTTTATTTGTTTATTTAAATTATGTACCGTTTCAATTAGAATATTAATTTAAAATAAACTAGCTTAGTGCGAATTTTGCTGTGTATTTCTTTAGTGCTCTTTTAAATGATAAAGTCAAAAATGTGACTTTTGGTGACGTTAAGTGATTAAGTTAATCGCGATGCTTCTGATCAAAAATAATATGAGATGGTATTTTTATAACATACTATGTAAATATAATAGCAAAGGCCAAAGAAGAAATTCAATTGATAATGGCGAATACAGAGGAAATAGAAAATATGTTTTTTATCACAAGCGATCCGTCAAATTCTAGTAATGATAATTTAGATTATAACTTCAGCAACATTTACGAACAAGTACCAGTAATTAGTTATAGTCGTCTTTCTGACGAAAAGGAACCTCCTGAACACTCTACATACATTGGAAAGTTAAATGAACATGACGAAAATGCAGGGTAAGTACTAGCTTTAACTTGACCATACTAGGAAAAGAAATAAAATACTTTATAAGTAAAACAGAGTGGAGCTGGCTTTTCATGGTTCAATTTGTCTAAATAAATAACATTGTAAATATCCACAAAAAAACAAGAATAATCAATTTTTGTGCAACTACTTGAATAAATTGATAAAGTACAGTTTAGCGAAACAATTGTAAATAATTCTTCAATTTTATCAATTGTTTGTAACGTTTTTATTATTGTCTAATTATTACACACTATTTGTAGTTCAGTTTATGTTTATTATTATGCTAGTAAATAAAGTAAATATTTAATTATTGCAAATACTTATTGAAGTAAGTATCCTGCAGTTTATATTAATTAACTCTAAATGTTTATTGCAGGTATATTCACCATACCATATCACCTGACAGAATATACATGCATATTCATCCAGGTAGTTCAGGGAATATGCCCGATGAACCATCATACGCAACACTCACCATAACTAGCACAGATCCTGAAACCAAAGAAACTAGAGTCAATCGATTTCATTGTGAATTTGATGGCTGTGCAAGAACATATAGTACTGTTGGAAATCTTAGAACTCATATGAAAACACATAAAGGTATGGTTATTTGAAATTAATTTTTTTAATGTAATGTTATATGAAACATGTGTTTTTGGCTAGTATTTACTTCAAAAATATGCTTCATATGTATGAAAAAATCCAAATATGTATTTAATTCAGAGAAGTTTATGAATATACTTGGGATTATTTAAGCACGTCTTTGATTTAATTATATAGTGAAAGGAAATTTTTCATTAGTAGCTTTATTTGGAATCAAAATAATTGCAAACTAGTTCCAATACTAAAAAAAATTATATGTTTAATTTGTAGTTAGGTACAATTTATTTTGTAAATATGAATGTGTAATAATAGCTTTGTTTTCAATTACTTAATATGATATGTTAGAATGGTAAAATGTTGGTTTGTAAATATTTTTTTAAGGAAAAACTGGAGGCACAATTTCAAAAGTTAGTTATTTTGTATTTTATGAAATTAATGTATTTAGAGTTTTAATCAGTCTTTATATTAAAGTCACTTAACAAAGAACAGTAACGTAGTTCTAAAATAAAATTCAACAAAAATTACTTATAAATTTGAGATTTTTGTTTTTATTTTTATTTTGCTCTAGTTTTTTCTTAAAAAGTAAAAGTATAAAAAATTTATTAAAATAGTTGTAGTTTTAGTAGTATGTAGTTGCAAAGTTGAATTATTAAATTTATTATAGGTGAATATAGATTTATGTGCAAAGAGCCGAATTGTGGTAAAGCTTTTTTGACATCGTATAGTCTAAAAATTCACGTAAGAGTACACACCAAAGTAAAACCGTTTGAATGTAGTCATGATGGTTGCGAGAAGGCTTTCAACACCCTGTACAGGCTTAGGGCACACCAACGTTTACACAACGGCACTACGTTTAATTGTGAGTCTGATGGATGCATGAAGTTCTTCACTACTCTAAGTGATCTTAAGAAACACATCCGTACCCATACTCGTGAACGACCCTATAAGTGAGTGGTTCAGCCACACGCTGCTGATGCTGCAAAATTGCTTCTGTGTTGATGTCGATGCATGATAATGAACTTAAAAAAATAGCTTATGTCGCTTCATTTTGTGTTCTCAAAGAAATGTCTCATTTTTAATAAAATTTTAAACAAGCCAAATGGCAAAATCGTAAAGGCTATGGTCACAGTAACAAGATGTCATCTGTCTTTGAATGTACAGGCCTATTTTTTTGTCGTGTATCGGCATGTATTTTTCTTATCAAAATATTACATGTAAAAGAAGAAATTAGGTAGATTTTATCATCATAATTTTTATTCGTATTATAAGTAACGAGCTTAATTAATTAAAACTGAAGTACCTAAGAGGAAAAGACGTAATGTTTAGATAAGAAGCCTACATCAATGGAGTTCAGAAAGCTCGAAAACATCGATAATATCAGCAATAAAAGCTTGAATCAACAAACAAGGATTTTAATTTTCAGTATTTACACAAAAACTATATTTGCAGTGACAGTTTACCCATTCATACGTGACTAGAATCCTCCACTGCCTCTTATTTAATATTAAAAATATATTTTTATTGTATTTGTAAAAAATTAAAAAAGTGAAACATGGGCTTATTGGGTATTTTGCTTTAATTATAGATTCTTATTTCTTTTAAGAAACTTAACGGCTGCTTTTTACAACATAATATAAACGCTTTGTGTATGTTTTGTTATGCTCCATCGTCATTGTTAGACATGAATTTTGTAATACGAAAGTGATTACTTTCGGAAATGTTTGGTTGTTAAATGTTATTAATTTCTATTACTTGCTCATTTTTTTAACAGAAAACGTTGCATGATTTTTTCGGTTTTCATTATTTTATTTGTGGAAATCAATTAATTTCTTAAATGTATTTTTTAATCGCTTGTAGATGTGACGAAAATGGATGTGGAAAGGCTTTTGTTGCAAGTCATCATTTAAAGACGCATCGTAGAACTCATAGTGGAGAAAGACCGTATGCATGTGCAGAAAATAATTGTACAAAGGCATTTTCTACTCCTCACAGTCTTAAATCTCATGTGAAGACTCATCAGCGATCCCAAGGACGGGATAATTCGACATCTAGGGAGGATAAAGAGAACAATGTTTCATCTACTGCAGTTAGTGAAAACAATAACTTGTGTTCATTACCAAACAATAATTTACAGGAGTCAGGTTCAAAATGGACTGAAAATATGAAATCTGAAGATAAAAATGGTAACTTTAGTTCTAAATAACATAATAAAAAATTAAAATAGTGTTTTTTAGGTTGTATGAAGGATAATTCAAATAAAATTAGCACTGTGACTTGTTCAGAAGAAAGCAGCTCGTTTTCTCAAGATTTAAGCATTCTCAAACACTCTCTAGATTCTCTGTGGAACTCAAGCGATTTACAAAATATTTCTGTTACACCAATTACTGCAGATAATTTCAGTTCTGGTCAAATTCAAAATCAGTTTACGGAAATACATCGTCAGGAATCATCTAATAACATGCTGGTTAGTGATTTACTGAAACATTATGCTACTGTTGAAACTATTGAACCAGTTAATACTCAGTTGTCTTTTAACATTGGTACCGAAAATACTGGAAACGCCGAAACGTTGGCAAATACAGAAATTGGTTTAGAAGAGAGTTCAATAATAACAGAAATTCAAAATAGTGGTATCGAGGTTTACAATTTGGATGTAAACAATAAGAATAATCAATCAAAAGAAACCACTAATTTGGACTTATTAACTGCAGATAGTCAGGAATTTCTTAAAGACATCTTCAATATAGCAGCTAAAGACGTTCAAAACGAGTTTTGCAATAGCACAACCTCTAACAATGCTTCTTCCACGTCTAAAGAAGGAGGCATTCAAGTGGACAGCCTTCTGAATCGTCAATGTTCTATGGAAATCCAGGACATTGATCTGGTGGATTTAAACAAGCAAATTTACACGCCAGAAGCACTGGAAATGTCTCTGGCATGTGAAGAAGAAATGCCCTCTGACTGGATTGATGTTATGGAGCTGGCTGTTGGCAATGGCCTAAACATTTTTGAACATAATGCTGTTAATGACAACCAAATAACAGCATTGCCCACAGCTATACCCACGTACGTGAATCTGGAGGTTCCCCAACAAAATGTCACTCTGAACGAATTAGCGTCTAGGAAGAAGTCTCAAGAAAAATGTAATAATCAGGATATTAATTTGGTTCATTCGAATCCTCAATTCTTCGTTAATGGTAATTTTCCCGAAGAAAATATTCCCAATAAAAATGCGGACGTTCTCAAAGATTTGGCAGCAAATGCTGATATTTGTAAATGTGTGGATTGTAAATGTGATACCAATAATTGTTGCCATGAAGGAGGAGCTAATTTTTGTTTTCCTCCTTCTTCGTCCACGCCGTCTGGCAAATCTTTACCGTCTGCGTCTTCGTCTTCTTCATCCCCTCTTGTTGGTTGTTGTTCCTCAAAACAAAATTCCTCCTCTTCAATACCATCCCCGTCTATTAGTTGTTGTAAAAAAGATATAACCGAATTATGCGCGTCTCAGGTTGGCACTGTAAATAATTGTCCGAAAGATTCAAATGGAGATTGTCCCAAAGAATGTTGTATAGTTGTTTGTTTGAGTTCTTTGGACCAACTGAAACATATAATTGGGATGTCTAATGGATTTGATAACTTTTCGAGAATTTCATATGGTTGTGTTGAGGTACCCGCAATTAATAATGCATAGGAAAAAAATAAAGAGTTTTTGGATTGAAAGTTTCTAATCAGAATTGTATGAAAGTCAAATGTCAGAGCAATGTTTTTCTAACTCTTTTTTTTTATAGTTGCTATTGTGTAATATTATCTACCTGCAGATACTTCACAGCTATATTTTTCCCGCATTTAATTATTAATTTTATTCACCCTTTTGACATGTTTTATAGATAAACTCTTAACAAATTTCTACTGGTACTTTTTGCAGTTTACTAACAATTTATCGTTATTTAAGATACCTTGTTTTATTACAGAATAAATGTTAATAATTAATTAAATGTGTAAAAGAAGATCCCAAAGATTCGCTTTCTATAAATAGCCAAAGATTATATTTATTTGCCTAATTAATTCGGATTGTTCTTAAGTAAACTAAAGAAATTTTAGGATTTCATAAAAAGCTGTGTATTTTGTGTATTTGCTACAGAAAATGATGAAAACGACGATTTGATCAAGTCATCAGAGATGTTTCTTACTGAAAGAGGAAGGTTTTAATTGACCAAGTCATTATTTTCACCATTCCTCTGCAAAATATAATTTTAAAGTGCAGTATTTTTTTTGGATTGTTGAAATTAATGTAGGGATAGAATGAAAACTTGACAATAAAAAATACATAACTTCACTTTTCCTTAGCACAATAATACAAGACTGTTTTTTGTGATGTGACAAAGTGCCTTATTCTATTTTTATATCGTGGTAACAAGATAATAAACAGGGTTATTTATTTGATATTTTAATTGGTTGCAGTTTTGTGGCCATTGTTTGGTTGTGAAGTATTTTTAAACTGTTCTGAAACGTGAAGTTCAAAAATCAACACTTCTGGTTTCGATTAAGGAAAGTAAAAAGAAGAGTATCTTAATGCTATAAAAAATTAAAAGTAGAAGTGACTACGTTTTCTTCACGAGAATATTGACAAACTAAGGTCAATACGGCTTTTCTTTAAATTATACCCTTTTTTATTACATAGTTTTTTTTTGAACATGGGCGCATTTTTTAGCAGTTTTATTTTTGTATTTTTACATTTGGAGATATGTAAAGAACAACATGTAAAAATGTCACCATGCAAAAACAATTCGTTCATGTCTAAAAAAGGTATAATTTTCCAAAAAAAGCTATTTTGACTCCAAATTGTTGATTTTTCTTATAGAAAGTGTAGTTACTTTCACTTTTAATTTATTGTGATTTTAAATTAGTGTCCTGTATTTTACTTTTCTTAGCCTATCCATACTTATCCTTTAATAAAAAAATAATGCATCTGCTTGGATTGAAATTGGGCCGTCCTATTAGCAGGGTGGTAATAAGTGATAGAAGGTACAAGTTCAGTTCCCGGTTCATGCAATATTTTTTTATGTTAAATAAAATACATCAGGGTATACAGGTTATCTATCAACGTTTCATTTGTTCTGGTGATAGCATCTTCGGGTGATTACAAGAACAACCTAAAAGACATAAAATTAAATGCTAGAAAATGGTTCTAGGTATAAACCTAAAAATACTTCACTAATGCTTTTGTTAAAGTGTGTGTAGGATTATGCATTACAAAATATTTATTGTTTCTGTTTTTCTGTGTTTAAATTGTAAATATAAGTGAAGGGCATGCATATAAATTATGTAATAAAACTTGCCAATATACAAAAACCTTATTTTGTCTAGTCAACAATATGTTAAAAGGAGTATGGTGCAATATGTAACTGACTTTGTAAAGATGTAGCCAAAGTGCCTTGAAATGCAATGTATATATAAATAATATACATATAAAGTTATTTTTGTTGTTCAATGTTTATAATAAAAATAAAAATTATTTTAAATTTTGTGTTGTCCTAAATAAAGCTTTTTAAAACAAAGTTTTGATGTTTTCTTTTTCTTTGAAGGTATTAACGAGAAAAAAAAACAAGAGATATAATACAAAATATAAATACGTAGGTCACTGTAAAAACTCACATATTGGTAAACACCTTTAGACTTTAAATTCCCAATTGCATTTAAATATCTAAGGGCTTCAAATTATCAGTTTCATAGAGGTAATTACTTTCAAAGCCCTGGGCATTATAAGAGCCTGAATTACATTAAAAGTGTTTCATGTACCTATATCAAAAGCCTTTTGATGGTTTTACTTGGCTTTTCACTTTGAAAGGCCTTCAGGCACTTTAATAAGTTCTCGAGCACTTTGAAAGCATTTCATTATCAAACCCTAATACTTCTTCGCGTAAGGGTTTGAAATACACTACTTCTAAGCCCTGAAAGCACAAAACATTAAAGTGCTGTTCTGTACTGTGTTGTATGCATTCCACCATGTATGCATTAACGTTCAAAGAAGAATGCTTTCGTACAGTGGCTTAGGAACATAAGGTTGCGGTTGGAAAAGGTAACACGAACGATATGAGCGTTATCCTGGTCGTGTCTATAAAAAGACAACTTGTACTTGTGGGGTTTTCATATGGGCCAAGCTGTAAACAAAGTTTGAACTCTGATGCGATTGAATATGAGCAGCGCCCCTTTTCGATTTAATTTATATAAATTTCTATTCGAAACTAGATAGTAGGTACGATTACTCTTGATCTTTGATATTTCTTGACATTGTTAGATCGTTCAAAGGGAGTAGTGTGGAACTAAACTGAAACTTTAAATGATCTAAAACGCATCAATCTCTAACTTAGGATGATCATTAGATCATTAAAAGTTTCTGTGGAATTTCGGATTTTTAGTGTTTTATTTATTGTTACTTGTACTTACTATACAACTTCAAAAAAATATTGAAATATTGATAATAACAAAACTACTCATGTTTTTAATCTGAAATCACAAGAAAATACCTCAATGTGTACTTTGGTTTGGAAAGTTCTTTAGATCTTTTTCCAGAAAAAAATATTCTATTTACACAATTTAAAATTAGAAATTTTAGGGTGAGTCAATAAATGTGCCTAGGCAGATTGTGGCAGGAAATGATGGTTTTTAACAAGAATAAGAGTAAAATCGTTAGCTAACTGGTAGGTAGTAGGTAGTAGGTAGGCAGTGTGGGGTAAGTAAGAATGGTTTGGTCGCATTCATTCCTGGGAAACATGAAGTATGCATGAGGCCAGTAAAACAATGAAGCGCTCCAACGATGGGGTGGGGTTTTTCAAACAGAAAACAAGAATAAGAGAGGATTTCAATCAAACGAGATGAACTCATGACTTTATGCAGGAGGTGGGTAAGGCCTTAGAACAATCCTCCGCAGTTCCTTCATTCGACGTTATTGAGTTCGAGAGCCCGCGCTACGATTTTCATCTGCGCTCAACGTCGAGACGCGTCGTTGTTTGCACGCTAAGGATAACAAAAAAAAATAAAATAAAAAAAGGGCAAAGAGAAAAGAACGAAAAACGAACAAGGATTAAATAAAGGGCGAACAAGCGATCTTTTTAACTTATTTACACAATGTGGTGATGTTTCTCAAAAATTAATCACTCACCACGTTATATAGAGTTACATAAAATAGGATCCAATCAGGAAAATCCAAAGATGTAATAAAAATAGGGTTGGAGCTTAAAACGTATTTAATATAAGTTCACACATCCGAAAATTAAACATCAATAACTACTATTTTTATTAGGTAGATATTAATCAATATACCAATTTTTCTGTTTTCGATTTCATCGGGTTACTTAAGGGACAAGGGAAAGTGTCAACCCTTTGCTAATCCTTCAGAATATACGTAATTTTTGTATTTAGTTTTCCTTTTTTGGAATAATGAGGAACGTTAGGGCCGAATTTAACAGTGGTGGGATCGATGGGCACAAATAAGGTGGTAGGTAAATTCGGTGATTTAAAAAAATTGTGCAAAATAGTGCCTTTAAAAGTTATGCTCTGAAATATTTTACCTGTTACTTTAAAGATGTGTACATTCTAATGAATTCAGTTAAAGAATTTAATTAAAAAAGACTTATTTAATAAAATATAATTAATATACAATAAATGAGAATATAAATCTAGTTAATTTCCGTTTGATTTATAGCTTTATTAAAAAATACCTTATCCAATCAACTTCCTGTTGGGGTGGTAAATACCCCTTGGTCTCCAGGTGGGAGTAAGGGAGTTTGGTCGCGGTGGGTGGAAGTGGGTGGTTGTAGGTGGCAGAAAGGTGAAAAGAAATATTTCTGTCCTTTTTTAAGTCATAAGGACTTCCGGAAAGATCTCAAAATTTCTGACATGATCTAAAAAATTCTAAAATGAGCGCAAAATGTTATTATCGACTTAGAATGTTCGAGAAAGTTCTAAAATTTTATTGAATGATCTAGAAAGTTTCAAAAAGTGTACATCTACGTTTTAAAGTAATGTACATCCAAATATTCTAGAGTGTTCTGGTACTAGGAATTTCGATGTTCGATGATATGTAAATCACCATTCAGTGACTTTTGTCAGTTAAATTGTGTTTGTAGTTGAGTGAAGATAAAATGGAAACAAGAGCGAACAGTGACTAAAAAAATTTAAGTGATTTTGACAAATGATAAAGAACAGACTATTTGAATGTTCTAGAGTGTTCTAATACTAGAAATTTCGATGTCTGATGGTATATAAACCGAAATTCAGTGAGTTTTCGTCAGTTAAATTGTGTTTGCAGTCGAGTCAAGATCAATTGGAAACAAGAGCGAACAGTGACCAAAAAAATTGAAATGTTTAATGGCCGAACAAGTCTCTCAATATCTACGTTATCTATGATATAAATCTATAATAACTACGTTAAAAAATAGATCCTTACATGTTTTTTATACCATTAAACATGTGATGTATTTTAACCCGGGCAACGCCGGGTTTCACTGCTAGTATATTAATAAAATGCTATGAGAAATTATATTTAAACCCGCAAAGGGGCCAAATTGATGGCGTGAATCATAAAATTCAAGATTTCTCCGAAAATTCTCACATTAAACTATAACTTTAATAACATCAATACAAAGTCTACAAAATTCTGCATAAGTTCTGCCGCAGACTTATTGGCGTACTGACTTTAATAAGAGTTGGGGGAATCCCCTCAAGTTCTAATTATTTAAATCGGTATATCTTCTAACTGATTTAGCCGATTTTAGCAAACTCAAGCTTGTTTGAAAAATAAATATAACTGTTAACAAACAGTAGCGTAAAATTGCTAGACGGTGCAATTTGCAATAATAATACAGTTTTTTTTATCTCGATAATTTGCGGTATAATTTTGTTACCATGATTGAAAAGTAGAGTTTTGCAGAAAAAACGTCCCAATCGCAATTTGATATCTTCGCTCGTTCTAAATTAATACTTTTTAAAACTTTAATTTGAAAAAAATGTCTGCTTTCGTAAGTAGTATCAGTAACAACTAGTTTTAATTTATCAGATTCTGCGCCCCCTTCAGAATTTTTCTAGGCTTAGGACTAGTCCAAACCATGTGCGTGTTTAAATCTCCAAATTTTGTCTTTTACATGATTTAGACTCGAACCTTCTTAAGTAGTGTGCAGCTATTTGTAACTACATAAACAAATAAATGTATCAAACTACTATTATCAATGTCGTATCTCATCTCTTATCTGGGTGGGTAAGTACATATACGACCTTTATTCCTGACATAAAATTAATCATTATAGGGTCCTGAAAAGCCATACTTTTATTAGATTTACTTATAATTTTACCAAATTGTCGCGGTAGTAAAAGAGTTTAAAATAATTTTGTTGGGATCCCTTTTTTGAAGGGTCCTAGGCACAGGCCACAAATGTCCTTATATCAATCTGGCCCTGATTTCGTTATATAGTAACCTAATATATAAATTAAAGTATAATATGTTATATTACTGTATTATTTGAACGGAAATATTCACTTCGAAATGCGGTGGAATGATAGTGGTATTCTGACAGTTATCGTGGGGAATATAGAGAGTTGCCATCCATTACTTCGACACATGGAGGGCTGGGGAGGAATTTTTTGGATGGCGGGTAAAAATAAACAGTCCATAAACTGGAGGATACAGTTGGCTTCATGTTGAAAATTGCCGAAGTAGCAGCGAAATATCTTTAATACCGAGATCCATCCATTATGCATGAGCCAGATATATGTAGGAGAGAGAGGCTCTAATAACAACGGCGAGTTTCCATCCATGTCCGTCCGTTACGGTGGTCAAGTCAGGGTAGCAACACAGCACAAGGTATAATTTTTGGCCGTTCGTTGCTACTGGGGTGGAAAAAGAAAAATATGCTCCTATCTCAGATCGACGGCGGTTGCTGCTTCCCAGAAAATAGGCATTCCAATTCCATTTGGTCAATACATATACGATTTACAGTTTTCCAATCTGTTTCAAATTATTATACCAAGAAATGAATTTTTTTAATAACAATATGTTCAAAACTTTATTTTTGTAATGGGTTTCATGAGAAAGAAAGACGGAGAAACTTTGTTTTATTTGAATACTAGAAATAATATCCGGCGTTGCCCGGGTAAGAATATATTACACGTTTGATGGAACATTCTAGAATATTCGCGAATTTAGAACTACCCAGAACATCCCATAATGATTCAAAACATTTTCTAACTTTTTTTAACACTGGAACATTCTTGAATGATCTTCAAGATTCTGGAACATTCTTGAACATTGCCAAATCAATCTGAAATGTTATAATAAAACATTATTTTACTTCTTAGAACATATTTGAACTCCCTGTAACATTCTAAAAAAATCTGCTTCATTCTCATCCTCACTCCGTGCTGTTTGCTGGGTGAGTGAGCAAAAAATTTTGTCTAAAAAATAAAAAATAAAAAAATTTGGGGTGGACCACCGTTAACATTTAGCAGGATGAAAAATAAAAAAATTCACAGACCTAACCGATAAGCACACAAAATTTCACGAACATCGGTCGAGCCATTTCGGAGGAGTTTAATTACAAACACTGTTACAGCATTATTTTATAATTTAGTCTATAAGATTCATTTAAAATTGCAAATATTCTCACACTTTATTATATTATAAGTATAAGAATTTTTACTTTTCAAATGCGCATCCAAATTGTATAGATGCTAGTACATGCTGCAAATTGTTCTCAATTGGGGCCTGTTGTAAATTTTTATAAGACCGGTGGAAGTACAAAGGACAGATTCTGCGAAGGTCTCCTATCCTCGCAAGAGCAGCATTTTCTTAGCTGGTATTCCTTGATTGTAAATAGTTTTGATTGTACCGGCTTTTTTCCAGGAATTCAACTGCTCGTTGCAGTGTTTTGCCTTTTAAGGTTTTTCCCACGCTGTTGCTACCCTGTCTTGAGGTTGCTAACTCGGTTCGTGGTGGCGGTAGTAGGATAAGTATTCATTCATTTTTGGACATTCAGTGAGTCACAAGGTTCAAGTTAGCATTTCAACCTTTCAACATTGCAACTACGTTTTTCAGTTTCTTTTATGTTTGTTCGTCGTTATTCAGTTTCTTATTGTTTCGTTATCCGTTAATTTTGACATTTAAAGGTGTGTAAATAAAGTTGTTTATAGTGTAGTTGGACTTTTATTTACTAACAAAAAAACTCTTGAGAAAATATCGCTCGTGTGTTCACGGCAAACAAACACCGTGACACGAGAATTTTATATATTAGATTTTTTATTAATTTTATTGCAGATTATATTGTACGGAAAAGTTAGCTTTATTAACTTCATAAATTTGGAGATACTTACCTACATGTTTTGGAAATGTTAAGTTTCGTAAAAATTAAAAAAAAGATCAGTGGCGAATGTTGTGAGTTGTTGTTATATATAACTGAAAACCGCCCCTGATGCTACTGATCAAAATTAGTAAGTAGATAAATTTAAATAAATGCATATACATAAAATGTTGAACGATCCCTTTAAATTTACAAGCTGTGGTAATAATGTCTTTGTTTGGGTTTTACGAAGTCTCGCATAATTCAGTAGTTTAGTTTAAGTGGCTCTCAAGCGTCCGAAAAATCGCTTCATATTGAATTGGAGAAGGCCAATATTCTTGACCATCTCCGGTCATTTTTGCATGAATATACGGCAGTAAAATTTTATGGACCGTTCCCTTTTACGACCCTTATTGTCGCACTTTTTTTAAACGGCACTCACAAGACCAATATTTATCAGAATTATGTAAAAATACTCTATATATGAAAACGCTGCCAATAGAAGCTAGAAAATACTTTATTTAGAGGAAAGGCAATTTTATTGAAATCGTTTGCACTTTGCAAAAGTGACGCAATAAATATTGAAAACGCATTGATTATAGACTCCATTTAAACGATTTCTTAGCTTAATGGTGTAAAAAAAAAATAGAAGCGTAAATAATAATCGTCATAATTTGGTTGAGTGTTAGTAGGTAAGTCAAACATTTAATAACGTTATCCCCATAGTGTACCTTTAGTTTCTTATACGTTTATACTATGATTATTTTACTCAACTATATTCTCACTAAACTATGGGTAGGTAGGTACATAAAAATTAAATGATGTTAGTTAGTACTTAAGAACATCTGGACAGATTTAGAAGAACTCCTGATACCTAAGGCTTTTAAGGAATAAAAAATTGGAAAAACCGCCATCAAAATAGGAAAATTTAAGAAAAATTGAAAGTATTTTTCTTGTGGGATTTTTGTATGTCTGCATGCATTCATGAATTCAAAACTATTAAGGTGCATCCATTAATTACGTGAGGAGTTGACTTCTACCCCCCTTCCCCCCTTAGTAAGATGTGGTGAGATTATTTGAAAGAAGTTGTTATGAGATTTTCAATGACACTTCCTCCTTTAAGTTGAATTTATTGAGATTTTTCTGGATCCTTCACGCCGCATTTTAAGTTCATGTAAATTGATGGATGTTTCTTAACTCACGATTCGAACGGTGGATATGCGCAATTATAGTCCGTTTTTGTTCAGGAAAAGTTTTCAGGAAAAAAAAATCAGAATAATTACAAAGTGAGGTCGAAAAACGTAACACATAAAAACAAATAATGTGAAGCCAGATAAGAGACGCTGCTTTTGTAAGGAAGCAATGTGAGTGAAAAGGGAGGATATAAAAATATTCACGAAAGAATGGAACGTTGGTAGATTAGAAGATGATAAGAGAGAGTTATTAAGAGGGCAAATGTGCAAAAAATTTTTTAAAATGGTGAAGATAAGGATGAGAAACAAAACATGATCAATCATAGAACGTACTAAATAGTTAAAACCCAATGCTAAAATACGAAACTGAACGTTCGAAGTAGAAGACCTTAACAAAAACCCAAAGGATAAAATTCCTCTTCTAGAAATGTCGGGGGTATATTAAATAGATTGTAAAGACTGTAGTAAGAAATATGTTGAACAAACTAAACGCTTTACTCAAGTTAGGTAGAACAGAAAAATCCAGTGCTTCTCAACATATTCTCACTGAAAATCATAGGATTAATATTGATAACTTTAAAATATAATATAGTTTTGAAAGTATGTATATTTATAAAAATAGATCAAACTCTCACAGTGATAGTTTTCCGTTGTTTAGTTTAATTTAATTTATTTTGTTTTTGTTAAGGTCCACTAAATTTTCAGTTTTTAGGCTGAGTCATGATCACTGGACAGCAACATTGGTAGTATTTATTACTGAAGAAGGTAACTTTGTTACCGAAAAGTACGTACTTCTGACGTTTAGTTTCGTGTTTTGAGTAGTTATGAGCAAAATTGGTCTTGGTCTTGCGAAAAAGCAAGACCAAGACCAAGACCGAGACCAGACGAATTTGAGCAAGACCAAGACCAAGACTGAGTAAACAAGACCGAGACCAAGCCCAAGACTATCCGAGTCTTGGTCTTGGTCTTGCTTTGCTCATCACTAAAGTACTCCATAAATTAATAATTGATTTTAGACTTCTTTTTATGATTGAATAATAATAAGCAATAACATCTTAATGAACTTTTTTCAATTTGTGGATAGTGAATTTAGATTTAAAAATGTTTGCCAAATGAAAACATGTTTACAAAATTTTTTGAAAAATGTTCGTTAAGACCTTATTACAAGACCAACACTAAAACCAAGACCAGACGAAATTCAGCAAGACCAAGACCAAGACTACGTAAGCAAAACCTAGACCAAGACCGAGATCAGACGAATTTGAGCAAAACCAAGACCAAGACTGAGTAAAGAAGACCGATACCAAGCCCAAGACTATCCTAGTCTTTGAATGTCGTAGCTATTATACTTTAGATTTTATTAATGTCTAAAAACCCCCGATTTCGTCACTGATTCACTCACTGATCATCAAAATTCTTAAGGTACTTCCTGAAGTCCTAGAACGCTGAAATTTGGTATGTAAGCTAATATTACTACAAAGACAACAAAAAAATTAAAAAACCAAACCTAACCTAACCTATCCCCTCGGAATAGGAGGTGGAAGTTTGTATGAGACTTGCACTACATAATCATGCAGTAATAACTATTGAAAAGCTAGATATATGAAAAAAATTATAAAATACTTATAACAAATAAAAAAAAGAACGTCATATTTTTTGAAAATCATCCCCTAACTCTTAAAAATGGGGTGAAAGTTTAAACACGGTATAATAGTGACGGTGACATCAGCCGAAGTCACTAGATGGCGCTGACTGTATTTTGAAATGCGCTATCGACATTTTTCTACTGCGAATGATGATCGATTGTTAGGAAATATTTGCATTTCATATTCGTAATTTCGTAGTCGTATCGTATCGTCGTAATAATTCTATAATTCGTTCGTATTATTTGTTACTTTAGTTACTGGTCCAAATTACTCAAAAAAGTCCATTAACCAACTTACAAAAATAAATGAAATCCCACCAAAAACATTTTCATGTAAAAATGTTGCCAAGACGAGTCTATGGCTTAACCTGTGAAAAAGTTATCAGATCTCGTATAAAGCCAAGCTCTAAAGACTACACGCTCTAAACCTACAAACTCTACACTACACCTTAATCAAAATCTATGCAAAAGTGGTCAGATCTCATGTAGAGCCAAGCCAAACTTCACATACTCTACATTTTAGTCAAAACGCGATGCTTGGCCGTTTTGCTACCGTTAGAAGATTTCGTAGGCATTCGTTCATCGTGTGTGAAATAAAACCGCCGAGCCACACGTTTTGACTAAAATGTAGAGTATGTGAAGTTAGGCTTGGTAAAGTAAGGGCGCATAGATCAAGAATCTTGACGCTACATGAGATCTGACCACTTTTTCATAGATTTTGATTCAGGTGTAGTGTAGAGTTTGTAGGTTTAGAGCGTATAGTCTTTTAGAGCTTGGCTTTATACGAGATCTGATAACTTTTTTTTTAATAATTATGGAAAAAACACTCCAATTAATAAAAATTTGATCCTTGAAAAGGAGGTGGCTTAAAATATCATACTTAAAAAATTAGAAAAGCATTGAAAGAAATACTATACTAAGTAGAAGGATTCGAATATTGGAAAAATTTTTCATTTGGATTCGCTGTAGTTACTAAAAAAAATGTTTAAGGAAGGTAACAGGGGGTGATACACATACATAGACCATATGGCAAAGGGAAATTAAATTAAATTAAACCTGTATGTTATAAAATGACCGAAGGTCAATTAGAAAAACCGAAATTATAAGGAATTCTTAATTTTATGTATTTATTATATTATTAAAAAGTTTAGATTACAGTATATCATCTCATAATTTAATAACGGAAAGGATGAGAAACAAAAAACACTGGGTATGTTTCACTAAAATTATATCATTCTCAAGAGAAAAATTCTGTAACTGAATTACAGAGAACTTGAGAATGACATGAGAAGGTCGAAACAATATTGTAGAGGTTCAATATAATTTTAGTGAAACATACCCAGTGTTTTCTATTTCTCATCCTTTCCCTTTTTATTATTTAACCATGTTTCACAAAGAATGCCATTTAGACTATCAAATTTATCATAATTTAATATTCAGTGGATTAAATATTTGATTTTTGGAGAAGATCGCAATTGCTAGAATCATATGACCCACATGTTCTTGTACCTAAACCAATTTATAAGTATGTAATAACAATTTATTGTGCCAGAATTTACGTAAAATATCGATGCTAAAATGTATCTATTTAAACAATAAATTAATAATGTGTAGGTAGCTATTTTACATTCCATATAATTTAATTAAAAACGGTTTAAAGTACAAAATTTGCGTTCGTTTAATTGTAAATTGAGTGTGGATGGATTAAATTGTGGTTATATATCTATATTTAAATGGTAATTTTCCCATTATTTGTGTTACATCACACACTTCAGTGGAGCATTACTAATCTTCCTATTGCCTTAGGTTATGCGTTTGTACCAACAAAGTCTCGTTGCGGTATGGGAAAAGCCTGCTGCGATATTTCTGCTCGATCTCTATAAAAAGGCAAACATTTTAGCTTGCTCATGTGTAATCCCCATTGCCCACAACCGAATGCCTTCATTTTTGGGGCGATGGGTGATGGTATTTTATACTTAACCAACAACATACAATTACATGTATTATGATGTTTTAATATCTTGGTATGTCGGTAGATATATTTAAAGCTAATAAAAACGTTTCGAATTTCTGTTTTAATCGATTAGTTACTTTGTTCCATCAACTATAAATATCTAACGCTTTAGCAAAACACAAATTTAAGGTTCCCATTTTCTTATAAAAAACTTTATTTCCCGACACCTTCATCAAAGTTTGAAATATAAGATGGCTAACTCTATGAACAATGATCACATACCAATTGTAAGGTCAGGACAAGATAAGAATAATTTTGTACTTTGTCTCGGTTTAGGTCTTTCATTTTTGGTCTTGGTGTAGTGCCTTTAGTCATGGTCGTAGTTTTGTTTTTCTATAATACGTCTTGAACTTGATTTTGTTCTTTCTAGACCGATTCTTGGTCTTGAATGGCACTCTATATTATAATACTAATAAAAAATATATAGATTTTGGTCTTGCAAGTAAGCTACCATAAATTGGCAAGATCAAGGTAAGACAAGACAAAATTGTAAGACAAAGACTGCTTTCTCTTATAACCATATGGAAGAAATTTCGCAAGAATTAGGAAAAATTAACGGTGATGGAACCTTTGAAAACATTCTGAAGCAAATTTTTTAAATTTTTTGGAAAGTTATATAGAAAGTCCAGAAAGTACATTTTTTACCCATCAGTAGAAAAATTTTGTTAATCAGCTAATAACTGTCTAAAATTTTCAATATAAGATGATTAACTACATGAATACAGCACATACCTAATAGAGAAAATTTCCAGATAATTTGGAAATATTATAGAACGTAGTAAACTGTACGACAGTACGAGTAATGAGCAAATACATAACCACACAAGACTGTTTTAGTTTTCGGTTTTCTTTTCTACCTTGGTCTTGTTTTTACAAGTTCGGTTCTTGGTCTTGCAAGGCACCTTGGACATTGCTAATGCAAATTATATGCATCTTCATCTTAGAAATTACTAAATGAGCAAGTTTAAGACAAGACAAAATAAAATTATAGAACAAACCTTATTTTATCTTATCGCTACAATGAGAAAATTTTGGGAAAATTTGGATAAATCGAAGCTAGTGGAAATGTAGTAAACATCCTGAAGTATCTTTTGCAGAAATGTCTTAGAATATTATTATTATATTAACGTCCCGGAATTTTTCCAAAAAATTAAAATACTTCAAAATTTTGTCAAAAACTATTTCAGAATGTTTTCTACATTCAACTGTACGGACATTTTGTTATTCAGTTAGTAACGGGTATATCTTCTTAAACATCTTGAAATATTTTTGGACTTCTTATGGGAAACCGATGCCTAAAGAGCTCAACACTTACTCCCACCGATTTACAGATAAGAATACTGAAATCAAACCCTCTTAGTGTTTTTTGGTTTAAATTTTTTGTACTTCTTATGGTTTAGGAAGAGGTTTTCAACACTCATCCTCAAAGTCTCACATATATGTGCTACCATTACACCCTTTCATCATCAACCTGAGATGAAGATTAGACATTTCATGAACTAAATGTTTTTGGACCCCTTTTGGCAAACAGACATTTTAAGATTTTTTCAACACTCACTTAGTACTCTTAGGTAGTGCCACCAAACCCTCTCATTATTTATAGAACTAGAAAATGTTTTGGACTGAGTGTTTAGTAATTGTTTCTGAGGGTGAGTGGCAGTGGGTGATAAAAATCACTTTTTACTACACTGATAATATAGATAATTATCGTATAAGTCTAAAAGCAACTATCAAAATTTACTGGTGGTCTGGTGGATGATGAGGCAAGTACAAAAACAACAGACATTATTTCAAAGAACAGTACATTTTCTAATGGGAAAATTAAAGCTTTTAGTTTTGCATAATCCGAATTTAAATTTAAAAAATCTTAACTGCAGAAGAAGCGATTATACCAACTCTTAAATTTCGTTTTCTGTTTTTTTATTATTGTCTACTCCCCTTTAGATCCATACAATTACCGTTAGTTAGGAGACAAACAGTATGCAGATGTTGCAAAAGGGCAGACGAAATAAATATCAAGTCTTACAACGTACCTACTACAAATTCTTATGTAAATGTTTTCCGGGATTGCAACAAATTTTCCGTCTAAAAGAAAAACTTATCTGTTGTTACGTAGTACGAGGTCCTTATTTCTGGCATGCGTTAATTCTGTCGGCAGTTAAAGTCTAACGGATTGTATTGGTTACTTCCTATTTCCGCTTAATGGAAATTGGGGCCAGAAGTCGGGCTGGCAATAAATAAAAAGACCGTTTTTCCCAAGCCAGAAGGCGTACATTTTTATTGCCTGAAAACTGCCCGTTTAAATTAAATGCGAAGATACTGAAACAACTCCTGTAAGTAAGCCCTGAATTATTGGCTTGGGAGTTACAACGACGGATAATCTGGGCTTCCGTGCAATCTTCTACCTCAGCAGCGAATAATAATAAAACCACCACTGTTTCTATTTTTTTTTTAACTGGCAAGGCGACATGCTCAAAAGAAAAACGATACACCATTAGAGACCATATACATATAGGAAGGTTTGATATAAAGTTTACAGTGTGGGTCTCCAAATTAACTTTTTGAAGAATAGTTTTTATATATCAAGTTCGATAGTATGAAAAAGGTCACGATGACCTCATTGGAAATTATTTAACTAATGCAATTAGGTAGATGATTCATATTCATAGAGATTTAGCAGATTAAGATGTGTTGGTAATTGTTCTCGAAGGAATGTAATCAAAATAGTATTAGATTTTTGATTTTTTTAATAAACTATTATTATTTCTAAGTCAAAGTTTGGGGTAGAATTTTACTAAATATTACTAGCTTTTATCTGAGACTATTGGAAGTCATTTACAACCCATAAAAGAATTAAAAAGTTGGTTACCTCACCCCCTGATTCTTTTTGATGTGAAACATCTATAGCCGCGGGTAAACCGGATTGTTGGCGTGGCGAACGTGGCGAGCGTGGCGAGTCATGCCGTAGCGACGCCTCGCCATGCGCAAGCGCCTGTGCGATTCTCTTCCTACTCGGTTCGACGGTGTCGTTTGCTATAGTTAACTAGAAGATAGAAGTGAATTAATTATGATTGTTGTGTACATTTCACCTAATAAAAAATTAATGATATTTCATTTTTACATGAGAAATTATTTCCGTACCTACAGTCACAGAGGTTCAATAATTTTTAAAATCAATAAAGATAAACTACCATTGATTTTAGCTGGAGATTTAAATTTTTCTAAAGATGAATCAATGCCATTAATTACGTTCCATCAAAAAGAATTTCAATTGCAAATTAACAACAATCCAAGAGAACCTACTACCAGATATGCAACAACAATAGATGCTGTATTTATTAGATGTCTTGATAATGTTATGTCCAATATTTTTGTAACATACTTCAGTTATCCTCGACCAATTATCACAGTAATGCTGTCAGAGGCAACATCGAATATAACTATTACTGAAATCACTGATTAAAAAAATTGGGTTTCTCATCTGCCAGGCATCCCGTGACGGCTCACATCTTTTTTAGTCTGCAGTCCTATCGAAATCGGTTCAGTCGCTTATAAAATTAGTCCCAATATTTATGTACAGTACAAGCGCTTTAACGTAGCATATTCGAAAAAAGTTAATGAGAAAAACGAACAGTTGGAGTTCATAGTGGCCAGTAGAGATAATGCCATTGACGCAATTGTAAATTCGATAGTAGGTATAAAAAGGGTCATACCTAATAATCTCAAAAGAAATTACACGTTTCACTAAATTATTCAACAAGTGCAATTAAATGATTGGTTTTATTATAGAGATTTCAGCAGATTAAGTTGAATTGTTATGTCATTGTTTTTGATGTAGCATATTTAAAATGAAAATAGTACTAGATTTTTTATTTTTTTAATTAACTCTTTTCATTTCGAGGTTGAAGTTTAAGGGTAGAACTTTACTAAATATTACTAGCTAGACCATTGGTAGTCACTCACGACCAATAAAGAATTAAAGAAGTGACTTACCTCATTCCTGACAGTCTCTTGTAAGTTCCTTCGAAATCGATTCAGTCGCTCATAAAATTAGCTCCAATTTTACAAACAGAATACAATATGGCCTAATGATATGAAAAGGTTTTGTCGAACCTTCATGTATAGTATACGCGCTTTTACATGGCACAATAGCAGTAAAGTCAATACATTCAATGGGTGTTGTCAAAAAATCACATTGACCAGTGAAGATAACGCTATTTAAGTAGTTACTTACCAGTACCGTGACTTTTTTAGCAAGGGATGGCCTGCATACAATAACCTTTTACATGAAATATAATGAATGCTAATATTCTAATATTTATAGTTATTTTTTTTGATACTACTGAAATGTGTATCATCACAATTTCTACCCAATTTATTTTGGCAGGTGGGAGCTCCAGTCCAATTTAAAGGCTATGTAAATGTGTTTTTTTGGGTTTATTGCTTTTATTTTTGTAGGATACTTCACATATGTAGGTGGAGTAAAAGGTAAAATGCATTAAAAAAGGCGATTTGGGAAAACATGAGCTCCTATAAAAAAATTAAACTTATTTTAGGACTAGAGCCCAAATTTTTATTAAGATTAAAGTTATTAAACGGTATCGAAATTATTTTTAATAGAAAAAAATACACTTTCTAACGTGACAAATTTCACTATTTCTATTTACAAGGTAAAGTATTTTTTACCAACCCTAGTCGTTATATGGTGAAGCTTAGCTCTTATATCCTTTTAATATTTAGTCTTAGTTTAAATTTTCTATAATGAAACTGTTTATAACAAAACTTCCTATTTATTTTCTATAACGAAACAGTAATTCTTTGCAACGAAACAAATTGTTACATTTGAGCAGTGAATAGAGAAAATCAAGTTTCGTTTTTCTTAAATGAAAAACCTTGTATGAATTGAAAATTTGCTTTAATATGTGTGATAGAAGATAAAGTCACGAGACGTTTGTTTCATTAGTGTCCCAAATATGAAAAATGTTAGTTATAAAAATTTTCTTCTTTTTTGGTACTTTACAGTGCTTTAGTTTCGTATTCCTCTGACAAGTTCATAAACAAAAATTATTTGTTAAAATTTGTTTCCAAATATTTAATGGTTGTGTTTATCTGTCTGACTTTTTCTCTCATCATTTACAAGTTTCGGTGTTTTATATTATTAGGAGAAGAGAAACGTTCTCTTTTTCACGAGATGCTCTTTATCTAAGCTTAAGTTGTTATTTTCCTCGTTCGTGCGACTCATGTCAAACTAACAGACTGAATTGAAGGATATTAAGTTTGGATAGCTTCCGTCTGATGTTCAACATCAAAGAAGGCTGCGTTAACGTCACGTATTGGCATTGGCATGGGGTGGCAATGATAATTTAAAATATCCTCCTTTACATATTATTGAGATGGAAATTGTCCAAGTTGGAACGATTGAGAAATTTAAATGATGCCAACTTTAAGTAGGTACTTATTTACTTAAGTACCCCACTATAAAGCCCACGACATTTTACAAGTTTATTTTACAATTCCTACAATGTTTTTAATAGTAAATTTGAAGAAGAATAAGAAATACTTCTTATACTTTTTTGGACTTTACGGTCACTTTTCCAAAAAAAAAAAAATCTTTTTGGGCAGTCTTTTTAATCTGCACATACTAAAATATAAAAGCAAAGAAGAGAGGGGGGAAAGGATCCTCTTCGGTTTACTTTAGAAAATTTAAAATTCATGAGGGGGTTGGGGAGAGACAGTGTGAGACGAATGGAATGAGGTCAGAAAATAATTGAAACATTATCTATTTGATTAAGAGATCCAATAAACCCTAGAAAAATCGATAGTATCATGTTTAAGAAAGTTACCCTCACTTTTTATAAAAAAAAAAAATTAAAAAAATTTTCTAGATTTAAACAATTAAGATCTTTTAAAATAAATTAAACATCCCTTTTTTAGAATTAGATTAAATTTCATCTTCCACCGCTATACAAATTTATACTTTGGATTTAAATTTCGACCCTTAAGTATTAGAAAAACTTCGTGAACATTATTTGCTAAGTTTTAATGATCCCTCGCGATTTTCCTCAGTTAATAGAAAGTTCATATAAAAGGAAGTAGGTTTATAATGTGACAATATTTTTTTAATACATTTATATCAGAAGTACCCATTTACATAAACAGATATATTTTTCTAAATCTAAAGTACTTATGAGGGTGTTACTGGGTTAGATGGAAGGCAATGATTATGATGATGATGATAAAAGAAACTGCTTTTGCCATTAGAGTAGGAAACACTAACGATTTCGTATTGATGTAAGGGTTCTATCAGAAAATTCGAAGGATTTCAATATTATCCTTAAAGAGGATACTTCTATAATATGAGATTTGGTTTAACTAAAGGTAAAATAATAAGTTAATAAATATGTATGCGAGGGCTTTAATCTAAAGCAGTTCATTATTTGTCCTGTTGGTCTTGGTAGGTATAAGCAAACGTCGGGTCGGTGGTGTGTATATAGTGTGAGTTTGAGGAGAAAATGAATTCCGTCGAAAAGAAAAATTCAATCTAACGTGGTGGCGCGACAGACTGGGAGAAAATCGCGCAAGTGGATAGAAAGAAGGAATGATAGTAATAACAAGAAGAGGAAGAAGAATAAGAATAAGAATAAGAAGATTCGAGGCGGCGAAATAAGAAAACGCGAAGGATCTGGAGGCTCCGCCCGGAGTTTCGAGTCTGCGATCGGGACGGCCAATGGCTTCAGCTCCGGGCCCCGGAAAGGATTGGTCACCAGAATGATGACCAATCAAAAACAACACCATCGGTGACGCAAATGCAAAACTTTTTTGTTATAAATAATGCATGTTAATAAATAAAGTAGCCCTCGTCGAAGGAACAACTAATGCCCGGCGAAAAGCTCGAAATGAACGATGCTTTCGACGTTGCCTCATACTAACGATCCATTTTGATGAGAAAAACCGCCGAAATGTACTTTTGGGATCTCAAAGTAATTTCGAAAGCTTACGACTATAAAAAGGAGATACCGTTTCGTTTTGTTGCTATCTACCTACCTAATAAACAATTTTTGAAATGTCACAAACGTCGTTCTGGTTTACTACATTAAGGTTTACCTACTGAAGCTTTCTGAACACAATACATAAGTACTGTAAATTCATTTTAAAGAAAAATTGCATAACTGAACTGAAATATAAATCTGTTAGTGTTTCTTGAATTTTTTTTATCATTTTGAATAAGTACCTTACAAGGAAAGTGGTAGATAATTGATTCCTAAACAATTAAAAAATTGTCTGAGAATTATCTAAGGATCGAAACTATATCTAAATAATTAATGTACCATGCTCTACTGAAGTACTTTCAATAAATTTTCGTATAGGTAGGTAGATACATACTTTACAAAGTCACTATAGTCCGGTAAATTAGACCAAAAAATAAGAGTAAAGCTACATAAATTCCCACCAAACTAAAAATCAGTGATATTGTTTAAAATATGGTTAAAAATATAATTTGAAAGTTCCCGATCTTTTTCCTGTATGGGAAAAATTTTATTCAATGTAAAAGGTCAAAAAAATGAGTTTTTCGCGATTTTCAGCAAAACGGTAAGTTTTATCATAAAATTACCTCAGACAAAAATTGTAGATCATTAAATTATCTATAAAATATGTATCTCTAAAATATCCCAAAATAATGTGACAAATAAATCCCCAAGAACTAGAAAATATTTAGTGCAAATAGAAAAAAGATTGTAGAGGAAAATTTTTCCCCAGAAGAATTCCCCTGAAAAATGTATCCCCAAAAAATACCCCAAAGAAAAAAAATCCCCTATTTTTTGGGGATAATCCCCTAATCTGGCAACCCTGAGACTAACCGTATTTTATTTATTGGGCACATTGACATAAAGCAGGTATAAGACCACGTATACAATTGAACAGGAGACAGATGTCTCGAGGTTACACTGGCGTATAAAATAAGGAACTGGGTTTCATTTTACCTGATATCTCAGAAACGGTGGCTCTTAGGAAAAAAAATATTGATATATATTTTATAGATAATTTTATGATTTACAATTTTTGTCTGAAGTATTTTTATGATAAAACTTACCGGTTTGCTGAAAATCGCGAAAAACTCATTTTTTTGACCTTTGACCTTGAATAAAAAAATTTCCATACAGGGGAAAGATGGGGAACTTTAAAATTTTATTTTTAATCATATTTTAAACAATCTTACTGATTTTCAGCTTGGTGGGAATTTATGTACCTTCGAATGTCTAAATTGACCAGACTACTAATCAAAAGACGAGATTTCTAAATTGTTCCCGTTAAACAGGATGGAGGGATTAAGGATGAAGTTGTATATGTTTTAAGAATCCCATAAATATCGTTTCGTGTTTAGAAGTTTCGTCTTATAGGTGATCACTAAATTTATATCTTCTGAATTTCTAAGTAAATGTAGGTGAGCTTTCGTGTTATACAATTTTTTTTTTGTAAAGGGTCCTTTAACAACTTTATTCTACATAAGTACCTAATCAGCTTTAGGTACTTGCAGCATACAGAATATTTTTGTTTATGTTGAAAAACTTTGTTTGCTTTTAATTAAAAAAGCACTTGAAAGCATTAGTAAAAAGGAAACTCCATCAGGAAGTACCTACTTCGTTAAGGAAAGAAAAACGAGAAAAATATTTCACCAACAAAATATATTCTTTGTGGGGGTCGCAATAAATCTTTTTCACTGCACGCATAAAGGAAAATCACCGTCATGGAAACGCTTCGTTTTTCTTTCCACGTAATTAATTAAGCAATAGCGCATCCGGGAGAGTTGTATATAAGGAGGGAAGCTTTGATGACCGAATGGTAATCAGAGCATTCCGTTGATTTACCGGAAACGGAAAGGTCATCCTCCAAAACTGTTTATTTCCTTAATAGGGACACAGGGAGAGAGAAAAAGCACTATTGGAGACATATGAGGGCGAGAGGGGAGTCCCAGCGCGTTTGTCAACCACTTGTATATTGAGATAAATAGCCATTCTAACTACCAGGGGGACTTACTACCATGACGTTGTCGCAGATGCCGTATCCTAATGTCATTTGTACAAATCAGAAGATACACATGGACAATTTATATACCGCACTTGACTTGCAATGTGTTTAGGGAAGTGGAAGCAATGTTATAGATCTTTACTCATCAAAAGTGGAAAGAAGAATGTTTTTTTTTTTTATATTTACCCTGCTCAAATGCCCAATGCAGTATTAGAGATTAATGAAAAATGTCTGGACATTTAAAATACACAATGCCTTTGACTTGTAATAAAAAATGATTTATTGGATATTTGACGATTTTTGAGTGTTGATTTACCTGTCATGAACTCGTCTTCAAAATCATTAACTAAAATTGACTTTATCAATACCTACGTTGAGTAAAGGAAGTTCTTCAGGACCAAAACAGTAGTTTTTTTTCATTTCAGAGAGGAAAGAACAGTTTTGTTGGATTCATTTTACTCAAATGCGCAATACAGATCTGGAGGTGATGGTTGGAAAATTTTTCAGTCCTTTGATTTGTTACAACAATGTCAATTATAACAAAATTTGAGGGATGTTTGATGATTTTTGCATCAACTAGCCTATTTTGATCATTCCTCAATTTAATCACCTTCAAAATTGACTTTATGAGTAAAATGGTAGAGCAATTTTGTGTATTAAGCATAAAGGAGGTGTTACAAGATTTGGGGCAAAGAGAATACTAAATATAAGGAAGAAAGGAACAGGTTTGCTGTGTAGTCACACCACTTAAATTCGAAATTTTTAATCAGATGGATAATACTTAATATTTACAATGTTCTTTGAGTTGTTATTAAAAAAATAAATGATTGCAAAATTTTTCCCTTTTAACTTATCTGTCTTCTGCCTTGATTACTCTCCAATTTTGTCATTAATTCGAAAAACGACTTTATCAGAAAGGGGTAAGTAAATTAAGTAAAGCAGATCTTTTCAGATCTGAGGGAAACAGAAGAGTACTGTTTTTTTCTAAAATTCAGAAAAGAAAGATCAACTATGTTATGTATTCACCTTATTACTCAAATGTTCAATGCAGACTTGGATTGATTGTTGGAAAATCCACTAATATATTTTAAATTATTATAAATGTCAATATCACAATATTTGGGGGATCTTTGATGAGTTTTGCTTCTTGTCTGTCTTAATTACTACCCAATTAAAAATAAGTACAAACCTCTTGTTATTGTCAGTGTCTTTGATTTGTTAAATAAAAGGTCAATGATTACAACATTTTTAAAATAGTGATGATTTTTTTTCTGAATTTCCCCATATTGATTACTCCTCAATTTAATTAACTCCAAAAATTACTATCAGTGAAATGGGCGGAGCAATTTTATAAATCAAATAAAGGAAGCTTTTGAGGATATAAAGGAATGAAAATAGTTCAATTTTCTTCATTTGAGAATGAAAAGAACAGCTTTATCATGGATTGACTCCATGCTTATGCCCAGTACAAAATTGGAGATGGACGAGGAATCCTTCAATATTTTTAATATCTGAATTATTATGAAGATAACAATAATTACACAATTTGCAAAGCTTTAAATGATTTTTGTTTTATCTTAAGTACTCTGTAATTTCATTAACTTCAAAATAGACTTTTTGAGTAAACTGGACAAAGCAAATTCATACATTAAGTAAAATGAATGAGAATACTTGAGATAAACCAGAGTATATTTATTTACACAGAAACTGGAGATGGATAGAAAATCCTCTACCGTTTAGAATTTAAATACCATTAAATGATTATAAAAGATGATATAAAACTTGCAGGTTGTTTGCTGGTTTTTGAGTCTTAATTTGCTCGCTTAGATTACTCGTCACCCTCATATCATTAAATCTAAATTTGATTTTATTGTAGTAAAACGGGCGGCAGGTTTTTCAGGACTAGATGGAAGGATAACAGCAGCTTCTTTTTGTTTCAGAAAAAAAGACTTCGTTATGAAATTACCAAATCAATGCCAAAACTAGAATGGAAAAATCTCAAATGTATCAAATTTAATGTCTTTGATTTGTTATAAATAAGTTAGTGATTGAATTAAAAGAAGTAATAGTGCCTTTTTACAGGGTGGAAAATCGAAATTCGTTCAATATTGAAAGTTGAAAGTGTACAAAGTTTTTGGTTTATTATGATGGGCATCACCAGACGTGACGATCCTGGATCAGGATTCTGCTAGTTTATTAAAACCAAGCGCCTAGGTACAATTGGAAGGAGAAATAATACTACTAAATAGAATGCAGTTTAAAAGAATATATAGTACTAGCTATGCCCGCGACTTCGTCCGCGTGGAATAGTGACTTTCGGTAGCATTTAATTTTTTTTCTTCTATATTTTCATTTTCTGGGCCTTAAGCCTTTTTGCCGACGTCATTACACAAAAACTTTCATTCCTTATTTTGGCCCCCTTTAGGGTAAAATTTTTACTAACTTTAAATGTCGTATTTATATATAATCAAAAGCCAAAAAAATACGTTTCAAGCCTCTAGCTTTATATCTATCTTTCTATCTCTGTACCAAATTCTCATTGAAATCGGTTCTGTAGTTTGGGCGTGATTGCGTAACACACAGACAGACAGAGTTACTTTCGCATTTGTAATATTATAGATTAATATAGTTTAATTATAGTTTAAAATAGTTTATATAGCTTAGTATTCAACTACTTTTATTGATCCAAATAAACAAAACCTCTATAACCTTTTACACTTAATATTTTAATTTTCTGGGCCGGTCGTAAGCTTTTTGGACGACGTCATTACACAAAAACTTTCATGAGCTAGTTTTATCCCCTTTAGGGTAAAATTTTTACAAACATTCAATGTCGTATTTATTTATATCTAATCATAAGCCTAAAAAATAAGTTTCAAGCTTCTATCTTAAAAAATTACGGAATTTCCGCACAAACTTTCCTATTTCAACCCCTTACAACCCTTTTTTCGCATTAAAAAGTAGCCTACGTCCTTTCTCAGGCTCTAGACTATCTCTGTACCAAATTTCATTTAAATCGGTTCAGTAAATTTTAGGCGAGATTGTGTAGCATACAGACACAGTTACTTTCGCATTTATAATATTCCGCGAATTCATTTTCATCGATTTTCCCATGGGAATAAGATATTTTCCCGCAAAAAACGTAGCCTATGTGTTAATCCAGAGTTTCAGCTAACTCCATACCAAATTTTATTAAAATCGCTCCAGCCGTTTAGACGTGAAGAAGTAACAAACATACACACTCACACACCTACCTACATGCAAAATATATTTTCGTTTATTAGGTATTATCTACGTTTTCTAAAGGTTATCAAAGTAGTCCTTTTTCACTTGCATAAAAAAATATTTCATATTATAAAAAAATGTTGTATTGTATTGGAATTTAAATCTTTACTACGAACATTTATAAATTATATACTTTCTCATTGTTTTGAAATGAATAGTTTTGAGCATGTTTTATGACACAAGAACGTGTACAAGTTCTATTTGCTTTTTCTGTGGACAGTGGTAATTATCCTGTAATATCAACGTCGATAGGTTGGAGAGGCGTATTTATCCTGTATACTAACAACTGGAAAAGCTGCACGGAATTTCCGTTTTGTTAATTAGGGGTCAATATAAGGTTTGCCATTTCTCATTTAGAACCTTTCTCTGACCGTCACGGAAGGAAATGTAAAATGGTTTAGCACTCAAACGAGGCGACGTTACGAACCTCACGGCTGGAAAAAAAGGAGTAAGTAGGTACCGCTGTACGTTATCGGACACGTTTCCGGGACCTCTGTTCCGGTTAACCGGAAGTCATAGGTGATGCATGTGTCGACGCCACTTTTGCCACTTTTATTCTAAACAACAACTACTCAGTAGATAATATAGATATCTATTATCAGATAGACATTGAGTACCTACCTAGAGGTTTAAATTAAGTTTTTTATAATGTTTGTTAGGTAGATCCGGCTCGAAGGACCATTTTTGTATCAGTATTATCATAAAAATAATCACGTTATTGTCGCTTCCGAATTATTTGAAACATACAAAATAGATTTCTACGTAGAAATTTAAATTGAATTTATAGGGTGTCTCAAAACTCCACACACAAGTTCCTGGTTACTCGTGAAAGGGTGCCAAAGTTTAAAAAAGAAATTCTTTCTCGATTAATCAAAAATGCTTTATACGATTAAATACATAGAAATTTCTATAAAGGTACTACCTAGTGTCTGAAGAATAAAACTATTTTCTTAAAATACCACAAGGGTGTAAGCCACCCCTAACATTAGATATAATTGTTCTGAACTTTCTTGGATGGTTGAATAATATTTTTTATAAGCTTTTTTTAATGTCTTAATTCCATTTCTGTCTCTAATGAAAAATCCTTATCTACACTAGTTTCGGAGAAAAATTTGGTTTTTGCGTTGATAATTTCTGACAGCAATTCTAAAGATTTAGAGATTTCTGAAGTAGCTAGTAAAATTTTGATATAAAGGCAATCCCGTGAAGGTACTAATGATTTCTGACATGCTTACAATATTTTTTAGGATACAGCTAACACCAAAACTAACCCCACCCTTAATTAAGCTTGATGAAAATGTGTGTAATACAGGATCGAATTTTTTCTTCAATAACTTTTTACTGCAATAGGTACAGTTATTACCCAAATTTTTTATTTCTTCATAAAATAGAAAGAATTTTCTAAATTCAATCCTTAAAATACTCAAAATTATTATAATTAAAATTAATTCAAAAATTGTGGTCAACTTGCCCGACAAAAATCATGCTGCGCATAAAGTGTCCACCACCCCCAAAATGTCGATATGACGTCATTAAAACGCAGAAGCGCCGAAAGTTTTCGCATTGGAAAAGTTTGTCGGACTCGCCGCAAAGAAGGCGCTTACAAAGTTTGACATTTGTATGTGTCAAAAAAATTAAAAGTCCATGTACTGGGGACTAAATCGTCAACCAGCCAACTAGACATTCAATTATTGTATTTGCATGGCATCGGCACCGTCGAGTTGGCCGTGTAAAGTTTGTGTTGATCAACGGTGGCTGTGTCGTTGCACCATCGCATCGCATCGCATAGCACCACCGTTTACACGGAACAAATTACTCGCTTTAGTTCGCTATATGAAAACAGCCCACGATCAGATCCAAATTGGTAGAAAATTGATAATTACTGCGCCTTATTCGAACAACGGGAGTGAAAAAGACGAAACGATGCGGTCGCCTGCCTCGATCCCGAGAGCGCGGGATATTGCGGTCGTGTTATTAAAATGTAAATGCGGACAAGTACCGCAATTATACGAGAACAAAACTGAATTGTTTATTTGCCGTTCACATAGAAACAAATTTAATTGACGACTACCGAAACTATAAGACTCGCCGAACACATACACACACAATTGCGATTACGTTGTGCTTCAAAACACTAATCCACATAAACCCAAAATTAAGCAGTATTTATAAACGTACATATATGCTACAAAATACAGTGAAAGCCGATCACTAAAATACATACTTAGTTATTAGACTAAATTAGGAACAATCCTTTCCTTTTTTTGTTGACTCAAAAAGGAATAGGCGTTTGAAAAGAGATTTTAGTTAAACACAAACTTTCCAACTTTTTGTGAAACATCTTCATTAAACTAAAAAAAAAATATATGTAATAATAATATACGTGCTGTCATTTACATGTCGAAGCAAATGTGGAGAATATAGAATAAATTTTCTGAGAATTTTAGTTTTATTCTAGAATTCATTGTATCCATTTATTTATTTTGTTATGCTTATAGAGAAAGATTTTGTTAATAAATGGAGTTTAAAAGAAAAAATTACAGAATCTACGGAAATAAGTACTAGACATGCAGTTATTTAAACCCTATATCGTTTATGGCATTTTCTTTTTAATTTTTTGAAATAGCAAGCGGTTTTTTATTAAAAGAAAATCTTCATGTATTACTTTCACCTTAACCTAATTTTTAGGAGTGCTTGGAAATTTTGCGAAGGAGTCTGATATTAGATAAACAACATTACTGCACTAATAGAAAAATGTATGTAAGTACATTAAGGAACTGTAAAATTTTTATTTTATTTTATTTTGGAGGTGCCAATATCTATTTGGAGATATTAAACACCCCTTGTTCGCCTATGGAGGTAAGTACTAAACAAAAGAATGACTAATAAATAAATGAACAAAAAAAAAACAAAGAAGAGTGGAACCTTCATTAAGATTCTTTTTATAATATGCAATCAGAGCGTTCCTTTTACTGCTGGTGCAGAAGAAAACATTATTCCCTTGATTGGAGGAAGCTCTTAATTGCATTAGGGAAATGCCGTGGTTTTTGTGTTTGCACTCGAACTTTTTGTTTACTTTTAGAAAACATGCCGGGGAAGAAGCCGCGGCTTAGCTTAATCACACAATCGAATCTTTTTCTTTTGCCATAATGAAAACTTTGCATTAGGAGTAGGTAGATCTAATAAATGAACAACAAAAGGAAGTTTATTTGAACCCAAATATAATTTGGTGGTAACTGATTATTACTTATATTTATACTGAATTAAAAATAAAATTAATATACTTGTTGCGTATGTGTGGGGATCTAAAATAAAAGCAAATAACAATTAAATTACATAGAAAGAAATACCTCAATAACGTTAATTTGTAGTGTTTTGTCAATCTAAATTAAGAAAATTTTGTCATAGAGAATGTGAAAAAAGTAATACGGATTGAGAGGAATTTCCTTGTTATGCTTCCTGTATAAACGCCGCGGGTTGTGAATTTATAAATAACGGTTTCGAGAGGTCATAAAATCTACACGCACTTGTACATACACGACCATCTAATACAGAAGACGTACAAGAAGATAAAGTAAGAGGGTTCTGTAAAAGATCGAGACTGTTCGATAATAATCCAAATCAATAATTGGCGCAATATGAGTCAGTCAGAGAGTCGATATTGAAAAAATAACACATATAGTGTGAAATATAAAGAAATACAGGGTGATATAAATACGATGACAGATAAATAAGCGTTTGACAATGAAAATCCAAAGTATACTATTTTGTATAATGTTTCTTGAAAGAGAGTGTGCCACTTCGTTACATAAGGTTCTTGAACATAATGATTTCTTTACTAAATTAAATTAGTTTTTTCGCTTTACAGAGTTTTATTGCCGAGAGTTCATTATAGAGACTTTATAAAAAGAGAGTGTGTCTACACGGAAAAAAATAATCATGATTTTATTACTTGATGAGTCAAGCAAAATTTTTCTAGTAAATAATTATAGTAGAATTCTCATAAAATGTACTTGGTGGTATAAAACAATTTTTCATTCTTTCTAATAATTAGTATTAGAATAATCAAGCTAAATAAGTCTAGACTTTTTTTCTCTATCTCTCGATTATTTTATCGTGCCGTAAAGAAAAAAATACTAGAATGAGAATAGTTTAGTAAAATTAGTCATAAGAAGTGTAAAAAATGTTTTCTAATCAAGTCAATTTTAATAGAATTCAGTCTCAACACCGAACGTAGACTGACTAGACATTTTTAGTAAAATCTCCTTTAGCGTCTGGTCGTCCATATAATTGAAAGATTTTTTAGTCATGTTTGCTAGAATTCTAGCAATATTTTCATGATTGTTTTCTTCGTGTAGGTATTATTAATATGTAGGTTTCTTATGGTTAATAAAGTCTATAACGAAATATACCAAATAAAGGCTTTGTGCAGAATCAAAAACAGTTTTGTTATAAAGAACTTCTTTGCTATTATTTAAATGTGTGATGAAATGAATGAATACAATGATTTATCGTTTGCCTTTTATATTCATGCATCTATCACCTGCCCAAATTGTCTGCCATAATAAGACTCCTATTTATATCTTCATAGCAGAATGTTCTTGAATCCTTCTAGAAGCTTCTCGAAAATTTCCTTAATAGCATTTATCCTGATTATATCATTCGCGTATGATTTACGATTCTTTGCTATCAACTATCAAAAGGTACCGCCGTATCGATGGTCCACATCGTTTGCTCATAAAACTTTAATTAATATGAAGTTTCTTAGGGTTTTATTGTAAAAAATTGAAATATTTCGAATTACACTTCTCTTAAAATATATGTAAAATGTGTAGTATGTACTACATAATGTTTGAAATTTTCTGAATACTTCCTCATGTTACAAGATTTTACTATGGACCTGGAGCTTCAAAACAAAATTCCTAATTGAAGATACAATGATATTGTCAAGATTTCTTACAGATTGTTAGTTTGAGTTCTTCTTCTGATTAACCATGTGATTCATAAAAGCCATAAAATGCAACAAAAGGTTCATCGGAAGAACTTAACGTTAAAAAGTGATGAAATTTTCACCTGTGTCTGCTTATTCTTCAAAGTTATATATATACCTATATATATAAATGAATTTCAACCAAGTAACGATAGACTCAATCATGTAATTATGTTAAAAACGAATTTAATTAATTATCAAAAGAATCATTACAGATAATTTTGTTATAAAGCTAAGGTTAAGGTTTTCTTGTAGGTATTTCCTTAAATTCAATCACCCTAATTTTATTTATGTTGTAATTAACGATACAATCTAGTTTTTAGTAGTGTCTGCAAGGTTTAATAAGAGAAGATATTTACGTGTATGTGTATATCTACAATCGGTTTTATGTAAATTTTCTTCGCAAGTTCGAAGTAAACGGTCAAGTGTCGTTTTGAGAGGGCCCAACGACGACGGCAGGGCCGTGATAAAGAAGACCGTCATCACATCACACACTTATAATATCCGAGTGTGCCGGGGCCGGGTCCGGAGCAGCCTAACGCAGTCAAAGCCTAACGAGGAATGCATAAATTTACATAAAAATCAAAGCGCAAACAATTTACAAGCAAAATACGAATTATAAGTGCTCCGAATTGATCCCTTTACGAATATACAATATATATATATATATATATGTATTATGTATTATCTTTCTCGTTTTCGCAATGGACAAGAGGCCGCTATTATTATTGCCGTTGGACGCGGGACTTTACAAAGCTCTCGTCTCTTCTTCGACATCGCGTCGCGTCGTTAAAATAAGGACTGAACAAGAACCAAGCGCGTGCTGTTTGTAATCGAGAAGCTTTGGAAAAGAGTCGTTGATATTCTCTAGAAAATGGCTCATGCATATTCATCCTCTTTTTAAAGTATGTAGTTTCGGATACAACATGTGTACATGGCGTTATGCGTAAGGACACACGTTACATACAAAAGTTATTTATACGAGTACGCACATATGCTGGAAAACTTTAAAATAAAAATTAAACTCGATTGATTTTTTCGCAGTTGAGAAGTTGTAAAATCACAAGCACATATACATAAATGGCAGAAGCTTTTCGAGAGCTTCGAAAACGATAAAAATATCGTCTGGAAAATGCGATAATAGTATAAATAAACAGTTAGTAAGTCAATTTATGGAATAGGGAACATAAACAGTGCAGAGTACATAGTAATACAGGGTGATATAAATAAAGCGCCAAATGCATCAGCATTTGTGAATATAGATGATAGTTAATACAAATTTAGTGCTCCTTAAATAAATTAATTGTTAATTTATCGATCTTATATTCTGTTGTCCTGAAAATCAAGACTATGTCAAGAACAAGATGGCCATATGAGAGCCAAATCAATATCAAGATGAAGAAGGCCAGAAACTTATCTCGTCAACATTTTTTGCTCAAAATTTAGTGTCACATGTTTAAAAAGATATGTAATTACGTGTCATCAGCGGTTTACTAAGAGCATTTTTGCATAGTTACTTTTGCTTTTATGTTAAGAAATATTTAGTTTTGAAGTAAGATATAATTTACAACACAGAAAGTTCAATTTTTTTAAAGCAAATTGATGAGGCTTTAACTTCTTGTACCTCCTTATATCAATTAAATTAAATCGAATTAATTGTTTTGTATATTTTTATATTATGTGTGCTTAAATTATTAATATTTGAGATACTTCAGATTAAGATTTCTTGAAAAAAAAAAAATTAAAGAATATAATGATTGATTTTTCATTATGTTTTTATAACAAAACTAGCAGCAATATCCGGCGTTGCTCGGGTTAGTATACATTACACGTTTGATGGAACATTCTAGAATATTCGCGAATTTAGAACTATCCAGAACATCCCATGATGATTCAAAACATTTTTTAATTTTTTTTAACATTCTGGAACATTCTTCAATGATCTTCAAGATTCTGGAACATTCTTGAACATTACCAAATCATTCTGAAATGTTATAATAAAACATTCTTTTACTTATTAGAACATATTTGAACACCCTGTAACATTCATGCTTCATTCTCATCCCCACTCCGTGCTGTTTGCTGGGTGAGTAGTGACATCAGTAGACGCCTGGCGGGATGACTAATCGATTGATAATAATAATTGATCAGTTATCGATCACTGAGAGTTGAAGATTATTACAATACTAATATCGCTATTAAAAATTTGGGGTTGGTGGTAGAAGGGTGAAAATTTAGGGTTGTATGTATTTTTGTATGCTGTATCATAAAAAAATAAAAACAAAAAATTTTGTCTAAAAAATTAAAAAAAAAATTTAGGGGTGGACCACCCTTAACATTTAGGGGGATAAAAAATAAATGTTGGCCGATTCACAGTCCTAACCGATATGCACACAAAATTTACGAAAATCGGTCGAGCCATTTCGGAGGAGTTTAATTACAAACACCGTGACACGAGAATTTTATAAGTATTGTTACGAGTACTTGCCAATTAAGTTGGTGTGAACATAATTAATGAACATCTTCCCTGATTACATAAGGAATATTCTCGGCTTTCCTGATACATCTAGAAAACACCAGCAAAGATCAATGGGAAAACAATTGAATTACTAGACGGCTGTAGAATACCCTAGAAAAAGGCTGAGAAGACTATAAAAGCGGACGAGACACTCACACCGAGTTAGTTGACAGTTTACAGTAACAGCTGATGCAAAGCGATCGATAGGCGATACAGGCGAACCATAGAGGCGATAGTGTTCATAGAGAGCGATAAATAGTGTCTACCGGAACGGCGATTAAAAAGTGACTTTTAGTGAAATAAATTGTGCGGTCTTGTTCATAACTGTAGTGTAGTCAAATTAGTTTTAGTAATTAAATAAATTCGTTGTTTTGTTTTGTTGATTGTGTTTTCTGTGACCGAACACGTCACAGTATATTAGATTAGTACTTTGAAAATATCGTTTTGTCTTTTTCGCCAAAGCTGTTTAAATAAATAAATTACTTTCATTAGAAACTTCGTTAGACAAACTCAATTACAAAAAATAGTAAATCCATAAGAAACTACGTGCACCAATTGGTAACCGCGAAAGCCTCGTTGTTTTTAGTGATATTCTGCATTTTCTCTTTTTTTCTGTTTGTGTGTCCGATTTTATTATAATTTAGGATTTATTTGTTCTTTATAACAGCTTTTATAATAAGGAAAAAAAGGGGTAGATAAGAGATGAACATGTTCAATGGATGGGATAGGGCGTTGAAGAGATTGGATGGAAGAGGATGTGCGGTAGGTGCTCGTAGTCGAGTCGGTGAAGAAGTTGTGGAAAAACAGTTGGAGCTTTCGAATGGACTACTCATGCATATTCAACGACTAAATATTTGTCACCGTTCTTATAATGATCATCTCCGGCGACGCGAGGGATGAGAGTACGCAGAGAGCGCCATGGTGTGCTGTGGCGACAGAGTTATTTGATTTTGATGCGGTAAACAATCGAAAAACGGGTGGATCAGGAAAAAAATCCAAGTGTACCTTCATGAAGTTTTGAACATACTAGGTACTAGGTCTAGTATTTGTACTTACTGTTGGTAGAAGACAGATCTGGGATGAATTTCTTTGTTGTTGTTCAATCTTACTCAAAGATTTTACTAAAAAAGTCATACTTAGGTATGATATCTTTCCTTTTTGAAGGATTTTAGATTTTTTTTACCACAAATTGTAACGCGTGTGGTCTGCAAGAGGGAGAGAGAGGGAGAGAGAAAGTAGTGTATAGTTTAGTAAATTGTAATAACGTGGTTAGTTAAGACGTATCTGAGGGTATATCGGTGGAATGATTGCAAAACTTTGGTGTTAAAAATTTAGAAAGATCAGTTATTTATTATTTTATGTTATCCATTAAATAAGTGACTAAAATTGTGATAATTCTAGTTATTGTAAACGTTCGATATGCCTTTAGTTAAAAAATTTTGGATTTAATGGTGTTTATAGACGAAACTTCAAATGTGAAAAGCGAATGAAGTCTAATAAATTACGAATTTTTAAATACACGGAGAAAAATAATCATGATTTTATTATTGATAGTCAAGCAAAATTTTTCTAGTAAATAATACTAGAATTCTCATAAAATGTACTTGGTGGTATAAAACAATTTTTCATTCTTTCTAATAATTAGTATTAGAATAATCAAGCTAAATAATAGTCTAGACTTTTTTTCTTTACCTCTCGATTATTTTATCGTGTAGTAAAGAAAAAAATACTACAATGAGAATAGTTTAGTAAAATTAGCCTTAAGAACAACTGTAAAAAATGTTTTCTAATCAAAGTCAATTTTACTAGAATTCAGTCTCAACACCGAACGTAGATTGACTAGACATTTCTAGTAAAATCTCCTTGAGCGTCTGGTCGTCCATATAATTGACAGATTTTTTAGTCATGTTTGCTAGAATTCTAGCAATATTTTCATGACTGTTTTCTCCGTGTAGTTGTCCTGTCACAGAAGTATTTAAAAATTAATTTTTTTTAATCTAAACTTTTTAAAAAAATTTTGTTCGCACACATTCGGTTTTAAGATTAGTTCATGTGTACTTGAAAATATTCTATGTACCAAATTGCTTCGTTTACTCGCGATGAGGTGACAAAGTTAAAGACGCTTAGATAATATGATTTTAATAAAATTTGACACATAGAAATTTCTATAAAGGTACTATCACCTGAAGAACAAATCAATTTTCTTAAAATACCACAAGGGTGTAGGCCACCCCTAACATTAGATACAATCGTTCTAAACTTTCTTGGGGAGTTGAATAATCCATTTAATTATTTTTTTTAAGAAGGATGCATGCCTTAGTTCCATTTTCTGTATCTTGTTAAAATCCGTATCGGTGATTTCTGATGGCAAATCTAAAGATGTAGAAATTTTTGAAGCAATTCGAAGAACTTTGCGCGATTTGTATGAAATTTAATATAAAGGTATGAAGGTACAAATAACTTGTGACATGCAAAAACTATTTAATTTTGTGGAAGGCCTTGAATTGGCACCTGAAAGATAAAATAACGCTTAACTTCCAAAAACGATTTTTGTTCAAAAACAATATTTATTAGAAATTATAAGGATGACAAATTAATGGAGTTACATTTTAATTTCCAAAAAAACTATAAAATAATTTACATACAAAACAGTTGGTTAATTTGGTGTTATTTAATTCTGACAACAACCTCATTTTAAATCAGAGACATAGAAGGAAATTCCAATCTTCTTTTCTCGCATATAATTTCCCAAACATTGAAATAATTATTTCCATCGTTTAAAAACCTATTTTTCTAATTACAGAAGAATTGTAGTAATATTTTTTGTTTTAAAAACGACTTCTTTTTCTGTGAAAACCTGGTCCAATAAAGAGTAAGATAAGGAATAAGGTTGTAATAACAATAGGGAGCAGCAGAGTACCATCTGAGTATTTCGTATACTTTCAGTATTTTGTGAATTCTTCCTTGATTACGTGTTTAGTTCGTTAAAGCGAAAATAATTTATGACTATGGCATCGTTTCCTTGTAATGATGAGTTTTTTGATCGAACAGACTACAACGATAACTCTTCGTAACTTTTCGTACGTATCGAAACGAAAATCAAACCAATTACTAGCAAGAAGAGTACAAATAAAACGATTACAAAACTCGTTTTATGCTAAAGCGAGGCGATGGCGATGGTCGGATTTATTTAAAGTTTAAAGCTTTCAACCACTTTATTATGCAGGGCTAAAACAGATTTGCTTCCCTAACTTTTGAGTCGAGAATTCCTCGTCGCGTAAAATATTTCGAGAGAGAGAGAGCAGCAGCAGCAGCAGCTTTATTTGTGGGGAGCATCACATCCTATCGTATCCTTTCACCTCATCCTTCGTACGCTAGCTGGTTGCTGTGCCTTGCGTGTTCATCTGCAAGTATTCTTTGAACGGGTAACCCTTTGGTTTTTGTCGGCGTGAATTAACGCACCGTCGGGACGCCCGGCGTTAAATTAACACCCCGTTTTAATAAAACTAGAGCTTGACCGCAACTTTGATTGAGCTTCTTGCCAATGCGGAAGGGAAACCTAAAATTCTACCCTTTGGAATATAAAAGTAGGTAGCTAACTTTCCATCAACTTTATAAATATTAACTTTAAAGGATTCTGGCGCAAGAAAATTTTAAATTGGTTACTTCAACAGTTAATTTTAGTAGGGTGGTAGCCCATTTTTAGGGTTGATACTTAAATTACAATTAATCAGTAGAGAATCAAACTTTCCAACTGAGTAACTTATTGAACAGAAAAATTGAAAATTATTTAAAAAAATCAATTTTCAGAAAACAAGCCCAAAAAATAAAAAAGTCCTTTTATTGTTGACTTCTTTTACGTTAGTTTTTTTTTAAATAAACCATTGTTGGGAAATTTTAATTATCTACAAAACAGTTTTGATTGACTATTTCTGTATTTTGTGTTTCGGGTTTATTAACTGAGGGTGTCGAAACCATTTTTAGGTTTCTAATCGTTTGTACAAAGCTTTTTTTAAATACACTGTGTTTTTTAGAAAAATTTCAATTATTACTGTTGGTTTAACATCTTCTAATATTTTTTAAACTAAAGAACGTTTTTTGTGGAAAAAATCTAAAGCAATAGAATTGGTAACGGAAGTGGTGGATGGTATCAGCAACGTCAATAAGAGAAGAAGAATAAGAAGAAGAAGAAGTCGATGCAATCCTTCGATGTGTCTCGTGCAGCTTTACAGGATCAACCAGTATGCAAATTAAATGCAAATACGTGGAGCAATTCTGCAAAGGGTGGATAAGTCCCCCTTGAGTCATCACATCATCTCCCTTGCCAGTGAAAACACCTTTATGCCGTGTACTTTGCGCTGGTTGTGCATCCAGCCCCCTTTTCCCAAATCAGCATTGGAACACGACCGAAATGTTCGCGATAAGTGAAATATTAATTACCCAAAATCAGTATGGTACTAAAGGAAATAGATATCAGTAAAAATATAAAATAATGTCATTTAGTTGTGAAGACCTGTGAGAACTATAAACAACTCTTAATTTTCAATGGAATTTACATAAGGCCCCGCTTTTAAATATTTTTTTTTGAAGGGTTGTTGTATTTTCTTCAGAAAGACTATAGGAGAAATTTTCCCCGGACCATTTCTTGCCAGTTTGGCTTCCCTGAGGAATTTTTTGTCTGAATCCAGAGCATATTATGGCTTTCCTGCACTGACAATATTGCAACTCGTTTTGCTGATTTTATTTTACATGGAACGGAGCTAAGATAATGGGATTGTTTTATCTAAATGTTCATTGGCATTAAATGTTCTGTCCGTGGCACTTTTATTAGTGTCTCGTAAGAAATCGGGCGTCTTTATTGCTTCGAAACCTACCTCCCGTCGTTCCTTGCGTTGGTTGTTATCCAACTTCTTTATTACCTTTTGTTTTCCGAATTAAATTGTATCGTCGCAAACAAACCGACTCGATATCCGATTACAAAGGTGTTAAAGTATGTCTGCAAATATACATTAACATTGTTAAAAAGGCAATGGCAAAAAAAAAGGGTTGAACTCTTAAACTGAGCTTAAAAGCATAAGTACAGTATCCGCGCTTTAACGTGGCAAAAAAGTTATAGAAAAAGTATGAGAAATGAGAAAATTATGTTATTACTAGCTATGACCGCGAATTCGTCCGCGGGGAATAGTGACATTCGGCAGCATCTGGGCCGTAAGCGTTTTTGCTGACGTCATTACACAAAAACCTTCATTCCTTATTTTTGCCCCCTTTAGGGTAAAATTTTTACAAACTTTAAATGTATTTATATCTAATAAAAAGCCTAAAAAATAAGTTTCAAGCTTCTATCTTTATATCTACTTATCTATCTCTGTAGGTACCAAATTCTCATTTAAATCGGTTCAGTAATTTGGGCGTGATTGCGTAACACACAGACAGACAGAGTTACTTTCGCATTTATAATATTATAGATTAATGTAGTTTAATTATAGTTGAAAATAGTTTATATAGCTTGGTATTCAACTACTTTTATTGATCCAAATAAACAAAACCTCTTTAACTTTTTACACTTAATATTTCAATTTTCTGGGCCGTAAGCTTTTTGGACGACGTCATTACACAAAAACTTTCATCGGCTAATTTTATCCCCTTTAGGGTAAAATTTTTACAAATATTTAATGTCGTATTTATTTATATCTAATGAAAAGCCTAAAAAATCTTTAAAAATTACGGAATTTCCGCACAAACTTTCCTAGCTCAACCTCTTACAACCCTTTTGTCGGATTAAAAAGTAGCCTATGTCCTTTCTCAGGCTCTAGACTATCTCTGCACCAAATTTCATTTAAATCGGTTCAGTAAATTTTAGGCGAGATTGTGTAGCATACAGACAGAGTTACTTTCGCATTTATAATATTCCGCAAATTCATTTTCATCGATTTTCCCATGAGAATAAGATATTTTCCCGCAGTAAAACGTAGCCTATGTATCAATCCAGTGTGTCAGCTAACTCCATACCAAATTTTATTAAAATCGCTCCAGCCGTTTAGACGTGAAAAAGTAACAAACATACACACTCACACACTCACAAAGTTTCGCCTTTATAATATTAGTGTGAGTTTGCATAATTAAAAACAAATAAAAAAAAATTTTTATTCCTTAGAATTGCTGTTATAATTTATCTTTTTGGAGTTGCACCTAAATACTAACATTTTTGTTAAATTGCTTATATAAAAAAAATCGTGGTATCTCATCTAGTGAAGCGGGTGACTGCCCTCAAGCACTGCCTTTTTCTACGTTCCTCTCGTAAATGTAAGGCACTAAATGTTATTGTTATTAGGCATTAATTATTTATTGTTCAAACATTGTAACATTTTATTAAATTATCAAAGAACTTTTAATTAACTGTTAAACTGCTGCTAAATTATTTTAAATTCATTAAATTTTTTAAATCCATTATCCACATAGGTAAATACATGTCTTAACGTTTGGTTTCTAATTTGGTTGGCAAGGCAAGGTCTCGGGGGGTACGGAATGTCCCCACATGTAAGGGTGGCTTCGAGAAAACTAGCACTAAATGATTAGGTTTTTAAATTTCTTTCAGGCTGTTTTTTTAGTATAAAATTCTGAGGTAGCAAAACACTGAGGTTGACAATAAATTCTAAGATAAAAACTGATACATATATTCCTGTAAAAATCACCCCCTGAATCTGACAATTCTTCAACCACTGTTTCCTTATTACAACTTCTTGTACTTGATTATATGTCAAGTTTATGCACATACGTTTATAAAAAGGCCTTTTGATGAAGACGAGTGTGAGTAAAAATAAGGGTTATCGGTAGGGCACGCACGGAAATAATAATAATAATAATAGTAACAATGCTAAGCATTCATTCGTCATACTTAAATCTCGATCAGACACGTGGTAACAATGGAAACGATAAGGGAATTGTGCCCTTTTGTGTCGGGTATTCGAGTCGTGATATTAATAGCTAGGAATGGATTAATCTCAACCTAAATTTGATTGAACAGAAAGGCAGTTGTTGATATTTCGTACCTTGCAGTGCTCACCCTGGCGTTTGACATCAGATAAATGTGTTTATGTATATGAAGGTACCTATAGGGTACTTCGTAAAGAATAGTGTCTAAGAAAACTACTTATTCTAGATGTTCCCTATAATATATTATAATTAACTACCTACTTGAGGATGTTTTCGTTTTAATTTAAACATTTCCCTCTTCCGTACAGAAATATTTCATGTAAGATTCACCTTATCTCGTAATAAGCTTTTAATTATGAAATCATAATATATCATTTTTTGGATTAGGGGCTGTTTATAAAATACGTCACGCTAAAATTAGCTTTTTTTGACCCCCTCACCCCCGGTTGTCACGCTGTGTCACACTTTCTGTAACCCCCCTGTAAATATTACGTCACAAAAACTAAACCCCCCCCCTGAACATGATAAATTTTGATTGATAATACACAAATTTTGATAGTCAAAAATATTGATTTTATTTTCATAATTAAAATTTAAATAAATTAATAAATATCTTTTGTAACGAACAAATAAATAATATTTCTATTTATCAGAAGTCCAAGGATTCGGTAAAAATTCAGTAAAATTTTTTGATGAATGGCGAACGTCACGCTTAGCAAGACACCTCCCCCCCTTGTATGCGAACGTATTTTATGAACGGCCCCTTATAAAGTTGGTGGGGCATTTTTAATTACCCCCTGCTTTTACATGAAATTTTTGTTGTCCCTACTCCTATTTTGAGCTCACACAATTAACGAATATACTCCTGTCACTTCTTTATAACAACAAAAGTACTACCTAAAATACAATTTAAAATATTTCTGAATATATCTACCAATATGGGGTTGTAATATAAAACCATTATCGTAAAATCCCAATACAAATATTCAAATTCGTTTTGCACAAGAGTATTTATGTATTTATTTCGATTGAGATTTTCATGAAACGCAGAGTACCTAATATAGTTAACATTTTTGAATAAACTTACCTACCCTTGTGAATCCATTGTTGTATATTTTATTATTTTGTTGACCAAAATCCACAAACACGTGCACACGTTAACAAACCGTTTTAAAACTGACGAGAAAGGCGAACAAGGACACAAGGACTTTTTTAACTTGTCTATGGCCGTAGAACAAACTTGTGTTATCGTACTATGATGTTTACCTACTTTTTTGTTGGTAAAGTAAATGAAATTGAAAATAACACTGAGATATAAAAAAAGGCACAAAAAAGCTTTTAAACATCTGCTAGATATCATTAGGTCATTAGATACATCGAATCGAATTTATTTTATGGTAGCAAAAATACATTCGTTGAGAAAATTGATAATTTCTATGTGTTCGTAATCTAATTGCAAATTTTGAAATATTTCTTAAACTGAAAATTTTGGCCAGTCTTTTAACTAGGGTAGCAAGCCCTATCGGGAGTCTAAGAGTATAGAATGCCTCCAAGTGTAAAGGTAGGTACTCTGAGGTTCTTCCCAGAATTTTTTTTTTTTAGACAATTTCGTGGAGGCATCTGTCATCCTTTACCTCTCTACATTGATCGATTAATATTTAATTTTTTCGAACTGATATATTTTTAATTAACCGGTCCGGTTGGAATTTATCAATGGAAGGGAAATTTTTCATTAGAGAAGTTATTAATTTTAAAAGTATGAATTCTTATAAAAGGATGCATCTATACGTCCTTAAAACATTTATGAGATTTATTTCAATTAAGTCATAATGAATAATTCATAAAAACACATTTTTATTACAATTTTACAATTGTACCTAGTCTTTCCATTAAAATATTGTATTTGCACTTAATACAATTGAAAATTGTAAGGATAAAAACTTATTATCTATATAATGAATATTTAAAGCGTAACGTTTGTGTATAACAACTTACAAAAGTGATAAAAAAAACACAAAAGATGTTTCACCAATTTTTATCCAATATTAGATTAGGTAAAATTATTGGATAGCTAACTGAATAAAAATGGGTGCAATATCTTTTGCAAGTTAAACTAATAGCCATTAGCCATAGCTAATTATACACGTATGTATTTTTTGTTATAATTCTACATCTACTTAGAATTTCAATTTCGGTGTATTTAAAGGGTAATAATATTATTTTAATAAGGTAGAAGCATTTATTTTCGAAAACAAATCTCTAAATATTCTTAGGGTGCACACACAAGAGGGGGAACTGAATAAATCGAAGCTACCCCCATAATATACTTTGAAAAATACAATTTTATAAAACATATGCTAATGTTAGACACAATCAGACACCCGATGGTGCCTCATGTTTAAGAATAATTTATAATTTACAATTACTGACAGAATCCGTTTTTCAGTTTTATTAATTGTAAAATATAGTTTAAGTGTAACGAAATTGTAAGTTATGTTGTGTTTTTGTTCTTTTGAGAAGAAAAAAGTTTTAGTGTTTATCATTTTTAGTGTCTATTCTCACATTTGTAACCAAGCCAAAAAGATTTTTAGATTAATTTAACTGAATTATGACTAACCATACACTTGGTTTTAAGGTGATTGGACGAGAGGAAAGATTAAAAACGAGTTGCTGAGGAAGCTATAAATAAATAGCGAAACGTTCAACGAAATTTTAAATAGTTTTTCTTCGAACTTAATATTTTTGTCCAATTCCCTATGATCACAATTGTGGAGATATGCTAATAGTATTTTAGAATAAATTTATCAGATTGACAAATATTGATTCCCTTGAATAGTTCAAATGGGGTTCTATGTTTATTATCAATTCTAGGAATTTGTGAATAAAATTAGTTTTAATTGTTACTGCTGGGCAAGGTTGGCATGTTTTAAACAAAGTGATTTAAAACACGTGTATGTTTAAAACACAATCTAAATAAAACATGTTTTAAATTGACCTATTTTAAATAGTGTTTAAAACAAAAATAAAACATCTTATTCACTACTACGAAAAAACCTCATTTATTAATTATAATATATAATCGTGAAAGGGCGGTATTATCTCTTTAAAAAATATTGCGTGGTACATTAGCCATTTTTTTAAATAAAAACCAAAAGACTAGTCCAATAATGTAATTTAAAGCTTTTGAGAGGTATTAAGTTTTAAGATTCAGTTAGTTTTAAACAGTTTACAACGACGTAATTTTCAGTTAGATGTGCTTGATAAAATTAAAAAATAAATGCCGACAAGGAATTTGTACGTTCGGTGGATATTTTACCTTATGTGTTCAAAATATACGAAAACAAAAAAATGTTTAAAACATATTTAATAAAAAACTGTTTTATTTTTCAACCCTGCTGCTGGGTATCTAACGAATTGGTTTTAAATAGGAACTATCAGGAAATGTTCGAAGTTTTGTCGTTTTTAAGCTTTTAGTTTTAAAATGTTTCAGTAAATACCATTAACTGTTGCCACCTACATAACAAAGGTAAATCATGTGGTCTGGAATGTAATGTTGTTTTTATTAATTGATACTGAAATTTGTTACTTAATCTTCTTATGATTCTTCATTTAACATCAACAACCTTTTTGCCACCGTGCAATGAAACTCAAAATCTGTGAACATCCTCGCTGCCGTGAATTCCCCTTCATCCTTTCACCATTATATAGGCACCTGAAAGAAAACACATTGTTTTGGACTTGATATTCTTCCTCTTCAGTGGAACTTTTGCCATAAACCTCGTCTTAGTTGGTTGTAGAATTAAAAGACCTCGTTTCTCCCCCTGTTGTTGGCATCTGCTGAAGTATTCATTATAAAATGCAATATCCGCCAAGATTTTAAATATCCCTGCATTTTTCTCTGTCTAGTAAATTAATCTAGATTTGGGAGTCCTTTCGTCGCTCTTTGTCTTCTTTCCTATTCTCCGTCATCGGATCCGCAAAATTACCGTCGCGTCTGTCGTGCCGTTAGCTACAGTTTTTCCACCGTATTGCACACCACCACGGTTGGATTTTAATAATGGCTTCTTAATTAAGTTGGAGATGTTTTTAATTGCGGTCTCCGCCAGCTTCGTTACTTTTAAGCCCCTGAATTGGTTTCATTAAAGCCGACACCTCGTAAAACACAAATATTATACTCACACTTGGAAGAATATCCATCTTGGTGGACCAACATGTAAATTACTTATATAAAAATATATATGCAGATATACATATACGCTACACACATTCATTTTTTTAATTTATCAGTGGCATTTCTTCTTAATGGTCATTTTGATTAGTGACCCACCATATCCATTTACCAGATAATGTGCAACAGAATTTCTTTATTATAAAGTATCGACGTGCAACAACAACAACAACAACAAAGGTGATAATTTTAATATTAAAATACGAGCTTCAAAACCCCTTCAGCACTGTTTAATTTCTAGATAAAGCATTTCCAGAAAGCCCACGTCGTTGCGAGTGATTTTTTGGATTGACTCTGCAGTTCTAAAGAAAATTTATTTAAAAATCAAAGAAATATGTACTTATATTGTCCACCATGTTTTTAAAGTTGAACCTATTTGTAAATATATCGATTTGTGTCATCTTTTGATGTTAATGTTACATTTTTTTTTGTAAATGTATCGGTGTAGGAGCCTATTGTTATATTTTGGCGAGAGGAGTTTACTTATAACAATTAAAGTCGCTTTAGTATCCATCGATCAAAACTAAACTACCCTTCAACGCCGTCCCCAAATTCGCCCTTTTCCGCAGTGACAGTGGTGAAGAAGGGCGATCCCCGATTTTGCGTTGCATTGTGCCATTGTGTCCGTATCTAATACAGTGCAACCGTGGCCACTGCATTATTTTTAACCCTAGTTAAACGTATTTATTGTTTACCGTCCATTTCACCCTGCTAAACAGCCGAGGGAGAACGGGCGCGGCGCGACCGACGCTACAGTCGAACCGGATCAAAAAGGGGACCTAACGAAATAGAAATTTGTTTATGTTTCTTTTATTTCGGTGTGTAGGAAAATAGGAAGGACTGTTTGTAGGTATACGAGTCAATATTGTTTGAAATGCAAAATATAGTTATTATTCCGAGTGGTTTGCTTGAATTGAATGACACTTTGTATATTTATTTTGTGAGGGACCCTTTGCAAAAAAAAACGACGACAGAAATTTCAACTTGTAGTTTTTGTTAAAAAAATTTAGTATTTTATGCAGCCATTACTTTTAATTTTTAAATGTTTTTGTTAATAATAAAACCATAACACAGACTTTAATATACACCTGGATCTTAACTGTTATTAATAATTAGTCTTGTGTGTTAACCATTTAACTTAATGTTTCATCAAGTTAATATAACTTAACTAATGTAATATTTTCTGATAATACTGTTTTGAAGAGGTCACTGTAAAATACCAAAATTATTCCATTTAAAACACTTTTTATTTCTAGAGTCGTTTCTACAATTATAGGTGTGCTAAATATTCACAATACAGCCAATTTTATTGCAAATAATAATTTTTAATTATTCTCAGGGTTTAGAGTCGCTATGTGGGATTATGTATATGTAAGGTTAGGTAAAGGTTAATGTAGAATGCCCTCATTAGTATTTAATTTTTCCATCCATTTACCTATCACCCTTTATAAATAGTTGTACGATTGAGGTCATGTTGGTAGCATGATATTATTATTATTTTAAATATTTTAGCCTACTCATGTGTATGCACCTATTGCTGAAAAAAATAAGACTACCACAAGATCTAATAACTTTTTGATTTTGTCTTGAATATTCAGAAAAATTAAAAAAGAAGATGTTCGTGTATAAGAAACAATAAAAATATCGAGATGAAATCGAGAAACCCATCTTATTAAGAATTTTTGCTCAAGATAATAGGTATACGGAGAAAACAATCATGAAAATATTGCTAGAATTCTAGCAAACATGACTAAAAAAAACTGTCAATTATATGGACGACCAGGCGCTCAAGGAGATTTTAGTAGAAATGTTAAGTCAATCTACGTTCGGTGTTGAGACTGAATTCTAGTAAAATTGACTTGATTAGAAAACATTTTTTACAGTTCTTGTGACTAATTTTACTAAACTATTCTCATTCTAGTATTTTTTTCTTTACGACACGATAGAAAAAAAGTCTAGACTTATTTAGCTTGATTATTCTAAAAGGTACTAATTATGATAAATAATAAAAAATTGTTTTATACCATCAAGTACATTTTATGAGAATTCTAGTATTATTTACTAGAAAAATTTTGCTTGACTCATCAAGTAATAAAACATGATTATTTTTCTCCGTGTATAATCAAGATCACATTATAAAAAAAGTAGGTAGTCATTTACATTTTAAAAACAATTTGCTAAGATGATTTTTTTTGTTTTCAAGTGACTAAATTTTTATTCTTGAAGATTAAAGATCATTACCTACAAGTATACTGAACTTCTGTGAAACATGTTCAAACTTATTTAAAAAATTGAATAAAACAATAACCCAAAACGTAGTCCTTTAACAAAAACTGTAGATAACAAACTAAAAAGAAAAAGCAGGATTTGCAGAACAATGTACTAATTTTCAACACTCTTTTTCTAGAAATAACATAAAAAATTCTTCATTTAAATATGAACAATATTAAAAAATTATCAATGTAGGAAAATTTTGAAATCAAAAAGGTTATTCAAAATAATCTAAACCTAATTAGTAGTCAAACTGAATTGGCCTCAACGGACTCTCCACTTTTTTTTAGTAACCTGTAATTTATGTATAAATATTTTGTCACTAGTATTAGGCTTTAGTATAATTGTTACTCTTGATAATAATCGCCAACGATCGAAACAATATTGTCGAGTTTTCGAAATAAATAATTACGTGAAACTGAATTATTTTATTCGATGTTTTAAATAAATATAGGTATAATTTGGGAGACAGAAAGATAAATAATTGGAAGTAAATTTATTAGGATTTAATCTCATTTATGAATTAAATTAAATTATATTAATTACTAAAAACAAGATACATTGATGGCACGCGCTTGGACTTAAATATCCTCAAAATACAATCGTGATGATTCGAGAAGAAAATTTCTTACATTGGGACAGGAACGAATCTACAACCAGTCTTTAGACTAAAGACGCAATGGTCACTTTTTATACATTACACGTAGAGTCTATTATCTTATCAATATTTGAGAAATATTTTTTATAAATCTTCAGGTAAGACGTAAATAAATCAAGGCAATACTCAGAATAATACGAGATTTAGATATTTCATTATATTTGGGGCGACAAGAGTGATATTTTAAAAGTACAGCTTGATTACTCTAAGATGATCTCTGAAGATTTTACAGTCTGCGTCGAAGAAAGAAAGAGAACGCATTCGAAGGAAGAAAGATACAATCAACGCTCGACAATTACGACAAATAAATATACTAGTTTTTTTTTATCTTGTGGCCGTCGTAGAAAAAATAGACAAGACTTTTAAATTCTTAATTATCCCATTTAAGTTGTCATTGGTCATTTCTCTTTTCCCTAAGTACTTCTTACTTTATTTTACATAAAACGTTTGATTAATTCTATACTTAATATAACTTTCTCATTGTTCATGATGTTAGTTTTTATTTATTATCGACAATTATAATGTCTTCTGTTACAGTATCTATCTACAGAAAACCGGTTACAGGAACAACGTCGTTGGTTATTTCGATTCGGAAGTCCGGAAAAAGCGGTAGGTACCAAAGTACATCTGAGTAAAGGGGACAATTGGGACATGAAACGGCCCTTCTACTTTGAACCGGACATTCATCATTCGCCACCACACCCCCACAACTGTTTCCGCGTCGCCTGTCAAATCTGCACAAATGTCGTCTGTTAATAGACCACCATATGACAGCGTTATAGTATTTATACGGGGCGCGGGCGTCTAGATGCCCTACGACGCTTTCACCACGAGGTCGTATTAATAGGTATTTATTTGGATAAATAACCTGAACGTATCACTTATTTACTAGTTCTATAGTTAGAGATTTTATTGAAACTAGAAATTAATGCTCAGAATAAATACTAAATCTTCCCCAGTAATACTAATTTAAATAAATAACCCAAAAAGTAATTCCAAAGTGAGTTGTTTTTATTTTTTTTCTTTAAAACTAATAGCTAGGGTGAAAATTATTTATACTCCTTTACTTTATTTATTTATTTATTTATTTATTTAAATACAAGGGCCAAAATAGATATATGGCAGGAATAGTAAAACCACATAAAGGTTTACAAAATAATTACAAGAGGACAGGCATGCAAAAATTATGATGTTTGTAGGTAAAATACGTTTCCTTATACTATGCTTACATGTACAAAAGATGTCTATTTAATTCTCATAAAAATGGTACAGCTTGATTACTCTAAGATGATCTCTGAAGATTTTACAGTCGGCGTAGAAGAAAGAAAGAGAACGCATTCGGAGGAAGAAAGATACAATCAACGCTCGACAAATTACGATAAATAAATATACTAGTTTTAAGACAGGGGTGCTTGATGTCTCCTCTCCGGTAGTCGTTAATTTTTTTTATACCTGAATCTCCCGATACTGTTATGTACCCAAAATTATTATACATAGATAACCTTTCAGTAATGAAACGTGTTAATATCGTAGTATTTTGCACACTATATTGGCAGCTTTTATATTCTTTAAAGTATAATAATTATATAAAATATTTCGACCATTTTTAAATGAATAGTCGGGCGATTTAATATGCGCCCTGACAAGTACTCTGCTTCAAACCAAGCATGCAAATGCATCTCTGTGGCTATCGGCAGCAATGCGTTACCTTTTGCCATTGCGCATCTTAAGAACTAGTAATCCCGGAGACCATCCTAGAGTAATTTTACAATAGTTTGTGTATCTAAATGATGTTTACAGGAGAAAGGCAATGTAAAATATCCGGACAGTCAATTTCACCATTTATAACATTATAATGACAAAAAAAAACTCTTCTTTGGTTTAGATCGTTAAACTTAAATTTAAACAGTAAAATTGAACTTTATAAAGTCCGTTTGAACTATTTCGATGTTACCTTTGTGTATATCATAATCTGAGTTCCATATAACGCTTGCATATTCTAAGGTAGAACTATTTCCGCAATATGGACAAAATTAATTGTAAAAATTCAATTCATAGCACAACCCTGAAGGAACCTTTCCATATGAAGGCAAAGTATTACTTGTAGAACATGTATAACATTTAATAAAACGCATTCCCCTTTTCTTTTCCCTTATTGCTTGTTTTTTACTGCTGATAGTAAAAAAATAATAGTTTCAGGGTAAACTTCTTCAGCCTCAGTCAAACTAATTTCCAAAGAAGGTGGGTAAAATTTCTAAAAACAATTTTGGTTCATCATAATTATGAAAATTCAAAATTTTGATTAATGCCTTCTTATATATATAAAAGAAGTTAAAGTATTTACCTTTCACCAGAATATTTTGTTTCTCTTGACACATTAGAATCAATTATCCAATAAACTAGCGTGTATTTATTTGTATATGTATATAAATATTTTTAAGGAAATAGCAAGAAATATCCCACACGGAGAAAAATAATCATTATTTTATTACTTGATGAGTCAAGCAAAATTTTTCTAGTAAATAATACTAGAATTCTCATAAAATGTACTTGGTGGTATAAAACAATTTTTCATTCTTTCTAATAATTAGTATTAGAATAATCAAGCTAAATAAGTTTAGACTTTTTTTCTCTACCTCTCGATCATTTTATCGTGTCGTAAAGAAAAAAATACTAGAATGAGAATAGTTTAGTAAAATTAGTGATAAGAACTGTAAAAAATGTTTTCTAATCAAGTCAATTTTACTAGAATTCAGTCTCAACACCGAACGTAGATTGACTAGGCATTTCTAGTAAAATCTCCTTTAGCGTCTGGTCGTCCATATAATTGACAGAATTTTTTAGTCATGTTTGCTAAAATTCTAGCAATATTTTCATGATTGTTTTCTCCGTGCAAATGTGATGCTTTATCATACTTTCTACTTATCAACTTTATCTAAAGATAAAGGTAAATACTTGAACTTCTTATAAATATAATGAAATAATTTTAATCAAAATAAATTAAGAAAAAAAATCATGACTTGATGGCCAAAAATTACTAGCAATTTAACCCACCTCCTTTCAAAGGCTTTACTCTAACAATTTAGGTACGTCAAAGAAATGAGACAAACTAAATTAAAATAGAAGACTTAAAGTAAATTTGTCAATTTTTTAGCTTTTTATTGGAGGCAACGAACCGTGTGCGTCCAACAAAATCGACGTCGACGTCGCGCCGTCAATAATGACGTCGACGCCTCGCGTCACAACGATAGTCATCTTTTCGCGCGGTAATCCGCACGCATTTGCGTATGAATGTGGGCTTTGTGGACCGTTTATATTGTGCAGCGGCCTCCCGCTTGACACCGTCATTTTCCACTTGACTGATCCACGATCTTATCTCGCACTTATATATATTATTATATTATTCTCTCTCTTCTTCATGCTGATGCTGATGGTGACGGTGACGATTACATTCGGTCCAGATTGTATTCACTCAAAGTATAATATGTGAGTGACGCTGGAACTGACGTAAGCAACCGACGCTTTCGCTACCGACGCGACGTCTCTTTTCAAAATGCCTCATCCTTATCCTATCATTAAAAAAAATCTTCATCCAGTGTTGCCATTGTTGTATAATACATAACTCCATAAGGCACAAGTACCTAATTAATTACATTTTTATCTAAAAATTTATTTATTTTTGTACGATTGAATAATTAAATTAATTCTAAAAATATATTACGTAAAAACAAAGTAGCAATCAGAAAAAGAGAGACAAAATAGAGAAATAGAAAAGGGTAAGAAGGAAGCATTTAGAGGAAAGAGGAGGGTCCTTAGATTACTCCAATTGAAAAATGGAAAGTGGAACTATTATGTAAATAGAAGCTGAAGCTGAAGAAGTCAGTAGGTACAATGTAGAAAAATAAGAGCTAGAACAAAAAGATAAGAAACTCCAGATTTGCGGAAGAATACAGGAAAATACCAGAAATTACAGAAATAAAACACCACATCAGTTGAAAGAGGGCAAAAACTAATTGTAAGTTTCGAAACGATGCAAATTGAGTCTTAGAAGGAGCTATCCATGCTGTGTAAAGAACACATTGTTGAAGCTGTAAATTCACAAAACTTGAAAGAAAAAGTTGGAAGCAACAAATGCTGGAAAAGAATAGCCTGTAAATAAAGTGGAACATAATATGTAATAGAAAAAAGAAAGAATGAAGGGATAGAAATACACAAAGTAACAGTAAAGCTAATAATCAAAAAAATAAATAAATAAAATTAAATTAAAAAAATACACACCTTTTCATTACTAAAGAAATTTTATCACGTGGTTTTGATTAACGTTCAGACTTGTCTGATTTCTAAAAAATTTCGTTCTAGATTAATCTATCTACAAGTTAAATTTAAATTAGTGAATTTGACAACCGTGTCTGAACTATGAAGGGATTTCAACAACAGGGTGGGTAGTATACATATACGTACATGAACTGATATTACATCTAAATTAAGTAACTACCCTTGAAAAGCCTCCACGTCTATCCACCTTATCAATTTTGGCATCATTGTAGGTGGACCATCGATAACATTTATAATCATTCACTCATCCGATTGAATGTATACGTGGTAGGTATCTGGGCACATTTGTGGGTGATGTCCAACAAAGCCGCACGGTACGATAAAATCTTCCATTTTGACAAAAGAAAAAGTCTTTCCAAACTACTTAAACTTTTAAGTTAACAATACAAGTCCTTCGGGAAATAAATCACACCGTTGTAGCCTATTATGCCCCAATAATAAAAGTGGGTATGTATAATTGTAAGAAAGGATGAGATAACTGTTACAATGAAAATGCAAAAGATGAAAAATTTGTTTTTTTTATATAATATCGATTACAGAAGAGATACACTTGTAAAACTAACTATGAAGTGTATATATTTTCAATTGTTAAAAAAATAGTTCCAGTGGCGTTACTAGAAAACTCCAAAATGTTTCAAATAAAGTTAACAAACAGTGCTTCTATCACATCATAAATAAATCACAACCACACTAGCATAGGTTGGTGTAATTAACCCCATCTGATAACTGAATACCTATTCATTAAATGAATTTAACATTAACATATTGTAAAGAATGTTCTAGTCAAAAATGTTTAATTAAATAACTATTCATTTTACACTATTTATATCGCTTAACACTAACTTAGAACTACTATTTATATGAGAACAATTCTCTTATTTATATAACCACTTTTGTCTATCGCTTATCGTATTGCTTCGTGCACGGATGCTTTCTCACCACTACTCTGTCTCTCCGCCCAAAGATGATCACTTTAAATACACCTTTCGAACTTTCTAAATAATTTCTCAAACAAGTCCTGATTGTTCCCGAATGATGAATAATAATTAGAAAGCCGTCGATAATTCACAGAAATGATCGTCTTACTTGTCGCTGGAGAAAGATTTATAGCTTGTAAGTCGATAATGATAAAAGAGCCGCGCGCTGTGACTGTGCCGTAAACATGTTAGTTATAAGAGGTACATGCTCACAAATCGTTATCACACACACGCACGGTATCACTGGACGCTACAATATCTATTCAATTGTGGTTTGAGACTGTCAATATGAAATATGCGAGATGCTTTTCTTTGAATTTGAATTCCTTCCTTTCCCTTTGTGAAATGTAGTATAATGTGGTGGGGCTTCTTTATCTTCCTTAGGTGCAATGAGTAATTTTTTTTTATAATTCTTTAAATTTATTAAAAGGTTAATTTTATTTCATTCTCTCTTAAATGAGATTCCTCCTCTATTTTGAGCTCTTGTAATTAATGTATGGATTTGTGAAAAAACTTAACATTAGAATTCACAAGAAAGAACAGTAAATTTGCAATACATTTACTACAGAAATGTAATTAAAAAATCTAAATTCTCATGATTTCATTATTCATTATTTTTTATACTTATTGCATCTTTTTGATTTAAAATAATTAATTTAACAATCTACTTTTTTGTAAGTTCCACCAATATTTTGCGTCTCTTCTTTTCGATTACGACGGTGACAAATTTTGCAGTCGGCCCTAATCCACGTTGAAAATTAGATTTTCTTTTAAATGGTGACTTTAGAGCTAATTCCTTTAATGCGATACTACAGTATGCAATCATGTAGTAGACAAGGTGAGGGAAAACTAACCCCTAGGGTGCGGTTTCATAGCTGTTGAGGCCATATGGCATTCTTTGAGCTTAATTTCAGTGATTGGACTTCACTTAGGCGCCCGATTTGTCACATTCACCATTACAATCTGTCGCTAAATTTATTGCAAATCTTTAAAGGGAATTATACTTTTGTACGGGGTTGGGCATGCTGCCGAAACTACACCACTAAATTGTATTAGCTAGTCGAAAGTTAAAGGCCTTTTAACCAAATCAGAAATATTTACTTATTTTTTTATTATAATTTAACTTTATTAGTTCATTGAATCAGTCATTTGGTACTTGATAAAATATTAAAATTTAATGAATTTGACTTATTTGGATTTTTACTAGGTATAAATCACCACCGTATAGTCCTGATTTTGTCCGGAATAACAAATTGTTGTTATTAACATTTTGCATCTATTTTGTGGGGATATATTAACATACCTAATTAGATGATTAATTGAGAATTAAAAACAGGAGAAATAATAATTAAAATAATTGTTAGAAAATTTAAAACAGAAAGATTTGGAGGTTGTTTAAAGGGGTAACAGTGTTCCCTGATACGTTTGCGCTGCTGTTTGTTTTGTTCGTTCCGAGCGTGGACTAATTAAGCTCAAAAAATTGTTGCATTATTTTGCATACAAACTTTGCCCTGAGTCGACCGTTTTTCTCCGAAACTATGTAATTAATGCTGATGAATAAACATAAAAGCCGAAATAACGGACAGAAAAATATAGCGCCGGGTCTTGTGCTCTGTCCATGTAGCGTGATAATTCCGCTGGACTTGTCGGAATTTTTATTACATGTTTCTAACGTTTACGGGCAATTTAAAGGAAAACTAGCCGGAAAACAGAGATGGACACATACCTAAACTAAATGAAATATGGCTTAAACTTTCACGACATTTACCTATAGGTATGTATATGACCGCTATTATTAAATAAAGCAGAAAAAAAAAAATGCAGATACATATCTTGTTGAATAAATTTTCCAGCATTTACTGGATGATAAATTACCCACACATTTATTGTTGCCTTTTCATTTATTTTTTAAACTTAAAATAGTTAAAAGTAATCTTCATAGTTACTATCCAATTACTCCTGATTAGTTAAAAAAAATGTATATTTAGTTAATAATAATACCTCATCGTTTCATCCACACGTTGTGGGCTTCCTCAGGAATATTGTTGATTTCACATAACCTTTTTATACCCCTCTAAATAGGTAACTGGAAACTTTGGCGAAGTACTAAATAGCTCAAACTCCAACACTGAAGTCCTTAAAGAAGGTAGGTAACTTTGTTACTGAAAAGTACTTCGGACGTTCAGTTTCGTGCTTTGTCGTTTAAGCTATTTAGTACATTCCGATACCCCTGAGGAAACAAAATATACAGGGTTTTTCAAGTTGTTGGGCTATTAGAAGTATATGAATTAGTAGAAGGAATTAAATTCTGAAACTTGGGCTCATTTGGTTATTGTTTATGCCGCTTCTTTTAAAAATATTTTCAAGTTCGATTTACATCCGGTTATACCGGAAGTCGACACTAACTTTATTGTTTTAAATGGAATGGTATATTTTTTACGCTGAATTCGAATAAAACGTGTAATTCTATGTTAAGTTTGATAGCCAACTTGTACACCTATGACGATCGGTTTCTGAGTTAATTTCATTTATAGAAAAAAAAATCGTTACCGCAACCCAAATTATAAAAAATCATAACTTCCACAAAATACGACTCAGAGTGTTGAAATTTTTACTAGTAATAGCTGAATATTAGTGCTTACGCCTTGACAAAATTGAACTAAATAATTTATACAGGGCGTTCAAAATAAAATTCTAAAATTTAAGAAGTTCAAACACGAATAACTTCGTTTTTTCAATAGGCAACTACCATTTTTTATTTTTTCAATTGACTCCTTTTTGTACCCTCTTTCAATTTATATGGATAGTTATTATTATATTGTTTTATTTGAAAAAATTTGAGTAATTTAGAATTTTTAAAATATAGATAATTTCATTAATTTTGGCGTAATAAGAGTGTGCCTTGGACAATTAACAACTAACGACAATCAAAATAAAATCACAGTTAAACCATTTTTATCGCTTAATTTCTCTTGGGGAGATGTTTGAGACAAATGTTTATAATAAATACTTCAATTGAAGTTTTCGGTTTTTATTATTTTTTGTAACAGAAATTAATCGAAATGAGATTTTTGGCTACATTTTGCATTGATTGCCGTTAATTATCATTTTTCCAAGGCACACATTTTTATACGAAAAATATTAAAATTGGCTATTTTAAGTAATAATTCAAAATCACTCAAAAATTTTCAAATAAAACAATAGGAAGTATCCATATAACTTGAAAGAGGATAAAAGAAGTAATCGATTGAAAAAATAAAAAATGGTAGGTGCCATTTGAAATAACGAGGTTTGAAGTTTTTAAACTTTAGAATTTTATTTTGAACGCCCTATATGCATTATTTAGTTCAATTGTGTCAGCTATTACTAGTAAAAATTTCAACACTCTGAGTCGTATTTTGTGGATGTTATGATTTTTTATAATTTGGGTTGCGGTAACGATTTTTTTTTATAAATTAAATTAACTCAGAAACCGATCGTCATAGGTATACAAGTTGGCTATCAAAGTTACCTTAGAATTACACGTTTTATTCTAATTCAGCGTAAAAAATATACCATTCCATTTAAAATAACAAAGTTGGTGTAGACTTCCGGTATAACCGGATGTAAATCGAACTTGAAAATATTTTTAAAAGAAGCGGCATAAACAATAACCAAATGAGCCCAAGTTTCAGAATTGAATTCCTTCTACTAATTCATATACTTCTAATAGCCCATCAACTTGAAAAACCCTGTATATACATATTCGACCATATTAAGTTTTGAATTGCATTTTCATTAATCTTGAAAGTTCTTTATTTCACCGGAAGAATTAGCCATTTTAATTTTTTTATTTACTTATTATTATACTTGTTCTTTTGCTAATGTTGTCCTATATTAAAATGTGTCAATAATTAAAATTAATTTATAACATATAAAATATTATTTCGTCATCTTAAGGCTTTTTCATGTGGAAAAAATCCGAATATGGGATTGTATAATATACGTTGTTTAAATACTGGTGGAGGATTTGGGGTAAATTATTAGAGACCTATGGGGAGCTATACTCCTATTACATGCCTCATCACAATAAATTTGTAATTGGGTATTTTAAATTTCTTGATATCACAATAGAATTTCATCTCATAAGGGTAGATTTAATCATCCATAAGTTTATCAATTTTTTGATTTTAAGTTAGCCTTAAGTCTGGCTCTTGTTCTGTTTTAGTTGTGTGTTCTTTCTAAACAGTTTTCCATCAAATCTTAAATTCTTTGAATGTAGAGTATAAATGCACTAATCAAGCAAAAAAGAGGTCGACATTTAGGCACAAATAATAAGTATTAAATACTCCAATATATAAGGCTCCAAGGAGAAAATGCGAGATAGTACCTTAAAAATGAAAATTTTCTTGAAAATCTGGAGTTTCTTGGAAACCTTCGACACTTGTACTTTATTTACAAATCAAAGCCAAATTGGGCGCAGAACTTAACTTTTATTAATGTCACAAACTACATAAATAATTAGTTATCAGTTCACCCTCCAGCAGTCTGATTAAGGAGAACAATTAGTGTTATTATTTATATTATATCAAATAAGTTTTATCTCCCATTTCGCTTTGATTTCTACTTAACAACTTAAATGAGAGAAAGAAAAATTGTGTTGCTTATTTTAATGTTAATTATATCAATACGACTTATATAAAACTCAGATGGTTATTTTATTATTGAGATTCTGATTACTTACTTGGAGGGTCGTCAGACTTAGCTACATTTATAGGATTTTTCCAAAATTTAAAACCAATACAATAACTTATAATAAGTAAAGTACTATAAAATAAGGGCTAATCTTCGTTGATGACCAATTAACTTAAGGGGCTATTCATAAAATACGTTCGCATACAAGGGGGGGGGGAGGGATCTTGCTGAGTGTGACAAGATGTGACTAGGGGGGACAGATGGTCTACCGCAACGTGACGTTCGCCGTTTATCAAAAAATTTTACTGAACTTTTACAGAATCCTTAGACTTCTGATAAATAGAAATATTATTTATTTGTTCGTTACAAAAGATATTTATTAGTTTATTTAAATTTTATTATGAAAATAAAATAAATATTTTCGACTATCAAAATTTGTGTATTATCAATCAAAATTGATCGTGTTCAGAGGAGGGGGGGGTTAAGTTTTTGGGACGTAATATTTACAAGGGGGTCACAGAGAGTGTGACACAGCGGGACAACAGGGGGGGAGAGAGTCAAAACCAGCTAATTTTAGCGTGGCGTAATTTATGAACAGCCCCTAAGCCATTACTTACAGGTGTTTACTGATAGTTCTAATTATCTTTCTTTCGTGTAATAGGTACACTTACGAGTCGCCCTTGTTAGTTATAATCCAATTTTTTATCACTTACCTATTTGAGAAATTGATTGCGTTATCACGGCATAGGATCGTGGTACTTATATAACAAAAGTTCTGCTTGTGGCAATTACTTTACTTGTTACGGTCATCGTATTATACTTAGCAGAGAAGGTAGTTGAGGATGGATAACGATGAGATGGTAAGTACGTTTATAACGTAGGCCATACTTTCCGTAATTTGTACGATTCTTCGAAATCTACCAATTTCTATATCTGAATCATGAACTGGAATAGGAAGATCGTGTTGTTTATTAGTATAATCAGCGCGGATTTAAAAGTAGAAATTGCCCAAGGAGCCCATCAATAGCGGTAATTTTCAATCAACAAGACTCCACGATTCCAAGGTTGGCGTAAAATCGTCCAGCAATCGAAATATCTGCGTGACTTCTGGTTTACTCTCTCGTTACCATTATTTTTGATTGCGAACATTCAAATGATTACTGTCTTTTCGAATAATACCGTTCAAATAAAAGTCGTCGAGAAAGGTATTTTTGAAATCCAGAAATATTTTTACTACTCCTTACATATAACAGTATTTACTCTTCCATAATTCTGAAGAATACAGAGAAAGCGAGTTATTTGCAGAGGAAAGCTTTTAATGAACTTTGACTGTGACATTTTTTTAAGTCACAGTAAATTCATGACAACTTTTAATATATTCCTTAAAACAACAAAATAAAGGAATTAACTGACCGAAGTATTATTTGTATTATAATGACTTACTTATCATATAAGATCAAAACATTTAAATGCCTTTCTCCCAAAAAAGAGAATTGTTCTATTGCCTAAACCAGGGATGGCGAACCATTGGCACTCGTGCCACAAGTGGCACGTTTGAAAATTTTGATGGCACGCACAAAAATAATTTTTTTTAAGTTATCTTTTTTAATAGAAATGAATTAAAAATTATTAATCTACACTTAATTTATTGTTTATGATATAAATTTATAGTACTGAATACCTGTCTTAGTATGTTAACTAGAACCGTCAAATTATAGATACATTTTATTATTAAAATATCGCATGAATTCTTTCGAAGTATATACAGATGCGCATTAGATAAAAATTTTTGCTTATCCAGTTTCGCCTTCTTAAGGTATTTGAATGTTGTTGCTGTCGCAGCGCTCGAATCAAAATTTATTTTATATCCTGATACAATACAATTTGAAAAATTAAATTTAAAAGTCCTTCAGTGGTTAAATTTTAATGAATTAAAAATGGAATTAGTTGAATTTCAGTCAAGTACCATATAGAACCAAAAATTTGTTGATTTAAGAAATGATTTAGAAATTATTGAAAGTAATCGATTATTGGATAAAATAAATAAAATTGCAGAAGATGAAATTCTAACTATACATGGAATTCAGTTCCTGACACGTTTAATTGTTTAAAACTTTAAAAATATTAGCAAAGGCAATTTTATCAATATTTTCATCGACGTGGGCATGTGAATCTCTATTTTCAGAATTAAATTTTATAAAAAATAAATATACCTAGGAATAGAATGACGGATGAGTCGAGCTCTGCATGCGTACTGTTGAAATTAACTAAATATGAACCAGATATTAAATCTTTATCATCTTGTTTACAGCAACAAAAATCACATTAAAAACAATTTTTTTTAACGTGAATTTTGTTTCTAGCATATTGCTTTTTGTAAAACATTGATTAATAAAAAATTGTTTAAAGATGAATTGCTTTTGTTTGTTTGTTTGTTTAATTATACTTACGTATAGTTTCACCACGCTAACATTTCGAATGAAATTGTATTGTGGCACGTTATCTATTTAAAAAAGAATTTTTATGACTTTGTGGCACGGACATCAAAAAAGGTTCGCCATCCCTGGCCTAAACTATACCCGTATGAAATAATTGTCTGGTAAAATATTCGTCAAAATTCGTTGCCTTTTGTATTTCTTTTATGAAATAGTTATTTCCTTTCACAATCAATGTTACGCATGTCCCTCTCAAGTAAAAATATAATGATTTATAACATTGGTTAGACAGTTTTGCCTATTTTATTTTAGAAACAGGTGTATAAGTAACGCATAAATCAATAAACTTTACATAAAGTTACATAAACAACTTTTCAGAAATTATATATTTTTGAAAGACATTTATTTCTCAACAAATTTTAAATTTATTTATGCCAATAGAAAATCCATTCAATAGTCATACATTTATAAGTACCTAATAACAATATTATTTAATACTAGAATATTTGGAGGTTCTTATTCGACTGTATTTTTATTGTGTTAAAGTAATTCGATTTTAGTGATTACCTTTTACTTACTTACTAGTTAAAGAAGATATTTTATTTCAAAAGGTGAAAAATTGGGGTAGATTTCTCGTTTATTAAAATTTAGTAACAATGCATAGATAAAGTGGGTTTTTAATTTTTTGTTTTATTGATATTTATAATCCATATAAGTACTTTGTAATTTTTCCCCTAACGAATATCTGCAAAAAACTCATTTCTAACAGCAGTTGGTTGGGTGAATTACTTTTTATTATTTTGAATAATATTGGCACTGATGTTTCGGTGAAAGTTTATGAACTTCAGGGGTGCATAACGGTGCTTGCGTATAATTTTTATAGTTTTTCCCCACGCTTATAGTACTTTATTTATTATTTAGGGTAGGAAAAAAAAGATTTTAGAAAAGGACACTCATATTTAAAATAATAAATTAATAAATTAATAAATTAGAAACCAATGAATGTGGCGACATCGAGTATGCACACAATTAAAATAATTGTTGGATAAAATTCATACATACTAACCTACAGTTTATTGCATCTTCAATGCCTTCAAACAATAATTTTTTATTATTATCTTCTAATTTTTAGGCAAAATTTTTGATAAATACTTGTTCTCATTCTTTAGTCAGCCCATCCAGATTTCTAGAGTAGGTTCCGGCTGGACTAGCAGACTGGGATTGCGGGTAGGGGTGAAGACACCCTGAGGCAACCCCTCAAGGCTACAAAACAAGGTTTTTGCAGACGGCTCTTATAAACAGCTGTAAAGTTGGTTCCCGAAGTTTTTTCCGGGATCATTTTACCTCACAAATATCACTAAGAAAAATCCCCTAAAATACCCGGAAACCAGTGGCAGTCCCTACTGTGGTGTAGGGAAACGTTTTTGGATGGGCTTGGTTTATTTTGTAAGTTTTTAGTATTTGTAATTTGTGTTTTGTTTTTGTTTTTTTATGAGAGCTTCGATCCTTCAAAGGCTTCAGGGTTTTCAGGAACCCCCACTGCTCTGCCCGGAGCATCAACTGGCGCCCGAGCTTTGGTTATTAAAATCCCTTTTGTTTTAATTTGATCAATATTTAACACTTAACTTATTCTTATTGTTTTAACAATCAAAAAGTAATAACGTTAAAAGTCACAGCAACTGCCTTTGTTGTAGGCAGGTCCTACCTTATAAAGGTGTTGTGCGCATTTTTTTGATTACATATTTAAAAATCTTATAAGTATTAGCTTTCGACATAAATCATGACTTAAATGTGTTTACTAACAACTAACAAAATTTATATTTTCCTTCGTAGAAATTGTTGCAGAAATTGTATTACATTATCATTAGGCAGATGTTTTTAATATGCATTTGTCAACTGTTACTTAATACATAAGCATAATTTACATATATAATAATATAAGAAATACGGATTTTGCAACTTCTGTGAGCGCATCTCCATAAACTGTTCTAAATATCAAGGAAACCCAAACTTTAATAAGTTAAAAGTAGTTACACGCCCAACCCGTAAAAAAAGACTGTTTATTCGGATAGCCGTAATATTATGTGCATTTTATAATGTATAATGCAGCCCAGATTTGCAAGTTACAATGTGTCTGGTCCTTAAGAGCCAGCAGCTTTCACTAACAGTAAATTGTAACTTTGTGACTAATACAAAAAAGGTATAGGTAGTTAAACTTGAGTCACTTTGCCATTCCCATAAGTACATGATGACTATCATTTTCAAATATTCAACTTAAAGGAAGTTCGAGGTAATAGAGTCAAATTAAAAACATAGTTTTCTTTTCTTGTGTCTACGTAAAGATATTCCTCTGACTTTCGAACGTTTCGACTGGTAACGGTCGTCTTTAGGTAAACGAAGATTTAAAACCTATCGAAACATATTTAAACTTTCGAGGGTGCACTTTTTGTGAAACATAATGAATACACTATAAATTAAATAAAACAATGGATTTGTTCGTTGAAACGATATTGTCGAGTACAATAAATCTAATTGGTGAAACAAATCCATTGTTTTATTTAATTTATAACCTATCGAAACGTTGCAGTTCTATGATAAACAAAAGCATGGAAGTCCGAGTCTACTTGTATTTTTAACAGAACCGTTTCAAACAAACATTATCCAATGCATTTGAAGAACAATTTGAACTGAGGTGTAACAAAATCCTAATATTGGTGGGTTTGAAGTTCCTACCATCTAGCGCTTTCGTTTTTCAGCCTTTTTTAAGAAATCGGGAGACTAAGATGAGAAGGTCGAAAAAAATAAAGAAGAGAAATGGAAGATTCTAGGGAATGTTACTGTTCCAACTTTTGTTTAAATGATCTAAGGAAACCATAGAAAACTTTAAACAATAATAAAATATTACAAAAAGATAAGAAAATAATTTGTATTGGCTTAAATTAAAAAGTGAATGAACAGGATTGATCCCCCAATTATTCATCCCCTACAAGTGGAAAATTTTCTTCAAATTTGAATTCAATAAAAAATAAGTAGAATGTGGTTATTAATTATGTCCTTGCATACCCCAAGTTAAAGAATCATGAGATTCTGAAATATCTTCTATCTACTGATGTTCCTTTTTATCTCTGTATTGTAAAAGTGCTGTGGTACCTGTTGCCAACATTTTATTCTCGATTATGTGAGGTATCTTCAGGGAACTTTCCTTATAATTTCTTTACTAATGTAAAACAGTCCATGAGACCAATTCAAAATTGGAAGATTCTTTATTAAAACGTGTATAAGTTAGGTACGTATTTTTTTCGTTAACAATTTAGGTTAATGTGTGGTTAAAAAAATTGATAAACATTAAAACTGCATCCTTCTCCAAACAGGTTATTTGCATCCTATAAATATTAATAAGCCTTACAAACATCAATGAAACTCAAGGCAACTGAATGAATAAAAATGAAATATTTTAGTGCTTTGACGAGAGTAAATTACGATTTTACAAACAAGATGCTAAATTTTAATGGATACATAGTTGTAATTAGTACGAGAATCCTATAAGTAGTAAATCGTTGCAAAACAGTAACATAAATCTACAAATTTACATATGTAGTTTATACATACATTTATTTAATCGAAGAAAACTATGTTGATGTAAAATTAAATAAATAGTAAAAAATGTAATTTATGAATCGCTGTGAGGGACATCACTATAGTACAATTACATTATTATTTACAATTAGGTAAATTTGGCCAAGGAACTGTGAAACATATTTTAATATTTATAGGTCAAGTTCGCTAGGCCCAGTAATTTTTCGTGCCCCCCAAGAAAAATAACTTCAGGTGTGTGCTAAAAATGCGAGATACATTTTGCCATTTTAAATGACAATGAATTCAGTAGATATTTATAGAGCAAGGGCACAAGGGCTGATTATTGTGAACAAAGAAAAAATTATTGTTTACATATTATTCACATTGAGCAAGTTTAAATCATATTTAATAAATTAATAAATATAATGACAGTTGCACTGAGCAAATCTTCCTATTACTGTTCCCATAACAAAAAAAGTGCTTACAGTAAAATTTGCTTATAGTGACCACCTTTCCTTTTTCTTTTACACTCCCTCCTTTCGTACCCTATTTTATATTAGCGTTTACTAACGAAGATAAAAAAAATGTTATTTCTTCACTAGGTCATAACCTAGTACGAATGAAATTAAGTGCGTCCTTCCTTTTTGTGTTTGTAGGTATTTGGTAAATATACAGGATTACAGGTTGAGTCGACCTAAATCCTTTAAGAGGTTGTAGTTTCCCTCATTTCTGACTGATTTGGCTATAAAAGACCGTATCCCAAACTTAACTGTTTTTAAGTTATTGGACTTTTAAGGTTTTTTTTATAAAAATTGCAGATTTTTGTCTATTGTCCCATTTATTTTGTGTTTTGTGCCTCTAATTTATTTGTTTTTGCTATTTTTCTGTAGTACATACGTTGCTTTATTATTCTCAACACTCGAAATTACAGGTAACTGAACCAACTGGGTCGCAGTAGATGATTGATAGTTTAAAAAGGTAATAAATATAAAAATATTTTTTTCTTTTTTAAATATTAAAAAAAATTATAACAATTATGCTACAGATGTGTTTAAAAATATCCATGGTTCTTTAGCTATCCAACAAGGTATAACAAGCTAGGGTATTATCAAAATCTTCCAGAGAGTGGTAAAAATACCAGTACTTAAGCGTCAAATTTACAACTTGAGTCAGAAAACAAAATAAAACAATCCAAATAGGTACAAAATAACGTTTATTACTCTTTTCAAAGGAAGTTTACAATGTATGTTCCACATGTCCGCCTCTGTTTCGCACACATACTCTCATTCTGTGTCTTAAGCCACTTTTCACTACACCAGTTGTTGATCCTCTTCTTATTTCGTTTAAATAAATAATAAGGCAACTTATGTACTACAAATAAATAGCAAAAAGAAATAAACTAGTTGCACAGAACACAAAAAATGGGACAATAGACCAAAAAAATCAGCAATTTTTATAAAAAACGTTAAAAGTCCAATAACTTGAAAATGTTCAAGTTTGGGATATGGTCTTACATAGTCAAATCAGTCAGAAATGAGAGAAACTACCTCTTAAAAGATCTAGGTCAACTTAATCTATAACCCTGTATAAGCTACAAAATTATAATACTTCATATATTGTACATATTATTGAAAATATCAAATGGTTACCTTCTTTACAATATTCCAAATGTGTTTATTGCTTATTTTAAAATCTGCTTCATAATAAACTTTATCCAATTTTCAATGGATTAAGAAGAAGATAGCTGTTTTTCAACTGCTATAATTTTTAGCGAGGCCATGATCTGAAAAGGTCGCATAAACCTGTAAACAATTCATTCACGCATATTTGGAATTTCAAGAGTAAATCTCCTAATTATTATGTCACTGTTGCGCGGTAAGACTATTTTCTTTCTTCCTTTACAAAGCCGTGACATCGAAAGATAAACTACCTACTTATCATCTTATGTCTCCAATTTACGGGGGAATAATGTATATTTCATCAGGAGATATATAAACTGATTTTTATAAGATTCACTGCAGTTGAAGAAGTCGCACCTCAAGATGAAGGTAAATGTTGTATAACTCTTCTGTGACACAGTTAACGTATCAGTGAAATACTTTTCTGTTTTAAATATTATTTTTTAAAATTCTGAATTATTAATAACACTTTTATTATTGCTTATTTATTAATGTTTAAAGTGATCAAAGTTATTTAACAATAATTTTTTTAAATGCTGCTCATTTTGAAAATTTTCAATTATTAAGAACATTATTATGAGTATTTTATCATGTTTCATTAGTGATTAAAATTATTTAACAATTAGTTTTTTATTTCAGCTCTCCATTCTTGTTTTGTTTGCAGTTATTGCATATGCTAGCGGTAAGAAATTATAAGTAATACAAATTATTTAATATAAGTATTTAATGAAATATATAGTTGTTTTAAAATTAGGTAACAAAGAATTAAAGTAATAAATATAAAATAAATATAATTATTCTAAGATTTATCGGTGAACTGAGGAAAAATTGTGAATTTTTAAGGACCATGATACGCATTAGAATTTGTGTGTCTTTACTTGTTGAAAGCGTTTGGTAAAGCAAAATATATTTTAAGCTTAAAATTCGTTGAATTTATCAAAAATTCATAGAATTTATCCTATAATTATTATTTCAAGATAGAGTAGTTTAACCTAGGGTTTTAGCCCAATATAATTTATCCGAAGGGTGATAAGATAAACAATTTTGTTTGTTCTAAAGTGTTAAAATACTGAAAAACCTATTCACCATTAAATGCCATAGGCCAAACTATTTTTCATGTATAAGACCAAAGTCACCTAAAATTTCCATAATTTGTTTATTTATTTTTTTTCTTCATTTCTTTTTAATGGTAAGTTTGTTACATTATGGTTAGTTTAGGTTACCCCGACTTGAAGCATAATCTTACTTTATTTCTGTTTTGCTTAAGTAAAGCTCTCAGGGTTGCCAGATTTTCCCTAAAAAATAGGAGATTTTTTTTCTTTGGGGTATTTTTTTGGGGATATATTTTTCAGGGGAATTCTTCTGGGGAAAAATTTTCCTCTACAATCTTTTTTTTATTTGCACTAAATATTTTCTAGTTCTTGGGGATTTATTTGTCACATAGCTTATTTTGGGGTATTTTAGAGATACATACATATTTTATAGATAATTTTATGATCTACAATTTTTGTCTGGGCTAATTTTATGATAAAACTTACCGTTTTGCTTAAAATCGCGAAAAACTCATTTTTTTGGCCTTTAACCTTGAATAAAAAATTTTCCATACAGGGGAAAGATGGGGAACTTTCAAATTTTATTTTTAATCATATATTAAACAATCTCACTGATTTTCAGCTTGGTGGGAATTTATATAGCTTTACTCTTATTTTTTGGTCTAATTTGACCGGACTAAATAGGATCTTTCGGGGTATATAAATAATATGCAACCGATTTTTTAAAAATAACTTGATGATTTTGCACAAAATTTATACGTTAAGAGTGTTTTCAGTTGAAAATTGAAAAGGTAATTTCCTCGCCCGTTTAATAAAAAAGTTATCACTTGTCTTCACATATACCTACATTCCTCACACGTAATATTCTTGATGCATTTATTATTCGAGAAAAACTCTCCCAACTTACTTAATATTATTTAAAAGCTTGAATATTTTTGTAGCCGGTTTTCTCCATGGTGGACATGGACACGGTTATGGAGGAGGTCATGGTTTTGGTTACGGTGGAGGTCATGGTCATGTTGTCAGAGTGATTCATGGACATGGAGGTTTTGGGCATGGAGGAGGCTTTGGATATGGTGGAGGCCACGGATATGGCGGAGGATATGGATACGGGGGAGGCTACGGTCACGGAGGAGGTAATAACATTTTTTTCTTAAGAAGTAGTTTTACTAATTGTGAAGGGTGCAGAATGATTTTTATTATTATTTAATAAGTATTTCAAAAGAAATGCCCGTGAAGGTTGCACAAGGATTTTGTTATTATTTTATTGTAAAAACGCCACATCATTGTTTTCAGTACAGGTAGTGACTTGTATCGGAAACTATGGTTTATTAACCGTAATTACCGCATTTCCAATTTAAGAGCAAAATTATAACAAGCATTGTACAACGTACATTATCAAGGTCAAATGTTAAAGAAAAGAGCGTTATAATATATAATAAATAAAACAAAAAGTGTAAAGAAAAAGTCCAAACATTGATGCAGTGTTTTCAAAAAGAATTTGAAAAATTTAACAAAATAGATGAGGGGATTTTAATTTTTGCAACTCCATCATAATCATATCATAATATATTTGATTGCAAAAATATTCTATTTTCATTCAGGTGGTCAAAATTATTCTCAAAATTCTTTCATCTTGAGAATGCATTGTGTTCTAAAATATATTTGTTATCATAATCAAGACCGAAAAGTTTTCCATTAGGCCCTCCTGTTTGACGACGATTTGTTTTAACATTATTTAGCTAGTCTGTCCCTGAAAAGTACTTCGGACGTTCAGTTTCCTATTTTGGCGTTGGAGTTTGAACGGTTTAGTAGATTCTACAACTCCGCGAATAATGTCCCAGTTATTAGATTTACTTTATTTGTATGAAATTAATGTTCGTACGAGTTAATTGTTTTAAAATTTATTTTCCAGGACACCATCATGTACGAGTTATCAGAGTGCACGGTGGTAGTGGAGGTTGGGGCTGGGGCAAATAAATAACTTAAACATCACAACAAAAGTAAACCAAAAGAAGTATTTTTAGTATTCCTGAAGCTGTCCCTTATAAAAGAACAACACCTAAAAACGCTACAGTACAAAAAAAATATTCTCGAATTTTCTACAGATACCTATTTTTTATGTATGTAATATTTTAAATTATATAAATAAATGACGACCAAAAATTAAAAGCAACTTTTTTTTTTGTACAATACATTTAAAATGAAATGGCTACAATGGATACTTTTTAGTGATTTTATTTTTTTAATTGACTTGTAGTATCATGGCGTTATGACATATGTAATAGTAATAACCCTGAAATCTAAAAATTGTCAGTCAAAATGTCATAATTTTTGAACATTTGATTCAATTTCGTCATGGAATTTCAAAACAGTCGTCCACAACATTCCAATTTCGGATTTTGGTGTAAAAACGTAACAGATTCTGCTATTACTACATACATTATACAATGACTGTATCAAATACATATGAAAACCACTGCCTTGAATATAACCCTCCTGTACCACTAAGGAGAAAGGTTGCAAATCAAAATATATCAATTCAAGAACGGATGATAGCAACTGATGGATCGACAGCTCACATATGTCCTTCAACCCTTTCTGCACAGGTATGCAAAGGTCAGAATTTTTCACTTGTGCACCAAACACAATATCAGCCTGAAATTTCTTTAACAAATTTGCTTTATCAGCTTTCGGGTACCCGTTTTTAATTATTACTAGAATTTAAATTAAAAAATTGTTTCCTCTGTCACCTAATCGTCGATAGAATTCCTTTGTGTTTTCATTCCATTGAAACATGGTCCAATTAAAACAGGTCACATTTACCAAAACTGTAATTTTAGATTACTAATATATATTCTCTCGTGGCAGGATCTCGCGTTTTTACTGTATGAAAGCAATAAACCCAGATACTCGTTTGTAGGGGTGTCCTTAAAGACGTTACCTTTTGGGTGCCTTTAGATTTACACCCTAACTTACGTGCAAGCAGGTTGGGCAATAATAATGAACCTACATTCAGTGATGCAAAGCTTTTAATAATTATCAATTGTGCTTTTGTATCACATTAAAACTCGAGTACTGTAGATAGGTATTAAACAAAAATAATGCTTTAAGTATTTGAATAATAATAGGTATCTTATTTTATAACAGTTGAAAAAAAATTAATGATTAGGTAATCAATTTGAAACTACCTATTTGTTCATGTAAACCCAGAAATATATTTACAACGAATTTAGTTTTTTTTATGCTGTAAATTATATTGTTAGTTGTAAACACTACAACTACTTATAGTAAAAAACATATTTTTTTCTCTCGCATTCTATTAAACCATCAAATCGTGTATAAGGTCGATAGGCAATTTTTGCTGAGATTTATTTCTCTTTTACTAATCTAATTGACATAGATAAACATATTTTGCTTTAAATAATCATTAAGTTTGACTTTAAGAGACATCCTTAGGATAATTTTTAAACTTCAGTTTTGGCGTGATTTATATAAGTAGTTAAAAATAGAATAATTTTACAAATACAAGTAGTTTATTTTCAATATATCTCTTTGAAACGAAAGAACCTTTTTATACTACAGATATTTATTATATTATACAGATAGGTATCGCATTCTATTAAAAAAAAATACGAGGATACGTTACAGGTTACAATTCATCATAGATTTTAGTTATTAAGTTTGAATGACTATTAATTATTGTAGGTAGTTACTTTTTATTGTGGTAAAAGAACCTTTTGACTTTATAATATATCTGCAGGTACCTACCTGACGAAGCGAGCACGTGTGCAACATATACGAGGATGGATCAAATATAAACGAGCCTTTGTTCATAAAACATTTATTTTGAAAATTTTCACAAAAACACAAATTTCTCTATTTTTCGACATATCCCCCTTGTTTGATTACACATTTTTCCCAACGGATTGGTAGTTTTTTCATCTCGTTTTCATAAAAAGGAGCAGGGCGGGAGTCTATCCAGTTGCGCATGAACGCCTCCACATGTTAATAAGTCTGAAATCGCTCGCCTCCTAGTGATTCTTTGAGGGGCCCAAACATGTGGAAATCACAAGGGGATAAGTTTGGGCTATATGGATGGTGCTCTAACTGAGTCTAATGAATTTCACTGATTTGGGCCTGCGTTAAAACTGCGATGCGAACTCGAGCAGCTTTTTGATCTTCACTCAGCAACTTTGGGACCCAACGAACTGAAATTTTTCGGAATCCCCAGTTTTTCGTTACGATTGTGTGGACACTCCCATAGCTGATGCCGAGTTCAGCAGATATCTAAAGCACAGTGGCGTGGTGGTCCCCTCCAATAAATTTTCCAACGCGTGCAATGTTAACTGGCGATATGCTGGTGCGCGGACGGTGAGGATGATTCACATTTTCGACACGATTACGCCCTTCGTTAAATACTTTGCACTAAACTTTTACCCGTTGCCACGAAAACGTTTCAGTTCCGAACTGTGCACAAAATTTCAGCTACTTTCACGTTTTCACGTGTAAGAAACTTAATAACAGTCCGTTGCGCAACGCTGCTATGCATCTCTTTCTCACTCGTTGTGATAGCTACTAACCAAGCAAACACAGCAATACGACGAATCGTTTCCGTGTCACCTAATATCCCCACTTCAAGTTGCTAACGCCCGTATGCGCCTTGAACAATTATCCGGCGCTCAATTTAAAAAGGCTCGTTTATATTTGATCCGCCCTCATATTCAAAATTTTTAACTATCTATGAGAAATTTCCTTATGCCTAAGGTTCGTAAAGGATAGACAGTTGTAGCTGGCATTAAGTGTCGTATATTCAAATTAGTGAGGTCCTATTGCAATAAAGGAGGAAATGTAAAAAAAAAACATTCTTAGAAGAATAAACCTTTAATATGTCCAGATTCTAAATATAAATGTAGGTACACGTTCAAATTAAGTAAAAGTTCTGTTCTTGCTTTGAGATCATCTGAAATCTTTGGTTTCATCTGAAGAATAAATTACGTCCCTCTTCCCTCTGAAATAGAAAGAAATATATATTACAAATATAAAAATAATTTTAAGAAAAACAATCAACAAACTTTAAAGCAATTTGGAAGCAGGGATGGAGAGATCTTTAAGATAAAGTATTTAGAAAAGTTTGTATTAGTATTTTTATATGGGCTATTAGAGGGTATCTTATTCAGAGGAAAGAAAGGATCACAGATTCTCACTCTTTTGTTTATATAACAATAGATATTTAATTATTTTAAAATTAATTTAAATGAAAACGCAAGGATTAAGGGCACACATTTAAATTTTTGGTGGTGTTCCGAATACTGTTTATTTTTAAAACATAGATAAAAATAATCACCTGTCATAACAGCTTCTACAATAAATCATTAACTAGAACTTCTTTTTTGTCATCTTAATTTTATATAATTACTTTTTTTTTATTAAGTAATGTACATATATAAACAAGTTCTGTTTCACTAAAGTTTTGACTCAGCTCTCACGATAAAGGATTTTTTTTTATTACTGTATTGAAATTTTGTATGGTTTTCACACTGCTGGATATATTTTAGAACGCTAAATACATCTAGCAATATTTTAACAACATACAGATAGATCCAAATCAAACTTATGTTCAAAAAGTTTTCCCCTGTTATGATAAAAATTCACAATTTGTGTATTTTGGGCAGTTGGGCGAACCGTAATAGCAATAAGATCATCATCAAGTCCAATAATATCGCTTCTTCGACCAAGAATATCTTTGGTTTGTATACAAATAAAACACCCGGTTTAAAAGTAGGCTAAGTAGAGTTAAGTCTTTTTGTTCAACTTCCGCCTACGTAGGTACATAGATACAAACAACTGGTTCATGTATACCATAGTCTTCACATTTTGTAGCGATCATCATACATATAATGGGTATAAGAGATGAAATTTATCCTTGAGTAATGCACTATTTTTAACTGCGTACATGTTTTGGAAGGCGACCTAATTCTCAGTACCTTTCAAACTGTATCGAAGTCAGTGCGTATCAAAAAGTAAAAAAAAATAATAAAGTTAATTGCCAATAGTTGGTAAGTTAATTAAGTTAATTCAATGATCAATATTAACAAATTAGTGATAATCTAGAATTTTTACTTATTAATATGACTTTGGTATGTACATATGTATGTATGGTGTACAGTGGCGGATTTACCAGCAGGCTGAATAGGCTAGAGCATATTTTAGGGGGCGGCAAACTTTACTCAAAAAATTTTTTTGTCTTACAGAAAAAAAAATTATTAGGTATCTTATACACGGAAAAAAACAAGGCTCAAAAAATCAACAAAATTACAATATTTTAGTGCTATACAGTATACTGAATACACTAACGTCTGTATATGAAAAATTACTAAACGCTTATTTATAAAATATACTATTGTGATTTTGAATTTTTTAAATATTCCAATAGCGTTTAAGTATCACATTTTAAATTTGGTACTTTTACCTATTTTTTAAATTAAGTATTGCCATAATTTTTTCTTTATGTCCACCCACACTATTCAATTAATGTGTAATATGTTTCACCACTTAAATATATCTGTTCGAAGAGAAATGGGATCCGAAAAAAAATTGCTTAACAATAACAATAACAAATATTATGTAGATATATATGTCGAAAATTAATACTTTTCTGTTGATATTTCTGATGATATTAACAACCTGTTTGACTGTAGAATAAAAATTTAATAAATTTACACGTAAAAAATTGCATATTGTTGCACAGAATTTCATAAATATTATACAGTTCTTAGAATGATGATTAAAAAAAAAACAATAATGATAATATGTAATGAATAAAAGCTGTAAATATCCATTCAACGAAAGTTCTTCTTAACATTCTGACATTTTTAATCCTAATAATGAATTCGTATCAATATTTGTTGATTAGTCTTATGAAGATATAATAAAATCATAAAGTTGCAATTTCATTTACAAAAAATTGATTGTGAATTATGATATAGAATTGCAGGTGTCAGTAAGGGCGGCCAATTTTGAATAGCCTACGGGCGGCAAATGTGTAAATCCGCTACTGATGGTGCACTTCAATTGGTATATATGTTAGTAAGAATAAAATTATTCATAGTTTGGAAACAAAAACATAGAGCCACATCTTATCGTATCTAAATTCATGTTTTCCAAATGATGGTCATTTACATTCCTTTAGTCTTTTCGAAGGTCTTCCTATCATTTATTCTTCACCTTTGAGGTTGAGTACAAAAAGCACAAAACTCTTAAGATCACTGCTACTTATCTGTCAGAAGTTTCATACATAATAAAAAATTATAACCCTAAAGGAGACTTAGGGATGATCTTATCAATAAAATTGAAAAATTATGAATCTTAAACTTTCAATATAGGTACTTTTACTGTAATCATATCAGTGGGGCGTTGTATACCTAACAAAAACGGAAGTGGTCGAGTGGTTAAAGCGATTGCTTCTAATAACGCGAACCTTTTTTTACCTAATATTTACCGTATATAAAGTAATTGTACGAAATCTTAGGTACTTGATTGACTATTTTATTTCTTTGTAGGCCCGATTTTTGCAAATTATAAATTACAACAGCAATCAATCTGCTGTAAAAGTTCTTTACTTCAACGACCAATTCCAAAGAAGACCGTCATCGACAAGTCATCTGGAAGCGGAAACAGAATTGGAAATATTTCACATTCCTAATTTCGACGATTTATCAACAACTTTGAGCGACATGGGCCAGTCAAATGTTGCAGAAATCGACGTCGTTCATAGCAGAGTGCCACAGCTACAACAACCTGAGGTAGTAACAGTAAGGACAAGTTCCTTTAAAAGGGCCTGGAAAGGGATTAAGAATGCTTTCACTTTTAAAAGGTGCAGAAACTAACTTTACGAAATTTGCTTTTGTGATCTGTAATAAGATTTTATGTTGATACGTTTATGATGACGATGATGAAGAACAAAATAGCAAATCTATTCAACCATGGTACAAGTGCAGTGGTTCTTTGCCATAACAATAATAAATAATTTATAATTATAATGTAATGACGACTGAATATTAGATATACATATTTCCTTTTGTACTTTATAACAACAGCTTTAAGTTTTAATAATATCTACCAATTATTTTGTGAGTTATTTTATATTTATTCATCAGTAAATTATTTAATTACCAGCTATTTTCATTTTTTACACTCCAATGCTATGGATAATCAATTAATAAGGAGACTTGTTTTCTTATTTCTCCATTTTCAATACTTTATCAGTTCTAACCCTAACGGCATTTTTTTAATCATTTTCTACAAGTTATTATTTTTTTTTCAAGAATTAATTCACTGGGGTATAATATTGAACTTTACATTATTGGAAAAACATCAAAAAGAAGTGAACTGACCATTTCTTTTTTTCCTGATAATTGTTTACACAACGAAAATTCTTTAACAAAGTTAGTTTTGTTGCTTAATATAAACTCTGTTTTCGAATGGATTACTAGTCCTTAACCTTAAACTACTTTTTGTAGGCACAACTTTAAAATACACATGGCACGCAGTCAAAAACGCAACATATTACGATTAGTAAACATTTAACTTCTATTAATGCGTGCAGTTTTTGTTTGTCAGGCAAAGTCGTCAGTCATGGTCATCAGTCATAAGCCCATAAGTATCATAAAATTGATCGGCCATAAAACTTTTCTACACTAATCTTTATCAAGACTATGTGTGGGTAATAATAAATATTATAGTAGTTAACTATACAATAAGTCTTCTTACTGATGTATTTTGTTGGATGGAGTATCAAAACAAACTAAAGAAGTTTAAATGCTTAATATTGAATTAAATTTTTGTAATTAACACGAAATGTCCTAGAGAAAATGTTCCAGTTAAGTGTTGTTTCATAACAAAGGAAAGTATTGCGTTACAGAGAGTTACTGTAGCCCAAATTATTGTTGTAAGGAACGTCTAAAATTACACTAGGCATAGGGAAATTTTTATTAGGAAGAACCTTGTTTACAGCTACAGAGTTCTTTCTCGACATTAATAGAATGTGGTCTATAAAATCAAACTGTTTTATTATTAGGCAAAGAGCGAGGAAAATATTAAGTAACAATCTTTTGTGTTAAATAGAATGCATAAATTAAAAGAAACCTTAATTCCCTCTATCGTTATCACACATAGATAACATGAAGTTTTGTGGTAAATTAAAGTCAGATTTATGGTAGGCTCCAAGTTGGTTGTGCAAATACCTACTCGTACTACTACGATAAATGTTCTTTCCTCGTTTGCGGCTCAGTTTGTGCTCGGCTTCAACCCGGTAGCGTTTATCTACGACATTCTGAAAACGTACCTCATATCGTGAGAAGATGGTTGAGCCCATGCGAAATGTGCCTATGGTGCAGTATGGTCAGTGGCGGATTTACACATTTGCCGCCCGTAGGCTATTCAAAATTTGCCGCCCCTACTACACTTGCAATTCTATATTTACCCTAATTCACAATCAATTTTTTGTCAATGAAATTGCAACTTTATGATTGGATTATATTTTTATCAGACTAATCAACAAATATTGATACGAATTCATTATAAGGATTAAAAATGTAAAAATGTTAAGAAGAACTTTCGTTGAATGGATATTTACAGCTTTTATTCATTACAATATTATCATTACTGTTTTTTAAAAAAAAGGAAAAAGCGGAACCCTTATAGGATCACTTCGTTGTCCATCCGTCCGTCCGTCCGTCCGTCCGTCCGTCAAGACCTTTTTCTCAGGAACGCGTGGTGGTATCAAGCTAAAATTTATACCAAATACTTCAGGGCAATTGTCCCTTGGAGTTGTGAAAAAATCAAACTTCTAAGCCAACGCAATCAAAAGATACAGCCGTTTATGCCGTAAATTTCCGCAAATTTTCGAATCAAAACCTACAGGGTACTTCCCGTGAACTCAGAATCTTGAAATTTGGTACGAAGCAACGTCTTATAGCACAGATAAAGGAAAAATTGCGAAAACCGTAAATTTTTAATTACATCATATAATAAAAATATTTTCAATAATTTTAAACTTACTACCCCTTTCCTCATGAACGCGTAGAGGTATTAAATTGAAAATTAATATCAAATACTTTAGGTCTATAATACCTTTATGCTGTAACAAAATCAAATTTCTATGTCAACGCAATCAAAAGAAACAGTAATTTAAGCCGCATATTTTCAAACTCGCAACTAGTCGCAAGGGAATCAAAACCTGAAGGGTACTTCCAGTAGATTTAGAATCTTGAAATTTGGCATGAAGCAATGTTTTATAGCACATATAAAGGAAAAATTCCGAAAACCTTAAATTTTTAGTTACATCACATATATACAAGTTTGTACGGAACCCTCGGTGCGCGAGTTCGACTCGCACATGGCCGGAATTTTTTTTAATTATCATCAATCTAAGAAATGTATAATATTTATGAAATTCTGTGCAACAATATGCAATTTTTTACGTGTAAATTTATTAAATTTTTATTCTACACTCAAACAGGTTGATAATATCATCAGAAATATCAATAGAAAGGTATTAATTTTCCACATATATATCTATATAATATTTGTTATTGTTATTTTTAAGCAATTTTTTTTCGGACCCCATTTTTCTTCGAGTAGATATCTACATTCATGTGGTGAAACATATTACACATTAATTGAATAGTGTGGGTGGACATAAAGAAAAAATTATGGCAATACTTAATTTAAAAAATAGGTAAAAAAACTAAATTCAAAATGTTATACTTAAACGCTATTGTAGTATTTTAAAAGTTCAAAATCACAATAGTATATTTTATAAATAAGCGTTTAGTAATTTTTCATATACAGACGTTAGTGTATTCAGTATACTGTATAGCACTAAAATATTGTAATTTTTGTTGATTTTTTGAGCCTCGTTTTTTTCCGTGTATAAGATACCTAATATTTTTTTTTTTAATTTCTGTAAGACAAAAAAATTTTTGAGCAAAGTTTACCGCCCCCTAAAATCTGCCGCCCTAGGCTCTAAAATATTCAGCCTGCTGGTAAATCCGCCACTGAATATGGTAAGTAATACAATATTATATGGCGTTATATCCAGTTATCTATGAAACATACAGATTTTATGGAAAATGTATAAGTTAGGGTCATGTTCAACTGACTGGACATTTTTTAAAAAATTGGAAATTATGCGATTGTTGATCACTTGGAGAAATATATTAACAATATAGTAAGAATATACAACTTGTTAAACTTAATGAGGTGTTTTTTTTTGACTATTTTATTTATATAAATTCATAATATATGAACTTTGTGTTCACCCTGTATTACATCTTATTTGGGGAGTTGTATTTTGACTGCTACTTATTGAAATAGTTCAAAGTTAAAACAAACGATAACTTTGGCTGGAGTCTTCGTTTTTTTAAAATGAATTCCAACTTATCTGATTAATATACCTAATATTTATCTAGATAATGAAGTCATTCTCATGGTGGTATTACTTTTTAATTACGTAAACTTATTTGGGGGAGGGGGTGGTAAAGGTCCAGAAAAATCTTATCAAATTGCATATAAGGGAAGGAAGTCATATAATTTCCTTTCCTCCTTTGATTATAACGTAAATCTCACGTGAGATTGTGGAGGGATTCTTACAACATCATACCAAATCTCATTAAGAGGGAAAGAGTAGTCTAAATTACAAACAACTGGCGTAATTAATGGACATCCCCATGGAACACTTGCACAGTGTTTTGAGCAAGGATTTTAGGAGTCGAGGATAAAAACGTAGAGAACGAACATAATGCATTAATAACGGCCTGTTATCAATGGAACGATCTTTGCAAAAAAGGCGTTTGTGACGAATCATATTAGCAATAATGACGTGTATTTTAACTGATATAGCAGTAGAACGAGTATTATAATGGGAGTAGGTCTTTCTCTCTCTTTTGACGACGACCGACGGGACCAGGACTTTGTCATTTAATTTATATATCTACGTTTATATGTTTATGCCAGTGGCGCTAAGGTTTAAAGTGAAAAGGGGACTGGAAAAAAATCTGACTGGAAAGTTGTTGCCATCGACCACAACAGGAGTATTGTAACAAAATTTTGTAAGTAAGTACATACTCGTAGTTCTACAGAACGTTAATTTTTCTGGTTTTTAATGTTTAACTTGAATAAAACTGTTGGCAATAATGTAAAGAGTTCTACCTATAGTTATCGCCTTTTGAACACTGGAACGATTCTTTGATTTTAATGTCAGTCAGTCTATACTATATGGAACTGATTATTTATATGATACTAATAAATAGAGTAGACAAGCCAATTTCGACAACTTTCACTTAATAAATAAACAAATAAGAGATGATCTGAGTGGTCTTGCATCTTTCTCATGCTATAACACTGATCAGAGTATGTTGATTACCCACTTCGCTTCAGATAACCTCACTATATCTATGAGGAATTGTATCAACCAGTTATCGTTGGGGTAGTACAGAGATGGAAGGCCTTTCCCCCCTCCCCCTTTGGGTCTTCATACTCATCTTACAATGTCCTGTATGAACTCTCTCACTAACACCCCAGTCTATTATTTGTTTACTTTATTACTTATAAATCTATAAATGATTATTCGTCATTTCGTAGGCTACTGTGGTTGGTATCTTCAGAGATTGAAGAATCCTCCACTGCGGTTTTGGTGTAATTCACTTAATGAAAAGAACCAAACTTAGACTATAACTAAAGTAGGATATTTTTCAAATAATGTCAGCCGTGAAAGCTTTATCCTTTTCACTAAACAGACCATATAAAAAGCATTAATGTCTTGGTCAATTAAAAAGTGCCAAGTGCGAGTCGAAGTCGCGCACCGAGGGTTCCGTACAAACCTGTATATATGTGATGTAACTAAAAATTTAAAGTTTTCGGTATTTTTACTTTATATGTGCTATAAAACATTGCTTCATGCCAAATTTCAAGATTCTAATTCGACTGGAAGTACCCTTTAGGTTTTGATTCCCTTGCGAGTAGTTCCGAGTTTGAAAATATGCGGCTTAAATTGCTGTTTCTTTTGATTGCGTTGACATAGAAGTTTGATTTTGTTACAGCATAAAGGTATTATAGACCTGAGTATTTGATATGAATTTCAATTTAATACCTCAACGCGTTCATGAGGAAAGGGGTAGTAACTTTAAAATTATTAAAAATATTTTTATTATATGATGTAACTAAAAATTTACGGTTTTCGCAATTTTTCCTTTATCTCTGCTATAAGACGTTGCTTCGTACCAAATTTCAAGATTATGAGTTCACGGGAAGTACCCTGCAGGTTTTGATTCGAAAATTTGCGGAAATTTGCGGCATAAACGGCTGTATCTTTTGATTGCGTTGGCTTAGAAGTTTAATTTTTTCACAGCTCCAAAGGACAATAGACCTGAGTATTTGATATAAATTTTAGCTTGATACCTCCACGCGTTCCTGAGAAAAAGGGTCTTGACAGACGGACGGACAACGAAGTGATCCTATAAGGGTTCCGGTTTTTCCTTTTGAGGTGCGGAACCCTAAAAAATGGTGCAGCAACCTCAGAAAGATACTAACCATTTAGTTTTTAAAAGATATTCAGTAAAAGCTTGTTTTAACAATGTTCTGTGTATTTCTCAGTAACTTATTTCTTCTTTAAATTGATCTTCTGCTCTGGTATAAGTAGCATAACCTAACATATAAAAATCTAACTTAATCTAACCAAACCTAATCCAACCAAACACCCTCTTTTATAGCATTTCCTATATATAATATACCTTGTTTTAATGCATTAATTTCCAATAAACTAATCTAAAGAAATTTTCTTTAGAAAATCTAATATTACCTTTTCTATTTACTAACAGTTAATTTCATCTTTAAATTGAGTGTGCTTTCTAGTACAGCATATTCCGTCCTAAACCTAAACACCTTAGCCAGACAATTACTATCTCTTTTCAAAGGAAGTGTTTTTAAGAAAACGTCTAATCATTCTGTTTCAACTTCTGAGTAGATAAATTGATTGTACCCTCCCGTGTAGCATAATGACGAGTCGCCTCTGATATACCTACCTATAGGTAGGTAGGTGGTACTTATGTATATTACAACAACATACAAATAGCGTATCCAGGTGAAGTGATTAATAAGTGGCGGTACACGCACGTCTCAACTCAATCATCCGGCACAACGATGGAAATTTGCATAAGAAACGATACTTTGTTGATAGTTATTACCGTTTACAAAATACTACACATTTTTCTTCGGCCCATTCGGCTCTACTTAATGACTTGCATTATGCAAAAGATGACTGTAATCTTCACTAAAACGTGTTTATCTCGATCGCTGACTACGACAGTTATTTTTTCTTTAGTAACATTTGTCTTATACAAGCACCCATCACAAGCAGATCTTATCGTGCGGAAACCAATGACAAAATTTTAATTAAAAAGACTTAGGTACTTATAGGTGAATGGAAACTGATATTGATTTATTTAAAAGTGACTAAGGCTAAAAATAAAAATAGGTACAACTATCATATAATTTACGTCTATTGAGTAGGAAGAACAAACTCCGCAAAATTAAAAATAGACAAAAATCTAATAAACTAACCAATGAGAAATTAAGTGTTCTAGGCATTATTCCAAAATTACTCTTCTGTTTGGTTAAGGTCGAGTGATTAGATCAAGAAAATAGACATTTTAGTAGTAATGTAATTAAATGCCCATTTAATACTAATTAAGTGCCTCAAATAAGAAATTAAATGCTTCGAGCATTTTCTCAAATATTACTGTTCTGCTCCCTTAAGACTGGACGAAGAACATGACCGAAAAAACTGTTTAAACACATGAAAATAGTCTTTAAAAAGCACATATCATTGAGTGTCCTTATGAGAGATTAAGTGCTGCAGGCATTTTATTTTTTAAAACTATCTACAAGCTAAACAAATTGTTGTTTTTGAGAAAAAATGGACCAGTCATGTGATTCACCATAAAAGCACTTAATTAGCATTAAATTAGCATCTAATTACTTTAAAAGCCATAAATTATGTTCTTCGGACATGCTGTGTTCACTTAATATTGAGCAAATAAAAGTAATTTTTCAAGAAATTACCATTTGTGCCCTTAATTAGCTCGAAATAAGCAGTCAATTACTGTGTGACCCTATTGTTTAAAAAATTGTTTAGGCTGTGTTTTCCTTATTCGATTTTAAGTCAACACATTTTTGAAAAAATGCATAACGCATTGAAGTTATCGTTAAAGCACTTAATCATCTTTAAATAAACACCATTTACTGTATCATTAAAAGGATTATATTAATTGTTTAAACATTTTTGGTCATGTTTTGTTCATTTAATTTTAAGCTAAAGCAATAATAGTCCGGTCAATTTAGACATTCGAAGCTACATAAATTCCCACCAAGCTGAAAATCAGTAAGATTGTTTAAAATATGATTAAAAATAAAATTTGAAAGTTCCCCATCTTTCCCCTGTATGCAAAAATTTTTATTCAAGGTTAAAGGTAAAAAAAAAATGAGTTTTTCGCGATTTTCAGCAAAACGGTAAGTTTTATCATAAAAATATTTCAGACAAAAATTGTAGATCATAAAATTATCTATAAAACGTATATCAATATTTTTTTTCCTAAGAGCCACCGTTTCTGAGATATCAGGTAAAATGAAACCCAGTCCCCTACTTTATACGCCAGTGTAACCTCGAGACAACATCTGTCTCCTGTTCAATTGTATGCGTGGCTAGGGTCCTATACCTGCTTTATGTCAGTGTGCCCAATAAATGAAATACTGTTGGTCTCAGGGTTGCCAGATTAGGGGATTTTCCCCAAAAAAATAGGGGATTTTTTTCCTTTAGGGTATTTTTTGGGGATATATTTTTCAGGGGAATTCTTCTGGGGAAAGATTTTCCTCTAAATCTTTTTTTATTTGCACTGAATATTTTCTAGTTCTTGGGGATTTATTTGTTACATAGCTTATTTTGGGGTATTTTAGAGATACGTATATATTTTATAGATAATTTTATGATGAAACTTACCGTTTTGCTGAAAATCGCGAAAAACTCATTTTTTTGACCTTTAACGTTGAAAAAAAATTTCCATACAGGGGAAAGATGGGGAACTTTCAAAATTTATTTTTAATCATGTTTTAAACAACTTCCCTGATTTTCAGCTTGGTGGGAATTTATGTAGCTTTATTCTTATTTTTTGGTCTAATTTGACCGGACTATAATCATTTCTAAAAAGAATCCAGTAACACTTAATTTCTCATTAGAATAGGTAATTAGTTTTTAATAAAAATTCAATTACCACGTGACCACCATTGTTTAAATTAATAATTTTTCTGGTCATGTTTTCTCACTCAGTCTTAAGCTAACACAACAGTGATTTTTGAAAAAATGCTCGAAACATTTAATTTATTTTTAAGGCACTTAGTTACTTTTAATGCTCTTACTCTACTTACTGTACCATATATTCAAAAGGATTGTACTTATTGTTTTAACGTCTCCTTTGTTATTTTTGTTCATTTAATTTTAAACTAGAACAACAATTATTTTTATAAAAATCCCGGTTGAACTTAATTTCTTATTATTAGGGTACCTACCTATTTAATTAACATCAAATAGGCAGATATTTACTGTGCAACTAAATAGTCTATTTTCATTGTTTAAGTTTCTTTTTTAGTTGTGCTTTGTCCATTTCATCTTCAGCTAGTAGAACAATAATTAATTAAAAAAAACTTGGAGCACTTATTACTACTAAGGGATTAATAATTAAAGGGCAGTTTTTGATTCTGCTGACTTTGCTCTTTCTATTTAATATACGTCCTTATTTATAATTTTTGAGGGTGAAAGACCGTTTTATAGATGTTTCTATGATAACTGCAGTTGTAATTGAGAGAAACTATCCATAGACTTTGATATTTTTTAACCACTTTTGGAAAATCATATTTTTATAAGTTTACTAGCAGCAATACCCGGCGTTGCCCAGGTAAGAAAATATTACACGTTTGATGGAACATTCTAGAATATCCGCGAATTTAGAACTATCCAAAACATCCTTTAATGATTTCAAACATTCTCTAACTTTTTTTAACACTGAAACATTCTTGAATGTTTTTCAAGATTCTAGAATATTCTTGAACATTGCCAAATCATTCTGAAATGTTATAATAAAACATTCTTTTACTTTTTAGAACATAGTTGACCTCCCTGTAACATTCTAAAAAAATCTGCTTCATTCTCATCCGCACTCCGTGCTGTTTGCTGGGTGAGTAGTGACATCAAAGACGCCTGGCGGGGATGACTAATCGATTGATAATAATTGATCAGTTATCGACCACTGAGAGTTGAAGATTATTACAGTACTAATATCGCTATTAAAAAATAGGGGTTGATCGTAGGAAGGTGAAAATTAAGTGTTGTATGTATTTTTGTATGCTGTATCATAAAAAAACAAAAACAAAAAATTTTGTCTAAAAAATTTAAAAAAAATTTAGAGGTGAATGTTGGCCGATTCGCAGACCTAACCGATATGCACACAAAATTTCAGGAAAATCGGTCCAGCCATTTCGGAGGAGTTTAATTACAAACACCGTGACACGAGAATTTTATATATTAGATAATAGAAAATTGTATTTTGAAAACTAGTTTTATTGAAATATTAACTGTGATTTTGTGGTTAAAAAACAATTTATTTTTATTTTTGTAAAGATTATCGAACTTATATTTTAATTATTCTTAGATCCCGTCCGTCGCGAACTTTTGGCGACTCTCGAGTCGTTCCATCGCGAAGAAACCGAAGTGAAAAAACGCCAGAACGGCCGACGGACGGAATGGTCCGTTGGACGAATACTTGTAGATCCTGGTGCCTTGAACGATAAGACTTTTTATAAAGGCTTCTCAGGTTTTTTTACACACGTACCAAGTACGTGCAAGGACACTCCTCTGCGTACACAATGTGTGTTCAAAATAATATTGTGTGTAACGTTACCTACTGAAATCAAAGGAAACATTATTATTTTTTATTGAAATATTACCCTGAGAACACTTGACAGAGGTAGCATATACCTACTAAGTATCAACCTACGAATAGCTTTATGTAAATATTGTATCTGAAAAGAATTCGCAACTAAGTAAACTACTTCTATAATTTTTTTTGTGATAAATGAACCTGAGAACCTGGTATGTATAAAGTTAATTTTAAGATTTCGTTTGACATGTTCTTAAAAGATAGATAACCGGAAGCTCAATCAATTTTTAAAGAGATCAATTTTATGTTAGTGATTTTAGATTTTCTTTAATCGATCTTGTCATCTATAATTTTCTTTAAAATCTAGTCTTCACTATCAGAAATCTGAAAAATTGGTACTAATGGAAATTTATCTCCTGATCTCGAAAATATTTAAAGGACTCTGAAACCCTTTAGGCTATAAAAGTAAATAAACGAAAGAATAGAAATAAATTGCCAGAATTATTGAATTACTATTTTAAGGGTGAAAGGTTATTTATATTTTTTTAGTTTTTTAATAGTACTAAAAGAATAAGGAATGTCGCCTCTCTCAAAAGTTTTATTTAGAGTTATTTTAGAAAAATTAAATAAGCGTCATTGCAAACGTTTAGATGTTTTTTAATTGGAGAAATCAATCGATTTTCAGTATTTTCTGACCTCGATGGTTTTGCGAATTTTTTTTTATAAATTTCCCTCTCGACTGATTTTGTCAGAAAAATTAAGTATCTCTATTCTGTTTATATTCATGGATTAATAAAATAAACTACTTGAACTACGAATGTGAATACTTTCAACCATCAATTCTTTTACTACCAGTAAATCTATAATAATGTGATGTGATATATGCACAAATCAATAAAAGTATTGCTTGTTCTAAGACAACTTTGTGTTAGTTATTAGGTCGCCAAAACAGTTGTTCTTGGTTCAAGAAAATATTTCTAACTTAAATTTATTTAATAATAATCTTATTGAATTTTAAAATTGTACTTATATTCACGAAAGGCTTTAGGAAATGATTTTGAACTACATGAAGTTTTTATTTCTTTAAAATAAAAATTCAGACTAGGTTTCTTTATCTGTTGATTGCTGTACGTTGCTCCGAATTCCTATTGAATGAAAATGTTCGTACAATAATTTAGTAAATCGAGCAAGTTCAAACGAGGCTTGATGGAGCAAGAAAGAAGATGCGACTAGAAAAATTTCCGAAACATAATTTACATATCGTCGTCCTTTGAAGCATTTCGAAATGCTAATTCGGCACATTTTCTCGACTTGTGCAAAAGCCCCGAACCCTTCGAAGAGACGCGGAGATTAAAAAGGGCTCGGGAGCCTTTTTCTTAAATCAACATCAGAGGTAGAAATATCTACCTACATATATACATATATATATAGCTAGGTGGGTATACACTTAGCTATCTGTAATGAAGTTGACATTTTAAAATTCAAATAACATTGGCGTTTGACTGGATGACTGACTGACTGACTGGTGAGACTTGAGTCGCTTGTTACGGAGAAATGCGACTCCAAGTTGTCAGTTAATAAGAGGATAGATGCGAAGAGACCTCGTGGGAAGGAAGAAGAAAAGAGGATGAAAACAAAAAGAAAAAGAAAAAAGGCGGGACACGGTCGACGATGTGGAGGACAACTCTCCACTCGATGGGCGCCATATTGAGGGTGCGCCAGACCTTGTCGACGATAACCACACACGTGCACCAAGACAAAGGGAACTTCAACAAGACGTGGTGAACACGACGGAAGACGTGTTTGATAGAAAACGAACTGGCGACGCGTAGGTCGTGGAATGTCCACGTAGTTACAATAAAAAGGTTGCCGTTCTCAAACGAGAATAATGACTTATTTACATTTGCAACACAATTAGAAAGTTTATCTCACATCACCACCACTATCTGCTTTTTCAGGAAGATTTCTGAGTTATATCACATCAGAACAGATAATTTGGTGTTTTCTTGGACACTCTCCTTCTTCATATGAAAGATCACAACACAGTATCCTTGCGAAACTTGGTGTTTTATATAATTTATTTGAATTTTAATCTCTTATGTGCACGTAGCTACTGATCGCTTTGCCACAAAAGGATGAGGGTTTTCCTGTAGCACTACGTAACCTGAAAATCTAGAGGAATAGGTGAAATTTGAACAAACTGTATCAGAGATTCCTTTCCTTATATACACTTTTTTATTCAAAAATAATGGTTACCCTATACATATTACATTGAGAAAAAATACAATTTTGGAAGTATTATAGAAAGTTGTAACACTTACGAGAATATTTTGGGAAATTCTGTCGAAAGTTCCATAACTGTCTAGAACATTTTCCCATTTTCATGCACATTTTATCAACATCTCGCTACTCATCAGTCAGTGAAATTGTTCTAAAATATCTTGGGGACATCTCATGAGAAACCAATGTGTAAAGGAAAAATTTTCACTACTCACAAATATTGCTACCAATATTTTTTTTTATCTCAAAAGCTCAAATCTTATAGAGTAAATGGTGATGCTTTGGAATGGCTTAGGTCGTATCTCTCCAATAGAAAATTCGCAATGAGATATAATGATTGTACTTCGAATTATCTAGATGTGGTTAGTGGAGTTCCCCAAGGCTCCTATTGCGGTTATCTTCTTTTTATAATTTTTGTAAATGATCTATTTGATGTAATTAAATTCGCAGAACCAAAAATGTACGTCGATGATTTCAAGCTTTCTTTAAAAATAAGATCTCATGCCGATGGTGAAAGATTACAGCGAGACTTAGACTCTGCTGTTTTGTGGTTTAATGAAAATGATCTTACAATAAATATCAATAAGTGATACGTTATAACTTTCAGTAAGAATTCCAATAATTGTGATCGTGCTTATAGCATTTTTGATAATCCTGCCAACCGAGCGAATTTAGTTAAGGATCTTGGTGTTATAGTTGATGCTTAACTAAAGTTCGATAGCCATATTGATACAATGTGTAATAAAGCATCTAAGCTACTAAGTTTTGTTCTGAGAAGTACCAGAAAATTTCGTTCGCCATTTACTGCGTGCCTCTTGTATAATTCCTATGTTAATCAATATTAACTTACGCATCATACATTTGGTTCCCTAAAACAAACATTATGTTGAAAGCAATAGAAAATATTCAACATGTCATGTCTGCCAGAATGGGTAAACCAATGCACTTTACTAATCATAATTATGAATCTATAATGAACGATTTGAAATTACCATCCTTCAAAACAACTTTTGTTTACAACAATTTAATGTTCCTCTATAAATTACACAATAATAAACTTACGGATTCTGATCTGAAGAATAAATTTACTGTAAAGTATCCAACGAGGGACCTGCGAGATAACAAGTCTAAATTCATCATTTCAACAAATTCTTATAGCTTATCTCACCGATCGATTGTTGCTAGGTTGAGCGCGGAATTCAACAAACTAAATGTTGACGTGGATGAGTGGATACATAATTGCCCTATTTATAAATTTAAGAAATTGCTGCGTGAGAATCCCCTGGACACCTTCTAGTAATGTTTTTTTTTTTTTTTTTTAATGGAAATTCACTAAGTATTTACTACATTGGCTATCAGCTGGTATTAAATTAGTTAAGTTGTTAATTTATTTGAACAGTTTTTATGATCGCAGTTTGTCCTTTATTTTCTGCACATATTTATCTTAATAATATATTTAATTTTTTAGACCTACAGCGCCTCTAACGATATTCGTCTCAATTTTGTAATACTCGAATATAAATTTTATACTTTGTATGTTTATATAATTTTGTAAATGAGGCTCAAAGCCTGTAACCTTCCTTAAATAAATAAATAAATAATCTCTTATTATCACTGTTGGACTGAGGTGTATCGACAAACATAACTGAAAGTCTTCTACTTGTGGTTGTGGTGATGATAATGTTGTGATTTTAAAACAAATTTGGACTCAAACTCAAAGCTGTTAAAGAGTTACAAATTTGTGATTACTCAAAACCAACTTAAATATATAATAACTAGTAGAATTTGTAACCAACAAGATGAAAAATAAAAAAGAAATTTTCATCAACTTTATGGCTAATTGTAGACAATTGTTTGTGATTTACTTAAATGTTATGGAATTATGCATCTAATCCTTTTAGAAATGTTTCACTAAATAGGTACTTTACACTACAAAGGATAACGAGTAAGGCTTGGTTCAAGAACTTGTACTGTAAATCACAGTGAAAGAACAGATTTCAATTCAATTTTTAGTGATTACATTACAATGAAAGTTCTTCGAAATTTCCTATGGAACAAAGAAGGAGATCTTGTTTTTTCTAACTTTATCTCTAAACAGTAAAATTCTTTCAGAATGATTTTTAGAGTTAATGTATTTTCAAAAGATATTATATCAGACCATTAAGATAATTTAAAATGTACATGAGAATGTTAAAAAAGATCATACGCATTTGGCAATTAGTATCCGTTCCACAATCGAGAAAAAAAATACTATAGGTACTTTTACTAATTGAAAAATAAAAAAATAATGAAAAAATCAAAACTATATAGTTAGAGGTGGAAAACTGGTACATCAGAGTAAAATGGACGTTTCAACTGTGGTTTTCCGAAAAATCAGTTTACTAACCTTAACCTGCCTTTATTTATTTATCTTTTTTATTGAAGGGAAGAAATGAAATATATTATAACGAATTAATGCCTAAAGCAATCAGCAAAGACCGGCTAGATATATCTGTGGGAAATCCCTAAACACCTTTAAGACTGATTTATTTATTAGGAACGTGCTGCCAACTCAATTATCTTGGGATTAATCTCAACAGGTGTTCTGTATTATTTTACATTAATGATAGAAAGTGGAAGTGATTTTGTGAAAGGCCAACCTGGTTGGTATATATGAAGAGAACTAAATCTACTTTAGTTAAAGAAAGACCGACGGAAGAAAGAATTTACAATTACAACAACAATCCACTAAATAATCCTAATATCATTTTATTAAACCAATTAGAATAACAAATTTAGTCTAGATTATTAAATGACACTAGCTGGAAAAGTCTATTCATTTCTATAGGTAGGTAATAAATCTAAGTTTTTAAATTTTACTCTTAATCACCACGATTTTTAAAGAAACCGAAAGTATTTGTGATTTTTGCTTTAGAAAGTCGAGAAAACCGTTTTTTAAAATTAATTTAATTTAAATTTAATTTAGGTAGTTTTTGGTACTGAGTAACTTTTAAATTTAAGTTTGATCAATATTTAGAGGTAGAAAAATTTATTAATTGTTCATTAATAGTATGATAAAATAATGTCTGTTAAATTCAGAAGATAGATGATGATGATACAGTACAGAATGACATGACGTACTTCAAGCATTTCCGGAAGTGTTCGATGTCATTACACCGCCGCTTTCAAAACATCCCCACCAGTTCATGTGACGAGCGTAAAACAAATGCATCACGTGTACGCATCTTCTTTCACCCAATCACGAACCACCTTCCGTTACCCGTAACTGGTGCTTACGTGGTTACCACGTGTAAAAAGAACTTAACCTCACTATCTTTTCACCAAATGTAACAGGACGCAGGACGTGGAACAGGAGCACTATCACCTTCCAACAAAAATATTATTGTCATTGAATAAGAAATCCACGACTGCTTTAGTTAGATGTTACATGTTCACTTAATCTATTATTATCGTTGGGGTTGAAATTGAGTCACAACGAAAAAATGTTTTTTTTTTAATTGAATTTTCAATAAATCGATTTGATAATGGGTAGATGGATTGCTTTATTAATAAGTTTCACTTATGGTAACAAACGATGGTTTTATAATTGGTTTTGAGAACGTGGAGGTGACCTGGTGGTGAGTTTCGCGCGCGAACCGCTGAAGAGGACGCTTGGACGAGGCGTCGAAGGAAGTCTACGCCCGGCGTCAGAGTGTGCCATCACCAACGCCCTTTCCAATTTTATACTACTACGGTGCTGAGTTCCAAAGAGGGGGCAAAACACTTTTTATTCCATCCAGACTCAGTCGCTCATCTGCAAGTCGGATAACATACCTAATTATCAAGTTAATATGGCCATTCTGTATGGCCGTTGGAAAGAGGTTTAAATTTGGTTTCCGAGAGGCGACAGAGATAGAACGTTGGCGTGCGTGTCTGGCGCGACAGAGATGGCCAACACATTGATATTATAAGTAAGTTCAATAGCTGTATTCATTTGTAAACTAAGGCCGGTATATATTCAGAGGGAGGGCAGAACTCATGTATGTTTCATACAATTTAAAGTACCGCCGTTATATTCAGCGCCGCGACGTAGTATACGCTTGCCGTCGTCGTCGTCACAGAGGTGGCTCCGTGTGAATCCCCGCGAAATCTGCACCCGTGCCGCATCATAAGTAAATAGCTGCCGACGATGACCACGAATAGATGTTTATATTCAACAGAAAGACTAGTCATTCACGACTACACCACGATATATCCGATATTATCTCGGGCGAAATTTTTGATACCACTTTCAAGTCCACCTCCGACTTTTGGACACGCCTCCCTTCTGACCCAAAATCATATCGATAATTGTTATGGTAAACTCCACCCAAAAAATATACGTTCCCATCGTTAGACCACCACAACTTCTTGAAACTGCAGCTATTCACTACTCATTGATTATATCTATTAGTTGTATTGTGGATTATGGGTAAAATTCAAAGGAAAGTTAATTCTATTTGTATGGGACGCACCCCCTACATGAACAAAATATCAAATTTTACAGATTCTAAGTTATCGCTAGCAGTGGCTGAGTATCCATGTATCGAGCAAGTAACCTCGCACGAAATTACTGATTACTTTAGTGATATAGTAGTTCGTCCATTGGTTTTCGATTTTTAATGATAAGTCCCATGCTTTTCTGTGGTACTGGTTGTGATGTTGAAATAAGGTTTAGGTTTTTATTAACGAGATGGTGGTGGAGTTGACTTCGTGCTGAAAATAGGGATTTTAAACCGAACGTATATATACCTTATGATGGAAAAGTTTTTATTAGGGTCGACAGGGCCGAGAGACCCCGGCTGGGCCGTCTCTGTAAATCTCTGAATATGCAACGGCGGACGGGGCTAAGAATCGGGGTGGAATGCATTATTCAAGATGTAAATTCGAAATAAATTAAGTATTAAAATTATGGTAAGAAAAAGAGGCTTATTGATTATGTATACAGCACGGAAAAATTAAACCGCTAATGAAGAAACACATTTCTGTGGAGGGGATGTGTATGCGTCCTAGGAAGAAGGCACCTTAACCCTCTCAAACGAAAAGGGCGCAGGTGTGCCGAAACGAGATCCCACAGCGCCAAGCTAAAACTTCGTTTTTACTTTTTTTAATTTACATTCTTAATCCGCTTGTGATGACAACAGAACAGATTTTTCAGTATCCAACGAATCTTAAGCCACAAGTAATAAGGTCACTTTAAAATTATTTGCAGCAGTTACGGGATAATAACAAAATAATTACCACCAGTTAATGTTTGCATAAATTTTGCAATTTATCTTACGTATTGGTAAACTGGAGTTTCAGTAGTCCTTTAATTTCTACTGCGTTGTTATGGCAAGTAGATGATCATTGAGAGGAGATGGATAGTGAAAATCTTTTCTTAAAACACATTAGGTTCTTATGAAAAATCCAAATTTCAAGACGGTTTAGAACAGACTTACTGAATAACGAACTGGAGTGTTACAAAGTTTTTGAAAAACATTACAACTTTTCTAGGATTTCCTAAAATATTCTTGATTTTCCAAAATTTTGCTATAAATTATGGAATGTTTCAGAATGTTCCAAATATTCCCATGTTCTAACAATTCATGTCAAATTTCCTGGATAAATCATTTGACTATGAATCAATTGAAAATTGAATATTAAACTTTAAAAACAGTAATAATATCAATTTACATAAATTTCGGTGATATAAAATTGACGCATTATCTGTGTTCCTTTGACGATGATGTCTTTAGAACGACACATAGCGGCTCTCTATGCTGATGAGACAACCACCTATAGAGCATGCGCTGTACGTACGACGCTATTAGTCATTACAAAAACTTACGGTTAGTCACGTATATCCAGAATTAAACCACTTAATATCTGTATAAATATATTCTACTTTTAATTTCACGTGCTTTAATGGTGATGATTAATTCTTTAATGAAAATAAACAGAACAATGACCGTACTATTGTTAAAATTATAGTAAAGTTTCCGTTTATCTGTTAAGCTTCGCCCTGTATCCTTTGATCTTTCCAGTGCAAAAAGGCCTGTAATAATGTTGAAAGAGAAAAAAGGCCAGCTGAAAGCACAGAACATTTTCGTTGGTGTTCTTTTTCGTTACGGTATAACGGTTATCTTGTAATCGCAAGGTGAAAAACACAGTTGTTTCCGGTTTAGACGCGAACGCCGAAGGAAGATCTTATCTGACGTTAAAGGCGATTGATATCTGAAAGGCATTCTTCAAAGCATAAAGCCGTGGTAAAGGTAATTAATATCAACGCTGGACACTGTTATTTAAGGCATAAAAAGGATAATTATTGCCTTACACCGCTGTTAAAACAAAAGTTTCGTTCGGTTTGAAAAATACTGGCACTGGAATTTATTTTCACTATCGCTTCATGTACACGACTTAGTGTGGAAATGATAAATTGGAAAGTCACACACGAAGCAATTGTAGCACATTGTTATAAGACAGCTGGAGTTGTCTGAAAACAGCATGCAGATGTACAGAGTGAATAAAAAAGAAGGGATCTTTCCAAGAAGTTTTTACAAGCCAAGAAAACTTCAATATTGTATGCAAATTCGGAAAATTGGTACCATAACATTAATTATACCGCTATTTACGAAAATTGAAATTTGTTTAAATTCTGAATTCACTTTCAAAAATAATGTTTTAGTGTGAGCGGTCGCCGCCGTTGGTTAATAAAAAAATATAAATGGAAACAGTTATGTTATGGTACAGTTAGTTACCAAATTTTATGTAAAACATTTTCTACCATAACTGGATGGTAGGTATATAGGTTCGTTATAAAACGACATTTTACATCGTTTATAAAAGCTGCCTCGGTCCTTATGTGGAACTACATATTCGACGGCGATATTTGCTGTTGATGTGCTGAATTCATGCATGTGAATGTGAAGTTTGTTTGAAGAAAACTTGGGAGCTTATTTCTTGTATTTTTACAACGTGTGTGTGGGTACCATTGACTGCTTCATTCTTCAGCCGCCAATCGTGTTACTCGACGTATTTTTCGTATCGTATAGTATCGTATTGTATCGTATCGTATTGTAAACACATGGAAATTATTCCGACTAGTGGCGGTAAAATTTCATCATTTTTTCAGCAATAGGAAGTTTCTATTAATCACATAGTTGTTGATTATGAAAAGCTAGATAACGTGTTTGCCAATTTACATCTTATTAGGTACCTTTCAAAAATTATATCCAGAAATGTGGATCAGATCTTGTTATTTCTGGAGAAATTGTCGACGATGAGTTAGTTCTAATTTTGCCTCGGAAGTGTTTCTGCTCGTCTACGATTCAGGAAATTAAATAAAAAATCAAAGATAAATTAAAACCTGGCTCAGAATTAACCCAGCAGCCAGCACACCAATATTTTAATTTTGATATTATAGGTTTTCTCGAAGTTTCAATGTTATATTACAGCAACGATAATTCATTTAAATTGAACTTGGAGAAGAAAATTTGAATCTGATGGTACCTACACTTGATCTAAAAAAAATTATTTTTACTTTTATTTTATTTTAATTAAACGAGCTTAGTAACTCTTTACAACAATTCATTTACAAAAGTAGTAACGGTAAACTTAAAATCTAAATTGAATAATAATAATAACAATAATAAATTGATAATACATCAGTATAAAATTTCAGAAATTGCTCTCTTAAATTCGCCTATATTCACTAAAGATCCCACCTCATTATCCAACGTATTCCACGCTCTCCTGAGTCTTGGAATTGAAGAGTAGAATAGATAGTTTCTCTGATGTACAGATTTAGAAATAACTCTAGGATTCCTAAGAGAATAATCAATATCTCTTTCGGCAAACAATGTACTTAGAGAATCAAGATTAAACAAATTGTAGGTATATAATATTTAGAAAACAAAGAAGCCAAGAGTTAATTAGTACATAAAAGTAAACAACTGAAAGGAATGCAATGAAGTTGGAAAACTAAAACCATCAAAGAAATTTATCGTAAAAAGTAGCGTTGGTCTTGTAATTTAGTCCTGCTCCGTCTTGGTCTACAGTTGTTCTTGTGTAGAATTAGAATCTGGTATTAGGTAGGAAGAAATTGACCCAGTACTTCAATATTTTGGTTTTAAAGTTCCATGTTCAAGACATTCTAGACAGCACTAACAATTCATTTAAACTGAACTTGAAGAAGAAAATTTGAACTTAATAGTACTCGGATTTGATCCAAATTCAGCCACAAACCAAGAAATATTTAGAAAACAAGGAAGAAGAAAGGGAGTTAATAGATTAAAGTCAAAATCAAAATTGGTTTTAGAAAGAGGAACATTTATGCATCAACATCAAATTGCAGAGAACAATAGTTATAATAAAACAATTGTTATACAATTACTTAATAAAAAACTTCGCAGAAAAACCATAAATTTAATATATCCTGTCATAAAAACAAAAACAAACTTTAATATGTACCTTCACATATTTAGGAAATAGTACCTTAAAAATTAGTAAACATTTCAACAATAATTGTATTTCATTCAAAATTATTCATTAATTAGAAATGATAAAGATAAGTTAGATAATAAACTTAAATCAGGAGTGTATAAATTAGAATGTAGCAATTGTAATTCTGTATATATAGGGCAGATTGGTCGAACATTTATAGAAAGGGTTAAAGAACACAAAAAAATGTTTTGAATTAAAAAAAGGTACTTTGGCATATGCCGAACACTTAATTAATAATAATCATAGTTTTAATGAAAAATTCAAAAATTTATACATAGCAAGTAAGAGTCAAAAATTAAACCTATTAGAGAGTTTAGAAATTAATAACCACAACAAACTAGGTAATTTATTAAACAACCAACTCGATGTAAATAAATCACCTTTGCTAAATTTACAGTTAAACCCCACCCCATGATTTTGTATCTAGTTTTTCCTATCCTGTCTCGGTTTTGCACAATTAGTAAAACCAAGATGAAGATCAAAACATAACTAAGTTTTCAAGATCAAGACAATTACTAAATGGATAAATCCAAAATCAAAAATAAAACATAAGTAGAATTTTTTTTATCTAAATTCTAATAGAAAAAAAAAAACAACGGCCTATTTACTTTCACTTCCGGCACCGTTTTTGATAATCTTGAAATCTTGAATGAACAATTTTACCAGTACTACTACATATTTTGTATTGACAATATTATTTAAGTATTTTTTATTTAAATATTTAAAGAAGAACATATTTGTTATTTATTATCCAAAATAAAATAAAAAAATGCAGTTTTCCTTATATCCTTATACTATAGTCATATTAGAAGAGAATTTTTATGAAACTTTTAAGGAATTTATAATTGATTTAAGTAAAATTTACAAAATAAACAACACTTAGCAAATAATAACTAATTACAAAATTATAAAGCTACTTGCCTTATTAATAACTATTTTGGGCGTTGGTAATTGCTGGGATTCGCCCGCTACACCACCCTAACCCTTCTGACTCGTTTGATTATTGACATACTATTACAATACTATTAACTGACTCTTAACTCTCAAAACGGATTACTTGATACTGACCCACATATGGTAGTGCTCTTTTAGTTACCCCCAAATGGAACTTTAGAAGTTGGTCACGGCCCACATCGCCGTGCAATACCATGTCGAAGTTCAGTGTGGTGGTTTCCTAGTTTCGAAAATGCAACACGTTGCATTTTGAAATTGGAACGAATGCAATTAATGAAATTTAAAAACAATTAATGTATAATATAATTTTGGAAAATATGGTCACTATGTGACATTATAACAAATCTCTTAATTGTACATAATTACAATATTACCAACTTGTCGATTTTATGCATTGAAAGGGATCGTTCATAAATTTTCTTCACATACGAATAAGTATACGTAACTTATACGTACTTCGGTTCCCTTTTTAGGGTTCCGCACCTCAAAAGGAAAAAGCGGAGCCCTTATAGGATCACTTCGTTGTCCGTCCGTCCGTCCATCTGTCAAGACCCTTTTTCTCAGGAACGCGTTGAGGTATCAAGCTAAAATTTATATCAAATACTCAGGTCTATTGTCTTTTGCAGCTGTGAAAAAATCAAACTTCTAAGCCAACGCAATCAAAAGATACAGCCGTTTATGCCGCAAATTTCTTCAAATTTTCTAATCAAAACCTACAGGGTACTTCCCGTGAACTCAGAATCTTGAAATTTGGTACGAAGCAACGTCTTATAGCACAGATAAAGGAAAAATTCCGAAAACCGTAAATTTTTAATTACATCATAATAAAAATATTTTTAATAATTTTAAAGTTACTACCCCTTTCCTCATGAACGCGTAGAGGTATTAAATTGAAATTTATGTCAAATACTCAGGTCTATAATACCTTTAAACTGTAACAAAATCTAACTTCTATGTCAACGCAATCAAAAGAAACAGCAATTTAAGCCGCATATTTTCAAACTCGCAACTACTCGCAAGGGAATCAAAACCTAAAGGGTACTTCCAGTCGATTTAGAATCTTGAAATTTGGCATGAAGCAATGTTTTATAGCACATATAAAGGAAAAATTCCGAAAACCTTAAATTTTTAGTTACATCACATATACCTATACAAGTTTGTACGGAACCCTCGGTGCGCGAGTTCGACTCGCACTTGGCGGGTATTTTTTTTACTTTATTCTGTTTTTAAATTAAATGCATTCGTTGGTAATTGGTTACCGTAATAAAGTTTTTTATCAGACTTTAATGAAAAATTACAAAATAACTAAGCACCTCAAAAATTAAATGCCAGTTGCACCTCTGGAAATTTAGAACAAAATAGCAAACGAATCGAAGCAAGTTACTTTGATTCGTTCGTTATTCGTTGATAACTGGGGAAGACTCCAAAGTTGTTGATTGATTGAATCTTAAATTTTATAAATTATACATGAATGTTCTTATACAAAATGTTATGCGTTGTGGAAATGTTAGAATCTAAGATTATTTATTACCAGTGTCCAATCTAACTTACTTTGTGAAGCTGTTGCATTACAAAGGCAAAATATTTGTTAAATATCCCTAATAATATATTTGTGAAACTTCAAGTCAAGTTATCTAATCATATCTCTTAATGATGTTTCAAAAAATTCTAGTGAGTCATCTATTTGAAGCATTTTATGAAAAGATTTTCCTGGTTTGCTTTAATGCAATAGCTGGATAATTTTTCACACAGGGAAAATAAATGCGAACGCGGTTATCATTTTGACAGTACAATGTAATAAGAAATAGTAAAAAGATGAAGTTGCGTTTGCAATAGAAACGAAAGCTCCGGTGGGAAATGCTTTTTTGAGCTTTATCGTTTCTTTTCTCTGCAGGTGACGGACTCCTGCATCACATATACGAGAGAACCATACACATACACGTTTCTATACACATGTCACTTCCCGTTACTCTGCTTGTGTGCGTTTTGTATATGCACCCTGGAGAAAGAGCCGCTAAAGCCAGGATAACATTTGAAATTCTACTTTCCAAATCCCCATTTCTAGGGAAGTAAGTTTTTTTTTGGGTAAATTGAATATATTTTCGCTTAATCTGCTTCTGACGGAGAACTTCCACCTTATATATGCGTAATACCTAACATACGTGGTATTATTTTGTATTGTCCCAAATCCCCAGTTTTCTGATTGATATATTTTGAATTTATTAAGTAACTGTACATATTTACATACATACAAACCAAATAGAATTTAAAAACAAAAAAAATTGCATTTCTTGAGAAAACAACATAGTAATGTATATTTTTTTTTTCACACCATCAGACAGTAGAGATTTCAACGAAGAAAAAGCCCACCAACGTTTTTAAAAAAGCAGATATTTTGACGTAAGAATTTTCCATTGAAAATTAGAGTATTTTTTCGATATTAAGTAAAAATAAAGTGAAAAAATAAATATTTCAAATCAAAATAAATTCCAGCGTATTTGGGATATTAATAGGTAAGTTTTCTTCAAATTTCGTGAAATAAAATTTTTTTTTGTAAAAGAAATAAAAATCCAAAAACTTGGTTATTTGAATTTTTCACATAAATTTTGAGATTATGTGAAACAAGTGTAAATATAAAAGTTGTAGATCTTTTTATTACCTACATTTTTGCTGGTCTATTAGTAAATATGGCTTCTTAAAGTAAAATAAGGTAGAAAGACGTAAGGAATATTTTGATATTTATTTTTTGAATCAGTTATAATTCTTAATGTTAATGGTCCCTAATGTATATATGATTAAGAAAACAGGTAGTCTGAATATTTTTAGGTAAATATTCTTCTAATTATTATTGACAAAACAGCCGACGTTTCGCTCACTGAATTTTAAAATTCCTCAAGGTCTAAATATACCATAATTAGAACATTGAAGAGCCTTCTTCTTTAATTAATAAAAAAACTAAATATACAATAATTAATTTTTTTTTTTTAATTAATAAAAAACTGTCTTAATACAAATTACAATAAATTATTAACAGAAGTTTAAATAAGAAAACTAGTATAAATATAAATTAGGAATTACTCACCTACATTTGTCAAATCAACTAAAATGAATTTCTAATCTTACAGCTCAATTTGTATTAAAATAAATTTTATTAATTAAAAAAAAAGCATTTGTAACATTTTAACTATTGTATATTTAGACCTTGATGAAGCACAAAATCCGGTTAGCGAAACGTCAGTTATTTTGTCAATAAATACAGGAATATTTACTTGAAAAAATTCAGACTACTTTTTGCAGGTTATGTATTAAAAAATTCTTATGAAATTAAAAAATAAACTAATGAAATTAAGTTATTTAAAGGGGTGTCTTGTTAGTGTAAAGAAATAAAAAGTTTTCGTTCCATTAAATTACTAGATTTCAATATTTTATCTTTAAATTTCTGGAGAGTTTCTCAAAACAGGAGCTGCTTAACTATAATTTTAAAAACACAAAATAATTAAACACTTGGAGGAGTTTCATTAATATTCTATAATGTTAAACTTAAATACTATACAAATCATAATTTATAGCCTATTTAAAATAAGTGGGGAGTAAAATGTTTTTAATTCTAGCTGATGGTTGTTCATTAGATTGCTCGAACTGTACAGAGCTTTATTAATTTCAAGTGATTCTAATAATGATAATCTTCTACCTTTATTAACACAAGTATGTAGCACATTTCTATTTTTTAAATCTAAAGTGTGTTCTAAGGTGATACAATGATCTGTACAGTTAAGTTTAATGTTCATAAATTCTAATGTCTATTGATTTACCTGTTTGACCCACATATACATTACAATTTTTTTCTGAATAGGCTATAAATTATGATCTGTATAGTATTTAAGTTAGTAATAAGATGATACGATAATGATCACGCAAATCGAAACAATATCGTCGAGAACAATAAAGAATATTTGTGAAACTCTTCCAAGTGTATATGCACTCTCGAAAGTTGAAATATTATAAGTTTTAATAAATGGATATTAGAACCGATTGTCGACTAATGACGTATTGGCAGCTGCGTGATTACAATTGCTCACTTGAACTCATTTTAGGCAGCGGTCAAGCTCGAAAAACCATTCTTGAATACATTGGATAGGTATTAAGATTAAAGTTGAGACCAAAACGAATTCTATTTCCATTGCAAAATCAGGACCAAGTTCAAAATAATGATATATGTATAAAATATGCCCATGATGATTCAATTCTTTTTATTGGTTTGTTCTTCTATGATAATTACTAAATAATTATGACCATTAATCACGAATAGACTGGGAGGACTTTAAATGAAAATATTATTTTAAGTATCTAAGGGTGCTCGCTGGTTTTGCTTTGGAAATATTTCAAAAGCATTACACTTCTTTTAATGAAAGTGTTGTTTATTCTGTTTAGGGTGGTTGTATAGGACATGGTGGTGGCAGGGGTTGTTTACTGGAAAATAGTAGCAATTTCGTTGGAGGTTGCTTTTTGTTAAGTTTTTGACGGTTCTTTAGGCGAACGAGCAGCAGTATTTTCGACTTGGAAAGGCGGAAAACTGTCATAAATTTATTTAAGCACGACACTGCTGTCGGACCGTTACATTCCATATTTTATCCGAAATATTTCAATTACTCGAGGAGGTCTGCGGCTAGAAGAATCTATATATTTTCATCTCTGACCGTTCATTTTTGTCGGGGATCATAAAAAGACACACACACATATATATATATATGAAATATTTCTGTTGCCAATTCGGCCATCTCCATCGCGGTGCTCACTCAATATATCCTTATTTCGGGCGATTTTATGTGTTTATTATACCGCAGCCAGGTTCATAATGGCAACTTGGATTTACCAGACTGTAAACTTCGTGAAACTTTCCGTATGACACAAAGGGCCCTTTGTCGTAAAGCTACTTTTTATTTAATTATCTTGTGACGCTCTGATGTCCATGCCGTTTACATCGTATACACATCCAACATCAAAATGGTAATCGTCGTCGCTCTTTTACTTCTCCAAAACGTACGCTAACTTTTACGCTTTTTAATTTCGAAAAATGAACTTTCTCGACTTATATTAAAATTTTTACAAAACCCGATGCACTTCCCTTGAGAAAAATTTTCCGGAAAACAGATATAGTAAAACTGAATTAAATAAAGTTAAGGCGACATTGTTTTGTAAACATTGCTTATTTTCTTTCTAGTTTAATTTCATTCCAATGTAGATAAATAATAATAATTAAATATATGTATAACTAAGTTTCGAATGACCTATGGGGTACCAAATATTGATTGGTAGGGCATTTGAACTCTTATGTGATCTTGGAAGACCCACAGGAGCTTCCTTTTCCCCTATTAGCCTGGTAAACACTCACAATTACAGTTAAGGACGCCCAAACGGGAGATCCATCACTTATGTGGGCTGAAACTGGGGAGAGTCGTGCAAAATCTCATTTAGAGAGAGGAAGGTCGGTGAAATTTCACGCGAACTTGTAATATCGCTGGCTCTTTTAATTAAGAACTTATGGTGGATGGACCCACCACATATTAACGAATTTCATTAAGAAGGAGGACGGAGTGTAAATTAAAAAGAAAACACCTCATGTAAATAATGGATGTCCCCAAAAACTGCTAGATAAGTTGCAATGTTTTGACTTTGCTATCTGTTATAAGTTTTATTTTGATAATTTGGTTTTCTGGAATTTTCTGAGCCCCCCCATATTAAAACAAATTCTCTGCTTTTTTCAAAAATAACGTGATAAATGCTTTAATTTCAATAATAATAGAACAAAAATACGAATTATTTTCAACGTGAGAATTTATTGGGGTTTCAGTATAACAATTTTAGCATTTAAACAAAACATTAAATATTTCTTCGACTTCCACCCAAGAAAGGCAGGTACCTATTTACCCGAGAATCGTTTTAGAGTAAAACAACTTTCCCTAGATGGAGAACGTGTCGTTTTTTTCTTTTTTTTACTTCGATGCCGATGATTTCTCGTTCATTTCATGAAAGTTTCTCCCTCGTGTGTGGCGAAGTTCTTTTTTAAAAGTCCATTTTTCACCTCAATAAGTAGACATAAGTAAACAGAGGAAACATCAAAGCACATCGCCTTCCAATTTATTTTAACAAGGCAGAACCGATAGATTGTGGGTAGGTGAGGGTGGTGGAGATGGTGGTTGTGGCATGACGTGGAGATAAGACGTCGGAGAAAAGGAAGAAGAAGTAGTGGAAGAAGAAGAATAAGACTATGGCTAACAAGGCGCTTCTGCTTTTGTATCAAAGCGAAGGCCTCATTGCTGAAGTCATCAGTATCCATAAGTTATGAGGTAAGGTCTGCAAAAGAGTGGCCAATTCAGTGAGTCGGTGGTAGAAAGAGGAGAGAGCTTTTGGCTTGAGTGGTCGCCTGTTCGTACTGTCGTTGCTTTTTATTATCTTTACTGACGTTAAATTAATGTGATGTCGGTTCGAAGTATTTTCCACCGGTTTTTGCACTGCCTTTGACGCTGATTTTATACCGGCTGTAAAATAAATACACACTTGAGAAGAGTTAATGTCGAAATGCGATGGTTCCGTGTCATTGCTGAATTTACTGCGGTCTTTTCCGACACCGTGGCTTTTAGTAGTAAAACTTCTTTACCGCTTTTATTACTATCCACTTTACTTTCCTGTTAATGATCTTAAAATTGACTTTATATGAAATATGACACTTTAGGTACATCTTTACGATAACCAACAGACGGTCCATGCAAGTTTAATATTCGGAAAATATTTCACGAAGAATATATCTTCCATTTATGTATTTTGCAGACTTTATGGCACGTATTTTTTATTTCAAATTTCTTGTTCGAAAATTAAGAGGCGTGTTACCAACAATTTAGATTAATTTTAGTACGAACCAGTTCAGATTCATATTTTCAACTTAACATTTCATTTGAATTCAGTCAAGATAATAAAATTTTGTTAAAAGGTTACTTTTTCAATTTTGTTTACTGCAACTGAAATTCGTTTGATTTAGGTACTTTCTTTTCTGTCATTTTTATTTCTTTAAATCTACAGAGTCCGTTATTTTTTATTATTAGTAGGTGCTTTTTCGCAAAAAAATATTCATCGGGGAATAAATTCGTTTCGAGAGAGGCTTTTTCTCAAACAAGATAGGTAGGTAGGTAGGTAGAGTAGGTACAAGAAAGCAGTGAAAATGTAAATCATTAAAAGAAAAGTTATCCAAAATTTGCATAATCCCGATTTTAGTACAATCCCTACTGCGTTACTTCGTGGACATATAAAGGTATTTACAAGTGAAATGAAGGCACTTACTGGATTCCTAGCAGTTCCTTACCGTTCCTACTTTGACGCTTAGCAGCTAAAAGTTAAAATTAAATTGTATACTATGAATGCACAGGAAAAAATTCGAAATGTTTTTATTTCAGAATTAGGTAAAAAAGAAAAAATAATAAACCATGAAGTATACGAACTTTCTCTATGTTCAAATCTGAGTATTAAATTAAGTACATATATTCTTCAGTAAAAAAAGTAAATTCAAAATATTTTTAGCCAAGTTTATAAAAATCAGTAGACACTAATTTGGGAACTTTACGTAGACCCAATGTAGTGTAAGAAATTGAAATGAAACGTTTCGGTAATAATTTCGTCTTGTTGATTGAAAGAAAGTGTATTTGATGTGTCTAGGGGGTCACACATTCTAAAAGAGAAGGAGTCTAAAGTTCAAAAAGTGATGTGTCCTGAAAGATTTTACGTCTTAGTGTTTATTTATGATAATGCAGGGATGTCAAGAGAAGGGTGAAAGAGTTCCTCATCCTAGTCACTTCTTTTGCGTCCTCTCTGCTTTGAAAAAAAAAAAAAGCCGTTAGAAGCAAGCAAAGAGTGTAAAAAAGCGTGAATAAGATTGATGGCGCCTCTTGTCATAAATTTGCCTAAAGAATCCCCCGGAGAGTTCTGTTTTGCTACATATTCTTCCTCCCTCTGTTTTATGTTTCTGGTTCATTGTTCGGACACATTGTTCATCTCGCCTTCAAGGAAGACGAATGTGTTTTTAGATTATGCAAAAGCTCCGAATTAATCTCGAAAATAGAATTTTCCAGCCGTATCGTCGGCATTTAAATAACGACAGGGCAGGTTGGAATTTATGTGAAACAAAACGACCACAACATGCACTTATACTTATGTACACTAGCCCCGAATAAACAATCGTATAAATCAGGCCCGTATATTTCGAATATTGTAGCTTTTATTTACAAATTTACACTTTTATTGATTCTTCTGAAGATAAAAGTTTATAATCAACCAATATTTCTTCTCTTTTCACCATTATTTTTAAATTAAAAAAGAAATAAAATATATCAGCTCCTAATACTTAAGGGTTAGGAGTCTCTTTAATCTACACTTTCGCTAAAAGCTGGAGTGTAGGGTGGAAATTCATTTCAGTAGTACATTTAAGAATATGTGACGGAAAAGAGTGGATGGTGGTGTGGGATCAAAATAAAAAAGACAAAACAAACACAAAAGAGAATAAATGAAAGAAGAATTTGGGGGCCTTTCCAGAGAAACTCGTCATCTGAGGAATTCGACCAAATTATATAAAAACAGTGAAAAATACCAAATTATATAGTGTGATGATAATTATTTGGCTAACTAAGTAGTCTGTACATTATCCTTAATTCTGTAGAATAAATGTAGGTATTTATTAAATATATTATACCTGCGTGGACTTGTTATCAATTATTTAAAAATCGTTTTAATAATGACCATTTCATATGCTTTAAGGGATCTTCTGTAAGATCATTGGTAATATTTAAGCTTTTCTAAGTACCTAATGGAGTTTAAAATGTTTCGATTTCAGAATGAAAAATGGGACAACGTCGCTGAATTTTTGTCGATTACAAAGGCTATATAAGAATGGCGAGATAAGAATGGGTAGAATGCCCCCAAACGGATTGTGCTGATTTTTTTTCTGGTGATTACTACCAACATAAGATTAAGATTTGCCAAGTTTTAGCTCTTAATATTGTACCGTTGGAAAGTGAGGATTAATTGAAAAAAATCGAAAAAAAATCATATCTCTTCAACGGTTCGATAGATTTGACTCAAATTTTAGTGTTTTGCATATTTCTATAACAAAAAGAAGAAAAAATTATTAATATGAAAAGAAAATTTTAACGCCCCTAAAAAAATTATTCCATAAAAAAAAATTTTTTTTATAAACATGGTCTTGGTACAATTACCAAAATTTTTTTAAATTTTTCTAACACTATTTTTCACATGATTTTTTCAAAATTTTTTCCGGGTGCGTCATAGTTGAAAAAAATAAAATGTCAAAAAATTATTTTTTTTTTAGGTTATGTACAGTCACGTAAATTTTTTCTAAATTATGATCCAGATGCGTCGCAGTAAAAGCAATAGAATGTCTAGAAATATATTTTTTTTGAAGTTATGTTAGTTGTACAATTATCAAAATCTTTTTCTACGTTTTTGACCCTATCCAACGCAACATATAATTTTTTCAAAATTTTTCTCTGCGTGCGTCAGTTAAAAACAACAAAATGTCTGGAAATTATTTTTTTTGAGGTAATGCTTTATGTACTATCAGATTCTGCAGATTTTTTAATCTATTTGACGTCATTTATAATTGTTTCGGGATTTTTTTTCAAGTGTAAGAGAACCTTGCGATATACTCACGCATAAATCAAGTACATTATCTTGAGATATTTCTTCTTTTTTAACTCTCTTTTAAGAATTTATTCTATTGCTTTTACTCCGACGCATCTGGAAAAAAACTTTAGAAAAAATTTTATACAACGTCAAATACAATCCAAAAAAAATTTACGTGACTGTACATAACCCAAAAAAAAAAATAATTTTTTGACATTTTATTTTTTTCAACTATGACGCACCCGGAAAAAATTTTGAAAAAATCATGTTGTGAAAAATAGTGTTAGAAAAATTTAAAAAAATTTTGGTAATTGTACCAAGACCATAAGTTTATAAAAAAAATTTTTTTTTATGGAATAATTTTTTTAGGGGCGTTAAAATTTTCTTTTCATATTAATAATTTTTTCTTCTTTTTGTTATAGAAATATGCAAAACATACTAAAATTTCAGCCAAATCGATCGAACCGTTGAAGAGATATGATTTTTTTTCGATTTTTTTCAATTAATCCTCACTTTCCAACGGTACAATATTAAGAGCTAAAACTTGGCCAATCTTAATCTTATGTTGGTAGTAATCACCAGAAAAAAAATCAGCACAATTCGTTTGGGGGCATCCTACCCATTCTTATCTCGCTATAGCCTCTGTTGTGTTCATTTAAATGGTGTTAAAACACGTCCAGTTTACTTTAATAACATACGTATCTAACTATCACAAGTAACTTTGTAAATCCCTGATAAACTTCTAATCAGTTTCCACAATTTAACAATCCTTAGGGACTTTAAATTGGATATATTTCTTAAGGTTAAGTTATTTACTACAATTAACGCTCCAATGGTGGTTGTATAAGCTGAAACGGTTTTTAGAGCTTCTAATAATAAAAAGGTGCAAAACGCCAATTTTTTTACACCAATTGCAAAAATAACTGAAATTATTTCAATTTTAACCACGTATCTAATAGATAGATAAATATTGTTGAAAATAATGTCAGCGTGGTAAAGGAAAACACAGACTTAAAAATTATTTTACCTTCCCGTTATATTATCAAACGTGGATAACAGTTAATTTTATAGTCAGTATTTAAACAATGGGTCTCACACAAAAAAGAGCACATTAATTTAGAACAGCGGCAATTTTATACCGGAAGGAAATGCAACCAAAAAGCTACAAGATTCATCTCTGATACATGCCATTAAAATAATTTAGCATGAATTATAAACGGTTGCTGAACAAGGCTTGTCAAAATGTTCTATCGTTGTTTTTGGACAAAATTACACTCACACGCTATGGCACATAACTTCCATGTTATAATTCCATTAAATACGCCCCATTCACATGCTGATAAAAGTATCTACATGCTATTATCTTTTAAAAAGGGTGACAAATTTTCAAACTTTAGACAAAATTTTTTATTATTTCGTGTCTTCCTTATTGTTATGAAACTATACGTAATAATAATTCATTAAAAATTAATTTCCCTTTATACAGGGTGTTCGTTAAGGAATCAATTGTCCAGAACATTAAATTGTATATGCAGGAAAGATATGAATAAAATGGACCTTGTTCAAGCTTTGTTGGTGTAAAATTCTCAGAAACGAGATACTTCTTAATCTATTACATGCAATTTGCAATATTTACATTTCGGTTTGCATTAATCCACAAAAGCTTTAATATACTTTATAATTAATTATACAGGATAATTTTGACTTAATAAGCAGTGTGCACATTAAAAATCTGCAGTTAGAATTTGTTTACCGTATTTTACAGATTATTTTTCATAATTTATTGTTACTGTTATTTGTTCATTGTTACTTGCTTCCTTCTTGTTAAAAAATCAGTGGAGTTGAAAAAAAAAATTAATGCCCAGTCAAAGGGTGTTATTTTTAGTATTTGCAAGTTTTTCTAAGTGAAAATAAAACGTATATAAAAGGGCGTGTTGTAGCTGTTATTATTATCATCTAATAAGAATGTTATTACTGTAAACGGTATGTAATAGGCGAATAATAAATAACAAAAATTAGAAGAGTGTTATTTCTAACAATTATTCAAAAGCACGATAGGGAGTCTGGATACAAGATACCGCCACATCGAGAAAAATACACATGTGGGTTGTAATTATTTGCCTAATTAAATATCTAAAAATGTATGTTTAATTGAGCGCCCAACGAACTTTAAAGATTTAAATGTAGGCAAAAGCCTAGATAGCCTCCCTTGAATTCCAAGAATTGACCTTTCTCACAAATTTTGAACAGGTTCTACTATCCAGTATGCAAGATTGCAGAATTTTGAAACTAGAAATAAAAAACAATTTTCTCAAATTGTATAATAATCTATTCTTTATTATCATGTTTTTTTTTTTATTTAATCGTTACTTATTCAGACGTTCAATCTAAGTCAACAAATCAAATTAAAAAATCGAGATATGGTGCTTTTTGATATTATGTATTGATTTAGTGTGTATGAATATTTCAAAACAGCTAGTGGTTATATCCGTTAAAAGTAATAAGTTTTAAAATTTGAAATTAAAATGCAATAAGGGGTTACAATTAGGTACTTACCTACCTGAAACCATTTTTAGTCAAAACAAAAAGGAAAATCCTAAAACTATGGCTTTTTCTGATGGTCAATGGAGGTTTTATCAAAAGTTAAATTAATTATTTCTACTTCGTATAAAATCAAAATACAGAATATGAGAATACTCAAAAACTTACTAGAAAAGTTGAGAAAAATAATGAGCATTAAACGCAGCTTTAAAATCCATAATTGTACTGTTATGGTTATAATACATCAATAAAGCAATAAGTGAGGTTAAAGTTGGCATAGCTGTCAAATTAATTGTCGCTGTTTACGCATTTAAGATTTTCCGTTAGTCTTGAGAAAGATATCAGACGAATGGGCCGTTCTATCGGGAGTGTCGGTATTATTGTGTGAAGGTCATACTGGTATGGTATTTTAATATCTACGTGTTTTAAAGAAAGCTGATGATGCAGAATTGTTATGTAAGTGAATGTTACATTTCTAGCTTATTATAGAAATACAAGCCGGTATATGTAAATGTTGGCGACAAGAAAATATGCGATTTTTGGAAATGCATATAATAACTACATACATATGTATCTTCTGGTTGTAAATAATTTGTAACATTTTTTGTAGATTTTAATAGGTAGTTAGTTATTGTTATAAGTGGCAGCTTCTTTTCTATTTTCAACAAATCAATAAAATGGATTACTTTTCAACCGATATTTTCGTATTTATGAAATTAATTTATAAAAAGGCCGATGTATTAAATTGTCGGTTATATGTTTGATAATAATAAGTAGTTAAAAATCATACGTGGTCAAAATTACTTTTAAGTGCGAAAATCAGTCGCTAAGGGTAATTATAAATTCAATTCTTGAACATTCACGTTTCATTTCTTTGTATTTCGTAGGTTAGTTTATGGAATGTGAAGGTTTCCCCTTTCCTCCGAACCAATGTTATTTAGAAAAATGTCTTTTTATTCTAGAATATAATGAGTTAACTTATGTAAATCAGTTTTTATCCATGATGTACCTATAGGTGTATTAGAGAAAGAGAAGCATTTTTCGATTAATGTATCTGTCTATATGGGGAGGGGGGGAGAACTTTATTAACTCCAAATACTACAAAGGAATGAAACGATGTTTTGATAAATATTTAGGAATTTACCATAATTTATTTATACTTAGCAAAAATACATTTGTCTGATTTTGTCAATTAAAAGTGGTTTTGACTGGTAATGAATTTTAAGGTAAATACACCGAATTGAAACCAGAATATTTAATTTTTATGGGAAAAAAGAGAGGTGATTTTTAATAATCCTTTGAATCTTGTGATCGTCCTATTTACGAATATAAGCATTCATTAAAAGAATAAATAAAAACATCAGATTATTTTTTTAAATTCAACCTCTGTATTAAACAGTAAAAGAACCTAGGTTGAAACTTAACGTTTCTAATAACTTGAACTTAAATTTTTTCTTTTATTATAATTATATTATTAATAAGGGGTTAACAATTTTTTATATCATTTTTAGAGTAACTAGAGATTAAAACGTTGATAGTTCTATATAATACATGAGTAATATTTCTATTAATTTATGGATTTGTAATTTGGAATCCTAGAAAACTACAAGATTCAAGTAACATAGAAATTATTTAACATAAGTTTTTGCTATTTATTTCACGTAAGACAGGTAATGTGAGGAATAAATATGATCACGATTATGTCCCAATTGCAAGATCCTTAAACATCTGTTCTTTAAGCTCGTTTAGACAATATCCTGATGCATCGGTTTTATTTAGTTTATTACATTCCTTCATTGATCGGCCCCTATTAGTAGAGATAATGCGATTTAAGATGCGTATTTTAAAAAGAACATTGCAATTTTCCCTACCAATCTGCAATTTTTTTCTTATTGACAACTCATTGTTTTATAGATCTTGCAAATTCTTTAATGGAGAAAATCGTTTTCCTGATATTATTGAGATTCTATCCATTTCTAAATTTAAACCGAATATTAGAAGAATTATTTTTGTTTACGCTTTACCATTTCTGAATGCCACTGTACTTGTAATGTTTTATGTTACATACAATTAGTGAACTTTAAGTTTTTTGAGGGATAAATTCATACTTCTGGCCCAGTTTCATCTAACTTATATTCTAAAATTCAAAGATTTCAAATTGCTGGTGACATTGAAAAGTAGATAATTAGGTTTAAAGCTGTGGATAGGGCTTTGAGTATACTAAGAAAGCTTAAATTAAACTGAAAGTGCTTCAAACACATCAAAAGGCTTGAAGCTATAGTGAATAGGGCTAAGAATACCTACATTATGGTATAATGGTTAATTTACACCGAAATAGTTTCAAACACATCGAAAGATCTAATTAGGTTCTTTCAATGTTTATGTTTTATTTTATCTATTTCCTTACCAACGCTTTTTCCCTGTCCTTCTTAAAAAAAATATAATTAGAGAAGATACACCGATCCTCAAATATGCATTGATTTTTGTAATTTAAAGACGATAATAATCGCGTCAGAATTGTAAAGAAGATATCTTTATCGTAATATTGTGTTTTGATTATCCAGGATTTAACCGATTTTTTGCTGTAATTCCAATTTAAAAAGAGATCATTTTGAAATTGTTTCAAACACTTTAGAAGAGCTTGAAGCAATTTAGAAGCGCTTCGTCTACTTTAAAATTACCTATTCGTGAAAAAGTATGAAATACACGATACTTCTTAGCCCTAAAAGGCTGGAAGCTAATTTACGAGCACAACACTCTTTCCAGCTCTGGCTATATTATTGGCTTTCATGTTATCTGTATTTCAAAAAAAAATACCGGCCAAGTGCGAGTCGAACTCGCGCACCGAGGGTTCCGTACAAACCTGAATATATGTGATGTAACTAAAAATTTAAGGTTTTCGGAATTTTTCCTTTATGTGTGCTATAAAACATTGCTTCATGCCAAATTTCAAGATTCTAAATCGACTGGAAGTACCCTTTAGGTTTTGATTCCCTTGCGAGTAGTTGCGAGTTTGAAAATATGCGGCTTAAATTGCTGTTTCTTTTGATTGCGTTGACATAGAAGTTTGATTTTGTTACAGCTTAAAGGTATTATAGACCTGAGTATTTGAGATGAATTTCAATTTAATACCTCTACGCGTTCATGAGGAAAGGAGTAGTAACTTTAAAATTATTAAAAATATTTTTATTATATGATGTAACTAAAAATTTACGGTTTTCGCAATTTGTCCTTTATCTGTGCTATAAGACGTTGCTTCGTACCAAATTTCAAGATTTTGAGTTCACGGGAAGTACCCTGTAGGTTTTGATTCGAAAATTTGCGGAAATTTGCGGCATAAACGGCTGTGTCTTTTGATTGCGTTGGCTTAGAAGTTTAATTTTTTGATAGCTCCAAGGGACAATAGACCTGAGTATTTGGTATAAATTTTAGCTTGATTACCTTCACGCGTTCCTGAGAAAAAGGGTCTTGACAGACGGACAACGAAGTGATCCTATAAGGGTTCCGCTTTTTCCTTTTGAGGTGCGGAACCCTAAAAACGGTTCACATTATTACGAAGCATATTCCTGAAGTCCTAATCTTGTTGACCGTTGCACAATTACCGAAAAAGGGAAGGAAACAACATCCCATCTATCGAAATAATAATGTTGATGTGGTCATTAAAAATAACGGCGAGTGTACGAAAGAGCATCGGTTTTGCCGTCATTGAGAAAACCCCCTAATTAGATGCAGAATGAAAGAGAGAGAGTCCGATATTAGTTCCGAATAGATATGAGCAGTGATAAGGGTTTATTTAGTAGCGATCGCGGATCGGATACATAGTTAATTTGTTGTTTCAATTGACAAGGGGGCAAAGAGTCGCGGCCGTATGGCGGGCGGGCGTCGAAGAAAAGACACGTACAGACCTGCATACATACACGAAAACACGATACTTATTACGTACATGCTGCCAGCCGGAACTGCAATTCCGGCCCGAAAGCCGAACGAACTGGCAGTCGCGGCATCTGTCGTCCAAATGAATATTTATAAATCGAACATTTACATATTATCGTTATTACATCGCGTATGTCGTGGAATTTATTTGCAGGTTGCGTTATTTTCCGTAACGGACACCATAAACTCGTACACTATATGATTTCCTCTTTTCATCGCCATCGTGGCTATCTGCGGCTACTGCTGCGTCGTCGTCTCTCCTTCTCGTTTTTATTTCTAATAAGAATTTCTTGAACGGAATTGCTAATTAGCGCCGTGCAGAAAAGAGAATGAAAAAAAGAATATGAAAAGAATAATTGGCGCCTGTCGTACGCGTTATTAGGCAGTTGTTGTTGCATTTCCTTTATTGCACACGCTAGGTACCTAACATTACCCACTTGTACTCGCAAAGGACAATAGGATATAAATTATATTCAGTTTAACTTTTGTTATTCCTTAAAAGGATCTAGAAAATTACTGAACAGCTACTTTTTTTTATGGTACTTGTTATCATAATCGCTTTTTATTATTAATGTTTATTGCGTGGGCGTCTGGATGAAAGGAACTTGGTCATCTAATTAAAACAAAAAGCGACTTTGCAAATTTAGATTTATTAGATTATTATTATATAATGATGAATTTAGCATACTGACAACAAAAAATTTTGACGTCTTTATAAATAATAATAGATCCAATCATTTTTTAATTTAAATATTTTATACAATATTCATTATTTTTGGTTTCGGTTTTGTAAACATCAGAATTAGATTTCTTTATCCAAATTGTAAGGATTAACTTTTTGAATGCAACGAACAGTTGCGCGCTGCGGTCAGAAAAAAATTCAGGTAGGTAGGTACCTAGTCGAATATTATTGAACAGTTGCCACAGAAGTGAAATACTCTAATACTTCTGGAATAGAACTGATTTCATTTTTGCAAAAAAAACACCTAAAAAAAGTTACACACACAATAAAACATATGTATAGGGAAATTACCTGCAAGACCACGACAACCATAAACTACCATAACCTTGTGATTTTTAAAAAATTAAACAAAATAATTCTTTGATTACTAAGTCAAGGTGTTCTAAATACATTTATTTCAAGTCTTTGTTGATTTCTGATAAGATTGAATTACATGTTTATAAATAAATTGGTTTTGAAGATTTCACTAAATTTGATGCCTACTCGATACGTATTTCGCCTTACAAGAGCATCATCAGGACTAACAATTTTACTACCTAAACTAACAAATAGCAATTAACTTAATTCATACTACACATTTAAGAATGCGGATAAACAATGTTACGGTCCAGTCCAGTAAGGGGTTGTTACCAAAATCTGTTTGGTCGTTAGTAATTCCTTTATTTTTATTTATGGCTAATTTATTTTCTACGATCTCATATCTGCCTAACATTAGTAGTGGAGCGGGGGGCTAGTTGTAACAGGGGCAAGTAGTAACAAGCATTTTTTACTGGCATAATAGAAGAATATTCGTTTGATTTTCAACCTAACCTACTATGTTATACCCATTCTATCATATAAGCGTGATTAGTACCACTTCGGACGGCGCAGGAAGCGATATTGTGCAGGCGCTCCGATAAAGCCAGGGAATGGACTTTATTTTGTTTATACAAAATTGATTACCGTAGATTTAAAATTGGTTAGCAGTTGTTGATTTATACAAATACATTTAGCATTTGTTTAGTTTAATTATATTAAATGTAATTTCACACCAAGTGAGTAACTTTTTTTTTAATAGACGTTATTTCAAAAAAACTCGCAGTGGGGTATGTTGTAACACTTGTACGGGGCAAGTTGTAGCAAGTTACAACTTGCCCCTTATGATTTATAAGGTATATGAAATTTTGCGGGACGTATTTAAATTCCTTCTTTTCATGTTTTCAATACTCCCTGTTGAACTCGATTGATTTTACCTACGTCAATCAAAAGACTGATTACTTAAGAAATTGAGATTTTGTTATTATAAATGGCTGTGTACCTAAAGTTCCTTTATGGTTTAAGAAAGACCATGTTTTTGATAATATTTGGTTATTTTTCTATTAGATTAAGAATAAAACTTAAAAGTCTAAGTTTGTTATAACGTGCCTAAAGTTTAGGTATCATGCTAAATGAATCAAAAATCTGATAACTGAAGGAATTAAGATTGATTATAAATGGCTATAAGCCTAAAATGCCTTAATAGTTTAAGTAAAGAAAGAGCATGTTATTTGTTTATTTTTAAATATTTTCTGTTAGATTAAATATTTAACTTAAAAGTCTGAACCTGTTTTAGCGTTTGTATAGTTTCTTATGCTAAATATGCCAAATAAATCTTTATAAAATATAAAATTGGTTTTCAATTCCTAATGTTACAATTTGCCCCAAGCCTGTTACAACTAGCCCCAATCACGGGGTAAGTTGTAACACTCGTCGGTTTTTTTTCAAAGCCGATTCTACAAAAAATCGTTACAGGTTTGATGAAAAGTTTATTTGGAATCGATAGTTGAATAGTTGTTAAGTGGAATAGTACTGCTAGATTTCATAAATACCAAACAAGTAAGCTTTCATAGCCAAGAAGCGACAAATTGTTACAACTAGCCCCGCGCTCCCCTACTCCTTTTATGTTATGTAATAATTTAACATTATTTTTATGTACTTACAGTGTGGTTATTATCAATAAGATGGCTGGGTAAACCCGAAGCATGTTTATTAAATTTCACGTAACTGACGTGTTCATTAAGTCTGGTTAAGATATCTCGTTTGGATTTACCGATGTAAATAGCCGGGCAATCTGAGCAACTGATTTTGTACACTCCACTTTACTAAAAATATCAGGTTTATCTCTAATCATATCGTTGACAAGAAATTGACCTACAATAAAATTATTGAAATAGGCCGCATTAACCTTTTATACTGTTTGAATGTCCTAGATACCTATCTTTTCGCTAATACTGCCATAATATGGAATTTTCTCAAAATATTGTTATTGTTATCTTTTTGTATCAGGAAAATTAATGATAATGTAAATCTTTAGACCCATATCTATTTTAGGGACACCTAGCATGAACTGACCGCGGCGCGCAAGTGGCCTATACCCAAGTTTAATTTTTCCTGCATGTAAGAGGGCAGGGTTATTTGAAAATAATTATTGGCAATTAACCGTTACTATATCTATGTTTACCCTACATGACATAATTAAAGTTGGAAAAAACAATCTGCCCTTTACTCTTTTATTGAATAAAAAAAAAAAGAATAGAAACCTGTTAGGAACTCTTTTTATAATTAAAATAAAGGAAACTTTATATTTTATTTCAGCCTCAGTCATATACACTTCAACGTATCTAATATATATCAGAATGTCCTTTCTTTCATTTACTGTCCATCTTAACCCGCGGGGCCTCTTGTTTATCTCTCTTTTTTTTAATTTCTGTTATACTCGATACGATTGCTATATACTTATACAGTCTTTCACACTACTACTATCTATAATATATTATGTTGTGTAACTGAATCTTTTTACAAAATTGTAAATAATAACGAGAGTTTTAACTTTTGTTTAAAATGAACATGGAAGTAATTTATTTGACTCAATCCCCTTTAACCTATAAGTTTATTGCTAATATCCACTGTTTTAAATAAAAAAAATTGCTGTTGATAGGTATTATGCGTAAGTATTTATAGCCTGTATTACAGTTTTAAAAGTACCTAATGTAGAATATTAGTACCTATTGCACTTTTTCCAGAAGTAAATCTCACAAATCATTTATCTCAGGGGTGTATACTTCATGGATTTCATCTTTGTGTTAAACCAAGTTAAACCGGCATTTGTATACCGCAGGTAAACTCCATGCAGTCTGTTGTAACTGTTAGTAAAATGGAAAACAAAATTACTAGATTATAATTTAGAGAATTAAGTACCTATCTGTTAATTTTATTTATTTAAAAAGCACACATCCATTATAGGTAACTAGACATCTACTATATTAGAGAAAATTAAATATTTTTTTCAAATCAGATAAAAGGAACAAGCAGAGTATCTTTTATCTGTGGTTTTACTCTAATTATTATTCTTCAGTGGAATTCTTAATCGTCTTATTTCTCTCTAAAGTAAAAATTGAAATGAAACTTAATTTGATTCCGAAATTGTTTATTAATGCAATCTTAATTTTTATAAAGTATACGTATCAAATATGCTGCTCTTTCTTTCCATTAAGCTATAAATAGGATCTTGCATTTTTAGTAAAAATTTACAAATAAGTGTATCACAATTTTCCAAATTAGAATGCAGCAAACTCGTATTTTTTGGAGTAACCCAACTGTCAAATGTACGTATATGTCTATAGATATGATTTTGTTGTTCATTCTCTTAATGTAAATAACTTTGGTAGTGTTTGTTATTCTTAAATATATATAATTGACTAGGTATTTTATTATTCTTGAATGTCTACTGTTCAAGATTACTCAAACGCCAATTTTATTATTGTGTGATTTCCCTGATGCTTATTTGGTTAATTATTAATTTGTAAAAATTTGGTTTTTTAAGTAGGAAATTTATCTACACCTAATATATTTTAGGAAAACGTGTAAATTGAAACAACAAAATAATCAAATGCTTATAATTTATTTTAGTTGTAATTATTGTATCTATTAATTACGCCAATAAAAAATTAGGTAGGTACATAAAAGACGAAATGACAATAAAATAATAGTTATTACCTATAGAACAATTTTCCATAATCATAACAATATTACATACTTATTTTGTAATGATTAACATTACAATTAATGTAAGTATTAGATGCTATACCTACATACAGTGTTATATCTATTAAAATTAATTTCATTTTTTTTACATACACCTATATAATAACTACTTATGTATGTAAGTCGCTGTACTCACTTATGAGTAAAAAAATTCTGACAAATAAAATATTATGTGAATAGACAGAAACCATAAGATTTTTTTGCATCAAAAATGAAACACTATATACTTAATAATAAATTTTATCGTTAAAATATTAGATTATGTAGAAAATTTGAAACAACAAACCTTAGAAGGGTTTCAAAATTTTGTCTTTACCTATGTTATTATCAAAAATATTGCATAAGGATAAAATTAAACAAAAAAACAAGGTTTATTTAAAAATGTCTAATTTCTGTTTTTTTTTTAGTAGTTATTTATTTCCCCCCTTTTTATGTATTAAAAATTGTATTTGATGCCAACAAAAAATCAGGGTGGGGATAAGAGTATTTATTAAAGAGCCCTACATTAGGGACGTTTGGTCTTTTAGTGCTAGGCACTCCTTAATAAAGTAGGTTTTTTAAAAATTAAAAAAAAAACGCCTTGTGGTGTAAGGTCTCTTTAAGGATAGATTTTACAGTTAGAAATGATTATAAAATTACATATAGGTACATATGGAATTAATGTGATGTAGGTACATGGTGGTTAATTGAATAAGAAAAAAAAACACTGTTTAAATACAATAATAAATAGGTAAATAAAAAGATCGTGACTACATTAAGGAACATACACAAGTTAATTTTAACTAAAAACTATATAAGTGCAAACTGATCTTTTTAGTGTTTATTTAGTAGGTATCTATTGTGCTGAGGTATACCTATTTAAGTTTGTATTTAAGCATAAATTTTAATTAACCAACATATACATGACACTAGTTCCATATCTGCAATTTTGTAACCATTTCTAAGTATAAAGACCTATCCTTGAAGAAATTCTACACTAAAAAGCCAAAAGCGTCGGTGTTGGTTTTAGTTTAAATTAAACTTTTTAAAGGCCCTTAAGCATCTTTGAGTTTTGTTTTTTTAAATTGATCAATAGGGGTAAAAGAAGTAATTATGTAGGTCTTTAAAGTTAGTTCCTTATAGCAGAAGATGAAATATTGACATTGGCGCAAAAAAAAACAATCAGAGGACTTCTAGGGACATTAATCAAATAAAACACTAAAAATATTATAGATTCCGCCCTTATAATACACCTTAAATTATTATTTAATAATTTATTTTTTGCTCCCTTTCTTCATTTGTCTTTGATTTTGATGTTAATGTCATTAATTATAATTTTGCAACAGGCATTTAATTAAAACAGAGTGAGTTTTTGCTTGATGGTAAGTGATTACTACGAGTAAGTAGGTAGTAGGTAGGTAGAGAAATAAGAAGATTAGGAATTCCATTCACGCATTTACAATTACTATAAAAATGCAAAGGCACACACAGTCCTATAGAATGCCTCAACGACCTTGCCTACACTGAAATATATGATGTATGCATTTAAAATTATAAATACATCCATAAATCAGTATCGAAGTACAGTTAACAATTTTATGTGGCATAAAACAGCTCAACACGGCTTTGCCGTAATGACGTGTTTATTACCCCTTTCAGGGCCCCTACCATAAGCCCGTGGAGGAGAAGTGATAATGTGGTGGGGACGGTGTTTTGACAGGGTGGGGGGAATTCAGGTGGGGATGTACAGGAGAAACAATAGCGTAGGCGGACCCCTTACACCGCCAATGGTCATGCGCTAAAGCCGACACTACTAGCGACTTTCGGCAAAACGCTGAACAAAATGGTTGACCATATCTTAATCTTTAACTGCTAGATGGCGCAGCGTTTATTGATTTTAACCAGAATCGGTAATATAACTATAAGGCCAACTTGATCAAATTACGATATTTTTGTAAAGAGATTACAAAGGGTTTTGCCCAATACGAGTTTTACTTTTATCTACCTACCCTAAGTAAAAGTGAAATTATGACATTCGTTTTTATTGAGATTTTTGCAGTTTCGGCTCTTCTGGGTTTTTTTATTGAGCAACCCTCAGTATAAACATTTTGTTTCTATATTTATTTTAAAAATTGTACCAAAACCTTGCAAAATAAGTTAAAATTATTCTATACGATCAAAAGGGAATTTTTTATAACTAGATCGTGGTGGCACAATAACGTGAAGTTTTGTTTTCCTTATGTACAGCAGGTACTTCCCTTTTCCACAAAATTAAAATTAACTACAGAATGCAAGTTTTATAATTTGATACCCTCTCTCGCTTATAAAATAGAGGGCGTGATGCCAAACTATAAAATTTACCTACATTATATCAACATAGATAGGTACTAAAAAGTTTGAATTTATTGGTAATGTAAAAAATAGCAAATTGTCTCAGAAATAGAAAAATCATAAAAACTGGCATAAAAGCTTAAACATATATTTATTAAGGGTTTGTTTATCGATAATCGAATTCAGCACATGGAGCCTAGGTTAGGTTAGGTATAAGAGAATTTTTGAATTTATGATATTTCATACTTTTTGTTTACAAATACATTTAGAATTCTTTTGAATACATTTAAGTAACTTCATCTATAATATTATTTATTTTTCAATTCAATTAAATATGCAAAAGGTAAAATGACCCAAATCGAAAGATTTTTCTGATTCTTACTCTGTTTATAGTTTTAGCAGGTAAATAATAGAACAATCAACCATAACTAGTTTTTTTGTATTTATAGTTTACAGCTTTCATGTGTAGACCATAAAATTTCTTGTCTACAAAAAACAAATCAGTAAATGACCCACAATCTTGTTAATAAAGTCAATTTTTATCCTTATATATTTTAATTTAACTGGAATTTAAATAGATACGCACCCTTACTGTCTAGACACTTAAAATAATTAATCAAAACTGTTGAAGGGTGATTAATTAAATCAAAGTAGAATGATTCAATGGCAGAATTTCCGAACTGAAAATTTTAATTGCTTTTTATACTACTACACTTAATTGAAAAAAAAAACATTATTTCTATAACACTAAGAAAACTACGTTACTTTATGGTATCTTAAGGTCATTGGGGCATATGCCTAGAGATTATAGTTTTATTGTACAAAATTCAATACCTACTTACCTATATGCCTGCCACAAATTGGCACAGTTTCCTTAGACATTATTATCTACTCCAATTAGGTGGTAATTTATGAATAGAACTGATACAAAATTCTCAGTTAAAAGTTAGACTTCATTGAATGTATAATACAAGTTTCTTAGAGAAAAAGTACCCTAAGTTCATTAGGTGTGTTGTAATTATTTATCTGTTTTAATATTTAAAAATATATGTTATTGAGTACCCAGTCAACTTTCAATTACTACGAAGATTTAAATGTGCGCCACTGTATGTATACGAAAGCCTGGACAAACCCTTGCGTTCCGGTAATTGACTTGTGTCCTTTTTGAGAATCTTACATCAACAAAGTCTACCTCTTGTGTTATAATGTGTACCTACCTACCTATATTCAGCTTAAGTACCTACCTATATTAAGTATTCCTGGATACCTATATATTATGTACTTATTAGGTAGTATTAGAAGTAATATGCAAGGTTGTATGTTTCTGGTCGGCGTTCGTCGTTGGTTAGTTGTTACTCTCTTCTCTCTGCTGCATAAAATCCAGAGCATGGCTGATTTGCATAGCTCAGCTGGAGGGAACGATCGATGGTTGCTTCCGCCACCGGCTCCGTCGCCGCCGTCGTCCGTCGTCGTCGTCGGCGTCGTCGACGTCGACGTTGAACGCCGACGGCAGGCGGCGCGACGCGATGAGGTGCCTGATGCCGCACCACCACGCGAATAAGTTCCTGAAGACGAGAACTCGACGCGTCGGTCGGTTGGTTGGTTGTTGCCAGGAGCTTACTGAGAAATTCCCACCTTTCTTCTTTCTCTCTGTCTTCTTTAGAGACTTATTAGACTTTGAAGAAAAAAGAAATGGTTTAGAAACAGTATAAGATATCCATAGGTAGGTTGTTATATTAGTATGGGAGGTTTTATTATATTGATCAAAATAATGTTGTCATAATAGGTAATAAGATACGTTACGCTATTTTCAAAAAAAATATTAAATTAGAGAAAAATTATACCGGGCGGTGTACGTATCACATGTATCACAACGATCAGAAAAGTGAGTTATTTAACATAGGTACTGAAAATGACAATTGCAAATGGTCCTGTATACTTATTCGGATTGAGTGAATACGTATGTATAAAAATGCTCAGGGCTACATTAATCAAAGAAGAGAACAAATGATGTATGTACTTAGTATCACACTAATATTATAAAGGCGAATGTTTGTGAGTGTGTGAGTGTGTATGTTTGTTACTTCTTCACGTCTAAACGGCTGGAGCGATTTTAATAAAATTTGGTATGGAGTTAGCTGACACCCTGGATTAACAAATAGGCTACGTTTTATTGCTGGAAAATATCTTATTTCCATGGGAAAATTGATACAAATGAATTCGCGGAATATTATAAATGCGAAAGTAACTCTGTCTGTATGCTACACAATCTCGCCTAAAATTTACTGAACCGATTTAAATAAAATTTTGTACGGAGATAGTCTAGAGCCTAAGAAAGGACATAGGCTACTTTTTAATGCAAAAAAAACGGTTGTAAGGGGTTGAAATAGCAAAGTTTGTGCGGAAATTCCGTAATTTTAAAAGATTTTTTAGGCTTTTGATTAGATATAAATAAATACGATATTCAATGTTTGTAAAAATTTTACCCTAAAGGGGATAAAATTAGCCGATAAAAGTTTTTGTGTAATGACGTCGTCCAAAAAACTTACGGCCCAGAAAATTAAAATATTAAGTGTAAAAAGTTATGGAGGTTTTGTTTATTTGGATCAATAAAAGTAGTAGAATACTAAGCTATATAAACTATTTTAAACTATAATTAAACTATATTAATCTATAATATTATAAATGCGAAAGTAACTCTGTTCTGTGTGTTACGCAATCACGCCCAAACTACAGAACCGATTTAAATGAGAATTTGGTACAGAGATAGATAAGTAGATATAAAGCTAGAGGTTTGAAACTTATTTTTTAGGCTTTTTATTAGATATTACTACGGCATTTAAAGTTTGTAAAATTTTACCCTAAAGGGGGCAAAAATAAGGAATGAAAGTTTTTGTGTAATGACGTCAGCAAAAAGGCTTACGGCCCAGAAAATAAAGTCACTATTCCATGCGGACGAAGTCGCAGTCATAGCTAGTTTACTATAAAATTAATTCAAAATCAATTACATTCCCAATTTTTATTTATCCTATTGTCCGCAAAATTATCAGTCTCCATTATACCAAAAATTGACTTATGATTAAAAATATCCCAGGCTCTTAAGGGACTCTTGAAATGATAATGCCACTTTTGCCTTTCAGGTCTAGTCCGACTCTGATTATGTTTGTTTCATTTTCGATATTCTATTTTTTCCACTCTTCCACCTAATCCATAAAATTATGTTAACATTATACAAGATAATCTCCATATAACCCCTCTGCTAATCTCTTTCTTTCATTTAGTGAAATAACACTTATAAAAATTTCCTTTTCCTAACAAATCGGCCATCAACTTTGCTCTGTTTGAGCAAAACATCAAAACCTTAATTGGGAAAAAGTTGATTCAACAACTCAACAATTATCTATTGGAGAAAAGTCTTAAGTAGTTTACCAGAAGACCCCTAAACGCTTCTAGGATAAGTTACTAGCGGATGAGTTTACGGAACAAAGAAGTGTGGGATGTAGGATATTATGATCGTGTTGCTTCCGTGTGGATCCCTGAAGTACAGACGAACAGGACCGAATCCATAAAACTATATTTACGTTTCAATTTCGGAAAAGCACGGTCCATTACGTTCTGTCTTCACAACAAGAGAGATTTGCTGAATCATAAAACACTCATAAAAAGCGTCGGAACGAACGAGCCGCGGCTGAGCCTTTGACCCGCGACGAGAGAACGTCGAAGTAGAAATATGCGACGGTGGCGTCGAAATCGACGAAGGCGGCGGCGGCCGTCTCAGGCGTCCTGTAGGTACTTCGGGAACGAAATATAGAGAGAGATAGAGAGAGAGAGAGAGAGAGGGAGAGAAAGAAACAGAGGAGGTAAGAGAGTTCTGATGCAGTAAATGGACCGGAAATTACCGCAGTGCATAGACCAGAACTAACGTGTTATCCGCCATAAAAACTACAGCTCGAAACTAAAAATTTCGGTAATTTCTGATTTTTTAAGATTAGTACCTACCTACGAACAGAATCGAACTTAGTGACCCCTGTCATCTCAATCTTGGCAATTTTATTTCCCACCCTGGCCTCGGCAGATGCCTAGCAGTCCGGCCCTGATTATGATTATGGAATGAAGTTAATCCACAGTGTGTCCACATGAGGCTCATCGACGGTTTTAAAATAAAATAAATAAATAAATAGAGCGACTGTTGAAAGGAGAAAGTTTGGTAGAATTTTTCAACAAACCACTTTTTAAATTCATCCTGACTTTTATTTTGAAATATTTTAGAAAAACGAAAATAAGCCGATTTCAGTATATAAATATGTGTATAACTTAATAACGCCTAATAGATTTGTTTGAAACCTGTAGATTACTCAAACACTTTTTTTAAGACAAATTGATTTATTTATTTCATTAAAGATCTTTATAATCTGAAAAATTGTAAGTTATGTTTGCATGCTCATAACTTGCTTAAAATTGAATATTTTTTAAAAATCGAAATTGTACAGTTTCTTGAGTTCCTCTGCAGCCACAACTCTCAAAATTATTAGGAAATTTGTATTGCACCATCTATTTTTTCACTTTCTGGCGTATTTAGTCCCATTAGACGTTATCGAGTTATTAAGAAAAGTTGAAATCGGAAAATTTTAGTCTACAAAATACCTCAAATTGGAAAAAGTCAGAAGGAAATCGTTATAAGATTTTTGGGAACATTATATCTATTCTGTCAAACATTTAACCGTTGCTCTAAGTATCTCATCTAATAACCGAAAATCAATGGTGAGCTACGAAATGTGGACACACCATAAACCTGTACTTTTTACCAGAGCTATTCTCTAATTGATTTTGATGAACCCCTACAAAATCATTATTTATTAAGATAAGTGTACGAACATTAGCTAGAAAATTAGTGTCGTTGTGCAGATTTAGCAAAACCTGCAACATCCTTTTGTAGAAATTAAAAGGAAACAGTTTCCATTTCCAAATCCATCTATCCCTATGTATAAAGTCCTAATTATTGTCAAAGAAGAATTGATGAAATAAAATTTAGTCGTGGAAATGGAATTGCGAATTAAATAGGACGTCATCGTCCGCTATATAATGGTACGATGTATTAGTGTAGGTTGTCGGTTTTGGATGCGAATCTACGAAATTCAGTTCCTTTGAAGTCATAATGGTGTCAGTTGTAAAGCCGCTAACAGTACCTCGAATTTCCCCCAAAGCGGAACCCTTCCAGATTCGACTGTAAACCGACAGCGGGCCCGGCATCGACACCCCCACACGTCGTATACCCGAAACATTACATGCAAATGGCCACATCAAAGGCTCGTATATCTGTTTATAAATCTCTCAACTTTTTCCAACTGTTTCGCTCATAGCCACCACTTTTTTATCTAATACATTATCCAACTTAAATGTTTCTATGTGTTATACGATACATAATATACCTTATTATGTACAAATATACCTAGTAGGTACCTACATAGTTTAATTTGGTAACGAAGATTTCCATTTCTTTTTCATAATATCTTATAATTTTTCTTTGACATCCACAGATAGATCCGCTATTTTCATTTTTAATAATTGTTTATATTCCCCATATGTCTCCCTGGGTTAAATTTGTATCTGTGCTGGCCAGTAAAGGTGTGATATTTTTCGTTTTTTAATTAAAACCGATAAAGGGTTAGGAGCGACAGACAGGTAGAGTAAGATCAATGTGATGCAATAAGAAGTCTGAGCACGGATGGCTTCAATAAGATGGCGTACATCAAAAATCGACACTAACGAGAGAGACACGTGACGACGCCGACGCAAGCGCGTCGTCGCTATAGTAACAACTCCGCCGACGGAAGCGTCGATATATGGGGCTGGTGGTGTTGAGGCGGTGGTTGTGATAACGGCAGTCACTACTACGATTGCACGTTGAACGACGGAGGAGGCCAGGCCAAAACCCCTGTCATGAAACGTTTTGAAGGGTGCCTTTAATTTCAAAGATGCTCTCCAAGAACACTTTGGAGTCTTGTAAACCTTTATTTAATATGTAAAAAAAAAAAAAATCTGTTATGATAAAAAGATACTTCCTGGATTTTTGTTTTTCAAAATCATAGGAATTACCTACCTCTTCTTCAAAGTCTACCTATTGAAGCACATTGATTTCTGTAAATCATCGGCAATGAATTCTTCAATCCTTCTTGAAGGGATTGTGCTTCTAAGTTCGCTTTTTAATTCTTTTTCAGTTTGACCGGGGGTAGAAGGCCTCAATGACCACAAGTCTTTGGCCTCAAGCCCACATGAAATACTGAGAAACTTTTCTTTAAACTTTTTGTCCCGTTTATGTTTTCTTTTTCCAAAGAACACCTATTTATTCCTATGTAATTCCTAAAAGGAAGCCTAAGAGGACCTTTTTCTTTCCTTCTCTTCCACTTTATACTATAGATCAGATAAATTGCCCCTCTATTACCATAATTTGCAGTTGATGGGAATGAAAAGTTTATTTTTTCTTAGTTTTGACTTTGTTTCTTCAGTCAGGTACAAATTTATCATTTTGTCTGCAAGAAGTTATTTCTGTAGGTAACCCGCTCCTTCCCCTTTATCCACCATGGGGATTTCATGAAGAATATAGGTACTGTTACAACATAAAAATATAGTCAGCCGTGAAATCCTCAATCAACTTCTGTAGCTTTTCAACCCCGTCCTAATACCTAATAATAGGAACACCAAAAGCCAAGACTTTCCCTAATGAACGTAATATTCGTGATGCTATTGTTCTAAAATAAATTGTAGCTCTAAATTTAACTAGATATAATACGTTAAAGAATTGTTGAAATTCACAGACCGACGATTAAATTTATTACTGAGGAGATTTATTGTAGCAAAATTAAAGAATTTATTTTTGGAATATACAAGGGAAGTGTTTTTTGTAAATTTTTTATTGGTTATGTTTGAGCTGGAAGAAACTCTCGGAAACTGAGCAAAGCAATGACATAAATTGTAAAGGATAACGAAAGATTCATTAGCAAAAGTTCTTGAGCAGCGAAAATTACCCGATTCAAGTAGTTAATCCAATTAATTATAATTAGAATTCTCAGTCTTAGTTTGTTAATTGGCTACGGCCCTCGTTCGTAAAAAAATATGCGGATTAGCAGCTGTAGGCACTTAAAGAAACAGCGCAAAATAAAAGAAGAGAGGAAGATAAAGAATCTGTGAAACTCACTGATATACATAGAGTTCGATTTTATTGTGTTACCTATATTTCTGAAAAGAAAAAGGCGAGTAAGTAAATGCAAAGAAGTAGATGAAGATGAGTAACACTTGAGTGGAACGATGGCGTTAAACCCCAAACCTAGTTCTGCGTCACGCGTTATTGTTATTCAAATTTATAATTCAATTTAGGGCAATAAATTTGCATAAAAGAGGGTCCAGATCTGGCTAGTTAATACTGAACAAGTGAATTCTTCCGAACCGAATTATCGGACCGGCATAGTTGCGGTTATCGATTAGTTAATTGGATCGATATTAATCACGATTTATTAGTTCTTAATATTTGTCTATATATAATAAAAAACAGTTATTTATAAATATATGCATGCTGGGTTTTCTGCAAGTAAAGCTTCTCTGACTTTTCTAGATAATCATTTCTCCCTTTGAGTGACTGGTGGGTATTTGTATACATTTAGAAAACTCTGCTTTATTTGTTGACCAAATGCCCTAGGGGCATAGGAAAAATTAACCTTTAGCCATATTTTTATATAAGTAATAGAGTAAATATGGATCCAATAAATGCATTTTAATGTTTCTGAAGTATGTCATCCCGTTTAAAAAAAATCAGTGTATGGTCTGTTTGTGAGAGTTTCCAAAAAAGTAGGAAATATTTTAAGTAAACTTTGGTATACTCCACACATTTTTGCTTGTATGACATACAAGATGTGTCGGCAAAGAAATATGTAATTTCTGTTTTTAATAAACTTTTTATGTTATAGAACCAAGGGGGAATAAGGGGCTCGAGAATTTATCTTTAAATATTTCGATCATTTATTTCTTTATAATAATTAGGTATATAAAAAAAAAATAAAAACATTGTATACTGTATACTATCTAACGTCTCTAACTGTGCATCACTTTCGTTTCGTTTTTAAGCCTATTACAAAATTTAAAATAGATTAATAAATTTCTTATCCGGCCCTGAATTTTATTAGCCCGGGAATTAACTGAATAACTTACATGTTTCAATTATAATAATGATTATTAGTTATGAATGACTTTAACATAGTTATAAAATAGTAGTAAATAATTAAAAAAAAAAAAAATAGAAAAGTAAAATAAATATAATAACTTAAGAGGAAACAAAACGTATTAACGATTTTTGAAACCCCTTGCAAACAACTGTTTACAATGACGTTCAATCTTTTTTTAAATCTATTAATGGTAGAAATAATATTTCGCTGAAGTTTTTGTCACTGCGTAATCGACGTTCGTAGTTCACGAGATACTGAACTACCTCTGCGTATTCATATCTATTTCAGTTTGATTAATTATCTATAAGTTTCTAATATTAAGGAGGAGGTTGGTTCTCTGGATCCCCTGGCTTCCCTCCTAAACGACGTGCCTGTTCTGTATAGGTGTGTTAAAGACTATTGCATAACGGTGCAGTTAGTTGGGGATGGGGGTGTTCCTATTATATTGCGGCCGTGTTTTTCGTTTTTGCCGTATCCAACCATTTACGTTTACGTATAGTTGCAAGTTTCGTTCAAAATGGCACTGTTAGGTATTATCTTAGTATAATTGCGGAGCAAATAGACAAAGCTCAGGTAAACAAAAAGCGAACGTTTCAATAACATACGGTAGCGCATGTTTGATTATCGCTAGATCATCGCTCGCAGTCGTCATGAGAGAGAGTGTTTACAAACAGGATCCAGTCAGCTGTGAGCGCCGCATTCTGAATTAATGCTGCATACATTTAAATACATTTACTGTGGCGAGGCGCTGCCGCGCTCGCGATACACTCCACTTCTCTAATGATGTGGGGGAGTATGATGTCGGTTTTACGGGTAGAAAGCTCCACACTCAAATTCCTAGGGAGACAAGACAACATCCACAAAATCATTTTCGTAGACATCTACTAACTTATAACCCTGATAACACCTAAAAATATACCCTATAAAATTTAAGATTGCAAGTGTATGAAATAATCAGCGTTGGTATGAGCAAGATGTCCTTTACTCGTTTTAATGAATAAGAAGAGGATAGAGTCGATAAAAGTATGTGTTGTGTAACTGAATCTATTTACGAAATACGTCGTTGGCAATGAACTTATGCCTAAAAACAGAGAAAACCTTTGTTTAAAATGTACATGGAAATAAATTGACTCGATTTCCTTCAACCTAACCTACCTCACTCATTTTGACGTTTCATGTGCTTGCTGAAATTTCTTATATAGGGTGTTTTTTTTAGATGTGGAGAACTTTAAGTTGGTAAGACTTTTTTTTATGACAGCCGATTTAACAGTTTTCGGCCATTTTGAGGCTAATTTGAGTTGGCAATTCAATCATGAACTGACTCACTCCGGAGCAACGTTTGCAAATTGTTCAAATTTATTTTGAAAAATACAGATCAATTCGAGAAACGCATCGAGCATTACGTTCGTTTTATGGTGCTCATAATCGTCCATCAGAACGATTAATTCGAGAAACTATGGATCGTTTTTGCAATAAGTTTACTCTAAACGATAAGACCCATCCCATAAGACGTCATTCAGTCCGCACACAGCAAGCGATTGCTGGTGTACAGCGAAGTGTTGATGAAGATCCAGATGTGTCAATTCGTCACCGTGCGCAACAATTAAACTTGTGTCCATCCACTTTATGGAAGATTTTGCGCAAAGATCTTGGTTTACGTGCTTACAAGATACAACTTGTGCATGAATTGAAGACAAACGATCATCGTTCGCGGAGTACGTTTGGTGAATGGACCGAAGGAAACATTGTCATTGATCCACAATTTCATTTGTTTTTGTTCAGCGATGAAGCACACTTTCGGTTAAATGGCTACGTCAACAAACAAAATTGTCGTATTTAGAGCGATGATAACCCAAGAGCCATTACTGAAACGCAATTACATCCAGAAAAAGTCACCGTTTGGTGCGCTTTATGGGCCGGTGGAATCATTGGTCCATATGTTTTTAAAAATGGAGATGGTGAGAACGTTACAGTTAATGGTGAAAGGTACAGAGATATGATTTCAAACTTTTTTGTGCCTCAATTGGAAGGCATTAATGTTGCAGACATGTTGTTTCAGCAGGACGTCGCCACATGCCACACAGCGCGCAATACAATCAATTTGCTCAAAGAAACATTTGACGAAAGTTTAATTTCGCGAAATAGACCAGTTAACTGGCCACCTCGTTCATACGATTTGACGCCATTAGACTATTTTCTATAGGGATATGTGAAGTCGCGTGTCTACACTAATAAACCTGAAACAATTGAACAATTGGAAGCCAACATTCGACGTGTCATTGCCGAAATACAGTCTGATTTACTGCAAAGAGTGTGTGAAAATTGGAACTTTAGGTTACGCCACATACGAGCCAGTCGTGGCGGCCACATTCCCGAAATCATCTTTAAAAATTAATGCCAAGAAATTATATTTCAAATGAAGCCAATTTCTTAAATATTTGAAACTTTGTTTCTGTTTTATTACAATATAAAGTTCTCCGCCTCTAAAAAAAACACACATTACATACATATATTACCAATATGCACTGTCTAATAAAAAACTGTTCTTTATAAGTATATATTATGTATATTTACGGGCTATTATTTTGTCATGATTGAATCGCATTTGTCTGTTGCTTTACACTATTAGTTATCAATGGAATTTAAATTTTGTAGAAATTGAAATGAAACTTAATTATACATCATCAACATCCCATAATGATTCAAAACATTTTCTAACTTTTTTTAACATTCTGAAACATTCCTGAATGATCTTCAAGATTCTGGAACATTCTTGAACATTGCCAAATCATTCTGAAATGTTATAATAAAACATTCTTTTACTTCGTAGAATATATTTGAACTCCCTTTAACATTCTAAAAAAAATCTGCTTCATTCTCATCCCCACTCCGTGTGTGCTGTTTGCTGGGTAAGCAGTGAAATCAGTTGACGCCTGGCGGGGATGACTAATCGATTGATAATAATTGCAGTTATCGACCGCTGAGAGTTGAAGATTATTACAGTACTAATATCGCTATTAAAAAATGGGGGTTGGTGGTAGAAGGATGAAAATTAAGGTTTGTATGTAATTTTTAATGCCAAATCATAAAAGAATAAAAACAAAAAATTTTGTCCAAAAAATAAAACAAGTTAGGGGTGGACAACCCTTATCACTCAGATTTGGTAGGGCCCCCTCATTTTAAAATTCAAAATTTCACTTCCCAAATCGTCTCTCGGTTTTTTGTTTTAATTTTGTTTTTTAATTGGACTGTATTTGTAATCAAGGAGCCTGAAAACCATCGAGAGACGATTTTTTAAGTAAAATTTTGAATTTTCACATTTTTTTATCACTGCTACTGTTTGGGGTGCATGGGGGGGGGGGGAATTTTCCTAATTTACTCATTTTTCGAATGTAAGGAATAAACAAAAAAGAATTTCTAAAATTGGTGCTGCTGTTCCATCACTTTTCTAAATTTTCCGTCTTATTAAGTGAACTATTTAGCTATTACTACCTAATATTGTTTTTCGATGCCAATGTTTATGTAGATACCTACCTACCTACCTGCAGTAAGTATTTTGATAAAGTGTTTTTTGATTGAGGATAAAATCGTCCAGAAGCACCTGCGAACGGGCAAAAAAAAGGCAATTCTAGTCAAGTTCATTCGTCCGCTTATTCTGTAGCGCGAGCCCTTATGACACAAATTTATTCGAGCAAAGTTCACGGGACGGCACGCGGGCCACATAAAGAGAAAGTGAATAAGTCGGTGCTTCGTCCCTATTAGGTTAGGTTAGGTCCGTTGCCCGTCCTCATGTAAAATGCATAAGATGGCGGAACACCGGCACGCTGCCTGCATGAAAATTATAGCTAAACAAACAAGTGTCCTGCAGCTACAAACTTCGAGATGGATATTCAACTCTCGGGGTCGACGAAAATAAATTGGTATCATTCGAATGGTGGTAGCCTTCACCTTTCCTTTTCTATTTACTTAATAACAAATAATACTATTTGCTGCAACAAAGATGAATAGACCAATTTATTGTCCCAAAATTCGGTCAAAGGCCAGAGGAGTTCACCGTTTATAAAATGCAAAGAGGCCTAAAAATAATTTTCGTCGGGGTTTTCTAGATATTATTAAAGTTTAAAGCCTTCTAGATAACATTAAATATTTCTATATTAATATCTATCTAGATCCTCTGGTGTAGATTCGGAAATAAGGGGAGAGTATTCAGAATATCTTTCTAATAAATCAACAGGTGATTTATTTAAATAAATCGTTACATTACTAATCCTTAAAAATTAAAAGTATTTAAAAGTTCTTAGAGATATTCTATTAAGAAATTATTCTAACAAAAGTGGTTTTCCTTTAATTTTAGTTTGTTAGATACTGTAAAATATATTTTTTAAATAAGTATTTAGCTTTTAAATTTATTATGATAATAACGATTCTGAGAGTAATAAATTTTATTTTCATACTCCCTCGTAATAAATTTCGTCTAATTGGCAATTAAACTTTAATACTCATTAACCACACGTACATACACTTAATTTCTTGTCAAAAAAAAAAAGCTTTTGACATCGTGTTTTGAATCAATATTTTACCTAAGATTATTGTGAAAGCTTATGTGAGGAATCCTGTAATCGCTTCTTAATAGAATTATGCTTTTATGAAAGGAGACAGGGACGTTATTTCTGTACAGTGATGATTTAAGCAGATAATAACAAATTTCACACATAAATGACGGTAATCCCCAATTATTGTAGAAGAAAAGGTAATTATACTGGGGTTTTATATAGGCGGAAAGATTCGCTTAATATATCTAACTAATAGGTAGTAAACGTCACTTGTTGTGCTTTCAAAGACAACACACAATTTTCTCATGGAACAGGTAGAAAGGCTAAACAAGTAATTATTATATTATATGGTGGTAAGTACTATAGCAGATACATATAGGTAAACATGAGAGACTGGAATTGTAAAAAAATATTCTTGATTAGAGTGGAGCAGTAATTTAATATATGTAAATATTTTTGCATAGTGTTTCCACTATAACAAAACAAAAGTTTTTACGAAAGTTGAGAGTTTTTGATATTGGTATTGAGTATTCTCACAAAATTCTGATTTTTAACGCCCTATATATTTGTATGTATTGGACATATTCATGAAACAGGATCTGCTTAAACTTGTCCCCTCTTTTGACTATCAATCCCACAAATTTGCTATTTATAATATTTTTTGTGTATTTGTTTTTGAAATTAATTTTTAAATTTTATGAAATATTTAGTGATGATAGAATGTTTGAATGTTAACTACGGCCCTTTGTTTGCGATCAATGTTCCAAGGTGGTGGCGTCGCGTGTTGGGGAATCAGGCAACTAGATCAGCGGGGTTGATATATTGGTCACACATAATATGCACCCGTATAATATAATATTGCCCCGCTCAAGGCCACCTCCATATATTATTGTTACATTAAGTTCTCCCACCGACCACTTACGTTTAATTAGAATTGGAAATGGCCTGTCGTACCTATAAAAAGAGTTCATGGCTCCCCACACTCCCAATGGGAGGTTTTTTTTAATTATGTTCGAAGTAAAACAGAGATAAAGGTGTCACGGGGGTCATACGTAGAAAAATACACTTGCACTTACCACTAGGAATAACGGGGAAAATATCGCAAAACGCCATCTGCAATAATAAAAGCTGTTTTTTGCAACTGCTGCTACTGATGGTTTCTTGGCATGAAAATGGATCATTTTATGAAACGAACATTACGAAAATTTTTCCAAAACAAATATAAACAATTCATAAAACTAAGTACATATATTTCGTATAATGTCCGTAAACGTACACATATCTGGTTTTATTTTTCCACAAAAATTGCTAATCTGAGTAGCCCTAAAAACATAAATTACTTGTACTTTTATGAGATGGTCGTAAAGTATATGCGAACGAAATACACAATGCTAGTAGTTACAATTATTAAAGTAACTAACGAGAAGTTTCCGGAAAGATTCAAGAATATTCCTTGACAATATTTATAAATGAGTGAGGACCAATAGAGTCGACTGAATGCGGACGGTATAAATAATGTTTTTAAAAAGTGCTTAATTTTGCAACTCTTGTTGTTAAAATGTTTTTTTACATAATCTACATATCAGTTTATTTGTTGCCTTGAGAATATTTTATGATGGTGATGAAATTTACAAACCCTCCTTATCCGATGATAACGTGATGGTAGGTGCTAAACAAGTTTAGTTGTCGAAGGAAGAATACCAATAAGACGAAATTAATGAAACGTCAGTTGATTTCAATATCAAAGAGATTTTAATGGAGATGAAAATCGGGCATGCGTAAATATTGTTAGAGGAAATGACGGAATACGCGAGGGGAGATGAGTCGTCGGCTCTTTCTCTCAAAAATGACAGGTTCTGATTTAATGCAACAAAAACACGAGAATGTTGTATAAGGGATGAGTGAAGTAAAAAAATTGCTTCATCGTAATTACAGAGATGAATTATTGTAGAGGCAGACATATCAATGCAGTAACACTGATCTTTTGTGACGCAAAAGAAAATCATTTGAGATTGTAACTTCAAATGTAGAGGCTTTGTGAACACAATGAAATATTTCGAGAGGCAGTTTAATTGGCATTAGTATATTTAGTTAATAACAAACTGATCGTAACTTAATTGTATGCAGCAACATCTGATGAGAGTAAATAATTCGAAATCACGATGTAGTCCCGTCAAATTAGACCAAAAAATAAGAGTAAAGCTACATAAATTGCCACCGAGCCGAAAATCAGTGAGATTGTTGAAAATATTATTAAAAATAAACTTCGAAGGTTCCCCATCTTTCCCCTGTATGGTAAAAATTTTATTCAAGGTGAAAGGTCAAAAAAATGAGTTTTTCGCGATTTTCAGCAAAACGGTAAGTTTTATCATAAAATTACCCCAGACAAAAATTGTAGATCATAAAATTATCTATAAAATATGTATCTCTAAAATACCCCAAAATAAGCTTTGTGACAAATAAATCCCCAAGGACTAGAAAATATTTAGTGCAAATAGAAAAAAGATTGTAGAGGAAAATTTCCCCCAGAAGAATTCCCCTGAAAAATATATCCCCAAAAAATGCCCCAAAGGAAAAAAATCCCCTATATTTTGGGGAAAATCCCCTAATCTGGCAACCCTAAGACTAACAGGATTTCATTTATTGGCCATACTGACATAAAGAACGTATAAGACCCTAGCCACGCTTTCCTACAATTGAACAGAAGACAGATGTCTCGAGGTTACACTGGCGTATAAAATAAGGGACTGGGTTTCATTTTACCTGATATCTCAGAAACGGTGGCTCTTAGGAAAAAAAATATTGATACATATTTTATAGATAATTTTATGATCTACAATTTTTGTCTGAAGTATTTTTATGATAAAACTTACCGTTTTGCTGAAAATCGCGAAACTCATTTTTTTGGCCTTTGACCTTAAATAATTTTTTCCATACAGGTGAAAGATGGGGAACTTTCAAATTTTATTTTTAATCATATTTTAAACAATCTTACTGATTTTCAGCTTGGTGGCAATTTATGTAGCTTCGAATGTCTAAATTGACCGGACTTATGCACGTATGTTCGTTTCGTTAATTACCAAACAAGAACATATACTGTCATTATTAAAGCTATTTTGTCAACTAACTATATTTGCAAACTTTCAAAAAGCAAAAAAATATAACATGTCTCTAAATTTGATTAAAACAACTAACCATTCAATTTATTGATGTAATACCTATTAAATAAGTCTGCGAGCCAGAATAGAACTTTCAGTTCAAAAACTGAAATATTGAAAATATTTTATTTAACAGAGATTGTTGTCAATATTTTGACTATTTAGAAATTTGCATGCTTATTGTGTTATTAATTCTATCAGACTCTACAGAAGTGAACCTTTTTCAGTTGGGGGAGGGGGGGGGTTTGTTGGGTTCAATAACAATTCAACTGAACTTAAAATATCTTGAAAGAGCCACAAAACAAGGGGCAAAATGTTGGTGTTACTTTTAATTTTTAAGAAACAAACCTTACAACCCTTAACAGGCTCTGATTTCTAAGGACGTATTTAGAATTTTTTGGAAGGGGAGAGGGCAATTTTACCTATGTATTGTTTCAAAAACCAAGTTTTGTACATTGATAAAAATAAACTACCTAAATTGATACGTACGTTTTAAAATTTTAGTCACAAAAAATTAAAAGATTCTTACAAAAAGGGAAAAAACAATTGATAAGTGTATCCCAAGTGTTCCTGTTTGGTCTCTCTTTATAAATGTATCAATTTCGTCTTTATTCATAAATTGTAGCAGTATGTAATTACATACTTTGGGGAGGTACGCTGGACCCCTGTCCTACCTCTCACTGGCTTCGTCCAAGACATCTGTACTCATTTTATTCTAAATTGAGGGGAAATATATAAATAAAATTATGTGAATTTATTTGATACTAATGTTGTAGGTGTTCTACAACCACTCTCATTTTTTTTTGTTACTTATTACATATATTCAATGTATGTACCTATAAGTATTACATATTTTGCCCAAGTTGGCTACCGTTCTCTGAATTATGCTTAGCGAATGTTGTTGTACGTATAGCCCGCCGTTATATAACATATCGATTACTTTCCCTGAGTAGTCGCCACCGACGCCGACGCTGCCGTCGACGCCGCCACCGACGTCGTCGTCGTAGTCGTCGGGGACGCCGCCCCCGCGCCTGGCATGGCGTCGCATGCAAATCAGCATGGCGGCAACGGCGGCGCGACGACCTATTACGCGGCCCGAATCACAAGCCGCTTTCTGTTGGTATCAAACTTGTACGTCTGGGGTAATATTTTACCCTATTTTCTTATTTATTATCAACACTAATTGTACTAACATAAAGATCGTAAGGATGTGAAATTTATAAGAACTGATAAAGAACAGTTGTTCATTAATGATCATTTATTTGAATTTTACGAGGAATGATAATTGTTTGGGGATAATGAGCAATCGTTTGGTAATTTTAAAACAGAAGGTCAGTCCTAAAATTTTGTTACACGAATACTATTGAGTTATTATTTCAAGAAACTGTAAGTACGAAATATCGGGAAAATCCAAAACAATATGAAAATTTAACCCTCTGAAAGACATCGAATCAGATCGAAGAAAAATCAAAGTTCAGGGTCAAAATGAGACCTCAAAAATTTGCTTATACTTTGGAATGATTTAGATGCATCTTTTCCGATTTTGTGGATACAAAACCACTAATGTGCTAGATTGAATTTTTAGACAGTATCTTCCAAAAGAATTTGAAGATAAGTCGATGTGCTTATAAAATAAAGTTTAATTTAATAATATGAAGACACATTATAGGATGTATTAAGAGGGCTCGAATTTTTTATTCCTGAGAATTTTGTGTCATTGAATTGAATATCGCTATTTACAGCAACATGAAAACTGAATTCTAAAAGACCTACTAAAACAACTATAAATACTACAAAAGCTTATACGACAGCCATTAAATTTTCATGAGCTATGCTATGGTAATGCTATTCCATCCAACCTGTTGATTTCGCATTTATGTACTCTATTTAAACCATCCATTTCTAAGCTGGCCGTTCGTTTATTTTTGATGTATACTATACCGTTAGAAAAAAAAATTAGTGACCTAAGAAACAATTGACCATTTATTATAATATATTTATAATTTTTCTGTTGTCTCGTTAAATGTAAACAGTGGCAGATTAATTGATGGAAACAGGAAACATTATCTACTTATTGTAAAAGATAAACAGTGATTAGGAACCTTATAATCGTAAAGAATGAATTAATTTAGATTTAACCGGCTAGGGAGATTAATTGCAAACCAAGAGGCGGCTAATTGCAAGTGTGAAAGTTATTCGCTGGACGTCGTACCATGGATAAGCAAAAAACAGTCGGGGGGATCCGTTTAACCGTGAATTTTGCATTGGAGGTGGGAAATACCATATTTTGAGCCTATTCAGTTCACATAATACCCGACAATTGAGCAAGAATGTTAGAGTGCTCACGATCTGCAGCGACATTTAGTGACCAATTATGTTTCGCTCATTGTGCCTAGATACTCATCAGATATCAGAAGAGAATTCTTGCCATAGGTATATAGAGAAGAAATGGCCTTTATGATTTATTGTGGTGTAGTATATCTTGTGTTAAGTGTTCGGCATTTGTTTTATTGACATTTTGTTCAAGTGGAGAAGGTATATATGCAGATATGTTAGTACATTTGCAAGATATTCACTTTGTTCTCGGCTGGTACGTTTGTGAAAGTGAATAAGACAGACTGCTATAATATATAACGCTTTTTTATTCGGGCGAGTGATTTGTAGGCATCTGAACAACTTCTATTCTATTTTGCGATTCTTTATTTCCCTTACTGGACCGTTCTAGGTCGTCTTTCTCGAACTCTTCGCATAAATCACTGGCAGCCGGCATACGTTAAGAAATCCTGTTTCGACCGCATTCACTAAAAGCAGCCGAGCAGGAGCCTTCTACGTAAAAGCAACTAAAATGAAAAACGTCCTTTTTGTTGATCTTTTTTTTCTCTAGTTCTTTTCTTTTCTTCGACGACTAACATGGCGGAAATTCCTACAAAAGCCACAGAAAAACGGCCGGTAAAAAACCAAACTCCCGATCAAGAACTCTGGTCTTTTATATGCGTGAAGACGGATGTTAAAAGTAACCTTACACAGAACCAAAAAATAAAACTAAAAACTGTAATTTTTTTCGTAACATCAGGAAGACATTACAATATACTATATATAAAAAAATAATATCGCTCTTCCCAATTGTACTTAGTACTTAATTAGACCTCATTAGCGCTACAATGGTAGTCTCGATAAATTGATGACAAACTGTGGCAGAAGTTGGTCTAGCATAGGGACGTCGAAAGTGTCCGACGTTTCGCTTCCTAACGCTATCTTCAGAGACTTCCTGTGGGATTTCATCAAAAATACACGATTAGAATCCTATTAAAGAAGTGTTAAATTTTACGAATAGATAATATAAACGTTTATTGTTCTTGTTTATGGCAATTTCGATTATCATGGTGCTTTGGTAAATTGATAAATTTATCCACTCAACATTACATAACCTTATGCGCCCTTAATTAGGCATTGATGCTGAAGAAGATCTAATTGTTCGATGTGGCACTTTTTTACCATAATATGTAAATAAATGAGTTTAGCATTGATCTCGGCTTAAAAAGAGATAGTCGGTAATCAGGTTTTCTGCGGTAATTTATCGACGTTCGAACAGTTCGTCAGTTGCCGTCCAGAGCAGAAAATTACACTACACGGTACCGAAGCAATATTTTAAATCGAGAAAGACGACAAGAAAGAAGAGAGCACACACAGCTAAGAAGACTACACTCGAGCATTCCATTAATTGAGAGGACATAGCAATCGGATTGCTTAGCTCCTTGTAATTTACGGCGACATCTCGGACAGCATTACGTACCTACAACACATACGTGTATATGCCGGTTGGGCTGAATCAATCAGTTGTCTATTGGTCCCGGGCCCCCACACGTACGAGGATTCCGATGACCGAGACAAGCTTAATTGGGATTTACATTTGACCGGGCTCGTTCTTCAGCGACGGAAACAAGAACATGGGACCCACAAGAAGACGGATAGCGTCGTATCGAATCGCATCGTGTCCGTCTGTTCGTCCGTCTGTCGGTCGGTTGGTTTGGTAAAATTGTGGCTGAGAGAGAGGACGCGGGAGCCTAGTCGCCGGTTGAGCTGCTGCCGTCTTCGGCCGGTAGAAACCTGGAAAAAAAGTCACGTCAGAGGTTGATGAGTGCTTTGTACTTACACTTAATTATGTTAGTTCGGACGTTGCGGCAATTTTAATCAGCCTCTTATTCCACGAGAAGATCCTCAATTTTTAACTCAAAATTCTAGTTCTTGCTTATTTTATTTGATTAACTTTAGTTCTACTTAGTTGCAGCAAGGTCTCGATATTTCAGATGTCGGCTTATGAAATAAAAATCCCCTTATTGCAATTTGCCCTTAAACCCTAAACTATTTAACATACGAAATCACCTGTACATCTATCAGCGACTTTGTAAATAATAACATCAATAGATACTGCACCTTCGACGTTAAAAATAAATGCCTCGCGCGATGAACGAGTAGACTCTGGTATGGAGAAAATTTTGAAACGTCTTTATGGATTTAAATGTAAAAGTGCATAGGTAGTGTTAAATAATATATTATTAAGAAAATTGTTTAAATAAATTATAAAGTACTAGAAAATTCATTACAGTGTGATCATCACATTTCTGTATCTTTGTTATACGGTTAGTGTTTACTACTTGGTACTCCTGACTCCCTATTTGTTACTAGATACTAATCTAAATGTTCATAGGGTCTATATAAACTATAATATCTTTATTTTAAAAGTACCATAAATAATTAGAATATAAATTAAGAGGTTTTTAAAATTTGCATGAACCCCGAAATGCGCGAGAATAATAACGGTTGGAGCTTGTGCTTGAGCATTTAGGTACAAATTTCTAAATGTCTTTATCAAATTTTTCTCCACAAATCGTTTATACAAGACGCTTTATTCGACAATATGTAGTCGAAATGGCTTTCAGGATTTAAACTATTTTAGTGGAAGTAAAAATAGGAAAACATTGGTCTACATTATAGTGTATGTAGCATTATTGCATCCTTGTCTAGATAAACAAAAAACTGAGGGCAGATATGGCAAAAGAAAAGATATCACTGAAATTGGTTAATTTCCATAAACCTAAAAATGTATATATCGTAGATTATACGAAACGTTTTTGAAATCTGTGACAAATTGTGATTAAATGCTCGTCCGGTCGCGAAGGGAAAAAGGAGAGTTTCAAATTACAAGGTTCGGCTGTTGTTTCGGTCTGAATCTTTGCAATTATCGGTATTTTTTTGTCGCAAAACACGAACAACATCGCATCACCAGCGCCAACTTGCACAAAGGGAAAACCGAGTCCGAATTTGATGCAGTTACAAACGTTGATACGTATCAAAGCAGGCGATGGAAAGGGAAAGCGTCGTCCGACGCGCGTTCATGAATATGTATGGGACGATCATATATGTGTGGGGTGTCGGCTGACTCAACCGACCCCATGTGCACAGCCAACTGCTATCGCCGCTAACTCCACAAACACACACACACACACTCACATATTCAGCCACACAGTGGCACTATGTAGACGACAACGACGCCGACGTGATCGTTCCGTACATAACCTACATTTCGGTTGGTGCTTTTCTCCTCCTGCATCACAATTTTCAGTTCCACATCAGGAAAAGTGAAATCGATTTTCTGAATTATTCACTGCCCTTTTTTTTTAAATAAATCGAAGAACAAAAGATGTAAATATTCATAAATTCTGGGATGCCGGTTGGGTTAGGTTATTTCATAAGGGAATCGTGGAAACAGGGAGTGAATATTTTCGGGAATGGTCACAGCAAAGTCATTAAAAAAGAAAATTATTCTATTATAACAGTCTTGTAGTAAATTGCTAAAAAGACGGTTAAATTTTTCAAGAGGTGGTAAGTTAAGTTTTTGGTCAACTGATAAGATGTCCTTGTAGTGACAAATTCCTATTACAGATGGCTTTTATCTCGCTATCTGTAACTTTGTGTATATCTCTTTCTTATTTTTCTAGCACATAAGCCACCTCCGAACCGTTTTGTCATGATTGTTTATTGTCTAATTGCTCTAAAAGAGCTAATAGGTAAAGTTTTGGTTTTCTTCGAAGAGTTTACAGTAACATTTGAAAATAAATGTTTCTTACAAAATATAAAGAGAAACGTTCGTTTCAAAATGATTGATGAGGCGGCGGAACAAAAGTTGCGTCAACTTCGCGAAAATCGTCGACGTATCTTTTCTGTAACTTTCCATCGAGTGAAATTATTCCGGGAGGTTACAGAAATTAGGGAATCGTTTGAGGTTCATAAATTACCGCGGGTTGGATTTCAACCGAAAATTTATGATACTGCCTAAAAGTTTCCCTTCTCTTCTTGTATTTTAAATCAGGTGTTAAGCACTGGATCTTTCAGCGTTTCCAACAAACGACGAAAACTGCTGAATCAATGAAAGGAAAAGTCAAATAAACTTGAAACTTTTTCCGGTTTTATGAATAACAAAGAACGACGGAAAAGATCAGCAATCCTTGAAAAAGAAAATTTAATCATTATTTATTTTATATTCAAAGATATCTACTAATAACTTCCTAATGAAAATATAGTTGGTTAATCCTTTAGATTCCAATCCGAAATATCGTCTGTCTGTGATAATTTGATAGATAATAAGAAATGGACGTGAGATAATCGTGGTGGATAGTACGTAGCATTGCCGAGTTGGTATGCATTCATTGCTCTCCTCAATCATTAACTCCCTCAACAGACATTAGTCAGCGCGATGACGCGAGAGGGTTAACGGGGATTAAATGATTATGAACTAGATACGATCCATTTGTCATTCTGTCTGCGAGGAAATGCCGAATAGGGCGTTTTCGTTTATGTTTCTTTCGATCCTATCTCATCGTTCATATACGAATACACTCACGTACAATATTTATTCACCACCTACCCACTAGCAAGATTCTATTCATCCACTTCAAACGATTAAATAATTTCGTCTTATCATTATCTTTAAACAAATTTCATTATGGAATAGGTTATTCGTTTCTCAAAAATATTTTTCGCTGCCTTGTTTGTTGGTAGTACTTTTAGGTACTTTTTTAATTCTTTTGGCCACCATGTAAACCAAAAAAAGGTAATAAAATGCGAATATGCCTTACTTTTGTGTACATTCTAGGAGTAAGAATAATATATAGAGCATTATAAGCAAAGAAACTTGAACAGTTTAGTGGGGATAAGGATTCTTATGGTCTTCTAATGCCTCGGATCAATCATTATTATTAATATTTTTCAGTAGAATAAATCCTCAATATGCTAATTAAGTCGTTAACTTTCCTTGTTTCCTTTAACCTGTCATTTATGAATCTATAAACGTCAATGTGCGTCAAAGAAAATTTATCTGTTACAAATAAACAACGAGAGAGAAAAAATAAATAAATCTGAAGAGTCGTGAACAGGGCACGTTCGTGACGTCGTTTTTCGCACGGGGATACACAAACGGTTTCAAACTTTAATATCGTTTTAATTAAACGAGTCACACGACCCGTTCTATATTGTTCAGATAACCGACTCAAAACGGACGCTGTACAAACACCATCATGAGGCCAGTTGACTCTATGGGGGTTTGTGTCTGAGTGTATATATGTATCGCGGAAAAAGTTCGCTCTATTTATCAATGTTTGCAAACAGTATAGCTCGAATAACAAAACGATGCGAGGTCGACGTCGACGCCACGACGACGTCGATGAATACCAGGTCGCGTCGCGTCGCGTTGGTCGCTATCGTCGACGGACTCGGTGCATTCACGGGCAAATCCGGCCATTAGGGCGCGAACGACAACGCTAAAATACATAAATAACAAACGGTCGGCCAAAGGGGGTTGATTTGCGAGGGAATGGAGCAACGTCAAAGACAACCTACTCTTAAAGTTGACATATTACAGTGGGAAGGTACTTACTAGTATATTTGAAGGCACATTTGCAAATTATGCAGTTCCTGAGGAATGTATAACAGATCTTGTAAATTAGGATATCTGTATCAAATATAATTTAGTTTAAATACTAGTGGAAGCTGCACATTAAAATACCTATACATTTATGACTTGGTACTGTAACAAGATGAAAAATTAAAAAAAAAACTGTGAAAAACTGATATGAAAAATGAAAAGACCTTTGAATTTTACATAACTAGTACAATCTTTAAATACGACTTGCACAAAAGTAGCAAGATATAAATGACTGTTTTTTTAATTACAATTAATCGACATTTGAAACTAGAAGTGATTAAGAAAAATAATGGTTTTACGGTTTGCCTTCCTGTTTTAATGAGGTTTGTTGGCTTGAAGTGTTTCAATAACAAGGTCTTTTCTTGTAAAGTTTTTGTTGAGCGTTTTATCGATGATGTTATAAAACTTAACAAATACCTATTCAAGTCGAAGTGGATTAAATCCCGTCATTCGTCCATTTTTCGCTACAAAAAGCGCATTTTAATGGAAAGTCCGTGGTATAGCGTTTTTCCATATTTAGCAATCCAAAAAAGGGATTGAATTCAAATTTTGAAACGGGACGAAGCGAAGGAATGCAAAGTAACATGGGATCGGTAGGTAGCGTGTCGTATTATACGAAGGTATAGCTAAGCTATACGAGCATTAACAACAATGGTAACGGTCCCTCGTTGTTTCCCATACATTATTTATTCTGTTCGCATGAGCATCGAAGAAGGCTCGGACACTCGTACCTTTACCAACTGGAAGGTTTGTGTCATTTTAAGAGTGCTCAAAAAAGTGGTTGCCGACGACTGCACCGATGCGGTCGCCATAAAACAGATCGCGACATCGACCACGTATGTGGTTTCTTTCAAATTTATCTTTTGTCAAATCACAGACCCGTCTGTCTGTATGTCACGATCAAAGTCCTTCTCCTTTTCTTTTTCTCTCGATTATTCGACCATCGGATCCCTTAATCCTCTACTTTTCAACAGGAGGTCAACCTTTAATTAAATTGGTATTTCAGAGGCACTGAAATTGTTAGGAAGCAAAAACGAAAAGGTGCATATGAGGCACTTGACCTTTCTTTATTATTTTATGCTTTATATTTTGATAAGGTAAAATCACTTTTATGTATAGTTGAGCCAAAATTAAAGTGCGATACCGCTTGATGTTGGAGATAATATAACAATTTGGATAATTTTTATACCTCAGAAGTATTTTTAAAATCAATCTAATATAAAATTGTTGCCGGAGAGGAATTGTTTGTTTGAATACAGTTTTAATACTCTTATTTAATACATTTTTACGCTACGAAGCTGATATTTGTCAGGAAAGGTTCACCTGACAATGAATTTTTAAGACTTTTTGAGGTTAAGGTCTTGTAACAGTTAACGGCACTATAACTTTGGGCCAACTATAGATATTTGTAGTTGTAGTCAGTGGAATTGAACACGCTTTAATTCTTCGTTAACGGTTAATTGCTGCAGTAGTTTATTGGCAGGGGTAGTGAGACGTCTGAAGGTAAAGGCGGAGGATGACACAGTTAATTAATACGAATGGAAGAAGCAATTTGCATACGGGATTGCAAGATCCTTTGACGGTTCTGCTCGCTAGTTTACTTTGTTCCCTACCAATAACGGAGATTTTCGAATTAAAGACATCTATGGAGGGAATTCGTAAGAAATTACTGCGGCGAATGCGATATATAGATTTAAAGCTCCATGAAACCTGCAATTCTGAATAGTACTCTCAGAGAAGCATTCGCTATCTTTCATAATTTCTTTTTTCTCAAAAGCAGTATCGAGTTTTCCAATGTACTTTTGTGAATAATGTTTTGGTATTGTTTGAAGTTGAAAATTTTATTTTAATTTTTATCGATAGCCTAATGTAATAGTAGTAGATAAATAAATAAATTATTATTTTTATGTTGTTGCAGGTGACGCTGATGAAATCCTCCTCTGTTTAAGGGGTAAGTCAATTGAGTTGTGTTTATTTTCAAGGTACATTTGTGTATATAATGTTTGAAATAGTATTAGAAATATAAAAAGCAATCTAAAAATGTTGAGAACCTACAAAGTCAGCATTAGGCACAAAAAGAGTCTCCTACAGTTTTTTTGGGCATATTCTAAAATTGACGTTAATTTTTCTCAAATCGCTAAAAAACATTAGGCATTGCAGCTAATTTTAGAGTAAGTATTTAAAATTCTATCTATCATAAAAAAATCAACGAGCTGACGGTCAAAAGGTTGCTAAAGTGTCTATCACTTACAACGACAAATAATGTCGATGGTTGCGTCACTTCCTAGGAGAATTTCCAAATCTAGTGTTGCCCCATGGTATCTTGTATTTCTAATACGAGGTCTCTGAATTTTTACTAATACGAATGAATTCAGCTGTGATTAATTTACTAGAAAATAGTAAACAATTCCAGAACGCAATCATGTGAGGCTTATACACTATTTATTTTCACATTTAAAAGCCCCGGGGTGTGTTTTCAAATCGATCGAAAGCGGGAGTGACGACGACGGTGGGGCGTTTGATTTGTATCTGTGTATATTTTGAACGCACGTAGAGCATCCATCGCAGCCGATCTAAATTATCAAAGTTTGGAACTAATTTTCATTGGGAATTAAAGAGGTGTCATCTTTCAGTCAACATTAGCGCTTTGAAGTGACGCCCCAACTCACCGCGAAATTCAAACCGCGCTCAGGGGCATCACATCAAAGGCCTGGGCGCTCGTTCGCCGGAAGGCGTCGGACCGGAATGAGAGCTCTTTTGACGACCGCGTAGCCCAGGGGACCGCAGATGAAATGTTAATGCATATAGAGAATTTGGTTTGCAAGACTATATCAAACAAAAAAAAAGAGAGAAACCCGGCTATGCCGTCGCTTGCCCTTTTACTACCATCACCATATACCGTTTCGTTTCGATTTTACCACCCTCGTTTTATTCCCTTACTTCACACCTACATTTTGCTTTTGCCCTATTCATGACGTCAAATATACAACTTTTGGTGTTAATCGGATTATAACACACCACTTTCATCATAGAAGAGCACACCAATTATGTGGACTACATTAGAGTACGTGTGTCTACGTGTGGCAACGCTATATAGAATTAATCCTTATTTTATAATACGGCTAGGAATCGCGAAAACGAGTTACAATTTTCATTAATTTTCCTCTATAATTAATTCAAAGAAATTCCAGAAACAACTGATTTCATTTACTGTGTTACAGATAAAAATAAATTGTTAAAGAAAATAGTTTCATATTGTTTTCGATTGTAAGTAGTGTTTTCATTGTGATCCTGTGTCGCGGGTTGGTTTAGGTTTTCGAGTTTCCGTTCTCATTCTCGTCGTATTCTTTGCTACCTGGACTTCAAGGCGGCAGCGTCCGTATCGATTTTAGAAAGCATCTAATTAAAAGTCCGCGCACGTTTTCCATCCGACTCCAGTGACACTGTTTCAGAATTTGCACGACGATGATACTGCACACGAGAGGCCTTCAGTTGAACGAACGCTTTACAGGACCCGACTTATACCCATCGGAAAAAGGAAATTGAGGATATAACAAATAGAAATCGCAGAATATCAGGGAAATCTAAGAAATAAAAACTCTCGAAACATCTAGCAAGACCAATATCAACATCGGCATCAAGACTAAGATTGAAACCAAGATCAGGACCAAAATAAATATTTAATGAACAAGATCAGGAACCAGATTTACTGGTAATATCCTAGAAAAATTCTCCCCTAAATTCCCGAAATACATACTAACAAATGCATTTATTTTTCTAATAACATGTCTTAAAAATTTAAATTTTCCGAAACTGTTCAAACGAGTTTTCCAGAAGCAATAATTTATGACGTATCAAATCTAAACGTGTACCTTCTTTCAAAGACCAGTCCAAGTTCAAGACTAAATATACTACCTAACCCAAAGCCAAGAGTATGTTAGGATTGTGTTGGTCGCATTTTCCCATCACTTAACATAGAGGAAGAATAATAATGCAAAGCAGCTAAAATTTAACCTCACGTAATATCTGCAAGACAAGAGGGAATTAATAGAAGGAAGACGTAATAAAGCAATCATTACTTATGTAACTTAATTGAAGTTTAAAATTAAGAGGAAGAATTATGAACAGATTGTTGCAAAGTAGAAAATGTGGGTACAAGAAACTGAAAATTTCTACAAAGACCCTGCATCATTTATAAATACAACCTGGGACCTAATTAAAGGGTCTACATGATAATTTATATTAGAAAATATGACAAAGACAAACTTTTTACGTAAAATATGGTCCTTTCCCCTCTCAGAATATATATTATTATTTGATATATCTCCAAATGAGTAGTATTTGCTGGTAGTTATGATCGCCTTGGGGTGACCGTGCGAACGCAGCTTGTTATCGAAGAACTTCTCACCATTCACTGCTCCTCTGTCAGCGTCCCTCTCTTCGATATTCGTAACATTTCCGGAAATATTTCGTCGTCATATAACGTCATTACGGAAAAAATGTATCTAGTCGCAATTGTACTCTCCGGGCCCTCAGAAAATACGCACTTGGTGTACGCAATATATGGGGGATTGAAATGTAACAATAAAACAGTTAATAGACGAGGTGTCATGTGCCCTGAGGCGCGCCGCAGGGCGCAGGGGTGGCCTCCCTCTCGGCCCTGATACGGCTAATTTGAACCGCGGGTAGCTGGCGATAAGTGCCCGGTCGGTCTTTTGTTGGACGGCTTTTTGCTACGTGTCCCTGATTGGATTTGAATATGGCTTATGTTGGCAGCTGTTGTGTCACTTCGTTGTTCCTATTTAACCGATTTATTTTAGGCTAAAAAGTAGAGTGGTCGTTATACACACGACTGGTTCGTGGCCATGTTCAATAACGTACTAATTACCTGCCAAAACGGTTCATAGAATAACTGAAGCAGCATTGCCAAAGGGCAAAATTTTAAATTGTGACCATTTAACAGGAATTTTTAAAATGCGTATGAGAAAGAAGCTTATGAAGCAAGCGATAGATGGCGATGTGGTGACAATCACTTGATAATATACCTACTTATTATCAACATTCTTTAAGGAGCCTGTTCGGTTTGGTTACTGATTTACAGCGATCATCCATGGCGTGCTGATGAGAATAAATTAGTATTATATTGCCATTATAGTAAATATCAAAACTAAATATCAAGGTAGACACGGTATCTTTATTTGCTAAGGTCCTATATGTATTAAGGTAAACATTTTATAGATATAATTGACGAATTGAAAGCTAATCCTTCCGAAAAATGGGAGGATGATATATTTACCTTTAATAAGTAATTTCGTTTTCACAAAATAAAATAATGATAGTCACAATTGAACACTAATCCACTGCCAAATTTAGATTGAAGATTTAAACTTTGATGGTAGTTATTGACGCACCACCAAGAGACCTTAAATAATTTATGGTAGTTTAGTGAAATAATTACCATGAGATATCTAATACCTCAAACGAAACGTCGGTCTAAATTGTATCATCATTGGGTATTAGATATTTTAAAAAATAGTGAAAGGTGCCACTTATATATTAGATATCTACATGTAACCTAACCTAACTCATACCATAATCAAGGCCTGAGGTTAAAAAAGCAGGTTTTATGTTTATAAGGATCAGGGTCGGCGAAAGGCTAGTTTAACGCCCGTGCGAAAGGCAAATTTTCCGCCCCCTCCCCCCTCTATTTGATGAAACACATATTTTGAAAATTTTGTAAGTTTTGCAATAACTGTTACGTGGAATCAATTTACAAAGTTAAAATAAAAATACTCAAAAAAAACCTAATACGTTACTATATTCACTTTCATAATCGTGAATCGTGTGTAAATTAAAATACAAAAGAACAGAAGAAAATTATTTATTAAATATTAAAAAAACTAATAATGACATTAAAGTTATAAACATCTAAAACATTATATGCGGTGGTGACTGGCGGCGCCTTTCTTTCCCCAATAAAATAACAGCGCTTGGGCTTGCTTATCTTCTGAGCGACCGGCGCGGCGACGACGCCTTTCTTTGTCAATAAAATAATACCGCCCATCTGTTCACAAATACACAAATAAACTGATTGATATATTATGCACTTAATATTAAATAATTTTACACATTTTCTTGTGCTCTAGTTTATTATTTATATTAGACACTTTTAGTTCTTGCCAGTTTTTTTATTAACTATCTCTTGATTTGGCGCCCCTAGATGTTGGCGCCTGTGCGGGCGCACGGTTCGCACGGGCCTTCCGCCGGCCCTGATAAGGATTGTTAAACAAATTCTTTTTCAATAATAGTAATAATAGATGAAAGCCCAAAAGGGAGTTTGCTTCTATTGAATAAAAGATCTGATAAAATAGTAGAGCGCGTTCACAAATGATATGATTTTTTTAAACAAATAGACCATTGTTTTGCCTTAAATTTTAATTGCTTAAAGCCGTGTTGGGGGATTTATTTCATTATTGTAAGAAAGCTGACGAAACAAAGTAGATACCGTTGTTTCATGTTTGGAATCAATTAATCATAGCGTTGCGTTGGAAAGGTCTGAGCCATTTAATTTGCATTCCCGTTGTTCTTTAACGTCTTTCTTAAAACAAGGTCGAACCGAACTGGAATTTCTTCGCTTTTCAGGAAAGCGGCCCAAGTTTTCATTTACTCCACATGTACCCATAGTAAGTTCATTCACTTTCTCTCCCCTATTGAATAATTCATATATCGATCTGCTTTGCTCTGACTGACCTTCCTCTCTGTATGTTAAACAGTTTGTAACGAACCCTTAACATTGGAAAATTCTTTTGCGAAAGGCAACGTTAGTTTTTCCGGACATATCTAACCCCCTGGCTACTGATGGTGCTGCAGATGATGATTGAGTTTGCCTGTTTTAAGCTGGTCTTCTATTAGCTGATATTAAAGGGGTGGAAACTGCTTAGACCACGAATAACGATCCTTTGATAGAGAGAATCGCGCGCGCGCGCGTTCGTTTTATCAGGTGATGCCCTTCTCGAACATGCGCGTTTCACGCGGTAGATGCACCACAAAACGACACTGTTTTGGCCTTGTAACTTTTCCCCCGAATCTGCCTTGCAAATGAGTTGTTTTATTTATAGGTTTCATGAACTTTGTACTTGGCATGAAGTTAACTTTACGGAAAATATTGCTAATACGTACTTCTTCGTTGCTCCTAGCACGTTTGTAAATATCTCATGTTAACTCCAGGATGTTATTTTAAACCGCAACGTATTGGCTTGCTTTTACTTTACGGAAAAACGACCGGACGCCATCTTTTCGCCGTTAATACATACGTTCGGAAATTACTAGCAGCCTTATTAAAAATCGTACGAATCTATCTATTTTATATTTTTAGTTACATGTAAATTTATTTCTAATATCTATAACCATGAGAAAAATTCTTGCTCTGATAGAAATTTTATAGAAACAATGTTACCAATTAATATAAAAATTAATTAGATAATTTGGGTTTGTTCTACTTGCTATTGCTAGTAATGTTGAAAGAGTCAATTTTTGCTGCTAAATATTTATAAAAAAATATTTTCCTTTGTTATCAAGTTGAATGTCTGATAATGAAATGTTAACATTTGGATCGATTTTTTTCAGTAAGAAGAAAGAAGAAAGAAGTGAATGTGTGGATTTCAATTTCTCTAAATTCCTAAATAAATAGTGACACAAAATTATTTTAAGTTTATATTAGAAAACTGAAGTTAAAAGTCTTACCTGCCCCCTTCTTTGATTAGTTTCATCTTTCGTCTGTACTTAGTGTTATAGTTCTGTGTCTTTTGAATTATTATTAGTATATTTTTTTTGTAAAGAAACCGCTTTTTAAATAACGTCTTCTAAAAACTGTCGGTATTCGGAAATAAGAGGAAAATTCAGATTTCAACCCTTAGAATTTAATTAATGTTCATAGAAAAGTTTCTTTTTTCAACTATATTCAACACAAATTCACCATTTTTTTTTTAAATAGTTTGGATCAAATTCCTTCTAAAACTGTCACAATTCTGTAATAAAGAAAAATTTCAGGGTTTCAAAATTTATGGATTTAGTTTTGTTCTTCTGATTAATAAAAGCAATCGAATTAATTTCATAAAACATTTAAAGTTTCTCTTTTTTTTGAAATATTAAATGAAGTGTGATAGTAATAATATCAAAAAAAAAAAAAAGAGTAAGGGGTTGAACAAGATCGCATGCAAACTCATTTAAAGAGAGGGATTAAAAGAAAAACCCCTCACACAATCAATGAACGTCCCCTAATGTTATTTTTTCTTAATCGTATGAATATGTTATTGATAAATAAGTTTGATCTTCATCGATACATATTTACTTAATAAATAATTTGTTCTCCATGTTGTCTCCTACGCACGTTATCAAGTTCTTTGTTGGAAATTTAGGGAAAGAGACAGCGAGCGATGCGACGCGACGTGAGTAATCTGTAGAAAGCATCTATAGAACGGGAACTTAGAGCGACGATTAACAGGAAGTTAGAACAATAAGACCCTGCCAAAGGGGCGAAGCTTAATACCTCCACAACGACTTTCGAAGCATTAGAAGGAAATCGTTTCGTTTGTAATTATAACGTGAACTCTCTGGATTTCCTCCTTATCACCCAACTAATTTTCACATTCACAGTCAACTGAATGTTGGTAAACATGACAGGACATTCGATAACGACCATGAAGAGAAAAGAAAATGTAGAATTAAGTATGAACAAAATTCCTCAACTTTATCAAAAGAAATTAGCTGATACTACAAAAAATCTCACAGCACGAATTATACGGAGAGAGAAAGATAGTTTTGCTCAGACTGTACGTGACACATTCTGCAAATGTTGATTTGGTAAAGAATATATAATAAGGAAATTATTCTAAACAATTTAATTGGGACCTGGTTATTTCTGAATATAGTCCCTAAATAAAATATTATCAGGAACATATATTTTTATATTATTTAGTCTACCGGAGAGGTACTGAAACATCTTAATATATAAAAATATTCATTTTGGTTTCGTGATTCAAGTCTTTTGTTTTGGTTTATAGAGTAGCCCAGAAAACATCAGCATGATCGTTGCCAGCCCGTGCAGCAAGCAAACTTTAGCAAGCCTCGGGGTTGTAGCCGTAGCAGACTGGCGCTGCCGCGTGGCTCTGTTTAACATTCAGCGGACGTCTTCACCTTGTATTGATTGCCGCAGAACTACCCCACTAGCAGGCGCTGATGCCGCTGCTCCTGGTGCCATGCCGACGAATTCGGTTAAGTTGTATTCTCGAATCGTATTTCACGTGAAACTAACAACATCATACCCATTACTACCACTAATAGGTCCTACTACATTTAGTTTAATTGTCTGTCGTTTACATCACAAATAAACAAATTTGAATTATCATCCACTGACGATTTTATGAAAATAGCCGGTACAATGACCTGCACATGAATCCCTGAATGTAAAATTTGAGTTGTAAACTGCTGACTGCTGAGCTCTTGTCAGTTTAGAAACTAACATTTCAAAAATTCTAAATCTATTGATTAACCAAAAGTTTCACTTGTCATCAAAATCTAAGGGGCACTTTAGATCTGAGACCTTCTTTGAACTAAAGGAAGACCTTGCAGCATGTACAATTCGCAAAATAGTCTAGAAATTACGAATTTCGTGTCTGCATCAGTCAATTAAAAAGTATTACTGGTCATCAAAAACTGTAGGGTACTGTCAACTGAATTGAAGCCTTGAAATTTGTACTAAAAGAATGAAGTATAATCTTGTGGTATAAATACAAGTAGAAATCTGAAAATCATGCATTTCACATTAGTTTATCTGTCAATTGAAAGTACCACTGTTCATTAAAAAGCATTAGATTACTTTGAGCTGAAATCTTATAATTGGTACTGAAGGATAATTTCATGGTACAAAGTTAAGAAAGTCTGGAAATTACGAATTTTACTTGAATCTGTCCATTCAAAGTACAACTGATCATTAAAAGTCTTAGAGTACTTTCAGTTGAGTTAGGCTTTGAAATTGATATTAAAACTTAATTTTATGGTGCATAGGTATTCAGGAAAAAGTCTGGAAATCAGGAATTTCACATTGGCCTGCCTGCCCATTAAAAGTACCACTAATTATTATAAAAAACCTTTAGAGCACTTTGAGTTGATACTGAAGAATTATTATGTGGTACAAAGTAAAGATAAAGTCTCCAAATCACAAATTTACCATTAGATCAAAACCTCTTTAGGGTACCCAAACCTTAAAAATGGTACTAAAGGATGAGCTTATCATGCAAGGGTCCAAATTTTATTACTTTTATATTAGACTGTTTATCCATTAAATATACCATGAATAAAGAAAAACTTTAAGGTGATTTTGATTCAGATGGGATCCTAAAATTGATTTTACGAGATAGTTTTATAATATAAAAAAATGTCTGAAAACTACGAATTTCTTATCAGTATTTCTATCCAACAAAACTAGCACTCATTATCAAAAACTTTACGATACCACCAAACGATAGTGAAGGATGGTTTTTTTGTATAAGGTCAGTAGAAGTCTGGAAGACAATGAATTTCACATTAGTTTCTCTGTTATCAAATGTACCACTTATTATTATCACCACAAACTTCAAGGTAAGTACTTTTAATCGAGTTGAAATCTTGAAATAGGTATTGAAGGATGATCCTTTGGTACAAAGTCAGGAAGAAGCATGAAAATCACTAACTTTACATTACGTAGTCTGCCTTTACATTAATAGTCATGAAAAACTCTTTAGAGTACTTTGAGTTGACATGAAACCCTAAAAATTATACTGAAGGATGGATGATCTTATAATGCAAGGTCAATATAAGTCTGAAAAATACGAATTTCACATTACTATCCATAGATAATGAAAAACTTTAGGGTACTTAATCTTAAAAATGGTACTTGTAGTACCTATAAAGAAACCCTTTGAAAATATGTATTTAACATCAGTCACATTGTTATCAAAGGTAGTACTAACAACTAGGGTACTTTGAATGGAGTTGGATAGTTAAAAACGATACAGAAACATGTTTTTATGGCACAAAGGAAATCACGAGTTTCATGTCAGCTTCCCTGTTTTTAAAAGTACTATTAATCATTAAAACTTCAAAGTACATTAAGTTAGAGCTGAAGAATGATCCTATGGTACTTACAAATCTAGGAAAAAGTCTGAAACTCACGAATTTTATATTAGTCTGTCCATCTGTTATCAAAATTTAAAGATTAGGTACTTCTTGAATTGGTACAAAAATGACAAGTATGTATTTCCTCAGTAATGTTATATATGTTACAGTTAAAACAAGTTTTTATTTAGAACTCATTTTCCCTAGATAAAACTAGTTTTTACTTAATGCCTTTGTTAAAACTAAAAATACCCAATTAAAACTAGAATTTACCACTGATATATTTGATTTTCAGATAAAACTAGTTGTCATATCGAGCTGTAGATAAAACTGGCACTAGAAAAACTAATTTGGGATTGAAAACAAGGATATAGTTTTAAAAATATTTATTGAAAAGATCTAAGACACTGAGAACCAAATAATAATCTAACACTAAAGGAACATTTTAAGGAACATCGACTTAAATAGTTGCCAAGATGACAATATTAATTATAACTAGGTAAATAAAATAATCAAATAAATCAACAGAACACAACCATAAAATTTCAAAAAGAAAAATTGTTAAAGAACATTGATTAACACACAATAAAATCTAATCAGTCAAACTTGGATTTAAAAAAGGATGAGGATCTACTACGCGAACAGTTTTAACTGACTCGCTTCGGAAAAACGCGTTTTGTCTAGTAAGAACTAGTTTTAACTGATATTCGATTTGAGCATTAGTTAATTCTAGTATTAACAAATGCATACATTAAAAACTAGTTCTAACTAGGAAGAACGCGTTCTATCTAAAAACTAGTTTTAACTGCAAGATATAATATTGGGAACACTTCTAATAGGGATATTAAAACAAAGATGGTTTTGGGTAGTTAGATTTTCTTAGCTTGAGGTTTTTCCGGGTCAACTTCATTGACTTGCACTTTCATATCCATTGTTCATGGTGAAACGAATGAGTCGTCAATATTTTGTCGACATGTCCGCATCGATTATGGCCACAATGGTTTAATGATAATAATATAGGGCGCGCGCGGCATGCCATAGGGGTGCTTATTGGATGTTTCACGTTGAATTTGACGGCAGTGCGTGCACTTCTTGTCATGGAAATGATGCCCCCAGGCAACCAGCTCACTTAAGTGCGTATTGTCAACCCCCACACGACTGTCTAACCCGTGTGCTTTTGCTTTTTACGACAAACTCCACCGGAAAGGCACAAATGCACCTTCGAATTTGAAAAAAAAAAATGTTTCGTCAAATATAATATTAAACACAAACACAAATAACTTCAACAAATATATTTAATATAACTCGACAATTGTTTCGGCTAGGCAGCCATTCTCAAGATACGGTATCGGTTGTACTCTTGAGAATAGCTGCCTAGCCGAAACAATTGTCGAGTTATATTAAATATATTTGTTGAAGTTATTTGTGTTTGTGTTTAATATTAAATATGCTTCATCACCCTTGCACCGTTAAAAGTTTAAATCTTATGAAATATAATACCTATACAAGATATGCTTACTAAAATCTGACCATTATTTAAATTAACATAAAGTTATTAGTCTGACGATTTAAACCTAAAGCACATTCTTAATTGTTTTTGCTAACAATATCTAATCTAATTTTTGAGTTCTTCGCTCCTCGTTGTTACTGTTTATCATTTATGTAAATCTCTATTAAATACTAAGTATATTAAAAATGATTTAGGGATCTGTAACTGTTTTAATATTTCTAAATTTTTATGTTTTTCCACTAACCTTTTTAACAAAAACAAGAAATTTTATTTACTATTAATAAAATTTAAACAAAATCTTGGTTCTTAGGTCTGTTAGTTAAGTACATTGCTACTTAATCATAAATTGACGTTATTAGTACGATGGTGCATTTTGTCCTCTCCGGAAATTCGCATCGAAATTTCGGCGCTCATTGGAACTGGCAATTTCACGGTTCCACTTTTTTTTTTTCATAATAAAACTGGAAATATGCTTTAAAGTTATGAAATCTTTTTAAATCCGATGAACGCCTTTGTTATGTAGTGTTTATGCTAGGATAAAACCTTGGTATGAAAGATAATAAATAATCTCGGGAACGCAAGGCTGTTGAATATCCACTTCTAAATTGAATTGCTAAAACTCGTTTTGCTTTTCTAAAGAACAGAAATATTCATTTTTCTTTTATCGTAAAACATGTTTCTATTGTATACTTTTTGAAGGACAAGCATTTATGTAGTTATCATAATTTTTAGAGGATATAATAACTTTATTAAATAATTGAGAGGGGTGGGTAAAGAAATAAACATTTTCTAAATAGGTAGCCTTAGAATTAATCCCTACTGTATTGTTTCCATGTGATTCCTTTTTATTATTTATAAATATGGGCGATCGGGGAACTATTTGAAAATGAAAAATTTATCTGCTATTGGAAGTAATGAAAAAGCAATCAAGGATAATTAAAGACCTTATGAAAACATCCTTGTTCCTGTTGAAATGTGCAATTACGCAATCAGCCTTCCGATCTCAATGGAACGTCGAAGTAATGACAAAGGGGACGAAAAGACTAACCCCTGGGGCTACAATGGGGAATTATAAAGAAGGGATGTTAAATTTGACTTCAAACCGCGATATTGTGGGTGACAGCTGTGACATCTACAATAAAAAGTTTTTATTTCAAGATGCAGACGCAGACGGTCCCAAACTACAAATCGAATTCCGGAAGACAGTATTGGCAATTACTTTGTCAAAATGTATCGAAAGAAATACTCGAGTACGCACCTGCATTCTTTTGAAAAATATTTATTTCGGAATACCACCCATAATTCATTTTTTATTTGACTATAACGACAAGGCATAAAAAGGATATAAAATTATTTTATAGATTCAAAGATTCCAACTCTGAAAACACCAATTTTGGAATCGACGATTTATTTAGGAATAGCATTGTTTTTTCAATTTGAGGATCTGGTAGAAGTTTTTAATGTAATAGCTAGGTACCGTTTTAAAAATTGGGACTAACAGCAATATTGAGGATAAAATACAGAAGGAGGTTACATCTGGTTAAGATTCAAAGTAGCCTCAAAATCAAAGCTGGAGGTAGGCAACCTTAGAAGAACCTGTTTGAATCATGGTATGGTCAGGGTTGGAAGCAACCTTCAGCAATATGGCTGGGAATAGATTTATGGAACGAAACAAAAATCGATTTTAATACTAGAGATCAATGGGTTTTAAGAATCAGGACTAGAATTAATATTTAGTATCAGGGTTTGGACCAGCTTTCATAATCAAAGCTGTGAGCACTAATTGGGGACAGATTTTAAGGGGTGAAAACATTTTTAAGGGTTGAATTCAGAATCAGGCTAAAGGATAAGACCTAGACTTGGTTGTACGAAGCTGTACTACCAATAACCAGAGCGAGGAGAAGCTTTCAGGATCAAAGCTGTGAGCAGCTTGTAGGCCCCAGTTAGGAGCAGATTTTCAGGATAGGGGATAACGACAGCTTTAAGGGTCGAATTCTGAATAAGCTTTTAGGTGCAGGATTTAAAAAAGCTTCATGTATCATAGCTAGAAGGGTCTTTCTAGATTATTATAGAAGTAGCTTTTGTAGTCATTGCTTTTCAGAAATAGAGCTTAAAGTAGATTTATGAGTCGAAACTAAAATCAAATTTTAGGATAAGAATTAAATGTTATAGTTTTAAAACGTAGGACTAGGAATAACTTCCTAAATCAAGGCAACTTTCAGGATAAAGATTGTGAGCAGCTTTTAGGGTTTCAGGTAGAAAGAAGATCTGGAAGAAGCTTTCAGTATCAAAGCTAAGAGCAGCTTTTATTAAGATAAAATAAGTTTTAAGAGTAAAATACAGAGTCAGTTTTTAGGGAGGGGGTTTGAAAAGCTTTCAGAGTGACGCTTATGAGCAGACTTTTTGGTTATGAGTAGACCCAGATTTTGGGACGAAACTGAAAGAAGCATTAAAGGTCAAAATCAGGGCTAAATGTAACTTATTTAGATTAAGGGTGGCGCTTTATTCTGAGATTTTAACGAAACCTCTTTTCCAACGATTTCTCCTTGATATCCACTAATAGTAATAAATAAAACAAACAGTTACTCCATAGCTATTATATTGTCTTATTCGTGCATTTAGCAGACTACCTATCATGACGTACCCGCCAATCACTTACATTGTTGCCTCTTGAAGGACTTGAAAAGACTTTCCTTTGACGATTTCTGTTCAACATTACGTCACTCTTCAAAAGACCACGTGTTTTCCCCCACCACTCTCCTTCAATACTATCTGTATTTCTATTCGTTCAGTCATTCCATTGTGAAAGCACAAAAGCACTCGCGATTCCTGAACTTTAACGCTTATGAATACCGTCACACATTAATGACTCAGGATGTGAAGGATTCCACGACAGTGTTACATTCGATTATGTTATTAGATAACGAATGGGTGACTTACCCCCGGTTGATTATTAATATAGATATATAATTATTGATTGAATTTTTTTCTTTTTTTTTTTTAAAGTCGGTCTTTTGCAAAGTTGAACTTGACTCCACGGCCGACTTGAGAACACTGGATATATGGTAACTACAATATCGTCCCTTTACCCCCCTGTTGAATTTCTCTCAGACACGAGACAACGTTTGCATGTTAACGCGCTAGCTTTGTCTCCTTCACGAGCGTGGGGTTTCCCCGTTGCCCTGCTCTCTCTTGTACATACGAAATGACTACTTTCTATGCAAAAGTATGAATGAGATACGTAGCCGGCGACGCCGCGCGCCGTGCCGAGCGGGCACGTACAACACAAAACACACATACACATTCATACATATACACTCAGCTAAACACATCTACATAAAAGCGGACCATGCGATTTTGATGATATTACTGATGTAATTATATACAGATTTCCATTAATGAGAATTTTAAGCTACTACATATTAATGAGACATGGGAGAGCTGAAGTGCATGGTGGTTGTCTTAACGCTCATAACGATCACATGATAGCGATGGTAATGGTGTAGAACCTTTTTGGAAGATGCTGAGGTCCAGGACGTTGAAGAAATGTTGATAGAGTTTTGAACAAGACATTTCTTCGGTTTTGGTTCAAATATACTCAACGTATTGATCTTATTTAGACTTACTCAACTGAGCCAGTATTTTCTAAAAAACGGGATATACACGTTCTTGTTGTCATTCCCTACTATCACCTTATTTTAGTCAAGAATTTTGCATGGTTAAATGTTTCAGCATCACACTGTCCCTCAAAAGAAATTCCTGCTTCAAAAATGAAATATTCAATTGCCACAGTATCACCCAAACAAACAACATAGGTATTCAAATGATGAAATATTATGTGACTATATTAATATATCTATGTCAATGTATCCCAGTAGGTAGGTAATCATTTAATAAGTAGTGTTTAATCAAAAAATTATTTTAATATTTAATAATGAGTTTTGGTATTTATTACCTACTTCGTCCGCGTCTTTCGGCAGAATTTAAAATATTTTTCTTCTATATTTTCATTTTCTGGGCCGTAAGCCTTTTTGCTGACGTCATTACACAAAAACTTTCATTCCTTATTTTTGCCTCCTTCAGGGTAACATTTTTACAAACTTTAAATGTCGTATTTATAACTAAGCAAAAGCCTAAGAAATAAGTTTCAAGCCTCTGGCTTTATATCTACTTATCTATATCTGTACCAAATTCTCATTTAAATCGATTCAGTAGTTTAGGCGTGATTGCGTAACACACAGACAGACAGAGTTACTTTCGCATTTATAATATTATAGATTAATATAACTTTTTACACTTAAAATTTTAATTTTCTGGGCCGTAAGCTTTTTGGACGACGTCATTACACAAAAACTTTCATCGGCTAGATTTATCCCCTTTAGGGTAAAACTTTTACCAACATTGAATGTATTTATTTGTATCTAATCAAAAGCCTAAAAAATAAGTTTCAAGCTTCTATCTTTAGAAATTACGGAATTACCACAGAAACTTTCCTATTTCAACCCCTTACAACCCTTTTTTCGCATTAAAAAGTAGCCTATGTCCTTTCTCAGGCTCTATACTATCTCTGTACCAAATTTCATTTAAATCGGTTCAGTAAATTTTAGGCGAGATTGTGTAGCATACAGACAGAGTTACTTTCGCATTTATAATATTCCGCGAATTCATTTTCATCGATTATCCCATGGGAATAAGATATTTTCCCGCAGTAAAACGTAGCCTATGTGTTAATCCAGGGTGTCAGCTAACTCCATACCAAATTGTATTAAAATCGCTCCAGCCGTTTAGACGTGAAGAAACAAACATACACACTCACACACACAAACTTTCGCCTTTATAATTTTAGTGTGATAATAATTGTGTGGTAAAGTTGTACTTAGGTATATAAATGCATTTTATTAAGTTATTCAAATGATGTTAGATGTTATGTCATCTATTTATTTCATTGACGTAAAATTTATATTGATATTATAAAGGTATTGCATATGAATTATTTTCATAATAAAATTATTTTTAATCAAAGAAAGCTACTTAATTTTATCAGCTCTTCCAGATATGTAATACACTTGTCTCTAATTCCAACAATATGTTTCATTTTGAATTTTTTGGTTGAGGTTTTTTATAGTGTCCGTCTTAAAAGATTTCGATTTCTCTAAAATTTACCACTGCAATTTGTTATATTTTAGGGAATAATATATATTGATCATAGGTTTTTCCCTTTAAGAAAAATCGACATTCGAAATGGCTCATTTAAGATAGTTGTAGTAATAATTAGAGAATGGGGTGTTTTTACCCACGACGTTTTTCACTTCCATGGCTAGTTTTTCCACCAGAGGGTGTTTCTAAGAACTCTAATATTCTTATGAAAAGATTTCATGAAAATACAAGAGCTTTCATGATGCACATTTTGGCCCCACTAATTTTTCTACATTTCGTTTTAATGAAAATCGAATATTTATCTTGAAAACTACTTAACGTATTTTTATTCTTAATCTTAAGAGGACATGCGATGGGCCAAATTATGCCCATCACTTCCACCATTTCTTCAGTATATCATTCAAGAAAACATATTTTGTTTATCCTAATCTGTATTAACAATTTCCACTTCGAAATTGTAATGTTACATGCACAGGAAATTCAAATTTTTTTTGTTGTGTTTTCATTATTATTATTTCATTCAAGTGCGGTTGCTCATTCTCTCCATAAAAAAGACGAACGATACATTTAAATCTGACGTATCGATTTATAGAAGCGAGCAATAAGAGGGTAACTAAGGGGTGATAGGCTCTAAAACAAGGGTTGTCAGTAAAGATAAAATACATCTGATCGGATCAGCATATCCTGGTTAGTGTGAAATAATACCCACGGGGCCTACACGGCCGCATCATCGTAACACACCACCACCACCGACCGTTACGTTCCAGCAAGGATCTGCGTGCTATGTGTGTGTGTGTGCCAGTCTGTATGTAAATATAAGGGTGAGAACATCCATTCTGTGACAAATAATACCTTGAGCGGTGGAAAACCAAAATTCAATTAGCCGTAAAATTTTGATTAACTCATTATAGTCTTTTTATTACAAATCAGAATAAAATCCAACAATTTATATTAAGAAAATTGATTAGAGTATTTATTTAAAATGGAGGCATGGACAATAAAATTCGCATCAAGTGAACATTTTTACTAAATAGCTGGAATTGTCTATTTATGAGAGCTTTTACACGACTGTTTTGTAAAAAGTAATAAGTGGCTGCCAATATTAAAATAGCTACCGTGATAATGTTTCAGGTATCTGAGAAATTCTATAATCCGTGCTGCAAAAATTAATGCAGTAAGGATTATCGTCCTTATAGATCTATATAAGGTTCGGATAGATGGTCCTATTTTTGAATCCAAATGTCAGTCATTCGACCATATGGGCTAGTAAATCTCCTGAAAGTTTCATTGCCTGAACTGAACTATACGTACAATGTATTGTTGTGGATATACTAGTTATTAGCTATAATATTACTCACATTACAAGATATAAATTTGTTTTCTTTGGCTTACAAATTCCAATAATGCATTTTATTATGGCTATTAGCAGTGAAACCCAGCGTTGCTCGAGTTAAAATACATCAAATGTTTAATGGTATAAAAAATATGTAAGGATCTATTTTTTAACGTAGATATTATATATTTATATCATGTTTAATGTAGATATTGAGAGACATATTCGGCCGTTAAACATTTCAATTTTTTTGGTCACTGTTCGCTCTTGTTTCCAATTGATCTTCACTCGACTGCAAACACAATTTAACTGAACAAAAGTTACTGAATGTTGATTTATATATCATCGAACATCGAAATTCCTAGTACTAGAACACTCTAGAATATCTAGATGTACATCACTTTGAAACGTAGATGTACACTTTTTGAAACTTTCTAGATAATTCAAGAAATTTTTAGAACTTTCTCGAACATTTTAAGTCGATAATAGCAGTTTGCGCTCATTTTAGAATTTTTTAGATTATTTCAGAAATTTTGAGATCTTTCCGGAAGTCCTTATGACTTAAAAAAGGACAGAAATATTTCTTTTCGCCTTTCTGCCACCTACAACCACCCATTTCCACCCACCGCAACCAAACCCCCTTACTCCCACCTGGAGACCAAGGGGTATTTACCACCCAAATAGGAAGTTGATTGGAGTTGATAGAGATAGAGAAGACCCTGTCTTTACGTACGAACATTAGCATTTTATATCTATATGTATTTAGATTATTAGAAGAAGCAGGTTTTGACAGGCAGCGAATGATAATTTAGTTACGGTATCTTTGCAAAGGTACCAAAAGAAGATGACTTTCAGATATTTGTGTTGCGTCAATTTTTTTTACAACGATTTAGAAAAGGATCAATCAGATAAATTGAACTAAAGTTCTATAAACAAACCATTATGGTGGGTATTAGATACGGGATTTTTTGTAACATGAAATTAGTGCATATAAAGAAGGTACCTAATACACTACCTAAAGGATCCCAATAAAACTTTATAGAGTTCGTTTTCTGCAGTTTCTCACTTCAAACCTTTAGAGTTTTTGTTTTATGAAATAGAGTTTAAAAAATCTTTCTCCCCTCACTTTGAGATTTACAGAATTTTGTGTCATAAAATTGTGACATGTTTATTAGTCAATCTGAGAACGAGCTATTTTAGCGCGAAACATTGAATTTTATATTACTTTCCTATCTGGTATATCTCTTTAGAATTTTTTTTTAATTTTTGGTGTGGTGATATCGTATACTGGAAGCAGCGATCGATACGGTGGCACCTTTTATACATACGGTTAGTGCGATACAATTAGAAGTTTATAAATATACAGTAGAAACTCGATTATCCGGCCCTCAGTTATGCGGATTCGCGATTATCCGGACTACCAACCACGATCAATTATTTTTTATTATTCGTGATATAGCAGCAATGAAGAGAAAACTTACGTCAAATGACAATTACCAAATATTTTAAAGCAAATTAAACTTATTATTTTATTTTATGATTACCAAAAGCAAATTACCAAATACATATTGTAAACAAATTATATTATATTATATATATTATATAACATAACTACATTACATTGCCGATGTATAAATCCCTTACTCTTCCAGTTTGCTTTTTCCAACAAAATTGTCCATAAGGACAATTCTGATTGTCGGTAAAATTTACGACATCAATGAAATATCAATTTGTTGTCTTATTATTTATCTAATAATGTGCTTTTAACAGCCGTGTAATTTATTTCATACCGCGAAATATAATTGCGTCATTATCCTTTGGACAGTGTGTACCATCACGGAGAAAGAAAATTGCATGTTTATCTAATTGCGTCGCAGCTGCAATTTGCGTGGGTGAAATGGGCACGTTGCTTTTGATACAATACTGAAGTGAGGAGATTATGGAAACGTGTGATGAATTTTAAACAGTTTTGATTGATTCATTTGCAACTTCTGAAACGATCATGTTTGCTTACAAACTGTTTATTCCATTTATTCTATGTGCTATATAATATCTATATCTGTGCGTTAGGTGTTATATTGTTGGCACGAACTATGGACAATTGTAACGCTGTTTATTAATTCATTTTCGATGTATCGCGTGATCAAGTATAATTGAAATTTGTAGATTCAAGATATTATCTGCTTAAAATAATTAAATACATTCATAGATACCTTCCATTAAAATTTAGATGGGAAAATAGCAACAGTTTTCATAATGTTATCAAAGGAAGATTACAAAATTTCAATTAATAAATGAGAAATAATTTAAGAACACTTTTGGTAAATGTGTTATTTTGCTCCTGATTGGTGGTTTCTTCAATGCTAATTGAAAAGAAAAGGAGAAGCCTCCAATACGAGATGAAATATTGGGGAAAGATGCTTATATATATTCTAGTAAAATTAAAATTTATTAATGAAAATCGTAATTTTTCCCCTAAAATATCAAAGGAAGAAAAAACATTAAACAGCTCAAGGGGTGAAAATGAATATGGCCAACGTTTCCCTTATACTGTTCATGGTGCATTAGGGTAGATTATTGAAGTCGGCCAAATTTCTTGGAGTTGCAGAAATCATCAAAAGTAGACATGTTATTAATTCCACCCTAAGCGTTTAGTACTCTTCCTTATTCCTTGAGTTGCTAAATTTTTTTGGTTGGTTAAAATTTGATTATATGTATTTATGGAACTCTGGATTGATACCTAGAGTAGAGTGTATCATAGATACTGACATCATAAACAGAATTTATATTGAAATGATTTTGAGTACCTACGTACCTGGTTTGATGTACAAAATTAATTAATACTTGACCATCGGAATGAAATCTGTTTATATCTCTGAACTTTTAAGGTTTTGTTAAATTCTTTAGATGGGGAATCATAACTGGCCCTACCTAACTTTCATACTAGCACAGTTATTGCATCTTTTTACTCAACAATCTTGTGTATATTATTTATAATGAAAAACTCGGTAGTAAGGAGCATTCTGGGTAAAGAACAGTCAGTAGTAGGAAAGTGGGGATCAAATAGTTTGTTTTAGGTTTAGAACTAAATGTGAGTTAAGTCACTGATGACATTTCTGTTTTGATTCGATACATTGAGCACCTACTTGGTACTCAAAAAAAAGGTTTGGTTTAATATTTTACAGACACATTTGATTTGATCTTATTTGCTACATTATTGTTTTTTATTCCCTGAAAATATCATTAATTACTGGAGGAGATCTCGACCGAGCGTAGGTACCTATAATAGGTTATCTTTGGAGATTAAATTCGAATGTAAATAGTTGAAGAAAGAGAACATGACGCATGACAAATTGATACAATGGAACGATGATATAACATTTCTATGAATGGTCGGTATTTAGTAAGCCATAACATTAAATTATACACACAATAGCCAGAGGGCGGCCAACAATCGGGCCATTCATGCCGGGTCGCGCGCCAGGCTTGGCGAAGCCAATTTCAACAAGTCATGCTGCTTATTTCTTATATTATTTTTAAAATGTGGGTATGCACATATATTTAGATGCAAGACATTCATAAGTTCCACCATCTGAATGGAGTACGTATCTATAATGTGGGGTTCCAATTTAGATCCTGGATTAAGGGAGTAATTATTTTTTATTTTATAGTTCATCACAGATTTTTGACACGATCCAGTTAAAAATCAGTTGCAAATTGGTTTTAATTTTCAATGAAGGAATTCATTTTCAAAAAAATATAAAGCGTGGGAGATTTTTTCATTATCTTTAATTGTTATGATCCAAAATTGTATTTACCTATTTTATAATTTATAGAATACTTAGTGCATCTTTATTTTTCACATTTGACCCAGTCATTAAGTAGGCATGACCTTAATTCAAAAACGATAATTGTGTTGTTCATATAACTTTTTATCAATTTTTTAAATTACTTTTCTTAACTTATGGATCCTTAATTATGTGAGCTGGTTTTAGTTTTTCCTACTTTGGTGGAACTCCTAAATTCCCCTTAATGAGTTTTTATTTAAAACAGAAAAGCAGTTTCTAAAAGTTTATTGAATTAAATTAAATTAATGAGATTGGATGAGATTTTACTGGATTCTTCTCTCTCTATTTTGAGCCCTTATATATATTTACGAGTTATTATTCTTAGATACAATTTACCTAGGTGTACAAAATTTCCTGTATGTGTGGCTATTGACCCATCTGGTTTTACGCCATTTCCCCCTTCAGTCGTTAAAAGGAGAAAAAACAAAGAGAGTTAGCAAAATTGTTGTGATGAGCGTGAGAAGTAATGTAAACAGGAGAAACGGCTATTAAAAGAAGAAAAAGGGCGCTAAGAATCGACGTTTCGATCTGTCGTTTATTACCTCATGACCCTCGGTCAATCCCCAACTGATCTGCCCCTTTCCTATTGATATCCACTGTATGTCAGAAAGGTTAGAACAGGGAAGTATTAGTAGCCCTGTTGCTTCTCCAAAGAAACTGACAAGGAGATTACTGGACAATCACTACATAGGTACATAAACAAATTGTAGACAAGGTTAAATTAAGCTTGACTGTCTGTTTATTATTATTTATTATTTTTTTTATGTGAATGATATTTGTCAATAAAAAATGTTCTTTGTTTAATTAATCACATATTTGTAATAAAGTGTACACAGTATATATTAGAATAAAAACTGAATTAATTTAGTCTTAAGTGACTTGTGTAGAGATAGCTTTTCAATTTACATATTCACTAATTGTAAGCATTAAAATTACGAGAAAATATTTCTCGATGATATATCGTCGAAATGCATACTTAACTGGCGTTGATAATACGCTTCGTTTACGTATTAAATTATTCTATTGAATGTATTAATTAAATACGAACGTCCCTTATATGTTCAACTGCAAAAAACACACAATTCATCCATTCCATGCATTTATAATAAATTCGATCTCACTTTTATTTACTTATACGCAGATAAAATGTCGTTTCTAGCATTTCTTTTGAAGAATATGTTAGGCAGGTTTCTCCTAATTAAAATGCAGGGTAACAATTTCAACCTTTTTAAACAGGCATATTTTTTAGTTGGATTTTAATTGGTAATCTTAAGGGAATTCATAACGTGAATTCAAGAAAAAGGGAGAGGTCCAGTAAAATCTCATTTAAAAAAGGGGTAACTGAAAATATCACGTCAACTTTTCAATTCAAAGAATTGTTATATTTTTATTAAAAATTCATTATAAGGTAAATCTCACGTGAGGAATGGTTGGTCTCTTCACATCTAATCCCATTAAATGGAAGGTTAAGATTAGGTTAGATGTAACAGAACAAATTTTAGTTATTTCTTCTTCATCATTCCCTTAACAAATTATATCTAGGCCCTTGGTATATGTGAAACTATGTGAAGGTGTCGTATTGAACGAAACTGAAGTAAGAAAAGACCTCTTCTTAAAAGAAAATAAATTAAAAATTCTAAAAAAAAGAAATTGTATTGGTAGAGAAAATTCGTTTCCTGAAGAATAAACAACTGTTGTAACTTAACCCTTTTACTGTATTTTAAAACATATTATCCTCCAGAGGGTTTAGATCTTTTGAATAAAACGTATGGGAAGGGATTTTAAAAACTTGAAATTCTTGGAAACTGTTTTCCGGAAGAAACGAATAAATATTGATTTTATTTTTAAAGAAGAAAATCGTAACCTGTTTCTTAGAAATATTGACCCAAAGGAATAAGTACTTTACAGATAAAGTTTTTTTGAAAAGAAAGACTTTTCGAAAGAAATTAACAACAGTTTTAATTAAACTTTATATTTTGAATGTAGCCTTCCCCTAAACTCTAAACTCTTACGGGTTGTGACCTATGTTTTTGGAACTTTTGGGCAGGCGGTTCGTTATAAATTTTTAATTTCAATCCTGACAAAAATGGAAACACAGAATAAAAGTTTTTTTTGAATTTTTTTGAAACGAAAAGTTGTTTTCTAAATTTCTTCTGATTCAATAAGGAATTTTTTTTATTTTGAAATAAGAAAATCGTGACCTATTTCTCTGGAACTCTTAGCCTGGAATAAGTAGGTATCTACCTACTTTACTGATGAAGTTTCTGTTCTAAAAAGTAAATTAGAAGTGAATAATAAAATCATTTAGTAAAACTGCTAACGGTTTTAATTAAGCTTCGTATTTTAAAATTAACCTTCCGTTAAAATCTAAACTCTAAAAGATTGTAACCTATACTTTTGGAACTTCTGGTAAGATGGTTTGTGGGTGAAAGATTAATTTTTAATACTTAATAAGAAAACCACACAATAACAGAATATCGTATATAGGTACCTATTTGTATCAAAAGTCTTTTTATTCTATCTCAAAATACCTCTCCCTTTAGAAGGTCCTAACTTTAAAATTTAAAACTTCAGTGTTATAAGAGTCTGCAAATTTGTTTTTAAGAAAAACGAAATTATAAGTTCGTGGAACAAGCAGCTAGACACTTCATTGAAACTTTATTAAATTTCGAGATATCTCTTTTTTAGAGGGTCGTGACCTACCCTGTTAGAACTTGTAGATTATAGGAGTAACTAGTTTGTAGATAAAGTTTTTGTTTCCAGCAGTAAACAAATTGTGAATTCGTAGAAAAACAGAAACGTATTTATAAGAAGAATGTGTATCGTTATTTTTTGTTAGGCAATTTCGTTTTGCGAGGGCAGGAAAGAAAATTGGAGTTGGCCGTGTCGTCGTGTATGCAAATATGCTAAACTTTTCACGACTTGTGTTCGTTGGCGGATGACCCCAAGAAAGTGGAGATCCAATTTGTCGCTAAAGCCGCCTTCCCCGGTTTGGACACGGTCCAGCTCCTACTCTATTACGCTAATAGTCTTATTGTAAGGGGAAGTTGACTTTAAAATATTCGATGCTTCCAGTGAATTCCGATCTCCGAACTGTCCATTTCCCCAAGATGCTATTACAAACGAACTTTACGCCGTTCCCGCATTCCCTACATATAACTTATCGATTTAAACTGAACTCTCTCCTTCTGTCTCCCTTTGCTGTATGTTCCTCTACTCTATTCTTTTAACCACGATGCTTCACGGCTGCTTCCTCTGTTCGATTCACTAAATATTTTCTTGTCTTTCGAACCTAAATCTCTTAATGACGTTTCCGGATGATTACGCTCACTTGTACCTTTTTCTTCCTCTCCTTGTAATTTATGTCCTTTAAAATTTTCCGCTCTGTAAAAGTTAAGAAAGAACATGTCCTTTCTGATTGCTTCAATGCAAAAGTTTAGTTACGAAAAGAACTTTAAATTTTCTTTCCCATCCCAGTCCGAAAAACCATTGTGATCAGATTTTTTGTATAATATAGTTTTATTATTTAGAAGAAGTTATTTAACATCTTCCAACAATTTATTGTGAACACTGTTACCTAGTACTTATTATTTTTTATTACTTATACTTATTTTTTATTACTCAACTACAAATGTAAAACTTGTTTATCCTATGAACCTTACAGAATAATATTTTTTTAAATATTAATTAATTGCTTGTAAATTTTAAAAATTGTATTATAATTAGGATTATGAAATGATTTTTCCGTTTGTTTTTGTATTTCTAACGAGATACTACTACTAATATCTAACACGAGTTAATTGAAAAATTATTATAATAACGTTAGCGAGAACTAGAAACATGACTAATTACAGTACGTTGTAAAATTTGCATTACTTTGTGTAAGGTCAAGGATAGTACATAGTCGTACTTGTGTATGCTCGCTGTAACTTCTTAAAAATGTGCCGTGTGGTGTTCGCAATGAACCTACATAAGCATTATTATGTGCTGTAACGTAGAAGAGCGAATTTTATATGGTTTTAATTTTAATAGATGTTGCGATCTAGCGATTGCCATTTCGGTTCGATAAACCGAAAGTGCATCAGAACGAACTTAATCTCCCCGTTATCCGCGAATGCATTAAGAAGTATACCCGACGTGATATTGGTTGACACCCGCGCCAAGCCAGAGAAATAGACTTTCAACCAACCGAACATTCAGTCAATTTCGAGTGAGTGAAGTCGGCGGATAACTGTTCCGATAGAGCATGACACGTCGTAAAACCTTTGACACTTTATCGGATCGTTGTAAGAGTACGTGTCTATAAAGAGAGCACTTCGGGGAAAGAGAGTGGCTATGACGATGGCGGCGATAGCGCGCCTGCCTTACGATCGCTGATAACAACTATAGGGCGGAAACGTGGGACAGGGGAGTTTTTCTGTCCACCTCTTTAGATATGCATCTATAGCTCTTTAGAAAAGTATTTCTTCGAGAGATCGACTTAACCTATTTCCTCGAAACAATTTGCTTCGTTTCAAAACTATTTTTATGCATATTACGATAATGTAATTAATCTGTGCCAGTAGAATGGAATCCGCTTATAATACACGGAAAAAAAAGTATATTTAATGTGAATAAAATACACTTCATTCAAGAAAATCTTTGTTTCATATATACGCAAATAAATATTTTCTTGAATAAAGAGTTTAAAAGTTTTAATGGTAATCAAATGCTGCGTTTCATTTAAAAATATATAGTTTCAGTTAAATACAGCAATGTTTGAAGCAAAAAAAGAGTTTACTTACGAAAACCATAATATTTCTTCGTTAGAATAATGTATTCCTTTAAACAGAATATTCATCTACTGATTTCAACAATTTCGTTTTCTTAAAATAAGATTTGCGGGCTTGGAAAAAATAATATTTTTCTTCAACACAAGAAACGGATGTTTCCATTTAAGATGGTACTTCTTCATAATAAACTCGATTAATATTTGAGTTTAAAGCGGTATATTTTTGTATTAAACATGAAACATTTTCATACCAAAATAACAAAAATTTGTTTGAAAATTTAATTTTTTCTTAATTTTTTATTTTTAACAATAAAGCAATTTTACAAATCAATGGAATGGTATATAAATAAGATGTGATTATTGTAACATATCTTTATTGAACATAAAATAATAAAAAGGACAACGATACACACATGAACAATAGTATGAAAGGAACTAAAAAAAATTGCTTAAGACATTTTAGTGTTACGTATGATTCACCAGTAGGGAGTGTATGCATCATGACTGGAAAATGCGTCTTTTTATTTTTATCCATGATAAGAACTTTACTTCCATCTACTGATTCGACCTTATATAAGCTCTTTAATGTAACGTAGTGATTGCTCAAGTTTGCCATTTTGATAAGAAGTTGTTTAGTCCAAATGATTCCAGTAGCTGTAATATAAATTATTGTTTTTAATTTAAAATCAAAACTAGAATTCTTGGTTTATCGATCAAACGATTCTCATCATAAAACAATCAATAAACGATTTTCAAATAGCAGTAGGTAGTAGCCATTTTTTCTTTATCGAGAGAAAGCGCGCTTACAAATTTTGCTAAACTGTAGATACCTACTGCTATTTAAAAAACAGTTTTATTTTACTACTACTTCGTTAAGGATTCGTTGTGGATAAAATTGATTTGTAGATATTTATGTACCTATATACAGCAGATAACGTGATACAGAATGAATTAAAAACTTAATTCTAATATTGCGGCTCTATTACATATTTACCATGCAAAATTTTGCATTATTTCATACTTCTATTTTAAATATAATTAATAAATAAATTCGTAAAAATTAAGTATTTTAATGGGTACTTACTTGGAAATGCTTCTCCAAATTCTCCAAAGCCAATTTTATTTAAAAATTCTTCCATTTTATTATAAAAATATACCCCTGCTTTTTCAGAAAATTTTATTGTGCACCAACAACTCACTTCACACTGATAGTTTATTAACGTATGACGCAATATATTGAAAATCTAAACGGGAGACAAATATGGAGCTCATCAAAGCGTCATATATTTGTACTAAATAAAATGTTCTTTAAAAAGAAATGATAATGCTTTATCGAAAGCAGAACTGTTTTGTTTCGAAGAAGTGCTTTATCCAATCCAGTTTTCATCTACTTGAATAGAATTAATATTTTATTGTTTCAAAACAGAAATGTTTTAAAATTAAGAAATTACTTTTTGTTTAAACCATTCAAAAAGTTGTAGCAAAAGAAACATTTTCATTCCAAGTAGTTCCTTGACTTGTTTTAAGAACAGAGTTAGTCTTCGATCGAAACCTGTATAAATTTGTTTCAAAACAAAAATTCTTTCTTTAAATCAATTGCAGTAAGTAAATAAAAGCGTTGAAGGAAATATTCTTGTTTTCTTAAAACAAAGCAAAACACTAAAAAGAAGTATTTATTTATTTAAAATGAGTAAATATCTTCAAAGCAATATATTTTCTTGTTTTAAAATAGTTTTTTTTTCTGTGTAGCTCCGCAAATAATACCAATTTGTTTATTACGTTGTAATTGTATTAGACAGTCTGATAATTATCATATGAAGAGGAGTTGCGTTTAGTTGTATACCTGTTTAAAATTACTCCGGTTATTGTGTCCAATTGCTTATAATGACGAAGACATACGGTACTGCGTTCCATTGTCTTCTTTAATTTTTAGCACCTTAAGTATTTCGGAATCTCATGACTTTGGCCTTGTCTTTGTGGTGCGTTTATACAGCTGTTTTTGAATTGTATTACAAAACGAGGATATAAAATTTATTTTATTATTTTTTTTATTAGAGTATTTCCATATTTGACTATGGTACATACGTTGATGTGAATTTCAAGCGCGTTCATTAAATTAGTCCGCTAAAGAGAAATTGGCTGAAACAAAAGGCTGTTATTGTCTGTCACAAAGAGTTGTGTGTTTTTTATTTGGATTTATGGGAGAAAGAAAATAAGTAGTTTTGTTATTTTTTCACTGAAACTGTTAGGTTAAAGGTCCTCGACTCAGACGACATCCTGGTATTCAGTATAGAATATTATGGATATATATCTTCACATTATTCTTTAGCGATCTCCGGAAATGATATTCCAATTTACGCCATTGTTATTCCAGACAATAACTAACATAACCAGTTCAACTATTCTAAGGTCAAAAATTTATTCGTCATCACACACAAAGACCAACACACACATACATATACGAATAATATATACATTAACACCTATGCATACCCACGTGCATAGATGTACACAATAAACACTTTTGTAAATTTACACTTTCGGCAAAATTCATGGCACAGATAATGTAGCTCATCGGAAAGGTTTAGTAGAAAATAATACTATTATTATTTTATAACAGTTAGCAATGGATAATTATAGATAAGAATTGATGTACAATATACAATGCACTAATTATGGGGAGTAGAAAAATATAATTCAGTTAAACAATTTGAAGCAATGATCTAACAAACAGAAAATAAGTGAATACGGTTACCCATTTCACCATCCTAACTCCCTCAGACTTTTTTATCGTCTATTAATCGCAAATAAGATTTGTCTGATTTTCTCAATTCTACTATATGACTTGCTGATTATTATAATTACTTCTGTTCTCTCAAAGCTAGCTAATTGACCAACTAATTGAGTGGTAGTTTGATACCTACACTACAATATTTTGTTTTTTTAAAAATGTCTTGAATTCAATATTAGACCATTTGTTACTCGTAGGCAATAAACCGCTGACAATGAAATGACTGAAGTGACTAAAATATATTGAAACAATTAACTAAAACGAGACAAGAAAAAATAGATCAGGGACTTAAAACGATTTGGAGTAGCTACTGAGACGCAAAAGAAATTAAAAAAAGAGGGTCCCGCATACGTTACGTAGTGCAAGGGTGGACTCCTTCACCGTTACATTTTTCTCTGAAGGACAAGTGTATTTTTTACTGACTCAAACATTTCCACTCCACTTTAAATTACTAAAGAAAATTCGACTTATTGAGACGTAGTGTACGAAGGTAATACTAGTTTCTTTTACTGACTTTGATAGTTATTGTCATTAAATGTTTTATTTGATGGACAATAGACTGTGGAAAATATTGCGTGGTAATATGAATGAGTCTCTTGAAAACTATTTTTTTAATTTTTGTGTTAGTTCTATTAGTGTGGAATTTACTGTCGTCCAATTTAAACGGGAAAAAATGCTGAGAAGTTCTATCTTCGTACTGGAGATGACATAAGGAACAAAAGCTTTTTTAAATTGCATTTCTACAGAACGAGGGTGAGAAAGTGACCGTAAAATGGTATTTAAAACAAATGCCAATGGGGAATTCCTATCGGTATGTCGGAATATTCATCAGCATAGCACAGAAGTTAAAATAAATTATCTCACTAGACACAAAAAAGATTTACATGGAGTAAATTAACTTTAATAAACACTAAAATGAATTTAATAGCTGATCGTGCGTTTAGAGTGTAATATAAATTAATTTACAAGCTCATAATTTTCTGTATTTATTTTAATTATGTAATGTACCTGTTGAGAGATAATGTTTTTAGAATAACAATACACTCAATGTTTTTAGAATAGCAAAAAGCAGTTTTTTAACGTTTTCAGAATGATACGTACACGTGCATAATTATTTTATTTTAAATAACGTTAAATTGCAATCGATTGACTGAATGGTACTTATAGGTGATGAGATAAACGAATTTATAACCCTTTTCTTCGCCCTATTCTATAATACAATGTAACTCATAAGAAAGATGCCGGATCAATTAAAGCTACAAATTGTTGAGACATCAAAACGATATTAAGACCTTGATCCTGGTATTTTCATCAAAACTGATAAATACGAACGTTATCGTTCCAATTTATGAAAACTAAATTAGCGGATATGGTGTTTTATATTGTAAATGACCATAAACTCCAGATATCGAGGATATTATCTATCTCAAGAAACGGTTTCAATTTTTTCGTATGAATGTGCACCTGACTAAATAACATTAGCATGTTAAACGTTATCCTGGAATATCCTTAGACGGTTATATAATTTTATTACCAACCACTGTACTGAACACGAGATAACGTCAAAAAACTCTTTCAATCACATCCGGAAAAATCGGTCCGCGAGTAGTTCAAAGAAGTGCCGCCAGCAGCGCGACAGTTATACTTACAAAACATATACATAAACATATACATACATGAGTATACACAGTATACTGGAAACGGTACCTAAAGTCAATTGCTGCTGTAAAGTTGCAATGCGGCAACCAACATAAGCGTTTTATAAATAGTAAATAACGGTAATAAAGGAGATATGTTCCAGGAGTAATATCTCACGTCGCTCCAAGGTCGGATATATCTTGATTACGCGAAGGGGGTGGTGGAATACGTGACCCGCTCTCGTTGGATACATGTACACATACCTATATATATATATCATTATACACCACAACTACACACATACGTAAACACATATTCACACATCTCTTCATGTTCGAGACAAATCAATGTGCTCTCATTTCCTCCTTCGAAGCAACTCTCAAATACGTTCAGAGTTACGTACAATATCGTCTGTCCTTCTGAGGAACTACGAAAATGTTGTTTCTATTTTTCATGGGGAAATTTACCACTGAAAAGGGAGAAAGTATGTGTTTGTTTAGTTAAAAATTAGAGAACGATATGAGACATAATGGGGTGAAACATAAAGATCAGAGATTAAGAGCAAAGATGGTTTTGGTTGCAATATTTTCCACCCTTTCTAGTCCAGCTATCAAAAATTTATTTTCCTGTTTGATAAAGTATGATCTAATATTTCAATATCTCTACAAGCCGGTTAACCCTCCGCAAACATATAGCCTTTGTCTAAAACATTTTCTGAAATAATCAGGGTATTTTATTGTCTTAATAAAAATAATTAATCCAGTGATTAATGATTCGGAAGTCACTCGTTGGGTCTATAATGTAGGGGTTCGAATAGGCCTGTTGGGTAGGGGTCTGATTATATTGTACCTTTTCTTGTTTTTAAATTCCAGGTGGCATATGGATATCAGTGTTGATTCCCTCTTGTTGATACATCCATCCACTCGTTCATCTTCCTCCTAAGGATATGATCTACAGATATCTTCACCATGATAACAATATTTATCCAGATTATGCAGATCTTATTGTGAATGTTGTCCTGTATGGTATTTTAAATGACATCGTATCCGTAGCAGTCTTCTTTTAGCCGATACGCCAATCAACTAGTTCACCTTCTTCCTCAGGGCAGAAATCTAGGGACATCTCCACCATGATTATAATGGGTACCTCTCCCTATGCTGCAGGTGCTTCCAAATTTTCTTGTAGGCGTTGCTTTGAGTGGCTTTCAAGATGACTTCATATTGGTGACAGGTTTCTTCGAGCTGATACATCCATCGACTCGTTAATCTTCTTCTTTAGGGCAGAATCTAGAGAAGTTGTTACCATTATTACAAATCTTCTTGTAAGTGTTGTCTCAGATAGCGTTTGGGATGAAGTCGTTAACTACCACTAGGCAAGCTTCCTCTAGCTTTTGCATCCATCCTAAGGCATTAACGTAATAAAAAAAAAATTACCCGATTTTTCTGTTACGACAACACAGAGTGGTCTAGAACAGGGAGAACTTGATGTGCAACTGGTTTTCAGACTGAAGACCTAACAATGAATTGAAAGCAGCCATCAGAGATACAGTGGGACCGAAGGAAGTACAATATGAATCCAAAACAAAACATGTTGCTTTCAAACATCCTGACAATATCCGTTAGTACTTTTATAGACGAGACACAGAGTGTAGAATAACTGAATATACAACGTAGGTATAATAGCTCTTGGAACTGAAAAAAAGAAACTTGGGTGTTTCATTCCCACCAATATTGGAGGGCGGGCTGTCCCCCCCGGCCTACACTCTTGTGCAAAGTCGGGGAGGTAGGGCGGAAGGCCCTCTTCAGCCTCCTTCAGGAATCGTGGGAATGGGTGGGTGGTGGTGTGGGGGAAGAAAGATGAGACGGACGAAATGAAGACAGAAGAGAAGTGAAAGACGATCTGTGGAATATTACTACCCTAGCATTTGCCTAAATGATCCAAGGAAACCACAGAAAAACTTGGACCAGAGTAGCCGGCCCCGGAATCGAACCGGTGACCTCCCGAATGCTAAGCAATGATCTAGACCACTAGACCATGCCGCTCGGTTCTTGGAACTGAAGAATCCAAACAAAAACTTCTTAATATTCTGCAATATTCTAGCTGTGCATTGAAATATCTCGTCATAGCCGATTTTCTGTAAGACCCTGGACATATTTTTGTCATTATTTTTATACTTTGATAAGTAAACCTTATATTATGCAATTCTCCCTTATCGATCAACTTTCAAATGGTAGGTACTTTTCCATTGTACTTCCGGTACAGTATCTCGTAGAAAAGCAAAGTATCCTCGATAAAGCTTAGTTATCCCTTTGTGAAATTAAGTGATGCTGCACCGTGGATGATCGTAGTAGACTCGGGGCGAATGAAAGAAATGTCTCGCGGGGATATCCCGGGCTACCGGCTCGAGCGAAATTGATACCGCTATATAAGTTAATAGCCGGAGACAAGATGTCGCTGATTAGGGGAGAAAGAAATCCCGTTACGTAATGTCAGGACTCACCCTCGACGGCACCCGCTCTCACCTAAAATATGTAGCTCAAGACGCCAATTAATTTTTACAACCGAACGCCTCCGACGATGAGTCTCATCTACTGTGGAACAAACAATGCGGACATTAGCTCGCTGATGGAACTTTAAAACAATTTTTCATTAGGTTATTACGACCTTGATCGCTTACAACGACCCTTGCAGATTTAAACCCATTACCAACAAAAATATGTGACAGTCTCGGTTAAAAATAACTAGTAAGCCTCACACAAGCAAAATAAAATGGAAATTTTTTACGAATTATTTTTTCGAGGTATAAAATCTCATTTGATGGAAGGTGGGTCATCGAAAATCTCATCCCGACTTTTGAATTGAAAGAATTGTTATACATTTCTTTTAATTAAGATCTCATCTTGGAGTACTTAAATCTCACATGAAGCGAAGGGGGAGGTTTCACCACATTCTAATGTCTCTCGAAGAAAGAGGGAGGTGTGCAAATTAAAAAGAATGTAGCTCATGTAATTAATTAATTAAATTAAAGGTTCATGAGTTGTTATTCGTCAAATATATAAAATCTGTTTAAGACAATCCTTTTATCCGCGACATTATAACCGGATTTTACTCTGTTTGGTTATAAATCTGAAGAGAATGTTGTCATCTTTTTAAAGATGCTCCTTAAGATTTTTCTGGCGTTTAAAGACACCCATTTAAATAAAATTTTCTTTAAGAGTGTTTTTCCGCATTTTCTTTTTAATTAAATGGTCGTCAATGTTGTCCACTGTAACCGTTACGTACTTAATAAGGTTTTACTACTGGAATGTAAAGCGAATTCCGCGTCAAGGATTTTGAACTTGAAACGTGTATTGTATCTGGCAGTGGTTAGTGGTTAGTGGTAGTACCTATAGACACTATTTCTTTGTAAATTATTGTTTTTCGCAGTGGGATATCCGTCTCTAAAATACTTGCCGGATATGGAAAGTTAAAACGTATGTAATTGCGTTTGTACGTTAACTGTTGCTTCTCGTAACGGCATTGTCAATTAGATATACCTATATCTGTGTTATTTTCACATTTCCCATGAAACTAGCAATGAAACTGTTAAACTGATCTTTTTTAGTTACCTAGGTACGTTGCGCTATAATTACTGTCATAAACACTCTTGTCTAGTAAACCATTTCTATGTAATGTTTTACTTGGATCATTTAATCAATTTAATAAGACTAAGTAGCAACTACTACTTGAACTCATTGATAATAAATGTAAACTTAATTAAGAAAATTAATATAGAAGATTATTACCTACAGATTGTCAAAAACAACTCTTATTCCTGTAAGCCGATGAGCCTTTTGTGTCTGGCCGATTATCCATAAGTCACTGTTGATTAAATTATTTAAAAAAAGTAAAATATCATCACGTTATGATACATTCCTATTGTCTTGATTTAGGGGTTCGTAACCCTAAGAATTTAACGTAACCCCATTGTTATGACAATAATGTCCTTCTAACTATTTATGTGTCGATCCACCAGACACTTGTACCTCTTTATGTTGTTGATAAATCTACTTGAATTTAACTTAAAACTGTCGCGAATTAATGTCATAAAATCTACACGCACTTACACATGCCTAAAATTTCTTAGAATACTGTCATAATTTGATCGAATCGAATGTAATAAGTAGAACATTACCGATGTGATGAGTTACAATTAAGTAGGTAAATCTCCTCATTTGAGCACCCCTCTTGGTAAACCCCTTGGCTTAAATCGGTCAATGTTCGTAATAATCCTGCCGGCTGACCGTACGTGCAAGTTATTTTGTACACCTAGAAGTCCTGGTCCAGAAGCGAACCCCTCGTCGACGGCCATCCCTCACTGTCAACGTTGGCCGCCGGTCCCGGATCATATTGGTTTTACTCCTAACACCCGATATTGTCATATCAGCTTTGATTTATGTAATTGTATTGACTTTCTCGGTTCTTGTTTTATACGTTTCCCTTGTGAGTGGTCGAAGACAGAAAAGCAACAAACGGCGCTACTACAACTACTACCGCAACAGAAGTAAAGCCAAAACCAATGGATGTCTGACAGTTCTGACGGATACTTAGCGATGATTGATGCCTTCATATGGACGGAATATGTATAAAGAATGATTCGGAATTATTTTGTAGCCCGGAGAAATGTGTTTACTCAAACGGATTCTATCAACACTTGAAAAATACTTTATTGATGGGTTTGTTTAGTGTAAGACGAAGGATCAGAATGAGCGATTTGTTATCGATGGACAAACGAGATATTGTTACTCATTTTTTGGCTGATTCATTACGGGCACTAATTTACTGAAGACGGGTAGACGAAGCGGATTTCTGAATCTACTTAATCAGTCATGATCTTTATCAATCAAGAAAGGGAACTTAATTCAATGAAATTACAATGTGGAATTGCTTTGTAGAATGTAACAAAGTATAAAGCAATAAATAACGACGCCTAAAATGTTTAGGAGGATAATGAAAACATCAACGTAAATGTACAGAGAAAAGGTTAGAAATAAGGAAGTATTAGGTGGTTAAATTTGAAGAACAAGAGACACTATTCAAGTATTTAGGCGAGTATTTTGATAGGACATCTTATGAGACATACAGGGGTTGTTAGAGACAACTTAAAAGCTGAAGCGGGGTATTTAAAGAGATTACTGTCTAAGTACTATTCCTAATTCTCAAGAAATGGAAAAACTGGCGCAGGAAAGAAGAAATAGAGCTAGAAATGATTTCCAAAGATGTCGATTTAAAACGAAAATAAAAATTACGTAGTAATAAACCATTGAAGATAAAAAAATACTTTTATTTAACACGATCCTTTCCATGCTACTTCCTAAAATATGACCAAACTCGTGGCTGAATGTAAATGCGATATTTTTTTTTTGGATTCTTGCGGACACGAGGAAATCTAAAATCTAAATAGGATTTGTTAATGACGCTAGGTAAATTGGGTAAATTTCTGAGAAAGTGGAAGTTTGATGGATAAACGTGCTACGTTTTAGTATGGTATTGATAGAATATATATTGGCACTTTAGCTCGGCTCTTCTAAACGAACCGAGTCGAAACGGTTTTCTGAAGAAAGGTCGTTGGCGGCAGTGAAAAAATACAAAGCCATTGGTATGCAACACACAACAAAGGGGAGGGTGGATAAACCGGAACGGGATCAATACGGCCGAGATGGAGAAATATGTCGAAGAAATATTCATTTTAGGCCGCACTTTTCAAGATACTACTCTTAACTTTGTGTCCTATAATATATGTGAAAATAGTTCCTTAAACAATTGTTACCGTTATGAGAAATTCACTTTTGAAACGAATAAGGGAAACAATTTTTGATTTAATTAAGCTTGTGCCTTTTTATGTAAATTAGTAAGTATTTTAGATGATTGTTAAAATAAAATACTTTGAGCTTCTCCAAATGTGTATGAGTGTTTAGTTAGTTTAAATATAAAGCAGTGAATTTAGAGGGTAAAAAAGGACAACCCCTCAGTTGGCCGCTATTTTGAATGGGATATCTTAAAAACCGTGACTGATTTCCCTACAATTTTAATTCAGACAAATGAGTCTTCTAATTAATTAATTTTCAATTTTAGGATAAAAGATATTGACACCAAAATTGCGGAGAAGCCATTTCTCTAGAGAAAAAGTCTGAGAAAAGTCTTTCTGTGTTTAAAATATCGCGGAATAACTGTTTACACGCCCCATTCACGATAGCGACCAAATGGGTAGTGTTTTCAACCTCCAAAATTCGAACTTTATAGTCATCCTTATCCCTTCAACACATCAAAAGCAGAAAATATTGTCCTTTTAATTTAGGTGTCTCGTATCCTTTTTGTTTACCCACTCGCCTTTTTTTTCAAACAACGTTGAAAAGATATCAAATTGTTTACTTTATGGAAACTGTTTTTCAATACCTTACAAAAAAACGATATCATCGTTATATATTGCTTTACTTTTGGAAAAACTTGTTTTCGTTTTTAATTTTTGCACCCTTTTTTCATCACAATACGCTGCGGTGCGAGCTTTTGGTGTGATGTACAAAGGCACGGCGTCATCGTCGTCATCGTCGTTTCTGAAGTTTCATTAAAAATTTAATATCTCGTCTATGTCGGTCTTGTAACACAGGACGCAGGAAGAGCCCCAAACGTGCCACAGAGGCTCCCTTGGCTCCCTCAAGAGCATGTCAAGCCAGCTGTTGCACCACCGCGTGGCGGTTTCGTTCGCGGTACCGCTTTTCGACCCATGCGAACTCACTTCTCTCTTGTTAGCTTTATAATTCAACCATTGGAACGTCAAAGACAAATGTTACCGTCCATTGTATCGACTAGTTTAATTTTACTTGTTTGGGTGGCCAGCAAACAGGCCACTTCTGAAATTTGGTCCACATAGCTATGTAGAATAAAATTTTGTCTTTACCCAAATATTTAATTATAACACATCGTTTAACATTCTTTTAACTGCTTCAACAACTCATAAAGTTAACAGCACAATTAATATAACATTATTAAAAAAAGATACTGACAAGAAACAAGTCTTAATTGTTTTTTAATTACTTTCAAATATGTAGGTACTTAAAAACCGGTAACTACGTGTTTTAAAGAGTTAATACAGATTCGTTGTCGAATTGAATGGTAAGTAAATGTAATAGGGCTGAATCGTCTACTAAATAACGTTCTGTTAATCCTCAACGTTCCAATTTCTTTCGTCCCGTCAGTTCGGGATTAAACCGCCGATAAATCAGTGGCGTAACTGCAAATAGACGAATAATTAAGCATTTCGTCGACAAGCCTAACGATTTGATAAAGAAGTCGCTAACGGGGTAGAGAAAAAGGGTTGCGCCCGAGATTCGAATTCACAACCACCACCGACACGATCCATCCGAGCAACCAACCAACCACCTCGCCTGCGGGCAGCAATGCCAGAGAACGAACGTTCCTACATCATGGGGTGCTAAAGGGTGTTGTACTTGATGAATGCCACTGCACAACTTAATTAAGGAGAAAATTAATGCCCCTGAACATAACGAAGCGTAATATTATCTGAAGAATTCCGTTGTGGAAGAATTATTACCGTACCATGTAAGAAGACAGGAAATATTAAAAGAACTAATTGTAAATGGAAGAGAACAGTGTCGGCTTTAAAATAACCTTGATGTCCGATTTTTTGTTTCAGACTCCATGAATCCCTAAAATAGTCACCACTCAGAAAAATAAATTATTTTAATTTCGTGCTATTAACGTAAATATTCCTAAAGCGGTAATCAAGTGTTGGCACGTTTAATAGTGGACGATAAACATCAGGCTATAAAATGAAATCTAGAGAAGTTTCTGGAAGGATTCAAGTAAAGCAAAATGTCATACAAGCGAAATTTCAAAATTTGGTGAAAATATTTCCTGCTTTTCTGCAAACGATTATAAGTTGACTGAACTGAAGTTGTTTTTCCTACGCTTTTCCAACAGTTGAGAGTTATTAGCTGAGAATTTTTACGAGCTTTCCTTAATGTATGGGAATGCGTGTGATTTTACCGAGAATGCGGAACACAAAGAGCGTGTTTTCAATCAGTGTTTTAATGCACTTTTACTTTCGCCAGACATGATCATCATTACCATCACAGCTATAGCCACAATTCATTGAGTGAAGGGCTATATTTTGCCTTGCCCTCTTCTATACATCGGATGGATTTATAAGCATATTTCCTTTTATTCCATTCATCAAAATGTAGAATGTATGTACTTATAATAATAATGTGCAGTGCCTAAAGAACAAGGGCGTCGTTGCGCCGTTGTTGTCGCCTCCGTTGGCGTCTCTCTATTTCTCTCTCTCCCTTTCTCTTTCTTTCTTTCCCCGTGCTCTTACGAAGGCGAGACTTTCACGCCCTCGTGCTCCAAACACAAGAAAAAAATATCCATCACAAAAGATTCAAATCAGGCACGTAACCTCTTACCGTAATACTACATTAAGCACAATTAAGCGGCGGTTTATAATGGTAATTTTGTTTCTGAGAATAGGCGGCAATCCGAGCATATCGTATGGAACGTACCTACCCTGGGCTCATTCTTCGCTCAATTTTTTCTCAACGTTGTGAATCCTTAAAATGGGAAGTTGGGTGAGTTGGGTCCCCATAACTAATCCCAAATTTCCTTATGGAAAAGAAATGAAATTGATAACGAATATTTAACGTTTAGGCGTTAAGACACGCAATCAATGAAGTCAAGAAAGGGGACCAGAAAGAATAGAGTTCTTCTTATTTGGAAAAATAATGAAAAGTGACAGTAAATCTCAGGATTCTGAGTTTACGTTATGTCAATATATCTACTGCCGATATTTTGCGGAAGGTTACACGATATACATATGGTACCCACCATCAGCCCTGAGATAAAGAATGAAACCTCAGTAACAGACACTTTACCTACCCATAATCCTGAGTATTTTACTTCAAAGAAGAGGGAGGAGATTGGAGTTGTACCTGAAGGATATTTTAATTTTATGGATTGAATTCTCATCTTTCGTTAGTTTTTTTATTCTGTTGGTACAATCTATTTTCCTTATGACACTATGTTTTTACACGGTTTTGGGTATTTACAGTTTATTTCACTTATCATGTTCAGAAAAATTTTATCAGTTTTAATTTTCAATTTAAAGAGCATGTTTTTGTAATATGAATAACAGGAACCTCTAAGAGGTTGTAAAATGTTGAAGTACAATTATGTGAATTAAGACTGAGATCGTACGTAATCTGAACTACTACTGAGGCAGAAATTAATGAAAGGTGTTTCTATAGTTCAGTAAAATGTAGAAATTGCAATGAAAATTTTACTATTACTTACTTGGATATAACTACATAAACAATGGATCATATTGAACTTCATAGAAATAATTGCCATTTTTCTTATTAAATTAAATGAAAAGAACATACTGCTTATCTGTTTATTCCACTGTACGTAGGCATGTAATAGAAACGGTCTAACTAAACTGAATAAAATTATGAAATGATGTCAGTTTCTTGCTTTTTTTTTTTGGTTCTGACACGTTTTCTCACATCGATTGTCTTCCTTTTTTAATATATAATCCAGAGTGACATTTTACTGATGTGGAATAGTTTCCTTTCTCATCTTTAACTCTTAACATTTTGTGTCTCGACACAGAAACCGGCTTATACGGGATAGAGAATGAACGAACGAGTTGTGCCCCCCGGGTAAATCGTGAGGACCTTGGCTTCCAAGGCTTTTTCCTACACCATACATCTTTGCCAACCGTTGCTGCTGCTGTGCTGGTGTCGTTGTTTGTGGTCGTCTTATCTTTGTTATTATCTATCTTACGTATCACTATATCGTACTTATTATGAATATTATTATTATTTGTTATTATTAGCAGCACCGTCTATCCGTACATAACAACAAATAAATCAACGCTCTTTATGGGTTTGTATTTTCCAAGAAATTTAAACACCAATTAGCGTCTTTTTCTGTTTACCTGTACAGTATTTGTAAATATGTTTATCAAAACTTTTAACTGCTGAAAATTATTAGATAATACGCTAGACGTCTTAAGCAGTGGCGGTTCGTCGGTAGGTAATTTAGAAAACAGTAAAATTTGTTTTTTCCAACTTCAACTTTTGCATTATTTAAAACGTAAGTAACCCAATCCAATCTAGCCCTTCTAAGCGTTCAGACCCCTTCCTTTACACGTAGGATAATAAGGAACTGTCAATAAAATACGTTTGTACAAGAAGAAGGAGAGACCTGTGGGGGGAGGCAGGAAAATATAGATATGGGGAAATTAACTAATGTAGATAATTAACTAATATGTTAAAAAGATATCTTCAAGAGAAATGAAAAATTTTGTATGACCTCTTGACCCTATAGCAAAAATTCTATGTTCCATTGGATGATTGATATTTAACCATTCAACACAATTTTATACAATAACTAGCAGCAATACCCGGCGTTGTCCGGGTAAGAATATATTACACGTTTGATGGAACATTCTAGAATATTCGCGAATTTAGAACTATCCACAACATCCCATAATGATTCAAAGCATTTTCTTACTTTTTTAACATTCTGAAACATTCTTGAATGATCTTCAAGATTCTGGAACATTCTTGAACATTGCCAAACATTCTGAAATGTTATAATAAAACATTCTTTTACTTCTTAGAACATATTTGAACTCCCTGTAACATTCTAAAAAAATCAGTAGACGCCTGGCGGGGATGACTAATCGATTGATAATAATTGATCAGTTATCGACCACTGAGAGTTGAAGATTATTACAGTACTAATATCGCTATCTATTAAAAAATGGGAGTTGATGGTAGAAGGGTGAAACTTAAGGGCCCTATGTATTTTTTAATGCAAAATCATAAAATAATAAAAATAAACAATTTTGTCCAAACAATAAAAATAAGTTAGGGGTGGACAACCCTTATCACTTAGGGAATGAAAAATAGATAGCTCCCAATTCTCAGACTACTAAATATGCATATACAATTTCATAAAAATCGGCCAAGTCATTTCGGAGAAGGAAGACTAGAAGATATTCGCTCCTATTATAACAAACAATTTTTTCTTAAAATCTGTATTATTTCCTTGCCACAACATTCTCATTACAATTTCATTCATCAATTTTATTTATTGGGGCGCCTCTCCGTATTACTTTATTATATGTTACCATCGATTTGAATAATACAATGTTGTGAAAATATTGCAACATTACTATTATTAATAGATACTGTTGTTGTTATTATAAATTGTGAATAATTATTAGTACAATAAATGCAGCGTACCTACGAATGTACCTGCCTGTAATTTATTACAAACAGCAAAGAGTAGAGATAATAGTTAAATTGATTTTAATAAACATGCAATGCTAACCGAGATGAAAGATTACTGATATAAAGGTCGTGCAGCTGTAATCAAATCATATTTTTTCTTCACACCTGTTGTTTGATCTGCATTCTAATTATTCTGCAATAAGATCAAGATATATGTGTTGCCAATTACAGATGACATCAAAAAAATGTTGGAAGTGTACTTAGTTACACAAAATGCATACAAAAAGGAAGATTTTGAGGGAAATAAAATAGCATTTTCTTTGAATAAAGTACTTATGTAATTTAAAGTGTTTTCTTTAGAATTTTTAAAAGCACATGCGGTTTTGATTATTTATCATTATTAGCAAATTTTTATTAAATTCAAATTTCGAAGTGATCCGCCCCTACTTGAGAACGTACAGAGCGTTTCTCTATTTCTGCCTATTTGTATAAAATAACTATGTACATAATAAACAAAACTTGAACCTACGAGAATGGCATTAAAAAAATGTTATTTATTTTTTCCTTATTTCAGCGTGAATTCATTAATATGATAATGGCAAGGAAATCACAATGTGGGTCATTGTAGGCTATCGTAGGTAATATTAAACGTAGCGGTTTACATGCAAAGAGATGCGAAAAGCACCTGTTGATGATAATAATAATAATAATTAACCATAAATGCGAGTTATTTCACTATTTTAGAGACAAGTTAAATGGGAACGCGAGAACGCAGGACTAAGTAATTAAAGAAAATCAAATAAAATTGTGGTTGTGCGCCTATCTACAAAACTAATTGCTAAATGCTGTTGTTCACGTATGTGTTATAAATTGAAATTAATGAACTGATATAATACTGTAAAATTTAAATAAGTGGCACTGTATCTTGATAGAAAATGCAGTGCCACGCGTGGTAACTATTTAATATTAATAAATAATACTTGAATAACTTATTAATGATTTTATTCTACATAAAGTAATAATAAATAGTATAATAATTGTAGTTGTAATGCATTTCTGGTTAAAATATACAACAGAGGAATAAGATATATAAAAAAAAAATGAAGACTGGAAAAACTTTGGCGGTTGTTGTAGAACGAACAAAACATCTCAAACTCCAACGCCAAAACACGATACTTTAGTTGTCCGAAGCACTTTTCGGTAACAGTTACCTTCTTTAGTGAATGAAGTGAACTAAACCTAAAAGAGAACTACCCCTAATATATACTGAAATTTGTTAAGGTTAAGTGAACATGGTTCAGCAGCAAGTGGTGATGTTCAATGGACCTTGACAATAACAAAAAATAATAATTAAACTAGACTAAATAGCGGAGATCCAGGGATAGGATCCTTGTCATTGTTAAGTAAAATTTGGTTATTTTTACAAATGTATAAACTTTCAAAACTATCCAATAGACAATTATTCCTAACTTCCTTAACTAATTTAAGATTATTAATACTAATATTATGTTCTTCAGTAAGAATATGTTGGGCAACACTAGATTTTTCGGCTCTACCAAACCGTGCATGAGCTAAATGCTCCTTGAACCTAGTTTGGATCGAGCGTCTAGTTTGTCCAATATATTTTTTACTACAGTCATTACAGCTAATTTCATATATTACCGACTTTACTAAGAAAGGAATTGTATCCTTCGGGTTACCGAGGAGAGTTTGAAGGGAGTTACCACTTGAACTGTTGGCAATGCGAAAACCAAGTTTACGAAAAATGCCTTCGAATCCTCGAGTAAATCTTGGCTCGTATGGCATAGTAATAAACTTGGTCTTAATGACAGTAGTAAAAAATATATTGGACAAACTAGACGCTCGATCCAAACTAGGTTCAAGGAGCATTTAGCTCATGCACGGTTTGGTAGAGCCGAAAAATCTAGTATTGCTCAACATATCTTTACTGAAGAACATAATATTAATATTAATAATCTTAAATTAGTTAAGAAAGTTAGGAATAATTGTCTACTAGATAGTTTTGAATGTTAGGTAATACATTTGTAAAAATACCGGCCAAGTGCGAGTCGAACTCGCGCACCGAGGGTTACGTACAAACCTGTATATATGTGATGTAACTAAAAATTTAAGGTTTTCGGAATTTTTCCTTTATATGTGCTATAAAACATTGCTTCATGCCAAATTTCAAGATTCTAAATCGACTGGAAGTACCCTTTAGGTTTTGATTCCCTTGCGAGTAGTTGCGAGTTTGAAAATATGCGGCTTAAATTGCTGTTTCTTTTGATTGCGTTGACATAGAAGTTTGGTTTTGTTACAGCTTAAAGGTATTATAGACCTGAGTATTTGATATGAATTTCAATTTACTACCTCTACGCGTTCATGAAGAAAGGGGTAGTAACTTTAATATTATTAAAAATATTTTTATTACATGATGTAACTAAAAATTTACGGTTTTCGGAATTTTTCCTTTATCTGTGCTATAAGACGTTGCTTCGTACCAAATTACAAGATTCTGAGTTCACGGGAAGTACTCTGTAGGTTTTGATTCGAAAATTTGCGGAAATTTGCGGCATAAACAGCTGTATCTTTTGATTCTTGGCTTAGAAGTTTGATGTTTTTACAGCTCCAAGGGACAATAGACCTGAGTATTTGGTATAAATTTTAGCTTGATACCTCCACGCGTTCCTGAGAAAAAGGGTCTTGACAGACGGACGGACGGACAACGAAGTGATCCTATAAGAGTTCAGCTTTTTCCTTTTGAAGTGCGGAGCCCTAAAAATAACCAAATTTTACTTAACAATGACAAGGGTCCAATCCCTGGATTTAGTTTAGTTTAATTATTATTTTTTTTGTTATTGTCAAGGTCCATTGAACATCATCACTATTCCTGCTGAACCTAAACAAATTTCAGTATATATTAGGGGTATTTCCCTCTTTTAGGTTTAGATCACTTCAGTCCCTGATGAAGGTAACCTTGTTACCGAAAAGTGCTTCGGACCACTAAATAAGATATATGGTATATATAAAACGATAATAATTCTGCCTTATCACATTCAACATGTTTCTAAAATGTAGATACAGTGAATAAAATAAATAAAAAAAAAGAAAATAGTAAAGATAGAGGCCAGGAAGAGTTCAGCAAAATTTCATCAAATCTTATTTAAAAGGTGTAAGAGTCATTAAAAATCTTACATTTAAACGTTTTAATTCAATATATTTTTCTATTTTAATTGAAAATTTATTATAGGGTAAATCACACGCGAGGGAGTCTCATCAAATGCCAAAATTAAAAGACAAATGTCTAATGTCATTTTATTGGACGTTCTCAAAGGTAATTGGTGTTGAGAACTTTTTTCCTATAAACACTTTTATATTTTAAATTGAAATGAAATTTGAACTTCATTCCAAACCTAGACTTTGTTCATTTAGAAATCCAGCTTCTAGTTTTTTGTCAACTATTTATGTGACGTATTATCTAATAACAATTCGTTGCAAATGAAATTCATTTCTTTGAAAAGAGACACTTGTAAAAATGAAAAATGAGGCTTTGTTAACGACCTCCATGATAGCCAACAATAGAAAATTTGCATCGTGTGGTTATACACAGGTATTTGTAAGTGTACGTCGTCGTTGTCGTTGTAACACACCTTTATCACACTTGCATTGGTTTTTTTAAATATCAAGGTAGATCTTGAAGTCTACTTTTGTGAACACTATTGTAAAATTGTATCAAACAGAGTGTGGAATAAACATTAAAAAAAAAAAAAAAGAAAATCCAATTCAAATTTTTAAAATTAATAATTGAATCAAAAATTTTAAATTTTTGATTTAAGTTGATTTGAGCCCTTACATAATCAAGGGTTAATTATTAGATTTTAGAAAACCTTTCAAGTAACAGGTAAATGTTAAATAACAAGATAATCCCTTAAACAATAAAATTCTTCTTGTCGCAACTACATATTTGTGGTGTTATTTTTGGACTTATAGTTATCTTGATATATTGTAAATGATAAATATATATCACTTGTAAATAAAACTCAACGTTTGTTTCCACAGTTTATATATTTGTACTTTACAATTGTTTCGCCTTCTTAAGGCTTCTTCAGAAGTTAACTTACAATAAACTTATGCTACGTATTGGAAGTATTTATATTGACATTATTTGGTAAGGTGGGGGTGGGGGTTACAAAAATATTCAAAAGGGGCGAATTGTTCAAATCTAGCTGGTCATTAAGAAGTAATTTTGTGTATTTGTTTCTGTTAATTTGGAGGGTTTCTAATAATGATAGTTTATAACTTTTGTTTTGTACATGTAATATTTCATAATTTTCATTGAAACTGTGTCCTTCCTCATTCAGATGTTTAGCGTAATCGAATCAAGCTTTTTATTTTCAATAGATCGCTTATGCTCTCTAATGCGTTATAAGCTATCATTATTAGAAACCCTCCAAAGTAACAGAAACAAATTCACAAAATTACTTCTTAATGACCAGCTAGATTTGAACAATTCGCCCCTTTTGAATATTTTTGTAACCCCCACCCCCACCTTACCAAATAATGTCAATATAAATACTTCCAATACGTAGCATAAGTTTATTGTAAGTTAACTTCTGAAGAAGCCTTAAGAAGGCGAAACAATTGTGAAGTACAAATATATAAACTGTGGAAACAAACGTTGAGTTTTATTTACAAGTGATAATGAGTTTCCATCAAGCAAATGTAGACATGGTTAATAAATATATATGTTGTTGTCATTAAATATATTTTGAACTGATTCGCTATGACAAACATCAATGATCCTCGATAAATTTGCATTATGTACCAAGCTGAATTTGTAAAATAAAAGAAAAAGAAAAAGATCAGTTTTGTACAAGTTAAAATATGGTAAAAAATAAAATGACACCGGTAGACACGTGCGCCTTCGTTATATGGAACTTGTTTCCTTTGTCGGTACCCAACTACCTTGCTTGGCCATTCTGTAATGCGTTGGCTAGCCATAATATTTCCAAAGATAAGCTTCGCTAAAGTTTCCGTGAGCATCAGCGATTAGGCAGCAAGAATACGTTTATCTACTTATTTAGTAACAAAAAAAATGTACATATGTGTACCTACAGTACCATGCATAGGTACACAAAAAAATACAGTAAGGACCACAGGACAAATTAGCAGGATTTATCTACCAGGTGCTTACTTATACCAGGAAAAATATTTTTAAAGTAAATAATCATTTAAAAAAAAAATTTACAGTTTTGCCAAGGACTTGAGATATTTAATCAGGTATATATTGAGTTCCTACCTAAGTTCAGCTAGGTGATGATTAAGTTAGGCTTCTTCTAAAATAGGACTTTTAGGTTGTGGGTATTTTTTAATTTAGTCAGTATGTTCTGGGTAAAAATTTCGAACACTATTTGATTTTTCGAACTGAATACTACTTACAAAATAAAAATATTTTTTTGGTTTATATACCTCATAACCTTATTCATATAATTTGTCACCATGTATGTATACATTGAGTGGTTGGTTACAGAAAAATAACACGAGACGATGATATACCTACCTAAGGAGCAGCTACAGTAAAAACAAAACGGCAGCGGCGACACTACACAAACACAGCCGGAGGTCACTAAGTAAGAATAAGGTCAACTAGCAAGCTGACAGCCTCGACAACCATTGTTTACGTGGATTTTCTTGCGCAATTCTCGTACATTCCGGTGAACTATTATGCATAGGTACATGTATGCGTCTAAATACACACGTTTGTTATTTACCTGTGCCTGTTTGAGTGTTACAGTATAATCATAGTTTATGTTTACGTGTGTGTACATGCTTCTATGAATCCATTATGATACAGATTTATGACGATTTTGCAATTACCTGCACCAGCTACCCGCACCAAGGCTTGCGGTAAATCCGTAGGTGGCTGTGGAATGTATGGCATACCGTCTGTGCGACTTTGTGTTAGAAAAATCAGATAATTATTGTCCAGCAGTTCTGGAAACTCCGAAGGCTGTTTTTTTTTGTTCGTTGTTGTCGAGATAAATCTTATATCAGTAGATTAATAACTGTCTAGTATTTTTTTAATAGTTTCATATCAAATGGTCCAAGGAGAACCCTTAACCATGTAGTGGTAGAATACTATGTATTAAACTACTTGGTTTATAAAAAGTCCAAAAGTGGCTGAAGTAAGAACTACTGGAAAAATAGAAAATAGTCCAAAATATTTCCCTGAAACAAAGTTTCCTTAAGCACTAAGGAATGAAACGGAATACACAAATTTGCAAACGTATTTTGTCTAATTTTTAACATAGTTATACTAACCTAGCCTAACCTACCCTTCCTTAACCTCATTTCACCTAATATTGTTTAACCTAACTTTTAATAAGTTCCCTTTTGGTCTCTTCCACAATAAAAAAATGACCAAAGTTTGCAAACGCAAAGTTTTATTAAGACTGATATTAAATAGTTAATGATTTATCGTTTGTGTATTCCTTTAATTATTTTTTATAAAAAGTAGATTTAGCATTAAATAAAGAGTATTCTCTTCCATTACTCCGCCTTACAATATTGTTTCCTTCTTCGTCGTAGTGACTTTAAGTTGAAAAAAATTAAAGGCTTAACATTCGTGACCACCTGTTTTGAGTGGAAATTAAAATTCTTTAGATGCCATTTTCGGTTATGTCAGCAAAACTATCGCCCATTCATCATCCCAAATAAACATTTTTTAGAACTGTTTGCTACTGTCCATGTCGGACAGTCCAAATATTTGCTCTGAACTCACAGTTCTATCTCTACCACTTACTGATTGACATCGACTTGTATTCATACTAGTCTACATGCTTGGGCTTATGTATGTAGGTATGTACTGGTTAATAAGAAAAATATATTGAATTTCAAAACGAGTTTAGTTGACCAATGAAATTTAGAACTAATTGTCAAAATGAGACAAAAGAAACAGGGTTAATAGTCTTTTAAGTTTAAGAAACTGAAATAAAATTGGCAATGTCATGTCATGTTTCGTTCATCAACCATGATAGATCTAATCAGTGCCTTTCTCAAGTACACATCATACTGAAGTGTAGATTAATATACAGCTCTACCTACCTAATTACAAATAATTTTTCATAATTCCTGTTGCCAACGTCTTCTAATTTCCCGACAGTAATTATAGCGTATTAGCTGCTCTGTTTATTTTAACTGACAGGTAACAGTAAACGTTCTTAAGACAAAAAAGCAACTTGAAGTCATTGTTTTAAGGCCCGCGAGTTTATTTCGATCTTATCGCGGCGCTGGCTGTGTTAGATCCTTGAAGGCATTTGGCGCGAAGAATTATCGAAGCGCGAAATTATTAGTTATCGATGCATTATTATTATTCAACCTGTTGCCACAATATAATCGAGACGTTTACAGTAGGTGGATTGACCACAGGCTTTTATCATATGATAGAAACATAGTTAAGCGCAAAAAGTAGGCAAATATTAATTTGTTTGCTCTGTTATTACGTATCCAAAAACTAGCCGTTTCGATTTGGGGGCTTAAATAAACAAAACTGAACGCTTTAGGACGGGCAGTACCTAGCAAGTGCGCATGTGTCTTGGGGTGCTGCAAGCAAGTGCACGCCACGTTAAGCGATGCGAGTTTGTTTAATCTCACAAAATTGACAGCTACTCCACAATATATATTATTCTAAAAACATTGACTATTATTGGGCTGAAAAAGTAGCGTAAAACAACACTCCTCTAGAATTGTAAATTTCTTACTTAACTTAAGAATGTGATTGACAGTTGGTTAACAAATGATACAAATACAGTTTGCCGTATTAACAGGTAGGTACATACAAATAATGATTGGCAGGTAGCAAGTAATGTAATGGTTTAATAATCGTTGAACTTAATAAAGGTCGCTTATTATTTACTTTAATTTATTAATTTATTTATTTATGCGGTGTTGATGTACAACGAACGTTATAACATTGAAAGTCTCGGCACAGAATCGATAGGTCAAGTTCAAGTAATATATATTCATTATCGATGAATAATAAATTGCAGCTATTATAATTAGGTTGCAAATAATCAATTAGAAATACAGTACATAAAAAACAATTACCTACATAAAAACGTAATGATTTATCTGAAATAGTTATCTGATTTCACACAATGATATGGTTAAAAAAAGTTATTAACTTGATGGAAAATAAATCAGTTTGAAATTGTGAAGTTGTGCAGCTACTATTCAGTCAACCTACTTCTAATATTTTGATAAATATTTAATTTTATTAATAACAACTTTGAATTTCTAGTGATATAAAATAATCCATTCTTACTTTATTCATAAATTCAGGTTAGCTAATAGAAATAAAAAATTAATTAAATATGCAATTTTTAATTATGTGTGTATAATTACGATTTCATCCTTTTTAATGTTTACTATATGTCCGCCAGGAATGCGCTGTTTAACCATTACTTTAATTATCATAATTAATTTGTTTGTACCTTCGCGTTCATCACACTTTGTCAATCTATACATTCTACAAGCTGTCACAGTTTAAAATCGTTGCCATTATTCTAAAGGCTGCATCATACAGCTGCACATATATGCAGATGTATGTATCTTGGAACAAATAAATGCACATGCATATTATACGAATTTCTTGCATTCGTATCTTGTGCTCTTTATTAATGATGTCTCCTGCGACACATGAAATATAATTATAATCGTTACGTATTAAAAAGGACTTTGAGAAGTCACATCGGCATTTTGCACATTAATATTGGAATTCTTGCTGTCATCTTCTCTATACGGTACGATGCCGAATGTGAATTTTATCTCTACAATTGGTAATACTTCGAAATTATTTACATTCCGGTTTTAATTGGGGCAGTTTCTGTAATTAATATGGGCCAATATTTGTCTTTTTCTTCCAGGTTTCTAGCCTAATTGAGATGTATAGTCGAATAAGTTAAAAATTCTAAAAATGCTTTTGAAAAAAGATGTTTTTCCTCGGGGTTGTTGTCTATTTTTAGGACGAGTCATATGCAGTTAAAATAACAGACAAAATTTCGAACATGTTTTGAATATGCGTGTATGTGTTGGAAATCCTGTCAGATGACATACCCAATAATAGTTTGCATAAAATGTTTTTTATTAAGATCATATATTTATATGTTAAATCGACCCAAGCAAGAATTAACCAGTTCGTTTCATTAATCCTTGCCAAAGTGGATTCATTGTCATTCGTTAACCAATATCAATGTCTGGGAGCTGAAATATGACGTCACTACTGGATGGCGTACGATCATCTGCTTTAATGCACCCTTGTCATTGAAATAGAGGTAAATTGGAGCAACTAAGGATTTTCTCTCTTTAGGGGATGCCAGACAAACTCTTAATTGATTAACATTCCCAAAGTTTCAAAATACAGTCAAATCCACTCTTTCCACAGATTGATGAGCAATTATGTTACTCGTAAGGGTCATTAATGTTTTCCCAGTTAAAGAAATCTATAAATTTGTAAAGAAATATTGTAAAAGTTGCTTTTATCTAACAATTCTTGGATTGATCTGGGGCTTTGTTGTAAATCACTGGTTATTTCGTTTTTATTTTTTGTATGACGTTGTATAATTCTATTTCAGATTTCTTGGGTTCACAATAAATTAATAAATACCTAATATTATAACATCAGAACAAAATTTTTTAAAAAACAAACGTATGAAAACTTTTTATAATATCTGTTTAAATTTTAATTAAAACAGATTAGGTAAAATAAATAAAGTGTAAATTGAAATAAAATTGTAATCTATTCTGGAAAATTTCAGAGTTTTCTCAGTTTTTAATGACACGAAAAAGCAGGATGTATAAATTAATAAAATACACGCATATGTACTGAACCAGGGATCTGTTTAATCTAAAATCTACATTCTAAAAGTATTGTATTTCGAAAAGATAAATAGTGACTTTATAATAATCTTATGTGTGTGAATTTAAAAGGAAAATCCAACGTAGTTCAATTGCCTGACATTCTGATTTTTTCAGGAAAAGGTGAAGGTAAAGATAATACTCAAGGTTCGACTTAACCGTTACGCTCCAAGTCCTGCGGGCCATCAAGAGAAGAAATTGCCGCAAGAGGAGAAACATTTTATTTACCTACCCAAGTCGTTGTCGTTGGAGAATAAGTAAGTCGTAGCCCGTAATTTGCCCATAACTTGAAAAATATTTTGTCATTTATTTGCCGTATATAACGTTCGTAGATGTCGCGCGCAATAATTATCTGGATTCCCTAAAAATTCTAAACGGCGGCCCGAATGCGTTTCGCTTTGAAAATTGCAAGCGGAAGGTGCATGCGACCGAAGGCTGCTGCTGCTTCCACGACGATATTTATGAAACGGCTTAGCAAAAACCGCCACTTAACGTGAATTAAATGAAACGCGTCGCGAAATTAAAATAAATTTTACCGGAAAGATTTCAACGTGACACCAGCGGACGGTCGACCGGCTGGCTGGCTCAATAAACGAGAAAAGGCGCGCTCGACAGTTACGTTACTTCCAAGAGATCATCTGGTCGGTTAAATGTTTTAGCAGTTAAGTGGTGGACACTAAAGAGATGCCGAGACGTCGGAATTTTAAAGGATATGAAGTACCATGCAACTATTTAACAAACTCATGTGAACATTTTCTAAAATATGTACGGTCATATTTCTTCCATAGCAAAATTAAGAGCTTTCGCAAGTAGGTACAAGTATTAATGCTGATTAAAAAAAGAAACAATATCGCATCTTCTTAATAATATACGCAAAAACAAAATTTCGCCTAAAAATTATGACTTACCCTACCGCCAAGAACGAGAATAATTTGATAAGAATTGTCAAAGACATCTATTATGCTAAAGCAAAGTAGCTGTATGTATACTCATGTATAGGTAATGCAAGTTATATTTCAGTTACATGTAAAAAAATATCACTGCGCAAAATACCGCTAAACTTTTCCTTCCAATGATCGAAAAGAAAGACTTATTATAGGACTTTTGAAAAGTCGTTTCGATTCGGTGGTTTACACGGAAACGACTGTATGCTTTAGGACGAGTAGTAGCACGCACGCATGCGTCTTATTAGAGAATTGCAAACAAATGCGGCTTTTGTTAAGTGACGAGCATTTGTTTGATTTCATACTACACATATTATTCTAAAAACATTGGCTAGTTAGATGATACTAGAAATATTATACGAAAAAGTAGTGTAAACTTAACTAACCAAACTAACCAATCAATATGTAAGTAGCTTCAATTTCTAAGAAAATTGGAGAAATTGTGATTTGAAATGTCAGTTCTCCTTGTTTTTTTGACATTATCAATTTAGAAAAACAATTAAACGTTTTTCATAATATGTTTAAAAGAATGTCTCTTTTGTTTATAATTATGATTAAGTACTTCCATAGATTATTTTCATGTACTTAAGAAATAGGTTTTGCAGGTTTATGTTATCAAAACAGGTACAATATTTTTTTAGCGTTCCTACTTCTTTTGACACTTTTTCGGATAATACAGTGGTGTAGTAAATCTCCCAAGAGCAAAAATGACATTGCAAAATCAATTCCATCTAGGTGCTAATGTTTTGCAAAATATTCATCAAACTGCAAAACTTCTTTGTAGTCACTGTAAACGCCTATGCAAAGTGTTTTTCTTTTTAACTTTTTCCTGTTCAAAACACCTAAATAATATAAAGTAATAGTAGCACAAATGGAGATTTTTAACTTGTGAAGTTCGTTTTGTAGAAGGCGAGAGAGACAGGAAAGGCATAAAGAGATCTCATTAACCTTGTCGTGGTCAGCTACGAGATTAGATGCATTTTATATTTCACCAAAAAACGCGAGAATACGTCTGACGGCCGAAACCGACGCGAGTCGACAATAAAAAAGGGCATAACGGCCTTATGAAACGCCGTTCAACTGTCGTTGCTTTATCCAAATATGGTCACACATTCTTAGTCAGGATATTACAGATAAATCAAATGTCCATGCCTGCAAAGCTATAATAATCTAAATAGCGCCATTTTTTTTTCTTTGCTTGCACGATGCTTAGAAAGGTTATAGATATATAACTATGATACGTTTATATAGTAAGAGCAACGTTAAATTGAAATTGTTTGAACGTCCGTCACATGATTCCTTATAAGTTTTTGGTACCAAGAGTTAAGCTTATTTATTATGTCACAAAAGGATTCTTCTTATCAGCATAAGCCTTTCTTATGTTGATTGTATCAACGAAATATTAGTAGAAAAGGTCAAGAAATTTCGATAATAATATAAACAGAAAATGGTTCCAATAATCTTAATAAGTATCAAATCCAGTTTTGTGAAAAGAACACTCAAACTGAGTTAGCTTATCATGATTCGTTTAGCAATTTTTTGTGCTTTGAGTAAAGAAATTTAGTAGTATCATGAAGTTCCCATTAATTTCATAAAAATGTCATTATTTAAAGTCAACCCTGTTTAGCGTCGGTCGTGGCATGAGCCTCTGGTGCCGTAGTGACTTCACGGTTAATAATAATGCCCTGCCTACTATAATTACGCGTCACTCTTAAGGAAGTAACTTGAAAAGTATAGAGAGAGCTTGGAAATTATACACACGTATACGGTTACATGTAATACTCTATACTTAGACCCAATAATTCTTAGTTTCAAAATATTTTTGTGTCGGTACACAAATTAACAATATTTTTCTGAGTAGGTAAACCTCGAAGGGCTGAAGGAAATTATTCATAATAACTTCATGATTTTGTTGAAGCTTTTTTAAGGTCTAGTAATGCCTACACGTTAGGCATTGGGTGTACTTTGTCATATCTGCAGAGATATTACATTTTAATGTTGACCCTTGTATTCAACCCTTATAATTCATCCTGTAGGTATGTGTATCACCCAGATTTTAATCATTTTTGTCCCAATTTATCTCCAAAGACTGCGACGATACCCCTCGTTTTAATGAATATGGAAAATAAAAAGATTTGCTTTATAAATTCAAAATATTATTGTGTGAGTACACAAATTAATATATTTTTCTGTGTAAGTAAACCTGGGGGGGTTGAAGAAAATTATTCATAATAACTTTACGATTTTGTGAGTTTTGGGAAAGTCTAGTAATTCCTACGTTATAGGGTGTATTTTATAATATTAAATATTGGTCCAAAATGTACCAAAAAAATCTCTGTATACAGCCCTTAAAGTAGTATTTATGAAATAATCCACCTTGTATGTGTACCACCACGAACCTGACAATTTTTGCCTCAATTTATCTCCAAAGATTGCGACGATACCCTTCATAATAACTTCATGTTTTGGTAAGGTCTAGTGATGCTGTTGGGTGCTTTTTGAAATATTTACAGGGAAATTACACGTTGGTGTTGGCCTAAAATCTATGTGAACTACCCCAAACCGAATGATAGAACTACCAATTTCTGCCTCAATTGGATTTAAATTAATACTGAAAATTGATGGATTTTCTTTGTAAATTTAAAAGTATGGTTGTATTTGGGACAATGTAGTAATTTTTCGATAGTTTGTTCTCCATGCGTGTGATGCTGGATGTACATAAATATACATATGTAGGTATTAAGACCACATGTTTCGAAAGTGTTTCTCGGCGACTGATGCTGTTATTAAGTTAATGGTACCGAGGCAACGTTTTTATCACGATTCATAAAAATTCTACCTTTCCAACATGTCACCTATCTACAGTAAAATCTCTAGTTGAACCCGAGCTCTGAGAGCCAGTCGTAAATTTGTAGATTTACCAACATTTTCCAGATTAATATTTTATCCTATTTGACGGTGAGCGTAGGTAGAAAACCAAGGTCCATGGCGACATACAACGACAACTTTCAGTTTAGTTTGACTCTTCGATTTATTATTATTATTTTTATTGTTAGATATTAAGGTTCCACAAACATTAACGTGAATACCTACCTACTTGTCTTTGATGACTATTAAAAAGAATGTACCCATGTACAACTTGGTGACGACGGTCAACTTGGTTTTTATTTCTAACTATTAACGAAAAAAAAAAACAAGTTTTTTATTTTATTTTTTTTTTCTTAGGTAAGTACAAGTCGATTGTACATGATCAATCAGCAGCAGCGAATGTGAAAACCTTGGAATTTATTCTTCCGTTTGCTTTTTTTTAAATTAATGAATGAAACGATGAAGTATAAAAAGTGACATACCACAATTAAGATTTTTTTATAACAATTTATGTATGTAGTAACAACATTGACTAAAACGTTAATAGTACTATAAATTACTACAGCAACAAATTTTAGTTAAGTAACATTGACATTTTGGATAAAAATTAAAAAAGTAAAGAAACATTGGAACCAAAGTTGTCAGGATTTCGATGATTGGAATTAAAAATAGACCTTCTCGATAATGTTGTATTTCATTAGCGGAACGGAAGGGCAATTTATACATTCAGTATTGGTAATACCATACAAAGTTTAAACTTTATTTCATACTTTAGGATGCTTTTCTTAAATAGCGAGGTGGATTTTTTTAAATTTCATCAATTTTCAGTACTTCAATCACAAATCATTACATTAGTTTTTAACAAAAGTGTATTAGAACAAGAAGGAATTAAAATAAAGCAATATGTCGTAACGTCAAGACTAATAAAATGGCTGATAGCTGTTACAGTGCTTGATTTTCATCCTCTTGGTCATTTTCAGTAGATCCACAATAATTTACAGAAACATAAGTTAGAGTTACAAAAACCCTCATTGTCTTCACGATAATTATTTCACCGCCCTTTGGCTTCTTCATGTGGAAAGAATTTTATTTTAAGCCAGCGTGATGAAATAAAAATAAAATCAAATACAATTTCTCGAAGAAGCCACACTTTATTAAGAAAATAAAGCTTATTAACACGACAATTATTTCGTTCCAAAGATACTTTCAAGAGTCTTCAACTTACTGAAGAATTATGTATACGGTTTTTGTGCCTGTATAGGTACTTGTGTTTTTTACGTTAATTTAAATTAATGAAAGAGTGCGAGGTCATTAATCAAACCATTATTCATTATGATCCATGTAATAACAGGTGAGCTTTAAAGTGTTTAGTACAAATTGAATTATCAATAGACTGTGTAGGTATCTTTGCATTTTCAGTGGTCACTCCCGAGCTTGTGTTGGTATAAATCAGCGCTCCATGCTCCATGTCAGTCAGTCAGTTAGTCAGTCAGGAGGTCAAGTTCGCGTTTGTACCTACAACAGGTAACAACCAACGGGTAGCAATAATAATGTATATGTATGTTGGTATATATATGCATGCACATTGCCGGTAACAAGCTCAAAAGCTACTTTTACCGTTCACGATATTACATACACACACACACAGACATACGGTGCGCGGTGTCGGGTGGTGGTGTGGCCCGCACCGCATGGAGAGACAGCGCGCTACCAACCGCTCATTTGAATAACATTTAAATAGCATTGATCTACCGCTTTGTTACTTCAACTGAACTTGGCCTAGGTCTCGACCATAACGTGTCACGTTGCTCTTGGTATTATACAATAATGTACTTCCGTCTTAGAGTAATCTGTAATTATGCCAGCACAGCATGAACCAAATTATTTTACCAAAACAGTTCTTCTACACGACTTGAAAAATTTATTTGTGAAACGTTAATTAAATAAGTTGGCAAAAGAAGAAATTATTCTTGTTTTGAAGCTTGTTTTGATAGAAGGCGAAATTGGATCATAACATAAGTATAATCTTGCTTATTATATTCAAACTCTAATATTCTTTACGTTTTTTTTTGGAATAGGCATTGGAACATTAGACCCAAAACCAAAAAAAAATTTGAAGGTTCAACCGCTTTTAAAGATATTTAAAAGGAATCTCAGAGACTAGATTTGAATTTTAATTGACCTGAACTAAACTTTTAGGCAAATCCATTTCACAAAGTAAACAGGAGCTTCGGAAAACAAACATGAATATTGATATAAATCACATAATTAAACCATTCTCTTAGTCAAGAGGATATCTAGAAAGAAAGCTTGAATTTTGGTTTACATCAAACTTTTTTAACACTATATTGAAATGAATCAACAGGAGCTTTAGAGAGCAAATTTCCATAATGGTCGGAATCAATTTTCTACACTATTTTCAAAGAGTCAGCAGAAGCTAAAGAGAGCAAGTTTGAATCTTCTTCTGCATCAAACTTTTGGGCCCTTCTCTTTTTAGTGCTAATATAATTCCTCTTTAACGAGTCAATAAGAGTTTCAGAGAAAAAGCTTGAGAATTTTTGAAGAGCCCCCAGGTGCTTCAGGAAGCAAGCTTCAATCTTGGTTTGAACCAAACTTTTAGAACTTTTTACTCTAAAGAGTCAACAGTAACTTTAAGAAGAAAGCTTAACCTGAACCAACCTTTCTATTTTAAAGTCAGTAGATGTTTCAGAGATTATTTTAAATATTGGTTTAAAACAAACATTCGGTTCATTATCTTTTAATGAGTTCATAGGAGCTTTAGTAAGCAAGCTTGAACTTAGTTTGAACCAAACCTTTAGAACATTCTACTGTGAAGGGTTAACAGTAACTTCGAAGAACATGCTTCATTTTTGGAACATTCTTTTTAAACAACAAAGAGTTTCAGAGAGTAAATTTGAATTTTTGGTCTGAGACAAACTTTTAGACTATTCAATTTAAGAGAGTCCATAGGAGCTTTTTGGAGCAAACCTAAATTTTGGTTTGAACTAAACTTTTAGAACACTCTGCTGTCAAGAGTCCACAAGAGCTTCATGGAGCAAGTTTTAATCTTTGTTCGAACCAATTTTCTTTTAAAGAGTCAACGGGAGTTTCAGGGAGCAAGCGTGAATCTTAGTTTTAACTGAATATTGTTAAAATTAGAAGGTGCTTGAATCTTAATTTACATAAAATATTTGGACCAATAAGAGCTTTGGAAACAGCTTAAATTTTGGTTTCAATCAAGCCTTGTACCGTCTCTTTTAAAAGGACTACAGGGGCTTTAACCAAACATTTAGACCATTTTCTTTTAATGGATCAATGTAATCTTTAGACAAGGAAGCTCGAATCTTGATCCTTCTTGTTACTTACTATGTTTACGAAATCCAGACAGTGATTTTCGCTATTAACATGTCATTTGGCTAAAGTTTACAACCAGAAAAGATTGAATTTCAGTTATTTACAATTAGTAAGCGAAAATTATAACGAATCCAATTTAGTTTATTTTTTACAGCAAACTTTGCTACACTTAAAACGTGTTTATTGTGACAAAAGTACCTACACTTTCCGTCAGAGTGAAAAAATTTAGTATCCACACTATGGCTTCAATTTTTTCAAAAATTTAGATTTTATTTGTGTTGATTTTTTGGATGCCTGATGAAAGTCTAACATATTGGTAGTAAACAAAAACACATTCGTAACTTTCACAACTTTATTATTTCACTTAAAACGTGTAACAAGTACTAGTTATGCTTCTGAAGAAGCCACAGTGTTGGCGAAACACGTGTCAAGTGAAATAATAAAGTTGTGAAAGTTACAAATGTGTTTTTGTTTACTACCAATTTCTATTTTATTTTCTTGATACCCAACATTTGTTCTTTGAGTCATATATTCATGGATCCTCTGTGTTGGGTTATGTAGTTGGAATTTGGATAATTAATTTACGTTAAAGGCTAGAGATCACAATGGATACTATACCTACCAATATAGTGTTAAGAGGACGTCTATGAATGACATGAAGTGTCCTTTTTTTAACTTGAACTTCTTCCTTCTCTTTTGTGAGGTTTGTTAAGACGAGATTTGGACTCGCTCCTCCTTCTTAATGAGATTTGCTCTATAATAAGAATTTAATTAAAATTAATTGAAAGTGTAACAATTCTTTGAAATTAGAAGGTTGATCAGAGATTTTTAATGATCCCCTCCCATTAAATGAGATGCAATGAGATTTTGCTGGACCTTTTATCTTCTTCATTTTGGGCTCACATAATTAACAGTAGTTGGTATAATGATAGAGAACAAAAATAGAGAAATAATAAGGGAAAATTTCAGGGACATTGGAATTCCCTGCCACTTTCAAGAACCCTGAAGGCATATCGAACACATTCTTGCATTTACAATGTGTATGTGCAGAGAAGTAACTGTTGCAGACAACGCACGAAGAATGGTCGGTTGCGGTCTCGGATAACTTTGCTTGGTAGGAACGTGTACACGGTAGTCGGGGGGGCATTTTTTAAAGTGTCTCCGCGTAAGTTTATTGCAGTAATTAATTGAACGGCGTTCTTGTGTATTATTTGATACATATCGGGCCATTATAAATTGCCATGTATTAATTAACGGTTGTGACCGCATACTGAGTTACTGCTAATAATTACTCGAAATCAAAAATATAAATCGATTTCCAGTAGCACAGGCTTATTAATTAGATTGGAATACGCCTACTCGACGAATAATTTAAGCTTTCCTTGCCAGCAGAAGGCTGTAACGCCGTTAAACTATGCGCCGTTAATTTGTACAATAATTGCGTAGACCATTGGTATTGGTACAAGACTTTTTTTGGTCATGAGTCTAAATTAAAAATGCCAAAATACTATAATTGAAAACTGGGAAAGTTGTAATTTAAACAACCAACGATAAGTGAAATTCATTTACATTCAGATAGGTACAGGTAACCACTTTATAGATAGGCATCTACTACATTCATTTTCCATTAATTAATTGACATTTATTGAATTGCTTCAGATTATTCTCTATCTGAAAAGCAATTTACCATCGGAAAAATTAAATTCTTATCTTGGTTCACATTTATCTTAAAATTTTTAAACCCTAGATGGTTTATTAAAGACTAAGAAGTAAATTAATGATTGATTAATTCCAGCAGACTAATCCAATGCATGAAATTATGTACCTACAAATGTATATAAGGAAATAGCAAAAAGTGCAATAAACAATTGATTATAAAAAAAAATAATTATGATTTAATCGTACTTTGCAGTTGTACATCTTCAGCTTCTCTTTATTCTTGTATTCATTTCTTTATGTCGTAGAAGAAGTCGTATCATTCCATATCATCTATTCCTTATTGGTTTTTATAACTCTCTTTCTTCTCCTGTTTTTTTTCAGTTCCGGTTCTCTTTTTTTTGCACTTCTTCTCATAGAGTTAAAAAAGTCTTTATCGTGAAAAACCCAGGTAAAGTTTCTATTCAGCTTGTGGGCTTTATCAATGCAGTGCTTAAAAGTGAAAAGGATTCACTACATTTCCAATATATTTAACCGCTCGTATTCAGGATTAGAGCTTAACGAGACCCTTGACTTTTAAGAATTCTTACCTTGATCTCATATTGATTCAAAACAAGAGCACTGATCATGAGAATCACGTCAGGAATTTTCAAAATGAAGAAACATTGTTAAGAGTCTCGTAATTTTTATGCAATTTTGTATCTATCCACCTATCAGTTCTAATTCTTATTTCACCCTTATTCCACTATGTGGGGTAAAAATTCTGTATTAAGAAAAAATCCAGGCAACGTTTCATCGTAATTGTAAGACTATTAAAGGCAATGTTTGTTAAAGTCACAAGTATTTAGTACATTTGCAATACCTTTCAGGAAATCTAGTCCTGAAAAGAGCATTGATGTAAAAATCCAGATCAGATCCAGAGAAGCGCATCGAGATGTTTTAGGATCAGCTAACTTTATCATCTTTATACAGTTTAATAACCACCTGTCTGCCAATACCATTCCTCCCTTATTCTAATATGAATTCAAAATTCTTTATCATGAAAAACCCAGGCCTTGTTTTATCCTACATTAGTACACGTTCGATTGCTTCCCACTTCTAAACTTTCCTATTCAGGATTAGGGCATCGCGAGACTTTTAGATTTTAAGAATTCTTGTGTTGAATTAAGGCAAGACCAAGAAAAGAGCACTTATGTAAAAATCCAGTCTAGACCAACGTTGATAGGTTTAAGAAGAAGAAATTTTATAAACAGCCTCGTAATTTTTATGCAGTTTTGTTTCCTCCTAATTGTAGGGTTTTAACAAGGTAATTTTTGTAAACATTAAAAGGATTCAGTTATTCAGTACACGTCCAATTCCTTCACACTTCTAACTTTTCTTATTCACGATTAGGGCAACTCGAGGCTCTTAGATTTTAAGAATTCTTGTCTTGAATTAAGAAAAACTCAAGAAAAGAACACAGATGTAAAAACCCAGACTAGATCAAGGGTTGTAACGTTTTTTTTCTATGAAAAATCCCGTTACTGAAGTTTTATTTAATTCGATTCAGTTTGTCTCTGTCTTGGTTCAGTTTTGTTGATTATTTCTTAATGTTGATCGACCTTCCGTCTTATCATTAAGGCTAACAACCTTCGCGCAGGACTAGGCGATCGATGGAGGGATCGATGAAATTTTCCGGTCGGTGCTCGAGGTCTTCTTCCTCGATCCTTGACACTGACGTGACGTGTGTGTGTGTTTTTCTGTTGGTGTTCTGTGCGTGGTTTTGCGTGAGAGTTTTTTTTTGTGATCCACTTACCTTTGCATTTTAATAGTTCATGTAAAATTTATTCAAATTAATTATTTCTTTTAAAATCTTTTTTGCTATTCACTCAATATTTATTTTTGATGTAACTTTGATTAATTTTTACAAAATTTTCCTTATTACCACGTGGTCTCTTTTTTAAATATCTAACTGTATATTTGTAATCCTTTGGGCCTTTGTGGCCAATTTTTAAATTTTTTCATTTAATTAATTTTTCTCACCTTTTAATTTATATATTTTTAATAGTCAAAATTTTTTTATGGTATCTGGGGTGTATCTTGAGTGCATGTTGGTTTAACGACAGACACCCTACTCCTCCCTTTTTATCCGTTTTTTTTTAAGCATCTTCAATGCGAACAACTTTTTAACATTTGATTAATATTTTTTAGTTTTAGGAAATTTATCAGCACTTTTATTTCTGCCCTTATTTGTCAGCCCATTGAAATTTTCTTAGAATAGGTTCCGGTTGGATTAGGGGGCTGGGATTAAAGGGTAGGGGTGAAGACATCCTGAAACTATTTTACAAAAGCAAATAGACGAAGCTCTAGTTTCCAACTAGTCTCAATAACCAGTTAGAGGCCGATAAATTCCTGCAGGCGGCCCCCTGAAGATTATAAGGTTGCTCCATGAAGCTGGTTCACTGATATCCTCTTGCCTCACAACACAGCACGAGAAGTCCCCGATTATACCCTGAAACCAGCTTCCAGTCCCTACATTAGAGCAGGGAACCTTTCTTTTTGGTGGGCTACATGTGTTATTGTAAGTTTTGTTGTTTTTGTTGTGTGTAATTTTTTGTTAATGTTACGGCACAATAAACATTTTTTTGTATATATGTAAAATTTAAGTTGTACATATTAAAAGTCGTATAGTTGCGTTGTATATATTCATGCTTTTTGTAATTTTTATCATTTACTATTCATATTTCATAGTCGTATTTTCAATATTTTAAACTATCATTATTATTATTTGTACATTTATTTAAGTTTCACTTTTAGTAATTTTCGTGCTTATTCAACAGTTACATTCTACCTGAGTTCAGGGATTTGCACATTTCTAAAACCCCATTAGGGTTGGACATTCCAGCCATTATACTATTTTCTATTTTGCATGCTATTTAGGGTTATTGTACCGTAGTCTTCGATTTAAGAACTACACTTATTTGCATTTTATTACTATGCTGCATTCCATTTGCAATTAATTGTATTGTGCATTCTTGTTCTTTTCTTCTCTCTTCATCATCATGATCTTATTGTAACCAGTTTAGGGGGAGAAAATGAATATAAGTTAGTTTTTATAATATTTCAATAGAGTCCGTATGTAGACTAGCTGAGGCAAAGAACCTCATAAACAGTTATCATTTTTTACGTTTATAGTTGTAAATATACACTTATCAACTTCTATAGTTTTTTTTTGTGTTCAACTGTAAGCGTTGGTCCTTCGAGTTAATTTAATTTTTATGTGGTACAGCAGTACACCCGCTGAGAAATATTTTTATTCTCACGAAATAAACATTGGTCCTTCGAGCCGGATAAGAAGAAAAAATTCAATTCATCATTAAAATCAGTGCGGTCATTCGTGCAATCATCTCGATATTCAACGGCATTTATTCAGGATTCATAATATCCGAGTGTTTTCAATAAATACTGTGTGCCTTACTGCTTAGACATTAGCAATAATTTTCGAGGACTCTTCTGGAAGCACATCATTCAACTGTTTTCCAAAGGCCATTTCGACTCTTCCTTCAGAACTCCAACCGAAACGTCAACCGTCTTCAGGAAGTTGCTGCAGTATACAGCCCAGGGAGCCATTCTTGCGGAAGTCTTTTTGTAAGTGCGATTTCCTATATTTCCTTTATTATTTCCTTATATTTAATTTCCTTGGTACTGATTCAATTTGTGAAATCATGAGTACGGAAGTGTTAAAAGAACTCGTTAGTCAACGAAAAACCATTAAAACACGTTTGACTCGTTTCAAAAATAGTGTAAATGATTTAGAGATCCAATCAGAAATAAGTGATAAGGAGATAATACAGTTAAAATTACGCCTGGCAAAAATAGATCCTATTCTGGTAGAGTACGAGCAAATTCATACAAAAATAATCAATCTTTCTGATGACCCAAATCATGAAGTGGATCTAGAGTCTTTTGAGAAGTCATACTACGAAGCCGTAGGTTGCGCTACGGATATTGTTACTAAAATATCATCTGAATCAAAAAATGTTCAAAAATTATCATGTGTAGATCGGGGTTTTGTTCAGTTACCCAGCGTAGCTTTGCCTTGTTTTAACGGAGACTTTGAAAATTGGGTCGAGTTTCGCGACGGGTTTCGTTCATTGATTCACGATAACAATAGTCTGAGTGATATTCAGAAATTTTATTATTTAATATCTTGTTTAAAGGGCGAGGCAGCACAAGCCGTTAGGTCATTGAAAGTTTCTTCAGAAAATTACACAATTGCATGGGACTTGCTCTGTAAACGTTTCGAAAATAAGAAACTTATAATTCAAAATAACATTAAGGCACTTTTTAATCTAGAGTTTTTAAAGAAGGAATCGCATCTTTCTTTGCAACATTTTTTAGATGAGATTTTAAAAATCATGCAATCCCTTGAAAATTACAAACAACCAACCGTAGATATGTTACTTATTTACATAGTAAGTGCAAAATTAAGCCAAACTACTCGATTTGAGTGGGAACTATTAGAACACAAAGAAGAATTTCCGAAATTTAGTGAGTTACAAGAATTCTTAGAAAAACGATGCCACTTTTTAGCATCAATAGAAATTAATAAAGGTCAATTTGATTTCGGTAACAATAGCAACAGCAACAAACATAAATCACATATAAAGGGTTGCGTTAGCACTTTAAAACCCTCTTGCTCCTTTTGCAAGGCACCACATGCCATATTTGAATGCAGTGAATTTTTAAAATTAGCTATACAAGAACGAATTTCTCAAGCGAAACGCTTACATCTTTGCATTAATTGTTTAAAGAAAAATCACAAAACCCGAGACTGCACTTCTCGTCTGTGTCAAATCTGTAATAAAAAACATAACACCTTATTGCATCTTCAGTTTAACGACAGTTCTGATATACCTTTTAATCCTTTAAGTAATCATTCAGTAAACTCTCAAAATAATAGTCACAATAATACATATCGACAAGATGCAAATAAAAGTAATGATGTAGGCATTGTGAACCCCCCGCAGGTAGAACAAATATCATATTCTAACCACGCTTGTAATCGTGAGACATCCCAAACGTTATTATCAACAGCCCAAGTTAAAGTTATCGATGTTAACGGCAAGGTACACTTATGCAGGGCACTCTTAGATCCGGGTTCCCAATCAAATTTTATTACCGAAGAATTTTTCCACAAACTCGGTTTAAAGAGCGAACGTTTAAATTTAACAGTAAGTGGCATTAGCCAAAATTTATCTAACATAAAGTCTAGAACAAACATTCGCGTGCAATCATGCGTAAATGACTTTACATCCACATTATCGTGTTTAATAATACAACAAATTACCAGTCATCTGCCCAATAAGACATTTGATTTAAGTCAATTGAATATACCCTCCCATATTCGTTTAGCAGATCCTAAATGTAATAAACCCGGGAAAATCGACATTCTATTAGGCGCTGGTATATTTTGGAAGTTGTTGTGCATTGGACAACAAAAGTTAGGGAAAAACTTGCCATATATGCAAAAAACAAGGTTAGGGTGGATTATCGGTGGCACATTTGCCGAAAATGATAACATCTCCCAGGTCAATTTGTGTTTAACAAGTAACAATTGCATAGACACACTTAACAAAAATGTTGAAAAATTTTGGAAAATAGAAGATTGCAGTAACAGTAGTAAAATTTATTCTCGTGACGAACAATACTGTGAAGATCATTTCGTTCAGAATACAACACGCGATACAACAGGGAGATTTATAGTTAAATATCCATTAAAGCAGGACGCGTGTGTTATAGGTGATACAAAGTCATTAGCAATTAAACGTTTACATTCATTAGAAAGGAAATTAAATCGCAATCTTCCATTAAGGGAAGAATATAATAATTTTTTATCAGAATATGAGAGCCTCGGTCACATGTCGAAAATTTCTCTCACTGATAAAACAATTACATACTTTTTACCTCATCACCCAGTGGTAAAGAGCAGTAGTATAACTACAAAGCTACGGGTTGTCTTCGATGCCTCAGCCAAGGGTACATCAGGTTTGTCATTCAATGACATTCAATATGTAGGGCCCACCATTCAAAACGACCTTTTTTCAATTCTCTTGCGTTTTCGTAAACATAATTTTGTTTTAACGGGTGATATAGCAAAGATGTATCGTCAAGTAAAAATACATGACGATCAGCAATCCTTACAAATTATTCTCTGGCGCCCAAGTTCAGATAAACCAATTGAACACTACAAATTAAATACCATAACATATGGAATGGCTTCAGCACCCTTTTTGGCGATTAGATGCCTAGTACAACTCGCGAAAGATTATCGCAACGTTTATCCTAAAGCCGCTGACATTATTGAAAATGATTTTTATGTCGACGACCTGCTAACAGGTTTCGATTCCAGGGTGGAAGCAGTTTCAGTTCAAAAACAAATAGTAACTATATTAAATTCAGCAAAGTTCCAATTACGCAAATGGGCGTCTAATGATGCAGTTATTCTAAATAAAATTAACGTTGAAAATGATTTAGAGCAAAATATAATCGATATTTCCAAAGATCAAGAATCGAAAACATTAGGAATAGTGTGGAATGTTCAAACAGATAATTTTCAATATTCACTATGCAATCTTACAATGCAAAATCAAGTCACTAAACGAACCATATTGTCTATGATAGCCCAAATATATGACCCATTAGGATTATTGGCACCTATAATAATTAAATCAAAGTTACTAATGCAGAAATTATGGCAACATAAATTATCTTGGGACGAATCTTTACCAATCGAATTGCACAGCGAATGGTTAGAATATAGAAATAATTTACTTTCATTAAACACACTAGTTATTCCCAGGCATGTTGTATGTAAAAATTATATATTTGTAGAGTTGCACGGGTTTTGCGATGCCTCAGAAAAGGCATATGGCGCCTGCATATATGCACGAAGTACGAATAGTTCAGGACAAATTCAAGTTTCGTTATTATGTTCCAAATCGCGTGTTGCGCCATTAAAGGCTGTAACACTTCCTAGGTTAGAATTATGTGGAGCTGTATTGTTAGCTAATTTATATCATAAAGTATTGCAATCAATGAAAATATCATTTAACAAATCCATGTTTTGGTGCGACTCAACAATAGTGTTAGGTTGGATTAATGGTGCATCAACACGATGGAAAACATTCGTTTCTAATAGGGTTGCAGAGATTCAAACTTTAACTGACATTAACAATTGGCAACATGTTAGGACTCATGAAAATCCTGCGGATTTAGTATCTCGCGGTATAGAAGCTAGTACTTTAAATGAATCACCACTATGGTGGCACGGACCCCAATGGTTGTCAAAAAACGAATCACAATGGCCAACGCCCTGTAACTTTCCTAAAAATGTAAATTTAGAAGAAAAATGTGTCGTTAATGTATCTACGGAAACAAGTAATTTGGAAATTCTGACAAAATTTTCTTCATTAACAAAATTACAGCGGGTTGTTGCGTATTGTCAACGGTTTATCAATAGCCTAAAAAAGAACATGCAAGCAAGATTAACTGGTCCTATTTTAGCAATAGAAATGAATAGGTCACTCACTTTATTGATAAAAATGGCTCAGCAAGCGAATTATGCAAGCGAAATACATCTTTTAAAGCAAGGCAAACCATTAGACACAAAAAACTCATTGCTTTCTTTGAATCCATTCTTGGATGACGATGGTATTTTACGTGTGGGAGGTCGCATTCATAAATCAGATTTTACATTTAACAAAAAACACCCGATTATATTGCATCCATCCCATTTTCTTACTAAATTAATATTCAACTTTGAACATATTCGATTACTTCACTGTGGACCAAATCAATTGCTTTCCTCTATTCGGGATAAGTATTGGCCAGTTTCAGGGAAAAATCTTGCAAAAAAGATAATACACGAATGTATAACTTGCTTTCGGGCAAAACCGAAATCAATAACCCACATTATGGGAAATCTACCTAAAGAAAGGATTACTCCATCGCCACCTTTTTTTAACTGTGGTATCGATTACGCTGGTCCCATTTTTATAAAATCAAAAAAGGGTCGGGGAGCTCAATTAATAAAGGCATATATATGCATTTTTGTTTGTTTCTCGACAAAGGCGGTACATTTAGACCTGACAAATAATTTAACAACAGAAGCATTTTTATCATTACTAAGGCGTTTTATATCAAGAAGAGGGAGACCCTCCAATATTTATTCGGACAACGGAACATACTTCCGTGGTGCTCATAATGATCTCGGCGAAATAGCACATATACTACAGAACAAAGATAATCAGAGTAAGATTACAAACTTTGCAACTGATAATAGAATTACCTGGCACTTCATTCCACCTACTTCACCTCATTTTGGAGGTTTGTGGGAGGCTGGAGTGAAGTCCATAAAAAACCATTTAAAACGAACAGCTAGAAACAGTAATCTAGACTTTGAAGAGTTCTATACTCTTTTAACACAAATTGAGTCAGTACTTAATTCCCGTCCCCTAACTCCGTTGTCTTGTGATCCTAATGATCCTGAACCGCTCACTCCTTCGCACTTTTTAATCGGACGGAAGCTCACGGCGCTGCCAGAGGAAAATATGCTGGATATTCCTGAGAATCGACTCAACAAATTTCAGCACATCCAGAGGTTGCTCCAGCACTTTTGGAAACGCTGGAGCAAAGAGTATATAAGCTTGATGCAGACCCGGACTAAATGGAAGAAAAACATGATTAGCGTCCTGAAGGTTGGTACCCTGGTGTTAGTGCGCGAAGACAATTCTCCTCCGTGTCAGTGGCGTTTAGGACGTGTGACAGAATTGCACCCTGGTGACGATAGTGTCGTACGTGTGGTGTCGGTAAAAACATCAAACGGTGCCATACTTAAGCGCTCTGTTACCAAATTATGCGTATTACCAGTCGATACTAATACATGTGATTAAAGGGGTTTTTGAAAGCAATGCTTTCAAGGCGGCCGGCATGTTACGGCACAATAAACATTTTTTTGTATATATGTAAAATTTAAGTTGTACATATTAAAAGTCGTATAGTTGCGTTGTATATATTCATGCTTTTTGTAATTTTTATCATTTACTATTCATATTTCATAGTCGTATTTTCAATATTTTAAACTATCATTATTATTATTTGTACATTTATTTAAGTTTCACTTTTAGTAATTTTCGTGCTTATTCAACAGTTACATTCTACCTGAGTTCAGGGATTTGCACATTTCTAAAACCCCATTAGGGTTGGACATTCCAGCCATTATACTATTTTCTATTTTGCATGCTATTTAGGGTTATTGTACCGTAGTCTTCGATTTAAGAACTACACTTATTTGCATTTTATTACTATGCTGCATTCCATTTGCAATTAATTGTATTGTGCATTCTTGTTCTTTTCTTCTCTCTTCATCATCATGATCTTATTGTAACCAGTTTAGGGGGAGAAAATGAATATAAGTTAGTTTTTATAATATTTCAATAGAGTCCGTATGTAGACTAGCTGAGGCAAAGAACCTCATAAACAGTTATCATTTTTTACGTTTATAGTTGTAAATATACACTTATCAACTTCTATAGTTTTTTTTTGTGTTCAACTGTAAGCGTTGGTCCTTCGAGTTAATTTAATTTTTATGTGGTACAGCAGTACACCCGCTGAGAAATATTTTTATTCTCACGAAATAAACAGTTAATATACTCTTCAAGTTTTATTTGTTTTTTTTAAGAGAGCTTCCAGCTCTCTAAAGCTTCAGGATTCTGCAGGAACCACCGATGCACTACCCGGTGCCCAATAAAGTTGTCATTTCTTTTATTCTTTTCTTTGTTTGACAAAGTGGCGCCCGAGCACGTTTTCTTATTAATATTTCATGTTAATTAAATTTTTTTTAAACAAACTATTAATAATTTCAAAACCCAAGTAATAGTTTTGTTAAAGGGTATCGTATAGAAAAGTTTTGTAGAGTCTTTTCAGTTTTATGCACTCTAATAACATTCCATTTACCAGTATCCAATACCTTTTCTAACTTTTTCAATTTAGGTTTAGGCTCATCAAAACTCTTGATGTGTTGAGTCAAGTTTAAGACAAGACCGGTGTAAAAATCGAGACGAGTAAATTTTATTAAATGTGTCGTCATCTTTAAGCAGTTTAATGAATACTTAAAACAGTATACTTAAATGTAAAGCCTTGGATAGGAAAAATTATATTATTGTTCATAAGTCAGGACAAGAGTTTGATTAGGATTCTCCTTCATTATCCTTCAAGTTTTAGAACTGACGGTTGTTCCAATGTCTAATGTTTAATGTGGTGCAAATGTTGCGCCACAATATTATGCGTTGTGTTTTGACGGCATCAGTATTCATAAGCAACCCCGTAAACGATGTCCGATATCGAATTATAACGGTCTTCTAACGAGACCATATCCTGCTGGGTGAATGCTGACTCGATTGTAATTCCAATCCCAGAGAGCATTTGTGCGGGCAACGTCACCGGCGCCCGTTATAATAAACGCAATCTTTATTACTATTATTGTACCTTTGGCAATTTGTACACTTACCGCGGCTGTAAACGGTTATAATTCAAAAGTCAGAACGGGCATCGCACCGACGCGTCACCGCCGACGTCGTTTCCTTTCGTGGGATTGTAGGCCGCGGTCGGGAATATAATATTCATCTATAACACCTCCGGGAATCGAACCGGATTAAGGACACTCGACTGTTAAGTGCGTCTGGAAAATTTGTCGAGACCCGTTACACCGAGAATGACGGATACATACAGAGAGAATTGCACAAAGTGTAATCGAAGAAATAGATCCAAGAGCTTTTACGTAATAAATTGTTGGTTTACCATTCTGCAAAACTTTTTGAAAATGAATGACAGTTACCTGATTGAAAAATATTGTCACTTATTTGTTTTACTTATTTACTTTTCCACTCTTTTTCATTTCATATTTGTGTACAATTTTTATATCTTGAGTGTTCAATTGTAGTTGTGCTTAATATGAGTTTCAAGTTGGTTTGGAAAGGCCGACAGAGAAGTAATCAATGCGGGACGGTTTGAGAAAGTGGCCGCTATCAATCAAATTAAATCATATCTTGGGCAGAAACCCGGATATACGTACGTATATTATAGTTCAAAGGGCGAGGATAACCGTCGAGGCACGTCTGCCGAGGTAATGCAGTTAGGGTTCTGATTGACGACCAATACCGACAGTTATCAGTCATATGGGAGAAATAAACAAGAAAATTTCCGATACTACGCTTGAGAAACATCGACATGATCAATATAAGCTTTCCACAGTAGATGTTCTAGATTTGATACAAATTGTTTTTTAATAAATAAAACAATTTTGGAACAGTATTGTGACGTGTTCGGTCACGGAAAACACAATTAACAAAACAAAAATAACGAATTTATTTAATTATTAAAGTTAATTTGACTATACTACAGTTATAAACAAGTCTACGCAATTTATTTCACTAAAAAGTCTATTTTCCCGTTCGCGTCTACTATAAATACTCGCTATACTATAGACACTATGACTTCTATCGCCTGTTGTTCGTCTATCGATCGCTTCGCTTCCAAACATCAGCTGTTCACTGTCAATTCACTCGGTGTGAGCGTCTCGCCTTTATATAGTCTTTTCAGCCTTTTTCTAGGGAATTCTACAGCCGTCTTGTAATCCAATTGTTTTCCCATTGATCTTTGCTGGTGTTTTCTAGATGTTTCAGGAAAGCCGAGAATATTCCTTATGTATTCAGGGAAGATGTTCGTTAATTATGCTCACACCAACTTAATTGGCAAGTACTCGTAACAGTATGCTCTATTTGACTAACAATAAGAATCTACATGAGATTAGTAAGTGAAAATGTTGAAGAAAACATTGACACAAAATAACATAAACCTTCTTGAAGGGATTTGTACAGTTGTCCGGAATTAATTTGTCTAAATAGTTTTCAATTGTAGAAGGTCGATTGAAAAGTTTTGCACATTTTAAAATTCTCTGGAACTTGCTTATTCCCCTACATTGCCGGAGCAACTCTACTGCGTGCTCTGTGCCGGTAATTTGGATTACTTTCGTGCAAGAATACTCAAAGAAATAAAAAAATAAGTACTTCAGTTGAAATTTTGAAAAATATTCGCCAAGAGTTTTATCATCTAATGTTTTTAATGTCCCCAAATTCATTTGAAGATTGACAAAGACAACAATTTCAAATTAAAATTACTTTTCAAACAATATCTCTATGACTGGTACGTATGTCGTTAAGGATTAATAAAGGAATTTTACATGTTTTAATTTTTAATGGTCAGCCCCTAACAGCAGTTCATATAAAGGAATGTTAATTCTAGACGTTAAACGCAATTCATCAAAGAGGTATTTAATTATATGATGTGTTGCTCTAACTCTCCTATGCATTCCTGCGAGAATAAAGAACGTGACCAAATCAATGTAAAAGCTTCCCCAGTCATATTTTAAGGGTTTATACCAGCTGTCTGGATGCCCTCTTATACTTTATTGCATATACGTGTGTCCTTTAAACACACATATGCGTTTATGAGATCCGCAAACGATTTCCTGTTTTCAATAAATAAAAAGATGACGGTGCGTAAAACAACAAAGAAACATCACCACACAATACGCAGATAAGGTATGTGTACGATTATTAAAGTGGAATATGTATTACAGAAAGTATTCGAATTATACGTAATATCCTATTAAAATCAGTGACAGGTAGTGTAGAAGTTCAGAAAGGTCATGCGTTTGCTTATCTTTTTTAAAAAGAAGAAAATATTTACCTTCTGCCATATATAATAACGTTAAAACATTAAATTAATAGTTACTGTAAAAGTATCTTATAACGATTCCGTTAATAACAAAAGTATGTTTTAATTTTACGTTTATTATTACTAATCACCTAATGTTATGATGAACGTACCATTTTATGTATTTATCTGTTATAACGGTCGAAATTCGTCAGTCCATCTGTCGTCGTTATTGTGCTTACTAACACTTAAATTGAAAAAGCTTTATTGCTTAGGATCGTAACGTTACAATATGGCAAGATATTCTTATAAACCAAAGGGAGTACAAGGCTACGACAATATTAACTTCGTTGATGTTGCCTTTTCCTACCGCAACCTGATGATCCTAAATAATTAAACAGAAGCTTTCTTAAAAAAGCTGAAACGTTAGTAACTACATACGTAATACCACATAATGTTATATTCCCAAAACAATATTTACGTTCTAGCATGTCTGATTGTATAAACTCGAAAATTTGCTTAATATTGCATTTATTTTTACCACTACTAATTGATCATGGTAATTTACTATAAAATTTACAAGCACACAATAAATAAATTTGTCAATTTTTAAGTGAAATAAAAACGTGGAACACAATTCAACTTTTTTTCTTAATACTGATCTATCCAGTCAAGTCATAACTTTATGTGATAGCTGCGGAAAGAACATGTGGTCAAATTGTATCAAAATAAAGCACCTACCTATAATACGTTAGGGTTTCCCGGCCGAAAAGAAAAATTTAATGGAAAATCGAATTAGAACCGTGCGTGCAGTTTTGGGGGAACTACACGCGTATCCCTTTCTATCACTCTGTCTCTTTCTACGTCACACACACCGATTTACGTATACATATACATTTACAGAAACTTACACATGTGTAGATACGTAAAAATATAAGCCCATGCGGTGAGAGTTGTTTCAAAGGCAATTCGACGCCGCAAGCGGCAAGCCACATTGAGGAAAGCTCTACGAGTTACTCCGTACTGTGAATTATTGAAAGCCAATAACGGTTTAGAACATTCATTGTTCGCTACAATAAAACCAATAAGCGTGAGTTATGTGTGTACTTCTTTTTATGTCTGTCAGGAATGCAAAATGCGTGTCAACCAATGCCCTTAAGGTAATTACTCATGTCAATACATGAATCACTAATTTAACAAAAAATATATTATCTTCTAATAATTCTAGTGGACATAACATTTTGGTCAAAATAATAATTATCAATGGACGTAAGGCCAAGAAAGTGCTCGGAGGGTTCATATCCCGTATAGAGACATATTTATGTTTATTTATTTGTGTAAGGTTTTTCATAATCTTTTGTTGTTTTGAACCACTTGTCAGAAACAAATTTATAAATGTTGCTGTGTGAAAGAATTAGGCTAATGCCATACGTAACACGTAACTTAATGAATTTCCAAGAAAATAAAACTATGAAAGCGGGCAAGTTAAAAGCAAAATAAAAGGAAAGCATTTTAAGGCTTTAATGTGACTTCCACTTCAAAACAAAACAGCGACCGCCACGAGCATTCAGATCACGTTCGCTACGAGAAAAATTGCGACTCACTACCATCCGAAGGCCCCTTTTTGGCACGGCGCGTAGCAAGCCGAAGGGATGGGGTTTATCGGAGAGCTATTTTAGGGGTGGCGGAAATATATATATACATAAGCGTCCAGATATATATTTAGGATCGAACTGCTGAGGGTGGTTGTGAAGATTTCATTTTTTCGAAACCAAACATGATGCAATAGTTATGAGACGAAAACGTCGAACGTTGGTTTGGTTCAATGACATAAAGGAAGGTTATTGTCATGTAATAAAATAAAATTTTGATGACATTTTAATTTTATGGACGTCAGGAATTTACACTTTAAAAAGAGGGATAATATGGTAAGACAACTTTTGAGAAACGGAATAGTTAGAGACATTTTAGATGCTGAAACATGACTAAAACGAGGTAGTAGAGGACCGTAATTAGATCAGTTATAAAAGAGAATTAAAACTACATTAGCAGGTAGACGTATAGTTTAATTATTTTATATTTAATTATTTTCATCTCCAGTTATCTCCAATATACTGATATAAGAATTTGTGTAAGTTAATCACAAATCGTTTTTTTTTTTCTTATTTATTTTGGACCTTTAACTTGCTACTGTCGGATAAGAGATCCAATGTTTTTGTAGTGAAAACTGTTCCTCATCAAAAATAAAAGTTAAGAAATGTGCATGCGTGCTGTCCAGTTGTCATCTCTGAACGGATTGCAACAAGTGCACGCGGCCTACACGGACACGAACGAGCAGATCGGACAGAAAAAATAAAAAGAGGAAAACGAAGTTACTCCCAGTGGCGTCATCCACTTTCCCACAGAATAAATTTGACAATTTTACGACCTTGTTATAATATTTAACACGAACCGCCAGCCACCGGAACATTGGTCGAGATTTACAGTGTTTATTTAGAAAAAAAGGAACGTTTAGCGTACACGTGTGTATGTATTGAAAAAGTGGCTTCGGATTATAGATTTATCGGAGCAGCTAATTGCTGCAACAGGACCATATTTTAGTGGTTTGAACGGGTGCCCCTGCTGCTCCTGACACATGGTAGCCAAGGACGCGGAACAACTAACCTGTTCATTTATATTAACGTCTTCTTCCTTTTTTTTTTCGTTCTCATAATACCACAAATCGTGTACCCTTTATCATATTTGTTCAGTTGTTTTTCTCTTTCATTAACCAACTAAATACAAATCGTTAATCAAACAGACACGATCGTCTTTCAATACAGGATAATGTCGGATAGCTGAAAAACTTAAAAAGTCAATAAGTATTACAGAAGTAAAGTAACGAAGTGTAAATCTAAATCTAAATTACATTTATAAAATGCTTATGTTCGTACGTAAAGACAGGGTTTTCTTTATCTCTACCTACTACTACTACGGTAAATACCCCTTGGTCTCCAAGTGGGAGTAAGGGAGTTTGGTCGCGGTGGGTGGTTGTAGGTGGCAGAAAGGTGAAAAGAAATATTTCTGTCCTTTTTTAAGTCATAAGGACTTCCGGAAAGATCTCAAAATTTCTGAAATGATCTAAAAAATTCTAAAATGAGCGCAAAATGTTATTATGGACTTGAATGATCTAGAAAGTTTCAAAAAGTGTACATCTACGTTTCAAAGTGATGTGCATATGTTACCGGCAATCTGTATAATTTAGGTATTCTATACAATACCTAGGAAATGTATAGAATACCTAGAGCGTCCAGGCAATGTATAAAATACTATGAATATTATTGTCTATTTTCTATTATATACTTTACCTAGGCAATGTATACAATTCCTAGGGATTGTATAGAGTACCTGCTGGTCCACCGGCAAAATGCAAAACCTATAAAATGACGGGCAAAAGAAACATGTTCTATTACTTAAAATTAACTGTATTAAAATTGTATTAAGACTTGAATACCGTTAAGTTTTAATAAACTTTTATAAACGATAAAATATTCTTTAAAAATACACTTAAGTATTACCTTTGTGTTACTACAGTAAAATCACAATAAAATTAACGTGAAACTTAAAAAAAATTTCTGGCTAAAAGTAAAATAATGTAATTTGCTTAGAAGTACTCAGGTAAGTAATAATTATTAATAATTTAAGCAACAAAACAATTCTGTCAAAATAATAAGTAGGTCTACATCCTAATCAAAATCAAGTAAGTAAAAACAAATTATTTATTCTTGCATGAGGAACTATTATGGCATTTTGAAGTGCATAAAATCTTACTTTTAAGACTAGAACACTTTTTAGTATCACAGTATTTTTCGCAACTACATTTGACAAATCCCTGACCTGTCCCCGTAGATTGCAGAGTCGCTACTATACAGAGGGTCGTTTCTAGATGAGGGACATCTTTTTTAAGTAATTCTTGACGACAAACTGTAAATTTCTGTCTTGAATACAATGTCTCAAGTTTTTTACACACATTACCGGCTGTGCATTCGGTATTGTATAGAATACCTAGGCATAGTATGAAATAAATAATATTTCATACATTACCTGCAAGTTATAGGTATTCTATACATTGCCTAGGTATTGTATAGAATACCGGATTATACAGATTGCCGGTAACACATACATCTAAATATTCTAGAGTGTTCTGGTACTAGGAATTTCGATATTTGATGATATATAAATCAACATAAAGTGACTTTTTGTCAGTTAAATTGTGTTTGCAGTCGAGTGAAGATCAATTGGAAACAAGAACGAACAATGACCACAAAAATTTAAGTGATTTTGACAAATGAAAAAGAACAGACTATTTGAATGTTCTAGAGTGTTCTAATACTAGAAATTTCGATGTCTGATGGTATATAAACCGAAATTCAGTGACTTTTCGTCTGTTTTATCATCGTAACAATCAAGAGATTAATTTTGTGTAACTTTATTACATTACATATACACAATGCCAAAGCGTAAAAAAGTTTTTGCAAAATCTAAAGTGGATTTAATAAAAAGGAAAGTAACACGCTAAAATGAATATGTATACAGATAATATAATATGTAAATAATTATGTAAATAAAACATAATTTTCCATTTACTAAGCTGTTTCTTAAAATTATTTCAATTCGTTAGTTAGTTCACTTTATCAGTATGTTTAATGGGCGAATAAGTCTCTCAATATCTACGTTATCTATGATATAAATCTATAATACATATATACATTAAAAATTGATCCTTACATATTTTTTATACCATTAAACATGTGGCGTATTTTAACCCGAGCAACGCCGGGTTTCACTGCTAATATTCATATAAAATATCATATCGCTCTTTTTTATTTTTTAAAAAAATCTTATTAATTTTTCCTTTCAATATAATTTAATTTTCATTAAGTAGGTATGTCAGTCTTCAGAACAGTTTTTTATATTCTTGGTGACTTAAAGTAAAAAATAAATAAAAAAGGAATAATAACAGATTCCACAATTTTTTAAACATCAAAAACGGTAGCTAGGTAACTCTTGTTTAATTAGCGAAGGGACGTCCATTATTTTGAAAGAGAGTTTTCTTTTAATTTGGACTCTTCCTTTGCCTTGGCGATATTTGGTAAAATTGAGTGTGAATTGAAGCAATTCTTTGGTTTAAATATATTTTAATGGCCCCTTTTTTGAGAGATTTTAATAAACCCCTTCCTCCCATTTTAAGCTTTAATTACCCCATTGCTTTTCACTTTGTATTATGGATCTATTACATTGAGATATTACACCCTCATTTAAGTGAAACTGACGAAGAAATTATTTGACGTTGACGACAGGCATCTTGAACCCAGTGAACCCTGCAATAGAATCCTGAATAATACTTAAAACTAAAAGGTAGTTTCTGTTAATAGGAGTTCACTATAGCCGATTTACCTGATATTTTTGACTTAAGCGTTGAAAATGTTTGTTTATTATTAGTTTTTAATGGCATTTTATGAGAACTTCATTAGTGATACCTCGACACGTTTCATTAAACTACATATAATAAAACCTAGGAGCCTTATCTTGCCAACTCGTGCCTATGGAACATATTCACGTCGCCTATTATTCTGGGCCAATATACCTACAATGTACAACTACAGATAACGCAGTATGAATCCGACAAAATAAAGATTGTGTTCAAGTAGATGATGATGACGAAGAAAAAGAAGAAGGCAGGCATACAAGACGGTTGGTTGGTTCCGTTGGTTGTTAAAAAGAAAAAACATTCATTCCAATTTTAATTGAGTCTTATAGCGTTGTACGTGTCGTAAAGATCAAAAGTTTATTTGCAGTACTCATTTTGACACCGGCGACAAATTCAGTACAAACAGCCCGCGATGTTTATGTGACGGGGATCATAAAAAGAAATGATACACGGAGTCAGCGCCCCGAAACGGACAACTCCAAATGACCAGTCCTTGATAGTAATGAAAGGAGACTCTTTATTTCTTCGTCGACCTTACCTTGCCTTCTACATCTTTTCCGATAATACAAAATCAACAACATTTATCATGCTTAATTATAATTAGCAACTGGGTAAAATTATTATTCGAATAAAGAGAGTTCTGAAGAGTTGCAAGACACATAATAACAAAATACATTGTATCTCTCAAAAAAAAATATTTGTTTCTAAAGCCTTTCAAAGGTGATGTAATATTTGTTGCAGATGTTATTTGATGCTATCTTCGCGTAACTTTCCTGTATGTCCAATGTAGACTTGTTGCAATCAGCTTTTGTACTCCAGTTTGTACGGGTCGTAATAAAAATGTATTTAATGAAAATTCTCGGAGGTTAACGCTTTCTCTCGTCGCCATCAAATCCATTATAAGCAGATTCCTTTTCTAAACGTCATCTACACAATGTTAATTTCACGCCAGCAGCACGAAGAAACATTTAATTATCAATAAAAAGAGTTTTATTTCCGTCCATTGTGCCTAGTTGAAGTTGGTGAAAGCAGCTTCCCCTTTTTTATATTTCTTAATTAAGAGGGTCCATAAATACTTCAAATTCTTTTTGCCAGATGTCGTGGTTATTAAATTAACTGAAACGGGAGCGTTTATCAAACAGAGAACGACTTCTTGTAGAAAGGGTTGACCTACTGGCGCCGGGGGATGTAAAGTTATTTTAAATTAAGATGTTTCTTAATTCTACTTTACCAACTCGCTAATTGCCTTCCGCTCAAATATAAAACATTAAGTTGCCCTCTGAAATCCAACTGTAAATTCTCAGGGAATTGAGATTAAAATTCCACCCTCTCTTTAAGAGTACCGGCTTTAAATTCAAAGCCTTCTATTTCGTTATACTCTCTTCACTTCGGTATATTTTGCTCACAATGGACTGTAGCACCAATTTAGTTTATAATTTTTTATAATTTACTTGAAGACTGTTTTAATAAAGGCAGTAACAATTTTAATTTCAACTAAAAATTATACCCCTGTTGGTTCGTGTGCGAACTCCCCAATCGGCGAACTACGGCGACTGCCAAGACCAAATCTAATCTCTCGCTGGAACCTGTACATTCTATACCCATTTCAATCCCTTTACAATATCTAAAAAGATGTAAACTTTGTATTGTTTCTTTAGAGTAAAGGAATTTTTGTTTATATAAATATAAATGGTTTTAATTGAATCTTTTCCCAATCGGGGATCGAGCGCATTATAAAGCGGTTTATCCGTTTACACAAGCGTTGCTTTTGAGTCGGATCAGAAACGAGCGAAAACGGCGATGAGCAAACGGATTCGTCCCACGCAATCTGGTCGCAATCATGGAACTACACGAGTGTTCAGTGAACAGACATGTTTCTACCCGCAGATAAGCAAATAAAAAATTGGCGTAATGGGAATTTATTCGCCGAGACTGTATTTATGCCCGTTCGCACCTTGCTGATACCGTTTTATGGTTGTCCAGGCCCGAGTAACTTACAAAATGCATTACGCAGGTGGTCGAGCGATCATATGAGTATGTACTTGAAACGATTCAACCTTATCAGCTCCTCCAAACACCCATTCAACGTATAAACGACGATTTTTAACAATATCTTACACTCAAACGCAAATTATTTTCTTTTTGGGTATTAAAGTCTACGAACATGACTATACGCAGAGTATTGTGACATGGGTCAATTATTTACCTATATATCCGATTTATCTTTAAAAAAACTACACCTTTCGATTTAACCTTCATTCTTAAAATTTGCTTTTACCTACACGCCCCTCCGAAGCATTAATTTAAAAGACATAACCTAGAAACAGTAACTTCCTTTGCATGCGGAACGATCCCCAGGTTCGTTTATATTGACTTTAACATATCCCCTATTTTAATCAGTCTTTTAAGTAGGCAACGGGGAAATAAAAATATATAGCCTACCGCTACTCCGTACACATTCCCGCCGCCTCCCTATAAAACGCAAGGATCAGTCTAAGCTGCACGCCGCAAGCAATGATCGGGACAATTGCAGTAATTTTCTTAAGCACTTAAAGGCGTATGCAGGCGCGAAAGTGGCAGGCAAGAACAGCGCCCGAGGTGAGCTTTATAAGGACACCCCACGCTCTTCCCTCGCCGTATATTTTTTTAAGTCAAATAATGTTTAGCTTAATAGGTTTTCCTTCCTTTAAGAAACAAATTAAATTCCTTTTATAACTTCGGGAAAATTGCATCGACTTTTTAGACTCGCTGCGTCTTTAGAAAATCCTTCAAATTCACTTTTAAGATAATGGTATTAAATAAAAGATCGAAATAATATATATATATGAATTTATATCACTATTAGTAGTCTTTTTTTTTAAATTATTTATATTACCTGTCTTTAATTGACTATTTGTTAAACAGTGATATAAATTCAAATTTTAAAGACCACACTATAGACCCGTCTTTTAATTCTGATTTTTTTGGTAATTCCTTAATACTTTTTTGGTTGTATACGAGACCCAGATACAACTCGAAGATTTTTTTTAAATATCTACCCGAGGAGTATCTTTGTGTCTTTTTGTTACATTCCATCCTTCCAGTTAATTAACTAATTAAGAGAACATTCTTTGGTAAGGAAAGTTACATTGGAAGCTCAATTAAACATAATTGCTTGGGTTTTTGTTCCGAAACCAGAAATAGATGATCTTTTCAAACGAGACGGAACTGAACGTGACGTGAAAGTAATTTTACAAGATTATCTTAAAAATGGCACCTACATCTCGATTCACTGGCTTTTAGTGAACTAAAAATTTTTAATCGCAATAATTATTCTTCCACCCACAAAGTAAATGAAATTATAAACAAAACCAACTGATTAATCTTAGTTATAACTAATGGATTTGGGATTAAAGGTATAGGTATAAGTAGCTAAATGAGAGGGTAAAATTTTATGCTTGAGAGGGTTAGAAGGAAAAAAGCTTCATAAAATGTTCTAAATTTAGTTATGGTACAATAGCCACGGAATTAGCAGATTTCGAACGTATTTGCGTAAGTTAACAAAATAAGACACTACAACCAGTGTTTTGCTATCCATTTATTGTTGCTACTAACTGTAAGTAACTGTAAAAATTATGATATTTCTCCAGCGTCTTATGAAGGATATACAAATAAGTGATCTTTCTAACACATGATGCTTAATGTGTATTTTAAAAAAAAGATCGATAAAATATCGATCGTGAATACATGGCAGATAAGGTCAAAGTCAGATAATAGATTTTTTGAAAAAATAATTGGTTCCTTGTGGTAATAGCACCATTTAATTAAAACAATAGAAGGTACTTATAAATAATCAGTAGAATTTTGGAGTTATTAAGGCAAATATAGATGTAGATATCTTCATTATTGACAAAAAAGTTAAGCTATAGTCCTGGTTTCTAACTTAGTTTATTTATCATTAAAAAGAAAACAAAAAATGTTGTTGTTTCGCTTATAATCTTATTAAAACTAGTCGTAATTTAATGGTAATCGTTAAATGGTGTGTTAATTATTAACATACTTAAATACACCTTTAAAGCATCATTACACTCAAAACCAGATGATTAACAGTTTGTGTTATGTTTTGTAGAAATAGAATTGTTGTGCTTGCAGTGGTTATTAAGGGGCTATTTAATTCAACTTTATGACTTTACGGTCAAACGTTATGATGACATCTCAATTTGTGTGTTTTTGCGTTGTGTCAGTGTTGTCTTCTTTCTCTCTCGCTCCTTGTTGGTTCGGAGACAGTAAAAACGCCGATTCACCGTAAAATACGTCGTTATCCTGGCAAATAAATCGTTATTATGTAAACGAAGTGTCATCTTAAGGTCCTTTTCGTACAAGTACCCACATACATAGGAGGCACGCGGGCACGGGGCTTGGCGTCATCTGTAGGATGTGCATTTGACATATCGCAAGGATTTATAATTACACGCCAGTCCCAAGGTGGGACCTTTCGTCATCCATTATTACGACATGAGAGGAGAACAAGGCGCGCTGCAAATCTCTGCAATTACCGGGCTTCAAGGTGAATTCGAGAGTGTGTCTTGGACAAAAAACAATGGATGTTAGTGAGACCTAATAGCCGATCGCGGTTGACAAAACGCATAAATCACACCTCCCACTTCGACCCGTTCGTAGACCAAAAAGAAACGTCTGTCGCTTTATCAAAATGTATTATAATACAACATACCTACAGTACCTACAAACGTATCACTCTTGATTTCTTTCCATTATTATTATCAACTCGTTTTTTTGTGTTTCGGACAAAAGATCGAGTGGGCCACGCGAATTATTTTTGTGTGTTGGCTGACGTGATTTTTTCCCAAACCCACGTCATGTCTTATTAAGCCTGAATTGCGACTTACACTAAAAATGAATTTACTGTCGTATTCGCATGGGCAGGCACCACCCCGCACCTTCTACCAAAATGCCAACTAAATTCATGCCGTAATTTATTTCTTTACAATTCTCCTTTTCGGAGCCTACCGAGTTCTTGCTTCATAACACAAAAAGCACACGAAGTTTACAATAAAAAAAATAAGAGAACAGTTCAAGCAGTTTTAAGGTAAAGGCAAATTTTTTTTATTTTTGTAAAAGTTAATATAAATCAGATATCCACATAAACCCTATAAACGTGCCCCTGTATATCATTTCCTTTGTCTTTTTTTATGACAGACGATCCAAACAAACTGATAGCATTTTTGCTGCAAATTATTTTCGGTGATGGCACGAGAGTGATTTTTAATTTAAAACGTTGTCCTGCCGGCGGGGGTGACGGCGGCATGCCTCGCCGAGGGAGGCTAATGCATTAACGGCCAATATTGACAGCGCGAGGGCTATAGGATAAACTGCATCAACTCTTTGTTGACATTCACGCTTCGCTCCCCGAAAAGCTGCTTCCCGCAGAGCGCCTGATCGACCAACGACTCTTCTCCTACGGGATAAATGAACGAGTGACGGATGAACTTTGCACGCCGGTCTCCACCGTCGCGTCGTAGCACCGATTTTGTTTGTTTAATATCGACACGTGACTTAAAATTAAACACTGCCAACGTTTGATTGTATAAATGGCGTCATGAGGAATCAAGTGGAGTGGTTAGAGTAGCGTTTAATATGACAGAATAACAATGGGGGTTGAGAATGATACCCATCTACCAACATATTTTGCACCAACGTTATGTATGTACCGTATCTTCTACTCAGTAGGTTAGGTGTTTTGGAAAACGAGATATAATTACTAACTGTTCAACGTGCCCATCAAAATTTTTTTAGAAAAAAGAACAATGAAATATTATAACAATTAAGTTAAATAGATGACAATATGAGAGTTTGATAGCAGTATCTGAGCATTGAATTGATTTTAAAGATGTGGTTCAAAAATGTACGAAAGTATTGAAAAGTTCTAAAATATTATGGAGCTGTCTAGGAACGTTTTAGACTCTTCAGAATTTTCCGGGTGTCTAAAGAAGCAGTTGAAACTTGTACGAAAGTAAAAAATGCCCAAATAATGGGTTATTGAGAAAGCTATCGAACTGTTCAGAATTCCTAGAAATTTCCAGAGATGTAGTTGCAGGACCTACGATTTTGATGAAGAGCTACTGAAAATTATAATTTACAAGAAAATTTTCGGACTGTACAGAATTTCCTAGAAATTAGTAAAGAAATGGTTGATAGATCCACGAATGTAACAAAAAGTTCAACAAAACTATAGAGCTATTGAGAAACCTTTCGAAGAAATTTCTAATGAAATGGTGGAAAAATGTACGAATCTGGTAAAGAATTTAATTTTCGAGGATTCTACAGCTACAGAGAATTTTTTTAACTATTCAAATTATTTTGAGTGGCTGAAAAATGCACAAATTGTTTCACAGAATTATGTAGCTATCTGAATAAATAATTGGAAAATGCACTGAACTGACAAAAAGTTATAGAGAATTGCAGAGCTATTAAAAAGTTTTCGAATTGTTCAAAGTATCTTAGAATTTTTCCACGAAGTGGTTAAAGAATGTACAAAAGTGACGAAAAATTCTATTCGAGATAGATTTCGAGCTGTCCTAGAATTTTTTAGAGTCTTATATGTTGTTGAAAATTGTAGAATTATTTAGAATATTCCAGAAGCTTTATTCGTTTCTACAATACCTCGCAAATTCTTAAACTGCCTGTGTTCTTACCACCTAACTCCAGGTGTTTAATTCTCTCTCCTCCCTCTTATACTTTGTGAAATCTTCCTTCCCCACAGATTATGTTTATAAGTATTTATGGACAGTTCCAATGAAACACTAGAAACGTTTTTAGTTGAAATCTGTTGTACAATATATACTGGTTCCTTATAGCAATTAATGGCCACAACTACAGATTGAAGAAGAAGAAAACTAATAAAGAGGAAATTATAAGCGAAAAGGTTTACCAAGACAGTGTCCGTCGTGCCAGGGCAGCGCAGCGATTCTATTAGCCTTCGGGCGCAGTTCATCTCGTTTGTAATATTAAAAGATTCCTTATGGTGGTGGTGTTTGCGATGGTGACGTCGTTGCTGGTGCCGGTGGTGGCGGAGAAGGTACGGACGGTGGCATGGCAGTGAAATAGCTCGGAGTATTGAAGTAGCGGTCATTCCCACATATCCCTGACATGCAAACTCGGCGCCGTAGGATAAGCGATCGTCCTGTCGGATTCCTTGAATGCCGAGATGCTGTTTGGCTTGTCAGATGTCCCCTACGGCAAGCCACGCATCGCGCCACTTGTATATTATATTGCTCTCGTGCATTCACTCAGTGCAAAATAAAACTACAGCTGCCGCCTGCCTCTGTTGAACCTCTTCGTACTCTTCTTCGACTTCTTGTTCGTATTCTATTGCTGTTGTTGTTGTTGTTGTTGCTGTTGTTGCTGCTGCTGTTCACATTGCTAATGCAATGGATCTCCTCGATTTATTCTTTGATTGTTCCTTCCTTTTTTATTTCTTTTTGTTGTTTAGTATTAGAATCGAACTAAGTACTTAAAACATATGCGGAATGAACGTCATCTTGTCCTAAATCAGCTTTTGGCGACAACCTTTCTTTGAATTTCCTCTTTCTTCGGTGACATCTATTTAATAATAACTACGACATTGTCTGTGGAAAGAGGCTTAGCTGGCTCATTCAAATTAACTGGTGGTATATAACATTAATCCTTAACTGAACATGTCAATCGTGCTTCAAACATAGTCCACGATTGTTTTTGTCTTTGTAATTACTTGTTTTGCCAAATAAACTCCTTTTTGAAAAGTTATGGTCGAACTAAACTTTTTGTAACTTTCAATATGAATTTTGTAAAGGCCACTGATAGTTACTACCTTTTAGATTAAATAATATCAGTAAAGAATTAAACTTGAAGTTAAAGGTGACTCTATGGAGAGTAAGTGAGCAAATAAAGTAGTAAGAAATTCAGTACCAATGTTTTCTAATAAGCCAAGGACGCTGTAGATTACATGGAAGAACGACTATAAAGTTAAAATGTTATACCTAGATTAATAGCTGAGTAGATTTATGGGCGATACAGCTGCACAATAGCAAAAATTGGTTACACTTTAACTTGTCCGTTTTATAATCTCTAAAATGACGCGATTCGTCGAAAGTGCGGTAAAACAAGTGTTTCACGAGCGTAGTTAATAATGATTGACGTTACGCTAGAGCTATCAGATATGTTCGGGTTGAAGGCGATTATCACTCTTCCGTTAATTATGTTTCTGCATTAGCAAATAATTTTATCAAGTCGTTCAATCTTCACAGAGTCGTCTCAAAAATAATGAGCTTACTGATGGTTGGAGCCGAACTCTATCCACTTTGAAATTAATTAAACACTTACTGCCTATTTTTTTTTTGTGGAAAAAACGACAATTTGTGATAGCCAACAACGTTACTATGACTTTGCTTTCAAATAAAGGATATCCGTTACGTGTAGTAAAGTTACCTTGATAGTGGTAACGGTTTATTTATTTTTGTTACACGTGTAGCTTTTAGTCTGTATCGCAATGGAAGCTGGTCAATAAATGGGAGAGTTCCATCAACCCATCGCTTAATTCGATTTCATTTTTTATCCGCTTTATTGCGGACATTCCCACGATAATTCGTATGAACCGACCGCATTTGACCGTCTTGTCGCAATAATTAGTCTATCAATTCTTCACAATATTTTTACCTACAGAGTCCTTTTTAAAAGTAATAAATAGGTTGAATATGATATAGCAGGGTTTCCCAACCTTTTTTACATCAAGGCTCTCCGGACCACAAATAATATTTTCATCCCCACCCCCAATAAAATTTTCAGTAGGTAAGTACCTACAATAAAAATCGCAATATTTTAACAACATTTATTTTTATGTAATTTGTACAAAAAGAATCAAAAAATTAACTTTGACTTTACTCATTACTTCATTAAGGCATTTAAATAATTTTTCTATTGAAAACACAAACGTCTCAAGCCCCCCTTAACATCCCTCTACGCCCCACTAGGGGGGCGCACCCCCTGGTTGGGAAACCTTGTGATATAGGTACATTACTTAAGGTTATAGGGTTGCTGTACGATGGAAAGAAGATCAAAAAAGGAAAAAGATCATTATCTTATTATGTGTGATAGATTCAGATAGGTTTGGGATGCTTTGTGTGGACCGATCGTTAGTTTAGTATACAGGGTTTTTCAAGTTGATGGGCTATTAGAAGTATATGAATTAGTAGAAGGAATTAAATTCTGAAACTGGGACTCATTTGGTTATTGTCTATGCCGCTTCTTTTAAAAATATTTTCAAGTTCGATTTACATCCGGTTATACCGGAAGTCGATACCAACTTTGTTATTTTAAATGGAATGGTATATTTTTTACGCTTAATTCTAATAAAACATGTAATTCTAAGGTAAGTTTGATAACCAACTTGTACACCTATGACGATCGGTTTCTGAGTTAATTTAATTTATAGAAAAAAAATCGCTACCGCAACTCAAATTATAAAACATCATAACTTCCACAAAATAAGACTTAGTGTTGAAATTTTTACTAGTAATAGCTGAATATTAGTGCTAACGTCTTGACAAAATTGAATTAAATAATTTATACAGGGCGTTCAAAATAAAATTCTAAAATTGAAAAACTTCAAACACGAATTACTTCGTTTTTTCAAATGGCACCTACTGTTTTTTATTTTTTCAATCGATTTTTTTTTATCCTCTCGATCTATATGGATACTTCCTATTTTATTTGAAAATTTTGGAATAATTTTGAATTATTACATAAAATAGGAAGTATCCATATAGATCGAAAGAGGATAAAAATAGGAATCGATTGAAAAAATGAAAAATAGTAGGTGTCATTTGGAAAAAACGAAGTAATTCGTGTTTGAAGTTTTTCAATTTTAGAATTTTATTTTGAACGCCCTGTATAAATTATTTAATTCAATTTTGTCAAGTCGTTAGCACTAAAAAAATTTCAACACTCTAAGTCTTATTTTGTGGAAGTTATGATGTTTTATAATTTGGGTTGCGGTAGCGATTTTTTTTCTATAAATTAAATTAACTCAGAAACCGATCGTCATAGGTGTACAAGTTGGTTATCAAACTTACCTTAGAATTACACGTTTTATTAGAATTAAGCGTAAAAAATATACCATTCCATTTAAAATAACAAAGTTGGTATCGACTTGCGGTATAACCGGATGTAAATCGAACTTGAAAATATTTTTAAAAGAAGCGGCATAGACAATAACCAAATGAGCCCAAGTTTCAGAATTTAATTTCTTCTACTAATTCATATACTTCTAATAGCCCATCAACTTATCAACTACAATAAAAGTTATCAGGATTTTAACTAATTGTGTATTTAAAGAATGAAAACACTTGTATACTACTACAGTCTGTAGTAAATACTCAATAACCGGAAGAAGCCTAAGTTAAGGTGAAACACGTTGCTAAATTAATTAATAAATAATTTGTGAAAAACATATACAAGTGTCTTTATTCTTTAATTATGGATTTTCATCAAGTAAAGGTCGAAACTATTGAATAATTGTGTATTTAAGGAAGTACCTACAGAAAATACCAAATCCACATCACACAACTATTTACAACTCACAAATACTCTCTTAGGGCTTTAACTTACATATAAATTTGCAACCATCCGAACTCGTCCACCTACACAATTACCCCCAATCATTTCCTGACTAACCACGCAATTACACATTACCAATTTAAACACCACCTCCACTCTCTCTTGCGGACCGCACGCGTTGGAACTATTGATCATACATTCCCCTATACTTACCTTTAAATTGTACACTGCAATGTGTTTGTTATATGTTATTTTGTTGGTCTTTAATTTTATAAGAATAGTTTATTTGCAACTGTTTTCGGGATTAATTTTAACACCATAACAGTCAGGCCACACACTTCTTGTGACCATATAAATTACAGCGGTACGTTGTGTGTGTATCACCATTGTTTTATCGATTTATAAACGTCTATATAAATGTTAATTACAGCCGTCAAGGTAGACACTTGGTGCAATTTGTTACGGATAAACACGTGGTACTTACTACAAACTGTTTTTATTATACGGGCGATTCAATTGAAACGCCCTTATTGAACGGTCATCTTAATAATTACATTCGTTCACATTGAATTATGCCTTTAGGTTTGATATTATTGTTTCCTTTTTTGTATTTTCTTATTTTACAATCGAATGTCTCATTCCTTATTAAGTGTAAAAATGTAAATCATTATTTGTTTAATAATATAAGGAGGAGTGAATTTTTTATGGTGTTTACAAAAAAAAAACACTTAACAAATAACACCTTACAAACTAATTAAAAAAATGTATAAACAAACTAATTGTCTATTTATCTATCAACTAAGGGCGTTGATAATGGCAGGGACTTTTGGGGAGTTAAAGTGAGCGATAGCGGTCACCCGCTACACCAACCTAACCCTTCTTACTTTCTCGCTTGATCTTATTGACTCTTCTATCAAAACTCATTAACTTGTTCTATTATAATGACTCACATAGAATAATTGACAACAAATGTAACACAACGAAATATAAAACATTTAATGCAAAAATTAAATTTGGAAAAATATGAGCACTGTGTGACAAGTAAAATAAGAAAAGGAATCGATTAGTTTCCAAGGAGCTCTTGAATTTTTTAAATAATTATTTCATTCAGTTATTTAATAGGTACCTATGTGTATTACTTATGTATATGTTTGATTTAATAATTTCCTAGTATTTGACTTGTAAAATTGTGATGAATACCAGAGTGGCTAAAAAGTAGTCATTTCGTCAATTACCCTGGATAGTGTGATGCAGGATAACAGAATTGTTTCTCAAAAAAAAAAGAAAGAAAGAAAAAAAGAAAATGCGATTAATTGACATAATTGTACATCGACTTTTCGCCGAAATTTCAATACCTTCCTCAAGTGTAGTTTATGGCGGTAAAACAAAAATTGTTGTCGGTATACATTATAATTACTGTGATGTGTCCTGGTTTATATTATTTTAATACCTAATAGAATTAAGGTAAAAAATCAATCATTATTAAAATAAATTATAATAAAAAATTGTCGCGTTTTTTAACTCTAAAATGTTATTTGTTACCTAGATTTAATTGTAATTATAATATATAGGTACGCACCATAATCTCTATAGGTACTTCTAAAATATTTTACAACTGATGTATGTTTTATATGTAATGAAAACTTAAACTCTTAAATTTTCTTCTTCCTTTTTCCACATGTGTAGATTCGAGATGTTTTAATCGAAAATTTCGATTGTTTTTATATCTAGAAATCTCTCGATCGTTCATATTCGGACTTGAGTTGCCCTTGACTCGATTATTGGAACCTCTGAACTCGATTGTTCATATGAATTCGATTGTTCTTTTTAAATGATCGCTTATGCGTTTTTATGTATTTCTTGTAGACGAGTCGTGGGATTGCGAGAAAATTTTGAACAAATATGTATGGAAATTTTAAATTTATTTGGATTTTCATATTCATGAAAAATTTTTAATAAGCTCAGCTTACAATTTAGAGATTGCATTTGCACGTTGCGATCGATACTTTCCTTTCGAGACTTTACAAGAATTAAATATATTTTTTACGTTCAGTTACTCCCATAACCTAAAAAAACAATCGAGAATTTATTCGATTTTTTTTTCAACAAAGTTGATTATTTCGAGTATAAAATTATTCCGTAATCTCGCATCACGAAGGTGTATCTATACGTGTATGTATTTCTAATATCAGTTTTACATAAAATTCGTTTCTTTCTTGTATTTATAATTTCACAATACTATTATCCCATTATCTATCACATACAAAAATACAAATGAAGGACTTATACAAAAATACATTCGGAAAGGTTCTCAGTTGTGTAAACAAGAGATAAGATCGAACCTGTTTTTATTACTTATAACAGCAGAAAAAGGACGTTTAAGATTCGTCAAAATTAACACTACCTCGAATTTATTTACACAACGTTTATTGGTATGTGGCAAAAAAATGAGCTTTTGTGTTAAAACAGATTTATGTGTGTGTACCTGCCTAGTTTTCCGTTGTTAAATACATTCTGCTATTTAGTTTTTAAAGACGATCGGAACGGGTCGGTAGATTAATGGCGTTGTGTTAAATAAAGAATTATTGTAGTAAGCCCATCGGATATTAAAATGTGTTAAAACGTTATTATGGGCTGGGTATATAAATGCACTTTTGTTCCTACCAATGTTACAATTCAACATCAACAACAATAAATTTTGGACAAACGACATGGTAATTACTAAATATATAATTATAAATAAATTTGCAGCTTTTGTTAAAAATTTAGTAATTGTGTTACTTTTTACTTTACATAAATGTGCATAATAGATATGCATGACATTCATATAATGGGGCCGTTCATACAAGGGGGGGGGAAGGGTCTTGCTGAGTGTGACAAGTGGGGGACGGGGGGTCTACGTCAACGTGACGTTCGCCGTTCATTAAAAAATTTTACTGAATTTTTACAGAACTCCGGGACTTCTGATAAATAGAAATATTATTTATTTGTTCGTTACAAAAGATATTTAAGTATTAATTTATTAAAATTTTATTATGAAATTAAAATAATTATTTTTAACTATCAAAATTTGTGTATTATCAATCAAAATTTATCAGCTCCGGGGGAGGGGGTGTTTAGTTTTTGTGACGTAATATTTACAGGGGGTCACAGAAAGTCTGACACAGCGTGACAACCGGGGGGGGGGGGTCAAAAAAAGCAAAATTTAGCGTGACGTATTTTACGAACAGCCCCAAAGGTACTTTGTAATCAACATTATAGTGTGAAGAAACGTATCGAAGTTTGGACCAACCAGCTAAAAATTGAATAGAGGGGGAAGATATTTCTAGCAATAATTAGGTCTCATTTAAATGGAGGGGACGATTGAAAATCTTTCATCAACTTCTTATTTCAAAAAATTATTTGTATTCCCTTTCCTTGTTTGATAAAAAACTTACTATATGATAAATTTCGCATGAAGGGGTTGGGGGGTCCTACCATATACCATAAGTTCCTATTGTAGGGAAAGGAGGGATTTATGTTGACAAAAGGCACCTCATATAATTATTGGACATCCCCTAATGTTAAGCAAGATGACGATATCTCCCCCTTCCCTCAAGGCGTTAATCATACAAGAAGAGATTTCCCTCAACTTGTTCAAAAACTATAGTAACTAATCGAAAGTAATTTGTTACTAAATCGGCGGTGGGGGATGATGATAGTATAAAATATTTATTTTCTAGTTGTTGTTAGTTTATAGGTACTACTAATATTGTTTTCATTTTCAGGCCCGCAGAACTTTTAGATTTATTCAGGAGGGTTTGTGATGTCTGCAACTAATTTTGAAGTGAGATCATTTCAAGGTAGGATTTTTGAACTTTTTTCTTTCAGCTTTGACAGTTCTTTATTTTATCGAATACCTTCTTAATTTTGTAACAAGCTTTGTTTAATATTTTTAATCTATAACAAGTAGTTTCGATTTTTCAATTAAGTTTCAAACTAAACAAATGACACAAAAGCAGAAGATAACACAATAGTTACGACTATGGTGATAAGTATTTCATTAGTAGTATTTGACTTGATGAAACTGTTCGTTTATAAGTGATACATTTATAGCAACAATTTCTCTTTTTTCCTTTTTTTTTGTTCGATGTCCTGTTTCCTCCAGCCGATTTATACGGTCCTTCAATTTAAGTCCGACACTGAGATAAAAACTGCCGGACAAAAACTCAGATCAATGTAAATCAATTGGTAGGGAGAGTTGGACAAATAGCGTGCCTTATTTGTCAGGATGATGTGAAAATAAGGGTTTGCCGGACACTGGAAAAGAGAAAAATTACAGAGGGAAACAGGGTTGATTGTTTGTAGGAGGATATTCGGACGTTTTGGCGGTCTATTTTTACTAAAAAAGGCTTTCGTATAACATTCGTTTTTTATTCCTTTTACTTTGATAAAGGACCCGTGGGTAATCCTATTGAAAATAAATCATACTCGAAACAATTGTTTCTCTAATCAAATAGATCAGGATAGCTTTACGTTAAGAGCTCACATGCCATATCATGCTAAAGACAATAAGAAAACATTTCGTTTTGATTGAAATTCCTCTATTGAAATATTCACATCGCTCGAAGAAGTTGTAAAGCTTTAGCTGATTAGCTGCACATGGGCATAATTCCTTTAAAAAAAATTGGAACAAAATTACTTAGTTGGTCGATTTGGTTTTACATCTAAATAAACATTTTAACCGTTTTACGTTGCACCGATCAATTCTGATCGTAAATTCGAATTCCAGAACGGAAACAGTTAAAAAAATGGTAAATAACTCATTATTTGTTCATATTACCTTAATACAGTTATTTCTGGATTTATGTATAAACTCATAAATGCATGCATTATTGTAAGTCCGGGAGGAATTTATGTTATCGATACACATAAGTTCAGTGTTCAAGTTTCCGCAATCTCTAAATCGATACAACTATCGAGACATATACGTAGATCGATAATACAAACAACAGTTGCAAGAATATAAATTTTATAATCAGTCGCAACGGTATTCGTTAATATCGAACGCGCACATTGAATTTATTTCTCATATTCATTTGACAATTTGCAGATCGTTTATCACGCATAGTTTAAGTGAGTTGGTACTACCCACGCATAGGTTCTACTGGTATCTATCTGTGTATCGCATTTAAACTGATTACTTGACATAAGGTGCTAACGAACGTTGCACTAAATTGTATTTTCCAAATACGAGTGTGTAAGTGGGAGATATTCAACATTAACGTTGATTTACAATTAATTTAGTCTGGTACTTAGGTTGGTAAGGTACCCACTTAATACCTCAAGGCGTTCGACTCGATAAAATCAATGACTACCACTAAATATCTAGCGGATCTTGGTTGCAGAAGTTATTTCTTTTATGTAGAAACGGGCAATCAACGGCAGGAAATTCACTTCATCTGTTAAATCATCATATTTTATCCACCATTACCACACATTCCTTTCCTATTAAAATTTATATGTACGTGGACATACTTACATAAACTAGCTGCTTATAATTACATATGTAATGTTTTTGGAAAATTAACTAATATTAGTTTAACTTATGTCTAAAAAGTACCAGTAGTCACCGTAGCCCAGTTGGTTAGAGTGAGTGACTGTTGAACTGGTCAGCCTCAGGTGTACCGGACCGAGTCACGTCGCAGTCAGTATTAATAAAAGAAAAAGTACTTATGTGGACTAACTTCACAATAAAGAAAGATACCGTTGTTTGTTGCTATTAAACCTAGGCAACAAAATCAATTATTATATCAAATATAGACAGGCCAAAGAAATTGAAACTAAAAAAAGCAAAAAGGTATAGGTACACGTTTTTCTTTCGGTTTATAATTAAAGTGTAAATGGCAAAAGTACATTAAGCTACTCACTAAATTGGGTACTGGTTTTATTTAAAGAGGTTCTCTCAAAATTAACCTCTGTCCTATAGACTCTTTACATTATTTATGTCATAATTGTCAAAAGTAATAGTTTAATTTGCTAAAAATACGATAAGTATAACTAGGGTAGGAAGTACAGAAACTTTGATGAAATCCTGTCATTGACAATTCTGTTAAAAATTTAAATTAGTTAAATAATAGTTTATTTTTCTGTTGTTGTAGTACGGTCAATTTAGACATTCGAAGCTACATAAATTCCCACCAAGCTGAAAATCAGTAAGATTGTTTAAAATATGATTAAAAATAAAATCTGAAAGTTCCCCATCTTTCCCCTGTATAGAAAAATTTTATTCAAGGTTAAAGGTAAAAAAATGAGTTTTTCGCGATTTTCAGCAAAACGGTAAGTTTTATCATAAAATTACCCCAGACAAAAATTGTAGAAAATAAAATTATCTTTAAAATATGTGTCAATATTTTTTTTCCTAAGAGCCACCGTTTCTGAGATATCAGGTAAAATGAAACCCAGTCCCTTATTTTATACGCCAGTGTAACTTCGAGACATCTGTCTCCTGTTCAATTGCATTCGTGGTTACGGTCTTATACCTGCTTTATGTCAGTGTGCCCAATAAATGAAATACTGTTAGTCTCAGGGTTGCCAGATTAGGGGATTTTCCCCAAAATATAGGGGATTTTTTTTCCTTTGGGGTATTTTTGGGAATATATTTTTCAGGGGAATTCTTCTGGGGAAAAATTTTCCTCTATAATCTTTTTTCTATTTGTACTAAATATTTTCTAGTTCTTGGGGATTTATGTGTCACATAGCTTATTTTGGGGTATTTTAGAGATACATATTTTATAGATAATTTCATGATCTACAATTTGTGTCTGGTGTAATTTTATGATAAAACTTACCGTTTAGCTGAAAATCGCGAAAAACTCATTCTTTTGACCTTTAACCTTGAATAAAAAATTTTCCATACAGGGGAAAGATGGGGAACTTTCAAATTTTATTTTTAATCATATTTTAAACAATCTCACTGATTTTCAGCTTGGTGGGAATTTATGTAGCTTTATTCTTATTTTTTGGTCTAATTTGACCGGACTATTGTGTTTTGAAGGTTTTTATACTCATGTGTACATTAGCGTGTTAGTTGGTATACTGGTAAGCGCATTTATCATTCACTTTTAATGGCAAAAGCTCCTAAACTTTCCCGTTTTTAATTTAAGGTTTTCCACCTGTTGTCGGTACAATTAATCATAATGCTTGAATTCGATTTAAATATTTAATGTATTTTTTAAATTGTGGGCAATTTTTCCTTTCCGTTATTCAATTCGCTTCTCGCTATCCAAACTTAATCTCGTATTAAAAAAAAACCGCTAACCTTTGAAATATATCAATCCAACACGCCCATATCCATCCATTTTTTCGGACAATTTATCATTTTGACCAATACTATCAAATGAAATCTTTAATCAATTTTATATGCATAGCAGTATAACTGTATAGTTATCGTCTTGAGTATTTCGTACAAAAAAGGATTTAGTTATTTGGTTTCTAATTTTAATGAAGACCATTTTTACGTATTGAGAACAATCAAAAAATATTTTTAAAAATCTTGGAATATAAACAAAAAAATTATTTCGGCGTGACCTTTTGTGCCCTTTAGAGCCTCTCCCCAAGTGCTTACACTGGTTACAGATTGTATAATATTATATTCAGTTTTAGGGGAAAATATATTTTTGAATAATTAGGGATTCTTAGGTTATTGAGCTTTGTGATTTTTCAATTAAATTGCCGCCGTATAAGTCGTCACCTGTCTATAACATCCAAAAAATATTTTTCTGACGCCTCTTTTCTGACAAAAAATTTTCCCACCATGGCCTTACATTAAATTTGTTCTCGTCATTTTATCTTTCAAACAAATTAACGTTTCAATGAGGTTCACCAATGCAATGGCCCAGAATCCATTGAGAATCGGTAAGAATTTATTAATTGCCCTGCTACCGTATACGACAAGATTTAATTGTAATTGCGTGTACTACGTATCTCCAACTCGCCCACAGCGTTCGCAATTTATGGAATCGAAAATTGAACGGTTCGTTGGCTTTAATACCAGCAAACGGTATTCACCTGTTAATAATTTTTTTTTTCGAGTGCTTTCGCAATCGATTTCTTATATTATTCACCTGCTTGTCCAAGTGCCCGTAATAATTGGCTAATTTTTATGGTCACGCCACAAACGATCGCGGACTTGAAGTCAATTTGTTGTTTGTTAGATTACAACGGCTTTCGTACTACTACGTAGGTATGTTTCTTATCAGATAAACTTTATAACGTGAAGATTTGTATGTATTTGTGTGTAGTAACATTTCCTCGAAACTATTATCCTCAATTAGAACGCTTTGGGAATGAGATATTGCTCAAAGAATGAATAAGAATCGCAAATTACTATCTACCTGTCAGAATGGGTAACTTGTTTCAACCGTTAATATTCAGTCATTCATGCAAGGCTTCTAAAAAAACTAAACGTTTTGTTAAAATCGTTTTGGTCTTCATCAGGTCCACCAAAATGTCGTTTTTGGTAACTACATTGAATGGACTATTTATCTACAAATAAATCGATAACTGGTGCATTCGGGAGATGATAAAATTACACCCACGTACACCTACATGATCTCGTAACGAAGGAACTAATCCCTCTTTGAATTCAGTTGATGAATGAAACGGTTCCAAATACAAAGTAATACAGGGTGATATAAAATCAATGTCAAAGTCAAACATAGTTTTTTAATATTGAATAAATTAATTGTTGCGAATATTTATTTAAATAAGTAAATTATACTAAAATCGTAATTGTAATTCATCCAATTTCATTTGTATTAGTATCTGATCAAACGTTATCAGTTTAAATGTTAATTTATGGATTAATGATGTCTCTACTAATTATAATTATTGACAATAATGGATTGTTAATCACACTTCATGAATAACAATTATTGAGATACAATGTGCTCGGTTATCCATAGGAAGTGTATTTTTTAAACTATTTGAATTGCAATTAATAAATTTATTAACTGATCTTGCAAACTAACGTCCACCGTCAACTATTTACGACTAGTAGTCTGACGGAAGCAAATATTTGAATTTATTAGAATAAATGAGGCTAAGTATCAATTATTATTGGCTAACATTGTTTCCTGGTTTCATTAATACAACGCAACGGTTGCAGTTATTATAAATCAAAAGCTAAGGAAATGGCCGTAAGAGAAAATGGTAATTTCCATGTAAGTGTTCGCTCCTGCAAATCTAACTGTAGACCAGTTTAGAGACCGTTAAGTTTTCTACCTGATCCTGTATAATATCTAATGTACGTACATGTGTGTATGTTGTGTAAACTTACTCAGATCGCTTGAATATTAATAAAAGCGAATTACCTGTCAAGAAGTACACCATCGGTTATTAATATGAAAATTATTCGGAGTTATCCTTAACGATAATGGTGTAAATTGGTGTTATATTGCAGAATATATTACGTCTACTTATGTACAATAAAATGAAAAATGGCAAAGGTATCCTGTCTACAATTACTGTCATATCTACTCTTATAAATCCTTCATTAAGAATTTTTGTATATATATTTTGAACATTTTCAATTTCACATAATGTTTTAAAACGGAGCAACAGTTTCTGTTTGCTCATGGTTAGCATCCATACGTAGGAAAAAGCATTCAAAAGCTTCAAACGATAACGTCTTTATGTGATTTTTGAAATTGTCCACCCCTATGTTAATAATTTCGATTCAAAATAATTAAGACGGTAATAAATGGCCCTTCTAACCATTTCGTACACTTTTGTGTCACATATATATAGATGTACGGTCTCGTAAATTGCACTTAATAACATATTAAAAACAACGAACTATAATTTACGACTAAGCCAACTAAATTTCACCGGAACTATGCCGATGGCAACCGTGAAGATTTCTTATCGGGGAAGCACTCCTCATAATACTACTAATGACTTTTTATGGCACCTGGCTGTTTGAGAATCGTGCCGCGGAAACAAAACAGCGACGTGATAATTATTTACTTTTATTTGATGATGATGATGATGATAATGATTAGTAACGAAACGGGTAACTCTATTTCTTTTTTTAAGAAGCACATTCGTTTTTACTGATGAGACAAAACGAGGCGATAGTTTGTACCATTTTTAGGGCATTGACGATATTGGGAATAGGAAACTAAAATTCTTGTTAATAGGTATATAATAGGATAGGATCTCATCAACTCATAATCAATTATTCTAATTGCATTTATTTATGCATCTCTAAAGAAAAAAATCTGTCTGCTTGTTTGCTTCCTGACGAAAAACCGTTTGGTTTAGTAATAAAATTTTGTTGAAGAATTTGTGATGGTATATACGAAAGTTGGCCAATCCTTTAGTTAACAATATCGCGAATTGGATTACAACTTACATTTAGGAAGAAACTCTTATCTAGGTTTTTTTAGAGACTTTTATAAATAGGTACTACAACTACTAGATGTAGATACAAATTAATAATTTCTTTGAAAATCACTTTCTACCAAGTTATACTAATCTATGTGGTAAGAGAAAGGATCAAGAAAATTATGTTTAACTTTAGTTATGTTGAAAAAAGGTTCGTTACGGAAATCAATTTTATGTGTACGTAAATTATACGAAGAGTATTAGTAGCTTCGACCGCTAATTGTAAGTAATATTTCTATAATTACGCACCCTACGGCAAATTATACGCTTTGTCGTTAAATGGCTAATAAAATTTATCACGCCAAGGGAGAAAAAACCGTAGCGCTTGTTATGCTGGTCATCATTGTCCACAACAGCCAACCTGTCTGCTGGCTTCCTATACTTGTCGTTTTCAAATTTCGTTTCTTCAATCATTTTAAAGTGCAATCCTAAAAATTCAAATTTCGTTTTAAAATGCAATCCTAAAAATTGACGGTTTGAAATATGTATGTGAAAATATTAGAGGATTTAGATGACGAATTAAAAAAACCTTTCTTAAATAAGGAACTAATAAAAAATAAATTATATCCATGATATATTCTACTAGGGCAGGTAAAATTCATAGTTATCCCTGGACATATTTCATGGACTACTTATAAAGTAATTGTACTAAAAAGAAATTCTTCGAAAAGTGTTTATCATTCATTAAAATAAAAACAATTTTTGGAAATTAATTGAGGCTTTTAGAACTGTATTTTCGGATTCTAATCACATATTGTTGATGTGGTTCACGGGGGCATCAAAAGTGTTTGACGTTTCGTCTCCTATCGCAAGGGACATCGTTAGGAAGACTTCATCAACAATAGGTACGCGGTTACAGTTTCTTTTGTGAATTTTTGCTTAGAAATCGGTCTTAATTAATTTTTTTTGTTTCGTCTTTTCTGAATTTTATTATGGCAGACAAAAAACTGTATGCAACACCCATCTGCAAAATAAAAATTTTGTTTTACCGGTTATGATAGTTAGCTGTAAGGTATCTACATGAGATCTACATAGGTTTATAAAATATTATCCTCAATAAAGATAAAAACGTTTACCATACGGTAATATTTAGGATTCCAGGTGGATATTTCGACCATAATGTAAATAACAATGAAATAAAAAGCGAATCGTAAAAATGTTTACTGTAGGCATATCCATGAAGACACAAGCGTTTGGAACACCGTCCGGCAGGTGAAACTGTTTCCATAAATAACTTTAGGAAGCTTTTGATGTAAATAACCATACAGGTGAAGAAAAATTTTCACTGACTACAAAGCAGTACTTAATCTGATTGAATTTCGCTAGAATTTACGTACTCCCCTACATTACTGGAGCAAGAATAGAATAATCGAAGGGATAAATATTATTCCAGTTGAAAAATGGTTAATAATTTTATAATAGACTGGATTTTTTATTTTTTGATATAGCATCTGAACCTCATGTCGTTGTTTATTTCAACCCCTTATAAATTTATTCTTGAAGACATACTAATTTATTATCTCTACTAGAACTATTATTTGTTTTGCCTTGGGAATTATGTTACCTGGTTTGCTCATCAGAACACAGTAGCTTTATTTCACCTTAGATTCCGGAAAACTGTCATTACGTTAAAGACTAAATCAATATTTCCCTACTTTTTGGCTTGTTCTGGTAAGGCTCTTTTATTAAAGTTTATGTTCTCCCTCCTACTATGAAAAGGGTTTCAATTTACCATTAGTTAATTTCATCTTTAAGTCTCTATTTTATATTATCTTTAGAATCAGATCATTAAGGGCATTTTTGGAAGTGTCTCATTTGAAGACATGTTGGACGTGGACACCACATTGGGAAACACAGGTCTAAATGAACTTAAGAACGTAACGTCCACTTATGCACATCATAATTGTCTAAAAGTTAATTACATTCAACGAGTTTTGATATATGTTTAGTGTTGATATCGGTCGATTCGTGTAGGGACGACAAGTTCTCCCTTTATGATCTATTAAACATTTACCATGGGTGTAGATTATAACAACATATAGACGGTTCCGCTGATATCAAATAATGTGCTGGCTTTCGGAGTAGGTACTAAGTATCACTTCTAACGCCGTGCTGACTACTTTGTCAAACGCAGCCGTCCGTCCGTCTGTCTGTCTGTTGGTCGGTCGGCCTATTTCACCATTTTCGTAATAAATGACCATTGATTAATCTGATGGTACGTATGCCACATGCACCACGGCAAGGTGCAAGACATCACCGACCCGCAAGGTGCACCCATCACACGTAGGTACTTATGTATCGAATGCCCCATGCACTTACTTACCTTTATCTATACTACCTATAACTACCACAGAACACGGCTACGGCTATTACATGACCGAAGTCACATGTGCCGTGAAAAGTAATTGTCTGCAACTTTTTTTGCCCACATCGAAAGATTGACGGCTTGAGTAATGACTTGTTTTACTAAATCATATGTGGGCGATCCGATGGTTGTACAATGTAAATGGAATGAAGGTATTACATTATTCCTACCTCTATTGTAAGGTTAATTGAAATCCACTTTTTGTTTTTCGAAATTACGAGTAAACTGCCTTTTAATTATTTATTGTCCAATATTTTTTCAGTGGCAGCTCATGCAATAAAATTGACATCACAAAGTAACAGTGGCTACCCTTGTCAACGCTCAGCTGGAACTATTGAAACTAGCCACGTTTTCGATTCTGTAAAATCTCGCAATTGTTTAAAAGCTGTTTAGGACATTGGTTCTAGTAATAATTAATAAACGGATGCAAATTTTCTTGGCTGTTACTGTAATGACGTTTCAGATACCTTAAGAGCTCTGTAACACTTATTGAATCTCAGCTATAATGATAAGCTTAATAAGGACTATTATCATTACATAAGGTTAGGATCATCCTGTTTTAGATTAAAATAATTAGACAATAGCTGTTTTGTCCTTTAAAAAGTACTTGAAGTAAATCATAACAGTTATAATTAAAAGCGCTTAATGAATTTATGATGATATGTTTGTCCAATTTCATTTATCGTTGCCCTCACTATACCAATTTTTTTTATTTTGGTCTGTCTGCCACACCTGTTAACAAAGCTGTGGTTTCAATTTACAATATTTATTTTTCACGCCTTCTGTTAAGATCTAACCATCCAATTAGCGGACAGTTATAAGTGTTCGAGGAAGGTGGATAGGATTATACATATATGTACATAATACATATACAAATATACGTAATATGTAGGTACGTTTAGGTGTAACAACACGCCTGTTAAATACATGCAACATTTTCAGACCGTATGCTTCTTTTTTTCCTGTACACGCTTGATTGATATTGTCCGTAACCGCTAATTAAACAGTAGTTGTAAGTGACATTTAGCCGAGCCGTGTGTAGTGTTGCAAAAGGCTTGAAAGGAAGAGCTTTTTATGAAGCTAAGGCGTCGATTGGACACGCTCCAGTTCCAAATTCGCGCAAATCGTTTTTTTTATCTCACACTGATTTCTAAACGTTTGCAATAACAACCTGTCACGTTGTAATAATGGGTTCATGTTTCGAATATTTTACACTAAAGCTATAAAATTCCAATACAAAACAAGATTAGGAAAATAAATGTTCTCAAATAGTAATTGACATGTAAGAAATTTGGCACTTGTGTATAGCTTGCTGTGTAAATACCGCGGGTTCTAGATCAATATTCGATTGACGACCCATTTGTATATATGCGCCATAAAATCTATAATAACATCTACATACATGACTGCGTAATACAAAAGATTAGGGAGGGTTCTCTGCAAAAGAGAACTACGGGACCTTCAGGGTGCGAGTCGTGGTCCTATTTGTCCACATAAATTGTACCAATCTACCACATTATTTAAATTAGTTGAAATCTTATAATAATAAAATAGAACGATCGCACATCCTGATGGTTAAGTGCAATAATTATCATTGTTGTTGTCAGAGAGACAGGCAGGCAGTTTGAGGTATGTAACGTGTATAAGTAATTACGACGGTAATTGGCGCTTGTGTCTACATAGTCTGGCGTGTGATATTTCGACAGCATCCTTTTCACTTCATGCTGATACGATCACCGTGAATGGGAGAAGCGAACCGTTCCGGCCAAATCGAGATTGAAATCCAGTTAACACCCTAATAATAATTGTTGTTGTCCAGTGGACGTTTCCGTCATCGCAGGCATCTGTGACGTCCATCGTTTCCACGTTGTCCTACGCTTATTACGTACGTACATGCACTTATATGTACCATGAATGTATAAAGCTACTTACCGCTACGTGTACTGACGTTTATTAAAATGTCTGATTAACAACCAAGACCAATTAGCTGTTTGAAATTCTTCTTTGAACACGTATATAATCATAGCATATACTTGTTTAAGTATCTACATGTATGGGGAATTACATAGGCATATACTTTATACATGTGTAAGTGTTTCTGTAGATGATTAGCAGCAGGTGACAACTCTAGTAATAAGAAGTAGTGCACCATGTATGTGTACCTAGTTTAGTTAGCTAGTTGGCAGACTAAAAGAACTGCATGACCTTCTTGAGGTTGTCTGACTGCACCCAAGTACGTACTTTGCATAATTCGTAGCAACCAAAATGTAAATTCGCCATTCGTACATACAGAGGAGTATTGTATTGTAAAAGGGCTGAAGAGTGCTACAATTGTTAGGTTTGGAACTCATGTTAAAATAAAATGTTAAGAAGCCATTCAAATTGCGCAACAAAAGAGACACACTTTAAGACTGAATCTGGTTCTCTTAACACACTTCGAAAGGTTCTGTTTTGCGAAAATGAAAGTCCAACGTCTAATCGCAATCTTACGCTCTTATCACAAAAATAAATAAAAAAATATTTAGTCATATATATTAAGAGATTGCAGAGTAAAACTGAATTTTTTGAAAGCTTGAAGGTGGTAGGCGTTACACGCTTAAGCACCCGATTTCAATATTTTGTTTGGTCATGTAATGGCTTCCTCAGATTAAAAACTAAGATCTAAGAGAACTAAGAAATAATTGCTAAGATATGGTACAAATTATACACATAAGAAATTTAAATGTGGAGGTAATATTAAAATTTGAAATTGAGATTCAATAGGAGACAATTTAAGTTAAGGAAGTCAGTAGTTCAACAGGCAACTAACTAACTTAACTGCTGACCTTCGTCAGAAGGAAATGTTCAGAAACGTTTTAAAAACCCTACAGACTACACTAATTTTATCCTTATGGGCTATGACCTAAGCACCCTCACCCTAAAACTACAACCTGCTTGAAAATAATACTCTTCATAACAACAGAAAACACTTCAATGTTCGTTCTTTTGATCTCGATTTTTTTTGTAACATACAAATCGACGAAAGCATTCCAGCAATTCAATAATCTTTAAAGAAATAATGATTCTTGTTATTCAAAACTTTTATTTTTAAATCGTCGCGATATGGCAGATCCTTAATTAACAATTCACGTGAATATTTAAAATGGCGTTATTTAAGATCAGAATGATTATATTTTTTTAAATAGGCTAGAAAATCGTACCCCTAACAACAAATGTTTATTTGTGATCCATCATTTCGTTTAGGTATTTGATGATCAATGAGCAATATTTTAATTTTAATTAGATTTTCGTTTTGCCCTTATTTTTTAAATTGTCATTAATAAAGCTTAATCTAGTTTAACTTCATGAACGAGAATGAATGAAAAACGGTAGCCGAAGTAGCAGTTGTTCAGTCAAGTAAAACAAACCGATTATTATTTATGCTCCTAATCAAGTTCCCACACTTGGCAAGGAAGCAGTTGATGCGTGTAATAAAAATATGATGCAACCCATTCCAGTTTCATGCTGCTTCAGTGTGTGTTTTGCAAAATAGGTACGCATTTATACAGTTATTGCAGCAATAAATGAAACTAATTGTATAAGACTAGAGATATAATTTCCGATATATTGTTTAATTTTTTTAAAGTGGCATGGCAGCTCAGACAATAAATTTTAAATAGATTTTTAGGTTATTTGGTCGAATGACCGACATGGACACTCAAAAAGAGAACGTCACTGACAATATTAAAGGACAATAATCTTTATTTAGTCTATCTTTGTAGCTGAGATTCAACAAGTGTTATAAAGCCTCTAAGGTATCCGAAACGTCATTAAGATATTTGCCACCAGGATTTACAACCGTTTCTATAATTATTTGAAAACAGCCCTGTTCAGCCTTTCAAACTATTTTGAGATTTGTTTGTTGATGGTGCCATAATGTGGACAATTTCAGCTAAGCGATGACCAGGGCGGTCTCTCACAGTGGTAGTTTGGTTATTTTGGCAGTCGCTTTAGAAAAATTAGAGAATAGTTTGCAGGAGACAATATAGTCTGAATCTGACCCTAAAATTGCCTTTCTGCGATCACATAACTAGGAACTTTTGCACCAATGCAGCTTTATTAATCTTGTAGGTACCACAAAGTATCACCTCAAAGTCGGACAGATACTTATTTGACTTTCAGATAAAAATTTCTAGAAATCTTCAAGTCAACTTTCCTGATGCTAAATTTTGGTTGTCTTGAGTACCTTCCTTTCCAATTTTTTTTTTTATAAACTCTACATACTTAATAGACGCTTCAGTCTGTGTCTTAAGCTAATGGTTATTGAGTTTGATGCCGATGAGGGAGAGCAGTTTGTTTTGACTGATTGGTCTGTACATTTTTATTACATTTTAGAACGTGAATACTGTACAGTGTATCTGGGAGTTGCTCGAAGCTAAGGCATCTATTGCCAGGCTTCTTTTCGATCAGAGCGATTAGTAGAACGGGTTCAGAACTGCTGTCAACTGACGATAATTATAATTACATATGCAAAAGTTTGTCACGGGCGTTTTTCTGGCCGATCCTCGACAGGCAGGACTCGGAAAAAGGATAATGAGCTGAAGTAGCGAAGAAGGCGTAGGGAAAGGGAGATGAAAATTATGCTTCAGAAACCATTTCATACGTACATAAAATTATTTGTATCAGGCGTACGTAGCCTTTATATTTATTATGTGGATGACTTTATACGTAACTCTGACGTGACATAACATTACTATTAGGCACGAAGTGAGGAAAATTGATGGCCTATCCGTTTAATTAATTGTTTCTGTGTATTGAATTCCGATTTGCTATGGAGAATATGCATTAGATTAGTCCGGTTAATTTAGACATTCGAAGCTACATAAATTCCCACCAAGCTGAAAATCAGTAAGATTGTTGAAAATATGATTAAAAATAAAATTTGAAAGTTCCCCATCTTTCCCCTGTATGCAAAAATTTTTATTCAAGGTCAAAGGTCAAAAAATGAGTTTTTCGCGATTTTCAGCAAAACGGCAAGTTTTATCATAAAAATACTTCAGACAAAAATTGTATATCATAAAATTGTCTATAAAATATGTATCAATATTTTTTTTCCTAAGAGCCACTGTTTCTGAGATATCAGGTAAAATGAAACCCAGTCCCTTATTTTATACGCCAGTGTAACCTCGAGACATCTGTCTCCTGTTCAATTGTATGCGTGGCTAGGGTCTTATACCTGCTTTATGTCAGTGTGCCCAATAAATGAAATACTGTTAGTCTCAGGGTTGCCAGATTAGGGGTTTTCCCCAAAAATAGGGGATTTTTTTTCCTTTGGGGTATTTTTTGGGGATATATTTTTCAGGGGAATTCTTCTGGGGAAAAATTTTCCTCTACAATCTTTTTTCTATTTGCAATAAATATTTTCTAGTTTTTGGGGATTTATTTGTCACATAGCTTATTTTGGGGTATTTTAGAGATACATATTTTACAGATAATTTTATGATCTACAATTTTTGTCTGGGGTAATTTTATGATAAAACTTGCTGTTTTGCTGAAAATCGCGAAAAACTCTTTTTTTTGACCTTTGACCTTGAATAAAAATTATTGCATACAGGGGAAAGATGGGGAACTTTCAAATTTTATTTTTAATCATATTTTAAACAATCTTACTGATTTTCAGGTTGGTGGGAATTTATGTAGCTTTACTCTTATTTTTTGGTCTAATTTGACCGGACTAAGATACAAAGCGCAGCCATTAAGAATACGTGGTTTTTGGTAGTTAGAGGTTGTAGGTCAACCTCCCTCCTACAAGTTTATAAAAATAATACGGAAGTGTGTGGGGTAGAGCAAAATGAAAGAGGTAAGAACTTTCAAAGAAAGCTATCAATTTCTGCTGCTCTGCTAGCACTCATACCTCCACATCTTGAACAAATCTTGACATTCAAATTCCATATTCAAAAATAGTAGTCTGCCCTTCGTTACTTCTGTCTCTACTTCTAACATATCTTCAACCAATGCTTAATGTCTTGCAATCAGAAATCGTCCTACATCCTATCATTCTCGACTGTGTTAAAAAAATTTTGTTTCAACGTCCTCTATTATTTAAGCTTTTTTAATACTTATAAAATGTAAATTTTATGAATCGCTTCGTCACCGAGCCGTAAAACTCATCATTTGATTAGTATTTTTTTAGCACCTACTTTAGAGCACTGATATCTAAACATGAGCGATTTAATTGCCCTGCAAGAAGCCCCAACGACATGAACAACAACTGTGGTCTCAGACCGTGACCATCCATCGTTTACCGCACTGACTTGACTGGCCTTTTATTGGTATAACTTAATAAATAACCAGAAAGAACATCAGACACCTTTCTTTGTAAGATATTACGTAGGTATAGGCAGACACGTGCAACTGCCCACCGTACCTAACAGATCGGGTATAATCAATTTTATGGTGGTAAAGTTGCACGGATGATTGATGCTACCATTAGTATAATTAGATAAGTGACTAATTGAAGTATTTAATAGAGTACCAACTTATAGTGATCTTTTGTATGTTCTCAAGCTGCTTTTAAGCCAAACGGGCGTCTTTAGAGAAACATTTTCCATTACTTAATGTTACATATCATGTTTTGCCTTTTCTTTGACACTGGCATTAAAAATTTGACCGCCAAGAACCAGTTGAAATGGCACTTTAATATTTTGTAATAAGCGGACCATAATTGTTGACATATTTCCAAAAAAGGAGCCATTAAAATAGCAAACAAAAGCACTACAAAATTGTTCTATCCTTCAGCACTTTGGATAAAACGACAAACTGAAGTCTAAAACCCAAAAATTCTAACGAACACGTTTTAGGGAATGCCAACTTACATAGGTACATTTTTTTGGTAAAGTACTATTTGGGCAAGCCTCCTATAAAGTTAAAAAATAGTTTTATTTCCTTTGTTTTTTAAAAGAAATATTTAAGGATGAACACTGATTTTTTTTGCTTGTTAATTCTTGATCGAAACACCCTGTATATATCGATTGGACCGGTAATTAAATAGATAAACCCTTGTGATACGGCCAGGATAGATGAACGGACGGATCCGGACGTCTCGAAGCGATTGTGATGGCGGGAGGGGTGATTCTTCTCAGCATGTCATTACATTGCGTGCCGATGTAATTGCATAATTAGGTGCCGGTGTCCAACAGGAGCCCCATCGAGACCGCTACCGGTGGCTCTCTATATACGCCACTCCCAACGGCTGGACGATGAGGCGCGCTCATATGAATACTAATAAGGACTTTATTGCCACCATAAGAAAGTGTAAGAAATAGCCGACACTGTAATTTTTAAAATCACAATCGACTTCGTATATGTGAACATAAAAAAAAAACTAAAAAATAGTACAAGTTGGACTTGCACTCCGAGGGTTCCGAACCATATATAATGAAAAGTTAACTGTAAAAAGCTGTTATTTGGACTTTAATGTGCTATTTGAACTGTATGTTAAAATTAACGAAAATATAGGATAAAAGTAAAAGAGGAGATTGAATGCTTGATTAAAATTTTAGAAGAGAATGTATAGAAAATAATATAATCATCCCCTAATATTTCAACTATAGGGTAGAATATTTTCCTCAAATTTAAACGGGATCACTTTGAGATATAAGTAACTAATTCAATAAAAAAAAACACCATCAAAATTAAATTCAGGAGGAAGTCATTGAGAATTTCACATGTACTTTTTAATCCAGAGGATTGCTGTGAGTTCTTTTCATCGGTTAATTAAAAATTCATGTAAGGGTAAATTTGACGTAAGGGGAAATAGGAGGATCCTCCTATGTTTTCTCAAATTTTGCTAAACAATTTGAAAGCAATATTAAATGGCATATCTTTGGACGCTGCATCCTCACAATAATTATGACATCCAAGTTGCAAAATATGAAGAAGAATAAGGAAGAATACGAATACTACCTTCAAGTGTAGACTTTTAAGCGGTTAAAGATCGTGACTGCAAGTAACTAGAAAAAGATTTTAATCTGAAGAAGTGAAGGTACGGTCAAGGGTAACAATTACATCCGAAACGGTTGACCTTTGAAGATATAATCATATGTAAAATTTCAGAATTATTTACAGTTTGATGTTGTAAAAATGGCAAAAGGATACAGGGCAACATCTTAACAAAAATCACAAAGTAAAATGGTCGCTACTTTAGTTATTATCTTAAAAGACAATTCTTATAGAGTTTATCTTTGAAGCTCCTACAGTTTCATAGACACTATGGTCTGTGGTGCTACCCTCAATTGGTTCTTGGTTAGTTCTTTGACATATACTACAAAAATCATTACACGATAGCTTATTCCTTTATTTTATTAGTTTAATTAATTCTATTGGTGAAAACTGTCGCATTATCCTTGTTAATCAGGAAAACAGATGTTGGTACTTATTTGCGTCAAGTATGTTACACAGGCAAACGTCCCCGTCATTATTTTCTCGTGGGAAGGAAAAGTAAAAAATAAAAAAGTGAAAAAGACACGACTGGAGGGACCTATTTGTCGTATATAATCGTGATTATTAGAACCTTCAAAGCAATGACATTAATCACTGTGAAAAGGCGCAACGAAACATCTCTAGACAAGCCGGCTTAACTTCCGGATGTTTTCTTGTTAATACCATAGGTGTGCACGATAATAAAATGATTGATGTAATTTTCTTATTACATTACATTAACTGCTGAGGCCAATGTAATGCTCAGTTTATTTCCGGATCCCTTTATGCTGAATTTTCCAATATGTACGAGCTTGCCAAAATGCATTCAATTATGATCGCTAATGTATAGTGATTTTATTGCTTAACTATAAGGAGTAGTTGCCCTTACATTCTGGTTGCTCGTTTTTTATTGCACACGAAATCAAGATAGTCAGGAAACGTGGAATGGAAAACCGGTAGTCGATAGTGCCAGATCAAAGTAAACCGAGTTTCTTGGTTGCACTTCCATGAGGTATATAGTAGGTATGTACATATATGAGGCAGATTCAGGAAATAGTTGGACAAAATAAATAAGTAGTAATTATATACGATACAGTCCAAAGGCGAAGGACACTTTTTGAGACAAGGGGTTGCTGATGAGTATCTTAAGAAACAGAGGGAGGAATGTCAAGTTGGGCAGAGGAAGATCTGGATTAGATTTTATTATAGAATTATTTCTAAAAATATTAATACTGTTTTTAATAAATTTTTAAATACATGAAGGAGTTAGTAGTTAGCATCAGTAATTATTGGAATAATAAATTAATTGTGACACTCAGGCAGAAGAACAAGTGATGAGCAAACCCAAGACGGACTAACAGTCTAATCGTAAAGAAAAAATAGTCAAAAGGTTCCTTTAGTGTAAGAAATTTCGAGTTCCTCGAAGCGGGTTTCGGAAGTACCTTTTATACTTTAGATGAGCATTTTACGAAAATCTTACTAATAAGTCTTTATATTGATCTTGGGTTTTTTCAAATAATCTTGGTATTGTTTTACAAACATTATAAAGTTTTGGTTTTCATCTAAATTATCCTAGTTCATTCAGTAATTCTACTTTGGAAAGCAATTAATAAATAGTAATATCTACCCTTTGTATAACAAGAGAATTATGAACCTAACTGACGGGCTGAAAAGTTCGTCGGCTAGCATAGAAAAAATTATTCATTTTGATAGATTTTGATTTTATTATTCAATATGGTTCCTTTCGAGGGCGAAACAATGATTATAGCGGTTATACAATTTTTCGATACCATTTTTATAATAAGATTTGTCTTTAGCCTCAATATAGGCTTCAGTTTCGGCGATTTCCTTTTCATTACTGTCCAGCGAGCATCCCCTTGAGGTCTGACAACAGAAAAAAGTCGCTGGGGTCAGATCTGGAGAGTACGGTGGATGCGGAAGCTATTCGAAGCCCAATTCATATAATTTTGCCATCGATTTCATTGAATTGTGACATGGTGCATTGTCTTGATGAAACAGCACTTTTTATCCATTTTTTCAAAGTAACAAAACTTCTTTCACTAAAAATGCTATAACTCAGATACTAATAGTGCAACAGCTGTCAAATTTATACACGCGTTTTTTGAAGGTTAGGGCTAACTAAAACTCATATGGATTTGATACTAGTAGCGCCATATTTGTGTCTGCCTACGAACTTTTCAGCCCGCCTTATATTAAGTCTATTTGGGATGGCGAAAGTGACAATCAACTAATATTGCTGCTTCTGGCATACTCATTTGAGAATACCGTAAAGGTGGTAACCTAGCCTAACCTAATTTAACCAGACCTAACCTAATAAAGAAGACAACAACAAAATTGCTCTTTCTTAGCTTAGTAACTAATTGCAGACTGACCATAGCGCGATTCGTTTATTCCTGCCCATGATGGGAGTGAAACCTCATATATTTTAGCAGTTGTGATAACTGGTAGGTACATACTTTTGATATTTTTTTTTCAGTAGATGGGGTGTAGTCTGTATATTTCAAAGTAGGCCCCTGTACAAGATTGTATGTGGGTTTAAGCGTCTTCGTTGGTGCATTAGCGGCTATCACGCCGTTGGCGGCCGAGCACTGATTACATACGAGATAGCAGCCACCTCAGCATTCTTTGTTACATCTACCTCCACGCGAATATGTCAATTCAATTACCTCCCTGCACTGCTGCGTTTCACTCTTTGCCCCGATCGCACTAGAGCCACCTCTGTCGACTCGAATTCTTTTATGCAGATAAAGAAACTCACAAGAGTCTTTCTCTATATAGATACACTCCTTTTTGTAACCAGCTACTGTGTGTCTATCTCTGTGTATGTGTGTGTTTCTCTCTGGTCTATCCTTCTTTCTTTGGTTACTCTTCTCTTCTCGTGTGTTCCTTGCGATAAAAGAGCAGCCAATGCGAAATGTAACTGAAACAAATGAGATGCTGAAACGAGAACCCCGACATGTAATGGGAAATGTGGATGGACGCAAATGGAAAATCTTTTTGATCTTATTTTTAAAGAAGTTGTATACATAATGGGCATCTGATGCAGACGTCGAACTGATGAAAATTGACGAATATCAGCGTTTTCTAGGAATTGTAGGTATACAACCCCAGACTGTATCCAAGACGATTTAACTGAACTATGAATGGTTACAGTTTTACTAAAAAGTATATTTTAGTGATAATAATTAAAATTATTAAATTCTTGCCTACAGAATTAAAAAAAGGTAAGGAGACCTCAGAATGAAGGTCAATCAGATTCTAATTGAATCTCACCTAAAAGGAAAATCTTGGGTCTACTTTTTAATTCAAAGTTGTCATAAATTGACGTGAGACGAAGCAAAGGCCCACCACATCTCAGAAAGGGAAGTTTCAAATTAAAACCTTGCTTCAAGTAATTCATTTTGATGAAGATTATTTTAATTACGTATTAATAAACATTGAAATCAATTTGTCAAATTAAGCAATTGATTGGCCTGTTAGCTTTTCTGCATTGTCCAGTTATTTTTAGATGTGTATCAAATCTAAGAAGAGAATACGGTAATATTTGTGTTCTAAACTAATTAATAGGTATATTACAAGACTACAGCTTACCATATATTAGTAATTAAAATACTTTATAACGTTACCGGATATTACTATGGAATTCGATCGATCTTCTTGCTCTTACTTCATTAATAGTTATTTATATGTTGATTATTTATATCAATTTTAATCTATCTTTAAAGTACTATTATAATAATAATCAGTCATGTTTTGTGCGGAACAAGTGCTCCGGACAGCTCGAACGAAATCTGTAGCGGTTGCATTCTAATATGAGCAATAATAGTATATAATTAATACTCATAAATTCTAATTACACTCGCTTCAGATTGATAGGAATTTATTAAATTAATTTAAGTGTAAATTATGATACGTACGATAGCTTGTTGGAGACATATCCGCAATACTAAATATCGTAGTAATAGTAATTTGCTGAAATCGTTCCGACACTGTCGCGCATATAATTTCACGTTCGGTGGATTTTGAGGAAAATCAACGTTACAATTCAGGTGACATGTTACTAGCTGGTTACGTTATTATATACCTACTATATATAAAATTCTATTTATTTAATTACGCGTAATGACAGGCGTAGAGACCGGAACACATCAACTATTTAGAATCAAAATAACCGGTTGGAGTTGTTCTGAACGTAGCAATTACCTTTTTTCTTTTCGACCCGCAAAAGGTACACATTTAAACAGGATTAATAGGTGCAGATAGATAGATAGATAGGTAAGTATCGGTTGCAACAAATCAATTACCACAAGATCTAAGGGAATTATACGTAAATATCCCATTTCACATGAAAATATCGAGAAACTTCTTCTTACAAAAAACATAAAAATCGAAATAATGAATAGAATATTGTAATAAGAATTAGTGGCATGGATTTTAAGGTTAAAAAAAAGTTAATATTTTAGGAATTTTCATTATTGATACCCTTTGTTATACAGGGTTTTTCAAGTTGATGGGCTATTAGAAGTATATGAATTAGTAGAAGGAATTCAATTCTGAAACTTGGACTCATTTGGTTATTGTTTATGCCGCTTCTTTTAAAAATATTTTCAAGTTCGATTTACATCCGGTTATACCGGAAGTCGATACCAACTTTGTTATTTTAAATGGAATGGTATATTTTTTATAACGAATTCGAATAAAACGTGTAATTCTAAGGTAAGTTTGATAACCAACTTGTACACATATGACGATCGGTTTCTGAGTTAATTTAATTTATAGAAAAATGGCACCTACTATTTTTTATTTTTTATATCGATTCCTTTTTTCTATATGGATACTTCCTATTTTATGTAATTATTAAAAATTATTCCAAAATTTTCAAATAAAATAGGAAGTATCCATAAAGATCGAAAGAGATCAAAAAAGGCAATCGATTGAAAAAATAAAAAATGTAGGTGCCATTTGAAAAGACGAGGTAATTCGTGTTTGAAGTTTTTCAATTTTAGAATTTTATTTTGAACGCCCTGTATAAATTATTTAGTTCAATTTTATCAAAGCGTTAGCACTAATATTCAGCTATTACTAGTAAAAATTTCAACACTCTAAGTCGTATTTTGTGGAAGTTATGATTTTTTATAATTTGAGTTACGATAGCGATTTTTTTTCTATAAATTAAATTAACTCAGAAACCGATCGTCATAGGTGTACAAGTTGGTTATCAAACTTACCTTAGAATTACACGTTTTATTCGAATTCAGCGTGAAAAATATACCATTCCATTTAAAATAACAGAGTTGGTATCGACTTCCGGTATAACCGGATGTAAATCGAACTTGAAAATATTTTTAAAAGAAGCGGCATAAACAATAACCAAATGAGTCCAAGTTTCAGAATTGAATTCCTTCTACTAATTCATATACTTCTAATAGCCCATCAACTTTAAAAACCCTGTATATAATACATACTTGAAATTAAAGCCAAAATGGAGTAGTTCTTATTAAACAAAAATCTTTACCTCACATTGGCTTTAATCTCAAGTGTTGATAATTTTTAAAGTAAACAAAAAGGATATTAAACTGTTACAGTGTACTGGGCGACACGAGGCAGTTCTGTGCACTGCTCTGGAAACCCACCCTATTCAGAGAGATCAATGAGCTGTATTCAACTCAGCTAGTTGTCTTTTTTTATATTTCGTTTGCTTGTTTAGCTAATTTACTCCCACTCTTGAAAGAGAGCGACTGTTAATTATTTAACTAAATAAATTATATGTACCACTACGTATCCCTTTTAACTTTTCATACGCAGATTCAATAATTTATATGGTTAATCTAGATCCAAACCAATCAATCAGGCCTTAACTGAGGATTTTACTTTGGGTGTCAAAACTCGTTTAAGACTTCTACATGTTTTGTTGAATTTCGAGCTCTAGAGTATATTTTCAAACTAAGTGGAAATTTTACAGATTAATCTAATATTGGATCTTTACATCTAAAAAAAAAAACTCTTCGACTTTATTTTATTTATTTACGACATTTAAGAAAGGCTCCTGATAATGTATTCGCTGGACCACATTATAATATTGAATTAAGCGATGTTACTTTCGAGGCGATTGGTATCCTAATTAGCTACTGGTTTGTGTTGGGTTCGTTTAGGTGGCCACGGCCACCCCGGCTCAACCCGCCTCTCCACGAAAGCTCAAGACTTCTTAGCCGTTCTATTTTACCAGGAACTTAATCAGTCGACTTCTCGTAGCTCATTAAACTGATTTCTTGACCGCGGACAAATGACGAATGGAGTCATCAGTTGAATCGATAATATCGACACGTTACTTTAGACAAGTTACATACAATGCTACCCCTAATAATGGACATCATCATTCTTTAGCATTTTCGTCATAGCACGAATCAGTGCTGGCATGTCTTAATGACGACGGTGCGATCTGAATAGCAATTAGTGTTTATGGAATATGATATCAATCTCATAAATTTCCGGAATTGTCACCAACAACTTTAAAACGATTCAGGTATCATTAAAAAAAGTAACAAAAAGGAATTTTAATAAGTATATCCTGTTCAGAATTTTCTGTCAGGAGCGTTAAAAGTAGTGACAGTGGTTACCCGCTTCACTACCCTAGTCTTCGTAACATAATTTCTAATATGGCTTCATACTCGCAGCAGTGAAACGGAAAATGCTTATATTTTTATTTATTTTTTTTATTTTTACATGTATCCTTGTGTTTTCCTACTATTCAAGTTTTATCGTTGAGCTAGATGAGGCCATTCGACGACAGAGGAAGTCTAACTCTTCTTTTTGCCTTTCGTTTCATTAATTAGGCTTTAATTTGATAAAGGGCAGCAACTGCACCTCGTGCCGTCAAGAGCTTCTGTCTTCTATGTTACACTTTCGTTGATTATGTCACATGATTACCTGTTCATAATCATCATCGGTTGATAGTTACAACCCGATGCATTATTATTGTATTGTATTATACATCATATGAATACAGAGTCACACACACCCGTAAATAAAAGTATACTTGTACGTTCAATGTGTTGATATCAATGTTGGTTGCCGGCGCTGCAGGAAGGAATTCCTACACGAGGAATCACTTTAAATTATTGATAGCATCTCCATTACGGGAGCCATTTTTTCCACGGGAGTCAATTACCGTTCCCACACATTATATACCTGCGATACGTGAGGACACGACGCCCCTATCACCTAATCAACAATCTTAATTTAGCCGCTGGACCGACCTCATGACTGCGACGACGGTACGACGTAAGGGAGGACAGAACGGTGCCTTGAGTGATAACTGATTGGGTTTGCAGCACCACAACCGGCAGCGTTCGCTTTACTAATTAACGTGCAGTGCTATCTGCACTGATATCGGCCGCCCTTGATATATGGACACGCGTCGTCCTGGCCTCATTAAGACGCCAACCAGACACGATCGTCGGCTACCAGCTACTACCAAACGGACGGCGCGATCGTTGGTACTATTACTGGTGATGGTGATGCCAATGGTCATGCTACTCTTTTTGTCAATACCCTTTTCAACCCTGTTATCTTCTTCTCCATCTTAACATAACCACAAACTCATTTTCAAGAGTCAAAATCATTGCGAACTCATTTATGTGTTCCAGAATTCCACTCACAATCCTTCATTATTAGGACCTGTACACAATATCGTATACATCTCTCATTTGGAAGGAAACTTTTGAGTGGTTAATTTACAGCTTACGGTTTACACTTGCAAAATTGAAGGATGTAGAAGATACATCTTTCACTTGGCAGGGAAGAACTTTTGGGTGGTTCATTCCTAGCAGTGATGGCGGACGTGTGAGTATTTCTTCCAATGTAAGATCCGAGGAAAGGTCAAAAGATCTACTGTAAAATGTATATCTCTCATTTAATGAAGAAAAACACTTTCAATCACATCATCAGAAATGGAGGATGGCCATATCCCCAGTTTAGTGCAAAATCGGAATAGAGGACGGAACTGCCAATGTAGAATGCATATGTCTCAATCAGTGGGAAAAATACTTTAAAGAGGTAGGCTTTCCCCCCAACCTTCACACCAATATAAAATCATTTCATGATAAATAACTCTCAATTCCATCAAAATGATGGGTGGGCATTCCCTTCGACCTACACTTCAGTGCAAAATCAGAGGAGAGGGCGAAAAAACACAATGCATTAGGTAGGGAAAAGAAAAATTTTGATGTTCCATTCCCAGCAGTGATAGTGAGCAGACAAACTTTCAGACTTACACTCTAGTGCAAAGTTGTAGAATAGAACTTAAAGGGTGTGGGAGGGTGGTGGTTGAAACGAGAAAGATGAGATGTTCGAAAGAAGACAGCTTGAAAGTGAAGCATTATCTGTCCCACCTCTTGTCTAAATGATTAGAAGAAAACTTCAATCAGAACAGACAACCACGGAATTGGCTATATTTACCCTCAATGTACCTTTAGATTTTTACTCAAAGTGTTGGATTGTCATGTTCAATAACTATTTAATTTCAATATTCTACGTATGACAGGCAATCCCTAACAGTAGCTCAGTACCATACACCATAAGAGTTACGACTATACTTATTATCTTGAAAAGCCAAAAACTTTTGGGTTTCAAGAATCAGGCAGTATAACTTTTGTTAAAAAATTTAGACTATTATCAGACTTTTAATAGGTACTTAGAAATGGACGCTGATAAAGTAAAGACTTTCCACCTTAAGACATATTTGAGAAAAATATACTACTTAATTTATAAGGGAAGTTCAGGGAATATTGGGAATGCTATAAACTGTGGGAAATTTTGAATAGATTTATGATACTTATTCTTCTCAGTTTGATAAGAAGTTCCTTTTTTTATTCATTTTGACTAAAAGTCTTTTTTATTGTTTCAAAAATTACTTACATCAATCTCATAAAAGGCAAACTGAGTATGGATTTATAACTATTTCGGAATTGCAACTCATGGTGAATATAGAACTCGATTGTAATCAAAAGAGATTATAGAGACAGCAAATTTCAAAATTCAGTGAGAACTTCACAGAACGACTATGTTCGGACGTAGCGAACTTCTTGTACCTATAATTCAGGATTCCAATGATTGATTAGATATTTAATATAGGTGGTAGGAACATCTTCTACACTCTATGTTTATTTAAAAATTAATTATGTTTGACGGTAAAAGGGTAAAGGATTATTGCAAGAAATGTTATAGAAAATTTCAAGTGAAAGGTAAAATAACCGATGATAGTTTTGGATAGGTAGGCAATTATAACTTTCTTTCATCAATTATTGTATAGATAATGGTTGTGTTTTTTCATAAAGACTGATCTTTTTACTTCCAAGAGAGTAGTGAGTACTGCTAACCATTAATTTCTGTAGTTACAAATTGAAAATAAATCAGTTAATTTTTTCAATTTTTTTTTTAAAAGTATCCCATTCCGTTTCTCGTTAATATCTTATAAGGAATACAGTTCAGATTTATTTACTTACTGTCTTCAGTTAATGCGTTTCTAAAAATTGCAACATAAAGAAGTTGTGCGTAACTATCGGATAGGTAGGTAACTAACTAACCGACGACGTACCACGTATTTCGTCGTTAAAATAAGTCTTTTTTATTTGGACTTGTAGCTCGGGCGGCAATAAAAATACAAGTTTATTGTAAAGCTGTCATTCCTAGTTACACAAATACGTACATACACTGAAAATAACGTCTGCCATGTCCGAACGTGCTTAAGATAAAGGTAACAAACAATAAAGGTAGCGGGAAAATATTTATTACAGCAAATGCAATATATCTGCCATAGCGAACATGGAAAGGTAACCATGTATTAACTAAAAGAAACGAAGAAATCCCTTTGCTTCCCTTTTGCTACGTGATACACTTCGTTTCTTTTTTACAATGATTTAGAAGATATTTGTTTACATTTCCGAGAAATTCAATAAGTCATTATGTTACGCGGACGATTGTTTTTCTACTTCTTCTTCGGCGCGCTCTGGCACACGATGGAATTTCGAATGAATCTGTGCACGAAGAGACTGGATACTGGACCGTGGTTGACGATGATGGCTTTCGCTGTGCTATTGAAAAACCGGACTCTCTTGTCGGGATTATAGCCTGTCGAAGACTATAAGGAACCGTTCCGCTCGTTCACTGGAAGTAGAGGAGGCAGGCGAGCCGAATTAAATTTTCTTATTGTGTTTCTCGTACGATAAATGCAGCAGCCAGCAGACCGAGGGCAGGTTGACCGTCCCGTCCATCCGTTAGCTTTGCTCGTTGTATCCACACTCTCACTGTGGCCAGGGTTACAACGTATACTTATCTTCCATCTAAAATAGCCGGTTCAGCAGAATTGGCTTTTCATTAAATGTAAAGGAAGCATAGACGGAGACATCCGTTGAATAGGGAGCTTATGTCTGGCTGGAGTTTTTATTTTTGTCATTCGTCCCAGTCACCTGTTTATTAAATCGCTTTAAGACATAAAAGATGTTGCATTATTAATTCCAAAATTTTTCGTGATATTTTCTTAATATCCCGCGAAGAGGGTTTTCAGTCAAAATGCAACAAATCTACAGATACTGAAACTAGGGTTGTTCTAATTCTAAGCCTTATACGAAATAAAACTTTTAAATATAATAGAATTAACCCGCAGTAAAAAATTGTGGTTGAATCAACGAATTAAAGGAGAGAACATGTTATTGAAATTGAGTGGCAGCACGTTCAAGGTGCAACGGTATACTAGTAAAATTGGTTGATCAATGAAGGGAAGTAAAAGTCCCGTCTGTCGTATATCACAATCGTCATCAACCGTACCAATATTTCGATGAGTTGCAATTGTTAGTTAAACTTTTACATTTGCTGCATCTGATAATGGTAACATATCGCTGCCCCCTCCAGGGGGTTAAATGAAGATAAACGAATTTGGATTAAACATTTACCTGTAATGATATAAGTATAATATTCGTTCGTTCGGTTTATGTTTTAAGACCAGTCTAAACGTTTTGTTTTAAGTTGAAAGATTTTGTGTACCTATTAGAAATTTGTAAGGGTGAAAAATGCATTATGTGTGTTACTATTTTAGTAAGGATGTCGACTAAAAATATGGTACTTTTTTGTCACTTCTCTCTCGGTTATATTCTCTACGCGCTATGAAATAATTGTGAATTTATAGGCAATAATATTCGTCAATAAAGCCAGCAGAAATGTGGACATAAAGTTTTACGATCGAGCTATTCCTTTTTAACCAGCAGTTCTCAATCTGGCGACGCGAAGCGGCGGTTCATTCAGAATTTTAAAATGGACGAATAACATAAACGGTTAAAAAATACGCGTCCCATTGTATTGTAAGTAGATGGCTAAGTTGGTTGAGTTTTTCCAGATTCCACGTCACGTGCACACTATTACGGTTTCCTGTGCATGGATCAGGATATACCTACAAACCGTCCGCCGTCGTCCCAGTGGTTCCCTCACTGATCTTGTGAGATTACCATTGGCGTCTCTTGAGCATCATAAAAGCTCAAGCGTTAAAGTGACGTTTTTTTTTTTTTAACTGCCATAACGTTGGAATTTTATCGTAAATATACAGTCTTTGTCTCAGAAACAGATACCTTTTTTGGCCGAGTTTGATGGTTTTTAATAAGAAGATATGTAAATGAATTCAAAAGACTCCTTATCTCAGATATGTTGATTGTTTAAAAAAATAATTAATAAATGCGTTAATTACGTGTTGTAATTATGTAATATGTAATAATTTAATTGCCGTTTTCTAGTGGAAGAAAATACACTTTCTGTTTTAAGAATTTAAACTTGGTAATGAGAACTTGGGGGATATTAATTAGTAATTACGTGAGCTCAAAAGAGCAAAAGCTCGTCATATCGCATCTTAATCTCACTGTGGGAAAGGAAGGGGTCTAACAAGTTCTCAGTAAAACTCATTTAAAAGGAAAGGGATGTATTGAAGCTTTTATATTTTGTTTGTTTTGAATTTCATTAAGAGATAGGGAGGGTTCCTGTAAAATCTTTTTTTAAAACTGACTTTAAGGAAAGAGGATTCATAGAAAGTTTTTTGTTAATCTTATAGTCCAATATGGGAAAGGGCGACGTTCAACAAAATCTCATTAATGCTCATTGAGGAAAAAGGAGGAGTTCAACACAACCTTATTGAGAGTCATTTTACGTGAAGGGGATTAATTGAAAGTTTTGTCTTCTTGAATCTCACTAAAGGAGAGAAAATACTCAGTCTCATTAAAACTCATTTATGGCAAAGGGGATTTATTGAGAATTTTTTTGTCATCTTTAGTCTCATTAAGTAAAAAAGAGGGATCCAACAAAATATCATTTAAACTGAAGGAAATGAACTAAAATCCTGTCTTCTTAAATCTTACGAAGGAAGACTAAGAGAGGTCTAACAAAATCTCATTATAACTCATTTAATAGGGGATTCACTGAAAATTTCATCTCTTTAAATCTCACTAAGAGAGAGAGAGACGGTCCCAATAAACTCTTATTAAAACCATTTAAAGGGAAGAAGATTAATTGAAGGTTACCTGTGTCATCCTAAATCTCAATAATTTAGGAGAGAAAGGGGATCCAAAAACATCTCACTATAACACATTTTAACTTGTTTAAGGCGATTTATTGAAAATCTTTAATCTCACTGAAAAAGGGAGATGGGTTCAACAAAATTTCTTCCAAACTCTTATAAAAGAAAAGCGATTGGTATTGGTTGGAAATTTTATGTCACTTCCAATCTCATCAAGGCAGAGAAAAGGTTCCAAAAAAATTTCATTACAACTCATTTGAAGAGGAGAGGATTCATTAAAAATTTTATATCATCTTAAATCTTACTAAGGCATAGGGAGGGGGTTCAAAAAAATTACAGTAAATCCTATATAAGGTGAGGATTAAATGAAAATCTTATTTTATCTTAAGTCTCAGTAAAGCAAAATGAGGGATCCCACAAAAATATCATTAAAACTTATTTAAAGGGAAAGAGTTTCATTGATAATTATGTGTCACCTTAAATCTTACTTCTTATTGCATATATTAATTAGTTTTATGGTATCTAAAAAGTATGAATTAAGCGTAAACAATTTCTTACAGACATTCCAGTACATATATTAAAATTAACTACACTTTTTTTTTGTAGCAAATTATGTATGTACAGTATAAATGGAAAGAGAAATTCGCCTGTTTTTCTACATTAGTCTGTTAGTAGTAGGCATGTTTGTCGTTCAACCCCCATGAGAGTATTCAAATAGCACATAATACTTTACGGTCAAATTATTAATAGATTGCATCTACGTCACCGACACGGAGTCTGTACGAACTAATCTAAAAATTAATTGTAACAGTACTACGAACTCACTCATATTAAATTAGGTGTAAATGTAAGCAGTAGAAGGAACGTAAGTCTTAACTAACCTGGTATGCTGTATAACGTACGTTCCCATTTATTGACCAAAAGTTACAAATATACTACGTTACGTATGTCTTTGAATAAGTAATAGATACAATTGGTCCATACGTAATTTCTTAATAATGTTTATCAAACAGTTAATAGGTATCACAGGAGTAGGTTTCTGGATGTCTTTGTACGAACTAATCCAAAAAAGATATGTAACAGTACCATGAACTCATTCTTATTAGGTACCTACTATTGGTTCATATGTAATTTTTTAATAATGTTTATCAAACAGTATATAGGAATCAGACGAATAGGCTTCTGGATGTTCTTGTCTCGCCGTCACTGGTGTATAGCAATTGTGAGGCTAACCGCGTACCGCTACCGAGTGGCTACTGTGCCACCCCGCCCACTCTGATTCGATAAATGCAGTACTCGATTTGTTTTGTTGCTACCCAGCCTGCTTGATCATTAAGTGCACCGGCCGTATCAGTTGACCGCTACCCACTCGGAATATAATCTTTGGTTACGTTGTATGCGGTCATCGTAAATTAATATACTTATACATATATTATGTACCTATATCGGTATGTATACGTACCTTTACTCATTTTACTACACAAAAGCGAGTAGGTACTTCTGATAAAATAAGATGTAAAGGGTTTTGTACAAAATTATGAACCTTTACTGTTACTACACCTTTTCAGTAGGTACATCATAGACTAATAATAATAACACTTAACGCTTAACAATTGCATAAGTGGAAATAAACTCACAAGAAAAAAGAAATTTCTCCCTTGAGATGATGTGAGATTTTTGGCAGAAATAAACAAAGGGATTGCCTCTGTGTAAAGTTTCAGTGAGACATTTCCTTTTCGCCAGGGTGTCTAATTTTTTCTTTAACTTGAATTGATTAGTCGATGCAGAAAACTGAACGAAATCGGCAAAACTCCCGTTGAAATCCCATTGGTTAAAAGAGGAGTAGGTACTATAGTTGTATCTACACCTTTGTAGGCCTTTTTAGTAGGTACATCATAGACTAAGAATAAAAATTAACACTTAACAATTGCAGCAAAATATAAGTGGAAATAAACTCACAAAAAAAGAAAGAAATTTCTCCTTTGAGATGATGTGAGATTATTGGCATAAATAAACAAAGGGGTTGTCCCTGTGTAGGGTTTCAGTGAGACATTTCGTTTTCGCCAGGGTGTCTAATTATTTCTTTAACTGTAATTGATTAATCCATGCAGAAAACCCAACGAAATCGGCAAAACTCCCATTGAAATCCTATTCAATATATTCGGTCTAATCATTTCTGCTATAATCCCAGATGATCCATCGAATAAACTAAAAGAGGAGTACTGTAATTAATTCCTTATTTTATTGGTGTTCTGAAAAATGTTAAAAACATTTCAGATTTAAATGATTTTAATCAATCTGCATAGGCATATCATACCTAATAAACCCTCTCAAAGTCTAAGTAAAGGCATCATAAACAAGGACAATTTTCAACCAAATTCTTTATCCTTTCAAGTTTGCTTTTGTCATATAGACACATTTGCAGCTAAAACATTGAAATAAAAGTTCTGGTCTACCGCTTGGACCTCGATTATTTAAGGAGTTATATGTTGAAGAGTTATCTAGGGGTTGGGGTTGTAAATAGGTGTGATTCAAAAAAGTATTACTATTACAGGGTTATCAATATTTGAAGACAGGCTTAACACGTGTCTTCATTACTATTTAACCTGACTGAAAATTCACATTTCATGAAAATTCTCGACAGTAATCTAATCTACTAGATCAAACCTTATTCATCATTACTTCTATTTCTATTTCTAATATGACTTTCTTCTACCAGCCTATTTCTCCTTTTCATTATATTATCTTTCATAGAGCCTTTTGTTTATCACTTTCTTAATACTTCTTCTTTTTTAATTTCTTCCTCACCCTCCTCATTTAAATACTTCAAAGTTTCTTCTTTCTGTCATGTCCACCATCCACGTTTCTTGCCTTCCGAACATGAACTTTGAATAATCTTTTTCAAATTTTCACATCCTTTGGCGAAAACAATGTGATTAACTAATCCTTTTAAATTTTTCAACTTAATCATTCACTCGTTAGCCCAGAAACTGATTCCTTTTTTATTAAGAGGTGACTCGACCCTGAACAATTGTGTCCCTACAGTGTACATATGCCATTAAAGTGTGCAAAGAAAATCGATTCCTTAAATCATCGGAACTTTATATTGACGTTCTTCCTTATTCTGGTATAAATTGCTTCTCAAGTATTGTTTTTCCTGAGCGTTTTGTCGCGTTTCTGTTCATATATAATAATTCTAAATAAATCGGAAAGAGTGTAGTTGGTGCAGCGCCAGTGGTTATAATGAGTGCAGATCGGGTGTCTCCTTTTCTGCCGTCCGGGTAAAGAATGGCCTTAAATTTCAATGCAAACGAGTCAGTCGATCTTCTTGGTATCTCTCGAGTGGACAGAGAGCAGCATAGCTACCGTGTTACTCGGTATGCTAATGCCACCGGTTAATCTGTCCGAAGACTACCGTCGACGACACGACCACGTTGTCTCCACACATCCACGGATTGAATCGTTACCACTTGCTCTTCTTTTCTTTATTTATTTATTCTACTTATTCTTCTTCTTCTTCCTCCTCGTCTTCGTCGTCGTAGTGGAGTGGTCGTCGTTGTTTTCGTTGTCTTCTTTTTCTTCTTTGATTTGGTACAGGTTCGTTTACGAACGGACATTGGTGACGGCTCCATCTGCAACTCACATCCTACTTGCTTGAGCTTTCAAACGGTCTATGTACACTGCACAGCCAACCTTCCCGATTAGTATCTCAGCACGATTCCCTGATTTGCATGGTTCCATGTCAAAGTAAACTTTTTGAAAAAACGTTTTTTAATCGTCAAGCTTCCATCGCGTCCTCCCCTTGATTCCAACGATGGAGTAGCAACTTCTGAGATAATGTTTACACGATTTTAAAGTTATTAAAAAAAATGATAATTTCACCAAAATATTTCTTAAGCAAGTGCTTGATTCTCAACGATCGTTAATTTCAGTGCTGTCAGTTCCATACATAAGTTTGATCCATTCTCCTTTATTGTTGTAAAATGTCCAGCTTAAATAAAGGCAATGCAATAAATTAATTAACGGAACTACGACGGTAGGATCTAATTTTAAAACAATGTTTGAAGTAATTGTACACATTATCAGAAACCTCCACTAAGCACTTAGGAGAGTAATGACTTTCAACTTTTTTTCAACGTTAACACTCAATAACTTCTTTCTTGAGCAATTACTTTAATATGTATGTACATGTGTATATCGACTAGTTTCTGAGTTAACAGAAAATTATAAGTTACTTAGCTTTTATTTCTTCGCTCGGTAGGTACTTTCTTGTTGCTTAAAATGCAGTGTTTATTGCACGCGAGTATAGAGATCTCGTGCCAGTAGTCAATTATCAATTAGACACCTACTTGTACACTTATTATACATTGCAGTAAATTTTACGTTGCTTTCATATCTTGCACCTGTCGAAAAGTAAAATGTAAGACCAACGTACCACCTAACACGAAAAAGTTAAGTGAAGTAAGAAACCACTCATTAACATTAAAAAAGTATATTCATCCCTAATAGGACACTAATTAGTTAATTGACCATTTTCCGCAGCTAATTAGGCATTGTTAATTAAATTAAAATCGTTTGGTTTTACTGGGCCATTATTTGAATGGCTCAAAATTTATTTGACATACCATATAGAGTGAATATCTTAGATAAAAGAAATATGTATCTAGAGGAATTTATGTACTATCGGGAGTTCCACAAGGCTCACATTTAGGTCCCCTTTTGTTCAATATTTTCATAAATGATCTCTCTTATGTCATAAATGAGGCCGAGTGTTTGTTGTTTGCGGATGATTTGAAAATTTTTAGAACTGTAAGTTGCGATCAAGATGCCGGAAAATTGCAATCTTGTTTGGATAAGCTATTTTATTGGTGCTCATGAAATGATATTTCTCTTAATATCAATAAATATAAAGCCATAACTTTTTCAAGAAGTAGAAATCTGTTAAGTTATAACTATAAACTTAATGATGTGATATTAGATAAAGTAAGTGAAATGAGAGACCTTGGAGTGATTTTTAATAGCAAAATGAATTTTGATGCGCATAGAAACTATGTTGTGAACAAAACCTCACAAATGTCAGGTTTTTTGTATTTATTATTAGTCCGACCAAAACTGATGTACGCGTCATCGATATGGTACCCCCCAGCTCAAATTCATATTAAGCAAATCGAAGCAGTTCAACACAAATTTTTCAGAATATTAGCGCTACGGGCAGGTTTACCTGACCCTCATATTGATCACACTTACACAAATTTATCAACTTTTTCTCATATTCAATCTCTTGCTTCTCTTAGAGTCTCATGTGATTTGAAATTTTTGTACGAATTAGTAAATGGTATCACTGATTGTTCGATGCTTCATAACGAATTATGTTATATAGTACCGCGGAGAAATATGAGATCAAATTTAATAAATAATTTGTTATCTATCAGTGTTTCTTTTCAGAAATCCAAGCTTATATGCATAATATTATTATATAATATAAATATATGGTAATTTCTGAGAATTGGGGTTTTATTATTTGCTACCATTCAGTGGATATACATACATATCCACAAGTTAATTCAAATTCAAAAGTGGCGAAATAGACGATATAATGAGATTACTCTTAGGAGGGTTTCTTCCCTTTATGAGGAAAATTTATTTTTCTTTTCTTGTTTCAAAATTGAACTCCCTATAGGGAAAATAAATTTAAAATCGATGTTACAATGAGGCAACGCAACATATTTTTATTTCAAATTGTTATTCCTGATAATGTTCCTTCACATAATATTTTAATGCATTCTAAATATTTAATCTTTTGGCCCTGTTTTTGAATTAAATCTAATTAACAATAATTAGTTCAGCGTTACATTCCGCATTAAAGGTAATAAATACTTTGTATGGTATGATGTAAGAAATAAATATGAGAAATTGATGCAAAGTCGTTTGGCATCTATTTATAGGAATATAAATAGTTTAAACCGGAAACAATATCTTAGGAAAAATTTCCTGTTCATAGTACATATGACGTTGCATTGCGACGGACGGGCAGGTGGAGTTGAGCCGGCGGTGGACGAGGCACAGGCAGCCTGTTGAGCCTGGTGCCTGGGAGTCGTCGAGGTTTTCGAACCCGGCGCAAATAAAACACAACGTTTCAATATAAATTATTAGCATGACTCCGCGTTTAACAAACATCTAATTAATATGTTGCGTGAAGGCGAGTACGGCCGCAATGGCTATACGTACGGCTTATTCGTCGAGGGAGTAAAAAAGAGTCCTGATTGATGGGGACGTCTCCTTCGAGCAAAGTCCCTTCGTTTCTTCGTCATCGTTGTGGTCGTATCAGGTACAGTTACGCGTATGTACCTACCATGTCCTCTTACAGTACAACTTCTTCGTATGTATTCTTCGCTGTGGTCTTTTAATCGTCTCGACGGTCTCTCGCTCGCCTATCTTCCTTGTTTGTTTGTTGTTATTTGATAGATAGTGCGGACGTGGACATTTTTATTTTCTCGAAACAGACGTCCACATGAATGGTAAAAATTGTGTGAAGGATTGTTCAAGAAATACACCTTTACATATAACCACTGATAGATAACAGACAAGGTGATAAATAATAAAGAGGAAAACACAACAACCTCACGAGCTAATAACTCAAAGAAAAAATAACCAAGTATATAGAGAAAAAATAGATCGAAAGAGAGCGTAACATAGAAGGACAAATATTTAAGTAATGAGATCAGACAATTGAGCAAATGAATAGATTTAATTGTCTATTTTTTTAAATAGAACAAGCCACGAGCCTTTTAGGTATTAAAGTTTAAAATAAGCCTAGTCACCGTTCTTCCATTAACACTGTTTGGGAAGCGGGGAAGCTTGATTTCGAAGTCTTCTTCTGAGCAACTGTTTTAGTTTGCTCAGAGTGTCAGAAATTGTGTCTTATCAAGACAAATTCAGGAATTGTAGATGTGATGCTAAAAATGTCAATCAAGTGCTTTGCTCAAAGAATTTATAATTACTAATTTTCAAATTATACACCCCCATTTAAACCACAGTGAGAAGCCACAGTTTACTTCTAACAACCAAAGTGAAGGTGCAAGTTTTATGCAAGTCTCCTAAACAAATAAACACTAACTTACATCGCAGTTCTGCTGCATTAGCAACTTGATTAAAAAAAAAAAAAAAATGAAGTAGCATTTCAAACGGTACATTAGTGTGATAAATTGATGAATGATAAGTTCGGTTCGAGAACCTGCTTTCACCTTTATTAAGACGTCTTTGGAACATAAAGAGACGGTATCACGTGACTCATCATTTCTCTGTATCGTATTAATCAATCCACTCATTCCGATGATCAAATTGATTAATGCACTTTGCCCCCTGCTTACACGCTGTCCATCAACGGGGCAATTTCAATTTAACAAGTCAATTATATTTTCAATCAGTCCATTCTTCGTTAGCTCGATGTAAACAATCGCAGCGCAGCACACAGAATATGTTTCTGTATCAACGGGAAAACAGTGGACTCTAGGGATTTTAGGGACACGGCCTTTCTTTTTATTCCCGTCCAGAAATAATTACCGTAATTGAATATTTTGTATTTTACACCACAAAGCATTACAATTTGAAAAATTTTCTGATTGTTTTAGTTTGAAATAGAAAATCGTAACAATTTTTTTTTTCGTGTACGACAACGTTGGGTAAAGCGGGTTGAGATGGTTGGAAAAAACCGCTAAGTGCTTTGTATGGAAAACGATCAGATAAAGATTAGAGACCCAATCAAAATATTTCGGCTTAGCACATAAGGGCCCTTTTTAAACCGCGGCTGTCTCATTATAAAATCAAAACCATTGTATCAGACTGAGCAAAGAGAAGAAGAATAGAAAACCGGGAGCAGTAAATGGTTGTCGATGTCTGACATAATCAGAAGCGGATCGGATACATTGTTAGAGCTCCGTTCAAGAATGACTAACTATAGTCTTTCGTCCGACAGTTTTGCTTTTTTACTAGGAGTAAAAAAACTACGTAAAAAGAAGTACTATCTATCAGACAAATACTACAGTGAGACGTATAAGGAGAGATATCGTGGCTTCTAAATGCGGTTTTACTTTTCATCAAGATAGTACCTACAAACGGCTAAACTAACTGTAATAAGACGACAAGAAGAACTTATTTTTACAATCCGGATGAACTGTCGTGTACAGATTTATTTAAACTACAATTTAACCTCAGGTTTGTACAAATCTACTTATACACGCAGTAGAAAATATCGAAACTAAACGATGAAGTGCCATAGCAGATAAAATTAATACTACAAAAGTTATTTGATGACTTTTTTTTTATTTATGCCAATCATTTGGTACTTTGGAAAGTTTTACAGGCTGAATAGGGAATTTTAAAGGAATTTTATTAAAAATGCGCATACACTTACTTCTTCGATCTTCCCATGTGCGCCCTAGTTTATTTTAGTAAGTAAGTGAACCCAAACTGGATTTTGAGAGGTTCAGCAAAATCTCATTAGATATCATTTCAAGGGAAGAGTCATGTCAACTTTTTTTATTTCAAAGAATTTTTATAATATCCATTCATCTTTAATTCAATCTCATCATAGGATAAAACTAAAATGAAGCAAGTGAAAAAGGGTCTCATCTCATCTTGCCAAATCTCACTTAGATAAAAAGGGGAGTCAAATACAAAGAAAAACAGTAACAAGAGAAATCGTTTTAAGTTGCAAAAGTAGAAAAGAGATGATTTGCTATATATAATCTAATTTTACAGTCGTTTTGCCCCTGGACAAGAAAAGGCGCCGTGTATGTAGCTAAGTCTATTTTCAAGTAGTTTAGCATTTTTCGGTGATTAAAATTATCTCATCAGCAGATCAGCAGGTGAGCTTGGTTTTGAAGTGGTCCTCGCGTGTCCTAAGCCATTAACTTCAGTGCTAATACAGAAAAATTAAGAAAAAGGAGTAACTTGCCGGTGTACCCCTTTAGCATTTTGAACAACAGCGGAAAAAATAAAACATTACACAGTTGATGATAAACGTTTTACTTAGACTACTTATGGACATAAGAAACAGGTGTAATTGCCTAATAGGGTTTATTTTTAATACATGGTATTTCGTCGCAGTTGAATAGCAAAAATAACACAACTGAACACGAACATTTAACTTTCTTTGAATTACATTTTAAATTTTAAAACTTCTCTAAGCTTATAAAAACGAACTTGTTTACTGTTTGAAAAGAATTAACACATGGAAACAGAAAATGCCAGTTAAGCTCAAACTTAAACTCCGTTAAAGTTCCTCAATGTATTCAGGACTTCTAACAAAATTATAGTATTTAAAAATCTCCATATTCATATTAACCCAACTAAATACCAAATTTCTATTTTCAAAACCAATTAAACTTAACGAAATAGGATTATCTGATAAATCTATGAAAGAAAAATGGCTTCAATTTTGATTTATTTAGGCACACAATTTCTTGCAAAAACTAAAAATTATTTATAATAAGTTTTTTGATATCAATCTTGAAATTACCAGGATCGCGATTTTAACTTATCAATTCTTGTCAGCACCCTACAGAGGCTGATAAACCAAACCGATATTGCTCTACAAAGACAGGTTAACTAATATCAAGCTATACGTAGTGTATCGCCATCTATTAAATAATCACACCTGTTATTGGGGCAATATCCTGCTTACTAATTATTATCAGGACAGGGTAAAGCAGTGCATTTAAAATTAATTGGTTGCACTATTCGTTGAAAAATACGCCTAGACATTTATTATGGTTTTTATTAAATAAATTTAATAAAAAGACTTAACAATAAACTTAAAATATTTAAATGTATAATAAAATTTAATTGTTAGCAACGTCTTGTTTGTTCGCTAGCTAAAATCGAACTCTCTGCCAAAATTAAGACGACCCTTTTTGTAGGTAAGCGGGACAGGGGGGCGAGTCCCTTTCTAAACCTTATGGATGACAAGTGCGTTTACTTGTGCAATTGGATACCTACGCTTTCACAATTGGGATGCAAGCAATAAGAATAAATTTATATTGTATTGTTTTGACCAATTCCTCATATTGACTTGACAAATTTATCACCGTGTCATCCATAAGTGTAATTTTAACATTTGGGCACAAAGAGACCCTTTTCGAAAAACAAAACAATGAATTTGGTAGTGTACCAAAAATATTAGTTATAGTTGACATTTGAAGAAACTAAATTTTATGTGACGAATTGGTGAAAGAGACTCGAACAAAACACCAAAAAATTATTTATATACACATTTATATTTCATCTACTTATTTGTATTGTTTTTCTTCGTTTCAGGTGGTAATACCAGTTCTATGATATGAATTAACGATTTGATATGAAACATTTTGGTAAGTGTAAAATATATTTATTTTATTAGGTTTGATATACTGCGCCAGCGGAGGCTTATGAAAGCTCCTTCCTTTATTTATAGAAGCCTGCACTAAATGTAACTATTAAAATTCAAATATGTTGAAGTGAAATACAATCAAAATGTTTCCACCATAGCACGTTATTTCCAAATCATAAAAGCGGTCTGTTCAATAAACAAAAAATCGTTTTTTTAAATAGTTTGCCCAAAGATGTACTACACTTTGGCCTTATTTGCGGTTGCTGATCTGCCCTTCCCAAAGAATTTTAGAATCTCAAGGGCCTTAATATTCTGGTATGCAGAAACACATCTCCACCTGTTGTTAACTAAATGCCTGGACCTTTGGTTGCTCTCGCACATTTTACAACTCGTGTGTATAGATTTTGAAATCCCTAATACCTCTACCATTTTACTTCAGAGTAGGTATATATATTAGTTCACCAGTATCAGCATTAGCAACAGCATCCCCTATTTAGGAGAAAGCAACTTTTTTATTTGGAATATGCTAATTAGTTACTCGAGATATTATTATTGATCGCCCTGTACTTACATAGATATGTGTACCCGATTTTCTTTCCTACCTGAGAACACGTCCTAGAAAGCTTGATAAGGACATTGTTGACACTTTCACAATGCATGGTCTACTTAATAAAGGGCCCAATTAGCACAATAAAAATCATGAAGATATTTGCCCATTGACTTTTTATACTAAATAAAATAGTTCCAATAGTTCCGGTGAAGTTTTATAATAGAAACCGGAAAATGAAAAACTTAGTTTTCCTTATATGTGGCGTAGTTTGTTAATAATAATTACGCATTTACTCTCTTTATCCGCATCAATGTAGCTCCGTCGCTTATCCTGTCTACGTCCTGCGTCCCTACTTTTACATCCGGTGCAAAGTCTCGACACTAATAAACAAAAAGCATACCTATACTAACTCTCGCAAAGAGAAACCGCAAACCGCTTGTTATTATATTTTATCTCTAATTAAAGCATTTCTACTGTTTTGTGAACTTTTTTGCACATGGCATGATACGAGTAACAATTATCTATTTATAGGAATTAATGTTTAGTTCATCACAAGTATGATAATTTGATAATAGTCCTTATTTTCAGACTCACATTTAAAAATTGTGATGTAGTATTTATGTTTTTTCAAACCTATTTTACTTTTGATGTCGGCGTAGATAATTTGTCTCCTTTCATTTATGATACGGTCAAAAACAGTACAGTTGATAAAAAAGCAGGACCCGAAACTAATATAGGAAACTTCTTCTAAAATATAATATTAATAATTTTTGGGCGATAAAAATTTTAGCTGTCTTAGAACAGAACTTAAGTAAACTAAAGTTAATGAACTCCTAATGACCACATGTCGTTTCAATGACATGATTCTTTTGATACCCATCTTCATCCATTCCTGTCACCAGACAATCTTCGCATTCCCAAAAACAGAAACATCCCTTATTCATGACTATTTGTGAGAAGCATGTAAACTAATCAACACTTCTTCTGCTCCTTTACACTCCTGTTTCTTCTTCTAATGAATTTCTTATTAGGTTGTTATAGATTTCAAAAAAGTCCTACCATCCTAGTTTCTATTTCCTGTCATTTGCAGGATCTGCTTTAACTTTTTTGATAGGCATCTCCATTAATTCCTAGCATGAATTAATCTTTGCATTCTTGAAAACAGGGACACTTCCTATATTTCCAAGTTTTTTAGAAGAATAGATAATCTAATGTAGATCTTCCTCCCTCTTTCCTTATACATACTTCTATTTTTTTATAATACTTTCGGCCTTTCATCTCATAGATCTCAGAAGAAGTCCCACCATCTTATTTATTCAATATTTTCTCATATTTCCTCAGTTGTAATCAATGTTAAAAGGATACCAATCACTTGCAAATCTGATATTTAATTCTCTTGCCATGAATCTTCATTCATTCCTATTCCTAAGTAATCTTCCGCTTTCTTGAAAGCTTAAAGAAAAGCCAATTTAATGTAGGTTTTTATCTGTTCCATTATATTCCCGTTTTTTCTTTTAATATTCCACCTCTTATATTTCAAATGAAGTCCCATCAGATGTGAAAAAGTTGAAATTATTCTAATGCACCCTATGGCTTCCAATTTTTTCCAATATTTTTCCGTTTGTTACCTTCTTTCTACGATTTTTTTAATCATCTATTCTGCATCCCAAATGCTTCTAGCTATTTCCTTTCTGTCGCACTCACCATTTTTGAATCCTTACAGAGTGATGCTTCAAGCTTCAATATTTCACTGTGAGATTTTATTTTAATGCTTGATTTTTGAAAATTTATACCTCTTTTTTTGTTGGAAACAATGTACATCAATAAGTAACCTTTGTATGTGAAATGATTCTAGGTTTTGGTAGTCTGTCGTATTTAGTGTGGGTTCGATCATCAATCCTATTCGCGTCCATCGCAACTTTTGCAAACACACCATTGAAATTTCGTTATCGTGACACGATGACATGGCAAACAATTTTTGGTATTTACAAAACGATGTGTATTCAATGCACACACAAAAACGATCTAATTTAGAATTCAGCACTTCAGGGTTACGCCGCGTTACGCCGCTTGTATTTCCACGCACGTACGTAACAAAAAGCCTTGCAATTTGATTGGTCTGCTTGGACGTTGCTGATCGCTGTTTAACTGTCCCATTCACATAGTTAGTGGACATTTTATACATTTTGTGTCTGACCACCGCAGCATGGATAAGAGATGCTACCTACATACCAAAATGTATTGTTTTATTGCGGTTCTTTCCTACGCCTTACTTTCCACACTATTCCGTTTATTCGCAAGGAATTGACGTGAGTCCTAATGATCCCCACTCAATCTTCTTCATCAGCTTGCAATCTCTCATTCAATCTTTATGGTGATATATCCCAAATAAACACCATTAATATTGTTATTAATAATCATTCAAGGTGCTCCAGAAAATATTAACCAGATAGAGCAGAAGGTTAAAGGAGCTTTTTAGGAATTATTCATGTTTGATAGCACTATTTGTGTGTATATGTCGCAGAGAAATGATGAAAAATTGGTATTTGTTCAAATCCCTAAGGTATATGATCAATGCATGCGTAATTTCCCTAAAGAAAGTAAGTGATTTGATCAAATCCCCTAACAGTTTTAGTGAAAATATGATATTAAAACATTGTTTAGATATTGAAACTATTTCTTTTTGCTTTTAAATGTTATGCATCTACGGTAGGTAAAAAGTTAGGTTATGGGGAGTTTATGTTGCAATGATTTAAAATTAATATTTACCTAATAATTAATAATCATATTATGTCTACTTCAGCCACAGAGTTGTTATTTTAACATCTTCATAAAATCTCCTTTTTCGTTTTCAAGAATCGAGTCTTTAGGTAATAAATTTTCTTTCAGTATAACTGAAAAATTTACACAAAAATTTTAGTGACATTCGTTTTCTGATTCTTCTGCCATTCTCATCACTATTTTGCCGAAATAAGAAAAAGAAATTCCTAAGTTATTAATTTTTATGAATTGTCAAGACGAAGAGTCATATAATTTTTGATAATCGTGTTAGTCTGGCAATAATAAATACTGAATAAACAGGAAGATAATGGGTGGGAGCGATTTAATTTTGCAATTTGAGTACACCAAACTTGCGTTTTCGCTTGGTAGGCAAATAAAAGGTTAATTTTCGAGCCCTCTCGCGAATCCTTTAACGCGATAACCACGCGAATGGCATTTCTGATTGTGAGAAAATACGACTGTTTCACTTGGATTAATTTAAGTCATAGTCAGTGGCGTAATGCAAATGAGGCGGTCTCTTAGCAAGAGACAAATCGTCAATTAATTAAGAAACACCGCGTCTCAAACTACTTACACTTCCAGATAAACGACGTCGGGCAAAGAGAGGAAAACCATGAATGAAACTGCTGCGCGAGCATTAAAATTTCAAATCTTGACAACATGAATATTAACGTGCTATGTGTATGTATGTGTGTGTAAAGAAGAACGAACGTAGACAACAACCATCGGCCGAGCGCGAAATAACTCGGCCGTAACGTTTTGCAAATCTAATACCAGTGGCGTAACACATATTTTACTTTGAATGACGGGCTGGTGTAGGAAAACAATTATGACTAAAAGCCGATAAAATATCTACTGCCAATATCAAAGAATTGTAAATTATTTTTTTCTAGTTTATAAGTTAATTTATATGTAGCTACTTGTGAAATAAATATAGGGTTGACACTATTAAAGATGAGAAAAATTGCTTCTCTTTTTCAATTTCATCATTATCGTGTCGTAGTCTTAAGGGCTGTTCATAAAATACGTTCGCATACAAGAGGGGGAGGGGTCTTGCTGAGTGTGACAAGATGCGACAAGGAGGGAGGGGGGTCTACGACAACGTGACGTTCGCCGTTCATCAAAAAATTTTACCGAATTTTTTCAGAATCCTTGGACTTCTGATAAATAGAAATATTATTTATTTGTTGGTTACAAAAGATGTTATTTAATTTATTTAAATTTTATTATGATTTTATGAATATTTTAGATTTAAAAAATTTGTGTATTATTAATCAAAATTTATCATGTTCAGGGGAGGGGGTGTTTAGTTTTTGTGACGTAATATTTACAGGGTGGTCACAGAAAGTTTGACACAGTGTGACAACCAGGGGGGAAAGGGGGAAAGGTAAAGCAAAAAAAGCTAATTTTAGTGTGACGTATTTTATGATCAGACCCTTACACATTTAGCAAGACGACAACCATGAGCAAGACATGGTTATGCTCGTAAGACCAAGACCCCACACTGAAAGAACAAGACCAAGACCAATATCAGAAGCTAGACTAATTAACAAGATACTTGAAAATTTGAAGACTAACATATTGTCACGTAATTTATGTATATCACGTTTTTTTCTCAACACTTTTTATTTAATCAATTCGAACACAACAACAATTCAAAAACTATTTCGCTTTTTAATCACTTTTTCTCCTCTTATCACTTATATCTGTCACTCTTCTGTCTAGAACTGTCCAACGCTGTTCCTTATATAGTGCTGTGGACGTTTCTAGATGATTCTCGAATCTTCCAGCAACTTTTTCTCGAACCTTCTGGAACGCGTCATAGGTAACTTTCACTCAACTTTCGCAGTCGGCGCGTGTCAACTTCATTCAAAACGCCACGTCCGTCACAATATGTTAGTCTTGTTTTGGTCTTCCCCTTACTCATTCAGGGTACATATTTATATGTAACATGAATTTACATTGTGCGTGTATTTGTGATAGGTACAGATCACTGTAAATTATTCATTATTATATATGTTAAAAACGGATCTTTTTAAATCGTTTCTTGACTCAACAAGATCCTTTTTTGTGAAATTCATTAAATCCACTTGTAAATTCCCTTTTGCAACTCATTTCATTATGTCTTCAATTTTTTAAAATTAATTGTAAGTAACCCAATGGAAACAGGTTTTAGTAATTTAAACCCCCTTAGCGACAGCAAATTTTTAATATTATTTAAATTTTAAATTCTTCATCTTTAAGAAACTAATGATGAAGACTTAACAAAATAATATTTAGCGCTACTTCTGTTTTTCAAGCCACATGATTGAGATTGAGGTATGAGGTAATAGTGGTTAGTATAACACTTACATATGTACATCTTTTTTAGCAGTCGATTTTACAGCAGTTTACCTTTTACTTGAAATTAAATAATTTCAGGCTTTAAATTAGTACTTAGCCACGTTAAAATAATTGTAGTCATCTGAAAGTAATGATTAACAATTTAATAGCAATTGGTAGATACTAAAGCCATTACCTTTCTCTTGAATATTATTTACCGCCAGTAGTTTTACTTCTTAAAATTCTATAAGGTTGTTATTACGAAATATACAGAGAAATAATTTGTTGATGTATCGGATAGCTTTTTTGTGACAACAGAAAACCTTACAGTTTACTTTAAATGAACTGCATTTCTTGTAAATAGAAATTACAAAAAATATCATGAATAAAACTAAATAATGTAGAATTACATGCAAGTTTTGAACTGGTTAGGTTAGGTGGAATAGGGGCTACCTAATTTTTGAGTGTGATGTGCTATTTATCAAAGATTAAGTGCTATGCAAAAACGATTAAGTTGTTAGGTTATAGTGTGTTAGATTTCCTGATAGACGTATTTGAAGCACGTTGCATCAAACGTTAAAATGAATAATTCGCTTTTCTATCGAAGTTTTTTCGAAAATCAAACAGAGCCGCTGGAGTTAGTCAACATTTTTACGATCAAATTAATAGGTTTCTTTGAAACGTCTGGGTCATCGCGTTGAGGTCACTAATGATTTCTTGACAAATAAAAAGAACAACGTGTACCGTACATTATATCATTGTGACCGCGGTGTTATGTACATTTAATCGTAAGTGCATACACAGACACACATGCACATGTGTGGTTATAATGCAGCAATGGGAGAAGTGGGAGAATTATAAACCCATAAATATGAAGCAGGCTCCATCAGCTACTGTGTTGTTATTTGTGTATACTCTCTGCGCCAGGAAAATCTTATGGTGATTAATGTAAATGTATTTAACGTTATGTAGGAATGGCTGGCTCGTGGCACAGATATTATGCAGCATTTACAAATGGTCCTTATGTCTGTACATACACACTCTCATGTATATTGCAGTCTAACACACAGATGAACGAACGCGGACGGTGAGTGTTTCTTAGATCGAGCCGCTGATAGTTGTTATTACATTAACATCGTGTTTAGACCTTTTATTACCGCGTATAAATTACTCATTTAAAAACCAAATTAAAAAGCGCAGATACCTAATGAAGATGGACAGTTCGATTGATTACCGAACGATTGTTGCTCATTTTAAGTAGGTACCTACCCAACCGCGGTATTAATGCCATTTACGAATCGAGCAATAAATTGACTTTAATGATATTTCTTCAATATCCACCTCCGAATTGGCATTAAGCTATTAGACTCAAAATATAACCAATAGCACAGAAGTACACTTGAAATTTATTTGTTAATATCATATTAAATGAATTGATGTTATTTTAAGTCAGTAGATACGCAGAATTAGTATGTACAAAACTTTTCGAAGGGCTAGAATCACGTGAATGATTGTAGAAAGTAGTGGAAATTCCCACAATAATCTAAAACAATCTAGAATTTTCGATAATTTTTTTTAAATCCCGAAAATTTGAGAAGTTTCTCAATAGTTCCTTAATCTTCTGGAGAATTTATGTTTGTATTGTACAGAAGTGGTAAAAATTGTGGCAAACGGTAACTGAGGAATCAAAGTGTGTCGAGAAATATAACCAACATAGATAAATTATTATGGATAGATAGATAGGTAGGTGTAGGTATTGTATGTGTATGTAAAACCGATAAATAGGTAGGTAAGTTGTACAAACGTAAATGCCTATAGATATAGGTACATGCATAGAACGGTAGCGTTTTAAGGCCACAGGTGGATAACTGTATTTGAACATAAACAACGATTTGTGCGGCACCAATAAAGATTTTACTTGATTCAGCCACATATATGGACATTAAATGAGATTGCGGACAAGTTATTCACTATAAACTACTTAAGGCAATTTCGAATATTCACAACATGCAATTAAACGAAATTTATTGTCATTTGCAAATCTAATTATCCCTAGATAAATTTAAAACTTGAACAGATGAATAGAACATGGGATAATATAATTTACCAGCGGAACACTTAATTATATTTATGTTAAAACAGATATTGTGTATAAAATAAGAATAGCAAAATAGTTGGACACTCCTCTTTTGTCGATGATAGTTATTTTTAATTACGATGACAATTTTGAACTATAATCGAATAATTCGGGGAACTTGATGTATATAGATATACACCTAATAGTAGTAGTAGAGCTTTTTTAAAACAAAAAGTTATGTTTACATTACAAAAAAAAACATATTTTATTCTCCAGCTTACAAAAATTTACATGTTTATAAATATTGATCAATTCCCTTCCTTTTCCCTTATATTCATTTTTTCTTTGCTGTCTCTCCCCCCTTTCCACACCTCTTCTTTTTAAAATTCGTTCTAATAGGGCCAGACCACTACCATCCGCATTTATTATCCTTCCAAGTTCTTCTCTCTCATTCTTCTCCATTACTTCTTCTAATACATGCTCCACTGATTTACTCTTTTGTCCACATACTCTACACAATCTCTTACCTTCTTCCATCCAAAAGTTATTCTCATTACAGTCATTCCCCATTCTGAATGGAGCTATTATCTCTATACTTTTGCCTTCTCTTAGATATCCTGGCACCTCATCCCCTTGCCATTCTACCCTTATAAACTCCCTCATACCTTTCGCGTATCTGGATTCCCAAATTTTTCTCAAATCCTCGCCTCTTACTATTTCATTACATCTTTTCCCCATCATCCTACTAACATTCAATCCTTTTTCTCTCCACTCTTCCATTTGTTCTTTACTTATTGCCATTCCTGTTAAAGCTTTATCCCTTTCCTCATCATATTTATTTTTGTCCCGATCCCCAATATCTTCTTCCTCCATATCTCTTTTCCCCCTTCCGGTAATTCTCCCAATTTTTCTTCATATTTTATAACCCTTCGTCTTGAATCCTCCACAATTTTCCCACATTTTGTTTCCCTTCTTAAAATGTAGACTGGGATACTTCTGTCTAAGCGCAACACCCGTTTTATATACCTTTTATATATATTTTCTACTATTCTATACTCTTTCTCTCCCCATATCTCGACTTCATAAAAGACAATACTTTTTACTAACGTTTTAAAAAGTACTACCCTTTTTCCCCAGTTATTTCTGCACAATTTTTATCTTATTCCCCATATTCTCCCCAGCAGTGCATTTGCTTTAGGTATTTGGTTACTTATGTGCACATCGTCTTTGTTGTTTTCTGTCAGCATGTGCCTCATGTAGTTGCATTTTTTAGCTCTTTCTATCTCCTTTCCCTTCCATCTCAGTTCCTCTTTCTCTTTTTTTTTCCTGTCCCTTACTTCACCGAAAACTATTATTTTGGTTTTTTTACCATTCAACTGCAAGCATTTTTCCAATTTTTTTTTCATTTCCCTCATTGCACCCCAATTTATCGCTATTATACCTAATAAATCCACCCATTTTTATTGCAATTTATTGTTTGGTTCCGACTCGGAAAACGTCAAGTTTGTCGTGTTAATATAAAATGATAACCAATTAATAACAATCTGGTCATTGACTGTAGACCTACTGAATTCCTCAATGATCCAATCTTTTAGTTTGAGCCATCAACAAATTCCCAAATATCCCCCTAACGTAGTACCTACATATCTTATTTACACCAGAAAATATTAAATCGAGAAAATGTATCCTTTTTTAAAAATAATTAAAGAAAAGTGTGACTAGACATTCAAACCTACAAACCTCTATACACAAGAACTTATTTAGTCTCATCAGCACGCCATTGGCAGTTTTATTAAACTAACGTTCATAACAGTTCATTAAGATTTATAAATTAAAATAAAAAATATGTTTAATACTATGAAGGGTCTGTGACGTTTACGATTTTTGAACTTTATTTATTATCTAATCAAATTAATTTTTGTCGTACCCGTACGTCAAAGCTGAAGGCTAAACCGATAAAATGTTTGCAAAATGTTGTGTCCCCGTTTCCTTAATTCCTGATGATGGTGCAGCAGGTAAATTTCCGTCGTTTTCTGTACGTATCCGAAAATGGAACGGCCTAACGAATCGCTTGACCTGTGCGAAGCTGGCTGTCTGTGACTTTGGTCGGTTATCTCCGAACATTTTTGTAGTCATTAAATTTATCTGCAGCTGACACGTTCGTGTAGTCATTAGTTTATCTAATGATTGCGCCTCCTATCGTATCGTATTAAAAGTCAATGGCGATCTTTTACCTTAACGGCTTTAAATGTACGACAAGACAACACAACGTGCATGGGCGAACCTTTTCCGTTAATGTTTACTCAAATTACGGGTAGTCAAATTAAAAAATATCGATTCTGTTACATTCAGTAACAAATCAAAATAAATAGATGTAGGTACTCCTCTACCCACGGTGAATTGGTTTGGAACCAGAATAAGAACTCGATTTTATTATACACTATATTGACACGTAAATTAATTAGATACTTATATGGTTATAAAAGCTCGGCCAAGTGCACCGAGAGTTCCGGTCCAATAAAAAACTATTGACATTTATAAATACCTATAGGAAATTGTGTATGCTATAGTTACAATGCGAACAATTTGCAAATTCGAGTAGTCAATACTCACTCGCCGGTCGCCACAGCTCTAATGAGCAAAAAAAGATCACTCATCCGGTCAACTATTAACAATGTATTGGAGGTGGGAAGAGCGCTAATACTTTGAGAGTTTTCAGTGCCAAATAATACCAAACAACTGAGCAACTGTTTTAATTTGCTCAGTTGTTGACCTGCTAGTTTGAAAACGTATATTTATTAATTTTGAAATTTTATACACCCCATATGCAACTTCTCTGAGTCTTTTTCACTGGTACAATTCATCATAAAATATTCAGAAACATTTTTAATAGATAAATACTTAAATACACTAGGTAACGTTAAATAACGTACGCTATATTTATCGTAAATGCTGTATATGAAGCAGGTGCAGCTGCTCGAAAAGTTTCTTATGGCATAATTGCTTACGTGCCATCTTGTTTTTATTCCCTGCGTACAAAAAATTAATTTAATGAAAACAGTCCGAAACGTTTAGTTGCCTCTGGACTTAACCGTGGGCGTAACAATTAGTCTTGACCCTCCCACCAATTTTCTGACCAGTTTTAAATTCGTTATCCATTTTCGACTCCGAAAGAGATAAATCAATGTCCTGGGTGCATCGTTGGACAACTATATTAAACTTTCGTTAATTGCCTTTTCGAAATGAAAGCTACGTTTAAAAAGCGTGACAAATCTTTGTATATATGTAGAATTATAGTGTTCGAGACAGGTGTCTTATAGTAAAAAGTAGGTCTTGTGATATTAACAGGTAGGAATTGTGTACCTCAAAACTGAAGGAGATTTCTTTTTTGTAAAAAATTTTGGTGAATTAGTAACTAAAACTATAATTATTTATTCGCCTCAGATTTCTTTTATTAGGAAGTTAAAGGAACATGAATGATCTTGAACGTTTTCGTTTTTTTCTTTTAATTACATTTGGTCTTTTTGGTTGTGTTCTGCTGATGGAGGTGCGAAGAAATAAAAAGAAAGTATAACGGTAAACTAAATATTTAATTAACAAAACTGAACTGAACTAGAAATTGATGATGGAATGAATGTAGAATTGAACTTGCAGAAAGAAATACTTGGTAAGGACTTACCATAGTTTGCAAATTAGAAAATCAGGAAGATAGATAAGAAGTTTAAAATATAAAATGTGGAAATGGCAATAGTAAGAAATATGGTAATAGAGGTTGAACCCAATGCACCGAAGAAATCCACCATAAAATAGCAATTAGACAAAAGAAAGTATTGTAGGTATTATGCTGTTAGTACATGGATCTGAACTGTTAAAGGAATTATGGGTAATTAAGAGGCAGTACAGAAACAGTATTATAAGATAAGAATATTTACAGGTTTATACAATACAAATAACTTAAAATTCTAATAGATTAATATTTGGATAGAAATTTCATGCTTAAAAAAATGATATATAAATGCACCAAAATCGCTATATACATTTAATATTATTATTATTATTTAATATTATCAATGAAAAGACCCAAAAATATTTACTCTAAATTTTGAATGAGTTCTTCTATAACACAATAAACAATTGAAAAATTAAATATAAAGGAACTAATACAAACCCCCTTAAGCGTTTTTTCTTATTGACTTTTCAAATAAAATCAAAATACATAATTAGTAACATTTTCCACAATTACCATTTATTTAAATATTATCTATTATTTAATTCATTAGATATTTTTCTTTAGTGATGTGTTCGATACCTAAATTTCTTTATTCATGTTCCTTTACGCGAGTGGTTATGTATATACGTATTTGTGGTAATTTATTATCAATTAGAAAATAATATTTTGGTCGAGGAGCAATTAATGTCGCTTGAAATAGTTCTGCATGGATATTAATGTTAGTACAACGTTACCGTTTAGATAAAATTCGGCGATGAACGTTTTTTTTTTTCGATCGTTTCTGATAAATAATCCTCTTGGTAAGCCATCGCATGGTATCTTGTCGCGTAGAATTTATTAGCAGCTGTACATGTTCACACATTAGCTATATCGTGGTCGTACGTTGACCTATCATCGTGCTATAAGGTGGATGTGGATAGGAATGAACATCACAGTGTTGAAAAACCACGATCATATAAGACGAATTGACGAACTTACCCAAAAGAACTGTATTTGTTTTAAAATATTTTTCTGCAATATTTTATTCCTTATACTAAGTGACACCAATAATAAGAGTTTATTCTGGTCTTTGTGATTTGCATTATATTCAGAAAATCATGGGTTTTTGGGGGTGTTCGCGTAGGTAAAGCAAATAGTATTGAAAAAATTTCTGGGATTTTTACAAATTGTTTTTAAAATTTTTTTGTTTAAAGGGGGAGGTCAGCAAAATATGCAAAAATTAAAATGGTACAAAAACAGGAGATAGCTTGAAATTCTTCTTTTGGAATATTGAAGCCAATCTTAATATAATAAAGGTGTTGTTCAATTCTTACTACAAATGTTACAAATCTTTTATAACTTTTTTACAACTTTCGAAGGTCTGCCTGTGATATTTAACCATCTGCAATAGATTAATAATTTCAAACAAGTCCATATACTTAATACATATTATACAGGGTTTTTCAAGTTGAGGGGCTATTAGAAGTATTTGAATTTGTAGAAGGAATTCAATTCTGAAACTTGGGCTCATTTGGTCATAGTTTATGCCGCTTCTTTTAAAAATATTTTCAAGTTCGATTTACATCCGGTTATACCGGAAGTCGACACCAACTTTGTTATTTTAAATGGAATGGTATATTTTTTACGCTAAATTCGAATAAAACGTGTAATTCTAAGGTAAGTTTGATAACCAACTTGTACACCTATGACGGTCGGTTTCTTAGTTAGTTTAATTTATAGAAAAAAAAATCGCTACCGCAACCCAAACTATAAAAAATCATAACTTCCACAAAATACCACTCAGAGTGTTGAAATTTTTACTAGTAATAGCTGAATATTATTGCTAACAACTTTACAAAATTGAACTAAATAATTTATACAGGGCGTTCAAAATAAAATTCTAAAATTTGAAAACTAAACACGAATAACTTCGTTTTTTCAAATGGCACCTACCATTTTTTATTTTTTCAACCTATTCCTTCTTTTATCATCTTTCGATTCATATAGATACTCCCTACTGTATTATTTGAAAGATTTTGGGTAATTTAAAATTTCTAAAATATAGATAATTTCATTTATTTTGGCGTAATTAGAGTGTGCTTTGGACAATTAACAACTAACGAAAATCAAACCAAAATCACAGTGAAACCTTTTTTATCGCTTAATTTTTGTTGGGGAGATGTTCGAGACAAAATGTTTATAATAAATACTGCAGTTGAAGTTTTCGTTTTTGATAATTTTTGTAAAAGATATTAATGGAAAATTTTTGGCTTCATTTTGCATTGATTGCCGTTTGTTGTCATTTTTCCAAGGCACACCTTTTTATGCAAACAATATATTGCAATTGGCTATTTTAAGTAATAATTCAAAATTACTCGAAAATTTTCAAATAAAACAATAGGATGTTTCCATGTAGATCGAAAGAGGATTAAAAAAAGGAATCGATTTAAAAAATAAAAAATGGTAGGTGCCATTTGAAAAAACGAAGTTATTCGTGTTTGAAGTTTTTAATTTTTACAATTTTATTTTGAACGCCCTGTATAAATTAGTTAGTTCAATTTTATAAAGGTGTTAGTAATAATATTCAGCTTTTACTGGTAAAAATTTCAATACTCTGAGTCGTATTTTGTGGAAGTTATGATTTTTTATAGTTTGGGTTGCGATAGCGATTTTTTTTTTAAAAATCAAATTAACCCAAAAACCGATCGTCATAGGTGTACAAGTTGGTTATCAAACTTACCTTAGAATTACACGTTTTATTCGAATTCAGCGTAAAAAATATACCATTCCATTTAGGTAAAATAACAAAGTTGGTGTCCACTTCCGGTATAACCGGATGTAAATCGAACTTGAAAATATTTTTAAAAGAAGCGGCATAAACAATAACCAAATGAGCCCAAGTTTCAGGATTCAATTCCTTCTAATAATTCATATACTTCTAATAGCCCATCAACTTGAAAACCCTGTATATCCTTTTCTCTTTGAGCTTATCGAATCCTGACCGAGGTTCTCATGGTACGAATTCAAAAGTGACAACAAAAGTTGATGTTTAGAATGAAACTGTTGCCTTTTGGTACAATTTTGGTTTATTAACTAACTGATAAGTACCAGGTGGCCTTAGAAAAAGCCGCGTAAGCGTGAATGCGAGCATGCACTCCCTGGAAACTTGAGCCATTTGAGGTCCGATTTACCGTTTCTTGGGCCGGCTCGTACGATAACATCGCGAGACCTGTATTTGTCGTTTGGGCGGTCGACTCTTGCCAGCAAAAAGTATTAACCCAACTCAACTCTATACACATACACACACGCTAACACACATATATATATATATATATATATATATATATATATATACAAATGCGTACTGTTTTGAATGAATGTAGTAGAAAATACGAGGAAGTACCAAAAAATACCTGGATAACCACCAAGTATCTTTCGGAAAACCAAAAATCACAAGTTGATTCAAGTGTTGTTTGCTTTTGGACTTTTGTGGTCATCATTTAATATGGCTTTTAATTCTAGACGTTTCAAGGAAGGACTTACGTGGATGGCATCTTCAGGAGCTCTCCCCCCTGAAGTGAATAATCAATTTAATAAAATTTGCTACTGCTTCAAATAATACCTATATTTTGACAATGGTTGAATGCTTAGTATAGTTACTTATTGAAAGTAGTTACTTTATTTTAAATTTATAAAAACTGTGGGTGAAACCTCATCAGATATGTAAGTGTCGACTTACCCTCTTTTATTAAAGTCTTTTCAGTAGCGGATTAACTTCACAGACCGAGCGGCATGGTCTAGTGGTCTAGATCATTGCTTAGCATTCGGGAGGTCACCGGTTCGATTCCGGGGCCGGCTACTCTGGTCCAAGTTTTTCTGTGGTTTCCTTGGATCATTTAGGCAAATGCTGGGGTAGTAATATTCCACAGATAGTCTTTCACTTCTCTTCTGTCTTTATTTCGTCCGTCTCATCTTTCTTCCCCCACACCACCACCCACCCATTCCCACGATTCCTGAAGGAGGCTGAAGAGGGCCTTCCGCCCTACCCCCCCGACTTTGCACAAGAGTGTAGGCCGGGGGGGACAGCCCGCCCACCAATATTGGTGGGAATGAAACACCCAAGTTTCTTCTTCTTCTTAACTTCACAAAATGTTAGCAGTGGTGAGTAAATACAAGACCAATATAAGACTAATATAGTCTTAGTCTCGGTCTTACTGTATTGCTTTGTTATACTTATTGCTATTGGTTTTTCTTTCTTCAATGAGTTTTGGTCTTATTGTTAGTCTTATTTCAGACAGTACGTTTTAACATTTGTCTTCTTTTGAGATCAATTATTTTCTTTGGAATTGAGAAATTTTGACTTCTTCAATAATTCCTGAAGGCTTTTAGGATTCGCCATAAAACGTATTGAGTTCAATCTACTGGATAATGGTGAATTTCAAAATCCTTCAGGACGAATGTGGATACGGGCCGTGGAAACCTATGTTCTTTATATTTTTTGGATAATCACTATTCTCCATAGAAGCCGTTGCAAAATGCTCTTGTTCTTGGTCCTGAAGATTTTGTGTTCGTCTTCATTTTGCGAGCGTAATAATGTTTTGATTTTGATCTTGGTCCTGCTAAATGTGCAAAATACGAGACAATACAAAACTGTAAGACCAAGTCTAGATTTTCTTATCAGTAACTCAAGGACCAAGTAAATCTTGAAGAAAATAGAAAACGTATATGTTTATAAATAGAGCAAGTACCTACTTAAACAATAAATAAATTATAACCAACTGTTGATTTCCACAAGATATACTAAAAAAAATACATAATAATTGTTTTTCTTCACTTAGGCTTCATCAGAGGTACAAGTGACCTTTTTACATGTTCTTCTTAATATATTTTGTGTAAGCCAATGTTATTTACTGAACCGTGACTTTCCATCAAGTGATCCAGATACCACCTATTCTTGGCTTCCAGTGCATTACCACTACAATAATTTTAACTTTTTGCTTTTTTTATGGTCTTGTTATTTTCTGATACCTTCTCGTATGAATTATTCGTGTACGTGGGCCCGGGTCTATTGTGAACACCTGTTGACGTAGATGTTGTTCTTCTTATTCAAGCCAATAGGGAGTGTACGTATCAAAACTGACTGAGTGACTAAAACTGAGATCGGACCCGAAAATAAGTCACTGCGTACGTATATGTTAAAACTTCGTCCGGCTTTTCATCCGTCGCCGTCGGTTGGGTATCTATTGGAGATCGCAACTCGACTTTCGGTCATTCGTACCTCTTCCGTAGATCGCAAACAGGCTGGGTAAAACGAGCGAAGCTCGCGCCCACCTTGTGTCGTACCTGAATCCGAAGACGACGATTTTAACTTTAAGGATATTTATGTTAAATATCAATCACACGTGTCAACTGCCAGCAAATGTACGTTTTTTTGTTCTGGTCGTCCGTCGTATCATTCGCAAACATTTCCAAGCTTTATTACATTGTATGATGTAAATACTTTTATCTACATGTGTATAAATTCACGTGCGAATTTATGATTTTTATATATTAATTATACACATATTCTCACATGTGGTAACTTCAAACTGACACATAAGTGTAAAGGAATAACGTTTCTAGGAAATAAAATGTATCTTCTGATTATAAAAATGATATTTGTGTATATTGTGTATAAAAGCATTGTTTGTTCACAAAAATCGTTAATTTTGTAGCCTTACAGATTGGCACAACAGAATGTTTATCGATAGTAAACAATCACTTGCAACTTTTAAGAAAAGCCTTGATAAGTAGCTCTTTTTTATCTTAAAAAACCGTTACTATTTTTTATTTTCAAAATTAATCTTCATGGAAAGAATTGCATAGTAAAAATTACCTACAAATTGATTGTAGGTAGGTTGTCGAGTGACGACCTTAGACTATAGAAAAAATTACAGTAGAACCTCGATAAGATAAAGACCAAGGGAAACGTTAAATAATTTGAGTTATTGAGGTTTTTACTTACTAAGGGTTTAAGTTAAGGAGTTTTTATTGGTTTATATTTTTACTTACAGAGGTCCGTTTATGAGCGTTGTTTAGGAATAATTATAGAGATAGACCAGCTAGGTTAAACGCAAATGAAACTTCGAAATGTTATTATGTACATACGTACTTTATTTTAGGTTTAAAGGTACATTTATTCAAATTTATTTTATTCCATGTACATAAAAAATCGGTAATTTTTTTTGTTTCAAACAATTCACATTTTCTACCTAGATACATCAATTTTATTACTTACTGAGGTACGATGCCCAAATTATTCGTTTAAGTTATAGAGGGTTCGTATTTTAAGTAAAAGAGGTTTTGGACTCCGAAGGGAAGGGAACACAAAAATTTTTGAATTTATAGAGGTTTTTTACGTTGTCGAGGTTTAAGTTATCAAGGTTCTACTGTAATGGTGTTTAGAGCAATTATTACAAAAATTGAAACAAAATACACTAAATTTTATTATGCAGTTTAGTAATTTTTACCATAATTGACGATGAATTGTCACTCGACTGCCAAATGCATAGTTGTTTACCCAAAATTTGTAGATAAAAATTACTATCTAATTCTCTTCATATTTGAATAATTTAATTTTGTAGGTATACATAGCTATCCTTACTCCTGTGCTTATGTAGTACCTACCTATGGAGAGAAAAGGAGCGATCGGATAGAAAAGCAAAGAGAAAAGATAAAACGGATAATGAGTATAGTCGTGCCCAGAGGAGGGGGAAGGATGGATCATGGAAAGTTTCTAAATTTTTGGAAGGTAAAAGATAGAGGTCATTGATGTCTCCGTACTACATTTTTATTTTCTTATACTAACCCTCGTCCTCCACCGAATATTAATAATTTAAGGTACAGCCTTAATACAATTCTACGATGCCTAATACTCTTTTCTACTAATACCTATACCAAATGAAAAATAGAGTGTACCGGATATTTGTTAAGATTTATATCTGGATAGGATTATATTTTCCTAATGTATTTATAATAATCAGATAGGTACTATTTGGTATTTCCAATCCGGTGTAAATATAATCCTGATCAAGTAAATTGCATTCAGAAATGGATCAGGTTGTCAAAGCTACCATGAAACAGATTTTTTGATCAGATCTTTATCAGAAAAATAAGCACGCGGATCATTCCCACGAGCTTTTTAAGAATTTCAAACTTTTCAAAAGATCCTGATAAAAAGTGGATCTGAATATATAAGCGGATTAAGGATTGTCGATCCATACCCTGGTCAGACATTCTCATCTGTGACTACAATATACGCCGGCTAATAAAAAATAATAAACACAGCTATTATAGCAGTTTTTTTGTACGTTTAAATACGAATAAAAAGGAGAGGCCCATGTCGCACATGCTTTACATTTTATTTAGTGGCAAAGACAAAGCATTAACCTTTGGTAAGACCACGTGCAACGGACGTGTCGTCGATAGATAAGGAACGGCGCCGTAAACCAACAAACAGGCAGTCAGGCAAACCTCAAGTATGTAATGTTAGGTACCTATATTATAATACGTTATAGTATAGTATGTATGGGGACGAGTCATGCTGACAGTTCTTGGTATCTACTAAACAGAGCCGATGAACAACAGTAGCCGGGCAAGCGTTGTCGTCCGTTCGGACTTGGGACAATATTTGTGGTCTTTTGTGGTCAAACATGCCGTTCATTGCTAATGATCCAACAAAGTACAGCAGCAGTAGGTAGTAGCTTAGTCCTTGCAGTGCACAGTAGCGAATGTGAAACTCCGACGACCAAGATTATACGCGTTCGCTGAATATTTACTCTGCCGGCAAATATATGACCAGCCGGCGGTTCAAGTCGTGCTTCGACTACATACACACTGTAATATACGTGGACAAATACGTAAATACACGGTAAAAAGGTCGTAATAGTTCGTACACTTGCCATATTTACTGCCGTAATTTCCTAGCTACTGTTTTACAGAAGAATAAAAGGCAAAAAAATACGATTATTGTGAATCTCCGAGTATATTCGACTTTGACCAAAGCAATTGGGGATTTCCATATCATATCCGTATCATAATTCTCTCCAAATGAACATGTCACAATCCCTTCACGTAAAATAGCTTTTTGAAACTTAGTGAGAGAATGGTAATTTCATGACTAATGTTCTAGACGATATTAAATTGTCGCTTGGGGCTTTACACAACGACTGAGCTAAAATAGCTCTCTTTAACAGTTTGTGGTCATTTTGAGACTTAGAGGAAGAATAGAAATTCGATGACTCGTGTCCTAGATGATATAAAATTTTCTTTTTGGGCTTCTCGCTACCACTTATCCAAAACAGCCGAAACATACTAATAAAAAATAGGCGTTTTGGGCTTCTACCACGGCTAAACTAAAAAAGCTCTCCCTTTAACAGTTCATGGTCATTTTGAGATGGAGTGTAAGAGTAGAAAATTGAATATTCGTTTTCGAAATTACATAAAATTGCCCTTTTGAGTTTTTCACCATGACTGAACCGACTCTTAGCTGTCCCTTTAACAGTTGGAGGTTATTAAGAGGCTTAGTGGAAGCGTAGAAATTTAAAGACTTTATTCTAGATTACAATAATATTGGCCTAGTAGTCTTTTTATTACAGCCAAATTGAAAAACCTATTTGTTTAACAGTTTCTGGTCATTTTGAAATTCAGTGGAAGAGTAAAATTTAATTAAACTTTTGTTTTAGATAATAAAAAAGGGGTTTTTAGAATTTTTACCATATTTAAACTGATATATCTAACCTGTCTTATTAATAATTTGAAGTCACTTTGAGTCGTAGTAGAAGATTAGAAAAAAAAACTCATATAGTATCTACACGATATAAAATTGGCCTTTTTAACAGTTTGAGGTCATTTTGAGAAGATTAGAAATTTAAAGACTCATTTTTGGAATGATATACTAGTTATTTGTACTATTTGTCACGACCAAACTGTTGTAGCGGACACTTTAATAGAAAATAAGTCAAGAAATAAATACACATGGTTTGTTTCACTAATTTTCATTTTTGATTACTTTAACATATGTTTCGGCTGTTATGCCATTATCAAAGAGTTGTAGTATAACAAAATTAAAGGGATAAAAGTACTCTTTATAAATACAACGGAATACCTGAGTGTCATTGTTATTATTTTGAAAATCTACTACCTGTAACAGCTTTTAATAATGGGGAAACCCCAAAATCTATTTGGTCGTTCAATAAGGTTTTATTATTGGTACTTGCTCTTGTAATTTCTAGTGTTTCTAGTAAATCTAATCTTTTTCCTTTATTTTCTGAATGTAGTAATTTGAAATTATTAGTGTCTAATGAATGGTTGTTTTGTATGAAATGGTTTACTAAATTTGTATTTTTTGATGGTTGTATTATTGTTTTTTGATGTTCAGCTAGACGTGTTTTAATTAAACGACCCGTTTGATCTAAATATATCGAATCACAATCTTTACATTTTATTTCGTATACACCACTTTTTACAGTTTTTTCTTGTCTTTCCTTATTATTTACTAATAGAGAACCTAAATTCTTTTTATTTATTACTATTGGTCTAATATTATGTTTTTGTAATCTATTTTGAATTTTAATGCTTACTTTAGGTACATAATTATAAAACAGAATTTATTGAACGACCAATTGGATTTTGGGGTTTCCCCATTATTAAAAGCTGTTACAGGTAGTAGATTTTCAAAATAATAACAATGACACTCAAGTATTCCTTTGTATTTATAAGGAGTACTTTTGTCCCTTTAATTTAGTTATACTACAACTCTTTGATAATAGCATAACAGCCGAAACATATGTTACAGCAATCAAAAATAAAAATTAGTGAAACAAACCAAGTGTATTTATTTATTTATTTCTTGACTTATTTTCAATAATGTTTCACCAAGAGCTAAGCCAAATTACAATCAATATCACTTTAATAGAATTTGGTCTTATTGAGACTTAATGGAAGAGCAAAATTTGTAGACTGTTTTCTAGAGAACATCAAATTGACCTCTTGTTGTTGTTTTTTTTTTCTTACTACGACTTAAATTAATTAGCTATCTCTTTGACAGTATTTGGACATTTTGAAGCTTATTGAACAAGTAAAAATCTGAGGACATCTGTTCTAAAATAGACTGTTCTTGAAGTGAGCTATCGCTTTTTAAGGCTATAATTCTCATTATTCTTATATAGCATTGAGAGATTAGAGCAAACATGGAACGAAAGCTGCGCGTTCACTTTGACTGTACAAAGTAACCAACGTTTGTACGAGATTTAGGAAAGTTCTGTCGTAAACCAGAAATTGTGCTCTAAGTCTCAGCGATCGCCCCTGTTCACAGATTGGGGCAAGTTCGTACCTCAGTCAATATTGAATGCGAAAAAACCGGAGTACCTAAAACTTGTGGGTACTACCATATGCACACGACTACAGAATCGTTAACTTCTTTTCCTAAATGCGTCAAAAATTCTTATACGATAATTTTTTATAATTTTTTCTCTTTGACTGCTTGTTAAGAAAGTAGAATGTTTTATATTCTTGATATACTCCGCTATATATCCACAGTAGCATAAATGCAATCCTTTTAAAAATATTAGAAAATGCACTTTAACTTGCACTTTTACCTTTGTTGCGTAATAAGAAGATGGACACGTTCTCATAAAGGTATGTTAAGTACCTACAATATGTACGACTACATAAAAAATATATAGAAGAAACAAACGTCTACCTATATGTTGAAAAGGCGTAAAGTCAATGCAAGCATAGTTTATAACGTAATTATCGACGATTGAAGAAGAAGAGAGAAGGCGAAATGAAATGTGCAATTATCATGAGTGAATTATACGGTAAAATTTATTGCGGTAATGATTCATTCGACGAGACCTTGATACGATACAAAAGTTATTTTTGATGATGCAATCCATTAGTCCTGAGTGCATTTGTCATTAAAAAAACATAAAAAAACAAACAAACTTACAACTGACCAGGTACGTACGCAGTGCATGTCATTGCTATGACTTTTTTCAGTTTAGGTATAAACTATTCAATGAAATAACACTAAAGAGGAGGTTTGATACGTACTTATATGGATCCTACAGGGATAATATCTAATCATAAATGGAGGATAGAAGGTGGTATTTAGGTACGTGAATTATTTAATATAATGTTTCATCCTCTTATAATACGTAGTTAAGGTTCCTTTGGCGCCACTATATTAGGCGAACTTTAAATGACCTTTATCAAAAGAATTTATTATTTATATGGTTCATGAACATTACAGAAACAAATAACAATAGTAAATTACGGAATGTGCCACATCAGGACATTATTCATATCGGGATGGTAGTATGGTTCACTAATTTCAGTGCTTTATAACTTAAGAGCCCGAAGGATTTTTTCTAACCTTCTCTAAGAAGTAAGGTATATATTATGTTTTAATGAATGGTATGTCAATTACACCACAAATTATGTAAATAACTACAAAGAGTCGTCGGTGATGGTTATTTTGGTCGCGTTAGCATTCTTCCAAGCCTATAAAGTGAGGTTACGCCATCCTCGTCGCAACATACCATACTTGCCATAGTGCACACGCTGTAGCGGCATCATGACCGTAGATGTCAAAGCACGAGGGATGTAGGTATAAAATAGGGATGGGCAAAGCGACGATAGCGAAGGTGTGAGAAGCGAGGCGTTAAAATTGAACAAAATACATCATCTGATGTTAAAGTGTTTTCTGACTCACAAATGGCTGTTTCGTGTAAATAATTCATTTCAATTTTAACTAACGTCGCGTCGGTGCGAAACAGCGAGTGGAACTGATGCAATATCGCAGTCACTTTCCTTAACGTAGTTCAAAAAGGTCAAGGATTTGTATGTATAGCATCCCACCTAACACTGGAACAAAATTTTTCATTATTTGTTAATTAATTTACTTCACACAAATAATGATAAAGGACAAGGGTGCATTTCAGATAGACGAAACGAACAAAAACTATACATTATGGGTTTTAATGTTATCACAATATAAAAGAGAAAATCCTGACTGATTCACTGACCCATCAACGCCCAAGCTAAATCCTTAGACCTAGAATGCTGAAATTTTACACAGAGGTTTCCTTTAATGAAGGAACAAGAAATAATATTTTTAAATTTAACTCCTAAGGGGGTAAACTGGGATTGCTACCTTTTTTCTTCTATTTTATTAACTACTTATTTATCTTTGTTTAGTAGCTAATTAAAAAAAAAAAGAAAAAACCTTTTTTGTATGCACAAATAGAAAGACAAAACCGATTTTTTATGGTTAAATTTCGACCATTGGGCGAACGCTAGTCTTACAATGTTGTTGCACTCTCAGATAGAAAAATAATAAGTCTCATCTAATTAATTACTGAAGGTAGTGGGGTGAGATGAATTAACTTGACATTCTAGGGATTTAATGTTTGAATTTCTAAACCATCCTTGTAAAAATTGGAAAATATTTTTTTTTTATTTGTGCGTACAAGGCAGAATTCTAAACGTATGTCATTTGAATAGAGCCATAATACCTATTATGAATAAGTATCTTCATATAAATAAGAGCAGCCACTTATTGGTAGTTTTATTGCCTGAGCTACCACTTTACTTGACTCAGACTGTAGCAAAGAATTCTTATTATGAAATATCTAATAATAGCCAAATTTCAATTGCATATTTTAAAGGGATGCTTTCAAATATTTTTGAAATTATAGATAGGTACAAAATCATATATAATAGGTAGAACAAATTTTACTACCTAAAAGGTAAATCTTTTTAAACTTTAGTTTGCCCATCATCTAAGTACTTTTAGTGGTGACCACATTTATTATGTTTATGTATAGCTTTGAAGAAATTAAAAGAAAAAGAAGATGCTAACCAAAATTTGATCAATGATAATTAAAGTTGTTGTACGAAGTTTAGCCATTTCTGATGACAATCGCCTGTAGGTATGGGCTATAAACATCACATGTATAAGAAGGTCGTGAGCTATTTTGATCCTTTGACTTTTGTCATCGAATTGTTGTAGTCGTTGAATGAGCATTGTTAAAAATTTTGTTATTTAGGTCATAACTTGCATAATTAACGACATTATTCTTCAATAAATTGCTTGATTTAGTCGTTTGAATAGAACCGAGGACGTTGAGAATTTCGAGGTTAAACTCTCAGAGGTCAGACAGGAAGCTTTGCTTTACTCTTTATTAGGTATCTGCCTATATCTAGCTGGGTATATACATGTACCAAGAAATCATTCATAGTATAAATCAAATAACAATTGTCTTCAACTGCATGCATAAACATAGGGTTATCCAAAATATCCACAAGGGTTGAAGTTGAGGGACATCTTTAGTCCACTAATAGAATTTATTACATTTCATATATCATATCTTGACTTATTTAGGTTTTGTTTCAAGAAATCGTGATCTCAACTTTAAATATCTTTAAGTATCCCAAGTGTCAATATTTGTAATTCAGATAACACTAAAAAATAAGGCTAATTATATCACCACTTGGAGAAGCAACTGTGGGGTGATCCAATTATTGTGTTTTTTACAACAAACTTTTGTAACTAAAAATTTATTAGCTGTTGTATTTTATTTTATTCAGGTAATACGTATTAGAGTAGAAGGAAGTCATAGCCTCTTCAATTTGCCTTGAATAATTTGGGCTTTTATTTGTAAATTACATCAACTTGAACCTCAGAAATAAAAATATATCCGCAGGAAGGTAAGGGTAACAATTTAAAATTCAAAAATCTTCTTGGAAAATCGTTGATGATAACTAAATATGTTTAAAGTGATCATGATTTGAAAGATGTGATCTTGAGCAAGCAAATAAGTTTCTCGATATTGTATTTTATCTCATATGAGTATCTTGTTCTTGATATTGTCAAGACAAGATCGTTAAAAAATAAATTCTTGACTCTTGCGACAGCTCTATTAGATACCCATGGGATTTTTTTTACCATATATCCATTCCATTTCCTGTTTTAAATTTATTTTCCCTGTAGCAAACTAAAACTTGTTTCCAATGGGTATTTTTATTCCTAATAAGATAAGTTAAAGCAGCACTTTCGCTCAAACGCAATTTCATTCGGAAAAGTATCCTTCTAGTCTAGGTCGAGGACACCTGCACGGGCTTGTTATCGACATACACGGCTTACTCTCTTGGTGCAATTTACTTTCGGAATGAGTTGGTCGAGTTCACTATCTACTTGCACTACTAATTAGTTATTTGCGGAGCCGTTGAAGTTGTTTGAGTGCTCCTACAAGTCATAATGTGGTAACTACCGGAGGCCAATTTGTTTAATATCTCTTTGCGTATGGAGAGGAACGTTAAATACTATCTGCAATAAAATAAACGGTTTACTGCTTCATGTGATATAATATTAAATACGATATCGCAAATTGGCTAGTTCTCCTGCAAGACGTATAAGGTCATCTACAAGTATTGTCATGTTGGAAATAATAAAGGAAACAATAACGGGCTGAGTAGCATTAAAACTGTAATTCAACTCAGTTCTATCCGAAAAAGAAATATTCATAAAGTTATTACAGGAACATAGAATAAAGTGTTAGTAGAGTAGGCTGAAACCACTTATGGGAGGATGAGTTGTGCCTGGATTTTGTTGGCTGCTCCCCTGCATCGGCTTTTGTTTAATATCATCCTGCCCCATAATTTATATTTCGTTCTCATTTTCTTGTGACCATGGGTAATTGTCCAGTAACTGTAACATGTAAATTTAAAATTTGAGTAGTATGAACCAAAATTTGAGGAAATTTGTATTTGAGTACCATTTGTGGTTGTTTCCAAGAATATTACTTCATTCAAAAAGTTATTATTTTAAACTATTCAAAGCCAGATGGGGTGAAATAAATTTATTTATATAAAAAATTATATTATCTCTAATTTTAAGGGGGAAATATTGGTTCCAGTTTTTGTATAAATAAGTTTATTTCATCCCTCTTGGTCCTGATTTGGTCTCATTTCACCGAAGAGGAGGAAATAGAATCCATATTTTATTTTAAATGTTGCAATTATCTTTATTTGTAAAACTTCACCCTGTAGAATTAGCAAACAAGTGCAAAGCAATGTAGTTTATGTTATCGAACCAGTTGTGAATTTTTGCTTTGCAGCGCGTACAACTTTCATTGCAGATTTCTAGAAGTCAACCGATAATTACTTATTAATTAACGGGTGTATGCGAGTGGAACACCGGCACCGTACAGTATTTTATATTTGTTTCAATAATTAAATTGCAGCTTTAACGAGGGACAATTTTTTTCTGTAGTACGATAGGAATGCCGTAGCAGAGTTATCTTTTTGCTGCGCGATGCCAGCAGTTGCAGGTAGCAAGCAACGGACAATTATTCATTAAAATATATTATGTAATGGAGTGTTGATAAGGAACAGTTAATTGGCGAGAAATATGCTAATGACAATATGGATATCTAGCAGGAACATATATTACTACTTCAATTCAAAAAAATTTCTTTTTTAATAACTTTATGTTTTGATTCTTTCAAATGTGTGATTGAATATGGAAATACCATACTTTCTATGGTTTCAATCAGTCAATTCACGGAGAAAACAATCATGAAAATATTGCTAGAATTCTAGCAAACATGACTAAAAAATCTGTCAATTATATGGACGACCAGACGCTTAAGGAGATTTTACTATAAATGTCTAGTCAATCTACGTTCGGTTTTGAGACTGAATTCTAGTAAAATTGACTTGATTAGAAAACATTTTTTACAGTTCTTATCACTAATTTTACTAAACTATTCTCATTCTAGTATTTTTTTCTTTACGACACGATACAATAATCGAGAGGTAGAGAAAAAAAGTCTAGACTTATTTAGCTAGAAAAATTTTGCTTGACATCTAGTAATAAAATCATGATTGTTTTTCTCCGTGTTCCATTTATCAAAAAAATTGAGATTGACAAATGTTGTTTCCATTTTCAACATTCTTCCACTGATTTACTTTCCATTCATCCTTCCAGCACATGCATCCCTTATTCCTTTTTACATATCTTTCATCTTCTTTCATCCAATAACTGCACTTCTCATCAGGAAAATAGGAGAACCACATTGTACATTAATTACTAAACGAATAAAAAATGTTAAATCTGTGAAAATAACTACACGATGTGTAAACTACCCTTATCATTTGGAAAATGTATCTATCATTGGTAATCTATTAACAATTTTCTTATGTCGCTTTTTCTCTATTTTGACAGTGTGATTAATTGCAATGTTCTTTGAAATCTTCTTGTTATCATTTGAGATCCTAATGATATTTCTTTTTGCAATACTTTGGAGCTCTTTTGATATCCTGGTTTCTCAGTATCTTATTAATGGTGTATAGCAGGGTTGTTCGTATCGAGTGCGTTGTAGGGTAAAAATAGGAACCTTGTATCATATACTTGACATATAACTAACTACATAATGGCACATTGATTGTTAAAGAGATAAAAACTATTCAATAATCTAGGGCAGAATCAACACGAGGACTAAACCGCCACTAAGGTATTTTATTTTGAAAATTTAGTACCCTGCATGCATAAAATTTGATTCACTTTCTCTATTCTGACAGCATTAATTGTAATTTCCTCCAAAATCCCTCTATTTCCAATATTTTACGCTATCCTTTGGTGTGTTCTTGATATCCTGATTTCTTTGGTGTACACTTAGGTAGAGACTAGCCCTTCGTATCTGTACATATAAATTCGTTTTTGTTCGTGTTAAGTGGGTCGTATAGTAAAAATATGAGCTTTGAACTACATTTAGTATAGGCAATAGTATAGATAAATTAGATATGATTTGTTAAATAGATTATAAATTAACTTTTTGCTTTGTAAAATTTGGTAACGTAACAAAAAAATTATGTTTGTTCACCTAAACTTGTGTAAAAAAGCAAAATTAACGGTAGGGTAGCTAGATAATACTCAATATACGGTCGGTTTCGTTTTAAGAAAAGTCATAATAACCGAATCCTTGTGTAGTATGCAGGAAGTTTGTAAGCGATTTTTAAGTTAACCGCGTGTATTCGTTATATTGCTTGCTCGGTTTTTACTCGCGAGCTCCACCTCTTTAATATTCGAATTAGTTTCGTAATTACTGCGCTGTCTGATTGGCATTCAGAGAGTGCAAGACAAATATTTCCTTGCTACGTACTGGTGTACCTACTTAGTTATCGAAAGAAGGAAAATATACAGTTGTAATTGCTAATTTGCCCTTTCGTCGTGTATACGACGAATAGATCCTGTAGAATAAAACAAAATAAAATAAGATAAAATAGAAATAAAGGAAGACAAAAAGAAATGATCGTACCGAATGAAATCTTGCCTGGCTTTATGGGAAGTAATAAATTGTGAAGTTGAAGAATTTGTGTACAGCTTTTCCCGGACGTCGATTAACTGTTACAACAAATTAATGCTCATTTGCGAAATGAGCTGATTACGACATGTGGCGGATACGAGAGACAACGGCCGACGTCTTACAACGTTTCTTACGCGCATTCGTACGTTTAAAACAAACGAGATTCATCATTTTGCATCTAGCCGTGCCACGTTTACGTTGTTGTACATTTGTTACGTGTACGTACAAACGCATCTATAATATGTTTATTAAGAAGAAACTGTCCAACCGATTGGTACCGCTCGTTGAATCCCTATGCAAATGCATTTCGCAAACTTCGCTGTAGGTTGCATCTCGCTTGCATACGTACGTTAACTGGTTAATTCGCAAAATTACATGTCATTACTCATTGTCTTCGGACAAATTGATTAGAATGTTTTTAGCTGCGTAAAAGTGTGATAAAATGTCTACATTATCGGGAGAGTCTTACCCCTATCCATAATCCGCAGACGTGTGGTTTTAATATCTTCAGTGATGGATTAGCAAAAATGGGCATCGTCGCGATGATTAAATTTCCCTAGAAAAAAACGATAAAAATAATTAATAATTCATAATGAAATGAAATCAAAGTAAATCAACATTTATTACATATCCCATTCTAGGTCTGTTTCTAAAGCGAGAACTAACAAAATTGCAATAGAGAAAGGGAGGGGGCATTGTGGGGTACTTAAAGTCAAGCGTGCCTAGAAGATAAACTACTATGATTCAACAATAAATATTTACTCAATATCAGGATTTAACACATTGTGAATTACTATTGATTACGATAAGAACTCTACGATATATGAATACATAAATAATATTAAATGAGTTAAAATTCAAAAAGAAAAACAGCTTCCAAACGTTATAGTCTTTATTATCAACAATATCATCTTTGAGGAAAACATTTAGCATCAATTTCAAGATAATCGAATCAATCAAAACGAAACAAAAAACCATCACAATACATAATTAGGCTCGAGAAACAATTGCAGTTTAATTTCACGTACTTTTTTAACGAAACACTGCTTTTGAGATTTTTGTTTATAAACGGTTGTCAAAATGATCACGTGCCAACTGACGACCAATCAATGCAAGTTATTTGAATCGTTGTACGACGTTTCATTCGACCTACATCAAAGATTTTCTGCTTTGCGCCACTACCACACTATGCCCCCTCCCTCCCCTAATACCCACAAGTACCACTGAATCGACTATTGTAAATACAGGAGTTGAAAGTATTCTTCCTCTAGCTTATGTATAAACGTCGAAAACAAAAAACTAAATGAAATCATTAATCGTCACCATCCATTCGATTTCTTGTTCCTACACATTTAATGAACACTTGTATCTACATGTAGAGGTGTTTCAGTATCTCATGAGCCACGAATTGTAAGTACGAGGTAGCTTTGCATTCATATTGTAGGTCTCTTTGTAAAAATAAAACAATTGCTTTAACGAACCCTTTGTTATCATAATTGCAGAAAAACTGTATACAAAACTGTTTTTAGGGTTCCGCACCTCAAAAGGAAAAAGCGGAACCCTTATAGGATCACTTCGTTGTCCGTCCGTCCGTCCGTCCGTCTGTCAAGACCATTTTTCTCAGGAACGCGTGGTGGTATCAAGCTAAAATTTATACCAAATACTCAGGTCTATTGTCCCTTGGAGCTGTGAAAAAATCAAACTTCTAAGCCAACGCAATCAAAAGATACAGCCGTTTATGCCGCAAATTTGCGCAAATTTTCGAATCAAAACCTACAGGGTACTTCCCGTGAACTCAGAATCTTGAAATTTGGTACGAAGCAACGTCTTATAGCACAGATAAAGGAAAAATTTCGAAAACCGTAAATTGTTAGTTACATCATAAAATAAAAATATTTTAAAGATTTTTAAGTTACTACCCCTTTACTCATGAACGCGTAGAGGTATTAAATTGAAATTCATATCAAATACTCAGGTCTATAATACCTTTAAGCTGTAACAAAATCAAACTTCTATGTCAACGGAATCAAAAGAAACAGCAATTTAAGCCGCATATTTTCAAACTCGCCACTACTCGCAAGGGAATCAAAACCTAACGGGTACTTCCAGTCGATTTAGAATCAATGTTTTATAGCACATATAAAGGAAAAATTCCGAAAACCTTAAATTTTTAGTTACATCACATATATACAGGTTTGTACGCAACCCTCGGTGCGCGAGTTCTACTCACACTTGGTCGGTATTTTTTATTAAAACAACAAATAGTAAAAATCAATTAATGAATTGAGCGGATATTTTGTTAGTGGACAGTCGAAGCTCATAGTTGATGAGATGGTATTGAACTACTTCTAACAGTATAGTACCTACGAGTATACTATTTTATACACTTATTATATTATTAAAAACTTTTTATCACATTTTTATCTGCTAATTAGCAGATTAAGAATCTGACAACATTTCTAATTATTATATTCTTATAAAATAAACACTGGGATAATTATTGTTTAGTACAATCTAGCAATGGCAACCGTGACGACAATGATGTAATTTTATAATAATAATAATTCATAAAATACATTAATTAGATATTCTTTGCACAAAGAACAACCAACAACTTGGAGCGTTCATTCGTACGTTCGTTGAGAAGATAGTCGAAACTCACGTAAGATATTTCCGGTCTCATGCTTTATCTATCAAAGTCATCTTTTTCACGTGCGCCGGACTCGGACAAGGCAGTGTATTTTTTGTTTAATTTTAACTGGGATCTTATTACGTGGCAATACAATATACAACTCGTATCCATGACTTATGGCTACACAAAACTGAACAGTAGCCGTATGGAAGTGAATAAATAAGTTTGTTGAAGAAAAACTAGTCGCTTTTAAAACTTATTAAGGTCAGAAAAGTAGAAACGTCATATGAAGAAGAAACTATGGAAAATATACTTGCAGACAAATGTTTACAATTAACAGCAACATGAACTACCGCAATGAAAACTTCACTGAAGTTTAATCAGTCTTTGCAAGTATAAGAAAATCCATTTCCTTAATTAGATAGTTAATGATAGACAATGGTCAATGTAAAGTTTAGATATAATATTTTTTGTATCCCTACTGGGTGGGTACGAATTCACCTCAAACAGCGAACAGTAACGCACTTCTATATCGAAACACCACAATCTCGACTCTCGTTTGCTTTCAAACACGTTGCTTCTGCTCTGTGTCGACTATCAATGGTAATCAATAAACGTTATGGAGGTCTTCACTATTGAGTAAAGGGTGTAGGTAATATTTTCATTTACGATTAGTCTTTTAGCTACAAAACTACAGTAATGTAGCGTATTCAATGAGCTTCATACACAGTAATAAAAAAGGCACTATTAAATTTCAAAACTTATCAATAAAAACTCGACAGATTATTTAGTTATGACTTCCTACGAAGCATATGTCAAGTTTTTGTCAATAAATCGTGGAGTCCAAAAGTGCCTTTTTTATTATGTACACTGAGAGGACGTTAATTCGTTCCCAATAGTTTTCTTAAATGGCAACGTCGCGCCTTTTCGGTCTGTATGTTGTCGATAATGTAGGAAACAATAATATTGCGACCAGAATCGCATCTATTGCTCGCTAGTTTCGTAGCTGTTTCAATGTTTACATACTTAATATACAGGGTCTTTCAAGTTGATGAGCTATAAGTATATGAATTCGTATAATGAATTCAATTCTGAAACGTGGGCTCATTTGTTTATTGTTTATGCCGCTTCTTTTAAAAATATATTCAATTTAGATTTATATCCAGTTATATCGAAAGTAGGTAGATGTTAACTTTCTTATTTTAGATGGAATGACATATTTTTTTTTACATTTTCCGATAGAAAATCTGAATTTATGCATATTTTATAGGAGGCACTACTCCGAAAATATTGATGGATTTTGAGTTATTTAATTTTTTTCAAAATTTTTGACATCTGCACGTTAACATTTAAAAAACCGTAATTCGATTAATTTTTGAGATTTTGCTTTATAACTCGTCAAAATTATTTATAACTATACACGTTATCGAAAAAAAATTGTGTTTATTAACTAAAATGTACAGGGTGTTCAAATTTTGTGGTCAAAGTTGGTCAACTTTAAAGAGGCATAAGTCAATTTTTTTAAATATTTTTTTTGACTACATATTCGAATTCCTCATTGAATTTGGCGCTTTTTGATGTGGGACTATCGTATAACTTTGGTTATATTTTTTGAGAAAATCTACAATTTGAAGTATGTCATTCCATTTAAAATAAGGAAGTTAACATCTACTTCCGGTATAACCGGATGTAAATCTAAATTGAAAATATTTTTAAAAGAAGCGGTATAAACAATTACCAAATGAGCCCAAGTTTCAGAATTGAATTCATTCTACTAATTCATATACTAATAGCCCATCAACTTGAAAGACCCTGTATATTAAGTATGTAAACATTGAAACAGCCACGAAACTAGCGAGCAATAGATGCGATTCTGCTCGCAATATTATTGTTTCCTACATTATCGACAACATACAGACCGAAAAGGCGCGACGTTGCCATTTAAGAAAACTATTGGGAACGAATTAACGTCCTCTCAGTGTACCTATTAATTATATATTAAGTGGACTTTCATCCAGTATCATTAGACAAAATCAATCAAGGAACTTCACCAAAACAATTTAAATGTATGTAATATTTAAGTCTTGATTTTGATACCAAAAAGGAGTTGCGTTTCCTTTCAATGGAAACTTGTGGTGACCAAAACATTCTAACCAGCTCCATTAAGTGGGACTAAACAATACCAATAATGTTCTTCTATGATGTTCTAACCTTCCGTTCTAATGTGGGAACGAGAAAGGTATTAAAATCTTCTGAATTTTCCCTTTGGAACAGTTTTCCTAATATTTTGAAAGAAAAGAGAACAAGAACACGGATTAAACAATTTCACGTAAATTTATTAATTTCTTAACAAATTCTTCGTTCTACAGATGACCCTGCAGGTTGAAACAAATTTGTTAAGAGATTAATTAATTTACGTAAAAGTGTCTAAAGTGTTTTCTTTTTCCCAAGAAAAATCGTGATGATCACGTTTCACATAGAACAGGCCAGCATATCATTTTTTTTTAAATTAAGTGATTCAAAATATTTCCTGGTATTAATGGTATAGTACGTTTACCACATTCTCTTCTACTGGATCAGTCTGATCGGTGTGCACTACAAAATCTACCATCTCATCAACAACAAAGTTAACGAAGACTGTGTCTTCTCCATAATGTGGCTGAAAATGATATTCCGCATTATGGTGACCATAATATCATATTCATATTTCTAACGGTCAATCACATTACTCAACTGTTCAGTTTAGACGTAGTTGTTGTGTTCAAATAGCTTTCGTACACTTTAAAGCTCCTAGATGAATTGCCATTATTCACCAAGCAGTAGGTACATATTTAATAACACCAGATATGTACATATAATCTACGTGGGTTTAATTTGGTTTCACTAAGAACCTGAATTTTATTTTCCCTTGGTGATGACCAGCGTGTCATTATTTGGTCTCAATTTCTTAGGCTTAAGCTGTAGTATTTTATTTGTTGATTCCATTCTACATTTCTCTTTTCTTTGTGATCATATTGATGGCGTGTATGCACGGAAAAAAGAGTATATTTAATGTGAATAAAATACACTTAATTCAAGAAAATCTTTGTTTCATATATACGCAAATAAATATTTTCTTGAATAAAGAGTTTAAAAGTTTTAATGGTAATCAAATGCTGCGTTTCATTTAAAAATACATACTTTCAGTTAAATACAGCAATGTTTGAAGCGAAAAAAGAGTTTACTTACGAAAACCATAATATTTCTTCGTTAGAATAATGTATTCCTTTAAACAGAATATTTATCTACTGATTTCAACAATTTCGTTTTCTTAAAATAAGATTTGCGGGCTTGGAAAAAATAATATTTTTCTTCAACACAAGAAACGGATGTTTCCATTTAAGGTGGTACTTCTTCATAATAAACTCGATTAATATTTGAGTTTAAAGCGGTATATTTTTGTATTAAACATGAAACATTTTCATACTAAAATAACAAAAATTTGTTTGAAAATTTAATTTTTTTCTTAATTTTTTATTTTTAATAATAAAGCAATTTTACAAATCAATGGAATGGTATATAAATAAGATGTGATTATTGTAACATATCTTTATTGAACATAAAATAATAAAAAGGACAACGATACACACATGAACAATAGTATGAAAGGAACTAAAAAAAAAAAATGCTTAAGACATTTTAGTGTTACGTATGATTCACCAGTAGGGAGTGTATGTATCATGACTGGAAAATGCGTCTTTTTATTTTTATCCATGATAAGAACTTTACTTCCATTTACTGATTCGACCTTATATAAGCTCTTTAATGTAACGTAGTGATTGCTCAAGTTTGCCATTTTGATAAGAAGTTGTTTAGTCCAAATGATTCCAGTAGCTGTAATATAAATTATTGTTTTTAATTTAAAATTAAAACTAGAATTCTTGGTTTATCGATCAAACGATTCTCATCATAAAACAATCGGCTTGCTAAAAGTGTAAATTTTCTATCATAGATAACCTTTTCTATACATATACAATCCACAATAAACGATTTTCAAATAGTAGTAGGTAGTAGCCATTTTTTATTTATCGAGAGAAAGCGCGCTTACAAATTTTGCTAAACTGTAGATACCTACTACTATTTAAAAACAGTTTTATTTTACTACTTCTTCGTTGAGGATTCGTTGTGGATAAAATTGATTTGTAGATATTTATGTACCTATATACAGCAGATAACGTGATACAGAATGAATTAAAAACTTAATTCTAATATTGCGGCTCTATTACATATTTACCATGCAAAATGTTGCATTATTTCATACTTCTATTTTAAATATAATTAATAAATAAATTCGTAAAAATTAAGTATTTTAATGGGTACTTACTTGCAAATGCTTCTCCAAATTCTCCAAAGGCAATTTTATTTAAAAATTCTTCCATTTTATTATAAAAATATACCCCTGCTTTTTCAGAAAATTTTATTGTGCACCAACAACTCACTTTACACTGATAGTTCATTAACGTATGACGCAATATATTGAAAATCGAAACGGGAGACAAATAAGGAGCTCATCAAAGCGTCATATATTTGTACTAAATAAAATGTTCTTTAAAATGAAATGATAATGCTTTATCGAAAGCAGAACTGTTTTGTTTCGAAGAAGTGCTTTATCCAATCCAGTTTTCGGCTACTTGAATAGAATTAATATTCATTTGTTTCAAAACAGAAATGTCTTAAAATTAAGAAATTACTTTTTGTTTAAACCATTCAAAAAGTTGTAGCAAAAGAAACATTTTCATTCAAAGTAGTTCCTTGACTTGTTTTAAGAACAGAGTTAGTCTTCGATCGAAACCTGTATAAATTTGTTTCAAAACAAAAATTCTTTCTTTAAATCAATTGCAGTAAGTAAATAAAAGTGTTGAAGGAATTATTCTTGTTTTCTTAACACAAAGCAAAATACTAAAAAGAAGTATTTATTTATTTAAAATGAGTAAATATCTTCAAAGCAATATATTTTCTTGTTTTAAAATAGTTTTTTTTTTCTGTGTGTGCTGAACCTTTTAATTAGTTAAAAACCCGAGAAGGTAGGAGTGACGTTGATCATTCTCATTTTATCCATCCGTCTAATTCGTTCAACCATCGATTTCTCGTTGCGACAACAGGACCAAATCATCATTACGTAAAAAGCGAAGGCGTCCAAACCTGTTGAACTGGCGATGGGTGCTCCGGCAACATCGTCGAAGAACTCTGCGTGGGTTGCTGTCTTCCGGAGGACTTGCTTTGCTTTATATTTACATATAATGTGTATTATATAGGCACGTATATTTCTTTTTGAGAAAAATTATGAAAGGAAAACATTGTAAAATCTACTCTGGAAGGACCATGGTATATATCTGCTATCAAGAAAAGCAGGTCGTCAAAAGAAAATTCTTACCATAATGTTGCAGGACAATTTTGAAAAAAAATTTTATTGTTTTTTTTTATTTATTCCTGTTTCGTTACCTTAACTTTTTAATACCTGTCCGCAGGTAATAGTTTGTTCCTGATTCGTCACCTGCCTACCTAAAATAAACTAGGTAGATACTCTGAAATTATTATTTATATAAGTGTTAAATTATTTTGATCAATTTTCCTTCACACTTATTCCAAGTTTAGCAGCGACAAAATAAAAAAGGAAACTTTAATTACAACAAACATTTCAGACCATAACCTACCCTAACATATGCTAACCTTTTGGTGGCGCATGTTTATTTAAATATGTACACTTCCGACTCTATATAACCGACTTTGTCAGATTATAACTCCGCGGGAGTGGGGCCTGCACGATTGCGAAAGGTTAGGTGACAAAACAGGCAAAGAAAAAGTCGATTCGGGTAGGTACATTTTAATGAGGTAATGAAACAGGTAACTACCATTTTTTTTATCTCGTACTTGTTATAAATTTCGCTATTTGTTTACTTTGTTTTCTACGGCTCTACGAATTAATTCCTGGAGAATTAATTCCTGGGGCAATTTTCCCGAAAAAAATGGAAGCGAAACTATTTCTGATTTTTTTACAAATTAATTTCTGAGAAATTCATTCGTTCTCAAAACGAAATTATTCCTGGTCAAATTCCTGCAAATGAGCGAATTACTTCCTAATGAAAATATAAAAGACGAAATAATTTCTAGAAATATTTTCTCAATTTTAAAAGACGAAATAATTTGTAGAAATATTTCCTCAATTTACACAATCTAGAAATTCTTGTAAATAGACAAAAACGAATGCATCGCTAAGACTGTTTGCGATTGAAAGGCCTTTTTAAGCAATGTAAAATGAATTGCCCTAGCGGGGAAAAACAATAAGAGAAATAAATTTACAAAGAAAATTAACCTAACCTAACCTAAACCCCCCCCCCAAGAGTAATTACCGGTGTGTTTTCTTGTTGTATTATTGTATTGATATATTAATTGTTGTTAGTCATTAAATGAGTTTTGAAAGGAAACTGCGCCCGCGTATCAAAGTCTTAAATAATGTGTTATAATTATTCAAGGACTGAAAATTGTCACACAAACGAATTTATTTCTCAGGAATTGTTTCATTTGCATTTACTTTTTCAAACGAATCAATTCCTGAGAAATAAATTCGTTTATTCATCCAGAAATTAATTCTCCAGGAATTAATTCGTCCCACCGTTTTCTACCGAGCGGCATGGTCTAGTCGTCTTGATCATTGCTTAGCATTCGGGAGGTCACCGGTTCGATTCCGGGGCCGACTACTCTGGTCCAAGTTTTTCTGTGGTTTCCTTGGATCATTTAGGCAAATGTTTGGGTAGTAAAATTCCACAGATAGCCTTTCACTTCTCTTCTGTCTTCATTTCGTCTGTCTTATCTTTCTTCCCCCAACCATCACCCACCCATTCCCAATATTCCTAAAGGAGGCTGAAGAGGGCCTTCGCTCTACTCCTTCGATTTTGCACAAGAGTGAAGGCCGGAGGGGACAGCCTGCCCACCAAAATTGGTGGGAATGAAACACCCAAAAGTTTTTTTTTTGTTTTCTTAGACTGATCGAATTAACGTTTTTCTTAAAAAAAAATCATTTTACATACTCAGATTGGGTTGTTGATAAATTGGCACAGGTTCCACAAAACGAAATTTTGGCGATCATGTTGCAAAACTTATCACGTTATAAGATATACTTACAAATACAACCAAAAAAAATGTTTTTCACGTCTCTAAGGGTAGGTTAGGTTAAATTAAGTTAGAGTGGGGTAGGGTAGGTCAGGTTGAAATGGTTACTATTCGTTTGTGCTTTTGGCATGTGTGAAGTTAATCGTTTGTTTTCAGACACTGAAGTATCTTGTTTGGATATCACTATCTAGAAACATTCTTGTATGTCTTAAATGGCAAAATTAGATGATAATTCTGAATACGACATTGACCTTAAGCTTTGAGATTTTTTGCAGGTCAAATCCTGAAATTGAATTACATTTTTCAAGTTTCGGAAGTACAATATTTGATAGGTACCTATATTAAAAAAAATATATTAAAAATTGTGAAGGCTCAAAACTCTTTGTATTATTTTAAATAATTTTCTCGGCTTGTTTAGAGCAGATTATGGTAGACTTTTTTAAATTTTTTTATGTACTTTTTAATTGTGAATGTCATTGAAGTTGCCACGTGGGTTTTATTCCGTTAATTTATTTATTTATTCGTCATAATTCATGATACTAATAGTTTTTTTATGACTCATAAAATCGATTTAATTTAATTTTGCTAGTTTTTAATGTAAAATAATAAAAATATTTTTTAACCCCTCAGAATTGCTATTGTTATTTTTGTTTTGGAAGTACACCTATATTAGGGGTAATTATATTAAATTCTCGATACCTATAATCGTTAGTTTTTGGGAGCAAAAGTACTATCTCATAAAACAAATACTAATTTAGTAAAAATAATAAATTTGAGCCATGTATCAACCGCATGTACTTTACATGATGGCCTGTGATATTTACATTGTTATTTTTCACTATTTTGTACAAAAAACAGCGCGTCTGTTTGTGAAAAAAATAAATAAAACGAATTAAGCGACTAATCAGCAGAATTAAAACTACGTAATAAATACACGGTAAATACGTCAGAGTCAGGGCTATTTCACGTTCATGATGCTGACATTTAACTGAAAATGTTTTAATAGGATCGTTAGGTGTGGAATTTTATTTCTATATTGATAGCTTTATTTTCTCGATTATATCCAGTTTATTCAAATCGGAGATAATGGACACGCAGAAAACGACAAGGCCGGTGGCTTCTAATCTAAACTACCTTCGTAGACGATGTCGAATCGGCAGCATTCTTTACTACATTTTCTAATACGTATACCTAACAACCGCATGAACTATTTACCTAATACCTAGCCGAACTACCGCTTCTAGTGGTATCGCTCTTACTCTTAGTAATACAAGAAGTCTGAAAATAAATGTTATCAAGACCTTCCTGCATCTAAGAATTTTGCGGAGCGACTAAGTGAACTCTTTTGCACGTAAATGTTGGATTTTATACAACGTTAGGTATCGTTTACCATTTATAACAACAATGATGATTATGACGATGATAAAATTCTGAGTATGACAGTCGGAAGGCTACGGTTATTATTAGTATTAGTTATGCGGCTACAATAATCGTATGTATGTAATTGCAGTGTAGTTGGATAGACACATATACTTATTGGAATATATCCAAGCAGCCAGCACACGATATTTTAACGTTGTAGGTACGAAATCTCTATAAGAAATTTCCAGATGATTTAACAACTTGTAGTTATCGCCTTATATCATACAGTACCTATCGTTAAATAAACATTTTGACAATGTGTAATTTTCAAAAAGGTAATAATCACGTGGTAGGTAGGTATAAGTAATAAATTTCTATAATTGCAAATGCTACCTTCAACTATGTAGATGATCGCAAATGCTATAATATTATGAAGCAAGGCATCGCATCGTGCTAATTAATGTAAAGGTCAAGTTAATGCCAATAGTAACTAATATCCTAAATTAATATGGATATACCTACCTCTCAAGAAACTAATAGTTATACATCTTAAGAAATCATAACTTTACAATTGACGAAAACCGAAACTAATCTTTGTAAAGCTACAGAATTTAAATTATTGCTTCAAGTTTGTTATTTGCAAAAATTATTTTTAAGGGGATATTTTCAGGTATTCGAATTGCCAAGGGAACAAGTACGTACATACTTCCATTCAGTATAAATATTTATTATTAAATAGTGTAAAAGAAACAACAGAATTTCATTTTTTATGTTTGACAGTGATCAAAAATATGACGAAAGGCTTAGTCTGAAACGTCTTTAAATATCGCTTTTTGTCCCCCCCCCCCTTTTTGAAGCAACTTTCTTCTCTATAAAGAATTCTTTTGTTAGCCCTGCTTTCTGTGTAAATGTGGTGTGCTTTTGCACTACACAAGATTGAAATTTCGTTTAACAGACAACAATAGTATAAATTAAAATACTATAAACAACATTTTTTTGCACACATACAGTTTCCAAAAGACCAATGGTACAGTTTAAGTAACGTAAAGTGGTGATTCTGCCAATAAAACGACTAACAAGTGACTGCCCTGATTTATATTTTTATATTTAATATTGAGGCATCAGTCATTGTATTTTCTTGTCTCTAAAGCTAAAAGAATTTGATTTCTTTCAAAGGGGTGCTTTTAGCATTCACTGAAAACAATTTGGATCGTTATTTTTATTTGTGTAGGTATATGCCACTTATTCGACATGCATACGTAAGTAAGTTTCTTGAAGGTTTTATTAGCACAACCCCTACATTAGATGATACAGACTATAGTTAGTTTTTAGGTTATAAAATAAACTAGCAGGGTTTAAATATGTATTATCTATAATATCTTCATTCTTTCTGTAGAATAATTTCGTTACGGACAGTTTATATTGTACCTTTTACTTTCTAAATTTCTATTGAAATGTAGATATTTCGAACCTGATATGCATTGTCAATATTGTTGGTTAAATATTTTATAGGTCATATTAGATCCTAGAGGAAGTTCAATTACAGAAGAAGAATAATGAAACCAATAAGTAATCGGTAATGTGTCAGGTGATTTCTAAATCATTCGTTAATGCCGTTTGGATGCATTAACAAAGATGACTAATGCACAATTACTCGTTAGCCGAGTGATGAAATGTATTAGGTACAAAACAGATTTGTAGGAAGAGGAAATAGGTGGTGTGGGTTTGACATAATTTCTTGAATTTTACGATTATCGGCCCGACGTAAAGGCTTTGATTTATATTTATTGCCGATGAGATTCACCTACCTACCTACCTGTTCGAAGGTGTGTCCATTTTTAAGATGATACGTTTGTCTTGGCCTCTCTCTAACTCGAATACTTGTACATTTATACTATACATGCATGAGTTCGTTCGGTTTATAAGGTATTTAAAATACTTCATCGAGACACGTGGAACGTTATGTCGACTGTTTATGTGATTGTGTATGCAATAAGCGGCGTTTCCAAAAACGCAGGCACCCATAAATTGCCCAGTGAATTGCCATACTATGGGAGAGAAAAACAAAAAAAAAAGTTCAAATAAAAACGAGGCACGACCCAAAGTTCAACCGAAACGTTCGTAAAGAAAACGAAGCTCTTATGAAACAAATTAAAATTGAAATTATTATTATTTGTATAGGTACATTTACTTGATGGTAATTTATTGCACATAATAGTGTGGTTATATCTATAGGTAGGCTTATAATAAAAATTTGTGCAGCAATCTTCTCAGTTTATAATACGATATTGTGTATGGCTGTCATTTTAAACATTTAATTAAAAGATGACACTGTGCCTTGGACTTTTCTTGGATATCTAGAACTGTTAATTAACTGACATCAAAAGACTTTTGTCATAGGGTCATAGATAATATGTTCTAATGACTGTTCGCCGAATCTTTAGATTAGTTTAGGTTAAGTTACGATGTATACAGTCCAGAATGGTACTATCTTTTCAAATTTAAATTCTATGACGTCTGAAGAAAATAAAAATGGCCAAACATTTAATAAATAATAAAATAAATTTCAAAAATAGGGTAGTAATTTATTTTTATTATAAATTCTATAAACACACTCCAAGAATGGCCTAAACCACTTTTTGCCTTTTAACTTTTAACTTCAATCTACGACAGACTATCAGACCAGTAAATCTTGTGAGTTCCTACAAAACACAAGAACAGTAGAGGGTACAGGTTTTTATTTTATTTCCCTTGTTTTTTTTGGGAATACAAGAATTCGGACTACTGCGTCTCCAGAAGTCGTGTAGTAAGATTAATATCGACGTTAATCAATCATTCGTTGTGTCAACAGTGGCTGTTATTCTTGGTTAACGCGACGGATGGTGTCGGATGTGGTGCTCTTCATTTTGTGATAGGTATAAACGTGTGTATGCATGTATGTACGTGCCATTTTCACCCCTAACGAGAAGAGCGGAAAGAAAGTTGGCGAACGAAACGCGGTAACAATGTCAGCCTATACAAAATCTCAAAAACAAACAAAGTATTAGGCCACAATGTAGTTTCACCCCCTGTTGCTGTTAGAACCCGGCGAGAGTTTAATGTCGACTCGCATTTCGTACAGGCGGCAAATCATTAAAAGGACTGGTAGGATAAAATGGTACAGGACTCTTTTAAGTTGCTTTTGCTTTAAAAATACTACATATTACCTTTTTTCAATAAAAACTCGGTGAAGTAGTCATATAAATGAAAAATAAAAGAAATCTAAATACTTCTAGAGGATTTAATGTTTCTAAAATCGGTACCAAATCTCATTATGACGAAACTAAGGAAAATGTATTAGATACCTATTTGATATTTTTTTTCATTAGCCTGCCATTCCCTATAACGAAATTTTAGCAAAAGGACAACCTTGTGGGGACAGAAAAAGAAAAAATGTGATTTTCGGGAATGTTTCTTAAGGAAAGAATATTATTCACAATTCAATCATTTGAATAATGAACATGGATATACAAAAAACAACTTACACTTATGTATGGTCGAGGAAGAAAGAAAATATAATCTAATTAAATCAAAACACAAACGAACTTCAACAGGTATATTTAAATAATTCTCAACAATTGTTTCGGCTAAATAGCCATTATCTAATAATAATAATATAATATACTGTATAGTTTATTACTCTATATAATGGGTATTTAGCCGAAACAATTGTTGAGAATTATTTAAATATACCTGTTGAAGTTCGTTTGTGTTTTGATTTAATTAGATTATTAAACATGCTTCATCATCCATGCACCGTCCAAAGTTTAAACTCTATTAAAGAAAATATAGTTTTCAGGGATGTACGTATTGGACTTAAATAAAAATGTTGAAAATGAACGTACGATTAAGTACCTATATACTATTACATACATTTAAAAAATATTTATTATCCAAAAATGTTTATTGTACCCACTTATGGTATTATAAAATTGTGCATCCTCTTTGTAAATCATCTCCCGCCTCCGCTAATGTATATTATGTCAAAATGTACTTACGTATACAGAGTTTATTATAAACTACGACAAAAAATATTATCAATGTTTGATTCTCTCAATATATATTAATTAGTTGATTAATCAATAATATTATGGGGTTTATCAGCTTTAGATTTTTTTTACTCGTCAATCAATCTCAAATGTGTTTTTATAGGAAATTGAATAATTAATGAAAAGAGTTACTTATTGTTTTTTCACAAATCTCGTATTTTAAATGTTATTAGGGGTAGAAGATCAAATTTACAGTAACGTTTAAATATTTTTTTTACGTGTAAACTTATCAAACCGTAGGTCAAAGTTATGTTTGAGTTTGATCAGTGTACCTATCGATTCGTTACAAAATTCCAGAGTTACAAAGAAAATATTCAATGAGTTCAATTCATACAATCTGACACATTGTTACTTTGGCTCTCAATCTAATATTTTTTGTCATGGGGAACAATAATTATGTTATGGATAAATTACTGGAGATTTTTATTTATTCGATATAATAAAAGAACCCAATAAGCCAGCACGTATGGGGACAAATAATATTGACATATTAGACCAATTGATTGAATATATAAAAACACTTGTAATTTTTATTTTTGACAACATAAGTTTCACCACTTTGTGGCTTCTTCAAAAATTATAATATTCATAACTTATTTCATACATGTTTTCAATTTTTATAGATCTAATCAACTCTTTAGGGGATCAATTCTTATAAAGTAAGAAGTGATATTGGATATAAAAATATACTACTTCACTCCTAAGTCTATGAAAATCCACCCCCTGGATAGTTGCTTAGATTTGTAAATAAAGGGATGGAAAATAGTATTATTTCAACTAAGAAACTTGTAACTTCTGAAGTACCCACAAGGTTGTTAAACACGGGTTAAGTCGAAAATAAAATTAGAAGTGTTTTTATTTTCCTAAAATAATTTTTGCGTTTTTAAAATATCCCCGTTTTAGTAGAAGAATAAAATGGCTTTATAAATATTTAAAAATTTTAATTGTGTGACTAGAATATTGTTTTGGAAGAATAATGCCTTTATAAAAAGTATTAGGGGTTTTATTAATTGCCAACTGATCTAAACGTTATCCTGCCGAAACAATTTTGTGGAATCATTAAATAAAGTCTTAAAACATTAAAAAAAAATTTCATTCTTCAAATAAAAGAATTAAAATAATTCATAAAAAAACGATCGCAACCACAATTTTGTTTTGTAAGGTATTCTGGACTAGACTCTTTTTAAGGGTGGTCTGCTCACATATGACAGTGTAACGTACTTTTCGGTGGTCTTGATGTGGTATACGTGCTCATATGTGAATGTGTGTATTGTGTATAAAAGGCAAAAGCACAGCCGCCTGTCTGTCCCGTTCATATTTCCCTTGGTCTATTACTACCATCATGCCACCGTGGTACATGATGATGCATCAGTGTGTGGATAAAACGTCCACACGTATACACATACATTGATTCTAGTTGATCCGTTTAGCGAGAACATTCAATATTGGTCTAATCAAATAACGGCAGCTGACCGCATGCTGCTACTGCGCTACGTCATAACCGAATTAAGGTTGGACGGCACAATGAAAGAAAACAAAAGCCCTAATAAAGGCATCAAGCTGATGACTAGATGGTAAATAGCAGTGATATCTTGTGTGACACGGAGGAAGCCAATTTTAAAACCGAAACAGTTCATTATACATCAGCAGACGAAAAACGGTTAAAAAGGGATTAATTCGTAAAGACCGGAGAATTTCTGACAATTTTTTTAAAATTAATTTAACTGAAATGTAATTAAACATGTAACATGTCATAATGTCATTTAACGACCTAAAACAATGCAAAAGAACTGGGTAATTGATTTCGATTAAACGTTACCTACTTAAGTTTTTAGATTAAAACAGAACTTCATATTATGATATTATTTCTCATCTTCAGAGATCCGGAAGTTTTCTTGGCTTCATTATCATATACGTACTTATGTATTAAGTGAGATCCATAAATTACATGAACCTAAAAGTCCAGTGAGGTCTCATCAAAAGCAGAGGAGTCATGGAGAATCTCTTATCAACTTTTTGTGTCAAATAAGATAAGAGCTTTATTCAACACGAAGTTATTTATACAGATCATAACCAATTTCATACAAAACTATTGCCTAACCGAGTTCCTTACATACTTCCTTGTCAGTCCTTATTTCCCTTTTCCTCCTTTTTCTTGTATGTTATCCTCCCTCTTTTCTCTTTTCTTTTTTTCAACATTTGTTTTTATAGGGTCAGGTCAGACCATTGTCTGCATTTATTGCCCTTCTATCCTCATCAATTTTCATAATTAGTTAACCCTTATATATTCGAATCAGTTCGGCCAGTTAATCTTGTTTGCTTATGTACTACATTTTTCATCTAAATTACTTTAGTTTTTTTCTAATCATTTTGTTGAAATCAACTGAAGAAAGACTGCCAAAGACAATTTTTGTTCAAATTGTGATAACACGAATTATTAAAGTTGATCAATCAGGATTAACTAAAACTAAATCAGCCAAATGTTAAAATGGTTATGAGTGATTAAAAAATTGTACTTATTCACCCTTTTGTTTTGATGAAAAACTAAAAGGCAGTTTTTAAAGCAAATGTTGGCAATTCTATCTATTCGATATTTAAAAATAAGATATCTCTGCTTCCTAACTCTCTTCCTTGATATGGGTACCTACTACATATAAGTGTAATTCTGGAATAAACCTCCTAAATTAATTTTATTCTTCTACCTGTTTCTCCATTTCTTTTCCATTTTTATACACTAGAATATCAAAATTACTCATAAGTTAATAATTAAAAGTATTTTCGTTATTAATAATCTACCCTTATTAAAAAAAAAGAATTATTAATACCTACAATGCTTTTTTATCTTCGGTAATCTCTCAAGTAAAAATAATAAAATGTGATCCTAATTAACTTTAATTGACTACTTACATAAAAATGATTTAATTTTAAACAATTTATATTCTAAATACATTATAAATATTCATTTACTCAGAAAAATATATTATATATTATTCATGTTGTTTATACGTAATCCTGAAAACAAAATACTAACGATATGAAAGACAACAGTTAAAATTTAAATAAAAAATAGAAACAAAAATAAATAACATTGTTTTCCGTTGCTTCTTATGTAAAGTTGTTTGTCCTTGCTAATTAGTATTATTAGTGTGATGTCTGAAACGATGACAGTACTAATTACAAGAATAAGTAATTAATGAAATTGCTAATGCAGTGAGGAACGAGAAAAAAATGAAATGACGCTCTTTATATGCATTTATTACGATTATTTTATTAATTTTTGCATTTAGGTACAACGTTTTTGATATATTATTATGAGATTATGATCCCGCCTTGACGTATATCAAGCTATCACGACAAAGTTATTTTTCCGATTTCTAGCTTGCACTATAATTTGTCGCTAATTTGTTACCAAATCCAAAAATTTGTCGCTCGTGCCGTTTAGCCATAATCAGCTGGTATGCTAGCTTAATATCAAGCTAGCACTACATATAGCGTATCTCGAAAACGAAATGTCGTAGGATATAATTGTAAAGCCATAATTTGTCGCTAGTCTTATCTTTAACTGATAAGCGAAAAAGTGCTGGAAAACCATCAAACTGGCACTACATATGGCATATCTCGAGAAGGAAATGTCGTAGGATATTACTGTAAAGGCCACAATTTGTCGCTAATTTGTCGCTGAAAGTTGACACATTCAACGAATTTGTCGCTAGTCTTATCTTTAACTGATAAGCGAAAAAGTGCTGGAAAACTTCAAACAATTAATCAGGGAGTTCTTTGTTACATTTGTTTTAAGAGACCGGATTTATTTACGAATTTTTTTTAAATTAGGTTTTCCCTGTTTCCCCCAATATGGGCAACACGTTACCTTTCAAGGGTTTGATGGTTTTCCAGTTGTTTTTTGCTTATCAGTTGGCGATAAGACTAGCGACAAATTCTTTGAATGTGTCATCTTTCAGCGACAAATTAGCGTCAAATTATGGCCTTTACAATAATATCCTACGACATTTCGTTTTCGAGATACGCTATGTGTAGTGCTAGCTTGATATCAAGCTAGCACTACAGCTGATTATGGCTAAGCGGCACGAGCGACAAATTTTTGGATTTAGTAACAAATTAGCGACAAATTAGCGACAAATTATAGTGCAAGTTAGAAATCGGAAAAATAACTTTGTCGTGCTAGCTTGATATACGTCCCGCCTTGGAACGTGTTCTTATTTTTATTGAATATCCGAATCTTGTTCACGTTTTAATTTCAAACGGAATACAATAAAAAACGGATCAAACCATTCTTTGTTGTGATAATTTTCATAATACTACCCAAATTTTAATGTATTATCCTAATTGTAAGTATTAAAGTGGTGCACACTATATTTGAAATTAACACTTTGATTACCAATTAATTAGAAGGTTATTAATCCATTGAGTTTTACTGGTTAAGGATTTTTTGTTACTATACATAAAAATACTAAAAAAAATAATAATATCTGTACGAATTAAATTAATCAGAAAAGGATCAATTGTTTATGGAAGTTTAATGGTTAACAAGTGATTAATATTTAATTTAAACATATCAACAATAAATAATCCTTGGTTAAATTTATTAACTTATTTATAGATTCACCAATTAGCATCAATGTGAGTATTAATTCAAAACATGCCTATTAGGATGCCTTTTTATGTTTTAATAGTCCTGGATGATCGATTGATGCTTAAATACTAATAATTTGAGATTAATATATTTAAATTCCTACTAAAACAAATCTTCTTCTTGTATTATAGGTACTTAGTATAAACAGTTAGTAGATAATGATAGTTATATTATTTTAATTAAATTATTTATAAAACTCTGAATTAAATAATAAACTTCAGATTTTGTTATTCGTTACTCAAGTAAGTTTTAGATGTTGTTGATACTTGTTCAAAATAATTGGTTCCATATTAAAACATCGTTTCTTGTATTATTCTATACTCTATGGATCTTTATTTTAAATGTTTGAATGATGTGTTATTGTTCATAGACAATTATTATACGCAGGTCATATTTGTCGACTTCTCTTTCATTTTTAAAATGATAAAATTATATGTGAGGTTTCTGTGTTATTAATAAATAAACCATTCAATATTTGCTGATTCATATATCAATATAAATAACTTATAAATCTACGTAGTGTTAATTTTACTACCTTACTTGTATAACATATTTGTATTGTTGCTCATTGTAGAACTTTTAAACAAAATATTCTTTCTTTCCAGGTATATGGGTCAATTTGCTTTAGCTGCAGAATGGTAAGATATTTATCTTTGCATAAATTCAATTAATGTTGTTCGTTTTTGAAATAGTATCATAAAATTCTCAGCCTAAATGTATAAATTTTAAATATCCTGAGTTTATGCTTAACTGAAAGCTCACGTTGTAAGACTTTAGCAAAACTTTGAAGCATTGGAATACACTTTTAACATGATAGTATCTACAAATATTATATGGGAAAGTATTTTTTTTAGAAGTTCTTGTTTTATTTTGTAAATGCCCCCTTCCTTCATGGTAAAAAATTATGGGATGATCATCCTATCTGAAAGCCCGAACAATGCCTTCTATTTTACATTGTGGGGAAATGCAAACCTTTTAAGTATACCCCTAACGTGATGGTACAATTTAAAGGATAGATACAGGAGTAATTTATTTTTATTTAGAGTTTTCTTTAATAATTATTTGAGTATTTTGTTATGTTGCCGAAATGCTACCCCTAAATAAAAGGGAAGAAAAACTTGAGGACGACCGTGGTTTAGGTTCATATTTCTACAAGTAGGAAAAGCTTTGAAGGACTTTTCTGGTTAAAATTTATATTATAAATGCATTGCATTTAAAGCTATTTTAGTTAACGTACCTGTTCTCATTTACTGGTAGGTACCTATATGCTATATGTATATTATATACCGTGGTATGTCTGTAAAATTGGGTAGGTCATCCACATAGGTGCTTAGTTACAGCGTTTAGCGGAAAAATTTAATGCGTTTATAGTCGGACTATTACCTATAGGTATATGGCTTGGTAGAAACGTGTCTTCCGGCTACAGTGACTATATGGAAGATAACTAGCGCCATAAATCTGGACCTGTTCGATCAGTGGAACGCATGCGGTTCGCCTTTTATATTCGGCATTAAAAAATATTAACCGCCTGTCGGGTATCTTTTTTTGGGTACTCCTCAGTTCCACCGACCGTATAAATTTTAAACGGTAATTTTGACCGGGGCTAGATTTCTTTTTTTGACTTTTATTGACGTACAGAAAATAACTGATATATGACCATAAATCAGTAGAAACGGAATTGTTGATTGGTTAAAACTGTTTAAGAATGCGGTATTCTGAAGTTTATATTTGACTATTGTATAATCTTTTTAAAGTGGTGGTTTAAGTAACAAAACTGCCAAAAAGTGACTTCCCTTGTTAATTTCTCGCTGAAATTGTCCATTTTATTGCACCATTCAAGTGAAAAACGTTTTGAATTCCGTTAACATAGCTAAATATAGTTTTAAACTTTTATGGGGCTGTTTTCAAATAAGTAATACAGTTGCAAATTTTGGGATACCTACCTGAGAGGTTCTTTAACAGTCGATACATTTCAGCTACAAATACAGGCTCAACTTATTTTTAATTGGAAGTTTTACTGCCTGAACGTCCACTTAAAAATAATCAGACTTTACTTCACTTATTTATCAATTAAATGATAGGTACCTGAAAAGATACATTTCTTGAAACATATATAGATTTAAAAGTAAAACATTTACTGTTGCAGAATCGTAGAAGAATAATTATAAAGACAGTAACAGTATTGTATAATATATAAGTTCATAGGTACTGTATTTTTGAATCGACTTGTTTAAATTACATTTCGGCGAACCGTCAAATTTTCCATAATTAAACACAAAGTAAGTATAGTTTAGACGAAAAACATATTGAAAAGATTAAATATAAAAATTAAATAAAACGAACAAGTTTCACTAAAAATTATATTGACTCCACAATATTGTTTCGGCCAGTTCGGCCATTATCAAGAGTAAAATACAGATTACTGAAGTAAACAAATTATGTCTGAATAATATATAGTAAACCTAAAGAGAGGGGGGAACTGGTTACAATTCTTGTGTAATGCTTTTTTAATTTCCAAAAGCGACAATTTTCTACTTTTTGGAATATTACTATGTAGGCTTTTTATGTTGTCTACGTCTAAACGGTGATCATTAGTGACGCAATGTTCGGCAAAACCGGATTTGCAATCCTTTTTATTAATGGCGTAAGAGTGTTCAGATATCCGTTTTTTGATCGATCTGTCACTTTGGCCAATGTACATAGCGTCACAAGAATCGCAACTGAGTTGGTAAATTCCACTTTTTTTCTTTTTCTATTTACAAAAAATGCTTTTTAGATTTGAAGTATTACTTTCTGAAAAAGTGCACCTTTCAAAGTTTAAATTATATTGAAAAGAATGGATGTAGGTACATTTATTTGGTTCTATATGGATTGTTAAGGCGAATTAATGGACGTGCTACTGAAATTTTTTGTTCGCCCACATCCTCAAAGAGATAAAAAGATGACTTTGTGAAATGAAGTGTCGAAATTTTTTTGAAATAAAACACTTCGTTGGAAGATCAGTCCAGTCACTCAAAATGATTTCATTATATTCATAACCACTCTTGTTCTCGCGTAAACATTTTAGTTTGCTAGAGACCAACTTTTTTAAACTGAGCTGGATATTATTATAAAAAATGTTGCGAAGGTGGTAGCAGCAGGACGTAACACAGCAACGCTTGAAAAAACTGCTTGTCACCAATAATAGCTGTTTGAATTAATTTATATCACTTTGCTAAACGACAGACGTTTTCAAGGACAGTAACAAACACACTATTTTATTAGCTGTAATTAATTAATTCAAGTCGATGGTGTGTCTCGCGAAACAATCAGATGGATAATGGACGTTTAATTGTCTTATGTAATAAAAAAAAAAGAAAAATATGTGACAGCTGTTATTTATCATTGGTAGGTTGATATGTAGGTTGGAGGTGTTCTCAAACACTTACTAATAAAGTTAGAGAAATAAAATCCATAAAATTATAATTCGATTTATTTTATTATTTAGCTTTCTTTATTAGTTGCTTCCTTGACTTTTCTCAAGTCCAAGCAGATTTAATTTATTTAAATTTGATTCTAATTTTGGTACTGTAATTGTTAATAGCAGCTAATTACTTTTTTCGAAGGCGTAGAAAGACCATATATAATATTTTTTGAATTTCGCGATGCAAGTAAAAATTTGAAACTCGACATTTCGATTTGTAACTTAAAATATCAACCTGGAATTCGTAATATCTCTTTATGCATTCTAATTCATAATTTTGTTTATAGGAGAATGCACAATAATAAGAATGTATTAACAAAAACTTGATTATTGTTTCATCACACTGTGACTTCTTCGGAAGTTATAATTAAACTTGTTCTAAAAACAAGATATTTCCTGCTTAAACGCTAGGAATATTGAGTAGGGCAGTGAGAGGTAAAATAAATTTAACAATGGTGAGTTATTTACCTCTGGTTGTTTGTTTATAATATTATGACAAATTTTACGTTTATTAATTTCTAGTTATTCTAATAAGGTCAGTTTATATGAATTACTAGCTGTGCCTGCGACTTCGTCTGCGTGGAATAGTGACCTTCGGCAGCATTTAAAATTTTTTTTCTTCTATATTTTTATTTTCTGGGCCGTAAGCCTTTTTGCCGACGTCATTACACAAAAACTTTCATTCCTTATTTTTGCCCACTTTAGGGTAAAATTTTTACAAACTTTAAATGTCGTATTTATGTCTAATCAAAAGACTAAAAAATAAGTTTCAAGCCTCTAGCTTTATATCTACTTATCTATCTCTGTACCAAATTCTCGTTTAAATCGGTTCAGTAGTTTGGGCGTGATTGCGTAACACACAGACAGACAGAGTTACTTTCGCATTTATAATATTATAGATTAATATAGTTTAATTATAGTTTTAAATAGTTTATATAGCTTAGTATTCAACTACTTTTATTGATCCAAATAAACAAAACCTCTATAACCTTTTACACTTAATATTTCAATTTTTTGGGCCGTAAGCTTTTTAGACGAGGCATTATACAAAAACCTTCATTGGCTAATTTTATCCCCTTTAGGGGATATTTATTTATATCTCATCAGAAGCCTAAAAAATCTTTAAAAAATACGGAATTTCCGCACAAACTTTCCTATTTCAACCCCTTATAACCCTTTTTTCGCATTACAAAGTAGCCTATGTCCTTTCTCAGGCTCTTGACTATCTCTATACCAAATTTCATTTAAATCGGTTCAGTAAATTTTAGACAAGATTGTGTAGCATACAGACAAAGTTCCTTTCGCATTTACAATATACCGCGAATTCATTTTCATCGATTATCCCATGGGAATATGATATATTCCCGCAGTAAACCGTAATCTATGTGTTAATACAGGGTGTCAGCTAACTCCATACCAAATTTTATTAAAATCGCTCCAGCCGTTTAGACGTGAAGAAGTAACAAACATACACACTCACACACTCACAAACTTTCGCCTTTATAATATTATTGTGATTTTCCATATAATGTACTTATTTGAAGTGCTAATGTTTATGTACAATAAAATGCATAGAGTAGTTGGATTCTCAATTATTAATAATAAAACAGTTTAGTGTTTATTGGCCCTTAGTTTAAAATTGGAAGAAATTTTCTTCAAAAAGTAGTAATTTTTGTTGTTTTTGCATTTTTTCTACATCAGCACAATTTTACTACACTTTCTTTTATATATGTATATAGGATGTAGCATATGGTAACGAATAATATAATATATAAATATCAAAGTGTTGGCCTATAGGGTCTCATATATTACGATAACGTATGCGTAATGGATAACTGCCGATCCCCAAATCAAAAAGATGATGTTATTGCTGGTAATCAGTTGCAAAGCTTTAATAGAATTGAAAAAACTGGATGATTTACCTCAATATACTTTATAGGTAGGCATTACGCGACGGAGCTGCATGTAATGCTTATGAATTAAAACGGGCGGAGAATTACCTATACTAGAAAGCATGTTAATCAATGATTTAGGACTGCATATGAGCCATAAGTTCATAAGGAGAGGTATGATATAATCGGTGTTCAATTGCAATCACAACGTTTATCATTCGAGTTACAAATTGAAATTTCCATTTACAAGTCGAATTAAAACAAGAAAATGAAATATGTTTGGTCCTTATTTTACGTCTGTTTTATAATTATGAAATCACGATAAATTCTTCTTTAACTCAAAAGCTGACCTTCTTGGTCATTATGGTAAAAAGATTTATAATAAATTGTTTATTATTAACTTATTTAACCGAATGTTGTCTAGTTATGATCACTTTTTCACGAAATTCCTTTTCATAAAATAGATTGATTGTAACATCTGTCATGCTGTAACGTACAACTTTAAACGTTTTTTTTAACGGATAACTCAAGATGTTCCTTTATTATAGGTAATACCTTTAAAATCCATACCAAAGGACATCATCAATATTCAGCCGATGTCTTCTGATGTATCTTCACATTGGAGCGCAGTAATTTCTGAAAAAATCCCACGGTAATCATTTGGCATAAAAAAATATCGCAGTGGACCAATCAATTAAGGAACGATTCACCCTTTAAAACCCCACGACCCTATACGCGTTCGATCATAACTAATCTACATTTTTACATACGAGATTTTCACCCTTTCGTATTCAAATAGCGTTCAACAATCGAATATTCCTAATGGCCTATCAGTATTGAAATAAAATTTACCTTCCTTCCTATCCTCGGTTTAAGGGTGCAGTCACCTAGTTGTATGTTTTGTTTACCTGTGTTACCCAACCCCGTAGCCACCACCGTCTGCCACTTGCAAAGTGTACCACGTATACCTGTTGCTCTCTCGCTTCATCTTCAGCAACCCCTTTCCCTTTTGTGTGTGCGTGTGTTTTCTTTCTGATCGCACAAGGGTTTAGGTATTTAAAATAGGTGTCCCTTACACTTAATATTCAAGCAGGTAGCTTAGCATACATAAATAAATTCGCATATATTAAACAGGTAGATAAAAAATGAAATTCACTTCCTAGATGCGCCCCTCTTCATTCACTATTTGATTTCACTGATCGGTATTCGATGGGTCTATAAGGGGATGGTTTGTCCCGACTGGAACCTGATTATGAGACAATTTGTCTGGGCAGGAAGGATGTGAAAATTTGACTAAAAAATATAGCGACTACCCGGTTGATTCCCATGGTGGTTTATGGACATATTTAGACCAGTTGTTTGCTACCTGGTCGGGGAGATGTCTTTTCGGATCCAAGATGCAAATGTGCTCGTACCCGACCTCTCTACTTACGTATGCAACTTATTCAAATAACCCGTTCGCTACAATGCGGAAGGGTTTTTTCTCATGACCGTCAGCGCCACACAAACCGTTTTTTTTATTATAGGTTTTGCATAATGTGATTTTTTTAACGTATTTTTTGGGACCCCAACGACTTTTTTATAATTCGAATTATGTTGCAGACAGGAAACGGTTTCTTTTCCTTAAAATTTGACCCATTGTGTAACTGCAATACTCCGATACAATTTTTTTAACCGACATCGTGATCATCACGTTTGAAACTGACATGTTTTCAACATGAACTACGATCAGGCTCAATTTTCTTTAAATATTAGACATCCAGGGAAACAATTTATTGGAATAATTTTTTTATAGATATTTAACATTCATAAATTTTAAATTTTGTAAGGAGGGTAGTCAAAAAAATAATGTATTAAATGGGAATTTTCTTTTTGCATGCAAAGTCTTGAAGAGAAAGGAAAAGATGAAGAAATATTGCAATGATTTTAAATTTTAAGTGTATGGATTCCTTAGAGGTCGGCTATTAATTATCTAAGTTTCTTTTAATTTGAGTCCCTTTCTACCCCTTACTGAGATTTGATAAGATGTGGTTCCTTCTATAATGAGATTTTCAATGAGCCCTCATTTTAAATATGATGCATTCTTGCATTGAGTACAAGTAACAGTTATGTTTTTAGTGCATAAAAAATTAAACAGTGAATACAATACATCCTTATAAAATGACAAAATTTGAATCGTAGTGTTTTATAGAAGCTGGTATTTATTTAACTATGTTTTGGAGTGACTTTAGATTTCAAAAAAATATGGTTTTCGAAACAAAAGTATTACCTGTAGAATAATCTAGAAAATAACATCAGTAAGTTGTTCTAATTGTTTTTACGACATGCTTAGCGACTGATGTAGATACAATAATTAAGTCCAGGAATTAATTAGTTGCTTACAACCTAGCACTCACTACGTACGTACTTACACAAATTAAACCAATATAGAAAAAACGAACACTCCAGGTAAAAATTAAAGAGGAAATTATAGGTAATTGCGGTACAAAAGCTTTAATTAAGTACTGGAAGGAAGGTACAAGCTTAAGCTTCGATCCATGGTAATGAATGACCCGTACAAGGCCATTCAGGACTTTAGTTATGAATGGAAGACGTAGGCACCTAATATAAAGAGCAATTTTGTTTTAGTACCCACCATTACGAATTTTATTAGTAATAGGTACTATGCTAACTTTTCGTTCTGAAAACTCTGTATTACTAAGGAAAATGCTCGGTTCTTTGAGTTTCACTTTAAGAATAATATTAATAATTTGAAAAAACGTAGTATTGATTATCTTAATTACCATAATTATAAGCAGCTGAAGTTTAATTTACAAAGAAGATGAAACTTCCATTAATTGAGGGCTTTTTTTTAATTAATGCACATATTGGGGTTTTAGGGTGATGTAGAAACTATCATGAGAGATCACAATCACCAGAACCTAACCTAACCTAACATCACCTAAGGGGTCATCCATAAATTACGTCACATGTTAATGGGGGGGGGAGGGTATCCCGGGATGTGACATAGTGTGACAAGGGGCAGGGGGGGTCAAAAACTTTGTGACATCACATGTTAAAAATCAAAATTTTGTATCTTTAATTAACATAATTAGTCGTTTATTGTTTCCTAACTAGTCATTTGTTTTTCTGTTATCTAAAATATTTGACTTTATGTTAATTTTATTAATGATTATATAATAAAAGTAAGAATAAAATAAAAATAACTGTTTTCTCTTGATTATTTTTAAATATATATAAATTTAAAAAATGTGTGACGTCACATCAGGGGGGAGGGGGTTTTGAAAATGTGACAACCTGTGACAAGGACGGGGGGAGGGGTTAAAAAGTCCTGAAATTCGTGTGACGTAATTTATGGATGGCCCCTAACCTAATCTATCGCAACCTAACCTAACTTAACTTAACCTAACCAAACCACCACCAACTCAGCTCGGTGAAAGCATCATCGGTTTATTTTCGTATTTATATTTGTTTTATTTTTCTATATAAAACGATATTCATCTCGCAACTTTCACCCCATCTATCTCGGAAACTATCAATATCTGGTGCTAGTGAGTACCTACCATGGTTGTACATTGCTCTCAATGCTCTATTGAATTCTGGCCACAAAGTCTATCAATCTCGGGGGCCATATATGGAACTTCTGTCAAAATTTATATGAACCCCCTACCCATTCTTTGTCAAGTGAGATTTACAGTAGGTACACGTATTGAGTTGTTATTCAAAGAAAAAAGTAAAACATTAACTAATTATTTATAAAGTTGATGTGAGATTTTAAGTGACACTCCCCCTCCCTTTAAATGACACCTGACAAAATTTTACTTATCCCCTCTACCTTAATTTTGAGCTCAGGTAATTAATGGATGTCGTCCTCTTATTAGATATTCTGATGAATGAATTAAAGTTAGTGGTAGGCTCAGTTAATGAATTTTGACGGTTCCTAATTTGAGTTGAATACGCCCCTGGTCTTTTTTTATGCATGACGCCGCGTCGGGTCGCATTTAAGTATACATTTAAATAAAATTTGAATCAATTAACTTAGATTTAATTCGTGTATAAACGTTTCGAATTTGACTCACGAATGTCCCGCGCATAATTACAATTATAAAAGTGTAAATATTGCTCCGCGGCCATTATACTACTTAATAGATAGATATGGTCGGAATATATTAACGCCATGGCGCACGCTTATGCTAAAGTATGGTAATAAGCGTTTCTGAAGATTAATAACTGCCGAGACAGAACTCTCACTGATTGTGAATGAGAAAGAGAGAAGGAGGAAGAGCATCAGGAGCAAAAGCAGCGGCCTGTTGATATGTTAAAAATTATGGTAATGTAAACAGTGTGCGGTTTCTACTGATGGTGTTTTCCTTTATTTGTGTCACGTGGCCAGTCGGCCACCAGCCACGACAACAGGGATTTTCAAGCACCTCCGACAAGGGTATTTCCATCATAATACCCAACACTGATTCATACAATCTTTTTTTTACACCAACATTGCATCTTCAATAGACCACAAATAAAGCAGAATCTGGGCTATTACGTCATTGAGACAAAATGAAAAATACTTTTAAATGAAAGGCTAGAGACACTTAATTAAATTTTAGAAGTACTCAATGGGGTCGGATGCTCATTTAAATGATAGAATAACATTAAATGACCACATTATAAGAATAAATATTTCTGAAAATGAAAATGTAGAAATAATTACTTAGTATTAGAACATACATACATATTTCTAAAATGTGTACAATATCTAATATTTGGGAGCAAATATAAGCAATACCAGAGATGGAGACAGATAAATGAATGAACACATGGTAGCGGACAGTTTAAAGAAGAAATAGATAACAAATATATAATTACAGTTGTAATTCTAGGAATAGTTAAATTAAACGAAGATTTAGTAACAAGCACAAAAAAAGAAGTTTCGAAAATTATGAATAAGACTATAAAGACAAAGGATTACATGGCTAGGTTATATATACAGAATGGAGCCAAAGACAAACGTGAGAGCGACAACGGAATGGAACGCAAGGAGAAGAAAGGCAAGGACAAGATTTAGACGTAGCATAAATGAGGTACAAGTCCTAAGAGGTCAAGAACTTGGAACAATTAGCAATGAACAGAAAGAAATGGAAAAAAGTGGTGAAAGAAGAAACCCATCCAGCATAATGTGAAAATGAAGAATAAAGCGACTTATCAAATCAAATAGGATTTCGAAATCATGAAAATGCTGCCAAGCTCCAGTGTGATAGGATTTAATTCATACCTTTTGAGTAACAAAAAGTTGGCAATCTATTTGAATTTCTGCTATTGAAGGATTTCGTGGTACAGTTCTGGATTACTTATTATTTATTTACAATTCATGGGATCGACAACCAATGGAAGAAACAATTAAACTGATAAAACTGACTAAATTGTCGAAACAATAATAAAGGGAGTAAGTGCACCTCTTGTAAAAATTAAATTCAAGTTAAATGGCGTTAAAAGTAAAATTGAAATATATATAAGTACAGGTGGTGTGCTAAGGCACAAAATCATGAACATTTTATAAGATTATGAGGCCAACGACTGTAATTGAAACCTAGCAGCTGCTCTTCTTAGCCGTTTCTAAGCAAGAAGTTATTAAAAAATAAAGGCTTTTATTTTTGAGGTTCCGAACTTTACAAAAAAATTGAATTTTCAGAACTTTGGGACTTTTAACTACTGATTCTCCCCTAACTACTAATACGGAATCAAAAGAAAAGTTTTTACGGGTTAAAAAAAACTTTATTACCATAAAATCAACGTCCGACGTTTTGTCTTGTAGTGTAAGGCTTTTTCACGGATAGGTTTAAAAATTTGTTAGTAATAAGTTTGCAGATAGAAAATGAATGTTGGTCTTATTATAGATATAATAATTGTAGAACAGTTTTAAATACACTCCTGCAGAGCAGTTAAAAACACAATTTTGAAATTGAAAATTCTTACACTACAAGGATATTTTGATTCTGTTGTGGGACTTTTATTTCAATAATTCTGCTGTTTATTCCTTGCTTCGTGTAAATAATTTACCAAATAGTTTTTCTGAATACCCAGCTGGTATAACTGGAATCCTGTTCTCACTGTTCCTAAAATTGTAACTGTAAAATGAGATTTCATTGAATACTCAAGAAATATTGGCTATGTACAAACAGTTTTTACATACATACCGATATGAGTAAGTGGGATTCATTTGTTGTCTTTTTTTGTAAAAGAATAAATTGCTTTAACGTAAATATGCCCGGCATTTATGTAAGGCGCTCATACCATGCGGCTGCGGAAATAATTCGTTATAATTTTTCTGCTTTACGGTATTGCAACAAGGATCATCGCAAGTAGGTACGCCTTATATTTGTTAAACTGTTATAACCAGTAGGAATGTGATTATGAATTACACAAAATTGTTTTAATGATAGAGATAAAAAGCTAAAAATTATAATGGAGGATGAAAAATCCTAATCCTCATTACTCAGTAGGTACTTAATTTATTAACCGTTATTCTACATTGATATTTACCAAAGAAAGTTAAAGCAGATTAATTTTTAAAGTGTTCCAGCTATGTTTATAAAAATTTTAAAATATTCTGTAATTTTTTTCACTGCAACACTTTGTTAGAGTATTTTTAAGTTTTTGTTAACAACGGATAGAGTTATAACTCTGTGAACTACAACGTCAAGGCTCATGAGGTTTTCAAAGTTAAAAAGTCTGTTCTAAAACTATAATTTGTAAACACTATGAGATATTATTATTTTATTTTGATTTTTTTTATCATCATTATCAGATAATCTTATATTATCCTGACCACTAAACTATGTTTGTAAATATTTAGATATTAAAAAATAAAAGTACCTACACACATAACCAGAAATACTAAAGGTTCTCATCAAGATTTTTTTTGTACCTATCTACCTTTTTATTACATACTGTTTCGGCTTCTAAGAAACGTGATCGAGTTTTCAAACGATCATATTGGTTCATCCTTCCCTCTTTAACCTTCTTTCGCAACCGATCTATCAATTAAATGTCATCACCTTCAGCGATCGGTAGCAAGGTAAATGTGGTAGTAAAAATTTAAAGAAGCCGAGCCATAACTGTTTATTTCGTAATAGTCCCAGGTCAGACTGTGTAACAGCCGCGTTGAATATTTGTCTCAGAGGTTAACTGGACATTGTAATTTTTTTTTTCTAAATTTCGTAACACGTACGAGAGCTATTCGATTCTTTATTAAGGTATTTTGAGGGCAAAATTGTCATAAAAATTGAACTCCAATCAAGGCTTGTCGAAACCTTGGTATAGATAAGTATAGGTAAGTGTGTCAAAATAAAAATAAAAACTCCTAATAAAATATAATAAAATTAAAGTACCTACAGTCGAAAACAAAAAAAAAAACGAAAAAGAGTGCAAATTCCAAAATAAAAAATGCATCAACTATACTCTACTAAGTATTGTTTTAAAACAATAGTGTTCTTGAGATATTTCAAGAAGTGGTGTGTTGCTTAGTACCTACTAGGTACATAGAACATAGACATAAGTACGTATATAGATTCCTACGATAAAGCAGGCATTGACAACATTTCCTCTCATTTGTCTATCAACGGCCTACCGGCTGCGGCTGGTCGTTGTAAAGTAAGTCAAGTGCAAGTTGACTTAACAATGGGCACAATGATCTTTTCGGTTGGCAGTAGGTATTACGTATTATTAGATAGTCCGTGATTTTGCTCGTAGACATGCACGCATCGGGTTCTTAATGTTCCATTGTTTTCCTTTTGTTTATTCGATATTTTTGCCTTTTTTGTTTTTTCAAGAATGACATCTTATTGTTAAATCGATTCGATAGAAGATTAAGAGGTTTTTAATAAAATTAAGCCGTTGTCAACATTCATTTTTAGATACATATGTTGAATTAGTAACTGTAAAAAGTAGAGAAATTTATTTTTCTTCTGTTACTATTAATTACGTGGGCTCAAAATGGAGGGAGGGCAAGGAATCCAGTAAGATTTCATTAAATCTCATTTAAAAGGGAGAATACCATTAAAAATCTCTATTTTAATGTGAGATATTAGCAAACAAAACTAATTGTAAGGGAGATCAAGGTGTCCAAAATAAAAAAAAACAATACCTCATGTAATTAACGGACGTCTTCCTATAAGAGAAGAATCTTCGTCTGTGTCTTTACTGAGAACTTAAAAATTGTTGAAATATACAAGGTGTCCTAGAATTTCGTGGACATAGAATACCTACAGGTTCTTGGGACCAAAATAAGTCTTTTTAACTACCTACTTTTATCTACCACCAACCAACCCACTTTATTTACCTGTGAGAGGGCGCTAAAGGTGACAAACGATGTATTTTTTTTTTCATGTTTTTAAAAATCGCTTAATACAATAATTTACAATAAAATTTTCCACATGAAAATATTAATTTCTAATGTGCATATCAATTATCTTAAAAAACAACAAAGGTAGCTTTCTTTCACCTTTAAGTGACCATTTTTATGGCATCATAATCAGGAACAGATATGTTTTAGATTAAATGTGTCTTAAAGCGCCCTTTTCCACTATGAGATAATTAAAATTGTCGAATCAAACTGAGTGTAATAAACATGAGGATCGATTTTGTTTGTTTTAATAAAAAGTCCCTGTTTCGCCATTATTCAGTTATTCATTGTAATATTAACATGAAATGATGAATTTGGGACATTTTCCGAGACACAGGTAGAGTATATTAATAAGGGACACGAGGCTTTAATCTGGGACTATACCGGAATAGTCACCCTACCCTTATACTTAAATAGAATTTTTCGGAAGTTTTTTGGAAGGTTGAATAGGTACTTAATTAATTAATTTGTTTTTTAGAAATGCATATACATCAGCTTCGTTTATATCTTACTAGCTGTGCCCCGCGGTGTTACCCGCGGTTTATTAGGGAAAATAAATTATTAAAAATTCAAAAATTTACTTCAAGTTGCGACAACTCAATTCTTTTAATCAGGGTCTGACAACATTACTATGATAATTGGTGGAGGATAACTGAAGTATGTTACAAAAGTATTGGACATAACATTATTAAGACATCTAATAAATACAGCATCTATTGTTGTTGCATATCTGGTAGTAGGTTCTTTTGGATTGTTGTTAATTTTCAATTGAAATTCTTTTTGGAGGAACATTATTAATGGCATTGATTCATCTTTAGCAAAATTTACATTGAAATCTCCAGCTAAAATCAATGGTAGTTTATCTTTATTGGTTTTAAAAATTATTGAACCTCTGTGACTGTACGGAAATAATTTCTCATGTAAAAAATGTCGAACCGAGTGGGAAGAGAATCGCACAGACGCTTGCACATGGCGAGCGTCGCCACGGCATGCAATGGCCACGATCGCCACGCCAACAATACGGTTTACCCGCGGCTATAGATGTTTCACATCAAAAAATTTATAGATATGTAGATTCTCCTAAGGAGATATTAAATTTTTTAAACTTCACAGATTTACTACGACACAACTAATGTAAAAACTATCCCTGCCCTTAAATAAATTTGATCGCAATTTATTATAGGGTTAATTTACTTCTCTAATTTTTTTACTGTATTTTGATTAGATGTTAGCATTAATTAGAATCTTATTTTTGAAGGGGTTAGATTTATATTGCATTAAGTCAAGTCTTTGTCAATTACTCGTAATTCTAAAGAATATTTATTGTGTGATGTTTTTATAATTGATAATAAAAAGTTATGCAAGTAGTTTCTGAGAATGGCAAAGGCTATTTAAGACGGCTGTTTTAAATTGGCGTTTATAAAAAGTGGGCGTAAAGCAAACGATGCTAACCCAGTTTGTAGAATGTACAAACTCTTGTTGTTATTGCTATTGCTATTACTATCTTCGAATATGTGGGCACCTAGATAATGAGTGTACCTACTATTCGTTTGTATTGTCGTTGCCAAATTAACTCATTTGATAAAGAAAATTTTAAATTTTGATAACAGGATAACATATGCAGGTAGACGATTTCAAGGTTCTTATTAACTGTTGTAAAATTGCTCTTTTTATTGTTTAGTAGGAAAAAAACATATATCTTTTAAAATACTAACAGAAATACATTTTGATAACAACTGCTGTTTTCCTCAATAAACATGTCTGTTGTATATTTAATTCATTGCACATCTTTAAACCTAAATCGCGGAGTATAATTTAATTATATAATTTGCTTGGAATGGCGTTTGGAAGAAAAACAAGAAGAAGTAAACAGACGAATATATGTCCCAGCATAGGTACCTACATTCGTGTAATAGTTGTTGGTGTGTTTTAAAATTCCTGACGTTTTAAGCCTTTTATATATTTATTTCTTTTTTTTTTACGTAACCCACGTTGTAATAAATTTAACAACACTTCCGTATTTTTTTTGTTGTTTTAAATTGAGAAGCCGGTATCAGCAAATTAGATGGAAATTAAAACCACTTATCGAATAACATCCAAAACTAATAAATCTAACATCGAAACAACTATAATAAAACCCATCGAGCGCTCGCAATCGTTTTATTGCTTCGTAAATGGTATAAACAAATTTATCAACCTGTTATAGCCGCTGTCGTGCTGTTCTATACACGTAACTTTTGTACCTATTCGCACAAATACAGACGAACGTGTATGTACACGTACGTAGACATGTGTGAAGACATTTTGCCCATCCTAAACTGTTTATGGTTTATTCGGCATTGTATTGCCTAACCCAACCGACACAAAAACCATTTTCATTTTCTACAAGGACATCTTACCTTTACGTAATTCTTAATTTTGCTTCAGAAGCACACTGTGAAGACGAAATGATAAGTTGAAAAAAATATTTTTAACAGGATTAAGAAAATTTATTTATCGTCCACTAACAGTTATTAAATTAAATCAAGATGGAGTTAAATGAAATGTATCTAGGTACCTACCTACTTAATGGTCATTACTTTATTACTCATTACCATAAAATATTAAAAAAAATAAATAAAAAGCAACATAATTTATATATACCTAGGTAGGTGCCTTTCTCTGCATTCAATGCAGCCCATTATCAGTCTAAATTCGCTGTTGCACCCTTGGGGGAATTAATTAAGTATGTAATGATATATAAGAGGGGACGGGGAGGTTAAGAAATCTACATTACTTTATCTCCAGGAAAAGGATTTAAGCCATTTTTCGTAATATTCATCCGTTCACAAAATTCACTGGGGAATGCATTTTGCAAAAGTGATAAAAATTTGAAAGGAAGGCTTTAAACAAAAAACGTACTTATGATTCCTTTTTTTTATTTATAATCAAATATTTTTGCAAATTATTACCCAAATCTTTTAATTATTTTTTTATTTTAAACGACCACACTGGATTGTATCTATTTGAACAAAGATTGTTTAAAATTTTACCCTTAATCATAATACGCACATTCGAAAATTGAATAATCATTGCTGAATAACAGATCTTTGCTTTTTATCAGACAATAACTTAACTTTTTTCTAACGACATTTAGCTATTTAACACTTTCCAGAAAAGCTGTAATAAAGAGAAGGGAGTCCAAAAAAACGCATGTATCCTTTCAAGGGTAAAAAATTATGAATATCATTCCTACGTAATTAATAAACGGTTCCCTTATCCCTTTGGGCCCTAAGGAAAGCAATACTCCACATGCTCAACAAAAATCTGCAATTAAGTAGCAAAATTTCATAAGCATTCTTTTCGCAGTTCTTCATCACACTACTATTATAAAGGCGAAAGTTTGTGAGTGTGTGAATGTGTATATTTGTTACTTCTTCACGTCTAAACGGCTGGAGAGATTTTAATAAAATTGGGTACGGAGTTAGCTGATACCCTGGATTAACACATAGGCTACGTTTTACTGCGGGAAAATATCTTATTCCCATGGAAAAATCGATGAAAATGAATTCGCGGAATATTATAAATGCGAAAGTAACTCTGTCTGTACCTATGCTACACAATCTCGCCTAAAATTTACTGAACCGATTTAAATGAAATTTGGTGCAGAGATAGTCTAGAGCCTGGGAAAGGACATAGGCTACTTTTTAATGCGAAAAAAGGGTTGTTAGGGGTTGAAATAGGAAAGTTTGTGCGGAAATTCCGTAATTTTTAAAAATTTTTAGGCTTTTGATTAGATATAAATAAATACCCTAAAGGGGATAAAATTAGCCGATGAAAGTTTTTGTGTAATGATGTCTTCCAAAAAGCTTACAACCCAGAAAATTAAAATATTAAGTGTAAAAAGTTATAGAGGTTTTGTTTTTTGGATCAATAAAAGAAGTTGAATACTAATCTATATAAACTATTTTAAACTATAATTAAACTATATTAATCTATAATATTATAAATGCGAAAGTAACTTTGTCTGTCTGTGGGTTACGCAATTACGCCCAAACTGCTCAACCGATTTAAATGAGAATTTGGGTACAGAGATAGATAAGTAGATATAAAGCTAGAGGCTTGAAACTTTTTTAGGTTTTTGATAAGATATAAATACGACATGTAAAGTTTGTAAAAATTTTACCCTAAAGGGGGCAAAAATAAGAAATGAAAGTTTTTGTGTAATGACGTTGGCAAAAAGGCTTAAGGCCCAGAAAATAAAAATAAAGAAGAAAAATTTTTTAAATGCTGCCGAAAGTCACTATTCCACGCGGACGAAGTCGGGGGCATAGCTAGTAGTTCATATTAAGATTTGAATTATAAAAGCTTGAAGGTTAGGTTATAATGAAAAGAGTTGCCCAGGTTTAATTGTGGCCTTACTAATTATAGGCTTACTTTTAAAAGGTGCACACACATAAAATCCATTAAAAAAACTTTATTCGCACGATTTTAATGAAACCAATAATTTTCCTGGTTTCTCATGACAAGTGTCAAAAATATACATACATAAATAACAAGCTAAGGGAAAACCACTTTTAGTAATCCTGATAAGGATGAAACCTGACAAGGAAAGTTTTTGATCCTACTCCCTTCCTATTTGAATTTTGAAGTTAAATCGAACGCTTTTAAAATGTTTCTAGATAATAGTTTTATACACAATATACCGACACTTAGTACATTCTAAATAAATCTGAGAACCATATGTAGCTTTAAAGGACTTTTTGGAGATTTATTACAATTTTTTAAACTTCTGAAGCTTTTGCAAATATAAAGTTCGATTCATGCAATTAATTTTTTTTTTCTGTTTTTGAAAGTATTAGGACATTTAGGAAGTAAAGTGATGTTATGTATCCATTGTGTCTTCAAAAGTGGTCATAAATCATAAAAAGCATTTTTAAGACTCAAGTTTGTAAAAAAATTTTAACAACTTCACTTGTACCTACAATAAAACGATTAAGGAATGTGGGTCGTATATATTAATTAATTTAAAATCTACCCATGGTAATGGCTCCAATTGCTAATAATATTCCTTTTGCAGCTTAGAATGGGCCAAAAATTACCTTTATCATTCAAGCTCATAGATAATTTAGTTATGACAGATGAGCACATTTACGCATAAGTGATTTCATAAAGTTTCTATTTTTCCCTTAGAGTTGCTAAGTCTATAACTTACTTTTGTGTGGATATGAATATGTCTAGGCGTTGTAAATAAGTGTCTTTTTAAATTCCAAGAGCACGTCAAGGTTCTACCTGAATAACAGTTATTTTTTAATTGCCACCAAACCAGTTCTAACCACGTTGACCGCGTAGATCGTGTACGGACCATATATTTTAAAACAATCGCAATATTACACACACTCGTGTACATACTTAATGACCTATCAGTGGTAAATAAAAATTGGCGCATTCCGATTAGTGTACCCATTGCGCGGTTTATACCACACAACCAACAGTATGTAATAATAGATAATATGGACTAGTATTGGAATAACAGTCGCCATCGTTCATATCTGCTAACATATTCTAAAAACTAATTAAAAGGACCATTGTTTTAAAACACGGTGACAACTGGACGGACTTGTGGTAAGTAACTTTAGGTGCGTACCGTACGACACGTGCTGACACTTTATCGATCATTGTCACTAATTCGTGTGAAGTGTCTCTGCAATTAGTCGACCAAGTCGTTAGTTCCGAACGTTCTGCACACATCACTTCAAATGTCCAACTCACTTTTACCTTGCTCTTTAATTGTTATGTTATAAAGTGGTTTGATGCTGATATGACCCGATGGGTTGTCGCCCAAAGGCTTCTTTAAAGAATTATTGTTCTTTGTCAAACCAATAGAAACATGTGTATAAATATCTCCGGTTAATGAACAATTTATAACATATCCTTCGAATTATATTAAGAAAAAAAAAATTATATTTTCCATGAGCATTTACACCAAGAACATAAAGTCTATTTATCTCGAGGGTTTTAAAGTTTAATTTGACGGGTTTCTGAAGGGAGGTAGCATTTATAGCATTTTATGAAAATATCTATAGAAAATTTCCAAAGAGTCTCTATTTCCTTAGCCTTAGGCCCTGAAGCTTTCTTTTTAACTTTGTATCACCTTTATGATCTTATTTACGCACCTTTGTATATATCATCAGTCTTTAATCGCCTATATATATTTATGCGATTATTTACTAAACATCTAAATCTACAGGATGTTTCCCTACTTGTTCTCGGTATATAATTTATAATAACAGCTTTAGACTCAAGAAAAATCAACGTGTCGTCAATATCAATCGGTGCCTCCAGTGTTGGCTCACGATATACTTATTCCTTAGACATATTGATCAGATGGCTGCTATTTTTGCCTTTATATCTATAATGTACATTAAAGTTAATCCCTACAATCTTGGGCTCACCTTATTGCCTGTCTGCCGACTCTTCAACATCTTCAGGGAACTTTCCGTTGAATTAGGTTTCTCATTTTCAACACGTGTATAGGAGGAAACACTCAACACTAAATATGACAATGTATATGAAGGATCCAACTTCTTTTATCCAATCATAAATAAGTTTTGTGATCATGATGCTCCTGTAAATTCGAATTTTGTTCATGTCAGTGTTGATCTGAGAATGAGGTTGTTTTTATGTTGCTAAAGGCAAAGACGTATCAGAACAATTTCCCCAGTAGGTAGTAGATGGTCCTTGTTTGTTGGTGTTTGGTTTGTGACTTATAATTTTTCGATGTTTCCCTGTATCCGTTCGTTGTTGGATACGCGACGTGCACCGTGAAAAACAATTCTAGCAGAAAAGTCATTTAGACAGGCGAGCCATTTCGTCCGTCTCTCAGCCGGATGAAGACAGGCGTGTGAATGGACGTACGTGAGCTGGGTGTGTCGGTCGGTAAAATGGGTGCAAATGGAAATTGACAAACAGCTTACTTATGGCATCCCGCGGTAAACACCTCGAGCTATTTGTTTCCCGAGCAACAACAACAACGAGACCCGAGACTAAGACAGGACTTTACGAGGAAATTATCGATACATGGACTGAGTAGCCTGGGCGATAATAATTCAGCGATAGTGCGCTAAACCTTACATAAAACCATTAAATTACCAGACAGATGTAACCCCATACACATATACGATACATTGCCGTGTCTGACACAATGAGATCCACTGACAAAGATCGCATCTCACGTAAACCATCACACGTTCTCTTTAGTAGAATCTTGAGCAGGTAGAGTTCAAGGAGAGTATTAAAAATTGTTGCTATTCCCTTAACATAAAATGAATTTGAATGCCCTGTACATTACATAATTAATTAACTGAGAAACTGAGATTAATAATAATTTTCATTTGAATATTCAAAAATATTCTGGACGATTTTAAATAAATCAACAGGGAATGAGAAAGTGATAATGGGGATGTCTTGGTTTTTGTCCGTTATGATAATCTTGTGTCAATGTTGACTATTAAAGATTTGTTATTCCTCTATGCATAACAAAAACTGTCTATAACTAATGAAAATGCTTGATCCTTTAATTTTAGGGAGTTAGATTCTATAGGGAATGAGAAAGTGACAGTGAAGATATCTTGTATTTAGCCATTGTAAGAATCTTGTTTCAATGTTGATTGTTAAAATTTCATCTGTAAAATCCACGTAACAAAAACTTTATTGACAGTTTAGAAATTGCTTAGCTTCTTGGGTTTAACGAGTTAGAGGGATGTCTTGAAGTTAGCCCATTATGAGAATTTTGTGTCAGTGTAGATCATTAAAGTTGCTGTGCCCTCCGAACAAAACAAAAACTGTCCATTACTAAAGAATATGCTTGATCTCTTGAGTTCATAAAGTTACATTTTCAGTGAACATGAGAATGTCTTGGATTCAGCCCATTAGGAGAATCTTTAGTGTAGATCATTAAATTTCATATGTTAAATTCTTTTGTTGCACGCGTTGTACCTTACAAAAACTGCTTAGTCGTTTGAGTCTAGGAAGTTACAGTTTACAGGGAAAGAGAAAATGTTGATGGGGGTGTCTTGGATTCAACCTATCAACATTATAAAAATCTTGTCTCACTGTTGATCATTAAAAGTTTCATCTGTTAGATTCACTTATTGTACTCTCTATAACAAAAACTTTTTACTATAACGAGCAAAACTGCCTTATTCATTGAGTTTAAGGAGTTAGAGAGAGTTTATTACAAATTACCTCATGCATTATCTACCGCTGCGATATTATCTAATGTAATTTCAGATGCGTTTATAAAAAGAAAAAGAATCCATTAAAACATGTACGCAGAAAATGTATACCCACCCAGTAGTAAACAGGTAGGTATATGTGCAGATATGTGTAATAGGTACATTGGCTGTGGTGCTACAAAACCCGGACTTGAGCGAGTAACTCAGTGTGGAAGTTATAGGTACGCATAAATTAACTATAATAAGATACTCTACGCACGTCGTTGCATTTTATGTTTTGTCGCTGTAAAGTCATACCAATTAATTTTACATTATCATTTTACCTTAAGCAATACCCGCAGACAACGGGTTCATGAATGATTACTTGCCTTTTTTATCGAAGTACATCTGCAGTATTAGGTTTACGAATAGTGGAAAAGTTTGCCCCTAGGACGATAACAAAATTAAAATAAAAATTAATGTAATTAGAAAACAAATAAAAAAATCAGAACACTACTTTTATTGGTACCCATGGGGTAAACATAATGATATATCTTATGGATAAGACCATCAGTTTGTTTCTGTCTAAATAGACAATTTTAATAAATTTGATGAAAGCAATCGATGCCGGCGGTGCTTGTTTCTCAAAATTTCTGACGGTATTAGTTTTAGAAGTGAAATAAATACCGTAGTTACTGTTGAAAGGGCAAGTATATTTTTAGTGTGAAGAAACTGTATTTCTTCTTGATAAAATCATGGGGCATCGAAAATTTTCGACATTTCGTTTCCTATCACAGGGGACATCTTCAGGACCTTCGTGTTGTTGATGTAAGATCTTCAATGTTGTTGCGAACAAGAACAGCGTTGGAGGTGCTACATCAACTATGTGAAGTTCCAATTTAATACCATTTAATTGTTAGGCTTTTTTTCCAATTGTTTTACTTTTGAATTAAATTCTGGGGCTGCAAAATATTGGGTTGAATAATTCTGGGTTATCAACTGCTAATCATTCCACCAACGAATTTATTATGTCACTGCAAAAAAACTTGTTACCACTCTTAAATAAATGGAAACATCAAATGTAATTATTTGATAATTATATTTTACTAGCTCTGCTCGTCCGCGTGGAATAATGACTTTCGGCAGCATTTAAAAATTTTTTCTTCTATATTTTTATTTTCTGGGCCGTAAGCCTTTTTGCCGACATCATTACACAAAAATTTTTATTCCTTATTTTTGTCCCCTTTAGGGTATTTAAATTGAATGTCGTATTTATTTATATCTAATCAAAATCCTAAAAAATAAGTTTCAAGCCTCTACTTTTATATCTACTTATCTATCTCTGTTCCAAATTCTCATTAAAATCGGTTCAGTAGTTTGGGCGTGATTGCGTAACACACAGACAGACAGAGTTACTTTCGCATTTATAATACTATAGATTAATTTTAATTTAATTATACTTTAAAATAGTTTCTATAGCTTAGTATTCAACTACTTTTATTGATCCAAATAAACAAAACCTACATAACTTTTTACACTTAATATTTTAATTTTCTGGGCCGTAAGCTTTTTGGACGACGTCATTACACAAAAACTTTCATCGGCTAATTTATCCCCTTTAGGGTAAAATTTTTACAAACATTGAATGTCGTATTTATTTATATCTAATCAAAAGCCTAAAATATCTTTAAAAATTACGTAATTTCCGCACAAACTTTCCTATTTCAACCCCTTAAAACCCTTTTTTCGCATTAAAAAGTAGCCTATGTCCTTTCTCAGGCTCTAGGCTATTCTGCACCAAATTTCATTTAAATCGGTTCAGTGAATTTTAGACGAGATTGTGTAGCATACAGACAGAGTTACTTTCGCATTTATAATATTCCCCGAATTAATTTTCATCGATTTTTCCATGGGAATAAGATATTTTCCCGCAGTAAAACGTAGCCTATGTGTTAATCCAGAGTGTCAGCTAACTCTATACCAAATTTTATTAAAATCACTCTAGCCGTTTAGACATAAAGAAGTAACAAACATACACACTCACACACTCACACACTTACAAACTTTCGCCTTTATAATATTAGTGTGATAATGAAAAGCTTTAGGAAATTAAAGTGAAAAAACATATTTTTTTAGCCATACAATTAATATATAATTAACATTGTTAGTACCTGCATCGTATGTAAATGAAGTCCAAGAGAATAGTTAAATAGTTAATTAAATATTATAAATGCATATTATATAGAGCTGAACTATTATAGGTAATTATGGTGTACTATTATTGCTGCAACAATGTTGAAAAGTCAACTTCTTTGTAATAGGTACGCTAAAACAGTTAGATAATGTACTTTTAACAAAAATACTGTAAAATTGTGTTTGTTTATTCCTTTGATATCGTCATCGTGACTTAAACCAAAAACCTCATGAGCATTGATCTTGAGGTATGTAAATACATAACTCTATCTGTTCTGAACTAAATACCCGAGCAAAAGTTCCTCATTTCACCTTTATCGCGCATTTCACAGCTCAGAAGATTTTGAAATCCTAGTAATACATTAACTTTAGCATCTCTGTACCTTGCAAGGTTGTACTGGCCATATAAGTCACGGTGGCGTTTGCCAGCTGAGCCTTAGCCTGCATGGGTACCATACCCTACCTACCTTCAGGTTTACGAACTACATGTAAAATGGTTCGAAAAATGGTTGATCATGCGGTTATCCCGGAAACATCCCGCTAATTTGAATAAATCGCTTTTTTCATCTCTAAAATCAATTGGGCTTGTGAAGGGGCTAAAATCACAATGCTTCCCGGGCCCTTCACTCCCAGTCCGATCCTGGTACCTTTGATGAAGTTTCTAGATGTTTTTGACTTTTCTGCCTATTCCTAAATATGTACCATTTATTTTATGGCACTCACAACTGTACTATGAATACGATATTCTTGAAGTGCTCATCGTAAAGAATATTAATTTTTTGTGTGTAGGTACATTATTATAAGTAAATAATCGAAAATACGTGAAGTAATTTGTTGAGCAAATACACCAATTTATTGCTTTCATCTGATATTTATCCACGAACCCATCAAGATATTCTGATATGAATATCTGTATGATAATGTTCGTATGATAATGGTGTTTAACGAATTACGTACCTGTAAAGTTTGCCATTTATGCACAAGTGTAGAAAATCCATATCATCGTCGTTTGATTTTTCTTGCACGATCAAGCGTCTAAAAAAAAGAAGCGAGGGCAGATGAAGAATAAGGGTGTGCCACAGTATGCGCTGTAAAAGGCATTGATAAAGTCGCGTAGCTGTTTAAATCCTCCCAAACCCGCTAACAACCTACTACAGAAAAAGGTCCTCGTGCCATTCATTGTATGATAATTTTTATATTTGTGTCGCCATATCGCTGGTGACAGTAACAAAACGCAGTTGTTAATCTTAAATACTATTGTAAGTGGATTGTTGGAAGGCATCGCGCCCGTCGAAGAACCACCGCACCGTCGTCCGTACGCCGCGCTACGTCGTTCCCCATCTGTGGCTAAAACCGAAACACAAAAGAATCACTCGCTTTCTTTATTTGAAACTGATCAGAGAGATACATCGTACCGTTTGAGAGAAACTATTAAACTTATATATATACCCGTCTGAATGTATGCTACCGAATTGCACGATGGGCTTGTGGCGAGACACAGACTTTTGTCATATAGCCAATACATTATACAATATAGTATTGACTTTATAATAGCACTTAAAAATAAATAACAAAAACTGAACCATTAGAGAAATAAGTTTTCTGCAAGACAATATAACAGGATAACTTCAAAAGATCGCCTTTGTTAACGAAAAGTAATGAGAACTCGAATATTGTTCTGTTCTCGTTTCATTCTTCTGTACATGATTTCGATCTCAAATTTAAATATCTCAAGTATCAATATTTTAAATTCTCATTATAATCAAATGTTAAAAACCTTCCTTAAAAATCTGAAGAAGCCACTATGTTGCAGTACAATTATTAAGGATTCTTTACAACAAACTTTTGTAACTGAAAATTCTGTTTGTTGTCGTGATAACTAATTATTTATTTTAATATTATAAGGAAATTTGCTTAAAGTGATATGACTCTAGATATTCTCAAAATTTTGAGCAAGTATTCTTGAATAGATAAGTTTCTGAACTTTTTCATCTTGATATTGAATTGTGTCTGATATGAGTATTTTGTTCTTGATATCGTGTTGTCTTTCAAGATAAGACAACTTGGATAAATTCTTGATTCTTGCAGTAACATTCATTACAAAAATCTTTAATCTCCTTAAATTTGTTATTATTTCTCCGTCTGCGAATTAGATGTAGAGGTATTTCAAAATCCCATGAGTCTTAATCTCATTCTTAACCTCCTTTTGTCATCTGAATGCTGGGATCTAAACTCCTCCTTTCGCCGTTTTCGCGTACCTATTTCAGGAGATTTTGAACAATCTCTAGTTGTCACAGGTTCCGTATGACACCTCGTTTAATCCTGGGATTCTAAGTTTAAATATTGACATCAATTTTCTCAAATTAACTCAAAAACTTGGTCCTTCCTTCACTTATTACTACTATAAATAATACAAATAATAAATCATGGATATAAGTATCTTTCTAGGAAATTTACTAGAAAAATGTCTATTTATCCTTAAAGTCAAAGAATTGTTTATCGTGGAAGGATTTAAAAATTGAATACGTATTTGGTCATTTCAGTACCTGCCAATTTTTGTTGGTTTGAAATAGATAACTACTTAATACTAATAATGGGCATTGGTTGAAACAAGGTTTCAACGTTATTTTTTCCTCTGATTAATTGCACGCCAGGTACAGAAACGGATAGGAAATTAACAAGTTTGTAGGTTAAGGTCTCATATTCTTGCTAATTATACGAAATAAAAATCGATAGGAATTCTTTGTTAAAAGCATGAATGCTGCACATAATTGCTTTAGACTTCTATTTACCGGTGTTTAATTATTTGATATACCTACATTGTATTATTGTGAAATTGAATTATCGGACGTTTAGCAACAAGTAGATCAAAACGTCCGTCGGACGGCGCAAATGAAACACATACGTACGTATAGGTATAGATATAATATGTAATATAAATATATAGATATCTATATATTACACGCAAGGCTTTCTAATTCCTTCTAATACAGGGAAACGTAGTCATTTTTACATTGATCTCGTTAGAGTCGTACAATTTGAAAAATTTAATATCATAATTGCGAGCGAAGCGAGCGATAAATTGTACTTTGAGGGGAGCACACAAACTCGGCCTCATAATCAGAATAACGATACCTACTAACTCACTTCATTAATCCTTAATATTGAATCCAACTGGAGACACTGAAAAGAAAATTTATTTAGTTACTCATAGACTGCTAGTGTTTGCCAATATCAACACTAAATCGAACTAGAACTCCTTATTTTTCAGTGTCCTATCGAAATGTCAGTAGCGTAGTTAAGGAGTGGAAAGTTGCTCTCAAGAATTTTTCAACCCGTTATTCCTTCACCTCAAAATTTTGGTGTAAAATAGCTTAAAAAGCTGAATCCTTGGATTCTTCTTAGATGCAGAGGGATTCCATACCCTAGGACTCCGGTAGACTTGGGCGTAACCTGAGAGAGGCGGGGGGGTTTCTGTCCCTAAACTGCCCATTTTCTTAAAATCCTTAAAAATTAGAATTGTGTGTACTTATCAATTTAGTTTCTAAAATAATTTCGAGAATAAAATCTTAGCCTTCAAGCTAGAAATCTTGAATAACGTCAATAAAAGCAGCCAGAAGTGGATCACAATTTCGATCTTATTAGATCGCATCAGCACGCCTTTGACAGTTTCTACAGAACATCAACAATAAATTTAATTTGCTTCCTTGATTTAACCGTTACTACGCATGGCTTATAACGCCGGGGATTCAGGTTAATAAGTCAATGTTCATAATTACAAAGGGACCTAATGATATATTTATGAACAGCACAAAACTAGTGATATTTATTTACATATAGCATTAATATCGTTGTTTGTTGTTAACTATCAAATTGCTTTTAATTTACTCTGATTTTGTTTTTAGAAAGGAAGAGGAAAGGGAATCCAAACATCTTTGATTCTGGAAGAAATGTCGAAGCATTCCAAGCTGACATCTCTGTAAACCCAGGTAAGTCGAATTTCCATTTAACTTGAATGTTTCCAATGCACACCTTACTTAAGTGAGATCTAAGTCGAAAAGTGGCGTTATTATGTAAGCGAATAAATAATAAATTGATACGTATAATCAGTTTTTGTTTGGAAATCTGCATCTCCAAAAATAAAATACTCTTTTTATGAGTAGCGTTTCTCAATAATATTCAATGGTTTCCACTTTGAGACGTGTTTAGTGCCACATTGAACTTTTTCGGTTAGTTTTCCGAACATATACCTATAGACACGCGTGCCCAACCTCTCATTTGATACCATTCACAACCATATAATATACGATATACTCGAAATCTCAATCATCCTGCACCCAATACACAATTTTCAGTGAATTTAAGATACGAAGACTTTAAATTTGTCTTCATATCAAAGATCTCGACAGTTTGAATTTTAAAAACCTAACCCTTAAAATACTATTTATCTACAGTGTGTCTGTTTTGATAAAGCTTTTGAATCATTGGGGCCCAATTAATATACCTCAACATATACGCGTACGTAGATACATAATAACATATAAAAAAACGTCCCCTGGTCACACCCACTTTATGTAACAACTTCGGTCGGACACTCGCTTGTTAGAGTGTTGTCGCGCGGCTGGTTATCCATCGAAAAAGTGTATCCATTAATCGGCGTAAAAACAAGTGCTTTTTTATACCTGCTTCGCAAGATACATTCGTACTTAGTGTTGGTACGTTATAACCTGAGTAAAGTCCACTCTGAGATTTCCTTCATTAATTTATTTATACGATTTCCATAAGAGGAAGTTTCTAATTGGTACTTGCTCAATGTCGTCCATTTCAGTACTGCCACTGCAATGTTTGCATGCTAATCACTAAAAAAATCTACTTCACTTCTTTCGATTCCTTCTAATACTGGATTATCTACGACTGACCAATATCAGTGGCGTCACAGGACTCGTTTCAGATTATGTACTCATGTACAGCTTATTATCTACCTATACCTATAGCTTTTGAGAAAAAAAAACATTTACTGTTCAATTAGACTGATTAAAAATAAAATAAAATAGAAAGTTGTTTAACTTTGGATTGCTTAAAGCACTATCAGTGGTGGTTTATTTCAAAAGATAAATTTAATTAATATATGAATTGATGTTATTTAAAATTCTTTACAAGTCAAATTCAGGACTTGATGATAAAAGGCTGAACCCAGTAGAAACGTTTAGTCTTAATGAGGATTTTAATGTTCCTGAAACCCAAAATCAGGACTTGACGATAGAAGCCTAGGCTCATCGAAAAAATTGACTCTTTATGAAGATATTAGTAGGTTTGTAGTAAAAATCATGATTTGATAGAATACTGAGTCCAATGAAAGATATATAGTATTTAGAAAGATTACAATACAATTTTTTCGTCAATATCAGGAGTTAATGATAGAAGACTGTGCACAATGGAAATGTTAAATCAAGGACTACAAACAGATCCTAATAAAAGAAATTAACATCTTTTAGGTCCTAGACTAGTTTCCCCTGAGTAGATACTATTCGATGATCTTGAAGCATGGTAATATTAATAAAAGTTTGCTAATGATTCTGATAGACGTTCATCGTGAGTTAATGCTCATCGTGGAAGAAAATTTTACCACAAGCTATAGTGTTTGTTGGTCATGTCACGGTTTGCTCATGTATGTATTTACCAATGGACGTATGTGTATGTGTACTTATTTGTTATGTATAATATATAGCGAGTGGTAAAGTAATAAAAATGGAATGCGGGGCGTACACGGCTGCTACTAGTCTTGATTGTCTCATAAACATGCGTCGCGTTAAGTTTTTTCGCACTGCTCGATCGTGAAGTAGATAATAAATTAGATTGCGAAATTGAAAATAAGACGCGTCCCTGACATTGAACGGCACACATGTGCATGTTTCTCCGTAGTTATTAACTGAGTGAGACGGATAAAATAAAATGAATAACAATAAAAAAAGAAATAAATGAACGAGCAACAGGTCCGAGCTCCATCATCGGCTCAGCTGTTATTATAATACGCATACGTATGTAGAGTCGAAGGAATTGAATTAACGGAAGAATCTACTATCTAGAGTGCGGCGTATTTACGCGGCTAAGGGAAAATTACACTAACTCAAATAATGATAGCAGTTAGCGTTGGCGTCACGCTAGGTGGGGACCAATTTACTTATACCGAATAATTAGCTGTTTTTATCAAGCCAATTTCACTGTGAAACTAATTAACATACGGCAACTTTTTTAGTCGGCATTGAGAAGTTACTTATCAGTAGCAAATACATTCTTATTCAAAGTAAATTAATGTTGAATCTTCTATTAGGAATGTTGAAACTGACGAAGACTCGTCAACTATGATGATTGCAACTTGGAACTACTGTAAAACGTTTAAAATTACTCAATTAATCGAAATGTACCTACAGAGAGTTAGATTATTAGGGGACGTTTAAGTATTACGTTAGAACATTCGTCTCCTCCTGCTCTGCAACGCAGAATAACGTTCTGCTTTACCGACCCCCAGAGTTAACTAACACTCAAGTGAAAGCTTTTACCTGAAATATTAATTATGTCGCAGAAAATTAAGAATTATTTTAATTTTCATAAAAGATAGTATGACGCAGCTTGACCCCCTCCCCCCAGTGTAACGTATCATTATATTTACAAGCCCCCCCCCCCTGTAGATTCCTCCAAATCATAATGCTTGAACGCTCCCTTATCCATAATGCTAAATTGAGACCAGTTACATATAGTTAGAAATGGATTATAAAGTTGAATCGAATCATATTTTTATACATCATAATCATTTAGTCTTTGTTGTAATCTTATTGTATAACGAATATTCCAACAATAATAATTAATACCTAATAATTTAATTTGCGTAAGGAGCCATAAAAATGAATGTTGTTTCTAATAAAGGTCACAGTCGCTCGATTTTGGAATAATCTGGACTTGTTTATCTACCTATGGACTGCTCAAATCAGTTTTTTGGGTGCCATTACTATAAATAAAAGACTTTTTTCACAATGTTTATACAATTGGTTGTACTGTCGTATACAGGCTTTAAAATTACGAAGTAGCTTTGGCAATTTATATTTTTTTGAAATACCAAATTGTAACCATTAATTATATAAGCTCAAAGAGGTGGGGAGGTATGTAGCAAAATCTTATTTAAAAGGATAATCATTGAAAATCTCTGGTTAACTTTTAAATTCAAACAATTATTACGATTTTGTCCTTTTTCCATAAAGACCTATTACTGGGTAAATCTGAAGTGAAAAGGTGGGAGGGTCCCACCACAACTCATAAAATCTCCCTAAGGGAGAGGAAGAAGCCGAAATTATAAGAAAAACACTTCATGTCATTGATTTATGGATGTCCGCTAATTTAATCTGAAACGTAGGAGAAAATGTCCAAAAACAGAAATTTAAAAAGTAAGAAATAAACAGAAGTTCCAGATAACCTCTAAAGAATGTTTATATGCAACTGAGGCCCAATTTAGGAATGTTATGCAACGAGATAGAATAAGAGTTGTGACGCCTAAGAGACTAGCCAAATGTGGCAATTTAAAAATGTTCGCTGTGAATTCCCAAAAGTCAAATAATCTATAAATAAATGTCGCCTTGAGACATCTAATTGTCTGTATATATTATTATAAAAATGGACAATCAAGAAATAATGCCATCTGTGACGTCTTAACACCTTCCTATATGGCCTGAAAAACCCTTTGAGAGAAATTAAGGGAGAAGAGTCAGATCACAAAATTCAATTACAAAGAATATTTTTGTACGAAAGTGTAAACAAGACTAGAAAATAAAATAATCAGAAATAGTAGAATAAAAATCTAAAAAGGAAACCAAGTTGAAAGAACGAAATGTTTTCGAAATTCTGCTATTTCCTTTATAACTTATTTAGTGGACAAAACTTGCAATTACATTATATTAGGCACTATAGTTTGTAGAGAAGGGCTAGTTAGGGTTTCGCCAAGACAACTCTTGTCATGATTTAAAAAAATAATTTAAATTTAAATTTAATAAGCATATCTTATTAAATATTTATTGAACTGCGCAAAGATGTCGAGAAATTTCCTTTTTTATCTTTATTCAAGACAAAAACTCTTGAAAATCAAAAATCTCGTGCTGAAGCCATTTCTACTTTCTTAGAAGCGATATGGATTACTTTCGACAGTGGAAATTCCCAAATATATGAAAAACTGGGATTTAATTAACCATCTAACTGTACCAAATTCCTAACAGTTGTCATATCGTAACATACCAAAACTATCGTCTGGTCACATGTGAATCTACATCTATACATAATATTTATATACGTGTGTAAAACACATTTCTCAGCCGCCTTGACCCAAAATTCGTTAAGCTGCTTTCAAGTAAAAGTGTCTTGTGAGTAAAACGATACCTTACCTACCAAACGGACTGGTTTATCAGTCCCAAGTTCATTAAACTAATTTGTAATCCTCGACCGTCATTCTCTAATCTATGCCACGGAGTTAGTTATATGGTTAATAAATATGTCGATGATAACTCCATTATAAACGACCAGATATTTGTATGTCTACTGTAAGATATGTATATCGATGCTGACTTTTTATTCAGAACAAACCACCTGTTTGCGTTACATAATTAAATGGTTACACGGCTGTCTAAAAGAATATTATAATGCCGGTGCCTGGTTATGCAAATAAATGCATTCATTTTCGACAGCTTTCGGCACTTCTCGTAATGATCACGTCGATGAAGGTTTTCCAGGATGATATGTTTATGAAAAATCCCTAAGATGAGAATATCAAAAACCAACCTGTTTTATTAATAAAAACCCTCATAAGAATTACTCTCTCATTTTATCTTAATGATCCCACAACCATTATGTCTATGACCTGTAACCAGATATTGACATTTAAGGAGTTCAAAAAGGTTGGTAATTAATTTTTAATTTTTAAAGAAATCGTGGAAAATCGGAGGTGACCTTTAGGCACAGTTCCATTTTTTAATGAAGTTTTTTAAAGTAATTAGCTAATTCTAGAAAAAAAAAGTGGTGTGATAGAAGGCTATATCTTTACAAATTTTTATAAAACAAAGCAAATGCGGACAAAAGGGTATTTGAAAATATTTAAGTGGCGTCAATTTCATTATTTATTTCTTTGAATAGTAAAACCAATTGGAATGTTGTTGCAAATTTGTTGAAACAAGTCGAGAAATTTACAACAAGGTACCTAAATTGCTTTAAATGTCTTCTATTGAAAGGAAACTCGTGTAATTGAAATAGAAAACTGTAATATCCGCAAGCAGTTTTTCATTCGGTTGACAGTAACAGTGCAGGAATAAAGTTATTGTTCTTTAACTAGTGTTGCGTTAAAATCATGCACTTAACGAGAAAACGGTTCGTTCAAAAGTGGCTCAGGTCGCTATCTCTGGGAATAAATCGCACTATTTATGGATATAATTGGATACAGTCGATGCTTTTGTTTGCAGAGGGCAAACACCGGGAAACAAGTTGCTCGAAAAAAAAATCCACGCACATTATATTACTGACGATGGGGCTTGATAATCTCAAAAAAACAACAGAACGGTGAATGGATAGATAATAAGGTGACAATAAATTGATTTATTTTGAATATTAAAATTTACAGGTGTTAAAAAAACTGTGTACCTTCAGTTCAAAAAAGTAGCAACAGCCCTACATATGCGTATCAGTGCGTACAATTTTCAATTTTAATACCTTAATAGGTACATTTTCTTTTATTTCAGCGCAAGTTCAACATTTCACTCAGAACTCTAGTAGATACAGTTATTAATCTGCATTTATTTATATTTGAATTTTTGAAGTAGGATAGGTACTGCAAATAAAATCCTCTAAATATCTTGTGGAGTTATTATTTAACGGGGTGCTAGAATAAATTCTGTACCAAAGCTTGAGTTCTGAATTTATAATTAATAAACTTGCACTGAAATAACAAGTAAACGCTTCAGAGGGAAACCGATAACACTTGTTCAGTTATTTATTAACACTGAAAATAATTATTTGCGACTTCATAAGGGTTGGAGAAAGGAATAAGCGCTGGCCATGTACTGAGAAAACAGGGGCCTGACATAATTGGACAGATTTGGTGCTCTAATGTCAGTACATTTGTTGAGCTGGATATTACTACCACTTATGGCTTCTGAAATAATTTTTTGATGAAAATATGAACTAAGTGGGAATTACCGTTGATGCAGAGAAATATTACGGAAGCGGTGTTGGTGGTGAAATTATCTGCAATATTACAATACATATTATCTAAAAAAGTCTACCTGTGGATTAATTGTGCGGTTACAGGTGTTGAGTACATATACCAGTTTTTAAAATTTGTGGGTAAATGACTGAATCTTTCAATTAGTTAACAATAATTTGCGATGACAAAATATTGGTTAAAAACTTTGTAATTCGCGCGGTGAATCAGCCTAAATTTTGCGGTTTTACACATAAAATAATTTACTGTTAACACCATTGCATTTGCGTGCTGTATTAATTTAAATAAACAACAAATAAATTGGGTTTGTTTTACTACAATTTAATAAAGTGTACCTACAAACAAACCTTTTAACCAACAATCGTTTTTAAGAGGTTCAAGTATAGCTTAAGCTATGTCCAACAAAAAATACTCTTTCAAAAAAACTAACTCAATTTATTTCACATGGTTAGTTTCTGATTATAGTGGAATAATTTTGAAACTATACCTACAATATATATAAGCTTTACCTATCCTAACATAATTATGTTTACAGTTTTTCGTGTCCCTTGTTTTCGAGCAATGAAATTTGACTTAATAAAGAATAAAATTATTTATCAACCCAGTAGCTATTTGCACTGTTTTTCTGAGATTTTAACGTATATAAATTTGTACCTTATGAATAAGTACATAAAATTTAATTGCTAATTATAGTTGAGCTTAGAAGGATACGCAGAAAATCGCCTGGGCGTATTGATTATAACGTGCGTATAATTTCTGTTCAAATTCTATTTCAGGTTAACAAGCCAAAGGCTTTGACTTATGTATTTGCTGTGTAATAGAGCGTGATGTATCGACATTACTGTTAGAAATAATAATAGATATGCACCTACTATATCTACAAATCGTGTGCCGTATTAAATGGTGGGCTTATAAAAAATAGCCCTGTACATTTTTTCATTCATGTAGCTAGTAGCTATTGTCGTCAGTAGTAATTCTTCAGATTCCGTTGAATCTGTACCACGATTTGTATGGCTATATTGTATACTAAGTTAGAAAGATTTTCATGCAATATTGTGAAAAATTTGACAATTTATCGGTAATGTATTAGGACTGGTATGGACAAGGCGAAATCCGTACAAATTAATTGCTATTTATCTAAAAACATTATTGCCTTTCTATTCCTTTTTCCTACTTATCCATCACTGTGGCGTATCCACAGAGCATTTTCCAGTTAATTTTAAAAAAACGCGCGTTTCGAACTTAAATTACCATTAATAGTTCTGACACTGAACCGTGGTTGGATAAACTTGAAGAGTGATACATTTTTGGTCTGCTTTGGGCATAAAATCTCAAAATTTCCTCCCAGATGAATTCAAGTACGCAAAATTGACCGTAAACTGCTCAATTTGGGATATTAGGTGGACAATCGTTTAATATTAGGTAAATTAAATATTGTCTTTCTGTTTTTGATATGAAACATCTATAGCCGCGGGTAAACCGGATTGTTGACGTGGCGATTGCATGCCGTGGCGACGCTCGCCATGCGCAAGCGCCTGTGCGATTCTCTTCACACTCGGTTCGACGGTGTCGTTTACTATAGTAAACTAGAAGATGGAAGTGAATTAATTTATGATTGTTGTGTACATTTCACCTAATAAAAAATGAATATTTCATTTTTACATGAGAAATTATTTCCGTACAGTAACAGGTTCAATAATTTTTAAAACCAATAAAGATAAACTACTATTGATTTTAGCTGGTGATTTCAATGTAATTTTGCTAAAGATGAATCAATGCCATTAATTACGTTCCTCCAAAAAGAATTTCAAATGCGAATTAACAATAATACAAAAGAATCTACTACCAAATATGCAACAACAATCGATGCTGTATTTATTAAATGTCTTGATAATGTTATGTCCAATATTTTTGTAACATACTTCAGTTATCCTCGACCAATTATCACAGTAATGCTGTCAAAGGCAACATCGAATATAACTATTACTGAAGTCACTGATTAAAAAAATGTCGCAACCTGAAATAAATTTTTGAATTTTTAATTTTTATATTTATAAAAAAAATGTTTATTAAATAAGTAGTCATCATTTTGTGGAAAAAATTCGTAATATTGGATTTTTTCATTATGCTATATTTAGTTTCTGTCGTAATAATGTCTTTCATGCATATTACTTGTGCAAACTGGATGTTTCACATCTGACAGGCGTCCCGTGACGGCTCACATTTTTTAGATACCAACCACAAATTTATTGACCTTTTGATTACTGTCTTTTGCCTTAGAGGAATAATAGAAAGACACTCAAGGGTAGATCCAAGATTTCTTTCTTGGAAAGGCACAAGGAGCATAACTAATTTCAGTAAACTATGTGATTAACGAAGACTTATGACAAAACTCTTTCTTTTATTTATTGATTTTTTTCTTTTGACACCTTTATTGAATAATTTGCGTGGTGGAGAAACCACAGAATACAAAACTAAATGAACACAATTGACAATTTCACCTTCACTGTTTCTAAATTTTTGACCATCTAGGGGAAATAAATCCGCCCATGAGAACGCATACGTCATTAATATTGTTACACCGCGCTGTTTACATTTGTCGCTCTGTCGGAACCTGTCCTTATTAATTTTTTTATTTCTCTAGTAAATTGAATTTAAATCTCATACAAACGTCTTTCCCAATCTGTACATTCAAATACATATAAAAGTGAGTGTTGTGAGGTATAGTTGTGCCCGTGTTCTGCGTGTGTATAGTTATACTTATTAACTGGTGACTACGTTCTGTCTCTATGTAATTTGTACACCTTTACATACGAATTCAACATACAGAACATAATGTTTACTGAAAAGTTCGCGTGTAAATTTATCGCTTTAGGTACACCTGCCTGTTTGATTTCAACTTTTACAATAAGTCAAGTGTATCTACGTGATTTCTACAGGGCCTTCTCGACGCTGCCATTGGACACGCTCTTACGTAATAAACTTCGTGACGATTGAGAACTAAAATGCTATTTATCGCTAGACCATAAATTATAAGGCATGCGACGGTTTTTTATTTTAATGTGTAATAGTCAGTCGAGTGGCTTTTTTATAAGTGCAATTTCCTTTAGGTATTCTCAGAAAATATTGCATCGTATAAGGGAGTTAATGAGTAATGATAGATTTTAAGATTGATTATTACTGTTATTATATGAGTAGCTACAAGGTTTTGTAAAACACAAACATAGTTTACCTACGCGTGGGAATGAATATAAAAATGTAGTCCTAAGGGAACTTCTACTACATTGTTAAAGAAATCGGGAGACGGAAAAATATAAGAAAATAAATATTATTTTGGGTCATTTGTCTCATTGAATTGACTGGCATTCTACCACTGGTAGCTCAATGATCGTACAAATAATTTTCTTTTGGGTAGCTCGCTGTGTAAGCAATAAGAAGTGTATTTAAAATTGAGTCCAAAAATGGACACGCACATACATATACTTGCATACCCAAATAATAAAAGCATTTCAGGAATGAGAAAACAGATAAATCAGTCGATTATAAGGCCATTTATAAACAGTGCGAACAAGAATCAATATATAGAACTTCTGACTTAAACAGTAGGGAATATCAAATATTACAGCGTGATACAAATATAGTGTTGAATAAATAAACGATTGTGCAAATATGGTGTTGTGTTAAATAAATAAATTTATAAGATTTGTTTAAATAAATAAGGTTAACTATTACATTGCGTTGGGACTTACTTTTCAATTAAATTTTGGGTTTTATAATTGAATAAGGAAAGGTCCAATGCCACCTTTGGGCCCGAAGAATGACGATTGTTCACGCTTCGATGACACTGTTTAAAAGATTGGGAAAATTTTTATTAACAGCTTCCTTTTTCTTGGTGCATCTGGCAATTTGTTTGACGTGAACCACTTGGTTTTTAATTTACCAATAAAAGGATGGGACAAAATCCCTTTGGTGAAACGTTTGGTACGTGCGGCACGCTTTAACGAATTGATTTTTCCCGTACGAACGGGGCTTCACGACCCCTAACAAACATACCTCCCGGAAAATTAATAATACATGGGCATCCCTTAAATTTTTAATTCTAAAATTAATATTCCCATTTTTCTATTCCTTTTGAACCCTTTTAAAATAAATTATAAACACTCGAATGGTACTAATTAACAGGATTTAAGGAGGGGATAGGGGGGGGGGTTAAAATAACAACTGAGTTGTTTCCCTTTTTTTATATTCTTTTTTGGTCTTTGAATTAATTTGTTGATTTTGCCCACCTAGATCCCACCCTCACGTTAGCACATACGGGTAACGTTTAATTTATCTTAAATTTTATAAATTGTGATCATTTTAAAGAAATTCCATATAGGGTACGGGTATATGTACAGGTGTGTTGAATATAGTATAATACAGTGTAGTGAATATTTGTGTATGTTGGTGTATGTCTCTCACCCTTTCTTGTGAACAAAACCTCAAGTACCGGTTGAGAGGGTTATCAGTGGCTCCGGCAGGAGGAATCTTAAGGTACTGACACGTCATTAGGCGCCTAATAAGGAGCTGTCGGGAGCCACGCTATTTGCATTTCTCAGGAGAATTATGCCTCCACACGCCCTGGGTAAATACGACAAGGCTCACTAATAACGTGGCAACTTTCGATTAGTGGCTGACGTCAAACGACACTTTTTTACATTTTTTAATACTTATCATTTAAAATTAGTTCATAGTTATTTGTGTGTATCTAACTACCAAATGTATCTAAGCCTTATTTTAAAGAGGGTTGTTTTGGAATAAAAACAAAAGTTATAAACTTCAGAGTAGGTTATAATCAAAATAAAAACAATTCTACACATAATCTAGGACCCTATTATAGGAAATAAGTAATAATACCAATAAAGTTTTAATTCCTTTAGTCTAGAAATGGCTTATTCTATTGATTAAGTGGACTGTAATAATAAATTTGTTATAACAGAGTGAAACTCAAATGAAATTAGTTCACTGGTACCTAGCCACTTTTTCCTTTTTGCTGTTTGCTGTTTTAGATATTTTGATGAACCTTTTAATTCTGACGCTCCATTTGAATAAAATATGTAAATAATACTAAAAGTCCTGCAAAATTGAAATACGTCCACGAGCTCCCATTTTCGAAATACCACATCGTATTTGTTGCTATGACTATGACTAAAATTTTTCTTTGTGTCTCTGACGATCCTATTGGCCGTCCGTCCTTCTGTATATTTGTACTAGTACCTAGTAGTGTTGTAGTGTGCAGTCAGATCACGTATCGTATCGGAGACATGCATATATTGACGCACCTCTAAAAGTCTGGACTTCAACCACACTGATTGACGTCAAGCCGTAAATATGGAGGTACGATGGATTGTTGGCTCTTCTATTTCTTTTTTACTTGCTCGTCCTTTTTATTATTTCTTTTTCGAAATGAAAAGAGACAGTTATGCAACTTATTTGCGACAAGTCCGGCAGTATATATTCAGTAAAGAAATCGCCGTAGAAATCGTTCTAAAGTTTCCTTTTTCGTACGAGCTTGTTTTCACCTGATGTCTCGTGACATGCCTTTAGTGAAAAATTAAAATGCTGATTTTTTTTTCAAATCGAGGAAGCATTTCTTTTAGGCACAACACTGGAATTCAGAAACAGAGTTCATAAAATTTTTCAGAACTAACTTTCGGCAGCATTTAAAATTTTTTCTTCTATATTTTTATTTTCTGGGCCGTAAGCCTTTTTGCCGACGTCATTACACAAAAACATTCATTCCTTATTTTTGCCCCCTTTAAGGTTAAATTTTTACAAACTTTAAATGTCGTACTTATATCTAATCAAAAGCCTACAAAATAAGTTTCAAGCCTTTAGCTTTATATCTACTTATCTATCTCTGTACCAAATTCTCATTTACATCGGTTCAGTAGTTTGGGCGTGATTGCGTAACACACAGACAGACAGACAGAGTTACTTTCGCATTTATAATATTATAAATTAATATAGTTTAATTATAGTTTAAAATAGTTTATATAGCTTAGTATTCAACTACTTTTATTGATCCAAATAAACAAAACCTCTATAACTTTTTACACTTAATATTTTAATTTTCTGAGCCGGTCGTAAGCTTTTTGGACGACGTTATTACACATTAACTTTAATCGGCTAATTTTATCCCCTTTAGGGTAAAACTTTTACAAACATTGAATGTTGTATTTATTTATATCTAATCAAAAGCCTAAAAAATAAGTTTCAAGCTTCTATCTTTAAAAATGACGGAATTTCCGCACAAACTTTCCTATTTCAACCCCTTACAACCCTTTTTTCGCATCAAAAAGTAGCCTATATCCTTTCTCAGGTTCTAGATCATCTGTGTACCAAATTTCATTTAAATCGGTTCAGTAAATTTTAGGCGATATTGTGTACTGTGTAGCATACAGACAGAGTTACTTTCGCATTTATAATATTCCGCGAATTCATTTTCATCGAGTTTCCCATGGGAATAAGATATTTTCCTGCAATAACATGTAATCTATGTGTTAATCCAGGGTGTCAGCTAACTCCATACAAAATTTTATTAAAATCGCTCCAGCCGTTTAGACGTGAAGAACTAACAAACATACACACTCACAAATTTTCGCCTTTATAATATTAGTGATTGTAAATTAGTTATGCTAACTGAAAAGGAAAGGTAAAAATCAAATAGCCAAGAAATGAGAAGGTATTGTGGAAACCAATAAGGAATAGGTAGACGAAATAGGACACTAAGGGCTTATCAGAGATAGGTATATAAGAAGCAAAAATAGGAGTAAAGAATGCCAAAGGAGTCCTAGAGTAAATTGAGTAACCTATATTATGGTTTTTTGATGAATTGCGTGAGATTCTGATTGTATTTCTCTGGAAATTGAGTAAGAAGCCAGAGTTGTTTCTTCAGAAGTCGGTAAGATACCATCGTAGTTTCCTTAGAAATCTGGTAAGATGTCAAAACAATTTCTCTATAAATAGGGTAAAACGTCAATCTGATTTCTCCATAAATAGGGATGACCAGGATACAGGACGGCATTTTTTTTATATACCTATCGCCTAAGACACCTAAGTAATTTATCTAGAAATAAAGTTAGGAATCAAAAGGGTTCGTGAAGAAATAGACGACGAACTAGTTGTTCTACAAATTCTAGATGTTAAACTAATTTCTCTAGAAATAGGGTTTCTTCAGAAATAAGTAAATACAATTTACGGTTAAGTGCTAAAATTGTAAAATAAATCATTTTAAGAATATATGTATTTACCAATATAAACTATTATTATTGATACAAAATCTTTTTAAACATGCATCAATTTAGTGCAATAGAAGAATACCTGTGTTTTCACTTTGAGCACAGTTTATTTGGCAAATCAATTAAATAAATATGTTAAAATGGTTTATTTAACAACAGCACTGTCTTTACTACAGTATTTATACATTCAGTAATTTATGTAAATATTCTACTGTCTATTATCTTCAGTGCGGAATTGTTACAGCAATAGAATTTTTAAAAACCATTTAACGTTAAAATTATGGAAATTCTATAAGTAGACAAATAACTATCTAGTAGTACTACATATAATCAATAACAAAACAAACGATTAAATGATTTTTCCTTTATCTGATGCACATGATGATTTTCTACTATACATTTACTGTTTATATATTTTTTATTTCATCGTAAGTAATGTTCACCAACAACAAAATTAATCGTTGTCACACTTGTATTTGTTACTTTTCGTAGCAAATTGTTAATTGTTTGTGACACCTGTACGCGGTCGGTAAAACAACTTGGCCATTGTGCTCGGGTCACAATAAAACTACTAAAACAAATGGTCATAGACAAAAGGGATGGGAAGGAAGGAGACGAAGAGAAGAACCATTGACGGGACCGAGTCGGCATTTGTCGTTCACCAATAAAGTAGCCGCGCACAATGGGAACTAACAGGTACTTAGCGAGTTAAAATACATATTAAATTTTATTGATTCTTCTCCGTAGAACTACATTTACTACGGCTGCGACAATCGAAAGAGAATATAATGTAATTATTGGTCTTAAGTTATGCGAGAGCACGTCTAGAATGCCAAGGGCGGAGGTGTCCGGGGCCATAACGAGCCGTTGCACGTACCTATTGTTGAGTCCTTCCGGCCTTCTTCAACCGATGTTGATGGGTGGAACAACTCTCTTTTAACAGCACCTGTAGCTTATCACGTTTCTTCTTATTTTACTCATTTTTTTTCACACCACACAATATAACACCTCAACCTCGAGTCTAAGGTACAAATTGTGTCCGTGTCGGACTTTGATCCGTAAAAAAAAAAATACACTTCCTCTAACATGACCATCAAACGCAAAGTCCACATTGCTTTTAACGCGCAGAATCGATTTATCAATCCTTTTTATTAATCCATTCCAAATTTTTGCCTGAGGTAGCAAAAATTAATGAAGGGCTGAGGAGGATTGAATGCTTCCATGTGTAAGGGGTCCTACTCAAAGAAATTTCAATAACGTATTAAATTGCTACTTCTTATGCTTTTTACTACTACTGCTACTAGATACTATTTTACTTCCAAATTTAAAGTGGTTAAGTATTGACGTGCTAACTAGGACGAAATAAAGCCACAACAAAAACTTTTTTGTGTTGTCAGAAAATCAACATCGTTTTTGGCTCGAATCAGCTTGTGACGCAAAAAGAAACTCTTAGGTATCTAGACTTGAGCATTTGTTTTTTTCTAATTTACATTATAATAATAATTGCAATTATGCCTTATTCACTTACATATTCCCAATTTTTTCGTTACCAATCCATACGCCACTTCCACTCGTTCTTGCAGACCACACGCGTTGGAATCTTCAAATTTACCTTAAAATTGATCCATATTACAGATTCTTTAAGTTCCTCTATATGATAACATGAAAAATATAGTCGAATCCGAGGAGTATTAAAAATTTAATAGTTAACAATGGTAATAGACCGAAACCACAGAATATTATTTATGACCTGACTGTATACGTTACATAGATCGATTAAATAACAGCCCAAACCTTTAGTTTAGCAACTTAATCGATATTAAAGAAATATTCTGTGGTGCCGTTGTAAAATATCATAAAATTGGGAAGATATGTCAAGAGTCAATTCTACTGTATCTCTGAGGTTAGTAGGTACCTACACCTAAAGTTTACACCTTTATATCAACATTAAGAATACAGTAATCCTCACTTATGTATCAAAATGTCATTATTAATTCTTCAGCAGATATCATTCTACAGAATTCTTTATTCACTTTTTGTAATCAATAGAAGTGTGTTGATAATTGTTCGAACAGATTATCGACGACCAAATAAGGTGTATATCGTTCTTCAGAGTCTTTTTAACCAACCTAGTCTTATTTCAGGTGTGTAAAACAACGGCATAAAAGAACGAACCTACGTGTAAGAAAACAAACGGTACCACAACGCATGCATCCATGGTATACTTAATGGTAAGCTAGTAAGCAAAGCGAGTTGTGTTAGTTTTTAAGACTACCCGTAGATAATTGACGCTGTAAATAACGCGTTGGATGGACGCTACTAAAGCTAAAGCTCGACTCCTTGGTCGCTTCTCTCACATTCAGCCTTTCTCTGCCAAATGGTATCGTGGATTTACAGTGACTTTCGACGGACCATTCAATTCTATTCAAGTGCCCACGGATTTCGGAGAAAACGGTATTCACAAATACATATGTATACATACACTTGTATATGTATGTACGTATTTGTAGGCCCAAGCCTTATTTATTTATAGTTGGAAATCTCGAATTCATCGCTGACCCTAAATAGGAAGCGTAAATTTACAGATGTTGCTAATATTTCATATCACGGTGCGAATATTAACACCAAACCGAGCTGTTTATCATAAATTATCACGTTTACCTGTTACATCCAAAAGCGGGTCTTCCAGAAAGTTCATAAAGTCCAACTTGTGGAACCGTTAAAATTTTAATTGGTTTTTATAGGTAAAGGTAAGACACGTTATCTATCTGCCTAGGCGTTATGCGCTAGTCTATTTTGTTATTTATATGACGGTTTTAAGGTATGCAATTTGTAATGTTTGTTATGTTACGGAAAAATTCTTGAAGGTTGAACAGAATTTATGCTATTAAACGTAACCCGAACCTTTGTACCTATTACATTTCTCTGAGGCAATTTGAAAAGGATTTAGATAAACGATAATCTTGTGTAAAATTTTCATTAATTAAAGAAAGTGGAAATTCTACTCCTTGGCAGTTTAATAAATTTAGAATCTTTTAAAATTCGAGTAGTTTTTAACTTGATTAAATATATGCATTGTGCACACCACTATCTTTTTTAAATATTTAATTTTATTTATATTATATTCAAATTGGTTCTTAAACAATACCTGCTTATATGTTTTGATGTATCTGATACATATGACAACATAGATGTATGATGCACATTAGAGCTTATGAACCCAAATTATTACAAGATTAAATTTATATAAACAGTAGCTTTTCCGACGTTTTCATAAAAATACGACCAAAAAATGATATTTACTAGGATGGATAACTACCAATAAAAATAATAATAGGGCAATACATATTCCCTAAGTTTTACTCCATGAAAAGTCTTCTTCTTTGTTGCTTATGAGTGATTTTTACATCAGTAGGTATACATAGAGTTTTATCTCAAATGATCCGGGCCAAGAATAGTATCGTTAAATACAAAAGGTTAATAGCTCGAAAAAGAAACGTCAAAACGAGTGCCAGCGCGACCCTTTACGCCACACAGACAGCGTCGCGTACCATCACCACTACCACCAACCGCGACACCGTCGTCGTTGCCGCCACCGAGCCTATCGGCAATCGTAGGGTGCGTGGAAGGGTAGATTGCGTTTCTGAAAGATCTCGTTAGTATTTATCTGTCCCAGTGGAACGCCACGTCACGGAGATAGACCGGTTCACGGTCCCTATTACCGCAAAGCCGTAACCCTGCCTACCACCTACCAACGGCACCGTCGTCGTCGCCCTTGCTTTCGTTTCGAACTTGCAATGTTTGCCCTTATCGTCCAATTTCTTGATTAATTTTAATTATTTCGGACGATAAGTGTAGAGAAGCCAGCTCGTAAATTAACCCCCTCCCCATCGCACCGATACCGTCCTGCCATCGCTATCTTTCTAAATATAAATTGTTCTCTCACATACAGGGTTGCTCTGATATAATTATTTAACAATTTATTAATTTAATTGAGGCCTCTTAACTGGTTATAGGAACTTATATAATGTATGTATTACTTTCCTAATTGAAATTAAGAGAGCTTGATAAAGTATCAGCGGAAGGGATGTTAAGTTCTATTAGGTCAGGTTAGGCTTGTCTAAGTTGGGTTAGGTTCTCTTCTTATCACATTGGTTTCTCATGAATTCTTATGAGGAATAGGATAATGGAAGAGTGAATAAGTAAAAGGTTAAAGTAACTTATACGTAAATCACTTATCACTTTCACGAAATTAATCCACAATTTCTAAAAAATTCTGGAATGATTCAGAACGTTCTCGAATATTCTCAATTTGATACCTATTAACTTTCTCAATTTTGTAGACGTCATTCCTTTTGTAGGTTTTTACTTAGGTCATTTTGAAAATTTTCGAAATTGTTTATAGTTATAAAGAACTAATTGCATTTTAAAGACGCTTTTTGCTTTTGAGTCTTCGTTTTCATTTCGTTCTTCGTTTGATAAGGTGTAAAAAGTGTTTTGGCACCTGCAGCCTGCAGCAGAAATATCATCGACTTAAATCTCCACGTGACAGTAAATAAAAAAAAAAGAGACCAAGTCCTTGTCCTGTCTGTTGGTCGACAGCACTTTCGGGCTACTCGACTGCTGCGTTTCATTTTCTCTTCTGATGCCAGTTCAGTACATACTACGAAATGTGTATATATCTGTGTATAGACACTTAATATTGTAGGTCAACTAGAAGAAATCCTAAACTATTCGGCTTGGCTTAGAACGCGACTAGGACGATGATGAAACAAGGCAATAGTCGTAAAAACCGAATATAAATATTACACTCGTCCCATAAAGGCATTAATAATAATCCGAGAGCAATTTAAAATCACCGGTATGGGTAGGTCCGCGTGGCCCCCTGCAGCTTTTTACAAAATTTATGTTCGAAAATCATTGAAAACGAGCATTTGAGCCAATATAAATTCTAATACCTTCATCGTGTCACCGTTTTTACATTCGCGATTGATAATAATCGAACACGATATAAATCATTGATTCTAGAACAACCGATTAAAACGATGATGAGTTCGTTCTGATAATAAAACGTTTGAAAAGCTTTATTTTTATTATTTACTTAACAATTTTGCCTCCAATAAATTATGTTAGGTATATCCTCCCCATCAAGTTTAGATTATGTATTTATATTTTTATTGATTTAACTATTAAATCGTAGCAACTCCATTATAAGGAATGTAAGTATGTTACAGACTTAAAGAAATTACTTCGGATATTATTAACGATAAATACAATTATTACAAATTATAATATTAAGTATATTTTGAGAAAGTGTGATTATCAATGAGATAAAATAAAACACTCTTTTTAAGTTTAAAATTTTTATTTTATAAGCCTACAACGACCGTTTCGCAACACTTTGTGACTTTATCAGGTGGATGAAATACAATAAATCATATTATATTTCTCAAACCTTATATACTTATTACAAAACTATGGAGTAGGATTTGACTATAAATTTAGTAAAGGGGAGTTGTTTACATCAAGTTGGTTGTTCAGTAAAATACTTAGTTTATTATGGTTATTGATTTCTAAACTCTCCAATTGGTTTAATTTTTGACTGTTACTTGCTATATATTTTGAAGTTTACATTAAAATTATGATTATTACTAGTTAAGTGTTCGGCATATGCCGAATTACATTTTTTTAAATTCAAAACTCTTTTTATGTTCTTTAACACGTTCTATAAATGTTCGACCAGTTTATTTTATATACACAGAACTAGAGTTAGTGCATTCTAATTTGTACACTCCTGATTTGAATTTTTTATCTAACTTATCTTTATCGTTTCTAATTGATGACCCTAAAGAATGATTAGTTTTGAATAAAATACAACTATTACGTAAATATTTCCTAATTTTTAAGGTTATATTTGCTAGGTATGTGAATGTATTAAAGTTTCGATTTTATGATAAGATATATTGAATTTATAGTTTTTCTATGAAGTTTTTCAGTAAGTAATAACACTTGTTTTATTATAACCATTGTTCCTTGCAATTCTATTTAGTTCTAAATCAAAATTTTCTTTACAAAGAGGAACGTTTATGAGCCTGTGTAACATTGGGTGTAAGAAAGAGAAATTATGTGAATAGCGATGAAAAAAGTCGTTATGTATTATTGTGTCAGTTTAGGTAGTTTTAAAAAAAAATTGAGAATTAATGTTTTCTATTTTTACGCGTAATTTTTAGGTCTAGAAACTTGATCGAATTATGTGTTTCAGATTCTAGTGTGAATTTAATTTTTGGATGAATGTTGTTGAAGTACCTATGAGAAAAAATGATTTAATTGTTTATTTGTACCGGTAAAACAAATGAGAATATCATCGACACGACAGAAATAATAGTGACATTTTTTGAAAAGAATATTTTTTTTCATATCTTGTTTTCTAGGTTATCCATAAATATTTCAGCTAGTAAGGGGCTAAGCTAAAGTGATTAAATTATGTATGTGTGAGGTGCGAACATCTATCCTTAAAAAAATTAAACTAACTTAACTTAATCCAAACTTAAAATTTTTTTGTTTGATTGTATGTTTTATTTAACTAGATCTTTCTTGGTTATGGCAACAAAGTGTGGTTCCGAATTCAAAAATAAAAATGTCAAAACAAATGTTAATTACGTTTTTTGTATGTTTGCTTCTTTAAAATCTTATTATTGCCACCTACCTAGCACCTTTTCATGTAGTCAATAATTTAATCAATAGCCTCTTAACTACTGCATAGATTTATTGACGCCGGACATGTTTAGACACTTGAGGTCACCCTTGACGCATTCTGTCGTCCACCCTCACTTATTTGTTTGAATAGAACAACAATGTGTTCCATCCTCAAACAGACCACCATGGTTATAAATACTTAACGCATATGTATTCATTTACCCTAATCGGTCAGGTATTCATTGGGTACCTTTAATTTAAAATTAATATCGGTTTACAATATTGTTCAATTTTAAATTTAGTTCTAGATACTAAATTGATTTTTATCGTAACCACTATAGAAATATTTGTTTTCAAAAGAACAATTACTATTTTCTACTTCGTGGCCCATTGTGCCAAGTACGATTTAAATGTTTGAAATCAGGTATGAGCCCGTGTAGGCACTAAATACAGTACGCCAAAAACCACAATGAATAAGCGCCGTACTTAATAGCGCTATTGATATTTATAAGGTAAAAGAGTGCTGTGATTGTTAGCTGGGGGAACATGAATTGCTACAAACGTTCAGCGTTCATTATTCGAACCTGCATCACAACAACGAACCTCCAGTCTCCTTTAGGTGCTGACGTTAAAGCTTCAAGGATATTAGGTGTGAAATGTTATTTCTTCTATTTTAACAGATAAAAAGTACAATAAACTTGCAAAAAGCAACTGTTACTTTTGATCAACTTTATTTTATTAATTTTCCATTGATCTCGGGATAAATCCTAAAACGGTTTGGTTTTGATATCAACAACGTTGTTTTGTTTGGTAAATGTAACCAGTTAATGATGTACCCTTCGAGCTGCGACCCGGCTGTATTCAATACGGATCAATGAAAGATCGAGACGTGCGCCGGAATACATTATGCATATGAGAGTTAAATCAAATCATCTAAGCTGCAACCTTTCTTTCGCTTGTAACATAGAGGAAGTGTGAATCTGTTTAGTCAGATAAAAAAGGATAGTCGAACAACCGAACACTAATGAATACGTGTGGGCTTGCCCTTTGTCATGTCCTCACAAATTAGATTTTGCAACTTTCCCGATCGAAAATTTTCTCAAAATAATACGCAATTTGTTGTCGGGCGCGAGATAAAAGCATTGCGAAAGCAATAACAATATTTATAATTCTGGCAAATGATTATTTAAACTTAATAGAAAAGGAAAACGAAAAAGGACTTTACATAATGTACTATGTCACCAAAGTTATACACATACGTATTTCGTCCATTTATTTGATCTATTTCAGTCTTTCAATGAAAAGATAAACTCCCTGGTGGACTCATTCTTATTTTAGCTACTCATGCCTGATAATTATCTATAGTGAGGAGTGAGGCAGAAAATTGCAAAAACAGTAAACCTTAGATAATGTTTACAATTCTGGAAATGTATATTTGAATTTAGTTAGATTTTAGTTATATCAATTTTCCAAACTTTCTCTCGAGTTGTCTCAAAGTCTTTCAATCAAAAGATGAACTTCCTTTTGGGCGCATTCCTGCGCTATGTCCCTAAAAATTAAAGTGATAGAAACCCCTTGAGTTTTTAATTGATAATATAAGACCTTAATAACAGTACCTGTAGAAGGGTAGTTGTCAAAACGATTTCTTTTCACATGGATTGATGTTGATTTTTCATAGTCGTACATACTTATTTGATAAAATGTTTTAAAAAGGACCAGAACATTCTAGAAGTTTCTCGGTCTTTTTAAGCATTTCAAAATATTTTATTTAAAGTTAGATATTTCAATATATCTCAGAAGATCTAAAAACCACTACTGCAAAATCTCAAGCAATTTCCTTAACTTGATCTATTCATTTGGTCAATAACAAGAATTCAATGCTAATATAAATTGAGTTAAAAGAAGGAGAACTTCAAAAATACTTGGTGATTACGGATCCTAAATTAGTTTTTTTTTTCATAATTTTGTACCTAAATGTATATCTATCTAGTGGTTAGCCTGATTAGGTATAATTTAGTATTTCGTGTTCATTAATAATTTAAACTGTGATACCTAGATATTTTGTATACTAGATTCCCCTTTAAATCCTAATCAGGAACAGCTGTTCATTTTTCCATTCTATTGTAAAACACATCAGACATCACTAGTTCTCTTGGAACCTGCTCTCTTCTTAAGTTCGTTAGTAGATGTCCGTCAACAATTGTGACCACATTTTTCTATGCGACCATCTTACATAGTCGTATATATATACGTACCATAAAATTGGGGTAGTTTGCGCTTCACGTACGACAATATAATATTATTTGTACTATACTTCCTTCTAACGGTCGAAGATTTCTTCTCATCGTGCATCGTTATCCTTAAATACCTGAACGTAGTATATCGAACTGGTCTTGTCCCTGGACCAACGGTCATCTCAGTGACCTGAAAAGAAACAATCCTCTGCCTTTGTCTGTCACCCCTGGGCACTGCATAGAGGTCTTCTAGGTGGGCCATCGGAGGACACACAGCATATGTGAATAAATACACAATCATATCATCTGTGTATAAGATATATGTATGTATGTATGTAGGTCAGTTGTACTAAGGTACAAAACAACAACACGATCATGTGTGTGAAGGTATCTGTGCACGCACCATCAACTGAAATTCTTATATCAAAAGGATCCGAATCTTTCACGGTCCATATGTTTTAGGGGGTTGATGGGGAGACATGAGCTCTTTGTTCACCTATTTATTCTTTATTTAGGCCCGCAGCACTATAAACTAGATTGTTACACAGGGATAAATTTCTAACCGTTGTTATTTATTAAAAAAAAAAAAAATTTTTGAATTTACAAAATTTTTATAGCATATAAATTTTTTGTATAGGAAATGTCGGAAGTGATTTTAAGATAAGAACAAAGGAACACAAAAAAAATATTTCTATTAAATGTACCTATTAAGTTACTGAGCATTCGACTTTAAGTTTGCTACTAATTATAATTGACGTTACACGCACACACCCTGATTCTTTTTTCTTTTTAAGAAAATACATGGGAAAAGTAGCTGTAAAGCAGTTGCTTGATTTTCTGAAAGATAGAACCAGTAATTTCCTTATTTCTCATAATTTGCGTGAAAATCCTTCGAAAGCAAAGTTTACAAACACCTAATCGCTGTTGTTTTGCTTCAATTATGCCTCTAGCAAAAACTTCACACAACATCAAGAATTAATTGATACCTACTAACGGACCATAACTGCACGAGCGAACAGTAAAAAAATAGTGGATACATACTTACATATTTATTATGCACACCTACCCCCATCTAATCAACCACCATTCATCCATTGTCCATTCATTCATTTTCACGTAGATGTAATTGTTCATTCTTGATGTAAAGGCACGCAATCCGCGGAGAAACGTAATTAATAAAATAAGTGTAAATATGTTACTAATTAAACTGCAGTCCATCTTATCGACGATTCCCATAACGCTGATAATTGTACCACACCTGCGAAGGTGCGTGCAGTCGGAAAAATGCGAAAATTCTTGCAATTAATTAATACCTACTACTAGATAGAATTCTATACAGAGAGAAAAACACCACAAAACTGATACGCTTTTGTTATTTTTACTGTAATTAAGTAATTGGATTCGTTCTATTTATTCGCGAATGTCATTTGTTAATTGTAGTAATGGTACAGTGAAGTAAACGGTAAACTGAATTGACTTTAAATAACTGTTGCAAAATTAGGCGTTCTAAATTATATACAGGGTGTCCCAAAATTCCGTGAACGTAGAATTATTCGTTCCTGGGATAAAAATAAGTTTACCCGTGATAGTGCGCTAAAGGCAAGAACATAAAATTATTTTTCTTCAATTACTCAAAAATTCTTTGCGATTTCAATAAAAACTGGTATAGACCAGTGCTGATGCCTACAAAAATAGTAAAAAGTGAAAAAAAATATAGTAGGATGAAACCCATTGGAAAAGGAAAAGAATATAACAGAAATCAAAGGTAAAATAATTTACAGGCGATCTGAGGTCGGGAAGGGGATTGGGGTGAGTTTTTAAGGGTAAAAAACGGTTTTCCTTGATTTCCGGAAAAACTGCAAGTCTTGTGGAAAAGAGATAATGGTAAAGTTGTAGGTAATAAGAAGATCTACAACTTTTGTATTTACACTTTTCTCACATAACCTCAAAATTTATGTGAAAAATTCAAATAACCAACTTTTTGGTTTTTTATTTTAATCTTTTACAAAACAACTGTTTTTTCACGAAATTTGGTAAAAACTTACATATTAATGTCCCAAACACGCTGTAATTTTTTTGATTTGGAATATTTATTTTTTCACCTTATTTTTAGTTCATATCGAAAAGACACCCTAATTTTCAACCAAAAATTCTCAGTTCAAAATATCTACTTTTTTAAAAATTTTGGTGGGCTTTCTCTTCGTTGAAATCTCTACTTTCTGATGGTGTGAAAAAAAATATACATTACTATGGTAAGTTTTCTCAGGAAATGCAAAAACGAAGAAAACTAAATGAACGTTTTTAAAAATATTATAATGAATAACGTAATCAGTATAAAGTATGTGAATTCAATAGTGCGATTTACATGTATATTTATATATTATGAGATTTTCTATGACATAAATGGAATTAGAATTTATTAAAACAACTTTTTTACTGAAAAAATAGCAGCGGTCACATTTTTAGATAAAATTCCCTTCGTTTTTTTGCATTTCCTGAGAAAACTTACCATAGTAAAGTGCATTTTTTTTAACACTATCAGCAAGTAGAGATTTCAACGAAGAGAAAGCCCACCAAAATTTTTAAAAAAGTAGATATTTTGACGTGAGAATTTTCGATTGAAAATTAGGGTGTTGGTCGATATTAAGTAAAAATAAGGTGTAAAAATAAATATTTCAAATCAAAAAAATTACAGCGTGTTTGGGACATAAATACGTAAGTTTTTACCAAATTTCGTGAAAAAATAAAATCTTTTGTAAAAGATAAAAATAAAAAACCAAAAAGTTGGTTATTTGAATTTTTCACATAAATTTTGAGGTTATGTGAAAAAAGTGTAAATACAAAAGTTGTAGATCTTCTTATTACCTACAAATTTGCCATTATCTCTTTTCCACAAGACTTGCAGTTTTTCCGGAAATCAAGGAAAACCGTTTTTTACCCTTAAAAACTCACCCCAATCCCCTTCCCGACCTCAGATCGCCCGTAAATTATTTTTCCTTTCATTCCTGTTATGTTCTCTTCCTTTTCCAATGGGTTTCATCCTACTATAAATTTGTTTTGTTTCAAAAATTATCGACCCTGGTCTAGTATTGGTCTGGAGACATTTATAAATGTATCTATTTCTGATGTGCATATTAATTTTAACATAGAACAACAAGAGTGAAAACCACACCTAACTTCATAAATAACATTTCAGGACTTTTTGGTAATGCTGAATGGTTACTCCAATTATTTCTTTTTTTTTAGAAAGGTACACATCAGCTTAATTTTTTGTCCTTTACAAAAAAAATCATATCTTCAATAGTTTGGAAAATAAACTTTCCTATTAAGTTTAAATGTGTTTCCAAATTTTACCAAGATACGAGATGGGTAAAAACTGCCCCGCTATAAATAAATTTACCGAAATGTTTGATAATATGCCACAAGCTATTTTTTAACAACTTCGTTAATCAAATTTCAAACCTTATAATATTTTGACGTTTGGACAATGAGAATCGTTGCCTATCAAAATAAAATTGGTAAAGCTAAAGCAAAATTTTTACGAAATGTGTTTATTCTGAAAAGGGTTAATTTCAGTTTTTTATATCCGTTAAATTCTGCATTAATCGAGAATATGTCTCTGTTTAAACTCCACCTCTTCTGAAAATGATAAGCTTAAGAACATGATGAATGGTATTTTTAGTAACGTTCAATGCTAATATTGAATCTTTACAATTAAATACCAAAATTATTGGATATTTTGGATATCGGTTGATTAAACACCCTTAAAATAAAAATACGTTGGACAAAAATGTTTTTTAAATTTACTCATGTCTGTGAAGTATCGTTTAAATGAAATTTTCAAAAATTTTTGACTTGGAAATCAATACAATTTGCAGATTTTAGGCTTATTTTATTACCTGACCTATTTTATTCAAGTGACTGCATATAGTACCTATACACCATATTCTGTGAAAAATAATATGTACTCTCCATTTAAATATCAAAGAAGTAAGTAAATAATTCAAAATACTTCGTACTTAGGTACTTACTTTTCGTTTCAAATTAATAACTTAATTTTGATCATGATGGATCATTAAGAACTTGGAAAACGTAAAGTCTGATAATTATTAAAATATCTTACTGTAGGTAGGTATATTTTTAATTTTGTAAATTATGTTAAATTAAAAAAAAATTACCTAAAAGAATTCTTCACACAATTCACGAGAATGATGTTATTGAAATAAAAATTACTTTGTAACGTTGTAGTATAGGTTGAAAGAAACTGATATCGTTAAGAGAGCAGCTGCAAACTGGGGGGTCACACATGTAATAGTGAAAATGACAACCATGAAAACAAAGAATTACGCTGTAATAATACTTACTAAATCGATCAACTTTGCACAAATAACGTCGACAAATTATAAATGAATCGACGGTGCAAGCTGACATTTTGCCCCTTTTTTTAAAACGTGGATAAGAAAGTTACAGCCGTTTGACAGATTAGATGTGTGGATTTAAAAAATACTTTTATACCAAGCCAAACTACGTTAAATTCAATTTCTCTGGTATTTCACGAATCGAATGACTCTCGTGAAAACAAAAATAATTTTCAATAAATAAGGCACTCAAAAAAACTTTTCACAATATTTTTAATTGAACCGACGAGGCTTTAATTTTTTGTAACTCCATAATAATGAAAAAACACACGTTTAAGTTACAAAACTTTATTGTAAAAACCAGAATAATTATTTCGCCGACACAGCGGCTTCTTCAGGTGGAAGAATAATATAACTTAAAACTAGGATACAAACAGACTTATATACTAAATAAAAAGATTAAGAGTAGGGGTAAGTTTAAGGGAGGATACTAAAAATTAATGTTTAATAGGGGTGATTTATTTAATTCTAATTGGTCATTTAATATAGTGCCTTTTTTGTTTAATTTATTTATTTCTATGCTTTCTAAAAGATTTAATTTCCGACCTTTATTTTCAACATGTAAGATTTTATAATCGTTGTTAAAATTATGGTTGTTAGTTATTAGATGTTCCGCATATGTTGAATTTGTGTTTCGGTTTTCATAACTTTTCTTGTGTTCTTTTATTCTTTCCTGAAATGTTCTACCTGTCTGACCGATGTATGACTTATCACAATCACCACATTGAAGTAAATAAACGCCAGATTTTAATTCTTCTTTAGTTGTATCTTTATTATTTTTTATGAATTTTCCAAGTGAATTATTAGTTTTAAAGGAAATAGAACTGTTAGTGAAATTTTTAATATGCTTACTTAATTTGGTTGAAAAATTTCCTATATTTTTTTGTGTGTCTTATTTATTGAAAATGGATAACAACTTTCACCAAGTATCAGCCAACTCAATCAAATAACAAAAATAATATTTTTTTTAACAACTTTCTTGATATAGCTACGAAAGAATCCCTAAAGCTCCATGAAAATGGGTAAAGTAAAAAGCTGATGGAAGTACCCCGAGGAAGAAATAAATGAAAGAGATAATTATATCGTTAATAAGAAGACAATAAATAAATTCACTAAATCCATTAATAATGTATTTAAAGTACCACCATTAGAAAAAACTTCTGTCTCTTTATTTGTACCATACAAATAAATTCTCGTAACATTCGGTGTTCGTTAAGGAGTAATGTTCACAAAAGGGGTGTAAAATTTTAAAACTAAAATTGAAAACAGTAAATTTGCTCACTTACTCTCATTATAGGGCCACCACTGTGTTAAAAACAAGTTTGGTGTGTACTACCACTTTTGGGGAACCATTCTACGGACTTGTACTTTCCTTAAATCCTAAAAAAAATGTTTTTTGATAAATTTCCGAGACTGGTCTTCGAACATTATGCAAATTGTTTTTTTTACCAACAGTTTTCAAGAATTTGCAAAATTTAAGCTTCTTCTTTTATTCACTTTAAGAATGTTGTTGTTATTGTTGGATACTTATAATAATAATAATAATAATAATAAGAGGTGGTGGGCATCTTAATTGTAGTTGTAAAACCTACAATAAAAAGAGACAGATGTCATTGAAATGTTTGCTTAAAGTTAAAATAATAAACTTGAAGCTGCGAAGTAAAAATATCCCATCAGACAGTCCAAAACACAATACCGAGAGAGAATCAGAGGATCGTTGATGATAGTCTTTTTGTATGTTAAAGGTAAAGTGTAATACAGATTTGTATGTGTATATTTATATGTGTATGTGTGTAGGCACCTATAAGTGTGCGAGTGAGCCTGAGCGACTTGGTTCCACGTCCATCCGTCCCTACCTAGAACAACAAAAGGAGTGTGGTCCACTACACAAACACAAAATTGAAGATGGATGAGGTTGAATTCATTGTTGAACTGGGTGTTACGCCATTCACTCTTGTAACAGTTTTAGATTTCTTTGAAAAGGGTGTGTGTGGTGTGTCTGTATGTACCACGCTGTCATTCGTACTACGCTCAAAATTTCCGAGGTAACTAATAACAACTACAACCAACAATAAATAATAACTGGACTACTGCGGAAAACAAAGGCTGCTAATTACGAACCCGTTTGTCGTTTTTATTGCGTACATACTGTGATTTTGTTCAGACAAATAATAATAAAGTTTAAGTAGGTGGTCTTTAAAGTGACTCGCCTAAACTGAACCTTTTTTGGGAAATGCATATCCTAAAACTAAACCTAAAAACGATCACTGTACATACGATCTCGAGCTTAATCTGGTCTTTAACATGTTTTAAGATTTTGAAAAAGAATCAAACTATTTTGCCTGTAAATAGGGTATGGAATTAATATAATAATAAATTTGTTAGCTAGTTAACTGTTGGTATAATATTACACTTGTAACCCTCAAAAATTCATTTGCCTAACATAACAATTCTGATGGGTTTAAAACTTCAAAAAATAATAAAATAAGTTGGCAATTTTAATCTAATGACTCTTTAATGTGCTCAAAAATCATTGATTATTACAGCTATCGTTCTGTATACAGTATTAGGTATGTTGTAAGAAACTAGAAATTTCTTGTATATTTTTAATAATATAGTTTATATTATATACAGGTGGACATAGGTACACGTGCATCATAACATAAGTACATAAATGTGGACGTGTATAAAAGTCTTCTGCGTTACACGTCCACCAAACCTTTTATGGTGTTGATCTTTTTAGATGAAAGAACACACACAAATAGTAGGCTTCCTGGGTGGGTCGTTCTGAACAAAGAAGATACGTGAGTTTCGATTCAAAACGGTGATTCGCTTAAGTTTTTAATTCCTTGCGCGATAAAATTATATATTTTCATTCAACTAAATTAATTACCTTGCACCCTTATTTAAAGATAAAAGGTAAAAAACATGACGTAAGTCTTACAAATTGATATAAAGGTATGACATTCACAATCAACATGATAAGTATTGTAGCTTTTTATAGATTTAAATTTTGTTAAATTTTTTAGGAACAAAAATTGAATACGTATACATAAGCTTACAAAGAGATAATAATGAAAAACTAAAACAACCTCAGAACCTTTTTTTCTGGAGTTGTATCTTTTATTTCAAACGCTAAAATGACATAACTCGAGGCAGGATTCAGTTTTTGCCTATTTAACTCGAAAACTAACACTTCTACGAAATTCGTATATCTGAAATTTGTCTAAATTTATAACACTACTCATGTAGGATTTAAAAGTCTTTGAAACTACTTATTACTATTATTGACAGTCAATGTTCTATCATATACAAAATAATTTGAAGATGGATTCAATCAAGAATTTGAAAAAAAAAAAAAAAAGAAACTTGGGTGTTTCATTCCCACCAATATTGGTGGGCGGGCTGTCCCCCCCGGCCTACACTGTTGTGCAAAGTCGAAGGGGTAGGGCGGAAGGCCCTCTTCAGCCTCCTTCAGGAATCGTGGGAATGGGTGGGTGGTGGTGTGGGGGAAGAAAGATGAGACGGACGAAATGAAGACAGAAGAGAAGTGAAAGACTATCTGTGGAATATTACTACCCCAGCATTTGCCTAAATGATCCAAGGAAACCACAGAAAAACTTGGACCAGAGTAGCCGGCCCCGGAATCGAACCGGTGACCTCCCGAATGCTAAGCAATGATCTAGACCACTAGACCATGCCGCTCGGTGAATTTGAAAACCGACAAATCAAATTGCTTTGTAAACCTTTTATAATGAATTTCCAAAGACCAAGCATTTTTTTTTTTTTTTATTATGGACGAGAGAAGCTAAATTTGCAATAATTTTTAATATACGTGTGTTTAAAAAAGTATTTGTTTTGTTAGTAAACACAAATACCACATGGTCAGTTAATTTTACCTGGAATTTTTTTTACAGTACTTGTTTTGTATTATATTATGTATATTGTATACCAATAACAAAAGTAAGACGGAGAAATTTCGGCAACTCAAAGGGTTAGACGGAGCCCTTTGTGAACTGATTGTTAATACATACATATTTATTGAAGTGTAAACATGAACAAATTTCATCGTAATAAAGAACGGCTGCTGCGCTATAAAGAGTCAATATATGGATTTTTAGGTAAACCAACACCATATTAGACTCATTTCAACGTTATAAGGAGTTTATCGTTATAACGCATTAATTTACACTGTATAATTTTAATCCTTCTTGAGGGTCAGGCTTATCTTACTTTCAAATGTTGAAATTTGTCTAAATTTATGACGGTTTCTATTAGGAATTAAAAGTCTCTTAAACTACTGAGGTATTAGTCAAATGTTCCTCCAAAAACTAATTTAAACATGGTCGCAAGGGAAAATATTTAGAGAACCACAGATAATTTAAAATAACTCCCTTGTTTCAAAATTAATTATTTTTTCCATATTCCTCCAGAAAAAATACTTAACTCGGTGGTAGAACACTGCGTTGTAACTCTAAGCGAAGCGTTTCATTAAAAATTGTCTATATGTGCTTTCAGTTTTGGTATTAATTTAAATTTATAATTTTATCAGGAATCAAAAGTGCTTCGAACCAAGGACTAACCTAACTACTAGCCAATGTTCCAACAAAAGAAGCATTTTGAAATAAGCCTGCACTAAAAATCTTTTAGAATCTTGAACAACATAAAATAACCCTTTTTTATTACAAGTCATCCTTTCATTCATAAAAATGACCTACTTTGAGGCAATTTCTTCATTTCTTTAAGAATCATGATTGTATTAAGAATCCTTGGAATTAAGAACACGCTAATAGTCAGTATTGCAACATAAGAAACAATTTGAACAAGACTTCACTTAAAAAAAATTGAAATCTCCAAATGATATGAAATAACTCTCCGTAAAAATGACCTAGAAAATTCCTTTATTTCTTTGAAAACTATCCACTTCTACATTAAATTTGTATATGATTATATTAAGAATAAAAATCCTTGCAACTAAGGACAAACTAGCAGTCAATGTACTTATCAACATGAGAAACAATCTGAAGAAAGCATGTGACTTACCCCGAAAAAATTTTTTCATTTCATTGAGAAACCTGTATAAGAAATTTTCAAATTTGTTTACATTTGTGATTGTATTAGGAATCAATAGTTTTTGGAACTAAGGCTAAGGATAAATTACTATTCCAACATAACAAACAATTGGAATAAGGACTTTATAAAAACATTGGAACCTCTTAGCGACATAAAATAACTTTCCTCTATTAGTAAGTCATCCTTTTCTCAATAATCCTCAATAAAAATGAGTAACCTTACAATAATTTCTCTATTTCTGTGGGAACTATCTAAAATTTTGAAATTTATCTACAAATATGATTTTATTAGGAATCAACAACTAATAATCAATTATTTAACATAAAAAACAATTTGAAATAGGCATTATTCAAAAATTCAGGCACCCCAAAACAAGAACCGTTTTAAGGATCATACGTTTTGTTTATTTCTGGAGATAAACAACGGTATTGAAACGTCGTATTTCTTTGTGAGCTTATCTACTTTTCATATTTTAAAAGTTCCTCTAATTTTTACAACCATCTTAGGAATTAAAAGTGTTAGAAACTAGGTACTTAGAGTAGTTGAATACGTTATCATTTCTGTCTGACTGTTGTCGCAATTTGAACGGGCAATTTGTTTTCCTTTACATCCTTGAGACGGCCATAACAAAAAAAAAATACTTACCTTTCACGCTCTGATAGACAAATATGGATTTTATTATGACCGCTTTTAAATTGCTTACAAACAACACTCACACACGTACCTACTCCTCACCTTCTGATATTCCGTAGGTGTACGAGTACCATTACTAACTATTATAGGCACATTTCAGGGCATAATAAAAACTTCCAAATTTTATGGCTTAAAATACACTTTCCTGCAAGAAACCTTCATTAGACTTATTTATTACATCATTTTGAGCGAATATGTAGGTAATGTTTAGAGGTAGAGGAGATAACGTTTAAAATCGGTTTAGATGTTGGGTAACTTTTAAGAGTTGAATTATCGCCATTAATAAAGAAGTAAAGAAGGATTTTAGGACATAAAAAAATACTTATCGTCATTATTTATTGTAGTCTAGTGTAGTAGTTTTACGTATTAGTACTGAGATTTTGGAAGTACCTATTCAACTGGCAATAATGATTTATTTTTCCTTAATCGATTAAGAGTTGAAAGAGGATTCAATTACTGACATAAGCAAGTTCTTTTCTTCTTATGTATGACTTTTATTTTCGTTTAAATTTCAAGGAAATATGAGAATATTTAATGATAACATTTGTCTGGGCAAATGAATACTTACTTTTAATTTTTTAATTTTCTTTTTAGAGGGTGTCTATTAGTTAAATATACTAAAAAAAATAAGAGACCTTCAACGAAATCTCATTAAACTTCATTTAAAGGGAGGGGGCATTGAAATTTTCAATAATCGAAGTTTAATTAAATTTAAGATTTTATTAGGAACGAAAAGACTTTGAAGCTAAGTGCAAAGTAATAGTTGATGTAGCACTAAACAACTATTTAAACGTGGTCGTAATCAAAATGTTGAAGACCCCCATCCAATATAAACTAATTCTGTAGTTAATAGATTGTGTGTCGCACTCATTGTGAAACATGATTAATATTATGTTAATGAATAGAGAAAACACTTTGAGTTTAGTTTCACAAATATTTTTATTAAAACTTCGGCATTTACGCCATTATTCAAAAGTATAATATAATAATGGCGTAAATGCCGAAACAAATTTGTAAAGCTTTAATAAAAAATTTGTGAAACTAAACTCAAAGTGTTTTCTCTATTCATTAACATAAAATAATTCTTTTTTATTAAGGGTTATCGCTTTGTTTATAGTTTTGACAAATTTTTGCCTGTATCTATATAAAATTTTAAAAATTGTTTAAGGTATGATTGTACTATTAGAAATCAAAATCCTTAAAACTAACGGCAAAATCTCATTATTGTTGAAAATTTCAACAATAGAAAAATTAAATCAATTTAAACTGTTGGTTGACTATTCCACATTAGAAATTACGCAAATGCTAATAACATACTCTTACTGGATTGTTTCTTCGAGTTTATTTGTTTATTTTATTTTTTGTTTAAATATCTCTAGATCTCTGAACATTCCGTTTTATCCGTTATATATAAATTCTTTTCCGCATATCAGAATATTGTGAAATATTCCATTAATATTCCCAGAGACTACGACGATCGGTTGGGAACGAAAACGCGCTGAGATTTATAATTAGTAATTTTGTTGTCGTTTACAGCCAAAGTTAATTAATGTGTATTATAGAACTGCCTAAAGAAGTTCGTTCTTTTCACTTTGCCTATAATATAATACCTGATGCACATAAAGCTGCCAAGAATAGTATAGGACTATATATATACGTACATACATAGGCAGATATCCAAAGCTTTCTAAAAATCCAATAGACCAGCTTTCCTATTTTTTATTTTGCTAGAAGTCTAGTGATATTTATGGGCCTGTAGGATTTGTTTTATCGTCGCGTTCCTCTTGGCTATTTCCGCGTTTCAGAATTGGGCAATTATTTACATTTTTTAACAGAGACTGGAAACTTCAACCATGCATCAGAAAAGTAAGAGGCCTAAAAAAACTAAATGCAAGTAGCATCTATATGTACCTATAAATTTATTAGGTATGTGTTGTGTGTCTTTCTTAAGGATTTACTGCAAAACATTAAGTAGAAGACGTATGTGACTGTTAATAAATAATAATAATAGAAAACACCAAAAAATTAATTAGTCTAGAGTTTGACAATTAGAATAAATAAAATAATATGACAACATTATATAAAATAGGGTTTCTTATAAGCAAGACAAATATTTGACTTAAAAATATGATGATACAGTTTAACAATCAAACCAAAAGGGGTGAAGGTTCTTTATTAGTACATATTAAAACTACTTACTAATAATAATGGGATTTAGTAAGGCTACAAAGGTGAACAATAATAATTAATAAACTTAAAGGGAGGGAATAAGTTAATCTTCACATTTGTAGCCTTAATAAAGACTATTAGTTTTGGGCTTAATGTCGGCGATAGTTTTGACATTAAAAGATTCTTTTGCTGTGATTGCTTTAAAAGGCTCGAAATGATAAAGGGGAGAATTGGTAAGTAGTATAATGACAGAATTTTAAAATCAAATAGTTTCTTTTTTGGATTCCTTAAATTTTAATAAAACAAAATCCGTAGGGGAAAAAGCCTGGTTTCCATTTCAAAAACTACCCCAAGTAAGTAATAGGCACCTTATGGTGAATATTATAAATTCTGTTTATGAAATTAAATTTAAAGATTCGTGATTTTTTCTTACACCTTACGACACTTCTGCAAATACTTATTAATTTAAAAATTTACAATTACGGTTAGAAAGTGGTAGTTGACTGAAACTACTGCATTTTTTAACGAAATTTGCAAAAAAACATTACAAAAGTGCCTTATAAAGTAAAGAAACAACGTGATTTTCTCAAATTTAGGAACTATTACGAGTAAGTGGATAATTCAATATAGCAGCATTCAGGTCAAAAATTTGGCAAAACCCCTTTAAGGACAACTAACCCAGAATAAATGTAATTTCTTTTGGGGGCTATTTTTACACCAAAAAACTAGTTTTAGTTGATTCAATTTGACATTGACATGTCTAGTTCATGTATTATCTATCCTACGTACCTATCTCACTGATAGTATCAGACGTAGACAACCGAAAAGTTTGCGATTCGCAGTCAACTCCTTGTTTCAAGTTGACGCCGGACTGTAAGCGTACCTATATAAAACTCTCTTTTGTTCTTGCCGGCCCCTGTCTGGATGCCCCCAGGTAAGGGTCATGTCCCTTGTCAGGCCGCCGATGTCGCATCGACGTTCAACAAACACGTATTGCACATATGAATAGTAGTACGAGTGGTCTGTTTTAATTTTATAAATCACACAGAAATGTGATTTCTGAATTCTGAAGGCACATAGGTAATACACAAAAATTATTAAACCAATTTTTTTTATTTATTCAGAGGGTCGTTTTTAACTCACTTCTATGAGTTTCCTTTTTGACTCTATATTCTTTCAAAATGTTTACCTCCTCCAAAAAAACCGCTTAGGTAATAATTCATTTGATTTGTCGAATTCGTGCTTGCCTAATACACACTCAATTTATTAGTAGCTGTAGACAAAACGATAAGCTTGCCAATGACTGCTTAGAAAGAAAATTCGATAACGACTTCAATAAATTCCGTAAAGTTATTCCAATTAATGCATAACAAAGTGCTCGAGCGTCTAGAACTTAGATTGTCTGGCTATACTCTACATTAACCCAGTAATCAACTGAAACGAATCATTTTCCAACATTTTCCAAGACTTCTTATGTACCTACGAAGAAGAAGTGGAGGCGTTACTTAAAATTCGAAAGGAAAATGATAAGGTGCAAATAAGGATCAAAGTGTTTGCTTCTGATTATACAATACACCTACACAAAAACCTGAGTAAAATAACAAAGTTGTAATTTTCCTATAGAGTGATTATGACTGAATAAAGTTAAGGACATATTTACATTTTATTTAAAATTGGATGGGGAGATAGGATGATAATTATACAAAGAATTTCGTTGACAGAACCATTGCTAATTTAGTGACTGTGTCATAAAATAAAGGTCATTTGTGATCCTAGTTAAGCTTAAGAATAAAAATTGTTTGTAGCTTATAATGAAAACTCTGAGGTTTTTAGTTTCAAAAGGTTTATTTATAAATCGCCACAATTGTTTCGTTACACAGTATGACATAACAACTATTATAATACGGTGTAACGAAACAATTGTAGCGATTTATAAATAAATCTTTTGAAACTAAAAATCTCAGAGTTTTCATCACACTATTATTATAAAGGCGAAAGTTTGCGAGTGTGTGAGGGTGAGTGTGTATGTTTGTTACTTTTTCACGTCTAAACAGTTGAAGCGATTTTAATATAATTTGGTATAGAATTAGCCGACACCCTGGATAAACACATAGGCTACGTTTTACTGCGGGAAAATATCTAATTCTAATGGGAAAATCGATGAAAATGAATTCGCGGAATATTATAAATGCGAAAGTAACTCTGTATGCTACACAATCTCGCCTAAAATTTACTGAACCGATTTAAATGAAATTTGGTACAGAGATAGTCTAGAGCCTGAGAAAGGGCATATGCTATTTTTTTTATGCGAAAAAAGGGTTGTAAGGGGTTGAAATAGGAAAGTTTGTGCGGAAATTCCGTAATTTTTAAAGATTTTTTAGGCTTTTGATTAGATATAAATGAGTACGACATTCAATGTCTGTAAAAAGTTTACCCTAAAGGGGATAAACTTAGCCGATGAAAGTTTTTGTATAATGACGTCGTCCAAAAAGCTTACAGCCCAGAAAATTAAAATATTAAGTGTAAAAAGTTATAGAGGTTTTGTTTATTTAGATCAATAAAAGTACCGAGCGGCATGGTCTAGTGGTCTAGATCATTGCTTAGCATTCGGGAGGTCACCGGTTCGATTCCGGGGCCGGCTACTCTGGTCCAAGTTTTTCTGTGGTTTCCTTGGATCATTTAGGCAAATGCTGGGGTAGTAATATTCCACAGATAATCTTTCACTTCTCTTCTGTCTTCATTTCGTCCGTCTCATCTTTTTTTCCCCCCACACCACCACCCACCCATTCCCACGATTCCTGAAGGAGGCTGAAGAGGACCTTCCGCCCTACCTCCCCGACTTTGCACAAGAGTGTAGGCCGGGGGGGACAGCCCGCCCACCAATATTGGTGGGAATGAAACACCCAAGTTTCTTCTTCTCAATAAAAGTAGATGAATACTAAGCTATATAAACTATTTTAAACTATAATTAAACTATATTAATCTGTAATATTATGAATGCGAAAGTAACTGTCTGTCAGTGTGTTACGCAATCACGCCCAAACTACTGAACCGATTTAAATGAGAATTTGGTACAGAGATAGATAAGTAGATAAAAAGCTAGAGGCTTGAAACTTATTTTTTAGGCTTTTGATTAGGTATAAATACGACATTTAAAGTTTGTAAAAATTTTACCCTAAAGGGGACAAAAATTAGGAATGAAAGTTTTTGTGTAATGACGTCGGCAAAAAGGCTTACGGCCCAGAAAATAAAAATATAGTAGAAAAAATTTTAAATGCTGCCGAAAGTCACTATTCCACGCGGACGATAGATATATCTAATATAAAGTTTCAAACGTTGAGTGCCTTTAACAATTGCGAGATAAAAATTATTTATACTCAACTGAATACTTTTTACAATAACTCATGATCCCAAGCTCCATACAGCTTTTGCTATAAAAATTTAAACCTGGAAGGAGTCCAGTTACTTTTCGGATTTTACTGAACTTTTGGATCTTTAAAGGCTTAAAGTGCTCGAATACTTTGACCAGGTATCTAAATAATATCACCATATAGTACTTTATTATCCATAATGCGAATTGGCTATGATGGCATACGAGAATAGTGGCGACCACTAAGACCAAAACCACCAGTCCTGATCCTGCGTTGACATTGTACGTATACCTATAGCTATTATATGTTTAAAAACTACATATTCGCAATGATTATAAAATGTTATCCTTAAAATGGCCCTGATCAACACAGTTCATTTACATCTGGGCTTGGGTTACAAGTACCTACAGTAGTACCTACCCTGCATTCTTAACTTGTTTTTTACGACATACCATTGATTAATATTCATAAAAGGTAGCATGTTATCATGCATACGTCTACATATATATGTAGTTGGAGTTGTTTTTATCAGTAAACAACTTCCAAGTTACGCGGAAAAATCGTCTGGCAATTATGATTCGGAGCAATCGCCTTGTTAATAATTTGCATGCTCACGCGGTCACCGGATTACTTCTTCTCTCCGTCCGTCATCATTTATCGTTAACGGGCAATCGTGGCGCAAGGGCAACACATCGACTCAAACACTTATCTTCGCGATTCGGTCCGTGGCATACAACGTATATATTTTATGGTTAGATGATTTTAAATGTTGTCGCGGATTTGCACTTCACATGTTACCAAGAAATAAAACAGTCGCGTCGATACGCGGCCGTAAAACTTAACAATTTGTATGTCGTAAATTCGATCGGCACGGTAGGTGACCGACAAATTAAATGTAGCTCGAGGGTTCTCTTGCAGTTCGTTTTACGTTATAACGCATGTGCCTTCGGATCTCTAGACAATTTTTAATCCGGAGGCGTAACAAGACCCATGAGAATTGTCACCCTCAATTTATTTTTTCTGGACGTATGTATCTGCTACAACATTACAACGTATGCTTTGAGGGTTCTAACATTCTTATTTTAAAATTTAAAAAACTGGTAGGATACTTTTAAATGTTTACATAGGTACGTTTTTAGCTGAAAAATAGGTATGTACTTAAAAAATAAAATCAATTCTAGGCATCGACCTAAACAGCGTATTCGATTACTTATTTAAACGATTTTGGAGTGAAGTACTGCCTCTATATTGGTTGGAACTTCCCAACTGTATACTAAAGAATGTTTGTTAGCTGTTGGGGTTACCTCAAACTTTAAAATGCCATCCTTATGGACCTATAGAAATTTACAATGGTTACAAAAAAATTGTACGTTCCCATAATTGTAGTTTCAGCAGGTTTCACAACAGATAGAGGTAACCTGCTTTGGGGGCATTCAAGTCACTCAAATACTTTTCAAGTAAATGAAGGTTTAGTTTATGGAAGTGTTTATTTTTTAATAATAGGTAACTTGTCCTTGGAAGAATTTTCGAAACTCTTTAAAACCCATTTATATTCTTGCCAAATTAAATATTTTTTTGTGTAACACACAAAACCAAGGTTATAATCCACAGAATTCCAAAGTGAAGTTGTAGGGAAAAGTGTTTTGATTTGAAACAAGTCTATACGTTGTGGGAGTAATATATTATAAGAGCTTTATTGAAACGAAAAGTTTATATATACATCTCCACATACAAAAGGAAAAAAAAGAAACATAATTTATTTTCCAACCTATAAAATTTTATCATTATATATTTAAACTAAGCACTTCCCTTATAATCATTTTTTTCCTGTATTTCCCTCCCCCCTTTCCACACCTCTCCTTTTTAAAAATTGTTTCAATAGGGCTAGACTACTACCATCCGCATTTATTATCCTTCCAAGTTCCTCCCTCTTATTCTTCCCCGTTACTTCTTCTAATACATGTTCCATTGAGCCACTCTTTTCTCCACATTACACAATCTCTTACCTTCTTCCATCCAAAACTTATTCTCATTACACTCATTCCCCATTCTGAATCTACCTATTATCTCTATACTTTTTCCTTCTCTTAGATATCCTGGCACCTCATGCCCTTGCCATTCTACCCATATAAACTCCCTCATACCTTTCGCGTATCTTGATTCCATATTTTTCTCAAATCCTCACCTCTTACTATTTCATTACATTTTTTCCCCACCAGCTTACTAACATTCAATCCCTTTCCTCCCCACTCTTCCATTCGTTCTTTACTTATTGCAATTTCTGTTAAAGCCTTATCCCTTTCCACATCATATTTATTTTTTCTTCCATGTCTCTTTTCTTAAGTCTCCATCCGGTAATTCCTCCAATTTTTCTTCATGTTTTGCAGCCCTCTTTCTTGTATCTTCCACCATTTTCCCACATTTTTTTTCCCTTCTTAAAATGTAGTCTGGGGTAGGTACTTCTTTCTAAGCGCAACACCAATTTTATATACCTTTTATAAATATTTTCTACTATTCTATACTCTTTCCATCCCCATATCTCGACTCCATAAAAGACTATACTTTTTACTAACGTTTTAAATAATACCACCCTTCTCTCCCAGTTATATCTGCATAATTTTTGTCCTATTCCCCATATTCTCCCTAGAAATGCATTTGCTTTAGCTGCTTGGTTACTGATGTACACATCGTCCTTGTTGTTTTCTGTTCTGGGAGTAATATTCCATAAAATTCTATAATGTATAAATAACCGTAATGGTTTTCAAAGCTAGAGGTTGACAAACGTCGTATAGGTAAAATCTCTTTCAGACGTTTCTGAAATACACCACTTGAGAGTAGCGTCATATGTTTGACAGAAAAACCAGTGGAAACTTTACACGTATCTATTTTCCAAAATTGTAATTTCTTTAAATGGAAATTGGTTGCGGTTGAGATCTAGTAATTATCTACATGTACACAAAGTGTATCATCGACAGTTTAGGAATGGAAACAACAATGGAGCTAGATGTGGAATACTTTTCAGTTTAATCTTCCTCTCAAAGAATTTGGGAACTAATAGTAAAAGCGTGATCTATATTTTTATTTTTGTACTTCTACTTGGAAGATGAAACACTAGATGATGGCAAAGGTATCAAAACGTCGTACAGGTAATAAAGTAGGTTTTATTCAAATTAATGAGACATTTCTGAAATAAGTAAAAATATATTTTCATGGAATTGAAAGTAAAAATATATAAAAATTTTATAAACACTTTCTAAAATAACAATTATGTACTTTGTTTCGAAATTGGTTGTGGTTGAATTCTGGTTAATTATGTCCAGAATGTATCATCGACAGTTTAATTGTGGAATAGAATGAGTAAGAGAAAAAAGCTATTTTTTAATTAGTTTCTTATATCCCTTTTTAGGGTAGCCCATGATAGTTGAAAGGTTCACGAAATCTGTTTTTTTTTGCACTGAATAAAAGGTGGCTAGATAATATATGTCGCACGTGACAAGCTTTATTTTCCGTAATTCACTAACTTACGAGCTTATGACCTTTCCTCATTGAAGCAAAAACTCCCCATTCGTCCCTAATTCCACAATTAGGTGCGGCGCGACTGTGATCCTTTTTATAACATCGCCTCCTAAATTCGTAGATAACATATCAAATATCTCGGTTGAACAATTAAAATCAGATAGGCGTGTGTTAACGAGATTCGATACGATTTTTAAAGTTTTTTTCTTTTCACGAAAGAGCACACAATACAAAAGAATCCGCTCCATTGTTCCCCCGGTCCCTTCCTACTACCAGAATGTGTCTGCAGAGAGGATGAACTACCACGAGTCGAACGGCCGCTTGGCTTTACAAAAAAAGAGAGAAAAAACGAACATAAAAGAAATAACTGCAATCTAAAGGTGAAAAGCTCCGAATCAAACATCTGACGTGTATCCGTAAAACCCGTTGTCACATGGGTATGTACCTACATACACACATGTGTGGTATCAGTCACACAAAAAACAGAATGAACGAATACGTACAGGACCAAGTTCTGGATAAAAATAAACAGATTTTCTATATCCACAAGACGGTGCTACAGAACACATATTTTTTTTTTAATAAATATTTTTTTAATTATACTCCTATATTTATGTATATTATGAAAGGTGATTATAGAGTAAAACTAGAGAAATTTCACAATAATAAATAAGCTGTGAAATGCGCAGGAGGCACCAGAGGCTGATCTTACTCTTATACATTTAGTTTATAAAGAGCGGAGTTATGTCTCTGTGCAACCCAAGGCCAAAGCTCATGAAATTTTAAAATACCTCTACATTAATGTGAGTTTCTTGTGACCACCTGGAATCAGTGTTAGTTATGCAGCAAAATAAACTAAATGTGTCACAGCGAACTGTGTCTCTACGTATCGAAATGCTCTAAGAAATTTATTTATAATATTAAAATTGATTTTATTACTCCTTTTTATAATATTAACGCAGTGAGACGGCTAAACAAATATAGAATAAATCTTAAATTGGAAAATGAACCAAACGAAAAATAGATTGAGGAGTAAACAATGTCTTATTGTTGTACAAAACCAAAATTTATGAAATGGTTGGCATATTAATAAAAAAAAAAAAGAAAACAGGATAAATTCATCAGAATTTGTTTATTTATTGTTTTTGTGACTTTTCCAGCTTACTCAATTAATGTACTTTCAGTTCCTTCAATTTTTTAAAAAGGCCTCCGTATTGTACTCACTAACTCACATGTTATTTCTGACTTCTTCTAGATGGTGTTGACCCTCAACATTTTTATGTTCTGATCGTGACTTCCTTTCGTAAAATCTTTAGAGATATTACGGTAGTACTATTTCATATTAAAATTGTTAACGATACATTTCAGTCAGACAGAATGAAATAGAAAATTGACTTGCTAATTGATAAATTAACGTATGTAGGTATTTTTTATTTGGTTAAAAAATAGATAAAATGTTGAACATGTTTATCATTAGTCAGCTCCTTACTCAAAAACACTAGATTTTGATGAGATTTTTATTTTTTGTGTATTTAGTCTGTCGTTGTCGATACTTCGTCATTGATGTTTTACGATTAGCATTGTTGTGAGATTTAGTTTTTTCACATAAAATTTCATTAAGTACCTCAAACGGTTTTACATCTCAATTTAAAACGATGATAATCGGATTTTTCTACGGGTAACACGGAACACCTTTTCGGGGGATACTCCCATCGTCACCTTCTTCTCCCTGAGGATGATTTATTACATCACGTCGCTATACCACGTCGCTGACAAAACGTCGTTAAAGTGCATCAGTCGCCGGTGCTATAGCCGCCAACAAACCACTTTGACGATCCTTCCACCGTTCCTTCTTTTCGTCGAAGATTACGTCGTCATATGTAATGTGGAAGGAAGGATTCTGCAGCAGTCGGTGGGTCGTTTACGCTCAACGATCTGTGGTACTTTGCAAGCCCTTAGCTTATAGGTGATGTATCGAATCCGATGATGGATGAGCGCGACTAAGCTCGCCACAGCACCACGTCATGCAACCAAGCGAGAGATGACTACAACAACGGGGAAAAGGAGAAAAAGTGCAAAACCACTTGCCTATTATTACTATTATTCCTTCAAAAAACCTTCATATGAGAAACACATGTAATGTAATAACTTTTGAAACTATGTAACAAGTTTGAAGCTTTCCTCTCATATAATTCATTAATTAATAACTCTAGCTTAGTGAACAGTGAAATAGGTAATGTCTTCTTTTTCTTTACCCCTTCCAAATCCTTTTGATAAGTATTTTGACGCGTATAGCATAGAGAATAACGTCGATCATTAATTTCTTTATTAAACGATCGCCGCTTCCATTTAAGAACTAATTATAAGTGACAGGGCGCTGGGGTGTACATGCAACGGGGGGATTCGACCATGCACAAGCGCACCTTTCAACGCATCCATTCATGCATGTAAAAGCGCCATCAAGCTCTCTCTCTGTTCTGTGGACACGATGCCTTCATGTCATGGTGCAAAATAACTAACTGCATCTCAATTTTCTGATCGTGTGAGCGACGCAAACAGCACCATGTGCACATGGGGTTAATTTACATCCATTGAAAAACGAATAATTTCAATTAGTTTTAAGAATATTCCTGAGGCTAATTGAAGTCAATATAAAGAGAATCAACCTTCTCATTAACGTTAAAATGTATGTAGTCAATAACTAATAGAAAAACGCATTATTAGACAGAAAAATACCGGTGAAAGAAAGGATAAAAAATAAAGGTCAGTATACCTAAAACAGTAGAAAAAAGGTGGAGGTCAACAAGGAATAGAAAAGTTACAATATTGGGACTTCTTCTGAGGCACAAATAACTGATTGAAAATATACTTATTATAAGCTGAAATAAGAGGAATGAGGGATAGAGGAAGACGCCACTGCATTATATGCAAGTACCTAGTAGGTACCTATTAATGTGGTGTAAAGGGATGGTTTAGTTTTTAAGATATGCAAAGGCTCGCTCTGAATAGGAAGGAGTAGAGTACATGTCCAACAAAGTTTTGGTCTTTGGACTGACGATTCCGTAATGATGATGATAATGATGATGTAGAATCTCAAAATAATTTAGAAAATTCTCTAGAACCTAAACTGAAATGAGGCACACTAGGTATTAATGATATACATAGTTACCATTCAAGATCAATAATTGCTAAATGGATTTCATTAATGGAATTTGAATAGCTCATCTTATCCTCAACAATCTCTCAGATACATTGAACAAGTACAACCTCTATCAACAAGACAGTAATTCTGTGGTGAAACAGTGCATTTTTAATACAAGAATACATTGTTTTATTAACTTTTGGAAAGGTATTCACACCCATGGGTCTTTACCTATACACTGCATTTAGCATAATACAAGGAAGTTAATTTTTATTTCCCAAAATAAATATTACATAAATTACAAAAATTATCTAACAGAGTTGCATTAAAAAAAAAATAGAAAGATATTCTACCCCATTATAAGATATAAGATCAAAAGTAGTTGCTCGTAATGATATGCAAAAGAAAATGTCCATAAATAAACCAAAACAAGTAAAACAATATCATTAGTGCTAAAATTTATTTTATCTCATTTTAAGTGCCGAATTAACCCACAATAGGGTGTCTATGTCATATAGCGTTTCTGTATGGCTCAGTGGTGGATTTACACATTTGTCACCAGTAGGATATTCAAATTTTGCAACCCCTAATGACTTCTACTGTTTGATACGTTACTTTCCATAGATATTAATTACAATTCTTTTTTCGCGTAATTACTTTGACTGCGGACTTAATTAGGGGATTGATGTGTCAGTTACAATCCAATAATTTAGCTAAAATACAACAAAAAATAGTTTTTGGGTATATTTCTTAGCTACTAAAGGCTGAATCAAGTACTACTAATAAGATTACCAATAATCATGTTACATTGATTGTGTATGGACCTTTAACACTACAGTACATATTATAACAGGCGGGCTGAAAAGTTTGTAGGCTAACATAGAGAAAAATATTTTTTTTGATAGATTTTGATTTTATTATTCAATATAGTTCCTTTCGAGGGCGAAACAACGATTATAGCGGTCATACAATTTTTCGATACCATTTTTATAATACGATTTGTCTTTAGCCTCAATATAGGCTTCAGTTTCGGCGATCACCTCTTCATTTCTGTCCAGCGAGCATCCCCTTGAGGTCTGACAACAGAAAAAAGTCGCTGGGGGCCAGATCTGGAGAGTACGGTGGATACGGAAGCTATTCGAAGCCCAATTCATAGAATTTCGCCATCGATTCCATTGATTTGTGACACGGTGCATTGTCTTGATGAAACAGCACTTTTTATCCATTTTTTCAAAGTTATAAAACTTCTTTAACTAAAAATGCTATAACTCATATACTAATAGTGCAACAGCTGTCAAATTTATACACGCGTCTTTTGAAGGTTAGGGCTAACTAGAAATCATATGGATTTGATACTAGTAGCGCCATTTATGGGTCAGCCTACGAACTTTTCTGCCCGCCTGTTATAAATGTGATTCTTTTATTTTCTTTAAGACAAAAAAAAAGATTTTTAACCCACCCCTAAAATTTGCCGCCTTATGCTTCATCCTACTCAGCCTGCTGGTAAATCCGCCACTTTTTCAGTCTATTTACCCCATCAAATTTCTTTTACTATTATTTACACTCCATTATTGATTAAAGCTAAGGTAAATAATTACCCCTAGATTTTTACATCATTTTTTTACAGTAGATACTTATTTCTTTTCAAACACTTAAAGCTACTGGGCTAAACCTAACCCAAACCTAAACCAACTTACATAAATAACCTGAAAACATTACCTGTTGTTGTGGCAATGTGGTAAACACACAATAAAAAATGATTGATTGGTGTCATAGTAAAGAGGAAAATGGTACTTAACCACCTTCGAAAGTTGAATGGTCTTTTTCCTTTTGTCTGACGAAACACGCGTATATGATTTGTTTATGAGATGCAAAGATGAGTAGGTGACAAAACAAAAGATCATAAATTTAGTAAAATTGCTTTCGCAACGACGCCAAGTGCGGCTATGTTTGTAATAAATGTTAGTATGCATATTATTTTCATCTTCCGGAAATGTACCCGTTACCACGTTCTTAGTTACGTAACAACCAATATTTGGGAAATAGAAAATCTGTGATGCAACAAGCTCTAATTTGAAACATAAATTGTGATTGAAAATTAAAGAGAAAGTCTCTAACGAATAACTGTCTAAGCCTTTTAAATTTTTTATTGATATTAATTATTGTTTTAATATTCTTTCTATTTTTCAGTAAGTCTTGTATACTAACGTGTCAGAAACAAAAGCAATTTGGTAAGTAATTTTTATAATAAATATTAAATTAGTTGCGTGTTACAATATGATCTGTGTCAAGTATTGCCATAAATACTCTATCGCCCTCGTTCTTGTTGTTGCTTCCGTTTCTTTGAACTTATTGTAAATAAAACTGTTGCATTTGCTACTTAGTAATTAAGCGCACCCTTTCAGATCCCTCCTTGTTGAGGGTACAAATTAACCATCAGCGGCTATATTGTTAGAGTAATTGTTAATATTTGCTCTGCTGATCACTATGTGTAGGGGACCGGTGGCGTGGCGTGGCGGTTCGGTTTGTGGTGAACTGAGCTTTTATTTTACAGAAGAGGGAGTCTGAATACTCGGTATTAACCAAAATACAACAACACGGTTGAATGAACAATATTCCATTGCACACTACGAATTATTCCTGCTTAGATTTAAAAAGATGACGTTTAGTAATTAAACAAAAAGGATCGTTTTTGATCAACTATTTTAAATAATACATAGTTAGTATAAGTATTGAAACAACTAAAATTAATATTCTATATTAAAATATACTTTTTATATCAACAAAATTTAAACAGATCTTATTAATTAACTTAGATAAGAAGTGGTGGGGACCACCCCCCCCCCTTACACGTAGTTAATTTTTAATTTAAAGAGGAATGGACAAAACAATTGTTTGAATTAAAGAGTTGACGTGAGACTTAAAGATAATGTCCTTTTCTTAATGAGATTTTGTTCCCGCTCCTTTTTTAAGTTTGCGTATTTAGTTGAGATCTCCTTAATAATATTTTTTTTAACAACAGTTCTCGCGTACATATATTGATTAATTTTACCTGCATATGTGTATCTATAATATTTATAAAAGCAACTTGACATTCACATACTTTTATAAAATTATTTTTCTGTAAGAAAACTTGTTTTTACCGTCAAGAAAACTTGCTATTACGCGATTTAAAGGAATTTTAAAGTAAAAAAATTAAATTTTATTTATAACCATCATCTCGTACGATTTGACATATACGTAGTTATTACGCAATTCTCCATTCTCTCTTTTTGGCTCTTCTAACTTGGGGCTGTCATCTTTATTCAGGTTTTGTTAATTAAAAATGAATTTATAGCTATAGCTATTTTTTTGCTCGTTTAACATTTGGAATGTTACTTCCTCTGTCATCTCGTTTAATTTATAATCATTGCTCATTCGATAAATTTTACAGACCATTAGCTGGTTGCCTACAAACCAATTCTGATTGTTTACTGTAAACATGCCAAGAACTACGGAAATAATTACAAACATTTCCTTTTACACAGTGCTAGCTTTACACGCGTAATAGCTACCTTTGTACATGTTTATAAAAACAAATTTAGTACTAGCATTTGCGAACAATCTTAATATATAAAATTCTCGTGCCACGGTGTTTGTAATTAAACTCCTCCGAAATAGCTCGACCGATTTTCCTGAAGTTTTATGTACATATCGGTTGGGTCTGCGAATCAGCCAACATTTATTTTTTATCCTCCTAAATGTAGAGTGGTCCACCCCCAATTTTTTTTTAATTTTTTATACAAAATTTTTTGTTTTTATGTTTTTATGATACAGCATACAAAAATACATACAACATTTAATTTTCATCCTTCTACCACTAACCACCATTTTTTAATAGCGATATTAGTACTGTAATAATCTTCAACTCTCAGTGGTCGATAACTTATAATTGATTATTATCAATCGATTAGTCATCCCCGCCAGGCGTCTACTGATGTCACTACTCACCCAGCAAACAACACACGGAGTGGGGATGAGAATGAAGCAGATTTTTTTAGAATGTTACAGGGAGTTCAAATATGTTCTAAGAAGTAAAAGAATGTTTTATTATAACATTTCAGAATGATTTGGCAATGTTCAAGGATGTTCCAGAATCTTGAAGATCATTCAACAAATTTCCAGAATGTTAAAAAAAGTTAGAGAATGTTTTGAATAATTATGGGATGTTCTGGATAGTTCTAAATTCGCGAATATTCTAGAATGTTCCATCAAACGTGTAATATATTCTTACCCGGGCTACGCCGCGTATTGCTGCTAGTTTTATATAAGCAATAATTATTTTAGGAAACAGTGATGTACATAATTACGTAAATATGTATAACAAACACGGATAATAGTAATAATATCTTTAATAAGAGCCTTAACAACTGTACATGTTTGAACACTTCATTGTTTTATATTAGCCATAATATTTGAATAAACTGTTATCACATCTTTTTTAGTATGCCAAAGCAGTTATTTTTTAATTAATTGCAATAACTGGCCATCATTAGACGACTGGTAAAATGTTTTTATTATTATTGCATTAAAACTCGTTCCATTTTTACGTGTAAAACAACTCAATGGCGTTTTGATAAACAAAAATACGTAACGTCGCACTGAAAATAGTTCAGAATGAAATTAACTGTCTACAGAGTGTTCATTAACATTTTGTTGTTAGGGAAGGAAGATGTTGTTAATGTCTCATAATAGCCAACTGCAAAATTAACAGAAATTAAAGTTCAAGGATATGTTTAAATACAAAAATTTCTACAAAAATTTATATTAGAACTACATTACAGATCAGTAGAGTTTTTTACTTTCTTTTAGAAAATATACTGCGTGATTTCATTAGATCTCATCAGCACGCCGGAGAACATCAACTAATTTTGCTTGCTACCTTGAAACAGTTTTTTGTAAAAATTTGCCACCAATAAGAGGTCGTTAACGTTTGATAAGGTTCTTTTATCAACTTTAGATTAAATATAACAAACGGTGTGAAAGGTACTTACATACTAAAAGAGAACAAAAATGGTAGTTATGCATTAAAAAAGTTGCAGGAATGTTGTACTGGTATTTTTTTTTTTTGAGGTTTATTACAACTATCTACAGATTATCCGCATTTACGTATCTGTGTCTGGTATGTCGGCTTAATATTAACGCTACTTATATGGATATGAAGTTTCAATTCTCTTTTTTTTTTCAAGTTTACTCAATAATAACTATATGTATTGGCTTACATACAATATCTACTTATATATACAAATGACACGTTATTGTGTCAAACAATGTGTTGCGAAAGACACGGAAAAGCCTTTGTCTATGACGCAATGGCCATCACTTTTGCGACACATGTGTAGGCATTGTACACTCACTGTACAGTTCTAATGGTGACATAAAAATCGCGACAAACTGACAACACAGGAAGTGGCGCGCGTACACGCTTAAAAACAGGCAGCTGACTGAAAGCAGGACCTTGTAAGACATAAAATGTTCTACGATATTGTGTCGCATTTAAAGAAACAATATTAGAAAAGTCTATAATAGCTATTTGCCCATATCCTTACCCACATGGACCTGTGTGTTTCATTTAATGACTAACAACACCAAGTTACTACCCCATAAAAACTATTGAAAATTTTTTTTGAGATTTGAGACTTGATCTGATTTTTCTCACAATTTTATTGCATCAACTCCTCTTTTTAAAGGTCAACGTTTGTCAAGAGATTTTTTCCAATACATCGTTATTACCGCCATGTGTCTAATAAAACAGTCCGGAAAACGTTTGAGGTTGAGGTCAGTACGGGAAACATGATCCACTATAACCTGCAGAAATTTTAACCGAAGAATACATTGTTTTGGTTGCTTAAGACTGTAAGGGCGCGGTAGGAAAGGACAACATAAACGAAGTGACGGTTGTTTTACTCGTATTCCTTTTATCTTAATCACTTAGTGTTCTACAAGGTTACATTAAATTCCTCTCGACTCTCTTCCACTTTTAGACAAGTGATTGCCTTTAATAATAATAAAATAATCGTTTATCCCGATTTTCATTCCTCTTAGCTCCTCCCATAACAAAAACAACAGGAATAGTGCTCTATAAAGTTTTCCCCATTCCCATCTACATATTTCACCTCCTATTTACAAACTTATTTTAAAAAAGTATCATAAATTAGTGTTTAAATAAATTCTCCATAAATTGGAGCCACCCTATATATAAGCAATTGGGGCTATAAGTTATCGGACTAGAAGTCGAGAACGTAGGTACATTGTTGCCGATAACAACAGTTAAAAATAATAAACCGCCGACATAAAGTTCGTCCTAAAACAAATTGAAAACGCATATTTTGGGCATGTAGAGGCGACCAGTCGAGGACTGGAACGAGTCGCCGCCGATGATGAAAAGCCCATGAATGGGGCTTGCCCGCTACATGGGACGCACCATGAGGTAAAGGCGCGTATAAATTATTTTCTACACTTACACGGGCTCACCCGTTGAAAATGTACGCTTATTAAGATGTATGATCCACTTATCACTTTCATTTTATTTGTTTAGACAAATACAATATCGGGAGAGCATTAAGAAACGGTGGGAAACCTGAGGGTGTAATTTTGACCATGTCCAAAGGATGTTCAATGTAATAAAAAAACGAATAACGTAATATATTGTGTAGTTCGAATGTTTAGAACCAACAGTTAATTTATACTTAAAGGCATGAAATAAAGGGATTTAAACATGGGGTCGTTAAAACCGAAGGGTGCTTAAGTAATATCATATTCACCTTTGTAAAAGAATATTTTTCCTTGGATTTAATTACAAAATCTGTTGAGTTTTTATCGTTAACTTCATAACCGAATTATGTTGCTTACAACAAGTGAATATCAACACTTTTGTCATTAAAATTTTAAAATCGAATCGTTCTGACCACTCTCATGAGATGAATATGTTTCAGGTTTGTTTGTTCTAGTAATCGAAATTCCCATCAAATTTAAACCATCCCCCTTGACTACCATGAACGGATGAAAGTAAAAGGCCGCAGCAGTCAAGAGATGCTGAATAGTCGTTGGTCAGAGGCTACCCCAAAATCGAGGGAACAAATTACATTATAACACATCGTGTGCACCCCCGAGCAAGTCACTTTTGTGTTCTCTTTATAACCGGATGATGCCGCAACCGACATTTCTCCGGTATCACGAGTTTATTAAGGAGTACCAACCAACAACGTCGGCAGTCCGTAGCCGCAATAAATAAAATATCCCAATTCCAGTGTTGATTTATAGAGGCGTGGGAGGCATGCGGGAGAACAAGTCCTTCTTTTCCATGCCCGGGTCGCATACCATCTCGCTTCGCCAGTCAAATTTTTCTCGTAATTAAATATTTTTCTAAGGGCATTTCTAATTTTTTATTTCTTTTATTGAGGCGGGTTTTAAATAATAATTATTGTACTTACTACGGGAGAAGAATGTAGCAATTTGCAATGTTTTTAGAATATACGACATTTTTTTTGTTTTTGAAAAGAATAAGAAGTAAAGAACATAAAATACCAATTAAAATGAAACTAAATTTATTTATACATTCCTATATAATAGGATTTCACATAATAATAATCACTATATAAATGCAGTAAATAGAAACGTCTATCAACTATCCTGCATATGTTGGATTCGCGTCACATTAAAGCGCGGACACTGTACCTGCCTAAATCTTTCTATGAATTAACAAACTATTATTCATATCTACTGAAAATCTGACGACGATTAGCCTTCTTAGTCAATAATATTTTATAAACATAAATAAGTTTATTTGTCCTAGTGGATCTTCAGCTATGCGCTTATATTATGATAAATGAGCCGGAATTATTGCGATTATCAAATCATTGCTGTAGTGGGCACGAATTAGTGTGCGCCGTTTCGTTGTGGGTGAAGCCACAATTACTTTCATTTGTGCTGTGATTTTTATTGTCGTCGTATTTCGTTTTTTTAAATTGTTCACCGCTTGCCCACATCTCCTTCTTCATTTTCTTCTTCGACGACGTATTTCTCGGAAACGCGAAAGGATGCCACGCCAAGGGAATTGATTCGAACATAAAGACAACATTAGCAAATTACGACGAAAGATATTATTGAGAAATATTGCAATGTGCAAATGGAGAGCCATAGGTTTCGCTTTTCTGGCACTTATTATGGGAATGTGATTCATTGACGCTCCCACATACTGTCCCACGTTGCTCCGCGAATCTCAAAACATTAACAGTATGGGCACGTAAACACTCGTTCTGTAGGTACCGCACTGGAACAAAAAATTTTTTTTAAGACTTTTTAAGGTTCCTGCATTTCTAACAGAAAAACAGAACCTTCGTAAGATCTCCCATGTATTCGTCTATTATAATAGTCACTCAAGAAAATTATCGAAATAATAAGATTAACATTGTGATAACTTCTTTAAAAATGATGTCTCATTCTAAAAATTGAAGCCATTACTTAACAACCATTTGCATCCAAATTACACTTTTTAATCTAGAGAATTTTTATGTAGTATTTGCACATAATTTGTTCACTTTATTATTCATTATTTTTATTTTTATTATTCTAAATTTTCAGGGATTACACATTTTATGAATGCATTTCCATATTACATTATCTACACATTCTTTTCACGATTCTTGTAGATTTTCCTTTTAATAATACAAAATACAGCATCTTCATGTTACTAATATCGTGAATGTTTTACTGCCACATTCGTTACTTTGTATGGATCTAGGCTATAGGTTCCATTGACTGTTTACTATATTTGACTGATCTTGCTATCTTTACCTTTTTCTTTATTTCTTTATTATCCTTTTTTAGACATCAAACTGCCTTTTTTGTTATAGTTACTGCCCTTTTGCTCTCTCTGGCTTTTCATTCCTATTAATTCCTGTTATCATCTTCATAAAACATTTTGTTCGTTATGATTTTTCTCATTCTATCTTTTACATTCGACCAGTACCCACTACATTTTATTGGATAATCTTTTAAATTAATTATTGAATTTGTAATATGTTGAAATTTGAATTTCAAAATATTCACGACAATTAGTAAAAGTTTTCAAAATACGAAGAAAAATTGGGGGAATTACCGGAAGGGGATTTAAGAAAAAACATATGGAAGAAAAACGTATTGGGGATAGGAAAAAAATAAATATGATGTGGAAAGGGAGAGGGCCTTAACAGAAATGGCAATAAGTAAAGAACAAATGGAAGAGTGGAGAGGAAAGGGATTGAATGTTAGTAGGATGGTGGGGAAAAGATGCAATGAAACAGTAAGAGGAGAGGATTTGAGAAAAATACGGGAATCAAGATACGCGAAAGGTATGAGGGAGTTTATATGGGTAGAATGGCAAGGGGATGAGGTGTATATATAACTTTTTGTTGCAATAAAGGCTCTTTCTACTAATAAAAGTTTTAAAAAATATATTTGTTATACACTACCTGCTATATTATTTCACTATACAAATAGCTTGCTTAAGTGAAAATATTCTTCTGTAGGGGTAAGTACCTAAAGAAGCTATTAATTATTGTATAGTATTTAATTGCATCCTGTGCTGGTTTATCGATTTTCTTATTAATTTGTTAATTGCTTCTCATTTTAAATGGCTTGTTCAGCAACCGTTACAAGACACCACAAGCACTACTTAATAAAATATTATTTTTATAACAGTTACGTATACAAATGACATCTGATTGTATCTCCATCAACATCACTATTAGTTTAATAGAATAGCAACAACAACTATCAACTATAGAAATTTCCTGTTACGCTCTGCTTGTTTCAATTTTTTATTATTTACTTATATCTAACATGTTTAATTGGGCATAAACGTAAGTTGACATACATTCGAATTAACGTAAGTTCTAATTATTTATGTGGTCACAATTAATTAGCAACAAGTATCAGTTCGTTTATTTTAAACAAGTAAATATGTAAATACAGTTCAAAAAATTATTTCGAGTTGTGAAACGAATAATTAAAAGCTACTGAGATAATCCACGATCAAAACAGTAAAAATATTTATATAAGAAAATTTTATTGTTATTGTTGATTTTTCTGAAGCAGTAAAATATATTTCCAAATTTTATTTGTTTTCTTAACCTAAATCCTAAAAAAATATATTTTCTTTTTAAGAGAGTTGATAGAGGTATTAATTACTTTCATTTAAATTTCATCTTGACTTATGTTGTGATTAAATTCGATAAATAAAATTTCAAAAGCAGGTATTACGGAAGAGATCGCTCAAGTATTTCTTTATATCTATAGTTTCCTGAATTTCAATATTCACAAGAAAAATCAGCAGGTATTTTTCATACTAAGTTAGGGACATGCACAATCAGAATGGTACATTTTAATTAATTAGTTGATTAACAATTAATAATCTAAATCTAAATATCTAAATACATATATAAAATAATAATGTTTGTACGTAAAGACAGGGTTTTCTTTATCTCTACCTACTCCAATCAACTTCCTGTTGGGGTGGTAAATACCCCTTGGTCTCCAGGTGGGAGTAAGGGAGTTTGGTCGCGGTGGGTGGAAGTGGGTGGTTGTAGGTGGCAGAAAGGTGAGAAGAAATATTTCTGTCCTTTTTTAAGTCATAAGGACTTCCGGAAAGATCTCAACATTTCTGAAATGATCTAAAAAATTCTAAAATGAGCGCAAAATGTTATTATCGACTTAGAATGTTCGAGAAAGTTCTAAAAATTTCTTGAATGATCTAGAACGTTTCAAAAAGTGTACATCTAAGTTTCAAAGTGATGTACATCTAAATATTCTAGGGTGTTCTGGTAGGTACTAGGAATTTCGATGTTCGATGATATATAAATCAACATTCAGTGACTTTTTGTCAGTTAAATTGTGTTTGCAGTCGAGTGAAGATCAATTGGAAACAAGAGCGAACAGTGACCAAAAAAATTTAAGTGATTTCGACAAATGGAAAAGAACTGACTATTTGAAGTTTCTAGAGTGTTCTAATACTAATACTGATGGTATATAAACCGAAATTCAGTGACTTTTCGTCAATGTTATCATCGTAACAATCAAGAGATTAATTTAATGATTTGGCAATGTTCAAGTTGTTCCAGAATCTTGAAGATCATTCAAGAAAGTTTCAGAGTGTTTAAAAAAGTTAGAAAATGTTTTGAATCATTATGTGATGTTCTGGATAGTTTTAAATGCGCGAATATTCTAGAATGTTCCATCAAACGTGTAATATATTCTTACCCGGGCAACGCCAACGCCGGGTATTGCTGCTAGTGTTCAATAAAACAAATATGTATTAAATTAAAAGTGCGTTTGCCTAAGGTCGCAGTCAATCGACTTTTCTAACTAGGTGAATATTTTATACCTTGTCTTCTGTTTTCAAGTCAGGTAATTTATGGTATTATTCCTGTTGTACATGAGTACTTAATTAATTCACATTGGTAATTAATTATAACACTAAAAATAGATGCATATGTACTTATAGAGAGATTGACGTCTAAATGTTAAAAGAATACGTACAATATATTTTTTATAGTTCATGAGTACCTACGTAATCCGGTCCTGGTCCTACTGAGAGATTTTTAGTCGCGCAATAAATCGAAACGAACTATCAAACGTTTCTAACTTTTGACGTAAAATTAAAGTGTTATGGTGTTTTTTCTTTACTATTAATGTAATAATTTTAGGAAGAAGATAACAAAAAAATCCGTTAGACAGACATTTGAATAAATTAACATAACTTAGGCAACAAGTGGGACATTTCGATTTTCCATAAGCGTTTCTATATGTATTATATATAAGTTTATATATTTTGTCAAAAGCATTTTAACCGTCGAATTTCATCTCTCAAAAATGGCAATAAGAGTTCATAAAAATAACGTTTTTAGAGGCAATAGTAAAAGAAGTTCTACTAGTGGTCCATACAACTAGAAACAGGTTTTCAAAATCCTTTTAGATTTTTTTAGATGTCTGAGATCAGATGTAATTTCACATTTCGAAATACGGTCATTACATTAGTATAAACCATATTTTATGCTAACTAGATTGCCTTGAAGCCGAGTTTTACCTTCGTATAAGTTTATCAGAGGCTGTAACTTCCAGACGTTTAGGACAACTTGCTGACACAAATGGTGATAAGTTTGCAATGAAAAATTTTTAAAAACCACCGCTTCTAAGTAATTAGAAACTTGTCTCCGAGGCGGCTTACTATGTTTATAACATGTTTCACTTTACTTAAACCGATCCCTAATTTAACCTATCGTGTTCTGGAAATGATCAAGAAGTGAAACGGACTCGACGAGTTCTACTCTATTTTACATTAGTTGGAAATCGAAAACAACTTCAATTTTCTTCTTTAACACTTAAAGAGCAGAAAACTTTTACATTTGGTCATTTATTACAATTTTATTAAAGGGGGTTACAGACGGTCCAACAACAATTTGGGATAAGTATCCACATATGCCAACTTACTTAAGTACGAGATACCTACCTGCTACTCAACTTAATATTTAAAATCATTAACCAAGGCAATTACGCATTGATAAAAACTTTTATTGTACTTAAACTATTGCAATAATACGTGTACTTAAATACAAGTTTTTAATTAAAAAAATGTAATGTTATGTGTTCTCGGAATTTTGATGATTTTAGAGCAGGACTATGGTAAATTGAAAGTCAACATCTTAATGGAAGTCCCCAATTAGCCGTAAAAATTTTGGGAGTTATTGTAAAATAAAATTGCTTATTTCACGTAAACAAAATAAATGTTACCTTAGTTTTTATTATGTACCTAAATTTTGATGCATAGGAACTATATTTTCTAATAAGCGGAAACGAAAACAGATTGGTGTAAGCCTCTGACATTAAAAATTATAAAAAGTTAGGGCGATTATCCGTATGGTAAAATAGTGAACTAGTTAGCGAAAGATGTACAATAGGAAAGGCTGATAACAGTTATGAATTTGAATAATAACTTATTTAAAAAAACACATTTCGAAGAAACAATTCGTCTCACAAAATAGCATTTATTTGAAATTTTGTATTAATTAAGTAAAAAGCACTTCAAAACACTAAACACACAAACATCTGTGATAACAAAACAGTGGTCAAGTGGCATCAGGTCGGGAAGTTGGCCTAACGGTTCTACACACAGTAAAATTTTTCAGAAAAAATCGGCTGTCGGGTGGTTGTGCCCGACCAACCACCCCGACAAAAATTTGGTTAGCCAACAAGCCTACACACATAGCAATTTATCCGGCTGGTTGGATGGTTGGGCCAACTTATTGGGACGTACCTGTATATTTATTTTTAAAATTTGAAAGGAACTTTGGTTCAATGGTCAAATTTTATTAAACCTTTATCCAACCCTTGAATGCTGTATGGTCAACATTTTAAGGCCACATTTAATAAGCAGCAGACGTATTTAACCGAAAATTTATCCACTAAAACCTAACACATCCTATCTTAACCTAACCCATATAATCAGTTTCGACATAAACTTTCTTCTTAATAAGTTAATTTCATGTTACGTTCAACTTTTTAATGGCTTGGATTATGAAGATTATTATTGAATCATGCAATTATAGTAGGGGTAAAAGGGTTAATTTCAAACAGATTAACAATTTGAAAGCAGAATTTATGTTACATTGAAATTTAGATCTGGATATGACAACAGGATATTTATATGAATTTGAAAGAATTTCCAAGTCAACTTTTTAATTTATGTACATATAATATGCAAGTTTTAAAGTTTTAATTCTCACAACATTTAATCATCCAGGAAAAAAATCCTTTAAATTTTTCATGATAAATTACCATTAATAGAGTTTTAATCAATACTCAAATTCATTCAAATCGGAAACTTCTATTTTTCAAAAGAACGTCCCCTTTTTATATCTGCAACTTTTAGCTTAAATTGCTTCAAAATTTTATCAAACACGTTAACACATAGTATACAATTTCACCCTCCTAAAAAATTAATTTTAGGCCACAGAAGGTACCATGTTAAATCGATTCATCAGTTAGTGAATAATGGACATATAACACATTACTGAATAAAACTATTTATTTAATTCTTTTTATGAATTTTGTCGATCACAATAAGTATAACGTATCTTTTAGATTTATAAAGTTTATTTTTGTTTTCTTTCTTGAAGGATTGATGGTATCCATCCGAAATTACCATACAAAAAACGTCCTTAATACGTAATGCGACTATTAGATTATGTAAAGACGGCAATGTTACGAATACCTATGTAAGGTAGATGCCTTAATTGGCACTATAATTCGCCGTGGTATGATAATCATGTAAATAGTAACGGGTCGTTGATTAATGAATTGAATCGGAGGTCAAGCTTTTACTTTCAACAGGCGAGTAAGCGAAGAAGATGTACGTTCGTTCATACATACAAACATACAAAGCCAGTTTCATTCATCTATACCTACTACTACTGTTGTAATGTGGAAAAGTGTGCGTGTACGAGTGAGAGAAACAGAGAGAGATAGAGAGAAGAGGATAGCCAGTCGCTTCATGCATATGTATTATAATGGACCATCAGTAGTGAGTGTGGATTGTAATGTATTCATATATTCACTAATATGCAGTATTGATTTCGTTATGGTAATCTCGTGTGATTATCTTGACACTCAGATTTGTCTTCATTTGCGAAGAGACCGGCCCGAGTATTGACGACCAATTAAGCACCGACGTAATTAGTTATTTCACAAACTGTAAAACATTATTACCCGTAATGGTACGTAAATTTGCACGTTAAGAACTCGTCACTTACTGCCTAATTCAATACCTGCCTGCTGCACGCATCTTCACACGAACGTATCCTCCGCTCAAATGAAAACTCATCTTCATATACTTAGATATGCTTGTCAGTTTAGAGAAAACAATTTAAAGCTGCACTACATTGAATCATTATATAAGTACTAAGTAATTGAGATTAAGCCTATCACAATTCACCAACAGTTGGTATTAACAGAAATTGGTGCTCATGATTTTTCATGTCATTTGAGGGCATCCATCAGTTACTTGAGCTGAAAATAGGAAGGACTCTAGGAAAACCTTATCAAGTCCCATTTATAAAGGTGAGGGTTATATCTTCAAACACTTCACGTAATTAACGGACAACCCCTTACAAGAGTGACCTGGGTTTCATAGATCTCTGAATGGATTATTGTTATCCTCCAGAGTTCAGTAGAGTTTTCAAATTTTGAAAGTAGTTCGCGAACTAAAATCGATTAGTGGCAGAGCTTATTGAAACAAAAAAATGGCAGAATGGGATACGAAAGAGTGACACCCGGACTGGGAAACTTCAGTAAGATACAAACAAAACAAATCTTCATCTTCCCTGCAAACAATTGGGAATATCAGGGTCGTTTTCCAGCTGGGCCCCTAACCTACGCGGGCACCCTACTATACCTACCTGCAGGCTAACGACTTACATGTAAAATAGTTCATTGGTACATGCAGAGAAATAAAACAGAAAAGTGGTTGATCCCGGAAACATCCCGCTAATTAAAAAAAAAAACTAATTAAAATCCATTTGACTTGTGGAGGAGCTTTAAAATAACAATGCCACCTGAGCTCTTTACTCCCCGTCCGACCCTGGTGAGTGTGACGAGAAAATCAGCAGCCCCAGAAAGAAGAATACTGGGAATCTCATGAAGAACTTTGCTAGTCTTAGAGAACCCTAAATCCATGTAACTAGGGCTTTATGACGCCAAATTCCAACAGCAATGTGCTTTTTTCACATAAAGAGCAATATACAAATGTAGCTTGCTGGTTGCTAATCAGAGGATCTGAAATTATTTCCATATTCTCACATCACTCTATTACAAAACAGCGATCGATAAATGAAACTCCGAATTTTTAATTTGCAGAATTTGAATATGTTTGTTATTGAAATTTTTCCTTTAATATCGTGTAGGTCTGTAGAACTTTTCCGATGCAGAATTGTTAGTAATCTGATAAGAAATTTCCTTCTACTCCAATATATTACCTCAGATAATCTACCTACATTAAAAGGGCATAAAGATGCCCCGTATGTTCTAGAAGACGAAAGGCTGTCAATGAGAAGAACATACATTGAAAATATAATAAAAAATCACACCTCATTGTTTCAACTTCATCACTTGCACATATCTAGGTTCAAATAATATGTTGGAGGTTACTTGGTTACTTTTTTGAGTTTGAAGTTCCAATCTTCGTAACTTTTAAATCGAAGCAACATTACATATAATTTTTAACAAATCAATATAAAATAATTATTAAAAAAAGTTATATAAAACTACATATTATTTTATAAAGTATTTCTACATTATACATATATTCTCATTTTAATTTAGGTAAAGGTTGCTATGTACCACGAGGGTATAAATTATTGTTTTTGTGTGACCATAATACCATAAATAGCAATAATACTCATAATAATTAAAAAGCTTATTTTTTTATAAGAGTCAAAATAATACTGACATTTTACGTACAGGTCAGTAAACATCGTTTCCATGTAAAACTGTAAAATATCGTCAATAATTTCAGGCATAAACAACGTCCTCGGAAATTATTTATCATATTTGAATATTCATCGGATAATAAATAAAAGAGTCCAAAGTAGCACACACACACGGTAACATAGATACGTAAGCAACAGACAAGAAACTAGGAAGTGGTGTCGATATTTCGACCATGAAAGTCCTTGACCTTTCGACTCATCTTCCTAACCTACTGACCTATCGATATGCGATGATTTTAACGAATGAACGTCTTTCAGATTTAACCGAATTTTTCATAAAGAAAGACAAATTAGACAAAATAGTTTTAAGGCTAGCTCAAGTTAACGCCAGCAATTAGAAGAGAAAGTATCCACTTAAAATTTTTATATTTATTTAATGGACGTCATTCAAGTTGAAATAATAGCACTAAAAATCCATATAGTTGTCAAAATTCACATTTAATGGAGTAGCTTACGATTTAGAGGTGCTACTCCAATGTTTTGTTTTCAAATATGCCTGTGATTATTGCTGAGTGCAAGACGTTACAATTAGATTGACACTTTACCAGTTTTGAGAGCCTTTGTCTTCAAACTTTCTTAAGAAACTTCCATATGCTCGATCCACAATTATCGGTGAAACGCCAGAGGAGGAACTCTAACCAAGGCATCCTTTAGATACCTAAAGAAAAGGGCTGTAGTTCTAATAACGCTAAGAGCAGGGACATTGTATTAAACTAAAAAAAATGCTATAATTTTATATATCTATAAGGATTTGAAAAAGGATTAATCTAATACGCTCCAAATATGTTTACTGCAATTTTTTGTTTTAATTAATCATAGGACATGTATAACTAACTGAATCATCCCATTTGGGTGATTACAATTTGTAGTTAATTAACGTGTAATAGTTTAGAAATCACTCTGTATAATTAGAAGAGATTATAGATACTGTTATGAACGAATGGAACAGACGATCGATACCGCCGATGTATCTATGACAGATAACTAAATCAATGAAATCTCCCATGAAGATGCAAGACAAACGTTAATAATTCCAATGCTGGCTGTATGACGCCAGCACTAATTCAAATAGTAAGCATATGAATTTCATTGCTCATTCACTTAAAGTGTTTTTCCTAATATCTGTCAATATTTATGTAATTAATAGTAATCAACAATAAATTATGCTTGTTTTCCAACTATAACGAATGGAAAATGGCAAAAACATTCGCATAAATTTCCTATTTATGAGCAAATTTGACGTCTCAAATAACTCAATTAGATAGATACGAAAGATATTCCAGTACATTTACAAGTTAATGTCACCAAAATAAATAATATTATTTACGAATAACTTGTTATAACTAACGTACCCTAGGTACGATGTTAAGTAAAATGACGGTTCACGTCACACAAAGTATTAATTAACGCATTATTATATTATTCTTTATTAATCACCAACAAATATGTGGATAGATTTTATATACGTATATATCAGAGTTCGAAACTATCCCTAACAAAATTTTTTCTAATGTGTATGTAGATATAGTACTGAAATTGATCAATCAACGTAGGGGAGCACGAGCCCCGCTTGTCGTATGTCACTATTGTCATAAATCCTAGCAAAACTCCGTGCTATGGAATCTATTTATTTAAGGAGTATATACCTAATTAGTAGGTACAAATTCAAGAAGTTACTCTTTAAATTAAAGTACGGAAAATGAAATAAAAAAATAATACATTCACATATTTCTGTAAGGATGTAAATGACAAAAAGTAAGTCGCCTCGTACGTATAGGTACGTATAATCCTATAAGAGTGTATGATCTTACGTGTTCGTAATCGATAATGGTCTTAAACGGTAAACGCAATTGGGCCGATGAGCATGACATTATTTTGTGTCCCCGGATTGTATGTACTACCTATACCGAGTTACCGGATTACATAAACATCAAACAACGGTGGCCACGGCAAGAACAGTAGCAAGAATACTTTTGATAACAACTCATGCATAAGATCTCTGCGGTTTGCGTGTGAATATTGGTTACATATAGCTTGAAAATCGACCTTTCTCGAGTCGAGGAGAAATTTTTGCACGAAAAATATTGAACACATACATAATACATATCGGAAACAACCGAAACATAATATCTACAGATCTGTATTGGACCAGTTTTAAAAAACAGCGAGTTACGCTTTATAGTTAATTATATGATGCTCAGTGAAAAACATTGACAAATTGTTCATATGTGAACACGAATGAATATACAACTACAGCATGTTTGCATAACACCTATAACTATGAATAAATATCGACGGTACGGTACATCATACGTTGATGACATATAGAAACATAGAAAATTGGTTTTCCGGTTAATTTTTGCGTTATTTAAGGCAAATTTCACAAACATATCTGTTATATTCCTGTCTTTCTCCTCCTAATAACTAGTGATGAGATAAATTGGTATTGGTCTGGCAGTCTTGGTTTTGGTCTTGCGAAAAAGCAAGACCAAGACCAAGACCGAGACCAGACAAATTTGAGCAAAACCAAGACCAAGACTGAGTAAACAAGACCGAGACCAAGCCGAAGACTATCCCAGTCTTGGTCTTGGTCTAGCTTTGCTCATCACTACTTATAACTTGATGTACACCCCAATACTACCCCTGTGTCGGTTACACCGAAATATGAGTTACTAATTCCTTTTACAAAGTTCCGCAACTGATAGGTCTACAGATCTATCCATCCCTTGATAAATAAAATAAAATCAAGTAATAGTCATAAATTATGTTGAAAATTTATAAGAAAATTCCAATATATATAGAAAAGAAAGATTGAAATGTTACCTCTTAGTAATTAATTAATTTTAGAAACGAAGTATAAATAAAATCACAGGGTGTTATTAGTATTTAGGAAAACACCAAAACAAAATTAATTTTGAAGTAAAATCGATCAATGTAATTAAAAGGTTAATATTGATTTACCATTTCCTTTCAATAGTTTTGTGGCCTTTTTAGGGTTCCGCACCTCAAAAGGAAAAGGCGGAACCCTTATAGGATCACTTCGTTGTCCGTCCGTCCGTCCGTCCGTCCGTCTGTAAAGACCCTTTTTCTCAGGAACGCGTGGAGGTATCAAGCTAAAATTTATATCAAATACTCAGGTCTATAATACCTTTAAGCTGTAACAAAATCAAACTTCTATGTCAACGCAATCAAAAGAAACAGCAATTTAAGCCGCATATTTTCAAACTCGCAACTACTTACAAGGGAATCAAAACCTAAAGGGTACTTCCAGTCGATTTAGAATCTTGAAATTTGGCATGAAGCAATGTTTTATAGCACATATAAAGGAAAAATTCCGAAAACCTTAAATTTTTAGTTACATCACATATACACAGGTTTGTACGGAACCCTCGGTGCGCGAGTTCGACTCGCACTTGGCCGGTATTTTTTAATTAAATTAAATAACTATCTCACAAACTAAAAGGGATATTCTACATTTCTAGGTAAGTACACCATTATTGAGCACTTCAATAGAAAACTTTGCCCCCATTTATCATCATCGTGTTTCTTACGGTTTAGAAGATCCCCATGGTGCGCATCAAATTTGAATCACCCTGTATAGGTAGGTAGAATTGGGGTAGTGAATATCTAAATTACCCCCTGTACTTTCAATAAATTCACAAACTGACCATAAAGTTCGATGTACCGTCATGTAAAAATGACAGTGGATATTATCCTGGGCTTTTGCCCACTCCAGTGATTAATATCTTAATTTTCTGTTAAATTATCCTACTTAATATCCCACGAACGGATGAAACTATATGAGAAATAATGAAAATTTTGTATAAAGCGGTAAACGATTTTTGATGCCCGTGTGTGTGCCCGGTTATATTCGATGATTTATTAGTGAAAATATTCACGCAGCATAATTATAAACATTTCTAATTGGTTTTTTAATACTCGACATATTTTAATCCCGTAAAAATTACTGGCTTTCGGTTCGCAACGTTTTTTCGGTAATTTATGGTGCGGCAATCGCTGTCTGTGCGCGACCGCTGAAATTTATATTTATTATGTGAACGTACCGTTATTAATGTATGGTATAGTATCTATAGGTGAACATATATAGGATATACAAGCATATTTGAACATATTTATATACATTAGAATAATGTACATAACGTCCCACATTCGGTCACAATATTTTGAGGAGTTTTGGAGGGGAAGTTTTTTCTAATTGTAAGAAAGTGGATGCAAAAGTAGGAACCTACCAAAAAGTGGGAAATAGATTTTTAAGAATTTAAACTTATTTATAGACATTAGAATAATTTACAGAATGTCACACATTAGGCGTCGGGTAAACATGGTAATTTCCCAAAAATGGAAGCAAACTTTTGTCCTAATTGTAAACTGAAACCCTGATGAAAATGAGCTAATTTGGTGTTAAATTCAAAAATTAAAGACTTCTGCATATCAAAAATATTTAGTCTTAAAATGAAAAGTGTCTTATATGTACCCTCTAAACTATTTTGTTTACTGTTTCCCACTTTTCGCACTAGCCACTATATATTCAAGATAAAAATTTATTAAAAAGCAGTAGCTTGACAGATTATATGTTATTATTTACGATAAATATGTATATTGTACATGTATCCTTAAGGTATATTATATAAATAATGATGTGTTGGTGCAATAACCTTTAGACCCGTCCCGTCTGTTGGTAGCAAGCATTTATCATTTGCATTAAGTACATGAGTAAGTACAACCAACCACAGTACACGTTGGTGTAATTTATCTCTATTAATATTGATAAAGGTACCTATAAAAACTTTCACCTCAAACATCCAACTGAAATAAATCACTTTCAGGAGTTGAGAAGATAGGCCAACTAGACACGAACATACGCTCGTTCATTCATAAAATGAACAACATTACTTACATTTTATTTACGGCCTTATTCAGTGATTAAACATAACTGGATAGACACATAAAAGTAGGTCCAAATGCATCAAATGTCTTATGATAGGTGTGTTTTCAGATCAAGAAATAACAGCCTAAATAAAATATTAAGAACAAACATTGAAATGAGTAGTTTTCTAAAAACATTAGCGTCAAAACTATTTAAATAACAGTATTATGTATTTAGAACAAGTGTTAGCGAGATTGAATGCTATCACGTATCTACTGTTCTATAAATGTTGGCTCCAAAAAAGCCCTTATATTTACAGAACGAGAATAACTAGGTGTCTATACAGACTTAGGATGAATACGAACCCAACAATTTGTTTATTTATTTTGTATTCTGAAAACATTGAGTCAAAATTGTATGACAGACGTATTCAGAATGAGCCTAATATGTGCTTGTTCCGGATATAAACTCTAGAATGTATCTAATATTCTTAAAAACATTGGCGTTGAAACAATTTAAAGAATAGATTAGATATATTGTTGTATGTTTTTATAATGAGAGTCAGCAAGTGAGTAATGTAAAAGCCGAAAGTGACACATCAGATATCCTACGTTATGTTTTCAGAACGAATATAAGAAGTTGGTCGAGTTAGTTAGTTAGCAGGCGAGTTAAATACAGATCTAAAGAGAATTTGTCGGCTAAAATGTCTTTACTATTCTAAAAACATTGGCTCCAATTAACTTTAAAGACACATCAAGTACCTAAGCTAAGTTATATTTTCAAAACGATTATTAAGGAACTGTTTGAGTGGGAGCTGCAATGTTGCTTCAAAATAATTCAATCATAGAAAACATTATGTAATTATTTAATACGGCTATTGGACACACTATACGTAACTTTTTCTGATAGGGATAGCTGTCAGTAGCTGTGTTCACAAAAACATAAGGAACGCACTAGGCCAGGGTTTTTAATTGAATATCCGAATTTATGACAGTGATTGAGAAAAGTGATGGTCAGTCAGCTCATTAAAATTTTAGCCGTTTTACGTCGTATATTCGAGGTCAGGTCCTATTCATCTGACTGTTATTATTAGTTTTATGAGATTTGCTACAGGTGTTCTACCGATTTCAACAAAAAACTGACTCTTTGTATTCCTGTTTGTGAAAACTGATACCCACCATTACCCATCCATATGAAATATCAAGGAAAAAGAAGGAAGAGTATTTAATATCGACCTTGTCATTATCAGTTTTTAGGATCATCGAAATGTCAAGTAACACGTCAAACGTTTTATTGTAGAAACAAAATTAATCACAATGCTAAAATAAAGATATATAACTTTAATTAAAGAAGTGTTTAATCTAAATCTAAATACATATATAAAATGCTAATATTCGTACGTAAAGACAGGGTTTTCTCTATCTCTACTTACTCCAATCAACTTCCTGTTGGGGTGGTAAATACCCCTTGGCCTCCAGGTGGGAGTAAGGGAGTTTGGTCGCGGTGGGTGGAAGTGGGTGGTTGTAGGTGGCAGAAAGGTGAAAAGAAATATTTCTGTCCTTTTTTAAGTCATAAGGACTTCCGGAAAGATCTCAAAATTTCTGAAATGATCTAAAAAATTCTAAAATGAGCGCAAACTGTTATTATCGACTTAGAATGTTCGAGAAAGTTCTAAAAAATTCTTGAATGATCTAGAAAATTTCAAAAAGTGTATATCTACGTTTCAAAGTGATGTACATCTAAATATTCTAGGGTGTTCTGGTACTAGGAATTTCGATGTTCGATGATATATAAATCAACATTCAGTGACTTTTTGTCAGTTAAATTGTGTTTGCTGTCGAGTGAAGATGAATTGGAAACAAGAGCGAACAGTGACCAAAAAAATTTAAGTGATTTCGACAAATGAAAAAGAACAGACTATTTGAATGTTCTAGAGTGTTCTAATACTAGAAATTTCGATGTCTGGTGGTATATAAATAATATGTATATAGAAAATATAATCTGTAAATAATTATATAAATAAAACATAAATTTTCCATTTACTAAGCTGCTTCTTAAAATTATTTCAATTCGTTAGTTAGTTCACTCTATCAGATATACCCTATATACACCGTATGTTTAATGGCCGAATAAGTCTCTCATTATCTACGTTATCTATGATACAAATCTATAATATCTACGTTAAAAAATAGATCCTTACATATTTTTTATACCTTTAAACATGTGATGTATTTTAACCCGAGCAACGCCGGGTTTCACTGCTAGTAAGAAATAATTAGTAATTACAGTTATGTTTTATTTTCTTCTAAAGTTGGTAATAGTCGGCCATTTGTGTTTTTCCATTGTTGCACTATTGTTATTGTTGGACATTATTCTTTTCTAATTGTTGTTGCATTGTTATTAATATTGGCCATTATACTTTTTCAGTCGTTATTGTGGTATTGCTTATGTCGGTCACTCTTTCTCTTCTCAGATGAGGGAATTTTAACCTAATAAATCTAATAACATAATTATTCTTGTCTTTTCCTTTTATATATTTTAACTGTTGTTTATTTTCATCTGAGCAATTGACAAAAACTTTTAGTTGTGGTTAAAAAAAATAAAGAGAATATTTTTTCTGAAAATAATTATTACTCAAAAATTTGAGAGTACCTAACCTATACACCTCTATAAATCGTCACTAGTATTACATAACTTAGGTTTTTCAACAATTATAATAAAATAGTAAAAGATCCCTTAAGTTGTATAAAATATTCAATTTGACCATTTTTGAATATGTTTGCGCCCTTTTTGTAGGTTAATGAATTATTTTAGTTAATGTCGATGATAAATGACCTTAGTATGCGTCTTTAGGTCAAGGTCTTAGTTGCGTACAGAATATCACAATCATGATTATTATTATACATCATTTTTGGCATTAACTTCCGACAGTTAAAGAGCTATTTTGAATTTACTCTCCCTCCAAATGCTTCAACTAACTAACTGCACAATTATCGTATAAGACGTGAGCTGTTATCTGTTCATACGTTGTAATAGCGCTGGGAACGTTACATTATTACTTCAATGAAAGTCGAGAGGCTCTCGGAACATAAAACACCATTTACCTACCTACGACCATACGAACTGCATCATTCAATTCTATTATACTTGAAATAAATATTGTTGTTGGAACGTTCGCTAAACGTGAATACATGGCAAAAGACTTCTCCTTAATTATACTGTAAGAGGGGTCCATGTGTCAAGGTGAAAAAGTCAGAAGTTGTGTGGAAACAGCACTCCTGTCACCTTCAGAGAGTTAAGTAATATCGCCTCAACTATCTAAAAACGGACACCCACGCAATTGTGGTAGCAAAATCATTAATATCAAATAAGGATGTTGTATAAGGTTTTCTAAAAGGAAAAATGAAACAAAAACGAAAACTTCTGACGGTAATAGTGCCAATGAATAAATACATAGGTTCTGATAATCAAATTTGTTCTCATCCTATGGGTCATAACACTTATTAGCACCAAACCCTCAAATTTATTTTTCTTTCGCGGCACCTAAACACTAAGTTTTAATGTATTGTTCTTACCATAAATTTGTTTTGCTGATACTTTAGATTTTTCAGAGATGAAGCATCTTCATCTGAAAAATAAGATTCACCTGAAGAAGTTTAAGCGAAATTTTGTAGTGACAACAGTAAACTTCTTGAAATAACTTATAATATTATTATTTACTCAATTATATTATGTTTTATAAGTAAATGGTAAAAATCAACAAACTGGGCGGTAGCCAAAGCTGGTGATTGAAGAGTTACTCACGTATCTATAAAATTCGGAAGAAACGAAAACGCCAATCACTTCACAATTATTTTTTTCATTTCTCCTGAATTTTATATGTACCTACTTCTGATATGGTTATCTTACTGAGGTTATCTATTGTCTTTTTAATTGATTTCCCAGTTTGGCCAAAGCACCTCTCATTGCAATAAAGACCATTCCTGTAAAGTAGTTTTTTGAAGTGAAACTTCTAATGCGACTTCCAACAAGGTTACGTTAAACGTTTAACGCTACCATGGAGGGGGAATAGAAAGAGACAGAGCGAGAATGAATGCGCGGCACAGAGCGAGGGTGAATGCGTGGCACTCAAACGCATGCGCGTAGTATACCTGTTACAGGCCAGTGCGAGCGTTAGCAACGACTGGCGTCCAAATATTCCAACGCAAGAGGGAGAGAGAAAGAAAGATACACAATGGAAGAAAGTAGGAGAGAGAAAGAGAGTGAGTCGGTAGATCAGCACATGCGCGTTGTATTCTTGCTATGCAGCGAAGTAAACAGTGTGAGCGTCGTGAAATTAGCTTAAATGATAATTAAAAGATGCGATCAATTGTGAATTGTAAACAATGTTAATAAAGTTTGTTTTAATGAAACAATATGAGTTCACTAAAAATCAATTTCTACCCCTTCCTATTTTCATTTCCATATTACGAAGTTTCACTTCTTCCGCGCGGAGGGACTCCACGCACTATATATATTTTTTTGCTTTTCATTTTCAGCAGAATTAGTACTTGTCAGGTGTTTGTTTAAGGCCTTTCTCTTAATTAATTATTATTTCGTTTAGAAGACGTTATTTTGATTTTCTCTAATATTCTCTACTGAAATTCCGTTGTTGTATGTTTTAAACGGAGGTATGGATTAATATACCGATTATAAGGTGCATTTATATTGTAACCACGTGTGGCGATTGAATTGACTCGTAAGCGATTTCCTATTTGAATGATCTAACGGACACTCGTCGAATGCACTGGTATTTGATGAGACCTGCACGCCAAATAAGTCCGTTTGATCGCGTTCTTACCACAATAAACCACATCACAGTAGGCTGACAGCACCGTGAGAGATTTTATTTGGAATGTTTGCGTTTGCGAACGCGCCTACTGAATATTCATTGCAACGATTGCTCGAAAATGAACATTAAATGATTAATGACTATCTTTTTCAATAAAGGAGTTACATTGCAATCATTAGCTGAATCGCTAATCAGCCGCTATTGTTTCTAAACTAAATGTCGTCAACCAAATGATAATTATTTTAGTAGGTACTTAAACCACAAAATGAAATATAATTATTGTTTGTATACGTTAATGTTGCTACTAATTTAGGATATACGCACATAAAAGGAGGTGCATAATTTAATCGAGATTAGAATTGTTTCAAAGATATATTGTTGCAAGTTTTATCGAATCTAAAATAACCATTACTCGTTACTCTACTCGTGAGAATATTTCAGTTTTTATAAATTGTGATCATCAGTTTTTATAACGTTATATTTATTAATTCACCCAACCGTCCCACAATCCTTATTACTTTAATCAAACCATTTGTTGGTTTTTTCACCATTTGGAACCTTATCTTTGCGGTTTCATATTTTCATCAAAATTAAGTTATAAGCAAGGATACTGGCCATTGTTTCCTGTATTGGTAATAAAGTCAGCCATATTTATTGATATTCAGTTGGCATTGCATTTTTTTATTGTTACCGTATTACATATTCATAAAGCCCTCTTCAGGAAAGAGGATTTTTTGAAATATACCACCACTAGGTAAAAACTGAAATCCAAAGATCACTTAAGGGCTTTGTTTTTTGAATTTTTGGGAGTTTTCAAGGTGGTCTCCTTTATTCTTTGATTTCCTCATAATAAGAGCTTTTACTTATATGTATAGAGTTAAGTTGTACAAATTAGAATATTCACCTGAAAGGTGTTTTGGTACTCATACTATAAAGGAGTGTTTTTTTGAGAGCACTCACTTACACGCAACAGACACATTATTAACGTTTTAAAGTCAACACGTGCTTAAGCGTGTTGCTAAACACACTTGGCAATTTCGCTTTCTTTCAGTTGCAATTATCTCACTATTACCCGTGACTAAACGTAAATCTGTTCTTCTGGCAGATGGTACACTACATTTCCTCTTTGCCATAACATGCCAACATAACATAATTCTACTTTCTTTTCAATTTTTTGTTGTAATACATTTTTAACAATCACAAAAATGTTAAATCTTTATTTCTGAAATTTTGAAATTTTAGAGTTTTAAGGACACAAGATACCTTAAAATATTTTGGTGATCCTACTGAAATAGAACTTGCTCCAAAAACGTAAATATTTGTTCTGAATTTTAGCTCTGATATTAATAAAACTAAATAGTAAAGAAACTGCATTTCATAACCAACATATCAAAGCGAGCAAAGCACGTGTACCTACACTTTTCAAAAAATTCTTTTAGTAATTTTGCATATAGGTACCAACGTAGGGCAAGTTGAGTAGCTCAGAATCATCTATTTAATAAAACAATAAAATCTTAACTACATCTGAAATAGTGTACCTATTTAAAAATTACGATATATACGATGAATTAAGTAAAAACAATTCTAACCCCACTCTTCTTTATCACCTAAACTGTCTTCAATTTATGAATTGGTAGTTTATTAATTCGTACCATGCTTAATACAAAAAATGCACCTTTCATAGTATAATTTTCTCGTTAGATCTTTAAATATATACTTAGCAAAATATAGAACCCCCTGTGCATGATTTAAACTGGTACAAATTCAGTAAATACTTCTCATTTAAATTCATACATCAGAATAATTAATTAAAATTGTTTCAGTAGGTATATGTTTTTTTACAAAAAGCAATCTACAGGTATATTTGATAATTAACAAACTCAACAAACCCCCGATCAAAATTTATATTTCTTATTTCTGTTTAATCCGCTTCTATTTAATTAATTATTATTGACCGATACCGTTTTCCATTCGCCTATCTTCGTGTCATATCGATAACAATGATCCAGAACTGAGAGTGCGTCCCTTCGTGTTACGTCAACTTCGGTTACACGAATTTACGCGAAATGCCCGAATCTCATCCACCGATTAATTATGTGTGTTGTAGTGGACTGTTCAACGTGAGTTAATTAATCGTAAGCGGGTGTTTCTTTTATTTGTAATATCATGAAATAAAAATTACCGGTTAGTGTTAGTGTACGTGTCTTTATTAATTGCTACAAAATCGATTAGAACTGTGTTTAGTGAATCAATAGTACCATTGATTTGTTGCCCTTATTACATGATGTGGCTCTCTATTTGCAAGAAATTCTGTATGAGAAAAACAAGGTAAGACGTTGTTCAGGTTCAGTTGATAAAGGCTTCGGCCATCTTGCGCACACTTCTATATGTACATATTTTTATGCGTGTATATGACTAAAGGTAAAATACTATTATTAGGTGTATAAAGACTGGTCTATGGAAAATAATGAAGTATTTTTTTTCATAAACCAATATAAATAAAATAAATTAGATAGATTAATAATTACGAGTTATAATCACATTATTTTAAAGCCACTGTAGAAACTAAATTTTTATTCCACTGTATTATCCAAAACAATTTTACGCCTAAAAGTTTTTAAAATATGGAATCAAGGTTTCAAGTTTTCGATATTCTATTGGAGATATTCACTAATTACGTGAGCTAAAAATTAGGGAAGGAGGAACAAAATATCATTAAAATGTATTTAAAGCGAAGGTAATAGAAAATCTTACATCAACTTTTTATTTTTTTAAATAATAATTTCCATTCCTATTTTAATTAAAAACTATATATATAATGTATTATATGTATGTATTATAGGGTAAATCTCGCGAAAAGAGACGTTGAAATGAATCACTATATCTCACAGAATCTCACTTGGTGGGAGGAAGAAATCCAAATTAAAAGATAACACCTCACGTTCTTTTCAAACGTACCTTATCCTTTCTTCAGTGGTAGATACTTATTTTTGATTGTTATAATTTGTCATTATTCAAAATTCAAACCTTGATAGGTCTGGACTTGTATATTTCTAGGGTTGTAACATCAAGATTTCCAAAAATCTTCCACTGTCAATACATTATGCCAAAACTTAAAAAAGGAAGAAAAGCAAGTAATGGTCTTGGAATTTAAATCTAAATGGTACTACATAAATCTGTTGCTTTTCTATTTTGATTTTAATTTTTGATAATCTTCACAAGGTGCCCTATAACTTATTTTATTTTAATTCCTGGTAATATTATAAGGCGCTCCATTATTTCCCCACCATTTTTACACCTGGGGATCTATATTTTATAAATAACATTAGTAACATGGACATTCACTGTTAAAATCCATAATAGACTTAAAGAGTTTCGAAAATTACAGCATACTTAAAAAAATTTAGTTTTGCAAAAAAAAATAAGTAGGTAAATAAAACGAGAAACATTTGCAAAAATTTAGTGAAACCCTTAATAATTATTAATAAACAAAATAGAGTCTATATTCAAAATCAAATGAAATATATGCACTTTTTTAACAATTTTTTGACGCATTTAAAATAAGTTTAGCTTTAATTTTTTTTTCTTCTTTATTTTATTATTTTCTTTATTCGTAATAAATACATTGAAGTTTTGTGGATGTGACTCGTTCAATTTGTCGTTTACTATTTGGTTTAATAATAACTTTTTCACACGGCAACTCTTGAAACTCTTTAAGGTTAAATTTGGATTGATGGATGATGATTGAGGTATAACGTTCGTTATGTTGTTAAGGCTGCATCTACTAAAGAGGTATCTACCAGAGTTGCTGATGAAACGTTCGAATTTAGTCGTTCATTTGCATTATTTATTTATTAGTTCGATAGCTTAGTCAGTTCAGCAAAAAATTATCTTAGTTGATTTAATTAAATTATCACGAAAATCTCTATTATTCCCTGACACAAAAATTAAGCTATTTAAAAAGGTTTTAAGGAACAATAACTACTTCTTCAATTTTTGCCTTCTGAGCAGGTTACGTAATTTGGCGTGAAAAAAGTAATGACCATCTGTGTTACGTGGCTGTATAGTAAAATTGGTTGTTGGTTAGAAAGGAATTTCGATCGTGTTGTTTGGCATTTGAAATTTCGTAGGTACGTTATGTACTACCTGTTGACTCTAGGTCTTGGGTTACAATTCTGTTGATGTAGCTCAAATTATAAGTCAAACATTGTCAATGCAGTAGTTAATTTTTGTTGGTGAGACCAGGTGTGCTGCCACCGTACTTAATATTTGCACTGGCAGAGATATTTTCTCTGTACACGTTCGAAGTGAAACGCAACACATCGGCCGGTGTATACGGCCAGTGTTAATTTTCACACTTAGAATTTGTTTGTCTCCGGACACAATCTAAGCAAATAATGTCCCAAGTGTCACTTTACTCGGCAGTGTCAGTGTCAAAAATCAATCTAATTGGTCGATATACCGTGGTAGCGGCCCCGACTATTGGTACACTAAACGTGCAAATTTGAAATCCAAACACAATTAAGTTGTTATTATACTGCGACCACTATAACGCACAGTCCACTTTGATGGATCTAAAATGTCATATTGTTTGTCAATGTGTTGGGAAAGGTCCGTTAACAGAATAAAATCCATGCTGTACCTACCTTTATGTTTAGATATGTATTTATGTGTGTGTGTATCTTTTGGACTTCGGCCAACATCCGGGTAAATCGAATCGCAATTGGTTTAAGAAATGCAGTAGGTGGTAAAACTGTGTATCTTCTTCACAGCGCATCCTTTTACATTTTACCAAAAGCATGCGCAATATTGTGTGCTTTTACCTCTTGATTGTCTTCATTGATTTCAAACTAACAACGGTGCACATTTTGTGAAACATTGTTGAGTAAACGAAAGAAAAGATAACGAAGTATGTAGTGTTCACCAATTTATTTAATATATTCTCGACAATTTTTTTGGGCTTTACCTATTATCATTGAATATTGTATTACTCTTGATAATGGGCAAAACACGAAACAGTTGTCGAGTTATTATGAACATTACTTTGTTGTCATTTGTCTTGTTCGTTGACTTCTTTGTATACCTTTTTTTGGATGCTTTACAAAACTTTCTAGTACTTGAATAGTCAAGCTCGTGGACATTCTTAGTATAACGACTCGTATGAAGCTAGCATTGTAAAATGAGCGAAATTGAAGAATTATTTTCTAAAAATCTAGTGCTAATTTAGTAACAAACACAGAAATTTGGCGCTTTTTTGAGAGCTCCAAAATACGATACCATGTTAGCTTTTAACGAAGCTTTCTTAAGAGTGTCAAATTTCTATATTTAGCGTTACATTAGGAACCAATTAGCACTAAATTTTCAGCAAATTTTTTTTCAGTTTTGCTCATTTTAAAAAACTAGCTTTACAGGCGAAGTCTACTGAAAAATTGTCCATAAAGATTCTGAGAAATTTCATTCGTTTCAAACTTATTCATTTGTCTTCGTACTTCTGGTCCATCTCCGTACTTCCAATAGCATCTGAAAACACAATTTCTTTTATCGATTATTTTCAGTTAATAACACCCTCACAATAAGTTAAATTCTTAATTTTATGACCCATCAATAATAATATTGTAACGAATTTTCTAGTCAAAGTATTTATTTAAACAATTATTTATTTAACACTATTTATAGCACTTAAACACTAACTTAGAACTACCATTAATATCACAACAATTCACTTATTTATATAGCAATTTATTTATATCACTTTGTCTATTATCGGTTTTAATTCGCGCACTGATGCTTTATTCAACTAACTGTCCCTCGGTCCAAAGATGATCACTATATGTATATACACCTTTCGAACTTTCTAGATAGGAACTCGAAGAAATCCTGACTATTCCCGAATGATGAGTAATAATTAGAAAGTCCTCGATTATTCCAGAATTGAACTTGTTACTTGTCGCCGGAGAATGATTTACATCTTGTAAGTTGATAACACGAAAAGTACCGTGTGCGGTGTCTACGCCGTAAGCATGTTAGCGATAACAAGTACATGCCACAAATTGTTATCGCACACACGTACTGTGTCACTGGTCGCTACAATATTCTATAGTTTTTTGGGCATCTTGCATAGCAGTAAATTGCCAGGAAAACTTCTTCTACAGTAAAATATTATTGTAAATGCATTAAATTTTTCATATGTATACCTAATCATGTAGGCCTGTGCTTACATAGATGGAATATTATCTACTAGTACGTATTTAGTTGCGTATTAAACATTTCTAAATGTGGAATCATTATACCGGACAATTTATGAGAAAGAAATAACGTTTGGCAGTTGCCAGATGCTATTCAGAAGTTCTCAGTTGCCTATTTCTAAATTACCTACAAGAATTTATTTACAATTACATCGATGGGCTATGACATGGTGATAAATTACAAGATTTTTTTGGAAATCTTCCCAGTATATTAACTTACAAAACTTTTTGTAGAAAACAATCGTTGTACTACTTAGGATTGCAGAGAATTAATAACTTAAAACTGAGAAAATTCTTTTTGTAATAAACATCAATTGGTTCCTTACAAAATGTTTAATAAACTACAGAAGCTGTTTCACCATATTAGTGCATCTTCAGGTGGTAGAATACAATTTATAAGTAATTTTAATAAATATTGGAAAGTAGTCGATTAATGACACGTGATATAAATAATGGCAAATTAATGGTCCAAGTAGCGATATAGGTACGTCTGTTATACACATAATTAGAGTTTATTAAATAATAGCTAGAATCATGTTCGATAGTACACAAATTTTAAAATAAAATGAGTTTAAATAAAAAACTAGGGGTTGCATTATTGTTCAATTATTTCATCATTATAAAATTAATTTAAGGCGATTATAGTTTCTTAATACTCTTTTCAAATTATACGAAATAAAAGTAGGTTTCTTTAAGCTTTCTTTCCCTTGATAACAAATAAATCTAAACCGAAAAATGTCACGAATTTCGAAATTCTGTAACAAATGATCCCCGAAGATCTGTACATCTCGTTACAGTTACAAGACCTTTTTCTTAAAATCGTCATTGTGATGAATACTAATAATTAATTCCGACTGTGATGAATCTCGTTTAGTTAATTAATTGGCGATCTTTATTTCCATCGACATCTTGGAACAAATCTTAATTTACGAACTATATTTTTCATCATATATTATGTACAACTTACGACATATAGCTCACTGCTCAGATACACTTATGTATTTATCTAAGTATGTATGTAAAGGTGCATACTTGCACTATCTCATTGACATGCGTTCGTGCAAGGCGTTAATCCAAGTGTGTCCTGATCCACCTCACATATATTTAATTAAAATAATTATTGCTAGAGCAATATTTATCTATTATATCTTTCCGGCAATTGCAAGCCATGCTATACTTAATTATATGTAAATATTTCTAGGTAATAAATAATAAATAATTATAAGTGTTGTTGCACATAACATTGGCGCGACTTTCTTAAAAATCACAGGATAGGATAAATTGTAATGGCAGGACACACAACAGTAGTTCAATTACTTTATTTGTGGAGGAATTTATGAATCTTATGAGCTTTGACCTTGGGATAGTTCAGAAACGTGACTCCACCTGTTGCTAACTAAAAGAGAATAAATTCCGCCTCTTGTCGCTTTTGGGCTTTTTGCGGTTCATTTTTAAAATATCGCCCTTGTCTTAAAATAATGAAAAATTTAGTTCTTGATCTCTTGATCTACACCTTAAATATCCGAAATATTAATAAATGCACTTATTGAAATATTGAAAACCTTTCTTATATGGCTTATTATTATTTATTGTGGACTTTTTACAACAAAATTTTGTAACTAAATATTCTGTTTGCTTTTGCGCTAAATAATTAACATAATTAATATATGGAGTTATAAAAAGCTATATTAATTTACTTCCAATAATTTCGGCCTTCTTTTTTTTAAAATTATATCTATCGTCAATTTTCAAAAATCCTTTTTTCAATTTTTTTTAGCAAACCGTGGATAAAATGTGGTTATTTTTTAAATTTGTCATGATCGAGAGAGAAGATAAAACCAAATTTTACGACTAAACCTGAGAGACGAAAACTACTGACTAATTTTTGACTTTTGAAGAGTTACTAAAAACTTTTAGACTGATTATTGTATCATAATGTGCGTAAACAGAAAAATCAACACTGTACAAGAAGTTGGTAACCAAGTATTTTCCGGGTTGTTATGCCGTGGTCCTGTCTTCCTCCTTTACTAAACGTTTCGCCAGTCTCGACTGCTGGCATCCTCAGTAGATTCCTGCTGCTTATTCTGCTAAGACATAGGATAACAATCCGGAAAATACTTGGTTACCATACGAACACCGGCCGTGAAAGCCTACGATCATCATTGACTGTACAAGAAGGCCAAATTTTTAATGAAATATGTAACAAATTCTAATTATCGTTAAACACCCCATCTGTCCTGGGACAATATTCACATTTCCCAAAAACTAGAACAATTAACATCTTGAACGATTTTTGAACAGCATTCTATTTTGTATCTACCTAGGCCCCTTTTTACTCTTATTTTTAATTTTAATATATGTCTGATAGACCAGTGCTGAGAAAACTTACCACAGTAATGTAGGTATATTTTTTTTTCACACTATCAGAAAGTAGAGATTTCAACGAAGAAAAAGCCCACCAACGTTTTTAAAAAAGCAGATATTTTGATGTGAGAATTTTCGATAGAAAATTAGGGTGCTTTTTCGATATTAAGTACAAATAAGGTGAAAAAATAAATATTTCAAATCAAAAAAATTACAGCGTGTTTGGGACATAAATAAGTAAGTTTTCACTAAATTTCGTGAAAAAACAGTTGTTTTGTAAAAGATAAAAATAAAAAACCAAAAAGTTGATTATTCGATTTTTTCACACAAATTTTGAGGTTATGTGACAAAAGTGTAAATACAAAAGTTGTAGATCTTCTTATTACCTACAACTTTGCTGTTTAACTTTTTTCCATAAGACTTGTAGTTTTTCCGGAAATCAAGGAAAACCGTTTTTTACCCTTAAAAACTCACCCCAATCCCCTTCCCGACCTCAGATCGCCCGTAAATTATTTTTCCTTTCATTTCTGTTATATTCTCTTCCTTTTCCAATGGGTTTCATCCTACTATAATTTTTTTGGTTTCAAAAATTATCGACCCTGGTCTATGATTGACTAATTACATCTAAGAAAGCGTCCTACCATCATATCCTTCCACATTTTTATTTTTTTTACCGCTGTCCACCACTATTCGTATTCGTATACAGAGCCATCCGTCCTTTTATATAGGTACTTATTTAATATTTTTATTTTAATTTGTACCTACTTACTCATTACCTCATACTTCAATTTTCGTCATATAAATAAAATACAAAAATAGTTAAATTTAAATTTGTCAGCTTATTTTCTGATTTAAATATTAAACTTACAATATATCTATTATATAAATCTACAGGAAAAGCTTCTTTGGTGTAGGCAGGAATTTTCGAGTTGAGAATTTTAGACTGTTTTACGTAAAATATTCGATGGATTATACTAGATTTACATCAGTTTATATGTATACACAGAATATTAATTTCTTCTGGAAAGTAGGTTCTTCTGACCATGTAGAATTTCCTCATCTTTCAGAACTTCATTCCTTCCCAATAATTATTAACGCAATAATGTTTATCGTCAGAAATCTTTTAACGTTGCACATTAAATTTTACGGTATATCGGATGAGAGGAACGAGATGCGATAGGAAATATTTCAGGTTCCGTTTATTTATTTTTATTTTCTTCTTTTTCTCTTTCCGAATATACCTACCTGCTTAAAACCCACTAGCGTGACAAAAACACTGTCTCCACGATTTTCTATTTCCTCGAGGGCACTTACTGACTTCGAGCGGTAACTCACCGACAATATCCGTGTCAAACTCCATTCTAAATTCCATCCTGCTAATAAAAATAACGATTTATGATATCGCCACGAAACTCAAGCTCGACCTATGTAAGAATTTGTATATACGTAAGTAATAATGATAATAATAATAATAATACGACGAACGTTGGTCGATGTGGATATTTCGTAAACACGAGAATGAGAATGAGAATGAGAACCACGACGATGGCGATGACATTAGAGCGGATTTCTCAGGAAGTGTTCAATTTTACCAGTTTACAGAAAATGCTAACGCGCCTGCCTGTCCCACATTCGACCCACGCACGACACTATTCTACACTTTGTTAAACGATAACTGAGATTAAACGTAAAGTTAAGCCCATTAAACTTTTATACGTTAAATCTTTAAAAAAATCTACTTGTACACCATGTCAGCAAAAAGACCAAAATTAATCAAAAACTTGAAGTTCGTTGGGCACCAAGAAAAATATTTAGAGCAAAACACTCAAGAAATGAAAAAAACCCTTCAAAAACTCTCTTCAATCTAGTGAGCTAAATATTAGTTTGGTCTTATTCTCTTATAAGTTTTCATTTATTTATTTTTTTTCTAGTGAATTGAAAATATTCTCTTTTCTATCCTGACTTCATTATCTGCTATCTGGCTTAAAACATCGAAAATTAATCACTCCTAGTTCTTCGTCTCCAATTCCTATCCTGATATTTTCACCTTTATGTTAAAAAAAATTTATGTCATTTCTCTTCAATTTTAAAAGTTTTCAGTGCAACACAACAGGTATAAAGTGCACTCGTGCATATGTTTGATAGGTATAATGAACATATATAGGTGTGCAGTTGTGTGTATGTTGGGTACAGGTAGATTTATCCTCTGTCTTAATAATTTTCTTTCAATAAGTAAACAGACGCCAACGTATAATCGCTAGTATGCAACGAAAGGAGTGCCCAAGGTCTAATCAAGGCAGGCTGGAATATTTCAGTTAGTGTTTTCGTTAAATGCACAACAATTATTACGAAATGGTCAACGCAAACTCTTCGCCTGATTATTGTAAGTGTTCTGTTGATGTGCGGAGGATTTTTCACTAAAATAGACTGAAAAACGAACGTCATTATGAACTGCTTTCAATACTTAACAGACACAAGATCCCAAGAAAAAAATATCTTACTTAACACCCCCAAATATTACTCCTTGTTCACAAAACAGTAGTTAAGACAGAGTTCTGTATGATGGTCTCAACTTCACCACGTGCGCAAACTTTGTAAAATTCCACTGTCCTTGTTCTTTACACACGCCATTTAATTTGCATTAAATGCTTCTGGGTTGATTTGAATCATTTCTATTAAATTTCCGTAGGTACGTTTTCCAAATTTTTTCCGCTGATTAACAATCTAAATCAATTTCTATACAAATATGATAATCAATTTCCAATTTTATAAAATAGACAGGCGTATCTATACAGTAAAGTTCTATTGTAATGTAATAACATATTTACTATATGTATATTGTATATCTATTTGATGAACTACATTCTAAATAATGACAAAATTTTTTATTCGTCTTCTTATATAAAATTTATAGACACATAAAACATCTTATGTACGTATAAAATATTTCAAATTAGCTAATTATTTTCTTTTATATACTACGTAATCAATATATCTACATAAAGTATTTATGAAGTGTGTCCAGGTACAAGAAAATTTTACACTTATGTAGTACCTTTTAGAAAGGTGGTAAAGGAAAATGTTAAGAATAGGCAAGGTGATGTGTGGGTGCTACGTGGAAGGACAATTGCTTACGAAAAATAGTGGTCTATCTGAAGGAAAGGCAAACTTGTAAAAACGTTCTGTTGATATATTAGATTAGATAGTAGAACTTTATTGTTATTGTCCTCAAAAATTCAGTAAATAGGTAGGTACATATTAAAGAAGATTAAAAAATAGGGATACATAAAAAAATAATCAAACAAACATATCCTGTTACGCTTTTAGGGAAATATGTACAACACAATGATTTTTATGAAATTTTTAGTTAAGTTACTTTATAATATATAATGACAGAGTGTTTGGTAAACAGATACTAAAATTCTACAGGGTGTTGGAACAGATGATTCAGATATTTTCCCCCTAGGAAATAGTAGGTAATTATTTTTTAATAGTTTTCACATTAAAATTGTTGACGTTTTTCGGAAATTCCTTGAAATATGATGTTCATGAAGACTGAGCGAATATTAAAGATTTATTGATTAAAAAGGGAATTCATTCTATTAAAGCTGTTGGAATATTTAAAGAATCAAAATTTAACCAAAAAGCATGCGACATAAATAGTCAAAGTTATATGTAATCGTTAGTTTTCGTAGGTAGGTACATAACTCTGAGGCAACGATTGTTGGTTATAATCAATAAGACGTGCATTCCAACACCATTATTAGAGCGCATTTTATTGAACAGTAACCCTTTAATATAGACATCTGAAAAAAAAATTATCTTTCATTTGAACACTTTTTAAAAAGGATCACTACTTTGTCAAATGAAAACATAGTTCTGTTCTAAATCTGGTAAAATTTATATCTGCTTGACAGACTTAGGTAACTGAATCTTCCATTTCGTTTTTCAACTTCCTTATTTTTTATTTTTAAAAAAATTTCCTTTCCAGGAACACAACCTATTCTGTTTGTTAAATTCCTTATACTGCTTCCTTTGGAATATTATGTGGCTATCCATCGCACCATTAATTAGAAACGTTCATGTTAATTTTAATAAACTATTTACTTTGTCTCTGAAAAAACATTTTCCTGAATATTACCTAGTTTCGAACAGAATTTAAAAATTATCCAAATTCTTTAGTTGCACTCTTAGAGGTTTATACCTACAATAGGTGAAGTGTGCTATTAAATCTGTGTAGAATCAAACAGCATTACACTATTATTAATGAAGTAAATTTACTCACTAACCAGGAAAAATCTACAGAAAATTATTTTTCGAACATACCTAACATTGGCTTTTTAAAAAAAGAGTAGAAACCTAATTATTTGTTACCTACATGGAGAGAATTAGATGGTAATTGTTACCTACAAATTTTGGGTAAAAATTACTATGCATTTAGCAATTGCATGACATCTCGTCGTTATGGTAAAAATGACTAAACTGCATAGTCAAATTTTCAGTATTTTATATTACACAATATAGTTCCTTTATAACAACGATGAAAGGACCATTAAATTTCGTCGCTATATCCGGAAGTCGCTATGTAAAAATAAAGAGAGAAAGAATGAAAGAAGGAAATTAGACAAGAAAAGTACCCAGTATCTGATTCTTAGATTTAACTTTATCAACCTTAACATTTATAAACAATTACTACAACTGCTGACTACCTGTGAATGTAAACAAAACATAAAAAAAGTTTTGTGTTTAGACTCGGTTGCAATATCAGTCAGTATGAGATTTCTAGCATCTTGTTTTTTTTCTTAAATTACTCTTTTTTAAGGGACTTTTGTGTTATGTCGTTATAACATAACCAAAAGGTCGTTACAATCGAAGTCGTTATAAATGAAATCCACTGTATTTTGTTTCAATTTTTGTACTAATTACTATAAATGCTATTAATTTTTTCAGTATTCTGATGTCACTCGATTACCTACAATTTGAAGGTAATTTTTACTATTCAATTCTATTTTGTAGTAAAATTTATTGAATGTCTTGAAAAATTCAGTTTTTTATGGTCAGTAGTGGTTTTAATCAAGTTAAAATCAAAACTATCCAGTAGATAGATTTATTCACAAAAACAAAATCTGGTTTACTGTTTCATTTAATAACTGACCGTTTTGCAATCCTTAATACGTAGACGTATGATGAGTACCTACACGTCCGCCCAACTGCACAAAATCGGATTACCGTCTTCATAATCATTTGACGTGTTTGTTTTTCGAGTCGGAGATAATTAAAAAAATTAACGAGCTGATCGTTCCATTCGTTAAATAAATTGCGCACGGCAACTTGATTGATGTATGCATCATCTTCAGAGTAACTTCTTTCAATTTACACGTAGTACGTACGTATTTATTAAGAACGTGCTACATATAGGTACATTTAAACATACATACATAGCAAAAAGGCATCTACCTATTACATATATGCTCACGATTACGTTATTTGTGTGTCCGAGGCGACCGCGACTTGACGAAAATCGGGCTACTTACGCGCCAGTTAAAGTTAATTGGGGCCAAACGTCATTTAGTTTGCCCTTTGTGTAACAACGTGCCAGTCATGACCGGCACTGCAAGGTATTTTCATTGAGCTACGAATTTAACGTTGTCTAAAAGGTGAACAAAAGATCGAAACGTTGTCTGAATCGCAAATCAGCATTTATGTACTTAAATTAATTTGGCCACTTTGGTTCTTACAATTTTATCATGATTCTGAAATATTTATTTGTTAATTACTGACTTTTTATAGAAATTTAGTCCATTAATTACATGAGCTCAAATTAAGAGGGAGGCCAATAAAATCTCATTTGGAGGTAGGGAAGGTTACTGAAAAACTCACGTTAACTTTTTAATCAAAGAATTTTTACAATTTACCTTCATCTTCCAATTAAAAACACATTATAGTATATCTTTTACGTTAGAATGACGAGTCAGAGGGTTTCGACTACTTATCAGATCTTACCAAGGAGAAGGAGGGGTCAAAATTAAAGAGACACATCTCACATAGGTAATTAAAACACATTCTCTTACGTACAAAAATTATTTGCAATTTTTAGGCTTTTAAAATCAGCTTCTATAGATTATGTAGCGACCAGTGACACAGTACGTGTGCGCGATAACAATTCGTGCCATGTACTTGTTATCAACTAACATACTCACGGCGTAAACACCGCTCACTGTACTTTTCGTGTTATCAATTTACAAGATGTAAATCATTCTCCGGCGACAAGTAACAAGTTCAATTCTGGAATAATCGAGGACTTTCTAATTATTACTCATCATTCGGGAATACTCAGGATTTCTTCGAGTTCCTGTCTAGAAAGTTCGAAAGGTGTATATATAGTGATCATCTTTGGACCGAAGGACAGTTAGTTGAAGAAAGCATCAGTGCGCGAATTAAAACCGATAATAGACAAAGTGATATAAATAAATTGTTATATAAATAAGTGAATGGTTGTGATATAAATGGTAGTTCTAAGTTAGTGTTTAAGCATTATAAATAGTGTTAAATAAATAATTGTTTAAATAAATAGTTTGACTAGAAAATTCGTTACAATTATATCTTTCTAAAATATTTTGCAGTTGCTCATGGATTTTTATTTATTTATAGATTGAGTAAGAATCGTAATCATTTCTTAAATCTCTAGAACTTCTGTTTGAAAAATCATCCTTAATTAATTGTGTTTGTTAGAGAAAAAACTATTGTCTCGGTTTATTTATTACGCATATGCTAATAATATACCCTCAGTTATAACTTAGTAACTAAACAAGTCTCGACTATTATTGTGGAACTTTCTAGTCAAATATAATTAATAACGTATTCTTCACGTAGATATTTTTGGTATACTAATAAGTTATCATATTTCATGATTAGAACGTCTAGAAAGAGTAAACCTAACCTAACCTAACCTAACCGAATTTTCACAAAGGATGCCCTTATTCGATTATTAGAGTCCTAAGGTTACAATATGAACCGCTAACACGAATGATGTGAATTTTGTCTTGGCTATATCGTTCTTTATCCCTCCATTTCCATATAAAAACATTTTCCTAGTGTTTTGCAAGGTTATTCTTAATCCCTCTTAACCTCCTCCACCCTCATATCGACGGTTACCGCACAAGTAAGTGTTAGAATATTTATTTATACCAAATTCATTTTTGAGTCCCACACTTGAATGGTTTCCTTCAAGGTTGCCCTCATCCCTGACTCCTTTTTCTTCTTAAACAAAATACATATACCTTTAGATATTTATTGACGAACTTCTGGATAATCTATTGCTGATTTTTATGGTTAGCCTTTATCACTACGTTAAAAGTTATAAGTTTCTTAAAGTATTTCTTTTATTTCGATTGTTGTTAAGTTACGTTAGATCCTGTTTGAATAACAATAAATGATTAATGTATGTAGTTGATGCCCCATTTTGGTTTAGACGTACGCCTCTGTTTGTCGAATCGTGCAGTGGCATTGCAGCCCACAGGCAATTGCACTGACCAGGAGTAACGCGAGCCGTCCAAATGATATATAACGCTCATCAGAAATTAGCCGTCGAACATTATAAAAAAGCACCATTACTCGCCGACGGAACGGAACAAGAAGATAAAGAAAAAAATTAATAACTATATTATTATCCGTTTGCTGAGCAATTTATCTTCTATTTACATCCATCACGCTCTGCATGGCCAATGCGGATTTGTATTTATGCAACTAACGACAATTAATCGCGCTCTAGAACTCACAGCAGAGATTTTCAGCGCGAAGATTTGATCTTGACCTTGATGAACTTATGCTTATGCATTATACCCGACTGATAAATTAATAATTCACCGTCAGCAATAACGAGAGTTTTATTTAAATTGTATAATACACGGGCGAGACTTTTTCTTTGGATCAAAAAACAAAAAAAAAAAGACAAAAAGAAATCGGGTAAGAGATTTCAGCAGTTCGATAGTAAGTAATAAATGAATCACGCTTAATCTGTTCTACTCAACAAATTTTGCAAAGTCTACAAGACATAATAGGTACACTATATAAATATATATTACATAGAATGGCAAATCATTCATTATAAAAGGCAACAGACTTTAATTCTTACTCAATTCGAATGACCCCTAAGGTTATTTATTGTATTATTTAATAAACCACCAAACTTTTATAGTTTGATTCAAATATGAAATTTGTTAACACAAAACTGTTTAAATTTTAAACGGATTCTATTTTCATAGTTTTTAAAGTACAGGCCAACAGAAATAGCTTGGCCCTTGCAATCTGAACGCCCACAGGTGCGCGATGGACACAGCTGATATTGCAGTGGAGACAGTCCATTTAGTCTTCGTACATACTTCGATGAAGCACATAGCGTTGTATGTAAACTTGCCCCGTATTATAAGAAAAAAACATTTAATCAGAAACTTCAACGATAGGGACAATTAATAATGATTTTCACCTAATTTTATTTAGTTTATAAAGGATCGTGCAACTTTTAGCAAATACTTTTCATAATTGGTGAGACACTTAAAGGAAAGCGGACAAATCAAAGAAACACTTAGGAATACATATTTATTCTATAAACTTAATTAGTCAATGTTTCGTTTATTAGTTTATTATTATTATTATTATAAATATTTTAATATCAATAATAGCTGAGCTGAATCCCTCGAAATACTTATTTATGTATTTATTATTTACTGATTGACGTGCGTTTACAACTGTAATTGTTTAATTTAATTATTTACTAAAATCAGTATTCTGAGGAAGAAGTGATTGTAGAAATAACAATACTGGGTACTAAATTAACCCCATTCAAATAATATTACATATTTCAAATACAAAATGGGAATTCTGTTTCATTTAAAGCGCACTACCATTTTTCGTGTAGGTAAATATTACTAATACCATTAAGACACCCTGGGGTGAGTTTACTTGTACAATACGAGCCCGATTTGAAATACGGTACAAACACCGAGTGGTAAAATGCATCTTTTGCGCCGTTCGCTCGAAGTCTGAGAGGCCACCTTATTTCTGTTGACCTGTAGGAAATGTGTAAGATTTCAAAAAATTTTGCTATTTTCCTGATTTTAAAAACTGATTCTTATCGAATTAGAAGGGTTTTAGTTGTTATTGTAAACGGAAAGGACGTTAATTGCTCTTAATTACTCTTTAATCTTGACTAAGTTATAGAATTTATGCTTCACGTCGAGTCTTTCAAGAGGTCTACATGCGCAGAAATTACAAGGAGAAAAGATTGAACTATAGGGAGAATGCTCTGGGACTGTCCCAATTAATCTCTTGCTTTTTCTAACGTTTACAGCTTTGGATTAAAAATACCTCTATACCATATCGCGTCTTTGATGCAGCCAGACTACAACTCCTACAGTTACCACTGAGTAATTCCAAAAATATATCAACCCCTTCTGTATGGATAATACCTTTTTAAATATTTTCCTCACTCAGATATCTACCATAGAAATTTTAAACCTATGCAAGCTGTCCTTTATCTTTACCTTATTTTAACTTGAACACCTTTCTTAAACAGATAGATAATGGGCTTTGTGTTACTACTGTGCTTTACCCTTTACTTTATTAGAGAAAAACAATCCTATTTAGACTTGAACGTCTCTCGCAACTAGCCTTGTGTTTTTTGCCTCAGCGTTATCTTGATAACAGAAAAATAACATCGCAATTAAATTTTATTTACCCCCACACTTTTACTCATTACATAAATAAGTATGTTGGACGGAAACTGCATACTCCCAGTTTTCTTATACATAGATACTAAGTATCTAATTAAATAAATAGATATATTTCCTCGATAAATAGCCTTTTACCTTATCAGTGGTAGGTAAGTAAGTAATATGATTGCCGATTTTAGAGTTGCTATTAAGACCATTAAATGCAAGGTTGAATATACCTACACACTGTAAAATTATCGGATTATGTGTCTATTTACCGTTATTTGCAAACAATTTAATTGATAGATACTCTAATACTTTTCTTCATAGGTACATACGTACTGCATATGTAGGTAGTTCAATTGCAAATATTTTTGATATAAAATTACTTATCGTAAGTTCATAGGGTTTTACTTAGAAAAAAAAATCAAAAAATATTTTAAAATTATCGGCCATTTTCTGACTCCAAAAGAACGCCCGATGATTGATTACCTTTTTATATCAAATCATGTGAGGCGTGTTTTAACATTTAACAAGAACTTTTTAAACTATTAGGTAGGTACCTACACAGAGGGTGCAGTAAAAATGTGTAAATAATTGATAGCTGAAATCTTCACTAAGCAAGTAGAATGATATCAATGAGACTCACCCCTATAAATCGCAACATGTTTTATTGAGAAACCTACTCGTGTCTCGCCCATATTTACTGATGGCATTGTCAACGCAAGATTCAAAAACTAATTAGTAATAAAGATAGTTTTATTGTTATTTTAATAACTTGTCGTCTTACTTCATTTCATTTAGTCTTATCGCCCTATTTTCGAATAAATTAGGTATATATACACTGTACATTTTGTTCGGCAATTTTAATTTCAAAAATAGAACAGTGTTTTTGCAAAGCAATACGTGATAGTGATTTTTAAAAAGTACTGTATCTGTACTGTCTAATCTTTGAAATGACTGCACATATTTTTTGTCCTTTATAAAAGTTTTCCTTATTACTGCTTCATGGGTCTGCCAAAGCTCGCTACAGCCGTGTTCGCTATATCCCACGTTGATTATAAGCGATTTTCAGTGCACCTATATGTATATGTTCATATCTCATATTCTCATATGCATAGTTTATATATTTTGTTGTGCAACAGTAGTAGAAAAACGCTTTTGCATATTATCTCGAGTTGTTTTTGAGTTGCCGCAATTTTATTAATCGCTCCTGCGACGGACGATCGGGGACGGGTTGGTTGGTTGGTTGGTGATTTTGCATATTTTTCCTACCGCATACTACGAACGTTCTTTTATATACGATATGTAAGTATATTATGTAAACACGTATGCGCCAGGATATCAGGAAAAATCGCGGTTGAAACTCGGTAATTTGTGCATTTAGCAAAGTTCATTTAACGCGTCATTGCTTGTGAACTAATTAATAAAATTAATGGACGCCAAGTCCGGCAACTACTGGTTTCAAACTATATAGATATATTATAATGTCTTGAAGCAGTTAAACTGCATTCTTTTATTTCGTTGGTTGAAATGTATTAATTGCAATTGCACGGCGAGAGCAAGATAAGAAAACTAAGTGCACATACACGTACATGTGTATAAATTCTATCGGGAAATTACGCACAAACTAGAACTTACTGGCGTCAGACTGAATGTAATGCGACGTTAAAACAGAAAATTAATTGTACTTCTTTTCCCAGTTTTGCATTCGTGACGAAGGACGAGAAATATTACGTTTCCATTGCCATTTTTCCATCTCTTTCGCAAATACAATTAATTATATGGGAATGACTAGTCGATTCAACAAGTTTTTAATTTTTTTTCTTGTTTATAGTTATTAGATTAACATAAACAGCGTCGAGGGAAGATTTTGAAGCGGCTAGTTTAACATATAAGTGAAAAAAATAATTACTAAGACTTGTATGCAATATTTTAAAGCAACTTGAAGTAACCATTTTTTTCTCTGCTCCAGGATTATCTTCTGAAGAATAATTGTCAAAAATATTCTTAAAACAAACGCATTCTTGTTCGTTTAATAAACTTTTGACAAGAACTTATCAGTCTTATTATTAAGTTCTTTAGTAACCAAGTCCGTTGCTTAACAGGGAGACCTACCATATATCCGTATTTTTTTTTTGTATTTGCAATAGGTTTCTTTTATATTGAAGAGTGTCTGAAGGGTATACCCGGCGTTGCCCGGATAAGAACATATTACACGTTTGATTGAACATTCTAGAATATTCGCGAATTTAGAACTATCCAGAACATCCCATAATGATTCAAAACTTTTCTAACTTTGTTTAACATTCTGAAACATTATCGAATGATCTTCAAGATTCTGGAACATTCTTGGACATTGCCAAATCATTAAATTAATATCTTGATTGTTACGATGATAAAACTGACGAAAAGACTGAATTTCGGTTTATATACAATCAGACATCGAAATTTCTAGTATTAATACACTCTAGAACATTCAAATAGCCTGTTCTTTTTCATTTGTCGAAGTCACTTAAATTTTTTTAGTCACTGTTCGCTCTTGTTTCCAACTGATCTTCACTCGACTGAAAACACAATTTAACTGACAAAAAGTCACTGAATGTTGATTTATATATCATCGAACATCGAAATTCCTAGTATCAGAACGCTCTCGAATATTTAGATGTACATCACTTTGAAACGTAGATGTACACCTTTTGAAACTTTCTAGATCATTCAAGAAATTATTAGAACTTTCTCGAACATTCTAAGTCGATAATAACATTTTGCGCTCATTTTAGAATTTTTTAGATCATTTCAGAAATTTTGATATCTTTCCGGTAGTCCTTATGACTTAAAAAAGGACAGAAATATTTCTTTTCACCTTTCTGCCACTTACAACCACCCACTTCCACCCACCGCCACCAAACTCCCTTAGTCCCACCTGGATACCAAGGGGTATTTACCACCCCAACAGGAAGTTGATTGGAGTAGTTAGAGATAGAGAAAACCCTGTCTTTACGTACGAACATTAGCATATTATATATGTATTTAGATTATATACGTATTCTCATTTCCGAAAATGAAAACTATAATAGCACGATATTTTTAATTTTCAAGAATTCTTGTCCTGAATCAATATAAGATCAAGGCAAGGGCACTTACTTAAAAATCGAGACAAAATCAAGAGAATCACATTGAGAATTTTAGACATTATAAAATTTTGTTGTCTCATCTCTTTACACTTTAATAAATACTTATTTAATACGATAAGATTAAGAGATAAGTATCTTTTTAATTAATACCTAAAACAATTAAATTAGGCAACAAATTACCTACTAACTTATTGTAAGATTTAACTTTATCAACCTTAACATTTATACACAATTACTACAACTGCTGACTGACTATCTGTGAATGTAAAAAAAGATAAAAAAGTTTTGTGTTTAGACATTCTGTCACAATATCAGTCAGTATGAGATTTCTAGCATCTTGTAATTAATAGTTCATTTAAATTAGTCGCTAAAACCGCAATCGACGTTACATCCGAAGTCGCTACCTACAGCCAAATTTTCTTCTTAAATTACTTCTTAAATTCAAGGAACTTATGTGTTATGTCGTCATAACCAAAAGGTCGTTACAACCGAAGTCGTTATAAATGTAATCCACTGTAAATTCTTCCCTGTAGCAAGAAATGTCGATACTCTTTTAATCAAGACAAGAACTTGGATCAGGACCAGCAAATTACACAAAACTAGAAAAATTATCTTAATTGTCTTGTTGTTGTGAAACCCCAATCAAGTAGTTGGAAAATATGTCCTTATATCTGTTTCTGCTCCTAATGTATCCCTAATAACTTATTATTCTAAAAGGCTATTTTTACTTTTCTTTATTGGCATCATCCATAGTGTTCTCTGCTCTCCTGCCTTTTCGAGATTGTCTACAGATGCTTTAACTTCTTCGGTTCAAGGGGGTAGTTATATCGTATAAGTTTAAAAACTTAATAGTAACTTCCCGTTTTCTGCAATTAGATACTAAATGTGTATACATATACGTATCGAATATCGTTAATTAATTGGTCCTTACGCAATGTAACTCTCAATGTAATTAGTTGATGTTGTTAAAATTGATATTGCATTGTATTTCTTGGCCTGCGGATCTAAAGTAACTAATAAAAATTTATTGTTTTATTGTTAAGTTTTGCCTGTCACTCACTGTGGTCTCTCGTATAGCTGGACGCACGAAGTGAGCGCGAGTGTACATGGCACCCTTTTCCAAATTTGACGGTTTTAAAAGCAGTTATCAGCGACGTAGATACCTGTGTGTAAGTACTTAAGTGGTCTGAACGGAAGCAATGTTTCGGCCTCCCGATGTTCGAGTGACATGCGTATATATCCGTCACTTCCGGCCGCCGACCGCGCCAGAATGCTAATTAGAAACGTTAAGAGCGTGGTTTGGTCTTATCTCGAGGCAACTTCGCATTTTCTGGGTCGCCTCTGAATACAAAACAGTCATCGGGACTTTTTTTTCCTTGTTTTTCATAAGTATTATATTTTATTTTCGTTGTATTCATATCACAGTGGGTAGCGTACGTACACTGTAACAAGGTTCACATGATCACCTGGTTTTGAACAGTACAAGCTTTTTACGTACCTACGTGGATTTGAGTACTGTACAGGGTGTTTCGCTGGTCAAGTTAAAAAATTATTCCTTATGTGAGGATATCAACCACAGTAGTTGACGAAACGTCAGACGAACAACTCTATTGATGTTGCCACCGAAGGAAAAATCTTAGACCACGGTCTGCAAGTCCGAACATCGAACCTCATTCCGACATGTTTAAAAATTTTGTAAACGTGAAGCACAGAAAATAGTGTGAATGCTTATAAAGATATGGTATTGTCCTACCATCCTTGTGACTAGTAGGAATATTATCTTTAACCTCCTTCATGACTCGTTGAAATGGGGGAATGGTGGTGGTTAGGAAGAGAGAGAGACGAGATGAAGAACGTGGAAGAGTAATAAAAGACTTTGCGTGGAATGTTACTGTTCCTGTATTTGCTTAAGCAATCTATGGAAAATTGTAGAAAAATTTGAACCTGAAATCGAACCACAGAAACAATCTTAAGTATATCACGGCCCTTAAGTTCGAATATCGAACCTTATTCCGACATGTTAAGAACCTTTGTAAACGTGAAACACAGAAAGCAGTTTCATTGCTTGCGAAAGGATTGTCCTAGCATCCAAGTTGTGATAGGTAAGAATATAATCTTTCACCTCCCTCAGGAATTGTTGAAATGGGGGAACGATAATAGTTAGGAAGAGATAGACGAGGTGAAGAGGGAGGAAGAGGAAAATACTTTCGGTGGAATATTACTATCTCTTTATTTGTTTACATACTCTGGGGGACCACTAGACCATGTCACTTTTTTATCACAAGTAACTCTTCTTATTACCCCATCAATAAATAATTTTTGAGCTTTGACAACATTCGATTTTCACTAACGAAAATCGTTTTTACATCTTAAATAGTAAATAAATAAAGCATAATAATTATATTTTGAAAAAAAAAAAATGTGGAAACGGAATGATACCCAGTTTAGTTTACATCTAGATATTATTTTGTTAATTTGGAATCTTCAGTTTTTTAGAATGCAGGTAAATAGCTATTTTTAGATAAGTATAAGCCGGTAGATTTTGATTTTCCAGAATGAAGTAACGGAGTTGTCACAACACCCTGTATATTTACTGCATTGTATGTGTATTACCGCATCGTTTTACTATTGTACATGTATGCATTACAATGTATTTGTACGTTTATCTACACACGGACACAGTTCGTATTCGAACGCTGAATGAATAAAATATAAAATGAATTAACAGTGAGTAAGTGTTAAATAAAATGGTTTATGTGTAAAGTGTTCACCTAAGGAACACAGTTTTCTATAAATATTGTACCAAAACTAAAACGAGTAAAGAACACCGAAACCTCTGTAATTATATGTACCTATATTAAGAATAGATGTGGATCACGGGAGTGAAAATGAAAAAGAACATTTAAATGAGCTATTTCAATAATTTTTGAGTGAAATAATTTCTTCGATCTCATTTTGAACAAATCATAAACAACAATTCTAATCTCATGTTCGAATTATTTAGCCATTAACTGCTAATTTCCTAGCGTCATGCGTTAGCTGTGCGCGCTAACTTCCGTTTCCTGTTCAAATTTTACTCTCAATGCGCCAAAAGGAGTATAAAACGATTTTTTGTACGTTTACAGCAAAAGAAAAAACTATACACAGTCAACAGTCAAAAACACTTATTATTCTTTGGAACACAAAATTATAAAAAAATGTAATAGAATTGGTTTAAGGCCTTTAATTATGACAGAGTCGTATAGCTTTATAGCTACCTTACTTTCTGTAAATTTATAATTGGTTTACATTCTCGCCAAAAACAAATTTTTGTAGGTACCTATAATAAGGACACTACTGTGTACCTAATACTGGCTTTCATTTCGTGCTATTGACTGCTTTCAACGCTTTTGTTTTATATCTTTTACACCTCATTTAACCATTATGCCATTATTATATTATACAATGTATCCAACAATATTTTTTTATACGTGGACAAGCAGTTAACAATTTATTCAACCGTTTCTATTATCGTATGGCACGTATCACAAGTGACTTAAGCGAGAGATAGAGAAAGATATTATTAATGCATTAAAAATCTAATTGAAATTCCGTGACCTTTCTGCACATATAGGTACGTATACCTACAGGTAGCAGTGTTTAATATATTGGTTCAATTTCAAAGATATAATTCATAACAGTCTTATTTGTATGGGCAGTTATTTAGTATTGCTGTAGCAGAGCCGTCCGTCTTGTATTATAATTACAGGTATTGAAAAATGATTGATTAATTTGTCATTCAGATCTACCTGTCACTTTTTTGTGGGTATGAGTGCATAACCTCAAAGAAAAAAGTTAAATTATGTACTTACACTTCGTAATAACAAAAATATTGTGTATCCTTTAATTACGTGAGCTCAAGGTGGAGGAGAAGGGGAGTTTCAGTCGAATCTCATCGAATCTCCCTCATTTAAAGGGAGGAGAGATGATCGAAAATTTCACTTCAACTTTTTAATTCATAGGAGAGACAGGTTCAAATTAAAAGAAAATACGTCACGTAGGTAATTATGTGGAACTTAAATCACAAATAATAATTAAATTAAAATAATTTTGAATGTTAACAAAGAAAGCTACTGATTGGAATGTACTTCCTCTTATTTTACGAAAATACCTAGCTTTTAATAACATTTCTGACGCCATTTCAACACAATTGTGTAACTAACTCGAGGAAAATTGAGTGTAAATGTTAAAAATAGTACGTTTAGATGAGCAAAGGTCCCATCAGTGGTCCGTTCCATATAAACATTCAATAACAATATACATAATTGCGTTATACTGAGCAAGCGTTTTACTTTGCTCACGATCTTAAGAATAATGATCACAGTCCTTTTGGTAACGAGACACTTTTGCAAATATGTATTCATGAACCTTTGTGTTTTACGTTTAGTAAAATATTAACGAGCTTCACTTCTCGGATATCTATTCCGATTCTGAGATAATTCTGATCGATCGATTGGTTTATTGATTAAAATAATGTTCACGTATTTATTAGTAATCTCATGCAGCACATACGTTATTATAATTTCGATTCACGTAGGCACTCTTGGAGTTATGTATATAGATATTAAAACTTGATCCTCTATCGACATTGTAATGCTTATTCATGTAGGTAAGATCAGGAAGAGACTCAAACTTTACAAGAAATGAACACAAAATTTATGGTTAAGTAATATGCAGTAGCGAAATTAAGCTCTAGATTCCAGTATATAACTCAACTCTATCATGATTTTATGAAATTACATCTCAAGTTTATAATAAATAGTTATTATAGAATGTGTGCTTATTAAAAACGCACTTTAGGTAGGTACCTAAATCAGTTTAGAGCTTTTGATTGAATTTTATAATTTAAGAGTTTATCTCTATTAATAATTAATAGTATGAAAATTTAAATACATATTGAAATTTAAATAAAAAACGCAATTTAATACTTCTCCTGAAGATGCCTTGGTAGGGTGAAACAATTGTAGAGTTAAATAAAAATTATAGTGGTGTTTTTTATTTAAATTTCAATAATAAAAAATAATTAATGTTAATCCAAATTTCGTGAATATTTAGGGAACTAGTTGAAAATATATCCATTAATCAATAATTTTGTGTTTAATAAGAAACAGTAACATAATTTATTACTTGTAAATTTCCTCATAATAAGAAAATCATTAATTTCTCTTAATTAAAGAATATTCAATTCAAATAAACGTAGATAAAAACTAGTAGGAAGTAATTCTTCCTATGTAGCTAGGAAATAGGTCAAAATGTTTAACAAAAAAAAAAAAAAAATAAATGTTCATATTTTTTATATTAAATAATTTTGGCCTACCTACATTTCTTAAAACATTTTAAAAATTCTGTGTTTTTTGGGAAATAAAAAAATGAAAATTCATATTACAACGAACAATAAAACAAATAACTTTTGAAATACATAGTGACTATGGTATATGTAGGTACTAATACTTTTTTGTATTTACATCACAAAAGTACAGTAGGTAACAGCTGTTACAGGTGAATTATAATCGTACCTATATAGGTATAATTTCGAAAAGCTTATTCATGTGCAGGTGCGGCAATATTTCGCCCGTAACTATTGCGCAGATAAATTTGTCTCTTTATACCTTCGGGGGTTTCATTTTTATCGCCTATAACAAATGTAACTGCATGAATGCACTTTACTTGTGTATTTCACGAAAGAAAAAGAAAATTTATCTGTGTATCGAGAACGGCGCAGTAGGTAAATGTAAAAGGTGGTAGGTACATATATTATTATGTATTATTTGTGTCTGTCTGAAGTTGAGTAATTAGTTATTGTTATATTTACAGTAAATACCTACAGTAAATAAGCTCGAATCAATTCTTATTGTTGTTTACTTCGTATTGACACTGTGGCTGTAGCAGGTGACCTCGTCTCAATATGTGTTAAAAGATTTACACACAACAGACCTTTTATAGGTAAATAATTAGGTACATGTTCATAGTTCCTAATATGAACCTGAACTCTACTTTTGCATTGTTTACTACAATTACTATATAATATTGCAACATTTACAAGCTAACAATTACAGTTTTTTTTAGAATTGTAAATTTATCAGGTATTTAACATAAGAAGACAAATTTGTTCTTCGAGATAAATGAGTCATCTAAGATTAATAAGGAAATTTATAAAGAGGATACAGTGGGGTTTTAAAGCTTAAAGGCCTAGGTACTTGTATTTACACAAAATCTCAAATATAAAGAAACTGTAGGTACATCTCGAAATTGAATAATTCCAATATTTCAATAAGTAATCATCTCGCCTATAAAATAATTCAAAATTATTTTTCTTTTTCACTAATAATCACGCCAATATTATAAAGGCGAAAGTGTGTGAGTGTGTATGTTTGTTACTTCTTCACGTCTAAACGGCTGGAGCGATTTTAATAAAATTTGGTATGGAGTTAGCTAACACCCTGGATTAACACATAGGCTACGTTTTACTGCGGGAAAATATCTGATTCCCATGGGAAAATCGATGAAAATTAATTCGCGGAATATTATAAATGCGAAAGTAACTCTTTTTGTATGCTACACAATCTCGCCTAAAATTTACTGAACCGGTTTAAATTAAATTTGGTACAGAGATGGTCTAGAGCCTGAGAAAGGACATAGGCTACTTTTTAATGCAAAAAAAGGGTTGTAAGGGGTTAAAATAGGAAAGTTTGTGCGGAAATTCCGTAATTTTTAAAGATAGAAGCTTGAAACTTATTTTTTAGGCTTTTGATTAAATATAAATAAATATGACATTCAATGGTTGTAAAAATTTTACCCTAACGGGGATAAATTTAGCCGATGTAAGTTTTTGTGTAATGTGTTGTCCAAAAAGCTTACGGCCCAGAAAAATAAAATATTAATTGTAAAAAGTTATATAGGTTGTGTTTATTTGGATCAATAAAAGTAGTTGAATACTAAGCTATATAAACTATTTTTAACTATAATTAAACATATTAATCTATAATATTATAAATGCGAAAGTAACTCTGTCTGTCTGTGTGTTACGCAATCACGCCCAAACTACTGAACCGATTTAAATGAGAATTTGGTACAGAGATAGATAAGTAGATATAAAGCTAAAGGCTTGAAACTAATTTTTTAGGCTTTTGATAAGATATAAATACGACATTTAAAGTTTGTAAAATTTTACCCTAAAGGGGGCAAAAATAAGGAATGAAAGTAGTCTTTGTTTAATGACGTCGGCAAACAGGCTTACGGCCCAGAAAATAAAAATATAGAAGAAAACAAATTTTAAATGCTGCCAAAAGACACTATTCCACGCGAACGAAATCGCGGGCATAGCTAGCAGATTATAAACGGTCATTATCAGCTAATATTTCCTGCGAAACTCAAATTTTTATGTAAAATAAACACTGAAATTTAGTTTTCTAAATCAGGGATGAAAATAATAAAATGGAATACAGTACAATTTTCGAAAAGTTGAGGACCCTTTTGGAACCTCCCTAATACTATGAGGACATTTATTAAAAAGCAATTCACTTTAGTTTTTTTTTTTTTAATTTATTAGTACCTAATTGTCAAACGACTTATTTAAAAATGTGCAGATACCTACATACCTGTCTATATAACGTGTAATAAGATCATTCGCTGTGTACATTCCAAGAATGTTATACAATAAAAAAATAAGTAAATAAATTAATAAATAATGATATTGTTTACTTAATTAATTGAAAGAGTTCTAATTTGCAATTGTATACAACAAACAACAACCATTATCATAACTATACAACATAACATACTACACGGGTACATACAGGTAAGTTGTCTAATGGTGAATAAAAATAATCATCCCATAAATAAGTCTTACTTATTAAGTAGTAAACTTACCTTCGCTAGTTCTTGATCAAGGTCTGGCTGGCATTGAAACCACGTGGGCACTTGCTACCGGTGACATTTACCACATCTGTTGCTCTACGACAGCATCAGCAGCGGTCGAATATAATATCTATTTGTTCATAACTATTTATAGTGTTAACCAAACTGCGTGAAATAATAATAAAGGATTGAAAAATACAGCAACAACAATATAATAAAGAATTGTTTATTATATTTGAGTAGATACTAAATCCTGCTGAAGAGTCCGATGGATCTCTTCAATGAACTTTACTGACATTAAAAACTAGGTAGTTATATGTAATAAACCCATGAATACATCTATTGCATAATAAACACAGTGTTGAGCGTTTAGTGGTAGAAGAGTTTGTGCAAAACTTTTCGTACAATCTACAAAAATCCTACTGTTTCTATCTTCAGTCCTTATCTCATTTAGCAGATGAGGGGCTATGATGTGCTCATACATTTACAGACAGACGAAGGAATAGATCGAACTTGTACAAATTAGAAACCGGGATCTTCTTCTCACTCCTATTCCCCACTTAAATACATTTTATGGGTACACGTATTTCGCCCACTTGTTAGGTGAATTTTATCAACTCAGACACGCAGTCTCGCCCCTTCAAAAGTGGGCGAAACACGTGTCTGCATGCAAAAGATAGTCAATAACGGGAGTTTTTTTATGATAACGTTTCAAATGCGAATATTTCAGAAACTATTTAATTTAGCTATACGGTATGTTGTATAAAGTATGTTTAGAATTTTACGAAGAATCGAAAAATAAATTCAAATATAGGGTGATCCATTTAAAAAAAATGAACTTTTTAGTTTTCCCTGTATACTCATCATTTTTCAAATTTTTGTTATAAATAGAAAAAAAGTATTTTTTAGCACCTACATACAACCATACTTTTAATTTTTTTGGGACACTCGAAATAACAAAGTTAAAGGGGGGCGACATTATAATGAAAGTACAGTCACAAAAATGTAAATTAAATTGTGTATGTAATTACTTAATTAATTAGTATCCTGCCATAAAAATCTAATGTTAATTTACACAAAATTAATATAAATCGTAAGTGTAAAAGAATTACAATAAATACGTCAGTCACATTATACAGAACGAATAACAGTAAAATAGTCAAACATTTAAACTAAAAAATCATTTGTTGAAACTAATTTGTAATTCAATCGTTTTATTAACGCAATATTTATGTTCTGTCTAAAATATGAATATTAATTTTTAGACTATGGTCCTATCTGCGTATTCGTCTTCTTATTGGCTGGCATAGGAGGCATAAATGGGTAAGTAAATTTAAATTCTTTTCTTTGAATTTAATTTTTTTAAATATATAGTCAATGTTAGTTTTTGGGAAATATGTATAATAGTCTTGAAATAAACGTGGAAAACTGCCACTGATACATGTGGAGGTGGCAACCAACTAGAATTTATTGTTGATTAATAATCTTGTTATATAAAATATAATAAAAAAAAAACAGTAATACAGTAAATTGTAATTGCTTTATAAATGTATTTATATAGCTACAATTCACGGTATCGAACATAATTTTCCTTTATCTGTAAACGCCAAGACATTCATTCACTACAGAGTGTGTACAGTGATAAATGTGCTTCCACTTGTTGTTCATTGCGAATAATGTGCTTCAAGGTTCACGTGAAAACTTTCCTTCACAACTTATTTCGCAACTACTTACTTAGTTATACATAGTTATAATAAATACTATATACATAATATATTCAGACAAATTCGCGACAATTTGTACTCATCTGATTTACGACAATATTAAGTTCATTAATTTTCTAGCGGTTAACATTTCTCACTGTTTTTTATGGTCGATAATTAATTTGAATAATTGCAAGTTATTAGTGGAGGTTTAATGTGCATCTATTGTAATGAAAATTTGCATAAATTTCTATCAAAAGGTGAATGCATCCTCAAACGCCACTCGGTGCAATCATTATCATTTCTGTCAATATCTATATATCTGTCCGGTTATTCGGAAAAATGCAAAAAAAATATGAATTATTTATACAACTAATGATTCATTTACAGATGCATTCGTTCAGTTTTTGTTAATAAATATAAGTGAATGACTACAAAACACATAAATGGAAAAAGTATATTGCTTTACAAAACCCAAAAAAAATGCAGTATAAATTTTGATAAATAATTCTACATATGGTAAATTAAGGTGACCAACTATTTTTTGTTCAAAAAGAGTACACTTTGCAAGTATTTCATAGGTGAAAAAAAAAGAAGAAAAACGATAAAAACTTTATTTTCTTTTAAAAACATATTTTACTTCGGAGTGGATTTTTTTGCTAAATGATACTAATAATGTAGCCACATCCGAACAACTTTCATTTTGCATATTAAATTTGACTGTTAAGACGGCAGATAATGTTTTTACAGAAAGTTGCGACTTCTGACTGCTCCAATAATCATTCCCTACTGAAAATACCCTTTCAACAGCAGCATTAGTGCCTGGACAACATAAGGAAATTTCTATTAAAACTTTTGTCAAGTTCTATTTTCTCATCGTTCCATTTCTTCAATTTTTCTTCATTTAAATATAAATTTACTCTTCGAATTTCTTCAAAGAGAAAATTATTAATAACAATATCTTTTACTTCCTTCATTACAAATTCGACTGCTGAAGAAACTTCAAATTCAAATCACTGTCAAAATAATTTTAAATATTTAATTAATAAAACTGAAAAAAAATAATCTAAAAAATGTTCTAGAAATACAAATGAGTATAAAATTATACAAATGAGTACTTTCAGAGTACAGGATTTGAAAATAGTACTGTTTGCGAAAAAAGAATACAAAACTCAGTAAATGAGTATAGTTGGTCACCTTAGGTAAATAGATATACGATCTTTTCGGCAGTTCTGCAGCTCTGCAGCACTTATACACCAACCATCCTATCCTTCGAAGTATATTTAAGATTTTCATGCTGGCAAACTTTTTTCAGACATATTGATTCACGGTACGAAATATTTTTCACCCAAGATTTTACTTGATTATCATCATATGTACTTAATGAAAATTTTAATTTACATATTTTTGATAATACGTAAGCATTTCTATTACTTAAATTCATAAATGCCTATTGTTTCGCCAAAATTTGACTTCTTCAGACAATCTGACTTTCAATCTATCACAGCATGTAAAATATTTAGAATTTGACCAAAATTCCTGTTCAGAAAATGTCACCATATTTTACTACAAAGAAGAAGTGTCGTGTATTGTGTAGAATAGGAATTATTTTAGCATCAACATAAAAAAAGTTGTCCGGGTATAAATGCGGATCAAAAGCCGGCTAATTTTCATCCGTGCGCGTTCAGCTAACTAAATCTCCTAATAAGCTGATAAAACGTCGTTATCTAACATATCAAGAATTGTTTAAATATTATGAAGACAAAGCAGGCGCTGCTTGGCGAATATCAATTCGTGGCGATCTGTCTCTGTCCGATTGAACTACTAGATTAATGTATCGAATTTCTAGTAAGTCTCACGTACTACACTAACCGGACCATGTGAGAAAACGGTACCACTTTAGAAGACAAGGCCGCTTATTATATTTCAGGAGCTGTCCCGTCCGTGTTTGTTATCAACTTGTTACTTCGGAATATTTACAAGCCAGCTCCATGTACGGACTACAGAATAGCGAGCGAACATCATCGCCGGCCACTTTGCTTGCTTCCTACGGCCATACTTATAGACGAACAAACCCAAGTGTTGCTGATTTACTGATACTTTCTAATTTGAAGACCGCTCCATGGGTCGGTCGGCTTTTTAATAAAATAACGCCAGATGCCCAACCGATATCTATCATCGTCTTCCAAACATATCTACGTATGTAACGGTTTTCACGCAAATAACAAAATTTTATATCTAGGCTTTAGGAAGTTTCTGCACGATCTAACAGAACCAATATTTAGATACCTATTGGATGTGCATAGAATTAAAATACATATGGGGCAGGTTAGAATTAGTACAGACTGTGTTAAACACTTGCGTCATAACCTAAATTTAATATTAATGGACTTTAAAGAAAATGAACTGCTAAATTACCTAAACGCCAGGTTTTTCAAAGAATTAAAGGGGAGAAAATTACTTTTTGCAAAGATCATTGAGATAGACTAGTTAGATTATTGTAGAGCTGAACAGAGGCAATAATCCTAGGTAGGGTTTCAATGAGGCGCTTTTCGATTCCATAGTTCGCTTTTGCGTCAAGGTGCATCAAAATGAATCAGTCTTTCTACAAATCGTCGTCATCAAGATAGAGGAGAATTAGCCACACTAGCCAAAACTAAATTTATCAATTTGTCACCCCCCCTATACAAAAATTAGCTTTGGAATCAAAAAAGGATTCAGTGTCATCGCCCTTCTCTGGGATATTCCTCCAATAATTTTTTTTGAAGGTATACCGTTATGGTAAAAAACTCCATGGTATAAACTTTTATTTCCATAAAGTATCTTTAAGGTAAACCTTAGTCTATGAACCTAGACATTGAGTTATTCGAAAATATCGAGACGGTGAGCGCAGCTATTCCGGATTTCTTAATAATTGAAAAATGGTCTTTTATAATATTCACCGATCAGTGACAGTAAATGTCACAAGATTGACACGTTAGGCAGAGGGAGTTCCGTAAAAATTCCGGGACAATACAATTTTTTAAGGAAAAATGAACGTATATACAAAAAGACCCACTTAAGGTGGTAGCTAGATATTATTTTTGGACATGTAAATATGTATATGACGACTTGTGATTCCTCAATAAGTCTTAACATAAGGTAATTTCTCCTAAGGACACAATCAGTATGAAATAATCATGAACATTCACTACAAGAACCGTTTTCGTTTTACGGTATAATCATTTTAAAAGTTCCATGGTGGTAAATAATAGGTACCGTATAGGAAAAGTCACCCCCATTTTCTCTAGTCCGCGATCGAATCGCACTCGTAATAAAATATATACGTGGTACCATCATAGTAGGTCCTTATTTTCAAATTTAGATTTCCTCGTATGATAGCGGCTAATTAATGACTGGCATGGTTGTCGGGAATAACGGCACGGTTCGTCACGGACAGGAAGAGTGGCAGGTGTCTCGGACGGCCAACAGCACACCAGTACCACGAAGAAACACACCGGGCCATAATAACATCCACACACTAAAACCACGGCGATGATGACGACGACCAGCTCGATGATAATGGCCGTTTCACGGTACTTGGTGGTGGTGACTTCGTCATGCTTGCTACACGTACCTATAAATATAACCTACCTTCCTATGGTGTAGGTACCACCATCATACCATCGCAACCACCGATGGATCGATGTGGATACGTGGAAGACAAGCGTGGTGTTTGTAGCGTGACGAAGTAGCCGATCCGAAAAATATGCGCGACGACCCTTTCCGATGGACACGGTGTCACGGTATGTGTTGTGTGATGTGGTACCCTTGTGTGTATGTGTTTGATTGTGTATAAGTATGTATGTGTGTACATGTGGGGTGAACGGTACGACGATCAAAATGACGATAAGAAAACTCCACGCAAATGGTCACCGTGACCGAATTAGCTACTTAATAGAAGAAAATAAAATGCGGTACTTTTACACACAGAATGTTCTGAAAACTTTCCATGAAAAAATCTGTCATAGTAACATATTTATCTATTAAAATAAAAACAAAACTTTTACCTACGATTAGTTGCAGGGTGATGGAGCTCTTATTTACACTAAGAATAAATAACATGTAGAAGTTCTTCTTTGCAAACTTACCTATAATTTCCAATCTTGATTTAACATCAGTTTTCACTATTATATAAGTGAGAATTTGATAATTAAATTTTAACTTTTACGAATTTGTAACTCATCAAGTTCAAAATCTTCGAAGGGCAATTAAGTTCAAAGCCCCAGGCACTTGTGGAAGGGGGTTTAAGAATACCTGAGGGTTTGAATTAAACAAAAATATCAAAAGGCTTCAAGTACACCACAGAGGCTTCAATTAAACATAAGAGATTTAAATAAATAAAATATATTCAACCCCTTTGATGATTTTCCTGTTATTTTTTGTTGTAATTCAAATTTAAAGAAAAAGGGCTTTAAAAAACTCAAAGGATTTCATACACTATTTAAAAACTTTGGTAATAGTTCACACGCTTTTTGAAAGAACTTCAAAAACATTACAAGGGCTTCCCTTTAAGACATTTTTTGAAATACAAATAACGAACAATTTTATAAAGTAATTTAATTATCAAGCCTTACTTACTTTTTGGACCTGTCCTGATTCATATTTTAATTATTTAATTATTCTATGAGTTAGGATATTTTTCGTTATTTACATTTTTAATTTTCGGAAAGTACTTTTAAATTAAACAAAGGCATAAAAGGTTATACATTCTTTATTTATAAATTTATCCAAGTTTGTACATTTTCATTTACGTATTTGTACCTAAATTATCTTCAGCTTATGACAATATAATCAAATTACTTTATTACCAACATACTTTTCAAAAATACAAACTTTTCATTGTCCTGTAAGTACGAAGTAACACCATTTTTTTGGAACAATTTTTGAGTTTAACAATTTAATATGCAAATATATGTTCAATAAGGAATAAGGTAGTTCGTAGTTCAGGCATCTTAAGACCATTAAAAAATTAAATGTTTCCGAATATTACAAAAATGTTGGCTAATAAAGTATACCAGGCATCACACATGATTTTATCTTGAGCAAATTACTTATTCATAAAACGTTTAGGTATTTACAACTTTACAATTTTTTTAAAAGCTTACAAATATTGTTAAATTATAAAACGTAGCATATTTAATACAGGCGGTGTATATTAATTAATGTATCTATGATATTAATGATTTGTTAAATTAATTAATTTTAACTTATACCTTTAATACTAAAATGAATTTCCAAATCTGTAAAGAAAAGTGTAATCAAGAAACTATTTTTAACAATGTTAATAAGACCCTCACAAGTGACAGTTGTTTTAAAAAATACCCAGATATTAACTAATTTAATTAATAATTGCAGATTGAAATATCATAATAACAAGAGAACTATAAATATTGAATAAATAAGAAACATTTACAGTTAAATATTTCGTTTATTTATTATAGGAATATTTATTCAATTGCACGTCAAAGGAAGACATCAAATTTAATAAGTTTTTACTGGCACAATTAATATTATCTTTAAATTTTATACAGAAATGGACTCAAAACGTGAACTACTTTAATTTCTTTTAATTAACAGAAAGCATTAATTTATAGGTACTAAATTTCGTATCTATATACAGTAGGAACTCGATTAACCGGACTAATTGTTGTCCTTAAGCATTCGGATTATCGAAAATCCGGATAATCGAATGCATGAATAAAAGCAGATTTTATGCATATGTAGTACATAATGTTATGTGTTTATTAAAAACAACAAATACATATCAACGAAAATCAACGTTCATTGCTGCTATATATCACGAATAATAAAAAATAATTGGTCGCGGTTGGTAGTCCGGATAATCGCGAATCCGGATAACTGAGGGCCGGATAATTGAGTTTCTACTGTACTTTTACATTACATTGGTTCGAAAAAATTAACTACTAATATTTTCTCGATTTAACTTGAATTTGAACATTGAAAACGTGAAAAGGAAATAAGACTCCTGTTAAAATTTGAGCCCCTAAGTAATTACTTTTAATGTTTGATTATTATTGAACACATCTTTTTAAATTTCATTCAATATGCATATGATAGGAAAAGTTGGTGTAGTTACTCCTAAAGTTCGTAACTCACTCAGTAACAAATTAAAATATACAAATGTCCGATACATACTTTAGTAGAAAATTTAATACTTTACAAAACAAATCTTTACTTCAAATGTGATTTCGAAAAAAGGACAATTGACACTTTCTTTAACCTGATGACTAATATGCATATTTTTAGATACCTACATACAGAGGGAACATAAAATAAGTACTTATTTAAACTTTTTTGTTCTCCGTGTATTTGTACAAAATTTCGTGAACACTTCTTTTCATTCGTTTTCATTAAAATTTTTGATTTACACTTCCAATCGTTTTCCTCATAATTTTCTATTTAAATTTTCATTCGTTTTCTTCATAAGCTTTTATATAGGTACATTTTAATCCGTTTTCTCCTATCTTTCTACTTACATGGTTTTATTTGCTGTATGCAATTCCATACCAATAACATCGTCGATCGGACTTTGAGAAATTTCTTGATGTGTAAAGTGATAACGTCCGCGGTCCTTCCAATGTTCGACTGTCTCCTGCTCCGCCTATCTCCTTGTATCTAGTGTCGATATTTCTCTCCTTATTACGGTCAGTCGAATCGAGTCGAGTTTAGTACATAGTAAGTTGCTGTTACTCCTTGGCCGTTGCATCAGTCGACATGCAATAAAAGCGCAATTAGCCGTCGTGTGTCCTCCACGGTTATTTAGATCCGGCGATAGCTGAAACCAGAGTAACTGATAAAACTTGGTACACTTGTTCCCGACTTCCTGAATAGAGTGCTAAATGTCGTTCTCGAAATAGGTGGCAGGATAATTGGAAAGGAGAACTAATTTCGAGGGACTTTATCGACAGCCAAGGCATTAGTGGTCCTTGATACCGCTAGATCAACTCAGCTCTTTCACTCCTCAACGTGACTTAAGAACCTGATAAGACCCTAGGAAGGCTGAAGGTTATTATATACGCAGATTCGTTCCATTACTTTTTACAATAATTACTATGTTTATCAGAGTATTTACAAAACTATCAAATCTTATTTGAAGGGTGGGAGAGGTCATTGAAAACCTGACGTCAACTTTTTAATTAACAGAATTCTTCGTTTCTTTTTTAATTAATAATCTCACAAGAGCGAGTGAGAGGGGGTAGCAGCACATCTCCCCAAATCTCACTCACTAAGGGAGAGGGAAGACTTCACATTATAGGAAAAACATCTCACATAATAATTAATAGGTCTTCTCAAAACTCCTTAACTTTTAGACATTTTACCTTTTAGTTATTTTATTTATTTGTATTTCCTGATTTGACATTTTGACTCGGTTTTAAAAGAACGAATAATCGCGACATTGTATACGTACGTATATTCGAATAAAAAATCTGATAGCCTTGATAAGACTTTACCGCTTTAATAATGCGTTGAATTGTATCGTAAATTGCTGCGGTTTACAAATGACATTTTTTGCTAGAATCGTAAGTAACCGTATTTGCATAGAAACGGTCTCTAAATGAGATGTTACCAGGTATAGTTTGAGCTACACCAGCAAAGAAACATCATGACCTTGTAACTATGGCGCCCAAGCTACGACTCAGACATATATAAATAATAATTGTGTCAAAGAGTCACGCCGTTGCTCCTACTGCCGCTGCTGTGCTGCGAAATATCTTTAATTTAATTATTTCGACAAAAAATCCATAATGAATGGCTATGATGATGACTGACGCGAATCCAAGCAATCTTTAAAAATACCACTGCGACAATGTACATACATATGACCGTTACTACATTATACTAGTGAGTACTTAATTTTTGGTTTAACGTGAATTCGTGTGTCAGTTGGCGTTCTCGTTATTTTAACCTTAACTTCGCAGATTACGATTCAAACCTATGTCCAGGTAGTTTAGAGTTTAATATTACGTATTCGTATTGCGTTTAAAGATTATGCTTATCACGTCGTAAGATACCACTGTGGCTACACATTTTATATGTATACAGACGCCATAACGATTATTCGTTAATGGCGTCTGTGGAAAACTAGAAATTTTTAATAAAATGAAGGTAGAGTTAAACTATAAATTCAGAAACTTTAATTTAATTTGTGCTAAGAAAAAAACAGTAAGTTTTGCTTTATCATATTAAGAGTTTTTTGAAAATAGTACCTGAAGAGATACCACGCCCAAGTATTTTATTGTTCTTCTAATTTTCTCTTAAAATTCAGGATGCTTTAGATGTTTGTGGATTTACTGGTATAACAAGTCTAAACTATTTGAAAATATGATGTCATTTTCGCTACAGCAACTACTACATTGCTGAACCTATAGGTATTTGAATCATTTTAACATTTGAGGACATCCAAAACGTCAACAGATTTTTAAAAGTTCAATTACATAAATACTTCGTGAATATTGAAAATACAAAAGTCAATTACTTTTATTTTATCCATTTCAGCTGCTCAAATCTGTATATTTTTATACACTGGAACCATAAATATTTTTCACATTCTCCTAAATAATAAGTACTTCGAGATATTTGAAAATTTCATGAGCTGTAAAATGCCCGTTTAGTTAACAATGGGCAGAATCATGTTTCTGCGCAGCCCAAAATCACGGCTAAAATAAATCTACTTGATAATGCCCAATAAAAGTAACGAGACGCTGTACAAGTAAATTAAATATCTAATTAATCACTAATCCCAAATTGGATGTAAACGGTAGCTGAATTTTAAAGAGACTTTTTTTTAGATGGGAATGTAATTCAATGTTTCGTTTATTACGGCGTGGAATTGGTATGCAATTGATCAATGAGCCGCAGAATCGATTGCATATAATTTAATATTAATGATTTCTTGTTAATTAAATCGAGAATCATCAAGTGAAACCTGCCGTAAATGTTTTAATGCCATAACTACCAGGTATACGTAGTTTACTAACCTCGGCACACGTTTTTGTTTGTTTCAATTTAAAAGTATTATTCTGAATTATTCATTCATATGATAATTAAAAAGTAAATCAACATAACAGTAGTGCATGGGTTTTTCTTTTAAAAAACCGAAAGAAATTCCATGAATGCATAACCGACTGTAGAATGAGTTGGCAATTAGTATGTAAAACGAAACTTTTCATTCTCACTTTCAGCCGGACTCCATTAGAATAATTCAATTATTTATTATTGCCGTTTGAATCGCAATGAGCATATAAAACAATTCAATTATTATTATGTTTCGCGATTAACATGTTTCACTAACATGACTGGAAAGCATGAAAATTTTGTAAAGAACCTTTAACCGCTCCAACAAACGCCATTATCATTACCATCTACGTCTATTCTTTTTATAGGCAGGATCACGATTTGTAAATTACCATTTTTTTGACGTGACAAGTTCAAAGAACAACATCATTTAGTTCTTCCCCTTGTTCTAATAAATATATTATTTTTTTACAATGTTATTGTTGGTGGCTTTCTGTGTTTTTGAAAATGGTTTTGAATGAATATGTAAGTGAACGTTAAAGCCAATGTAGGGCTGTAAAGTAAATAATAGCAACAGGCGAAACGTCGGTGTGGAGTTCATAATGTTAGTTACCATACTCCTCCGAAACGGCTTGACCGATATTTATCAAATTTTATATGCATATTCAGTAGGTCTGAGAATCGGCTACTATATATTTTTTCATACCCCTAAGTGATAAGGGCTGTCCACCCCTAACTTTTAAAATTTTTTGGACATTTTTTTAATTTCTTTATGTGGCATTAAAATATACATGCAACCCTAAATTTTCACCCTCCTACCACCAACCCCCCTTTTTTAATAGCGATATTAGTACTGTAATAATCTTCAACACTCAGCGGTCGATAACTGATCAATTATTATCAATCAATTAGTCATCCCCGCCAGGCGTCTACTGATGTCACTACTCACCCAGCAAACAGCACGGAGTGGGGATGAGAATGAAGCAGATTTTTTTAGAATGTTACAGGGAACTCAAATATGTTCTAAGAAGTAAAAGAATGTTTTATTATAACATTTCAGAATGATTTGGCAATGTTCAAAAATGTTGTAGAATCTTAAAGATCATTAAAGAATGTTTCAGAATGTTAAAAAAAATTAGAAAATGTTTTAAATCATTACGGGATGTTCTGGATAGTTCTAAATTCGCGAATATTCTAGAGTGTTCCATCAAACGTGTGATATACTCTTACGCGAGCAACGCCGGGTATTGCTGCTAGTAATATTAGGAATTTTATAATTTTTGAACGGATTATGAATACATCGTATTACATTACCTACCATGTCTTAAACAATTAAAATTGTATTATTTTTTTATATACCTATATTAGTTCTTAAATTAATTATTGATCATCGTTCCATGGCTTTACAAATGCCACAAAGTGGGATAGATAATGTTTTATTTCTTAATTCGTCGGTTCATTACACCTGAAAAGTGACAGCTTACACATACATCAATTCCGCGAATTTAAGGCTAATTTTTTGTACGAATGTAGATGCATTCCCCGAAGCATAACTTTCGAGCGAGCTCTTGTATCCGATCGGAGAAATCCATCCGCTTACACACAAGTCATTTTTTTGGCGAATTTCCGTGACGATGCCATTCAGATATTAAACTGTAAAATTTATAATGATGTAAAAATAATTTTAGTACGTCGGCATTGCAAGATAATCACCTTCAGACCTCATTAAGATGCCACAAATTGCACGTCTCTTAATTCTTGCGGTCCACTGCGGGAGATGGTAGGTAACTAACCGTCGCGTCCTCAGTGACCAGCAGTCGTGTGTAAGAAAGTTACGATGACAATTTCAAAGGGAGCACACACGCGGCTTTATTTACGTAGATTATTATTATATGGCGCTACCGATGCCGATGACTTTAATTCCGCAGACATCTTTACAATTTCCGGTCCCATATTATATAGTAGATACAATTTCTATTTGTTTAATATTTATGGATTATGTGTATTCTGAGCTTCCAGAAAGTCTTCGATAATCCACTAACAATAAAATGACTTAGTTGTACTTACCAAGATGCATCTGAGTCTTGTAAAGTGGCGGTTCAGGCATAAAACTGTCAACAAGTTACCGGAATCTGTAATTGTCTATCATGACACTATTCAAACAAATCACGTTTTAAATTTATTTAACCACTTGAGCTTGCAAAATTCAAAATTGTTTATAAGCTTTTACAGAACCGTTTTCAAGATAGTAATAAATGGTTGCAAATCTTGCTGGCAATTACAGTAGGTAATTACGTTCGAGTTTCTTGAGGGGTTCAAACACTTGTTGAATTTCAAATGCAGATAGACTCAATAGAGATTACTATCCTTAATACTGTCATTAAATAATGTTCAGATCGTTCATTCTCAGGATTTTATTACGTTAGCCATCATATTATATGATCTAGACTATAGAACACTAAAATTATTTTGAAAAATACATTCGAAGTAAATATAAAATGCAACATGGGTATTGTTTTAATTGATTTCATTTACATAAAAAGTTCGTTATGAATAAAATTAGCTTATTGTATTATGTAAAATTCGTTATCAAAAGAAGTTAGGTACTCAAATGTTACAAGTAAACAAAATTAGATAGATTTGATTCTTTGAATTTCCTAACATTCTCAACATAAAAGAAGTAATTTCTTATCCCTAATTTAATCGTTGGGATTTTCAATCTTCATTTCTGTATTTTCTAAACTCCTTTATTGTTTATTCCTTTTCTAGTCAATTTCTAATGTTTTCCATTTTGGGTCTCTTGATCAACATGTTTCACTATTCATAAAGAATTGACAAAAAGAAAGAAAAATTACGAAGATCGGAATTAGTGCAACGTGCGACGTCCATTCTAATAAAATATGTTCGACGATAGATTGTTTTCAATTCACGCTTGTTGCTGTTCATACTCGTTTAGAATATGTATAATTATCATTCAAATTAGGAGAAGCAACCTTGTCATACCACATGCTGCTTTTTCCTTTATCTCGTTATAGGCACGGATATTTGTCAATGGCTACTGTTGTAAACGAAATACGTAATTGGCTATCCCACATACTTTTCTGCATGGTCTAAGGCTACTTTTTGGTATCGGTTTCAAGCATGTACAATGGAACCTCGATAAGGTACCTAAAGTTCAAGGAAACTGCTAATAAGTTTAATTTAACTTAAAGTTAAGCTGTTTTAAGAGTGCGTAAGATGTGCAACTATAGCCCAGTTCACTTCAAATGAGAGCTGTGATAATAAAACATATAGTGGATTTAAACTTTTATTTGGTTGATAGGCTGATCTGTGTCAATGTTGAGGGTTCATTGTTGCAGATTATATTGAAACAGTGTTAGAACCGTTCAGGTACTCAAAACGCCATTATTATCATTACCTCCAAGATTTACAACAGTTACAAGAAATTTCCTACCATTTATACACTAATATTGGTTAACAGAATCCACAATATGTTCCGTTAGAATGGTGCCATAAAGGACAAATTCAACTTTCAAAGAGTTGACAAGGACGGTGATGATTTTATTGCCTGAATCGTCACTTTAAAAGAATTAGACAATAGTTCTAGTATTTCCCTTGTGACAAACTATAAAAAATCGCAAGTAAATTGATGTCACAATTTCACTTATCTATAAAGAGCTACTGAACACCAGTTTAATCGAAGGTGATCTAGCATCATCAGTTCAATTAAAAAAAGCAAAAAAGTATAGTGCCTTCCAACTTCCATAATTTCCTTTTACAATGGCCATTAGGCAATTATTACCTTTTAAGTCGATGAATTATTGACTTGTTCGGAAACGTTCGAACAAATAACGTTATATTTGCACCACACATTACCGATCTTTTAGCTATATACGTATACTTACGTTAATTTCCGAATCTGAATGCCGGTCGTGTAATATGGACGGTGAATACTATGGTCATCAGGCTTGAATGGACCATAAAGTCCCTGGCAAGTAATAGAACGTTAACGATTAAATCATTATTATTTTATACGACCGGTTGATCACGCAGAAAGATCGACAAAACTAAACCTAAGTACGGTTTATAGTTTTATACAACGGCGTAAATTGCCGCGAGACGGCAGTTGAATTGCCGGATATATGTGTATGTATTTAAGTAGCTATTATGGCCGATTAATAAAATAGATAAAAAAATAAATAATCTCTGTTGTGAGAGGGCTCCTGCACGCACTTGAACGCAGATACCATACTGCCATTGGTGCTGAATTAAGATTAGCATTTATGCAATCTTACTTTTATTGTTTGTTATGCCACTACCCTAATCGTCAGCATCTGATAGTTGACGTAAGTTTTTTCAATTCAATTAGTATAATGCATGTATTTGGGCTTAATAGGTACCAATTATAAGATATTTCTTTTAAACGTAAATCTTCTTTTGCATCCTTTGCTGATTTAAACAACTTAATGAATCTCAGCCCAGTTCTAGATTTTGACGGCCCAAATTGAAACGTTTTTGGAGTTATTAGTGAAAAAACAATCTTTTTAAAAATATTATAAACATTTCTAATGTTCAATTGATTGATTGTATGGGAAGCTATTAAAGTAACCGATGGATTTTGTCCTATTAGGTGCGGTACATTCATTAAAAATTATTCTTACTAGTTTTTCTTTCACTAAAAAATAATTTGTGAAACCTTCCCTTAATAGGATGAAAAATCGAAAAATTGGTAGGGGAATGTAGGTGGCTTTGTATATAGAACATTATTCAAGTGTTTTTAATTGGGAGCGGAAATGTGGAAGTGTAGGGGATGGAGCTGAAAATTGAAAGAACTTAATTGTATGTACAAAGTAACCGTCGGTCAGAGAGGGTTAGAATTCTCCTAGAAAGAGAAAGGTGGAAGCAAGACGAGTGGATATAAAGGACATGGATGTTGTCTGAAGGAACTGTAATTTCGGACCTAGTCTAAACGCATATTTTTTATAAAATCCCCATGATGGACCATAAGGGCGTCAAAAGTGTTCGACGTTTCATCTCCTTTCACAAGGGACATCTATAGAACTACACGTGTAGTGCTGAACTAGCGTTGGAAATCGTATATGGACAACGTGCAATTCCTGAAGATGTCCCTTGTGATAGAAGACGAAACATCAAAAACTTTTGAATTCCTCATAACCCACCATGGGGATTTCATCAAAAATATACTGTTAGAGCCCGAAAATACCGATTCTTCATAAAGCTTTAACAAAATTAACTTCATTCGTCTTAAGATTCTAAGCAATTGGTTAAATGTTAAACTATGACAGGTTACACCTTCCTCATAAAAATACTTTTTTTAATGGTAATAAGGCAATAGTGGTAAATCATAAGGGCAGAACCTGTCTTAAATTTTTCAAAAACTCCCTAAGATTTTTCATTTTTTTACTTGTCAAAACTTTAGACAGACTTCTATCTCTGTCTATCTGCTTTGGCTCAAAGTCTGTTGGTCTGTGACTGCTGACGCTATGCGTTTCCTATGAGAGCGTAGAAGAAGAAAATGAAGATGAATGCGTGTTTATCGCCTATTCCTGAGTCAAAGGTAATTAGTTAGCGGACGCCCGGTTGCGAGAGAGTAGATTTTCGGTGTCTTGAGCAGATAAGAAGTGTGTATAGATCCTGCGTGAGCGCTCCGGTGGCGATTTTGCCGATTTTATCTTTAAAGCGCACACGGTGTCTTCGACAAGCCAGCAAGCGAGCAAGAAATACGGTAGGCAGAGGTAGTAAGTAGATGCTTTGGTTACTCTTTACATCTATCTGCAAGCAACACTTACATACACATACGTAGGTATAAGTGGATAGGTGAGCAAAAGCACAAAGTGCTTGGTTACTTGCTTGCTTCTTCTTCTTCTTCCGTTGTCCGCACGAAATCGGCGCCTATGTCTTGCACGCAACCACCAGACCGGGATTATGTTGTTCAAGAGCCTGGAAACGGAACGTTCATTAGTTCTGCACTCTTGCGCCTGCGGCGTGGGTACTGCAGCATACAACATTGGCCGGAGATAGTTTCACTTGGCTTGCGCTCCTTCTAGATTCGCTCGCTAATAGTGTTAATTTAACTTCCTCATATGGCGAAGACGACATGCTATGTCTATTACGGCCAGGGACGAAGACGGTGGAGTTGGCGGCGTCAACGACGGCGGCGGCGCTCATGGGGACCGACCACTCACGCCATACACATACACCTACCTGTCCATATCTACCTAACTGTCTATCTATGTACGTATCTAACTTCAACTTCAATACACACACATATACATACCTATTTATATGTACCTTTGTAAGTATGTCTTCAAGACGATGGGAAAGAAAAGAGAATTTCAAGACCATTTCGACTTGCAAACCAATACCCACATCTATCTACGTTTATTAGGTATGTCTGTATGTATGTATATCTGTATAGTTTCTTGACTTTTTATTCTTCTCTTCGATGCACTCCAATGACAGTTAAAAGCTGAAATAATTGAGGAAACTGAAATAGCGTTATTACAGGAATCTGGAACAAGACAAATGAAGAATGAGTCGCGCATACTTAACCTTCAGTAACAGAATTTCTAGTTTCCTTGCCGCAAATCTTAGTGCATTGCATTCAATCGAACCAGATAACCGATAAGAAATGTTAGTGTAATTTTTGTGAATTTAAAACCAAAATTGAACGTCCGTTTAAGTTTCAAATACTTTTGGAAGCTCATGTAAAAACTGTTACATTTTTATTTGTTTCTGTTCCATCAGTCAGCATCTACATCAAAGCACATGTTAATTCACCTGTTGATTTTGGTATTATTTTCCAAAAACGCGAAGGTTTAAGACATTACTAAGTACATATTAAATTTAGGGCTATTTCTAAACTAAATCTCAATACGTAAATGATAGGAAATAAAAAGATACTAGGCTCCATTAATGGTTTAAAAATTTGTATGCAAACACTTCTGCGAGGCCGAAACTGAGACTGATACTTAGTCTCCATTTAATAATTAGAAGTGGGCGAAATACGAACCCACATAGAATTTTTTCAGTAAAAAATTGAGGGTGAGTCTTTAATTTTTTTGGCTTATTCCATCATCATTGTTCTATTTTAAGTCAAGACATTTACGAATGATTTATTGTATAAATATGAAAGTTTTGCTGTTAGTAATTGTTTTAGAGTCTAAACTTTAACTTTGTAATCGTTACCTAACCTAACCCAACCATATTGTTCTTAAATTTTAAAATATTCTATATTTTTGTGTATTTTTATGCAATATTATTTAGTTCCACATCCGCTTAATATGTCTAAATATTACAAATTTTGACTGATTTTCTACAATTCACTCATGGTAATGCTTATTTACAAAGATCTAATGTTTTATGATATAGTTTTCATTTATAATATTGATTTAACTCTCTCGGAAATTGACAGGGTAGTCTCAAGTCTCAAACATGGGGATCATACCTACAATTGATCATTTGTTATTTCTATTCAAATTAGTCAGTTAATTATTTGTATGAGCGGTTTTTCTTGATTTAGACCTTTCCCTTATCCTTAGTAGGTAAGAGTTGGTTGAATGTGATGGGATCTCACATCGACCTCACGTGGGATTTGCCCTATAATAGGTCTTTAATGAATAAGGGATATGAATTTATAACAATACTTTAAAATAAGGTTGACATGAGATTTTCAATGACCCACTCCCCTCTAAATTAAATTTGATGAGATTTTTTTCAATTTTAATCAAAAATTTCATGACATTTCTCTATCACATTATTTATCTGTAGATACGTATACCTAATATATTAGTACAATAATGAAATTTTTCATAAAATTTTAGGAACATTGATTAAAAAAGGGTAATAGTGTTGCTTTTTCAAACTCTTTCAAAAGGCAATTAAAACAAAAGCGCTTCTTGTAGTTTTTCGTACATCTAATCCATCGTTCAAATTATTTGCTTGGACAAAAAAGTTACAAACCTTCCTACATATAGGTGTGAGTAATAAGAAAATACGTGGCAGCATTCAACGACTATTTTGTAATTATATGTACGGTCCCGAAGAGAGATATTTATACACATACGTACGTAGGTACCCACTGTGTGTTGTTAATGTAGTCCTTGAGTTTTAGTTCAAGGCAGAAAGTGACAACCGATTTGCAATTCAGATTCGACCGAAACATATTCGAGGAAGATAAGAAGTGACATATCTGAAGCTACTGACATTCTTTGGCTTCCAGCCAATGAATCGCTATCTAGGAACATGTAACATTCAATTTGGAAATTATTGTGCTATCAGAAAACGTAACAAAAGTAAAAACCTAACGTTCAAATGGTGTTTTTCAAACGTTCGATAATTGAATATGGTAAAAACACACAATCGGTATCGTGAATATAAATCAACTGCTTAGGTACCTACCTACCTAGTAACGAAAATTAAGGCCATTGTTGTTAAAAATAGTTTAAGTAAACACAAACAAAAAAGAATCCAAAAAATTTCTTATAGATATCATAAAATTGTCTTTTAATAAAATGAAGAGGGTGGAAGTTATTAGGTATATTTACGTACTAACAGGCGGAGTCAAGGAGTCCGCACCTTAGCTGGTCTGAAATCAGCTCAATGACAAATCTTTATGGGGAATTTTAAGTTTTAGTTACCTAGCGTTTTATTAATTTAAATGCAGGTATTTAATTGATCCCAAAAACTGGGCAATTGGATTGGCCGGTTTGTATAAAAGCACGCCGCTGGATTGTTCATGGTTGCAAAACGCTGAACGCCGGGAGCGGCATTAAGTCGTGCAAGGTCCGCCCACACGATCCAGTGGCACCTTGATATTCCGATGGACGAAGCGACGACGATCGCTTCTACCCCCTTGTTATTTTTCAATCGTCTTTTTTTCAGCTCCGACTGCGCTCCAGGTACACAAAACAATACGCGAGAAGGTGCAATCATCTCTTATATATATGTAGGTATCTACTTTGTTCGTACACCGCACATCCGTAGTACCTAGTAGATATAATTTTAACCCTTAAGAATAGACACTTACACTTATGGTACATGTTAAATTAGCAGACACATGTCGGTATGGGCACCTAATTTAATCCATTCTTACCCTATTTTTATTTTTTTTAAGATCTTTTCATGGATCTTTTAAAAATTGCGTCAATGTTTTAAAGGAATAAATAACTGGAATATAACCTGAGATTATTGTAGAAATGGATGTGGGAAGTGTCCCAGAGTAGTGTTTCAAATAGCGGGTCACTAAGAAACAAGCCAAAATTTTTGATCTCGACGTCTAGTTCTTGTCTTTGAAAATCAAGGTGTAAATTTTCTTGTCTTGCGATATTTATTGGTTATAATTTCTTGTCTTGATTGAAAAGTCTCGATATTTCTCGACACAGGCTCTAAAGTGATACAGTAAGTTTTAATATTTAAACGAACAATTTTGTTAACAACAAAAATCTAGCGAACTGGTAATAACACTTGTAGATTCAGAGCTCAAATATTTTAATCTACTCATCGACGAGGATTTACCTGCGGAAATTTAATAATTGTTTTAGGCATTAATTAAAAGAATAATCATTAAGTGTCAGCAGCCCACTGGATATTTTATAAAAACAGATAATTGTAAATTTAAATACCAAAACTAGCAGCAATACTGCTGCTCGTGTAAGAATATATCACACGTTTGATGGAACATTCTTGAATATTGGAGAATTTAGAACTACCCAGAACATCCCATTATGATTCAAAACATTCTCTAACTTTTTTTAACATTCTGAAACATTCTTGAATGATCTTCAAGATTCTGGAACATTCTTAAACATTGCCAAATCGTTCTGAAATGTTATACTAAAACATTCTTTTACTTCTTAGAACATTTTAGAACTGCCTGTAACATTCTAAAAAAATCTGCTTCATTCTCATCCCCACTCCGTGCTGTTTGCTGGGTAAGTAGTGCATTAGTAGACGCCTGGCGGGGATGACTAATCGATTGATAATAATTGATCAGTTATCGACCACTGAGAGTTGAAGATTATTACAGTACTAATATCGCTATTACAAAATGGGCGTTGGTGGTAGAATGATGAAAATTAAGGGTTATATATATTTTTTAATGCCAAATCATAAAATAATAAAAATTAAAAATTTTGTCCAAAAAAAAATTAGGGGTGGAGCACCCTTAACATTTAGGAGGGGTAAAAATAAATGTTGGCCGATTCGCAGACCTAACCGCTATGCACACAAAATTTCAGGAAAACGGTCGAGCCATTTCGGAGGAGTTTAATTACAAACACCGTGACACGAGAATTTTATATATTAGATGTAACATCGTATACTTTTAGAAAATTTCTTGATCTAGAAGATTCTTGACGCGATTCTCTTATGTCGATTCATACATCGGAGCTCTTGTCTTGATTCAAGACAAGATCGAGACAAAAATTCTTGTCAAGGTTCAAATTTAATGAAAAAGTTAGTCAATTATAAAAGAATCTCATTTAGAGATCCCTCTCCTCTATTCATTTTTCAGATTTGTGACTTTCTTAGTATTTAAGGAAAATCTAAAATTCTGGAACGCGTACCTAACGCATAGTCTTTGAGCTATTACTTAATGTAAAATTGATTGAACATTTTAACGGTTGTAATTCAAATTTAATTTTTTCTTTTTGAAATGTTATAAAATCACTCACGGTAATTTTGTGTCTAATCGTGTAAGTTAATTCAAAAACATGGAGCGGGACGAGTTGAATTAATTATTGTTGTTGAATTTCAAATACGTGTAGGTACACAAACGTCTTCTTAAACCCCGGAGCGATTAACTGTGTCTGATGCCTTGAATTATTCACTACTTGAAAAAAGCAATTTTTGAAAATACGATCACGTAGGTATTAGATATAATAACACAGTTTTGTCTGGGAATGTCGATAAAAAATTGCACGAAACAAATTTCAACCAAACATCGGCGGCAATAAATAGGCATATGAAAACAATTCGAAATGGGGACTTGCGCTACAGGGCATAATATGCATATAAATTTGAAATCACGTGCTCTTTCAAATACTGACCGTCGAAAATTTATTCCAATCACTCAAATTACGACCGAATAAAGGTACTTATAAGTAGTTATAATAGTTCTGTTGTTTTGTTAGCATATATTTTTATCGGGGTTGGAAAAGTAGCGGCAATCGTCTTGTCTGAGGAATTTCAAATGAACCCACATCATGAATAGTTGTATATTTTTTATGTGAAATCTTTAAGTAGGTACACGCTATGTTTGCCACACAAGATAATTGGTGAAAAATAAAACCCAAAGGTTCGAAACGTCAAAATTATTCAACATTATTTTTTGTGTATCAATTATTTATTATTGTTCAAATTAATGTTCCTCGTTCCCAAAAGTATTAAAAACTAAGTCTTGTGTCTTGTCTTTGGACTTGGTTTGTTCAAAATCTTCTATATTTTTTTTTTCATGTTTCATTTTATCATTGCTCTAGTTAATATTCCTCATTTCTAAAATTATTGAAGATTAACACTAAAATAGAACCCAATAATCCTAAAATATTGGGTTTATTTTTTATGCATCAACCATTACATAAAAATGGTCGTTTCGCGGATTCGAAGCTCATGTAGGTACTATTAGAGAAAAATACTGTCGGCACGTAGAGTCTTCTGTGTTTAATAGCCATAAATATTTATATCCGTCTCCAATTGTAGTTACAAAATGCTAATTAGTTACACTTACACCTATGTACCTATTTACGTAATAAATTATCTACTACTTTACTTAATTACTTTTATTTTATTCACCTGACGGTTATCAACATATTTAACTAAAAGTAAGAAAATCATCAAATGTACTCACTAAGTACATAACAAATTAAATCACATAAACAGGTAAATTTATCTAAAGAAAGGTTTTATTGAAAAAAGTGGAATTTTATGTTCTTTCTTATCGAGCAAGGGTGATTTACACTCTCATTATATATGGAAAAAATTACCATTTCTCCGTAACTTAAGGGCACGTGTAGGTCATTAAAAATATTTAAAACATATTCATGATACATAGGTACACCTACTTAGTCACAGTCTGTTAAATAGAAAGTGATAGTTCGGCAGTAAAATTGCAAGAATGTTTTGTTAAAGAGTTATTACCTGCACAAATTATATTGTAGTTTTTATACTTATCAGCCAAATGACAGGTAATTTAACCAGTATTCTTATGAAACTACGAAGAAAATTTGAGAAGGAACTTCAGAGAGTTCGGCAAATTTTAAGCACCACGTACATTTATTGTTATCTATCACATTATTTTCTCCCTGATCAATAGGAATCACAATAGACATATTCCAAAATATTTTCAAAAAATCTATCGGGTTTTTCATTGAAGATTTTATTAAACATCCCAACTTGGACAAAGCTGTGCAAAGCTCACTTTAAAACAATTTCAAGCACTTTGTCAGGGTTTCAAACACATTGGAGAAGCTTACAGTCCTCTGAAAAAAATTACAAAGCCGAAATTACTTGTTCATAAAAGGATTTAAGCTTTGAAAGAACTTGAAGCATATTTTCAAGCTTAATATGTCATCTCTCAATTTGGATATTGCTCTTTGAACCGCCAGAAACAACCTATTTAAAGCCTTATTTTACGACAATTCTATTGTACTATTCGAAAATATTTCCTTGAGTTTCTTACTGTTTTTTCAATAACAACATTCCTAAAAGCCTTTTATGCCGATCAAGGTTTGAAGTCAGGGCCTTTGACACCGAAGATAGCCCGCATGCACGAACGAAATTAGCAACCATTACAAACTTGAGGTGCATACATTCACTCATTCCTAGTATTATGCTGGATTGATTGTTTGCAATTTATTAATATTAATTATAATAATAAGAATAAATTGATGTCAGTGGAAGCAAGTGAAAAGAAAAACAAAAGGAAGAAGGAGGAGGATGAAAAATCGAAACCTTTACATATATTGCGTCAATCCGTTGCAAATAGCCAACCCGTTTACCAAGTCGCCAATTACGCGGTCGTTTTAACTGTCAAAAATATAAAGTATAACCTGCTATTATAACGTATGTTACGGGATTCACGTAACGCGTCCTCGGAGGAGAAGATATTTAATACCCTTCCGGCTATTTTTCGAAATTTTAAAACTTTATACCGGTTCTACTCCCGCGGCGCAGCAACTCGCCCATTTATTCTTTATTAGGTATATGTATTATGTATTGCTTTCGATTAATACAAGAGAGGAATACCTAATAATAATAAACGCAGAATGATACGCTAGAGTTGAGGAGGGACCCGGTGAAGGCACTCACAACTCGTAACAGGAAGACATTAACCAACCTGTCGGACGAATGCCAGGCGGGTAGGTACATCGCTCTGGACATTTCCTCAATTATATGTCGAGTTGATCCATCAGTAATTGCTGATTTTATTTTCGCGACAATATGATGAAAAACCTCCTTCGAAAATACCACCACTTCTATTGACATCGGCGACCGATGTTGAGTAAGTTAGTGTTAAAACAAAAAGGAGACTCTGTTTCCGCGTCGTATATTTAATGACAAAAATTAATGGGAAATGGATCACTGTTTGCGGCCGGCGCGACGATCGTAAAGCGAAATTTATTCCGTCTCGTCAGGTTTTATTTGTTTATTAGGTATCTCGAGAAATTGGAATTAGTTTTACATCTTTATAATTTCTTAGGATTATTCAGGTTTGTTGCTAATAGAGAAATTGCACATGCTACCAATTCTGGCCAATATTTCCGTTAGATGTAGATGCTTAGCTGTCTATCAAGTAGGTTAGGTATGTCGACAGACAGTTTTTAGTCATAAACATCAGCAAAACAGGCAATAATAAATAAATAACAATCATTCCTAAATCAAAATAAAAATATTGGTATAAAGAATGTAAAAGTACCTACCTGGGGTTGGGAGGAATATAAAAAATTGGAAACCATAGAAGCATGTCCATTGATTTTCAGTATCTCAATCTGATTGCTCCGGATAAAAAGTGGAAGAAACATATAGGTATTAAAACAACAGCTCAGGGTTCAGTAGTCTTTAACTGTTTCAAACTAACAAAAGTTCCAAAATCTTTTAAGAAGCCTATTATGTCAGCTTTGGTATTAGATATGCGAATGAATCATAATAAATCTGGAAATGAGTATACCTACTCAAGATCTTTAGAAGGCAGTCTTGACAAGCTAACTGTCAATACTCGTGTCTTTTGACATTGTATTGTATCCCATAAGCATCTTGGTCTCGGTACCGTCTTGATTATCAAGACATGCCACGACGAAATTATAGACTCCTAGGGTTGCTGCAACACAAAACAATACGATATTTTTAAAACATTGTTCTTGTTATCGAAAGAGAACGAGAATAAACGAGTTTCTGAACTTATTCATCTTAAATTAAATTGCGATTCTTATAAACTCCTTGTTTTTCGAAACAAGATCGATAAGTTATTGACTTTGGCGATATCCTCAGATTGAGATGTGGTATTGTAAAAGGATTACGAAAATGCCGTTGATAAAGAATATCGAACATGGGAAGGCTTTGGAGAAAAAAGAAGAACAGAGTGCATCACGAAACTCAAAAAGAGAAATAAGAGATTTGATGGTAAAGCAACTCTTGAGACATGAAGAGCTGCACTTAAAGATAAATTAGAAGCAGAAAACAGATGAAAGTTGAAGAGTGGATAGAATAGTGTGGGGATGTTTTTCTTACTTATGCCTTCCTACATAGCCACAAATTCGTGTAATTTTCACTAGCTGCTAGTACGCTTAGACTCCTTAGGTATTTTACCATGTTAGTATATCTCGTTCTGGATATTGATCTTGATTTTGATCTTGATCTTAATTTGACCGTATATACAAGTTATACATAAACAACTAAGTATTTGTTTGGGAAGAAAGACAAAAAGTACCTATATAGGTAGATACTCTTACTATTATGTATTATGTTTGTCCTAAAACTTCTACCATTCCCGTAATCTAGTCTAAGAACAAATTGTCCTGAATGAATGGTAAAACGGTAACGAAACCCACAATAAATCAAAGTTATTTAAGGCTCGAACAACTTGACGTACTAATGGTACTAAACAGTGGACAATCTTCAGCTAAGTTATATAGTGCCTGATTGTTTCAGTTTAGCCACAAGCGCATTCATCACTCGGTAACCGAACCAAACTTAGAGTGGAGTCAATGGGCATGAAGTGAACCGATAACATCTCAACATTTTTCGTCTTTTTCTGTATTTTTTTTTATGTTTTACGCGATCGTAACTAACAGGCTATAAATATAAACAAAGAGAGGGGAAGCGTGTGCAATGAGAATAACCACAACAACATGAAGTTTGAGTGCGTGGAATTAGAAACCAGCAGTTTATGTGCTCCTTGTGTATCCTTGAACGCGTACATACAATACAATACAATACGTGTCGCTTGGTATACAGTATACAGTGTTCAAACCGGCCATTGTTATTCAAAGGCGAGCGTAGCATTTCACGCTTTGTGACACTGCTCGGTGGCGGCCATTTTCACCATACTACACTATACGTAGACATATACACCTATGTGCGTACCTACTTGAAGGTACATGTGTGTATATGTGTGTATGGTATTGTACACACGAAGCGATACCTTATCATGTTCCTCGCTGGTCCGCTATTGGCTGCAGGCCATTGTTTTATCAAAGCCCACTTGCGATTGCGACAACATAAGGCGCCCTGCAAGTAAGCAGCAGTGTGTGACCTATTTCCATAATGAGGCGTTTCGTATTCCCTGATAATTTTTATTATTTGTGGATACAATCGTTTCATTAATCTGCGTGAAATAACTGTTGTGTGAACGGTAGGAATGAAATAAATTAACTTATACCTACCGACAATGTGCGTTCTCTCCTACTGTGAAACAAAGTTTTTTTACGACCGTTTGGCCTATGGCCAAAAACTTTATCGGGCTGATAAAGAGAAGTATGTACACTTCCAGTTTAATCAATTGGCTGGAGAGAGGTTTTTTATAATCAGTTGTTTAAAATATTCAAACACGAATACAGTTTCACTTTTTTATTATATAGGTACATTCCTTCCCTTTGCAAGAAACTTTGCACATTCAAAGCCTACAACTTGAATCGCTCAAAATGGAGGGAGGGTCCTATTTCATTTAAAGAGGAGGATGAGTTATTGAAAATGTCAATTTGATCATTTCTGTCCTTACTACTCTTGAAATATTTTTATGGAAACATAATCAGTAGACGTCAAGTATTTACGTGAGCTTAAGATAAAGGGAAGGTTCAACAAAAAGTCAATGAAGGGTAAAACCGCGTCTCAACTATTTAATTCAATGAATTGCTATAATATCCTTTTCTTTTGTAATTATTTAGGTACCTATTAAATAATTCGTTATAAAAAAATATCATATTAGAAGATGGGGGTTCCATATTTTACCGAGTACGAGGAAGGGGTTCATATTGAAACAAAACACCTCACATAATTATTAACTTATAAAATTATTAAATTATAAAGGTACTTTTGATATAAGTGAATTTATTTTTTCCTTAGTTGCATTACTTTAAGTAATTTTATTGTTCCTAAACTTTGAAAGATAAGAATGCACTAGACTTTTCTTTAAACAATTTCGTGGTCTTTTCAGTAGACTTGGTTCCGTTTGTGTAGGTTTTTTTATTCATGAGACAAAGTCTTATGTGTCTAGTGATGTATTCTTTCTCATCATTCATTTCTTATGGAAAACTCAGAAGTCTAAATCAGCAAGCAGTAACTGATAAAGACTTAGGCTTTCACGACCATCCATTAATGTCCATCGCTGCGATTGTACTCAGCCTCAGTAAAACTGCAGCGATGGTCATTACGCCCACGCTACGTTCCCTGAGGATGCCAACTACAGTTGTTGGCGAAACGTCGGACAAACAACTTCATCGGCGTTCTCACCGAAGGAGAAACAATCCTAGATCACGGCCAACAAGCACGGATATCATAATCAGATTTTTAATATTTTTAGGAGAAAAAAATACTTATGGCATTTAATAACACAATAAATAAAAACCTTACGTTTACTTATACAGGAAATCCATTCGTCTATGTTTTGCCGACAAATGTGACAAATCCGTAACCCCTGTCTTTGTCCACTCAACACTTTCATTAGGATTACCGGCAAAAATCAGGCACGGGAAGCAAAATAATGCGTTTAATTTATTACACCCACACAACTACGAAGTTTTTTTATACTGTTCTACTTTAAACACACGTTTGAACTTTTTATTTTTTAAGGTTCACTTGTGTCAGATGTAGTTTTGGGCGAGGTGGACCCCTTTTCTTTATTTCGAAACGATTTTGAAAATTATTTGAATTTTCTTTAATATATTTTACCGAACACGACTCCATCATTTACGTAATATTTTAATTAACACCTATTGTGAACATGTTTCTGAACATAATTTTTTTACTATCAGTTCCTACCAACACTAGCTTCCAGAGCCTTTAAAAATGACTCGTACTGGACATTTTCACCAGGTGGCAGGCTGGCAGGCAAGGTTGCAAAACCCTGGCAGAATGTCGGGTAGCCGTGCCGACGTAGCACGACATTATTCCGGCTGTTTCCCTGGCTTCTCGTGCAGTGCACCTAAACGCTGTATGTTGAGTGTGTTTTATCTTCCATTTCACGTGTCCGACGCCTCTCTCTCTAACACATGGACATTAAACGGAGTATCGCTCACATGATACGTTCAGAATCAAAACTTGAACCAAAAAAGTTAGGTGAAGTCGTCAGCGACACAACAAAAATTTAAATATTTTCTATGGGTTACGGGTTGGTGTTTTGTAACTATGAACTATGAACTATGAAATGGTAAAAGAGATGTATATTATACGATAATCATGAATAATATAATTAATATTAAAAGGATAAAATTATATGGTGTAACTAGTTCAATTTTTAAGGGGGTTCACTGAACAAATGCACCTACAGTAAAACCGCCACTGGTCGGACCACTTTAGTGTGTGTACCGACGAGTTCAGCTTCAGATCAGACATGCAACTGCCTCTCTTTGGCTCTCGTCAGCAAGACGTAAATTTTTAGCATTGCTCATCTTGAGGGGTGGTAAAAACAGGTGCCATCGTAGAGTAATTTGCTAATACTATATAATTGCCCAAATGGGTCAATGTAAGTATGACAAAAAAATTGTTTTCTTTCCAAAGAGAAAAATAAATTCTCATAGGATATTAGATATCTCTTACCAAATAAATGAAATATTAATCATTGAAAAATTTCAGGAGAAACTGTTTAAATTCCTGGACATGAACTGGAATAAGTTGCGGGATAAAAATAGATAGGTACCTAATATGTACCTACAGCTAGGTAAAGGCTCAGCAACATCAACAATGTTTCTAAGTTGAAAATTAAAATATTTTTTATTTTGTAGGTCATATTCACACTATAAAACTATTGTCAACATTTACATTTTACAATAAATTATTCCCAAAACCGAATCAGCAATCTCGTAGGCACGGATAACGAATTATATAACTAACTAAGTTTCTAATTATTAATTTAAGTAAACAAAGCTATTTATAATAACGTCTATTCATTTCAAAAATTTTGCATGGCTATAAATTTTTAAATCGTATTTTTTTTTTCCTTTCATTAACGTTGTTGGATAGAAACCAGTTTTTTTAAGTATCTGGTTTTTAATTAAATTACGTAGTGCCTATCATATAACGGCGTGAGGCTCAACGTTAACAAAGTTGTGCAATCATACGTGATTAAATAGATAGTATCAATTAGACTAATTATGTCAACAATGGACATGTTAATATACTAACGCAGGTCATTTTTAATTGCCTATACGTATACGCACTTGCTGATACACATTAAGAAAGACCACTTTTTTACTTACCTTGGTACATCACATTTGACTTACTAATTTGTTTTTATACAACCCTTTACTTTAATTTATAGATTGATGATGTATAATAGGTACTATAGGAAAGGTATACAAACTTAACAAATATACGTACTCTTAACTAAGTATATAATGTATGGAGAAAACCAGTTTTTACATAAATTAACAGTTTTTTTAATATTAATACAGGGATCCGACAATACTCATAAACTGCTTAAAAAATTATTGAAGTAGGTAGGTATCCAATGTAAGATTATCAATTAAATTAGGTAATTATCTGAACTGCAGATTATTTCGTTCCCGTTATCTTTTCCTATTATAACCTTATGATTGTCAGCAATCAGTAAAATCATCTTTACTCGTAAGAGACATACCTAAGGTTATGTTTGGAAAGGACAATACATCTTTATCTAGAACCCTTTACTGTTATATTACTGTTCTTTAGTGGTTATCTTTAGCCCTTTGATCCCCTTAATCCTCTCAAAAAGTGACGATGTTATCACAGATATATAAAATTATAATTATGTTATTATTCCAACGTCACCACCATCCCCCAATAGTTTTCACCCCCACCCTATATCTGAAAGATCTCGATATTTACCTACCAAAATTTTTTTTCACAAGTTTATGCAGAACATTTAAAATTTTTATTTCTTAAAAAACATATTTTTATCTCAAAAGTTTTCAGACTCTTGAACACGTGAATCAGGAAAATTTGATTGTTTTGAATTAATTGAGGTGTAGGTATTTAGTACAAGTGAAATTTTTGTTTTTGTAAAAATAGGAATAGGTATTAAAAAAGATGTAATCATTTGAACTTTTTCTAAAACTTTTCATGACCATATGATCTGAAAGTATGACTCAGTTTTCTCAAAGATTGTGAGGCTATTCAAAACATATTGATGTATTTTTCGTTTTGTGTGCAAATATTTTGAGGCCATACATAGATTATGTAGACCGTTGCAATCTTTGAAAGTTTTGTAGTAGTTAATTCAGTGAGTAAACAATTTTGTAAACAGCACAAAACTTTTCAAAAAGTAGCTCTAGTAAGTACTTGTATGTAGGTATGGTGTACCTGTAGTATGTCATGACGAGTGTGGACTTTTAACATTGGCCATTTCTATTATACGTACATATAGGTACATCGTTTTTGTCAACAATAACTAGTTAACAAAGGCGGAACTGTGGCCCAAGTATACCTACAGTATACATACCTTCAGATTTATATCGCGTAGGTGATAAATAAATGTCAAACTCGAATTGACAAATTGATACTAGGTATGTAGAATAGGATTTCGGTCACTTTTACGCCCTGTATTTGCACAGATCAAATCGGGATAAGATAATAAAGAACATACATCAAAACTCCCACGCAATATTCTATTTTACTGTTGTATAGTGACCGTCAAATGGAATATTTTGAAAGACAGTCCTTCAAAACAATTTAAAAGTAGTTGATCTATTGCGGACTGCAAAATTTAACTGCTTCAATTTCAACAGCCAAACTTTATGTGTAGTGCCTACACTCCAATTGTCGTAAAATAAAGGGAAAATAAAAAAAAATTACAGAAAGACTGAAATTTTAATAAATGTATGTACTAATTAAGTACAATGAATATATCAAACGTTTGATGGAACATTCCGGAACATCCCATAATTATTTAAAACATTTTACCCAAAATTTTCGAGTATTCTGGAACACTCTGTATGATTCTCGAAAGATATTGGTGAATTTTGGTATATTCACGATCATTCCAAATACCTATAAATATATTCTCTAATATTTTTTAATATTCTGGAACATTCTAGATTATTCGTGAAAGATCTTGAAGATTCTGGAACATTCTTGAACATTCCAGGAAACTTAAGATTATTTTAGAAAATTCTAATACATTACTGTTACTCATCGACTCCCTGAAAGCCGCTCAAAACGTTTTCGACTTCGTTTGTAGAAAAAATAATGTTGTTAGCCAAAGATATAACACATTTTTATCACCCACACCCACTCACTTTCACCCAATGAATCCAGCCTAAGGGCTGTCTACCATTACCACCACGAATGGGTAGAAGCAGGTGATGATAGAGAAAAGTAGAATTCGTCAAAACATTTTTGTCTTTTTATTATATTGATTTCTGGGGGTCCAAAGGATAATCTAAATCTAAATACATATATAAAATGCTAATGTTTGTACGTAAAGACAGGGTTTTTTCTATCGCTACCTTATCCAATCAACTTCCTGTTGGGATGGTAAATACCCCTTGGTCTCCAGGTAACAGTAAGGGAGTTTGGTCGCGGTGGGTGGAAGTGGGTGGTTTTAGGTGGCAGAAAGGTGAAAAGAAATATTTCTGTCCTTTTTTAAGTCATAAGGACTTCCGGAAAAATCTCAAAATTTCTGAAATGATTTAAAAAATTCTAAAATGAGCGCAAACTGTTATTATCGACTTAGAATGTTCGAGAAAGTTCTAAAAATTTCTTGAATGATCTGGAAAGTTTCAAAAAGTGTACATCTACGTTTTAAAGTGATGTACATCTAAATATTCTAGTGTTCTGGTACTAGGAATTTCAATGTTCGATGATATATAAATCAACATTCAGTGACTTTTTATCAGTTAAATTGTGTTTGCAGTCGAGTGAAGATTAATTGGAAACAAGAGCGAACAGTGACTAAAAAAATTTAAGTGATTTTGACAAATGAAAAAGAACAGACTATTTGAATGTTCTAGAGTGTTCTAATATTAGAAACTTCGATGTCTGATGGTATATAAACCGAAATTCAGTGACTTCGTTATCATCGTAACAAACAAGAGATTAATTTAATGATTTGGCAATGTTCAAGAATGTTCCAGAATCTTGAAGATCATTTAGGAATGTTTCAGAATGTTAAAAAAAGTTAGAAAATGTTTTGAATCATTATGGGATGTTCTGGATAGTTCTAGATTCGTGAATATTCTAGAATGTTCCATCAAACGTGTAATATATTCTTACCCGGGCAACACCGGGTATTGCTGCTAGTATCGAATAGTTTCAACAATCTGGGAACTTTCCTTTCGGACCCCAGAAATTACATAAGTAAATGTTTAAAATTCAGCTCCCCTTATTATTTGATTTCAAACCACAATTCGACTGTGCTAATATTCCCAATATATATCTACCTATAGAATATATAATTTTAATAAAACTCCCCTACTTTTTTTAACATAGCAACAATATAAAAAATTATTTAATTGTTTCTTGCTATTATAATAATAAAATTCACCTTGGTACGGTTCAATATCTAAATTGTCTTTTAATTTAAATTTAAAAATTCATTTATTCCAGAATTGTTACTTCATTAGGTTAATGAGTATAATTTTTAATTAATAAAATAAAATTTTAATATCCATATACTTACAGTAAGTATCAAGTATACTTTTAGATAAAAATAGTAGTTTAACTGTTAATAATAACTTTCAAGCAACTTAAGTCATTTTTAAAACATTTCTTTGATTTCTAACTGTATATTTTTCTTTATTTGTTTTATCTTTTTTATATGAAATAAGCCTTTTAGTTGCTTAAACTTATGCAAACAATCGTATTTGTTGTATATCCTACTTATAAATGGAACAGATACCGTTATCGTAAAAGTAAATTAAACAAAATTGTCCTTTACTTTGTGAAACACAACTTCGATTTTAGTAAAAAGTAAAAAAGAAGAAGAATATTTTCCTAGTCACTTCTGCCTTGTTCGTCAGACTTTAAACATGTTGTACTTAAACGTATTTATCTAATAGTGTTTTTAAGATTAGCATATTTAAAGCTTTTGCATAAGCCGAATGACAACGATACCTGGATATTTGCAATTACAATTGCACGGCTAAGTGAACAATTATTTAACTGGAAGAAAGCTCGCTAATGAAATTTATCTCGTATTTTAAAATGCATTGGATGCCAATTTCCCAACATGTAAACGATTTATCTAAGTAACGTCTCGGTTCGTTGAGAAAAACAGTTTAATATAGTTGTAAATGTAAATCAATCACACGACAAATTGTAACAAATTGTGCTGTCTACTTTATTACACATTCTGAGAATATTATACAAGAAAATAATACTTATAGACACATAAAAAATCTCAACTTTTATCATAATTTTAATAGTCATAGCTAAGCCCTCAATAAAATTGCTTTAAAAACTGAACCTAAAGCCCTTACTTAAAGTCCCGAATACATTTTGTAATCCAAGATCTTCGAAATACCTTTTATATTTAAAAATAATTAAATGTAAAGCCCTAAGCACTTGTGAAAAGAGCTACGTGCATACCGTAAGGACTTGACTTACATCAAAAGGCTTGAAGCACTTATGAAAAGGACTTTAAGCAACTTAAAAGGACTTCAAATTATCACTGAAAGGATTTCAGGCACTTTAATAGTCTGAACTCGTTGAATGAGTACTAAGCACTTTTAGAGTGTTTGAACGCCATTTTTAAATTATAAAGCACTTTTATTAAGTAATTCACTTACCAAGCACCAACTATAGGTACTTCTTCGAGTAAGGACTTGAAGCACTAAACAGCTCTTCACAGCTCTGGTACTTAATTACAGATTAATTTATGTATTAAATTATTACTTATATCTATTAGCCACTTATGATGAAAATTTATGTCATTTTTGAGCCTTATCGTATCTGAACTAATATTATTTTCTGGTCTCATTCGTCCTAAAAATGTCCCTTGTGTCTTTCTTATCCTTTGGATGTGTTTAAAATTTAAATAGTTAAAAACTGTAATAAACTTTGACCACCTCAGTTTTTGTAGAGGCGGCATTTAAAAGTGTTTTAAAAATTGATAATTATATTATTAATAATTATAACCTATATATTTGAAGAATATTTACTAAAATACTTTGAAATTCGTAATTGTTTATTTTTTTTTTTGAGTTTGTATCAAAACTCTCGAGATATTCCTTCAATTTATTTGATATCTTACTTTCTTAAACTAAATCAGTGAACAGTTACTATCCACTGATTAGTAGTGCAAATCATGCCACTGCCAATCAAGGAATACTCATTGAACGTTTCAGTGAACTTGAAATATTCACAAACATCGGTGGATCTCGTTTTTAAGAATTATTCATAATATAAGAAAAATATAAATTAGAAATAAAATCGACATTAAATTTAGATAAGAACACAATAGACTACATAGTGAAAAGAGAAATAAAATTTGGGGCGATGGCTGGTGTGGCACTAAAAAAGAAGTTAATTATAAAGGAAAACTAGACAGGTTAGAAGAAGGAGGAGACATTAGAAAGGAACTATGGAGAAAAAGAGTGCTACAGATAGGAAAAAATAATAGAAATGATAAGATAAGGGAAAACGTGTTAAAGAGGCTAGTGTTTGAACAACAAAAATTGGATGATTGTAGAAAGATGGTGATGAATGTAGGGGAAAAGATAAGAGTAAGATAAAAGGAACTAAACAAAAATACATAATTCAAGGTATATGAAAGTGTTATTAGATGTTTTTGGGGAGAGCGGAAGGGAGAAACGCAGCCAAAGCATTTGGCATAAAAAGAGGCATTGGGATAATGGCGAGATTTAGAACGGGGAATGAATGTAGAGACTGGAAGTATTGGATGAATGATAATAAGAAAATATGCAGAATATGTAAAAGGAGTAGGTACAGAGTCCTTGATGCCCGGTTGGAGGGATGTGCAGAAAGTATGTAAAGAATGTGTATGGGGCTTTGAGACTATTAGGGGAAATATTAAATCAAAGAAAAGGGAAGAGGCCGTAATTCTTTTTTTTTTGTATTTTTTTCTCGTTCGTACCTGTGAAGCAGGAACCCATTTTTTTCCTTTTGTACTAGTGCAAGTTTGTGTTCTAAGAATTATTTATATTTAATTTTTGTTACTTATAGGGTAGATTTAAGGGAGGCTTTTGAAGTACCTATTATTTTTAATATTTGTAGTGATTTATCGGTAAAGTTTAAGCGTTTTCTTAATTGAACTTTGTTTGTCTATTTTTTTGTTTTTAGAAAAATAGGTAATACATATTTAGCTATTGTCCGATAGTTGTTAAGAAGTAAGTGTATATTGTCTTTTTGTAATGGAAACCAATAATTTTATAAATTTAACTTCCTTACTGCGATTATAATCTACATGAATATAAATAATGTTTACTAAACTTACATGCTTAAACATCAAAAAATCATGGCGTCCATAAAACCACTGTTGCATTAGCGAAAATTAATAGAAACCGCTGATTTTCCAATGGCATATTTTTCTACAATCACTCGAGAAACTAGTCAAACTTCTACTGATTTAATTTTATAGAGCAGGCTTATACATAGTGATGATTTTTGACAGATAAACAAAAGTACATAAGGGTTCAATGTTTTTCTTATTAAATAACACAGAACCCCAAAAAGAAGTAAACGATACCTATTACTTTTTATATTTTCTCATTCACTGAAGAAAAATGGTCACTGTGTTATGGTCGGGTTGGGAAGACGTGCTTCAATTCTTATTTTATTTGATCGAAGTAGTATAGCAGCGGACATATACTATATATATAATAGTACCTATAGGTACTCCGTATGTACCTATGTAGTAGGTGCGGCGGTGTCTCCTGCTGCCGTGGCCGCCTTCGATATGCCATCAGGAGCAGACAATGAGAAGACAATGCAGTAGCTTCGGCAAACGCGATACAAACACATACACACATAAAGAGAGGGTAAGTGACTGCGACCGACGGCGGCAGTTCGGCTGCTATCTCAACTGGAATCGCCGGCTACCGATCTTCTTCTTTTCTCTTCTCATATTATATTCTGTAGTCCATCCAATGCACACGTATACATACTTAAAGATACGTATGGTCTGTGCCTGGGTTGGCCGCAGATCGCATCCTGTGCTCTCAACCAGTCACAAATTGCTCACTTCGTTTGTTTACTGTGTGAAATTGTTGGCTCTTCCCTTGATTCTTTACTTTTTTCTTTTTAGGAATGTAATTATATTCTAGTTATCGAGCAAGTGCGAGTTTGACCCGGTCGCTGATGGTTCCGTACTATATTAAATACATTAAGTTGTTAATTATGCAAGTAAATGCAGAATGTCTTACCATCAGCCAGACATAAAACGACTCGGTTGCATGTAATTTATTAACTGTTGATGATCGATGCAAACAAGAATTTTACCAAATTTGTTTATTTGTTACATTCATTTTAAGCTTTCAGAATTTTTTTGTCAGTACCACCTGCCATTATATAAAGACAGAGGTAAACTATTGAAAATTTTGAACGGAAATGTGAGATTTAAAAAAAATTAAATATAAAAAAAAACATTAAATCTTATCTACCCCGTAAGTAACTCCAATTCAAATAAATATTGTTCTATAACATACTTAAAATTAAATCTTTAAAATTAAGACATAGGTATATTGTCAAAATCACATAATCTAATTAAGTACTTCTTTTAAAACCAGCAATACTTTATCTAAATTTATAAAACATAACAAAGATAAAACTTATAAATCATCAAAATCTGGAGTTTATTTAGTTAAATGTGGTGACTGCAATCAAGTCTATGTTGGTCACAATGGGAGATCTTTCATTCATAGGATTCGTGAACATAAAGGTAGCTACATCAATAAAAAGATGGATTCTACCTACGCAGAACATTTGTTGCTTGAAAAACACTCTTTAAATGGTAATTTCAAAATTTTAAAAGAATTACCAAAAAGTGTTAAACTAAATTTAACAGAAAGTTTGTAGATTAATAAATATAATAAATTAAATGTTTTACTTAATGATCAAATCGAAGTTAATAGGTCTCCTTTGTTAAATTTGTTTTCGAAAATTTTATTCCCCCACTTATTTCTCTCTTTACTTAGTCTTTATCGTTTATATATAAACCGATATTTGTAACTTGCTGATCAGACTCATCTTCACCTGAAGAAGCCAATGTTTGTCGAAACAATTGTAGTGATTAATAAAATTATAATTGAAACTTTTCATCGTTTTATTCCCTTTTTTTTAATATGAAGTTTCAACAAGTAACGCCTACAACAATTAATCCTTTAAATTTGTTTAATGATTATAATTCCTTCGTTTAACACAAGTCTAATACAATATTTAGGCATCATAAACAAGTTCAGTGGAAATTTTATTTTCTTTCTAAAACTAGAAAGTAGCTGTACTTAATATGTTACTTATTGCAAATAAAAATGTAAAATTTCGAGAACTCTAGGCTTCTTCAAGGAATCCTACGTTTCCAATTAGATTCAAACAGTTATCTAGTTTAAGTCTTCCTCTGCCCCTTTTTACTCCTGTTCCTTCTTCTCATATAGCTCATCATCTCATCCTATCTCTTCTTTTCCATACCGACATCCTTAATGGTCTTTTTTCTTCTACTTTTTTTTATAGATGATTTCACTTTATTTATCTTATGGAGACCACAATTATTATTTAAACATCTTCTATATATATATATAAGGCAACTATACCTAAGTCATAAAACCCTTTATGTACCTATGCTGTGTCTTATTTAGATTCGGTAGTTTGTTTTCTTTCGATCTTTTGTTGGCGTTTCTCTTCCTTTCAATTGATGTTCGAGATCAGATGTCGGAGATAGGTAGAAGTGTCCATCACCGACTTAAACGGTCGAAACTGCATCCTCATTATTAAGTTATCGTAACTAATGCATGTCATCTTTTAATAAGAGGAAAGGGAGCCGATTGGCATTTAGACCGACGACTAGTAATAGAAGTTAATTCGACAGCAAGTCGGGAACGTCTAATAAAAAATGTCTGCCTGGGGGATTAGATTATGTATAACATAACATTTTGAACACCGTACCCGTTAAAGATTAATAGGTAGAACAGTTTGTTTTCAACAAATTACAATTTAAAAACATAATATAATAATACAACTAATATAATAGATTGATTACCTAAGGACTTTTAAATTAGTTCGTTTATGAAAAAGAGTCAAGACAATTTTCTAAATAAAATCCAGAAAATAAACAAAATCAGTGTGTTTACCCTTTTTAATGCATATTTCTTTGGCAATTTTCTGTGAAATGAAAATTACGGAAATTCCTGCCATAGTCAGTGCATTTTTCAGAAAACCTACATAAGAAAATGTCAACAATCTTATCGTATTGGTAGCGAAAATTTTTTAAATAGATAATAAAAAGTTACTGAACAAAGGAATTGATTAAAAAATTACCTACCACTTTCTTACAAATTTTGCTTAAATGGAAGTATTTTTCAAAAGAATTTAGGTATTGCAAAAATTGTTTAGATAATTTGAAGTAAATCGCTAAATATTTCATAAAGTTCAACTGATTATGGTCAACAACAAGAGATAGGCAGTAGATTTATTATTTACTATTATTTATTATGTAGCAATAAATGCAATATATTCACGTAGACTAATTAATAATGCACGTAATAGTCTAGGTTGTATTCGAAATAAAAAGTTTATCTTCAGAAGTGTAGTAGTATTTTTTTTAATTTCTTTGCAAAGGTTTGGTTGTAATTGGGAAATTCCATCCCCAAACTTAAAATTTAATCCCCAGAGAAGTTTGCAAAACTATTTCTGATGCACTTACGTTAAATACGTATATTCACTTGTCATTGTAGTTCATATTGTAGAAACTAGGAAATAACGTTCACTTCATTCGTTTTAGTGTCTTGTCCCTCCATAGCCTTATGGTCCTAAGCATTCAAAAGCATAACCATTACTCAGCTGATGGTATCCCTCAGTTATTTTAACCTAGAATACTTTTATTGGACTGCTTAGAACCGTGAGGTTACAGTTAAAAAAGGATTATAAGGTTACGGTAGAAAATGATAACTGCAACGAAATGTGGGTTGTTTAAGGGGAGAATCTTATTGGTAATAGGTAGATTTGTTGGGATATGGGTTGTAAAATGTAATTTCAAGAAAAACCGAAAGGGTGGCGGTTTAGCGTTACAATTGCTGATTAATTTACATTATTTTGATGAATACCCACAGCAAAGAAAATCGGTAGAATTAACCATTAACTGTCCAGTAAAATTAAAGTTGATGTGCACAGCAGTGGCGTCGGTTGTTACCTGGTCCATTAATTCACACAACGCAAAGCAACGTAACACAACAGAACGTAAGCATCCAACCAACCAACGTCCTAAGTGAGCCTTGTATATTTATCGATGGTCGATCGCAGTTTACTAAGTAGTCTTCATTTGTCTCTAATGTCGATCGCGATTCAAATTGCTGACTTAGAATCGGAGGCAATCAATAACCGTGCCCCACTTTAATTACGCGTTCGATTGTCCGTGTCAAACGGCCTATCCAAGGAATTCAATGTCAGATACGAGATATAGATTGTTATTATATTAGAACCAGCTACTTGACTTGACTGTGCCCTTGTTCGCTGTTGTCGCTCTTGCTCTTTTTTTTTTGCCGAGCCGAAGAGAAAAGGTAAAATGTCGAGGAACACCTTACAGCGTTGCCAACCGATACGTAGTTTTCCTCTCAGATAATAACTCTCAAATAACTAATCTATTCCATTGATTAGGTAAATGGTGTGTTATGTAGTCTCATAGGATGCTGCCTTAAGTGTTCCAAGGATCTATATTAGAGTTCCATAATACCTACAATCACCCACCGATTGTAATTATCTGTGTGTTTTTTCCCAGAAATCATTCTAATTATATTATAGATAGATACTATTTCTAAATTCAAACAAATTTTCATCTAAAAATCTTTACTTATCTAAGGAACTTGTGCTCTTCATCTATTAAAGTTGGTAGTCATTAGGGACGAGTTTCTTTTAATCCATTTACCAACTTGCCACAACGTCCTTTATTATTGTCCACCGAGTAAAAGTTGAATAATTTTGGTCAATTAGTGAAAACCATAAAGGTCAGATTTGATTGCATTGATGGAAAAGAGAGGGAGAGACAAAATGGTGCGGCAACAGTGCACAAACATAATTTTTTTGCAATAAAATCTCGCACAATATTACAACAATATCATTGCAATTGAGCGTGGGAGTGATATATGAGTAGCTCGTATCTTATCTCACTTCAAGGTGGACAATCGATTTGGATCTAAACAAGTTGGCGTTGGAATGACGCGCGCAATCGACCGCTCATAATCCATTTACACACACAACTTTTCTTCAACTATTAATCGTCAACAGTGTTATTTGTTGTCAACGCGGGCAGATATTATTGTTTTTGACCTTGGTTACATTCACGGAAAAAACAATCGAAAACCAGATTTCGAGGAGTGATCGCAAAACAAATGGTGACGTAATTGCGCGAAAATTTTGACTCTTTACCTCTTTGTGATTTCGTGATTATTAATAAAATGAATAACGTAATATCGCTGTGTTCGTTATTTCTGTCATTAACTATTTTCTATAATTAATTTAGAAGACAAAGTTCGCATGTCCAGGTACCTATAATAAATATGTAGTTAAAAGGTGACTGCAAGAAGGCTTCGGGGCTTCCCCAAAACGAAGAAACACTAAGATAGATTCAAACCAATAAGTACACATATCTATTAATTACTTTAGGTTTTTTCTTTTAATCAGGACTCCGCCCTTATCTTTTTAGTAAGATTTGGTAAGATACGGTAAAACGCTTACATCCCTATCATTTCTGATTAATCCTAAACGAATTTTTAATTGCAAGAGAAGGGAAATTATATCTAATTATTCTTTAAGTTAAAAAATTGACGTGGGACTTTTGATAATTCCCTACCCTGTAAATCAGATTTTGGGAGATTTTGCTGGACCCTCCCCCCATTTTAATCTTTGGTGTGTAGATACGGTGATTTTCATTTTTTATTTATAATTTCTTTCTATTAAGTACCTACTTATTTAAAAAATATTTAATTTCTAATTTATTGTAATTTTTGTGACGATGTAGAGCTTAAAAGTTTAACATTATTTGCTGTTGTATTCAAATCACTATTTAGAAATATCGATAAATTACGTTCACATGATATATATCGGTGTTCTTTGAATCCCGCTCCTCCTCCAGTTTGCCTCATTCGTTTACTGTAGATGTTTTGAGTTAACTAGCACAGGAAAATTTTTTCCATTTTCGAACTTTAATAATGCATATATATAATGCATATGCTTATACATATTGAAAAGTAGAATAAATAAGGTTATTATTATTATCATCCTAGTAATTCCTGTCTGATACTTATTTAACTAGTTGATGAGATTTCTAGGGTCTTTTCAGTCATTAGTAAGATGGCATTAACAGTCTTCCATCATTCAGTTGTGATTGGTAGTTAGAAATCAATTTTATGCCATCGTAAGCCACACTGGGTCTGGAACGGCCCAGTTGTGCGTGACCATAATATAATGAGGTAGGCGGGAAGGAAGGCTCAAGTTCGCAGCTAATTTTGTCAAATTTTAAGGCAATTGAAATGCGTGCCCAAGAAGCTTGCCGGGTGTCTTCCAAAAGGCCACCGATAATTTAATTAAATAGGAAATACGCGAACAAGGACGAAATTTCGACAAAATCTTTAAATTATTTTTCAGATCTACGAGTACCTATTTGTATCTATTTTGTAAAGGAAACAGAAAAATTAAATAAATGTTTCAACAAAACTGTTTATTTCTCGACAATTGTCTCGACCTCGAAAAGGTCATTTTCAAGAGTACAATAGTTAAGAGAATACACCAGTGAAAGTTTATCTATTTTGTTGTTTCATGTTAGAGGCCGTTCAACTACCTACTTATTACATAAGCAGAATTTTATCCATTTTTGAACCTCCCCTCCTTTTGTCAGCAAAAGTAAGCAAAACCCCTACTCATTCCTCTCACCCTCATGTGCTTACATACTTAAGTATTAATATATTGTTAGGTACTAGCAGCAATATACCCGGCGTTGCCCGAGTAAAAATATATTACACGTATGATGTACTAACATTCTAGAATATTCGCGAATTTAGAACTATCCAGAACATCCCATAATGATTCAAAACATTCTCTAAGTTTTTTTAACACTCTGGAACATTCTTGAATGATCTTCAAGATTCTGGAACATTCTTGAACATTGCCAAATCATTCTGAAATGTTATGATAAAACATTATTTTACTTCTTAAAACATATTTGAACTGCCTTGTAACATTCTAAAAAAATCTGCTTCATTCTCATCCCCACTTCGTGCTGTTTGCTGGATGAGTAGTGATACGTATTAGTAGACGCCTGGCCGGAATGACTAATCGATTGATAATAATTGATCAGTTATCGACCACTGAGAGTTGAAGATTATTACAGTACTAATATCGCTATTAAAAAATGGGGGTTGATCGTAGAGGGGTGAAAATTCAGGGTTGTATGTATTTTTGTATGCTGTATCATAAAAAATAAAAACAAAAACTTTTGTCTAAAAAATTAAAAAAAAGTTAGGGGTGAACAACCCTTAACATTTAGGGAGATAAAAAATAAACGTTGGCTGATTCGCAGACCTAACCGATATGCACACAAAATTTCAGGAAAATCGGTCGAGCCATTTCGGAGGAGTTTAATTACAAACACCGTGACATGAAAATTTTATATATTAGATTAGATAAAGATTTTATCAAATACTATTGGTAGTTCATACAATGAAATAAACAATTTATAATAAAATATTTTTTAATAGTGGGAAATATGATTTAATATGTTAAAAAGTCATTTAAATTAACTGTAAGTAGGTAAGAGGTATTAACATCAAAATATTTATTACACTGCCAATCGCTTATTTCATTATTTAAACCCCCCAACTCTGTTGTCATTAAAAATAAGCAAAGCAAAAACCACCTATTCCCCCTTCAATGCTTACATAATACTTAAATGATCCTTTACTTCCTCAATACAAAATTGTTATTAAACAAAATACTAAGATTAGGTACACTTACTTACACTAACAAGATCATAATTTAATTGATTGATAGGATTAAAAGCAAAAATGAAGTACATTTTACATCTAAATAATTTAGCACAAATAATTATTGGGTATATTAGATTTAAGAATTCTCCCATTTGAACTATTTTACGGTCTTTATGATGTATTTCATTGCTTTCAATTTTAAAAAGAATGAAATTAGATAGGTACATTTTGCGAATTAGTTATCGTAAAGTTTTTATAACAAATTTACTTGCAATAAATGTTGACTTCGTGTCGATTTGTGTAGCAACAAATGTTAAAAGCCATCACAAGTTGTTGGTTACCATCAGGACTCTAAGGATTTTACACGCCAGGCTCAAGTATTAAACACCAAAATTATAATTAAAATCCATAAACAATAGCAAGATTACATAAAATATGTAACATCCTTAGATAAACCAAAAACAATCAAAATTGTTTATCTTTATCATTTAGTCTTGTTTTTATTGTTGGATTATCTTGGACTCATGCCCCTTCATCTATGGCTTGTTCCAAAAACATTCAACCCTTCGCATGATGATCAGTTGGTAGGATACGTGGAACGGTTATTACTATTTTAAAAATTTCGCCGTCAAAGTTTCGGTTTTCAATCGTAATTCAAAAGTTATTTCTTTGAGGTTCTATAAGCACAGAGCCGCCTCATAGTCGTAAACGATGACTTTCGCGGTACATTCTTTTGTTCGTTCGAAACCAATACGATACTGTGTACGATCAATAAAGAATAGCTTGAAAAATGGCACACGAGAACCTTAAAAAGAATGTCATTATGCCACCACGTAGTCTCCGATGTACGAAAGCGGACAGACGTCACGTACAAGGGCAGTCAGCGTTGTTGGCTTCCAAAGTGAAACAACCTACAAATTAGGAAAACTTAAGTAGGAAATAGTTTTCTCCAAGAATAGGCTAAATTGCTGTAGAGATCCATTTTTTTAATCGCTAAGGACTGCTCGTTACGAAGACACCCGGTTGGTATTCCAACTAATTATTATTTATAGACGACATCGGATCGATCGTAGGAGGTAAAGTCAATGAAAGCAAATACCTACCTACCAATGCAGTAATAGGTACTTTACAGGTTTCTTCATATTTGGAGTACCTACATTTTTAGAATTACCTACAAGAAATTTCTATCTGTGCGGTTTTGGGTTCCATATGCCAGAAGAAATGATCGAATACCTACAATTATGCTTCTATATCTCACAATTTGTTTCTTCAATATTAATGGTTTCAAAAACCGATAACATTTTTGTTAAGCGAGTTGATATAATAACCAAATTTAGCCAGTATATCGCCATCTAGCGGGAATTTGTTATTTATAAAAATCGCTAATCTAAAAACATATATAAAATGCTAATGTTCGCACGTAAAGACAGGGTTTTCTCTATCTCTGCCTACTCCAATTAACTTCCTGTTGGGGTGGTAAATACCCCTTGGTCTCCAGGTGGGAGTAAGGGAGTTTGGTCGCGGTGGGTGGAAGTGGGTGGTTGTAGGTGGCAGACAGGGGAAAAGAAATATTTCTGTCCTTTTTTAAGTCATAAGGACTTCCGGAAAGATCTCAAAATTTCTGAAATGATCTAAAAAATTCTAAAATGAGCGCAAAATGTTATTATCGACTTGGAATGTTCGAGAAAGTTCTAAAAATTTCTTGAATGATATAGAAAGTTTCAAAAAGTGTACATCTACCTTTCAAAGTGATGTATACATCTAAATACCTATTCTAGAGTGTTCTGGTACTAGGAATTTCGATGTTCGATGATATACAAATCGACATTCACTGACTTTTTGTCAGTTTATTTGTGTTTGCAGTCGAGTGAAGATCAATTGGAAACAAGAGCGAACAGTGACTAAAAAAAATTAAGTGATTTTGACAAATGGAAAAGAACAGACTATTTGGATGTTCTAGAGTGTTCTAATACTAGAAATTTCGATGTCTGATGGTATATAAACCGAAATTCAGTGACTTTTCGTCAGTGTTATCATCGTAACAATCAAGAGATTAATTTAATGATTTGGCAATGTTCAAGAATGTTCCAGAATCTTGAAGATCATTCAAGAATGTTTCAGAGTGTTTAAAAAAGTTAGAAAATGTTTTGAATCATTATGGGATGTTCTGGATAGTTTTAAATTCGCGAATATTCTAGAATGTTCCATCAAACGTGTAATATATTCTTACCCGGGCAACGCCGGGTATTGCTGCTAGTAAGTAATAAATTGTAACTGAATTACAATTGAGGCTTGCAGGTCATTCTGTAGATACTGAATTGACATCGCAAGCGAAGAACGTTTCGTTAGTTATAGAGAAATAATCTTTTTCGTCAAAATTTTACCATGACATGGATTTTAATTGAGAATATCTATCTATAGTCCTAAATGGGTAGAACAATTTTACTTTTAACCAAAATTTTGGGGAAAACGTAGAGATAACACTTAATAACTTTTACCATTGTTTTCCAAAGCTAATATATCTATGGCAAATATTTCACTTACTATTTTTCCCCCGTATTTGAATAATATTCTTTTTTAAGGTTCTTCACCGTATTTTTCCCCAGGAGATGCTCATCTTCTCTATTTTTTTTTTTTAATTTGACGCCCTCCTACCTCCTTGGTAAAATGTGATCCTCGCGATAAGTTTGAGTAAGACTTTGCTGTATCCCTCTTCCGCCGTTTTGGACTCACGTAATTTTGGTATTCCTTTAGGTACCTCATTCGACCATGGCAAATCAACGTTAATTTTTGAATTCCGTGAACTTCTTTTACAATTAGAATATTTTTTTAAAACAATTTTTCATCTACTAAATCAAAAATCAATGCATTACTTAGGTGTTCAAACATTAATTAAAAACTATTAAATTTGCGTCCACCCAACTGTCCGTAATTTTTCTTGGAAATCGTTTACCATTACGTGATTGAATTGCGTAATACATATCTAGTAATAAATCACGAAAGGCACAAAATTCCCCATAATTTAAAAGTAACAAGTTATATAGGTATCTAGTACATTATTTCCATTAGTATTAGTAAATAGTAAATATCGCGAAAAGTAGCAAAATAATTACCTAATATTTATTATTTATATTAGGTAACTATGTTTTCAGAAAACCATTCCAGTTATTCCTAAAAGCACTGCATTGTCATTTGGTGAATTAATATTATTTACTTGTTCGCATATTTTACTACGATTTACATATAAAAGTAGATTTATTGTTGTACTACACCTACTGTGGTGAATAGGTACCTACCTACCTATAGATGTATTCGTTTTTAACTGCGATACATATGTAATAAGATATATATCTGTATCTGGGAAATACCTAAACCATATTCATTTATAAATCAAACTGTTCACGGTAGCACATAAACGCAGATGGATAGAAACGTGAATCTGTTTGCATTCATAAGCGTTAAGGTACGTAAATCCATGTTTATTACCAATAATTCACTGACCGTTATTCTTTTTTGCTGACCGTCCGTCGGTCGGGTACCATCCACTGGACATAGAATAGAATACAAATATACAAACAAAAAATTACTCTCACGAAGAAAGCCTATTCTACATATGTACAAAAGGAATAATTTGACAGATCGAACTTACTCTCCCAGTTTTGTATACGGTTACAACGGGCATGCAGGTGTACAGGTGCGCAGCCCTAAAAAGGCAACTCTTATGAATGGGTGGAAGGGATGCGGTGTCAAAGTTCATTCTTCAAAGCAATGGCAATGTTTTCTTTTGAAGATGTCAATATTGGCCCAGGATGGGAAGGAATGAAGATGAATATCGAATTAATCTTTGCACCAAGAACCCTGTAGGGGTTCAGGGGGAAAAAATTTTAAAAGAATCATTAGCCAAAAGATTGATTAGATATGCACCTACTCAAACTCAAACTCTTTTACATAGTCACTTCAACGACCTATATAGGTAGGTGCAGGTTCTTGAATAAAGTCAATCAAATGTAGAAACTCAAAATAAAAACCTTCCCAAAAATTTTCTTTTTGGTATTTCCTTAAAAAATTCTTTAAAATTTTTAAATTAAACCACCAATTTAAGAGAAGGTACCTAATAGACGAATTTATAGTAAAATATTTAGAAACAGGACGACCGTATGTAAAACTCAATAACCAACGAAAAAAAGCCCCCAAGTTTGTTTTTCTTTCGGGGCAGAAGGTAAATAAGGAACGTATTCGATTGCTTCGGGGGAAACATTAAAATCCACAGAAGATTACTTAATGGGTACATACTATTTACTCCAAACTTATATATTTTTTTAGTAGACAGAACAGAAATCCCCTATTTTTCTTATCATACATTGCCCTGCAGTCCTTCAAGGATTTATTAAATCCACATAAACGTATTGGGTCGCTTTTTCTAACGATCAACAAAACTATGTAATATTTATTTTTTGAATTAAGAAAAGAAACAATTAAATAGTTTTTGGGACTCTACTTATTAATTGAATTTTAACCCCCTATACCAAAACTAGGTAACTGCCTTCCTAATATAAAATGGGGACTCACTCCCCTACGTCACCGGAATGACATCACGTAATAATTTCAATAAATTGGCAAAATATGGACCACAAAAAATATCAGCGTTCTTATACTATCTCAAAAAATGTTAAAAGCACTTTTTTTAGTTCAAAGATTATTATCACCCTGCTTATAACTAGCAATAGCGGCTCGTCTATATATACATTTTAAACCAAAAGCTTATTTATATGGAAGTAAAATATGGCCTATGCTACTAAGGATTGATGTAGCTTAGTATTAGTCAAAGAATTTTGAGAATCGGTTCAGTAGCTCTATAGTTTACCCTTTACAAACAAACAAACTCTTTATAGTGTATAGTTAAAGTAAGTTTCGCATAAGGAATTGAATTATTTACAAAGTTGCATTATTGTTTTAGGCTAATGTTTAATCAGTAATTCTAGATAAAAATTTCTATTTTAGAACAGTTTTTTGAAAAATGGATAATATTTCAAAAAGCGGTTTTTTTTATTTGTTAAAATATACATGTAGTGTGTGCATTAGTTTGAGATTATTTAGATATGCACCTTCATTCTTACTCGTTTTGGGCTAATATTGACACCTTTCAAATGCCATAAGATTCCTCTTTTATTTATAACATGTCTCAATATCTATATTATCTCTACGCATACCTCAGAAGTTGTAGTACCTACCATCTTCCTAACCCTCTCCTCCTCTTTAATGACTTTTACATATGTATTTACTTCTGGTCTCTTACTTTTTTAAATACACCTTCAAAAAAATATAGACTACCTACGAATAGAAGACTTGTTAATAAATTGCGGACTATTTTAACACACTTTTGCATCTTTTAAAGAAGTAATTTTCCTTCACATAAACATAATATCCTACACGTTCTTATCCCTAAGACTTTAGAATGGAAATTAGAAAATGTTTTCTAGAAATGTTGTTCGGCCTTAAATATGAAGGCAGCTTTTAGTAGATATAATTTTTTATAAAGATTAATAAAACCAAATTTACAAAAATAAGCCTTCGACTTCAAATCTGGTATCTCTACGAATAAATTTGACATTTTAGGGAAACGATTAGTGTAAATACATGCATATCGTTTAGCTTTTACTCCCGTCCTAGCCACGTACGAATTTATCGTCCATCGTGTGTTTGATTATATTATAGATATTTGATATTGAAAATTTTAAGGCAATAACATTGACGTGTCTTCCCACATGAAACAGTTAAAGATGAAACTCGAGTTATGTTCATTCACAAAAACGAAATAAATTGAATCGGACGATAACTGACTTATTTGGGTAGGATGATGCTCCGCTAGTCTACATCAGGTGAATTTTAATTAATTAGTATAATTAACGCTCACCAACACACATATCATATGGTATTATACATGTAAAAGAAGGATATCCCAGATTTATGAGATGTAGTTATCGACTTTACCCACGCGGCAACAACATCATGAAATCGAAATAGAAAGAAAACATCTGGACGGGAAGTGGTCGAGGTATTAGCTATGATACAAGCATGTAGGTACCGTAACATAATATCTCATATTAATAAAATGTAATTACTAATCAGCATATTGTTATTAGTTAAATATTTTATATGAGTTGTTTATAAATTGCAAAGATACTTTTGAATATAAATCGTTATTACTGTAAATATCTACGTAAATATTGAGAAATATTTTATTCGTTATTTTACATACCTATAAGTATGTATATTTCCAATGATAGTCCTTCCCTACCATTCTCATTGAAGAATATAATTTACGGTTAGAAAGATTGTCCTGAATCTAACAAAAGTCCACTCTATCATCATCAATATGGTTCTATAGGTATATACAGTAGAACCTTGATAACTTAAACCTCGATAACGTAAAAACCTCTATAAATTCATAAAATTTTGTGTTCCCTTCCCCTCGGAGTCCAAAACCTCTTTTACTTAAAATACGAACCCTCTATAACTTAAACGAATAATTTGGGCATCGCACCTCAGTAAGTAATAAAATTGATGTAGGAAGTGTGAATTGTTTGAAACAAAAAAAAATTATAACCGTCTTTTTAAGTAGAATAAAATAAACTTGAATAAACGTACCTTTAACCCTAAAATAAAGTATGTATGTACAGAATAACATTTCGAAGTTTCATTTACATTGAACCTACCTCGTCTATCTCTATAATTCCTAAACAACGATCATAAACGGACCTCTGTAAGTAAGTAAAAATATAAACCAATAAAAACTCCTTAACTTAAACCCTTAGTAAGTAAAAACCTCAATAACTCAAATTTTTCAACGTTTCCCTTGGTATTTATCTTATCGAGGTTCTACTGTATTTGTTTGGGTTAGGTTTTAAGATACACAGAGACCTTCCAGGTGACAAAGCAGTGATTTGAAAATAATTTTATCGAATCAAATAAAGAATTCAAAAATTATTTATTAAACAAACTTCTAGGGGCTACTGCAAGATTCAATAAATAATTTATCGATCTTGTATTGTCTTGTCTTCTTTTGAAAATCAAGAAGAGGCTCATATGAGGTACAACATTATACCAGGATGAACAAATCTAGAATCATGACCACTTTAAAAAATACTTACGTTTTGTTAACGATTTGCTAAAAGGATTTTTTGAACGATTACGTGAATCAATTTTCATTTTTGAATATTGACACTTCCACTGAAGCTATAATTTAGAGGCAGATTGCCCAAATTATTGAAAGCAAATTGCTGTGGCTAAACTTCTTCTTACTCCAGATATTAAATAAATTAAATTAATTATTAAACACAATCGCAAACAGAATTTTCGGTTTCAAAGTTTTGTTATAGAAAATCCCCAATAATTGTTTCAGTTGGAACAATTATATTATTAGCGTTATGAAAATATTTATTTTTCTATTTTAATATTACGTTTATAATATGAAATATCGATACTTGAGACATTTGCAATTCAAAGTCGAAATCGAAATAAATCTAGACAATATCAAGCCTATATCTACAAGAAAATATACCATTTTTGTTATTTTTCTGTGATAAAAGTGATATTTTGGAAATACATTGTCTTGCGGCAGCCCTAAAGATATTACTTTAAAAGAACCTACCTATATTTGTTACTGAAAAGTATAAACTAATTACAAATCAGATCGCAAATAAAAAACAGCTATTTAATTAAAATACGATAAAAATCTATTCAACTTAATAAAAATGGTTTGTGATGTTGATACTCGGCTAATGAACAAACAAGTAACTAATGAAATCGAATTGGAATATATTTTAATTATTTAATAAAACAGCAAATCAAACGAAATGATTACGCAAAACAATAATTGTTTAACTATTTTAACCATATTACCGGTTTCAAAAATTTTAACACCTTCGTATAAACTAATTAAGTCCGTTATTTGTTGATATCTGTAGGTTTAAATAATTATGCTTCTGCTCTTTACTATTTTTGTTGTTAAGTTGGTCTTATTAAGTAGTTATTGCACTAATTTTATTTGACAATCACATAAACTAATAGTTACGTTACGTTACGTAATTATGGTAGGTACATTTTTAATTTCTCTCGACGTATGTACTAATGTAAATATATTACAACCCCCTGTAATCTTCAATTGCTTCTTTTTAACTTAAAAAAAAAAATTTAAAAGAAGCTGGTTTTGTTGTTGAGTTCATTATGTAAAATATGTACACAAGGAAATCGCTCTTGGGTACTAACTATTATAGCCAACACAGGTGAAGGCGTCTAATGAAAGTGTTCATAATTTGACATGCCGAAGATTTTCTCCGCACTGTTTACGAAATAATTAAAGTGTAAAAGAATAGCAAATAAGCAAACAGCAGAAGAATAAGGCTTTGTTGAATATAATATACGTGTATGTATATTTTTATCTTTGTATGTATAATTAAATTCATATTATTATTCAATACTTTTTATGACGAATTAACTAACTTTTAGTATCTAATTGTAAGTAGTTTTTTTCACCTAATAAGTAAATACGTATGTATACATATTTATCACTCAGGTGTCCGGATAATGACACCAAAAACGTTACATTATTTTACACACTGCTATCGTAAAATTTTCTTTATAAGTTGTAGTTTAGTTGAAATTTGGTATCGCATTTATTGTGTCAGCCTTTTGAAAAGCGAAATAAGGGTGTGTATAATACTTAACACGCAAAGAAAAAGTTTATACATACACGTTGACTGCATGCGATTGTAGGTAAATTGGGCAATTTCCTTGCCCTTATCGAACAGATCTTTTGCAAATACTACTACGGTCAAAGGGAATTTTTTTCGATCTTATCGTTCGACGACTTGTGTCAGAATAATACCAAGAAGTGACATAACTTTTCATTACCATTACTACCTACTACGTAAAAGAAATGACTGTAACTTAAAAGCATTTGGTAATCTAAAAGAATCGTTTATAATAACTCCGCATGTAATGATGGCGTTATGTCGTAACTCTATTTAATACTTTGGGTTTTGTTTTCAAGCATGCAGATACCTACAGTCTCCGGTTAGTGTGTCTAACCGCATATATGGTAATAACATTTCATTCGATAAATACTTCTCGTTGAAGTGATGAACGCAGTTAAAGAAGTTTTTTGCACTTTATATTTATATTTGTTTACGTCAATTAAGACGATTGTATTTTTCCCCAGATTCTATATCATTAAAAGCGAACTTCATTCATTTATTAATCGATTTTTCTAAGAAAAAAATTAAGCTGTAAATTTACAAATGTCTCATTCATTGACTATCGTATCTCTCTTGAAAGTGAATAAATCAGATCAATTCACACATTAATTTAAACATATGCATGTATTTGATCAGCCCACATTCTAATTAGACCAATGATACGATTTACAAGTTTATTAGTTCCATTTCAATAAGCTTTGGTGTGACAGTTTTTTTTTTCTTTGTTGTATAAAAGGAACTAATATGAGGGCTACTGTGTGTTACATAAGGGCAACGATTTTTATTCTCCCAATTTGACTCAATGATTACATAATCAGGAGGTGATACTGGTTTGGTAACACACAATTGCCATGAAATTATATTTTAATCATTACATTATAAGTAACTAAATAGTTTATACACTAACCTTATTTAGAAAAATTAAGCTACATTTCCTAGTTTATAATATATTTAAAATAAAAACCTAACGGATTTCTCTATTTTTTTCAGCCATCAGGATGTTCTGGAGAGTACCGAGTCAAAATAGAACTTCTGCATGGTATGATATTTTCTATTAAAAAATGTGCATTAAGTTTCTATTTTTTATTGATTATGTATTTTTACACTGAGAGGTTTTAAGATGATTATTTATAAATATATAATGATACTAAGCAATAGGTAAAGCAAGATAACAAAATAAATTCTGCAATGATAGAAGACCAAAATTAACTTATCAAATAAATTTATTTCATTTGCAACAGAACAGATGTACTAGTTTTAAAATGTTATTGACTTCGGTAGCATTCTAAATCCAAAAACCGAACCTGTCTTTTAAGTACCTTTGTTTTACCAGATACTTTAGTGGGTAAAAAGAAAAAAGGGGAAAAAAGAGAAGCCTCTCAAGATCTTACAATTTTAATTAAGCGCATCCTGTGTATATTTTCCAAATAGTTTTAATATTTTTGTAGTAAACATTTATAAAATTTGTTTATGTAGATGCCTCGTGGAAAATTTAACATACTTTTTATTTAAACTTGTATTCTAATTGTATTCTTAATTCATTATTCAGTTTGTTTATCTGGTCACAATGTATGGATATTATAAGAAATGTGAATAATTATTCAAATTTCGTAATCCTTGAATTTTGGTCAGAAAAAAGACCACATAAATCTTGGAATCCTCTCCTATAAGTACTCCTTCACTCCTCAGTTTTCTAGAGTAGGGTTTACCTAACTCTGCATCACGACTGCGACGCCCTGGGCGCACACCTTGAGAGTAGCGATTTCAAAATTGTAGTCCCTATTTGAAAAGTTAGGCTTAGAAAAACTAGTGCATCCTTTTCATTAATACTACTGTTACATTTTCGGATAAATAACAATAATTAAGATTTTATAATCTTTGGAGTCTTGAATAAAAAAACCACATAATTTCTACTAAAGCTATAATACGCAAAGATCTTCTTTTTGAAGAGTGTCGCCAAAAAATTGTAGCCAGTGATGGGAATCGCAGTATAAAAACAATTAGGAACCCTTTTTATAGAGAATGATTACGAGAATTGATTACCTAGTTACAAACTTGTTAAGATTTTTACTGTATTTACCAACAATTTGGCGTCTTCAATCTATACTACCTTGTGTAAACACCTAAGTACTAAAATAATAGTGGTAAATAATGGGTCACCGATAAAAATAAATCTGGTCATTTGAAATAAAAGCGACTATAAAAAAACCTATCCGAAGGAGTTGGTACAAGCGAAACCATCAGGCGTCAACGTTTAACCTTCTAGGAAACATTCGTTTTTTTTTTTCTTCGGTAATCCATTGAGGTGTGTTCGAAGTCAAACGTTGCGCGTTCGTTATGTAGAAAGATAGAGCCTCGGGCGACCAAACCAACCAAATAACCGGCTCCTCCTCGACGAGTCCTCCACGTACAAATATACCTACGACTACGACTACTACACGATTCGGGCCCGCGGACTCTTCACCTACTCAAATACCTCTTTTAAACTCTTTTACGTAGTCAGTCACTTCAACGACCCATATAGGTAGGTACAGGTACAGGTACCTACCTATTCTTGAATAAAGTCAATCAAATGTAGAAACTCAAAATAACAACTTTCATCTTCAAAAAGTTGCTTTTGGTATGTCGCTTTCTGGTCAATCAATAATAGGCCCAGAATATTTGATTAATCAGATTCACGTTTTTTTTTTGTTTTTTTTTCCTGATAGCACCTGATGTAGACATATTTAAATTCTACCAATTAAACCGCCAATTTAGGAGTACCTTATAGGCGAATTGATAATTAAAATATTTAGAAACAGGGCGACCGTGTGTAAAACTTAATAACCAACGAAACAAAGCCCCCAAGTTTTTGACTTTAGGGACAGAAGACGTATTCCTTTGGAAGAGGACGCTGTTGTCATGCTTGGGAGAAATATCGAAATCAACAGGAAATTGTTTAATAGGTACATACTATTTACTCCAAATTTATGTATTTTTTTTAATAGACAGAACAGGAATCCTCTATTTTCTTATCATACATTGCCCTGCAGTTCTTGAAGGATTTATTTAATCCACATAAACGTATTAGGTCGCTTTTTATAAGGATCAACAAAACTATGTAATATATCTTTTTTAAATTAAAAAAAAAAAACAATTAAATAGTTTTTGAGACTCTACTCATTTGAATTTTAACCCCCTATACTACAACTACTAGGTAACTGCCTTGCTATAAGATGAGGACTGCCCTACGACACCGGGATAACTTCACGTAATAATTTAAATAAATTGGCAAAATATGGATCGCAAAAAATATATCAGCATTCTTATACTATCTCTAAAAATCTTAAAAGCACTTTTTTTAGTTCAATAATTATTATCACCCTGCTTATAACTAGCAATAGCAGCCCGTCTATATACATTTTAAACCAAAAGCTTACTTTTATGGAAGTAAAATATGGCCTACGATACTAAGTAATAATGTAGCTGTGTATTAGTCAAAGAATTTTTATAATCTGTTCAGTAGTTTCATAGTTTACCCTTTACATATAAACAAATAAACTCTTTATAGCGTAAAAAATTCAATAGATGAAGCTTTTAAATATTGTAACTCCATTTTAATTAGTAGAAAATAAAACACAAACACAATTTACAAAGATGTTTATTGTACCACAATGTACATTTCCCCACACAAATATAGTCAAAAACCACTTACAAAACAATAACGTAAATCCAGTCATTATCGATGAAATAACCACCCTACTTAATATTTGCCTAAAACAAAATTATGTCGTTTTCGATAACTCATATTATCAGCAACTTGAAGGACTTGCAATGGGTAACCCGCTGAGCTCTTTACTTGCGGAATTATTTATGAACGACTTAGAATTAACAATTAGTACAAATGTCTTATTTAAGAGATGTTTGTATTGGTACCGTTACGTAGATGACGTTTTAGTTTGTTTTCTTGGAACTGATAGACAATTATCCCAATTTTTCAACTTTTTGAATAAAATACACTTCAAAATTAAATTTACCTTAGAAGTAGAAGAAAACAAATCTATAAATTTCCTGGACTTAACTATAACAAATAAAAACAATAAACATTCATTTTCTATCTATCACAAAAAATCTCACACTGATACTATTATTCATTCCAAATCATTTCATCCAATATCTCATAAATTAGCTTTTTTTCATTCATCCCTTCATAGATTGATCACGGTACCAATGACAACAGAGGATTACAATAAGGAATTAAATAGGATTTACGTTATCACTAAAAACAATGGTTACGATACTTCGCTTGTAACCAACTTACTCAATAAAAAACTATATAGAAAAACTTTAAATTTAGTATACCCTTTTGTACCTAATAAAAATTCTCGATTCAATTCCCTTACTTACCTAGGTAATTTTTCAATTAAAATAGGTAATTATTTATCTAAATTTACTAACACAACAATTTCATTCAAAACAAACAATAAGCTAGAAAAATATATAAAAAAACAACAAAGACATTACAAACAAAGATAATAAATCAGGAGTGTATAAACTTAATTGTGGTACCTGCAACCAATCATATATAGGGCAAACAGGGAGAAGTTTTAAAGAACGCATTAAAAAACACAAAAAAAGCTTTGAAAACAACAACTCAAACTCGACTTATGCGCTTCATTTGAAAGATAACAATCACAGTTTTGACGACAATTACAAAATTTTACATCTTGAAAATAAAGGACTGAAGTTAAACCTATTAGAAAGTCTAGAGATTAATAAATTAAATAGATTAGGATTAGCGATTAATGATCAAATAGACATAAATTTCTCTCCACTTTTAAATGTATAGTAGCTTTTATTGTTAGTTTTAGTTTAGACCCCCCATTACAATAATTTAGTATATAAGGAGTTTGTAATTAAGTTTAAGTGTATCACTTCTTCCACCTGAAGAAGCCACTGTCTGGCGAAATGTACATTGTGGTACAATAAACATCTTTGTAACTTGTGTTTGTGTTTTATTTTCTACTCTTTATAGTGTTTAGTTAATGTAAGTTTCGCATATGGAATTGAATTATTCACAAAGTTACATAAGTGTTTTAGGCATATGTTTAATCAGCAATTCTAGATAAAAATTTCTTCCTTTTTAGAACAGTTTTTGGAAAATGGTAAAATTCCAAAAAGCAGCTTTTTCATATTTTTTAAGACAAATATCTACTTATGGGCATTAGTTTGAACTCATCCTACAATCTATTAGTCACAGTCAACATTGCAATAAACGATTAATTAAACAAACTAGAAAATTAACTTATCTACGTACATAATAACATTTTCAGCTTAACTTAAATAAATAAGTAGTATCTATAGCCGCAATCATTCATTATTGTTACCTAGGTAGGCAGGTACCTACTACAATAAGTAACTAATTACATAATTCTATTTTTAAACATATTATAAGTATTCTGACGCGTAAAATACGGGCATCAAATAACTACTAAGTATAAGTAGATAAACATATCTATATGATAATTTTGCTGTACAATTGTAAAATAATTTTTATCTTCTTCCGGCCTTGCACCCTTATATATACAAAAGTGTAGTCTCTAGGTACCTGTTGGTGCAAGAAATTTATTCGGGTTAGATGTTACAAGGGCAATTTTCTATTTCAGGTAGGTACAACTTAACAACAATGTCATGCCTACTTACAGAACGGCGCGGCATGCAAATACCTAACAAACAATATCCTCAATAAATTATTCGTTTAACCCTGACTCACTTGAAACGTCAATTTTGTTTCTTACCGGTCGATTTTATGGGAACCTAAACCATTTATTTACCTTTACCTTTGATTTTGAATATTTCAAATTTAAAACGTGAAATTTGCAACATTTGTAAGGCCTTACAATAACATCTTGACGTCCAGTCTGGGAGCAATATCCTTGTCAAGTTAATTTTACAACCAAAATATTTCTTGAAACGAAACCTGAGGCAAATATCAAAAGGAAGTAATACCTACTTCCACATTCGTGCCAATTACAAATTTGTTATTGTAATTGAAATTATCAAAAAAAAAAAAAATAAAATATATTATAAAAGATTTTTTAATTTTAGTGCAAGTATCTCAGTTATTGAATTCTACAATATTATTTATGTATAAATTATAATAAACTGTACTGATCTCAATTTAAGATACTAGTTAGTACTTGACCAATAACTTTCAGAAGTCAAAATCGAAATTGCCATCTGTGTGGTTGTACTGACTTATTAATGGTATAAAAAAGACGTATCAAATGTAGGAAAAGGGGTAAAAAAGTAGTGGGTTCGAATGTTCCCCACTACAACGATGATTCGCTCAAAATAATAGTGTAGAAGGAGAACTTTAGATCTTGTTGGGCACATCTTATTGCGTATGCCTCTAACACGCTAAATCTTATTCCCTGCATTAGAAATGCTCTGTTGGTTTTAAAAATTCAAATCAATTTATTAAAATCAAAATTTATCACTTATTGTATTTCAATTTATCCTATGTATATTATTAGATTTAATTTAATGATTAATTATGCAAAATACTGTTCACTTACAAATTATAAAAATTGTTTTCTACAAATGTCGGTAAATGCGTGACTTTGTAAATTCCGTAATAAATTTATTGTAATGAATACAGTATATCACATTTGTGAAATAAAGCAGCAAATTGAAATTTCTACAACACTAAGCAAATTAGCAAACTAAATATATTTGTTACGAGCCTTATAAATATTAAAATATAATAAATAAATAGTAATAATAACAACACACATTTATGAATATGTTAATAAGGAGTCAATAGGACATTGTGTTGTCCCATAAATAATTCCTTGTTACATCTCGAATTAATAGATAAAAAAAGGTATTATCGGCATACCATAACACACTAATATTATAAAGGCGAAAGTTTGTGAGTATGTGAGTGTGTTTGTTTGTTACTTCTTCACATCTAAACGGCTGGACCGATTTTAATCAAATTTGGTATGGAGTTAGCTGACACCCTGGATTAACACATAGGCTACGTTTTACTGCGGGCAAATATCTTATTCCCATGGTAAAAACGATGAAAATGAATTCGCGGAATATTATAAATGCGAAAGTAACTCTGTCTATGTATGCTACACAATCTCGCCTAAAATTTACTGAACCGATTTAAATGAAATTTGGTATAGAGATAGTCTAGAGCCTGAGAAAGGACAAAGGCTACTTTTTAATGCGAAAAAAGGTTGTAAGGGGTTTAAATAGGAAAGTTTGTGCGGAAATTCCGTAATTTTTAAAGATTTTTAGGCTTTTGATTAGATATAAATAAATACGAAATTCAATGTTTGTAAAAATTTTACCCTAAAGGGGATAAAATTAGCCGATGAAAGTTTTTGTGTAATGAAGTCGTCCAAAAAGCTTATGACCGGCCCAGAAAATTAAAATATTAAGTGTAAAAAGTTATAGAGGTTTTGTTTATTTGGACCAATAAAAGTAGTTGAATACTAAGCTATTTAAACTATTTTAAACTATAATTAAACTATATTAATCTATAATATTATAAATGCGAAAGTAACTATGTCTGCATGTCTGTGTGTTACGCAATCACGCCCAAACTACTGAACCGATTTAAATGAGAATTTGGTACAGATATAGATAAGTAGATATAAAGCTAGAGGCTTGAAATTTATTTTTTAGGCTTTTGATTAGATATAAATACGACATTTAAAGTTTGTAAAAATTGTACCCTAAAGGGGGCAAAAATAAGGAATGAAAGTTTTTGTGCCGAAAGTCACTATTCCACGCAGTCGAAGTCGCGGGCATAGCTAGAGTACCTATCTCATAAAGACATACAATAAAACTTTGATTATCCTTAGCTACGTTAGCTTTTATGTTATCGTATCAAATTTTCGTGAGGCTATTCGTCATTATGAATATTATGTACTTAATTATAGTACTGAATATATTTAACTATATTATACTATAATTACATAATTGAATAAAATAGTAAATAATTTCACACCTTGTATTTAAGTCATATTTGTTATTTCAGAATCAACACCGTATAGGTAAGTAAACAACAACACAACAATTAAAAACTCATCCTAATGACTAAAAATTGAATTTATTCCTAAACTGAGAATATTAAAACAATAAAATTGAAGCGTGCGCAAAGTATTAAATTAAAACGAAATTGAAACTTGACCTTCTAGAAACCATAAAAGAACCTTATCAAGATAATTTTTTCTTATTCTTCAGTTATATTCATTAGATTTCTGTGAAATAAGCATAAAATAAAATTGTGTAATGGCATTAATAACCTACGTTTCTACTCGACTATATTAAAACCTGTTTCTTGATAAATGTTCAATCGGTCACATCTACCTGCTACTTGGTAGGTAGGTAAATAACAAAGTTCACGTATTATAATTTAATAAATACACGAATCTCGAGATGATGCTTGAAGAATCTTCATTTTTCGGTTGTTTGTTTTTGGTAGTAAGTAGGTACATTAACGAACTAGGTTAAGATAAAAATCTAATAAATGAAGTTGGATCTGACATCCCAGTAGTAAATCTTACAATGCATTAAGAACTCTCAACACAAAATGTTTTTCTTAAAGTCTGAAGAATGATTTGTTTATTAATTTTTATTTAATTGTAGTCTTCATAAATATCTGTACAAGTAGGTAGATATGCAAATAAAATTGAACGAGAAGATATAATAAATTGAGATTCATCAGGTGTCCAGGTACCTACCAGAGTTAGATAATTTCGAATAGGAAAAATACTTTTTTAGATGATTTAGGTTAGCCTCCCTTATTTTAAGAAATAAAGGCATCAAAAAACTAATTCTAATGCAAAGTTGTGCTTCTAAATAGGTCATCTGAAATTATTGAAGAAATTAATAGAGGGGATGACTCTTAATGGGATGCTTCTCGACTCCTTGGCTAATTTTTCTTCGAGAGAAGGAGGTTAAAGTTAACCAATTTGACTTTGGCTGTTGTAGCTAATTTTCAATCGATTTTGATGATTCTAATGTCCTTAAAAATAATATTATGGAAGAAATTTTTAAGTAGCACTTTAAATAAGATGAAAATATAAAAATTTAAATTAAATAACACTTAAATTTCAAGGTATCGTCAGGAGTAAACAACGTACGAAAATTACAATGTCTTACAGTCCTCATATTTAAAAAATATCATTTAACATGATTCCAAAATCAAGTTAATTATTGCCTAGTATTTTATTATTTAAAATGAATATAATTTGGTAATTTTGATACCTTCCTGAAGATAAATCTCGCCATGGAATCGAAAAACATCCCAATGAAATCCTACTTAGGGGACATCCCCTCAATTACTTTCAGCAATAACTTCAAATGACCCATCTCTAATTTGCATTAGAGTGACTTTTTTTCTAAACCTGTGCATGACTTGTACCTGTTGCTATCTGTCTTTACTTATGATCAGATGATATGAAAATGTAAGACTATTTGGGAATATTTTAGAATTTAACTTGTAAATGTGTTACATCCTTTTTAACACATTAACATGCCATCTGCATGAAGGAAATAAATCAGCGAAAGAGTTTTCCAAGTCAATTCAGCATTTTCGACATTAGAGTAGGTACTGGGGGTTGATTTTTAATAGTCAGAAAGAAATGTATCTATCGACTTTAGTAAAATATATGTCAACATACAACAGTGAGTTCGTTAGTTCGCCTGTTCCTTATTACAAAATCACTTTGTTTAGAAAATCCTAAGAATGCTAGCCTTCAGCCTAACTAACTACCTCTATGACCGATGCCTTTATAGTTGTCACGTAAACGAAAGCGTGTGGTGTTCTTTGAGAAAGGTGGCAATATCAGATTTGAAAACAAGTTTCGGTATTTACACGGGCCACAACAGTCAGTGGTTGGTATTATAGCTATACATATGAGAGACAGAGGACAGGTGCACACACGGTCGAGGAATTTTCGACGACCGAAGAGAAGAAGACACACTGTCAACAACAAACAGCAAGGCAGTCAGTCGTGCTGTTTTTTTTTTGTTGTACCTACCTACTGTTTACTCTATCTACTCGTTAATACGTTTTAGTTAGCTCATCACTTTACACAAGCGCAGGTAAATTGCGCACTTTTAATGACTTAAGCATACATTATACCCAAATTGCGCACTCAACCCCTAGGTAAATATATACATATGAAACTAAATTTTTGGGATTTGTTATTTACCTAATAACAAACATTAACACTAAAAGTTTCCTCAAAAAAGTTGACCATGATCTGAGGTAATAATAATTTTAACGAGACCGATAACAAAATGTACCTACCTATAGAGAAACTGTCCCAATAGTTTTCTTTATATGCAGTTAAATTTGACTTATTTTCAGACTAAAATCAGATTATTAATTTTGAAAATTAAGAATTATTAATTTTGTATACGCCTTATTCCAATTACCTTGTAAAGTATGAATTATACGACTCTTAACAGTGATTATACGTTTGAACACATCATACGTTTGAACATTGTATTTTTGATGCACCATAAAATTGATGCACATTTTTTTACTGCAATAAAATGTAAAACAATCGTATTAAACTTGTATTTTTGACCGAATACTTTCAATTCAATTGTGACTTATTTAGCGATCAGTAAAAATAAGAAAGTTTGAGATGTTTAAATTTTTTTCCCAGTCCATGTACCTACAATTACCTATATTAAGTAAAATAAAAGTATTTTGCGTAAGAATCTTGTTCTCATTCAAAAAAATAGAGATTGACATTTATTTTCAAATTTGTTACTGAGGGTTAAAAAGTAAGAAAGTGTTTTCTGGTCGATGCCACACTTAACATTGATTGAACTGCTAATTTCTTCTAATCGAATCGGTTTCAGAGATTTTGATTAAAAAATAAAATCAGTTTTCAGTATCTTATCGTAAAATAGCCAAATAAGGAGGCGTTTACTTTATTTAATCCACTCACATGGGGTTCCTAATATCCTGCTTCCTACCCTTAACAATTAGCAAATTATTTTATTTAACTTTTTTTATTTAATATTCCACTTTAATTTTAATATATTACTAAAATATGGTCTTATGCACCATTGCATCTATAATTACCAATTGAAAAAGCTACATTCTCCCTCAGGGCGCAATTTGGGTAAGTAAAACTATTGTGAGGTCAGGTAAAAATGTGCGCAATTTAAACCCGCCGCTTTACACCTCCATCGTAAATGCCCCTTCTTATTATTATAGACACTTAAATAACAAGCAAACAAAACGAAAACTTACCGAAAAGCATCTTCCTTCTGACGATTTGCTGAAGACAATCTTTTGGGCCCTTCTGTTTTCCCATCATCGTTGCGTGGTGGATATTTCATCGAGCACTTAGTATGAATTCTCTTTTTTACTTCATTTGCTCTTTTAGTTACTTTTACTGTTGTAGTTGTAGTTGTTAGGTTTTGTTAGGGATATTAAATAAGAGACGTGGATTATTTTAAAAACATTTTCGATTTAATTTTTTGTCACACCGTACAACGATATATAATTATAATAATAAATATGTACACATTCAATCTATAAGACCAAACGTCGATGAACGAGAACCAGGGTTGTTAGGTAGGTAGTATAAGGTGTTGTACTTCGGAATTTTTGTTTTTTTATTATTGATAATCGATCCAACCAGTCCAATATTGATGATGCGCGTCACGAAATCGAAAATTTTTAACAACGAAACAATTTTTTATACGTAGTATGTAGGTACTTCATTGCAATAATAAATGCATTTTAACGACATTGCTCTATACATTTTAATTTTTTATTCCATTATTGTAGAAACCGTCCGTCCGTCGTCTCGGATTTTTTGTTTATTTAATATTAGTGTGTGAATTTTCTTAATCACGGCGGCAGGCGTCGCTATTTATGTAGGTATGTCGTATAAGGGTCCACTTTTCATATATGTACAATGTCTGACGTTGTTCTACATTATATTACACTTAGTTTAGTTACAGCGTCATTATCACTTGTTTTTTTTTTCTCTTTATTTACAGTTCATCCATTTCATTTTATTTACAAGTTTTTTCGCACTCGCACTTTTATTAAGTAAAGCTCTCGATTATAAATCCGGACTTTTTCTTTTAACAGCTCAGGCATTAACTTTTAGTGAGGTAGTCGAATAAACGAATCGAATCGCTTATCAGTTAATACTCGGATTCTTTTTATATAGGTAGTAAGTAAGTAATCCTTATTCTGTTAATGGATATTCTATTTGTCTGCATTCGTATTTTCCGACGGACGAAAATCTCTTGAGTCGCTTTAATTTTCGTCGAATGACTATTAACGGCGTCGTCGTCGTCGGTTAATTGTTTATAGGGCACATAATAGCTTAAGGAGGAGACACGATAGTTGAATGATAGAGCGCTAACCGTTATCGCTGTGCTGCAAAAGAGAAGCCCAGCGGGCTGGATGCTAGTGAGCCGTCAGCTGGTGGCTCATCCCCTGAGGCGATAACATTGGTGGACTGTGCGAATGCGAATGTTGGCCCATCGGCGATGACCCGTGAACGTCTGGATGGTGACCGTATCCAGGATGCATGTGACTACCTGGAGGCATACCGTCCATCATTTCGTTTCCTATCGTGTTCGGAGGTGTCATTCGTTTCTCCTTTTGTCTCCTGTTGCAAAACCACACCCTCACCACTTCTTTCTCTAATTGTAAACTGTCCGCTAAATTTGTTATTTCTTGTGCAGAAGGTTTTGGTTGTTTATGAAAGTGTTGCTCGAGGGCACCCTTTACCGAGACCTCTATGCTCGTTCGCTTTTTTCGTTTTCGACCCTGCGCAGCTATTTTATCTATCGACGTGGGTGACCCCGTCGTCGAGTCGGCCTCTTCGAGCCACTTTTGCAACAGTGGTTTTAACTTGCACATATTTTTAAAACTAAGCTGTAACGCTTCGAACCTACATATCGTTGTTTGCGAAAACACGTTGCCATATAAAGTTCCTAACGCTAACCCCACGTCCGCCTGCGTGAACCCCAACTTTATCCGTCGTTGTTTGAATTGCTTGGCGAAAGCCTCCAGGTCGTCGCTGGTTGGTGTTTCCTCGTCTCCTGGACCGACATCTCGATCGGAATGTTGCTGATGATGCGGACTCTGCATGTCCCGTGGAAGATGATGGAGTTGGGGAGCAGCTTGATGATGAGCTAACATCCCGTTCATAGCTGCATGATATTGTTGCAACGGTGAGCCTGCTCCGGGGTTATAATGAGCCGATGATACAGGTGCATGCCATGCATGAGGCGATCCCATACTTTGTTGTTGCTGCTGCCTGTGCATCATGTCTGCTTGTTGGGTGAGCGGTTTGACATCTTGATGGGGATGATGATGGTGCGGATGGTGCATACCGGCCATCGAGGCGGCCCATGGATCTGCACCAGGTTGCAAGCTCACCCATGGATTTGCCGCCGATAACGATACGGGATGACCATTAGGCGAGGGTGAACTTGCCATCTGGTGATGGTGATGATGATGGTGTTGTGGTAGATATTTCATTTCGTTGGCGTCAGCCGCGGATCTGGGTGATGCACTAGCATGGTAGCCTCCGACGATGTTCATGCCGACCACACTGTTCCCGTCCAGATCCGAGGTAACAGCACTACTGACCGGCAGGTACGTGGCGGCCGCCATGCCCTGATGAGGGCGCCAAGCCGTCGTGTCGGCACTTTATTTTTCACGCGCGTATACACAAAACTCCGCAACCCTCTCGAACCTTAACGCTACTACGGGCCACTACTACTACTACTTTAGTAACGCGTTATTTGGGCTCATGTGTTATCAAATTGAGTTTATACACACATAACAACTCGGCATGCACTAGTGCACTGGCGACTCGATCCCGCTTGTGTCTGAATTGACTTCCTCGCTGGAACCCCTCCAAGAGGTTGCGCGCGCCATTGGACGTGCCTCAACGGTAGTCTACGTATGACGTCACGTAAAAGGTTCGGTGGTACTGGTTCAGTTTCGTTCGAAAGACCGCCTAGTCCTTCTTCCCCTCCATGGCGGGGAAGTGTTTACACTTGGCGGGACACCGTAACTAGGCAACCGAGCGTGCTCTAACACCACACAGCACACTCTGATGACGCTGACGACGACGTAGGTCATCGAAACGATGCGACCGACGGCGAAGAATCAACGCAACTACTTTCATTTGGACTTACTTTATCCTATAATCACTCGGAAACCACTTTTTTTATTTTAGATATCTTGAATTTTTAAAAACAAAAAGAAATGGAAACTGATCGCCTAAACCCCACACAAAAAATAAAAAGAAACGTGCGCTATATTTTTCGTATGTATATATCTTCATGTTATCCCTATTCTTACCTGAAAATATAGGTACTTTAGAAATTAAGTCAAACAGAACTCACTTAGGAAGCATAAATATGTAGATACCTATTATCTTATTAACTCAAAATAGTAACTAAATTTTTGAATTTCGGATCTTCTGGATTAAATTCCCATGGGGTGTCAAAAGTGTTCGACGTTTCGTCTCTTATTACAAGAGACATCTTCAGGAATTTTACGTTATCGGTGCAGAATCTCCAAAGTTGGTCCTGGTCTAGTCTAAACTTTAATCAACATCTAATAGGTACTTACATTTTTAATTTATTTTATTCTTTAGACCTTAATTACAAAACATGATCGTGAATATCCATTTAATCTATCAGGTGGCAATAATGACAATACAGTGGCTTAGCACCTTGATTCATGATTCATCCCTGTATATGATAGGGGGGGAATTACCGATGTGAAAATTATTGTTGGTAAACAGGCTCGTTGATTATGTGTAGCAATGTGGTGGGCACGTAACCATCGCGACAATGCAATTTCGGTTTTCGGTCACCTGTTGCAGATCCAGACTGAGCAGAATTAACATTATAATTTGCAATACAATAGAGGCCTTAGCACTTGCACCATCAGGCTTATAAATATGTATTCGAATCTAGAACGTTTCGGGGTGCCCGTCTGTGCCTATGACGGTGCTGCTAATACGAGAGAGCGATGTCGTAGTGTTGTTGTGGTCTGACCTACGAAGAGCCCCCTATAGCGAGCGAGAGCAGTGGATATTCTCGTACCGGATAATTAAACCACTCTAATAAAGTATTAAAATAAACATTTAAATACATTATAACCACATAAAGGGTTCATTCACTAATTTACCTACCTAGTCGCTGAAATACCTAGGTACCTACCTACCTACTTAGGAATCTTTTGCTATTTTTATCAAAAAATATCTTTTTTAAAGGTATCAACTAAAGTATGTACCTATTTATGTTAAATAGGTATATGAATTAAAATAAAATTATAGGTATTGGCATTTATGGAAAAGAAGTTTTAATTTTTTTTTAACATGACAGAGGAATATAAAGTTAAATTTAATTGATAAATATATAAAAAATTAACCAAAAGCTCTATTAGGTAATTTTAGAAAATTAACTTCAGGGCTTTTTTTACTGTAATATTTTGTTGCTCATAGGTATCCTATAAAATTAAATACGCGTTGGTACCTTAAAGGGTAATATTTTTATATTTATATACCTACTTATAGAAACTTTCTTTACACACTGTTTTATAAATTCAAAATCACTACAAAAAAATTACATAAATTACATTCTATTTACTAAATTTTATCCATCATTAAAAATCTTGATAAACAAAAACAACAATTTTTTTAGATTTGTTAAAATTTAAGGAATTTTAAAAGCAAAATAATTAAAATTCATTAGACGGGGTTTATTTTTCTCTTTTACTTATTTATTTAATAGTATTTTCATACCTAATATTACAAAAGTTATTATTACAATTTTCTTCTATTACATTATTCATTTCTGGATTAGTAGGTACCTACTTATCTACAATTAATTAGTAGATATTTTTACTGTTTTGTTTACTTAATATATATACATATAATGTTTTATGCATGTTTTTTTACATGATTTTATTTGCATAGATATTATACATTGTTAATTAGTTTCTCGTTTCCTTCAAAAGGATCGTGATATGAAAAGCAATGTCCTTTTAAAATAACGTTTAGATCCTTTGTCTCTTGTTTGTTTTTATAATTAGTTCAAAATATTGTAAGTTATAAATAATTTCATTTATAATGTAATTAATAGTCAAAAGTATAAATAATTAGGTACCTAAATATGTACATAGGTAGTCTCCATAAAAATCAATTTTAAAGTTTGAAATTTCCTTCTTGTTAAGAAACCGTCAGTTAGGTAACAGTTATTAGCTACTTAAATCGTTGTAACAATAACTCAACAACTTAGATTTTTCTAGATTTATCAAATAGCAAACCCTATTTCTATCTTGCTAGTTTTCTTGAACTCGGATTTTTCTAAAATTATTATTGTTAAAAAGCTACCTAGGTGTATATTTTATTTGTGTTAATTTTTCGACTACCTAATAATAGTTTCGACATAGGTAGGTATGAATAGGTAAATATCTATTTTCTTCCGTATTCAACATTTTTGGATCTTTGGTTTGCTATTCCTCACGGTTACTAATAGGGTAGGTAAATAATAAAACCAATTATTTGAAAGTGTAAACAATATATTTTAAGGGGGTTGTTATTTTTTTAAAGAGTATTTATACATAAGTATACCTATAGTTTTTGCAGAAAAATACCAAGACTACTTCTGATACCTATACAATTTTTATTTTCAATCTTGTGTATTTTATTAAGAATTTAATTAGTTGACTTTAAGCGTTTCGTCTCGTTAATTGCATAAAATAAACCTAACCCAAAATGTTACAGTTACTCTTTTCGATTTTTGTAACGGCTTTTTCCTGTAGTAGGAAATCGTTTTCCGTTTTTTAGCTTCAGTGTTACAAGTATATACGTCGTGTATTATTAGAGCGAACATGCGAAGGTACATAAGGTACTTCCTTAAAAACGAGATCAGGTTGATACCACCACGGACGTACAAAAGACTAATTCAACTGGATGTTACAAGAAAAAAAATCACAAAGAAGCGAACAATAATAACGGCCCCATTGAATGAGACAAATCAGTTTACAGAGAGTATACGTATACAGACGCACACACAGTAGAAAGGTTATCTGTCTATTCTTCCAAGTTCAGTTGAGAGGTTCGAATCCTTGGCGGGCAGATGAGAGCAGATAGGGTGGTGGCAAGGGTAAGGGTCAGACACAGACAACAGAACGACACGAACGACGCAAAACGATGAAACAGGGAAGATATTTCTCTCAAGGGCTTGAATTACGTTTAAAAATATACAATATAAGTACAAGTATGTATCTAGATACCAACGAAATTGTTACGTAATATTTTTCATGAGAGAAAGCAAAGGCGGTAAACTAAGTGCACAGTATCATATTGAATGACACAAATATTAAATGTTTGGTTATTTTTACTTTTGCTTTCAGAATTTTCTTTGCAAACGATAATTTTTTTGTCCATAATTTCATCAAAACAACAAAAAGAAATACAATAACTACATTTGGTTATGTTAGGTCAGGGCCGTGTTAAGTTGCGTTAGTTTCCCTTGTAAAATTAATTTCGTTCATTTTTTAACACTCTGAGTAGGTATTTTTTAATTAATTTTTTTTTTAGTGAGCAGAATAATCACGCATCGAAAGCGCAATACTTAAATTTACAGTTACTTTATTGCTGAGAATTTAATAAGTTACATACCACGAACAGAAAATACATGTCAGATTTAATTTAATTGATGTAGAAAGCTAAATAAATAATGTGGACATTGTCTAGTTTAAGGGGGTTTAGAAAAACATTCCCTCCGAAGAAAACCCCACATAAAATTACCCCGCGATAATAAATTTCCTAGTTCTAGATAAATTTCAATAATACGACCTGTACCAGCTAATAACTAGGTAGGATATGAGACATTAAATATAGTAAACTTAAATTATTGTGGGCAAATGCATTTTGGAAAATTTGCTTATACGGTCTAAGGAATTTATTTATCCGACAGCAAGGGCCCAAATTTGTCTTGAAATTATCAGCTTATTACTTTATATCATGTTAAGTACCTACCTTAAACCCACCAAGAATAATTTTTTTACCTAATATTATTTAAAAATAATAAATGTTAGATAAAAGCTTTTTAACATTTCAACAAATTAATAGTTGTTTTGCGGGGATTTCCTTTCAAAGGGGGGAGGGATTTTTTTCCGGAAACTTTTCTTCCGGTTTTTCTTTTCCGGAGGTATTTTTTTTCCAGGGATATTTTTCTAGTTTTTTCCCCGGGGAATTTTTAAGGCGGGGCTATTGCCCTTATCGCTCTTGACATACATTCATACATTCACACCCAATTAAAGTCAAACTCAATTAAATTTTTAATATAGATAGGTAGATATTATGCTGCAGTAAATTTTTTTTGCAGTAATTAAGAACATTAAACATCATCTAACGCGTTCATATTTTTAATTATTTAACAAAATACATTAATTCAAACGTTATCGTTAAAAATAACATTAGGTGATGTTCATTAATAATGTGAGCTGTTTTTCGTATAATTTGGAATCTTTCATTCCTGTCAGTGAGGTTTGGTAATTTACGACGGGATTTCCCTTTCGCCCTTAGATACATAAGATTTACAAGTGTTAATAGGTTATTAATTAAAAGAGAAAAAACCAATAACATCACTTAATTGAATTAAAAAATTGAGTGACATTTTTAATGATTTCCTCCATTTAAATGATATTTGATGAGATTTCTTTGGACATCTTTCCCTATTTTAAGCTCACGTAGGTACTTAGTGGATGCCTCCCTATTAGTGCTTATATATATAAAAAAATATTTTGACAATTCATTTCAAACACCTTCCTTATACTTTTTTTGGCAAATAAAATAGTCGTCAATTGAAATAATTTCAGAATACGATAATAAACAAAAAATATTTTTCAACGATGCCATTTAAAATTTAAACAGCACTTTGTTATGTAGGTACCTATATTTTTAATATCTAAATTGTTATAATACCGAAGTTGTAAAAGTTTTAAAGGGAATAAAGAAAAAAATATCCGTTTTTAAAGTGTTAGGTTATTTTTATTCTACAATTTTTATGACGGTTCGACGAGGCTTCTTCCTGTCAATACAAAAACGATGTTAAACATCTGGGACATTTCCCCTCACACTCTCAGGTGTTATGCCCACCTCAAAATCGAATTGTATAGGTGTTTTGTGACACTTAGATTTGTCATGCACGGCTCCAATTCCGCCTACACCAAGACATACACTTGCGGAGACAACCCTCCCAAATTTTTGTAACGAATTATTCGGTGACGTACAAAGAAAACGAAATTTAATAGTGTCTCTTACAAAAACACATATATGTTAAGTATAAGTAGGTACGTTTAAATAACAATGATATGTACTAATACAATAAACAATGGGGTGTTTCGTTCCCGAGAGCTACGATACGGGGCTGCAGAACACAGATAAAATTATTTGTTAGATACTAACTTATTTTTTAAAATAATATTTAAATTGATTTTATTAGTTAAAAAGCACTTGAGAAATATTAATATTAAATTATTATTAAAACATAAAAGGCTTTTAAAAAAACATAAATGATTTATTTTCATTGCTTTTACATAAGGGAGAAAAACAATAATATTTAGTATATACCTAATAAAAAAAACTTAGATACTAATATTTTTATCGGGATTTGCTCGTCTTTTATTGTAATTCGTTTATTATTTTGTCAAAATAAATTCGTAAATATTTAGTAAATTGTGCCGACCGTAATTCAGAAAATCCACTCGTTCTCACTCTTAGTACACGAATCCCGGAGGTCATTAAGCCGTTTGTGCCTACCTGTATTTATCAGCCGACGTGCTAGCCACTTTTGATAGTTATCGGCAGCATAATCGTAAAATACCTTGTGCAACCCAGAGGACAGTGCTGTGACGAGTGTTAAACATTTATTGCGATAGAAGTTGTAAAATATGCACCCAAATAGTAACAGAAGGTAAACAGATGATTTTAAGTGAATAGATTTTACAATTTGGGAATTTTGAAAACGAGTATAAAAATGGGCAAGGAATGTAAACAAAATAGGGCGGTGGGGTGAAAGTACGATGCACGATAGGTATGAATGACTATTATTACTTACTATTCAAATATTGGACCTGTTAATACCTGCAAAGTGAATTAATTTTTGTGTGTTGTGGATGAGGAGACGATTTTGAAATTATTTTTATTTTCTTATAATTTAATTAAAAAAGAAAAACAACAGATTTCAAAAATTTATAATTATTTCGCCATAATAGGTACAATGGCTCGTTAAGAATTTTTATTTACTTGTCAATATATTAATTAGAAGTTAACATTAAAATTTACTGTTAGTGTTTCTTCAATTTCCTAATATAAAATAAAAATTTTATATCGTGCTTTCTATTTAGTTTTAGAAGCTATAAGACCTATAATTAGATTTTAAAGAACAGGCATGTATGGTTTTGAGAAGTTAACTTTTTCATTGTAGGTAATTACTGATAATAATAAATAATAGCAAAACCATAAAATTTTTGACAGAAGTATTGCAAGGAAATATTAATCAAAACATTATTTCAGACGTCATTACGTTTTTTAGATATTTTCAATGCTTTACTTTTAGGAATGTGTGATGGACTTATTTTAAAAGGAATTTGTAGTTTTAGATGGAAATGTAGGAAACAATACTCGTAAAATAAACATCTACCTCCGGAAAATGCGCGCGGTTTGCCAAGACTTTGTAGGGTCAACTGCGCGCTCGGTAATTTTATTTTATTTATGTAACAGTTTTTAAAGAAAAGTCTCTAAAGATCTTAAAAAATATGTTTATATACAATTTGTTACAAAAACTCCAATACATGATGAATAAGAGAATGACAAGACCACGACAACACGAACGAAGTGAGTGTTGTCTTTACATACCGTAACCTTTTGATCCTACAGAATTAAACAAAATAATTCTTTAGTTATCTACTAATTATAAGTCAAGGTGAATATAAAAACCCGACTAAATACATTTATTTCAAATCTTTGTTGGTTTCTAATATGATTGAACTATTTATTAATAAAAAAGGCCCAGGGGGCAATAATTAAATGATTGCGCGCAACATCACTTTTAGGGTCAGTTTTGTCACAGCAGGGAGTAAACTGATCGCAGCGCGCAATTGACTTACACCCGAAAATGCACCCTTGAAAGAAAATTCCTCCAAAATTAGTATTAATTTGTTAAAACATTTAAAAGCTTTTACCTATCATTTATTTATTAATAATGTTTGGTAAAATAATTGGTCTTAGTGAATTTTATTTTATTTATGGTATTGTTTTTATTATTAAAATTTATATAGAACTAGGAAATTTTTTATCATGAGGGCATTTTTTTTTCAATAATTCTTTTTGTGTGGTGCTTTTTTCCTAGGCTTTTTTTTAGGGTGGTTTTTATCTAAACCCACATTAGTTCAAATCAGTTCAAATTTTGAATCATATTAAAAGTCAAAATAGGCCATTACAATCAGCTTAGCACCTATTTTTCTTTAATCATTTAGTAAAATCTTCTTACTGCAATTCATTAGGACCCCATTATACGTACATACAGAGAGTTCGGTTGTAGCCTAGTTCCCTTGTTTATCTCCGGATTAAATTGAAATATATTTGAAATTTTGATCGAATTTATTTCTATTTTTAAATACAAATATTCAAATTTTTATCACTTCCGATTAGGTATTAAAGTTGACATTAAGCTTGTAATTTAAATAGAACCCTCTGTTTTAGTTAAAGGGTAGGGTAGGGCGGGGCTAGTTGAGCATAGGGGTAAGTTGGGCAATCAAAATATCTCCGAAACTATGCAACGGACGCTAGGACATCAAATGAAGGAAACGAAGGGGCGGGGGAGGGGAACTCATCGCACGACCGCCAGTAGCGATTTATCAATCGAGTAAGGCACGCGCGTGCTTTGTTTATTTTGCGACCAAAAAGTAAAAAAATCGTGTTTGTGTATATTTCTTCTCTACGAGTGAAATGTTACCCATTTCAAATCAAGTAAGTGTTAAAGGTTCATAAATTTAATGTATTTTTGATATCTAATAAGGATTTTGTTTCAATTCATACCGTTTTTTCATAACCTCACTTTTAATTCAAATATTCGAGTGGGGGTTTGTTGGGCAACTGTTGCTCAACTAACCCCATGATTTAATATGGAAATGATTTATGTTTTTGTTTTGTTTTAGCATGCGGACTTATAAAAGGAAGACCTCAAGAGGTTCTTACTCTACTCAACAGTTAAATGATGCTGCTAATGCTGTCAATGAAGGTAAAAGTGTGAATGCCGCCGCCAAGGAGTTCGATGTCAAGCGAATGACTTTGACCAGATTTATGAAGAAATCGGAATCTGAAAGAGGTGATCCTTCAATGGGCTATGTAAAACCAAGGCAGGTATTTACTCCCGAGCAAGAAGATTCTTTGAAAACATACTTGCTCCAAATGGCATCAATATTCTATGGATACTCCCCAAAAGATGTTCGTCGCCTTGCCTACGAGTGTGCTGTTAAATTCAGAATAAAAATTCCAGCATCCTGGACTACCAATAAAATGGCCGGGAAAGAATGGCTAACGAAGTTTTTAAAACGTCATGCCGAGTTGTCTATTCGTAAGCCTGAACCAACCAGCCTCGGTAGGGCAACATCATTTAATGCTCAGAATGTTAAAGTTTTTTTTGACAAGTTAGCAGAAGTTATGGACAAATATGGATTCACTGCGTCACAAATTTGGAATGTGGATGAAACAGGGGTGTCCACAGTTCTGAAGCCGAATAAAATTGTAGCAGCCAAGGGTAAACGTAACGTTGGCGCTATGACTTCAGGGGAAAGAGGAACTAATGTTACTGTCGTTACAGCTGTCTCTGCTTCAGGAAACACAGTGCCACCTATGTTTGTTTTTCCTAGAAAAAATTATAAGAGTCACTTCATTAATAGCGGTCCTCCTGACTGTGTAGGAGCCGGTAACGCCAGTGGATGGGTTACTGATGCTGAATTTCTGCAGTTTATGCAACACTTTATCAAACATGTAAAACCGTCTAATGATAACCGCATTTTGCTTGTATTAGACAATCACTCCTCTCATTTACACGTGGAGACATTGAATTTAGCTAAAGATAATGGCGTTGTTATGTTATCTTTCCCCCCGCATTGTAGCCACAAACTGCAGCCGTTGGACGTCTCAGTATTCGGACCCTTCAAAAAATATTGCGCCTCTGCACAAGACACATGGCTGCGAAACAACCCAGGGAAGACTATAACCATTTATGATATCCCAAAAATAGTCGCTGATTCACTGCCATTTGCTCAGACAAGTATGAATATCATGAACGGGTTTAAGAAGGCTGGAATCTTCCCCTACAATGATAAAATTTTCACGGACGATGAGTTTTCGCCAAGCTTTGTAACCGACCGCCCAGATCCTGAATCTGGACGGAATGACCGTCCCGAACAAGCAACCACTCAACCTATTCAACCTGATCCCGTTCCGTCTACCTCCACCAGTGAACTTGAACAGACAAGCAACAAAGAAAATGAACAAATTGGTTCATCACAGGATTCACAGGCCTTTTCACCGGAAATTGTTCGACCATTCCCAAAGGCCGGTCCAAGAAAAACACTTACAACTATTCGAAGAAAGAGAAAAGCTGCAATTCTCACAGATACTCCTGAAAAAAATGCTTTGGAAGAAGAACAAAATAAAGCTAGTAAAAAAGTTAAGAAGCCAAAGAAGAACATTGATAAAAAAAGAAAGAAGAGTGTTAGCAAAAAAATACTTCAGTCAAGTGAAACTGAAAGTGACAAAGATGAATATACTTGCCTGGTTTGTAGCGAAGTTTGGTCTGACAGCATACCAGGAGAGAAGTGGATCGAATGCGAAAATTGTAAAGAGTGGGCACATAAAAAATGTGTCCAAGTTACAGGCCTGCACTTTATTTGCATCAATTGCAATTCCGATGACGATGATTAGTTTCAGTGGCTATTGATATATATTGTTAATTTAAACTTTATTGATGTTAAATGGTTGTAAACGTCTGATTTTAAGTGGAAAGACTGAATCTATTCCAAAAATTAACCTCAAATATGTTGAGTTTTTGTTAATTCTATTTTATATTTAATATCTAGAAGAAGATAATGTTTTGTTTCCCTTTTTGCACTAAGAGTTTAATAAATAACCAGTTGATTATTGAAAACAATTTTTATTTCATATCTAGAAACATTGGTTACAAAGAATTCCTAACTGCTCAATGTACCCCATACCCTTGCTCTACTTACCCCGCCCATGGGGCACGTTGAGCATCTCTGACTTTTTGCACTTCAACGGCAGCAACTCTTAAATGCTACATTTTAGTAATAAATTGCTACGGATACTTTCAGGTGGGATAAATTACTTTCCCATTAGTACGAATTGCCAGCAATTAGGACTTGTCGTTCAGGAACTATGACCGATCAAGTGAAAAATTGCTCAACTAGCCCCGCCCTACCCTACAAGGTATAGCTGGATTAATTTGGGAAATCTGCCACCGCGGCTTTTTCGACTCGCACTCAGGGAATCGATTTGGTGTTGAATAAAAATAATTCACCTCAATTTTTAGCTCTTTAACTCAAACGGTTTTCGAGATTTTCAAAAAACCTGTTTTTTCGATTTTATTTTTATTTTTATAGTGAAATTCAAAATTAACTGAGGATAATTTTTTTCTAATTCTTATTAATCTAAGACATGAAAAAATAATTATTGAAAATGTTTGATAAGCAATTTTAAGTACAAAAATTTTTTCTATGCATTTTTTTAAACTAAAAAAAATATATAAGTTGGGTACCTACTTAAAACCCGAGATTTTAGAAAAAAAAATGAGTGTAATTTTTTTCATATTGTTCCACCACTTCAAAAATTTCAAAAAAATTCCTGAGTGTAAAGAAGTAAATATAAAATACATTTACTGACGAATTTTGGTGAGTGACATATTTCAGAAAGGCTAAAAAAATAAAAATTTTAATTTTCTTTCCTCCCCTAAAAATCGGCTTTTCGTTAAAGAATTATGATCATATTATTTTTTCATGTCTTAGACTCATGAGAATTAGAAAAAAATAATTTTAAATTTCACTATAAAAATAAAAATAAAATCAAAAAAACAGGTTTTTTTGAAAATCTCGAAAACCGTTTGAATTAAAGAGCTAAAAATTGAAGTGAATTATTTTTATTTGACAGCAAATCGATCCCCTGGGTGCGAATCGAAAAAGCCGCGGGGGCAGATTTCCCATATTAATTCGGCTATAAACTTTCTAATCAAAATTAAAGGTAAAGTCGATAATATAGCCCTAACTCGATTCTCAACAGTATTAGGTATACAATAAAACCATTCCTAATATAAAATCAGTTAGTTCTCTCGTCTAGATATTAATTTTATACCAACCATATTCAATCAAAATTTAAAAATATCAGAAAAAATTCAATCTGAAAATACGTCCAAGGGGCATGGCTTACTTCCACTTTGCACAATACGAAATGAAGTAATGTTGCAGTAGTTAGTCAATGTTAATAATGTAGTCCATTTTTTTGTAAACATGTCTCTATTGTTTTACGTTCCTTCGGTAAAATCTGTTACAGTTTATTGTATTGAAATATCAATATTTTCAATAGGTACCTACCTTATTTCTTTTTTATGGCATTTAATTTAATTCCCTTTCAGTCAATTTGACAAGTTATAGTAAATTACTCGGTTCAATTCTCCCAAACTGTTGGTTTTTCGGCGATTTTAGTAAGAATTCTTACAATTATTAAAGTATATTTTTAGTATTACGAAATGGGAATAAAACAGACAAAATATTTGCGTGGTACGAAATTGGGGCAACTACGAAGTGGGACTACACTCTAGCAATTACCTATGCAAGAAAATTAAATGTTCTGAATTATCTATGTATTATACATGAGTATAATTACTACCTAATATTTACCACAATATATTGTGTAGTAGGTACATTAATTGTTATGTTTATTCTCGTTTATAAGAAAATTTTCCCTTATCGTAGAATTTTTTGTAACGTTTTGTTTCTTCTTTTATTTTATCATATGCCAAGTTTTCTTTGGTCTACCTTTTCTTTCTTCTTTAATTTCATTTTACTGTTAGGATTTGTTTGACTAGTCTGTTGTTATTCATACTTACTTCTCTTCAATTTAATCCGTAATAGCTTTGTAAATAATTTTTAATTATTTAATTTATATCCCATTTAACTTCTTTCACATTCCTGAGAAATGATACGTTTTTGTTCGTGGAGTTTGCATTGTAATTCTCTCATCAGGACTTACTTACAAAAACAACACTGTTGTCTACTTATTTGGACTACATTTTTATAGTTTTTACTTCCTTTCTGTTGAATTACTCGGAGCAACGTTTGTATAGATAGGTATATTTATAGGTATCTCTGTAATGACTATTTTTTTAAAAGATAAAGGATTACGCAGGCGTGTCGATGGTGATTTCACTTAATTATGTTATAAAAATCACAATTCTTCGGTTAGAGCAAAAAAAAAAAAGAGATGAAGGAAGAGAAAGCCGCAATTCTCCATCTACGGTTGTCGAGAACGAGCTATAAAAATGTAAATGGTATAAACAAGTGCAACATGTGTGTTTAATTCATAATGTATTAAAATCTTGTCTACATATTTATGACACATATGAAAGTGTCACATATGATGCTGTTTTCTATTGTAGATTTTTTCGGAACCACCCACGCATAAGATTAAGATTTACATAATAATCGCCTGGGTTTGTGGCCATTGTCAACCCGGCAAACAATAAAGGGTTCAAAATTTTTAGAATGGGACAAAGAATATAAAAGATATTGATATTTAACAGTTAAGGAACGTCATCTTTTTTTTAAAGATGTGTGTTAGAAAAGCAAACACTAGAAACAAATCGCCTAATTTTGGTTACTTTTTTTATTCAATTTATTTTTTTAAGCATTGAACAATTCTATTTTACGTAAAACGAGGAATAAAAACATGATAGGTAGGTAATACGAGAATAAATATTTAAAAAACATTAAGGTATTGGCCGTAATCACTTGGTGAAACATCATAACAAATGATGGAAAACAAAAATATGAAGTGTTCACTAAATTTTATTAAATCCTGTACGTATTTCGCCTTATAAGGGCATTATCAGGAGTACAAACTATACTAAGTTACGAACAGCATTACAAACAATTTATACAATAAATTTATGGTAGGGAAACAATATTGGGGCCTATTAGAGGGTTATTTCCAAAATTTGTTTGGTCATTGGTAATTATTTTGTTTTCGTTAATAGCTTTTTTAATCTCTAGTATTTCGTATCTATGTTATCTACGATTGGGTCCCCTTTAAGATTATGTAACAATGTCATATTGTTTTTGTTTATGCTATGATTTTTATCAATTAAATGACTGGATAACCTGAATCGTGTTTATTGAATTTTACATAGCTGACATATTCATAACTAAGTACAGTTTGTACTTCTGATGATGCCCTTATAAGGCGAAATACGTATAGAGTTTAATAAAATTTAGTGAACACTTCAAATTTTGTTTTCCTTCAATAAATATTCATTTTCTCTATGAAGAAGATAGGATATATTATAAGTATTAGGCAAATGCAAAAAAAGGACTTTTTGAAGTTCAAAAAAAGTTTCTTAAAATTGAAATTCTTGTCCAGAAATTAAGAACCTGTTTTTCAAAAAGCAATGTTACTCACGTATTTTTGCCATTTTTTAAGAATTTATTTGAACCAGTACAAATACATCGATAAACAAACTGTGTCACTATAGAATATTTAGATGTGGATACGAAATTTTAGACTACCGTTAGGTACTATCTAAAATCATGTGAAAATTTAAGGACAAGCGATTAAAACAAAAAAAAATGCTTATTGAACATTATGTATTTGAATATGCATTAAACAACGTTTTTGTATAAACTTTGCACTGTTGTGAAGCAAATATTTTCACAACATAAAAACAAACAAAATAATATTTACTTATTATGTATTCTTAATGTTATGGAAATCCTTATTCTCTTAAAGAAGGCTGATCCTAAATCTAGTTCAAAACACTAGGCGACCTCTCGTAGAGACTAGCTACATTGTATTTGCAATTCCAATACCAGCTTAGACACTTCCTTTCTGGTCACAAACGTTTTATACATTGGCGGCATTACATACGAGTAAGTACCTACTTTAAAAAGTATCAAGTAAAAAGTTTAATAGTTCGTAATTAAAGGAATTTTAAAACAATATGAATAGTATTTGACTGAGAGTACTTACAGAAATGTCCTTTTAGTTATTTTAAGGACGCCTCTTTTGAAGGAATTAAGGAATTAAGTTGAATATAATGCAAAAGTTACCTTGTTCTATGTAGCTCATTTTTGTATTTATTTATTTATATTTATGTCTATAGAAAATACTTCACTAGTTTAAACTATTAAACTTCATATAAAATTATGAGGGGTTTTCACAGTTCTGTTGTTAGAATATTTTACGTTAAAGGGATTAGTTTTGGATATTAATAAATTCTGTAATTCGTGAAACCTAATTTTCATTAAACTTTAATATATCAATGTGTATAGTGGGTCTGATTTAATTAAATCAATTATCATTAATTAATATGTTTAATATATCAAACTAAATTAAAACAAAACACAAATTAACTTTTCAATTGTTAACTTTAAATATTCTTTTATCGTCGTAAGGACAAGATTTATTGAATAGATGAGGCTTTTAACTTGTAACTCCATATTAAGAAATTAAAACACAGAATTTTGTGAAGATTAATCTATTAATCACCTGAAGAAGACTCTGTGAGTTGAAATAATTATTGTGAATTATAAATATATATTGTGACTTACAAAACAAGATTTATTTTCTAGCAATATTATTTTCACCAAATTAAAAACGTTTTTCATTTCTTAATTTTCTAAGAATTTTAGTCTTTATACTTTTTGATTGTTTATGCATTACAAATATCCTTTTGTTACATTAACTACTTATTTAATGAGGAAGTTTTGAAAATAAAGATTTTTACAATAATTAGCACCTAATAACTTTTGTCTAATTTCTGTTTAACTCTGGGGCATTAGAATATAAAATAAATACAGCAAAATACAATTTTGTAAAATTATTATGGGTACTAGGTGACATTATCTGAAAAGGTATTGTACACATTTTCATACAAGATTTTCTTTTTTGATGATATACATTTATAAAGTCTGTATTTTGAACAGAAGGATAAATAATAACAATTAACTTTTTAATAAACAGTAACAATTGAGTCTTGTGGTACTCTCTAATAATAATATTTACTTATTATGTATTTTATCCTGCTTCTGTTTCTTCAAAAAGTAGATACGTATATATATATATCAGAAGTGAAGTATAACTTATCAACTAACTGTTGGATACACTGCTCATTTAAATCAAAAAGTTTATGATGGTTGTGCTGAACACATAAAAAAGAAAACAGATTATTCGAATCATGCACTTGCTAGCCACCTTTGAACTTTATATTCAAATTCATGCTAATACCTCGAAGGAAAATAATTGTTGACCCCCGTTATTGTAGCTCTATTCAATTAAGTTCACGGATAAATTATTGCGTCTTTGTTGAAAGGATTTCATACTTCCTCCCACGTATCGCATATACCTACATACCTATGTATATTTAAAACAACTTCAAGTCCAATTTAAAGATATTTTAATTCCTTCTGAGATGGATGTAAGGTATTTATACATATATTTAGATAATATGTATTTATATTGTAATTGCATAAGGCAAAAGTTTTATTTTACGTAATTATAAATTATAATTAAAATTGTCAAGGTTGACCATTGAAAAGTTTTGTATGTAAAAGTGTTCAAGTTCGGAAAATCCCTCGAACAGATCAACTTAATTTTGAAGGGAGGCATCCTGATCATGTGATTTCCTCTCTCTTAACAAACAATCCATTTCTTAAAATTTAAGTATGGAATATGTGTCCAGCGATAGGTGCGTCATTCGCAAGGCTTCTTTCTTCTAGATACAAAAAAAATATTGGAAAGTTATAACGATTTATGTTCAAAATATTAAAATTGAAAGATCACACTACATCTCAATTTACATAAAACAAAAAAATTGTTTCTAATAAAAAAAAAGCCACAAAAACTTGTTATTTATCACACTAATATAATTATAAAGGCGAAAGTGTGTGAGCGTGTATGTTTGTTACTTCTTCACGTCTAAACGGCTGAGCGATTTTAATAAAATTTGGTATGGTTAGCTGACACCCTGGATTAACACATAGGCTACGTTTTACTGCGGGAAAATATCTTATTCCCATGGGAAAATCGATGAAAATGAATTCGCGGAATATTATAAATGCGAAAGTAACTCTGTCTGTATGCTACACAATCTCGCCTAAAATACTGAACCGATTTATATGAAATTGGGTACAGAGATAGTCTAGAGCCTGAGAAAGGACGTAGGCTACTTTTTAATGCGAAAAAATGGTTGTAAGGGGTTGAATAGGAAAGTTTGTGCGGAAATTCCGTAATTATAGTTAATAGATTGCGTATCGCATTCTTTGTGAAACATTTTGAATAAAAAAAAAGGGGGTTTAGAGTAACAAAAACTGGGTTACGTTTCACGAAAATATTTTATTAATCTCTACAAATTTGTTTCAACTTTTGCGGGTCATTGTCAAGAGCTACGGAGTTACTAAAGATGTAAATAGCGTACCAGACTTATATAGACGGATTACAGTAGGCAAGAAGAATTTTATGCAGGTAGGTAATGGTTATCTATTTGGAAAATCCAATAACAGCGGAGAATCCAATGTGAACAATTCAATTTGATTATTTACAATATTTTCATTATTATTAATGGCTTTCTTAATTTCCAGAGATTCAAGTAAACTCAATTTACGACCCTTTTGAGCAGAATGTACAAGTTTAATTTTGTATCAGACTTCTTAAACACCATCTAATTAAATTACATATTATACCAATTTTAGTCAACAAAATTAATTTAAAAACTCTGTTAGTTAACAACAAAAATAAAACAAATTCAATAGATAAAAGTGGCGTGTACAAATTATACTGTAAAGATTGCACAGCCTTTTATTTGGGACAGACAGGCAGGGCCATAAAAACTCGTCTTAAAGAACATGTGCTTGCCATTCAGAATAAAAAGAATAATACAGGAATAGCTCAACATTGCCTAGATTTCAAACATAATTTAGATATTAATTCAATTGAACTTGTACATTCTGCTCAAAAGGGTCGTAAATTGAGTTTACTTGAATCTCTGGAAATTAAGAAAGCCATTAATAATAATGAAAATATTGTAAATAATCAAATTGAAATGTTCACATTGGATTCTCCGCTGTTATTGGATTTTCCAAATAGATAACCATTACCTACCTGCATAAAATTCTTCTTGCCTACTGTAATCCGTCTATATAAGTCTGGTACACTATTTACATCTTTTTACCGAGCGGCATGGTCTAGTGGTCTAGATCATTGCTTAGCATTCGGGAGGTCACCGGTTCGATTCCGGGGCCGGCTACTCTGATCCAAGTTTTTCTGTGGTTTCCTTGGATCATTTAGGCAAATGCTGGGGTAGTAATATTCCACAGATAGTCTTTCACTTCTCTTCTGTCTTCATTTCGTCCGTCTCATCTTTCTTCCCCCACACCACCACCCACCCATTCCCACGATTCCTGAAGGAGGCTGAAGAGGGCCTTCCGCCCTACCTCTCCGACTTTGCACAACAGTGTAGGCCGGGGGGGACAGCCCGCCCACCAATATTGGTGGGAATGAAACACCCAAGTTTCTTTTTCTTTTTTTATTTACATCTTTAGTAACTCCGTAGCTCTTGACAATGACCCGCAAGGGTTGAAACAAATTTGTAGAGATTAGTAAAATATTTTCGTGAAACGTAACCCAGTTTTTGTTACTCTAAACCCCCTTTTTTGGAATTCCGTAATTTTTAAAGATTTTTAGGCTTGTGATTAGATATAAATAAGTACGACATTCAATGTTTGTAAAAATTTTACCCTGAAGGGGATAAAATTAGCCGATGAAAGTTTTTGTGTAATGACGTCGTCCAAAAAGCTTACGGCCCAGAAAATTAAAATATTTAGTGTAAAAAGTTATAGAGGTTTTTTTTATTTGGATCAATAAAAGTAGTTGAATACTAAGCTATATAAACTATTTTAAACTATAATAATTAAACTATATTAATCAATAATATTAATGTATAATATTATAAATACGAAAGTAACTCTGTCTGTCTGTGTGTTACGCAATCACGCCCAAACTACTGAATCGATTTAAATGAGAATTTGGTACAGAGATAGATAAGTAGATATAAAGCTAGAGGCTTGAAACTAATTTTTTAGGCTTTTATTAGATATAAATACGACATTTAAAGTTTGTAAAAATTTTACCCTAAAGGGGGTAAAAATATGGAATGAAAGTTTATGTGTAATGACGGCGGCAAAAAGGCTTACGGCCCAAAAAATAAAAATTTAGAAGAAAAAAATTTTAAATGCTGCTGAATGTCACTATTCCATCCGGGCGAAGTCGCGGGCATAGCTAGTTGTTAATAATTGTGAACCACTTTTACAGTATTACCATTACCTATTATAAAGTATATATAATGTATTGATTTATATTATGTTCGGTATATTATCTCATCATACAATGAATGGGATTGGAGCAGAATTAAAAAAAACCCAAGACATTCAAATGATGAATGAGCTTTTGTGAAATAGTTTCGCGGTTCCACCCAATTTCGCGGCGACGCCTGGGCAAATAATAATACAAAAAAAATAACCGATAATAATAAAAATGATACACTATAGGTGTCATTATAAATCACAATTCGCTTTGGTGTTCTTTGTTATTAGTCGACAGATCCATTGTCAACTGTGACGCTAATTTTGACGCGGCGGCGGACATTGTCAGCGAGATATGGGATTTGCATATTTTTCCGGTCTCTCTCTCTAGAATGACGATATGATAATGAATAGATACAGGATGTCTCCAATAAGGATTTTTACCAATTCATTAATTATTAACCCATTATCTCTAAAACGTGACAAAAATTAATTTTGCTTTGGTGCTCATTTTTGCCTGGCTAAAAAGTCTTTTGTCTATGATTCATTCCACGTAAATACGAATTTGTACTATTAACATATTAAGATAATTAATTGATAATTGCAAATCGGAAACAGTAAATAATAAATATTCGAATTTTAAAAATTTGGCAGGAGTAATCTGTGGCGACACGTGGTAATGTTATGTAAGAAGATACGTTTCCTAAAAAGCCCATGCTCTTGTAAAAAGAGGAAACTGGAAAGATGGTCAGTTATCGAATTAAAGAAGACCAAAACAAGGACACTTTACTCAATTAGCAGCCTTAGTAACATCATATTCAAAAGTAGGTTCTCTTGAGATACCCATAATTTCTAAAAACGTTTCGTTTTTTTCCTGAATAACATTGCGAAGAGAATTGAGAAGCTCATAAAAGAGAGGTGTATTTTTTTAATTTTGACCAATTTCTCTTCTTTAGTGAGATTCAGAAAAAAAAAACAGTTAACGTTAGATTTAACACATAAAGAATTATTATTTAAAAGATGAATTGAAATTATAACAATTCTTTGAATTAAAAGATTGACGTGAGATTTTCAAAAACCCCCACTACTTCTAAGCGAGTTTTGATGAGATTTTCCTGAACTCTTTCTCCCATCGAAAATGAGTAGATGTCCTCAAACGTCTGCTCAAAAAGATAGCAAACCGAATTAGAAAATGCTACAGATCAGGGAATGAAATTATCACTAAACAATAAAATAATCAGTCAAATATAGGTACCAAAAAGTTTTTTATTTTAAAAACGAACCAACGTTTCGTTTTTTTGAGGCTTTATCAAGTTTTGACGAGTTGGTGAAAAAAAATCAGACTTCAAACAATAAATTAAATAGTTAAAGATTACAGAGCAGAACTTCACGAGGTACAATTCATTAGTTTTCACTGACTTATAAAAACTACCATGATAAGTACAGCCTCAAAAAATAGGAGGCGAAACGTTGATTCGTTGTTAAAATAAAAACTTTTTGGTATCCCTATTTGGCTCTGATTATTTTGTTGATTACAATTAGGGGAAGAATTATGGAATGAAATTATCACTTTTAGATAGCCCTTATGTCAGTATCACAAGGGATACAAATCTCTTCTAAAACATATATCTTATAATACCTATAGTGTTTTATTCCCACCAGCCATAACTGGGTAAGTAAGTAAAAGTTTGATTTAACGAAGTAATAGAAAAATGTGGATCAAGGAGGATCAATATACGAATTGTCGTTGTCTGGAATATTAAATTATGATCTAATCACAAAGAAGTGCTAATAGCACCAGGAAAATCGATGAAGATTCTGGCAAAAATCTTGATGAAAGTCTTGAACAAAGTCCTGGGTTTGACTTTTGGTTCTTCTATTAATTTCATCCAAGTTGTTCATTACAAAAATGAAAGCTTTGGTCTGTAGGTACTCAAAATATTTCTTGGCTCGTTGTGATTTATTGCAAAAAAATAAAAACAGTGAGCCACTTATCTGACGGTCGTTAGGGAACGACGGTTAAAAGTTACTAGGCTCATTAATAGGTCACAGCCACTTTTTTGTACGACTTCTTAGAATTCCAGAAGCTTGTGTTTGGTATTTTCAATGCGCTTATTTGCATATGATGCAGGATCAAATCTCACATCACCTTTCATAAGTTACCTTCTTTCCATGGTTTACCAAATGGCCATTTTCTTCGATCTTCATGATTCGTCTTTCTCGTGATATCAACTAGAAAATTTTTTGAATTTTGAATCCGTAATTTTTGGTTCTCCCTGGCTCTTAATTTTAACTTTCATACATACTACATAAAAGCCATTGAAGTTTACGATAAAATTTTTAGAACACTTTGTACAACACATCGATGTAAGTGTATTTTTCTCCTATGCGAATGGGTTAGTACTCCGTTTGTGGTTGTTGTGATTGTTGCCTTAACGCCAATCCACGTTCGTTGCTTATGCTAATTACACGCTGCACTACCTTTTATGTTACAGCAGATGACTAGATTCACTCTTATACACGGCTATGTGTATGTTTATGGGTGTATAAGTATGTGTGTATGTGGTTGTGGTGTGGTGTGGTGTCGTGTGGCGTTCCGAATACATTCATACTTACATTGTATTTCAATGAGGCTTTAATTGTATAATTGCAGTAGTAAATTCTGCGAAAACGTCCCCTCTCGTTCTCTTTCTGCTTTCTTCTCTTCTTAAACCTGCGCTGATTTACTCGCTCTGATGAGGTGCCGAAGATAAAGCGTAATTTAAGAAAACGTTTTTCAAGAGACGTCGCGAACGTGTTTGGTTTTCAAGCTTTTCGATTTGCGCCAATAAGAAACGTTAATGTGTACTTTAGCTTCACTGTAGTAGGAAATGGTAAAGGAAAAAGTGCTAGATCTACTGCTTCTATCGTATTTCACAATTAACAAAAATATACGAGTATAGTTAAGGTTAACATCAGCTGGAAAAGATAAGAATGGCCGATATTGGAGAGTGTTCGCTTCATAGAGATTGTAAGACAGTAAGATAGTGGATACTTAAGGTTAGGAATACTAGATCGCGATTTCCTTAGCATGGGAAATTTTATACAAGGAAAAAGGTTATCCGAAAATCGAAACCTTTTTCAAAAACTACTTAATATGAACAACGTGACATTCATAGTGTTAACGTGAAGCTTTTACGTTTGTCGTCTGAAGAAACTGTATTTTCGGATTTTAACTTCGTTTTGTTGATGAAATCCTCATGGTGGATCATGGGGGCCCTCAAAAGTGTTCCACGTTTCGTCTCCTATCGCAAGGAACATCTTTAGGAGCTTCATGTAGTCGATGTAGACTCTTGAACGCTGAACATGAAATTTCTGAAGATGTCCCATGTAATGGGAAACGAAAGGGCGAACTATTTTGACCCCCTCCCCCATGATCCACTATGGGGTTTTCATCAACCATATGCGGTTAAAATCCAAAAACTACGTTTTCTTCAATGTGAAGCTTCTTTTGTCAAGGCAGTAAATACGACAAGGCGAACGATATTTTGAATTATAAGAATTAAATTAAAATAAAAAGCAATGGAAACCCTAAACGTTTATAGAAAAACCACCTAACGTTTGTTTTTAGGTTTTTGGCGAACTAATAATAATTAGGATAAACTCATCCTCGGATTGACAATTTATCTTATTTTGTATCCAATATCCATTAGGTAGGTATATTTTATTTAATTAAATGGAGTTTACCGTTACATGACTGAAATTCATAATGTAAATAAAATAAAATTCTAATCTATTATATTTATTTATATATAAACATTCTGCAAAATTCTGGTTTTAACTTTTACGTACCACTTGTATTAAGCTTTTAAAATTGTCCTTAAAATTATAACTGTCTTTCAGTAGATGTCCCGCGAGGATCAGGGTCCATTAATTGAAACGTCTTCCTGTTTATCCCATATGAACTCGATTGCAATCCCCATAGTGTAAACTTTGGTCCTTTTTCGGTTTTGACTTTGTTTTGTTCAATACATTTAGGACAAACGCGAAAATATTCTTCTGTTTGGTTAATTTTTGATTTAAAAACCATAAAAGCAGAATAAAAGTTATCAAAATTTTTTGTCAATTATTATGGAGATGTCCTGTGTCAGATTTGTTTGTCTTTTCTATTTCTTTTACTTAATTTAGTAGTTTTTCGGTTATAATGTAAGATACAATTAACATATGTGATAAGTTTTGCAAGTAGTTTACTGACCCCAAAAGTTTATTTTATCATGGAACTAAAACGTACGTCATCGACCTCCGACAACTCAAATAAGAAATTTAGTAGTTATCAAAACCTCATTATTTAATAATACATATTTTTCACTATTGGGAATGTTGAAAGCTTTAGAAGCATTGATCTAAAAACATTTATGGAAGGGAAGGGACCTGGTGAAATTTTTTGACTTACAGTAGGTACGCAATGTTTACAAGCCTAGGGACAACGTTTAATCATATTTTAAGTAAAATGTGCAAATGGAAGGGACTTTACAGCACGTTCTGTTAATTTTAAGTGAAACTCATTGTAGGGATCTAACTTAATATCTAACACTTGTAGGTATCTATTCTCCTTCTTAACGTTGTATCCAACCAATTTCGGTAGAGTTGTTATAAGTAATTCGACTAACAAGCATCTGTTAACTACTAAGTTAGTTTACTTTAATTCGTCTGGACAGAACCTCAATCTTTGTTTTATATCGAAATAATTAAACGTAGTTAATACTTTGGCTGGAAAGTTTGAGAATAGTTGTGAGCTACTACGAAGTAAGAAAGGTTAACCGCAGGAAATTAAGCGTTAGTCTATCGACTCCTGGTGGATGGATGTTCAGCGACAATGCGGCAAACCACGTAGCTGTTCGCGTCTTCGGGACAGACCATCTCATTGGGGGAAGAAGACGGACTTCCAGTTTCGTTCCGAGATCTGAATCGCAAATCAACTGTTACATTAAACATCAGTTCGCGCCATACCACGTCAACCATCGGCTCTCCACGTTACGCAGTTATTTATTTACATATCCTGATGTCATTAGTTCTTGTCGGAATTACTATGCAATTCTGTCACGGAGATGGAGTGATTTTTCTTCGGTCTGAAAGTGTTAAATCGGTTTGTAAACTTCTGGAATAGATTTCCTCTGACGAATAGTACCATAATATGTACAAAAACGTGACTGCGAGAGAAACTAAATATACATGTATGTATATATATTATAAAATTTCGGATAAGGTCAATCGGATAATGCTTCTTTGTCGCGAGTTCAAGGATTTTGTGACCCAACAACCGATTGGAGAGTCACACTTTGTATTCAATAAATAGTTGATGATAACAAAAACACTGATTAGACATTCTGTTCGTTTGAAATGTTTTACATGTTAAAAAGATGTTGACAAATTAAACTACTGTTAGATACTTGCCTCTACGTACCCATTTATATTCACAATTCGGGTAAGAGGCTTTGAAGCAAGGGGAAACTGAAAGACATAAAATGTCATGAATGAACATAATATATATATTTACCTAACATATATTTCGACGGTGAATCTGGTCCATTAATCTAAAAAATTCTGGGAACGATGAACTTCATGACAAATGTATTTATTAATGAAATAAATCAAATTTTTGGATAATTTGATAATTCACATAGTATAGTTTTTAATATTGTGTTGTAAGCGTAGGGGTCTGCTTTCCTTTTAACTTTAATTCTTAAGTAAACACGTTTTTCAGATACATTTCCAAAGTAGTAATATTGAGGGTTTCGGAAGTTCAGAATGCCAACACGTGGGTTAGTTAGCATAAGATAAATTATTATTTCCTTAAGATTTTTCGGACTTAAGAATTTTAGGATGGAAAAATACAGGATTTTGAGATGGCAATGCCACCACTTGCCAACCCCAAATTATGACATGTGTAAAGTTAGCAAGATAATTTGGCCCAATCGAAAAATCGTTCGTTAATTAGTTATGAAAGAAAAAAAATTGCATGTTTTGTTGAATTAATATAATGTTAGTGAAACACATAACGAAATTGTTGATAAGAAAAAGAATTAACCCACTTAGAAATTTGCCGTGACAAAATTATAATACGCAGAATTGAGTGGCGACAGATTTCGCCCTATATTCACGGTTGTTGAAAATGTAGGAAATTCCCTATATTTGCGATTAATTAATGACGGAAAATACCATAAAGTCAACAACTAATTCACCCGAGGCAATCTTACCCATTCCGAGGGCTGTTTTGCTACGAATCTGTTAAAAGCAATTCTCTCTCGAATGAGTAGGGATATTCCATCACTACAAAACCTCCAAGTCTACAATTCATTCGCCCGGGGAAAGCGACAATTTCCTACTGCCAATTCTTACACGATTAAAGACATCTTACCCCATTCCGAAGGCTGCTTTTCTGCGAATCCGTTGAAAACAATTCTATTTCGAGTGAGTTGGGCTACTATTTCATCACTAGAAAATCTATAAGTTCACAATTCATTCGCCCGGGGAAAGCGACAATTTCCTACTGCCAATTCTTACACGATAAAAGACATCTTACCCCATTCCAAGGCTGTTTTTCTGCGAATCCGTTGAAAACTGCTCTCTCTCGAATAAGTGGGGCTACTATTCCATCACTACAAAATCTATAAGTTCACAATTCATTTGCTCGGGGAAAGGGACAATTTCCTACCGCCAATTCACCCAGGATAAATGACATCTTATCCCACAATGAGGGTTTTTTTACTGTGAATCCGTTAAAATAAATTCTCTTTCAAATAAGTAAGGCTAGGGAAATTGAGGCCGGATCTCTGTATTCATATGTCGCTAATGATAGATTTGACTTAAAAAAACTTATTATTTGTTATTACATTGATGAAAACAACAACAATGAGTGAATTGGATTCGTTTCTATAAGTTGATTTACCGAAAGAAAGATGCGATGTGACTTTTACATTGCAGTTGGAAAAATCAGAATTTGATGAATTAATAATTGAAAAGTACCGAAGATATAAAGATAAAAGAGACAATAGGCGCGTCCGGCACCAAACTAACTTACATCCAAAGAAATGGGCGGAATTGATGGCACTGAAAATCTATGAAAGCCAAAAACTGTGCCATGGGTACCATTTTGAAACGATTTTATTAATCAAGACAGGGAAACAGGTGGTTTTACAGGTTCGTCTTAACCGTGTAACAAGAGTTATCTAATTATAAGCTTCAAATAAATGCAGAACTCTTAAAATAAAAAATGGTATTTTAATAGGACATTGTAACTGCGGCATCAACTCAAATGTTGCATTCAATGAATGTGGAAAACGCCAATGCAGAGATATAACTCAAAAACAAAAAAACTATGGCTCCGTTAAAATTGCAAACTGTGGAAGCTTACAGAGCAAAAGTAGCCGGAAAACTAATGGAGACGGTGATAATTTTGAGCCACCTCTCCTGTACAATTCAAATGTTTTGCGAACTGCTAAACACGAGGCTATGCGAAAGAAATGGCGCAGTCTTATCTAAATTTATCCCAAGCAATAAGGTTCAGTTTTAAATTTGACATTTCACCAAAGATTAAGTTATAGTGTTTACCGCAAAATAATAATCATGTTCAAATTCAGACAACATTTTGTGGTTTTTGTTTGTAATACTGAATAGGAGCGAAGATAAAAAAGTACTTACATTTAAGTAAGTTAAATTATTAAATGATGAAATTACATTTTATTTATATACCTACAATTGTATTCTCTCAAACTAATAATTCTGAAATGTTTCTTTGTCTGCACAATATATTAAGTTAGCAAAACATGCAATATTTATATAAAATAGTAAAAAAGACAATTTTTTTTTCACAACTAATTAACGACTAATTATTAGCGGCAAATTACCATCCCGCCGATTTTTCGATTGGGTCAAGTTGTTTTGCTAACTTTACATACGTCAAATTATGGCATTATTAATTAGATTAACATCAAAATTTTTGTGGGTAATTTAAGTTTAATAATCGTTTATGTGCCCAATTCAGAAGCATTTAATCTGTAACAGAATTTATCACAAATTTATGAACTATGTTGAATGGAACATTACATCTGGTACCTGTTTCTATTTCTTAACAGGATTGTCATTGTAATCATTTAATTGATAGCGAAAATAATAGTTCTTGATTAATAAGGGTCAAAATCCTCAAAGGAGAATTTTACTCCTTTATAAAAATAATTTCAATTAAATTAAAAGAGAAGGTGAAAACAAAACATTCTTTTATATATTATTTATTTAATTGCCATAGCAAGATAATATTTTGTTCAAGATTCAGTTTTTAAAAAAAGTTGTGATCACATAGAAAAAAAATAATTTTATAAAGATAAAAAAATAAGGTACTTATAAGGGTGTTAAAAGCTTATTTTGGTAAATGTCTGGCACCTCCACTAAAATTGCAGTATCTTTAATTTTAATAGAAATCAGCAAACAATTAGCGTTATCATAACAATATTTTGCCATCCAATCTTTCTTATCAACAGAACTAAATATAATAAGAGAGTAGAGGCAAACATTGTTTTTTTTTTATACCAGAAACCTTAAGAAACACAAAATTCTAAACTGATTTCTTTAGAGTAAAATTTCAGCGTTGTCTTAACAAGATTCTATAGTATCTCTGGTAGTTTGGAAATTATACTTAAACCATCAGTTTTTCATTCAAATTCATTGAAAAGTCTATTCGAAGTTGACTATAACGGCTTTTTTTGGAAAATTCTTAGATATTCTAAACTAGAATTCTATTTGGACTTTCCAAAATACCAACAAAGAGATTCACCACAAAAGTTTATAATTGATAATCCCCAAAAAAAAAAAAGAAATGGGAGAACCACTTGTCTCCATAAATAAATTGTTTAGGAATAAATAGAGGTAAGTTTCTTTTTACTTTATTTCATTTGTTGTATCACCGCAGTCTCCATTACCTACACAGAAGTGCGAGCCTTACAAGGAAACCCTGGGACATCAAAATATTAAAAATCTTGTGAGGTTCACATTAGGTTGCATTAATAAAGTACGTCTAGTAAGAAATGTCCATTTAAGAGGAAATAAGAAGCAAAAGCCTTAAAAAATTCTGAAATCGAGTTTTTTTTTAGTGATACTAAAACGAATTCGAAATGAATAGAAGTGATAGTGAGTTTCCTATATTTCTATAGCGCGTATTAAAGTAATTTTCTCGACCTTCCATAAAGTTTTCAACACATTGTTTTATTACAGAGAACGATTACTTATTTACATGCAGTTACAGGCAGTGTATTACATGTGGACAAGGGAAAATGTGCCTAAGTTTAAGTAGAAATGTTTTCTGTGGGAAAAAATTACATGAGCTTTCCTTTGGTTTTCCTTTTTATATGTTTTCGAAACAATACTATAGTCTGTATCTACTTCTGAAGTGTAGGCGGAAAATTTTGGGTACGATTTAGATATTATCCTGCAATGTCGCCTTTTTGGCCGTAGTATGTACTCGCCTCAAGCAGCGAACAGCGGCGACCAAAAGATAAAAATTCTGAGTGAACTCCAGCCATCTCATCTCTAACTCTATAAGTGTCAAATAATTGTCCACTTTCTATTTTCTGCATACTTTTTTTCAGTTGTTCAAATGAAGCATAACTTCCAAAAACGATTGTAGTTATCCTTGAAGACACATTTACAAAAAAACAAAAAGTGATACAATTTCTGTGTGAATATTAGCACCTATGCTCCACAACAGGCAGTATCAGTTATTCAGCTTTGTATGTTGTACTACTATCTACGAAATACTGTCTCTTCGTCAATATAAAAGGCAATTAAATAATGTTATATTCATATCTGTTCTCGCAGTTGGTGGAAACTATGCCAGAATTTCCTGCCAATTGACAAGTTGTTCGTCAACCGACGAACGAACGGATAAATTATAAAGCAGAAGTTGTTTTTTCTTATATTGTCGTTCGGTTTGTATTCTAGTTACATATGAAAGAAATGAAGAAAAAAAAAGGTAAGAAAAAAGGAAGCGAACAGGTTGATCCAAGAGTAGCCATTCATTACTAACGTCGAATAGAATTTTTAGACGTCCTGTTTTAGAGCTTTCGTTTACGCAGTCACAAATCAACTTCTGCTCGACGTTACGCAGCTCGCATGATATCCACCTCATCCTTGACATGACCATTTATAAACCAAACACTGTCTTACATCTCTTGTCTTTGCTAAAATAATAAATGTATCACTTCGTGTGATGTGCTTTTTGTTACTTTCCAAGTACACATATAAATAAAACTTCATTCCTGATAAATTATTATCTTTAAGTATAAAATAATATAAAAACAGCAAGTTTTTGATGTGAAATAAAATAAATGCAACAAGTTACACTGACAATTGCGATAAAAAAACATTAACATCGAATACCTACATAAAAAGTACCAAAAGAATCTCTGTAATAATTGGTTCAAATATACAAAAAAAAACAGTTTTTAGAAATTAATGATGGGCTTTTCTGGTTCCTATATCATTTATGTTTTTTACGGTATATCATTGAAAATAGTTGGAAAAAAGTTCCGAAATCACCAGTTGAGTTTTAACGCCAAGCGGACTTGCTGTTGTATATCTCGTGGGCGAATGTCCGTGTGTTTTATTTTTGGCGAAACGATCAAAGGAGAATAAGAAGAAGCATCTAATTAATCGTCGATATGTGGTCGATAGCGTTTATCGCGAGAGCCACCAGATGAAGGAGTCTATCGGGCCGATCGTGTCCTGAGGCGCGATCTGTCTGCTCCGTAATAACCATGTGCGTTCGGTCAGACAAGCGTACCAGCCACTCTTCTTATTATTCTTCTTCTTCTTTCGTTTCGTAACTTAAAAACGTCCACCTCGTCTTCGGTTTTATTTTATTGTAAAAAGCAGTGTTGCCATTAAACTTCATGTTATTGACAAGGTATGAGGGACCTCCGTCAAGTTCCAAAACGAAAATATACTCAAAATATTTCTTACTGACGTTCTGGTTGGTAGACTGTAAACTATTTTGAAATAAATATTAAGGATAGCAAGTTTATCTATGTCTATTAAAGATTACATAAATACCTACAACTGTATTAGACACGAAGAAAGGGAATGAAAATGACATTTTTTCTTTAATATTATCGAGTATATATGTATCTACTTATAGTATACAAATTAATTTCAGCCTAGGCTTAAAAATCATCTGAAGGATCACTGGCAGCTATTAAAGTTATATTTAAACTATCAGTTTTTTATTCGAATTCATTGAAGGTTTATTCAAATTTGACCATAATTAGAATAACACAATTTAAAAAAATGGAAATATCGTTGAATTGGACATTAGTGGAAATTTCCCCTGAAAAATCACCGGGGGAATCTACTAACCAAAGTGATTTTTTTATATTTCTCATTATTTTAGTGAAATACAGGAAACTAACTCAACGCTACAATAATGAATTAAAATCAAAAGTATTTAAAATCGACATACTGAGGTCAATTTTTTTGGAAAATTGTACCCCTTTTATAGTGGTACATCTAGTTTTTTTAAGGGTATTTTTCATCATGGTGCTTTTTAATATTTTGTTTTTAGACGTCAACAAATATAAAAATAAAAAAAAAAAAGAATAGACTGCTAACAAAATGTTCTCATGTTTATAAAAACTCGATATAGTATAAAGGGGTAAATATAATTTTCCAAAAAAGCCAAGGTTGACGACTTCTGTCGTGAAGGAAACGTAGTCACTTTTAATTCATTCTGTAGGTACATATTTTACTAAAATAACGAGAAGTAAAATATAAAAAAATGTATTGAAATTTTTTGTCATATTGGGGTCACTTATCTAAGCTTATCGAGACTCCTACTTTAATTTTTTTTATGGAATATAATGTAAAAATTTAAAGTATCAATATATTCAGTTTTTCAGTTACATTGGATACTGTTTTCCAAAAAGTAATTTGAAGTTCTAAGTTAACTCAAACGTCCTGGCAGCTGTAGGTAGGTCTGTACTGTAGTCATAAGATTTAAACTAGAATTATATTTGGGAATTCCTAAATATGAATAAAACGAAAAAAAAAACAAATTCACCAATAACAAAATAATGTTTTGTTTATAGCCCCCCATTATAGAAGTGGAGGAAACATGTGTATGTACACTGTTAAAACTTTTTGTAAAATTACAATTGTTTTACAAAACAAAAGATAAGTAAAATTACAAATCTGTGTATGGCAACACAAAATTAAAATACAATTTAAGTAATCTTCTAAGATACATGAGGAAATCTACTAATACCAGTTGTAATTTTACAATCTTTATGTATAAATTCTACACACATTGTGATTTTACTGAACCGTTTATCAGCTTACAATAGAAAGCATTTCGAATTTACAAACATTGTTTGTAATTTGATTTATTACAATTTTAAGAAAAATTACAAAACAAAATGTAATTGAAATTACAATGAAGTCAATGAAAGTTTAAAAATCTTTTTCTTATTTTTACAGTCTTGATTATAAGATAAGATTCCATAGTGTATTGTAATTTTACTAAAAATAAAACTGCTGTAGCAGAACTAAATCATCAATATTTTTTTTACACATTCTGGAAATGTGATGAATTTTTGACACAAAATAAAAATAATCTATAAAAAGAAAAAAATACATCCATTGAACCACCCTTTCTATGATTATCTATTCACATCAGAAATGAGGTTATTGGAAACGCTCGTGTTATTTTTTGTCTTTTTGCATAAAAGCATGAGTTTGATCAGTGGCCGCCAGATGGCACTGTCGCCCATGTTTGCAGGACATTTGTATTCCAATATTTATGAAGCCAAAGATATTAATCCGTAGTATTTAATAAATAAAAGCAATTCAACGGTGAGTGTTGATATATCATATCATGCTTTCTATACTTTCTTAACATTAGGTGTATCCGGTGTATCAATTAATGTTTTTTCTTGCTGGTCCTAACTAAAAAACTAAAAAGTAACTTAAAGAAAAACACTGGTAGTATGTGCGGGTTCTAAGCATCAAAATCCGGGGTTTTTACGTTACTGGTCCTGGTTGCAAGATATTAAAGATGACAGCCGCCCTACTCCTAGTTATATTTTCGTATACCGTTCATTGAAATAACTTTTGTTGATGTGTGTCCGATAGAATCCTAGCAATTACCTACCTGCCTACGGTGGGCACGCGTGGTCGGAAATCCGGCATTTGATTCGTAAGTCCTTCGGAATGTGCACAAAAAATAGAATGCTCAACGTGCATTCAGGTTCTCTTTAAAACCGATCATTAAAGTTCTTAGTTAGTTAATACCTTCTTAATAAAGCTATCGTATTATTATGGTCCCAAATTTTCTTCGACGAATATCCAACGCAAATTATATGAAAAGGGGCCGAAATTAGTACTATAATGACCAAATAGGTTCAACGAAAAGACGCAGATATTATAAATGTAATGTTACAATGTTGATCTCGTATCTGCTTAAATATCTGTAGGTATAAGTTTATAAAAGGGGTGCTAAATTTACAAAAACTGATTGTTAATAGTACACGGAGAAAACAAACAACAATATTGCTAAAATTCTAGCAAACATGATTAAAAAATCTGTCAATTATATGGATGACCAGAAGCTGAAGGAGATTCTACTAGAAATGTCTAGTCAATCTACGTTTGATGTTGAGACTGAATTCTAGTAAAATTTACTTGATTAGAAAACATTTTTTACAGTTGTTCTTAAGGCTTATTTTACTAAACTATTCTCATTCTAGTATTTTTTTCTTTATGATACGATAAAATAATCGAGAGGTAAAGAAAAAAAGTCTAGACTTATTTAGCTTGATTATTCTAATATTAATTATTAGAAAGAATGAAAAATTGTTTTATACCACCAAGTACATTTTATGAGAATTCTAGTATTATTTACTAGAAAAATTTTGCTTGACACATCAAGTAATAAAATCATGATTATTTTTCTCCGTGTATTCGGGTCTTGATTAAAAATAAAATTAAGACGATAGCACCAATGTAAAAGTCGAGAAATTGTGCAAAATGAGTTGGACGTCGAAATCACAACCCTTAATCCTGTACCTATTAAAATGACAATTCTGTATGATTTATGTCGAATAATTTATACTCAGGATTTTTCTTATAATTTCATTTTCCTCTTCTTGAAAAAATGTAAGTACCTAGGTCCAGTAATTTAAGTAGAAAATAGTTTTATTAGTAAGTAGCTTTCATTAAACGCTCCTTGCTCTGAAGATCAATTGAGCATACTTTTTCCTGTTTTTAATTCTTCATAGTTCCTAAAAAGTATAACAACTTACTACTCTATTCCTTCCTGTTCCTGTTTCTGCTTCTTATACATGCGTTCCTCCATTGGTAGATCTTCATATCTTTGAATGTGACCTGTTATTCCGTCTCTCCAATGCCATATCGCAAACTATTTCTCTCCTTTCGATAACCCACTTTAATAAGTAAGAGCCTTTATTGCAACAAAAAGTTGTATATACATCTCCACACACAAAAAAGAACATAATTTATTATCCAACCTATAAATTTTTAGTATTATACATATAAACTAATCACTTCCCTTTCTTCTCCCTTATAATCATTTTTCCTGTATTTTCCCTCCCCCTCTTTCCACATCTCTCCTTTTTATAAATTTCTTCAATCAGGTCAGACCACTACCATTCGCATGTATTATCCTCCCTCTCATTCTTCTCCGTTACTTCTTCTAATACATGCTCCGTTGATTCACCCTTTTCTCCACATACTCTACACAATCTCTTACCTTCTTCCATCCAAAACTTATACTCAATACACTCATTCCCCATTCTAAGTCTAGCTATTATCTCTATAATTTTTCCTTCTCTTAGATATCCTGGCACCTCATCCCCTTGCCATTCTACCCATATAAACTCCCTAATACCTTTCGCGTATCTTGATTACCATATTTTTCTCAAAGCCTCACCTGTTACTATTTCATTACATCTTTTCCCCACTATCCTACTAACGTTTAAGCCCTTTCCTCTCCACTCTTCCATTTGTTCTTTACTTATTGCCATTTCTGTAAAGGCCTTATCCCTTTCCACATCATATTTATTTATTTTTTCGATCCTCAATTTCTTTTTCTCCCTATCTCTTTTCTTAAATCCCCTTCCGGTTATTCCCCCAATTTTCTTCATATTTTACTGCCCTTTTTCTTGTATCTTCCATCACTTTCCCACATTTTGTTTCCCTTCCTAAAATGTAGTCTAGGGTACTTCTTTCTAAACGCAAAACCCATTTTATATACCTTTTAAAAATATTTTCTACTATTCTATACTCTTTTCAACCCCATATCTCGACTCCATAAAAAACTATACTTTTTATTAACGTTTTAAATAGTACCACCCTTCTTTCCCAGTTATTTCTGCACAATTTTTGTCCTATTCCCCATATTCTCCCCAGCAATGCATTTGCTTTAGCTGCTTGGTTACTTATGTGCACCTCGTCTTTGTTGTTTTCTGTCAGCATGTACCCCAAGTAGTTGCATTTTTTTACCCTTTCTATCACCTTCCCCTTCCATCTCACTTCCTCTTTCTCTTTTTTTTCCTACCAAAAACTATTATTTTGGTTTTTTTACCATTCAACTGTAAGCATTTTTTCTACTTTAATATTTTATAATATTTTCACTATTTTGCTGTAGGGTGGGTTTTTTTTTTACCTAGTTATTTGCAGCACTTAATGCGTACGCTTCATCAAATTGACATAGACCTACTCACACAAAATCTCATGTTTTAGTTCATTTTAGTCCGCTAATGATCTTTTTATAACTACAACGGCTTGTATTATTGTTATTTGAATGAACTGATATGTCTCCAATTTGTATTATTTGCATCCAAATGTGGTTAAAACAGAAGCTGTAACAAGATGTAAAGTACCTACGTACGTACTTGCACTTATTATAGTGAACGATCGGTGGCTTTAAAGCACACCAATAAAATCCTGTTGCAATTCCAATATAAATACTTACCATTTCATTGTGACATGGTACATGGGTGTAGTGAGTTACGGTAGTATAAAGCCGATATTAATTTAAAAAACATCCATGCGGCAATTAAATTAAGGATACCTACTACCTCTTGTAAGTGAACTATTTACAGTAATGTAATTCTAATTGAAAACGAGACAGCTACTGATTTACGACACGATATTTGCAATTTTATGTGAATTTTGTGCCTCTGTTTTTTATTTATTGCACTTAACAGCATATATCGACGTCCATTGCCATTAATTAGTTCTCTATTAGATTTAAGATGTGTAGCGGTATAAATCAAAATATACGCATGTACCTGAAGGTACCCCTCGTGTGGTAACATCCGTATACCGTATATATGTACATATTTACGTGCAATAATCGACTGAATAAATTTGTTTTAATTTATGTTTTCTTAATTTGCTGGTACTGAAGTACCCAATGGAGGAGGCATGTTTTGCAAAAATATTGTAGATATTTTTCAATTATTAACTTCCTTGGTTTCGTTTCAAAAATCCTTGGTTCACCTTCAGTATACTGAGTGGGAGCGAGGAGCAGGAATATTCTTCCATGTAACAAAGGAAACCTTTAAAGCTTTGAAAGTCCAAATACTCTCTGATACGATAAGTGCTAATAAGCACCTACCATTTGTATATGTCCTTTTTGAAAGAGAGTTACGTTCTAGAAAAAATCAGTTGAGAATATATTATACTAGTTTTACGTCAAATAGTGATGCAATAGAGGATCAATGTAGGTATTTACATGCATATGCTTTACTTTTCATGAATAATTTCCTTTCAAAGACAGTTAGAAACTTGACGATATTTCACTGAAAGGAAACGAATTTTGTGTGTCTTCAGTTGACGTCCAAATCAATTTTTTTTTTATTCGAACGCATCCATAATGTATGTCCAAGTTGGCTACGTTGTTGTTGCGTTTATACGAAAATCTGCCCCGTTCGAAATAAATGAGCCGCATGACAAAAGTGACAAAGTTTTAGTGACATCGTTAGGGGCCATTATATAATCTGAATGCATGAATTGCTAATTTCTTCTTCTGTTAAATATTTAAAACGAGATCGGAACATTCTGTTGCATTTTGTTATCTGCTATTTTAATCCTGGTCAACGATGGCTAACACATTAATCTAATTTCATCGGCTAATTTTTCATTGACATTTCTCGAACACGTGCAATCAAAAGAGATCTACGATCTTATAGGAACGGAAATTACGTAAAATAGAATCGAAATTATTTATCGACCATCACATTTAATGGAAATTTATTAATAATCTCGGACCTTTTAAAGATCTGAAAACAATGGGACGATAAAGTCTCTTTTTGACTAAATAGTAAACAGAAATACAGAAATAATTATAGTACACCTCCAAAACCTCAAATAAATATACAATGTAATCTTTGAATGAGAAAACCGTTAAAAACTACACATTATTTAAATTTTATTGGCTTGCTTTGTTACAACCCATAACAACTAGCATATATAGGTACTCCCTATAACAAAAGGAATAACCAGTTACATTTGAATAAATATCGTGGCATATATTATTTAAATTTTATATCCGAATTTGAACTACTTCAAATATATATCTGATATTAATAGATCATTAAATTGTTTTAATATAAAAATGTAGGACAATAAAAACACTTAATAATTAAAAATAGTACGTAATTACCGTAAAACATACGTACCTACCTGATTTATGTCTAGTTGGGGGTGTCAAAACTGAATGGAAACTTTGAACATTATGTTGAACGACAAAGGTCACCCGCTTCGTCTCCTTAACTCCCGTCTTATTAACTTTTTCTTTATTGGATGTAAGTATATATGCGTTTAGGAACTGTTTTCATCAAATTTTTATCCGCAATGTCTAATACACCTATAAAATATAATCATAAAACGTAGAACAATTTGAATTTTGTTATTTTAGATATTAGTATTTAAATGTGCGAAAATAATTCGTAATTAATTTTTTCTAATAATTTCAATAAAAAGTAGAAACTGAATTAAGAATAAATTCATAAAACGACACATGCTATCACAACGACAGTAGGAAATTTTACTCAATGTGCTTAAAGGTTTTTGATTTTTCTTTCACCTAAAAGAAAGTACAGAAGTATTTACAAATGCAGTACATATCTCTGTAACAACCTACCAAAAAGAAAATACATGTAATAGGTACGTAGGTGATGCAATAAAAATGGTCAACATTCTGCAGGTAATTTTTAAATAGGTGGAAAGTATCAAAAACTGATTGCTCCTATTATTATCTGCATGATGATGTACGAGTATGCTTAAGCTTAAGAATGCAGAATGTGGCTCAGCATTTTAAATGACTTTCAGAACAGTTTTTGTACAGTAGCCTAAGACGGTAGCGCTAAAGTCTAACCGATCGTTTAGAGTTGATTGCCAGTCATACATTATTACTATCATTAAATAATTTTTGCCCTTTTTTTCGTTTTCTGCTTTTAATATAATTTCCTGGTTTGAGAATCGTCCGAGAGCTAAACCGTTAATTGAACTAATCGTAAGCATGCAGTAGAATTTCTGATAAGTTTTGCGGTACATTAAACTTATTTATAATTTATAGTGTAGAATCTTGTTAGTGAAGAATGCTATTTAAATCAAGGAATATATTTTCGTTTTAATTTCAATTATATTAGAAAGAAGGATTGCAAGTAAACTAATACAAGAAATAAAATATTTAAAAAATAGAACAAGTAGACAGTTTCACCAATTTAATAAAAACCTGACATGTTTCGGTCACATGACCATTATCAAATGTAGGAGTGAGATCTATACTAAAGGCTAAACACTAATACACACAATTTATACCTTACAACATAAAATGAGAGGGGAGTCTACGAAACTTAATTCTAGTTGGTTGTTGACCAAATCCATATTTTGTGCTAAAGCTTTTTTTATTTCATACGTTTCGAGGAGAGACAATTCTTTGCTTTTACTGACACCACTGTGGAGAACAATAACATTATCTATATCTAAGTGATGATTTAAAGAGACACAATGATCGGAAATACCTGCTTGTTTGTCTTTTTTATCTATATTATTTAGATGCTCTTTTATTCTAATATTGATAGATCTACCAGTTTGTCCTATATTACAGGCACTACAATTATTACAATGTATTTTATATAAAGGTACCACTTTTTTCTAAAATATCTATCTTTGGTTTAAATTTTAAAAGCGAAATGAACTTAAATTGTAATTATTATTTTCTACCAAGGTTATATTAAATTGGTTAAAAATATGTTAAAATTTAATGTTAAAATTATTTATGAATCTAACAGATGCAAACATTTTATTTTTTGTAGGAGAAATTAAACTATTGTTATAAAAAAGTTGCTTTGTTTTTTGTTGAGAAGTTTTTCTATGATCTCAAGGTAGAAGCCATTATCAAAGCAATGTGTTTTATAGTATTAAGTTCTTTGTTGAACTCAAAGGTAAATAAAGGTGTTTTTATCAATCTGTTCAGTAGTGAATGAAAAAGAGCCAATTTATTATTTAGAGGATGGTTAGAATCAGCAAGAATAGTACCTAAGATCTGTATGTGTAGGCTTTATGTAGATTTTAAAAGTTAATTTTTTGTTATAAATAATAGTATTTGTAACAAAAATGTAAAAAATAACGTAAAATTGTCACATTATTCTTTAAATTTTGAAAATAATGAACATTAATAACATATTAACAAATATCCAACGCCCCAATCTTCTTAAGCACCAAAGTTCACCCTGTTTCTTCGCCTAAATCGATTTAAATATTACTTGAACCCTTCTTTAATGACAGAAATAATCTTTGGGGAAGTAAGTACCTATCTAGGGAAGAAGAACAGAGCAGTTGGTCGATAATCATAACGTTGTTCGTTTATGGGTCGTTTAATTGACTCGCCACGGCACTTAACGTCCTGAAACGTCAAATTAGCGTCCTTTAACGTCAAAACAAAAGTCCGGAGCGCGTAAGTACAAGATGTTAAAGCAGAAAATGGCCATTAATATGGTGTTGGGATCTGTCGTTGAAACGACCGCTATTAAAACATTAAAAACCATTTAGGTCGAATGAATACCTATCTCTTGTAACATAATATGTATGGTCACTTTTATAGTATCTTTAGATAATGACTTTTATAGGTGGGTACTTTAGGTAATGAAGAATTTTATAAAAGACGTAGGCTTTCACGGCCGGCGTTATTAAAAGAAATTATGAAATCCGGGCTTGTTGGCCATGGTCTAGGATTGTTTCTCCTTTTGTGAGAACACCGATGAAGCTGTTTATCCAACGTTTCGCCAACAACTGTGGTTGGCATCTTCAGGGAACGTAGCGTGGGCTGCGGTTGTACCTACTGAGACTCAGTCTACGCTACGTTCCCTGAGGATGTCAACCACAGTTGTTGGCGAAACGTTGGATAGGAAACTTCTTCGGTATTCTTACCGAAGGAGAAACAATCCTAGACCACGGCTAACAAGCCCGGATTTCACAATTTCTTCTAATTTTGTAAAAGTGTTACATTATAAAGATTATCTCTCAAAGATTTTCACTTTTCTCCCTTTTTAGGGTACGAATATAATGCATTTACTAGAGTTGGCCTTTGACAAGACAATACAATACTTTTAAAATATTGTTCTTGTTGTCGAAAACAATTACCTATTGTGGGCTTTCTATCTTACAAATTATTTTTATCTTTAATATTCAAAAATAAAGTTTTATAAGCAGAAAGAATAATTCAAAAATTTTAAAGTGTGTAATTGAAAAAGAAGAAATAATTCCAAGATCTTGAGCAAGTAGCATTGACAAGATTTTTTTGGAGTCCTCTTGATCTTGTGCTTTAGGTATCTGATATGAATATTTTGTGGTTAATACTGTCTTGATTTTAAAGACAAAACTAGACAATTTCACTGTTTGTTACTTAGTATAATCTTGTTACTACTGAAGATGCCCTTATAAGGCGAAATGCGCATCGAGTAGTTAATAAAGTTTTAGTGAAATTTCTCAAAGTTTTTCATTAATAATATTTGAATAATGTTTCACCAAGTGATTACGGCTGATACTCTTAAGTTGTTCAATAAATTCAACCAGAAACTAATGTTACGTACATGGGTGTCAATTTAAGCCTACAAATAAAATAAATTCACATCTCTGACACTTTACTTAAGTTGGTACTTGTTTAAAAACAAATAAAATAAAATGTAGGTACCAACATAACGACGACACTACATCTCCCTTTATAGAAGTTCTTGTAATTTCTAGTGACAATATTTCTTCTACATTTTATATGGATCTATCTGTCTGTAATCAGACTACGTATTATAATAAATTATGAATTTTTGACGAAATCTCTCCTTTACGTAGGTACGCTGAATATTCAAGTGTCGTTTTTGGATCAGTTATTTATATTTGGCAAAGAGGTTTTTGCCGTGTCTGCAGACCGAAGGATTGGGCCACTGTCATACGTGGCCGTCGAACATAATTTATCTGTCTGTAATACCACAATGGGCATTGGAACCTTTGAATTCTTCGGCCGAATTCCGACCGAAACATATGTTTAAAAAATATTTTATCCGAATACCATCCACTTTTTACACGCGATCATTTCGGCAGCTGCTCGCGGCCCGTCCGTCGTTGGGCTTCTTCTCGATTTCACCATTTCGCAATCTACCACTTCAAACACCCTAATACATATACATTGGAGTATTTTATACTCATAAAACGATCTAATACACTTACTAAATAGATCACCAAGAAAGTTGAAATCCTAAAAGAAAATTTATTTCGAGTGAATAGAATTTGAGGAAAGTTTTAGATAAGTACCTACCTATGTTAAAGAAAAGCGATAGAAACCCTAAAATACGCTGTTAGAACCCAAATTTTCTGACTTTCTGAATTTGTACCGTTAAGATTTATTTTCAGCCCAAATACCAAAGTTCTAGTACAACTAGAAGTCTCCTGCAGGTGTTGATAAATTATGAAATTTTTGTTAGTTAGGGTACATCCATTAATTACGTGAGCGATAAATTTGGGGAGAGCGGAATTCATTTAAAAAAAGGAAGAGTATTTAAAAATCTTATGTCAACTTGTTGAGTTGTTTTAAATTCCTTTCCTCTTTTAACTAAAAACTTACTTTTGGATTAAAAAAAAGAAGGGGAGTCCTAGAACGTCATGTCAAATCTCATATTATTTCGACTTTATGAACAGATGGTATTAATTTTGTCCATAAAATCAACGAGAAAGCTTTGGTAATAATTTTAACCATCATCTTCAGTAATATCTAAAAGTTTAACCTTCCCAATTCCTTATTCTGACTGTTCCACGCTTACATGATATTTCTATAATTTATAATATGCATCTACCTAAAGAGAATTCCCAATCAGTTCGTCTATTTAGACAGTTGCAGTTTTCGTGGGAGCCGTGCAAATATATTGAATAATCTAATTCAGGATTAAGGGCAACGAGCCTGTTTTTTTAATTAGGTTCCTACGGTCAAATTTTTAATGACCCGATCGACTTCTACGTGTTTAGTGTTCTTATGGGCTCTATGGGTTTCGAGACTGTACAGGACCTTTTTCTGATTTAAATTTAATTAACTCGCTCGAAAAAGCTGCATCGCATCACCAGAACAATACGTTCCATTCGTCTTTCCACTTTTTACTAGCGTGCCTCCATTGAATGAAAGAACTTCATTTGGTAAAGATGAAACGACAGGAAAAAAGTTTACCGAACGTTATTAACGACTTGTCCAAAGTGCTCTACCATTTAGGACAGTCGAAATTAATGAATTACTCAGGTGGAAACATACATAGATTTAAGTATTCTATTTGGCACATAAAAAAAAGGAGTAAACCTTTTTTACTACCTATACCTTTAGACCTCAGGATTGTAGATGTTTTAAATTTTAGAAATATCAAGTGGAAGGACGCTAAAACATTCAAGAAAATCACACTTTAATCTAGATACACTATTGCATAATCTCACTGGCACATTTTAGATGACATCTAAAAAAGAACCATGAGAAGGTACAGAAAAAGCGAACAAAACAAAAAGATTTCGTATCGGGTACAAGAATCTTTTTCTATTTACCGACTGCGACTATCTTGGTGTGTATCTTAGAAGTTGGAACCTGTGCCTAATGCGGCAATCTTTTACTGTAGTACCTACTGTGGTCGTCAGCCCCTTAATAAGATTTTGACAGTTGACTTGATTTTATTTATTTCTGAAAAAGTAGGTACCTTTTGAAACATACAAAAAATAGTAGTAGTATCAAAGCTGTGAAGGTACGAAGCTTTCAACTTCAATAGGAGACTAAAAAGTCGAAATTTTATAAAAATGCATATAAGTGTAAAATACGTATGCATTTTGTGTCTTCCTCAGTTAGAGGCTAAAGTCTTACCAATGTCTTCTTAGCTAGAGACCGAAGTTTCTCTCGTCAATTAGAAGCTGAAGTTTTTCTATACCTCTTCTCAGTTAAAGAGTAAAGTTCCTTTTCTCTCTTTGCTCAGTTAAAGCTTGATGTCCCACTTATTTGTCCTTATCTAGAAACTTAAATTTATTTTTCCTCCTCAGTTTGAGGTTGAAAACCTTTCTCTTCCCTTAATTAGAAATCAGAGCTCTTCTCTCTCTTCCCTCTTCTAATTTAGAAATTGAAATCCCTCCTCTCTCTTTGCTCAGTTAGAGACTATTATCCCTTTTCCCTCTTCAGTTTGAGTTTGAAAACCCGCTTTCTTCTCCTCAGTAAAAGACTCAAATCTCTATTCTATCTCTTCTTTCTCGTCAGTTGAAATCAAACCCCGTTCTCTCTCCTTATTTAGAAGTTGTAGTCTCTCATCCCTCTTTCTCTGCTGAGTTAGAGACTTTTCTCTCTCCTCAGTTAGAAGCATACATTTCTCTTTTCCCTCCTCAGTTTGAGGTTAAAAACCCGACTTCCCTCAGTTAGAGATTAGGAATCTATTTTCTACAGTTAGAAACTTAAAATCTATTTTTTATTTCCCCAATAAGAGGTTGAAGACTCCTCTCTTTCTCCTCAGTTAATGACTTAAGCCTCGTTCTCCTCAGTAAGAGACTCAAATCTCTCTTCTAACTCTCCTCTCTTCAATAAAATGCTGAAATCTCTTCTCTCCTCATTTAGAGCTGAAATATTTCCTCTCTTTCTGTGTCCTCAGTAAGTGACTATTGTCTCTTCTTTTCTCTTCAGTATGAGACTCAAATTCCCTTCTCTCTCCTGTCTCTCTCCTCAGCTAGAGATTCAAAATCTTTTCCATCTCCTTTCGCTTGTCTGAAATATTTTATTTCTCATCAGATGGACACTCAAATCTCCATTCCCTCTCCTCTGTTCTTTCTCCCCTCAGTTGGATATCCAAATCTCTTCTTTCTCTCCTCCATTTGAAATTGATATCCTTCCTCTTTCTTTTCAGTCAATGACTCAAACATCTTCTCCACTTCTTCTCAGTTAGGGACTTCAATTTCTGATCTCTGTCCTCAGGTACAGGTTTTTCTTTGTTTCCTCGGCTAGATATTAGAACCTCTCATCTCCCTCCTCAGTTAAAGACCAAAATTTCCATTATTTCTTCTTTCCTTCCGCAATTATAGGGTGAAATTTTACCTCCCTCCCCTCGGCAACAAACTAAAGTGTCCCTTTGCTCTTATTATTTGCAGATTGACATCTTTTGTCTTTCCTCAATTATTGATCCGAGTCTCTTTTCTGTCTCCCTTCTTTCCTTAATTAGCTGCTGAAGTTTTGCCTCTTCTCTCGCCTCTCTCTCCCCTAAGTTAGAGGCTGTAATCTCTCCTTTCTCTCCTCAATTAGAGACTGAGGTTTAGGATGTCGAAATATGTATAGCATCTCTAAACGTTTTTGTGGAATTTCGGTTTTAAATAACGGGTTCAACAATTTTTTATTTAGACAATTCGACAAATATGTGTTGCATGTATGGTATGGTTTTCATGTTCTCAATGTTTTATTTTTTCTACCGGGATGCGGAATTGCGGAACCCTGAGGATACACTGGAAATACATTATATTTTACCGTTATTAGGATGGTTGTAAATAAATAATTTGTCAAGTATCTAATAATCCCCACACGGTTGATTCAATTTACAATCATTCATTTACTTCGTCATTGCTTTTTTGTTGTTCGAATCGGAGGAGAAACAGCAAACAAGCAAAAATAACAACTGTAACGTCATCCAGCAACAACATCAAAAGGAAACAAAATGATAAAAAAAAGAGAAAAAGAAAAGAAGTAAAGACCAAAAAGTAGGCAACGGAGTTTGCTGCAAGACGTTTGTTTGAACAGGACCGCGGCCGATGGGTAGGTAGGTAAGCAAGAACAATTGTTGCAGTGAGATGCTGCTACTGTTCTTCGGATAGCGATTTATTTTATGCGAGATACAAGTGCTCCCCGCTCTTCTGCATATGACCTCATGCTCTTCGGATTGTTCGAGGAGGAAGACAGCTTTGGGCCGCTGTGCATCGACGGCCGCGCACGCTAGATCTATGGATGAAGAAGAAGAAGAAGCCGTGCACTTGGCATTGTTACCACTTCTTATTTATCGACCGCGGTTTTCGTGCAGACCTCTTCAAAAGATACGTGGCTCTCCGGTATATCTACACGTACAACAACAAGTGGCCAATTCAACTCGGTACAATGAATTTGACATAACTCAGGCCAACTACCACAAATAAAAAAACCTACCTATATTACAATAACGTTAATGTCACTACAAAAAGAAAGTGCCAACTGAAATTTATTTAATTTCTTTCGAGCATTGTTGTCGTAGTTTTGTATTTCCAAAACTTGCACCTTTTTACTTCTTTTCTATTGTTTAGTTTTTGTATTCAATACAATAATGCAAACGGAATATTGAAGCAATATTGAATGGTTTAATATTTTTAATGTCGTTCACTTCTCAGTAAAGTAACTGAAAGCATTTTAGATGAACAATAACAAAACTAATTAGATTTGTTAATGGTCGATGAAATTGGTTTTTCTTCGTTCATTTTTAGCCACTTACAGAAAATTGGTTAGCGTATCGAGGTAGCTACCCTAATATTTTCAGCTCTAAAATCACCGCAGAACGACGCTGCATTCGACCGGTAGCCAACTAAATCTCAAGCTGTATCATTACGGCCGAGCCATTTAATTACTTCTTCGAAAAATGTGCAAATAGCTATCGCGATTGCATTCTTCTTCGGCCTGTGCATTTTTCGATCGGTAATTATTGATTATTGTCAAGACAAGGCGTCGTCATATCAATCGCTTCTGTATACGGTGCGATTGCACCTCGAAGAGTTGGGTCGTAAATGAACGGAATTTACGGGCGTCTTTTGCATGACATGGAGCATCTGTTTCTGCACTGAACTACGTGCGTGGGACTCGCGATATAATTTAGCGGCTATCTCGCATAATAGCAGGATAATTGGAAAATGTGTACCGGTAGCGGAACTGCTTTCCATGGCAGCCGGTTAATAAGCTTCTTAAAGAACAACAACTATATTATGGCACTTATATCTATGTATCTTGTATTCTTTTTAGTTAAATAAATTAACAATTGTACGAGAATATTACATAGAAGAACGATGACAAGCAATAGTGATGGGCAAACGCAAGACCAAAACAAGAATAATTCAGTCATGGTCTTGGTGTTTTTCAGTTATTCTTGGTCTTGACTTTGGTCTAAATGTTGGTCTTGTTTTTGACCTCGGTTGTAACCTTGACCTCGGTGCTCGGTCTTGGTTAGTGATGAGCAAAATATTCTTTGATTTGCAGTTTCGTCACGTCTTGTTCTTAATTAAAAGCAATACCTATGTTTGTAATAGCAGGATCACAAAAATTAAAAACCACTTATTAGCAACATTCTTACAAAATTCTTTCCTAAATTCTAATTCAAAGCGACATATGCTGAATAAATGCACTGAAATGAACAAAAATTATATTAGCAATATGCAGGGTGTCTCAAAAGCCCAAATTTTTGTTAGTCATGCAAAAATAAGACTCAACCTTGCAAGAACAAACTTAAAACGAAGAAACCGTCCGAAAGCAAGATCAGGATTTTTAATCTTGATCTTGGTTGTGTTAGTCTTGATTGTGCAAGTACGGCTGAAATCTCCAAAAATATCACTAACTCTTTCAAAAGGGATGCACAAATAATTTTTCTAAACGATGATCTTTGAAATCCTATACAAACAGTCGGTGTATTTCTCGTCTTAAAAAATTACTGTCCTTTAATAATCTTCATTACTATATCTCCAGAAGATATTGGAGAAAAATAATGATTCATATTGTTGACCCAAAATGCCATTGAAGTATTTCTGTTACACAAAAGTAGGAACCAACTTTGAGATAATACACGTCTTTATCCGATTTCCCATTCGGTAAAACCGTACCAGAAGCTATTAAAATGCTTCAAATTTTTGCATCTATCAATATGGAGAAGTTATTATAGAAGATGACATTCTCCACGAGAAATATTCAACTCTACATTGTCATATCATAAAAGCTATGTCAACGAATGGAGTTATTGTCGAAAACGAGAATTTATAATTCTCTTTGTACTTCCAAAGATTACAGTAAATAACCAAACAATCTCTTTGTAATACTGGTATTTAATTGGAAGGAAAGTTGTATTTAATTACATTTATTTTTAAATTGGTTAAGTGTGGAAATGCACTTCCAAAAAAACGCTCTGTATGAGGATATATATAGTCAAAATACAGCTTTCTGTCCGCCAATAAACAATAAACAACAAACAGCAACAACAAGAGGATAAACAATGGTTTTGGAAGCGTGGGTCGTATGATAGCGACCACCACCTCATAATGACACAGTGCTTGCTGTTTCCTCTGGGTGTCGGCTCTCACTAGGCCATTGTAGTCTGGAGCTTATGGTTTCAACTCGAATCGACTCAACGACTCGACCCTGCCCAGCCGAATGCAAGTCATCTCGCCTAAACCCAAAACCGTCCGTCGTTCTTTTGGCGCGTGGGCTGACTTGTCATTCATTAATCGATCACTAACGTGATTAATGGAACGGAAAAGATTGTACATTGTCACGTATGACAGTAGAGTCGGCGACTTCACGGAAAGTCCGGGGTGCGGATGTGAGAAGTCGTCCACTCCCCTACGGCCAGGCTCTTCCGTATTACTTACTAGTCATCATTCCCTCAAATCAGAGCTCAACGTTCAGTAGAAACGCCCTGTCATCGTACCATCAAAAAATATGGAAAGCAAAAGGACAGAAATTAGTTAAAATCTGTTTTTAATAAAATAACTAACAAAAATAGCAAAGAAATTCAAAAAATTGGATTAGTGACTTGGAAGGAACGAGGCAATTCATAAATAGCGTGATGATAAAATTTGGAAGAAACAGGTCGATTTTGATATCAAGACGGCCACCTTTTAAGATGTATACAGGATGACCTAGAAAAGCTGGACGGTCAATAATTGTTTTCTCTTATGAAACACCCCGCATATCTTTCCATATTCGGATAAAGCTTTCTCTTACAAATACATGTAAGGTTTGGTGGGTTTAACTCTAAGAACAAGCGAGATACCGTCATTTATTTCAAAAAACTATTTAATCTAATTTTTCATAAAAAAAATGTATTTGAAAGTGAAACAAATGTAAATAATTAAGATAATTTAACATAAATGTTCAAATTATCTCCCACCAACAATTTGGCACTGGCCTGCACATTACGCCAAATCGTTTCTTGGCTGATTCTTTCCATTTCAACAGGAATTCTCAGTTGTAAGCCTGCTAAATTGATTGATCGATTGAAACATACCTTAAATTTCAAATAAACTCCATATGAATATCCAAGTTGGGAGATTATTGGGCCACTTGAGACAACCATCTCTACCCTCTCCTTCTTTCAGGAAATATGTCATCATACATCATGACATGGTATATCGTCGTTTGGAGCGTTGAGGGACATAACTTCTAAAGCCGGCACCATTTTAAAACGCAGAAAATCTAAATATCTAGCAGCACTGAAGTTTTCTTCTAAAACGTAGGGGTCTAAAAATGACCCTCCATAATTCTTTATCGTACTGTTACGAGTACTTGCCAATTAAGTTGGTGTGAACATAATTAATGAACATCTTCCCTGATTACATAAGGAATATTCTCGGCTTTCCTGATACATCTAGAAAACACCAGCAGAGATCAATGGGAAAACAATTGAATTACTAGACGGCTGTAGAATACCCTAGAAAAAGGCTGAGAAGACTATAAAAGCGGACGAGACACTCACACCGAGTTAGTTGACAGTTTACAGTGGACAGCTGATGTTTGGAAACGATCGATAGGCGATACAGGCGAACCATAGAGGCGATAGTGTTCATAGAGAGCGATAAATAGTGTCTACCGGAACGGCGATTTAAAAGAAACTTTTAGTGAAATAAATTGTGCGGACTTGTTCATAACTGTAGTGTAGTCAAATTAATTTTAGTAATTAAATAAACTCGTTGTTTTGTTTTGTTAATTGTGTTTTCTGTGACCGAACACGTCACATTTGGTGTCAGGAGTGGGATAGTAAGGGAATTGAAGATTCCCGAAGAAAGTTAGCGCGACAGATCGTAGGAGAGATCCGAAGTGAAGAAGAATTTTGAAGCCTTATGCCAGTAACAAGAAAACAAGCGGCAATAATGGAGGAACAAATAAAGGTTTTAATGGAAATGATGAAGGAAATGAAAACAGAAATGAAGGCAGGCCAGGAAGAAATGAAGGAAGAAGTGAAGGCAGGCCAGGAAGAATTGAAGAATAAAATGGAAGCTGGACAGGACGAAATGAAATTAGCCCAAGAAGAAATGAAGGAAGAAATTAAAGCAAGCAAAGAAGAAATTAAGGCAGTTCAAATGAAATTGGTCGAAGACATAAGGACAATAAAAATTGAGCAAGAAGGATTAAAAGAAGAGTTACAGGAAGTACGACAAGAATTGGAGATACGACAAGAAAAACTAAGAGATGAGTTGAAAGAAGAAGTACAAAAGGAAGTAGAGAAGATGAGACAGAAGTTCGAGAACACAAAACCGGCAAGTGAAGTAAAGTCCGAAGACACTGCCAAGACGATTAGAATTAAACCACCGACTTTCGACGGAAAAGTTTGCTGGTCTGTATACAAACGACAGTTCGAGGCAGCGGAAGAAGCAAACAACTGGAACGATTTTGAGAAAGCAACGGCGCTGGTCATAGCCCTGCGAGGAGAAGCATTGGATGTCCTTCAAGGTATTCCAGAGCGCCAACAACGGGACTTCTCTGCGCTGTTAGAGCGACTTGAAATGAGATATGGCGACAAACATTTACAACAAGTGTACCAAACCCAACTAAAGTGTCGCAATCAGAGGACATCAGAAAATCTACAGGAGTTCGAGGCCGATGTGGAACGTCTAGTTAGATTGGCCTATCCTACCGCTCCGCAGGACTTCGCAGACCAGCTAGCAGTCCAAACATTCGTCGATGGCGTGAGGGACACCGACTTACAACAAGTTCTCCGTTTGGCCCGCAACAAGACTGCGAGTGACGCACTGGCGCACGCCTTAGAATTCGAAGCTGCAAAACAAGCTTCCAAAGGGCACGTGCGTGTACGCCAAACAGCTGTTGAAGACGACGAATACAAGAATGAAGTCACAAGGCTGATTAAAGAATGCGTCGAAACTGTCAAGAAGACTACCATCAACGACAAGAGAGAATCGGCCAAATGTTGGGAATGCGGGAAGGTCGGTCACTTTTCCCGAGACTGTGGCCAAAATAAAGGAAGACCAAGGTGCTGGGAATGTGGAAAGCGCGGACATTTACAGCTAGACTGCCCTAAACGCCACAAATGCGTCGAAACTGTGAAAAGAACTACAATCGATGACAGAAGAGAATCGGCCAGATGTTGGCAATGTGGGAAGGTCGGTCATTTTTCCCGAGACTGTGGACAAAACAAAGGAAGACCAAGGTGCTGGGAAAGTGGAAAACACGGACATTTAAAGCGAAACTATCCGGCCGAGGAACGCCGTGCGGATCAACAGCGGCTACAAGTATACGAGTTCAGCATCGAGCATCGTGCTGGAAAACAACATGGTAACGCTGATGCCCTCTCGCGAAGACCATGCTCGAAGAACTGCAAACATTGCATGGCCGCCGAAAAGAAGGAACCAGTCAACTTGGCAAGGATCTGTCAGACGATGGTGGAACCTGAAGAACACTGGCAGAACGAAGACCTGGCGAAAGACCAAGAAAACGACGAAGACATTAAACCGATACTGCGGTGGAAAAAGGCAGGAACAGCACAACCTACCTGGGCAGATGTTAGTAGTACGAGTACCATCACGAAGAGCTATTGGGCCTTATGGGATTCGCTCATCGTCGAGAATGGGGTACTAAAAAGAGTGTGGGAAAGCCCTGACGGAACTAAAATTCGACATCAAGTAGTTCTCCCGAAGAACAGAGTCAACGAGGTGCTGACAGAAGTCCATGGAGGTGTTGGTGGAGGACACTTCGGAGTAACAAAGACGTTGGAGAAAGTGCGAGAGCGATTCTATTGGCTAAAGTGTAGAAGAGACGTCGAAAATTGGTGTAGGAAGTGTCCAACGTGTGCGTCAGCCAAGGGACCTCAGACTCGAAGCCGAGGGCGAATGAAGCAGTACAATGTTGGTGCCCCATTTGAGAGAATAGCTCTGGACGTAGCAGGACCATTCCCAACAACAGCTGCTGGCAATAAGTACATCTTGGTAGTGATGGACTATTTTAGCAAATGGCCCGAAGTGTACGCAATCCCAAACCAAGAAGCTACTACGGTCGCTGGAATGCTGGTGAACCAATGGATCAGTCGGTATGGAGTTCCGATGGAGATCCACTCTGACCAGGGACGGAACTTCGAATCCAAGGTATTCCGGGAAGTCTGTGAGCTGCTAGGAGTACAGAAAACTAGGACCACTCCATTACATCCACAATCTGACGGAATGGTCGAACGGTTTAACGCGACGCTGGAAACAAATTTGAAAATGGTTGTCAACGATCACCAGACAGACTGGGACCAGCACATACCTTTGTTCCTGTTGGCCTATCGAAGTGCGGTTCATGAGACCACCGGCAGAACACCAGCCAGCATTTTATTTGGAAGAGAGCTGAAGTTACCGATAGACATCCGGTTTGGACACCCAGAAGATCGGCGACCTTCGGCTACCGACTACGCACAGCAGCTAGAGGAACGACTCGATACCATCCATAGAGCCGTTCGTAACAAAATCCAAGTAGGGAGTGACCGCATGAAGACCAGGTACGACCGGAGAGCCAACAGCACAGGATTCAGAGAAGGGGACCAGGTGTGGCTTTACAATCCTATCCGTCGGAAAGGACGCTCACCGAAGCTACAGCGAGCCTGGGAAGGACCTTACACTGTGGTCAGAAGGCTGAATGACGTGGTCTACCGTATTCAGAGAGGACCAAAGGCCAAGATGAAAGTTGTACACTTGGACCGCCTGGCGCCTTACAAAGGTCAAGACATTGATCGGGACGATCAATTCTAAGAAGGGGGCAGTGTTACGAGTACTTGCCAATTAAGTTGGTGTGAACATAATTAATGAACATCTTCCCTGATTACATAAGGAATATTCTCGGCTTTCCTGATACATCTAGAAAACACCAGCAGAGATCAATGGGAAAACAATTGAATTACTAGACGGCTGTAGAATACCCTAGAAAAAGGCTGAGAAGACTATAAAAGCGGACGAGACACTCACACCGAGTTAGTTGACAGTTTACAGTGGACAGCTGATGTTTGGAAACGATCGATAGGCGATACAGGCGAACCATAGAGGCGATAGTGTTCATAGAGAGCGATAAATAGTGTCTACCGGAACGGCGATTTAAAAGAAACTTTTAGTGAAATAAATTGTGCGGACTTGTTCATAACTGTAGTGTAGTCAAATTAATTTTAGTAATTAAATAAACTCGTTGTTTTGTTTTGTTAATTGTGTTTTCTGTGACCGAACACGTCACAGTACCTTCAATTTGCCTCGAACCTGACTTTGGGATTCCTCTTTTTCTATTAATCTAGCAGTTATGTTATATGTCCATGAAAATATTTGATTTCAACAAAATGGAACTCCACACCACTTTGTCCTACCTATAGGTTCGGCAATATCTTGATGATACACTTTCTGATCTCTTGAGTGTCCTCCAGTTCCTTCCATTTGAATCATCTGGATTTTTTTCTATGGGGTTACTTAAAGTATAAGGTTTATTTCAATCGACAAAACAGGTCAGTAGACAGCAATCACTGGCCTATGACGTGGGGAGTTAAGTTGGATTAGAAACTTTCTCCTTCTTTCAGAAGTTTCTCCATGGATTTGAGGAACAATTCTTCTCCATAATGTGGCGACTAAAAAGAAGACTGGAAAGGTTTAATTTGTTGTTTCTCTCCTCTCTTTAATTGAATGATTTGCACATTTGTGTCCACATGGGGAGGTGAGTTTTTTGACGATCATTTACGTTGTAGATAATAGTTAAATTACTCAATTCGTGTATCTATGAGATTCAAACACCAAGCCAAATATGCTGGGTCAAAATATAGAACTTTTTCAGTTGAGTTTTCATCAGTTGAACAATGTTTGAGTTTTCAAAATTTCTCTTCGGTTTTCTTTGATTACTAGATGAATTTTTATTAAGATAATGTTCAATCCAAGAGTGTTTTTAGAAATTTCAAAACCTCTTTGATGCTAGTGAATCTATTGGTAAAATCCTCTAACCCTGAAAGAATTAATATTCACACTTCAAAAAAGGCCATTTCTACTATTTACCTGGGTACTTATCGTCTACTGCCCATCCCTCTGCTTTCCAAAAAATTTGAAGATTAATTTAAACAGGAATATCGGTTCAAAAAAACTGCGAGATTTCGTTTTCATTGAGTCCCGTTCCCTTAAGAATAATTTGGCTATGTGACTAATTTAATGTATTTATCGTTTTTAAATGTATAAAGGAAGTTTAGATGTACATGTGTATCTATACGTGAGTTTATATGGGATGGTGATTGTTTCTGTGTCACCGTCAGGTACAGTTAAAAGTTGAAGTGATAAGGCGAAAGAAAGCTGGCGTGAGCCTGAGGCGTCCGTCTTGGACAAGAGATAGGACGCACACACATGGGGTACAGGCAAGGCAACTCATCTGAGCCGCGTGTGTCTCGAAGAAGAACGGTGGTGATACAAGATGCAGCGTTTACAGGTAACGCAAGCAAGCGTGGGTGAATTCAATTACGACCCGGGAGATCCGTACACAATGCGATAGGGCGGGTCAACAGGTGAAAAACTTCTCGAGCTCTTTGTAATTAGTAATGTGTGTGTTCGGCGAGCACTCAGCTTGCCATTGTCGTCGTTTCTACCTCTATATATACCACTGCGAGCACACGTCTTCACGAGCAGTGGCGTTACCCACAAAGCGAATATAAAAAATTAACATAAAAATGGGAATTTCAATAAATTTTGATAGAATTAGACAAATTTATTATTTTATCAAGCTTTGGGTGTTTCGGAAGCGAATTCAGTATGACTGAAGCCCTTACTTACCTGTTACCTACTATCAAAAAGCTAAACTAAGACTAAGACGAAATATGCTAGACGAAGGCTATAATTGCCTTGATTTGGTCTTGCATCATTTGCTCATCACTAGATGTAGTGGTCGGCATTGTTTGAATAAAAATGTATTATCCGAATTGAGAAATATGGAATAAGAAGAGCCAACAAAAGAGAAATATTAGAAGTGGAAGTAGAATTAGGAAAAGAAACAAGAAGAACAGGATTACATACTGAGTAGGTACAAAAACAATACCAATAGGTATTAAAATCAAATATGTGCTGGGCCATGACCAAGACAAAAACCAAGACTATAATGGTCTTATCCTGATGTTGCGTTTGCTAATTACTACATGTCTGGGCAAGAATATGTTATTGAAAGAGGTTGCGGGAATTGAGAAATAGGGAGGAATAGTTGTAGAGCATAGAATACAGAATAGAACTGGAAATAGCAATAGAGGAAGAAATAGGAAAACTTAATTTGGATACTGACCTAATGATGTAGAATGTTCTAAAAACTTCTAGGAAATCTGAAGAGCAGATGTAGTCTATGTATCAGTCTTCGGATTGATAAACTAATGATGACGTAAAAGTTATCTACCTAATATTAACAAAGCAAATGTCTTAATGATCAAAAAATGTTAGGATCTTATAGTTACACGACCAAGACATAAGTCAAGACAACAATAGTCTTATCGTTGTATTACGTTTGCTCAACACTAGATGAAAACTCAGAATTGTCTGGGTAGTAATATATTTTCACTTTGAAATTGCAACAATTTAGAAACATGGAAGCTATTTAGAAGACATATTAGAGATGGAAACAAAAGTAAAGAGAGGGATAGGAAATCTTCAATTTAAGAATGTAGGCTACTTTAAAAGCTTTTGAAAATCTAAAGAATAGAGGTGAGTAGAGTTTGATGTTCAACTATCAAACAAACGTAGTATTGCCAAACTAGATGTTTTAATTATGTTAAAAAATGGTCTTGGTCTTACAGTTCAGTAGAGTTTGATGTTCAACTATCAAACAAACGTAGTATTGCCAAACTAGATGTTTTAATTATGTTAAAAAATTGTCTTGGTCTTACAGTTCAGACAAACTTCTTGTGGACATACGTTTGATCATTACAAGATAAAATACTCTGTATTGCCTGGAAGAGAATTTATTTCACAACTAAGGTTGTGAGCATTTAGAAACATGGAACTCTAATCTAAAGAGTCACGTTAGAAATAAACCTATGGGTAGGAAGAGGGAGAGGACAAGGAAAGCCAGGATACGATACTGAGCTAAAGATGTAGGACGTTCTAGCAGACTTGTTGGGAAAAATGAAGAATAGAAGTTAGTGGATGGATAGAAGTGAAAACAGGAGCAGGGGGAAAAAGAGGAAGACCTGCACTCTTTTCTCAATTAAGGATGTTCTATTTGTTTTTATAAATATGAAAGAGAGAAATTAGTGGATAAAGTGGATGCCCATGTAAGCTTCGGGTTAATAAACTGGTATGGTAAAGGCAATAATAATGTAGGCACCGTTTGTTGATTTAAAGAAATCGTAGATGTATAAATTCTGGTTCTTTTGTAGGTGTGAATGGCAAGTGAGCCTACTGTTTTTGAAATTCGGGATAAATGTTTTATTTTAATAATTTAAATAAATGAAAATTTGACAAGCAAAAAAGTAAAATAATAACAAAATGTTCTGTTCTGTGTGTCAACTAAAGGTGGTTGATTCTATCTGAGAAAAAGCCGCTCGGTCGCTCCACCAACACCGACATCGAACATCCCCCTAAAAGTTCATCAAACCATGCATATATATAGACTCCAACGACCAATAGGTAATTATTAAATGTAAGTCTACAAAACTTTGACATTGCTTTTTATGAATCTACTGTCATGAAGAACAGCGAATTCTGTATGATGTATTTTAAAGGTTTAATAAACTTCATCATGCTTTACAAAATAAATAACAATTAACAACAACCTTTCAAAAACTAATTACAAATATATAATATAATTACTACTTACTAGTTTACACTTTGAGATGTAGAAAATAGCAGGGAGTTTTCATAGGACATTAGGGTGAATGATAGTGGTCACCCTCTACACCACCCTAACCCTTCTGACTCGCTTTTAATCTTATTGCCGACTTCCTTTAGTTACCCCCAAATGGAACTTTGGAAGTTGGCCACGGCTTACAATGAATGCCATGCAATTATGTCAAAGTTCCACGTGGCAATTTCGTTTTTATATATATTGGAAAAGTATGAGTACTATGTGACAATACTTAATAATGTACCAGCATGAAGGAATAAAAATAATAAACCAAAACGGAATAACAACAAAATTAAAAGTTTCTCCAGTTCCCCACTTATTTTTCATCATACTACCTCTTTGGTAATTCTGAGAAATAAATAATTATAGTTAGTTATAAATTATAAACCGGTTTGCGGTGTTATTTTATGTAAGAGTAATAAAAATAAGGAAGTCGAGAAAGATGAAGAATGAATGGCGAAAATTCTTTTCTTTTTTTTTTTCGTACTTACCTATATAACACGCCACTGTGCGTAGTCATTTCTCGTTTTGATTCTCGACTTCGACACGATCATAATTATTTGTTCCACAACCTTTGAGCGGTCACGTACGTGGTTAAGTCGTAAAATGTTCAAAGAATCTCACAAGCACTAACTTAACGACAGATTATGTTCTTATACCTCGGGTTAAAACAAAAGAAAAGTGACCATACAGTTTGTTTATACATACATACATACTGTGTACCTACGTCCTACCCAATATTATCCTTATATACCTATGACTTATGATATACGGTTTGATCAGTCTATTCCATTTCTTTACAGCTAAAATACTTACAGTAAGTAAATAGACTAGGTATAAATTCTAAATAAGGAAATTAAGGAGACCGAACGGTTTTTTTTTTTGTTTAGAGAATTATTAATGCAAGTAAATATTAAAGTTGTAAATAAAAAACACATAAAATTATGAAGAGATTCTATTTGAAAATACACTACGTATTTCATGTACATCATGTGGTAAAATTCTCAGAAAATTACCAAAATATATACCTATGTAGGTACCTATATTTAATCTAGATATGTGGTAGGTATATTTAATGTTTTAAAGCTGTAAAGGACATTATACCTAAAACATTTTGTTTTTACACTACCTCTTATAGTGGTTCGTTGACTTTTCTGCTGAATAATCTGGAGATATTTTGTGCAGATCTTAGACAAAAATTATGAGATGCCCTACGAAAAAAGATTTATCGTTTTCTACCTGCTCATCATCCGTAGCCGCACACTAGTAGAAGGTGGCCACAAGTTAAAATGTCGTTAGTTATAATATCAAGAGCATATAAGCCCCATCGTGATTATCGCTAGATTTGGCTGCATGTTCGTGCATAAGGACATTATGCAAATATGCGAAAACAATAATTTTATACCGCGTGTTTCGACGACCTCTAATTATCGTCTAAGCCCCAAAGATATTAAAAAGAGCAAACTATTCGCGGCTCCAGTTTTCTAAGTATTTCGGTAAATATAGGTCATGAAGGGATCACATTCAAATGCCATCAGGTGCACGCAAAACTGCTCTGGTTTTGGTTCTCTGCAGTTTTATACATAATTTTTTTTATTGTTTTTTCGCTATTATCGGAAACACCAATGCACCCATCGCCGTGTTTCTTGAATTTAGCAAATAAGAAGGAAACCACTATAGTCGAACTTCGATAACTCGAATTACCATGTGATGCAAAAAATCTACGAGGTTTTGAATAATAATACGTCTACATAAACATATCTATATGCTTCCTTTTTGTAAATGAACATTTACAGGGCCGGATCTACCATATGGCTTTTTGGGCTTCAGCCCAGGGCCCCGTGAATTCAAGGGCCCACCCCAGCTAAGCCAAGTCAAAGTCAAAAATAGACAATAATGCAAAAGAATCCATAATATATTATTATATAAATCAAATATTTTACTGTCTCATTTTTTTTTATAGTTACTTTGGAAAGGGGTAATTAGGGTTTAACTGACGGTCCGGCCCTGAGCATTTATATGTGTTTATTGCAGGTTACACACAGACAGGGTGGTATTGGGATTTTAAAGCCCTCCCCAAGCCTAATTGATTCTTAAGATAAAAAAAACGACTTTTTCAAATTAACGAGGTGTTTCTGTGAAGAGCGCAGGATCAACCATTTAATTTTTCCAATTAATTCACTGTTGGTAGTCATGAAAAGGTCTCAGGGATCCTATATGACACCATATATCGATGTGGAGAGTTTCTGTTGATAGATAGGTAGGTATATACCTATGTATTTATAATTCCTGCAGTCGTGCAGTAAATATCTTCAGAGGCATTGTTTTATGCTCATTTTTATCTAATAAAATAGATGGTGCAATTGGTAATTTGTATTGTACGATTTGATATGATGCATAACCCGCCGCTCCCCTAATATTTAGTCTTATTAAGTAGGTACACTTAAAAAGGCCTTAAAGTATCTCAAGCATTTACGTAATAGTAAAATTATTTAAATTGTGTCCTAGTTGCAGTTTCAACCTTTGTACCACCCCTCAACTTTGTTATTAAGTTAAGAAACTTATAACACTCCTTCCCTAGTAAGGATTAAGGATTAAGACATACATTAATGTAAATGAAAAATGAATAGAATGAGTTTTTTGTCGAAAAATAAGTAGACGGTAAGTACCTAAGTACATTCGGATAGGTACTTCGTTGAGACAAAAGGCGATCGTCTCAGTTTCCTCAACTTTCTTCAAAAGGGGCTGCGAAACCAGATGGAACTCTTAATGCGTTTAAATCAGAAGAAGTGCTTTGTAATGTTGGGATTCATGAAGTAAGTGAAGAGACTTAAGTCGGTCGTCACCATAGGGTCCATGTGACAGAAACACGTGCACATTAGCACCCAATGGGAAATGTCGCGCACCACCTACCTGCCGGCAAGTCGCGACCGCGGTTACTCATGATTGGCGAACGTTGAATTGATAGCGTTTAATGGCCGCGAGCTGGAGGCTGGCCTCTGGACCGCGACAAAATCCAATGCAACGCGATTCCCGTTGCATGTGCTCTGTCTTTTCAGATGTGATGTTATTGTCGCCACGAGTTGGTAACCAACCGATTGGCACTCACCATCTACCAGCAGCGACATCCTTTCACTAATCCGCCAATCGTACCATTGCTAAAATCTACCCAACATCAGGTACATGCATGTATCTATATCTATAGGTACCTGGTTATCAGGTATCCTGTTCTCTCATTATTTTGTAAAAAAAAATCGTTATTCCGTGATGAAATTTCCTAAATAAAAGATCAAGAGTAATATTCGATACACCAAATAGACCTACAGTTCGAGTCACATAAATTGGCAGCTAAAGCAATAAAACTGCCAAGTACCTATAAGCTGAAATAAGTAACTACAAGTAAAACGGGGTGGGTACAAAGATTGAGAAAGTACGGTACTTTTCGATTTAGAAGTAGGTATAACATGATATTTGCAGTGCCTCACATAAAAATTACGTAGCGTTATGAAAGAAAATATTTTTGTTTTATTAATCTGTTAATGTTTTTTTGCATCACTAACAATATTCTATTTGGTGACAGCTTATACAACAGTAAACACAAAAGGTTAACATTAGTGACACAATAAGTGTATTCCTGTACTTATATCTACAATAAAAAGGTAATTAATATGGAGAAATATCATACATTTACAATGGTATTAATATAGTTAACAAGTTCAACCAACGATCAACACTAAATTATTTGAATACTTTTAGGTGATATTTATTTATATGAGTAGACCAATTGAAATAGACGTTTCTATGAACCAATGAATATTGATTTTAACATTGACCTGTTTGTTGATTACCAAAGAAACTAATCTGTTTACCAGAGAACTTACCATTCCTGATTACTAATTATGAGAATCGGTGCATATTTTCAATACAATGACAGTAAAAGGCAAGTAACAGATTATACAACCCCTATATGTGTAACAACTATCAGTTCTAATTTTGGTTTTACAGTTGGCGAGGACATATTTATATTTTCCTTCACGACAGTTACTGTATCACTGACGTTATCCTTTTGTGGTTACTGTTGTTTAAGTTGTCAGCAAAATTGAATATTGTTAGTGATGCAATAAAACATTAACATACGCTACGTAATTTTTGTGCATGGTATCTGTAATCTCTTAGGACATTTGTCCTTAAGAACATCCACGGTTTTGTTATAATCACATTGCGAAGGATTATGGCAATGAATCCTTTAAAAATCCTTTTGCTCCAGAATATCGGATTATAGGTAGTAGGTACATTTTGAATCATCTGCGATTTTATTTATGGTAGTAGTAGAGCTTTATTAAAACAAAAAGTTATGTTTACATTTATATATACACAAGGAAAAAAAAACATAGCTATTAGATAGAATTTAAATATTTATACTAAGCAATTCCCTTCCTTTTCCCTTATATTCATTTTTCCTCTTTTTTTCCTCCCCCTTTCCATACCTCTTCTTTTTAAAATTTGCTTCAATAGGGCCAGACCACTACCATTCGCATTTATTCTCCTTCCAAGTTCCTCCCTCTCATTCTTCCCCGTTACTTCTTCTAATACATGCTCCATTTATTCACTCTTCTCTCCACATACTCTACACAATCTCTTACTTTCTTCCATCCAAAACTTATTCTCATTACACTCATTCCCCATTCTGAATCTAGCTATTATTTCTATACTTTCTCCTTCTTTTAGATATCCTGGCACCTCATCCCCTTGCCATTTTACCCATATAAATTCCCTTATACCTTTCGCGTATCTTGATTCCCAAATTTTTCTCAAATCCTTACCTCTTACTATTTCATGACATCTTTTCCCCGCCATCCTACTAACATTCAATCCTTTTCCTCTCCACTCTTCCATTTGTTCTTTACTTATTGCCATTTCTGTCCCTTTCCATATTATATTAATTTTTTGTCCCGATCCCCAATACCTTTTTTTTATTTATAGTAAAATAAAAGTTTGTTTTATAGTTTCATGCAATTGTTGAAAATCAATCTTCATGAGAAACTTGTGTATAAAAGTGTGTAAGTATTTTTTTATCAACTTACTATTTGTTTTCTTCTTTTCCTTCTTGCAGTAATATCTTAAGCGACCGTAAAGGTTTTACTATTATCTATGGGTAGGTAGTTCTCTTGTAGAAATAACAGTTACTATATATTTACCCTAATTGTTGGCATTCTCGTTCAAGTCAATAATGACACAAAATGCAAGAGGGTGACAAAAATTTCGCTTATATGTATGCAAATTCAGCATTTCTAAGGAAAGAATTCCGCATAAGTCCTATGTGTTTTGAGTCCCTGTCAAATTTTCTGAAATTGCGGTACCTACATTACCTATACCTCATGACGTCCTGATTAAAAATGTCTATTGGCACAAGACATCGAGAACATAAGGACTAAAACTAGACCGTTTTCTAAATAACAATGAATCACACAATAACTTCAAAAACAAGATCCTTAGATAGATAATTAAATGGGGCTCCAGAGTATGACCTTAAAGGTAATCTAAAGGTAAAACCGAGTTTCATGACAGGATTACATACTGGGTGAAAAGTTCTGGAACTGCAGAATAATTGGTCAAGAATTTTTTGGAAAATGGGTTTTACACAAAATTTATATAACTTTTTGTGGACTATACTTTGGTGACCTATATTTTGACCTCAGGACATCATAGGGTATAATATAGGTACCGCAATTTCAGAAAATTTAACCTGGACCCAAACTACTTACATAAGATTTATGCAGAATCCTTTATAGTCCCAGTGTCTTTGTTTCAAAAAGTGGTTGAAACAACACCTTCTCGTTTCCATCTTGAATCAATCATTGCATCCTACGTTTATAACTATATATTCCTGTAAGTCTCTTTAGAACTACTATTACTTTAAATACATATTTCTAATTAATCCTTCATACTTCAGGATTTGTTGCTTCACTCCATCTCTTCTTTTATAATATATAATACTTTTAACATTTTCTATTCCGTCACGTCTAATACTGTTCAAGTACCTTATCATGAGGCAAGAGAGCTGACTTCGAATTTCAAACACACACTGCCTGTAGTAAACTTCTTCGAAATTTCACATTAGCCGTTTGGGAACTCATCGTCTGAGGTGATTCCAATTTTGAGGCTTCAGTTACACTTTATTTCAAGCTTTCCCTAATTACAATCCTGAACAGAAGTTTGAGAAATCTTTTTGGATTGAATTAATGCTTTATTGAAACTTTACCCAATTTGGAAAAGCCAATGATACATTTTGGTCCTTAATAAAAAATAGAAGAGAGCAATGGACTTTTAAAGACTGATCATCAAGTTACATAATCTGTGTATTTTAATTTCGGTATTTTTCCTGCAAAAAGTAAACCTTTGACTTTATGGTTCAAACTTCATTAAAACGTGTTGAGTTTCAGTTTTAAAATCAGTAATAGAATTTATTCGACATTATGGTATACCTTATAATTTTTTCACCAGCAGAGGTAGGTTGGTACCTATTGACGATGGTCATTGTTAAGAAACGACGAACGAACGCCAGAACGGGTCGTTTCAAAGTTCACATTCTGTTTTAGCGTCCGATTCACAGTACAGTTCTCAGAATTCGACGGCTCATATATATCACCGTTTTTATTGCACTACCGGACTCAGGTCGTGCTTTCAACACTGGTTTAACACAATGGGACCATTAAGCCTACCGAAAGGACGTTTGCAAAAATTATATTTCCGTCCACGTTAGTCCCGCAGACTGACTGCTAGCGAGGTAAAAAATTGTCGCCCATTGACGGCAATATAAAGTTCACAGATGCAACAATGAAATAGACGAAACGTTAGAACATTCCCTTTTTGTTTCTTCGTTTGAAACAATTGAAGCACTTCTTTTACTTAATTAGAAATACCAACTTAAATATATTAAACAGTTTAGTAGCATTACACTCTACGTTTTCATTGTGATGGTTTACCTTTATTGAATATAACTACTTTATAACATTAGAAAATAAACAACAAAAGTTTTTTTATTTTAACAATGACAAAAGTCATCAAGTTCTGTATTTATGGTCAAACAAGAAGTAATCAATGCAGGACCCCTTTTTGGTTCATAAAGCTTGACATCATCAACTATATTCAAACTTTTATCATTATCAGTAACAGTTTGCTTTACGATGGCCCAGTAAGGTACGTTGAAGTTAGTATTAAACACTATTGCAACATAACGTTTCGTATTAACAATCTTGGAAATCGGTGACCCATGGACAAATCCATAAAGTACCTCGAAGGTGTCAAATGGGGGACATTTTTTGGAAGATTCAGGATACAATTTGAGCTTATAATTTAAGTAATCAATAACGTATCGAGTCACTTCAACTAACAATTCGTTACTTGGATAATATGATAGTGGAAAGCAAGTACAAGTACTGGCAGGAATTTGGGATAAATCGCAAGTTCTTAGATTTGTGATCGGTGTTAACAAGCTGAAATAATCCTGAAAGTGGGGTTTAAAGTCGGTGTAAAGTTTCAGCAAATCTTTCAAAGTCACTGTGATATCATGCACTGTAACCAAAGCTCTTGAATTGATTTGCATGTTAATAAAAGAATTTTTCTCAGATTCTTTGAAACTGTCTGGTACCAATAACCAAAATAATGGATTTTTAGGAAGATATTTCTCTTTTAAGTCTACTTCACTCAAAAACAATACGAATGTATTTTTTAGCGCCCCGGATGTTTCAAGGTTGTCAAATAATGATCGAAATTTTCTGTCGGAGTTTGGCAGTAGATTGTCTTTGTTTGTACTGAGGTACATCTCTCGGAAAAATCCAAAATAGGGCGCGTTATGTTTCTTCATTGTCTTCGCAAATTTCAGGATGTACTCAACAAGGACATCGTCGGGTTGTTTAGATCCAATGCAAAGTGTTTCGGGATTTACTCCTGTCCTAATCCTCTTCCTCCAGAAATGGTGTGGATTATAATTTGGTTGCTCACTCTCATAATTTAAAGGGATTCCTTCCTTCATATTATCAGCAATTGCCACTTTATACCCCCAGTTTTGAAAATCTGTCCAAATTGAATTTGAAATTACAAATTCGTCACCATTGCGTTGATTATACTTAGAATAAAATAAAAGATTTTGTACAGTCTCGTACGAAGGTTGAAAAGCAAGAAATTCAATCGCATTCGATGACTTGTCTTTGAAGAACTTGTGTGTTTTCGGCATATACCTTTGAAACTCATTTCTTGAAATATCCTTTAGGAGAATAATCAGAAAGTTTGGCATATTCTTTTCAACCGATGTCACTGCTGTACGTTTTTCTGGTTCTAGTGGAAAAAAAGTAAAATAATCTTCGAGTACTTTTAGTTCTCCAGAGAAACACATAACAGTTATGAATTCATCATTTACAATTGTTGGTATACGTAAGTCAAAGGCAACACAATTAGTGTTTCGGAATGCTTTATCACCAGCAAAATAACAACAGCTCACCCTGGGAAATTCGACCGAACGGTCTTTCAAAAATACCGAGGACAGTCCTGAGGTGAATAAAGGTTTTAGACAAGTTGCGACGTCAGTATTTGATGCCGAATATGTTTCGTCCACGCTGACGTTATTGGAGATTACGCATCCAACATTTGCTGTCAGTAAATTTTCATCTTCAAACGTTGTATGGATATATTTTTCTTTCTTGAATATATTCATTGGCAATGGGCTTATAAAAAATATCGTCGTTAGTGCAAGTAGTATGAAAAAAAGTACTTTAAAAAAGTATATTTTCCACAAGAACTTCCCCAGTAGAAATTGCATTTTTAAAGGATTATAATTTCTTGCCGTTTGACATAAATTAATAACTAACTGCCACTAATTTATATTTTATCATTACTGTTGCTATGAAGATTAAAAAATATTTCAGCTTAGAGATCCTGATTTAACTGACGAATTTAATTGTATCTACTCATGCATCAGAGATTAATTACATTTCATTTACTACAACTTAGTATTGTTGTTGACCCCCTAAATCTTCCAAAACAGCACAAAAATCTAATATAAATCATCGTTTCCCTTATATTTGACAGTCCCATGTCTCCGAAATGATTTTTTTAAGACCATTCGATACGCAACAACACAGTTGTAGTTTGATTTAGCGATTACGTCACAATATAAAAGTGCCCTTCTCACGCCTGATAATGATGGAGCCACGTGCCAGTGCTGGTGCAAATTGATTCCAGTCGAATGGCCATTTTAAAAGGGCATTATTTTTAATACGTACACAAACGCAACGTTAATAAATGAAGGGAGTGGATAGCAATAACAAAATGAAAACAACTATTCTAGTTCTTTCGCTGCACGCTCGTCTTATTGTTCCTTTATGTAGAACAAAAAAGGTTAGATGTGGGAGTAAATATTTAAAACTGGTTTTAATTGTAGGATTAGTAGCTATGTTGGTCCATGTATTAAGCTTATAATGTGTTTTAGAAGAAAAGTATGGATAAGAAGATGCCACTTGAATAGAACTACATGTAGGTACACAAATGCAATGTAAAATTATTGCAAGTATATTGCCATCTACTGATAGTTACTACTAACTGTCAATATTGTCCTGATGAAGGCTAACGAGTTAGAAATCACAGTCTGCAGCTTCTTGTTTCGTGATAAACACCACCGAGAATTTAATATTGTTTAATACAATTATGGATAGATAAATTAATAAACAGATTTTATTATAGATAAAGTAAAAAATTGGAAGTGACAGCGTTTTAACTACGAATTCTATGTCCCCATGTTGAAACAGACAGTTGTGAAATAGATTAGTGATAGAGAGTACTTTTCATTTTTGTAGTTTGCTGAATGCAGCCAAGAGATACCAGGATATCTCACAATGCAACTGAAACCATTTTATTTTATGATCGTAGCTGGAATATAAACAGAAATATCTAAATATTTTAGTGTTTTATTGTTTTTTGGTTACCTGAGAATCCTTAAGAAAATTGTTGCGTCATGTAAATGTCTAATAAAAGTTCAAAAACCAGAAACTATTATACTTACATGTACTGCTAACAATTATTCATTGATATAATAAGTCAGCAGGATTCTGACTCTAGATCTATTTTGTAATAACTTTTTTAGTAAAGCAAAAAACAGTTACTTTATTATTAATCACTTCAATAACAGTTTTAAGGATATATTTTTTAAATCAATTCGTATGTGTATTTGTTCCAGGAGCTAAGATTTTTTGGAATAAAAGAATTTATCTACAAACATTACCTGCAGAAGATATCGGTAGAGTACCTAACAAAATCAAAATTGGTAAGTTTTTCAGTTTTGCATATTTTTTTAGATTCATTGCAAATACAAAAATAGAATTTGTAGTAGGTTCCTAAGTGACGCACTGCTTAGGATATAGATAGTTTATTGATTTATTGTCAATATCGCTGCCAATTATGCTATAATTTTTCAATTATTTTGAATTTTAAATTAATCATTCAATTATTTCATATTTAAGTATTTTAGGTCATAATTAGGAATTAAAACAACAGTAATTACAACTGCTTGTTTATCTCTATTATCAGATGGTATGTAGTGTTTCCAATATAAGGAGTAGATTTAATTATAGGAAAGTTGCGCATTTTTGAACCTATCAATATGGCGTGTAGAAAGTTTTAAAATTCTAATCAGTTTCGGAAATATTCGGAAAAAATTTATTTGAGAACGGATATCAAAATAAACTGCACCTTTTCTGGGATATCCAATCGTGGCAACACTTTTGAAGTCCGACGTTTCGGTGTCGAAGAGCCATCATCAATTTCATTTTTTATAATACGGTCCTGTTATTTTACTGCAAAAACTAAAGCCATTTTGAATTCTTAATATGATGATATTACACTTGTAATTGTTTAAATAGGTTTTTAGCTTGTTTAGGCGTTAATAAAATTTTTTTCATGAGTACGGCTCTTTTGGGGAAGTTATAACAGTATGAATGTCAATAAAGCTCAAAATGTTCATTAATTTAAAAAACAACATGTAATAAAGACAGTAATATAAAGTATTGTTTTATTTCTTACATTTTAATACATAAGTAAAAAGAAATTGACACACTGTATATCAGTTAAATTTCTTTATTATTTTTGAACTTTGAACGCTTACTATGTTACAAATATACTTACGCTTACTTTGTTATAATTTATAATAATAGTAGACCCAAAAAAAACATTACATAGAAGATTCGCCTCCCGCATCATGCGAAGTCTGCTACGGAAACATTTACAAATAAGACACGTGTTTCGAACATTACGTCCCTCATGTCCCGAAAAGAAATCCGAACAAAACGCTGGAACCAATTCTGTTCATGCGAACCATCGTCCCCTGTGATTAATGACTCACTACAACCAGCACTCTTTTGAGGATCATAAAATAATGATGCGAATAGATAAAATATATATAGTATGCAAATACACGTACATACACATGTATGTAGGTATGTATATTTTACTCACATACCAACCCCTTAAACATTACAATTCCATATAGATAAATTTTTTACAAACACATCTAAGTATAAAAAACCTGTCTTTCTCAGTGGAGTTCACAAAAAGAAAAATTAATCAAACAGATATCGAAAAAAAATTCTAATACCTCTATGAAATAATAAAAAGTTTAATTTTGTAAAAATATTATCAGCAAAACATATTTTTTTTGGTTTTAAACAAAAAGAACATGTGCCGCCAGCTAATTTAAGTTCACGTTTTGATAAAATTACATTAAAAATTTAGACAAAAAATCATGAAAATATTAAAAATTTATGATAGTTTAAGGGAATTAATTGGTCATATTTCAGGAAAAATAAAGCTTTTAGAGCTGAAAGTGATGACTAAATAGAGTTTATTAGTTTATTAATAAGATTATCTTGATTGATATGAACTTCATAAAAAATCAAAACAAACTTTTTTGTGGAGAATTTAATTTCCTACAAGCCTGTTTTCATGATTTTTTGTCTAAATTTAAATAATGTGACAAATTTAAAAAAAACTGTAATTTTATCAAAAAGTGAACTTAAATTGGCTGGCGGCACGTATTCTTTTTGTTTATAACAAAACAAAACATTTTCCCCGTAGTTTTTTTTTAGGGCGCCGGAAAAAATTTAATTTTTAACGACCACCCTAATAAACAGTTGTAACTTAAGACTCGTGAATTTATTGTCTCTCAGTAGTAGTAATTCCTTCTGAACGCCCAATTTTGTTGGATATTATTATTATAAGTATGCATTATTCTTAAATTTTTAATTTGTGACGTTGGTCTGTCTTTATATTAGATTTATGTATCTAATATGATTATTTATAAAGGAAATAAAATCGGAATGCTTTGCCAAATGCCTAACATAGTTTGATAGTTTAATGTTAAATAATATAATTCTTCCGCGTGCTGAAACGATAAAGCAACAATAAACAACACCGACAAGCCAACTTCAACGTAAATAAATATCTCCTATCATCGCTGCAGTTGGAATTTTAGACTCGTTTTGATTAATCTAGAGAATTCGCCGGATAATATTTTAAATGTTTTTTTTGTGTTGAACACACGTCATAGTTTTATTCTATAGAAACTTTTGTCGTGTTTTTTTAAAGAGGAACCGTTAACTAAAATTAATTTGCCAGTAACAGAAAGCCTTGTGGGTAGAAATTACCATTTTCATGATTTTACCTTTTATATTAATTTATAACAATAAATTTAAAATATGTATATTAATTTGCCGCAACTTGAGAGGAAATAGAAATTGAATTATTTGGCCGTTATAGGTACATATGAACGATTAATTTTGATTTTTGGACACGCAATTAAATAGATACATTATTTAATTTCGTAAGTAAATAAATAAGCTTCTATAGGTAGTATGTAATAAACAATTGGAGAGTGGGAGGACCTCCGAAAATAAAACGATTTTTATAACGTAAGTTTAATTGAAGAATGGTGCAGCACGGTGGAGTTCTAAACATAACAATACTTAACAGAACAATAATGTAATAATGATATTAAATAAAATCATTCGCATACTAAGTTATACTTAAATAAAGTTTGTAGGTATAAGTACTTATAAAAAGTAGACCCAAAACGAAATGAGAAAATCTTGTCTTGCAATAGAAAAATATTGTAATTAAGGTAAACCTTTAAATAAACATTAAAGGGTAATCTAGAAAAAACCTCCAGAAAAAAAACGGAAAATAGGCCCCTGAAAAAAAAACACCCCTGGAGAAAAACCCCAGGAAAAACAGCCTTCGGAAAGGAATGCCCCTTGGAAGGAAATGCCTGCAAATGTTTGGTGATATTTCCTTTTTTGTTCATCTTGACTTAGTAATTAAAGAACGATTTTGTTTCATTTTGTAGGGTCACAAGGTTACGTTAGGTAAAGGTATCACGAAAAAAGTGAGTGTTGTCGTGGCCTTGCAATTCCCTTATACATAATGTTTAAGTTTTTTTAAGTTGTTTTTTTTTTGTAAAAATGAAGCCAGTTCTAACTAGAAGTATATTAGAGTCCTTATAATGAATTGTATTTATATAGCACGCAGGTGTCCCACGTAATCGGCACCAACTGTATAAAAATTTTATGAATGGTGCCTAAAAATCGTAAATAGTTATTTTTGAATTCAGTTATTTCCCTACGACATATAGGTATAGGTACACAGTATAATAAGGGAATGTCTGAAAAAAATACTTTTACTTAAAAACTTTAATATCAAAATAATTTTTAAGCCTTGTAACACATGCACAAGATTATTTACCAGATATAGAAAACTAAAACGAATTTTAGTTACATTTATATTTACATTGATTTTGTTTCGTACGTATCAATAGTTTCGATAACTCTAAGCAACGATGGGTGAAATGTTGCCTTTGTTTTTTAAAACATAAAGAACCTTGTCACCCTTTACTCAGTTTTGATTTCAACTGGAATATGCTCCATATGGACCTATACAGGGTTACAAGTTAAGTCGACCTAGATCCTTTAAGAGGTTGTAGTTTCCCTCATTTCTGACTGATTTGACTATGAAAAAACGTATCCCAAACTTAACCGTTTTCAAGTTATTGGACTTTTAAGTTTTTTTATAAAAATTGCTGATTTTTTGTCTATTGTCCAATTTTTTTGTGTTTCGTGCCTCTAATTTATTTATTTTTGCTATTTTTCTGTAGGTAGTACATACGTTGCTTTACTCGACACTAAAATTACAGGTAGGTAACTGAACCAACTGGGTCGCAGTAGATGATTGATAGTTAAAAAATACCGGGCAAGTGCGAGTCGAACTCGCGCACCGAGGGTTCCGTACAAACCTGTATATATGTGATGTAACTAACAATTTAAGATTTTCGGAACTTTTCCTTTATATGTGCTATAAAACATTGCTTCATGCCAAATTTCAAGATTATAAAACGACTGAAAGTACCCTTTAGGTTTTGATTCCCTTGCGAGTAGTTGCGAGTTTGAAAATATGCGGCTTAAATTGCTGTTTCTTTTGATTGCGTTGACATAGAAGTTTGATTTTGTTACAGCTTAAAGATATTATAGACCTGAGTATTTGATATGAATTTCAATTTAATACATCTACGCGTTCATGAGGAAAGGGGTGGTAGTAACTTTAAAATCATTAAAAATATTTTTATTATATGATGTAACTAAAAATTTACGGTTTTCGCAATTTTTCCTTTATCTGTGTTATAAGACGTTGCTTCGTACCAAATTTCAAGATTTTGAGTTCACGGGATGTACCCTGTAGGTTTTGATTAAAAAATTTGCGAAATTTGCGGCATAAACGGCTGTATCTTTTGATTGCGTTGGCTTAGAAGTTTGATTTTTTCACAGCTCCAAGGGACAATAGACCTGAGTATTTCGTATAAATTTTAGCTTGATACCTCCACGCGTTCCTGAGAAAAAGGGTCTTGACAGACGGACGGACGGACGGACAACGAAGTGATCCTATAAGGGTTCCGCTTTTTCCTTTTGAGGCGTGGAACCCTAAAAAGGTAATAGATTCGTAAAAGATATTTTCTTTCTTTTGTAAATATTAAAAAAAGTCTATGACAGTTACGCTGCAGATGTGTTTAAAAATATTTATGGTTCTTTAGCTATCCAGCAAGGTATAACAAGCTAGGGTATTATCAGAAATCTTACAAAAAACTTTGATAAAATGCTTCCAGATAGTAGTAAAAAATAACGGTACTTAAGCATCAAATTTATCACTTGAGTCAGAAAACAAAATAAAACAATCCAAATAGGTACAAAATAACGTTTATTACTCTTTTTAGAAGAAATTTTACAATGTATGTTCCACATGTCCGCCTCTGTTTCGCACACATACTCTCATTCTGTGTCTTAAGCCACTTTTCACTACACCAGTTGTTAATGCTCTTCTTATTTCGTTTAAATAAATAATAAAGTAACTTATGTACTACAATGAAATAGCAAAAATAAATAAATTAGTGGCGCAAAACACAAAAAAATAGGACAATAGGTAGACCAAAAAATCGGCAATTTTTATAAAAATTTAAAAGTCTAACTTAATTGAAAACGGTAAAGTTCGGGAAACGGTCTATCATAGTCAAATCTGTCAGAAATGGGGGAAACTACAACCTCTTAAAGAATCTAGGTCGACTTAACCTGTAACCCTGTATAGGTAGCATTTCCGCTTACTTGATTTTACATTTAAAAAAATTGGTAGGTAGTTTTCGGGAATAAAGCCTTAAAAATCTCGATACAATTGAAATAAACCGGAAATGAATATTCAGTTATCAAATTAGTATTTCTAGGTTAGTTGGGAACTAATTAAATTGCTAACAGACCTGATCCTTGACTTGCATATTGTTAACTATTGTACGTACAACAGCGGCTAATATTTATTCATAAATCCATTAACGTCTTTCAGGCCGTTCATCATCCTGAACTGATGAAGTGCTCACGTAGCAAATTTAGCCAATTTAGCGTTTCAAAACTTTCCGTACGTTTCGGGACCGTCGCGTCGCGTCTGTCAAAATTCTTCAACAAACATCTTCTAGTGCAGCTGTCCGTCCGTCCGGTTGTCCGATGGTACGGCCAGCGTTTATCAATATGAATAGCATCTCTTCTTGCTGGACACGCATGAATAAACCGTGGTGGCAAGATGCATTTAAATATGAAACAGTAGTCGTTCAAGTTCATTAAATTAATTTACAAACCGTGCGCGCCCTTGCACTCGTCGTGAAATCGTTTTAACCGTAATTTATTTGGCGGCTTAAGGCCAACAAATATGGACAACGGTGTGAAATCGGGCTGACTTAATTTCCCATTTATATCGGCTCTTATATAAAGAAAACGTTTATTGTTTAAATGCCCCGCTCTCGGCTTCTTCTTCTTCTTCTTTTTGTAAGTACCTACTATACTTTGGACAGTCGAGGAATGGAATTATCGTGAGATACAGATCATTTTTATTATTAATTATGAAAAATATCACTGAGGGTGTAAAATATATATATCGCATTATGTGCTTTTTTGACAAGAAATATTTATATACTGTACTTGAGGACCTAATTGATACCAACTTATGCATGGAATCTCGTAGTGGCGACTGTGGTAATAAAACTTTCAAGAAGTTTATTTTGTGAATTGAGTAGATAACATTTGCATTAATTATTTAATACGTCTCTAAAACGCTTGGGATATTAAAAATTAATCGGGTACCGATAGAGGAGGAGAGACGACAAGGTGATAACATAAAGGAAATAACGAAGTCTGTTGACTTAAGGAAAATATACGAATCCAGATATACAGAGGGGGGGGGGCTGAAGAATTTTTGTGGAGAAATTGACAGGGGGGTCTGCTATCTAGATATTTAGAAGGAAGGATGGGTATAAGCGTGATAGCTAGATTTATTACACTACGAAACTTTCTTAATAATTAAGAATACAAAGAAAATCACTTTATATGTTTCACAAAGAGTTTTATTATTCATCTACATATTATGTTTCGACGTCTTATTAGTCATTATGAAGAGTACAAGTTATATTTCAAATAAAAAGGGAGGGGTATAGAATTATGTTTTGGTCAGACGAGTCGCAACATGGAAATTAGAATTAAAAAACATTCACGACTTATATCACTTAAAAAAAGTTATACTGGTATTAGCAAACACTTTACATTATATAAACATAACATTAATTATGGAAATTTTAAAATCTTACATTTACATTTAACTTATTTGAGCAGCAAAAATGTACTAAACGCCTGACATAACCAACGAGCAAGCAGAATTTAAACAGCCCGGTTTTTTATTATTTTATTTAGGCTTTCCCACTTTTACAGGTCTATCGTAAATAGGTTCCAGTAATTGATTGAAGAAATTCTGGAGTTTCGTAAGTACGACTAGGGTTTCGTCAAGACAAGAGCTATCATCTCGACGTCCAACTCTTGTCAAGAATTTTTCTTTTCATGTATAATTTTTTGGTCACAATTTCTACTCAATCAAGAATCTCGATATTTCTTGAGAGAGACTGGAACATATTTTATGCTTTAAAAGGATATTGTAAAGTAATGAAAACAATAATATTTTTAGATTTTGAGACATTTACTTATATCTAGATTGAATAGGAAATTTAATAATTGTTTTAGCCTCTATCTAGGGTTTTAAATATTAATTAAAATAAACCTTACCTGTAAATGACATGAACCACACTAATAGATTTCTGTTTGAAACAGAATTTTTTGTTAAAATACCAAAGTTTCATATATCCTATTAGGTAGGTATTTAGTAAACTACATAAAAATAAGACAAAATTTCTAGAATTTCAAAATTCTGTACGTGAACATTCTGACCTCGATTTTTACATTGGCGCCCTTATCTTGATCTTCTCCTGATTTAGGACAAGATAAGAATCCTTCAAAATTAAAACGTCTCACGAAACCCTAAATGTGCCCCCTTTTCTTTACTTTTTGTACCTAATTCGTTTAACGCAATAAAAATAATTCTGATGGTGCCTCTGTTTGCTGATTGGGAAAACTTCGCACTCTGTCCAATATGTTGATTAAAAAATTTTTAAATGAAAACCAATCATGTGACATGCTATTGGTTTATTTAAGGTATGTAATCCAGTAAAATTTCAATAATTTGAAGACTTTAATTGTGATAATGGTTATTCATTTTCTAAATTTGAGTAGGTACTACATCTTTCACTTTATTTTATATTCAATAAATTAAAAATGTGCTTCAAAATTTGAGAAAGGTCACAAATAGGTTAACGGTCGAAACGTTATACTTAGTATTTAATATTGAATTTGGTATTTACGTATAATAAAGAAAATTTGATTGGAATATTCTTCTATTTGGTTTTTTTGATGATTATAATAGGTAATAGACGTACGGAACCTTCGGCCCACGAGCATCACTTTTATTCTTTCAGATATTTTTTATTCTAATCCTTTTACATTTCCGATGACATTAGTTTCACGTTCCACGTTCCACATTCCTTTTTGTAAGCGTTGCTGGTGCTGTTCGTGGCTTAAAAATATTAATGTGAGTCCGCATGTTACTAATAAGCCATAAAATAGTAAGCGTGCTCGGAAATTTATTAGTTTATAAATCTTGTCGCGGCAGCTCTGCGTGTGCCCTCTTGCTTCTTGTAAACGGTCCGGCGGTATTATTAGCCAAAAGGCCGCGGAAAATGGCTCTTCTATGACACAAGACTAATGCCATTGTCTGACTAACCCAACTCGATTTCTTTCATCAAATCTAATTGCAAAACTTATACATTGTACACTACTATAGAAATGTTAAATATTATTAAGTTAATTCAATTGCACCATTTCCGAAACGAATTTACCACTAAAAAATCTAAAATTATATCTCTGTTTAGTACAAATTATAAAAGACGAAATGCTAAAGATAGATTTTCTAGTACAATGAAACATGCTTTAATATAAAAAAGAAATGGAGGGAAAATAAATAACATCATGGATGAAACGCATCTTACTGGGTCTTGAATAGGTATGTGAAATATATAGACAATGAAAATAAATAAATTTTTTGAACAAGTTAAGTAAGGAAATCTAAAATAAAATACAATAAAACAGTAAAAATACTGTCCTGTGCATACTGCAGGGGGAAACATTAGATTTATCGTGGAAGGTGAAAGCACATTAGTTTACAGTTTTTTTTATTTACAAAATTAATCTTGATCGAAACAGATACGATGTTAAGTACGAATAAAGAAAATTTCTATATCATTTTGTATAGATTTATAATATTAATGGAGCTACTTAAATCTGTACGGAGTACTTACAAGAAGAGGACTTTTCTTCTTCAGTGATCTTTTATAGATAAGAACATCTTAAAATTAACATGTAGGTGGGTGTATAAGTAATTATACGATATTTTGCAAAGAAATTTACAATTTTGTAACGGATGTACCTAACAACGAAAATTAAAAAAAGTTTGAATAGATATTCTTGTTAGTATGTTGACAAAGGTCCTACTTGAAAACTTTAGGGGGGACAAAGTTTTGAAGGTACACACTATAAATAAATAGGTTGTAAATTTTGAAATATGTCAAATTACCTATCTCAATTTTAAGTACTCTAAGCAAACTATTTGACTCAATTGTATCTAATCATATTAGTTCAACATACCTTTCTACTCTTATTCATCAAAATCAACATGTTTTTTTCAAGGGAAGATCCACGGTTACAAATCTAGTCATGTTCAATGAATATGTTATCAAAGCGTTATCCAAACGTCAACAAGTTGACGCCATTCACATTGATTTTTCTAAAGCTTTTGATAGAGTGGATCATGGTATATTGTGTGATAAATTAATATCTCTGAATTTTCACCCTAGTCTCGTAAAATGGATAACTTCATACTTGTCTAACCGTAAGCAAGCGGTTCGTGCACAGGGTTATATGTCTGATTGGGTTGAGGTGCTCTCTGGGGTTCCTCAGCGCTCACACCTTGGCCCAATACTCTTTATTATATTCATTAATGATATGCTAGTTGACATAAAAAATACGGAAGCTCTAATCTACGCGGATGATGTGAAACTTTTTTATGAAATTTGCTCTCTATCCGATGCCATCAAACTTCAACAAGATCTGGATGTAATTTATAATTGGTCGATAGCAAACTCGCTGGATATTAATACAGATAAATGCTGTGTAATCACCTTTTATAAGAAAAGAAGTGCAACCATCTGTAATTATCTCTTAGGTTCAAATGTTATTACACGCGAATCCTCTGTTTGTGATTTAGGAATCTGGTACTCAAGTGGCTTCACTTTTTATAAACATATTCGTACTATAACGAATAGAGCTTTTAGAACACTTGGGTTTCTGAATAGGTCGACTAAAGAGTTTCGGAAATCTGGCTCACTCATACACTTATACAAGTCTTTGGTTCGACCGGTGTTAACGTACGGATCCGTGGTCTGGTCACCTTACACAGACCAAAATGACAAGTTACTTGAAAGTGTGCAGCACACATTAGTTAGGTACTTGTGCTTTAAATCTGGCTCTCCAATGAATTTTATTGACCATGATTACGAGCCGGGTTATCAGAGTTTTTCCATATCGAAGTTAAGTACCGTTCGTCAATATGATGATTGTATGTTCATGTTTAAAATTGTTCGTAACTATTTGTCATGCGAAGCTATATCAGCTAAGGTCAACAACAGAGAACTCTCATATAGTCTCAGAAATCCAAGGGTTCTGGAAGAGTCCCATGGTGCTACCAATTATGTGTTTTACTCAACTATCGCTAGACTTTGTAGAACTTGGAACACTCTATCGGATGAACTTAGAAGCATTGACAGAATTAGTGACTTTAAAATAGCTTTAAGAAACTACTTTTCATTGTAAAGTTCCTAGACCTTCGCTTATTACATAATTATATTTTATAATAATAAATTGTAAAGAGCTAATCAGCTCGTTAAACAACAAATAAATAAATAAATAAATAAATAAATATAAATAAATTAACCTCTTTTTACATTTAATAATAGCTTCAGCTTTCAGATCTCTTTGAGATTGATGGTCGTGGTCTTCGAGTCATTTCTAGGTGGTTCTTCATTTTTGAAAATCGTTTTTTACACACAGTTGCAGGTTTCGAATTTTTCTGAGCATGATAGACGTGGTCTTGGAATCATTCATTGGTGGTTCCTTAGTTTCTTTGATAATTATTAATTAAAGTTCTTTTTTAATTATCTTCAGTTTCTGAGCTAGTAAATTAATTGAAGTTGATATTTACATCGTATCAGAACTTTCTGAACTTGATGCTCGTGGTCTCGAAATCGTCCTATGCGGTTTTTCGATTAATGCTAACAATTGCATTGTTGAAATCCTATTTTTACATAGCTTGAGCTTTGAGATCTTTCTGATACACTCGATCGTCATGGAATTGTCAGGTCACTGTTTATATTGGTAAATTTATTTAGGTGTCAATGGTAAGTTCACTCCCATGTTAATATAGTAAATTCCCTCCGGCTATTTAAAATATTCATTAGAAAAATCCTGCTTTAAAAGTAAAATAAAATACAGACGTGTCCGATATGTCACCATACTAGATCTCAGATGCCTCAATCTCTTTTTTATTTTTCTCTGGAATTGACGTTTTATTCACTTCATGATGCGTCAAGGTTCTCCCTCTTCCCCTTCTCCCGTTTCCCACTAACCTCCAAACCAACCTTTTTTTTTTTAAATTGATGTTTCATTTCTTTATAATGTGTGGGCTAGGTTGGATAGTTATTTGTAACATTCAAAATTGCTTGTAAGTGGCTTATATGCATTATTATTTACATAAAATACACCCCGTTGCAAATGTAATCAGTGGAGTTATTTCTGTACTTTCAAATGACCTTTCTAATTACTGTTCTTAAAGCATGTAAATAATTTAGGCGATGGGAGTGAATTTGACTGGCTGATGACTGATGGCCATGGTCATGGAATGATTCTTTGGTGGCTGCTCAGCAGGCATTATTGACATTTACAGTTTTGAAATTTTTTTTTGTTTTAATTGCATTCAGAGCTTACAAATACCGGTGGTCGTGATCTTGTATTTATTCCTAAGTGGCTTTTTGGTTAATATTGATATTTACATTTTTGAAATAATTTTTCAAATAGTTTGAGTTGCCACATCTTGAAATCATTCGTATGCAGTTTCTCAGTTAATGATGATAATTAGGTAGTTCTCTGAAATCGTATTTTTACATAGCTGAATTTTTCAATGGTCATGAAATGGTTCTTAGGTGGCTCCTCTATTGATATTGATGTTCAATTTATTACCCCCATAACTGCGTCAAGCATACGTAAAGATTATTGCTGCTGATTATTGACCACGATATCATAGCCCTTCCCTTAGAACCTTGACGTACGTTCAAAGGTTATTTCTAAGGGTATCTATCATAATTATCTACTGAGAGAAGGTCAAGAAATGTGTTCTAACCGAAAGATCATCTGTAAAAAGGCCTATTTCAAGACTATTATAGTCGTTAAGGTTATAAAATAATTCCCTGGTCATATTCTTTAAATATCGACAAGTTAATGTACCGAAATTATTCTTTTTAAGACTGCTGATGCATATTGGATTATTAATTTAATGATCCTCTCGTTTCTTTTTCACGGTTTGCATCATTAAATTTAATTTTTCAACTTTAACTTGTGGTACATCTCAACTAACTCCGTAACTGCGTAATAATACATAAAAAAAGGTTTTTAAATTTTGTTTTGTTTGAATGGTATTTTCCCTTTGTATAATATTTTATTTGGGAGTAGTTAGAACGCTGTTCGCTATATTACTAAATTGTTAATAGTCGAGATGATAAAGTCAGCGTTGGTGTAATGGCCCGTAAAGACGGACCCTCTTGTATTTAGAATGCACCCTACGGAACTAAGTGTCTTTTTAAATCTTTTCCAAATAATCCGGTTGAGTTCCGGAACACCACGCGATCGTACTACCAAAAGGACTCGCATCATGCGTGTTTATTGCTTACTATCAACTGGAGCGCCATTCGTTTTATTATTTGTTTGGTTAAAAAAACGCCTTTGCCTTTCATAATTTATTTATCATGTTTGACAAGAAAACAGGATTTATATCAGATCTATATCTCAAATTTTGTAGGTAATTTTTACTATTCAATTCTTTCCGTGTAAGGAAAACGACATACATTTCGTGTTAAAAAGTTCAATGAAGACATGTTCAGAAATAGAAATTAGTCCTTTTAAAAATTACAATTTTGGCTGTTGGTAATTTTTTACTCTTCAGAATTAAAAAGTGCCATCTAAAAGTAAAAGTTCCTTATTGTAATAATTGGGCAATAGGTCTTCCGATTATTTCTATTTCTATCTTAAGACATAATAGCAAATAATTTGTGTTTGGAAAAATGTGAATTGATGGTGGACGGTCCGATGTAAAAGGTATACCACTGGGATAGTGCTGTCGAAAAAGTGTCTGTGGGAGCCCCTGTAGCGCGGGTGATGGGGTTGGGTTCGCAGAGGCGGGACACCCCAGTGCGAGGGCCCCATAAACAATAACGTAAAGGCCTTTGGACTGCAATCGACCCTTCATTTTTTTACTAATATAACTGTTTGATGGCTGTTTATTTTTGACTTTATGCCTTATAGCTTATACGCAGTCGTCTTTTTGTCTATTATTGCCTCTATTTTATGGGGTGGAATGTTCGATGATTCGCCCAGTTTTTCGATTCTACCGGCGCTTAACAGAAATTCCTTTTGATCTTTTCGAAATATTTATCACAATCGGTTTTGGATCTAAAAAAGATATAAAGGAAATAGATGACCATTTTAGTAATTAAATAAAGCTTTTGTTCACAAATAAACATAAAAATCGAATTATTGATAGTTTGAGTCACTTCCTAAAGATTCTGTTCCAAAATGTACATCTTTACGTTTAATGATTTTCAGATTATAATTTATTGAATTGAAGAAAATGAGCAACTTTCTATTCAAAGTTTCAGCCCTCAAGTTTGTGGCCCTTTTCAAATTGCTGATTTAATATTAGAAGTTAATTTAATCTACAATAAAAGTAATGTTCATTAATTTTAAAAAACTTTGAAAGGAAAGTCGTTCATTTTCTTCTATTTAACGTATGCATTGATTTTAAATTAAAACAAAAAAAGAATGTGATTTATTAATTATACAGCGATAAAATCAACAACCCAATTTTATTTTGACTAACCATTCTTTCACAAAAATTTACAGGCCTCTTCATAATTTTTTTTTATAATAAGCACACCATATTGGTTCTGTGTATGTTATTTTTTTAAATTTTTTTGGCTTAAAATCGAAAAATAAATAGAGCCTAATACCTACTATTAGCACATTTTTTTAAATTAAAGTAAGTAAAGTAGGTACATACTTATTTAATTTTATTGTTTACAACCCCTGTATAATTTACGTATTATGAATTCTATTCAGTTTTTGTATTTTTAACAAATCCAAAAATTTCTTTTACTTGTCACTTTTTCATAACTTCAATTAAATTACTTATACAACTTCAGGAATTCAGTGCCCATGTCGTTTGTGTCATATAAAAAGGCGACTCAAGCAATAAAACTGCTAGTAGGTGACCACTCTCGATTACTCCTACGTGTAGGGGAACTTGGGGTAAGGTGACGAATGGGGTAAGTTGACTTACGCCGAAATTTTACTTTAAAGATTACTATTTTAATCTGTACTTTTGGCGAGATCTATGGTGTGAAGTATAGTATTAAGGAGGAGTAGTAATTTATCGAAGCAGCTTGTAGTTTGACGTGCTCGTGTTCGCATCGTTTTTTCCAAAAGTCGGTATAATATTTGGGTTAGAGAATTTACTGATTTTATCTGGAAATAAGTAAGTATGATTTTCATTATTTTTTCAAATGATATACTGGTATTAAGGGTAAAGAACAACTCCCTGGATGTATCAATATTTTATTATTTTAATTTAGAAATAATAATGTAAAGTTATTTGTGTATCAGGGGCAAGATGACGGGGGTAAGATGACTAATTCGTCATCTTGCCCCGCAAATATTAGAGCTTACTGGTTTTATTACAGAATGCCGAGAAATTACAAACTCTCCTTTGACTATTTATTCACAGTCAGATTCTGACGATAACGTTCCTTTATTTATCCTTGCAAAAAAGTTAGACTGAAACAGACACCAGAACAAAGCAGGCCAAATTTAACTAATGTTAAGAATGTTGCAAATAAACTAGAATCTAGTAAGCGAAATCTATTTGAAGAAAATAAAACTTTAAAAGAAATTAGGCCAATATCAATATCAGAAAGAACATCTAACCCTCGAAAAAAGATGTCTGCTTCTGTTATCAGTACCACGCATGTAAAGGAAGTTCTAGAAATAAAACAATACGAAGAAGAAGTAAAAGAGTTGAAAAGAAAATTAAGATTAGAAAAAAAGGCTATGACAGGGAAGGAAAATAAATTCAGGAAAAAGAAAGTGGACAAAAAAACAGATATCAACACCCACACAGTATCACTACAATATAGCTGGCCCTAGTGGTCTTAATTCTAGTAATCGGAAGACACTTAACCAAAGTCACTACATTTGTCCAGGTTGTAATGAATTATACACAAATCCTCCAACTGAAAATTGAGTCCAATGTTCTTCTTGTTTATCGTGGTGGCACGAGGAATGTTCTTCTTTTGAAAATGGTGACTTCTGTTGCGATTTTCGCATATAAGTCATCTTGCCCCAAAGCGTTCGTTATCTTACCCGATGTATGGGGTAAGATGACTAAAATGTTTAGTTTACATTGTTTATTTTTTAAGAAAAACTTATTTATTTTTGTTAATATTTGCTATATAAGTAATGTAGCAAATGTATTTATAGTTTTTCGTTTTTCATTTTTATTTCTTAAAATAAATATTTTCATTATTAATTTAAGCGCTTCTCTTAACATCGCCATCTTACCCCACCTTCCCCTAATTGTATTATTAAGACATCATCCACACAAAACTTTTACCTACAAAGCCCAAAAGACAAAACTTTTGTTTTCATCAAAATAAGCTTATAAAAGTTTTCTCACCCAAGGCGCCCAATTAAACGATTCAAACTATAAAAGAGTCAACTATGCAGGTGTGGTAACCTAGAACCTAACCTAGAATCCGGAGGGTATTATAAATTTAAAAAAAGTTAGCAATGGTAATAGACCAAAACCGGAGAACATTATTTATAATTTGGCTATGTACCTCAGAAGAATCGATCAAATAACAGTCAAAGCTTGTAGTTAGTCACTACTTATTCTACACAAATTAGAAGAAGTGGTTTAAGAATCAATTCTACTATTAGGACAGTGTTTTTTTGCATTTCCTCAGAAAACTTACCATAGTAATGTATATTTTTTTTACACCATCAGAAAGTAGAGATTTCAACGAATAAAAAGCCCACCAACGTTTTTAAAAAAACAGAATTTTAGATTGAAAATTAGGGTGCTTTTTCGATATTAAGTAAAAATCAGGTGAAAAAATAAATATTTCAAATCAAAAAAATTACAGCGTGTTTAGGATATAAATAGGTAAGTTTTCACCAAATTTCGTGAAAAAAAAATTTTTTTGTAAGAAAAATAAAAAACCAAAAAGTTGGTAATTTTAATTTTTCACACAAATTTTGAGATTATGTGACAAAAGTGGAAATACAAAAGTTGTAGATCTTTTCATTACCTACCACTGCCATTTAACTTTTTTCCATAAGACTTGTTGTTTTTCCGGAAATCAAGGAAAACCGTGTTTTACCCTTAAAAACTCATCCCCTTCCCCTTCCCGACCTCAGATCGCCCGTAAATTATTTTTCCTTTCATTTCTGTTATTCTCTTCCTTTTCCAATGGGTTTCATCCTACTATAATTTTTTTTCACTTTTTACTATTTTGAAGGCTTCAGCACTGGTCTATATATTTCTCAAAAAATCATGCGATATGCGTACTTTTAACACCCTTATTTCAGATGCGTTTAAAAAATAAAAGGATGTTTTTTATGTTCAATGATATTGTAGGTAGTTTTCTTCGGGTATCTTTCGGAGACATTCGTTGATTAATGTGAAAATAACACCCGGACGGTCAGGTACGCCTAACATCAGAAAAATTAACCGCCACAAAACGATAAATCAAAATAAAAACTGAAAGATTCTAGGATTTATAGGTTTCCTTGACAAGGTCTCCACCTACAATACGTTCAAATCACCCGCTCTGCTGTCTTTTCTAACAACGAGCTCATTTGGGGAAGGGCCTATTCTTTACTTTCATGTAATCCTCAGCGATCTTGTTATTTTTGACAACGTATAAACTTGATTAGATGCCAAGGCCTCGTTTAACACCTATAAATTACGAGACTACTCCACCACAGACATTGGTGATGATTTAAAGTTTTCGGGATGCTGTCATTAAAGTTGCTGCGCTAAATTATTTTAATGAAGTTTTTCAACATATTAACGTTACTGTAAATTAAATAAGTCACAGTGAATATTTTAGCCTTGCGCCTTCCTTATCTTTGAAGAAATTCAAATTTATTTCTAACTTATCATTATGGTCATTATTAAATATGATTTTGTGCAATTTTTGTGAACTTCATTAAATACTAGTCAAAATAGTGAAAATGAATTTGTCAACATTCAAATAATCCCCTTTCTTGTGATGTTAATATTTAAATCAATATATTACGTTTCTCTTTGCGTCCGTGTCAATCAACTGGAGCAAATTTGACGCAATCGTTGCCTGATTATTGTCGTCAAAACCACGTGTCCTTGTTTGCCATTTCACGCTTGACCGGGCATTAAGATTCACCCGTTAGTACACGTGCCATTGACGGGCGTATTTACGTGTGTCCTCCTCCTCCTCCTTTTCTCCTCTTCGGGGACCTGATGGTAAGCAAAAGTTAGACATCATCGGCCTTGTTTTTCACTTAATGTCTGTTCAATGAGGCGTGTGAGTGGGTGGACTTGCATATAGATGAAATCAAAGGAGAAAACACTTCAACCAAGAAAGGGAACGAAGTATGAAAAAGGGAACCAGACACTATCACCTCTGTCATCCCATATATAATATAAGGGAGAGACACAAAGATAAAAGTTTGCACTTATTATCATTAACTCAAGTAGGACGTCATTAAGTACCTAGATATGTTAGAAATAAAAGAAAATTGTAGGTCTGTTTTTAATCGTGCACAAGTGGTACAGAAAATTAAAGTCAAAAAAATTATGTATTTTGAAGTGTAAAATGGTCATGTGACAGAAACGTTGTAAAAAGTTGCAACAAATGGTACCTATACCTATTATTTTATTTAACAAATGTTATATACTTAGGGGCTGTTCATAAAATGCGTCACACTAAAATTAGCTTTTTTTAACCCCCTCTTCCCCGGTTGTCACGCTGTGTCACACTTTCTGTGACCCGCCTGTAAATATTACGTCACAAAAATAACCCCCCCCCCCTGAACATGAACATTTTGATTGATAATACCTACACAAATTTTTATAATCAAATATATTTATTTTCATAATAAAATTTAAATAAATTAATAAATATCTTTTGTAACGAACAAATAAATAATATTTCTATTTATCAGAAGTCCAAGGATTCTGTAAAAATTCCGTAAAATTTTTTGATCAATGGCGAACGTCACGCTTAGCAAGACCCCTCCCCCCCCCTTGTATGCGAACGTATTTTACAAACGGCCCCTTATGTATATTTAATTTTCATCGGCATTGTTATTGTACTGAACACACTACAATGTTCTTTGACCACACCGTGGCATCATCATCACCTAATTTAAAAGTTTCAAAACTTTTTTGTTTAAAATTATAGCATTAAGCATTAAAGATTTGCATCCCAGTTAAAAAGCTAAAAGAATTTATTTTTAACTAACGGGTCTAATACAATGGACAAAATAGTTACAATTTATAGGTTTTAACTTGATCTATATGTCATTTTTACCAGTTATATTCGCTTTTAAAAGATACGCAGGGGCAGGTTAAAAATCCTGAATCCACCAGTGTTCTGTCAAGAAGGAATGTGCGGTCACTCGGGTTTTTAGATCTTTTCCAAAGATACGTGGCTCTTCATAATACTTTTTGGCAACGTTCTCCTTTTCAGGAGTATTTCCTATTGTCTTCAAAACTTTTTGCCCGAGATTTATAAATTGATTGTTCGGACCTCTGCCGTCTTTTGCCGTAATGCGTTGCCGACGCTGTAACGAAACACTTTAAATTCTTCCGAGATTGTCTCTTAAAAGGGACAAAAAGTCACTCCGACTCGCACGTGTGCACTCGTAAACAGCGAGCTTTCGCTTCTTATATTCGCCAACACCGTCAACTTGAAGGGCGAGCCATCAAAACTTACTATAAACCTATTTTGTATGCAACAAAAATCGAAAGTTTTATTATTAGAAGAAGTTGATCACGCTGTGTGAGGTGTGTCTTCATTATCACCAACACGAAACACCCTTCGTTTGTTTTGTCTAAAGTAAACTTTTATTATAAGTTCAATCAAAATTAATTAATTACAACATTAATTTTTTCTTGTGATTCACGCTATTGATATTCTGGTTCTTATTGTGAAGTATTCAGTATAGTTAAATGTGTTATAACTGCGTACTTTCGATATAAACCACCAAAATTACCAATTGGTACATTTAAAAATAGGAAAGAAAAAAAGAGTGGCAACTTTCTAACGACAGCTAAAAAGCAATTGCATCCCCTGAATTTTTTAAACAAACCAAAACAAGCCACAAATGTGCACTTACCAATCACCACAGTTTGGTGAATAAACACCGCTTCGTTGCTCCTTCTTGTTGTTAACATTACATTAGAAATAGGGAGAACTGTAGTTTTGGCGCTTTCATTAACGTTTGAACAGGGCCGTAGTCAGCCTATGACAGGGATGGCGAACCTTTTTCGATGTCCGTGCCACAAAGTCATAAAAATTCTTTTTTAAATAGATAACGTGCCACAATAAAACTTCATTCGAAATGTTAGCGCGGTGAAACTATACGTAAGTATAATTAAACAAACAAACAAAAGCAATTCATCTTTAAACAATTTTTTATTAATCAATGTTTTACAAAAAGCAATATGCTAGAAACAAAATTCACGTTAAAAAAAATTGTTTTTAATGTGATTTCTGTTGCTGTACACAAGATGATAAAGATTTAATATCTGGTTCATATTTAGTTAATTTCAACAGTACGCATGCACAGCTCGACTCATCCGTCATACTATTCCTATATTTATTTTTTATAAAATTTAATTCTGAAAATAGAGATTCACATGCCCACGTCGATGAAAAAATTGATAAAATTGCCTTTGCTAATATTTTTAAAGTTTTAAACAATTAAACGTGTCAGGAACTGAATTCCATGTATGCAATTTTATTTATTTTATCCAATAATCGATTACTTTCAATAATTTCTAAATCATTTCTTAAATCAACAAATTTTGGTTCTATATGGTACTTGACTGAAATTCAACTAATTCCATTTCTAATTCATTAAAATTTAACCACTCAAGGACTTTTAAATTTAAATTTTCACATGGTATTGTATCAGGATATAAAATAAATTTTGATTCGACCGCTGCGACAGCAACAACATTCAAATACCTTAAGAAGGCGAAACTGGATACGCAAAACTTTTTATCTAATGCGCATCTGTATATACTTCGAAAGAATTCATGCGATATTTTAATAATAAAATGTATAATTTGACGGTTCTAGTTAACATACTAAGACAGGTATTCAGTACTACAAATTTATATCATAAACTATAAATTAAGTGTAGATTAATAATTTTTAATTCATTTCTATTAAAAAAGATAACTTAAAAAAAAATTTGTTTTTGTGCGTGCCATCAAAATTTTCAAACGTGCCACTTGTGGCACGAGTGCCAATGGTTCGCCATCTCTGGCCTATGATATCAGGGGGCGGCTAAGGAACTTTTTGGGTGGGCGCAATTAAAATAATTAGAAAGTCTCAAAACAGTTGTAATTCTCGCAATTTACAGTCATAAAATTTTTGCATTAACTCAAACAAATCAATATTCTTCGTATAAAATTTTTCAAATGAATTGAATTTGCTTGTCGTTGGTGCTTCATAGACATTCTTTGGTATCTGTTGATCCGTGTAAGTACCGAAAATGTTGACTCGCAAACAGCTGTACTACATCCAAAGGTACGGCAAGTCGCTAAAAGCTTGTAGGTGTCCTCAAATGCAGTTAGTTGGTTATAAATTTGATGTCGTTAGGGTTGTACTTTCAGCAATAATTCTTAACATTTATTTCGCATGGTGATGATACCTGGATTTCTAATTTCTTCAGAATTCCTATTTCATCGATGTTCAGTTTCTCGACATTCGTAATGGCCGTGCAAAGATCTTTGTTATGAGAAAATGTCAAGTGCAGTTCCGCAAGCATCAAATCCAAAGTTTCCATGTGTAAAGCTTTCATAATTTGCGAAGGATTGTCATCGGTTTCAGATCTTTGACCTATTTTATCACCAATTATGAAATCCATCAACAATTTGCTTGCTTTTCTTTGTCTCTTTGGATTCGGTCCATCTTGAAATATGTCATCCGAATTAATATTAAGAACTGTTGTGACTTTATAAAAGATGTCATCGAAGGATGTATCATTCCTCATTTCATCCAGTTTAAATGACTGCGTCGACGACCCTGATGGAATCTATTAACTCGGCCTTTTATATAAATTCGATGTGGAAATTTCGAAATTTCTCTAATTTCCTATAAATGCCGGCTGTTGACTGAGGAGGGGCTGAGGTCCTTCTAGGGGGGGCTCACCCCTTGTGGCTACGGCGCTACGTTTGAGTATTCAGCAATTGGGCAACTGTTTTATTTTGCTCAAGACCTGTTTTTGTAGACAATACATTTTTGTGGTAATCTAATATATAAAATTCTCGTGTCACGGTGTTTGTAATTAAACTCCTCCGAAATGGCTAGACCGATTTTCCTGAAATTTTGTGTGCATATCGGTTAGGTCTGCGAATCGGCCACCATTTATTTTTTATCCCCCTAAATGTTAAGGGTGGTCCACCCCTAATTTTTTTTTAATTTTTTAGACAAAATTTTTTGTTTTTATTTTCTATGATACAGCATACAAAAATACATACAACCCTAAGTTTTCACCCCTCTACGATCAACCCCTATTTTTTAATAGCGATATTAGTACTAAAATAATCTTCAACTGTCAGTGGTCGATAACTGATCAATTATTATCAATCGATTAGTTCTCCCTGCCAGGCGTCTACTGATGTCACTACTCACCCAGCAAACAGCACGGAGTGGGGATGAGAATGAAGCAGATTTTTTTAGAATGTTACAGGCAGTTCAAATATGTTCTAAGAAGTAAAATAATGTTTTATTATAACATTTCAGAATGATTTGGCAAGGTTCAAGAATGTTCCAGAATCTTGAAGATCATTCAGGAATGTTCCAGAGTGTTAAAAAAAGTTAGAGAATGTTTTGAATCATTATGGGATGTTCTGGATCGTTCTAAATTCGCGAATATTCTAGAATGTTCCATCAAACGTGTAATATATTCTTACCCGGGCAACGCCGGGTATTGCTGCTAGTTTGCTATAAAAAGAAATTGTCAAAAGATAAGGAAATAGTTGTTATTTTAAAAAGTAAAAATAACTGCGTAATCCTTAATTAGACCACCTCAAGCCGCCACTGACATGAAGATTTTTTAACTTAAAAGCTCTGCAAAAGGTCGTAATAAAACATGTTTCTTTAGGTATATCAGAATTTTCTTATAATTTGCAAAGAAAACTCGTACTATTTTTTTTATTTTTAACACTTTTCCTTGAATATAACAAAATGTTACGTTTTGGAATGACTAAAATATTAACTATCTCTTCTCATCGTCGATTTTTGCCGTTAACCTTCCCCATAAAACAGTATGATGTCGCTTGTTTCTCGTCGGAGCAGTCGTTATGTTTTTTGATAAACGTCGTTGTCGAAAGGTCGGCACATTTAGGAACTATCAGAATGCAAATTCACCACCGTTTTTAAATAAAAACAGATGCTACCGGGTGATAAAAAAAAAATTATTTAACCATAAACAGCTAATTAACGTCCTCTTTCCCTAAACACAATTAAATTATCTTCTTTATTTGTGGGAAAGTTCTATTTGTATAAAGGTGAATAGTGAAGGTATGGCATTAAGGTTAAACAGTTACACTTTATTTAAAAAATTTTTAAGGGGTTTGTGATTCCCATGACCCTCGAAAATTAATTAAAGAATATCCTTTTTTGTAAATACCCGCATTTTCTTATTTATGATAATAACAGAATACGTTTGGCAGGGCTTATGTAAATTGAAATAAATATTCGAACCCTTCACAAAATATAATTTTTATTTTGTCATTTGAAAAGTGAAATACTGTCAAACTAAAAGAAAAAATGCATTGCTGGGGAGAATATGGGGAATAGCACAAAAATTGTGCAGAAATAACTAGGAAAGAAGGGTGATACTATTTAAAACGCTAATAAAAAGTATAGTTTTTTATGGAGTCGAGATATGGGGATGGAAAGAGTATAGGATAGTAGAAAATATTTATAAAAGGTATATATAATGGGTTTTGCGTTTAGAAAGAAGTACCCCAGACTACATTTTAAGAAGGGAAACAAAATGTGGGAAAATGGTGGAAGATACAAAGAGGGCAGTAAAATACGAAGAAAAATTGGGGGAATTACCGGAAGGGGATTTAAGAAAAGAGAAATGGAAGAAAAAGATATTAGGGATAAGAAAAAAAATAAATAAGATATGGAAAGGTATAAGACCTTAATAGAAATGGCAATAAGTAAAGAACAAATTGAAGAGTGGAGAGGAAAGGGATTGAATGTTAGTAGGATGGTAGGAAAAAGATGTAATGAAATAGCAAGAGGTGGGGATTTGAGAAAAATATGGGAATCAAGATACACGAAAGGTATAGGGGAGTTTATATTGGTAGAATGGCAAGGGGATGAGATGTCTAGGATATCTAAGAGAATGAAAAAGTATAGAGATAACACCTAGATTCAGAATGGGGAATGAGTGTAATGAGAATAAGTTTTGGATGGAAGAAAGTAAGAGATTGTGAAAGAGTATGTGGAGAGAAGAGTGAATCAATGGAACATGTATTATAAGAAAAAGGGTAACGGGGAACAATGAGAGGGAGGAACTTGGAAGGATAATAAATGCGGATGGTAGTGGTCTGGCCCTATTGAAGCAAATTTTAAATAGAAGAGGTGAGGAAAGGGGGGGAGGGAAAATACAGGAAAAATGATTATAAGGGAGAAGGAAGGGAAGTACCTATACACAGGTCTCTCAGATTGTCTATAACCCATTAATTTTTGAAATATTGGTAGGTATATTTTGGGTAGTTTCCAAGTCGGATGGTAAAAGACTATGGCAAAAATCTAAAGGGTATGTTTTAGTAAAGTTTTTTAGTCAAACGAAGCTTTGTTTTAATAATTTTGAATTATGCCCAATGGATGAAACATTTATCTACCTAGTTTCAAAAATTGTATATATTATTTGGGGTTGTAATCTTCTATCCTCCTCCATTAAGAAGGTCTCGATTTCAGCAACAGGGATTTATTTCGAACATATGGAGGTCAAAATACTATCACCCCAGAGGACTTCATGTGAGCGAATGAGATTAAATTTCCCAGAGGATTCTAGATTTTCCCAGAATGTTTGAGAATATTTTTTAGAATTTCACACAAAATTTGGCCATGTTTGAGATTGTTGTAGAAATTTCTAGAAGGTCCAAGAATGTTCTAGAATTTTCCATAAGGTCGAGAATGTTATCCTATGGATCTTTATGTTGAACGTTCCAGAAAAATGTTCTTGAATGCTATAGACCTATAGAATCTACAACACTGATAGAAAAAATAATGTTTCTTGGTACTCATTTTCGCAAAGTTTTCTATTATTGAATTCAACGATCATCGTGTACGACTATTACGTATTTAAGTGCACAACCCAGTAAAAATTCGCTGACATTTCCTAAAAGAAGCAAAGATAATTTGGCTAGCATAATTAATAAATCATAAATTTTAGTATCTCAGGTTTTAATAAAAACGATTGTGTCTTGTAAAAAGAATGTCATCGCTTTTACAGTTATCATCAACTTTAAGTCTAAATTAATTGGTTGGACATTCCCCTCCACTTTCTTTTATACTGATTCATTTTTGTCATTTCTCAAACACTAGATGAACTTACACCTCTAACTATTTGCGAATAGTGAAATTTAATCCAAGTCACCTTTACTCCTCTTTCTGTTTTTAATAAGTACCTAACTAGACCGTCATGTTCTTAAAAATATCCTGTCGTCCTGTTGTGCTTATTTTTTATTGACACTTCTACAGAATCCTTGGCTCTGCGTCTTCCTACCACTTCTTCCGTCCTTAATTATATGACTTCTTAGATACTGAAAATAAACAATTCCTTTTGAACTTCCATCTCTTTTTACAGTATGTTAAAAGATCAGATAGTTAATAAGGTTTCTTAAATAAATAATTGATATTTTTTCGGATTATTGATATTGCCAGACATCAGACACAGTCAACCAGCATTTGTGCTGAAGGACACCATCAAGAACCTAAAGAGTTGTTAATTACGATATGAAACGTATTGAAATTGACTGAACTTATTCACATTGAATAAATTTGAACCTGAAAATCACTTCTTTTTCAGTTTTACATTATTTACAGTCCTTTATTCTGATTTGAAGATTAATAGAACATTCCCACATGTACAAAGGTACGGCTAAATATGAGTGTATAATGTCGGACATTTGATACATAGGTAACTACGTATATATATATATTTATTTATATGTAGCTTACCTATAGGGCACGGTTTCTTGAGATCATGCTGCATGCCCATGTTTTGATCGTGCTCGGTCTCTCCTAATATGGAAACCGATTTGCACACGCTGCTACTGTATCGCTACCGTTCCAATGTCAATGTACAATGTTCGATATCTATTTACGACACTCGATTCCTCAGTCAGATAAATGTTCTGACTGTGCTCTACCAGCTTATGTACCTATACCTACTTTTCTTTTGATTGTAACTACTTATTTATCCTATAGACCAAACACGAAAACGGTAATACAACCCCTATTTCAGAATGATGACCAAAAAGAAGAGAAGGCCGTCATTCTGTTAGTGCCAGTCTTCATCTTCCCCTTGCATTATAATTGGTTATCTTTTCAATTTCAGTTTTGGTCTTGAAATACTCTTAAAATAAATTCGAATTAATATAATAATATCTAATAAGTATATAAAATTCTCGTGTCACGGTGTTTGCAATTAACCTCCTCCAAAATGGCTAGACCGATTTTCCTGAAATTTTGTGTGCATATTGGTTAGGTCTGCGAATCGGCCAACATTTATTTTTTATCCTCCTAAATGTTATCTATACTTGTTATCGCTAACATGCTTACGGCGTAGACACCGTACACGGTACTTTTCGTACTTATCAACTTACAAGATGTAAATCATTCTCCGGCGACAAGTAACAAGTTCAATTCTGGAATAATCGAGGACTTTCTAATTATTACTCATCATTCGGGAATACTCAGGACTTCTTCGAGTTCCTGTCTAGAAAGTTCGAAAGGTGTATATATAGTGATCATCTTTGGACCGAAAAACAGTTAGTCGAAGAAAGCATCAGTGCGCGAATTAAAACCGATAATAGACAAAGTGATATAAATAAATTGTTATATAAATAAGTGAATTATTGTGATATAAATGGTAGTTCTAAGTTAGTGTTTAAGTGTCATAAATAGTGTTAAATAAATAATTGTTTAAATAAATAATTTAACTAGAAAATTCGTTACACTATATTGTTGTTATCGAATGATAATGAAACATTTGATATTTTCCTGCTCTCTTGATATTCTTATATATGGGATCTTGACATTATCTGGATTTATTTGAATTTTGCCTCAAGAAATCTTGATCTCGATTTTAATTTAATTTAAATATTATTTAGATTAACTGTCAAATTACATTTGTAAATTGGTAATAAAATTGGATTGTATTTCTATTGGCTTATCTAACTACATTGTGTATTGTTCTTAGTGTTTCTGTATTCAAAGATGTATTTTTTTGTACTGTGTGTTTGAAGGCAAAGCTAATTGCTTGATTCAGAATTCGACTAAAAGTCTTCGTACGCGTCGTAGTAAGACAAAATCAAGATGCAGTCATAAATTTGTTAAGCCCTTTACTGTAAATTCTTCCCCTTGATAGTTAGTCTCATATAAATAAATAAATAAAAAATAGAAGTTACAGGTTAGGTTAGATTAAAGTCTCATCAATTTATTTTCAATAATTTCGGCTTTCTGTTTTTCAAATTATGTAGGTATGTCTAAATTCAATTTTGAGACACAAAAATTTATTCATGTAATAAAAGCAAAAGTAACTATTCAAAAAAAAAAAAACATTTAGCAAACCGTTGATAAAACGTAGGTATTTTTTAAAATGACATTGATTCTAGATACAAGATATACCCAAGACCTTGAACAAGCACTCTTGTCAAGATGAATGATTCCATGTGGCTCGTCTTGATTTTCAAGACGTAACAGAATTGATCAGTCTTTGAGTCCTACGGTAACCCTATTTTGAAGCTGTGAAAACAAGACTTTTTAGATTTCCACTTTATTTTTAAATGTGACAATCGTTTCTTCAGATATTGACTGCTTACTTTTTGAAGCAACCATTGTTTAGCAAAACGATCGTCACGTTTAAGAATAAATCTTTTGAAAATCTTGTCTTTATGGTGATCATGGATTTTCATTAAGTAAAGGTCGAATCTATCCCAGTGTAATCTGCTATTAAATACCTATAAAATAAATTAAATACGAAATATAATAAATATTCTTTGGAAACTGCACTGTAAATTTTCCAAGAGTATTAGGGTTCCGTACCCAGAGGGCAAAACGGAACCCTATTGCTGTCACTCTATTGTCTGTCCGTCCGTATGTCTCTATGTCACAAGTCACTCTTAAACGAAATGAGTTATGGACCTTGACTTGACTGTTTTTTTTTTAATCTGTTTGTTAACAACAACAGAGATTATCACAACTTTGTTGGCACTTATGATAAGCTGAACCTTATTGTTTCCTCAATAAAGCAAATGTGGTCACGGTAAGATCAAAACCTAAACTGAAACCCATTTTAAGCTTTTTAAAGTGTGATATTGTGATAAGGAAAAAAAAATAAACTTCAGGAGGGTCTCGCTAGCCAATGAGAATTCACGTTTTCTATTTAAAAAATTCAAAATACATATATGTTGATCTGAAAAATCTACTAACATTTTGACATCATACTGTCCACATAATTAAAATGATCAAAATATTTTATATTCAAAATAATTGTTGGAAGAAGTAGTTGTTCCAAGATATTAGTATATAGAGTCCGTTGAATTTAATGAATAATTTAAGAAGAAAATTTGGCTGTAACGACTTCGGATGTAACATTTATTTCGGTTTTAGCGACTAATTTTAATGAACTATTAATTACAATATACTAGAAATCTAATACTGATTGATATTGCAACCGAGTCTAAAGACAAAACTTTTTTATTTTTTGTTTACATTCACAGATAGTCAGCAGCTGTGATAATTGTTTATAAATGTTAAGGTTGATAAAGTTAAATCTAAGAATCAGTTACTGGGTATAGCGACTTCCCGATATAGCGACGGAATGTAATGGTCCTTTCATCGTATCTACTGTATCTATTTAAAAAAAATCGGGCTGCTCTCAATTTGTCTTTTATCTGAAAGTACTACCCACCACGAAATTGTTATCTATTCGTTTTTTTTTTTCATTAATTAACGTTGATCGTCAAAAACTGCTATCGTTTTGTGAATGGCAAGCAAGATATATGTTTGATTTGAATAGCTTACGAGAAACAAGACCCTATTTTGACATTTACTTCTCTACAAGCTGATTTTTGAACAAGTTTTGATATTTTTCATTATTTACTACACATTCATTTATCTAGAAATCTTTACGACAAAGCAGGAACAAGAAATTTCTTGTATCAAAAGGTAAATCTGTCCAAGTCAAAGGGACAGTTGTATGTTAATTGTCTTACATTTTTCAGCACCAGAGAAAGATTATTTAAAAACTTGTTAACATATGCTTTTTGTTTGAACGGCTTGCCGCAGACGAGTTAACGGGCCTTTTGTTTCCAGATTGTACAACGATAAGGATGACTTCTGGAAACCGTTCCTTGGGCCCTTTGCAATTTGTTAAAACCGCGATGAAAGTTGTTTTCATCTTACCTGTCCAGAATGCGATCATCACTCAGATAGGTAGGTACCATTGTCTTCGTTAGTTTCAGTAGTTAATTAAGTAAGAAATATGAATCATTTCATTTACACGGTAACAATAGTTTTAGTAACTGCATAGGGTTCTGTTGATCTTTCTAACACGTAGTTGAGTTCGTGGAAGATTGAATGATAAGATACATGTGTCTCTAAAGTCAGTGAAGAAGAATTAGGAATAACTAAATGAAAAAATGAAGAAGAAACTCGTCCCTATTCACTACAAAAACTTTTTAATAATACATATTTTATTTTTTATTTATTCGATCACTCCAGTCTATATTTTCTACTTTCTAATATCTAAAGTAATAAAATCCAGGTTCTGTAATGAAACATAGTTATATTGAAAATAAGTTTACAGAAATTAATGTTCAAGAAAAACGTAAAGTTTTAGGTTAGATAGTCATATATTGAGTGAATTTTATTTCAGAAATTCAAAATATAATTGATTATAATTAACTTTAAAAATGGCAATAAATACTTAATTAAACAATCACACTAATATTATAAAGGCGAAGGTTTGTGAGTGTGTATGTTTGTTAGTTCTTCACGTCTAAACGGCTGAAGCGATTTTAATAAAATTTGGTATGGAGTTATCTGACACCCTGGATTAACACATAGGCTACGTTTTACTGCGGGAAAATATCTAATTCCAATGGGAAAATCGATGAAAATGAATTTGCGGAATATTAAGAATGCGAAAGTAACTCTGTCTGTATGCTACACAATATCGCCTAAAATTTATTGAACCTATTTAAATGAAATTTGGTACACAGATAGTCTAGAGCCTGAGAAAGGACATAGGCTACTTTTTAATGCGAAAAAAGGGTTGTAAGGGGTTGAGGTAGGAAATTTTGTGCGGAAATTCCGTAATTTTTAAAGATATTTTAGGCTTTTGATTAGATATAAATAAATACGACATTCAATGTTTGTAAAAATTTTACCCTAAAGGGGATAAAATTAGCCGATGAATGTTTTTGTGTAATGACGTCGTCCAAAAAGCTTACGGCCCAGAAAATTAAAATATTAAGTGTAAAAAGTTATAGAGGTTTCGTTTAATTGGAACAATAAAAGTAGTTGAATACTAAGCTATATAAACTATTTTATACTATAAATAAACCATATTAATGTATAATATTATAAATGCGAAAGTAACTCTGTCTGTCTGTGTATTACGCAATCACGCCCAAACTACTGAACCGATTTAAATGAGAATTTGGTACAGAGATATATAAGTAGATATAAAGCTAGAGGCTTGAAACTTATTTTTTAGGCTTTCGATTAGATATAAATACGACTAAAGTTCGTAAAAATTTTACCGTAAAGGGGGCAAAAATAAGGAATAAAAGTTTTTATGTAATGACGTCAGCAAATAGGCTTACGGCCCAGAAAATATAAGTATAGAAGAAAAAAATTTAAAATGCTGCCGAAAGTCACTATTCCACCTGGACGAAGTCGCGGGCATAGCTAGTATAGTAATATACCTATTATACTCAATTTGGGGATATAGAAAACGGCAGGAAACTTGGGAAGAATACTGGAGTGTAACCCCCCTTAACCCCCTTCTTACTCGCTTATCTTCAATTTGATTGTTATTAAACTCTTATTTGGCTTTTATTGTCGTACCTCAAAAAGAAATCATAATTCTGCGGAGTAAAAAATTGTTTCTAAATAAAACTCGTCTTCTTCTACTATTTTATTGTTAAAATTACTACTTATCTAGTTATTAGGTACTTAAATAAATATCCTTATAACCCCCTCAGTAGATTGTTTATTGGGGGTACTTTATTGACTTAACCTGTTAAAAAAATAGTAATTAATAACGTAAACGACTTTTTGGAACCGTCAAATGTGATGATGTGTGTTTTGCCGTTAAAAGGGACCATACTATAATCAATCATCGAGGCACTGTTGTAAAGGTATCTCTGTTGGGGGTTAAAAATTCACATTAAATATCTAACGAGTTCCAGCATAAGGCTTATATGTTTATATGTATGTATAATTGAAAGAATACTGAAGTGTGAACCAACATTGTTAAAAACAAGATCGTTACAATGTAGACCATAACACACCCATTAAATATACCCCAGAAGTGATTATAGGTAGTGTCTTTTATTAGCTTATTTAAACTAAACTTAAAGAAAAAAGCTTAACTTTAAAAATCAGAACGAACTACTTGAGAAAAGTTAATTATTTATCAAACTGTAAAGTAGAAGTTAAAATTCAGTAGATTAAAGTAGGGTTCCAAAAGTAAGACAATAATATTAGGCACCCTCAATAAGAACAGCAGGAATTAGATTTTGGTCCAAAATAACTGAACAAAAAATCGTAAAAATGTGAAATAAGAATTGTTATGTTATTTCAAATATTTTGCTGCATATCAACAGGAATTTTAGAAGTTATTTTCCTCAATTCAGCAACAATACGCTGGCGTAACTCAGCCAATTATTCACACTTGGTCCCTTGAAATTTTAATTTTAAACACCCCCACAAAAAGAATGTCCAAAGAGGAATCTGGTTGTCCTTTCTAAACAACCTCTACTTATACTCATAACTTGAGACGTTGTGTAATTTTTAAAGTTAAATATTTTGAAAATAAATCGTTAGGTATAATTCTCCAATTATTTTTGTGTTGTATCGAATATTGTATCTCACAAACCTTTTTCCTTATATAAATTTTAAGGATTCGATTAGTTGCGAAGAGGGAGGAAATGATATGATCACCGTTTCTGTAGGTATCAAAAGATGCCCCCCTTCAAAACTAAATTGAACTACTCGATTTTACGAAATTTGAACTTTTCTACACAAAAGTCTCTTTGGTTTGTTTTCAAAGATCCACCCTGTATACACCTACATTAGACCAGAGAAAACATTATTAATTATTTAGCTGCTGTTGAATTTAACGTTGAAAGTACTAGAACTAATTTTAGAAAATATCTTCAGTTACATAGATGTTACGTTCGAAGACGAATACGAAATACGTACTTACATAGTACCTACATCCTTTTAACGTAATTGTCAATCGAATAAATAATTTACGATCTCGAGAGCATCAAAGTGGAATCGGCCTTCTTTTAGGGAAAAATTTGTTAAGGTTGGTTCGAGATTAATGTACTGGAAACCACTTGGTGCGTTTTATTGTGTGTTTAATTCGGTGGTCACAGAGCCTTTTATCTTCTTGTCACTTAACGAAATGAGATTTGCACTGAATTCAAGTAATTGGATAAGTGTTTAGGTGGACGAAACAAAATGGTCGACCACTCACGCATCACACTACCCCTCTTCCAATAAACTTAAGTTTACTTTATTCCTTACTAATCAAAAGGACTCAAAACCAAAATAAATTAGTGTACCTGTCCAAGTTTTACACAATAGATGCTTATTGTTATTATTCGTTTATTAGCAGAAATGGATATACATAAAAAAAAACGTTTTACCATAAATCACAATACGAATGAATTACTACAATTATCCATAAATTATCAAAAAACCGAACAAAAGTAAAGCACCTATACGTCCTATACTGCTTAGAAAATGAATTGAAGTGAAAACGAGAAAGGATTTATAATTCAAGTGAATAAAAATTAAATTAACATTGTTTTATATAAAATCATGTAATTTTATTAATTGTATTTAAAAGTTTACGTTTAAGTTAGCTTTTTATTTTTCGTACCATCCCTTAATTTATTATCTAATATATAAAATTATCGTGTAACAATGTTAGTTACCATACTAATCCGAAACGACTTGACCGATTTTTATGAAATTTTATATATTATATTCAGTAGGTCTGAGAATCGGCAGCTATCTATTTTTCATACCACGAAGTGATAAGGGTTGTCCACCCCTAACTTTTTTATTTTTTGGACAATTTTTTTTATGATTTGGCATTAAAAAATACATATAACCTTTAATTTTCATCCTTCTACCACCAAGCCCCATTTTTTAATAGCGATATTAGTACTGTAATAATCTTCAAATCTCAGTGGTCGATAACTGATCAATTATTATCAATCGATTATTCATCCCCGCCAGGCGTCTACTGATGTCACTACTCACCCAGCAAACAGCACGGAGTTGGGATGAGAATGAAGCAGATTTTTTTAGAATGTTACAGGCAGTTTAAATATGTTCTAAGAAGTGAAAAAAATGTTTTATTATAACATTTCAGAATGATTTGGCAAGGTTCAAGAATGTTCCAGAATCTTGAAGATCATTCAAGAATGTTCCCACAGAGTGTTAAAAAAAGTTAGAGAATGTTTTGAATCATTATGGGATGTTCTGGATAGTTCTAAATTCGCGAATATTCTATAATGTTCCATCAAACGTGTAATATATTTTTACCCGGGCAACGCCGGGTATTGCTGCTAGTATAATATAATAAGTCACCTTTTGTGAATTTCATTGTTATAATCAGATTTTTCGCACTTTATTAGAAGGAATTGTGAAATCCGGCCTTGATGACCGTGGTCCAGGATTGTTTCTCCTTCGGTGAGAACACCAAAGAACTTTCTTATTCGACCTTTCGCCAACAACTGTGGTTGACATCCTTAGGGAACGTAGCGTCACGTTTTTTCTTAAATTATACTGATTACAACTAACTTTTTTTTATTAAATCACACACATATTAGGTATGCTCCTGGATATTTAATATGTGTATTCTTATCTAAAGGTTCAGTTTTTAGTGTGGAACTGTAAATACAAAGACAACGCAATCAAACCTTAGTTTACCATCCTAACTCAAACAGACTTACTTCTAATCTATGTCACTATGATCATACTGATGTTTGTCTGAATTTTATCTGACACCGATTGTTACTATATTGAATATTAAAGTAATAACACAAATTTCCACTGTACAATTGTTATTTCACTTTTTACAATTGTTTCACCCTACAATAAAATCTTCAATAAAAGTATTAACAAATTCAATTTTTATAAAGTAAAGGCAGAAGCAATTAATTACCCTGTCGTTATTAAAAGGACAGGACGGCTTCAAACAAATATAACTTAGGAGTAAATGAAAGAATTACAGATATTTCACTGTAGATATACGTCTTTTCTCTTTTAGTATATAATATACCTAAGATATTACTTACCCATTTAGACTAGCATTAAAGAAGATATTAATATAAACTCTTGAGGCATTTCTTTTCACACCCTAATCTCCTAATGTATAATTGTTTTCATTAACTTTGTATCTCTCAGTCCGCCCTAAAGAGATATCTATGTAAACTGCGTTTAAACTGCATCACAACTCTATCACAACTTTTTGGAACACACACTATTTGTGGGTACCGACGGCGGGTATCTGGCCAAAAATTTTTTCGACGCATTTTTAATATACAGTAGAAACTCGATTATCCGGCCCTCAGTTATCCGGATTCGCGATTATCCGGACTACCAACCGCGACCAATTATTTTTTATTATTCATGATATAGCAGCAATAAACGTTGATTTTCGTTGATATGTATTTGTTGTTTTTAATAAACACATAACATTATGTACTACATATGCATAAAACCTGTTTTTATTCATACATTCGATTATCCGGATTTTCGATTATCCGAATCAACAATTAGTCCGGTTAATCGAGTTCCTACTGTAATGAATAATTACTATTATTTTCATGGATGGATAAACGGAATAATGATGCGTCTTGTTATTATAATTTTGGACTGACTATTATCTTTTCTATTAACAGATTTAAGTTTTGGATTCCTTCCATCTCATATCTCTTAATGTATTGAATCCTTCGTTTATCACTGCATTTATCTATGTTAAATCAAACCCCATCAATATTAATGAACGCCTTTCATTTTTAGTTATTTACCTTTTTATATGCTTATATATTCAGAAAAAGTTTCAGCGACGGTCTTTAATAACTTTTACATTCTCCATCAATACCGTTTTTGGCCTCTTCTTTAGTGGATTTTGACAAGAAAATTTATATTTTCTTGACAGGATATGGCCATCAAGCTGTTGTAGATTACCTGCTAGCATAATCAAATATCTTAATTTCTTACCCGTAGGCTTGTTTTTTTTGTTTTTTTCCTTCAGTTTTCAGGTCCTTTTTGAAGCACAGTTTGTTTGAATACATTTGTCCTTTTAATGTCTTTGATCTTCATTCCAACATGGTCTTCAAGTACTAAACATAATAATCATTCTCTTCGTCATTAACGAAAAGCTATTTTTCAAATTTGTGTAGGTAATCATTAATCAATAAGATATTCAGTACTCTGGCACTAGTATCGGCGTAACAAAAATGTGACGTGATAAGGTAATTAAATATTTTGTTATATGACATAGAAAAGTAGGTTTGTTTGTGAATAACATTACACGTTAAAGTATTGTATAACGTTATCCTTTTCGTTTGTGGAATTCATAAATTAAGAATGGCTGGTGTTTAATAAAAGGATGAAAAGTTCATTGCCGCTTTTAAATTCATGGCTTGAGCATGTGTAGGGTACACAGCAACCGAAATAACTAAATGATAGTAGTTTATTTTTGAAGGAAACAAAAGGCCACATGTCTCGACCAAATGATAAAAACTGGGTGATGGAATTAAACTTGTATCATAAATAATTTATGTCGATCAGAGCAGAGGTTCTTTATTGTTTTCGTCTGTATTTCAATTCGGAATTGATTATGGAACGTGATTGTTATCTATCGTCATTTTTAAATGTGTGAAACTGATTTTGAGCCTTTGTCTTTATCGGCCGTCGGAATCATTTTTTAACAACGCAAACGATTTTTGTCTCTATTGGCATTAAGAAGGTTCACAATTGTCACTAGAAGGGATACTTAAAAATATGTCTACAGTGGTGCGAAAAGTGAAGGAAAAATAATTAGAAGCATTTAAAATGCAGTATTATGAAAATACCGTAGGTAGAAAACGGCAGAAATGAGGGACTAAGGGAAGGTAGGAATATAGAGGGAGCTAAACGTCATAAGCAATAAGGAGTAAGGTAAAAGTAAATACATATTTTGAGACATGAAGGGACATATATAGAAATAATTTAGAAGCAAAAATAGAAGCAAATAGGGATAGACTGTACTGTTTTTGGAAAATAAAGAAATTGGTTCATGATAATGATTAAACCAGAACTTTTTATTTTTTCCCCTTATTTAGAATACGGAGCATGGAATCAAAAAACAGATAGATTCATGTTAGGAAGTTTCATTAGTACTTACATCAATAAATTAATCTTAGAACCCCGCTGTTTTTATTCCAGGTATTAAGCATATTCTTCAGTAGGATGCCCAGGCAATCGTTTGGATTGAAGTATAAAATATAGAATGAATTTTTGTTCAGATTCTCAATTATTTTTCCAATAAAGGATGAAATTTTCTCAATTGTCAAATGGTTAGATAAGAAATACGGCAACATATTGTATTACTTACTTATCTGATAATTCAGTTTTATTGCATATGTTACTACAATACTGAAAATGACATTCTGACGTTGGTTGAATAATTTAAAGCAGTCGTCATATTTTTATGTATTTTACATAATTCAGTTTAGGTAGCTTCTCTTTCATTCTTCACTTAAATCGTCATTATTATTCTCTAGAACTTTCTTTTAATTGCATGAGCTTAACAGTAGCTCAATATAGAAATATCTTATTACTGTTCAATTAGGTAGTTTTTGGGCATTATTTATTCATTAATTTTTTTTATATATTAGTAAAAAACTATTTTCCTTGATTTTCGGAAAAACTACAATTCTTATGGAAAAAAGTTAAATGGCAAAGTTGTAGGTAATAAAAAGATCTGCAACTTTTGTATTTACACTTTTGCCACATAACCTCAAAATTTGTGTGAAAAATTAAAATAACCAACTTTTTGGTTTTTTATTTTTATCTTTTACAAAAAAAAATTTAGTTTTCACGAAATTTGGTGAAAACTTACCTATATATGTCCCAAATAGGCTGTAATTTTTTTGATTTGAAATATTTATTTTTTCACCTTATTTTTACTTAATATGGAAAAAGCACCCTAATTTTCAATCGAAAATGCTCACGTCAAAATATCTACTTTTTTTAAAAAGTTGGTGGGCTTTTTCTTCGTTGAAATCTCTACTTTCTGATGGTGTGAAAAAAAATATACATTACTATGGTAAGTTTTCTCAGGAAATGCAAAAAAAACGCTGCTATTTTTTTCAGTAAAAAAGTTGATTTATTAAATTTAAAAATGTATATTTGAACACTTCAGCACTGGTCTATTATGCTTTCATATGCTACATCAATATTTCATGGATTTTTAAAAAATTCCAAATCAATGGTATGGGTAAATGTTACATGTTTAAATGAATGCAGAATTTTACGTTGATGATGTTTATAAGAAATGAAACAGGTACAGTTTGGACTCGATGTGTTCTGGTGATAGGACGAAGAAAATAAACTAACATGTAAACGCTTTAATTAACAACAAAAGTAAATGAGAACTAGAAATAAAACTTGAACGTAAAGTTGGAAATTGAAGTAGAAGATATGAAGGATGTATCAAAACTGACTAAGGTTTGAAAAATAGGAAAATAGGAAGATAGAGATAGGGTTTAGGATATGTAAGTGAAAGTAGGGAGCCAATAGAAAAGTACTAAAATTTGGAAATGCTGATAGTTAGAAATACAGAAAAATAGACATTGAACCCAAATGCACCGAAAAAACCGTCATAAAATAGCAATTATAAAGCTAGTACAAAGAGTTAAATGTGAAAGGGCTATTAGAAAAGTGCTTGGGCAATTAAATTATCATTACGAGAAGAATAGGTACAGAGCAGGTAAAGAGACAGTATAGAAACGTAGAATTGCAAGAAAAGAGTATTTACACATTTACGTACACAAATAAAATTATATATTTATCAAAAATATAAAACATTAATAAAATATATAATCGCCGCAACAGAAAAGAAACTGAAAATGATATCCCTAAATGTTTATGTATATTATTAGAAATAAATAATACAACAGAATAATCGTGAACAGTGGTAAAATATTTCCAATAAAAAAGTTTATTTTAGCAATAAGAATTGTCCTATTCACAGTAGGTAAATCGTAAATGTAATGTGGCTCATTTAAAAATAAATGAAACAGTAAGTGGTTGCTGATAAATGAAAAATGACCACAGGCTGGTCGGAAAGGTAAACGTTTATAATAGATTTTAGCACCCTCAACAAAAACCATACATCATTCGCGAATTTGAACGGTCTTTCCTTGACGTATTCTGAAGAAATGGGTGGCGTGTCAAGATCTTGTTATCCCTACACATCCCGCTGGGTATCCTAATTAAGTATAAGTCGGTCTTAAGAAAACTACCACGTCTGTTACTACGTAAAATAACTTAATGGTTTTTTATACAAAAGGGGCCTTTCGTTAAAACTTAAATTACGTTAAATACAATTGTCACGAATAAGCGAATTTTTATAGTGATTTTTAAAGATTTAATGAACTAATAGATGTTTATAAAGTAAATAACACTTAAAAACTTTTAAAACAACTACGTGCCTATTTATCTATCAACTAGCGGCGTTAATAATGGTAGGGACTTTTGGGCCAATAGAGCGAGTGATAGCGATCACCCGCTACACCACCCTAACACTGGTGACTCGCTTGGTGGATCTTAACTACTTTTCATGACTTCCACTCAATTCTCAAAAGTAATTCTTTAATACTCACCACATAGTGGTCTTTTAGTTACTCACAAACGTAACTTTGGAAGTTGGTTACGACCAACATATACCGTGCAACTATGTCGAAGTTTTGTGTGGTGGTTTCGCGTTTCGTAAAATCAACACGTTGCATATTTACATTGGAACAAATGTAATATAACGAAATAAAAAACAATTAAAATATGACACAATATAGTTTTGTAGAAATGTTATTATATAAACAGATGCAAATAAGTACATTGCTCAATTATTTATATTAAATATTGCAGTAAAATAATTAGGTACGTGTGTGGATTTTATGTAGAGGCCTAAAAAATTACCAAAAACTCAAAAATTATTCAGGAAATGTCTAGAAATATAAATTATGACGACAAAGACTGTTGATTAAGAAACAAGGAACTTCATTAAGTAAATACAGTACCTACCTTTTGTCATAAATATGTATTGAATTTTGCTTTTTCTTTTTACCCAAGTATTTTTTATTAACGTTTAGTAAACCCAATAATGACCTTATCTATGTAAAAAAAGGGAAAATGTGCAAGATAAGTAAACAACATTTGAAATTTTCAAAATATATTTTAAATTTTTAAATAAATACCTAGAATTTTATCAAACATTTCTATTTTGGCATTTCATTCTTATGGTATGTTCACTTTTCTTTTAACTTTTTGGAGAGATGAAACTTTTAGTCTGAAAAAACAATCTTAAGTAGGTACCTATTTTAGCATCTATACCTTCCCTCCCAGATTCCAACCCTCATATGCTTTTGCAACTCTTTTCTCAGTAAGCATCCATTGTCCAATTTTATGTCTTTTTCCTTTTCTCTCATAAACAATCGATAGTAATTATGTAATGAAAAAATTGAATAAACACAATAAACTTAAAAATGTGGTCGACAATATTATTTCGCCCTGTAAGTTACAATCATTTTCAGTAATACCTGTTTGTTCTTGAATAAAATGGCCACATGCTGTAGGTCAAACATCAAAATAACTATTATTGTTGAGCACAGAAAATTATTGTTGAAATAGTTTTAAATTTGTTTTATGTTGTAGGTATTTTAGAAAATATTGGATTCTTTTATTACCTAATACTTACTTTATCTCTCTTCATTTTTGTGTAAGAATACTATATAAGTAATAATTTATATACTTTTCACTAAAAATAACGAATAGAAATAGATTTGAAAACGGAGAAGTTGTATGTAAAGCACGTTTGAAATTATTTAAAAAATGTACTACAAAATAAATAATTATGTATTTAAGAAAGGTATAGAACACGTAAATTAAGATAAAAATGTGTTATTTTACTGTTCATCTGTCCAAATCTAATTTAATATATAATTACCCGGCGCCTTCACCAAAAGTATTCTTCATTAAAATGTTCTATTTTGTAACTATTGTTGTTCATTTTGATAGTTAAAATCATTAAAATGCATCAGAATATATTTATAACGTTGATAAAAGAGTGGAGGGATAATACCTTTTTTATATAATACAATATAAACGAATCTTCTAAGGAATAACTCAAATAATACGTAGAATGGGTTGCCTAATTTTTCAGGACGATAAAAATTATTTGTCTGTGAAGGACGACTTACAGTTTGCCTACCTTGTTAAACAATTGTATGATTTAATGAAGCAAAAAATATTTTAAATTACCTGGTTCGTTCCACAAAATTTTGGACTAATTAGATAAGACAAAAAAGCCATATAGTTTAAAACTTTGAAATAGATATGCTAATACGAAATAGGTAGGTACATATTTAAATTTAAATTTATTTAACGTTTGTCAAAAAAAAATTCATGTGTACATATACGCTCTTTTCAACGTACCTCCTGCAGTTGGAGACGAAACGTCCAAAAATCTCCAAAATAATGGACCACGGCCAATCAGCCCGGTAAAGAAATCTCTAATAACTAATAGATTAATAAATGTCAATTCTTCTTACATATGTCTAGGGGGGTGGGCTAAAAATAATCATCTTTAATATAAAAATATCTAAATTAATTATTTATTTAAAAAAATAAGATAAAACATCCTCAAGGCAAGGAAGTTCTAATATCAGATTTATCTATTTATTTATTTTTCTTATTAAATTTTCTTTTGTCGTGTACTTTTTGATCCCAACTCGTATCTGTAAAGCGAATAAGTATCAAAACATGATAACATCTCTACTCGAACACAAGGAAATATTCGCCTACACAGTCATATATTATAAGGAAAGCGCAAGTCCAAAAGTAGGGATAATAAGAAATTCAGCTTTGAATTGTATCTCAATGTGTTAGTACAGTTATTAACAGGTTTTCTTTTTCGAAATATTTTATATTATTCACGTTAAAGTGTATTTACTTTTATTAACGGTGATTGTGTGTAAAATGAATGAATGAATTAATTAATTAGTTAATTAGAATATGTGGTGTGTACGATGTTATCGATAAGAGAAGAACTACTAATAACAATGCACGGAACTATGTATATATTTGGGCAAAAAAAGGTAAATTTTATTTGTTTTGGATTGCTGTTTGAAATTACATGTTTCGTTTTGTACATAACCCAAAACATATTAATCGTTTTAGGTATTTTATTTTAACACTGTTAGAAATGTTGCAATATTCAAAATGTTCAAAATATGACTGTACTTCTAATATACATTAATAAACTTGATGATGAAGTTGTTATATTTCAATATTAACAGAAGGGTTGGTCACATTTTGAAATGAACTATGATGAAAGGATTATATTGATACAGTCGTATCTATGGTTTCTAATAAATTTTAATAAGTAGGTATACCTACTAAAATATTAATATGTAAATTGAAATACTTATGTAGTATTTTCGATCTCTTAAAATTTTCTTATTTATATTGCAACCTTTTCTCGTGTAGTTTATTTATTTGTTTTTACTACAATTCAATGTGCATTCTTTAATTTATAAAACTATAAACACAGATCGTCTATACCCAATAGCAATAATGTTTCTCAATAAAAATTTCGGGACATTTTTTAAGGTATTCAGTATTTCCTATTTAATTAAAAAAAAGCTTTCTTGTGTAATGGCTCAAACAGATAAGTAACGACAATGTCCTGACAACTATTTCCTTTTACGATTATTTGAATAAATCGTTGTTATCTATTTCATTCATTTTAAGGTTACTTAAAGTAGGTATCATGTAAAAACTATTTTTGAAAATTATTAAAAGAAATTTTGTCTGTTGGGTCATGGATCATTAAATGTAATAAATTAATAGTAACATAAATAGTATCTAATCATTCCCTTTTATGAAAATCTGCGCCTGAATTTAAATTTTACCTTGTTATTTATGATAAAAACTATCAGAATAAAATTCGATTTTCGGGCTTGAGGGTTGTAGTCCTTCAAAGAAAAATTTTCAGACCTCGGCCCTTAAACCCGAATATCGAACCTTATTCTTAAAAAGTCGGTGATGAAAGCCTATGCCATTTCATAAATAAAAATTTTCACTACTTTAGAAATTCTCGAAAATTGGAAGTATTTTGGCTGATAGTAAAAGTTATTAAAGAATTAAAAATACACTTGGTTTCAAAATATTATATTTGTAGACACTACAATTGTTTCAGCAAACATTGCCTTCATCAGGTGTGATGATTTATAGTTAAAGCATTATTAAATGTAGAGAAATTTAAAATAGTCACCTCCTGCTTTGTGAAACCCAGACCTAAATTTAACCATTAGTTATTTGTAATAGATTATGTTTTTAAACCTTCACGTTCATCTCAGTACTATTTTAAAAATTTTTTCAAACAGGAAGGAAGTTTGGCTGATGGTTGAAGAATCATTAAATTAGAAACTTTAAATAGTAAATAGCATAAACAGATGAAAAATTATTTATAAGAATATATAATTGTCAAAAAGTGAAAGGGTCCATTCTCATTGGCTTTTTGTTCAAATTTTTTTTATCGTTTAGGTATAGATTTATAAAATCAAATCGTAGGTACTATGCTTTTCGCTAAATTAATTGTTTACAATATAACTTCTAAACTCACTATGCCAGACTTATCGAAATTGACAAACGGTGCTAATTTCTAAAAACCAACCTTCGAAAATTATTTGGTACTTTTAGGAATAGAACACCCTGTACATGTTACAAAATCAAAAGAAAAACTATCAAATTGCTACTGATGCTGTAGAAAATAGGTACTGATAAAATAAATGTTCATGTAGTTAGTTGCACCTATTGGAAAGTATTTTCTTATAAATTTGACTGAATTTTTTTATAGATCGTATACTTTTTATTCAACGATTCCCAAAGTTACCGTAAATTGCACATAATTTTTAAAGACTAAGTTTTCCTTGGTCCCGATTTTTTACAAATTTTGATGTTTTGAGAAGGGCACTAACAAAGTAAAATTTTATTGTATATGAAAATATTTTATTGTTTTAGCTTTTAATGAGTTTATAGGGTTATTCACGCTATACGGTACGAAATAGGTATTATGGCCAAAATATGAAAATTTCAAAAACTTTAACTTTTGGGTTATATAGGGGTGTATTATGGGTTACCTTTTAAAAATATTTTCATATTATACAGGGTGTTCCAAATGCTGTAAAAGTGTCAAAGTTATGTTTTTTTTAGTGGAAACCCTGTATATTATTGCATTTTTGGATTAATCGATCAAAATAAGTGTGTGTTTTGATAAGGTTTATAATTGGGATATAAAATATAGCTATTGTTACACTTCATTGTAAATTTCGCTTATATAACTTAAATCCTTCTAAAGTATTTGAAATATGAAAATTAGGTTAGATTTTGATAAAATTCAAATTATTTAAAAAACCTTAAGGTTTAGGTATTATAAACCTTATCAAAACAAACACTTATTTTGATCGAAGAATCCAAAAATGCAATAATATACAGGAGATTCCATTAAAAAAAACATAACTTTGATACTTTTACGGCATTCGGAACACCCTGTATAATATGAAAATATTTTTAAAAGGTTACCATAATAGATCCCTGTATAACCCAAAAGTTAGTTTTTGAAATTTTTATATTTTTGGCCATAATATTCCGTGCCGTATAGCGTGAATAACTATATTAATTATGGAACGACTCCTAAATAAAAAGTTATTGTAGACTGTGCATAATTATTAATAAGTTTTCGTTGATCTTGATCTATTATAAAAGGAAAGATACTGTTTAGGAATTTAAAATTTCATATTTTATATTTCTGTTTGTAGACCAAAAATGTTATCTGACTTACCTAATCGAAACGAAACTCGTTGGTTGCGTAGTGTCCTTGCTTAGGTCAAGTACATTCAAGGATATAGGCAAGTTGGTATGTATGTAGTCGAGCAAAACAAGTAAACAGCACAATTTTTTATAGCTGCACAAATGTTTTCTAGATGTATTCTTTACTTTCATGGTAAAAATTATTTAATCAAATTAATATTCTACTTTTAATAAATAAATACTTGTGGAAACATTTTTTAATTTTGTCGAGTAAACTTGTTACTGGGTACGTAGCATATTTCACGAATATTTTTTGCGATTATAGGTACCAGCTAATTAAAACGTATTCTTTTAATTTTTTACAGATGCTGGATGCAACAAAGAATTGAAGTTAATATTAGTACTATTGAAAAACCAAATCATCTGCTAACTTTTGATATTGGTTTTGCTGGATTGTGCTCTGCAGTTATTTAAGGTGAGAATTAATTTCATAATTCGTAATCTAGACATATCAAGGTATATATAAATAAGGAAAGGGTTCAAAATCACTTGTAACATTCATATAATAATGTTTCTTTATTTTTGGCATAAGTAGTGGTTACATAAATACAAAATATCTTTACATAATTAGTGAAAACGGTTCAACTATTCATAATAATATGTTTCTGTTTTTTTTTACTAAAATGAATTTTTAGTTGTACCTATTTATGGGTATATTAAAATTGTTTTACTAATCAGTAACAGCCCTCCGATTTTTTCGATTTTCTAACTATTTTCATTTCAACCTACGTAATATTTTAATTTGTTACAGATGTTCAATGTGAGAAGAAATTCAAGTTCGTGTTAATACTACGTAAAAAGCAATGATCTTACTTTTGCTGGATTGTACAGTGGATTAAGGTCAGAATAAATTTCACAATTCATAATACAGACATATCAATATCTTATATAAATAGAGAAAAGTGTTCAAAATCACTTATAACATTCAGTTATTATAATTTCTTTATTAGAAAGCCTTCATCAATTACATCCGAATACCACTTCATAGCATTTAATTTTACAGGATCATTATTAAAATTTTGGACGCCATCCTTATGCGGAAAAATTATCGTTTGAATCATTTTCCAAAGTAGCAGTTCTTGAAGGAAGCCTGAATGGATCTTTCGGTCTTACCATTGGAAAAAACAGGCAAAGTATTCTTGCCAATGGGATGATTTATAAAAAAAAAAATGAATTAGTAAGTACTTAAAACCATGTATCAAAGATAATGAAAAATGAAATTGCACTAATTTATTTCAGAAATGTTGAATTTTTGATAACCAAGTTGCTAAAATTTTATGTCTTCAAAAATATCAAAATCAGAACAGTAGAATTAAAGTAAAATTAGATTGTTTTAGTACAGTGTGAATTTAGAATAAAAATATTAATAGAGCATTTTTATTTTATTTTATGTCGCGTTAATTAACTCTTTAAGGGTAAATAAACTCAACTAATTCTACTTATCCATTTCTAGAGATTGATCAAGGATTGAAAAAATATTGCAGTTGGAGCATCACAGCACGTTCATACTTGTTATTGGCTTCTTTACATTTGGAACATACATTCTGCAAATATTAGATAAGGTGAGAATACATTAAGTTGAATAAAAATTTCTTTTATTGATCTTTTGCCACCCTATCTGTTTCAGGTCAACGTTGGAGAAGACGAAGAAGATCCCGTAGTTAGAATGTTCACTTTGCATGCATTTCATTATTATTAATCTTATTTTACGTTTTTTATCTCATTTTATTTGAAATCGTTCTTAATTTTGCATGTTTTTTTTAAATATTTGACTTCATTTGAATTCATATTTAATTTTTCGTGTTCATTTTTTTTATTTGATTGCATCAGAATGAATCCTTAATTTTGCATGTTCTCTTGCTTATCTCTTCGCTTTGCTTACTGCAATTCTTACTATCACGCTTCGCATTTACCCTACACGATCCGCAGGATTCAACGTTTCGTTATCTTGCTTGTTCCTTCTCATCCAAGGCGTAGAAGCAAAGGCCTCCCTGAGTGACTTGCCTTGGACTTAGCTTTTTAGTTGTTCTTTGAAGTGTCTTATACACTTCTTTGCGGTTATAGTCCAGCTAATTAAAACGTATTCTTTTAATTTTTTACAGATGCTGGATGCAACAAAGAATTGAAGTTAATATTAGTACTATTGAAAAACCAAATCATCTGCTAACTGTGATATTGGTTTTGCTGGATTGTGCTCTGCAGTTATTTAAGGTGAGAATTAATTTCATAATTCGTAATCTAGACATATCAAGGTATATATAAATAAGGAAAGGGTTCAAAATCACTTGTAACATTCATATAATAATGTTTCTTTATTTTTGGCATAAGTAGTGGTTACATAAATACAAAATATCTTTACATAATTAGTGAAAACGGTTCAACTATTCATTAATATGTTTCTGTTTTTTTTTACTAAAATGAATTTTTAGTTGTACCTATTTATGGGTATATTAAAATTGTTTTACTAATCAGTAACAGCCCTCCGATTTTTTCGATTTTCTAACTATTTTCATTTCAACCTACGTAATATTTTAATTTGTTACAGATGTTCAATGTGAGAAGAAATTCAAGTTCGTGTTAATACTACGTAAAAAGCAATATCTTACTTTTGCTGGATTGTACAGTGGATTAAGGTCAGAATAAATTTCACAATTCATAATACAGACATATCAATATCTTATATAAATAGAGAAAAGTGTTCAAAATCACTTATAACATTCAGTTATTATAATTTCTTTATTAGAAAGCCTTCATCAATTACATCCGAATACCACTTCATAGCATTTAATTTTACAGGATCATTATTAAAATTTTGGACGCCATCCTTATGCGGAAAATTATCGTTTGAATCATTTTCCAAAGTAGCAGTTCTTGAAGGAAGCCTGAATGGATCTTTCGGTCTTACCATTGGAAAAAACAGGCAAAGTATTCTTGCCAATGGGATGATTTATAAAAAAAAAAATGAATTAGTAAGTACTTAAAACCATGTATCAAAGATAATGAAAAATGAAATTGCACTAATTTATTTCAGAAATGTTGAATTTTTGATAACCAAGTTGCTAAAATTTTATGTCTTCAAAAATATCAAAATCAGAACAGTAGAATTAAAGTAAAATTAGATTGTTTTAGTACAGTGTGAATTTAGAATAAAAATATTAATAGAGCATTTTTATTTTATTTTAGTCGCGTTAATTAACTCTTTAAGGGTAAATAAACTCAACTAATTCTACTTATCCATTTCTAGAGATTGATCAAGGATTGAAAAAATATTGCAGTTGGAGCATCACAGCACGTTCATACTTGTTATTGGCTTCTTTACATTTGGAACATACATTCTGCAAATATTAGATAAGGTGAGAATACATTAAGTTGAATAAAAATTTCTTTTATTGATCTTTCGCCACCCTATCTGTTTCAGGTCAACGTTGGAGAAGACGAAGAAGATCCCGTAGTAAGAATGTTCACTTTGCATGCATTTCATTATTATTAATCTTATTTTACGTTTTTTATCTCATTTTATTTGAAATCGTTCTTAATTTTGCATGTTTTTTTTAAATATTTGACTTCATTTGAATTCATATTTAATTTTTCGTGTTCATTTTTTTTATTTGATTGCATCAGAATGAATCCTTAATTTTGCATGTTCTCTTGCTTATCTCTTCGCTTTGCTTACTGCAATTCTTACTATCACGCTTCGCATTTACCCTACACGATCCGCAGGATTCAACGTTTCGTTATCTTGCTTGTTCCTTCTCATCCAAGGCGTAGAAGCAAAGGCCTCCCTGAGTGACTTGCCTTGGACTTAGCTTTTTAGTTGTTCTTTGAAGTGTCTTATACACTTCTCGCGGTCTACTCGAACGTCACTTCCTTTCAGACTGTTTGGTGTGGGTTATCTGGAATAGAAGCAATAGGCGACTGCCCAGCTCTCACAGACGACATCTGTCCAATCTTTTCTACCAAAATTCTATTAGTTTTTGCCGTTAGTCCTTTGTAGTTTAGTTGGTTAATGCACTGCACCATTCGCTTACAGGTTAAGGACACCGAACGAAGACATAATATTGTTTTGCTTTTATTCTATTCTCTTTGATATTTTGTTTGTTTTTTTGTCTTTTTCCCTTACAGGTATTTATTTCTTTTATAAACTGTTATGTTAATATATTATACGAAGTATTTGGGATAAAAAGCTCCTCTGATACTTATAATTTTTCTAAATAGACTTTTTGGCTTATTTGTTACAACCAAATTGAATTTTAATAATGAGAAGTAACTGGCGGATAAGGGTGTAGCTATAGGGGGCTGATGTGGAGGCTACAGAGTATTAGAGAGGCTTTTTGATCCAATTACAGCATTGAAATATTAATATAAAAGTTTATAAGTTTTTCGTGTTGTAATAAATACTGAAAAAGAGTGAGGAATTGTTGGTAGTCCTACTGAAATAATTTACTCATATTGTACTTGTAGGAATATTAATTTAAATCTATATATCTAATAGTACAATAATGTGAGAAATTCAATTAAGTGCAACGAACAACAACTTGCTCTCTTTTCTTGAGTATTTATTAAAATACGAACGACTTGTAAATTTTTCTAATGATCTAATTAATCAAATATACATACATACAACAGCTAATCTACTTTTGTCATAATTTATTGTATTTGATTTGCTTAGTATTTTCTCTTTTAAATGTTTTATTTTATACTTAATAAATTGTTACATTAATATAACAATGCTATGTTTAATATTATTTTTGACTTTAATTACTGGACTGTAGTGATTGTATTATATGAGTCTGAAGTATGAAAATATTTTCTGTACAATGTATAACTATTATTGTAAGCAGATATATTTGTCGTAAAATGTAAATTACTAGTGTAATTAATAAATCGATTAATACTATATGCGTAGTTTCTTTAACTATATAAATCTAATCACTTCATGAGTAAAAGGTTCTTAATCAAATTTCTGGAATAACTCCGAAAGCAACTTATGCTCTCCTATTTCAAAAGTAGACGTGTTTAAAATTTTGGTTCTCAATTCATTTATTGATCAGACCTCGTATAGGCACAGCAACTGAAATTCTTAAATTTGAACCATTTGTATCAGGAGAGCATAAGTACAAGGAGGTATTCATCGAAATTTTGACTGTCAAGTTATTTGTTGATTAGACCTCGTATAGGCTCAGCAACTGAAAATTTTCTTAAATTTGGACCATTTGTATCAGGAGAGCATAAGTCGAAGGAGGTATTGTTTTAAAATTGGGCGCTATATATACGAGGTCCGATTAATAAATAATTTGACAAAATAGTTTGAAAAATACCTCTTTGCACTTATGCTCTCCTGATACAAATGGTCAAAATTTAAGAAAATTTTCAACTGCTGAAGCTATACGAGGTCTGATCAACAAATAATTTGACAGTCAAAATTTTTATAAACACCTCCTTGTACTTATGCTCTCCTGATACAAATGGTCCAAATTTATGAAAAATTTCAGCTGGTGGGCCTATACGAGGTCTGATCAATAAATAATTTGACAACCAAAATTTTCATTTTCAAACATTTTAATACTTTTGTTTGAGGGGAGCATAAGTTGATACTATTTTAACTAGTTTTTTATGAATTAAAACAAATCTTCAAGTTGATACGTTTATTAGTCCATTTGGTTTTTACAATATTTTAACATTATATTTACATTAACAACGGTCAAGAATAAGAAATACAATACTACATTTTAACAAGATATAACAATCGAGGCCAAATTATGTACATGGCATTATTCTTTTACAAAACTTTTACAAATAGAGCAAAAATAACAATTATACTATTTGATCAATTAGAAAAGTTATGTTGTTCGTATTTTAATAAATACTAAAGAAATATGTAAAATAAAGTATACATTGTACAGAAAATATTTTCACACTTCAGACTCATATAAAACATTCACTACAGTCCAGTAATTAAAGTCAAAATAATAATATTAAACATAACATTGTTATATTAAGGAAACAATTCATAAAGTACAAAATAAAACATTTAAAAAAGAAAATACATAGCAAATCAAATACAATAAATTATGACAAAAGTAGATTAGCTGTTGTATGTATGTATATTTGATAAATTATATCATTAGAAATATTTACAAGTCGTTTGTATTTTAATAAATACTCATGAAAGTTGTTGTTCGTTGTGCTTAATTGAATTTCTCACATTATTGTACTATTAGATATATAGATTTAAATTAATATTCCTACAAGTACAATATGAGTAAATTATTTCAGTAGGACTACCAACAATTCCTCACTCTTTTTCAGTATTTATTACAACACGAAAAACTTATAAACTTTTATATTAATATTTCAATGCTGTAATTGGATCAAAAAGCCTCTCTAATACTCTGTAGCCTCCACATCAGCCCCCTATAGCTACACCCTTATCCGCCAGTTACTTCTCATTATTAAAATTCAATTTGGTTGTAACAAATAAGCCAAAAAGTCTATTTAGAAAAATTATAAGTATCAGAGGAGCTTTTTATCCCAAATATTTCGTATAATATATTAACATAACAGTTTATAAAAGAAATAAATACCTGTAAGGGAAAAAGACAAAAAACAAACAAAATATCAAAGAGAATAGAATAAAAGCAAAACAATATTATGTCTTCGTTCGGTGTCCTTAACCTGTAAGCGAATGGTGCAGTGCATTAACCAACTAAACTACAAAGGACTAACGGCAAAAACTAATAGAATTTTGGTAGAAAAGATTGGACAGATGTCGTCTGTGAGAGCTGGGCAGTCGCCTATTGCTTCTATTCCAGATAACCCACACCAAACAGTCTGAAAGGAAGTGACGTTCGAGTAGACCGCGAGAAGTGTATAAGACACTTCAAAGAACAACTAAAAAGCTAAGTCCAAGGCAAGTCACTCAGGGAGGCCTTTGCTTCTACGCCTTGGATGAGAAGGAACAAGCAAGATAACGAAACGTTGAATCCTGCGGATCGTGTAGGGTAAATGCGAAGCGTGATAGTAAGAATTGCAGTAAGCAAAGCGAAGAGATAAGCAAGAGAACATGCAAAATTAAGGATTCATTCTGATGCAATCAAATAAAAAAAATGAACACGAAAAATTAAATATGAATTCAAATGAAGTCAAATATTTAAAAAAAACATGCAAAATTAAGAACGATTTCAAATAAAATGAGATAAAAAACGTAAAATAAGATATTAATAATAATGAAATGCATGCAAAGTGAACATTCTAACTACGGGATCTTCTTCGTCTTCTCCAACGTTGACCTGAAACAGATAGGGTGGCAAAAAATCAATAAAAGCAATTTTCATTTAACTTTAATGTATTCTCACCTTATCTAATATTTGCAGAATGCATGTTCCAAATGTAAAGAAGCCAATAATAAGAATGAACGTGCTGTGATGCTGCAAGTGAAGTCCAAAACGAAAAATATCAATGCCAAGTAGTTGACATCAACTGCAATATTTTTTCAATAGTTGGCCAGTCTCTAGAAATGGACGAGTAGAATTGGTTGAGTTTATTTACCCTTAAAAAAGTAATTAACGCGACTAAAAATAAAATAAAAATGCCAAAACTGTACACTGTACTAAAAGAATGTAATTTTTCTTTAATTCTAGTGATGGGCACTATCGAATAAAAACTATCGAACTATTCGATAGTTGAAAAGTATTCGAATAAAAAAAGTAATGAATAGTTTTAGTAACTGAATGTAGTTACTGAAACTAGTAGTTATTTTTTTTATTTATTAGGATAAGAACAGCAGATGTTTCTAAAACACTTATTTTAGTTCAATAACAATAAAGTACGTATTGCAATAAATAATACAAAAAAGATCGCTTACCTCAGTAAATAATAATTTTATCAAAGTAATAAGAATTAGAAACCATGTTTCAAGTCGAGGTTATTTATTTTTTTCATCATAGCCTGTTTGGTATTTTATATATACTAGCCTATGAATCGTATATTTGTCTGTTAGTATACACGTTCGTATCAGTATATTTGTATGTTAGTATGGACCGAGCGATGGATAACCGTCTGACTATCGTGTGATTGAAAAAATAGTAATTACTAAATTCATTCGAATGAATTCATTCGATAGTTAAAAGTAGTCATTTAGTAATTATTCGATAGTTCAATTTATTCGATAGTGCCCATCACTATTTAATTCTACTGTTCTGATTTTGATATTTTTGAAGACATAAAATTTATTCATTTTTTTTTTTTTGTAAATCATCCCATTGCCAAGAATACTTTGCCTGTTTTTTTCCAATGGTAAGACCGGAAGATCCACTCAGGCTTCCTTTAAGAACCGCTACTTTGGAAAAGGATTCAAACGATAATTTTTCCGCATAAGGATGGCGTCCAAAATTTTAATAATGATCCTGTAAAATTGATGAAGGCTTTCTAATAAAAAAAAATAATAATAACTGAATATTATAAGTGATTTTGAACACTTTTCTCTATTTATATAAGATATTGATATGTCTGTATTACGAATTATGAAATGTATTCTCACCTTAATCCACTGTACAATCCAGCAAAAGTAAGATCATTGCTTTTTATATACTATTAACACGAACTTGAATTTCTTCTTGCATTGAACATCTGTAACAAATTAAAATATTACGTAGGTACAAATACTACAATAAATATTAAAACAACAATTGAAATGAAAATAGTTAGAAAATCGAAAAAATCGGAGGGCTGTTACTGATTAGTAAAATAATTTCAATATACCCATAAATAGGTACAACTAAAAATTCATTTTAGTAAAAAAAAAACAGGAACATATTATGAATAGTTGAACCGTTTTCACTGATTATGTAAAGATATTTTGTATTTATGTAACCACTACTTATGCCAAAAATAAAGAAACATTATTATATGAATGTTACAAGTGATTTTGAACCCTTTTCCTTATTTATGTATACCTTGATATGTCTAGATTACAAATTATGAAATTAATTCTCACCTTAAATAACTGCAGAGCACAATCCAGCAAAATCAATATCACAGTTAGCAGATGATTTGGTTTTTCAATAGTACTAATATTAACTTCAATTCTTTGTTGCATCCAGCATCTGTAACAAATTAAAAGAATACGTTTTAATTAGCTGGTACCTATATGAAAACATTTAGAGTAAAAAACGTTACATTAAAAAGCGTTTACATTTATTAAATTATTGTCAATCGCAAAAAATATTCGTGAAATCTGCTACGTACCCAGTAACTAGTTTAGTCGACCAAAATAAAAAATGTCTCTACAATTAATTATTTAATAAAAGTAGAATATTAATTTGATTAAATAATTTTTACCATGAAAGTAAAGAATACATCTAGAAAACATTTGTGCAGCTATAAAAAATTGTGCTGTTTACTTGTTTTGCTCGACTACATACATACCAGCTAGTCTATATCTTTGAATGTACTTGACCTAAGCAAGGACACTACGCAACCAACGAGTTTCGTTTCGATTAAGTTAGATAACATTTTTGGTCAATAAACAGAGAAATATAAAATATGAAATTTTAAATTCCTATACAGTATCTATTCTTTTATAATAGATTAAGTCTACGAAAACTTATTATTAAATTAAATTATGCACAGTTTACAATAACTTTTTATTTAGGAATCGTTCCATAATTAGTATATATATAAAAAAATATTTTCAAATGCAATGAAAATTTACTTTGCTAGTGCCCTTCTCAGAACATTAAAGTTAAAGTTAAGCAATAAATTAGGACCAAGGAAAACTTAAGTCTTAAAAAATCAAGTGCAATTTACAGTAACTTTTTCTTTAAGAATCGTTGAGTAAAAAGTATACAATCTTTAAAAAAATTCAGCCAAAATAACAAAATGCTTTCCAATATGTGTAAGTAACTACATGAACATTTATTTTATCAGTACTTTCTACAGCATCAGTAGCAATTTGATAGTTTTTCTGTTGATTTTGTAACAAGTACAGGGTGTTCTTTTCCTAAAAGTACCAAATAATTTTCGAAGGTTGGTTTTTAGAAATTAGCACCGTTTGTCAATTTCGAAAATGTCTGGAAATAGTGAGTTTAGAAGTTATATTGTAAACAATTAATTTAGTAAAAATAATAGTACTGGGACACATATTCCCCATTTGATTTTATAAAAGCTATACCTAAACGATAAAGAAAAAATAAATTTGACCAAAAACCCAATAAAATCCATTTCACTTTTTGACACAAGATTTCTGTAATAATTTAATGCAATTTCATTTATCATTGTCTTTAATAAATGATGTTAAGTTTTACTTACTAATTCATTTTTTTTTTTCTGAAAATTATTCTGTTGGCAAGAATACTTCTCCTGTTTTTTTCCAATGGTAAGACGGGAAGATCCACTCAGGCTTCCTTCAGGAACCGCTACTTTGGAAAAGGATTCAAACGATTATTTTTCCGCAAGACATGGCGTCCAAAATTTTAATAATGATCCTGTGAAATTAAATGCTATGAAGTGGTATTCAGATGCAACTGATGAAAATAAAAGGGCACGTTTTCACGAGAGCCCCCCCAGAAAGGGCTGATGATTATTGGAAGGATAAGATGGAAATGATAAGAAACCTAATTTTCAGCATGTTGCGTGGATTAAAAGCTCTAATTGCTAAGAAAACAATACGCGGTATATAGAAGTTATTCAAGTACATAATTTTGTGTTTAATGAAAAAGTTTTAAAATGTATATTTTTTAAAATCAGTTTATTTCACCAGAAAACTATTTCCTAATAAATTCAGAAAGTTTGTATTACGCAGGAATTCGGTAGCAGCTGTAATTCGGACAATTTTAGAGATAAATCAATGAACAAAAACAAAAAAAAAGTTCTTAAAAGAAGAGTTTTTGATACGGACTGTATGCACTTTTAATACCATAACTTGATTAATACTAGACAGGATGAGTCAAAAATACATTTTTTATAAGAAAAAACACTGATCGATGTTTTGCACTACCATTCAGAAGGCTTCTAGAAAGTTTCCATCCCTCTTTTATTTTTTTTTTGAAAGACAAAGGAATCACCTACTACAAAAATAATTAAATTCGGTCAATTCGTTGCAACCAAAATTAGGTGCGCCACTTTTTTGGAACGAAGTGTACGAAGTGACTAAAAGTTATTTAAATCACTTTTTACAAAGTAAAATTCAACTGAATAATTTAAATAATTTAATACATTTAGCAAAATTCAATAAGTACCTCTGGAAAACAAAATTCTCCCTATAGGGTCAGGTGGTGTAATTGTAAACAGGCTCTTTATTTTGATGAAATCAGACTCTTCATTATTCCAACTAATGGGAATGATAGACTATGGGTTGACTTTTGACGGTTGGATGCTTTAGCGCGTTAAACAGCAGAGGACGAGTGTCACAATATTTTATGTTAAACAGTGAATATATTTCTATATAATATATAATTTTTGGGGTAATTGTTAACATGGCGTTATAAATTTAATTTTCATTGGAATTCACGTTTGAAAGCGAATTTGCATATTTAACAACAGAAATTCACTTAAAACCAAACAAAGACCTAAATTAATCATATAGTCGCCTAAATTTAATCTTCATCTAAGATACATCGAGCTTTAAAAGTTAAACTTCCAAAAGCGTTCACAATTACCCCACCTGATCCTAATTGAATAGAATATAGCTGCTACATTATTTTCTCCTACTCATTAGAATGATACAGATCAATTGATTGAATCAATAAGAAATAACTCACCATATGAAATGGAAGTGGTACAAAATACACCATCGTCTCCTATAAAGTGTGACATGTCAGCTGAGGTTCTTGCCAAGCCGCAAATATTTACACGTAATTGGGAGTTTAAAAATATTTCATTATAACAAATTAATCAAATTTTCATGGAAATACGTGAAATTGTTCACGCAACACACACGTATCTACTCCTTGTTACGATCTACACAACTAAGCTCGCTTTACTACTGAATTACAAAAGACTGCTGGCAACATCAACAGCACAAGTACGGAGAGATTTCAAACTAAAAGTGAAAGTCCGCGAATTAATAATAATAAATAACCAAATTACTAAATCTCTTCGAGAAAATGACCAATCATCATTATATATGTTATACAGGGTTTTTCAAGTTGATGGGCTATTAGAAGTATATGAATTAGTAGAAGGAATTCAATTCTGAAACTTGGGCTCATTTGGTTATTGTTTATGCCGCTTCTTTTAAAAATATTTTCAAGTTCGATTTACATCCGGTTATACCGGAAGTCGATACCAACTTTGTTATTTTAAATGGAATGGTATATTTTTCACGCTGAATTCGAATAAAACGTGTAATTCTAAGGTAAGTTTGATAACCAACTTGTACACCTATGACGATCGGTTTCTGAGTTAATTTAATTTATAGAAAAAAAATCGCTACCGCAACCCAAATTATAAAAAATCATAACTTCCACAAAATACGACTTAGAGTGTTGAAATTTTTACTAGTAATAGCTGAATATTAGTGCTAACGCCTTGACAAAATTGAATTAAATAATTTATACAGGGCGTTCAAAATGAAATTCTAAAGTTGAAAAACTTCAAACACGAATTACTTCGTTTTTTTAAATGGGACCTACTATTTTTTATTTTTTCAATCGATTCCTTTTTTTATTCTCTTTCGATCCATATGGATACTTCCTATTTTATTTGAAAATTTTGGAATAATTTTGAATTATTACTTAAAATAGGAAGTATCCATATAGATCGAAAGAGGATAAAAAAAAGGAATCGATTGAAAAAATAAACAATAGTAGGTGCCATTTGAAAAAACGAAGTAATTCGTGTTTGAAGTTTTTAAATTTTAGAATTTTATTTTGAACGCCCTGTATAAATTATTTAATTCAATTTTGTCAAGGCGTTAGCACTAATATTCAGCTATTACTAGTAAAAATTTCAACACTCTAAGTCGTATTTTGTGGAAGTTATGATTTTTTATAATTTGGGTTGCGGTAGCGATTTTTTTTCTATAAATTAAATTAACTCAGAAACCGATCGTCACAGAGGTGTACAAGTTGGTTATCAAACTTACCTTAGAATTACACGTTTTATTCGAATTCAGCGTGAAAAATATACCATTCCATTTAAAATAACAAAGTTGGTATCGACTTCCGGTATAACCGGATGTAAATCGAACATGAAAATATTTTTAAAAGAAGCGGCATAAACAATAACCAAATGAGCCCAATTTTCAGAATTGAATTCCTTCTACTAATTCATATACTTCTAATAGCCCATCAACTTGAAAAACCCTGTATATGATTCACAACTATTGTCATTATAATTGTATACTGTTTACAATAGATTACCATTTCCTAAAAAATAACCAATAAGGCAGTTGAGCGTTTAGCATACTGTGTACTTGAGTAACATTATTATAAATAGGACCTACAGGGTGTCCTACCCTCAGTTATAGTAGCAGTTGTAACCTACCACTAATTCAATAAACATCTTCTTTGTAATTACCTACTTTATTCGATATAAATAATCAAAAGTCCAATAAACTTAAATAAGTTGATTCATTAGTTATCATATGTGCAGCTACACTCCAGTCAATATTTTAATGCAGAAAAGTTAATTCATATAATTTAAAAAGATCTGTCATTAAAAGTATTGAATAATCGATTCGACTCTATCTTTCGTAAATATAGATAAGTGTAGCAAACTTGTGAAGATTAGTGCTATAAAACAAATTCTTGTTTATCTCGTTTGGAATATTGGGATATAACATATATACCTACCTTTGAAATGATTGACTGATGTTAACGCACAACTAATTCCTGCATCTAGAGACTTAAAAATTTAAATAGACGTTCCTTATACAACGTAGACGAGCACAATGGAATTTTTTAAATTTATCCTTAAAGGGGTCATAAAGGGTGTTCAAAGTTTAATGTAGCGATCAAGGTACACCCCAAACCGCTGAGTTAATTTTGCACAAAAATTTCTTAAAAAACAGTAGTATCATTCCCTATAAAAAGAGTTTTCCAAATATCAACCATAAAGTTGTGAAACGGGGACTCAACGTTTAATATCAAGACATGTTCCAAACAACTTACGACTAGAACCTTAAAATTGTTCATTATACAGTAACAGGATTTACATAGGAAAAGTTTTTGAAAAATTCAACCTTTAAGGGAGTGGAACGGGGTTTTTGAAGTGAAAACTTTTATAGTACCGTTGTGATTTTAAAGTCGATGAAACGAAAAAGTGACAGTAAAAAGAGACAGAATGGGAGAAAATGAGATAGGAAGCATTATGCAGTGTTTCTTATTTGTGCTCTGCATCGTACCCTCTTCACTCGTGTTTACCAAGGCATAGTAACCAAAATTTTTGAAGGTTTCACTTCTACCACGTGTGAATTGCACACATGATTTTTTTTTAATACAATACAATTTAGTAAAAATTATTAGATATTCTTTTCTTTAAAGGCATTTTATAAACGTTTCTTAAAAATTTATTATAATAATGATAAATAAATATTATATGAAGTGCTTAATTTACTTTTTTAAACTAATTTACTTCATTTTAAACGTAATTTTCCTTAATTACATATTTTTATGTAATTACAACCTACAATTTGACGCAACGAAGTACACCCAACAAAGCACCGAGGATTACTGACCATTACTGACTTAGGAATGCGGTTCCCAATGATTTAATTGGGCGATATGCATTTGGCTGCATCTGATTCGCTGTTGCATCGGCGGCCATCATGGAATTTCGTAAAACTGGGTCACGGTGAATGGGCTGCACCTGCCACTGTAAACAGATCTAGGCGCCACCTGGCCAGCCACCTGTCACGCTGACCGATTGACCCAGTTATATAACAATGAATTTTCATTCCTGAGTTAGTCACCCTCGATGCCGCGAGGAGTATACTTCGTTGCATTAAAAGTTAGGTTATGATTACGTAAAAGCGTATAAAAAGAAGAAAACTTTAAAGAGCGATATTATGATTAATTCTTAATCGATTTAGATGCGGTTTTCCCTTATATAGATGAAATTTAACACTGATTATATTAATAAGAAATAGATAGATATTGTATAAAAAGGTATGTAAACCATAACAAAAATCCTTGTAGAAAATATTTTTTTTTTTAATTTGGAATATTAATACACAGTCAAAACGACTACAACTATTATAGAAACATCTAATTTTGTGTAAAAGTTTCTTACATATCGCTCAGTTACACTGTACACTGTAAAAGATATCTACAAAACTCAACCCCCAATGGACGAGGAATGCTTTTAAAAATTGGAAAATTGTCTGTTGGTAAATGAGAGCATAACTTGAGAACGGCTGGACTAAATTTACTGCTTTTTTAATGTTTGCTGTAGTCCCAATTATATAGGCTTTTATGGAAAAAAAATTGGAAAAATTGCCCTGAAAATTGGGAAAAACTGAAATTGTTTTGTGTAATTGAAATAAAATAGGTAACATTTTCGCCTGATATACGAGGATGGATCAAATATAAACGAGCCTTGGTTCATAAAACATTTATTTTGAAAATTTTCACAAAAAAACAAATTTCTCTTTTTTTTTGACATATCCCCTTTGTTTAATTATACATTTTTCCCAACGGATTGGTAGTGTTTCTCGTTTTCATAAAAAGAAGCAGGGCGGGAGTCTATTCAGTTGCGCACAAACGCCTTCACATGTTCATCAGTCTGAAATAGCTAGCCTCCTAGTGATTGTTTGAGGGGCCTAAACATGTGGAAATTACAAGGGGATAAGTTTGGGCTATATGGATGGTGCTCCGACTGAGTCTAGTGCATTTCACTGATTTGGGCCTGCGTTAAAGCTGCGATGTGAACTCGAGCAGCTTTTTGATCTTCAATCAGCAACTTTGGGACCCAACGAGCTGAAATTTTTCGGAATCCCCAGTTTTTCGTTATAATTGTGTGGACACTCCCATAGCTGATGACGAGTTCAACAGATATCTGAAGCACAGTGGCGTGGTGGTCCCCTTCAATAAGATTTCTAACGCGTGCAATGTTAACCGGCGATATGCTGGTGCGCGGACGACGAGGATGATTTACATTTTCGACACGATTACGCCCTTCGTTAAATTCTTTGCACCAAACTTTTACCCGTTGCTACGAAAGCGTTTCATTTCCAAACTGTGCTAGTAATCTGCGCAAAATTTCAGCTGGTTTCACGTTTTCACGTGTAAGAAACTTAATAATAATCCGTTGCGCAACGCTGCTATGCATCTCTTTCTCACTCATTGTGAGAGCTACTAACCAATCAAACACAGCAATACGACGAGTCGTTTCCGTGTCACCTAATATCCCCACTTCAAGTAGCTAACGCCCGTATGCGCCTTGAACAACTATCCGGCGCTCAATTTAAAAAGGCTTGTTTATACTTGATCCGCCCTCGTACGTTGTGGTGGCGATAGTTACATTCAGCGAAGCCGATGGATGGGTTACCGATAGAAATAAATAATATTTTACAATTTACTAATTTGATTACGTCTTCTTAAGCAACTTGATCAAATCAATAAATTACCTAAAATGTTGGATGGCGAATTCATTAATCGATAACAGCTGCACTGACATCCAACCCCCTTTTCTTACTTGTTTTTATTTATTAACATTAATATCTATTTATGTTATTACGCACATAAGCATATTTTATATAAAGTTAATCATTATTAAATATTCAAAAGGGGCAGTGCGCAGTAGTTCACAAAATGTGATTTAGTGAAGCAGTAATTACGAAACTAGAGAAGGATACAATAATAGTAGCTTAATTAAATTTTTGTAAATACATAATTAACTAAAGCAATGTACACAACAAAAATTCTGAATTTAAATTATGTAGGTACCTACATAATTAATATAATGATATAATAAATTTAATTAAAAAGAAGCAACATTTTAAAATAGCAAAACGGTGTGCCATACTACGTAAACCTCGAAATACGTAATTCTAGATTAAGAGAATAATATTTTTATGTTAAAATAAACGGCTATATTATTTAATCCAAGAAATGCTGTAACGAATATTTACCTAAAAAACATCTTTTAAAAAACAAGTCAACGTTTACACACAGAAACATACATGTTTGTCGATTTATATACCAAGGTGACCGCGTTATGTGATGAACAAATGATAAAAAATGGCATCATGACTTATTATAACGAATAAAAAAGACACTTATTGAATGTAGAATACAGGAGCGGACCCAATAGCCTTCCTTATGGGGGAGAGAAAAATTAACCCAAAAACCAAAAAAGTAAAAAAGTAAAAAAGGTGTATTTAAAGTTTGAGATGATAATAATAAAAATATCAGATATAAAGTTACAAACTTTTTTTTCAATGAAACAATGAAGGTTCTTATAGGAAGTTATGAAGTATTTACGACTATTCAGTAAGACTATTTTTATAGATATTATAAATGTAGCCCTCACTTACTGGAACCATGAGGGATGTCGAGGTATTTTAAACAACTCGTTGTCGTATTCATAATTTTAGCGGTTTGATGCCAAACATTTTTAAACCTAAATTCACTATCCACAAATTGAAAAAAAAGTTCATTAAGATGTTATTGCTTATTATTATTCAATCATAAAAAGATAAAATAGTAAAAAAGTCTAAAATCAATTATTAATTTATGGAGTACTTTAGTGATGACTGATGAGCAAAGCAAGACCAAAAGCAAGGCTCGGTCTTGGTCTTGTTCAAATTCGTCTGATCTCAGCCTTGCGAAAAAGCAAGACCAAGACCAAGACCAATTTTGCTCATCACTAGGTAGAAGCCTTAATACTATTTACAGAAAAATATATTTTCGGTAAACGTAATTAAATAATTATTATTGTTCGTATAGTTTAAAAAGAATATATTCAATTATCTGGCAAAAGTCCGGCTGATAACGATGAAATTTAATTAGTTAACGTTTTACAATAATTTTCTGCGCCATTTTCTTTTCGCAAAATCATCAATTATATCGTCATGTGAAATCTTGTTTGATAGTTCCAAGTTCTAATTCTATACACAAAAGAGCTGAGGCATTTAGCTTTTTTAGACTTAAGGTAGATTATAGATAATTTTTCACACCTTTTTAAGCAAATAAAGCTTTTCTCACTCACCCGAACAATTTGGTACATAATTGATGAAACGTATTAAATGTTGAATTGTTTGTGTAACCCTAATAACATTTAGGTATATAAACAGGAATCTTTTTAAATTCTGTAAGATATAAGAAAAATTTTGGCAATGAATTAGCCGCCCCTAAAATCTGCCGCCCTCGTCTCCAGCCTACCCAGCCTACAAGTAAATTCGCTAGTGTACCTATACATATGAATGTACCTATTAATTTCTGAGATGTAGTACATACATTAGCTTTATTAAAATGGAAATGGAGAAATAATGTTTCCTGCATTGATGATTTACGACAACAGTTACATTTTTTTAAGCACCTAGCTGCTTTTACCAAGAGATGGTTATAACAATGTATTATTTCCAGGAAAAAGTATTTAAGGTTTTACAAACTAAATTAAAAGTTACGCAGTTGAAATCTCTATTAAAAAAAAAAAAAAAGATCTTAGAAAAAAGTTTTAGTGACAATCAGAAATTAAAAACGACCGTTCCATAGATTTTTTTCTAGTGTGTAAATATCCTAACGAAATCTGAAGTAAGCAAAATGTAATTTATTTAATAGTGCAAGAACCTGGCGTTTCTTTTTTAGCTACGCTCCTGACTATTTATTGAACATTATAAGTTTCAAGTATCTAATTTACTCCTTGTATGCTAACCCTATAACAAAAATTAATATTATATGTTAGGGTCATAGACCTAGCGCCAGAATATACTAACTAAACTAAATACTAAAACAGAATACTGCACAACGCAATATTACTAAAATAGACTACAGTTAAACACTTTTACAGGTAGCTGTAAGATGCCGCTTCACAAAACAAATCTTTCGTGATATACACGGTATATCGCAAAATTTTTATGGTGCTATACCGTGTACATTCAATAAAGCAACATTCAACACTATGCAATAAACTTACCTAAGTGACAAAATTTGGAAGAAGCATGATTTCTTAATGATGGATCTATAATAAAAAAATAATCCTCATAGTGAACTACAAAACTTTCAACTGAATATATCCTATAAAATTTAAATTTCAAACTGTATCAATTAATCAACAACTTTCGAATTATATTAAATTAAATTTCATTTCAATTTCAACCAAAAATTTAAATGAAATTCTATTAATATGGTAAATAATAGTGCAAAGCCAAAGACAAATGCAACTAATTCATGAAATAATAATAACGAATATTTTATCATATTTTCAAAACTATAACAGTTGGTAAATATGCATAATATCTGAAACGAACAGTTTTTTTAATTAAAGATAATGTCCATTAGCGATAGTTAATAGTCTTAAAAAAACGTAAAAATAACAGAAAGCACAACATGTTTATTTTAAACAAAAGTTAAGACTTTCATTACTATTTACAGGTTGTCTATGTTTTCAGGTATACATCGCCAAAGACGCATTTCGTAAATAGATTCAGTTAAACAATACATATTTTCGTGGGTCTATCCTTTTCTTATTCATCATATATATCAAGAAAACGACAAGTTGCTTATTACCTTATTAATCACTAGCTGCGAAACCCGGCGTTGCCCGGGTTAAAAAACATCGCACATACAAATCTTTGTACCATCAAACGTACGTTGTATGTAATGAAGACAAAAATTATTTATTAATTATTCAATATTTCATTGGTTTTAATTTTTTTTTCGTGGGACCCTATTTTTTTTTTATAAAAGTAGCCTAAGTTACTCGTTATTACATCAGCTATCTGTCAGTGAAAGTCCCGTCAAAATCGGTCCAGCCGTTTCAGAGATCAGCCGGAACAAACAGACGGACAGACAGACAAAAATTGTAAAAAATGTTATTTTGGTATATGTACCGTGTATACATCCATATGCATTTAGTAAAAAGCTGTTATTTTAATATTACAAACAGACTATTCAATTGTATTTATTTGTATAGATGTATAGATTTCATACTCATACAATCTTGAATTTTATAGGGTATACCTACCCTTATAAAAATAATACAAAAATGTTGCTGCAGTTTTGCGAGAATTTAAAAACTTTATTTATAGAAAGTGATGGAACTTTAGAAAACAATTCCAGAAACTTCTACGAAATTATTTATAAGGGGCGGTTCATAAAATACGTTCGCATACAAGGGGAGAGGGGTCTTGCTGAGTATGACAAGATGTGACAAGGGGGGACAGGGGGTCTACGGCAACGTGACGTTCGCCGTTCATCAAAAAATTTTACTGAATTTTTACAGAATCCTTGGACTTCTGATAAATAGAAATATTATTTATTTGTTCGTTACAAAAGATATTTATTAATTTATTTAAATTATATTATGAAAATAAAATAAATATTTTTGGCTATCAAAATTTGTGTATTATTAATCAAAATTTACCATGTTCAGGGGGGGTTTAGTTTTTGTGACGTAATATTTACAGGGGGGTCACAGAAAGCGTGACACAGCGTCACAACCGGGGGGGAGGAGGTCAAAAGGTTAATTTTAGCGTGACGTAGTTTATGAACAGCCCCTAAGGTAATTAAAAAGATTTTGAGAAATTCCAGAAAATTGGGGAATATACTCCAAAGTTCTATAATTTTCTAGTCTATATCTATATCTTCTACTCCCCGACACTTATTCCTTCTGATTAATTGATATTTAATATTTTTACCGTCCACTCCCACCCATGTTCAAATACATGCTGTTACCAACCCCTAATATTATCCATGGAAGATCAAGGGTTGCCTAACACTATAACCAGTAGAGTGACGGGGGGGGGGGCAATAGATTATACATAGGCTTCACTTTTATAGATATACATTGATATAAACAACTCAAGTATTAACAATAGTTTCTTATTAATAATGTGCAGTTATTATTGATAAAAAATGTAAAATCTGAACGTAGTGTGCCACCCTCGTTCATTTTATACTAATTTTAACGTCATTATTTGCCTTTTGTTCCATTTGAATTATTGGAAACCTGTTTCTATGAAACGATAGTTGATAATAACAGAACTGAATGAATGAGTCCCTATTGATTTGTTATTTGTTCTAATAGTTTAAGTTAGTTTGACTGATTCTAGTCTAAACGAACAAAATACAAGGAACACTATATTACTTAAAATATACAAAAATAAAATAAAAATAGCATCCCATTTCCACTCATTATTTATGCACGTACATTTATAAGTAGTAAACGTCACCGAAAATCGAAAATAACCGAAATATTTCATTGAACCAAAATGTATTTTTTTTACTAATAGTTGTCTGATTTTTTTCTTTCTTCCTTTTTTATTTTAAACAAAAAATCGAAGTCACAGGGGCGCTATTTATAACCCTAGCCCAGTTTGTTTTTCCTAAATCATTACTGACACGAGTTTCCTTGATTAGTAAACATTTCCATGGTGATAGATACTAGATTGTTGAAAGTGTAGTTTACTAGTTGCTAAACGTGATGAATATCGAGGCGAGCACAAAGCCAAAATATGCGAAATTTGTCAATTTAATTTTGTTACTGTATAATAACAAAGTATTTACGATATAATAAATAATTAAAACTAAATGTAGTACCTTAAAGTGCAACCGAAACTTATATTTAAGGAAACGACATAGAGCTTCTACAAAATACATTTTAAATTAAACAGCTAATGTGCGAAAATGATGTGCCAAGTGACGTTTATTTATTTATGTAAATGTCAAAAACTATACTGTTTTAAATATTTTTTTATACCCTGTGGTGAGTATTAACACTTATTTTTTTTTTAGTTGGAAGTTTTTTTTTATTATTTCGTTTATTGAGAATACAGTTGTTCAGAATACACAAATAAAATTTTTTTTTGTAAATAAATACAGACTTCCTAGAGGAACAGCAACAGTAAATTATCGTTCCGAAATATTTGAATCGTATAGTGTAGAAATTTTAAAAGATTTTTGTAAAATCTATTCAAATACCTGAGTGAGATAATTTTATGATTTATTGTTCCTGATTTACTGATTCCATTACATAATTGTTTAAAGATTGACAGTAGGTACCTATAATCTTATGAAGCAGTATCTGATGCATAAATACAGATGTAATGATAAATAAATAAAATACTCAATAAAAAAGCTTCATACATAAAAATAGCTTTATAAACCAATACCAACGTATTATTAAATAAAATAAGTACATGTATAATATTGATTATGATCATTAAATGCCCATTTCTTTTTATTTCGATTATCTACATTTTTTGAAAAATTAGTAGATACGTATTTTACAAGAGTTTTTAGACCATTAACTGTAAAAACTACAGAAAAATTTACAATCGATTTTATTCATATCTACGAAAATTTTTTGGAAGTACCAAATTTTTCTTTTGATTCTGTATGAAATTTGTTCTTTTTTTGAGTATTAAGCAGTCAACCCATTTTATTAGTTGGATTAACTTATTTTGAAGATTATACTCTCGCTTGGCTTTCGAGATCGAAGTTCGAAAGTCGAAAAATCAGTGGTCGCTATGATTAAAATGTTTAAAGTTCTATGCACCACAAAGAGGGTTTTGCGTAGGTTACGGTATGAAGTGGTCGCTATGATTAAAATATTTAAAGTACTATGCACCACCGAAAAGTGCTAGGCACCACCAAGAGGGTTTTGCTTAGGTTAAACGGAACTGTTTTCAATTAAATGTTTTTTTTTTCACATTTTTGGTTAAATATCTCGAAAAATATAGTACCTGGAATTTTTCAATCATTTTTTTCGTATTTTTCACGACCAATTACATAATAATACATACATTTGTTTCATAAAAACTTTTCGACTTTCGAATTTCGATATCTCGAAAACCAAGCGAGATATCGAAAAAATCTATTCCTAATTTTCGTTTTATTCTGGTTTAATTAGCCTAAAAAAGTTGCAAAATCGTGGCGCCCCAGAAATTGTAGTCTTCCCCTTTATTTCAATGTAGGTACCACTTTCCACTTTTTTCTACGAATTAATTTTTGGTCAACAGACAAAATTTTTAAATTACATTTTGATGATAACTGAATGCCTCACTGCTTCCATAGTACCGATATGATTAAAAGGAGAAGTTAAATATTGTACATAATTAAAGGATTCTCTCGCAAAATTCGACTTATCGAAGTTGGCGCCAAATATTATCTTCAAGTAAAAGAAGTTCAAGAGTTCGAGTTAACAAGTAAAAATACACGTATTTCTTTTATATGTTGGTATTGCCAAGAAATTTTGTTCGACTTATCGATGTTTCAGTTATCGAAGTTTGGTTATTTTTTACTATTTCTCATTTAAAGAAGACTCAAAATATGTCTATTGATTATCCTGCGAAGTATTATTGTTTCATGCCGAGCTATTTTCTGAAAATTTACAACATTCAGCATCTCTATTTTCGAAAAGTAAACGAATTCTCCAGTTGCTATTTCTAAAAAGTTTCTACCAACCTTTATAATTTTCAGAAAAAGTCCTGAGATCCTTTCTTTCCTTTTTCTGATGGACCTCATCATTTTCTATCCATTCTATTTTCATCATCCCCTTAATAAGAACACATATCAAGCTGTTTCTACTCATTGAGTATTATTGTTAATTTTTTAACGTGTTGTGAATAAAAATTTCATACAATGTCACTTTCTGGATATTTAAAATTGGCGCTTTCTATTTTTTTGATTGCATCTAATTTTTACAATGAATCCTACTCTATTTCTAATTCGTCCACGTACAAACATTACCAAATATACGTACAGTATAGGTATATACTTTAAAGCGACATTTAAACAGTTACGAATACTGTGATCTACTGATTGGAGAAAATTCGTTTTTCTCCTGTAATGAACTAATAAACTACGCGATTGTAATAAAATTGTCCAAAAGAATGGTTTTTTAGAAAGTTAATCAAGTCAATTTATAAATACCATAAAGGGCTGTTCATAAAATACGTCACGCTAAAATTAGCTTTTTTTGACCCCTCCCCCCCGGTTGTCACGCTGTGTCACACCTTCTGTGATCCCCTGTAAATATTACGTCACAAAAACTAAACCCCCCCCTTGAACATGATGAATTTTGATTGATAATACACAAATTTTGATAGTCAAAAATATTTATTTTATTTTCATAACAAAATTTAAATAAATTAATTTGTAACGAACAAATAAATAATATTTCTATTTATCAGTAGTCCAAGGATTCTGTAAAAATTCTGTAAAATTTCTTGATAAACGGCGAACGTTGACCCCCCGTCTCCCCTTGTCACATCTTGTCACACTCAGTAAGACCCCTCCCCCTGTATGCGGACGTATTTTATGAACGGCCCCTAACAACATTCAGCAATCACAAAATAGTTTAATTTAATTTAATGACTAGAAGATACTAAAATACATTGGATAAATTGTGCTATGCCTAAATTTTATTTTATTTTTTGCAGTCCTCCACAACCGTGAAATAAAGAAAAACCAAGATGTCGAAGGCAAGAGAAGCTGCACTCGCTCGTCGACCAACTATGAAAACGGGAGCGTTGTTAGAATTGGGGGGTTCCCTCGACAAACGCAAAGAACAAGCGGAATCAAAAATGCCGGACGCATCGCCAAGAAAAAAATTTGATCCGAACGATCCACGCCAAAAATTCGAGTTCGCTGCTTCTCCAAGAGCATTATATAGCAACAGGAAAATGGTTGCTGGAGGGTAAGACAATACATCCACATCTTTTAATTTTTCATACACAATAAAATCTGCTTATTCGTGGTTTCGGTATTCGCGAAAAAAAAATTGAGACCGCTTCCTGTATTCACATCGGAAAATTTCGTTATTCGCGGATACGTAAATTACGATTAGGTACACATATAATTAAAACAGAGATACGTAATATTCATTATTCAATATTCAACGTTTTCTCCACTTATATATCAAAACGAACAACTAGGCGTCAAAAATCTAATAAAAAATTAATTTATACCGCCGAATCGCACGTGCGGGATTAAAAGTGTTTTTAAAAGCAGCAACGCAGGAAAAAATAACAAAATAATTTAAAACAAATAATGCAAGCAATAAGACTATCTGTTATTTGTGATTAAACAGATTTTATTTTTATTTACCTATTTTATTTTATTTTCTTAGTATGGAACCTAACCCCTATATTATACCATACATTCCATATTCACGGTTTTCGCAGTCGCGGCATAATTTTGGAACATATACCCCGCGAATAGACCAGTGCTGAAGCCTTCAAAAATAGTCAAAAGTGAAAAAAAAATATAGTAGCATGAAACCCATTGGAAAAAAAAGAGAATATAACAGAAATGAAAGGAAAAATAATTTACGGGCGATAAGAGGTCGGGAAGGGGAAGGGGGTGAGTTTAAAAGGGTACAAAACGGTTTTCCTTGATTTCCGGAAAAACTATAAGTCTTATGGAAAAAAGTTAAAGGGCAAAGTTGTGGGTAATAAAGATACTTACGACTTTTGTATTTACACTTTTTTCACATAACCTCAAAATTTATGTGAAAAATTCAAATAACCAACTTTTTAGTTTTTTATTTTTCTTTTACAAAAAAATTTTTTTTTAACGAATTTTGGTGAAAATTTACCTATTTATGTCCCAAACACGCTGTAATTTTTTTTATTTGAAATATTTATTTTTTCACCTTATTTTTACTTATTTATAACCCTAGCCCCTAATTTTTAATCGAAAATTCTCACGTCAAAATATCTACTTTTTTAAAAACGTTGGTGGGCTTTTTCTTCGTTGAAATCTCTACTTTCTTATGGTGTGAAGAAAAATATACATACTATGATAAGTTTTCTCAGGAAATGCAAAAACGAAAAAAACTAAATTAATGTTTTTAAAAATATTATAATGAATAACGTAATCAGTATAAAGTATGTGAATTCAATAGTCCGATTAGCATGTATATTTATATATTATGAGATTTTCTATGACATAAATGTAATTAGAATATAATAAAACAACTTTTTTACTGAAAAAAATAGCAGCGGTCACATTTTTTAGATAAAACTCCCTTTGTTTCTTTGCATTTCCTGAGAAAACTTACCATAGTAATGTATATTTTTTTTCACACCATCAGAAAGTAGAGATTTCAACGAAGAAAAAACCCACTAACGTTTTAAAAAAAGCAGATATTTTGACGTGAGAATTTTCGATTGAAAATTAGGGTGCTTTTTCGATATTAAGTAAAAATAAGGTGACAAAATAAATATTTCAAATCAAAAAAATTACAGCGTGTTTGAGACATAAATAGGTAAGTTTTCACCAAATTTCGTGAAAAAAAAATTTGTTGTAAAAGATAAAAATAAAAAACCAAAAAGTTGGTTATTTTAATTTTTCACATAAATTTTGAAGTTATGTGAAAAAAGTGTAAATACAAAAGTTGTAAGTAGATATTTTTATTACCTACAACTTTGCCCTTTTAATTTTTTCCATAAGACTTGTAGTTTTTCCGAAAATCAAGGAAAACCGTTTTTTACCCTTAAAAACTCACCCCCTTCCCCTTCCCGACCTCAGATCGCCCGTAAATTATTTTTTCTTTCATTTCTGTTATATTCTCTTCCTTTTCCAATGGGTTTTATACTAATACAACTTTTTTTTGTTTCAAAAATTATCGACCCTGGTCTAGAATAAGGAGATTTTACTGTAATTACGTTTCTGACAATTATCCTTATTTATTCGAATACATAATTACAAAAATCTTCCACTCGTCTGTTTGTGCGCCTGAAACTATTTCTTAGAATACATTGTATAGCAAAAAAACTAAAAAAAAAAAACAAGTCAGGATTAGTTTTGTACGTATTGTCAGTTTTAGAATGAAATCTAATTTCAAAAGTTTTAATCATGTGAATCTGTCAACTTAATTATCATCCAAGTTTCAAATTAATTTATTTAGGTACTCGAAAGATCAATAAAATAATCATTTAGCAACTAGACCATTTCTAAGTTCTTTAAAGAGCCATATTTAATTTTCTAATTTAACCTAAGGTAGAACAGTAATTTTTAAAAAATTGTGTTTCTTCTGATTCAGTCGTCTTAACAATTTTCATCACCTGTCTTATTAAATTTTTTTTTGTTTTTTCATTTCTTAATCACAATTTGTGTAGGTATAAAGCTTTACAGAAAAAAAGCGTCCGGCCATTTAACAAGCACCTTTCTCGGAAAAACTATTTAACTGAAATTTTCTTAGCGTGCTAGCTATGTCATTAATTCATGTAGCGAAATACCCTCAATTTCCTCTAACCTTGGTGCCCCAAGAACTTTCAGTTTATTAACCTCTCTATAGTTAGAATCGATTTTTGCGCTACCTACGTATGTCTATAAGTAGTTCATTTGTTAAGAATTCATTATTCTTCACAAAAGACTTTTAGAAAAATTGCCCGTCACCTTGACCAAACCATCGGTCGATTTTGGTGGTCGAATTGATGATTAATCACAAAGATAAAATCGCAATACACCAAGGAGCTTTTTTGCGTCAGTCATGACAATCTAAATTCGCAACAGCTTGCAATTAGATATTAAGTGTTTTGATAATTTTTATTAACAGTAAATTAGTATGATTACCTATACTTAGACGACGTATTTTATTAATAAACTAGTTTGCTGAAGATTTGAATATAGTTACAAGGTGAATTCATTTATTTTTTTCAAAAAACTAGACCAACGAATTAAAAAGTATTTTATAGTATAACATGTTGTTTTCTTGAGACAATATTGTAGATGTTAGGGTAGTTACAATTTCCTCACAGTTTTTCAGCTGTCAACTGTACAAAATTAAAAAGAATCGTCTCCCCTTTATTAGCACGTGTTGTGTGAACATTTTTTTCTGTCATTTTAACAACCACTTTTCCATAATAATTATACGTCTTGATTCAACGTCCATTATGTTGAGGTATGTATGGACGATATTCCTTCCCGTGATCCCATTAATTCACCACTAACTGAAGAATATTTGCATGCATATCACACAAGAAATCTCAGTTCAATACCGTCAAGGCTAATACGCAAAATATATGATGTGAAAAAATCTAAGTCTTTCAAAATATATGTCGTTATTCTGCAGCAAAATCAAAAAATCAAAAGGATTTTCTAAATACAAAAGCTCTCGGTAACAAAATTGATAGTCTACCTACAAAGTAAGGATTTGCTTCAGTTAAAGGTTGAAAAAATTCTATTACTCGCAATCAGAACTGATAGGCAGAGCTTTGTGCTTTTAATTATTATCAAGGATCATTAACTGTATTACGAATATTTTTAAGAACGAATTACTTCGTAGAAGTACTTTGCAAATAGTATTTCAAAAAAACATCATACTCATTCAAAGTTCTTGAAATTTTTCAAAATGATTGAAGTTCTCATTCTTTAAATAATTGGTGTAATTTGTATCTTCTCCAATCTGTTATTTCTTTCCTTTGATATATTTTTGATTTAATTCAAGCCCCTGTAATGGTTTTGATGCCCTTTTCACAAAGACTATTTGTGGCTTTTTTGGATCAATTAAAACCCTCCTGATATGTATATGTACTTAATAAAGCTCTTTTTACAAGTTTTTAGTGCTTATAAATTAATTACGAGCCCTAATAACTAAATGTTTGAACACTTGGGTTTGATATCGATTGCCATTCTGAATTTCTTAAGAGAATAAAATTGTAACGCAAAATATTTTTATTTTACTTAATACCTATACAGAACAGAACCTACATAGAGTTGACTCGACAATTTTGGAATTTAAAAGAAAAAAAAATATGTGCCAAAAATGTGCTATTATGTGCTACGTAAAAAAAAATTGTTCAAAAAACTTAACTTTTGAATGAAGACTTAACATTTTACGAAAAATCTTAACTTTTTATTCAAATATTTTTTTTCACATTGGCACATAACAGCGCATTGCGGGAACATCATACCACTATATGTTTAGTTTTGATAAAGTGATTTTGCGGAGCTAACTAAATATCACAAAAAAATGTTTCAATAAATATTCAATTTTTCAAGTAAATATTTTTTTTTAATGGCACATGATAGCACATCTTGAGCACATTACAACACAATTGGTTTGGTTTTAATGAAGTGATGTTGTGGAGCTAACTAAAGATCACAAAAAGGTCCTAGTCATAAAAGTTAAGTTTTTTGAATAATTTTTTTTACGTAGCACATAAAAGCACATTTTGGCATATATTCTTTTCTTTTAAATTCCAAAATTGTTGAGTCAACTTTTTGGACATGGCCTATTAGACGTTTGTGGGAAAACTATTGGTGGGAAATGATGATTGCAGCTTCCTTATTTTAAATTAAACACCCTATTTCTTATTGCACCAAAAACTTAACTATTTCGGATATAAACAACAAAATACGTTCTGAATTACCAACAATAAAAAATTAACCAAATCTCTACCATAACTCAATTACTTGATAATTTTTGATGTCACGTTTCTATTTTTGTCGATGATTATACAGTGCTCAAAAAAGGTTTCTAAAGTCATGAACTTCACACTGCAATAAATCTCTCAATTTAAATTGAACACCTTGTGATTTTTTATGTCATCGGATGCAAAATTAAATTAGTTATTGAGTGTTTTTATGAAACACAATAATTTTGTTTCTGAAAAAATATGATCTGGCTGTAAACTGGCTGTTATAAAAAGATCATTAAATTTACGTTTACCACATTGTAAAAAATGAAAAGATGATAAGGCATACCGAAAACAACCTAATCTACCGTTCATATATTATATTGACGTTAGAAAATGTGCTTAGGTATTACAAGCACGAAAACATACAAGCTTAAAATTCATTTTTATTACAGTAAATGTATCATAGGTACAAACTGCCCCCCCCCCCCCCCCCGACTTCCAAGGATTGTAACAGAACCGTCAGTATTTTTGTTTATCAAAACGTCGTATAAATTGTTTTAAACTTTGTCTGGGCCGATTTTAAATACAATAAAGCAGAAAAAAAACTGATATAGCCGATTTTTTACATTTTACTGTATGTAGGTACTAAAAGGTGTGAATTAATTAAAATTAATTAAATCAAAACATGATATGAGACTGTTTAATAATTATTGCGACCCAAATAAAACCATGAAGGGTTATTGAAACATATATTTCAGTATAACTACTAATTCGAAGTCCTTTAATTTCAAAATGACCCAGGATCCCAAAACTCATTAAACAAGGGCCTTGAGATCAGTGATGGATTTACGCCTAGACCCATGAGGCCCGGGCCGAGGGCGGCATAATTTGGAGGGCGGCAAATTTTTTGAAATGCCAAAATTTTAGAGACAAAAAAAGTAGACAATCCTTTTCAAAAATTAAATTAGTTTTTATAAAAACAATTCTATGGAATATACACTAAAAAAGCAGTTAACTCGATTCAAGAGAAAAAGTCTTGAACCAAGAAACTTATCTTGGTTTGAGTAAATTCTCTTTAGTTTAATTATTTTTTCACTTGACTCAAGGTAGTCATATGTTTCAAAATAATTTTCATGGTTCAAGAATTTTTCTCTTGAATGAAGTTAACTGGTTTTTCAGTGTATTATAATTCAATTCATTAATTTACTTCTTAATCTGTGGGTAAGATATTAATTTTTTAATAGATCAATTATAATATTTATCGAGTAATGTTTTTTACTTTCTGTTCCTTTAATGATTAAAGATTAATCTCACGTGTACAAAGCGTTTTGAAATTATTAAATCTTAATAACTTCTCAATTTGTTTTTAGTGTAAAATGAAAATACTGTAGATTTGCATGTATTGAATATCGTTTTGATATTCTTTCAAAAGTGTCAGGACATTTTTTGTTTATAAAAATATTTTTTTAATAAAATTTCGAAGTTAATTATAAGATATGTAGGTAGGTACGTGATAACGGTGAAATTGTTAAATGGTTTTTACCAAATATCGGCCATAAAGCTAAAGATATTAAGGATGGTATTCTAGACACTCTGAGTGTACAATTAGTCGGGCGTAAAAGTGCATATGAAAAACTACGAAAATTTCAATTTTTTTAATGATTTATCTGAAATAGATACAAACGAGTTGAAAAATCTTGCCAATAAACTAGTCAGTAAGTATCCTGACGATTTGGAAGAGACGTTAGGCAATTAATTTATTCATTTCTATTATCAACTCAAAGATTCCTTAGCAAAAACGGAACATGTACGCTCTGCACAAAAATATGCAATGTATTGCATTCACGGAGTCTTCGAGATGCTTATCCGAATGTGGACATTGCTCTCCGAATTTTTTTGAGTATTCCTGCTACAAATTGTTCAGGAGAAAGGTATTTTTCCACTCTAAAAAGAGTATAAACATATTTACGCGCAAGCATGGGCCAAGATAGACTTAATGCTCTTGCATTACTGTCTCAACTAGTCCAAGAAATTAATTATGACGATATAATCGATGTTTTTGCGCGGACCAAAGCCAATAAAAATAAATTTTCAAATTGATTGATATTTAAAAAAATATTTATTATTTATCTATCTAAGGCATATATGAATGAAATCAATTTTATCAAAAAGGGCGGCGCATCGAACGGGGCCTAGGGCGGCAGCAAGCCTAAATCCGTCACTGCTTGAGATTAGAACCTGGAGCTCTTTTGATGAAGTTAATAAAACAAACAGTGCACCTGCTAGTTAACAAGCACGCGACTTATTAAAATTTAGGTGCAGTCAGAATTGTTGTCTCAGTGGTCATCGCTGTTTGCTGATTGCGGCAGTACTGCACGGGGCTATTATTTATTTCATTACGTACGTAATCAAAGTACCTATGTACGTATAACTTCTACCGCGTGTACATTGTTTGATTTAATAAAATGCACAAACACAATTGAATAAAAAGTTTAAGAACCTATTCATAGGACATAAAACACATTTTTATGTAACAGCCGCCGTCCACGAATTAATATTAGATATATGGTTTTGTTACTTAGACAATAGATACATATAATTTAAAGGGATTCCTGAATGTTTTGTTCGATTTTCATATCGCTCCAATGACTTTTTCCCTATACCTAAGGGTGTGATGTTATCGAGATAATTAATTATCGGTGCTTACCTACATCAGACGCATTTGGTAGTAATTTCCTATTCGATGTAAACGATAATAAATGATCTCAACTATTTTTATTTAAAGCATTCGCCGCATTATAACAAACGTTAAAGGCATGCGTAAAAAGTATCTTAAAACCACATCGCTGGACACCGGTCAGTAGTGTTGGTATCGGCCATTCTTGACAACGTGCTGGTCACTTGTATTCCGTACGAAAATAAAATCCGTGGTGCTATTCTAGAATTCACTGATCAATAATATAACGAACGGGTTGGGTTAACGTTTTATTGAGATGATTTTATAACATGCCGGACACCAAAAATCCTCCTTTTTCAAAACTACTTTCAGACGAAAACGATGACAACGATTCCGCGTTCAAAGTCCTTAATCAGGACGATCTTCCTATATCCGTTACCGGTGAAGCTATATTCAAGCCATTCGGCACGGAAAGTCAAAAACAAAAACCAAATGTTTTCGTTCTACCCATGCCGCGATTGGATTCAATCGGTTTCCAAAAAGACCCGAAAATAACCGACCATCACTACAACAACTTTGTGAGCGGCAAAGAAATCGACACAAACTTCACCAAAATTCTCAACGCAAAACTTCGAAAACTTCAGAAGCAAACACAGAAAGCTCCTAGAAGATCGCCACATCAACAGAAAATCAAAGAGAAATCCAAAAAACCATTTATTACGGTAGTTAAAAAGGGAGACTTTTTAGATCCACCACCTGAAATTGCTTCATTACTCGGCTTACCCGTTGACAATAACGCACTCGACAAAAAGGAAGAAAAACATATTTATAGATACGCTAGTAAGCCGAAAATTTTAGAAAAAACATTTTATCACAAAGCTGAAAACAACCACTCTAAGTTTGAAACTACAGCAAAAGTTGCAACGATGATCGCTTCTTCTATCGTCGGTATTCGTACAGATCACAATAATTCACAAAGATTAAAACGAGATGTTAACAGCAACTTTGAAGAAACTAATGAGTAAGTTGTCCAGTTTCCATTGGTTATAGTAATCATTTTACATTGAAAAATTTTTTTATCGATTAAGTACCTTTTTAACGGTGTTGTAGGTACACTTCCTTGCACTTGCTTCTTATAACGTTTCTATTTCAATTAATTACATTGCAGTTACAGGAGTTCATGAAGAATTAGTTTTTTTATTTCTTTAGCCTGTAAGTAAAAAAGTTGTACGAAGCTTGATGCAAAGCTCATAAAGTTTCAAATCGGAAATTACTGTTTTCAGTATTAAATGGAAATCAAAAGTTTGTTTTCCAATAAATCCGATTTAAAAAAGTTTCTTTCTCAGACCTGGACCTTGGGACTATTTTCTTTTCTTTTATTTTCACGGCCTAATATCACATAAATCTACGTATATCAAGCTTTTTCCGATTTCTGACTTGCACTATAATTTGTCGACAAAAATAGAAACGTGGCAGCAAAGATTATCAAGTAATTAAGTAATGGTAAATATTTAGTTAATTTTTTATTGTTGGTAATTCAGAACGTATTTTGTTGTTTATATTCGAAATAGTTAAGTTTTTGGTGCAATCAGAAAGTTGGCATCATCAACTTCCCACCAATAGTTTTCCCACAAACGTCTAATGGGCCATGTCCAAAATGTTGACTCAACAATTTTGGAATTTAAAAGAAAAAAAAAATGTGCCAAAATGTGCCCGAAATGTGCTATTATGTGCTACTTAAAAAAAATATTCAAAAAACTTAACTTTTATGACTAGGTCCGTTTATGATGTTTAGTTAGCTCCACAAAATCACTTCATTAAAACTCTGACCTGCACTATAATTTGTCGCTAATTTGTCACTAAATCCAAAAATTTGTCGCTCGTACCGTTTAGCTATAATCAGCTGGTATGCTACATGCTAGCACTACATATGGCATATCTCGAAAAGGAAATATTGTATGATATTACTGTAAAGGCCATTATTTGTCGCTAATTTGTCGCTGAGAGATGACATATTCAAATAATTTGTCGCTGGTCTTATCTTCAACTGATAAGCAAAAAACTGCTGGAAAACCATCAAACTCTCGATAAGTAACTTGCCCAACTGAGGGGAAACAGGGAAAACTTGATTTAAAAAATTTGGTAAAAAAATCCAATCTTTTAAAACAAATGTAAGAAACAACGCCTTGATTAATTGTTTGATGATTTTCCAGTAGTCTTTCGCTTATCAGTTGGAGATAAGACTAGCGACAAAATCTTTGAATACTTCATCTTTCAGCGACCAATAAGCGTCAAATTATGGCCTTTACAGTAATATCCTATGATATTTCCTTTTCGAGATACGCTATGTGTAGAGTTAGCTTGATATCAAGGTAGCATACCAGCTGATTATATGGCTAAACGGCAAGAGCGACAAATTTTTGGATTTGGTTACAAATTAGCGACAAATTATAGTGCAAGCCAGAAATCGGAAAAATAACTTTGTCGTCCTAGCTTGATATACATACGTCATAAATCTGTTAAACACATTTTTTCGAAAAGATTTGATTACGTTTTGCAACTACCAGTTTAAATTACATTTTTTTTTTTACTTTTACTTTAGTTATTCGATATTTTGTTGCTAAAGTGAATAAGTATATCCTATAAAATTTAAGATTGCATTCGGACATAAATGTAAACTGCATCAACTAATCAACAATAACTTCATAAATTTTTAATTTATTTAGCTTCTAGGTGATGTAGTAGTTGTACGAAGCTTGTAAAGCTCCTAGTTTTAAAACGGAAATTACTATTTCCAGAAATAATTGGAAATCCAAACTTTGTTTTTCACTAAATCTGATATGCAAAAATTTCTTTTTCAATCTTGAACAATAGTTGTCTATCGTCACTGCTTTTTTTATATTTACGAACATTGACATCACATCGTTCAATAACATTCGATAGAAAACTAGCTTTTGTAATTATACATTAGCATTTCAGTGTTTCGTTAATAAAAGCGGATAAATGTTTAAATAAAAAAAAGGACAATGTACATAACTAATGGTTTAGTTTTAAGTCCTAACAACTAAAAGTTTCAACAGTCGAGTTTTGTAGATATTTGTTGACATTCTGGATCTCTTTGAATGAAAATAAAATCCTTTCACAAAAACATGATACATTAAAAATGATCAGAGACTGCTTTAATATTACGATTCACATAAAACCATAAAATGTACAAACATAAAGCAAGTTAGTTGTTAGGGCTCGTAGCAAGAAACAATAATGAATATTTTGAACTTCGCTATTGTTCTAATCATACAAACCCTTAAAATATGCAGTAGAATAGATAACACAACCATATAAATTATTTATAAGTATCGACAAAACTAATTACTATAAATTAGCTGTAGCAACAGCACATTGACAAGCAATTTAGTTGTTAGTGTAATGATGTACGATTATCTACGCTCTTGCTGATTGACAAATTTTGAATATGTTTACATAACTAAATTGAATAAGTATTTTATTTCAAAAATATTAAAATATTTACAAACAGTAATTATTTATTTGCAAAAACAATTCGCAGTCAGTAGGATTCGAACCTACGCTCCCAGAGGGAATCTGATTTCTAGTCAGACGCCTTAACCGCTCGGCCATGACTGCTTATACCATCACTTATACTGAAATACACATTTTCTATACCAACATACACTCGTATTGTATTGTGATCAATTCCCACTAATGACACTTTTTTTATAAATTTTTAAACTTTTTACATTTTTTTAAATCAATTTCATGACTATTTATTTAAGTTCAACATGAAAAAAATTAATTTAAAATAAAATTTTATTACAGTGATGCCCAAGTTCCCTATGCAAACCTCATGTTCGAAAAAAGAGTCCACAGGGGTAGCAATTATGCCCCCCAACCGATGCAAACAGTAAGTTTAAAATTCATATAAAAAAAAATAATAAGGACACTTTCTTATTAACTACATACCTAAGTAGAGTAATGTACCTGTAGGTAAAAACTTCATTATTATTTAAATGTTTTACCTCGATAGAGGTGATAACGTAAATAACACTTTGATCGAGATCCATTAAAGCTTTTTGTTTATTTAATGTGTATTTTGTAACTAGGTAGGTACCTATAAACTACGAAGTAGTATTGACTAAATTATCGCGTGCTCTAAATCTGTCACAAATCAATTATTATGGGACACGACCCACATAGAATAGTTACTTCTGTATTTCTATCTGTTGTAGGCTTAATTTTACGTATACGTATTTATCTTTGTGAGTAGGTAGTTTGGTTTAAAATTTTATAGTAGCAATCCAACCGGTACGTAGAGTTTTGAAGAGCACTAGATTTGTTTGTAATCACATTCTATTATTATTCGCAAAGCAGCCCAAATGGAATCCGTATTTTGCTTACGCCAAACTTCTTTCCAAAAGTCCGGTAAGTCCTATAAAAACACCCACTATACGCTTTGCAACACTTTTAAATACTTTACAAATTATCCCCTAATAGTTAACTTTATAAATAAAACACTACTTAACTATTAAATTGATCCTACATTCTCTTAATGAAATTTTATTTAATTAGAGGGTACATAATATTATTAAGAACATGTTTGTGTATTATAATAAAAATTTTATCATAACATTTTTTGAACGAATGAGCAAGTGGTGTTTATAAATTCATTTGAAAATTTTGCCTAAAACGTAAGTTTTAATAGGTAAGTTAAATCTATTTCATGGTTTAATACAGTTAAAATTATAATTTTAAATTTAAGTTTACTTCGAAAGACCACAATTTCTGGACAATTATCTAAAATACGGAAATTTTGTATTTTATTTATAAAGTTATACAAAAAACTTTTAGCAATTATGTATTATTGTTAATGCTTATTTAGACGTTTAGATTAGATAACTCGCTAATGGTACTTTGGTACCTAAGAATGGTACTTTAAGTTTATTTAACTGTACATAAGTTAAATGAAGAATTACTATTTTTGACCAACTCCAGTGTAAACACCCCAGAAAGACAGTTAATATATATAGGGCAATCCACTTAAACCGCAATTATTTGTTCTTACGTTTATCAAGTCATTATAATTTTATTTTCAACCTTTTCGATGAACAATTGTCTCTGTAGCACGAATTATTGAACGATATAATATGTTTTTTTATCATACAAACATTATTTTTTTACCTCGTGGGTATGATATTTAACCAACTTATAGTTGTGCCCTATTTTACCACCAACAGTAATCAATACGTTTTCATGTTAGTCTGCAATATTTCCAATAAAAATTTCTTTCAAATTTCTTCTATTACCATTATAATCCACTTGGTAATGTTCGAAAGTTTATTTGCAAACAATTAAAACAAACACATATTTTTATTTATTTTAAAATGAAAAAGTTTGCAAAACACGAAATTCCAAATCTCTGCACTGTACTTTTTTATTGAAATTATTTCTTTTAAAGTAAGAAAAATAAATCATTTCGTTTGTTTCGATAACGTAACTCATTCAATTATCAATGCCTCATCAAATATTAAAATTGCATAGAGAGTTCCTACAGGCTAACCGCAAATGCAACCGAATACATTAAAATAAACGACTAATTACAGTTTTACGAAGAAAATGTTAAATTTTACTCATTGAGGTCACATACATATTTAATAAAACAAATAAATATGTTAATGGGGAGAAAAATTAAAAAGATATGTAGGTATGTAGGTATAATGCTTGTTCCTCAATGAAAAGATTCACCCTAAAATTAAAATATTTTCTTTAACCTCCTAAATCATTTGGCATGCAAGTAGGTGCAAACTCATTTCCTACCAATTTGATTATTTTAGTTTTTTTAAAAAAAGGGAGAAGGCGAATCGGCCGCAGCAAGGGCCGCTGAAGCCCGAAGAAGAGCCCTTGCGAGAAGGAAAGCCCAAAAGCAACAATTCCGTAGCGCTGAGTTACGTCTTGGGTCACCTCCTCCAGTACCAGGAAGAAGGCATGAGCCTGTACAAACCGACAAATTTTTGGAAGAACTTTGGAACAATCCTCCCATGGTAGACACCTGCACTCAAACCGATCTATTCCTCGATCGACCCATATCGCCCGTTTACGTACCAGCTAAAACTGGAGCTGACGTAGAAACCCAGATCTATCCAGGAGACGTAAGCATTTATACCCAAATTCAATCCCAAAATTTAACGAATTCTTTTCTAGTTATTCGACTTTGATTTGGAAGTGCAACCAATTCTGGAAGTGCTAGTTGGTAAGACAATAGAACAATCCCTGATTGAAGTATTAGAAGAAGAGGAACTGGCACATCTAAGGGAACAACAGCGTAGATTTTTGGAATTAAGAGCAGTAGAGACAGCTGAAGCCCAAAGACTAGCCGAAGAAGATATGCGTCTTAGAGACGAAAAAGATAGAAGACTAAGAGACCACAACGAAGGTTTACGAATTCAAAAAGAAATGGAAGAAAGAATTGCTGCTTCAGTTTTGATGCAAGGATACATGGTCGATCTTCTACCTGACGTCCTGGAAGGACTTGAAAATGAAGGATTCCTAACCGATAAGATTAAAACAGGTCAATTGTGGATTTGTAGTAAATGTAACAAACATTAATTTATTGTGCGAATTTCGTTGTAGATGTCACCGATTCATTTATTCCGTGGTTGATGAAAGAAGTTACTCTTGAGTTGAACGAAATGGTGTCCAGCAGAGACGTTCTTTGCGGTAATATTAAAATAAATATATACTTCTGCACATTATTGTAACTACTATGTAATTTACAAATATTTTCAGATTTGATTAAAGAAATATTAGAGAACAGAGCAGACATGTACATGGCTCTGTATGCAGAACATCCAATCGCTGAACCTGAAGAAGAGGAAGGAGGAATTGTAGACGAAGACATATATTTGAAAGAACACTTAAAACTTCAATCAGAAATTCAAGCAGCATTTCCTCAAGGTAATTGAACAAAATACAAGGTGGTCCAAAGTTACTGGCCTATTAGATATTTATGTAAAATTAATGATAGGAAAATTTTGAAAAAAATAATTTGTTAGTCGAATATTCTTGAAAATTGTAGCTCATTCCCAAACTTTTTACAAATTTTAGAACAGTCTCGAATCTTCTGAAGAATTCCAGAAGATTCCCGAACTTTCTAGGACATTCTCGAAACATCTGGAAAATTCTAGAACTTTCCGGAAAATTTAATTTCATTCTCTTATACCATTAGCTTTTCATAACCATCTAATATACCACCGACCATGGGTCATCCTGTATAAAAATGATTTGTTTAAATAACAATTCTTTTTATTTTAGAACCACAAGGGCCACCGCAATAATCGGTCAAAAATTCTTAATTAAACCTTCAAAAAAGCATTTTTGCGATTTTTACTTATCTATAAAAATCAGAGAAAATTTGTACATATTTACTATACATACATTATATTGTATATAACAAATATTAATAAACATAAAAATAATAGTTTTTTTATTACAATTACTTAAAAAAAATATCAACTAGTTTGTTAGTTTTTTTAAAGCCATATTATAATTATTTAGCAATGTTCGTAAAAAATCCAACCTATACATTGTAAAATTCGATATTTGTTCAAAAACGTCTGCAGAAATAACAGATTTACTACTCTCAAATAATTTCATTTCTAAAGATATTTTTTTAAGACACTTTTCAAGAAGGAGTATACAAACTTCATACATTTTTCTACTATCTTCTCCAGAATAGTCCTCGTTAAAAATCACCTCGTTCCAAACTTGATAATTGGTATTAAGGTTGATATAAAGAAGTCCTTTCAAATTAAAAGAAGGACCACCAATGTCCATAAACAAATTATTAGTAAATGATTTCTCCTTAGCATAATTGTATTGTCGACGATCCAAATTAATCAACTTTAAATCGAATAGATCCTTAATATTGAGTTGGATATTGTCCAGTTTATTGCCAGGAATAAAAAATCCATATTCGCAAAACAGTTTCAAATTATCGTGAGAACCATACGATATAAATATTTGTTCATATTTATCGTACATAGTCAACGATATTAATTCATAATTATCGTTTACAACATTGGCTACTGTATTGGCCAAATCGGAATGGTTAAACATATCCAAAAAAGGACATAAGGCTATATTGGGTTCATCAGAGAGCATTGGCCAATTATTAAAACATTCGTAAAAGTTAGGGTTGATATAAACCGCCCTTGTATTAACTATGACGTAAGCCCATTCAAATATTTCTTTGGCAATTAAAGCAGTCCCATATTGTTTACAACACGAACATATCCAATTGTTATTCATCATCTTTAAAATGTTGTGCCAACTATTTTGGAGTTTTAAATGTTTATCTCGAACATGAGATTGCAAAAAAACGGGAAAAAGTTTAAGTTCGTCATCAGAGCAAATCCAAGGAACTTGGACTCTGCGTGGGAGGGACTTTAAATAATTTTTCCAAGAAGAACAATCGTTTTTATGATGTTCTATTACGATAAAAACTGCAAAAAGTTCATGGATTGTCAATTTTCCAACTTCGGGGTTAAAAAGTTCAAGCATATAGGGCGTTTTAGCAATAATTGCGAATGTTATCATTAGCTTCAAGGGGATACTTATAATTTTACTGTTTTCCACTATTTTTCTTTTTGAGTATAATCCCCTTCCTGTAGTATTGAAACTACCCAATGCTAAATCTGACACGTTTTCCCACCCCTTTTGAATCATCCACTTTTTTAAATTTATTATATTTTCGTTACTTTCCTCTGAATGAACTAAGGTATTTTGTTGTCTCTTTTTTTTAGTTCTAGATCTGTATGTCCTACCCATTACTTTTATATAAAATATCAATAGTACATAAATATAAAGTTTATTATATTAATGTTATATATGTACAGATGTGTATGTCTATGTTATGTTTGTGTTGCATATTATACACACGTCTCTGATATCATTGGTATATGGTTTATGTATCTGTAAACAACAGGAAATAAACCTAATATCGGATCAGCTTTGTGTAGGAAGCATTAACGAGAACACATTAAAAATGCAGCTATCTCTATCTTCTTTGCAAAAACCTACTTTTAACAAAATCATGCTGTTTACAAATCCAAATGCGCTCTCTGCTCTTCATTTGCACATAACCTCTTTACCTCGGCACGTAAGTATTCACTACTTTCACAATTTATTTATTTATTTATTTTATTAATGGCCATGCAAGTTGAAGGATCGTTTATCATTAATTAAAATTATAAAATTAAAACACACTATGCATTGCAGGTTTCACGCATTTTGCACACAAAAACGTGCTACCTTACAAACAGCACTTAACCTTTTTTCATTGTCTATAACTGAATTGTTATGGGAAGCTCTGATTTGGAAATGACCAGAGGAATTGACAATACATTCGAAGATTTCGGTAAAAACTTCAAAGTTCTACCAGCAAACGACCAAATAAAAGAATTGCAAACAATTTTGCGAGACAAAAATACCACCAGAAGTGACTTCAAATTTTATGGAGACAGGCTGATACGATTAGTTATTGAAGAAAGTTTAAATCAATTGCCATTTACTGACTGTAAAGTCATCACTCCCACTGGTGCTACATATGAAGGTTTAAAATATAGGTCAGGCAATTGTGGAGTTTCAATTGTGAGATCTGGAGAAGCTATGGAGCAAGGTTTAAGGGACTGTTGTAGAAGTATTCGTATAGGAAAGATTTTAGTTGAATCAGATATTGAAACACATGAAGCTAAAGTAGTGTATGCAAGATTTCCTGATGATATATCTAGAAGACAGGTAATACTTTAACTTAACATATTTTCAATAGACAATAATAAAATAAAAGCCACTGTAGGTGGATTTGTCCAAGACCAAATCCAGATTGATATTTTTACTATAAATTATCTTTGTACATATTGCAGAGCAAAAAAGATCCAACCGATAAACTCAGTGCTTTTAAAATGGTTTGGTCCTTGAACCTTCAATTATATGATAAAATCTAATTTCTTTCAGTAGTAAAATGACAGGATTTTATGCAGTTTGAAAAAGCTTGAAGTCCTTTTTTGAAATAGATATTTAAACAACTAGTTTCAATTAATAGGCTTAAAATAGTGAATATAAACCCTGAAAGAATTGGTACATTTTTAATATCAAAGCACTAGACATGATTTAGGTCCTTAATCAAAAACAATTTTGTGATGAAAAAACTAGGATAAATATGTCATGTGTTAATGCTGCAGTTGCCTTGCAAATCTTACTGAGAAGTCTTTTCAGGTTTTATTAATGTACCCTATAATGTCTACTGGGAATACTGTGATACAGGCTGTTAATGTGCTTAAAGAACATGGTGTTCAAGAGGAGTGTATTATACTAAGTAATTTATTTTGTACCCCATTAGCTGCTAAAACTATTACCAAAGCATTTCCAAAGGTAAAGTTTGCTTTATTTTTTAAAGTTGTGAAATTTTCATTTGATTAATATTCATTTTCTTTATATTTAAGATGAAAATTCTTACTTCTGAAGTTAACCCTGTTGCTCCAAATCATTTTGGACAGAAGTACTTTGGAACAGATTAAGACTTCACTGTACAATTTATACTTAAGTATTTAATTTAATTTGGGATTGTGATTATTAGTAATTTGATTTATTTCAAAACAAAAAAATAATTCTAATTTGTAAGTATTCTGCAAGTACTTAGAACGATAATTAATGTTTATGTATTTCAATTTGTTGACTATTTCAGTCAAAATCAGATTCCTACTTATTAATTATAATAAATATAAATAGCTTGATATAAAATAAAAAAGTTATCCTGTACTGAAGTACAATACATTAAAAACAAATAAAGACAGATCTGTAATATAGACTTAGTGATCAACCTAAAACATAAAAAAATTGCATTTAATTGGGCCTTTGTTACCTGCTCATACATTTTGTATTTTTGTACAAGCAATATGATGGAACACCTTTTTTTTACCAATACGACAATGCCTTTTAAAATAAATATAAGCCTACCCCATAACTATAAATAATGATTATAAAGTACAAAATAGTATCACTCTAGTTTCAAAGAAAATTGCACTTTCAATATAATGAAATTTTATAGTTATTTCATTGTGTTCAGATAACAAAAATTACTTATTGCAGAAAGCTTTTATCTACATAGTCTATTATTTTTACTTTTGAATTTGTTCTAAAAACATGTACTCGCACTATTTCTACTTTTAAATCACAAAAATTGATTAAAAAGTACCAATAAATAATTAAAACAACTTATTATTTATTTATCTATAACATGGCAGCATCTTAGAATTAATTATAGCATGTATTCATAATTATAATTGTACTGATGGACATACTCGCTTAAAATAATAGGCTAATGATAAAAACTTTCACACTTGAGATTTATTTTTGTTATTAAAATCTGGTATATATATTTATCTACATGCCTGTGATTATATTAATAAAACTTTATGTATATATATTATTGGTTTTTGAAATGTTATACATGTATGCAATTTTAATCCGTTTTGAATTGTGTTATTAATTATGGTCACCAATTAAAATTATGAACTTTATGTATCTCTTTGTTTTTCCTGAACAATTGAATAACTAAGGTTTGTTTTAAAATAAAACTTATTGCCCTGAGCCTGAAAAACTATCACAAGAAAATAATTTACACCGTACCTATTAACTAGTCAAATAGTTATTTTATTTTAATTAATGGTTATCAAAAAAAATAAAATCTAATACAAACAATATTTTCACAAAATATATTGACTATAACAGTATTTGTTTCCCTGTTGTTGAAGTTCTTCAGGTTCATTTATTGTTATAAGTAATTAAAAAAATTTTGGGAAAGTATAATTTGTGGATTTTGTTTCTGTTTTGAAAAACTTTCAGTGATTAATTTTTTCCTTTTTTTTTTAAAAAAAATAAATGTAGTATAAAAGTATATTACATAGGCAAAGTACAAGTACATTTTGCTTACTATTTGCCAGAATTAAAGTTTAAAAAACCTTCAAAATCTTTTTTCCTCATATTTTTTTAATATACAACTATCCCTTCTTTACAGTGACTGTGTGTAGATTAAAATGTTTTCCCTAATGAAATAATAATAATTAAATTATGTATTATCTACACATAGGAGTAGATGCCATAATGGAAAATTTTTAAATGAAAAAAGATTTCCTTTACCTTTTTGTTTTCCTTCGTACCCTCCCAGTTGTATAAAGGAATGTCATCATAGGGGAACTACAGAATGTCTTGTGTCAAACTTGGCCAAATACAAAATAATTGAGAAATAAACACAATTTCCATTATTCAGGTACTCATTTTACATTTTCTGATACAACAATTTATAGTAACGACCGCACTATCACAATTTTAAACGAAAATACAAAAAAAAATTCACAACCAAAAAACAATGAAATTCAAAAGTTTTAAGTGTTTTTATATTATAGATTAATCCTTCTTTCCAATTTTTAGCAAAAATTTTGTTTGAACTTCAAAAATATTATTTGAACTTCAATAACATTGCTTTATTGTCTGCTTGTTTATTTATAATAAACAACAAACGAGTGTAAATTCAACTAAAATTATACTGAACCACTGAAATGCATCTGAAATGTTGCCAAACCATAGACAATATAGCATAGAACATTATAGACATTGACTACGCCCATTGAGATAAATATTCCTAGGGCGCCATCTTACAAATAGTGATTGAACTGTAATGTCTTTTGAAATTTGCCGCCTTAAAGATTGATACTGTCTTTTTATTTTATTATCAATATTATTTAAGAAAAATCTAATCTGCAAAGAACAAACATAACGTTTTATAATTATTTCAAGAATTAGCTACACTTAATAAAAAATTATTCTAACTAGAAAAAATTTTTTTCTTGGTGTTATAAATAATCGTTCCTTAGAAATATTGAGTCGATAGCAGATTTAATTTATTATTTTTTAAAACTATTTAATACATATTTATGTGTAGGGTAGCCCTAATCACAGCGCTAAATTAAAAAGAAAACATCCAAATTCGAATTCGAAATTTTTTCCACAAGAAACTGCCGAAAGTAAAAGGGTTGATCATTGGGCAACGTATCGGTCCTAGATAATTATTCTAATTTTGGAAATATATAATATTCTAATCGAATATTTACAAATTACAAAAAAAAAATTGTTCAGTGTGGAGGGTGGATTTTTGGAGTAAAAAATCGACCACAAATTCTACTAACATCTTAAAAATGAAATTCTAATAATATAATATGTAGAAATTACAAAATAATATTCAAGCAAAACTCTGCCGAATGTGGAATTGTACTTTGAGAAAACTATCCTCAGATAACTCCAATTAGAGGGGCATCTAATAAAAGATGAGATCCTAATTTAATATTTTTACAAATTTTTTTTTTTTTTTAGAATAACAGGAGAAAATTTTTTTAAATTTAATTATAATATATTGTATTCTTTAAACTAAAATGACGTTAGATTTTTCATTATCCCCCCCTCCCCTTCCTTCAAATGAGATTTAATGAGATTTTGCTGGACTGTTCCCCTCATTTTTATCTTTCATATAACAAATAATCAGCAATATTTTATTTCTTTTTAATAATATTTTAAGAATAATTTTTCATAGATTAAGTCCCGACTATAGATAGTTCTAATGTCTCCATGATGAGAACCTATTTTATTAATGTATTGTAATTATAAAAAAAAACATCCAAATTCAATTTTGTTTTTCAATAAAACTGTCGAATGTTGGGGGTTAATCTTAAGAGTATAGTATTCACTACAAATAGTTCTACTAATATCCCTAATATGCAATTCTAATACGAGGATGGATCAAATATGGATAAAACATTTATTTTGAAAATTTTCACAAAAACACAAATTTCTCTCTTTTTCGACATATCCCCCTTGTTTGACTATACATTTTTCTCAACGGATTGGTAGTTTTCTAATCTCGTTTTCATAAAAAGAAGCAGGGCAGAAGTCCAGTTGCGCACAAACGCCTCCACATGTTCATCAGTCTGAAATCGCTCGCCTCCTAGTGATTCTTTGAGGGGCCCAAACATGTGAAAAACACAAGGGGATAAGTTTGGCATATATGGATGGTGCTCCGACTGAGTCTAGTGCATTTCACTTATTTGGGCCTGCGTTAAAGCTGCAATGCGAACTCGAGCAGCTTTTTGATCTTCACTCAGCAACTTTGGGACCCAACGAGCTGAAATTTTTCGGAATCCCCAGTTTTTCGTTATGATTGTGTGGACACTCCCATAGCTGATGCCGAGTTCAACAGATATCTGAAGCACAGTGGCGTGGTGGTCCCCTTCAATAAGGTTTCTAACGCGTGCAATGTTAACTGGCGATATGCTGGTGTGCGGGCTACGAGGATGTTTTACATTTTCGACACGATTCCGCCCTTCGTTAAATTCTTTGCACCAAACTTTTACCCGTTGCCACGAAAGCGTTTCATTTCTGAACTGTGCTAGAAATCTGCGCAAAATTCCAGCTGGTTTCACGTTTTCGCGTGTAAGAAACTTAATAATAATCCGTTGCGCAACGCTGCTGTGCATCTCTTTCTCACTCATTGTGATAGCTACTAACCAAGCAAACACAACAATACGACGAGTCGTTTCCGTGTCACCTAATATCTCCACTTCAAGTTGCTAACGCCCGTATGCGCCTTGAACAACTATTCGGCGCCCAATTTAAGAAGGCTCGTTTATATTTGATCCGCCCTCGTATAACTAATGTATGTAATAATTGCAAGATAAGTATCCATCCCAATACGATGTTTCCTTTTTCAAAAAATTGTTGAAGATAGGGGTTAGCTCTTGGGTAAAGAATTAACCTCAGACGGATCCACTAATGCCTCAAAGATGAGATCCTAATTTAATGATTAGAATAATTACAAAAAACAATGAGTCAAACTCGATTTTTTATCTAAAATATTGCCGAATCTGGAGGGTTATTTTTGGGTAAAATATCAATAACAGGTAATTCTTTACCGATGTTCCAAAAATGATATTCTAATATGTGTAGAAATAATATTCAAGCAAAATGTCTCCAAAAAACTGTCATCCGAAAGGGGGCTGATTTTTAGATAGCTCCACTGATCAAAGATGAGCCACTAATTTAATAGAAGAACTTAGAAGTTACAATAAAATAATCATCCAAATTCGATTTTTGTTTCAATAAACAGTCGAAAGTGAGGTTGACTTTTGGACCACAGATAGTTCTACTTATGTCTCAAGGACGAAATCATAATTTAATATTTAGTAATTATAAAAAACATACAAATTCGATATTCTTTTTCAAAAAAAACTGTCGAAAGTCCCAAAGATGAAATCTTAAGTTTTTTTGTATATTATACCTACTAGTTACAGAAAAGCGATCATTTGAATTCAATTGCTATTTATAAAAGGGAACCCTTATCTATTTATTTATGACTACTTGAAACAAGAGCCACAATAAAACTAATTTTCTTAAAAAAAATAATATATTGATGTTATCGCTAATTAATATATTACAGTTACGAAACCCTACATTCAAATTGTATATTAATTAATAAGTTGCCAATCTGTATCATAGAAAATTTTTCATGATTAGGTAGCTACAAACTGTTCAAAATACTTCCGGTTAATTCTCTACGCAAACACACCGCTAATCTAATCGTAAGTGTGCACATGCCGCCTGCACCTTGTGCAATAAATAAATCGCATTAGGATTAAAATTAAGAATTAATCGAGCATCAGTGTGTGGCACTTTTCGGGAGGGTGCAACGCGAGACAATGCAACTGGCTTTGACAATGAGGTGGGTTTTGCTAGTGAAGCACAAATGAACATTTAATAGGGGGTGCGACACAATTTCAACCCGGTATGATACAGGATGTTAAAAGCAAGTAAAAATAGGGAGAAATAACCCCCTATCCATGTCCCCGTTTTTATTTCGATTCTTCATTAATTTTAAATTATAAGGTTTGAAATAATTTTAGAAACTGTACGTCTTCATCTCGTACTCTTTTAATTGAAACGAAGCAGACAACAGGGTTGAAACTATTCCTATTTTAGTTTTCTTGATATTGTAAAATAAGATTTAGAGCTTTTTTCTAAAGGGTATCCAAGAAAATTTTATTTAAAGCTCACCCAAGAATACTCATCTACAGTAAAAATGGAGTGTCAAAATTTAAAGGTGGGACAAAAGTTTAATTGGGGTGATATAATTTTATTTATGTATTTTTTAAACTTCAATTGGTTTCAATTGGCTGAAATTTTTAAAATGTTTCATAAAGATAGAGAGGTAGTTGGAGATGGAAATATAAAGATAAATAAACCCCCAAATAAAAAAGGGCGGAAAATGGGGCTAACTACAAAAAAAATTTGAAAAGTTTTCTTTAGTTTAAATGTCCCTTTTGGAAAACTATGTACGTTAGGAGGATCATAGACACAATTTCAGCCCTGTACGATATAGGACGTTGAAAACTAAAAAAAAAAAACCAAAAGAAGCAACGCCCTGCTTTTTCTCTATTTTTAATTTAAAGAACTGTTAATTTTAAAGAAAGAGTTTGGATAAAAAAAAATTTAAAAAGATTTCAAAAATCCAAATCTTACATATTGTCCCTTTAGAAAAATTATGTACCTATATTAGGAAGATCATTGACACATTCTCTATTCTTTTATTTCAATAATTGTTAATTTTAAAGTATAAATTTACGGAAATTGTCAGAAAATGCTTGTCTTCGTATACCTCTAATTAAAAAGAAAAGTAATAAAAAAGGGTCAAGAGACAGGTCTGACACTAGCCCTATTTTGGTTTCTTTTTAAAACTTATCTTAGTACCCATCATCAAAGCGAGACAGAAACTCTTTTTTCCAAAGAAAATGTGGTACAAAGTCCAGACAGGAATACTTATGCAAGAGAAAAGTGGAGTGTCTAAGTTTAAAGATGGAATAACATTTTGGATGGGATGAAATTAGTTTTGCTTATATATTCTCTAATACCAATCTCAAGTGGAAAATTTAAATATTATTTGCAAAGATAGAGAGAAGTAGTTGTACTTAGATGGAGACGGGAAGTTAACTGAACCCCTAAATAGAAGAGAAAAGGAGAGGAGGAACAAATAACTAAAAATAAAAAGAATTTGGTTTAAATCTCACATATTATATATTTTGGAAACTTATGCGACAATGTTAGGATTTATTTGCAATTGTTAACTTATTGCTTTTGTGCTGTGATCAAATGAATTGCATTTTTCTCATAGTTGTGCACCGAGATATCAAAAAATAACGGATATATACGGTGATTCAGCTAACCCCTTCATTAAAAGTTTATGGATTTCCCTTGAAATATTTTCCTGAAAATTAAGGGTTTTCGATTAAGTTTTATTCGACCAAAATATTTTTGCCTTTCAGGAACTTCTGGTTACACCGGAAGTAGCTATCAAAATATTTATTTTAAATGGAATACCTAATATTTTTTAACATTTTTTTAATCAACAGTAAATTTTATGTTCTTTGATTTAGAACAACCTATATGAAAAACAAATGGATTTTTAAATATTTTAATTTGTTTAAAAAAAATTGGTCTGATTTTATTACCTACAGGGTGTCTAAGCAACACACTTGATTCTTGTCAACTTCTAAACTCATAAAAAGGATTTTCTATATATGGAACACCCTTTATCTTTTGCTATATTTGAAGCAGATGCAAGTGCTCTTTCAATCCGTAAAGTAGTTCCCTTCTCTTAGCGAAAGTTTGTGAGTGTGTATGTTTGTTACTTCTTCACGTCTAAACGGCTGGAGCGATTTTAATAAAATTTGGTAATGAGTTAGCTGACACCCTGGATTAACACATAGGCTACGTTTTACTGCGGGAAAATATCTTATTCCTATGGGAAAATCGATGAAAATGAATTCGCGGAATATTATAAATGCGAAAGTAACTTTGTCTGTATGCTACACAACCTCGCCTAAAATACTGAACCGATTTAAATCAAATTTGGTACAGAGATAGTCTAGAGCCTGAGAAAGGACATAGGCTACTTTTTAATGCGAGAAAAGGGTTGTAAGGGCTTGAAATAGAAAAGTTTGTGCGGAAATTCCGTAATTTTTAAAGATAGAAGCTTGAAACTTATTGTTTAGGCTTTTGATCAGATATAAATAAATACAACATTGAATGTTTGTCAAAAATTTACCCTAAAGGGGATAAAATTAGCCGAATGTTTTTGTGAATGACGTCGGCAAAAAGCTTACGGCCCAGAAAATTAAAATATTAAGTGTAAAAAGTTATAGAGGTTTTGTTTATTTGGATCAATAAAAGTAGTTGAATACTAAGCTCTATAAACTATTTTAAACTATAATTGAACTATATTAATCTATAATATTATAAATGAGAAAGTAACTCTGTCTGTCTGTGTGTTCCGCAATGACGCCCAAACTACTGAACCGATTTAAATGAGAATTTGGTACAGAGATAGACAAGTAGATATAAAGCTAGAGGTTTGAAACTTATTTTTTAGGCTTTTGATTAGATATAAATACCACATTGAAAGTTTTTAAAAATTTTACCCTAATGGGGGTAAAAATAAGGAATGAAAGTTTTTATGTACCTAATGACGTCGGCAAAAAGGCTTACGGCCCAGAAAATGAAATTGTAAATCTCAATACGATACTATAAAACCAATAAAAAAAACATCTTTAAATTTTTTTTTTGGGTTGTATTATATCAAAGAACTTAGAATTTAGACCAAAAAAATATTGTGTATTCCATTTAGCTGAAGTTGATGGAAGTTCCAGAAAGCTGAAAAGATCTTGGTTGAATAGAATACCATTCAAAACCCTTAATTCTAAATTTTTAGAAAAATATTTCAAGCAACTTTTAAAATACGGGTTAGCGGAATCACCCTGTGTAATGTAGAATATTCTATGTTAATTGGGATAAAAAATTTTATATTGCCCTAGAAAAGAAATATAACTTACCTGGGGTCTTAAAAGATTTTCTACACCCTGTATATTGAAAAGTGTTTATGTTAGGTATATTTTGAAAATTAATCTAAACACGTACCTATCAAAGGACAGCCAGTGATGCCCACAGAATGTATTGTGTTCCAGCAGCACTTGTAATACATATTAGTCCGCTGGCTGTACTTTAGTAGTAGGTAAGTATTCACCACACCACAAGGGGTGGTCACATGCACAAGGGGTGAGTAAGTTTGATATGAAATATAACCTGCATTCAATACAACATCATCGCACGTGCTGTACAAAACCGTGGCGCATAGCGAAACTGGAACCAATTGATTACCACCACCGAAAATTATATTCAGATACAAACGCTATAATTTCTTTACTTCGCTGAGCAATCGACATTTTTGTTCAATGTGTTTGTGGCAGACCTTGTGGGACATTTGATATATGTATAAAATTATTTTTTCAAAAAATTGTAATTATTTAGTATGAAGTAGTATTTGAATGTCATGGGGAAAAGCCAATGATTTTGGGATCGTAATTTAATTACTAAAATGTACAGATGTACAACTCATATTAGAATATTTGTTTCTAAATAAATTGTGTAAATTGAGGTTATTTAAAATATAAAATTACATTAGAATTTAGATGTGAAAGGTTAGAATTACTGTTTTGGGTTAGTAGTAAGTATATTAAATATTGTATTAAAGTTTCGTTCAAGAAGAATTAGAGTGCAGCCTCCCCCAAATTTAAATTACATCATCTAGAATTTTCCAAATTGTATTATACAACATTTTTAAAATACTTTTTGTGAATAATGGGCATTTAAATGTAAAATTATTTTATCTAAATTGACTAAGGGATCATAATTTATCTACTTTTTTTGAAAAAATTTAATTCTAGTTTAATCTATTGTAGAATTTTCTAAATTGTAAAGCTCTTATTAGAATTAATTTTTAGAGTATATTTTGTGGGTTGGTGGGCACTTAAAATGTAAAGTAAATTTCAAAAAAAAAAAAAATCGGATTCTGGATACAATAGTTCAACTTTCCAGAACATATAATTACAATCTATATGTGGTAACATTTTTGCCAATTATTAAAATTTCATTCAAGAAGAACTAAACTGGTGGTATTACCCAAAATTGTACAAATCTTCTTAGAATTATAGTTTTAAGACATTTTTTGTGGATTATGGTATTTAAAATAAAAAGTTAATTTCCCAAAAAGTTATTTTGGAATCTATTCAAGAATAATCAGAGTGAAGCTACTTCTTTGCCAAAATTTAATTCCATCATCTAGAATTTTCCAAATTGTAGAACTTTATTTAGAATTATTTCTTTTAATATGCTTTCTGTAAGTTGTAAGCATTTAAGAGTGGAACTACTTCCTTGACAAAATTTAACTACATACGTTATTGCACAACCCTTATTATAATTATTTTGTTTTAAATTTCAGTTTTTAAGTTTTACATTTTAGGTTTTGACATTATTTTACTTTTTCACAAAGACAGGATCAAGACTTCAAGTCTTCATCTAGACGTTCAACTCTTATTTTGACTTGAAAATCAGAAACAAAAAAGTTATATTTTAGGCCTTAAAAGGATACTGTAAAGTTTATTATATAAACAGGCATTCTTTTTAATAACAAAAGTCCAGTGAGGTGCATAATACTTAATGATACCTATAGTACTTACGTATCTCTAAGTGCCGTGCACCATGCTAGGTTTTAGTTTGAAACATATTTGTTTAATTACATATAAAAGTTTGATGTGCTTATCCTTAAAGAGACCCTTGACAAATCTTTTTTGAAAATTCTGGACGTGATACTCCTGTTAACCAAGTTAAGAATTCTTGAAAATCAAAAATCTCATGAAACCCCAGATAAAGAAATTTCAAAATTTCCTCTGCATGTTTTAACATGTTCGTCAATTTGGAATATTGTCCTTTGAACTCCCAATAGTTGAATATCCAAACTTTTGTGACCTACGTCTTTAGATAGTTTATTCCAATTTCACATTACTTACTATATATTGAAAATGTAAAGCAATACATCATACTCCATAATTTAAGCAAATCTAACCCAAAAAATCTTCAAAAAATGGTTTCTGATTCAAATATGTATTTACAAGACTTTTCAGTACCCATCGTATCCTAATGTAGTTCACCTGTTGTTCGTGCATTTTTCGTCTTTTTCATCAATAGGTTAAATGCTATTAGAAGTGAATTGAGGTTGTCATCAATTATTATAAGACAAGAAGTAAAGCATATGTTTGAACACGTGTTGACGTTCCCGGGCACGTGCCGTTTCCCACAACACTTGCTCCAGCCACTCGACAACCACTGAACTGCACAGATTCGAGGGTTGATACTGCTCCGCTGGTTGGCGAATGCCAGCTGCTCGGCCAGGAATCCCCCGGAAATCTCGCAGGTGCTTTCAATCAGGTCAATATTGTCCTCGACTTATCAATATCAATAGTCAAAAGAGATCAAATCTTCAAGATTAATAATATAATTGAATCATTCGATCTGATAACGAAGAGGTTTTGATAAGTGAGATCATGTCCTGGGTGCATAGAGGCAAGAAATAGAGGTGGATTAAACAATCTTCACTTTAGACCATCATCAGGTGCAATTTTATAAATAATACTTTCTTATTTTATAAATGTGCTTAGGAATTATATTTCAAAAAAAGACTTCAAGCATTTTCAAATTGCCTAAAGCCTTTTCAAAGTGCGTGAAATCCCATTAAAGTGCTTCAAGCCCTTTCAAAATTTAAGCAAAGCGAAACCATTGAAAGTCTTTTAATATATTTGAAACCCCTTTGATGTAATTCAAGCCCTTAGGGCTTTGAACATAATTACTTTTCGATCTAATTGATAATTCGAAGTCATTGATTTTTGCACTGTAAGTAAGGAATTTGGGCTTAGAGGTTGAGGCTCTTTTGATGGGGGCTTCGCCCAGCTTTCATACCCTAACATAGATTTTAGGATAGTTTATTTCTTGCTGTACTGAATGTTTGATACAATGGAGTTGAGGATTGAAACTATTGGTATATAAAGACTAGCAGCAATACCCGACGTTGCCCGGGTAAGAATATATTATATTGATGGAACATTTTAGAGTATTCGCGAATTTAGAACTACCCAGAACATCCCATAATGATTCAAAACATTCTCTAACTTTTTTTAACATTCTAAAACATTCTTCAATGATCTTAAAGATTCTGGAACATTCTTGAACATTGCCAAATCATTCTGAAATGTTATAATAAAACATTATTTTACTTCTTAGAACATATTTGAACTGCCTGTAACATTCTAAAAAAATCTGCTTCATTCTTATCCCCACTCCCTGCTGTTTGCTGGGTGAGTAGTGACATCAGTAGACGCCTGGCGGGGATGACTAATCGATTGATAATAATTGATCAGTTATCGACCACTGAGAGTTGAAGATTATTACAGTACTAATATCGCTAAACGGGGTTTGGTGGTAATGGGTGAAAATTAAGGGTTATATGTATTTTTTAATGCCAAATCATAAAAAAAAATGATAACCCTTAACATTTAGGGGGATGAAAAATAGATGTTGTCCGATTTGCAGACCTAACCGATATGAACACAAAATTTTACGAAAATCGGTCGAGCCATTTCGGAGGAGTTTAATTACAAACACCATGACACGAGAATTTGATATATTAGAGATAGAACAGTCGAATAAAAATTGAAGAACTGGGCATAATTTTGGAGACGAATGGAACTGAAAAAAAAGAGTTACAAGCGAGAATTTACTCATAAAAAGGAGCACATCAAAAATGTTGTATCTAACTGTTATCACCTTCTTAAAATAAATATACTAATTAAAACTAATAAGGATCTAAAAATTAAGAAGGAATCAAAACTTTTTCTTCATCAAAATACTTTCCCGAATGTTTGTATTGATAAGCTTTGTTTTGACTTCTTCCAAAAAAAGGGTTTAATTACCAATAGCATTATAAACCATGCTATCAAATCGCAAAGAACTTTTTTTATTACTCTTAGAACGTTGTGACGTCACTTAAACTAAGCAGACTAGAAGACCTATCTCTAAACGCGTTTTAGAGCATATTTCATGGATTAAATACTAAAAAGCAAACTTATTGATATGGCCCACCACCGTATGCATTTAAATCGTTCGTTCAATACAAATAATATTGATTTTTTTTCTCTTTTATTCTCCTATTACACTTTCAACAAATTGATTAATTTTATAAACTGAATTACTCAATTTCTGTATGAAAAAAATTAAAACCAGTTAAATTTGACACACAATTGTTTATAGTATTATACTACTGTCTATTTCCATGTTATGTGTTTCGTCAATGTCCTATTTTTTTTAATAAAAATATAAACTGGGAATTTGCAGTTTAACTTATACGCAATAGTTAATGCAATCCATATGAGCTGAACAACTGAATTAGAATATAATCTTTGAAAGCTACATTAGCAATGGGGCGGGGTGGTACCCTCCATATTTATTTTGAAACGCTATAGCGATTGTTTAATACAGGGGTGAAATCAGAATTTATAACTTATTTAGCCCGGCATTTTCAAAAATTTTTGTCACGAAATGCTTAAATTTAAAAGTATAAAGAATAATTATGTATAAAAATGGCCTAACAATTCTCTTTGTTTCTAAAATATTTTATACCACCAAAATTATTAATTACCTATATATATATATATCATCTTTTTATTACTTTTCTCATTAACCTTTGTTCTTTATTAAAAACAAGTAGTCTCAATATTTACATATATATTTCACTTACAAAAATAGTTTTATTAAGGGTACGACTACGATAAAAAATTATTTGGTAAAGGGAAGAGATAGGTAGATGAATAGGTGCAGAGATTAAACAGCATCAGATAAATCGGAATACGCCCCTGTCTGGCCTGGACCAAGAGGGATGCAATAATACGGGGTGTCCGACAGGATGGTGCAGCCACCCCTTGTGGGTTGGGTAGTGGGTGGTGGTTAAAGTGATTGGGAATAAGCAACACCTTGCTAGTTGATCCTTAACAACCTGTTAACCACAACTTAATCGACTGTTGTGCTCCAGACTATCAACAACCTTACATCCACAATTTCCAGTGTGATTTTCAAGGGTGCCCTGTAGATAATTGTCATAGGAAAATAAAATTGACAACAATATCGTTAATCATTCTCGTAATAAGTATATATCTGCGGACTTTCGTAGTACAATGTTTTCGGTTGACCCGTACAGTTCGTGTGTGAAAAGTATTTTCCAACCAACGGCTACTCTGGAAGATATGACAGGATCGTCTGCGCTTTTGGTACCCGGGAGGGTGACCGCTGCGACGTATATTCCTCAAGGAGCCATGTCTTTACCAATAAAACCAGAAAGCATCAAAGGTTCTCCTGATGTAGTACAGGTAGGAGTTTTTATAGATAGATATGATTGCTGAAGTTTATCAGAAGTTAAAAGTCGGTTATCTGAACAAGAAGAATGTAAGATATGTAGGTCTTTTAGTTCTCTAGTAAGTTGATAAATCAATTTATTTCAATTATTGAAAACATCTGATGTTATAAAAGATCAATAATGTTTAAATTATACATATTTCATAGGGTAAGTAGAATAAGTAAGAACACATCCAAAAAGTAAAGAAATATCTCCAAAAGGAAACACTTTTTGTTACCTATACTACGAGTGTTTATAACAAGTTTATTTATTAAAACAAATATAAAAACGTTAACAATTAAATGTCTTTAAGACAAAAGTCAACATCCTGTTGAGTGTGGAATGAACGGAAACGATGAAGTACCTATAGCAGAAACGTTTCTTGGAGAAAGTCAAATGTACAATGTTAGCTTATAATATAAACGAAGAGTTTGTAGAGCTCCTTTATTATTTTTGCTCCTATAGGTACACTCAAGTGTTTAATTAAAATGTGATTCTTTTCATATTCTATATTTTATTAGGCTTTTTGACCAACTCAACAGGTTGATCACTGCAAATTATTTTTTCAGATACAGATGTTTTTTAAATTCTATTTTCTTAAAATTGTAAAATCTTCAGTTGAATTCGAGGAACTCATTAAGTATCAGTAGCTAGAAAAAAATTCTGAAGGAATACATTCCATTGAAACTAAAATAGAAAAATTTCAACTAATTAATAAGAAAGTTATACGAAACCTTAACGTATGACAATTTCTACGTCATTTTAATTTTATTTAAGTAAAGAGAACTCCTGGAACAATGAGTAAATGTTAGAAATATTCAACAGAAATATTTCCTTGCAATTTCGACAGAACCATGGGCGTAGCCAGAGAGGGGCAAGCTAGGTTATTCTTTTTTATTTTCCTTTTTTGTAATTTGGTTAAAGAGTAATTAATAATTTGACGGACTAGCTTCAATTTATATTCTTAGGTATAAGATTTCGCTGATGTGTGGTCTTGTAGGATTAGTAATTTTACCGTAGTTTGTTATAATTTTACACATTTACTTTCAAATTTTTGAGTTATCTATTGAAATATTTCTTTAATTTTTTCTTTTTTTTTTTAACTTAATAATGATTGATAGTAAATTTTTATTAATACACCAACAATTTATTAAGAAACTCGACAATTGTTTCGGGCATTGGCTAGTGATGAGCAAAGTAAGCCCAAGACCAAGACTCGGATAGTCTTGGGCTTGGTCTCGGTCTTGTTTACGAAGTCTTGGTCTTGGCCTTGATCAAATTCGTCTGGTCTCGGTCTTGGTCTTGGTCTTGCTTACGCAGTCTTGGTCTTGGTCTTGCTGAATTTCGTCTGGTCTTGGTTTTAGTCTTGGTCTTAACGAACATTTAAAAAAAAATTGTAAACATGTTTTCATTTGGATAACATTTTTAAACCTTAATTCACTATCCACAAATTGAAAAAAAGTTCATTAAGAGGTTATTGCTTATTATTATTCAATCATAAAAAGATTATCAATTATTAATTTATGGAGTACTTTATTGATGAGCAAAGCAAGACCAAGACCAAGACTCGGATAGTCTTGTTGGCCTCGATCTTGTTTACTCAGTCTTGGTCTTGGTCTTGCTCAAGTTCGTCTGGTTTCGATCTTGGTCTTGGTCTTGCTTTTTCGCAAGACCAAGACCAATTTTGCTCACCACTAGCATTGCCCATTATCATATTTGTTTTTATTCTGCAAAATTACAATATTTCACATAAAGCACACTGTCGATGGTTTTAATTTTTATTTATAGTTAAGGTTAATTGTAAGATAATTTTAGGGAACTCGTCAAACTTTAGCTTTCGTCTGTTTATCAAAAACATATATCATAAGGTATGGTCTGCCCAATGAAATTGTTAAATGGCCACCTAAACTGCCCACCTTTTTCAAAATATTGAAAAAATCGCCTAGCAAAAAATAATTTTACCATGAATTTGTTACACTAAAGAAACATTTTGTTAAATGTTTTAATTGTAACTTTGTTATTTCTACCTAGTAAAAAGATACAATTGACATTTTTTATTCAATAATAATTCAGTTTTACATTTTATTAAAAATTTAGTAATACATAGCTACAAATTAAAGCTTTCATAAAAATGTATTCTTTATTAATTAGTCTAAACTTTGTCTTTAATTAAAGTAATCTATTTGGAGCTGCACTATAATACTAAAAATTACATTTAAATCTATCTTAAACAAAATTCATCACTCATTAATGTCGATTTTTTTAAATTTCTTAACTCCGATCAGAAAATCAAAATTTTGTTCCAATGTCTATATCTGTATATAGAGAAACTTGAATCTAATTAGATCATTCTTAATTACATTATTCTCTCGTATCCTTCATATTACTATATAATCACGTATGTTTTATAAACTTATATTGGTAGAATTCCAAGTACAAAATGGCACAAAAGAAAAGCAACAGAAAACATGTGTAATTGAAGAGATTATTTTTGTTTTTAAACTTTACAAGCAGAATTATCTCCGTAAAATTTTTTGTACTGCGGAACGAACTCTCTGTCGATAGTATTCGCCATATTTAGTGAAATCTTCAATCTGTTTCCAAAATACTCGGTTTGTTTATGTCCTGGTTTATGAACCAAAAAGCCATCACTGGGTATGGCAAAGTTGTAACCTAAGAGACATAGTGCATACGCCTAAAAAATTAATTAATGTTCATATTTGCAATTAATTATTGTATTAAAATACTTAATGATCTTAGTATAATTTTGTGCTGTTCCCTCTTTAGTTAACATTAACACTATCAAAGCATGTTTGAATTATTACATAGTTTCATTTCTACAACTGAGGCTTATAAATTTTATGTTTTTGATTTTATTATACATATGTATAAATGAAGAAAAAATATTTTTTATTTCAATAACTTTAGTTAACAACACATGTTTTAAAAGTTTTCAACTCATCACCCTATTTTGATGGCAATATTTTTGAATTAAAATTTAATGTTTCTTTACTTAAGACAGTATACCTACTAATGAGGTCTATTGCATTTTTCTAAACACTGATAAAACAACATTTTTATCAGTTTACGTGTAACTCAGTCCCTTATTACCTGTATACGTTTGTCTCGCATCCCTTCCCATGAAACCCTCTCATCATACCATGGATCTTGATTGGTACCAATGAAAAACGGCTCCCATTCTGCAAGAGTTTTCGTCCGCGTGACCTGCTCAGTAATTTCAATTTCCTGGCCATCAAACTTCAACCATTCTTCATAATGGGGGAAATTATGGCATCTGCCGCACAATTTAAAATGAAACGGTGCTGCAGTATTCTTCTTTAACATTTCTCTCAGATCGTTTTTGTTTAACGGCGGTTTTTCCCCTTCGTTAACCTCGAAAGCGTGGATGGCATAAACAACTGACTGCTTCGAATAAGTCTCGGGATCTTCATTCGATATCATCTTCAGAAATCGGAACGAAATGTTTGTACTCGGATACATTTCTATATCCGCCGAAAATATGAAATGTGTTTCAGACATTTTTCGAGCTATATTCCTGGCCACGTTAACCATGAAAAATGCATTCTTTTGGTCTTTGAACGACTGACCAGATGTGTATGTATCATATGGGGGCGTTTCTAAGCAATTAACGCCCTTTCTAGATAGAAAATTTTCATACGTCAAAATCTATAACAATGAGGATTATTTAATATTTAAAATTCAGAAAGAATTATTTAATGTAAGTGCTACGTGAAAGCAAATGATATTTAATTATTCACTAATTTTCTTCTGGTTATTTGGGGCCGTTCAAGTATAACGTCGTTTGAAATTGTTTAATCTTTCTCACACCCGTATTGTATCGAAACTTTCGGTTTGATTTCTTTCCCCAAAATTTGTGTAACGCCCAAGACCCTCCCCCCCCCTCTGTCTAAACCTCCTTGCGTATGTAATACGAATGAACTTCAATTTTTGAAACTATCTACCAATATTAAAATACCTGCACTTATAATACGATCAATATTTATCTATTTTAAAATCTTTTAAAAGGGGCGAATTACAAGATTTTTGGTTTTGTATTATCTATAAATAAAATTGACTAAGCCGACGTTCATTTGTTGAATTAATTGAGAGATAAACAGGGAGAGGGGGTTTGATAAAAACAGGCGCTGGAGAACACCCATTAATTACGTCTAGTCAAAAGGAGAGGGAGGAATTGAAATCTTGTCAAATCTAACTTAAAGGGCGAGCGTCATTGTGTACCTTACAGACCAGGGTCGATAATTTTTGAAACCAAAAAAAAATTATAGTAGGATGAAACCTATTGGAAAAGGAAGAGAATATAACAGAAATAAAAGGAAAAATAATTTAGAGGCAATCTAAGGTCGGAAAGGGGAAGGGGGTGAGTTTTTAAGGGTAACAAACGGTTTTCCTTGATTTCTGGAAAAACTACAAGTCTTATGGAAAAAAGTTAAACGGCAAAGTTTTAGGTAATAAAAAGATCTACAACTTTTGTATTTACAATTTTTTCACATAATCTCAAAATTTCTGTGAAAAATTCAAATAACCAACTTTTTTTTACAAAAAAAATTTTTTTCACGAAATTTGATGAAAACTTAACTATTTATGTCCCAAACACGCTGTAATTTTTTTGATTTGAAATATTTATATTTTCACCTTATTTTTACTTAATATCGAAAAAGCACCCTAATTTTCAATCGAAAATTCTCACGTCAATATATCTGCTTTCTTTAAAACGTTGGTGGGATTTTTCTTCGTTGAAATCTCTACATTCTGATGGTGTGAAAAAAAATATACATTACTATGGTAAGTTTTCTCAGGAAATGAGAAAACACCATAGTACCATTATGGTACCATTATAGATTTCAACGAAGAAAAATCCCACTAACGTTTTAAAAAAAGCAGATATTTTGACGTGAGAATCTTCGATTGAAAATTAGGGTGCTTTTTCGATATTAAAAATAAATATTTCAAATCAAAAAAATTACAGCATGTTCGGGACATAAATAGTTAAGTTTTCACCAAATTTCGTGAAAAAAACAATTTTTTTGTAAAAGATAAAAATAAAAAACCAAAAAGTTTGTTATTTGAATTTTTCACATAAATTTTGAAGTTATGTGACAAAAGTGTAAATATAAAAGTTGTAGATCTTTTTTTTACCTACAACTTTGCCACTTAACTTTTTTCCATAAGACTTGTACTTTTTCCGGAAATCAAGGAAAACCGTTTTTTACCCTTAAAAACTCACCCCCTTCCCCTTTCCGACCTCAGATCGCCCGTAAGTTATTTTTCCTTTCATTTCTGTTATATTCTCTTCCTATTCCAATGAGTTTCATCCTACTATAATTTTTTTTCACTTTTTACTATTTTTGAAGGTTTTAGCACTGGTCTATTACGTCATCTTATTAATTTAAATAATTGTTACAATTCCTTTTTCCCTCTTTTTATTGTTAATAACTCATCATAGGTTATCTCACGTAAGTGAGAGATGGAGGGTGTTAACCAATCCTATCAAATACCACTAAAGATAATAAAAATAAAACACTTTACTTAATTAATGGACGTCCCCTTACGATTCTGTCAAATGGAGGATAAAAAAACAGATTCCAATTATGCCTACCATCTTATTTGTAACAATCACCATTTCGACGACAATTTTAAAATTTTACATGTTGAAAACAAAAAACAAAAATTATCACTCCTAGAAATAGTAGAAATTAATAAATTTTAAAAAAACCCATAGATTAATTAATGAACAGATAGATTTAAATAACTCCCCACTGTTAAACTTGTTCCCTGAGACCACCCCCTCAACTAGTATATAAGGCCAATTATTGTTATTAGTTTTAAGTTGACTACAAACTTCCGAAGAAGCCAAAGTTTGGCGAAACGATCGTCAAGTTATTATAATAAATAGTTGAAATATTCATCAGTGTATTTTTTATTAATTTATAACATGAATTTCAACCAAGTAACAGTAGACTCGATCTCATAAATTTCATCAAAATTAGCTTTATTTTTTTATTTCTGTTTGTGTCTTACCTCGTCTGGAAAATAGTTCATTTCGAAGAACAAATGAAAAGAAACTATTTCGCTTATAACCGGATTCCCACATTCGCGAAGGTAGACTATGGATTCTAATGCTAAATTAAAGTCACTCCCGGGGGCATACACCGCAACACTAACTGGTCCATCCCAGCTCTCCACAATGGGCAAAACGTTGCCCAAAAAGTTGTAAGTTGCTACGGTAGCAAAAGTTACACTTTCTTCACACTTATACGTCCTTTTCGCGACTACATGTTTACCAAGGACCCAATAAGGGCCCCACTGCATTGTATAGTGCTCTCTTGGCACATCTTTGCATTTCGTTATTTCTTTTACACGTTTAAAAATATACGATTCAGAAGTTGAGTTGCCTTCATCAACTGTAGTAGTAGAACTGGCTGGTTCCGTATAAGTTAACATTCGTTTATCTGAGAACAATTGTGATGTTACTGTCCCAATATTTTTTTCAGTTTGTTTGGTGTTTTCAGTATCATTGATACTTTCAGTTTCACTTGATGGTTCATATGTGGACGATCCAGAATGCAAGTACAAACCAGACAACAGAATTATGCAGAATAGGAAAAATAACAACTTCGTTGATGGCCTTGTTTTGTGGAACATTTCCATTGTGTGTATTTAAAATATTGATGCCATTATTTTAGTCTTATCAAACATGCAATTAAGAACACTATTACCTATTGAGATTTGATTTCTTATGACATAAAACAAACGTCAATTATTTCACTATTCCACTATTTTCTAACTAGCACTGAAACGCGGTGGGTTTATGATGTATACTGACGTCCGAAGCACCACTTGGCTCGAACGTAAAGCTAGCAATCTGTCCAATCCCTGATTAAATGCAAAGAAAAATAATTAATGAGTGATATATCTGATAAACCGCCTGTTTGATGTGTAGGTTTACGAGTATAATAATTGTAGAAAGAAAATCGACTATGGAAACCGCTAGAATGACTATGTGCCACAAATAAAAATGAATTAAAGTAATTAACTACTTTTTTTAATACCTCTTATAATTTCATTAAAATTATAAATGTGGGCATCTTTATCACTATTTGTACATAAAAATAATTATTACACCATGAATTTTATGTTGTAGCCGAAGTAAAAAAATGTGACTTGGTATATACACTTTTTTTTAAATTTATTGTACTATTTAAAGATTAATTCAATATAAATAATAATAATGTGCAAGTTTTCAAGAATTACAATGCATACGTATAGTATATACGATAACTTAAGTTTACTTTTTATATTTTAATATGAAAAAATACTTTTTTCCAAGAATTACCTATGTGTATACACTGTGAGTTTCATGTTTGATCTCGAGCCTTTTCAACAAAAAAAAAGTTAGCTGGTATTATACATTGTTATTTAACATTATTTACAAAGTACAGATAAGAATTATTTCTTATTAAATAATAAGAAATTACACTTTATTAATAAATATTTACCTCACATAATGAAGTTATAATACTTTTTTGTTCACTTATGTATTAGCATTCTTGCAGATACTTTTATAACGTGCCTCTTATTTAATTTATTGTTACTTATTTATTATTATTACTATACACTTCGAATACACTGAGAAGAAAATTCGTTTTGAAATTTTTGTGCAATAAAACAATTTATTTTACTGCACTTTACTATACCTAAGTTTATCAATAAAATGAACTGACGAGCACATTGTAAAACATTGTGAATCAGGTCTAGGTACTCATTTGTATAGATAAACTTTTGTTACTTATAGTGTAGCATAGATAAACGATTCTCAAAAAGATTTGTAATAAGGGAAACTTATGAGTGTTAGCTATCTTATCTTTTATTTAGCAATAGGTATCTACACTAATATAATAACACTTTATTAGTGTTCGTTATGACAAACGATTAATGCAAAATGTTTTCTTAATTATAGGTAGGTATGTAATCTCTAAGAAGTATACCATATCTGTTTCCGTTTAAACAAAACCACTAAATGGGAATCATCCCTTAATTTTCTACCTTTAGGAATGAGGCTGTTTCATCAAATTTAACTTCAGTAAAAAGAAAAAGGATTATTAAAGTTGGTTCGTAATCGTCAAAATTTGCAGGAAAAATTAAAAGCCCAAGTGAATTAAAGTCGTTTAAAAAACTAACTAATACAATGGTTTATTAATTTATTTACGAGGGCGGATCAAATATAAACGAGCCTTTTTAAATTGAGCGCCGGATAATTGTTCAAGGCGCATACGGGCGTTAGCAACTTGAAGTGGGGATATTAGGTGACACGGAAACGACTCGTCGTATTGCTGTGTTTGCTTGGTTAGTAGCTATCACAATGAGTGAGAAAGAGATGCATAGCAGCGTTGCGCAACGGATTATTATTAAGTTTCTTACACGTGAAAACGTGAAACCAGCTGAAATTTTGCGCAGATTTCTAGCACAGTTCGGAAATGAAACGCTTTCGTGGCAACGGGTAAAAGTTTGGTGCAAAGAATTTAACGAAGGGGGTAATCGTGTTAAAAATGTAAATCATCCTCATCGTCCGCGCACCAGCATATCGCCGGTTAACATTGCACGCGTTAGAAACCTTATTATTGAAGGGGACCACCACGCCACTGTGCTTCAGATATCTGTTGAACTCGGCATCAGCTATGGGAGTGTCCACACAATCATAACGAAAAACTGGGGATTTCGGATAATTTCAGCTCGTTGGGTCCCAAAGTTACTGATTGAAGATCAAAAAGCTGCTCGAATTCGCATCGCAGCTTTAACGCAGGCCCAAATCAGTGAAATGCACTAGACTCAGTGGGAGCACCATCCATATAGCCCAAACTTATCCCCTTGTGATTTTCACATGTTTGGGCCCCTCAAAGAATCACTAGGAGACGAGCGATTTCAGACTGATGAACATGTGGAGGCGTTTGTGCGCAACTGGACTTCTGCCTTGCTTCTTTTTATGAAAACGAGATGAAAAACTACCAATCCGTTGGGAAAAATGTATAATCAAACAAGGGGGATATGTCGAAAAATAGAGAAATTTGTGTTTTTGTGGAAATTTTCAAAATAAATATTTTATGAACAAAGGCTCGTTTATATTTGATCCATCCTCGTATTAAACCGTCAATAGAGGCAATGTTTTTTGTTTTTTTCTTGAGTGTTTTTTACGTACCATTTCTATTTTGTTATATTATTTTCAGATATCCGTAGAAATAAATTCGTATGGAACAATTGTCCTGGAGGAGCAATCTCAAAAAGCTTGGAACAACGATATCCACTGGGTCAGACTATTAAGGCTTTCAAATGATTGTCATAGTTATAATATCCAATTAAAATTGCAATCTCAACGGTCCCTAATCAAGGAACAGAGTCCTCCGAAATTAATCCTGCAAACCGTTCGAAATATCGACCCTGGCCAAGAACTGCTTCTATGGTTCTCAGAAGAACTTTTGGCTCTGATACAAATGTCGTTTCTAACCCCAAATAATATCCAAGGTAAAAAATGGAGCAAAATTTATTACTATTTCATATGGAAAGTGAATATTTATAATTCCTATAACATTAGGCAAAGCAATATCAGGGTTATAGAATGTCGACGAAATATCTTATTGTTTATTAGGATTTCATGCCTCTGAAAGAAAAAGCAAACGGAAATGTAATTAAAATCGCTCGCGTTTTTATATTTGCCTATCTTTCAATATTAATTTTGTAGATACCATTTTAAAATTCAAAATCATTAACAGGAAAAGGGGACAATTCAAATATATAATATTATTTTAAAAAATTAAAATATTATATGTTTCACCGGTTTGTGACTTCATCAGAAATTTATAAATTTAATCTTTTGAAATAATATCTAATATTTAATTTTTAAAAATTTTACAGTCGATTTCTACCATTTAAAGTTATGTCTATCATGTTATTAGGACATCACGTTTGGGCCAAACTTTTCCCCAAGCCGGGTCAAAAGATGTACCACCCCAAAAAATGCCGAAAAAATATATCTAATAAAAATCATCCCTATTAATTAAATGAGGACCCTAAAAAAATTCTGATCCATCAGTATTCTCATATTTTGAAAACCATTTATTTGAATATTGAATATTGAAAACTATAACAATTGCTTATATTTGATAGAAAAAAATATCAAATAAATTACGACCCATAAAAATGAGGAAAATATCAGGTGGACTATTATATATATAAAATATTCGTATTTTTAGTTTTTTGTCATTATTAATTACATTAATCTCATAATAATTGTTTATTCCCACATATATGAAGCTTTTTATTTTTCTTACTCCTTACATCTTATTTCAATTATTTTGCCCATATTCCTACCCATTCTTCTCCATTCATCCATTTTTTATTTCTGTTAATTTTCTATCTATTCCTTAAATGAATTTATTTCTTCTACCTATCTTTAACACCCGTTTTTAAATCCCCTTGCTTTAATCTTTCTAATTTTTCCTCATAATTTATCACTTTTTTTACAGCCTCTTCTAACATTTTCTCACATTTTGTCTCTCTTTTCACCATATCGTCTGGGCTATATAGGCACATCCAAATTTAGCACTCACTTAATACATTTTTAGTACATGTTTCTACTTGTTTTTTCTGCCCGACCCCAAATCTCCACTTCATACAATATTATACTTTTTATTACTACATTAAATAGTAATAGTTTCTTCCCCAATCATCCCTCCATAGCCTCTGTCTATAGACTCTCCCAAAAATTAAATACGAATTAAATTATAAGTTTAGGCCAACTATACTCCTTTAGCTGGCTTTTGCTCCTTAACTCTACCATTTTTGTAAAGAAAAAGTAGACAATATCATTCAAGAAAAAATCCTCTTTATGTACGTAAAGTCTCATCGAAATCGATTAAGCTATTAATGACATAATACAAATAACCACATGGTCTTAAAAGGCAGTTATTTTAATTTTTCAATTTTGTTTTTATAGATAAGGTAGGTACCTATTTATATTCGAGTATGTTCATTATCAAAGTTCGTTGGTGTTTAACATTCATTGTTCCAAGCACGATACTCACACTTAACCGCATTTTTCCATATTCGTAACGTCGATAAAATAAACCAATACTAATTAATGAATAGGTATATCGAATAAGTTTTGAAGGTGAAGAAAATGAAATTAAGTCTTGTTATAGTACAAGTACAGTACTTGCCAATGATATAACATCAACCATCGGTAACGAACAATATTTTTGTAAAGTATTGATCTAAATGGTTTTACAACATATTAAGTACTTGGGTATTGTTTTATTATTCACGAAATTTTTTGCTTTTTAATTAATTTGTTACTCAATAGTTTATGCACCAATATGAAGTGGTATCAAAAGGAATTAACCTCAAACGTTGCATGAAAGTACAACTTACATGATTCTATAAAACCATTTATTTATTCATACTTACTTTATAGAAGTAATTTTCAAAAAAGAATTCATAAAAGGAAGTAAATATGTACTTACATATTACGTAACAACACAACACAATAAAAACTGCTTAATTTATTACATTGTAAATAATAAATAAATTGTCCCACAACTAAACTATGTATGTAGGTACATTGTACATGGCAATGCGTCGCGTCGTACCATTCAAGACCAAGATTATCAGCATAGATAAAAAATTGGCAGATAAGCAGATCGAATTGTTATAACTTTTTTCTCTCTCTTTCCCACTGCGAAAGCAGCGACTAGCGGAAAGCACACGGTTAAAAACTTTGCGCATTTCTCTCTCCCTACTTTCTCTTAAGTGTTCCCAATAATATCTATTCAGAAAATTACCCCCACAATTCAAAACATATGTACGTTTTCATCTTTATAATTTTTAAGACGAAATTGCAAGATCAAGAGGTAGTTTTACAGTACAGGGGTAATTTTCGAACTGCTCGATAGCCATACATACCACAATGGATTTTTTACCACTATAAGTAATTTGGGTAGTTATTTATGACATCTAATTGTTTTGAAACTTATTCTGAACTAACTGAAGGATCTGGAAAGGTGGAAACTTTATTTTCTTGTGTAAAATAGTCTCCAAATGTTCATATAAGATAAAAAGGGGGGGAGGGATTCCAAAAAGAGGGGAAAAAAGTGTACTATATGTGTATACGTAATATATAATACCATTCACTTACTTGGCCAATCCGAAAATCTCATACTATAATTTTTCACGAACCACTTACGATAGCAGCTTGAATACTTTTGATTGGAAGATCTGAATTCTGATTGGAAGAAATCAGAAGAATGTGGAAAATTGTCAGTTTTTCCAAAACTAAATTTTCCACTTGCAATCAATGGTCTGAATACTAAATACCACCCCGGGCACGTCTTCTGGAGGTGGACAAATCGAAAAGGGAATTTTGGCCTTCGTATGGAATTTGAAGGGTTTCTCTTTGAACAAGGGGTGCAAGTTGCTGCCGGGGTGGGTTCAAAATTTATCTGTATTGGTGCTTGCAAATATTGCATCTGTAGTTTTTGGGTGCAGTTCATTTTACTTTCTTTAAAAAATGGAAAATTACTTTTTCATACATTAGTCACAAGGGGACCATCTTCGGTTATACCTCTATACCTCACTAGATATAACACACAAGCTATTGGAAATTTATAACCATTTGCTTTCAAAATAATGTACACGGAACAAAAAATTGTCACTTAATAAAAATAAATAAAAATTAAACTTTAGACTAATAAATGTTCATACTATTTTGTTCAAATTTTTGCTTTAAATTATCCAACACTTCAGGTGTTATACGCTGGCGTAACTCTTCCAATCATTCAACCCTAGTACCATAAACTTTTGATTTTAAATATTCTAACAAAAAAAAGTCCAAAGGGAAGAGGTATGGGGATTTGATTGGCAATTTTAAAGCAGCTCTTCGATCCTTAAATTGACACATAGTGAAATCTTTAAAGTTAAATACAATGGAACGTCCAATACTCGAATCAATACATGACGCAAAAAAAACTTCCTGACTTCGAGTTATTAAATAATAATAATACATAATATACCTACACTTATATTTTGTAAATGGGCATTTTGTATGTAGGCAGGTATTTATTTCATGTTTCAGATAGATATACAGTTGGTAATATCTTTTTTCATTGCACCACTTTCCACTTTTTTATTTTTAATTTAAGTTTTGGTCAAACAACCAACTTTTTAAAGTACGTTCTGATGACAAATAATCGTAAAAACTGAACTGCCATGCTGCTTAAAGAGACTTTAAAATCGTATATTATTAAGGGATTCCCCCAAATAATTTGACTTATCCAAGTTAGTGCCAAATATTATCTTTGAGTTATCAAGACATTCTAGTATTTAATAGAAGTTCGAGAGTTCGAAAAATTACACGCACCGATTTGGTTCGACTTATCAAAAATTAACTATGTCCGCGACTTCGTCCGCGTGGAATAGTGACTTTAGGCGGTTATTAAAATTTTTTTCTTCTATATTTTTATTTTCTGGGCCGTAAGCCTTTTTGCCGACGTCATTACACAAAAACTTTCATTCCTTATTTTTGCCCTCTTTAGGGCAAATTTTTTACAAACTTTAAATGTCGTATTTATATCTAATCAAAAGCCTAAAAAATAAGTTTCAAGCCTCTAGCTTTATATCTACTTATCTCTGCACCAAATTCTCATTTAAATCGGTTCAGTAGTTTGGGCGTGATTGCGTAACACACAGACAGACAGAGTTACTTTCGCATTTATAATATTATAGATTAATATAGTTTAATTATAGTTTAAAATAGTTTACATAGCTTAGTATGTATTCAAATACTTTTTTGTTCCAAATTAACAAAACCTCTATAACTTTTTACACTTAATATTTTAATTTTCTGGGCCGTAAGTTTTCTGGACGACGTTATTACACAAAAACCTTTATCGGCTAATTTTATCCCCTTTAGGGTAAAATTTTTACAAACATTGAATGTCGTATTTATTTAAATCTAATCAAAAGCCTAAAAAATTAGTTTCAAGCTTCTGTTTTTAAATTACGGAATTTCCGCACAAACTTACCTGTTTCAAGCCCTTACAACCCTTTTTTCGCATTAAGAAGTCCTTTCTCAGGTTCTAGACTCTAGACTATCTCTGTACCAAAATTAATTTAAATCGGTTTAGTAAATTTTAGGCGAGATTGTGCAGCATACAGACAGAGTTACTTTCGCATTAATAATATTCCGCGAATTCATTTTCATCGATTTTCCCATGGGAATAAGATATTTTCTCGCAGTAAAAGCCTATGTGTCAAACCAGGGTGTCAGCTAATTCCATACCAAATTTTATTAAAATCGCTCCAGCCGTTTAGACGTGAAGAAGTAACAAACATACAGACTCACACACTCACAAACTTTCGCCTTTACAATATTAGTGTGATTGTAGTCTACATCAATGTACAATTCTGTCCCTCAGATGCAAGAACGAGAAAATAGAATAACGAAATCTGTTAGGTACATTATCTGTCGGTCACATTTTTTTTTCAGATATTTTTACAGTTTCTGAGTAGATATTTAAGGAATGCCTTTTTCAACTTTTAGGTCAAAAGAAATATGTTTGCCTGTACTGCTCAGTGCTTTACGAATCTCCCAATCCCTTAAAAATCCATATAACATTGGGATGTGGACGACAATCTATATCAACACTTTGGGAAAAATTATCAAACGCTCTCGTCATTAACCAACCATCAGAGGAACAAGACTGGAAATCGACCCAAATGTTCTGTTTCAAATTGGCACCTTCGAAATTTCGTAAACAAAACAGCGCTTTAGATTTAACAACATCTACGTATGTACAAGAGGAAAGACCAAATTCACAACCATCTAAATTTGAAAACAGTACCGTGATAGAAAACGGTAGATCTTTGTACAGGCCTTTCTCAGAACCTTCGGCAAATGGTAGTTCAGCTTTTAAACCATTTCAAAAACTCTCTCCAATTAACTCAGTAGCTTCTTCGTATCTTCCGAATTTTTCATCAACATTTGAAAGGTTTTCAAGATTTGGAGAACCCACGGGACAACAGTGTCACGACGAAGCTCATATAGAGACCATAGTAAGCAGTTTAGGAAAGTCCAGGGATGGTCATGTATGCATCTATTGTGGAAAATGCTATTCAAGGAAATATGGACTGAAAATCCATATACGGACACACACTGGATATAAACCATTAAAATGTAAATTTTGTTTGAGGCCGTTTGGTGATCCCAGCAACTTGAATAAGCACGTCAGATTACATTCAGAAGGAGAAACTCCATACAGGTAAATATTTTATACATCAATTATAAAATTCTGTTTAGTTTCTAAGCCAATTTTATTGTCAATATTCCGATAATGAAGGGCTGCTGTAAGACAAGACATTACGAAATATTCAAAGTATCGCTCTTGTTATAAAAAAATGTGAGCTGTCACGGGACGCCTGAGAGATGTGAAACATCGAGTTTGCACAATTTGCATGAAAGACAATATTACGACAGGAACTAAATATGGCATAATGAAAAAATGAAATATTACGAATTTTTTCCACAAAATGATGACTATTTATTTAATAAACATTTATTTTTATTAAATACAAAAATTAAAAATTCAAAAATTTTGCGACAACTCAATTCTTTTAATCAGTGATGCATATCTGGTAATAGGTTCTCCTGGATTGTTGTTAATTTGCAATTGAAATTCTTTTTGGAGGAACGTAATTAATGGCATTGATTCATCTTTTGCAAAATTTACATTGAAATCTCCAGCTAAAATCAATGGTAGTTTATTTTTATTGGTTTTAAAAATTACTGAACCTCTGTGACTGTATGGAAATAATTTCTCATGTAAAAATGAAATATAATTCATTTTTTACTAGGTGAAATGTACACAACAATCATAATTAATTCACTTCCGTCTTCTAGTTTACTATAGTAAACGACACCGTCGAACCGAGTGGGAAGAGAATCGCACAGGCACTTGCGCATGGCGACGTGTCACCACGGCATGAGTCGCCACGCCAACAATCCGGTTTACCCGCGGCTATAGATGTTTCACATCAAAAATAATGAAAATTTAAATAGTGTCTTGTTTTTGCATTAATCTTGAGTACGTGATGTTGATATCGTGTTGATTTATTTCTCTCTCAAAAATATTTATCAAGTATCAATTTAATGTAGGATAGAACCGACCTTTACATTCACATAAAAAGCACAAGACCTTTTAAATTTTCACAGCTTAATTTCATAATAAACATGGCGATTGTTTCGCCAAACATTGGCTTCATCAAATAGTGATACAAAGTAGTATGCGCTCACTTTCTGAAGAAGCCAACACGTTTATAAAATAAAGTTGTGAAAATCTATAGTCTTGTATTTTTTTAATTATAAGATATTATTTTTGATACACATATATTAAAATATAAAAAATCTTATCTTAATTATGGTTCTGTTTAAAAAAACTATTGTGTGACGAAATAAAATTATTCTGGGTTTGAACTAAAGTTAAAACTAGTGATGGGCACTATCGAATAAATTGAACTATCGAATAATTACTAAATGAATACTTTTAACTATCGAAGTGTTTTAGAAACATCTGTTGTTCTTATCCAGGTATTTGTTAGAGGGCGACGAATAAAGAGTTTTTTATTTTTACATTTAACTACTTTTTTTATATGTTTCTGCACTTATTATTATTATTTTGTTTTTGGGTATATAAGTACGCAGTACAAACATATAGTACCTAAGTATTTATGACTCAAATCATCACTACACTAATTTAAAAATTATTAATTATTTATTTGCATTTTATTTTGCCTCATATTTAACTAGTATAAATTGGTGCCATAGAAAATTATGTTTTTAAAGTATGTATGTATGTATTGATAACGTCTAATAATTATAGAATTGTTTATATTATTCGGCTCTGCTACGAGGAAGTAGCGAAGTAGTAGACAATGCGCAAACGTATCATTTACCCATTCCAACCACGACTCCAACGTTCAGTTCGATAGTTGAAAAGTATTCGAATAAAAAAAGTAATTACTATTTTCAGTAACTACTTTCAGTTACTAAAACTATTCATTACTTTTTTATTCGAATAAAAATAGTAACTACTATTTTCAGTAACTACTTTCAGTTACTAAAACTATTTATTACTTTTTTTATTCGAATACTTTTCAACTATCGAATAATTCGAATAGTAGTGAACTATCGAATAGTTCGATAGTTTTTATTCGATAGTGCCCATCACTAGTTAAAACCACTTCAATTTGTTTTCAATAGTTTAGATTTCCCAAATTATATCTAACATCAATCTCAGAAAATAAAAATTTTAATAGTTAAAACGTTAAAAATAAAAGTGACTATAAAAAAATCATGTTAGCTAATCGTTAATAAAACGTAGGTATTTTTTAAAGTTTTCATGTTTCAAGAGACTTAATTTATCTAAGATCTTGAGCAAACAATCCTGACAAGTTAACAAGTACCGAAAACTAAATTCGAAAGATTTTCTTAAAACATTATTAAACTGTATCGTAACATACGTTTCGTCAAACTTTGGTTTCTTCAGATGACAATAAGGGTTGTGGATGGTCAGAATAAATTTAAGAGTGGGGAATTGTTACATTCTGTTTGTTTGTTAAGCATTCATAATATATATTTTTTACATAGAAGAAAAACACATGATGGACAGTTTCACCAATTTATTTTCTATCTCGACAATATTTATCCATTGAAAATCAAAAAACCGCTAAATCATACTGTTCAATACCATTTATAAATAACGTTAGTTTTAAATATAAAAATTGGTTAAAAATTCAATACATGCCACTGAAGTTAAGAACCGTAATCTTAAAAATATATTAAACAATTCAAAAACTAAAACAGATCCTTTTCTTAAAAGTAGTGAAATCTATAAACTTTTTGTAAAAAATGTGACGCAACGTACATAGGAAAAAGTGGAAGAGCTTTAAAAACTAGAATTAACGAGCACATTTATTATATAAATAAAGAACTCAGAAAAACCGGCTTCTCTGAGCATTGTATAGATAATAATAATTTACTTGATACTACAAAAACTAAAAGTTTACAGAATAATATTATAATAAAATAAAAACTGTCTTTAAATGAAAATCTCGAAATTTAAAAAGCACTACGTAAAGAACAGGCCTTGGTCAACAATCAAATTGAAATATACACTGACTCAACTCCACTCCTCCTATGTAGATTGTAAATACATATGTTTATTGTAAGTTTTAATTTTAGTACACAATTACTCTTGATAATGGTCCCTTTGGACCGAAACAATATTGTCGAGTTAGAAAATAAATTGGTGAAGCTATCCATCATCCTTCTTCTAAGTGAATTTACATCATGTTTCACAGCCAGTGCATAAAAGAAAGTTTTATAAAAAAACTAAAAAAATTAATATTATACTTAATGAACAAACAGAATATAACAGTTCCCCACTCTTAAATTTATTTTGACCATACACCACCCTTATTGTTAAACTATTTAAACACCTACTTGTTGAAGTATATTTAGTAGTAATTACTTTTGTCCGAAGAAGCAAAAATTTGGCGAAAAATATGTTACTATACAGTTTAATAAAGTTTTGTGAAAATCTTTTGAATGTAGTTTTACTTAATTACAAAACAAAAATACTTGGATTGTTTCAAGTTTTCAAGTATTTTTGTTTTGTAATAATTAGAATGTTTCATCAAGTTTGCACCACTAAAAGTAGTTTTACTTGTTCATATGGATTTTCATCAAGTAAGGGTTGAAACTATTCAATTTCTGGCAAGTTTAGTTTCTCGACTTGTTGATCTTAATATTTTATTATTATTGTTCTATCTGAAGAGGCTACTGTGTGGCAAAATAGAATTATTGTGGATTTTTTACAACAAATTTTTGAAACTGAAAATTCTGATTGCTGTTATGTTTAATAATTTATCAAATTATAACTAATATCAATCTTCAAAAATAAAAGTTTATTCACGTAAAAGCAAAAGTATTTCTGTAAGTGTAAAGTGGTCGTCATAATTTAAAAAATCAGACATACCTACCCAATATTTTGAGGAAATAGTCTTCACAAGATAAGTCTTTCAATTTGTTCAGAGCATAAGAGCATTTTGTTCTTGATATCATTCTCAAGACAAGATCGATAAATTCTTTACTTTTGCGGCAGCTCCATGATCATGAAACCTAACTAGACCATCCAGAACATTATCATCTCTTCTAATACTAATTTCAAAAATTATTGTTACTGTTATACTTAAGTGATTGATTGATATTATTAGTTATAAATTAGAAACAAATAATTATTTATCAATTTCCACAACCATTTATTATTATATGACACGCATGTTTCCACCCTGTCGATTCTTGAGGAAGGGTGAGAATTTGAGGAAAATAATTTGATACTAATTAAGGAGCCGTTCATAAAATACGTTCGCATACAAGGGGGGAGGGGTCTCGCTGAGTGTGACAAGATGTAACAATGGGGGACGGGGGGTCTACAACAACGTGACGTTCGCCGTTCATTAAAAATTTTTACTGAATTTTTACAGAATCCTTGGACTTCTGATAAATAGAAATATTATTTATTTGTTCGTATTAAATAAATATTTTTGACTATCAAAATTATCAATCAAAATTTATCATGTTCATCATTTCTCTATAATCATTAACAAAAAAAAAATACTTACAAAATTTCCTTGCCTGCTTACAAGAAACTAATAGCAAAAGGTCTATCTATGAACTTTTAATATTAAAAGTCGGGGATGGTGGTGAGGCTAATCTCTTGGTGAAACATTTTAAAAATTTATAATTCGAAAAGAAAACGCTTGGTTTTTTCTGTTTCACTTATATTTATTACTACTCTGACATATGTTTCGGCTATAATGCCATTATCGAAGAATTACTTAAAAACTAACTTACAATTTACTTGTTGTTATTTAAATAGGCAAACTACCTACCGACATGGTTACCTGTGACAGATCGTAATAGAGGGGAAACCCCGAAATCAATTTGGTCATTTAAAAGGATTTTATGGTTATTGTTGGCTCTCGTTATCTCTAAAATTTCTAATAAGTCCAATCTTCTACTTTTATTCTGAATATGAATCAATTTGAAATTATTTGTGTCTAATGTATGGTTGTTATTTACAAAATGTTGTACCAAATTAGTATTTTTTGATTTGAGAGTTATTGACTTTTCATGTTCAATGAGACGTTTTTTAACCGACCGTCCAGTCTGCCCTAAATATATTGCTTCGCAATTATTAAATTTAATTTCGTAAACCCCACTTTTTTCATTTTTATTTTGTCGTTCCTTATTATTTGCTAACAGAGAACCCAAATTATTTTTGTTGACAACTATTGGTGATATATGATGTTTTTGTAATCGTCTTTTGATTTTGGTACTAATCTTAGGTAAATAATTAATGAAACAAAATCTACTGTCTTTTTAGTAGTAATAAATATAAGTGAAACAGAAAAAGCCAAGCGTTTTCTATTCGAATTATAAATTTTTAATATTAAAATTTGTTATAAACCCTTATAGGTAGGTACGTCGTACAAAACCTTTCCGTTAGACGATATGAAGCATTTCTTATGCCCCAAACAATACAAAATATTTTTTTATCGCATACTATTTGTGTTTCGTATCTATTACCTACCTCTTATCATTGTCAAAGTCATACACGTGTTAACGTCTTTGATAATATGATTATAATGACAGTGGTTTGTACGAAACGGTTTTCAAAAGATAAAATCACAAGGTAAATTGAAAGTTGTGGTATTTTTTTACGAAAAGTACATTATTATTTTTTGTCTTATAACACTGGGTACATAAGATTGTCTCAGCTGATATGCTGTTATCAAAGAGGTACTTACGTACAGATAATATATTTACCCACTAAAGTTAGAAATAGAATTAGATATAATACTACTTCTAATTGTAGTTTATCTTATGGGGACTATTATGGCAAATGAAGAACTTCTTCCCCTATTTAAAAGGCAGTAGGTATCGAATTTTTTTCTGTGTATCTTGAAAAAGTGATCACAAATGTTTAACGTTTAAAAAGAATGAAGTTACAACAATTGCTGCGGCATTAAAATTAAATACTAATATGCCGACAACTATTAATCTATTAATTATAAGAATGAAGTAGTCTATTAAAATTCTGATTTTAGATGCGAACTTTGTGGAAAAGTTTTGGTTCGAAGACGTGATCTAGAAAGACATCTAAAATCGAGGCACTTGAGGGAAATTAATCCAGATTCAAGCACACCAATTGAAACACAAACACCTGTAAGCAGTGATGATGATTTAAAAAACACAACGACAAGTAGCTGACCATAAGTTTGATTTTATAAAATCGTCTATCACATACTGTTTAGACCAAATGCCTTATTATTTTTATATTTTAAGGATATACATAACGAGTCGTATTGTAAGTAAGTACATATTGCGCAAAATATTATGCAATTGATCGAAAATGAAAAATTGTCTATTAATATAGGTAGATATAAAAATAAAGTTTAGTTTTGGGAACTATTGCCTATTTGTAATGAAACGTACTGTATAATATATTGTAAATAAATTTAATACTTTAGCATTGAATTTCGTTGATTCCACCAAAATCATATAGGTACCTATAACTGGGCAAGAGTTTAATACTTCATTCTTCAAAATATATGCTCCGAGTCCTTTTAGCGTCTTTAAAGAAGCAGTGTATTCAAGAAATTTCGCAAACAATTAGCTGAAGTTTGGTAATCAAAATACTTTATAAAACTGCTTTATTATTTGTATTTTAAGCTCTTTCACATTGCTTTAAGTTCTTTCAAATAAGTACTCGAAGATTTATTAAAGTGCTTGAAGTCCTTTAAATGAATCGGAAGCAAAGAAAAACAAAACCGAAAGCATTTTGATATATTTGATGATCTTTTGATTTAATCCAACCCTTTATAGTGCTGACGGCTTTAAATATAACTATTTTTTCCATCTCTGGACTACGGAATTTAATAGAAAAAGCAAAACGCCTTTACTTTACTTCATAATCTAAACTTGAAACAAAATAAGTGTTTTACGATCTTACAAACACATTTGGGGAAAAATTACAATTTTTTTAAAAAGCAAAAATTTTGAAATTTGTGTATTTAAAATATTTCGCAAACAACTAGCTAAAGTTTGGTAATCAAAATGCTTTATAAAAGTGCTTTAATATTTGTATTTTAAGAAGTTTAAACTGCTTAAAGCCCTTTCAAATTGCTTTAAGCACTTTCAAAGTGCTCGAAGATTTATTAAAGTGCTTGAAGTCCTTTAAATGAATCAGAAGTAAAAAAAAAAAAACAAAACCGAAAGCATTTTGATATATTTGATGATCTTTTGATCTAATTCAAGCCCTTATAGTGCTGAAGGCTTTAAACATAACTATTTTGTAATATAATTGGCATTTCGGTTGACGGCTTTAAACATTTGTAATATAATTGGCAATTCGAAGTCCTTACATTTTAAAATGTAATTGAGACTTTAAGGACTAAAAGTATTTTAAGTAAGAACTTTTGGCTTAGACTCTAAAGGACTTTAAATACTTTGATAAGGATTGTAACGCTCTGGACTACGGAATTTAACAGAAAAAGCGAAACGCCTTTACTTTACTTCATAAACTAAACATGAAACAAAATAAGTGTTTTACAATCTTACAAAAATTTCTGTGTTATAACATTGAAGAAACACATTTGGGTAAAAATTACAATTTTTTAAAAATACAAAAATTTTGAAATTTTCATTCATTTCAAGTACTAAAACTACTGGACTAGAAATTCCTACGACTTACACAAAGCTGGAGTGTATTAGGGTAGAAGGTCCCCAACGGTTAAGGAGTTGTAAGAATGAATGGGTTGTGGATCGGGAGAGAATGATGGGATTGGCAAAACGAAAACAAACGAGAGATATATTTTGAAATATTTTTGTCTCAAAATATTTTTAAACGACCAATACAATTCTTAGAAAAACTTGGATTAGTACAGTTAGATCTGGAACCGAATGGGTATAACCCCTTTATTGTTTTATACTTTATAAATTATATTTGTAACTATTGTGATTCACAACGAATTGATTTTGTGAAAACTACCACTCGGCCCTTCGTTCGTTCGTTTGAGGCCATCTAAAAAACTATTAGAATAAGTTTTGACCGTTTTAAGTAACTCACCGTTAATTAATCAAGAGAGTTAGAGGGTTAAGGTAGTGTAGTGGGCGACCGCTATGACTTATCCTTGTTCTCCAGAAGTCCCTGCCATTTTCAACGCCTTCAAACTGTCATTAAATAGGTAAGTAGTATTAGAATCAGGGGCGGACTAACGCCTAGGCAATCTAGGCATGTGCCTAGGGCCCGTAATTTTTGAGGCCGAAACGTATCCAAATTATGCGTGCTTGATTTAAACAAGACTCTTCAACAAAAAGACGAATCCCTAAATACAGCAGTTTTAACATATGATTCATTGATAGATTTCATACAAACTGTTAGAGATAATTTTGACAATTTAGGAAAAGAAGCTGAAAAAGTTAAATATATTGCATGTACTAATGATAAAAAACGGCAGAAAACACGAAAACTGTTTCATGATGGGATTCCAGAACATTAAATAAAATTCAGTGGCAAAGAACATTTTAAATTTAATATTTTTTTGTTGTATGTCATGTTCAATAAAATAGCCGAGATCCGAATACAATATTTATTGACAAGAGACTGTTGCAAGAGACTGACTTGAACTTAATATTAAACGGTTGACACATTGGAACACTTGGATCGTTATTTCTCAATACTCCCCCTCGAGACAAACTCTCAGTTCTTGATCGTTAATGTGTTTAGCTTCGCCAAGGTCCTTGATCTCGAACACTTGATAATTCAGATATGAACCGATAAATATTGTGTATATTCGCTCAGCGCTTGATTCTTCTCGCGCATGAATCGAACCTCACACCAACCAGATGAATCTTCAATGAAAGTGACAAAGTAAAGTTTTTTCCCTAGTGATTCCACCCTCATCTTGCCACACACGTCGGAGTGAACTAAATCACCTAGGGCAGATACTCTTGCTGAAGCCTTCGGAAAAGGAGTCCTGCACATCTTGCCCTGCAGACAGATCTCGCACTGAAAATCTTCCTTGAGGTTAACATCTTTAAGGTCGACACCTACAATCGATCCCGATTTGAGAGCTTCTCGCAAATCTTGGATGTTCAGATGCCCCAAGCGTACATGCAAATCCTCCAGGGACTTCATCTTTCGTCCTGTTCCATCTTCTTCAGCTTCATCGGCCTTATTGCATTCTGGAATGTTCATATCTTCAAAATAATACAGCCCGTTGCGCCGCTTTGCAACAAGTATCACTTCTCCATTCCTTGGATTGATGACTTCTGCTTTCGTTTGCTTGAAGGTAGCATGATGATTCTTATCTGTTATCTTCCCAACCGACGCAAGATTCATCCTCAGGTCAGGCACGAGCAATGTTTCTTCAAAATTCAGCTTCTTCAACTTGCCTTGGAGACTGGTTTCGACTGACACGTTGCCTTTTCCAAGTATGTCCGCTCGCAGATTGCATGCTAAGTTCAGCTGCCTACGCTCACTCTGATCGACCTTGGTAAACATCTTGATATCTTTACACATGTGTGATGTGCATCCACTATCAAGACACCAAACGTAGTGATTGGACACATCTGTTGGAAAAGCACACGTCGTCAACAATGCCACCTCTTCAGCGTTTGCAGAATGTTCGCTTGGTTTCCTTAACATTTTGCAAAACCTTGCACGATGACCAACTTCATGACATTTGAAACATTTCATCTTGACATCTGTGTTTCGCTTTTCAGATTCTTCTTTCTTCGTCTTCTCACCTGGCTTCTTCTTGAAAAATTTGGCTTTATTACTGGCATACATAGCGCTTTGAGCTGCACCCTTCCTTGCCTCACGACGTGCATCAAACTCTTCCGTGATCTTGATCCGGAGCGTTTCAAGGCTTGGCAGGTCATCTCTTGAAGAAATCGCACACCGAAAGTTCTCAAATTCTTCTGGCAAACTGCGCAATAACATGACAACCAACAAATCCTTGTTGATCTCTACCTCAAGTTCAGCCAGCTTGTCCACGATGTCAAAGAATTTTTGAGTGAACTCACGGATGTCTTCGCCGTCTTGCATTCTCGTAGAAATTAGAGCATTCAGTAAAGCCACCTTCCTAGCCGGGCCTTTAGACTCGTAGATTTCTCTGAGTTTCGTCCAAATTTCCTTCGCGGTTGTACAGCTCTTCACCTGTTTTATTTAGCTAGGGCTCATAGCTAAAACAATATCTGACTGTGCCTTCAAATCTGCATCTGTCCATCGTTTCGCCGCTAAAACCGATGCTGTATCACCCGCTACGACTTCTGGTTTTGCATTGTCTCCTGTTACGTAATCCGATGCATCATTCTTTATCAGAACTGCACGCATCTGGAGTTTCCACGTATCATAATTGTCCTTCTTGAGAACCTCAAATTTCACGCCGGCCGAGTTCATCTTGACTGATTTCTCCAATCGAGCCTTCAAAATTTACACTAGCCGATTCGCGCGAAATTCGCGTTCGGGTTGCAATCTCGATTCGCTACTTTTTTTTGTCGTTACGTCCTGGGCCCATAACCTGTTCAATAAAATAGCCGAGATCCGAATACAATATTTATTGACAAGAGACTGTTGCAAGAGACTGACTTGAACTTAATATTAAACGGTTGACACATTGGAACACTTGGATCGTTATTTCTCAATATGTCATTTTTTAATTAGCAACATACAAAAAAGATCTGAGGGATATAAAACTATTAACACTGAATTCAAAACAATTTTTCATGATAGTGATGTTAGTGACTCTTCAATAGAGGAATTAAAATTTTATGAACAAGATTTAAATCTAGCAGAACTGAAAAATGAATTATTACAATTTAAGACTTTAATTAGTAAAGAAAATATTATTTCGCCCGTATTCATGTAGTAATTTTTTCAGGAAAATAATATTATTGCAACATTCCTTAATTTAAACATAGTTCTGAGAATTTATTTAACCCTTCCAATAAGCAATGCAAACGATGAAAGATCATTCTCAGTAATAGCCATTATAATCCACATTAGGCCAACAAAAATTAAATGGTTTGTCATTACATTATATGGAAAAATAGTTATTAAATAACTCTATTAATTATGACAATCTAATTGACGAGTTTGCAGAATTAAAAGTAAGAAAAAAGGCAATATAACTACTTAATCAATGTGGGTATATTTGTTTAAGTATTATTGTTTGTTTTAATAAATTATGTTTATTTAATTTTTGTGCATGTATATTATTTTTTCCCTTGTTTTTCTTGCAATCCGAATATTAAATATAACTACATACTATATGCTTTAAATCCAAATTGAAAAATAGGCCTGGAATTACAATGTTGCCTAGGGCCCGTTTTAGCCTTAGTCCGCCACTGATTACAATTATTTTAATTGGTTATTAAGTGTTATTTATTGTGTGACTACTGTAAAATCAATTATATATAAAATTTGCTCTTCTTTACAATACCACACTGCTCGGTGTCTAGAAAGTAATTCAGTCTATTATGTTAACAGGCTACAAAATTCATTTTCACACACAATTTTTTGCAAAAATCTCTTTCCTGCTTGATATGTAGGTAAAAATAACTTGAGATGACACAAAAATATTCCAATACGTGTTAACTATCAAAACGGTCAACATTAAAATAAAAAAAAAACAAATTAGTTTAGTAGGTAGTAGTAGTAATACCTAAAAGGATAATATACAAAATGGTAAATTAAAATTATGGTTTATTGAAAAAAGTCTTAATTATAAATTTCTATAAATAATTATATTTAAAAAGTCTAAAGTAAGTATCAGTTCAAACACTTTTTATTAGACAAATAACTAATTAATGTAACGAGGATGACTTAAGTCTGTGTTTTGCTGCTTCTTCTCTTAATTGTGTTAACAGGGCTGACTCTTTTGAGTTGTGGAATTCTTGAACTGTAGCGTGGGGTTGAGTCGACTGAACAATTCCTGCAGGAACTATACCTACCGGGGGATTTCTATTCACTAAAACAAACAGAATAAGATTATTTAACAAAACAGTATTGAAATACCTATTTAATAAAAAAACCACTTGTATAAGGGAATTCTTGTTGATACCAACCTATAAATTACTTTTTGTTTGGTAGGTAGTCATTTAGGACAGAACATTAGGAAAATATGTGAATATACTCTTGTAAATAACGAAAAATATTTATCAGCCAAAAATGAAAATGAATTAAGTATTAATAAATGGTTCATTTGTCCTTTTTTTAATTTACGTAGGCTTTGTAGGAGACGAGACAAGGGACGAGTCCCCTCGAGTGGTTCCCAAAAATTCGGAAGCTTTAAGCTTTTTGCTGATAGCAAGAACGTATTTTTTAATTCTCTTTTTGTAAAAAATCACGTCTACAATTTTTTATGTATTTCAGAAACATTTCTAAAAGAATGTGTTTTGAACTTTTCATTAAATTCATTTTATCACATCCATGTAAATAAGTTGATTAAATCATTTATGAAAATACCTCTTAACCTTTTTCCTAAATGTCACGATTTTATTAAACTATTTTATGAAATATTTGAAATATTTTTGTGTTGATCTCTCAATAAAATCTATAATTATTTTATACAGTGAACAAATATTTGTTCATTCATGAAAGGTCATACCTATTACACATAATCGGATCATAATTGATATTGAATTAATTAAACATGAAATACGACCTCTTAAAATCGACTAAAAAAACAAACAAAGTAATTAAGTATCTATGTATGATATCAATTTTTTACTGATGATCGGATTCACAATGTAAGCTGTAAAGTGGAATTGCACCTCTTCGTAAAAGGAAAAAAAAACGGTTTGTGCTTTGTGTTTTTAAGTCAATGTGTTCGGTAGTTTAAAAAAACCTAATTAATCAACAACATATGTAAATGAATTCTACAACTTTATCAATTACTTGACAGTTGCTAACCTTGAAATCGATTAAGCGGACACAGCATCTTCTTTAGAAAAGACCGCGTTCTTTTTTTTTTTGTAATATTATTGTACCTTCTAACCCGTTTAAAAACATTAGTAGAGTAAAAAAAATTTGGTCGAATAACTCATATTACTTTATTTTGTTTAAATCGGATCTCAAGGTGACGAAAATGTCAGTTTACTCAGTGGCATTGACATTTGTTGTTCTTTTCTTAGCTAAGGTGATCGGCAAAATGTTTATATCAAAGATTTAAATCCTAAACCACGAAGATATTGAGGAAATTGTATAATAAGTTAAATTTAGACATAAAATTACTTTTCCAAACCTGTAACCTTAAAAAAAATTTGAAAGAATGTGTTTGAAAAACTCGTTTAAGAAAAGATTAAACCTAGTAACCACGAGGATGTTGATGAAATTTTATACTAAATAAAATTTAACGAATCTTAACATAAAATTACGGTAATTATCTAGACCCTAAAATGGGGTAGAAAACGGGTGAATATCATTCAAAAGTTTTTAGGCGACGGAGGACTCGTATAGATTGAGGGGGTGGAGCTGAAGTAGGGTAAATTATAACTGTTTATACGACATTGCTGTCGATCGAAGAGAGGCAAGGGAAAAAAGAACAGTAGGAATGAACACTAAAAGGAAATTTTAAGTAGGGGGAGAGGGTTGTAGACGGGGGGATGGAAATAAGAAGTCCAACAAATAACCCAGGAATTATTCACTTTGGGACTTTTGGGTTAAGTTACTTTAATATATAATGCCCCCCTTAATCTACTAACGTTATTTAGAAAAAAAATACCAGCCAAGAGCGAGTCGAACTCGCGCACCGAGGGTTCCGTACAAACCTGTATATATGTGATGTAACTAAAAATTTAAGGTTTTCGGAATTTTTCCTTTATCTGTGCTATAAGACGTTGCTTCGTACCAAATTTCAAGATTCTGAGTTCACGGGAAGTACCCTGTAGGTTTTGACTCGAAAATTTGCGAAAATTTGCGGCATAAACGGCTGTATCTTTTGATTGCGTTGGCTTAGAAGTTTTATTTTTTCACAGCTTCAAGGGACAATAGACCTGAGTATTTGGTATAAATTTTAGCTTGATAGCTCCACGCGTTCCTGAGAAAAAGGTCTTGACAGACGGACGGACGGACGGACAACGAAGTGATCCTATAAGGGTTCCACTTTTTCCTTTTGAGGTGCGGAACCCTAAAAACAACGTGGGTGGGGGCTAAGGGGAGAAATAGCTGGGAAAATCATAACCCAACCTACATACCACTTAATGCAAGAAACGTTAATTTGAAAAATAGTTGCCTTGGTTTACAGTTTCAATTATTATTTCTAATTTTTACACCCTGAGCCTCCAATCATCTACCCCCATCTAAAATCTCCTTTTTGATGTTCTATAAGGTCATCACTAGCCCCCTTCTCCACTTCTGTGCTCCTTTCCAATTGGTAAACGTCTCATATACACAATTACAATTTACCTCATTTTAAAGTTTCAACTCCACCCCCTGTGTCTATACCTAAATTAATTAATCAATTAATTACACACTTTCAGCAATACCTTCGTAGTTAAAAGATCCTACGTTGAAAAAGAATTTTCTCTCTAATTGTTTTCTTTAATAAATTATTTTCAATAATTTTGCGTTTGGACAAATAATTATAGTGAGACCACGTTAAAAATACTCATATTCATAATATTTACCTAAAGAGTCATCATCTTCGTCTATTTGTAAATTTGGTTCCGCTTCCTTTTCGGGGAAGTCCAGAATAGTAACATTTTTCGGCGGTAACTGAGCAACGGGGTCGCTGTCAACAACCACAGATTGATTATCCCCATCCAATATCACGTCCTTGTTATTATTTACATAATCAATGGAAAGGGGTGTCGTAGAAACAGCATATACAACACGTACAATAACAGGGGTTTCCTCAGTGACCACAGTTTCTTTTGGCACCGGAACAATTACAGCCCCCACCTTAATAGGAATTCTTATGCCTTCGTGATTAATTTCAATAACACTGGGGAACAAAATGTTGCTCTTTAATGTAGTGGCAATCATTGGTTTTTCGAGAACTATCTTTACAGCAGGTGTGACCTGTACGAGCTGGTTTGCTTCAGTTCTTAAGGTCATAGTTGGTTGAACTTTCGAAATTTCTACTATTTTTCCTTTGGTAAAGACCTTCATGCTGTCACCTGATGCTATTACCATAGGCACCACAGTGAACTTGCTCTGGACGATGTAAGGGGCTTCTTCCAAAACGTTGAAGGGTGGAAAAGTGTATGGTTGAGATAAGAATTGCTTCAGAAGATAGTCATTGAAAATGTTCTGCTCATGATGACCGTAAGGTGGTGGTGGAGAGTATGTGGATTGATAGGGATGGTGGTAGTTGAGAAAGCTGCTGTAGAGCGGATTATCATATCTAAATATTTGGTAATAAGGGTTGTAAAGGGGTGGTTGGTACCCGGAGAGAGGCAAATGGTGAGCGGATGCTGCTGCCAAAATGCAGGCTGCTACGATTATCTGAAAAAAAAGTTTTCAAAATAAAAGGTCAATAAATTAATATGTACCATATATATTATTTTGTATATTATTGAATGTAAATTTAGTGACTACTGAAAGTTTTGTTTTTATTAAAAACCTAGTTTGCATGCAATTGTACTACATGATTATTACAAACTTTATGATGATATTTGAAAATTAACTTTAAGTAACTTATTTAAATATGTTTCTGTTTATAAATATGCACTAACAAATAAATTTAATTTTTTATCAAAACCATAATTTGCAGCCAATTCTGTTACATATTAGAAACTTGATGGTGATATTTAAAAACTTTTAATCAAAATTCAATATTTTTTTAATAATTCATTTAACCTATTAGGTAATTCTTTTGTATATACTTTGTTAATTTGCACTAACAAACAAGTGATATCGATTCTAGTACCCAGATTTAAAAGAAATCCTTGTAGAACACACAAGATGTTCGTGATGATCTTTTTTGAACTCTTGACTAGACAGATTAAGGACAAACATAATGTCGTTACATAACTTACTCTCAGTAAATATCACTGCGTATTTTTTTTATCTATATCAATCAGTGTAATGTAGCTATCTATTTGATATTTGTTACAAATACTAGTTAACAAGTGATTTTAAATGTTGGGCAATCAATGTAGTGCTCACTGTGTTACCGATGTCAAAATTTGATATATGTTATAGTTCAAGGAAAATTAAAAGTGATCAATTTATTAAGATGAGTCCATACCAATTGAATATAATTAACAAAATAATCATAGTAAAATAAGGGTACCAAAAAACGAACGAACGTTTCGCCTTCTATTTTTTTGAGGCTTTAAAAACTAGCTTGATAAAACCTCAAGAAAAAGAAGGCGATACGTTGATATCTCTATTGGGCTGTAATTATTTTGTTGATCCCAATCAGTGGAAGAATTATGGAATGGAAAATCGTTGATAGAACACTTACTGATTAAGTAAAACCTTAATAAATGATACAATGAACCTGTAAGGTTTGCACAACATTATGCTACAGTTTGCGTTATCAATTGTCTGCGTAAAAGGCGAGGCAAGTGTTCAAGTATCGCTATCTCGTGAGCTATGAGATGCGCTAGATTCACGAAGGGTAGTTAACAATGTCTCTGCGCATCCGAAGGTCAAAGCTCATCAATAAGGCCTGTCTTCGTTGCGGTCACCATACGGTATATTTCCAAGTACAGCGAAAATTATTAATTCTTAAAAAATTATTTATTATTTTAAGAACATTTTAAACAATTATCATAAACAAAGCGCAAGATTTATTGTAGATGTATTTAACAACGACTGCAAAAATAAAAAATAGGTGAATTTGTCAATATTATATTTTAACTATTAGCAGCAATACCCGGCGTTGCTCGGGTAAGAATATTATATAACACGTTTGATGGAACATTCTAGAATATTCAGGAATTTAGAACTATCCAGAACATCCCATAATGATTCAAAACATTCTCTAACTTTTTTTAACACTCAGGAATATTCTTGAATGATCTTCAAAATTCTGGAACATTCTTGAACATTGCCAAATCAATCTGAAATGTTATAATAAAACATTCTTTTACTTCTTAGAATATATTTGAACTCCCTGTGACATTCTAAAAAAATCTGCTTCATTTTCATGCCCACTCCGTGCTGTTTGTTGGGTGAGTAGTGACATCAGTAGACGCCTGGCGGGGATGACAAATCGATTGATAATAATTGATCAGTTATCGACCACTGAGAGTTGAAGATTATTACAGTACTAATATCGCAATTAAAAAATGGGGGTTGATGGTAGAAGGGTGAAAATTAAGGGTTATATGTAGTTTTTAATGCCAAATCATTAAAAAATAAAAATAAAAGATTTTGTCCAAAAATAAAAGATTTTGTCCAAAAATAAAAAAGTTAGGGGTGGACAACCTTTATCAAATAGATAGTTCCAGATTCTCAGATCTATTGAATATGCATATAAAATTTCATAAAAATCGGTCAAGCCGTTTCGGACGAGTATGGTAACTATCATTGTGACACGAGAATTATATACTTATTAGATTTGTTATAAACTCTTTAATTGATATTAATATGTATGACTAATTTGTGTAGATTAGTGATAATTGATGATTATGCAAAGTAAGCGCCCATGATCAATGTACTTCTAATAATAATAATAATAAAATTTTATTACACGTTATAAATAGTATCTACGTACTAAGTAGTTTATGGTCATCTTTTGAAAGTCGTAGGCGTTTGTTTATAGCATCGTTTAAACATAATTTAACTTAAAAAAACTGAAATGATACTCGCATAGGTACATCCCGTTGAAATTTTTACGACCAAGAAGCACATTAATTATTACATATAATTTGTTAAATGAATTTTAATAAGTTGATTTCAAGATACCAACCTTTTTTTAAGATTATTGAACTTTGTTTTTACACAAACATTTTTCGAAACTTACTCAAAAAGAGACAGTTGAATAATATTCACATACCTATATAAATTTTACAAAAGGCCATTAATTTTTGAATTCACAAAATTAACAAGAAAAGATGATTAAATTTTGGAAGTGATATATTACCTACAGGAGATTTTTTTTTTATTGTTTTTAAGCAACTTCTACTATATCTTTAATCCTTTAGTATGTAAGGTGGCAGAATGTTTAATAAATCATATTCACAAATTATTGCTGATTTTGTAAAGAAATTATTTTGATACCATTAAAGAAAAATTATAAGTACAATAATTGATTTATAATCTTCCTGTAGAAACGATGTTATAATTTAACAGAAATGTTTAATAAAAAAATTGATAACAATTAAATAAATGACACTAGGGTGTGCTATCTTAAGCCAACACATATTTATTTTTACATTTTTCACGTCTCTTGAAAGTTAGTTTTTGAGTATAAATCCCTTTTTGTATTTCATAAGTTAAATCAGTAGGTATTTCCATATCAGTCATTGATTCATCTCGGTTTTTATTTTTAATTAAAAAAAAAACTGGAAGATTTTATATTAGAATTGATGTCTCTAAAAAGTATCTAAAGTTAGTATTTTTAAACAAATCGTTTGCTATTGTACCTAAACGTTAGATAGATAAATATGTAAAAAAATGTTTGTTTGAATATCAGGCAGTGAATTTTAATTTCTATTATTAATAAAAAACACTTTTCAACATTGTATATAGAATGGACATTTCAAAGAACTTCTCAAATCAATATTTCTTAAATATTTTTTTGGTAATTATAGGCGTTAGAAAAAAACAGTATAAAGAATTTTTTGAGACTCAGTCAGTGAATCTTGAATTATTACCTCTAAAAGGTTTCTCAGGTTATGTTTTTTAAAATAAATAATTGTTTGATAATTGTAGACGTTAAAAAGAAAATTATAGAGTTGTTTGAATATTAGTCAATGAATATCGGCCTTTATTGTTGATAAAAGTTCTTTTATTATTTAGTATTTTTAAGTAAATTGTTTGATAATTACAAACGCTGATAAAACGTGTGGAATTGTTTGAGAATATTTACAAATTTTTTAAGGATATCATTTCTTCAAAAAGTTGTAGTACCTACTTTTCTTTTGTTAAAGCACAAATCGTAAGCCATTGATTAATACATAAAAAAAATTAAAAAAATTGGCATTTTCGAAGTTGATGTACATTTCCATTGTATAGTATACTTTTCTTGTTAATTGTTTCGACTCGTGGTCAGTGTTAAAAAGAACATGTAAAACTGAAACCCCCAACTAATTCAACCTCCTATTTGCCGTTTTTATAAAGACCAAAGCACCACATCCCTTTGTTGTGTATTAAAAATTCTATTAATTTGTTTCGTTTTCAACAAGTGGTTTAAGATCAAGATTATGTTTCGCTGAATTACAAATTACAAATAGGTATCACAAAGCGTTAAATACAAAGGAAGTCCATTTCCGGGTAAACAAATAGGAATGTGTCTACGTTCTTGTTCAAACAATCTTTTCTTTCCTTGTTTTGTAAAAAAAAACAACAAAAAAGTGGATTAAATGAATTTTTAGCCATCAGTCGCACGAACGAACGGGATGAACGACCGATGCTGACATTGAATTTTAACAACTTCACGAGCCTTCTGACAGGGTCGTCATGCAGAGCAGGATTTGATTACATCCTTTATTTATTTTAGGATGAACATTCCATTCCATAGCACGGAAAAATAATTAACTTTTAATTATTACTACACTTCACAACCGCTGCCGATTCGCGTAAATTATTCGTCCTTTTTGCTACCAACAACTTTAAATTACCTAACCACATCTCTTTCTTTTATTGACGTCACGAGCAACTTTTACAGGGCGTTTCAAACCATCATGTTTTAATTTTTAAGGAATGTTGCTTATGACTTAATAACTAAACTAATAAGCTAAATGCTAATGGAATAATCCATTTTTGGAACGAACCTAATGAAAGTTGTATAGAGAAATTTTCATAAAAGAAAATAGGAAAAACTTTAAGAAAAGCCAAAGACGGTAAAACATGCAACCATTTAGACAATATATATTTAATTGAAAATGATGATGTATATGGAGGTGAAAGGTGAAGATATTGAGTATACATTAATTAATTAATAAAAATCTATGGGTATTGAATAAGCTCTAAAAATATTCGAAAGAACGATCAATGAAGAACATTATTATGATGAATGTTCAAAGTATCTACTGTGGTACTAGACTGAATAGAAAACTGAAAATCTGAAATTCTACAAATACATTTAATGGTATAAAGTACGTTACGATATCCCAGGTGTCATCTCCAGCAGTTAGTGTCTTGGAAACGCGTTTTAGATAATTAAAAGTTTTTGTGGAATTTCAGGGTCTATTTATGACTAGTTATGCTCGCGACTTCGTCCGCGTTGAATAGTGACTTTCGGCAGCATTTTAATTTTTTTTTCTTTTATGTTTCTATTTTCTGGGCCGTAAGTAGCCTATGTTATTTCTCAGGCTCTAGACTATCTCTGTACCAAATTTCATTTAGATCTGTTCAGTATTTTAGCCGAGATTGTGTAGCATACAGACAGAGTTAGTTTCGCATTTATAATATTCCGCAAATTCTTTTTCATCGATTTTTCCATGAGAAATAGATATTTTCCCGCATTAAAACGTAGGCTATGTGTTAATCCAGGATGTCAGCTAACTCCATACCAAATTTAATTAAAATCGCTCCAACCGTTTAGACGTGAAGAAGTAACAAACATACACACTCACGCACTCACAAACTTTCGCCTTTATAATATTAGTGTGATTATATTCTTATTTTCCTTCAAATCTAGGCTATCGAAAATTATACATCAATATTTCAATCCCTGCTTGCTTTTTTATCTTTATTTATTTATGAGTTTATGAAGCTACTGGGCAAGGATAATGAAATTCTTTAAAAACACTGACAATTTGAGTCTCAATGATATTATTAAATACATTGTAAGGATATTTTTAGTTTTTATTTTAGCTCGTGCAATTTCATTATTTTTATAAATTTAATTCTGAGATTCAACATAAACCCAAAGAAGTAAAGAACACAAGGTGTCATTTTCGGTCAAAAGACTGGACTGAAGATAACAAGGTTACATTCTGAATGGCGAAACGCACTGTATTAAATCTCTTTAAAAACATCATAAACAGATTTTTATGGATTTTATAGTTTTGCAGTGTTTTTTTTTATTAATCAAAATAAAATTTCGTCGGGTTTTTTCATTTTTGCAACAGAACGTTCATTAAATCTGACTTAACTAGAACCCTCAAAAATATAGAATACAAATCCTTGGTAGGTACTTCTCTAATTTAACTTTTTAGTTAGATATTAATTATTTAATAGTAATAGTACGGGTTAGATATTTTAAACACCTTGTATCTAAATCATGCTGGTGCAGGGCATTGGTACTTGGTTATCCGATTTGATCGCGTTAATTTTTTTCACGTAATGCAATTCTTGGCCATATCGAGACATCTTGAATGAGTAATTTCATTGTTATTGGCATGTTAACGTATAAAAAACAGCTGAATGACTATTCAGGAAAGTGGAACCAAACGATATCAACAAAAAAAGTACAACAATAAAACTAGGTATTGTAATCCAAAGGCCAATACGCCAATACACATTTGTAATTAAGAAATAAGTTGGTAGGTAGATCGTTTTTATGGTTCAGTGGTAAATCTAAAATAAAACACCATATCTATCACAAATCCTTTGCCCCAAACTTGAGTTTATTTTGCTTTGAGTTCTATAAAAAGTTTTGTAACATTTACAGAATATTTTTATTTAACTTTTTAGTAAGTATCTATATATTGATATAAGACATCTTTAGAGGGTTAAAAACAGTATAACATTCTTTCTTTGTCGATGTTCTTTATATACATACATATTTATTAAAAAATTGACGTCTTAATTTGTTTATAAATAGGTGTACTCCCTTTAACAGTCAGTTAGGTAGGTACGCCCGTGATTGATTACTGTCTTATTGTAAATGGTAATTTATAAGCTTGTCGCGATTTTAACTACCTATGTAGTAGATGTATGCAGAAACTGTTTCTATTTGGCTCTCACAGATCTACCTACTAGACAATTGCCATTACTTACTTGTAAATCAAATCACTACTATTTAAGTCAGAACGTGAAGGAATTTTTGATAAACAATCCATTATATGTACAACAAGAAATACCTTTCTTTTTTGTTATCGATGAAAACTACTATAATTGGAATTAAACGGGCGAAACACGTGTCCTTTTTAAACGTTGTGTTTGGTAATAGGGGTGTATCTGTATCTCCTCCAAAACTTTTATGATTTGCTCCCCACAGTCTCCATAATATTGTCTTATTGCTTTTTGACTGATTAATTAAATTATAACTAAAAAAAGGAGAGGCTTCAGAAGCAATGATACTAATGAAGCATAAAAAAAATTATTAAAAGAGATGGAAATTTCGGTTACGTTTTTATGAAACATTTGTTTAAATAATTAAATAAGCTGAAGTAAAAGCTTTCTAATGTTACTTTATTACTTTTGAAAAAGGGCTAACCACTCGAAACAATTGTAGAGATTTAAAAAATCCTTTGAAACATTAAATGCCTTTACTTTACTTTATTTAATTATTTAAGAGAAAATAAATTAAGCGAAGACTCTGGAAGAAGAATAATGATGTTTAATGTCCTAAAACTCTAAAAATATATGAATATACTGGGATAAAACATGGGCTACCAAAGAATGACCGGATATAGAAAAATTACCGGAGAAACTCATAAAGGAATCTTAGAACTACAAGTAGAGTGGTGCACCTCAGGTTATCTGGTAGGCAAAGAAACCAGAAAGAAGAATAGAACGTTAGAAATTCGGAGAAAAAAGGATACCTAAACTGGGAGACCAAATTTTTAAGGGAACGCAAAAGAGAGCTGGCAGGAGAAGGTTGCAGAAAAAAAAACACAATTTGGAAAAGCGAAATATGAACCGCTGAAAAGGGGTGCAATATGGAAAAGAAATTAATAAAAAAACAAAGAAAAAAGACCAGATCAGAGATACTACAAATATTTACTAACTCCTCGGAATAGCTAAGATAATCCAATAATTAACAAACCACAGGACATATTTATACAGATGAGAGCGAAAAAAACAAAAGTAAAAATGGACTGCCTTAAGCAAAGACAAAAACAGTTTTTCATATAGCCCTCCTATTATTATGCCTAAAAACAATAAAAAATCGAATAATGTCTTGTTCTTTGTATTATTCTTGTGTTCGCATTCGTGATATTGTTTTGATTTATTTTAGTCTTGGCTTAAGAAATATCTATCGCGACTTTGAATATCTTAAATATACTAATAAACTAAATGCATATAAAATAAAAGATGTAAAAAATCTCTCAAATATTACTAATTTTTGTTCTACTTGAAGAAGCCACTGTGTGATGAAACAATTATAAAGGGCTTTTCACCACAAAATTGTGTAACTAAAAATTCTGTTTGCTGTTGTGTTTAATAATTAATCTATAGATTAATTTAATTTAATTAATATATGAAATTGTACAGAATTAAAACATCATCAATTTGCTTTCAATAATTTAAGGTTTCTTTCTGTCCTCCAAATTATATGTAATTATTGATTTTCAAAAATAAACTTTTATTCACACAACTATTAAAAAAATCCTCAAAGTGATCATAATTCGAAAGACAAAATATACACAAGATCTTGAGGAAAGTTTCTCAACTTGTTCGTCTTTATATTGTATTGGATCTCATATGAGCATTTTGTTCATGATATCGTTTTGACTTTCAAGACAAGATCGATACTTTATTGGCCCCTACGACAGCCCTACACGATTTCAAATAGGCAGGGAAAGTATTGCATGGACAAGTACAAATTAAAAATCCAAAAAGCGTTGCGATCCCCAACTGAGGAAGGAATTTTAGTGTCGAAACGCTGAGTAAAATTTGTAAACCCTTTTATGTGGAGTTGGGGTTTATATATACTTAACAACTTGCAAAATAGCTTATGGAACATATCCATTTTTTTAACATTGCCGTTTACGTCAGTTTGTAACAGGCTAAAAAAATATTTAAAAATGTGTAGTTTACATTCAAAGACTCGCAATCGCAACCGTTTTACAAACAACTTGCATAAATAGTGGATGGGTAATTTAAGTATACAACGGTTACTCATACAACCATATATTTATGCGATGTTGAAGTCTTCGTATTTGATGTTAAATCCTTTCGTTCCCTTATAGGTAAAGTAGTTGGGTGTATTACGAACATTAGGGTTATTATTTTTGTAATTCAAGACCAACCGTAAATGGTAAGGCATTCACTAAGTACATGCTCCACTCGAGTTGCAACGGAAGACACGGTGAAGTAGGTACAACAATAATAAGTTAACCAAGAAACCGACAAAGACTGAAATTACGAAGATTGAAACAAATAAACCTAAGGATGTGGGCTTTTAGTAATGAGATTGTCCTTTTTATGTACATAATGTGTGCAACGGTTTTCACAGAGGGTGACAAAGAATGTCGGGATAGAAGGAAAACCAGTGGCGGATTTACACATTTGACACTACTGACATCTGCAATTCTATACCTTAATTTACAATCAATTTTTTGTTAATGAAATTGCAACTTTATGATTTTATTATATTTTTATAAGACTAATCAACAAATTAATATTGATACGAATTCATTAGGATTAAAAATGTAAGAATGTTAAGAATTTTGTTGAATGGATATTTACAGCTTTTATTCATTACAATATTATCATTATTGTTTTTTTTAATTATAATCATTCTAAGAAATGTATAACATTTATGAAATTCTGTGCAACAATATGCAATTTTTTATGTGTAAATTTATTAAATGTTTATTCTACATTCAAACAGGTTGTTAATATCATCAGAAATATCAATAGAAAAGTATTAATTTTCCACATATATATCTATATAATATTTGTTATTGTTATTTTTAAGCATTTTTTTTCAGATCCCATATTGCTTCGAATAGATATTTTTATGTGGTGAAACATATTACACATTATATAAATAGTGTGGGTGGACCTAAAGAAAAAATTATGGCAATAATTAATTTAAAAAATAGGTAAAAATACTAAATTTTAAATGTAATAACTAAACGCTATCGGAATATTTTAAAAATTCAAAATCACAATAGTATATTTTATAAATAAGCGTTTAGTAATTTTTCATATACAGACGTTAGTGTATTCAGTATACTGTATAGCACTAAAATATTGTAATTTTTATTGATTTTTTAAGCCTCGTTTTTTTCCGTGTATAAGATAATATTTTTTTTACTTCTGTAAGACAAAAAAATTTTTGAGCAAAGTTTGCCGCCCCCTAAAATCTGCCGCCCTAGGCTCTAACCTATTCAGTTTGCTGGTAAACCCGCCACTGAGGAAAACTGCAAATGCATCGCAATTTCACTGTGGAAAATCTACAGCAAACATCCTAAATGTAATTAATCCAAAGTAAATTGCAGATGTTCTATCCTATACTTGTTTTTATTTAATACTGATTAAAAGTATATAATTTAATAATACCACCTTTACTATTTATGACATTGATAGCTACTTTCAATAGTGCATCTTTTAACTTTAATGTAAAAAATTGAATAAAACAATGTGTTATTGTTACTCTTGATATCGAAATAATATTGGAATTTTTAAATTTTTTGGGAATGTGGAAGAAATCTCGGGCCTAATTTTTCAAAAAGTTGAATACAATTATAATTATAATTTTTTATTCGTGTTTCTGGCAAAACTAAAGTCATCGAGACTACGCTTTCATCAAGAAGACTAAAATTGAAACTAATTGTAACACCCCCAGCAAAATGAATAAACTTTCTTTGATTTTTATATTTTTCTCAGCGTATAGTAAATAAATGTTATTACAGTTTCCCGAAGAGTGAACTTTCAAATGAAAGTTTTTTGAAAATTTACTTATAGAGATTAGAAGAGAGAGACAAGCAGACAAACACACTGTTCTTTTTTATTTTAAAAAATTTTTATTTTAATTTATAAAAATACGAACTATAGAATTTCCACTAATATGATTTCGAATTACCGTTATGTCCAGATAAATTAACATATTCAGAAAAAAATTAGAACAAATTGATACTTTAAGAATACAAACACGAAATAAAGATTTCTTTTGGAAGCAAAGCAGTTCAAATGAAATTTATTTTCCAATATTTACTTTCAGAGGTAAGGACAGAGAGTCAAAAAATTATATTTTTCCTCTAATTATGGAATAATATAAAGTTTAAAAAAGTTGAATTTTAGTAAGAAAGTTGTTAAAAAATACAAACTTATACACTATTAATTAATTAATTAATCGTTTCATGGTTTCCAAATTTCAATACAACAATGTACTTTGGGTTTTTCAAGTTGTTGGGCTATTAGAAGTATATGAATTAGTAGAAGGTATTCAATTCTGAAACTTGGGCCCATTTGGTTATTGTTTATGCCGCTTCTTTTAAAAATATTTTCAAGTTCGATTTACATCCGGTTATACCGGAAGTCGACACCAACTTTGTTATTTTAAATGGAATGGTATATTTTTTACGCTGAATTCGAATAAAACGTGTAATTCTAAGGTAAGTTTGATAACCAACTTGTACACCTATGACGATCGGTTTCTGAGTTAATTTAATTTATAGAAAAAAAATCGCTACCGCAACCCAAATTATAAAAAATCATAACTTCCACAAAATACGACTTAGAGTGTTGAAATTTTTACTAGTAATAGCTGAATATTAGTGCTAACGCCTTGACAAAATTGAATTAAATAATTTATACAGGGCGTTCAAAATAAAATTCTAAAATTGAAAAACTTCAAACACGAATTAGTTCGTTTTTTCAAATGGCACCTACTATTTTTTATTTTTTCAATCGATTCCTTTTTTTATCCTCTTTCGATCTATATGGATACTTCCTATTTTAAGTAATAATTCAAAATTATTCCAAAATTTTCAAATAAAATAGTGAATAGTAAAACGTTATTTTGAAAATGTAGTATTGTCTCATCTAGCAGAAGCAATAATAAATCCACATGAGAAATAAGTAAAGGTACCAAAAGCTTTGTCAAAATTGAATTTAATATACCAATCGCTGGTATAGTAATAAGTGGTCAACTTTTCACCTATTAGGTATCATAAAAATAGTAATAAAAATTCAAGTTTAATAGAATTAATTTGGTTTACTACTCAGCAAGAAACAATTTTAATATTAACGTTAGCTGTGGTGAAGATACCTACCTACATTAAATTATAATTTTAATAAATTTTGGTGATTACGTTGAATTGTTTTGGTAGTTCTGCACCTTTACAGCACCGACAGATAGGTTTACCAGCCATACCCACTTAAAAATCACTTTTCCCTGTACATACTCGTATTTAATTAAAATAATATGTAGGTACTGTTAATGATTTAATTTTCAACAAACACAGAATGAAACGAATTTTTAAATAATTATCTAAAAGGAGTAGATTATAATGTATACCCGAAATGGATAATATCAATTAATTTACGATGCAAAGCAATTTTCTTCTTTTTCAACATGCATAATTCGGCGATATGTGTTCCATCATAAAATACTTCCGAGGTTAATCACCTTCTGTTTATATATTACTTACTTCTTTTTACGGTTCCCATAAAAGTATATTATATATCTACATATTACGGCATGGGGAAACCCGAGAGAGCGCTTTTAGTACATCAGTGCACGAAATTTCCGAATTCAATTTACATTTAGCACCAAAAGTAAACTGGACATAATACTTCTTTTGGTGTGTGTCTTTGGACGTACTTAAAACACTGTGTATGTGATTGTAGATGATTTACGTCAGCAAACAATTTAACTTAAGGCAAACGTTTTCTTTTGGTATTCGCTGTTGTGTTGGATTACCGCGAATCGATTCTTTTTTTCGTTTTGTTTCACAGTTCTCATGAGCGGAATTATTATGAAGAGAAGAATAACCGCTAATGCTAAGCGAAATAACATGCATTATGTACACATTTTTTTTCTGTCTTTTTGACACGTATGTTACACCAAATGAATGAAGAATGAATTTCAATTGGTTCAAGAAAATAAAAAAGAAGAGACCGGACTAATGTTCATTTCATTCGCACCGAGGGTTCCGTACCATTATCAAATTACGTAGATAATCGCTTAACATAATCAACAACTCAATTATATGGATAGTACAAATTTTTAAGTTATTACATAATACAACATGGAAATATACAATCTTTTTTAAGTAGTTTAATATTAATAAAAGAATTGCTTTTAATGTTTCCAAAAGTTTACTAAACAACTCTACAATTGTTTTCAAGTATTTAATTATACTATATATTAAAAACAGCACCGCTTTCCAAAACAATGTTGAGTTGTTTGGTAAACTTCTGGAAACAAAAAAAAACTATTCTATTCTTTTATCAATTTATTTATCAATATGCTTCATAAATATCGAATTATATTCTTTTACTAGCTATGCCCGCGACTTCGTCAGCGTGGAATAGTGACTTTCGGCAGTATTTAAATTTTTTTTTCTATATTTTTATTTTCTAGGCTGTAAGCCTTTTTGCCGACGTCATTCCACAAAAACTTTCATTCCTTATTTTTGCCCCCTTTAGGGTAAAATTTTTACAAACTTTAAATGTCGTATTTATATCTAATCAAAAGCCTAAAAAATAAGTTTCAAGCCTCTAGCTTTATATCTACTTATCTATCTCTGTACCAAATTCTCATTTAAATCGGTTCAGTAGTTTGGGCGTGATTGCGTAACACACAGACAGACAGAGTTACTTTCGCATGTATAATATTATAGATTAATATAGTTTAATTATAGTTTAAAATAGTTTATATAGCTTAGTATTCAACTACTTTTATTGATCCAAATAAAAAAAAGCCTAAAAAAAAGTTAAAGCTTCTATCTTTAAAAATTACGGAATTTCCGCACAAACTTTCCTATTTCAACCCCGTACAACCCTTTTTTCGCATTAAAAGTAGCCTATGTCCTTTCTCAGGCTCTAGAGTCTAGACTACCTCTGTACCAAATTTCATTTAAATCGGTTCAGTAAATTTTAGGCGAGATTGTGTAGCATACAGACAGAGTTACTTTCGCATTTATAATATTCCGCGAATTCATTTTCATCGAGTTTCCCATGGGAATAAGATATTTTCCCGCAGTAAAACGTAGCCTATGTGTTGATCGAGGGTGTCAGTTAACTCCATACCAAATTTTATTAAAATCGCTTCAGCCGTTTAGACGTGAAGAAGTAACAAACATACACACTCACACACTCATAAACTTTCGCCTTTATAATATTAGTGTGATTAATAGTGTTCATAAATATCCAAATGTTGAATTATTGCAATAAATGTACTTTGAAAAAAAAAACGACACTGGCACAACAAATTGGAAAAAGTGAATTTAGAAAATGTCCAAATTAGGTACTTTTCAGGGAATAATTTAATGCCCAAAATATAAATTATAGACCTAAAAACCGCCAAGAATATTGCATAGTCATTAGGTCCACATCAAACTGAATATGTTCTAATAAGACTACTTTACATTAAAAAAAAATGTTTACAATGTTTTGGTGGTGATTAACCCTATATAACCCCTTCAAATTTGTGCCTAATTAAAAAATATGAAACGTTAGCTTACTTGCTAAATCCCCGAAATTGCTTTCTAAAAAAAAACTCCTGTATAATATATTTATCTATTAACAAAAAAAAACAATGAAGTAATAATTTGGTTACTTCTTTTCCAATTTAAAAAATATTAATAGAAATAAAAATCATCATTTGAAACATTGTATTGTCTGCACGTTTCTGAAAGAAGTTATTGACACAATGGAAATTTTATAAAACGATTAATAATGAATACTACATTAATGAGTCGTCTTCTTTAACAATTGAAAGATTTTAATTCCACGAAGAACCAATCAAGTTATTTTCGTCAACAAGTACCGGTAACACTAATTTTGAAACCATACCACGCATTCGTCATTTAACTGAATTTTTGGGTCCCCTACCGAGGTGCTACTGATGGCACTGATATTTTCTTTGTTATTTTAAAAGTTTAAAATTTGCAATTTCGCAATAATTGAGAAAATATTGACGATATTAAGAGTTACATAAATTTGAAGGCCAAGCCACGAACCCTATCCGAATCACATTAGAAAAAAGGTATTTCAGAATCTCATGAGTTTTTCCCCGTTGGGACATAACTCCGCCCAGTATAAAATAAATGCCCGGGCGTAGTCTCCACCTCTCACTGTTTATGCCCATTTCATAGCTCATGAGCTTTTGAGGAATCTCTAGTACAATTTATCAGAAGTTTTTTAAAATTATGAAGTAATATTTGGGTAACTTTAATTCAGACTGATAACGTATGAAGTAATATTTGGGTAACTTTAATTCAGACTGATAACGTAAGTATGTACTTCGACTTACACAAGAAAACTGTCCGATTTACCATCACTTTGTTATTATTAATTTATTTATTATTACATAATTCTATATCCTTTATTGAAAATTTATCAGAATAAAATATTACGTTTATATCACGTTATTTCGTACAGATGGGGCACTATGTAATGAGAATATATCAAAAAATTAAAAAAGAATAATAATATTAATAATGTAAAAATAGTTTTAATCTAGAATGACAATTAAGTATCTAAAATATTTTCAAATGTTAATATTCTTTTTTGACGTAACAATATAAAAATGGATACGACCTTCCTATATAGCGAGATTATATTTTTTCATGACAAAAAATGTCCTAATGGTCCATCTTCCTATTATATTTCTAATGGATAGGAAATATTTTCCAAATTACTTGAAAATTATCTTAGGTTTTTTCCTGATACTTAAATAATTATTTATTTTTTCAAAGATTTGAGTTATCACTTAAAATTCATATTAAAAATTCTTCATATGCAGCAAAATCAAAAACATAACTTTAATGGAATGATAATCATTATTAATAAAAGTAGTCACTATATTTGTGCTGAAAGCATCCGCTCTGGTTAATATTCACCTCACGATCAAAAAGAAAAATGTAATTGTTCAATTCTTCAATACTTACCATGGTCGTCTTCATGGTGAACTCGCGAAGGAAGGTTGTTTAGTTGTTAGTTCTTCAATCGGCACTGAATTAAACCAGACTTTCAGACTTTGTGTGAAGATGATTTTTGGTCAGTCAGGGTTTATATTCCCGCTACCTCACAACCTCACCACCCCGTCAGAGTTCATTCCCCACCATTAACAAAGCGCAGAAAATTGCACCAAATAATATCAAACTCACCTGCCGACTGAACTCTGATGATGATGGGAACTTCTTGAGCGCCAACGGGGCCGACGTGATTTCGACAAATAATAAAAGAAACACCGCGAGCCTGTCGTGTGGTGTTCAGTGTTCACGCCTACATGGAACAATTAACTTTTGCTTAAACAAAAAATTTCGAGGGAAAACAAAAAAATTAAAAATCATCGCGGCAAATAACGTCCAGTTCGTTAGCACGAGAATGAGATGATTTTTATTATTTTAACTTACGAACCAACCAAAGGTAAAACTCAAGTAAAAATACAAGTGCTTGGGTAACTATAGTGAGAGCAATAATTTTAGATATATTGTTGAAGAGGATGTTTTTCATATATAAATGTGCTTTAGTGAGAGGAAAAATATTTTTTTGAGGTTAATTATAACTTATTTGGTAATAAAGTATTACTTAATATGAGTACTCCATATACAAAAATAGAAGGAAAAAAATTAAAACTTGTATGTCTAAAAATACTTAGTATTAGAAATGCAAATACAAAATAAATATTTCTTATTGTTTTCTTCAATTATTAAAAGACATTAAAATCTAGGTACCTACACTTTTTCGACTATATTATTCAATCAAACCTAATTTTAAAAAATCTAACTAATTTTTGTGTACCTACACGTTGGAAAAACAATTTACAAAAATAATTCAATGTTTTCTCCTTTGTCAAAAATAATATCAAATAATCCTTATATTTTTTTGTGACTAAATCTGATAGTTCTTTAGTAATAAGTAGATTTGCTTACATTAGGACCAATTTTTTTTTTCATACCTAAACTTTTACATCAAAGTTATACGTAATTGATGGAAATAAGTGGCAAATGAAGAAATAACACCCCTTTTCGCCTTTTGAACAATAAATTCCGGTGAGAAATGTTTTCCTTAATGACACTAGTTCTTGTAATCTAACTTTAAAGAAGTGAACAATCCCAAAACTTCAATAAACTTCAAATTGCTTTCTTTTTTATTTATTTCTTTCAAACATTACATTAATACCATAATTGCAAATAGAAAAATAAACGTTTTCTAGTTTTGGAGTAATTACAACGTTTCGCTCAATATTAGTAAGATCATCTATATATACATAATTTACATTTATTATTTTTTACACAATACACTAAGCATTCAACTATGTATAGTGAGAGCAATAATTTAAGATGTAATGTTGAAAAAGAACTCTTTCATTATAAAAAGGACAAAAATTTTTAGGTTTAATTGGGAGTTATTTGGTAATAAAACATTAATTTTCAAAATTATTATGTCTAAAAATATTTACAAATGTGGACAATATATTTTTTCATTTTCATTTGTTTTCTTACATTATTATTTTTTAAATATCTACAGCTACCCTTCTGCAATAAAGAAAATTGTCTAAATTTTGTATAAACATTGAAGAAAAAAATTATATCTTAACAACTTGTTGGCCAAAATGCGATAATTAATTTTTATTTTGTAAGTAGGCATTTCCTTACAATGGGGGCTCGTCACATCTATACCCTCCAAATTTATTTTTTCGTATTATTTACATAGTTTTTATTAATAGAAATAAGTGACAAACGAAAAAGAAAAGTTTTTTTTACTTCTTGGAGAATAAATTTCAATAAGAAATGTTAACACATAGGTGACCTTAATCCTTTTCGTAACTTTACTTTCAAGAAGTGTACAGCTCAAAAAGTTTCAATAACTTCACAAATTGATAACCAGAAGGAACCAAGTAACTACAACGTTTCGGTCATGATTATTAATAAACATACTCTATCTAACATACATATATTTTTTGTACACAATACACTAACTATTTTCCCATTTCATTGCTGTTTTGAAAGACAGAAAGATTTAAAAGCATTTTTTATGTAGGTACAGTGAGCGCAATAATTTAAGATATAATTTTGAACTCTTTTCTTTAAGTAATCAATAATCATATAATCCATAAAAGAGTAATTTAAGAACCAAATCCTTATTTATAGACCAGTGCTGCAGCCTTCAAAAATAGTAAAAAGTGAAAAAAAATTATAGTAGGATGAAACCCATTGGAAAAGGAAGAGAATATAACAGAAATGAAAGGAATAATAATTTACGGGCCTTTACCTCAGATCGGTCGGGAAGGGAAAGGGGATGAGTTTTTAAGGGTAAAAAACGGTTTTCCTTTTTAAAACCGTTGGTGGGATTTTTTTTCGTTGAAATCTCTACTTTCTGATGGTGTGAAAAAACAATACATTACTATGGTAAGTTTTCTCAAGAAATGCAAAAACGAAGATAAAAAAGAAAACTTACCATAGTTATTTATATTTTTTTCACACCATCAGAAAGTAGATTTCAACGAAGAAAAAGCCCACCAACGTTTTTAAAAAAGCAGATATTTTAACGTGAGAATTTTCAATTGAAAATTAGAGTGCTTTTCCGATATTAAGTAAAAATAAAGTGAAAAAATTAATATTACAAATCAAAAAAATTACAGCGTGTTTGGGACATAAATAGGTAAGTTTTCACCAAATTTCGTGAAAAAGAATTTTTTTTTGTAAAAGATAAATATAAAAAACTAAAAAGTTGGTTATTTGAACTTTTCACATAAATTTTGAGGTTATTTGAAAAAAGCGTAAATGGCAAAAGTTGTAGATCTTTCTATTACCTACAACTTTTGCCATTTAACTTTTTTCCATAAGACTTGTAGTTTTTCCGGAAACCAAGGAAAACCGGTTTTTACCCGTAAAAACTCATCCCCTTCCCCTTCCCGATCTCAGATCACCCGTAAATTATTTTTCCTTTTATTTCTGTTATATTCTCTTCCTTTTCCAATGGGTTTCATCCTACTATATAATCAAAAGCCAAAATAATTTAATAGTTTTTGTAATCACTTCTAATTTTTAGATCAGTCGTAGCAGATAGAGTTCAATAAATAAAAACTACTTATGTTATAATAAAATATTACCTTGAGACATGTTTTTGTAAAAACTAAGTATCTTTAACTTTTATTTTATCTCAATAACCTATTATCAAATAGACAAAAAAAATAATTACTCATTTCTTTTTTTAATTTCTATGGCTAGAATTTTGCACTGAATTTAGCTCAATTACCCTATTATTATATTATTTTATATTACCTTCTGGATGTTACAGTTTATATTTAAGTTACAATTTCTTCTATGGTTATTGGTTGAACCATAATACAAAGTGTTTACTTTGCAATTAGGACCAATTGAAACTTACATTAAACCATAATTCGCAAATATACATTTGTGTTGGATTGAATAACAATATATTAAGCTTGTACAGTTAGAAAAAAAGAAACGGTAAACAATTATTAAAGTAATATGTATTTCAAATAAATACAAAAAATTATTTAAAGAACGTTTTAAATATATCAACATTCTTTTTACTGTACCTATAGACGGTCTAAATGTGTATTTGATATATATAAATTATAAATTGGTTTAAAAAATTATATACAATTGTATAGTCAGTTTCAGGGTCGGACTGACCATACAGTCAGGGTGGCGTTTGCCAACCGGGCCTGGGCCTGCATCTGCCCTACCCTACCTACCTCCAGGCTTACGACCTACATGTAAAATAGTACATTGATACATAGAGAGAAATTAAATACAAAAATTCCAAAAATGGTTGATCCTGCGGTCATCCCGGAAATACCTCGTTAAAAAAATTGCTTTTTTCTTCTTTAGAATCAATTTGAGTTGTGGATGGGCTTTGAAATCACAATGCCATTCCCAGTCCGACCCTGCTCAGTTTCTAATAACTTACAAATTAAAAATTAGAAGTCTTTATTTTACAAAACAGCAAAATCTCTGTATTGAGTAGTGCTGTGATAAAATTTTTCAATATTTTTGAGTTTTCTCCATATACAAACTGCTTGTATGTAAAAACGAAAAATTGTTCTGGGGGGTTCTCCTTTCTCAAAAAAATATTATTTTAAAGTATACTACATGAGGAAAAAATTTAATTAGCAGTTAATACCTATTAACATAATCGAAAATGTATATTTCAGTAAAACGAAAGATTTGAACAAAAGGTGTACGGTATACCTATCCATCGGTAAATTACAAAGATGTTGATAAGAAAAATACTTCGCCATCATATGATTCTAAGTTCACCATTTTTAATATTCAAAATCGAAAAAAATATTTTCTGTTTAGTCAGGTCAGTAGTCTTTTTACGCCAATTCTTTTCGGCACTCTGATTAATTGCATTCATTTATCTTTCTAAAAATACGAAATGTAAATAATCTTTGAATGGAATGGTAAAGTTCGTAAATAAATTATCTTTAAAATGGGTGAGGTATTGATGAGTGAATCTTTAACAGGTAATTTTATGTAAATTTCTAATAATCGTTTGGTTTTATTTTTGATCCTGAAATCCATTTATCATGTATTAAATTATCACCATTCCTTCTACGTAGAGTTTGCTAAAATGCTTGAGATATACATATATGTATAAAAACTTTTTTTTTTAATTATAATATTACTATGTGAAATAAATTAGTATAAACTGTGTATTCAATAAAAAAACAATTTAAACAACCAAAGTACTGTAAAAAAATCTAATGGCCAGGATAATTTTCACTTTGTAAATAATTAAGTAAATAAAAACGTTATAAAAAATTGTATGTACCATATTTTAATTTAAAAACCTTTTTTATATATTAATATGAATAAATCAGATCCTACATAACAAATATTACAATATAAATGTATCAAATTATTAGAATAATATTTAAAAAGTTTTTTAAAATGATGTCTTTTGGCGCCATACTGTACAGAGTGTTCGTTTCGATATTACCAGTCCTACTGAAAATTAAAAACCACAAAAAATGTAACTATTTAAAAACAAAAAACCAATGAAATGTAAAATATTGTATTGCGTGTGTATATATATATATTAATGCAGAATATGAGTTTTTATGTTTTTCTTCTTCAAAAATAAATTTTTGCTTATTGAAGTATCTATTATGGGAAGTTATACAACCATCTATGATCTAATGTCAAACTTGTCAAAGCAAATGTCATGTTAGTTCTTCATAATATGTTGGAAATAGAAGCCTCTGTATTGATTATAATTTAAGTGTAGTGCGCAGTTTATAAAATTAATATTCAAATTTTAAATAAATTAGTATCTGTGTAATCCAATGTAGTAATACATGTCGCCTTCAGTTCCTTCAATTTCGACGACCAAACAATATTTCCACATCCGCAAATGCATAACCTTCTTTGCATTTGACGTTTATGGAATAATAGGATAAGTTTAATAATTACAATGTTTATTTCGAATACATTAAGGCATATCAAAAAATTATGTTGCATCCCGACTGATATTTAAAGTTATCAATTTGTGCAACATACTTTGAAGCACAAATAAGGCCTGTACAATGGGAGGATCTGTGAGTCAAGTTTTTCAATCAGGAAGTGCATTGTTATCAACAGGGCATGGTCATAAAGTAACAGAATCAACTAAACAAAAAATTCAGACTGTGTTTGATGCTCTCAGAGCCAATCCAAAAATCAGTGTTCAGAGATTAGAGGGACTATTTCAGCAAATTCCAAAGGTAAGTAACATGGTCACTATAACTTCGTTTTGCAAATAAAAAGTAAACTTTTAGAATGAGAACATTCTGACAGTTCATAATGATTCAGGGTATAATTTGTTGCAAATATGTGTTGGAGCAAATAATGTTGAATTAGTTAGATGGCTTTTACAAAGGCACAATGCAAATGACATAAACAGATGTCCTTGTAGCCTTCCCTTACATATAGCATGCCTTAAAGGGTAACACAATGTTGAACAATATTAATAGCAATACCATTGTCTTAATTTTGATTATTTGTAGTTATGATGAATGTGTTGAACTTTTACTAAAACATGGGGCAAAAGTTGACGTGGAAGCTCGCATGTGTTGGCCAGGGCCCCACAGTAGTAATTGTGAAGAGAGGGGAAAGTATTGTAAGACAAATTTAAATAACACAAGTATATTCATTATATATAATACAATGTTTTTGCAGCAAGTAATATTCAACAAGATGAAAATTGTATAGAAAGGGATAGAGACAGGACGCCCAGCAAACTACAGTCTGCCATTTATTATGCCCTTGATGGAGATCAAGTAAATATTCTAACAATGTTGGCTCAACGAAGTGAAGATCCTTGGGTAATAAATTACTACTTAATAACTAAGTGAAGTTAGATTTGTAACTGTTCATCAAATTAAATTTTAGAATGGAATATTTCGAAGTAGAAAGCCTTTACTCCATTCTGCTTGTGAGAGGGGTGCATGGAGATGTACACAATTTTTGGTGACAGTTAGAGCTGATGAAATTCACGTTCTTAAAGACGAGTATTATCCAATTCACCATGCAGTACTACATGACAGTAAATTTTTAGAATTATTAATAAGTGCAGGTGCAGACACAACAGTACGGACTTGTACACAGCAAATGACTCTCTTGCATGTAGGTAAGCATCGCATACATAAGGGGAAAACGTGTAAGAATTGTTTAATTCTCAAGGAGTAATCAGAATTACGTTTGTCTGTAGTTTATTTCCACCGTTTTAGTACAATACCAATAAATCGCGGTGAACTATCATTGTGGGGTTTTGCTGATACTTTAAATTGATTATTGTTATTATTATTATTATTTTCAATTAATTATTTAAATGATTTAGCAGAGAAAGTTAATTTATTTTAGATATACCTATTTAGTGTTTTCCCGAATAAATAAGTAAATAATTAACGATTTTAAAAAACTAATGGGTTATTGTGTAGTTCTTTTAGTTGCACATAAGTCTGCAGAGGACACGATATCCACGATACGAATTCTGTTAGATCATGGATGCAAGGAACTAATTAATACTCCAGACACTCTTGGGAATACCCCACTGCATGCACTTATAGTTCGCTATGCACTTGAAGAGGCGAGATACGGTTATGAAAAGTGGAACAAATGGGACGTGCTGCATCTTGTACGATATTTAATACAATCAGGAGCCCGACAATCTATAAATCACGCAGGAAATTCGGCCCTAGCGTGCGTGCTAAGGCACGTAAGGGATTGGGACACTTGCTACGAACTGCTTAATATGTTATTACATGAAGGAGGTAATTTAATACAAAATTAAAAATCAACATTCCGGCAAGTGCGTACAAAATGTGGCTTTACGTTTTTTATTGCAAGTTAATGTTGTTATCATAATATAATGAATTAATTTCTGATTGTAGGTGAACCTAATATGGTTGGTCGCGATGGATCCGTTCCCATTATGATTTGCTTAGTACCACTCATCAATAAGGACCCACTGCACCATTTTACACACAATATGAAGGTAAATGAAATATGTATTTGCTAATTGCTGTAAAGAGTAAGAAAAAGGTGAAATTGCACAGAATTATAACAGTTGTGCAACAATTTCAGATAGAAAAAGGCGTAATGCTCTATAAATTAATAAGTAAATCAATAGTGTGGTTTCATCATTTTAATTTTTTAACTAAATGCCGCATTAAATAAGATTTTTGTATTTTTTCCAGGTTTGTTATCTAAACTGCATAAGAATACTTTTAAAGTATGGAGCGAACCCGAATTGTAGCTACCGACTTATAAATCTGACGCCGTTGCACGTTCTCGTGTTTACAGTGTCGGAAAATATTACGCTTAACTGTGACATTCAAAAGCAATTAAATTTCGAGTTCATTCAGAATCTTTTAATATTGTTACTCACCCACGGACTTGACCCGAACGTTCGAGTTAGCAGCAGAACTCAGCACATCTTGCAGTCGTGCATGGACATGATACAAAACGTTCGCGATTGCAAAGACATCCATTATGTGTATGATTTGACCCTTACGCTTATCCAGTACGGTGCCAATCCCGATCTAAGTCTCAACATGTCCGAAGCAATTAATAAATACTCATTACAACGGTCCCAGTCGTTATGGAAAACTAAAAATTACATTCTGTACTATTATATCATGTTGGTATCGCGAAAAGAGAACATTATTACTGATCCTAATATGTCTTTCGCCAAAATAATTATGCTTTTCTACCTTGTAATGCAACACAAACCATTATTCGAATGCTTGAAAATTTTGCACACCCAACAGCTCAGTTTGGTACCGGGGAAAACCACGGAACCGTTGACGTTTATCATTCGAGATCTGTTCAAAAGACCGAGAACTTTGAAGCAGATATGTCGAGTGCAGATACACAACTGTCTGGGCCGTCGACCGGGACTTTACATAAACAAGTTGAACCTCCCTAATCCCCTTAAAGACTACCTTTTGAATTTCGAACCATGAATTGTAAATAGTCTTTATTTAAAGTACAAAGTTTACTCGTACGTTAAAATTGTTACTTATTACTATTATTAATATATTAAATAAAAGAATCGTTTATAAATTCTTTTTTTTTATTTTTTGAATTGATGGCTAATTATTCCGTTTTTTATTGAGAAAAATATTTCAAGTAAAAGTTGTGCATGTAAATTTTATTCAAATTTAGCAGTCTACATCCTTTCAAAACTGCATGCACACGTTCTATATTAATATAATGAAACATCACTATAATAACATTAAACCACAAACGCTAATGTAAAATATAGCATCTTTTCGACGATTAATATCTAATAAATTTTGTTTAATTTAATTCAGAAGCAATATGCCTATTGTATAATATTTTTACTTTAGAGAATCGTCAAAATGTTTGATTGATAAATGTATGCTAATTAATGCTTCAGTAAAGTGTATCACACCTGCTAATGATGATCAAATTTCATTTCTACCTATAATTGGAAAATTTTAGTAGACTTTTAGTTTCTCAATGTTTTTTTAATACTAAAAAGAACTTTTGCCTTAATCGTGTAAAGTTGGTTGCCTACCATCTTGACCACAATAACACTCGCTTCTATACAATGTCCGAATTCCGTTTGATATTAGGTAGACACAATTGTTTGATACGTTTGACACCATGAAATATTTTTTTGGCTGTTGACTTTTTGACGTTGTCAATGTTATAGGTTAAACGATTTAAAGGCGCAAAAAATCAAAATCAAATTAAAATACTTGAGATTACTTAAAAATGTGAAAACAGTTAACATAAATCATTTGAAAGAGTTTGGAATGAGAAACTTATGAAGTAGTAATAGTTTTACACCATGCCAAGAGTAATTAAAAGATTGTATTGCATTTTGTTAGAACACATTATAGGTTAGTACCTTGTTTGCAGGATATCCGATCTTACTTTAAACCAGTGGCTGCTAAATCGAAAATTGCAGTAAAACCAGAGCCCCTTGTTACCAGTGATGATGAAAACGTTGTCGCCGAAACACCTGAAAAAGTAAAAGTTAAATTTTCCAATCTTAAAAAACGCAAAGTAATCCTTAGCGATTCAGACTCAGATAATGAGAGTAAAAAAATCACGAAAAAGAGTAAATCAGGTCATGACAACCACAAAATAGAGTTGAAGAAGGCAAATGCAGAAGAGATATTAGGTAGTACTCCTGTTAAGCAAGCTGAAGTTAAACTAAAACCAGAAAATAAAAAAGAAAGTGCTGTTAACATTAGTCACTCTAAAAAGGCATCAAAGAAGAAATTGAAAACAGAAGTTGGTGTTCATAAGGATGAAGATTTTGAGAAGTCTTTATTAGAACTTGATGACGATAACGACATATTATTAACTACCTTTAAGGAATTGGAGAAGACAGTTGAATTAGAATTAGAAGAAACTAAGGAAGAATTAGAGAAGAATGATCATAAAAACGACACATCAACTCCTGCTAAAAGAAGTAAATCACCAGCCAAACATGAACCACATTCTCCAGAAACCAAAAGCGGTATACTTAATATTGTTTATAAACTTAGCATATTCGATTTCTGCTGCTAGTGAAACCAAATAAACCTGAAGGTTCAATATAATTGAACATAACATGAATAAAGTTCATAATTTGAAATTTTTTATATATTTTTGGCCCTACTGCTTCCAGCAAAAACTGAATAATGCTAAAAAATTTATTTATTTAATATGATATAATTGTAGCAAAAACATCCCCTAGTAAAAGTACTCATGTGGAAACAGATCAAGAAAGGCATGAAAGGAAAGTTCATTCTGCTGCTGCATATCAAAGATATTTGAATCGAGGAGGTCCTCCACATCATGGCAGTAAAGAATTGCCAAAAGTAACTAATAATTCTGTTTTATGTATACAGTAGGTTTAAAATGTGAATTGTATTGTGCAGGGTAAACCAGATTGTTTAAGAAACTTGTGCTTCCTTCGAACTGGTGTCTTGGACTCTTTGGAGAGCTATGAATTTGAAGATTTGATAAAGGAGCATGGAGGACGAGTTGTACATGCAGTATCAAGTATTTCTTTAAAAAGTATATTTTAAATATCTACAACTGTATATGTAATTCTTTTTATAGAAAAAGTAAATTATGTTGTTGTGGGTTATGAGCCAGGACCTGCAAAATTGGAGAAGGCCAAAAGTTATAATATTCCTACCATCTCAGAGGATGAACTTCTGGACTTAATAAGAATTAAGTCTGGAATGAAACCTGTAAACACTAACAGCGAATCAAAAGAATTCCAAGATATACAAGAAGAGGGAGAAACTAGTGCAAAATCTCCCAAAGAGGAACAAAAGTCACCTAAACGCCTTCACAAAGAGAAAAGCAAATCGCCAGAAAGCAAAAGAATATCTCCTTACAAGACCCCTTTAACTAAGGAAACAGCTAAAACAGATAAATCCCCAAAAAGGAAAAGATCTTTAACTCCTAAAAAAGATCATTTAATTGAGAAAACATTAACTGAAGAAGAGTTAGTGAAGGAATCAGCCAAATTGGATAAATCTCCAAAAGAGAAAAGATCTCCTACTCTTAAAAAAGGCCATTTAAATCAGAAAATAACAAAAGAAATATTAGCAAAAGAAGTAGTTAGTAGTAATGAGCAGATTGAGTTACCTAAAGCCTCATCAGAATATGAAACATTACCATTAACAGAAAAATATAAGCCACAAAATATAAAAGGTGTTATTGGCCAACATGGAGATCACAGCAATCTAAAGAAACTCATGACTTGGTTACAAAATTGGCATAAGAATAATCAACACAGTCAAAATAAATCGAGAAATGCAAAAGCTGCAAGCAGGAACGAACCGGGGATTTCATTCAAAGTAGCGTTATTAAGCGGCCCTCCAGGCGTTGGTAATAATAATATATTGATAATTAAAGTCATGGAATTTTGTTCAACAATTTGTGACATTTAGGTAAAACTACCACAGCAACTTTAGTAGCAAAGGAATTGGGTTTTGATGTTGTCGAATTTAACGCGTCAGATACAAGAAATAAAAAGCTGTTACACGAAGAAGTTTCCCAGTTGCTCAGTACCAAATCAATAGCTAGTTTTGTTAAAGGTAATATTAATTATGTTAAAATAATAACTAGTTAAATTTTTGCATAATGAATATAAAAATCATACTATAATGAATTGTGTTAAAAACTGCAGAAAAAACAAGGCCTTAAACACCAAAGGCAAATTAATTATGCTGACTTTTCATATGATAATATACTTATTTTTTTCGTGCCTGTTTTCTTTATATTTGCAAGATTCTTGTAGATGGTTCTCAGCCAACATCAAAAAGAGTACTGTTGATGGACGAAGTAGATGGAATGGCTGGTAATGAAGATAGGGGTGGAATACAAGAACTCATAAATTTAATTAAGAACACCCAAGTCCCGATAATTTGTATGTGTAATGATCGCAACCACCCAAAAATTCGATCTTTGGCCAACTATTGTTTCGATTTGAGATTCCAAAAGCCTAAATTGGAACAAATAAGGGTGAAATAAATAAAATTAAAATAAATGCTGTTTAATATACGGTTTGTTTTAGGCATTTCTTATGACTGTGTGCTTCAGAGAAAACTTAAAAGTATCTCCAAATGCCTTGAATGAAATAATTACTGGAGCAGGAATGGATATCAGACAGTGTCTGAATAATTTGGCAATGTGGGTGACAGGAGAGAAAGGTTTATCAGTAGAAACAGCAAAAAAAGAAGCTGATCTTGCTAAAAAAGACACAATTTTGGGCCCATGGGATGTTTGCAGAAAGATATTTACCAAAAGAGAGTACGAAACAATGTCAGTTACAGATAGAGGCAGATTATTCTTTTATGACTATAGTATGGCGCCCCTTTTCGTTCAAGAAAATTATCTTCAAGTCGTTCCAGATAGCCCAAGGTATAAACCAGTTTTATTTTTGTTAAAATCTATTATGTATTTATATTTCATTTAAATATTTAGGGAACAATTTATACTTCGAGCATCAAAAACGTCCGATTCGTTAAGTTTTGCTGATCTCCTTGACAAGAAAATTAGAAGTTCCAACAACTGGTCACTGCTAGAAGTGGAATCCATGTTTGTTAGTGTTATTCCAGGTACTTATATGGGAGGACATGTTGGAGGTCCAATAAATTTTCCAATTTGGCTAGGAAAAAATTCCAAACGAAATAAATTTCAAAGAATTGCAACAGAAATTCAGTCCCATATGCGAACAAGGTTTGATCACTTCTAATGTTATTATGTATGCTTTGAAGCAATAACGTACATTTTTTTTAGTACTTCTGCTTCTCGCCTATCAGTCAATTTAGATTATATTAGTAATTTAAGGAAGAGAATTCTTGGACCACTAATACAAAAGAAAATGGACGGTATACAAGAAGCAATAAACATCATGAACGATTATAAACTTTCAAGGGACGATTTGGATGGAATTCTGGAATTGGCTCATTGGCGTGGAAGAAGAAATCCCTCAGACCAGCTGGACACAAAAGTAAGTTATATTTTTAAAAGCACATTAAAATAAAATAGTCAGATCATTAAGTGCATGTAAATTAAATTTTTTATAGGTAAAGGCAGCTTTTACGAGACAGTTTAAAAAGGACAGTGTGTTGCTTCCTTATTCATTACCTAATTTAAGTGTTAAAAAAAGAACAGTAGCATTATCTGAAGATCTGTTGAACGGCGAGGAAGAATTTGAAGAAGATGACGCTAACGATGGTGACGATGACATTACCAAGGATTTAAACGTTAAGGTAAGTTGTTAAGTGACTATATTTCTTAATATTATTATATCCATTAAAATGCAATTGTTTGAAAATTATATTCTTCTGGTGTAGTTGAAAACAAAGATCCAAAAAGTTGCCAAAAGAAAAGACGAAGCGTCAACCAGTGGCAGCAAGAAAGGCGGTGGAAAAGGGAAAAAGAAGAAGTAAGGATTCAAGGAAAAAATTTACTTATATTATTATATTGTCATTTTTTCATGTGAATTATTGTTATTATTGAAACATTACAATTCTTGGTGTAACATTATTATTAAGCATCATTATTGTATAATTTGCTTCAAAATCATTGTCTTATTGTCAGTGTTTTACATTATACTATTTTTTATAAATTTTTGTTTTTTATTGATTAACAATCTGCCATAATTGTCAAAAAAGTTTGATCAATATAATTTCTACTGAAGTAAAGATTTTCAGTGTGGTGATAAAATTTGAATAAATAAACAAACATTGCAATAAAGACAAATAAGTAAATAAATTAATAATTAGATACGTAAAAAAATAGAGACACCAATAAAGACACAAGTAAATAATTTAAAAACTTGGGTACGTAAATAAATAAAGAAACCAATAATTAGTTAAATGACTAATGATATAAATATGTAAATAGATACACGAATTAAACAACAATTTTATAAATAAAGTAATAAGAAATTAATAAAAAAAATGGGAAATACTGAAAGCAATGTTACTAGTGGAGTTAAGAAGCAAGCTGGAGCTTCCATGCAAGCGATTTACAAACTATGCGACTTAAAAGGTAAGACTGTATGAACAAAAATTATTCGGGTATTTAAATTTCCGGTAGCAATAGCATAAACGTTTTTTCATCAATAATTTTACCAGAGTTTCATATGTAGTCGAATTTTGACCAATACATTTTTTTTAAACATAAAAGTATTAAATAAAAAAAGGTAATTATATTAAATATTTGTATTAGTATTAAGTGCTTTTAAAAATTATTTTTTACAAATCTGCCTATAGGCGAAGACATGCTGAGCATTTTTTGCCTTGTTTTATTTTGAATGTATTTTAGTTTGAAGTTTTGTATATGTTTTAGAAAATTCCCCCCTTATATTAAAACCTAGGTAGAATTTAACAATGCTATAAACGAATTTAGAATTGCCTCTAAAAAGGGCCCATTTCGTCTAATTAACCGATGTTACAGTTTTCGAGATACCTATATAGGGGTGCTGAGCACACTTAAAATGGACCTACTGTGTATTATAAAGTTATTCTCCCTTTTTAAGGTGGTGGATTACTTGTTGAGCTGATGAAAAGAGCAACTCAAAATAAGCAATATGCTGAAATAGATCACGCAATTAAAACAAAAGTATGCTCGAATAAAATATTTAAACTTTTATTAAGTATAGGTACATATAATATAAGTTGTTAACGTTTTAAAGGTTGAACCATTTTTATATAACAAGGGAAAAGGAAAATATATTCCAATATCGCAACTTGTTTTGCTTCGAAATAAAGAGAGACCTCGACACAAACTGGTAAAAGTTTTTAACCCATTTTAACGATTGTGATTTTCTAGTAAACACTAAAAATGAGAATATTTTCAGCTACCACCTTTGAAGGCAATGGAAAATCCAGACGATTTTGAAATTGATGAAAACGGACCTGACGTGACTGAAGAAGAATATCAAAAGAGTAATGATTTATACATACCCATATTACACTGTTTTTATATGCAATAAGATGCTAAGGTTTCGAGATTTTTGCAGTCTGCTTATTATTGAGGGATGCATAATAAATTATTTATAATGGGACTGCAGTACTCTTAAAAAACATTCATATCTAACTCTAACAATAAATTAGAGCAATAAAAAATAAAAATAATTTTTCTTGATTTCAATATAAGTACAACTTTTAGATCCGTCAGCTTATAGACATACCTGTTGGAAATTAAAAGAAAGAGGAGCTGTAGGAGAAACAATTTTGCACCTTTGTTTACTTAATGCAACTTCTCTTCACGCTGATATTGCAAAGAGACTGCTCAGGTTTTATCCTAAATTAATAAATGATATTTATATGAGTGATGAATATTATGGTAGGTATCTAAAATACCTAAATTAAATAAGATAATTAATCAGTTTTCCTTAAAGACGTTAAATTTACAATTGTGTTGTTTATAAAGGAGAAAATGTGCTCCATATTGCAATTGTAAACGAAGATCCGGCGATGGTAAAATTTTTATTAGAATCAGGAGCAAACTATCAAGAACGATGTATTGGTAGTTTTATGTCTCCAGAAGATCAAAAATCTTCAAGAACTGATTCCTTAGATCACGAGTGGGTCAATATGAATCCAATAACTAACTATAAGGGGTAAAAGTTATCTCTATAATTTATTTTGGTAGTAGGTAGTTTCCAGGGTTGGACTGGGAACGAAGGGCCCAGAGTGCCCACAAGCCTAATTGATTCCTAAGATGATAAAGCGATTGATTTGCGGGATGACCCCAGGACCAACCATTTTTTGAATTTTTCTATTCCGTTTCTCTCTAATCGTATCAATGAACTTTGCTTTTTAAATGTCAGGATAGTTTACTATTCATATATTTATATCACTGATTGTTTAGAGATAAACTTTGTGAAAATCGAAAAAGTCTAGTTTCTTTGGAATGATTTCTTTAAAGTTTAAACGAATTGCCGGTCCTTGCTCAATTCATTGGCTAACATTACATTTTGGTTGCTCATGACATGTAAGGGTGTACATATATAGGTAGTTTGAGAATGGAAAATCGCGTCTTTATTGTCGATTTTACGAAAATATTATATAAGTGTTAAAAGATGAACTCATTAATATTCCAAAATTATTTTCGATTATACAAGGACTTTAACGAAAGTTAGTTGGAGAAATTTGACCACTGTAAATGTTATAGTCTTTATTTCAATTCCTGAATACCTATAAATATTTAATTAAATCATCAGAAAATTTAAGATTTTATTTCTAAAATATTTCTATAGTTATGTATATTGGGGGGAATACCCCTTAACTTTCGCTGCTTGTCTTGGGTTAGAAGAGTGTTTTCGTTTAATACTGGCCAAAGGGGCAAATCCTGATGCTCAGGATACCAATGGGAATACATGTTTGCATTTACTTGTAATTTACGATAAATTGGTAGGTATTTACCTAATAATAAATATTTATAGTAATGATCATTTAAAATTATTGTTAAATTTAACTTTTATTTGTACCTATGTCAATATTGTAGCAAAACTTTCTTTTTTGATTAAAATTTTAATATGAAAATAGTGTAAAGTTATCTAAATATTTTATTAATTTCAGAAAACCAAAAATCTTGTTTTTTGTTTTTTTTTTAAATCTTAAATACATCAAAATGTAATTTTTAATTTAAGGAAATGTTTGACAATGCTTACGAAGTAGGGGCAAGACTTAGTATAAGGAATGTTTTACATCTGACTCCCTTGACTCTAGCAGCAAAAATTGCCCAAGTGGAAATGTTTTTCCATATACTTAATTTAGAAAGAGAAATTTATTGGCAAATTGGTAGGTACTTAACAAAATAATTACTTTAAAAATTGAAAAACCTTTCTGCATGATTCGTTATGACTTAATCGTTTTTGAATATTCATTTATTTATTCATTGTAGATTTGCCATGATAATCTTAAAATAATTTTACACCTTTTAAAACGTAACAGTACGGGTACATAATTGAAACAAGCTCAACGTTAATTTTAAGTCCTTTTAAGTTGGACTTCATTAAATAGATAAAGAGCAAAATTAGCAGAATCAACAACAGACAAATGGAGAATTAAGGCACTCATTAAAGCCATAATCGGTATTTGAGTACATCTTTTTAAAATTGACTATTTCATTGACCCAAGTTTATGTGAGCAGAACATGATCAAACAAATCTTTTAAGCAATGAAAATACACATTTTGGTCACACAGTATATAATTAAGTGGCTGCTCGAGTCTTTTTTTTATATAATGCATCTACTTTAAGATTAAGTGAACAGGACATGACTGAAAAATAGTTTAATGGACGTTTTTTATTTTAGGAAGCATCACATGTGCCGCATATCCTTTAGGAGAGATCGATACAATTGATATTAAAACAGGACAAATTATCAAAACATCTGTTCTGAATTTGGTCGTATTTGGGGTAAATTAGATAATAAAAAATAATTCTTATTTTTTTTTAATAAACAGTTCTAAAACTTCTCCAATTTCACTAAAATACTCAACATTAGTTAGCAATTTCACTGTTTCTCAAAACAAAAATATGCTTAATTATTTTGAGAAAAACAATTTTAACTGAGAAGGATTTCATTTTTCAATAATAAAACAGAGTTCGAAATACAACTGTTGCAATGAGCGAAAACATTTGCGCCATTTGTTTCAGAGATATTTTTAAATTTAATGGATTAAATAATTTTCTTAATGAACTTCGTTAACTGATTTGCTAATTATTTACAGGATAAAGATGAACATTTGGAACTCATGGACGGTGTCGTTATAGATTTATTAAACGCTAAATGGAATACGTTTGTCAAAAACAAGTTTTATCGCCAATTTTTTACATTTTTATTCTATTTTTTGGTATCATTGGTATGTTTCACATTAAGACCTGGTCCTGATATATCAGAAGACGAAGAAACTACTAATTTACCCAACAATTCCACAAAGTTATTCGATAATGCGAACGTATTAAATACTACTTCTGTTAATGGAACATATAATCCTGCGTTAATTTTTAATTCATCTTTTTACCCTTTTAATATATCTGAATATAGTTTATCAGATGAAGGATGGCCTTTATCGGATACAGAAAATGTTGATAACGATTGGAATGCTATTAGTAATTTTAGTGATATTATAAGGTCACTTACTACTACTACAAATAATAATTTATCGCAATCTGGAAATTCTACCCCCAAATCAGAGAGGATAACAATAATTCCTCCACCAAAGTGTGAGTTTTTGATTCTCATATATATTTTTTCAGTAAATGTCATATTCACGCCTTAAATTAAAGGCACAACGTAGGTGGGAAAATATTTTTAACCTTTTCAAAAAAAATTAAAATTCATTTTTCTACAACTTTTGATTCTGTACGTTTCAGTAAATTTATCGACTATTAATTACACAAAACCTGAAATGAAACAGCTGAAGCAGTTAAAAATGTGGTGGTCAAATATTACTGAAGAGTGTCGTCTTATGAACACCGATACGTTGGAGTCTCAAATAAGATTAACAGCCGAAGGTGTAATGCTTTTTTCGGCCTTTCTATATATAATTGCGGCAATAAGAGAAGCGCGATTCTTGGGAGGGAGAATGTTTTTTGAAAATCTGGTGAGCGTGAAAAAATATCATCTATGATTGTACAAAAAGTTTAATCAATAATATTTTTATATGCGTGAAGATGACAGCACCTTCAAGGGTGATGTTTTTGTTTTCGTGTATTCTGATTCAAATTATTCTACCCCTTCGACTTTGTTGTCAAGATGAAGCAGAAGATGTGGTTGCGGTTATTATCATGTTAACTACAGCCCCCTATTTCTTATTCTTTTGCAGGTAAGTATTATTTGTTGTGGTTTAAAAATATAGTTTTTTCACAAAAAAAGTAGGACAGTCGATGGACGTTGAAAAATCTTATAGCTATAGTTCACACCAGATAGTAGGAATAATGCCATGAATGGACGTTTTTTACAATTAGACGATAAGTTCTACTTATTGCAAACAAAAATTACATAAAAATGATAGGTATTACTGCAATGTCGACAACACTAAATATGTATCTTCATAATTATTTCCTGCTCAATCTGATTGGACGAGCAGCAACTTTTAGGGACACTGAAAGGTCAAATGCAAGATGGTCTTTAGTTATTTTTTATTTTTTCAATCGATACCTTTTTTTATCCTCTTTCGATCTATATGGATACTTTCTATTTTAAGTAATAATTCAAAATTATTCCAAAATTTTCAAATAAAATAGGAAGTATCCATATCGATTGAAAAACAAAAAAATAGTAGGTGCCATTTGAAAAAACGAGGTAATTCGTGTTTAAAGTTTTTCAATTTTAGAATTTTATTTTGAACGCCCTGTATAAATTATTTAATTCAATTTTGTCAAGGCGTTAGCACTAATATTCAGCTATTACTAGTAAAAATTTCAACACTCTAAGTCGTATTTTGTGGAAGTTATGATTTTTTATAATTTGGGTTGCGGTAGCGATTTTTTTTCTATAAATTAAATTAACTCAGAAACCGATCGTCATAGGTGTACAAGTTGGTTATCAAACTTACCTTAAAATTACACGTTTTATTCGAATTCAGCGTAAAAAATATACCATTCTATTTAAAATAACAAAGTTGGTATCGACTTCCGGTATAACCGGATGTAAATCGAACTTGAAAATATTTTTAAAAGAAGCGGCATAAACAATAACCAAATGAGCCCAAGTTTCAGAATTGAATTCCTTCTACTAATTAATATACTTCTAATAGCCCATCAACTTGAAAAACCCTGTATATTTATATACAAAGAAATATTCTTCTATTAGACAAGAGTATATTGAACTGAAGAGATTTTTTTTACTTATTAGCATGATCGCAATTGTAGCTTATTTATTGAAGGTATTTCTAATGATAGCATAGTCTCCAATGGTAAATATTTTTGACTATTTAAGTTTAGAATTAAAACATGCAGAGGATTAGTTATTCCTTGAATTATATCAGAAATACGTGAAAAGAAAATGATTTTCCAATGTATGTAAGAAAACAGTAGAGGGTCTTGGTACCACTTCAACAAAATCCTAATTTAGCAGGCGCTAAGCGAGTTAAAAAAGTTAGGGGGGTGGAATGAACAACCATTTCTATTTATCTTAATATTCAAGCTCCTAGCTATTTTTTTTACATTCCTTCCCATAATTATCAGTTTTAATATAGGAAATATTTGTATTTAAATGAATTATATAAATATGTATAATTAAATTGTGTATTAAAATTCACGAAATTTCATGTGGTAGAATATGAAAATTACCCTTAACCTGAACATTTCTGGGAATTTATATATTATTATAAGCCAGTATTCAAATGAAACAGGTGTTCCTTGAAGTTATTCATTCCTTTCTGTCACACCGAACATTAAGAATCGTTTTCTACTGTTGTTCTCTGAAATATTCTAATATTCTAATATTCTACCCAACTAGTACTTATGTTCAATAAATATCAAATTGAAACTGTATATGTTGCAGTTAAAACTAGTTTTTAGATAGAACGCTTTCTTTCTATTTAGAACTAGTTTTTAATTTTAAGTTTGACTGATTAGATTTTATTGTGTTTTTCTTTTTTTGGAAATTTTATTTGGGGTTTTTTTTATTTTTTTTTTAACCTACTTAAAATTAATATTGTCATCTTGGCAACTAATTTAAGTTGATGTTCCCTAAAATTTTCCCTTTTAGTGTTAGATTATTATTTGGTTTTCAGTGTCTTAGATCTTTTCAATAAATATTTTTAAAACTATTTTCTTGTTTTCAATCACCCAAAATTTGTTTTTCTAGTGCTTTGTTTTAACTACAGCTCGATGTGACAACTAGTTTTATCTGAAAATCAAACAAACAGTGGTAAATTCTAGTTTTAACTGAGTATTTTTAGTTTTAACAAAGGCATTAAGTAAAAACTAGTTTTAACTAGGGAAAACGAGTTCTAACAAAAAATTTGTTCTAACTGTAACATATATTATTTAAATAGTTTAATTAGTAGGTAAAATATACGGAGTTTAATACGAAATAAACCTTAAGACGCTTACATTAGCACATTGACACGAATAGAAAGGAGTGAAACAGTTAGATCTTAGAAATTTCTTGTGTCCTCAATGGATAGGAGGGTACAATTAATGAATACTAATTACGTTATAAATTACATCCCTGCAAGGATTTTGCATTACTTCTCCTAATCCCCTTAATTGTTTCAAAACCTATTCGTAGCGTAAAGTAATAGTCGATAGGGGTAAATTTTTTACTATTAAAATTGGAATCATTGCCAGTGGCGGATTTACACATTTGCCGACCGTACGCTATTCAAAATTTGCCTCCCCTACTGACACCTGCAATTCTATACCCTAATTCACAATCAATTTTTTTTTTGAGCTTAGTTTTTTTCTGTGTATAAGATAATATTTTTTTTTTAATTTCTGTAAGACGAAAAAATTTTTGAGCAAAGTTTGCCGCCCCCTAAAATCTGCCGCCCTAGGCTCTAGCCTATTCAGCCTGCTGGTAAATCCGCCACTGATTATTGCTATAACATATGTAGAAGCATTATTGAAGATTATAATCTATAAGATCTTCCTTTCAATCCTTTTATTTAACGTCTCGCTTGCTATATATTATAAATAAATAAGTAAAAATTTTGTAGGGGGTTTAAAACAGTAGGACCTTTCGTAGTTATGATCTACAGGATGGTAATGGGTGACCTTTTACGATTCGCAACCATTTATATGGTATTTGTGATGGGGTTTTCACAAGGTATGGCTAATGCAATTGAATTAAACAAGCATTTATTTGATTTGTATTATTAATATTAAGAAATAATGTTTGCAGCTTTCTATATAATATTTTTGTCCTACGATAATCCCTTAACTCCTGATGAAATTGACGATTCTGCGTCAAATCCCATGTCAAGTCCTGCAGAGTCAGTTATGGCGATGTTTTTAATGTCTTTAACTAACTTTGGAGATTATTATGCTGCCTTTGAAAAAACTCAACATGAATATGTTGCAAAAGTAAGTTGTACCTACCTATTCTAAACAATTTAACAAGTAAAGGGTGTAAGGTTTATTTGTTTGGCGAAGATATGGTATCTACCTTATACTGAAAAAATTGTTGATAGTGGAAGCTAATACTTGTTGAAATTGAAAATTAATTAATCAAATTGAACTAAAATAAAAACACCCAGTATCATGAGATTTAAAATCCCTAGAAATTAAGTTTTATAATCCAATTAAACACTGAAAAAGTTGCAATAGAAAAAGGTTTAGTCAGCAAATGATATTAGATTTATTGATTTTGAGAAAGATATGTGTCTAATAGGAAACTGTTTACGGTGAAAGGCAATATTTGTTTAAATGAATTATTAATCAACTTGAGCTGAATTAAAAACACTTAAAATTTTTGGAAGTAAATGTTATTTTATGTACTATACAGAGAAAGTTTCAAGTAAGTAATTGGTGTAAATTTATTGATTTTGGGAAGGTATGTGATCTAATTGTTAGTTACTACCACAAAAATGCAAAGGTTGTTGATGGTGGAAGCTAATACTTGTTGAAACGAATTATTAATCATGTTGAACTGATTTAAAAACACTTAGTATCATCAACGGACTTAAAATCCTTGGAAAGCACCTAAGAGTTTTTCATTCACTGGAAATGACACTATTTATGAATTTCAAAGGAAACAGTTCGCTAATTCTATAAAAATTTTAATTCCAATTTAACGATATTGTTTAATTTTTTAAAAAAGTAATGGAATTCAAGTTACTCCTTTTGAGAATGGAAACAATGTTATAAGGTCAGAATTAAACATTTCTATTGAGACTAGCCATCAATTATTTCTTTCTAATTCATATTTAGGGCAATTCAAATAATTTTTATTATTACAAATGATGACCCATATAATAACTTAATTAATTTGGAAAATCCAGGCAAAAGAACTGAAAATGACTGTAGAGGAGTCGAATTATTTTCAAATCCTTTGATGTAAGACTAATTAACTGTAGGTATCCGAATTCTTTTTTTGGGTTTCGTATTTCGAAATGACGTAAAAAAGCAGAAGTCTTATAGAATCACTTTGTTTTTCATCTGTCGACTCCCTGGCTAATTATCAATGTTTAGGGGTGTTACAACGTTTCACAACCTGGGGCTCGGATTTAGGAATGTGGAGGGTCCCATTTAGTAATAAGTAAGGAGAGTCGCAAAGTGTTCAATAAACAAGAGAAACGCCTTTTGATTAAAACATTTTTAATTTAACAACAAGTGTTAAAAATTACCTAGCAAAATTAACAAATTCTAGTGAAGGGGTTGTTACGTACCTCTATTTAACTTATTAGTTAATTACATAGTAGGTGACATTACTAAAGAGGGCGAGAAATGTTGATGCAGTATTTTCTGTTGATATAAAATATTAAAATTTGCTATGAAGAAAAATCCTATAATAGTACATAAGTAAAAGTAAAAAAAAAAAACTTTAATAACTAAATTCTGTTCTGTCTTCTATTTATTAATTTCATTTGTAGTTGCTATTCGTCATCTATATGGCAATAGTGGCGATACTTCTCATAAATATGTTGATTGCCATGATGGGTAATACATACCAAAAAATAGCCGAAACTAGAAACGAATGGCAACGTCAGGTATGACAATTAATTAATTAATTAATTAATTAATTGGTTAATCAATTAATATCAGAATATTTTTTTTGTAGTGGGCAAGAATTGTTCTTGTTGTTGAAAGGGGTGTAAGCCCTGCTGAACGACTCAAACAACTAATGGTATACTCTCAACCCATGTCAGATGGAAAAAGAGCATTGGTTCTTAGGTTGAATCAAAGCGTAAGTCCTTTTATTTATTTGTTAATGTTACTTGTAGTAACAAAGAATAATTCAGAACATCGAATAAGACGTTGTATAACTTATTAGCTAAAATTTCCATATATCAGATATCGGGCGAAAAATTAGATTAGAAATGGTTATGTTTATGTAGAAGAAAACTTCATGCAAAATGCATGAATCAAATTGCAGAAGCTTGGAAAACTACCGTAAAATGCATTTTGCAGATAATTTAAGCACGGTTGAATGTAATATGCAATTTTATTATGAATAAAAATTCTATTTTGCATAAAAATGTTTTCAGTTTGCATGCATTTCAAGTGCTCGAAATAAGTGAGGAAGTGAGGGATGAATAAGCATGTTCAAAAAATTATACAAAATGGTAGAGTATGTGCCTAATGTCTTTTAGGAAAGAAAGAACGTGAGCTTTTGATTAATATATTATAAGAAAATAAATGTCTTGCATTTTTCTTCCTAATTTCATTACCTAAATCTTCAAAAAACACAACGAATCAAAATATCGTTAAGATAGTTCATAATTCTTCAAATGAACCAAATATCTCACAGTTCAAAGTCAAAATATGATACTAAAGGTACTTTTTGGTAACAGTTTCCTTCGTCAGGGACTGAGGAGAACAGTTATTATCAGTACTTAGGACGCGTTTTGGCGTTGAAGTGGGAGCTATTTGATTAGCTCTACAACACCTCTGAAGTTTTACAGTCTTCTAGATAATTTATCCAGTACATATTATTCAAAATATAATTCTAGTTCAAAATGATTAAGGAAGCATCAGGGGATGGATAATTTATTTTCTTTCAAAAAAAAGGCAAAAATCACTTGAATTGGACTACCTATTTAGGTCAAGTTAGGTAAAGTTTTGTTTAGATTAAATTCATTTCTTTTTAAATTTTTGATTTCCTATTTCAACCCCTTACAACACTTTTTTCGCATTAAAAAGTAGCCTATGTCCATTCTCAGGCTCTAGACTATCTCTGTACCACATTTCATTTAAATCGCTTCAGTAAATTTTAGGCGAGATTGTGTAGCATACAGACAGAGTTACTTTCGTATTTAAAATATTCCGCGAATTCATTTTCATCGATTTTCCCATGGGAATAAGATATTTTCCCGCAGTAAAACGTAGTCTATGTTTTAATCCAGGGTGCCAGCTAACTCCATTCCAAATTTTATTAAAATCGCTCCAGCCGTTTAGACGTGAAGAAGTAACAAACACACACACAAACTTTTGCCTTTGTAATATTAGTGTGATAATTTGACGCTGTCAGGAACTGGTGCAGCAAATTTTTCTTATAAAATCATGGGAATTACTTCTTTAAGAACATTGTTGCTCAATGACACTTTTAACTACTAACACCAAAAAGAATAAATGTTCTAATTATGTTTCCGTCACCTTACATATTATTTGTTACAGTTAAAACATAATTTTCTTATTTGTTTAAGAACAGAATCTGAATTTAATTTTGGAACAGCTTTTCTGCACATTTGAGTCGTTTCTCGTGATTTTTACATATTTTATTGAAACCATATACATAGAGCACTTAAAACCAAATACAAGGTGTAGAGAAACCTTTCAAAAAAGGTTTTAGTTGTATTATGAAAGAAGTCAAAATAAATTTGATCAACTGTATTGCCGATTAATTGTATCAATAATTGAACTACAAAATAATATACGGTTGCAAATAATCTTTCTCCTTACCTTATTAGTTTACTAAAAATATCCCTGACTTTTGTGATGCACTTCACTTATCAGTTTATTTCATCACTTTAAACCACAACCATTTAAAGGCGATAAAACGCACAAAACTCCTACCCGACAAGAAATCCGAACAACAACTAACTTAATGCCATTAGTATAAAGAAAAGCAAAAAGACAGATGTGTGTTGATAAAAAAAACAGCGATAAGAAAATAGCAAGCACCGGACGATGTGTCTAAAAGGTTGTGATGTCCTTGTAAACCATGGTGGTCTAACATACGTACACAAAAAAGTATCCCAACATAACGTTGATTAAAATAAAAAGCAGAAACCACTATTTGTCTATCTTGTTTTTACTATTTGTCTCAAGAAGTTTTTATTCGTTGCTTTTGGACAGTATTTAATAACTCATAAAATTTTTGCGGAATTTTATCTTTGATAAAATAAAGCTATTTATGTATGTGTTTAATCACAGACACTTACTTAAAGATATATATGATAGGGAAATTAATTACCATAGTATAAAAATAACCCCAAGGAAAGGCTGCACTGGTAAATATCTACGTCTTTGGACCCTTATTCGAAAGAATTAATACGGGGTTAGGAGTAAGGGGAGGTGGCATGCAGAAGCGTCCAAATAAGATGGATTTAATATGTGGACATATGGGGTAAATGATAATTGAATAGGTACATATATGAAGGTGAAGGGAAGAGGGGTTAAAGTGTTATAAATAATGGTGTAGGATACTGAAAAAGCGTTTATAGATAAGGTTGTTTACTTCCTTTATGTTTCGTTAGCTACTTACTGTAACCTTTTGATTTTAAGCAATTCAATAAAAATATTCTTCAATTTAAGTCACATAGGGAAGCATAACTTGATGATATGACTATGGCACAACCAAATTTTGACCGAAGAATGTTTTTTATTTGATCGATTAGATTTACAAGGTTACAGAAAAAAAGAAAAAACGAAACGAAGTGTTGTTTTGACCCTTTGGAAATTGAACGTGTGTGGGGTGAAATTAAAATTGCATATTACAAATTGTTGTGTCTTATTTTATGTTAAAACGTCGATTAAGTTTTACAATTTTAAAGCTCGTAATTAAAGTTTTATTTGAGTACAATTGTTTGTTTTTATCTTCAACGTTGTCGATGAAATTTATCTTTAGTTACTTAGTATACAATGTGAATAAATTTTTACTAAAACAGTTTTAACTCTTTTGGAAACAACTTTTTTTATGTAAAATAAATTAATGTATATAGGTAGATATAATTCCTTTAAATTTCGGTAGGTACGTTTTATTTTTTGTTGTAGGATGATCAAAAAGAGGAAATGAAGGAAATTTTAGAGACCAAAAGAAGACACGAAAGACACGTGAAACTTCGCCAACAGAAGCTGAAAGATGAAGCTGAAAAGAAGGAAGAAAATAAGCAATTTTAATAATATATACCTTTTTTATAGTATGTAGCTTGTAGAATACTATGTACTTACATTAGTGTAAAAATGTTAATGGTTAGCTAAAATTCAGTCTACTCTATTATATAATTAAAAAAAGCATCGTGATAGCAATTATTCCACTTATTTAAATGAGCTTTCTATTTAATTAATATATTCCTTAATCGCTATTGAGTCTGATAAACATATAAGCAACAAGAAAGTATTTTAGTAAATCAGATTTGAAACAAAATAGACAAATATACTAAAAATAAACACAAGTACTGAGTATTTTCTAACGTAATAGAGAGGTCTCAGTAGCCAGATAAAGAATAAAATAAAAAGGACGGAATTTTACAAACGAAACTGAAACGAGATTAAGTCGAGAAATTAGTTCTCTGAGGAAAATTCTTCTAAACATAAGATCAATAGCTCATTTAATTTGGGATTTCATTTTAAAAGATGAGTTTTAGTGTTTTTAGGGCGAGAAAAATAATCATTATTCTTAAAATTTTATTTTGATAATGGGTTCAGTTTTTTATAGATTTCTTGAAAACTTTAATTCGTAATGGAAATCAGAAACAATATTCTGAAATAGGAGGAAATTTCCAATAAAAAATTCCTACCCTGCAGAATTCTATATTCATTACTTGACCATAAGTGTAATTTGTTGTTGAAAATTAGTTTTTTTTAAAATGTTCAAGTTGTGAAGAAAGAATCAGTCAATAACTTAAAATATTTTCTTTTTTGTTTTTTTTTTTTTATTTTTGTGTAGGTACTTACAAAGTAAATTTATTTATTTTCAAGTTAATGCAGAACACCTTATACAGTCTAATTTTGCTAAATCTAGAATATTTATTTAGTAAGTGTTGCTTTAAAATAACATAACAATATTGGTTACAATAAACCTTAAAAATGAAATGGACTGAAATTATTATTTATTTCAAATATTTCCCGTTTTCACTGCACAGCTTACCAGAAAAAACAAATCCTTCTTGTTTTACGTCACAACTGTGCACATACATGTCTATTATGATTACTATAACTACTTTAAAAAACGATACCTACGTTTTTCATTATTTTAATAAATTTTGTTTAAAATTTTTGTCAATTATAGTTACGTTAAATTACCAACTAAAAGAGTTACACTGATTGTGAGATCTAATACGTACAAAGATCATGCTAGTGAAAAACTGTAATAAGGCAGAAAACATTGGCGGAAATTCCACTTCCAACAATCTAATTAATTAATAGAACTTGTAAATTCACTTCTTAATTTTTAGATTGTCTTAATGATAACTAATTCTTTTGAAATTAATACAATTTGAATATTCTACCAGTCATTAAAGTTATTCCAATAACAACATTTAATTTTTAAATAACCACTGGAAAAAATTACTTACCTAAATATTTAAATAAAATCTTTTTGTATCAATTTCGTTTAAACAAACCTACCTAGAAGTTAAATGTTTTTATTACAATAATTATGTATTCGAAATTTGTAATAATTTTCTCTGTAATAATATAATTAATATATATATATAAAGCTAAACCTTATCGTGGAAGTAGAATCTGTCGTCTGGATGGAAACAGATCTGTTGTTAATTTATTATTTTTTTACAATAATAAAGTCGTGATTTGTATACTTCACCGTCCGCAGGTTGGCAAATTGACCCTGAAGAATACATTGAGTTCGATAAGACTTGCGAGAATGAGAAAAGCAGCGTACATGAGAAGGCATGCCCTTCCGACCCGCTTGTCCAGCTTAAATTTGTTTAGGGCGAACGCCAAGTAAAGTAACAGAAGGGATGAAAGGAGTGATATTGCACTGTATTCTATTCCGGCCGAATTGATACCCACCTGAAATTAGAATAAACGAATTTTTCACATGCGAGAACTTTAAATCATGTAAATTTGAGAAACTACACAGTTCATAAACAAAATCAGGGGTTAGGAAGGAAACAAGCAACAAAAGAGGGAGATTGTTTGGATTGAATAAATGGAAAAATTAGAAATAGGGGGGTTAAAAGAAGGAGGGTTTATGTTAAATTAGGTTAGCGTTGATAATCTAATACAATATATAAAATTCTCGTGTCTCAATGTTAGTTACTATACTCCTTCGAAATGGCTTGACCGATTTTTATGAAATTTTATATGCATATTCAGTAAGTCTGAGAATCGGCTAGATACTATCTATTTTTTATACCCCTAAGTGAAAAGGGTTGTCTGCCACTAACTTTTATATTTTTTGGACAATTGTTTTAAGTTTTTTTATAATGGGGCATTAAAAAATATATACAACCCTAAATTTTCACCCTTCTACCACCAAAGCCCATTTTTTAATAGCGATATTAGTATCTACTGTAATAATCTTCAACTCTCAGTGGTCGATAACTGATCAATTATTATCAGTCGATTAGTCATCCCCGCTAGGCGTCTACTGATGTCACTACTCACCCAGCAAACAGCACGAAGTGGGGATGAGAATGAAGCAGACTTTTTTAGAATGTTACAGGGAGTTCAAATATGATCTAAGAAGTAAAAGAATGTTTTATTATAACATTTCAGATTGATTTGGTGATGTTCAAAAATGTTCCAGAATCTTGAAGATCATTTAAGAATGTTCCAGAGTGTTAAAAAAAGTTAGTGAATGTTTTGAATCATTATGGGATGTTCTGGATAGTTCTAAATTCGCGAATATTCTAGAATGTTCCATCAAACGTGTGATATATTCTTACCCGAGCAACGCCGGGTATTACTGCTAGTGCTCATATTAGATTTGGAAAAACAGGTGTATTGTTTATTGAAAAATTTAGAATCTCACTATTTATTTTCGCAAATAAAATGATAATAATTTTGACGTTACATGCCATGCTCGAAGGCCCGAATCTGGTACCAGAATTTGGTTTTTGACCATAGGTAGGTAAATTCTTTTTTTAATTTCTTATACATTCATTTCTTATATAAAACTTTAGAATTTATCCTTAATACTAAATTTAGATATATTGTAAAATACGTAAATAGGTTAGTATGGATTATAAGTGTGATTAAGACAATTACTGTATTACTGTAAGATCTTTGAACCGATTTGAATTCAAGTTATATTTACTAATGTCCCCAACAAAGATGACATCCTAATTTAAAGTTTTAGTTATCAACAAATTGTTATATCTCAATTTATTGAAAGCGGGGGATCAATCTTTGGGTGCAGTATCGACCAATATCAGTATTCTTCTAATGTTCCCACAATGAGATCCGAAAATTTTTAAATTACAAAAAATCGTTATCCGAATTCAAATTATTCGAAATCAATTTTTTTTTTTCCAAGGAAACTATCGAATTTGATGGTTGAATTTTAGTTGAAGTATCAATCACAGGTTGTCTACTAATGCCCCAAAGGTTAGTTTCTAATTTAAATAATATTATCTGAATTTAAATAGTTTAACATTTTATTTACAAAGTGGAGGTTTGATTTTTGGGTCAAGTATCGATCACAAATAGTCTTTTTATCTCTAAAAGATGAAAATTCCTAATTAAAAGTAGGAAATTGAATTGAAATTTTATGTTCAGTATGATCAGCTGTTTCTGGGTTGAGCTTAAAATATGGGAAACATGGAGAAAAAGATCAAAACAATTAAGAAGCTTCAAACTTGCCCTTACAATCATCATTTTTGTCAAAGTACCCCTGAAGTGAAATAACACAACCACTCTTTTAGTAAGTACCTATGTTTCTATTATTTTCTAGATAACTAATATATTATTTTCAATATGATCACTGTTTCTTGGCTAAGTTATAAATCTAAAAAATGTATTATGTAAAAGTTTTTGCCTTTTTTTAAGTAATACTACGTGAAGTAAAATGTTAAAACAATTAAGATAACTGGCCTAAACTTTGCTCTTGAACATCGTCATTTTGAAACAAATTGAGCCCTAATAGTTCCCATGTATTAAGGTATATGTAATACTATAGTCCCTCTTTTGGTAGGTATTTTTCTATTACTTTGTAGATAATTAATATTTATGTTTCTTGGATCGAGAAAATGTGTAATGTGGAAGTTTTTGCCTTTTTGTAAGCATTGTGAAGTAAAAGCTCAAAACAATCAATATGCGTGAGGGAGTAACCTTGGCTTTCCACATCACGATTTTGAGCTGCCATATAAGATACATGTAATATTTTACATACTCACTCTTTTTATAGGCATTTCTCTATTATTTAATAATTACATTTTTAAGTTAAGTATGATCAGTAGTTTCTTGATTGAGTCAAAATTCCTGAGCATTTTTTCGTGAAGTAAATGGTCAAAACAATTTAGAGGCCTTACCTTAACCTTACCCTTGCACATCAAATGTTTAAATACCTCCTCAGTCTAAATTTCTTTAGACACAAAAATAGAATTTTAGTTTAGGGTTTCAAACAGTTAAGGTAGGTCATTTTTATTAAGGCAAACGTTAAAACAGTTGCTCATTTAACACACAGTGAATCTCCTTTTTGAAAATTCTTCAACAAATCGTTACCTAAACACTATTTTAAAATTCTGAAGTAAATATTAGGTACTCTAAATTTATAAATATAATCTATGTATGCCTTTTAATAAAATTGTCTTATTGTTAGATTATACGTAGCTGTTTTAGACGAGAAGAACTAATCCGCAGATAAGTTTTTACAAATTAATCAATGACTTGTTACATAAAAACCATTTTAAAATTTTAAAGTACCTATATAGGTCAATAAGGTTCAACAACATCCTACTATATATGCATTTTAATCACATTTACTGCCTGACTGTTCTGGTTCAATGCAATATATTTACGTAGACTACAGGTGTTTTAGACGAGCAAGAAGCTAATTAGAATGTCCTCTACAACATTCCATCATCAAGATTTACCGTCCTAGTTTCTGATATCGACAGAACTAATTACCATAACTTTACTTCGCTCGTTTATCAAAAAGGAGAAGTTTCAGAGGTCTAGCTCATCTGTTTTTAAAGAGGCACACGTGTGGCTTATTTTATACTAGTTTTAATTCGCAAAACTACGTGCGAAGGACGGAATACCTTTTTTTTAAGGCATATTTTATGTTTCCAAAAAATCTTTATCGGATTAGGTTAGTGGTTCTCACATGACGCCAGCAAATGAATGTACAGGGTGATTCATTATAATGTCGCCCCCCTTTAACTTTGTTATTTGGAGTGTCCCAAAAAAATTAAAGATATGGTTATGTAGGTGCTAAAAAATACTTTTTTTCTATTTATAACAAAAATTTGAAAAATGATCAGTATACAGGGAAAACCAAAAAGTTCATTTTTTTTAAATGGATCACCCTATATATGAATTTATTTTTTTCGATTCCTCGTAAAATTCTAAGCATAATTTATATAACATACCGTATACCTAAATTCAATAGTTTCTGAAATATTCGCATTTGAAACGTTATCATCAAATATTTTATTAAACAACAACAAACCAAGAAATCTAACAATAAATAAAATAACAAAAACAATTTTTAGTTAAATATAAAGATGCTCTACTGGGCCTCCATTTTCTTCAACACATTGTATAAGGGTTCTTCGCATTTTCTCTAATCAGTCTGTTATGAATGCTGGGTTATTTTCATTTAAATTAATAATTTAATTCCGTATCAAATCTTTAAGATGATCGAGGTTTTCAATTTGGTGGTCGTATGCACGGTTTTTTTAATATAATGTCACTGTTAGTTATTTGTTTTCAATAAAAAGCGTGGTATCCTAGGACTTCTTGATTTGTAATAATTGTTTAATAAAATATTTGATGATAAAGTTTCAAATACGAATATTTCAGAAAGTATTGAATTTAGCTACCTATACGGTATGTTATAAAAATTATGCTTAGAATTTTATGAGGAATCGAAAAATAAATTCATATACATATAGGGTGATCCATTAAAAAAAAAATGAACTTTTTGGTTTTCCCTGTATACTGATCATTTTTCAAATTTTTGTTATAAATAGAAAAAAAGTATTTTTTAGCACCTACATAACCATACCTTTAATTTTTTTGGGACACTCCAAATAACAAAGTTAAAGGGGGGCGACATTATAATTAATCACCCTGTACATAAAAATTGTTAAAAGCCTATTATACCACTATTCAAATTTTGATCCATTGAAGTAAATTATTTCTTAATAACAAATAACTCATTGTAAATTGATAATAAATCATATTCGAGGATGACATTGGATTGTACCAATAGGATCACTTTTTAAATTAGAACTATAAAAATTTGATTAAAATTTGCAAAATTTATGATATAAACGTTTTTCAGGCAACTCACCCAGTGTTTCCCTGCCAATGTTGGAGAGAAAGTTGCTTTGATAAACCATGGGAGTCCTAGGCACAGTAAAATGTCGAATGTGTTTGAACCAATTGAATTGCTGATACCCATGGAGCCATGACCTGTGAAGAAAATAAAAGATCAAAATTTCAGAAAATTTCATCAAAAGTAAATAAAAGCCAATATTTTTTTTGTATCAAGTTTTATTTAATTTAAATTAATGTTAGTGCAATATATGTCTACCTTGTTTTGCAACGATTACACTTGAAACAGCTTCTGGAACGCTGGTTCCTGCTGCCAAAAACGTGATTCCCATTACAGAGTCTGGAATTTTCAGGGTGTCTCCAATGATGGTGATCATCCAGGCAACGATGTAAGATAATGACCCAATCCAAACTATACACATAACAAAGGTCAGAGGAAACCAATTCTTCAATTTTGGTTTGTTACAGTCAGGGATTGTACAAAGGAACACCAGGTGTATTGGCCATGTTATTATCCATGTCACCTAAACAAAGATAAATCATTGAAAACAATATAAATAAGGATATCGTATTGCGATTGATTCCGGCGGCAGCTTGATACTTCTTGAAAGAGATCATAAATAAAATATGTAAAGAAATTCGACAACATAGCGTAATAACATAGGTGTGTAATTAAAAATTTGTCATAAGCTGAAGAAATTAAACTGTTAAAAAATAAAAAGGGGCATGGTCAAATTAATCCTGTGGACCTGACGCATTTCTAATCTAATACTTTCCTATGTTGCAAATAATCCTCAAGTGGATAGGTTTCTAGTTTAATCAGTTAAAGACTTTAATAAATATATAATTTTAGAGAAAAAAGAAATGATAAATATTTCTAGGCAAAATAAGTGTCAGTCGGTTAGTACAAAAGAAAAACTTCAATATCTTTGAAACAATATTTAAAATTGTAATAAAAACTTAATTACTAATTTGTTCATTTCTACAACAACATAAAGGACAATTAGAAAATAAAAAAATAGAATCCAAATCAAAATTAAGATCAAGAGCAAGACAAAGTTGATTACTATAAAAATAAGAATAACATTCACAACCAACGTATACAAGATCTAAACAAAGACCAAGAATAAGACAAGGACAAAAATTCGATCAGGACTAAGGCCAAAATCTAGACAAAGACCAATACCCTAAGGCTGTTAACTTAAGTTAGTTCAAATCAAATAAAATTACAAAATTGTGAGGGTATAAATAAGAACTATTGATTGTGACACTGACGCTTTTTTTATACTTTTACAATCTTAGAGTTTTGTATTACCTATTATATTTTGTTAGGGCCGAAGTTGTAACTATTAACAAAAAAAATACAAAAGATTACAGAAACCAGTATTTATGAGTAGGCAGTCCTTCTGACCTCTATACTAGTGCAAATCCGAAGGCTAGGGCGGAGGGTTCTCTTTAACTTCCTTTTTGGAATCATAGAATTGGGTGGATTGTGAATGAAAATTATCTGTGGACTATTACTACCCCAGTATTTGCTTAAATGAACCAGAAAAGTAACAGAAAAGATTCACAATGTAGAATTTAGGGAGCAACCCCTTATTGCCTTAAAGGTTACTAGTGTAATACTGTGATATAATTAGCAAATCAACATCCGTATTTTGCCTATAGGTATTTAGAGTGTTGACATTATAGGAGTATTGATATTATAAACAATTAATAAAGTATAATCCTCCCTAACCCTCAATTATTTCATATAATGTTTCACAGATAATATCTCATTTCCCTTTTGCATATCATTTTTTCCCATAGGTATACCACCCATTCATCCTGGCGATTCTTAGTGGCATGTTAAAGCGGGCCTTCTGCCTTACCCTCCGGATTTGCACTAGAATGTATGTCGAAGAGATGCCTATTAAATAAAAACCAAGAACAAGACAAGCATAAGAATGAAATCAAAAATTCGATCACGACTAAGGCCAAAACCAAGACTTCTACAACAAACGCTAAGGCTGTTATGGTCCTGGTTTTGATCTTTGCTTCTTTTATTCTTTTGTGTGGTTTTGCTTTTACAACGGATCAAATACTTTTCAATACAAATTATGAAGTTTGATCTTTAGTTTTCTTTCAAAGTTTATTAACTTTGAATCTGTCGTTGATCTCAAGGGGTGAGGTTCCTCTCATTTGGTAATCTAGCATTCAGAAAAGACAATATAATTTCCAGAAATTGTTGTCCTTTTTTAACCCTCGAAATAAAAAATGTCTATTTGTGTCTGTCTGTGGCATCACAGCTCCCAAACGTATGGACGGATTTTAATGCGTTTTTTTTTTTGTTTAAAGCTGATGTGACTGAGACTGCTCTTAGTTACTTCTAATTTATTAAGATATATTTAAGCGTTTGAAGACCATTAACTCATTTTCGAAGAAATTTCACCAACTTTCGGATTTTTTAATTGTTATTCAATCTTTTAATACCTAAATCATTATACATATTACAAATTAGTATGCACCAATTTAACTACAATGTTTAATCAACAAAATATCCCTCTTAAAACCCAATAAACTACATCACCCTGTAAAACACCTATAACAACACTCATCCGACTGTTAACTGTACGTACCTATGTAGGTACCTACTTAGTTGTAACGCACAGTTTGAGAGCATATGACCTCTCTCCCTACCTTCCAATTAATTAACTATGTAAGAGGTCAAGAGGAGTTAATCAACTAATTAAGATCTCTAGAAATTCTCTCGAATCATTTCGATTATAAACAAAATTTGCGTTTGAATTATTAAAGTAGGAACAATAGCAACAGCAATAGAATAGTAATTGTTTCACATTAATTCGGCAACGTTTACCTTTGTAAAAGTTCCGCTCTCCGAGGGCCATTTCCACAACGAAGGACTTTCAACTTCGCTGAAGTCGGGACCGATATATTCCTCTTGAGGGGGAGCTGGTTCAGGGATGCTTTGCTGGGACACTTTTACGGCTGATCCGTTCAGATGATTTGAAGATATAACATGGACATGTAGTTCCCCTGTTGATGGCCTCTTGTCTTGCTTTAAGGGCAACTGTGACTCTGCTGCCTCTGATAAATAATAATAAAATGTATTCACGTCGTTTAATAAATCGAATTACTAGAAATAACAGTTTTTTGTGTAAAAAAAGCATTATATAATATAAAATAGTTTTCAAGGGTATAGATGTATATAATTTGAGCTTGTGAATATTAAGGAAGATAGAAAGAAAATGTTGAAAAACGTTTTGCTTACCCACAGACGGCGCCTGAGTTTTTGAAGTAGAATTTGTTTTGTTTCGTCTATTGCTGTGCTTTCGTGCATTTGCTACACCACCTGGAAGATATTAAGGGTAGAAAAAGAGCAGTGCTTTTTGAAAAAAATACAATTAATGGCGTAAATGCTTCCAAACTTTCAAAAAAGTTAAAGAAAGTTGTTATTCCTAATGTCTTACCTACCTCTGGCACATTTTTGAATTGATTTATCAAAGTACATGATAAGGATATAGACTATGTAAAGGAGCACGAGAGTTAAGGCCTCATACCATTCGATGCGTTCGTCGTGGATTATACAAATTAAGATGGACACAGTAATTCCATAGGCTAAACAATCTCGTGTCAAAGGCCACCAATCCAGTGGTACGACCTGTACACCAGACTGTAAGAAACGGTCAAGTAAATTAATTATTTCAACAAAATTATCAAGTCGAATTAAAAACATTTTCAAATAGTATATAAGAGATAGATAATTCTTCATGGAAACATCATCTGGAATACAAGACCTGAATTCTGAAATCAGACGTTACTATTGGGAGGCCTAATATGGTTTGTTTCGATGTTACAACTAAGAAAATGGGTACCTAATAAAAAAAAAGACTACCCTGTTTAATTTGAACTATTAAACGTGTAATAAATTCTTTTGGACAAGTCTAAACTGATTAGCCTAGGCAAAACTAGTTTACCCTATGATATGACTATGTAACTAATAAAATTTTTAAAAGCTTATCTCCTAGTTGCAGTGGCGGATTTACAAATTTGCCGCCCGTAGGCTATTCAAAATTTGCCGCCCCTACTGACACCTGCAATTCTATACCCTAATTCACAATCAATTTTTTGTCAATGAAATTGCAACTTTATGATTGTATTATATTTTTATAATAAGACTAATCAACAAATATTGATACGAATTCATTAGGATTAAAAATGTAAGTATGTTAAGAAGAAATTTCGTTGAATGGATTTTTACAGCTTTTATTCATTACAATCATTATTGTTTTTTTTTTAATTATTATTATTCTAAGAAATGTATAATATTTATGAAATTCTGTGCAAAAATATGCAATTTTTTACGTGTAAATTTATTAAATTTTTATTCTACACTCAAACAGGTTGTTAATATCATCTGAAATATCAATAGAAAATTATTAATTTTCCACATATATATCTAAATAATATTTGTTATTGTTATTTTTAAGCAATTTTTTTCGGATCTCATTTCTCTTCGAATAGATATATTTAAGTGGTGAAACATATTACACATTAATTGAATAGTGTGGGTGGACCTAAAGAAAAAAGTATGACAATAATTAATTTAAAAAATAGGTAAAAATAGATACTAAATTTAAAATTTAATACTTAAACTCTATTGGAATATTTTAAAATTTTAAAATCACAATAGTATATTTTATAAATAAGCGTTTAGTAATTTTTCATATACAGACCTTATAGTCAGATCAATTTAGACATTCGAAGCTACCTAAATTCCCACCATGCTGAAAATCAGTAGGATTGTTTAAAATATAATTAAAAATAAGATTTGAAAGTTCCCAATCTTTTCCCTGTATGGAAAAAAATTTATTCAAAGTCAAAGGTCAAAAAAATGAGTTTTTCGCGATTTTCAGCAAAACGGTAAGTTTTATCATAAAAATACTTCAGACAAAAATTGTAGATCATAAAATTATCTATAAAATATGTATCAATATTTTTATTCCTAAGAGCCACCGTTTCTGAGATATCAGGTAAAATGAAACCCAGTCCCTTATTTTATAAGCCCGTGTAACCTCGAGACAACATCTGTCTCCTGTTCAATTGTATGGGAGCTAGGGTCCTATACCTGCTTTATGTCAGTGTGCCCAATAAATAAATTCTGTTAGTCTGAGGGTTGCCAGATTAGGGGATTTTCCCCCAAAAATAGGGGATTTTTTCCTTTGGGCTATTTTTTGGGGATATATTTTTCAGGGGAATTCTTCTGGGGAAAAATTTTCCTCTACAATCTTTTTTCTATTTGTACTAAATATTTTCTAGTTCTTGGGGATTTATGTGTCACATAGCTTATTTTGGGGTATTTTAGAGATACATATTTTATAGATAATTTTATGATCTACAATTTTTGTCTGAAGTATTTTTATGATAAAACTTACCGTTTTGCTGAAAATCGCGAAAAACTCATTTTTTGACCTTTGACCTTGAATAAATTTTTTTCCATACAGGGGAAAGATGAGGAACTTTCAAATTTTATTTTTAATCATATTTCAAACAATCTTACTGATTTTCAGCATGGTGGGAATTTATGTAGCTTTACTCTCATTTTTTGGTCTAATTTGACCTGGACTATTAGTGTATTCAGTATACTGTATAGCACTAAAATATTGTAATTTACTTACCATGCCTGCTCCCAATCCACAACAAGCAGCAACGGCAAGTATATTAAATACAGCTGAACCAACAATGGTTCCTATGCCAATATCCCCCTTCTGTAATAAAGGTTCCAATAACATTGACGAATAATTCCGGTGCAGAGGTTGCTGCTGCCATAAAAGTCGCTCCCGCTACGTCCTTTGACATATTTAATGCTAAAGGGAAAAAAAAAACAAAAAAAGAAACAGATAAAATCGTTTTCCATTTATTCTCTTTCAGGCGACAGTGTATGAGTGAACGAAAGGGATTTTATTACGCAGATTGTTGGATTTCATTGTATTCGAGATAATTAAAGTACATAAATTGCGCTCTTTGGTACAAAAAGGAAAATGTGAGATGACGGAAGCTGCTTCACTTTTTCCAGACCAGGAAATGTAATTTGTAAATTTTATTGTTAGTACCGTCTTTATAGCGGTTTTATTATTTTGTGTTACTAGCGCAGTAAATTCTAAAGTTTACTTACCTATTTCAATCAAAGAAAAATTTTTAAACAATCACAGATAGAACTATTTGAACAACCTATATAAGGCATTAGAAAATTTTCGGATTTAAGATGCTTATTCCAAAAGGAATAAATAAGTAGATACACTTTTTTAAAATGCGAATGCTCTCAAAGGCTTAAAGAGTTCGAAATAGATAAAATATATTTTTGAGTAATAAATTAATACAATGGGATGTTTGATAATTAATAATTAGTTATTTATTTCTGCCAAAGGGACTATTCAAAAATTTTATGATAGTAACCATTGCTATTTTGGTGTTTATTTTTAAAATTTTTTTTAAGAATTGATAAAAAATTATTGTCTGTACAAGAAATTTCATAAATTTTATTCTCAGTTTTTCAATAATATCAGCTAGCTTCTCAGAAGTTATAAATTGCTTCATTTCACCAAGAAAATATACCTAACAAAATTTTATCAAAAGATTGGCGTTAAAATTAATAATTGAAAATCTTACATCAACTTTTTAATTTAAACAATAGTTTTAATCACACGGAGAAAACAATCATGAAAATATTGCTGGAATTTTAGCTAACATGATTAAAAAATCTGTCAATTATATGGACGACCAGACGCTCAAGGAGATTTTATTTTAAATGTCTAGTCAATCTACGTTCGGTGTTGAGACTGAATTCTAGTAAAATTTACTTGATTAGAAAACATTTTTTACAGTTCTTATGACTAATTTTACTCATTCTAGTATTTTTTTTTCTTTACGACACGATAAAATAATCGAGAGGTAGAAAAAAAAAAGTCTAGACTTATTTAGCTTGATTATTCTAATACTAATTATTAGAAAGAATAAAAAATTGTTTTATACCACCAAGTACATTTTATGAGAATTCTAGTATTATTTACTAGAAAAATTTTGCTTGACTCATCAAGTAATAAAATCATGATTATTTTTCTCCGTGTACTTTTCTTTTGTAATAACTATGGTGAGACACGTGTTGAACTAAAAATGACCTCAAAATATATCTTGAAGTTTAAGAAGACCCTGTCATCCTTATTATAGTAAAACAATTTTTATATAAAACACAAAAAAAAAAATAAAGAAAAGTGTGCTAAAAATTTTAAATTGTCACAAATATCGTGTAACATGGCGATTTTGTATACTTGAACAATAAGAATTATTAGGTATTTACATTGTTATAAATAAAATTAGAAACGTTAAAGGCTGATACACAATTTGTAAGATTTTCCAAAATTTCGTTAATTTTAAAACAATGTTTACACTTTCCTGTAGGTATTCAGTCGAATTAATTATTTATTAACGGGAAAAGGTAAACAGGGACAGGCAATGTTCAAGAACAAATATATATAGTATATAGATACCTCCTGTTTTATTTCCTAATATGTGCCTTTGTTTAAATTTGAAAATTCCATAACTACCCTTTCATAATTTACATAACGTGTAGTATTTGAAACGAAAAATATGTACTTTAAGCTGCAAATGAGAAAGCATTATTTTCTTTTCACATTTCCGGTAGAAGTGGGCATTATATATCACATATTCTCAAAGGAGAAACTATTTCGAAGTCATGATGAAATATTGCAAATTCCTTTTTATATTCGGGGCACGTAGAAGGTTTTTTTATGTTAGGAACCATTTACCAAAAAAAAAGCGTTCAATGCGTAAAATATAGGCATACAAATATAACAATGCATTAAGAACCCTACACGTTAATATTGTTTTGTTTTTAAATTAGTTTAAGAAATTGTATGGAGACTAATTAGAAAAATTTAATGTAGGTGAATGAAATCAAATAAAATTACCAATTTGTGAGGGTATAAATAAGAATTATTGTTTGTGACACTGGCGGTTTTTTTATACTTTTACAATCTTAGAGTTTTGTATTAGCTATTATATTTTGTTGGGGACGAGTGTTAACTATTTACAAAAAAAATACAAAATATTACAGAAACCAGTATTTATGAGTAGGCAGTCCTTCTGACCTCTATACTAGTGCAAATCCGAAGGCTAGGGCGGAGGGTCCTCTTTAACTTCCTTTTTGGAATCATATAATTAGGTGGATTGTGAATGAAGATTATTTGTGGACTATTACTACCCCAGTATTTGCTTAAATGATCCAAAAAGTAACAGAAAAGATTTACAATATAGAACTTAGGGAGCAACCCGTTATTGCCTTAAAGGTTACTAATGTAATACTGTGATATAATTAGCAAATCAACATCCGTATTTTGCCTATAGGTATTTAGAGTGTTGACATTATTTGGAGTATTGATATTATAAACAATTAATAAAGTATAATCTTCCCTAACCCCCAATTATTTCATGTAATGTTTCACAGATAATATCTCATTTCCCTTTTGCATATCATTTTTTCCTCATAGATATACCACCCATTCATCCTGACGATTCTTAATGGCATGTTAAAGTGGGCCTTCTGCCTTACCCTCCGGATTTGCACTAGAATGTATGTCGAAGAAATACCCATTTAATCTTGAAAACTGAATTAATTTCAATTATATTTTAATAACCTTTTGTGTTTTTTATATTACTGGAAAAATTCAAAATCAAGAGTTATTTACGTTTACCCTGTTCTACTTACTTTATATAAGAACGTATATTTCTGGAAAAATTGCAATCAAAATGATACGATCTTATGAATAAAGTCATTAATAATGCAGGAGAGTAGATAGGATTTCTGTGGCGCCACAAGATGGTGATGAATTTCTTTTAAAATAAGACGAGAAAAAAAAAATAATAAGAATTTTCATATCTCGTACAATTTTCAAAACATCGATACTTGAAGTTTTTAGTTCCAAATACACTTAAACATAGATTTAGCTTAATAATTGTACGTCTATAAGAAAAAGTGAAAAGTATCAGGAAATTAATAAGTAAAAGCTTTTTTTGTACGTACACATACAACCAAATGTATGTACTAAACTTAATTACCGAGATGTGATTGTACTTAATTGTTGAAAATCGAAAGGTTACTGTGGGAAACGATAACACGAACGAAGCCAGTGTTATTATGGTCGTTTGTCTTCCTCCCGAGTCTTCAAATGCCCCCTACTTCATATATTTATAACATATTCAAATATCGATATACCGAAAACTAACGAAATATATTTTTGGTATTGTTTACTTACCGTGACATATTTTTTCAACAGCGGGTACAAAATATTTATCGCAAACTACAGCCAACGCAACAAAAAGGTAAAGTGAAACAATAATGTGTATAACTACTGCACCATCTTGCCTCTGCTTTTCTGAGAATAGGTCCTTAGGAAAATCGTCGATGGCTGGAGGAGTGCAGTTGAAACCTGAAAAAAATATTTTTGGAAATAATGTTTGAACTAATTTTCTAATTATCAGAAACTATATTATTAGTGAAATGCAATTTACATAGCATTGGCAACAAGTTAGGACAGTATAAACCAAACAGATAGTCATTTATAAGCGAATTCCCGTTAGTATGATATAAAAGTATGTATTACATCTATTGCAAATTATAATCAGCATGGCAAAGAGATTTGCAAATAATTATTAAAACATTATTGGTTTTTTTTAGTACTAATAACTGTTTGATCGTTTGATGCCCAAAATTATTTGTACCTAACAAAACGATGAATCGGTATTAAAGGAAAACACTGCACCGAATTATTCCTAAAATATGGATGCAGAGTATGTACGTAGTACAGTCGTACATTTGTAAAATAGAACAATAGGTAATACTCGAGGTGTGTTTATTGTTGTTCAACGTGTGTTGCAAATTGATACCACTCCCGATTTGAATATGCATGTAGTAGATATTGGAAAGCACTGCACATGATCGAATTACCACCGAAATGCTAATTGATTGTATATTGTGCTACCATGATTGCTTTTATTTTAGAAAACGAAATAAACATGATATATTTAATCCTTAATGTTTATTATATGTAAACATTTAATTGTCTAATTATGCGTTAATCAAGTTGCTGGTAAATCATCTAATATTCAATGCTGTTTTTCTTGATTCAATTCAGCAAAATTTTGATGCTAGAGACATAATTATTTTAAAAGATAATAATCTTTGTACTGCATCTTGAGAATGTCTTTTAGGCTAAAATAGTGTTGTGGAGGAACATAATCACACTTTATATTATAAAGGCGAAAGTTTGTGAGTGTGTGAGTGTGTATGTTTGTTACTTCTTCACGTCTAAACGGCTGGAGCGATTTTAATAAAGTTTATTATGAAGTTAGCTGACACCCTGGATTAACACATAGGCTACATTTTACTGCGGGAAAATATCTTATTCCCATGGGACAATCGATGAAAAAGAATTCGCGGAATATTATAAATGCGAAAGTAACTCTGTCTGTATGCTACACAATCTCGCCTAAAATACTGAACCGATTTAAATGAAATTTGGAACAGAGATAGTCTAGAGCCTGAGAAAGGACATAGGCCACTTTTTTATGCGAAAAAAGGGTTGTAAGGGGTTGAAATAGGAAAGTTTGTGCGAGAATTCCGTAATTTTTAAAGATAGAAGCTTGAAACTTATTTTTTAGGCTTTTGATTAGATATAAATAAATACGACATTCAATGTTTGTAAAACTTTTAGCCTAAAGTGGACTAAATTAGCCGATGAAAGAAACGTCGTCCAGAAAGCTTACGGCCCAGAAAATTAAAACATTAAGTGTAAAAAGTTATAGAGGTTTTGTTTATTTGGATCAATAAAAGTAGTTGAATGCTAAGCTATATAAACTATTTAATATAATGGGGCAAAAATTAGGGATGAAAGTTTTTGTGTAATGACGTCGGCAAGAAGGCTTACGGCCCAGAAAATAAAAATATAGAAGAAAAAAATTTTATATGCTGCCGAAAGTCACTATTCCACGCGGACGAAGTCGTGGGCATAGCTAGTAATACATATTTTCGTATTGTACTAAAGTTTTTGTTGAGCGAGTTTTTGATTAATTGTAAACTTTGCTACTGTAATTAAAGATATTTTTTTAAGAAAGACTTAATCGTCTCAAAAGTGATTTATTAAAAATATGTAGTTTTATGAAAATTAATTAAAATTGAAGTTATAAAGAACAAGTGGACGTCGCATGAACTGCAGCCATTTTTCCTTACGTTTACAACCGTATATTATATATTAGGTGGTTGGGTAGTAACATACTAATATATAAAGAAAAAAGCCATTAAGCCCTTAGTGTTATATTGTATATGACAATTAAAATATAAATAGTATACTATTTACTCCTAATTATGCCTTGAATAGCGAAATGTACATGAGTATCATTAAAATATTGTGATTTTCTACGTGTTTTGTTTTAATTGTAAAGGTTGACCAATGTGCATACTTTATTTATATGTACCTACGTATATATTTCCTACGGGAATTATATTACAATTATTAGTTAAATGAATTGTCAAGTGCCATGTCATAAGATTACAAAAAACAAAAAAAAAAAACAAAATTCGATAAAATGGTTTAGACTTTTACGGCTAGCTTTACAGAATAATATTTGATATTCGGACTTGAGGGCTGTGGTCTGAGATTTTTTCATCAATGAAAACATTGAGGGAGTTGTTTATCCGACGTTTTGCCCAGCTGTAGATTTGCTAACTTCAGGGAATATAGCGAGGGCGTAGAGTCTATCGCTGTGGACGTACTGAGACTCCTTCAGGATACCAACCACAGCACTTGGCGAATAATAACTCCATCAGCGTTCTGACCAAATGAAAAATTCCAAACAACAGCCCTTAGGCCCGAACATCAAACATTATTCAAATAAAATTCGATTTGAAAACATTCTACAATGCGTACATCCATGCATATTTGAGGTCAAGAACCATTTAAAGAGAGTTTCATGATCAATATAAGCTAATCATGACCAATTAATCGGAAACATTTTGTTGACTTAATATTCTGCAATATATATAACATTGTGAGTTTGTGATGGCATTTTTAGTGGTATATGGTATATTTTTTACGCTGAATTCGAATAAAACGTGTAATTTTAAGGTAAGTTTGATAACCAACTTGTACACCTATGACGATCGGTTTCTGAGTTAATTTAATTTATAGAAAAAAAATCGCTACCGCAACCCAAATTATAAAACATCATAACTTCCACAAAATACGACTTAGAGTGTTGAAATTTTTACTAGTAATAGCTGAATATTAGTGCTAACGCCCTGACAAAATTGAATTAAATAATTTCTACAGGGCGTTCAAAATAAAATTCTAAAATTGAAAAATTTTTATCCTCTTTCGATCTATATGGATACTCCCTATTTTATTTAAAAATTTTGGAATAATTTTGGATTATTACATAAAATAGGAAGTATCCACATAGATCGAAAGAGGATAAAAAAACGAATCGATTGAAAAAATAAAAAATAGTAGGTGCCATTTGAAAAAACGAACTAATTCGTGTTTGAAGTTTTTCAATTTTAGAATTTTATTTTGAACGCCCTGTATAAATTATTTAATTCAATTTTGTCAAGGCGTTAGCACTAATATTCAGCTATTACTAGTAAAAATTTCAACACTCTAAGTCGTATTTTGTGGAAGTTATGATGTTTCATAATTTGGGTTGCGGTAGCGATTTTTTTTCTATAAATTAAATTAACTCAGAAACCGATCGTCATAGGTGTACAAGTTGGTTATCAAACTTACCTTAGAATTACACGTTTTATTCGAATTCAGCATAAAAAATATACCATTCCATTTAAAAAATAACAAAGTTGGTATCGACTTCCGGTATAACCGGATGTAAATCGGACTTAAAAGTTTATTTTTTAAAAGAAGCGGCAAAAAGCAATAACCAAATGAGCCCAAGTTTCAGAATTTAATTCGTTCTACTAATTGATATACTTCTAATAGCCCATCAACTTGAAAAACCTCTGTATACTATATACATACAAACATACTTGTAAATATTGTAGTTATACTTTACTTTTGTATTAATATTAGGGTATGAAGTTTTTCCTTAATAGTAACTCATAATAAAGGAAAATGGAAACTATTATTCTTGTTTTTGCACATTAGGAATCACATTGTATTTAGATAAATAATTGATCATTGAGAACGTTCTCTAATTGCTTTATAAACTTAGAAATTCACCTTTTTAAAATTTCCATGGTTGCTTTTATTATAACATATTAACTTTCAAATATTTTTCTAGAAATTTTCTGAATATACTACATTTGAAAAGACTAATTGAAAAATACTGTAAGATAAATGTGAATTTGTTTACCTAAAAGTTTCTTAGTTTCTTCTTTTTGATTTTTATTGCATTCTAGAGAAATTAATTTAAAAAAAATTTGCTAATGTGTTTCTTGAAAAAAAAAAATACAAGAAGGACAAAGTCAAGTGTCCTCATTTAAGCCTAGACTATTAAAATTGTTTGATTTTAGTACGCCACTGTATTTACTAATGCAAATAATACCAAATAAAATTAACATACTTTTGCCCATTTTGTAGACGTGACTATAATATCCACTTTGGAGTAGGTATTAAAATAGTTGCTGACGCTCTTGGAGACAATTTTAGGTCATTTTTTTGACTGTCACAACGTACCAACAGAGGCACACACACTTGATACAGTTGTACTAATCTCGCGGCTCATCAAAGAAACTAACCATTTGACTTGTGAGTCAATTGTTTAAGAAGAAAAACAATTAATGGGTAAGAAATGGAAGGAGAAAATAATATATCTATTACGACGGTGCATTTAGTAAAATGACCACTACAGCTTAACTTAAGCAAACTAAACTTGGTAACTAAGTACTACTATTTACTACCTAAACAAATCGTAAGATATGTATAAGTTCAAATTGTATTGGAATTTTAATGGTCCATTGAATTTATCTTATCGTATCCAATATTATACCTAATAAAAATTGGTTACTTAATAAGTGGCAGGCATTTTGGGGAATCTTTGTGAAAGTACTAGGAACTAAACAAACAAAAAAATATACGATAATGAATTAGATTGCAATTTTACAGTATCTAGGGTAAAAATAGGGTACGATCCCTCGATTACTTCAATTATACTCAAATCTGGCCTTAACGTGCGGATCGTAAGAATTATCAACGATAAACTTTCAATTTTTTTTCTTTCATTGCAGCTGAGCAAAGCCCTTAATTAAATACTGCGAGATATTTTAGACAGATACATAGGTGACATACATACATGAGAAAAAGAAATAGACATATAATTTCCAGCGATTCTTAAAGACTTAAAAGTTTAAAGTGACAATTTCATAATATGAATATTGATTGAAATTTATATTATTCTAACATTCTAGCTCCACATATGTTATGAATAATAAGTGGCGGATCCAGGATTTTACCATGGGTGGGGTTTGATTTTTAATTACATTCACTTTTTAATTTAAATATCATTACGTTGTACAGTAAATCAATTAAATCTATTCAACCTTAATTTAATCTAATGCATAATATATTTTGAAAAACACATATAAAATAATTTAGAATAACCTACGTCACAAGTAAACATTTATATACGATAAAAAAAGTAAATACTTTAAGCTATTCTAAATATTTCAGCAAATCTAATGAAGAATCAACTACGCAGCAGCCCGTTAGATTTTAAAACTCGCGCGCTTCGTATTGTTAAAACTTTTCTATAATATTACGTTACAATAAAATTTTGTAAGTTCAGTATTTGGATGAGTATTAATTTTTGCTAATATCTCTTTTTCAAACATCAGTAGAATTAAAACAACGATCTCCACGGGGGGGTTTGAACCCGGACCCCGCCCCATATAAATCCGCCACACTGACGTTTGAACCCGCACGTTAAGATTAGATCCGACTATAGTTTAATAGCAATTGCAGTATGGTAAACAATTTCTGTCAAAACATTAAAAATGAGACTAATTAATTACCCGATACCTCGCTTTTTACCACATTACTTTTTAAGAATAAGTAAAAGAATATATTGAAGACTAAAATATTTTTAAGGAAGTGGAGACAACTATCGGAAGGATTTCACCTTTGATAAAAACATGAGATCTATAATATTCTTGTTTGAAATTAGAAGCGTATTGGGTGAATAATTTAAAACAGTTGTAATAAATAAAGTAACATATAGATTTAGATTGTTATGAGAACTGTATGATTTCGAGACAGGAGGTGTCTATTTAAGAAAATGGAAAATTTGAGTATTTTCTTTGATAATTTATAATTCTCAGAATTTTTAGAAGCTGAAATTTGTATTAAAAAAATACCGGCCAAGTGCGAGTCGAACTCGCGCACCGAGGGTTCCGTACAAACCTGTATATATGTGATGTAACTAACAATTTTAGGTTTTCGGAATTTTTCCTTTATATGTGCTATAAAACATTGCTTCATGCCAAATTTCAAGATTCTAAATCGACTGGAAGTACCCTTTAGGTTTTGATTCCCTTGCGAGTAGTTGCGAGTTTGAAAATATGCGGCTTAAATTGCTGTTTCTTTTGATTGCGTTGACATAGAAGTTTGATTTTGTTACAGCTTAAAGGTATTATATACCTGAGTATTTGATATGAATTTCAATTTAATACCTCTACGCGTTCATGAGGAAAGGGGTAGTAACTTGAAAATTATTAAAAATATTTTTATTATATGATGTAACTAAAAATTTACGGTTTTCGCAATTTTTCCTTTATCTGTGCTATAAGACGTTGTTTCGTACCAAATGACAAGATTCTGAGTTCACGGGAAGTATCCTGTAGGTTTTGATTCAAAAATTTGCAGAAATTTGCGGCATAAACGGCTGTATCTTTTGATTGCGTTGGCTTAGAAGTTTGATTTTTTCACAGCTCCGAGGGACAATAGACCTGAGTATTTGCTATAAATTTTAGCTTGATACCTCCACGCGTTCCTGAGAAAAAAGCTCTTGACAGACGGACGGACGGACGGACGGACGGACTATAAGGGTTCCGCTTTTTCCTTTTGAGGTGCGGAACCCTAAAAAGTAGATGAAAAATGATGTTCACTAAAACTGCCACAAGATCCAAAAATTTATAAAATTTTGTTTTATGTTTTCTTGAAAATGAAGAAAAATGCTCATGGGAGGCACAATACAATTTCAAGATAAAAAAATTGAGAAACTTAACTTATCGAGACTACTCGCTCATGATCTTGGGTATAATACGACTCTCTTTAAAAAATACCTACGTTTTATCAACGGTTTGCTGAGACGATTGAATAGGTATTTTGTTTTTACGTGAATGCATGGAGAAAACAATCATGGAAATATTGCTAGAATTCTAGCAAATATGACTAAAAAATCTGTTAAATTATTTATGGACGACCAGACGCTCAAGGAGATTTTACTAGAAATGTCTAGTCAATCTACTGTAACGAATTTTCTAGTTAAACTATTTATTTAAACAATTATTTATTTAACACTATTTACAACACTTAAACACTAACTTAGAACTACCATTTATATCACAACAATTCACTTATTTATATTACAATTTATTTATATCACTTTGTTTATTATCGGTTTTAATTCGCGCACTGATGCTTTCTTCAACTAACTGTCTTTCGGTCCAAAGATGATCACTTTATATACACCTTTCGAACTTTCTGGACAATTCGAAAAGGAAATCCTGACGATTCTCGAATGATGAGTAATAATTAGAAAGTCCTCGATTATTCCAGAATTTAACTTGTTACTTGTCGCCGGAGAATGATTTACATCTTGTAAATTGATAACACGAAAAGTACCGTGAGCGGTGTTTACGGCGTAACCATGTTAGCGATAAAAGTACATGCCACAAATTGTTATCGCACACGCGTACTGTGTCACTGGTCGCTACACTACGTTCGGTGTTGAGAATGAATTCTAGTAAAATTGACTTGATTAGAAAACATTTTTTACAGTTCATATGACTAATTTTACTAAACTATTCTCATTCTAGAATTTTTTTCTTTAGGACACGATAAAATAATCGAGAGATAGAGAAAAACAGTCTAGACCTTTTTAGCTTGACTATTTTAATACTAATTATTAGAAAAAATGAAAAATTGTTTTATACCACCAAGTACATTTTATGGGAATTCTAGTATTATTTACTAGAAAAATTTTGCTTGACTCATAAAGTAATAAAATAATGAAAAGACAGGCTTTCACGGCCGGCGTTTCTAGAAGAAATTGTGAAATCCGAACTTGATGGCCGTGGTCTAGGATTGCTGCATTTTCGTCAGTCTCAGCACAGCCGCAGCGATGGACATTACGCCCACGCACCGTTCCCTGAGGATGCCAACCACAGCTGATGGCGAAACGTCGGATAAGAGACTTCTTTGGTGTTCATCAAGCCCGGATTTCACAATTTCTTCTAATAAAATCATGATTATTTTTCTCCGTGTGTGTTTTTATTTTGAAGATTGAAGTATGATATAGGTATTTCTGAAGACAGAAAACCCAAATTATTGTAAGCAGATTGACGAGACTTTAACTTCTAATAACCCCCATATATTATTTAAATTAAATTATTTATTCCACACAACAGCAAACATAATTTTTAGAAAATTAATTGACGAAGCTGTTAATTCTTGTAACTCCATATTAAAATAAAAACACAACACAAAAGTTACAAAACTTTTATTGTAGACCACCTGAGGAAGCCACTGTGTGGTGAAATAATATTGTGGTCTACAATAAAAGTTTTGTAACTTTTGTGTTGTGTTTTTATTTTATTATTATAATTTTTAGATACATTTTGTTGTAAAAAATCTATAATAATTATTTTGTTACAAAGTGGCTTCTTCAGGTGGAATAAGAATTAGTTTCATAAGGATTTTTTTTTTATTTTTATAGGTATTACGCGCATTTAGAATATTGATATTTACTTGAGATCCTTCAGATTTTGATAGTCGGTATGAAAATCTCTAACTAAATGATGCTTTTGCTTAATTGATTAAAATTGCAAAGTTACATTTAGAAAACACATTATGAACGAAGTAAGAATTATTATGGTCGTATCACTAAAAAGGTCAACTTCACGCAAGGCTAAACACCAGTCCCTTTTATAGCATTTTGATTTTCTTTACTTAAAAAAAAATTCATTTTATAAATTGATTAAGGCTTTCACGGCTTTCATCTGAAGTAATTGTATTTTTGGATTTTAACCATGTACCTATTGTTGATAAAATCCTCATAGCGAATCATTCAGTTTAGTAACAATGTTGGATATTCTATATCAACAACGTGTTCCGTCTACACTTTTGACGCCCTCATGATGATAACCATGAGGATTTCATCAACAATATGCGGTTAGAATCCGAAAATACAGTTTCTTCAATTTATAGCAAAATAGATTTTATTTATAGCATTATATTACAACTTCGAAGTGTTTGGCATAAACCTTAACGCCCTATTACTCCCTGGTTGTGCACGACATTATTCCTTGAGAAACCCTCTGGATAAAGCTAAATAAAAAAAATTAAATTTAAAATATGCTTAAGTTCCTTAAGTTGAATTTCTCGAAGATTGTATAAAATTAAACTTTTCATTAAATATTCAACAGAAATATTTTAATGTAAGTACCTAGAAATAACTTTTGAAGCGAATACCTAACCTTTTTGCAATGGATAAAATCAGAAATGTTAGAGGAAGTATTCTGGCTCAATTTGCTTGCTTTAAAAGATATTTTTAGCCACCAGTATTAATATCTACAGTAGGCACCCTCGTCTTTTTGACCTCGAAGAATTTTACTTTTCATTTCCGTAATGTACGGCCTGTACGTAATGTAGAAGTGAATAATGTTCCCTATAAAAAATACGTTTATTTAAAAATTAAATTGAACACAATTTTCAACTTAATGGAAACAGAAATATCCTTAATAACATAATAAATTAAGGGTGTATAATCATGTAGTATCAAAAGTTTAGAAAAATATTTTTTTTTAGCCCTGAATCGGAATATAAATAAGGAAGCACGAACGAAGTTTCACCCCTTTTATAGGTATATGTCTCATAGATATGGTAAAGTATTAGAAACTTTATTTAGAAATTAAAATGGTTACTAACGTCATTATTTAATTGCGAACAACAAAAAATTTTTGTATACCTACATAATACATTTTGTGTTTTTTAAGACCTCTGAAACCACATTTTTGTATATGATATTCCCTGAGTTCTTTCATCAATCATTTAATTATCTTACAGGATTTGCGAGTGAAGTGACAACGGAAATTTACCGGAGTTAAACTTCGGAACTGGAAGCTATATAAATGAGACTTCTTCCTCTCTTCGTATCGCCATAATAAGGGAAATGTGCTTTTTTCAACTTAGTTTTATCTGCCGTCAACATCGAGAAGTTGAAAAAGTTGATGTTGGAAAAAATCGTATCACATCAAGAACACGATTATTTATAAAGTTAGGTACCAAAGAAATTACATGGTAACCAATATATAATAATATGGTATTTTCATGCTTCAACGTTTTTAAATTATTTGGATTATCTTTAATCTGATTTTAATTTGGAAACTTTTTAGAGTTAGTCAGACGATGTAGGTATTGATTGACAAAAATAACTAGAGTAATCTATTTTTCAATTACCTATATTCACGGAGAAAAATAAACGTGAGTTCATTACTCGATGAGTCAAGCAAAATTGTTCTAGTAAATAATACTAGAATTCTCATAAAATGTACTTGGTGGTATAAAACAATTTTTCATTCTTTCTAATAACTAGTATTAGAATAATCAAGCTAAATAAGTCTAGACTTTTTTCTCTACCTCTCGATTATTTTATCGTGTCGTAAAGACAAAAATACTAGAATGAGAATAGTTTAGTATAATTAGTCATAAGAACTGTAAAAAATGTTTTTTAATCAAGTCAATTTTACTAGAATTCAGTCTAGACACCGAACGTAGATTGACTAGACATTTCTAGTAAAATCTCCTTGAGCGTATGGTCGTCCATATAATTGACAGATTTTTTAGTCATGTTTGCTAGAATTCAAGCAATATTTTCATGATTGTTTTCTCCGTGTACATATTCTATACAAAAATAAAGGATATCATATACGGAAACAATTTTAATTGAATAACTGTATTAAAAATAAAATTTGATCGCCACAACCCTACGTAAAATAAAATTATTTTTCCTGTTCCCAGGTACTTAATCGAATTCTACGTAATAGGACAACATTTCTGTAGTTTCTGCTTTTTTCTACTTGATTCACATAGCTAGTGACCTTTGAATCCGCACGTTAAAACCAGATCCGACTATAGCTTAATAGCAATTGCAGTATAGTCAATAATTTCTGACAAAACGTTAAAAATGAGACCAATTAATAAGCCGGTATCTTGCTTTTTACAACATTATTTTTTAAGAAAGTGAAAGAAGACGAAGAAGAGGTAGGAAAAAAGACATCGAAGACTTCAAAGTATTTTTAGGGAAGTGGACACAACTATTAGCATGATTTTAACTTAAAAAAAAGAAACAAGAGATCTATCTTGTATATAAAATTCTCGTGTCACAATGTTAGTTACCATAGGTACTCCTCCGAAACGGCTTGACCGATTTTTATGACATTTTTTATGCATATTCAGTAGATCTGAGAATCGGCTACTACCTATTTTTCATACCCCTAAGTGATAAGGGTTGTTCACCCCTAACTTTTTTTTGGACAAAAATTTATTTTTATATTTTATAATGTGACATTAAAAATACATATAATCCTTAATTTTCACCCTTCTACCAACTAATCCAATTTTTTAATAACGATATTAGTACTGTAATAATCTTTAACTCTCAGTGGTCGATAACTGATCAATTATTATCAATCGATTAGTCATCCCCGCCAGACGTCTGCTAATGTCACTACTCACCCAGCAAATAGCACGGAGTGGGGATGAGATGGAAGCAGATTTTTTTAGAATGTAACAGGCAGTTAAAATATGTTCTACGAAGTAAATGAATGTTTTATTATAACATTTCAGAATGATTTTGCAATGTTCAAGAATGTTCCAGAATCTTGAAGATTATTCAAGAATATTCCAGAGTGTTAAAAAGTTAGAGAATGTTTTAAATCATTATGGAATATTCTGGATAGTTCTAAATTCGCGAATATTCTAGAATGTTCCTTCGAACGTGTTATATATTCTTACCCGAGCAACGCTGGGTATTGCTGCTAGTATATATATATATATATGTAACCCCAAAAAAGTAACAATTAACCCCCTCCCTCCATTTAAGTTAAGTTGTAAGTAACATTAGCAAGTACTGTTGATAATGACTTTGTAAGTCGAAATCGGTCCAGTCAAAAATAAATAATAGTTGAATGACATGCAAAGTTGTGTTTTATTTGATTTTATTCATCCTGTAATTATAGATTGTCACAAAGTTAAAACCATAACTATAGAGTTTTTTAAAAATATTTGGATTATTTTTAATCTGATCACAGTTTGGAAATGTTTTAGGGTTAGTCAGACGATGTAGATATTGATAATTATTGCTAAAAACAACTAAAGATATTATATATTCTATAAGAAAATCAAAGATATCATTCATTACAGAAACAAGAATAATTTTCCTAACGTATTTAAGTATGCAATCTTTTCATATGAATACTAAATGCACCCAACAGTTTTTTTTTTGTTATCAATAATGCAATTTTGTTAAACATAGGTATGTGTATAGTAGGCAAGTTAGTATTAAAAAAATAAAATAGTTAATTTTTTGATAAATAAAAAACACTTGGTTTTTATGTTTCACTGGTTTATATAAAGTGTTTTTTATTAATCTAAATATTATTCAAAAATGTTTCACCAAGTGATCAGCTTTAACACAATTTCGATTATTGAAATACTTAGGTTTAATATTTATGAAACAAGGTGATCGAAACATCCGAAATTATATTTTCTTCCCCCTTTCTACCCCATGTATTTATTATTAATGAATACATACATTTTTTTTTTTAGTTTACGCTATGAGCACTGTTCGAGTAAGATGGCTACTCCATAACAAGTAACTAAGTAGTTGGATCTTCAAGCACTTTAAACTAACCCTTAGATATTACAATCATTAAGAAAAAAATATTTGACTAACTGGAAATTATAATATCTACAAGTTTCAATATTTTGAACCTGTAACTTCAAATAAAAACGGTTTCAGTACATAACCAGATGTTTTCTGATCTTCCCTTGAGAGCAATCTGAATTAGATTTCCGGGCTTTGCAATTTTTTCAGCTTTTTAACATATTTCTACCCCTTTATTTAATTATTATTTAAATTATTACGCTAAAAGACAAATGCGATAAATAAAAATTTCTTGTCGTAATAGTTTATTTATCACATCCTAAAAAGCAGTAAAAATATAAGGAGTACTGTTGTTTAATCAGAGGGTTTGCATTTCCTTTTTCAAAGCAGAATGCAAAGAAGGTTTATTAATTTTTTAAGAAATTTTCGAGAAATAAATACAAAAACGTTTTTTTTTCTCCATTTTAGGTTTTTGCATATTATTAATTATTTTTTGAGCTGTCGTATGCATATTGCTTAGTGAAGGAAAAAGTATATACATATATATATATATATATATATATATATATAATTCTATTTAAAGTGCCCTGCAGGAAAATTATTTTTGACGACAGTGACTGAAATACACCCGTTCATAGTTAGGACCTATGATATATTTAATAACCATATTTTTAAAAAAAATGACGTTAACGTTTTTCATTTTGAATCTGTATTCATAACTGTGTTTATTAAAATAAGGGTGCTTATGCTATATGTATATTATTTAATGCAACACAAATATGAATCCATATATGTACATGCCTACTTAAAAAGAAACTGAAAGTAAAAATATTTTTATCGTTCCTTTTTTAATTTTTTTACATTTCTTATTAATATCATGAAAAGGTTTAGTTAATATTTGTAATAATTTTAATTTTTGGCTTGTGCAAAAATGGAAATACAAAACTACAATTTTAATTAAAAAGAATTTAATTAATTATTTTTATTCGTATTATTGTCAAATTATGTTCAACTTTCGGCTTCTCTTTCTTGTTCGAAAACATATTTCTTAAGATTAAAGCAGTTCTTGAACGACAGACGCAGTCGCTCCTGTTTAGCTTTAATTCGATAATTTACCATCTCAATTGTTCTTTTACGTTTCGTACAAAGTAACAAAAGCGAGAAGAACCAAAAAAGCAATACATTTCTACTACCCATGCAACTGCACCTTACGGTAATATCAGGCTTGTAAAATATTCAATTATTGTTTTTTTACCTGTAACAAGTGTTTCAAAATCCATGATGTTCACGTCGAGATAAAACACTCACTAATGTGATTACCGCCCCTCCCTGAGAATTTAACAATAATGACAATAACAATTGCCGCACTAAGTTTCATTGTTTGTTGGTTTAGAGTATCGTCTGTATATCTTTTTGTTTGTTAGTGATGTTGTTGCCACAGAAAATTTACGCTACTGCTACTCTAATGCTACTGTTTGTTTTAGATTTGCAGATGAAGAAATTCATATTATTCCAACCTGCTGCTCTGCTATTTTATTAGAGGTTTTTAATGAGGAAGAAAGTAATTAAGTATTATTCTATTATTACTGTAAGTTGCCACTTCCTGTATCTCACTAGCTGGTATTTCTTTAAATTGATTCTTTAGAATGGGTACTTTGCTCCAACATTTTTAAAGAAGATTTTTATTGTTATCTTTGTGAGTTTAAAAATGCTTCTCCTATTATTTATTACTGAAAATGAAAGTATTTTTTCCTGCGTATACAATTTTTCTTATTGTATTACTGTTTATTTCTATTAATTTATTTATTATTGTTACTTCATAATTGATAAAATTACAGATTAATAATTTTAAAGTATACGAGACTTTAACATAATAAAAATTACTGTCGACAAGTGAAATCAGTGCATTAAAAATTCTAGCTACCCCTATTTTAGCACACATTCTTTCAACGTTATTATTATTTCTTCTTTTTTCTGTCAACACATAAGTGTCTCTTAATCTCAAAACTTGTGTAAAAGTTTAAATTATTTTGTAAAAGAAATCAATTAAATTCATACTAAAAAAAGCAGTAGCGAAAGAAAAGAATTTAGATGAAAACATTGCAGAAGTGTTAATCTTCCCCTAGAATAATAGTTTTTTTGACTTTATAATAAATTAATTGTTAAAATAGTTTATGCTTCACTAATACATTAAGTACCTACAATTAATTTCTCTTCTGAATACGCTGTTTTCCACCTATTAGCTAAATATGAAATCTAATATTATTGTAAAAACAGTAAACGACATATCCCAAAAAATAAGAAATAAATTTTCACGTTTAGATAAAAGGGAAACACATTTTGAGAAAACGCGTGGTACGTAAGTTTTCCTGTAAACAAAACAACAAAGCAAAAAGTCCGTTTTTATACGTTTAATGTACTTATCCACATGATAAGTGGGTGTTATAATTGAAGATACTATTAGTTACAACTCTCTTTGATCTCGCTTAGTATCTCGTAAGAATCTTAACTTGATTATTTGTACATTAAATACAGAATATTAAATAGCCAGGGTTTCCATGAATTCATATTTTAGGGTCCATTAAACTTGGATATCCTCTATATAATATTATAGCAGCAACTAGTGATTTATTTAATTTAAAAATTTGTAAAGTGTATATTAATAATAACAACAATAAACTAAATCGACCTAATATAAAATTATTTAGAAAACGTACTGCATAAAGTTTATTTAGAAAATAATCACAGTGAATTCTAAATTACCATTTAATATTCTAAATAAATTTTGGGTGTCTGTGCATTGAATATATTTGCAAAAAGAAATCTTTGAACTGAAAATTTTGTCTGATTGCTGTTTATTGGTCCATGAATAATATTAAGATCAGTCACTTTATTTAGGTGGAATTTTTGTAAAAGTGTAGGGTACAATTGGAGCTAAACTTAAGACGTTATTTCTCCATAATCTGTTCAGTAATTTAGCTATTATGTAAATTAAGTGGTTGTTGTAAATCTGTGGTTAATTAAGTACGTAAGTTGTCTTACTTGCACTAACAAAGTTACCACATGGTAAATAAAGGAATCACCATTAATTAGGTAAATTCAAAATGGGAGGGGAAGGGGTCTAAGAAAGTCTCATTAAATATAATTAAATTTTAATTTTAATTTTACATCAGATTCACTGGAAAAATGATATAATATCTCCTCCTCCCTCAGAATTATAAACTCATTATAGGGGAAATAATACGTGAGGGGATGATGAGTTCCATTACTAGGTACTTAAAAAATCTTACTAAGGGGGAGGAAGGGTAGATATATATTATAAAAGCACCTCACTTAATTAACCAATGTTCTTGAATAAGTTGACAAACTCTAATTTTATAAATGTTATATACAGGTAATTACGTTGATTTGCAGTTCGCTTGTTAATTAACTATTGATATATTCAGTATATTTGAGTTAAATCTACAATTTGCAAGGTATTCTTAAAGACAATCGTTAATCAGAGAACACTAGGGATAAGGAAGTCTGTTGAGTGAATGTTTAGATGACGAATTAATTAATACCTTATTTTCAGTTTAAACAAGAATGTTAATTAAAGATGCATGCGTTAAAAATAGACGAATACAAAAGAAAAAATAATAAAATAGTTGTAGGAAATGATGTTTTTGTTTATTTGTAAATATCTCGTTACGTTAAAAATGAAAAAGGGCTTACGTTAGTCTTCTTAATTGCCATACCCATTTTAACTATTTCACTTGTCTAAAAGAAGTACAAAAACAACAATATTTTTATCTAGATCAGGGCTTCTTAAACTTTTTTCATTCACGACCCCATTTATGATTGCATGTTTCCTGGCGACCCTATATAAGTATAAAAGAAAAATAAATAAATATTTTTTGATGATTTATTTATTAGGCAACAATATATATATATAGGTACATATGAAAATATATAGTTTTAGAATTCATTAAAAGACATACAAAAATCTAAAATTAAAAATTGCACAAAAAGTTGTAAATTTGTATTAAGTACAGTTACAAAAATTAAATGCACTATTTTTCATCAAAATTGCATTTTTTGCAAAAACAAATAAAAGGAAATTCTGACCGTCTTAGTTTGCTCGAATAGATTCGAACGCAGTCGTTAGGTGGTAATTATTAAATTAAAATTTAAATTATTTTTTATTTCATAACAATTGTATGGCGCTTTTAAGTGATCTACAATAATTTCTGCAATCAAAATTTCACAATAATTTATCTCGGTTATAAAATTGTCGACACTGGAAAACATTTCGAACGATCTTTTTTACCCTACTTTTCCACATAGTGATCTTTTTAATAAAACTTTCAATTTTATCAGTCGAAGTAAATATATCACAATTTTTTCCTTAAAGAGACAAGTTGAGATCGCTTAATTTCACAAAGATATCTGACAAATAACACAGCTTGGATAGCCATGTCATTTTGAAAAAATCTCTCGCTACCCCAGAATTATTCTACGCTACCCCATTTGGCCTGATCTAGATGTATTTTTATATATAGATATGTTTGTTATTTAGGTAAGCGAAATGGGTGGCCTAAGTTTACATTAAATGTTGACAATTTTATACTGACAGTGTTCATTTTGAAAGGCAAATTTTCAATATGTCATGAATTATTACTTAGTGTTGGTAGTCTAGTTATGATATTAAAATCAATAGGTTACATGGATCGATGTTAGATACTAAGTTTGTATTAATAAATGTAGATACTATTCTGCTGACTAGGCATATTTATACGAACTTATAAATTGTCTTAGGCGCCAGGATAGGACATTCTAGCTTTAGACTAGACTTTGTACACTTTGTACATCGTAAAATAAATGTTCAATTTTTTAAAAAGATAATTTTAATATTTGAACTCGATACCTATACATAGAAGTAGAGGGAGGGTACGGATAACATGCAGGAAAGAACTTCACTAGTGGACAGGAGCGGACTAAGGCCTAGGCAACTGAGGCATGTGCCTAGGGCCCGAAACTTAATTAATTTTTTAATTTTTATTTACCAGAAAAACGTGATGTGTCTCCTAAACGTATTAGATCTTATTTGAGGTGATTGAAAATTGTGCAATTAAGACTTAAGCATCTAGACTTGATTGCAAATACATTGTTTTGGATTCATAGTTAATACTTTCTGGAATTCGTAAAATAAAAATGTAAGTTTTTATAAAAGTATGGTCTTTAAAATGAGTTCCTATAAACATTTAAGTGGAAGTGAAAGAAGAAGGCGAAAAGCAGATCGAGATAAAGTGGCAAAACAAATGAAAAGATCGTTGGACAAATTTTTAACTGTACATGAAAAACAATTACAACAATCGTCACATTTTCACAAATTTCACCTGCTCAAACTCCTGAAACATCATTTGTGTCCGAAACTGTTCTGAAAAAAGACCAGCAGAATAAATTAAGCAATTCTGTTTGTGAAGATGAAACAAAGGGAGAAAATATAAATTTAAAATCACCTGAAAGTAATGATGAAACTAAGAGTTTTATAAACGATATTGCATTATGGCAAAAATAAGTAACAGACGCCATGCCAGAGTATTATATAAAAAATCTACCAAAATCAATAAATGGATCTTTGGAATCATCTTCTATTCGATGAAACGGAGGGTTAAAACAAATCACAGGAAAATTAACTATTGCCTCCTTCTTCAGAACAATTAATAGCGGGAAAAAAGTTAAAAGAGATTGGTTGCCTTGGAATTACAATGTTGCCTAGTGCCCGCTTTAGGCTTAGTCCGCCACTGCTAGTGGATATTTTTGAAACATATACGTAGGTACATAATCTACGAAATAAAGAAAAATCTTTTTTTTAATTTTTTAAAACACAAAAGGCAATTTTATTTTATTGATCAGACAGGACCTATGCATTATTTTCTCTATACTATAGCTTCTTCAGGTGAAGATTTTCAGAGCCAAACGGCTGTAGTGATACAAATAAACTTTTCATGAAACTTCACGTTTTTATTTTATTTTATTATGTATAAGTTTCAACAAGTGACTTCTGCAATAATCAACACATTATTTTCTCCTTTATTACTCTTGCCAGATATTACAAATTGAAAGAGAAATTCATATTATGATGTTTCCAATTCAATAATAAATCAACACTTCTTCCGTGTTGTCCTCTCTTTTTTATTTCTTATGATTTTAGGGAAACCAATAAAAGCATTATTCGATTTCAGTTACCAAGGAATATATGACTTGATATATTCTAACCAAAATTTAATTGAAAATGGTTATGTACAGCGGAGGGATGTAGGGAATTTAGGAGGTAAAAACTGAGATCCCAGTAAGTATATTTAATTATACTCAGTTTAGTGCAAAGTCCAATAGTTATTTTATTTTTTAAGATTTTCGAAAATAATTTCGTTTTAAACCTAATAAAACTAAATAAAATACCACGTGTCATGATATAACTAATTCTATAGTTCATTTTTATACTTATTATTATTATTATTATTATTTTTGCTTAACTCAATTATTTATAAGTCTTGATTGTACCGAATTTATTTCATTTGTTGCACGTAGTTTTTCTTTACTTATGCATTTATTTATTTGTTTTTTCAATAACTTTTTATTTACACTATTGGTCACGACGATATAACTCGCAATATATTCATTATTATATTATTTCTGTATTTGGGACAAATAAAAATAAATAATTATTAAGAAAAAAATATTCAATATTTTGAACGTATAACACAATTTGTCAAACAAAAACGGTTTGTTTGCTTTTTAATCCTACAAAAATTGAAAACAAATGAAATGTTTAAAAAAATAATATTTTTTTTCCGAAAATTTACTTTCAAATCAAATAAAATGCAATTTACGCTTGTACTAGGTACAAGTAAATCAATTTCAATGTTGGTACTTTAAATAATCACAAACACAAAATTGTTACAATCGAAAATATTAGTACATAACCAGATCAATAAATGGATCTTTGGAATCATCTTCTATTCGATGAAACGGAGGGTTAAAACAAATCACAGGAAAATTAACTATTGCCTCCTTCTTCAGAACAATTAATAGCGGGAAAAAAGTTAAAAGAGATTGGTTGCCTTGGAATTACAATGTTGCCTAGTGCCCGCTTTAGGCTTAGTCCGCCACTGCTAGTGGATATTTTTGAAACATATACGTAGGTACATAATCTACGAAATAAAGAAAAATCTTTTTTTTAATTTTTTAAAACACAAAAGGCAATTTTATTTTATTGATCAGACAGGACCTATGCATTATTTTCTCTATACTATAGCTTCTTCAGGTGAAGATTTTCAGAGCCAAACGGCTGTAGTGATACAAATAAACTTTTCATGAAACTACGTTTTTATTTTATTTTATTATGCATAAGTTTCAACAAGTGACTAGTGCAACAATCAACACATTATTTTCTGCTTTATTACTCTTGCCAAATATTACAAATTGAAAGAGAAATTCATATTATTATGTTTCCAATTCAGTAATAAATCAACACTTCTTCCGTGTTGTCCTCTCTTTTTTATTTCTTATGATTTTAGGGAAACCAATAAAAGCATTATTCGATTTCAGTTACCAAGGAATATATGACTTGATATATTCTAACCAAAATTTAATTGAAAATGGTTATGTACAGCGGAGGGATGTAGGGAATTTAGGAGGTAAAAACTGAGATCCCAGTAAGTATATTTAATTATACTCAGTTTAGTGCAAAGTCCAATAGTTATTTTATTTTTTAAGATTTTCGAAAATAATTTCGTTTTAAACCTAATAAAACTAAATAAAATACCACGTGTCATGATATAACTAATTCTATAGTTCATTTTTATACTTATTATTATTATTATTATTATTTTTGCTTAACTCAATTATTTATAAGTCTTGATTGTACCGAATTTATTTCATTTGTTGCACGTAGTTTTTCTTTACTTATGCATTTATTTATTTGTTTTTTCAATAACTTTTTATTTACACTATTGGTCACGACGATATAACTCGCAATATATTCATTATTATATTATTTCTGTATTTGGGACAAATAAAAATAAATAATTATTAAGAAAAAAATATTCAATATTTTGAACGTATAACACAATTTGTCAAACAAAAACGGTTTGTTTGCTTTTTAATCCTACAAAAATTGAAAACAAATGAAATGTTTAAAAAAATAATATTTTTTTTCCGAAAATTTACTTTCAAATCAAATAAAATGCAATTTACGCTTGTACTAGGTACAAGTAAATCAATTTCAATGTTGGTACTTTAAATAATCACAAACACAAAATTGTTACAATCGAAAATATTAGTACATAACCAGATCAATAAATGGATCTTTGGAATCATCTTCTATTCGATGAAACGGAGGGTTAAAACAAATCACAGGAAAATTAACTATTGCCTCCTTCTTCAGAACAATTAATAGCGGGAAAAAAGTTAAAAGAGATTGGTTGCCTTGGAATTACAATGTTGCCTAGTGCCCGCTTTAGGCTTAGTCCGCCACTGCTAGTGGATATTTTTGAAACATATACGTAGGTACATAATCTACGAAATAAAGAAAAATCTTTTTTTTAATTTTTTAAAACACAAAAGGCAATTTTATTTTATTGATCAGACAGGACCTATGCATTATTTTCTCTATACTATAGCTTCTTCAGGTGAAGATTTTCAGAGCCAAACGGCTGTAGTGATACAAATAAACTTTTCATGAAACTACGTTTTTATTTTATTTTATTATGCATAAGTTTCAACAAGTGACTAGTGCAACAATCAACACATTATTTTCTGCTTTATTACTCTTGCCAAATATTACAAATTGAAAGAGAAATTCATATTATTATGTTTCCAATTCAGTAATAAATCAACACTTCTTCCGTGTTGTCCTCTCTTTTTTATTTCTTATGATTTTAGGGAAACCAATAAAAGCATTATTCGATTTCAGTTACCAAGGAATATATGACTTGATATATTCTAACCAAAATTTAATTGAAAATGGTTATGTACAGCGGAGGGATGTAGGGAATTTAGGAGGTAAAAACTGAGATCCCAGTAAGTATATTTAATTATACTCAGTTTAGTGCAAAGTCCAATAGTTATTTTATTTTTTAAGATTTTCGAAAATAATTTCGTTTTAAACCTAATAAAACTAAATAAAATACCACGTGTCATGATATAACTAATTCTATAGTTCATTTTTATACTTATTATTATTATTATTATTATTTTTGCTTAACTCAATTATTTATAAGTCTTGATTGTACCGAATTTATTTCATTTGTTGCACGTAGTTTTTCTTTACTTATGCATTTATTTATTTGTTTTTTCAATAACTTTTTATTTACACTATTGGTCACGACGATATAACTCGCAATATATTCATTATTATATTATTTCTGTATTTGGGACAAATAAAAATAAATAATTATTAAGAAAAAAATATTCAATATTTTGAACGTATAACACAATTTGTCAAACAAAAACGGTTTGTTTGCTTTTTAATCCTACAAAAATTGAAAACAAATGAAATGTTTAAAAAAATAATATTTTTTTTCCGAAAATTTACTTTCAAATCAAATAAAATGCAATTTACGCTTGTACTAGGTACAAGTAAATCAATTTCAATGTTGGTACTTTAAATAATCACAAACACAAAATTGTTACAATCGAAAATATTAGTACATAACCAGATCAATAAATGGATCTTTGGAATCATCTTCTATTCGATGAAACGGAGGGTTAAAACAAATCACAGGAAAATTAACTATTGCCTCCTTCTTCAGAACAATTAATAGCGGGAAAAAAGTTAAAAGAGATTGGTTGCCTTGGAATTACAATGTTGCCTAGTGCCCGCTTTAGGCTTAGTCCGCCACTGCTAGTGGATATTTTTGAAACATATACGTAGGTACATAATCTACGAAATAAAGAAAAATCTTTTTTTTAATTTTTTAAAACACAAAAGGCAATTTTATTTTATTGATCAGACAGGACCTATGCATTATTTTCTCTATACTATAGCTTCTTCAGGTGAAGATTTTCAGAGCCAAACGGCTGTAGTGATACAAATAAACTTTTCATGAAACTACGTTTTTATTTTATTTTATTATGCATAAGTTTCAACAAGTGACTAGTGCAACAATCAACACATTATTTTCTGCTTTATTACTCTTGCCAAATATTACAAATTGAAAGAGAAATTCATATTATTATGTTTCCAATTCAGTAATAAATCAACACTTCTTCCGTGTTGTCCTCTCTTTTTTATTTCTTATGATTTTAGGGAAACCAATAAAAGCATTATTCGATTTCAGTTACCAAGGAATATATGACTTGATATATTCTAACCAAAATTTAATTGAAAATGGTTATGTACAGCGGAGGGATGTAGGGAATTTAGGAGGTAAAAACTGAGATCCCAGTAAGTATATTTAATTATACTCAGTTTAGTGCAAAGTCCAATAGTTATTTTATTTTTTAAGATTTTCGAAAATAATTTCGTTTTAAACCTAATAAAACTAAATAAAATACCACGTGTCATGATATAACTAATTCTATAGTTCATTTTTATACTTATTATTATTATTATTATTATTTTTGCTTAACTCAATTATTTATAAGTCTTGATTGTACCGAATTTATTTCATTTGTTGCACGTAGTTTTTCTTTACTTATGCATTTATTTATTTGTTTTTTCAATAACTTTTTATTTACACTATTGGTCACGACGATATAACTCGCAATATATTCATTATTATATTATTTCTGTATTTGGGACAAATAAAAATAAATAATTATTAAGAAAAAAATATTCAATATTTTGAACGTATAACACAATTTGTCAAACAAAAACGGTTTGTTTGCTTTTTAATCCTACAAAAATTGAAAACAAATGAAATGTTTAAAAAAATAATATTTTTTTTCCGAAAATTTACTTTCAAATCAAATAAAATGCAATTTACGCTTGTACTAGGTACAAGTAAATCAATTTCAATGTTGGTACTTTAAATAATCACAAACACAAAATTGTTACAATCGAAAATATTAGTACATAACCAGATCAATAAATGGATCTTTGGAATCATCTTCTATTCGATGAAACGGAGGGTTAAAACAAATCACAGGAAAATTAACTATTGCCTCCTTCTTCAGAACAATTAATAGCGGGAAAAAAGTTAAAAGAGATTGGTTGCCTTGGAATTACAATGTTGCCTAGTGCCCGCTTTAGGCTTAGTCCGCCACTGCTAGTGGATATTTTTGAAACATATACGTAGGTACATAATCTACGAAATAAAGAAAAATCTTTTTTTTAAATTTTTAAAACACAAAAGGCAATTTTATTTTATTGATCAGACAGGACCTATGCATTATTTTCTCTATACTATAGCTTCTTCAGGTGAAGATTTTCAGAGCCAAACGGCTGTAGTGATACAAATAAACTTTTCATGAAACTACGTTTTTATTTTATTTTATTATGCATAAGTTTCAACAAGTGACTAGTGCAACAATCATCACATTATTTTCTGCTTTATTACTCTTGCCAAATATTACAAATTGAAAGAGAAATTCATATTATTATGTTTCCAATTCAGTAATAAATCAACACTTCTTCCGTGTTGTCCTCTCTTTTTTATTTCTTATGATTTTAGGGAAACCAATAAAAGCATTATTCGATTTCAGTTACCAAGGAATATATGACTTGATATATTCTAACCAAAATTTAATTGAAAATGGTTATATACAGCGGAGGGATGTAGGGAATTTAGGAGGTAAAAACTGAGATCCCAGTAAGTATATTTAATTATACTCAGTTTAGTGCAAAGTCCAATAGTTATTTTATTTTTTTAAGATTTTCGAAAATAATTGCGTTTTAAACCTAATAAAACTAAATAAAATACCACGTGTCATGATAGCTACGTATATTTATTTTTACAGTTTTGTAATATACATTATACAAATCATAATAAAAGTTTACACAGTACAACGTAATAAAATAAACCAAAATTTTTACATGATATTTATCTTTTAAATTTTTGTTTTCAATATTCATAGGCTCACAACAAAAAAAATAGAGTGATAGTGACATTTAAATAATTTCAAGAACTTGCTTATTTAATACTCTAAAATGATGCAAAGATAGATACTTCTGAAGAAACCGACTGAATGAACGGTGAAACGTCAAGTGTGAACAAACGATGACCACCGCAATACCTGGAAGACGACACGATTATGGACGACGGCCGTGAAAGCCTACCCTCAGATACAAAGTTCTTTAAAAAAGTAATCCGTTTTTTTCGTAAAACGATATTATTTTACAAAAATATTAAAAACCAAAATAACTCAAATACTATTAGACTTTCCTCTAAACTAAAGTTGTTAAAAATACTCATTGGGATCGCAGCTTCCACCTCCTAAATTCCCAACATCCCGCCTCCTAACACCCTGTATAACTGCTTAATACCATAAGGTCGTAATTGTATCTTTCTTAATCGCCAGCTCTTGGGCTTCCACCCTTCCTTCCTTTTTAAGTGCTTTATTAGGTTATTCGTAACCCTCTACCCTTCTCACATCATGTACTTAATACCTACCAATTACCCCCATTTCAATTTTCATTTCCTCCCTCAACAAAAACAACTTTAAGATGTTCTATAAGATCATTTTCAAACCACATTGGAGCAAGAATCTATACCTATATCGAAACATTTTTTACCAAAAACTTTAGCGTTGCACTTACTATAGATAGAATTCTTTCTTTTAATGAAATTCTTTTCTTACAATGAAACATCCTTGATATTACAGACCATATCGTACAATTACTAACAGAAAGGTCAATAAATACTAACAACATTCAAAACTTTCCCATAAACTGATAAAAAGTAAACAGGCAGTATTATTGATAAGAAATGAATTGAGAAGTAACTTTCTTACCATATTTGTGTTAACACTTGCCATTATCACATCAATTAATTTACTGCTTTCATGTTCATGAACGACAGATAAATTTGGTATCGTACGTGTCAGATTAAGTTAACTATTTCTTAAAGTATTTTATTTCCGTAAAAATAAAATATAATTCGAAGTGTTTACTTTCTTTTTATTGCAAGTGCTCCGATTAGTTTTTTATTTCACTTTGAACAAAATATGGCTATGATTTTAAGGACTAGATACAGAAAATATGTAAGAAGTGTAAGATTCGCTATGTTCATAGGGGCAGCATTAGTGTATTTTTTCTCCACCAGTACCAGCCAAAAATTGAAAACAGAAGTTAAGGGTAAGCAAGTCCAGTATATTTTAAGGAACTTGTACCTACTGTAATTAAAACTAACCACCAAATTTGAGGTATATTATTCTAGTTTAAATATAAATTAATGATGGTATTGTACTTTCTGAAGTTTTTATCTTTTTTTACCCAGAACCTTTTTTATTTAGTCACTTTTTTTGTTATCAATCGAGGGTAGTAAAAATTGGACAATTCGTCTTATGGTGCAAATTTTACTAATGATGCATTGACACTTAATTACCTACATGTCCCTATTCATGGTAGTCAATATTTTTTTAGTTTTGTTTGTTTAATGATAAAAGAAGTAAATAAATTATTTATAGATACTCTTAAATGAAAAATTAAATTAATTAATTATTTAAAAAACCTCGCGATTTGCTGTAGGGAAAATGGCTTTTATACATATATGTACATTTATATATTATACATTCACTTTTAAAGAGTTAAATATCAAAATTACATTCTTAATTCTATAAGTTGACAAAGTAGTGATTTTTTGGTAATGGCTTATTAGCTGAAAATATTTCATGAAAAACTTTTGCTCCGAAAAGAATTACCTAATACCAATTAACTTGATAAAGATTTTCACAATGAAATGAAACTGTGGTACAAAAAATGACAAAATTCCTATTGAAACTTCGACGGCTTTTGCCATTAATATTTTAATACTTATATATAGGTAATTTTTCCAAAATGTATTGTGTGCCTAATTGAGTATGTTGACTGAAAATCGATTCTCGAATTTTCTGAATATTCAATTAGCCCATTCTTGTCAGTATTCTTATGGATATATGTAATTTAACCATGGCTTTAAAATAATACGTTCAAATGTCCAAAGTTATGTATTTAGTATTTAATTTCCTGTTGCATGGATTTTTTACGTATTTCTTTGTATGTCCTTTTGTGAAAGGCCAGAGGCTAGTTTTATTACACCCTGTTTTCTGTGATATCGATCCTTTCTTTCTATAAAAATCGCTCCTCCGGGTTTCTTTTATTATAGAAATTTTGTGTAACACATTCCTATTACATTGCAGGGAGTATTTTTTTATTACTTTTATTCAATGAAAAGACTTTTGGGTAACGTTATAATGTTTTATTGCATCATATTGTATGATATTTGTATATATGTATTTGGTTTCTGTTGACAAAAAATAAAGTAATAATCTTTTGGACCACAATCATTATTTATTTATTTGGTTTGTCTTATTATTTTGACTTTTATGTAGAATAATTTGGCTCTATTTATATATGTTGCAGTTAAAACTAGTTTTTAGATAGAACGCGTTCATCCTAGTTAGAACAATTTTTTATATGTATGCATTTGTTAATACTAAAATTAAGTAATGCTCAAATCGAATATCAGTTAAAACTAGTTCTTACTAGACAAAACGCGTTTTTCCGAAGCGAGTCAGTTAAAACTGTTCGCGTAGTTGATCCTCATCCTTTTTTAAATGTAAGTTTGACTGATAAGATTTTATTGTGTGTTAATCAATGTTCTTTAACAATGTTTCTTTTTGAAATTTTATGGTTGTGTCCTGTTGATTTATTTGATTATTTTATTTCCCTTCTTATAATTAATATTGTCATCTTAGCAACTAATTTAAGTCGATGTTCCCTAAAATGTTCCTTTAGTGTTAGATTATTATTTGGATCTCAGTGTCTTAGATCTTTTCAATAAATATTTTTAAAACTATATCTTGTTTTCAATCCCAAATTAGTTTTTCTAGTGTTAGTTTTAACTACAACTCGATGTGACAACTAGTTTTATCTGAAAATCAAATATATCAGTGCTAAATTCTAGTTTTAACTGGGTATTTCTAGTTTTAACAAAGGCATTAAGTAAAAACTAGTTCTAACTAGGGAAAAAACTTGTTTTAACTGTAACATATACACCGAAAGTAGTTTTAATTAAAGGCACTCATCAAAGCCCATCTCAAACAATTTTCCGAATATTAAGAGAGCATTGTCTAGAAATGTGATGAGAAGATGTATACTGCTGAATTTGTTATTACGTTCATTCAAAGTACGAACCATAAGATAAATGTAGGAATTTCCACTTTTGCATCGATAATTTTCAATACGAAGGATAGACGGCATTCAAAGCAAATAAATCGGTTGCAAAGGGTCAAAAAGGCTGTACAACAATTTTTTTTTTAATATTAAAAGATCCAGGGTTGGACTGGGCGTAAAGAGCCCGGGCGGCATTACGATTTTAAAGCCCCCCCTCCCCCCACAAGCCTAATTGATTTTAAAGATGAAAAAGCGACTTTTTCAAATTAGCAGGATGTTTCCGGGATGACTGCAGAATCAACGATTTTTCGATTTTTTGTGTTTAATTTCTCTTTGAGTATTAATGAACTATTTAACGTGTAGATCGTACGGTGCCCGTGTAGGCAAGGGTCCCGGCAGGCAAACGCAACCCTAACCTATGGCCAGTCCGACCCTGAAAAGGCCTATCTGAATATACCTAATTTTACTTATTCCAATTTTTTTTGGTAGTGTTATCATTTCTGGTTATGCTTTTCGGATCACTAGTTTCCATAAAACTAATTGTAAAACACTAATAATGTGAACAGAGTGTTGCAATATAGAAATAGACAGACTATAAAGAACGAGGGCGTGGAATTAATGTGTTAAATTTATTTCTGACTTGAAGGTTTTTCCTCAATACAATTTTGTTGATTATTGACACTAACCTACAGCAGTAAAATAAATGTTAATTTACCAATCCTCTATTTACTTACAATTAGTGATAACGTTTTATCTTAACAATTTCATATTGTTGTCTAAAGCATTCATCATGTGATAAAATCTTGCAATTAATTGGAATTGTTTTTGGAAATGTTGAATGTTAATCTAGGATTCCATTTATCACTATTTATTAGTACCTACTATTTATTTAATTAAAAATACGATTTTTTTGCATAAGTAGGTATAGTATACGACAGAATTTTTATTTTATTTTATATATAACGGAGCCAGCCACAAACAAATCAATAACTGCATAAAGTGATTGCGATTAAATACACTAGCTAGTTAATACGAAAAATGTGTGAAAATTTTCGTTGATCCATATAATAATATTGCAAGTTATTCAAGTAAATAAAATAAATAATTACTTGATAAAAAATTTCGATATCAGGAAAAATAAATAAAACCGTTGCACTCGGTTATCTGAAGTTGATAAAAAATACATTAAAATCAATTAATATTTTTTTCAGTTCCTTGGAATCTCGTTCAAGTTTCTTTTATGTTGCCGCCGATGCAATTATCATCTTTTTTATTATTTTTTACATGGTGCATTCTGTAAGCTCTTTCTGTCAAGAGCGTTACATAAGAAAACAGATAAGTTTACATACCAACAATTTCATCTAAATATTAAGTACCATCCAAACCCAATTTAAGTGTGAATTAGTTTGATCTAGTCAGAACTGGTCTGACCTCAATTTGTTAGAAATCAGTATTTCAGAATAAAATTAAATTTCAGAAGAAGATCCAAGTACCGAATTTCCTCCTTAACAAAAAAACTCAAAGCTACATATAAGACCAGACGCTTTGACCATGCCGCTCTAATAATAACTTCCCATTGCTTTATAAAGATTCTCTTTTAAAATCGGAACTTCTTTCAGAATCATCTCGGCGGAATTGAAAATATCGATTTACTCGAATTGTTTGCGACACAAATATCTACCAGGAATTCATTATTTATAATCACAAACATCTTATACATCATACTTTTAAACTTTCCTTTTTCATATAAATTGAACTTCTCTTACACCTGTTGCACCTTTAATAACAGAAAGAGACATGCTCCAAACAAAATAAAAGATACCTACGTACAATAGTTCCATTATGTTGTCTGATGTTTACTTTGTAGAATTGTTTTCTTTCCTATTTCTTGATCGAAACACATACCACCCCAAGGTTTTCTGTTGTTTGGTAAATAAGTTTAAAGGTCTTGTTACTTACTTCATTTTTTAGCATTGTTTGTCTTAGAATTAGGATAATAAAAAATGTAATGTACTAATTAATCACTTATACGACTATGTAAGAAATTGCAAAAGAAATAAAATGAGTATAGACTATAGATAGATGGAAAATAGATCGATAGATAGATAGACAGTTAAAGAAATTGAACACGGAGAAAATAATCATGTAAATATTGCTAGAATTTTAGTAAACATGACTAAAAAATCTGTCAATTATATGGACGACTAGATGCTTAAGGAAATTTTACTAGAAATGTCTAGTCAATCTACGTTCGGTGTTGAGACTGAATTCTAGTAAAATTGACTTGATTAGAAAACATTTATAACAGTTTTTATGACAAATTTTACTAAACTATTCTCATTCTAGTATTTTTTTCTTTACTAAACGATAAAATAATCGAGAGGTAGAGAAAAAAAGTGTAGACTTATTTAGCTTGATTATTCTAATACTAATTATTAGAAAGAATGAAAAATTGTTTTATACCACCAAGTACATTTTATGAGAATTCTAGTATTATTTACTAGAAAAATTTTGCTTGACTCATCAAGTAATAAAATCATGATTATTTTTCTCCGTGAAGAATCTGCCCTAGATTTTGTTGCAGAGAATCCAAGGGTTGAGCTAGGATTTTGTCAGGGGGCGGAGGGCAAATATGAAAGCAAGATAACAGTATGATTTTTTTTAAGTACCTATTTTAGATTGATAAGAAACTAAATTGAAATACAGTTTTAATTTTTAACCGGAAAAAATTTAAGAAAGATCAGACAAAAAAAAAGCTATAATATAGATTAGAGGATGATGAGAAAATGAGCACTTAAATTCTTAATTCTATATTTGGATTAATTTTGGCTATCTCTTATACTAAAGTCAAATTGTGACATATAAAGGTGGAGCAGTATAATAGAAACAAATTCAAAGGGGTTGTTGACAATTAAAAAAAAAGGACTTATTGATTTCACCATGACAAGAGTCCTGATCTCGACTTCCAACTCTTGCTTTGATTTCAAAATTAAGATCACCAAATTAATTTTTCTTGTCTCATGCAATTTCTTGATCATAATTTCTTGTCTTGATTCAAAAGTCTCGATATTTATCGACATAAACAGGAACATATCTAAAAGGATACTTTAATATTTAAACATAATAACAAAATCCTTATAGATAATTATATGTATCCATTTAGAGACTCTTTCTTAAATTTCGAAAATTCTTGAGGTGGTTCTTTCGATCTCGTCATGAATCAAAATGAGATCAAGACAGGAACTCTTAAAAATCAAGAAAATCTTGTGTTTAGGCCTATTTATATCAGTTGTCCAATGTGCCTGTCTAATATTTCACATAATTCTTGAGCTTCAAGAAATCTTGTTATGATCTCGTCTTCATTTAAGTCCAAAATTAAACAAGAGCATTGATGTGAAAATTGAGATAAGATCAAGAGAATCAAGTTGTAAGTTTCAAAATCAAAAGATTTTGTTGAAAGCCACTAATATAATTCACATCACTCGGGTGTTCTCTCTAGCCAATAAATATCGAGACTTGAATCAAAACAACATACAATGATCAAAAAATGGATTAAGACAAGGAAAAATATTTTCTAGATTTTAAGTCATGCCAAGAGTTGTTCTTCATGATCACCCTGTAGAGATTACAAAAATTAACGGAATATAGGGGCAGATGGTAGATTCAAAACCGTCATTAATTTTTAACAAATTTTGCCTCTTTTTCGCGGTATTTGAATACCGAATACGACAAACCTTACCGATAGAGTAATTCTCGCTGTTGTACTCCGACTTGCAAATATCGACGAAGGTTCCCTTCAGACGCATTAATCAAATCAAATTATCTGTCGATTCAGATCGTCGCCTTCGTTCTTTTTGTACAACAGTACATTGAAGTAGGAGAACATAAAACCATTCCTTTTCTTGAACACATTAATTTTAAATGGCGCCGACATTTATTGCAGCGATAAGGAAAACACAAAAGCAGAAGATGTTTATAAACGTTCGGATACTGTGCCCCAACTCAAAACGATTTACGTATTAGATAGTATAAATTAATTAAAGTTAATACATTAAAAAAATCTGAAAATTAAAAAAAACAATGGTGGGTATCTGTCTCTGTGCCCATCTCCTTTGTGTACCTTTTCGTCGGAGTCTGACGATTTCTTCATAAATGTAAGAAAAAAGTCCAACAAATGAAATAATTACTTCAACGAAAATTTTGATACCAAATTATAGTCAATATAACAATAGACGGCGACTTAATATTCACAACTTGATGTTATATCAACTTCATTATATGGAATAACTTCGGTTTAGTCAGTAATGTACCGAAACAACGAATACAGTCAAAATCAATCAATCATTGACCAATATTAAGATTTTTAACGTTCTGGAATTTCAGTTAAGTAGGTACAAAGGCATCCCAAGAAACCTGTATGGGGAAATATAATTATTGTGGTGGTCATTAATGAAAATATATTTTCTAAATTAAACGATAATGTTTATATTAGCCGTTATTATCGTGAAGTTACAATAATGTTACTTCTTACACTTTACTTGAAAGCTTAGTTTTTGATTCAACTCTACGTAACATCAAGTAAACCTGCCTTCCAATAAAACAGTTCTCTTTACGTCATCAATAAGACTTTAAGTGCAACATTCTTCAGACATAGAATAATGTGAGCTATTTCATTTCTCTAACGATTCCACCTGGTGACACAGTGCTTTGTTGAAGTGTTCAATGACGTTTTAAAAATCTAGAGCACGTAGTCTTGCAATCCATTCACGAATTTAGCAGGTGTGTTTGGGACAAAACTCGAAAGGCGACATCAATTCACTTTATTTAAAGTTACTACCAGTCACTTTTGTTTTATTTTTAACGGTTTGACTGGAACACAAGGGACGCCAAATGGTTTTTTTATTGTTTGTGTCATTTTAAAGGAGATACCTGTGTTCCCTCTGAAGTTCTGCTTAGGCCACTATTGGTAAATCTTGTTGGAAAGAGATCCAATTATATAAATTACTGTTTTAAATGATGTCATGTGGGTCATATGTTAATGACCTTAATTTGAAATTCGAATGGAATGCAAAGGTGGTAAAACGCATTTTCATAGCTCGTGTTATTTTAAAAAAGGTGTTGCTTTTATTTCTGTGGCCTTTTTAAGTTCTACTTGGGCCACGGTTGGCAAATCTTCCTGGAAAGAGGTCCAGTTACTTAAATTTCTTTTTTAAATGATCTCAATTAAAATGAGGGAAAGGAGTAGAAAGAATGCGATAATTTGGAAACACCAAATATGGTAATGTTGATGGGAAATATTTAGATAATATTGTTACCTAATTTATAGATATATATCACGTATTTTTCTCAACACTTTTTATTAATTCACTCGATAACAGCAACAATTCAATAACTATTTCGCTTTTTAATCACTTTCTCTCCTCTTATTACTTACATCTGCCACTCTTCTCCCTAGAACTGTCAAACTGTCCAACGCTGTTCCTTATATAGTGCTGGGGACGTTTCTAGGTGATTTTCGAATCTTCCAGCAACTTTTTCTTGAACCTTCTGGAACGCGTCATAGGTAACTTTCACTCAACTTTCGCAGTCGGCGCATGTCAACTTCATTCAAAACGCCACGTCCGTCACACTATGTGATAACATTAATCCATTTTATTTATGTTGAACTGTATTATTGGTCATTTTTACTTTTTTTGCAATAGTTCGAATGAAATAGAAGAAGTGTAAAACATTGTCCTTTTAAGGTGGTAATTCCTTTAGGCACATGTTTTCGAAGTTTTGCTTTTAGACCACTAATGGTAAATCTTTTTGGAAAGGGATACATTTTTTTTAAATTTCTATTTTAAATGGTATCATGTGGGTCATATTGTAATGAAACCAATTAGAAAGAAAGAGAAGGGGGGGGGGGTAAAACGGGCCTTAACAATTTGGAAACATCAAACATGATCATGAGACAATAATCAAATTGTGATAACATAATATAGACTCATTCTATTTAAAGTTAACTCGATTATTGTATTATTTATTAATGAATAGAAGAGTTGCAAAACATTTCTTCATAGCTCACGCCCTTTTAAGCTAATTTCCTAAATCACGCGTCTTTTTCAAGTTCAGCTTAGGCTACTGTTGGTAAATCTTTTTTAATTGGTAGCATCATATGTTAATGATCTCGGTTAGAAAGTGAGGAGGAGGTAAAATGAGCTCCAGCTACGTATTTGGTATCATCAAACATGATAGAGTTTTGAAATAATCCATAATAAAGTGTGACTATTATATGTTTGTTACGAGCTTCAAAGAAGTTTTTGGAATATTTAACAAATTCATGATGGAAAGCATTTTACACGCAAACATGGTAAGAAGTTTCTACATTAATATAAGATTGTTAGGAAAGAATTCCACACGTTTGTATAATATTTTTGACTTATATTGGAAAAATACAGTCAAAAATCTTCTCTTCCTCGATTGAAATTTTATGCAAAATTTAGAATTCATATAATTTCTAATAATATTTTATCTATAGGTACTTAATATAAAAACTAAACTGATACAATAGATTCAGCACTAATAAATACAAATTAAACAAATTGTGCATGTCTCGTAATATTGCATCAATCATCTGTAATTAATTGAATGGAAAACTGAAGACAGATAACAGATACCAATTCAACTTAAACGTTTTCTATATGGAGCCTGGGAATTATTATTGAGCTACGGTTATTTCCATAGCTGATAAAAATACCATTCTGTGTTTATCTTTTCCCATAAACAACCCATTGAAGATTGTATTTTATTATTAAAAGCGACATATCGTATTACCACTTATTGACCAGTTAATATGATAATTACACATTGTGTAATGCAAATAACTATCTACTTGTGGTCCTGACATACATTTATAATTTGTTTAGGAAAGTCAACAATTAAATAGTAATTAAATATTTGTAGTACAAACAGGAGAGCCACCAACGGCTTGTTTTATTTAGTAGGTATCTAATATATAAAATTCTCGTGTCACGGTGTTTGTAATTAAACTCCTCCGAAATGGCTCGACCGATTTTCGTGAAAGTTTGTGTGCATATTATCGGTTAGGTCTGCCAATAGGATAACATCTATTTTTCATCCCCCTAAATGTTAAGGGTGCTCCACCCCAATGTTTTTTCATTATTCTTTAGACAATTTTTGTTTTAAATATATATTCTTTTAATAACTTCTTAATCGCGATCACAATAACAGAAATTGACGCGGACGAAGTCGCGGGCAACAGCTATATCTATATGAAAAATGTATCTTCTATGACCATTACTGCACTATTTAATCACACTAATCACAGTAATCACACTAATATTAAAAAGGCGAAAGTTTGTGAGTGTGTGAGTGTGTATGTTGTTACTTCTTCACGTCTAAACGGTTGGAGCGATTTTAATAAAATTTGGTATGGAGTTACTGACACCTGAATTAACACATAGCCTATATACGTTTTACTGCGGAAAAATATCTTATTCCCATGGGAAAATCGATGAAAATGAATTCGCGGAATTTTATAAATGCGAAAGTAACTCTGTCTGTATGCTACACAATCTCGCCTAAAATTTACTGAACCGATTTAAATGAAATTTGGTACAGAGATAGTCTAGAGCCTGAGAAAGGATATAGGCTACTTTTTAATGCGAAAAAAGGGTTGTAAGGGATTGAAATAGGAATGTTTGTGCGGAAATTCCGTAATTTTTAAAGATAGAAGCTTGAAACTAATTTTTTAGTCTTTTGATTGGATATAAATACGACATTTAAAGTTTGTAAAAATTTTACCCTAAAGGGGGCAAAAATAAGGAATGAAAGGTTTTGTGTAATGGCGTCGGCAAAAAGGCTTACGGCCCAGAAAATGAAAATATAGAAGAAATAAATTTTAAATGCTGCTGAGTCACTATTCAACGCGGACGAAGTCGCGGGCATAGCTAGAAGGAGATATAAATCTTCTTTAGAGTCCTGATTTGTCATCAAGTGACTACCTTATCATACCTATTGGTAACTTTATTTGTTACGTATTTTCAAATTACTTTACTGATAAATTAATAGACGTTATACATTACAGTAACACATATTTATAATTCAGATATATTTTGAAATATTAAATTAGCTGTGTATAATTGTGTTTATACTGTAGCCATATGTTTGGCTAATTTATAATCTGCGTAATAAATTTTTGTCTTAACAAAATGTTACATACTTACAATGTATTATTTATATGTAAATAATTGAAATGTTTTTGGCATGTGTTTCTTTTTATTAATTTATCGGAATCCAAAGAGTATAAGGTTAAAAGTTTCATTACTCTTTGTAATTGTTTATATATTTAAAGATTCTGTTTTAGATATTTAGTGAAAAAGTTGAGCAAAAAACAATTAAAAAAGTTTCAATAATAAATTATGAATTAACAATAAAATAAATGTGAAAGAGGGCCAAATGCAGTGCAAAGGAAGTATGGGACCAAATTTAAATTGAGGGTTGGTCATTGATATTAATTATTTAATTTTATGGCTTAGCAAATTTTATTAATCAATAAATAAGTTTAACGCGATGCATAAATATAAATCTTACTGCTCAGCTTGGCTCTTTTTCATTATTTATTTTTATATTTATTAAAATTATAATTTATAAAAAGTATCAAAATATTTTTCCACTCACTTTTTGTCGTCTCCAAACATTATCTAATATATAAAATTCTCGTGTCACAATGTTAGTTACCATACTACTCCGAAACGGCTTGACCGATTTTTAAGAAATTTTATATGCATATTCAGTAGGCCTGAGAATCGGCTATCATCAATTTTACATACCCTAAGTGATAAGGGTTGTCGATCCTAACTTTTTTATTTTTTGGATAATTTTTTTAGTTTTTTTATAATGTGGCATTAAAAACTACATACAATTCATAATTTTCACTCTTCAACCACCAACCCCCAATTTTTAATAGCTATATTAGTACTGTAATAGTTTTCAACTCTCAGTGGTCGAAAACTGATCAAATATTATCAATCGATTAGTCATCCCCACCAGGCGTCTACTGACGTCACTACTCACCCAGCAAACAGCACGGAGTGGGAATGAGTATGAAGCAGATTTTTTTAGAATGTTAGAGAGAGTTCAAATATGTTCTAAGAAGTAAAAGAATATTCTATTATAACATTTCAGAATGATTTGATAATGTTCAAGAATGTTCCAGAATCTTGAAGATCATTCAAGAATGTTCCAGAGTGTTAAAAAAAGTTAGAGAATGTTTTGAATCATTATGGGATATTCTGGATAGTTCTAAATTCGCAAATAATCTAGAATGTCCCATCAAACGTGTGATATATTCTTACCCGAGCAACGCCGGCTATTGCTGCTAGTAAAATAATGAATTTATCATTTTTCTTTTTTTACAGATGAGACAAATGTATTTAATAATCGCCACTTATTGGCAGTGCCGAATAATACAAGTACAAGTTGTATCCCACCTGCTGTGGGCGAATTTCCCAGTGACGGGTTTACGAGGTCAGAAAGAAAACATGGTTGGATAGCACTACATATCATCGGTTCTTTTTATTGCTTCATGTTACTCGCTTCTGTGTGTGACGACTTTTTCGTCCCTTCTGTTAAAAAATTGTGTCGAAGTAAGTCTTATCGATCTTCACATTTAAATTTAGATAGGCAACTCGAGAATTTTCGTGGTCCACAAAATTCAGCAATAAATTATCTCTGTGGGAATCTGTTCTCATTATTATTTATTTGTAATTCAAATCACACTTTTTGTGATTCATGAATAATAGTAATACATAAATATACAAATAAATTGTTTTAAAGAATAATAAATTTAAAAAATATTTTTGCCGTTCTAATTGTACGTACCTAAATCCATAAGGAAGAAGTTCTAAATTTCAATTTTTTATTATTTCTGAGAAGAAATATTCACATGCACTTATATCGTTTCGATAAGAATATTGACGGTTATTATAAATATAGAATGTCAATACAATCGATTTATTTTTTACCGTCAATAGCAAAGATAATCCTATTTACGGAGAATTTCCATAAGTAACGTTATTACTAATACATCAAGAGATGCACTTCCGTTCAATATAAACTTGAATAATAAATGATCAAAAAGACACATATTCGAGTGAGGTCCAATATGTATCAATCATTTAACTGAAATATTGATCTTTATAGCAAATAGACATATATGTAAACTCAAATAACAAACCATTTCTGACAATTATCTACCGAATACAAAACTGTAGTCCCGCTGAATATATATAATCAGAAGGTTCTCTTAATATCTACTTATTATATTCATTTATTTATAAAAAAGTTAAAGGGTATAGCCGGATTAATAGGGGAAATCTGCCCCCGCGGTTTTTTCGACTCGCACTCAGGGGATCGATTTGGTGTCGAATAAAAATAATTTACCTCCATTTTTAGCACTTTAACTCAAACGGTTTTCGAGATTTTCAAAAAAACCTGTTTTTTCGATTTTATTTTAATTTTTATAGTGAAATTCAAAATTAATTGATGATTATTTTTTTTCTAATTCTTATCAGTCTAAGGCATGAAAAAATAATATGATCATAATTCTTAAACGAAAAGCCGATTTTTAGGGGAGGAAAGAAAATTAAAATCTTTATTGTTTTAGCCTTTCTGAAATATGTCACTAACCAAAATTCGTCAGAAAATGTATTTTATGCTCCTTTAGACTTAGGATTTTTTTGAATCTTTTGAAGTGGAGGAACAATATGAAAAAAATTACACTCATTTTTTTTCTAAAATCTCGCATTTTAACTAACTTATATAATTTTTTTTAGTTTAAGAAAATATTTTTGTACTTAAAATTCACAATGCCATTGCTTATCAAACATTTTCAATTTCAAATAAAGATTTTAATTTTCTTTCCTCTCCTAAAAATCGGCTTTTCGTTTAAGAATCATGATCATATTATCATAAGAATTAAAAAAAAAATAATCATCAGTTAATTTTGAATTTCACTATAAAAATGAAAATAAAATCAAAAAAACAGTTTTTTTTGAAACTCTCGAAAACCGTTTGAGTTAAAGAGCTAAAAATTGAGGTGAATTATTTTTATTCGACATCAAATCGATCCCCTGAGTGCGAATCGAAAAAACCGCGGGGGAAGATTTCCCATATTAATCCGGCTATACCCTTTGTTTACCTGTTAATATCCGTTGATTCTGAGAAGCGACACTATCCCCAAGTAATTCAGGGATTTTTCGCGATTTGTCGTCATTAGTATATTTGATGAGTTCGGGTGAGTGTGCGGGGAAAAAGACAAAATGAAGAAGACGTAGCTAGGAGACTTTCAGTTATTAAAAAAACAAAAAAAAAAACTGTGTGATTGCGTTCGTTTGATAAAAATATAAAAGTTTTCTACAAGAAGGCCATCAGTTATTACATTAAATCCCACAATATTTATAAACAAAATACCTGGTTGTAAAAAGACGTGTTGGAAGTTTAATATAATTTGGTATCTCAAACAAAATCAAAATGCACCCCTGTGTTTAATTTAATTCCGAAGATGTTCTTGACGTTGAAGTCGATTTAAATTTCATTGACATTTCACGTTGGTAAATAAACGACTATACATGCCTACATTTATGTACAAGATAAACTAAAACTTTACCATTAATTACGTGATCTCACAATTTAATGTTCTATTTCCTCTGTACCGAGAATCTAGCTCTATCGAAACTTTTGTAATATCTAAGGGTTAATAAATATTATTATATGTTGTAAGATAATTTTGATTTTAAAATTTCGAAGAAAGGGGATGTTATTTATTTATTTCTCGCTTTGTGTGCGCATATATATTTTTGCTTGCTGAAATGATGCACTATGCACGCACAGTCAACACGGACGCACTCGAGCTGTGCCTAATACAACCGCTATTGTTATTCTCTCTTTGCAGAATTTTAAAAAATTGAATGCATGTTTCTCCGAAAATTTTTGGTTCGTATAACATCAGGTCCTGAAGAAAAATGTTTCATGAGTTATTACATGTCGAGATATAAATCATTAAATTTAATGCTGGTAAAAATTCGAGTTAAAAAAAATATAGGCACTGCGGCATATGATAATCCTTTAGCGTTATGAATTAAAAGAGAATTTCCGTCCCTCCGAATTCGCGGGATTAAAAACGGTCGAAGCACAAAAAGGTCTTCCCGCATTTTTGAAATTTACGGACGCTACATCAGGAAGAATTCTGGCTAATTTTTTATGTAGATTCTGTAACCCGGCAATTTGAAGTAAAACGGAAATTAGAATCGTGAAACAATGTAAACAAGGTTTAATAAGGAGTATAAAATGACGATTCTCTTGAACGTCTCAAGTGCGACCGAATCTATTTTTTTTTGTGCGTAAGTGCTTGTTGTGGCGTCGAGGACTGATAATACGTATAGTACACGTAGCTTTTGAAACCGCAATTAAACTTTATTTGTTTGATAACATAACTGACTGATTAGAGATGGAAATTGTGGTTTTCGTCAATGATTGGCGCCAGATATTTTTAGCATAGTGGCAGCTTTTGGTTTTATGCGACTTAAAGAAAATATTTTTGATGCAACGAACTTGATCTTATTTCTTGAACTGGTGAGCAAAATCGGTCATGATGGTATGTCTTGCCAAAATACACCGCAAGAATCGGTAAAGCCAAGATCAAGACATTAAACAGATTCGTTAATAAGTGAGGCCTCCGAGGGCCTGACTTACAAGAATAATAAGATCAAACTGAATATGAAAATAAAATTCAATCACATCAGAATAAGGCGTGATAGTAATATATAATTTTTTTCTAGATCGCACATAATATACATAAACACTTCATCCTTTTAGCAGCCTACAACTCTGATACATCAACTGCCCTTGTTAGCAGCTTAACATTAATATATTTAAAGGTCACTCCTAAAGTTCAAATTTATCTATGTAATTTTCTTATAAAACTTTTGAGAAACTTCTGTGGGTGAATATTTTAACCTAATAAATTTCAATTTGAAGTTCATGAGGGGATTTATACTTTTGCATTAAGTTTATATTTATATTTTAAATGGAACTATTTCAACGATCCTAATATTCCAGTAAGGGTTTTACTAATAGCACATCCTGACATTAGACTGTTTTGGAATAATTAAAAAGAATGGCAGAGATCTCTAAAGCTAAAAAATTAGGGAAAGGGGTATAACAAAATTATGTTAAGGGGAGAAGTAACTAAAAAGTATCTTACCTTTGCTTTTAATTGAAATAGTTTTTTAATTTCTATTTCTGTTTTATTAAAATAAAAATCGAGAGAGAAATACAAAGGAGAGGATTTCCACCTCATATTAGATACTAATATCAGAGGTACATATTAAAAGAAAACATCTTCACGTATCTAATTAATGGACGTTGCAAAGGTTAAGTCCAATTAAAAGACATTAAAATATTAGACCTTATATTATTTTCACTATTCTTATTATAAAATCGGTTGTTTGATTCGAAATATTAAAAAAAAAAATTTTTTGCAAAATCTACTACTACGCATAGTAAGATAAAAAAAGTAAAATACAAGCAAGTAAACAAATTATTATGTCTGTCTATGTTTATAAAACATTTCGAAAGACACGTAAACTATTTGATTGGTGTTAAAGTTCATCTATTTGTTATACTAATTGTAAATAAAAATACGTCATTATGACATCTTTTTCGTGTCAGTATCTAATATTAAACATATTTTAATTGTTGTTATATGACTGACGGCTCAGCGATAATTGTGATAATATCAAGAATAACTTTCACTAAAATTTAAACTTCTTTCAAGAGATTGTCAAAGAAAGTAATATTGTGGAACTAATTAAACCAAAATAGAATTTAATTTAATTTAAGGTGAACTTTTCCAACCCTTCGTCAAACTCTTCGTTTATGTTGATGCTCTGTCTTTAATATTAATTGTTATTTTATAACCACTATAAGTTTAATAACGACCTAAATTTTATATCGTTTCGTACAAATTAGAGGCTCGAATGGAATTACCGACAAAGTTTAAATTAAGATTTAATTGGATGTCTTTGGAAACGTTGTTACCGTGAAAGCAGCAAAAAATTGTTTTGAAAAAAGAAATACTAAAATTACCTACAAAAATTGTTCCTAGAATTGCAATAGAAATGCAAATATTTTACAATGTTTCAGACATCCCTTACAGTCATTTGAAACATAAATACACTACGAATAAATACACAAGTAAGCATAAAATTTCAACAAAAGTTTATTGTAACTTGACAATTGTTTCGCCAAAGTTTGGCTTCTTAGGAAGTTATACAAGACTTCTAGAAGAAGACGAAGCCAAAGTTTGGCGAAACAATTGTCAAGTTACAATAAACTTTTATTGAAATTTTATACTTACTTGTGTATTTATTCTTAGTGTATTATGAATTTCAATCAAGTAAACGTAGACACCATCGTATATGTGAAACATAAATTTTTGGTGTTTTTGCTCCAGTTAGCTTACAATTGTTACTTTCTTAACATATTTATATTCCTTTATCGACAGAACTTCGTCTATCTGATGACGTTGCTGGAGCTACATTTATGGCGATTGCAAGCTCAAGTCCTGAGCTTTTTATCAATTCTGTTGGGACATTTGTCACTGAGGGTGACATTGGCCTTGGAACTATAGTAGGATCCGCAGTTTTTAACCTCCTATTTGTGCCAGCGTGCTGTGGTCTTATAGCAAATTCGGTAAGAATTTTACAAAAGATATATTAATGAGCAAAAAAAAATTTGGTATGATTTTCTCTTGTCATCAGTTGGTTAATAATTTACCATGTGAGCCCTACAGCATGCAACTTAAAATTTTAAAAACACTAATTTATGTTACATGGTTGGTGCTGGGCTGATTTAGAATTTATTTATACCTTACGCTAACAATAAATTAATATTGTTTGTTTTCAGGTTCTGCAATTAGAGCTGTGGCCAATAACACGAGATAGCCTGATGTACGCGCTGTCAGTTATTGCCCTATTTTTAGCTCTTCGAGATGGAAAAATTGATTTTTACGAAGCTACAGTATTATTATCTGCATATTTTATTTATATTTTAGGTAAGTTTCATTGTACAAAAAGTTTATTAATTTGCATATGACATAGAACATCGAGTGTCTTTAGTAATTAGTATGTACTCACCTGGTTTTAAAGTTAATCCAGTTGTACTATAGTAATAAATCTTTATCACCTTCCTCTTCTAATGCATAATCGCATCCTCATCCTCACCCTCACCCTCATCCTCATCCTCATCCTCATCCTCATCCTCATCCTCATCCTCATCCTCATCCTCATCCTCATCCTCATCCTCATCCTCATCCTCGTCCTCGTCCTCGTCCTCGTCCTCGTCCTCATCCTCATCCTCATCCTCATCCTCATCCTCATCCTCATCCTCATCCTCATCCTCATCCTCATCCTCATCCTCATCCTCATCCTCATCCTCATCCTCATCCTCATCCTCATCCTCATCCTCATCCTCATCCTCATCCTCATCCTCATCCTCATCCTCATCCTCATCCTCATCCTCATCCTCATCCTCATCCTCATCCTCATCCTCATCCTCATCCTCATCCTCATCCTCATCCTCATCCTCATCCTCATCCTCATCCTCATCCTCATCCTCATCCTCATCCTCATCCTCATCCTCATCCTCATCCTCATCCTCATCCTCATCCTCATCCTCATCCTCATCATCATCCTCATCATGATCCTCTTTTTCATCATCAACTTCATCTTCGCCCTCGCCCTCTTATTCATAGTTATCCTCGTCCTTGGCCTTCTCCTTTTTCTTATTCTTCTTCGTCATTCTCTTCTCCTTCACCTTCCTCTTAGTCATCATCATTATCTTTTTTTTGATGTAGCACCATTCAAATTTCTACAGTTATCTCTTTAATAAAAAACGGAGAATTGTAGTTCATATTTTTCCTTTTCAAATGCCAAGAATGAACTACCTAAGCAATTAAATAAGAAATTGCTGTAATCAAATAACCACGATCCACCTTGACAAACGCCTACGAAAAGTAAACACCGTACTGCTTAACTCGGTTGAGTGCAGACCACTGCCTCATCTAAATTTGCTGCTTTAACCTAATAATGTATGGTGGGTGGGAAATTATTATAGGTGCCTACTAATAAAATAAGAAAAAATATATAAAAAGACAGATTTTATTATTATATATTTATCCCCTTAATTAATCTTTCATTAATTGTATGTTTCAGTGATGGTTTTTAATGTACCTATAATTAACAGTTTTACACGTTTAAGCAGAGTATTTCGGCGGAAGAAGAAATATGTGGAAATCGCTAACGAAACGCATCCTTTGTTATGGGTGAATGGGAAGATAAGTGTGGCTTCATCCCCAGAAAGAGATCCCTCGTTCGATTCTGATATCACTTTAAAGGACTGTGAAGATTTAGGTGAGTTAAATTTTAAGAAGACATTCTTAGACACCCATATCGATTTTATTTTATTTAAAATCTGCTTACTATTTTTCAGAGGAATCTACTAAAATTTGGAGTTGGCCAAGCAACTACTCGATTACAGGTCAAATATGGTGGGTCATAGCATGGCCTGTTATTTTTTTGTTAGGCATTTCGATACCTGACTGCCGAAAACATCCGCGTGTATATGTCATTACTTTCTTTATGTGCGTTGTGTGGATAGGATCAGCTTCATATACTGCAGCATGGTTGATAACTGTTATAGGTGAGTTGACCTAAATCCTGCACGATTCAATACACAAATTCAGAAGATTTTTTAATGGTTTTATACATTTTATATCATCCATTATTCTAACATCAGCAAACTCTACTAGTGTCTACGACACGTTATCTTCTCTTATAGTGATTGTGTTAAATATTCGCCTTTTCCCTTTCTAGGTGACACATTGAATATTCCTGATTCGGTTATGGGACTAACATTTTTAGCAGCAGGTACAAGTGTCCCTGAAGCTGTAGCAAGCGTTATTGTCGTTAATCAGGGTAAGTGCTTATTAATCTCCCATGGGGATATATTGATATTAAATTAATTATTTGTTGATTATTTTTTTAGGATATGGTGCAATGGGTTTGAGTAGTGTAATTGGATCGAATACTTTTGATATTTTGATTTGCCTGGGACTCCCATGGATGATTAAAACTTGGCAGAAATCGACAGCCGGTGCAAAGAACTACATAACAATTAGGTCTTCTGGTTTGCCTTATACTGTTATATCGCTGCTTTCGACATTGGTACTTCTTTATTTCACACTGGTGGTGAATAAATTAAGGTAATTTACTTATTTTAATTCCTTGAAAAATTCTTACTACGAAATAAATTTGAAAATTGAGAAGAAAAACGTGAGAATTTTAAAATAAAATCCAGGAGTGTACTTTTCTCAATACATATTTAATCCAACAAAAAATATCAGGAGAGAAATTACTCAGCTTGATTCTCTTCCCTTAAGGAATCCCAAATAAGTTCACGTATTTATATAATATGTATTTCTCTCTATTTCAGACTAGATTGGAAGTGTGGACTGGTTTTCCTATTTTTGTACTTACTTTTCTTATTTTTCGCCTGTTTGGTGGAATTAAACGTATTTTTCGACGTTAATCTCCCAACATGCCCTCATTAACCCTCTTCACATCAACCTCCTTAGATTGTAGGAGTCACCTGATCACAATTTTTTTTATTCATTTATATAAGTTTGTTGCTTAGTGTTTATTTAAGACTAAATATTTATTGTTGTGTAATATTGTTTACAAAAAACTGCCCTATATATTAAAAAATAATAAAAATAATTCACAAGGAAAACAAAAACAACTTTTACATTTACAAATACTTTATTTTTTACACAGTATATAAGCGTCCGTCGTCGGTAAGTAAACAATTATTTACAACTTATTATGTACAACACATTAAAAATTAAAAAACTACTCTACTTCCTCCTTCCTAGCAAGTATCAAAACAATAAGGGACATCGTAGCGAGTACCTTCCTCGTCAATATCTAACAATTCTTCACTTCGGCTTTGTTAAAGCTAAAATTTCTTAAATATCACAGCGTTTTCTTTAGTTAGTAAGTAAATAAAATATTTTCAGACAATGTTTTCCGCAATTATGGCACAATTGTATAAAACTAAACTACAAACCGTACCACAGTATCTACAATGAGTACCTTTAATAGGCACCGTTTCCGGTTATAAGCACCATTCATTTTCAACTTCAAATTTAAATATCTAAACATTTTAAGTATTACGTACATTATTAAAAAATGTTTCACATGTTTTTTTGGCGACGAAAAGATCATGATGTATCTGAGGGATTGACGATGAGTTCGACTGTGACGGCAATTGATAGGAACGTCACCCATGCAACCAAAAGAATAATTCCGGATATTCGCGAAAGGCGGAATTTATTGATCATAAGTATGAAATATAGTGCTGATACAACAGCTACTAACGATAGTACAGTATACTGAATGCTACCAGATTCAATCGCCACATATGATTCACTGTTCGCACCATTACTTAAAGTCGATATGAACCAGGGGAGTCCCAGGGATAATAGGACGTTCATTATGTTCCCACCAAGAGAATTCGACACTCCCATTGATCCTTCACCTAAAAAAAATATATAATGTTTAATATTCATATAGAACCTTGAGAATATGAAATCTAGTGCTGTTTACGAAGTGAAAATGTAGAGTAGTTTGGAAGTGGCATAAGAAAAAGAATTACTGAATATTACTCGACATTCAGATATACAAGTGAAGTCAAAAGCCAATAAAGTATAGACAATTTGAGAATTAAACAGGTATTACTTCACAAGAAGAATTTAATGTAAAACCAAAATGAACAAAGAAAAAAAAATATATTAAGGTTAAAAAATCCCAAAAACCATTATAACAAAAAACAATTAACATAGAGAAAAGTGTGAAAATTCCGAAATTAAATGCAATAGAAACCAAAACCAATTAAGATTAATTATAGAAGAAATTGACTTAGTATAGAAACTATCTAAAAAAATTTAAGTTCCGTTTGGGGGGTAACTGAAAGAGCACTAAGTGGGTCACAAAAAGGATTCATTTTTATATCTTTCTGTGCTTGTTGATGGGCAAATCTTCGATAATCAAATAAACAGGTCAGAGAGTACGGATAGCGTAGTGGGTGACCCCTGTCACTCAAGCTAATTTCCCAATAAGGGTCTTTTGTCGAATAGTTTCTGGGCTGGTTTCCACGTTGTCCATTTATTTATTTTGACGTTTCGAGAGTCATGCCGCTCTCTTCTGAAACAGTTTTAGACTTTCTGAAGATGAGAGCGACATGACTCTAAACGTCAAAACAAATAAATCGACATAGTGAGAACCAGTCCGGAAACCATTCAACAAACGACGCCAACCACGGAAACCTTCCTAATAAGTGTTTCTTGCTATGTTATAAATTGTTTGTTACTTAAAGTAAAAATCGAATAGTAAGTCTCAAAAGCTCTTCGCAACTATTTTACATAATATGCAATAATCAAAGGAATGTGTTGCACTTTTATTAAAAGCAGGTTAATAACTTTTATCTACATAAAGTATTTTTTTTTTTTACTTAAAATGCTTTATTTATACAGATGATGACTTTTAAATGACCACAGGCCACATGGTATATTGTACAAGTCATTAAATCTAGAGCAAACAATAGATGACATTAAATTATTCTGAAAGTCAAACAAAAACGGGTTTTTCTAAAATATCGTGGAGTTTAGAGACAAGATGTATATCTATAATCTCTCCTACGTCTGTACAATTTTAAAAGTGAAAGGATAGGTCAGACGTTTTGAAGGACACAGATGTGCTGTTATTCTTGATACTACCGTAGTATTATGTTGTATAGCGAGTATTCTCCACGTGGTAGTTTTTTTAAACGCGTCGCGTCGGGACTATAATACATTAATTTCAAGTGACAATTAAACCAGTTATTTATAATATTTTTTTTTATTTCCGACTTTCAATAATTAGCAATCGCAATCGTCAGTGTGTAATATTATGTGTAAAGTGTTGTGTCATTTGTTTGTGGACAGTAGGTACCGGTAAAAAGTGCGTCTAGGAAACCAAAGGGCAGGAAGATGTCAACCAACAAGAAGGTAAATTATCAATATGATTAATCAATAAATTTTAATAAATAATCCACAAAATAAAATAAAATAAGTCAACAATCTAACTGAAAATGCTGGTCGAACAAAAATTTTTCTTTTGACTGCTACGGGGTAGTTATTTGGCACCAAGTGTCACCAAAAGTGAAAATAAATCGAAAATAAACTAATTTTTATAAAAGTACATACCTCGCTTACTTTTCGGTTTATTGACAAGTAATAGAATATATTATAAGAATATTACCCTACTTATCTACCACTCACCTTTTTCACGTTGTCTTTATCTACCGTAACCTTTTGATTCTGAACAATCAAATAGAAACATTATTTCAAAAACTAAGCGAGAAACTTTATTCTTAACTTTTGTTCCATTTTGGGATGCTCAATTAAAATTTGTCGTCATTATGAGACTCTACGCGAAATTACTTTTTTTTTTTAATATTAGATAAAGTAACTACAAAATTTAATGAGGTGATAAATTTTGCAAGCTACTAATGTAAGGAAGGCTATAAAACTGTACGATTTTATCGTAAATTTCAATGTTAGTTAGCTAACGATAAGAAAATGTAAATGATAAAAAATGGGATAAGTACATAAAGCACATTTTCTTACCTTTCCTTGCCTTAATGACTAAAGAAAACGCTTCAGGTAGTGCCCCGCCTCCGGCAGATAACGTAAATCCCATGATGGTCTCTGATATATTAAAAGCACTTCCTGTAACAAAAAATAAGATCCGTGACACTCATGCTTTTAGGAATAGAGTAAAGGGCCATTTGTTGCGGCAAAAAAATAATAAAAGAAAGAAAAGAATGAAAACGATTTTAGTCATAATTGAATCGGAAATCAAAAATTTGTACAGTTTTAAACCAAAATATTGAATATTTGTAACTAAAAGTCTTTATCGGTTTAAATAAAAAAGAATTACGCCAATAAAGAAGGAAAATGTTTATTAATAATGTTTTGTGCTTACATATAAGGCTTTCTAAGGGCTATAGTGCAAGTTGTTAATGTTGTGGTACCTTAATTTAAACTAATTTGTAACATATTAATGTATTAGCACCTTGTAATACTGCACTGAATGCGAAACGTCGGTATTCTTACATTAATAAAAAAACCTCAGACCCTTTACTTCTTTAATGATTTCTTTAGAATTTGTGATTGAAAAAGTTAAAATTAGACTTACCGATAACTGTGACCATCCATGAAACTATGTAAGAGTTTAATCCGATGCAAACGACGCAAAGAAGGAAAGTGATAGGTGTAGTGATGGGATATTTTCTGTGATTTGGCATAATGCATGCAAGAAATAGCCTCAAAGGCCATGTGTATATGAAGAGTATTTTTATGAAGATGTTTCCTTCTGGCATTCTGAATAATTGGTTTTTTATACTGTATTCTGGAAAATGTAAAAAAAAAATGGTTAGTATCTCTCAAAAATTAAAAATTCCAATTCAATATTGATGGTCCTAAATTTAAATTTTCCCTTTTCAAAAATACACAACCAAATGTTAAACTTACCATCTGCTTCAGAAATGGCCTTTTCAGGGTTACTTGTCATTCCTGACTTCCTTGCAGCATCTTCTTTACTCTGCCTTCGGGCTATATCTTCTTTACTTAAAACAGACTGTCGTTTACTTTCAGGGTTTCCTAATGAGTAAAAAAATTACATCAGAAAAACCATTTAAAATTCTGTGTAGAGTAATAAAATTGTGTTGGTTTTAGTTGGTTGTTCGTATGTAAGGTAAATTTCTAGAGATACTGAACCGATTCTGAAAACTTTTCAAAAAATATAGTTGCACATTTCCCGAATAAAATAAATGCTGTGTTCCATACTTATCTACATAGGTTGCTGTGTAAACACCGCGGGCTACAAAACTATAATTGATTAAGTTAATTTGAATTTTTGGGGTCATACATGCTAATAGAAAAGATTTGTGTAGAAATTTACAAAGAATGTACAAGAAAAGGTCGAGAATTTGTTTATGAAAATTTTGTGTAATAAATAAATTATAAAATGTAAATACGTCCAAATTACCGTGATCGATTTTTTCCTCGTTGGACATATAGATATTTCTCAGAAACTTGTGCCTCATTCCAAATTCTTTTATTTTGTCTGCATATCTGGCTGTTACAAAAATGTATGTGAAGAATATGATGTAGGTAATTTCCAAAACTAATGCTTCATACCAAAATACTTTGCCATCCCATATAATGGTAACCAAAATTCCGATTGTTACAACATAAAAAGAGGAATCCCTAGTTACGGGCCACCAATCCAATTGAAGAGGCTGGAACAAAAAAGAAAACAATAAAGTTTAATTAGCATTCATAAAATACTTTTAATGTTCATAATGCACTAGTATGTGAACTACCAGTGGCGGATACATAGGTAAACGTAGACCTACCGTTGCAACAGCTAAACATCCCAAAGCTGGTGTGAAGAGAGTATTAAAAGAAGACGAACCAACAATTGTCCCCAAACCCAAATCAGAGTGACTAATAAAAGTACTGACGATATTGACGAAAAATTCTGGTGCTGTTGTTGCCATAGACATGAAGGTGGCAGCTGCTACATCCTTAAATGAAATTTAAAATACGTAAATCATTGTTCAACTTAAATAAATAAATTTGTAAATAAATTATTGCAGTATATTTGTGTTATGAACCAAAAAGGTAATAGGTTATTAAATTATTTAGAGTAAAAGATAAATAGTAAATTCTTCGGAAAATAATTTGTAATATTTAATGAAGCTTACCTCAGAAACGTTGAGTATTACACAGAGAGCTTCAACACTAGGCAAGAAATATGAATCACAGAGAATTGCAAGAAAAGTGAAACAATAAATTCCTATTAAAAATGCAACTATCACGGAAGCAGTTTTTGTTTTTATAAAATCAGGAAAATCATCCAAACTGTCCCTTGTTACGTAAAGGGTTTCCACTATTCTGTAGAGTAATGAATGATCTACTTCTGATTTAGTTACATTATCTGGATGCGAAGAGGCATTGGAAGGGGCAGCTGAAAGATAATTAGTTTTAGTTATATTTTCCTATATTTACAAAAAAGTTTGCATTATTCCTTTTTTGTATGAACTTTTAATAAAATCCTCTTTTCCGCCCCTGAGTTTAACAAAATTTGTTTATCGAGAAGTCTAAAATAGTTTACCACAAAAAGGTAATTTTATTAATAAATTAATATCTATCATATTTCGAGGAGGAGAAAAAGCAAAAAAATTTTTTGTATCTCTACTAAAAATCGACAAAACATTTCTGAATTTGGTAACCAATTATTTTCCGGGTTGTTATGCCGTGGTCCTGTCTTCTTTCTTTACTATGTCTCTGCAGAAGAAGCAGGAGCAGAAATTTACTGAGGATGCCAGCAGTCGAGACTGGAGAAACGTTTAGTAAAGGAGGAAGACAGGACCACGGCATAACAACCCGGAAAATACTTGGTGGTGAAAGCCTACGATCATTTCTTATTTTATTTTAGTGTAATTATTTCTGAAAATTTTTTCATTTCTTAAGTTTATTCATTTTAATGGCCATATTTGTGCAGTACCCAGTACCAAACCATAAAACACTCAGTATAGATTAGTACTTTCGTTTTAAAATTAAATGTGATGGTAGAAGATTTGCTTTTCCTATATTAGTATAAATACTGGCGTATAAATTACAGTATTAACGATAAAACTTGGCTTTTTAATCCAAATGTAAATTAATAAACCTGAACTGAAAGGTTTACTACTTGATGTAATTTCAGTTTTTTTTCTTATTATGGTACCTATAAATTTGTCATTTTTGTAATTTTTAATCCTGAAATTTGTTATTTTTGATAGATAGTGTACGTAGAACAGAAGGATTAGAAAATATTGTAACTCGTTTGGGTTTAGATAAATTAGATTAACTATAACAATAGTCTGTAAATTCTGATGAGACTTATTTTATCAGGATACAATATCAAATATTGCGTATTTACTATACTCATTGCAACATAGAATCCAAGCTTTATAATAATTATTCGTTATAATTATTATATTAAGATAATATGTATAAGTAATCTTAATGTCGAAACAATTGTTGCGGAACCAAGTAAAGTAGACAGAGGTATTTTAGAATTTCATGAGCTTTGGCCTTGAGGTGCACAAAGATATAACTTTACACTTTATTATCTTAATAGCCAAGCGTAACCTCAACTTCTTGCTGTTCTTACTCATTTCACAGCTCAGGAAATTTTAAATGGCCTCTACATCTTAATTTGGAATTTTGAAACAGTCGAGTCTCGTTATGAGTTCGTATACAGGGGTGTAGGGGAATATAATTTTGAGAATTCGCGTACCCCCACTCTTCCTCCACAGGTGACGGTTCTGCATTGTAGTACTTCTCCTACTTTTTAAGCATGTGAGTGTATATTTTTTTTAGTATCTCGTTATGAGTTGTTCCTCTGAGTAAAATAGTTATTTATACTACATAACTTTGAATTTCTTTAAACAATGATGCGGTCTCATATCGAGATAATAAAATTAATGGAGGGGGAAGGTCTTTCGTAGAAATATAAGCTGACGAACTCATAACGAGGGGCTCATAACGAGACTCGACTGAATAAACAATTTAAAGTGCATTTTTTTCACTTAAACGGGAACACAACTGTTATTTTGAACAATATCAGAGCAATTAGACAGATTTTATAAATTTACCTATAAGATGTCCATAACAACTTCCAAGGAAAGCTACAAATACGGCTAAAGCGACTAACGAAATCTTCATATTTGACGATGTTTGTTCCCGTGTCAAATCTAACTATAGATCAATTTCTACACGGCAGCAGGCGTCGAAAATGTGATTTCTACAAAGCTCAGTTTGCGAAGTAACACATTCTCAAGATGAACTCAAACTGTAAATAAAATAAACAAAAATTAAAATATTATTCTTTGACAAGTTATTTTACATAGTATTTCGGTAGGTACTTTCACTATCGCAAGTATTAAATAATTTCAATAATCTCAACATTTAAAAGTAGTAGTAATAGTAGGTATAATAATTGTATTATTTCAAAATTCAAAAATTAATAAACAGATTCCATAATATGTGTATAGAATCAGACTCAAAAAATTCCTATCGCATGAAATACGTACGTTATGTTATCATTTGGAAACGAATTACTTAACTTATCGATAACACCACCTAAAGTCAGTTATACTTAATATAAAACTGTGATTGACATCATATCTTTATGCCACTTAAATATAAATATTATTAAATACCACAAAAGGAAAATCAAAGTTAAAGTAAGCATATGTAGGTACAAGTAAAATTCAAGAATTTTCCCAGCTATAAGTGTATATGTATGTAGATGATTAATGGCAGTGAGTTTTACAACTCCTGTCTGTAATAAATAGTTTATTACTAATCGTAAGATGGCTATGTCCGATTAAAGATTTTATGATTATTAGGAAATGTTATTGGCATTAGATACTCGAAACAATGCCCTTACAATCGCTACGTTTATCTTTACTACATTAAACTATTTACATTATGAGTAGTTCATAAGCTTTTCCAGTATGAAAACAAAAATATTTTTTTTATGTAAGTGGGGATTCCAAAAATAAGTTGCTAGAGGTTGTTAAAAATCTTATGAGCAGTGAATTGCGCCAGAATGGAGAGAGGCAGTGCTTCATTTATGTCTCTTTGCACACCTAAAGTCAACGCTCACGAGGTTTTGAAGAACCTCTAATATTGTCGATGCAATGAATATACTTACAGGGTGTTTAATGTTTAATGGCAATTGCTCTATGTATTTTGCCAAAAAAATAATTTGTTCAAATAAAATCTAAACCAAACAATGTAAAGTTATTGAGAAGTTTTTAAGAAAGCAAAAATATGTAAGTGCTTACATATACCCGCAATAACAATTAATATCAAGTATTTATATATTTTTTTGAATTATGGAATTTTCCTTATAGTTATTGTTAGAAAAAAAAAAAACGATTGTGACAACAATAAAGTTCAATTCAAGTACCTATTGAAACTTCGATTAAAAGTGCCTCCAGTTAGCCCTCGAAGCTTTATCTCTTCGAAAATATTACATAAAAATATTTTGTGGTTTAGTTTTTATAATTCAAACGAATTGCTTGCAATGACATGATTTTCTAAATGAAAATACTTTTATCTTTTCATCATTCTTATGCGATGACAGATACCTATGGAAATTATAATCAAACTGTTCAATTGATCAATAATAATCAAAATTGTTTTTTTTTTACAATTTTATACTGACACTTAATGATTATTTTCACATTTCTTATTTTAATTTTGAAGTAGCAATAAATCAAACGTCATTAATATACAAAATATTAAAAGTTATTGGAATGTTTTTTTTTTTTAATTTTGAACCTACTCTAATTATAATAGAGTTATTTAGGAAAACAATAAATATTAAATACTAAACTATATTAATAAATAATTGTTAGTCTTTCAAACTTTCCTAAAACTTGGAGAATTTATTTTTTATATCAAAACACATTCACCAAGTGCACAATATATATAAAGTTTATTTTTTATCACAATACAAACAGAAAGGAATACACTTTTATAATTCTTGGGGACTTTACTTAAATAAAATCACTAATCACATATCACAAAAATCAAAATAAGTATCTACACCACACTTTCCAAAGATGAAAAACATACTTACTAATCATGAAATTTATATTAATTTGACTAACAAGAACTTCAAACATTTTAACGAAAATTTGAAAGTAAATAGAATAGCATACGAAATAACATGTTGGTCGTGATGCGTCTGGCGCACTTGTGACTTAAATCTAGTAATCGCATAAAATGATTTATTTCATTATCACACTTTTAAAAGGAACTATAATTAAATTGTAAACAAAATTGGCTTGGCACAACAATCTGATTTTTAATACCAGGTATATATTTAAAATGAAAACAGAATTCCTTCGAATGATTATAAGCAGAGATAAAGTGGTGGGAGATACTGTTACTCATTTTTTATATATTTTAATCCTTTTGATGATAACACACTTGTAATCTAGCTATCCAGTTCTTTTAATTATTTCATTCTTTTATTAACGCTACTGGGGAAGATAAACTGCTTTGATATCGCAAAATATCTGTTGGTTTCAAGTACTTTTCCATGTAATAAGTATTTAATATTTTACCTAATGCCTGGTCATAAATAAACTGCTTTCATTTGATACTCTAAAAAAAAGTCAACGAGAATAATAATTGCAATAATTTTACTGTTTCCTATATTTTTAATACAAGTAAATGGAGATTACCATCTATTTAAATTAATTTGATTGTAACAATTCGTTTTTAATTTTTATTTTATTTATTTACACTATTTATGGTAAAATGAAATACATTAATGTTACCTTTCTTTAAGCTTGTTTCAAAATAATTTAAATCATTTAATAACATTATTATTAATAGCTATAAAAAAATTTAAATGGGCCGAGAAAATAAAACGTTTTGAAAATAATTTACAACAGTTTAAGCTTTCGAATGTGCCAGAGTTAAAGAATGCTTAATAATAGCAAAAAAATTCATTAAGTGGATTTAATAAAAAATATTAGAAATTCATTCTAAATTGTAATTGTACCTACTCTTAAAACTGGGTCCTGAACCAAAACATTTGTCGAGATTTTTTAAATTAAATTAGTACTATTAAACGTTATCTTAAGATATTTTCACTTATAAAAATAAAATTAATTTAAGTGCCTACCGAAAAATTTTTTATTATTATCTATAAATATTTTTTTCTAAACAATTTATAATACTTACAGGCGCAAAACGAAACGAAAATCACAAAAGAACACAGAGAAAAACACACACACAGAACACTAGACAGTGCCACGACGACGAAGACTAGTAACGATTTTTCTTAAATGTCAATTTATTTATATTCATTTTAATGAGATATTATCATAGAATATTTGATAACGGGTGTCATCGATAACTTTCTCAAGCGCGAATGGTTGACTCCTCTCAATAAGAAAATTGTGAAAACGTTGCATAGTATCTTATCTATCCTTCATTTTCTTTTTCTAAAGTATCAAATTGATATTATCAAGATAAGGATTAAATGGTAAAAATTAAATTTCAAACTATAGCATCTTTAATAAGTATCAAGAATCACCTTTCCTGGTCAATACACGGGGGATTTTTATAGGCAAGGACAAGCATGGGGAATTTCAGACGTAGAATACTATTTAGCACAATTGTTAGTTGCATAAGTCACACACAGAGAGATATTGAAGTTATGAAAATTTAATAAACTTAAGAAATCATTGGCTTAGATCTTGAAGAACGATTCACAAGATTTTTGGCTTAAAATAATGAAATACTTTAAGGAAGGAAACAAAGAGGTGCGGGTATTCGTTTACAATGGGTAGAAAAAAAAAATTAAATAATTTCACTGTGCAGTACCGATCACATTAGCCGGGGTGCAAACAGCGGCGACCGTCGAGACCAGGAAGTCTTAGCCACACGCTCCCTAACTTGAGGGTACGTTCCTAATTTCGTAATGTCGATTCTTCGGGAACTATGCACACTTAATTCCGTTCCTTGTAAATATTTTATTCCCTACGTCCCAAAAGAAACGTAACATTAAAAATGAACTATGTACAGAAGGATCCATAACGGAATGAAATAACGAAAATGTATGTAAATATTAAGTTACTATAATTTTGAATAAAACAAGTTTCAAGAAAAAATATAATATTGAAAAATACACACTACAATATTGATTCACCACACAGTGGCATCATCAGGTTATGATTTGACAAATTACATCTTAATCACTAGTATTTATACTTATAGTAGCGAAGGGTAGGGGATAAGCAGGTAGGTAAAATTGAAAAAATAATATTAAAGACATTAATAATAGATTTATTGCCTTTAAAACAAGTAATTCGCAGGGTAAATGTTTCTTAAACTACAAATGTAAAACCCAGAATAACTGTAATTCAGGTGTTTATTTATTAAATTGTCAAAAAGTTTATATAGGGTAGGTCTTTTCAAACACGTATAAATGAACATTTTTTGAGCTTTACTAACAATAAAACAGATTCGACATATGCCGAACATTTAATTAACAGTAAACTCAAAAAGATAACATTTTAAACGATCAAATAGAGGTGAATAATTCCCCACTTTTAAGTATTGACTTTACGTGATCTTAATGTTTACCCCTACCCTTCGCTACTATAAGTATAAATAGTAGTTATAAGATGTAATTGGTCAAATCATCACCTGATGATGCCACTGTGTTCTATTCAAAATTATGGATAGATATGTTTCAACGACTAGAAGCTTCTACTCTAAAAAGTTTATTAAGTTACTGTTTTCAGTCACCTTTTAAAGGTTCGATTGACTCAAGAGCTAAGTCTGCTTAAATCAAGGGCAGATAGACTAAAAGTTTGTGAAGGTGGATTTGCAAATGAAGAATTTTTTACCAAATTGATTCATGAAGTTTTATCTGGAGCATAAAAAGAAGCGCACTAAATACAGGTCAACAGAAATAAGGTGACCCCTCAGAGTTCGAGCGAACGGCGCAAAAGATAGAAAGAAAGCGCATTCGGAAGGAAAAAGATGCATTTTACCGCTCGGTGTTTGTACCGTGTTTCAACTCGGGCCCGTATGGTACAAGTAAACTCACCCCGGGGTGTCTTAATGGTATTAGTAATATTTACACGAAAAGTAGTAATTCACTTTAAATGAAGCAGAATTCCCATTTTGTATTTTAAATATGTAATATTATTTGAATGGGGTTAATTTAGTGCCCAGTATTGTTATTTCTACAATCACTTCTTCCTCAGAATACTGATTTTAGTGAGTAATTAAATTAAATTATTACAGTTGTAAACGCACATCAATCTGTAAATAATAAATAAATAAATAAATATTTCGAGGTATTCAGCTCAGCTATTATTGATATTAAAATATTTATAATAATAATAATAATAATAATAATAATAAACTAATAAACGAAACATTGACTAATTAAGTTTATAGAATAAATATGTTTCTTTTATTTGTCCGCTTTCCTTAAAGAGTGTCTCACTAATTATGAAAAGTATTTGCTAAAAGTTGCCCGACCTTTTATTAACTAAATAAAATTTAAAATTAGGTGAAAATCATTATTATTTGTCATTATCGTTAAAGTTTCTGATTTAATGTTTTTTTCTTATAATACGGGGCGAGTTTACATGCAACGCTAAGTGCTTCATGCTTCATCGAAGTACGAAGACTAAATGGACTGTCCCCACTGCAATATCAGCTGTGTCCATCGCGCACCAGTGGGTCGTTCAGATTGCAAGGGCCAAGCTATTTCTGTTGGCCTGTACTACTTGCAACTCTGGCTTTATTTATTTTTAAACATTGAGCAGTTAAATTAGCCTCAACGTGATTTCTTAGCAATATTTTTATTGAGAATTTTGAGGAACCTAACAGTCCAATACCTTCCTTATTGAACATAAATTTATGTTGAATCGAAATTCTCCTGTTAGTGTTTCTGTTAATCTTAATCTTACGACCATTCCCTTTACAACTGTTTTCATCTCGTAAAAGGCTAGAAACTTTGGGGATGTTATAAAACAAAATGAACTAACTAGTTCTCATCTAACACCTAAGTAGTTATCAGTCACAAAATTAAATTTTAATTTAGAACTAAAACAAAGAGCCAAATCTAACTGAACCCAAGAATAGTTTCTCTAATTGCTGAGAGTTATAAATAGACCTAAAAAGGGTTTAAAATTTAAAAATCTTTTGAAATACAAACACTTTTATAGTATAAAACTAAGGATAACACGAATTAAATATAAGTTAAGTTTTTTCCAGACGTAATAACGTCATTTCAAAAAATCTAAACTTTAAAGGTGCAAAACTTTTTTCGGAAGTATGACAGTCACGATTTCTCATTTGGATGTTCATAAGGGGTTACTAAAATCTTCTAAAAACCCTAAACTTTTGTTCCAACTCCTTAAAGAAAGATTATTTTTGGTTTTTTGCCCTTATCAACCAAAGAATGACATTACACATAAATTGTTATATAACAATTTTTTTGATTAATAATTCGCGTGTTTTTAACATAAATAATTGTAAACAGTACGTTTCTTTGTTGATTTATTATTAATAATAAACTTCTGTACCCATCAATACAATCATTGTAATTGACTAATGATGTGATTTCAAAACAAAAGTGCCATAAGAAGCGATAAAATATGATAAATGATTCGGGAGTTGCAAAAATACAATTGAAATTTTACAATAAACAAAATTTACTTTTTTACGTACCATAAAGATAATATTTACCTATCGTTGTTATTTTTGCTCATAAACACGAGAAATTCGTTACTTTCTCGTACGTAACGCCTGATTGTTAACTTTGAAATGGTATTGGTTTTTATTTTGATTGACATATCCTATTAATTGTATTTTTATTTATTTCTAATTTGCGTCAGCAAAATCACTATCAGAAACTCAAAGATAAACGGAAGCTTATTTTCTAAGCAGATTTATAAGCTACGTATGGAATTTTTTGCATTATCTTTTTTTACTTTAGCAGTAGAAATATTGTAATCAAGCAATAAGCTGTGATATTGATTATCTTGCTCGATTCGATGTGAACCTTTTGATGTTCGGATTAGGATGACTATCTACATAAAGCTTTATGGCCGGTATTATATCTCAAATCATGGTCAGTGTCAAGGAAGGTGTCATAAATATATTAAGCATGCCAAAAGATTTAAGATTTAAGCAGAGGTCATGATTTATGTTGTCTTTTCCTACTATAACCTTAAGGTCCTAATCTAATCGGACTTAAATGGTAGGTACAATGCTATTAGATGTAAGTGACCTTTTCAGGACTTCAGCCCAATACTTTTTTTATTTATTTGAAATAATTGTTTTCGATTTTTGTATTTTTGATGTGAAACATCTATAGCCGCGGGTTAAACTGATCGTTGGCGTGGCAAGGCGTGGCGATTAATTTCGCGACGTTCGCCACGCTATACGATGGTGTATATATTATATTATATACAGTCTATGCGGAGTAGTGTGCGATTCTCTTCTTATTCAGCTTAGCTGTTTACTTAAAATAAAAACATACTTCAGTTATCATCGACCAATTGCCACATTAATACCATCAGAGGCAATATCGAATATAACTATTACTGAAGTCACTGAATAAAAGAATTAAATGGTCGCATTTTTTTTGTATTTAATGAAAATAAACGTTAAATGAATAAACAAACTCTCATCATTTTATTTCATTCGATGTTTCACATCTGCCAGGCGTCCAGTCCTCACAATTTTTAATTAAACATGCTCAAATACGTTTATTTGTTCTAGTACTCCTTAAAATTCTTTACATAATCGTAATTTTCCACAGCGCGAACGTAATTCAATGTTTACTGCTATTTCTAATTGAATCTTAAGCCTTTTGATCGATTAGATATGAAGTTCTCAAGTCTAGAAATTATTTTGACCCCTTATTTCATAACTATTTTGATTAACAGCATACGTCGAACCGAAATTGAAGTCTCGATTAATTGGTGAATTTGAAATTCATTGATTGTAAAAAATGACATTCAAAAAACTCACGTGAGGAGACATTCGAATGGAAGTACCACATTGAAATTTTAATGAATAAATCGTACGATTTTTAAAAGCTTACAATCTGGCCAAATATGAGAAATTTTGTGTCATTATTTTTACAATTAAGTTATGAGGGCAAAGTTAGGTACTCGAGCGGTCTTATTTTCGCTTTTCTAGAAACTGAGACAACCCTACAGTCTCAGAAAATTTTAGTTTGGAAAAGTTTATAAGCTCAGAAACCACGAAATGTACAAGATGCGGATCATATGTAAGGTTATTCACATTGTTCTTTTAGAAAGCATTGATTCGATTATTTACTTGTTCGCGCCTTCTTATATCCTAGTACAGGGATGGCGAACCTTTTTTGATGTCCGTGCCACAAAGTCATAAAAATTATTTTTTAAATAGGTAACGTGCCACAATAAAATTTCATTCGAAATGTTAGCGTGGTGAAACTATACGTAAGTATTGTAGCGACCAGCGACACAGTACGTGTGTGCGATAACAATTTGTGGCATGTACTTGTTATCACTAACATGCTTACGGCGTAAACACCGCACACGGTACTTTTCGTGTTATCAACTTACAAGATGTAAATCATTCTCCGAAGACAAGTAACAAGTTCAATTCTGGAATAATCGAGGACTTTCTAATTATTACTCATCATTCGAGAATCGTCAGGATTTCCTTTTCGAATTGTCCAGAAAGTTCGAAAGGTGTATATAAAGTGATCATCTTTGGACCGAAAGACAGTTAGTTGAAGAAAGCATCAGTGCGCGAATTAAAACCGATAATAGACAAAGTGATATAAATAAATTGTTATATAAATAAGTGAATTGTTGTGATATAAATGGTAGTTCTAAGTTAGTGTTTAAGTGTTATAAATAGTGTTAAATAAATAATTGTTTAAATAAATACTTTGACTAGAAAATTCGTTACAGTATAATTAAACAAACAAACAAAAGCAATTCATCTTTAAACAATTTCTTATTAATCAATGTTTAACAAAAAGCAATATGCTAGAAACAAAATTCACGTTAAAAAAAATTGTTTTTAATGTGATTTCTGTTGCTGTACACAAGATGATAAAGATTTAATATCTGGTTCATATTTAGTTAATTTCAACAGTACGCATGCAAAGCTCGGCTCATCCGTCATTCTATTCCTATATTTATTTTTAATAAAATTTAATTCTGAAAATAGAGATTCACATGCCCACGTCGATGAAAATATTGACAAAATAGCCTTTGCTAATATTTTTAAAGTTTTAAACAATTAAACGTGTCAGGAACTGAATTCCATGTATAGTTAGAATTTCATCTTCTGCAATTTTATTTATTTTTTCCAATAATCGATTACTTTCAATAATTTCTAAATCATTTCTTAAATCAACAAATTCTTGGTTCTATATGGTACTTGACTGAAATTCAACTAATTCCATTTCTAATTCATTAAAATTTAACCACTCAAGGACTTTTAAATTTAATTTTTCAAATGGTATTGTATCAGGATATAAAATAAATTTTGATTCGAGCGCTGCGACAGCAACAACATTTAAATACCTTAAGAAGGCGAAACTGGATAGGCAAAAATTTTTATCTAATGCGCATCTGTATATACTTCGAAAGAATTCATGCGATATTTTAATAATAAAATGTATAATTTGAGAGTTCTAGTTAACATACTGTGACAGATGTGTCATTCTGACGTTGACAAGCGCCGACTGCGAAAATTGTGTGGAAGTAACCTATGACGCGTTCCAGAAAGTCCGAGAGTTGCTGGACGTTTCGAGAGTTGCCTAGAAACGTCCTTAATACTATATAAGGAACAGCGTTGGACAGTTTGATAGTATTCGATAGAAGAAAGCGACTGATATAAGCGAGAAGAGAAGAAAGCGATTGACAAGCGAAATAGTTATTGAGTTGTTGTTGTTATCAAAATAGTTATTGAATCGTTGTTGTTATAGAGTTAATTTAATAAAAAGTGTTGAGATAAATACGTGATATTGTAAATTACGTAACAATTGGTGTCAGGAGTAAGGATTTATGCCAGTAACAAGAAGTCAAGCGGCAAAAATGGAGGAGCAAATGAAATTTTTGATGGAAATGCTTAAAGAAATGAAGGCAGGCCAGGAAGAAATGAAGAAAGAAATGAAGGCAGGCCAGGAAGAAATTAAGGCAGGTCAGGAAGAAATGAAGGCAGGTCAGGAAGAAATGAAGGTGGAAATGAAGGAAGAAATTAAAGCAGGCAAGGAAGAAATGAAGGAAGAAATTAAAGCAGGCCAAGAAGAAATTAAGGCAGGTCAAGAGAAATTGATTGAAGATATGAGAGCAATAAAAATTGAGCAAGAAGGATTGAAAGAACAGTTAAAGGAAGTAAGAGTAGAAGTTCAAGAAGAGTTAAAGGAAGTAAGGGTAGAAGTTCAAGAAGAGATAAAGGAAGTAAGAGTAGAAGTTCAGGAAGAGTTAAAGGAAGTAAGGGCCGCACAAAAACAGTTTCAAAAGGAATTAGACGATATGAAGACCAACCTGAATGTTCAAGAGTACCCAAAACTACACAAAATCGAAGAAGGAAGTGTAAGAATGTCGAGAATAAAACCACCAACATTTGATGGGAAGATCTCTTGGTCAGTCTATCTTAAACAATTCGACGCTGCTGCCAAGGCAAATGATTGGAATGAAATGGAGAAAGCCACTGCCCTGATCACTGCGCTACGTGGGGAAGCTCTCGACGTTTTGCAAGGTATACCAGAAATGCAACAAAACGATTTTAAAATTCTGGTGGACCGATTGGAGATGCGCTATGGTGATAAACACCTACAACAAATGTACCAGGCTCAGTTAAAAAGTCGCTATCAACGTAGCAGCGAAAGCCTCCAGCAATTCGAAGCGGACGTCGAAAGGCTTGTGCGGTTGGCTTATCCTAGTGCCCCTCAAGACTTTATAGACCAGCTGTCCACCCAAATGTTTGTTGATGGAGTGCGAGATGTCGAAATACAGCAAGCCCTGCGCATGTCTCGACATAAAACTGCAGGCGAAGCTTTGTCGCACGCACTGGAATATGAAGCAGCCAAACAAGCATCCAAAGGACATGTTAGAATTCGACAGGTTAGGTTCAATTTTGATGAGGACAGCGAGTTACTTCGACAAGAAGTTGCAAAAATAGCTAAAGAAGTAATGTCTCCAAAACCGAAAGAAGAGATGAGTGAGCGCCCACGCTGTTGGACTTGCCACAAACCGGGTCATCTTTCACGGGATTGTCCCAAAAGAAAGAGAGAATTTACTTGCTGGAATTGCGGAGGTACGGGGCACTTGAGCAGCGGCTGTCCATCTGGAAGAAGACAGACGTCAGCCGCCAAAGGAAACAAGCAGGGAAACTAAGAATAGCCGGCCTTACGGGGCGAAAGCCGGCTTTGCGTCCCCAAGCCCCAATCATCATCTCCGTATCGAAAACAACCACTGGTAATTCACTTACTGTGGATGGTTTTGTAGACGGCAAGAAAATAAAACTGATAATGGATACCGGCGCATCAAGAACGATAGTTAACCCTCGAATAATCGGCAAATGGTGGATTCGACCTCTAACCATAAATGCTGTCTTAACAACTGCGACAGGGGAAACAACATCGTTTCATGGAGAATGCGAAGTGGTGATCGGTCTTGGAGACGCAAGCCTGTACCAACAAGTGCTGGTGGCCGATATCACCGACGACATCATTTTGGGACTCGACTTCATGGAAAGACACCGAATCCAGCTAGACATGGGCACAAAATGTTCACGAATAGGAGATCAAGAACTGCCACTACAAAGAAATGGAACTGATCAGCGAACACTACGGGTCGTCGTTGCTGAAGATCAAGTTTTACCGGGACACTCCGAAGCTGTTTCCCGAATTACAATAGATAACAATGTCCCTTATGAAATAACTGGGGTCATAGAGCAAGACAACGAAGAATTGAGGCAGGCCATCCTTGTCGGAAGAACTGTGGTACAAACCGGCTCGACCACGATTCCAATCAGAGTTATCAATCTGAAAGGTTTTGAACAAAAACTTACGAAAGGAACACCAATAGGGACATTAGAACCAGCCATTACCATCAATCATTTGGACCAAATGATAGAACAGAGGGAAGAAACCGGGAAGCTGCCAGAAGCATTGAAAGAATTAATCAACAAGGCAACTGAACATCTAACTGAAGATGAAACTAGAAAGCTAGAACACCTTATTCAAAGTTATAAGAACGTCTTTGCAATTGATGACACCGATTATGGAAGAACCAATTAAGCGTACCACCGAATCAACACAGGAAATGCAAGACCTATCAAACAACCACCCAGACGAGTACCATGGGCCAAACGAGAAGAAGTCGATTCACTGATCAAAGACATGCGCGAGAAAGGGATAATAGAACCATCGAAAAGTCCATGGACCTCCCCTATCGTTTTGGTACGTAAGAAGGACGGATCAACGAGATTCTGTGTTGATTATCGACGATTAAACGAAGTAACACATAAAGACAGCTATCCTTTGCCACGAATCGATGATACGTTAGATTGTCTGTCAAGCAAAATTAAATGGTTCTCGACGTTGGACCTTAAGAGCGGATATTGGCAAGTCGAAGTACATCCTGAAGACAAAGAAAAGACTGCGTTTACTACTGGGAACGGTCTCTGGAAATTTAATGTAATGCCCTTCGGCCTATGCAACGCACCAGCTACTTTTGAAAGATTAATGGAGACAATTTTACAAGGACTGAATTGGGAAATCTGCTTGGTCTATTTGGATGACGTCATTGTGTTTGGGCGAACGTTTGAAGACCATCTCGCTAATCTGAGCAAAGTACTTCAGAAATTCACAGCGACAAAGCTAAAATTAAATCCCAAAAAGTGTGCGTTGTTTAGAAGAGAAGTGAAATACCTGGGCCATGTCATATCAAGTAAAGGCGTTGGTACACATCCTGACAAGACCGAGGCAGTTCGTAATTGGCCGCAACCAACGAATCAGCATGAACTGAGGAGTTTCTTGGGACTATGTTCGTACTATAGAAGATTCGTGCAGGGATTTGCTGTTGTGGCTCGCCCCTTGCACAGACTTACCGAGAATGGAGTGCCTTTTGATTGGACGAACACCTGTCATGAAGCTTTCCAAGTTCTGAAAAATAAGGTGTCTTAAACCCCGATTTTGACTTAACCCGAATTTGGAAAACCATTCATAGTCGACACCGATGCGAGCAACGTGGGTATTGGAGGGGTTCTTTCGCAAGTTCAAGACAGAAAAGAAAGAGTAATCGCATACTTTAGCAAGACACTGTCAAAACCCGAAAAGAACTATTGTGTGACCCCCCGAGAACTATTAGCCGCAGTGAAAACTATAGAACATTTCCACAAATATCTATATGGGCGAGAATTCCTGCTGAGAACTGACCACTCTTCTCTTAAATGGTTGCTGCAATTCCGAAACCCTGAAGGACAGGTGGCCAGATGGTTACAGCGTTTACAAGAGTACAATTTCAAAATTGAACATCGGCCAGGAAAACACCATGGTAATGCCGACGCCTTATCAAGACGACCATGCCCACGGAATTGCAAACATTGTTCTTCTGTGGAAAGAAAAGAAGGGTTGGACCAAGTTCCATGCTTACATACCACCGTGAAGAAACAAGAGAATTGGGAAGATACAGTGTTGATTGAGGAACAGCGAACCGATGATGACCTTGGACCCATCATGAAATGGAAGGAGGCAGGAGATCTCGACCAACGTGGGCGGATGTAAGCCCCCTGAGTACTACGACGAAATGTTATTGGGCTCAATGGGATTCCCTATAGCTCGAGAATGGAGTCCTTAAAAGAATCTGGGAAAGTCCGGAAGGGACCAAGAAGCGATTACAAGTTGTGTTGCCCAAGAAGAAGACGAAAGAAGTAATAAAAGAGCTGCATGCTGGGACTGAAGGTGGACATTTTGGAGTGAAGAAGACATTAGAGAAAATACGTCAACGGTATTACTGGGTGAACGCTAGATTGGATGTGGAAGACATGTATGTGCTTCTAACAAAGGTCCGAGAACCAGGACACGAGGAAAGATGCACCAGTATAACGTCGGAGCGCCATTCGAAAGAATAGCCATGGATATCGCTGGTCCCTTTCCCCGAACTGAAGATGGCAACCGCTACATCCTCGTTGTGATGGATTACTTCAGCAAGTGGCCGGAAGCCTATGCAATCTCCAACCAGGATGCAACCACCGTGGCGGAGGCAATAATAAACAACTGGATTAGCCGATATGGAGTTCCTATGGAGATTCACACTGACCAGGGCCGAAACTTTGAATCAGAAATATTCCAACGAGTGTGTGAATTGATGGGAATAAGGAAAACTAGAACGACTCCGTTGCATCCTCGGTCTGATGGCATGGTAGAGCGATTTAATGCGACTATAGAAAACAACTTGAGGATGTTCGTGAATGATCATCAGACCGACTGGGATCGCCACATATAGGACATCCATACACTAGACCACCGGACAGACACCTTCCTGCGTGCTATTCGGGAAAGAACTGAGACTACCTGCTGATCTAATGTTTGGTCGACCTGAAGATTCTTCGCTGTCCACGGACGATTATGTGTCTAAACTACGCGAGCGGCTTAACACCATCCATAAAGCCGTCAGAACAAGAATAAAATTCGAAAGTGACCGGATGAAGACCCGCTACGATCAGCGAGCGAATTCCACTGGATTCAGGGAGGGTGATCGTGTATGGCTCTATAACCCAGTTCGCAAGAAAGGAAGGTGCCCTAAATTACAACGGAATTGGGAGGGCCCGTACAAAGTGATTACCCGGATAAACGATGTCGTCTACAGGATACAACGAGGCCCCAAATCGAAGATGACAAGCGCCGACTGCGAAAATTGTGTGGAAGTAACCTATGACGCGTTCCAGAAAGTCCGAGAGTTGCTGGACGTTTCGAGAGTTGCCTAGAAACGTCCTTAATACTATATAAGGAACAGCGTTGGACAGTTTGATAGTATTCGATAGAAGAGAGCGACTGATATAAGCGAGAAGAGAAGAAAGCGATTGACAAGCGAAATAGTTATTGAGTTGTTGTTGTTATCAAAATAGTTATTGAATCGTTGTTGTTATAGAGTTAATTTAATAAAAAGTGTTGAGATAAATACGTGATATTGTAAATTACGTAACAATACTAAGATAAGTATTCAGTACTACAAATTTATATCATAAACTATAAATTAAGTGAATAATTTTTAATTCATATCTATTGAAAAAGATAACTTAAAAAAAAATGTTGTTTTTGTGCGTGCCATCAAAATTTTGAATCGTACCACTTGTGGCACGCGTGCCAATGGTTCGCCATCCCTGTCCTAGTAGTATAGTTAAATTCGTACAAATAACTTCAGCCATCTTTTTATAAAAATAATAAAGTACGAGGGCGGATCAAATATAAACGAGCCTTTTTAAATTGAGCGCAGGATGATTGTTCAAGGCGCATACGGGCATTAGCAACTTGAAGTGGGGATATTAGGTGACACGGAAACGACTCGTCGTATTGCTGTGTTTGCTTGGTTGGTAGCTATCACAATGAGTGAGAAAGAGATGCACAGCAGCGTTGCGCAACGGATTATCATTAAGTTTTTTACACGTGAAAACGTGAAACCAGCTGAAATTTTGCGAAGATTGCTGGCACAGTTCAGAAGTGACACGCTTTTGTGGCAACAGGTGCAAAGAATTTAACGAAGATCGTGTCGAAAATGTAAATCATCCTCGTCGTCCGCGCACCAGCATATCGCCGGTTAACATTGCACGCATTAGAAACCTTATTGAAGGGGACCACCACGCCACTGTGCGTCAGATATCTGTTGAACTCAGCATCAGCTATGGGAGTGTCCACAAAATCATAACGAAAAACTGTGGATTCCGAAAAATTTCAGCTCGTTGGGTCCCAAAGTTGCTGAGTGAATATCAAAAAGCTGCACGAGTTCGCATCGCAGCTTTAACGCAGGTCCAAATCAATGAAATGCACTAGACTCAGTCGGAGCACCATCTATATAGCCCAAACTTATCCCTTTGTGATTTCCGCATGTTTGGGCCCCTCAAAGAATCACTAGGGGGGCGAGCGTTTTTGTGCAATTTGATAGACTCCCGCCCTGCTTTTTATGAAAACGAGATGAAAAAACTACCAATCCGTTGGGAAAAACGTATAATAAAGACAAGGGGGATATGTCGAAAAATAGAGAAATTTGTGTTTTTGTGAAAATTTTCAAAATAAATGTTTTATGAACAAAGGCTGGTTTATATTTGATCCATCCTCGTATGTAATATAAATCCAATAAATTCGATAACCTACTTCACAATAATATTAATTACACTTTTTTAATCAATGAATTTGTATGAATTGTAGCTAGGTATAATAAATGAGAATATATTTTCGGTAAACATAATTAAATAATTTTTATTGTTTATACAGTTTATAAACAATATATTCAATTATCTGGCAAAAATCTGACTGATAACGATAAAATTCAATTAATTACATTATACACATTTTACAAACTAGGAATGGTAGAACTACCTCTAGGATACTTTTTTAGGTAGAATGAGCTACCTAGTTAGAGACATAATAAAATAAAAAAATTGAAATAGAGAAAGATCTACTTTGGAAGCTGTTTGAAAAAAGCAGTTATAGAAACTTAGGTTGTTCTAATTTTCTGGAATTGTGTAGGTTGACTCAAAATAGAAGTGTTTATAGACCAGTGCTGAAGCCTTTAAAAATAGTAAAAAGTAAAAAAAAAAATACAGTGGAATGAAACCCCTTGGAAAAGAAAGAGAATATAACAGAAATGAAAAGGAAAATAATTTACGGGCGATCTGTGGTCGCGAAGGGGAAGGGGGTGAGTTTTTAAGGGTAAAAACAATTTTTGTATCTGCACTTTTGTCACATAACCTCAAAATTTGTGTGAAAAATTCAAATCACCAACTTTCTGGTTTTTTAGTTTTCTTTTACAAATTTTTTTTCACGAAATGTGGTGAAAACAGACGCTGTATTTTTTTTTTATTTGAAATATTTATTTTTTCACCTTATTTTTACTTAATATCGAAAAAGCATCCTAATTTTCAATCGAAAATTCTCACGTCAAAATATCTGCTTTTTTAAAAACGTTGGTGGGTTTTTCTTCGTTAAAATCTCTACTTTCTGATGGTGTGAAGAAAAATATACATTACTATGGTAAGTTTGCTCATGAAATGCAAAAAAAACGAAGGGAATTTTATCTGAAAAATGTGACCGCTGCTATTTTTTTTCAGTAAAAAAGTTGATTTATTTAATTCTAATTACATTTATGTGATAGAAAATCTTATAATATATAAATATTATACATGTAAATCGTACTATTGAATTCACATACTTTATACTGATTACGTTATTCATTATAATATTTTTAAAAACATTAATCAAGTTTTTTTCGTTTTTTCGGACTGAAACCCTTATGATAGTAATGATGATATCGAGGGTTTATTTTATGATATGCACATATATCTATCCTCAACATTAATTCAAGAAAGTTATTTTACTGACGATTTATCCAACATTCATCAGGACATTTCGTCGAGAGTTGTATAATGAGCAAAATGAAGTGTATGCAAGATGAAAGAATGTTGTTATTTAATGTTCTTTGTACTAAAAGTATTGATGTGACTTCTATATTAGGTAGTAATGTCAATTTTCCCAGTTCTTTCTTTGATGATAAGTAAATGCCACCTCTTGGAAGTACATCACTCAATGTTGTCTTAAATTTAATTTTCTTCTACTTTTAGACACCGTCTTATTAATGTTGACATAGGAATATTATTTTTACAATTCTGGCGAAACGAACACTTAAGCTGGCAAGGATTAACTATTTGTTGTCACAGTTAGAACTCGGATTATAGAGATTTATGTTTTATAAGAAGATTAATTTTTTCCAATTTGATTGCCGAGAAAGAATTGCACTGATGATGTGGGGCAGCAGTTTCGTAACTTTTAATTGACAGCCGATGCAAAAACATACAGATTCAGTATTGTTACCAACAGACAAATGCATTGTTTTAGAAGTTACATCAGAAAATCGATGTAATACTAAGAATGATAAATAACTGTCTACAAAAAACCTTGAGACGAATGTAATAACATACTTAATTATAAGTTTAAATATAATTTTCGGCTTTTTAAGTCGCTCTCAAAAGAATAGAAGTAAACACCTGTTTTTTTTTGTTTTATCTTATCAAATGCGAATATCCCTATATTTTTGGATTAAATACGAAATATTGCTAATCGGTAATTTCGCATAGTTGTATATCTCGAGGTATTAATTTTTAGAAAAATTGAGAAAACAAAATAATTTAGTATATGACATTGATTAGGTACATCTAATGATTAGAAAAAAGTTTTATCTAAAACATGTCAATCAAATTTTAGTTCAATTGTCAGAAGACATCAAAATCCTTTCAGAAAGTCAAAACAATTGTTAAATCAAAAATCAGCACCTAGTATGTATTTTTAATAAGGGATTGTATTTGCCTTTAGGTTAATTATATTTTGTATATTACGAAAAATGTTAAAAGATTAATTTATGATTAGAATTCGTGTTAGCCAACGATTTGAGGGCAATGATAAATGGGTCAATATAATTAAAAGACAATACTTTGCTGTTTCTCTAATTACAAACAACGATGTGTTTTAAAATTAAGGTACTTAGTACTACTACTGCACGTCCGATTTAGAATGATCAATGTAGTACTTAAGACCATTTCAAAAGTAGGTGCTATAGATAGAAGAAACGATAAAATCTCAATTTTGTAAGTACTACCATCACTAGAATTAGTCATGTACGTATTACAATTAATATTAAAGTTATATCGGCAGCATATTGAAAAAACGAAAAAGTTAAACATAAACTTTCGACGGTGCACGCCTTGTAAAACATTATTATAACTTAAATAAAACAAACATATACAAATTACACTTTTATACAAAATTACAGATCACTAAGTAGTACTACTTAGTGGACTTGGTCTGTAGGCATATGTTTACTTTAGTAGGCACCTATGAATACTCTTGAGAATGGGCAATGCTCTAACAATTGTCGAGTTATTGTTTAAATCGTAAACATTTTTAATACATGTTTTATTGAAACGAAGAAGTGTTAAGACATTTCATTTGACACATATCTACCTATAACGTAGGAGACGACAATTTTCATTTTTTAAGCATCATCTACATTATTCAAAAATCTGAAATACGGGTCTTCAAATTGCACATTTATGGTAAATAAATTGAAAGCTGAACGAGGCGTTTAACACTGCAAAAACAATTTTAAAAGTTTTGACAATTTCTTTCTTAAGAAATTAAAACACAGAATTTTGTAAGTCACAATATATATTTATAATTCACAATAATTATTTCAACTCACAGAGTCTTCTTCAGGTGAAGATTAATAAACTAAGTATAAATACACAAAGTCTTATATACTAATTTACAAAATAAGGACAAGAGGGGGGAATTACGTTAAAGTAGTAGGTGCATCTAAATATTTAGAAGAGGCGAATAACATACATCCAACTGGTCATTTAAGGCAATCCCTTTTCTATTCAGTTTATTTATTTCAACTTTCTCTAGCAAATTCAATTTTAAGCCTTTATTTTCTAAATGAAGAATTTTATAATTTTCATTGAAATTATGTTTCGATTCATGGAGGTGCTCTGCATATGTAGATTTTGAATCGTTGTTTTTGAAGCACGCTAAATGTTCTTTAATTCTTTCTTTGAATGTCCTGCCCGTTTGTCCTACGTACGCTTTTTCGCAATCACCACAGTTCAATAAATACACTCCTGATTTTAAGCTATTATCTGTTTTATTTTTTAATTTAATTTAAACAGATAATAGCTTAAAATCAGGAGTGTATTTATTGAACTGTGGTGATTGCGAAAAAGCGTACGTAGGACAAACGGGCAGGACATTCAAAGAAAGAATTAAAGAACATTTAGCGTGCTTCAAAAACAACGATTCAAAATCTACATATGCAGAGCACCTCCATGAATCGAAACATAATTTCAATGAAAATTATAAAATTCTTCATTTAGAAAATAAAGGCTTAAAATTGAATTTGCTAGAGAAAGTTGAAATAAATAAACTGAATAGAAAAGGGATTGCCTTAAATGACCAGTTGGATGTATGTTATTCGCCTCTTCTAAATATTTAGATGCACCTACTACTTTAACGTAATTCCCCCCTCTTGTCCTTATTTTGTAAATTAGTATATAAGACTTTGTGTATTTATACTTAGTTTATTAATCTTCACCTGAAGAAGACTCTGTGAGTTGAAATAATTATTGTGAATTATAAATATATATTGTGACTTACAAAATTCTGTGTTTTAATTTCTTAATATGGAGTTACAAGAGTTAAAAGCCTCATCTATTCAATTTCTTTCTTCATTAATTTAACATTCAAAAATTTGTAAAAAATTCATAGAAATAAATCATAACGTAAAGAAGCGATGTCCAAAAAGTTGACTCCACAATTTTGGAATTTAAAAGAAAAAAAAATGTGCCAAAATGTGCCCGAAATGTGCTATTATGTGCTACGTAAAAAAAATTATTCAAAAAACTTAACTTTTATGACTAGGTTCTTTTTATGATATTTAGTTAGCTCCACAATATCACTTCAGTAAAACCAAGCCAATTGTGTTGTAATGTGCTCAAGATGTGCTATCATGTGCCATTAAAAAAAACATTTACTTAAAAAATTGAATTTTTATTGATACATCCTTTTTGTGATATTTAGTTAGCTCCGCAAAATCACTTTACCAAAACTAAACATATAGTGCTGTAATGTACCCGCAATGTGCTGTTATGTGCTAATGTGAAAAAAAATTTTTGAATAAAAAGGTTTAGATTTTTCGTAAAATGTTAAATCTTCATTAATATCTATTTCTCTACGCATCGATAAATGTGGTACGATGAAATAGCATAATAATATGCTTAACATAGTATTCGCATATTGTTCATGAAACATCACCATAGATTCTTTTAGGTACATGTTATGCAACACATCTTGTATTAGGTAAGTTTACGATTCTATAGAATGTATTGTACACTATAAAATTCGTATTATCAATACAAAGTGTTATTAAACGTTTTGTATTGTTAATAGTAACTTTTTATACTTAATGATAGTTTTTTATTAGCGTAGGGAATAAACTTTTCATTTGGTACCGTTTTAGTGTTATCACAACACATAGATAAAGAGACTGAAATTTTTGCTCATTTATGTATCTATATATATCTTAGAATAGAAGATTAGTAATTATTATGTAATAAATATATATTCTTATAAAACAATATGAAAATACTTATGTAGTCAAGTCATTTCCATATTCTCGTCAAAGTAAATTTTCCATTTTTCTTCGTAATAACATTACTAGTAGAGAAAGTATTAATGAAGACAGCATTTTACGAAAAATCTAAACTTTTTATTTAAATATTTTTTTTTTTCACATTGGCACATAACAGCGCATTGCGTGCACATGACAGCACTATAAGTTTAGTTTTGATAAAGTGATTTTGCGGAGCTAACTAAAGATCACAAAAAGGACGTCTCAATAAACATTCAATTTTTCAAGTAAATGTTTTTTTTTTTAATGGCACATGATAGCACATCTTGAGCACATTACAACACAATTGGTTTGGTTTTAATGAAGTGATATTGTGGAGCTAACTAAACATCATAAAAAGGACCTAGCCATAAAAGTTAAGGGTTTTGAATAGTTGTTTTTTACGTAGCACATAATAGCACATTTCGGGCACATTTTGGCACATATTTTTTTTTTAATTCCAAAATTGTCTAGTCAACTTTTTGGACATAAGGTAGCGTCATATTTTTTTTCAAATTTTTCAAAATCCGCAGCTCCTCTCCTTTTTTCTTTTGTTTCAAAGATGATGTTGATATTTTGATGCCCCGTTAAGCCACAAAACCCTCCACCGTGCCCCTTGTGCCTTTATGGAAAATATGTAAATATAATCTTCATGTGTCTACTTTATTCTAAAGTCAAAATGGAAATACAATAAACCCAGAAAACGCATTTTCTTTTCTAAATGCACAAATTGTTGATCTTAATACTTACCGCAATTAACCCATACGCCTTATAATTTTCTGTTCTTGGGGAACGCTACTAACCATTGTCTAAAATTTCAAGATTTTCTTTTTTTAATGTTGTCATAGCTTTGAGATATCTTCTGCACCTTCCAACACAAAATATTTTAACTAATTCAGGTCATAAATTAAACCGAGATCTATTTATTTCTTAAAAAGATTTCGAATCAATTGTATTTCGCCATATTATTTACCAAATCTTATCCCATTGTAGTAATTTGCGGTAGGTAATAGTGATGTTTTCCTTGCTCAATGACCTTGCAATTTTACAAATATTTTGTAACATTATGTCTGTATATAATTTTATATAGGATGTGATCAGAAACTATTTCGTTCATTGGTCAATTCTTTAGGAAATACATGGGCTACTTAAATAACGGAAAAATGAAAATGGTTGCATCTAGGGTTGTTCAAAGTTCAAAATATTTTACCGGTAGTTATTGATTTCTTAAAAAAAAAAAAATGCCGTTAGGTATTTAAATAACTGCTACCTATTAGATACCTAACGGTATAGCTGCAGTCAAAGTAGATATTCTTTAACTATAAACCTCCTATAATTTCTATGATCTTTTTTGTTGGTTTACAGTCTGTTGGTTATTGAAAAAGCGACTTAAACCATTTGGGACCGTCTATAAATTACGTACCACATTCTCCATAAATTTTAAATTTAAGAAATCGTAAGATTTTCCACTACCCCTCTCCTCATTCCTACATAACTACTTTGTAACATTATTATCAAAATCTAAATTTATCTCTTAAAACATACATTTTTTTTTTAAATAAATAGTTGAATACATACTTTCTTATAGCAATTAATAACCAAAAAATTAGTATCTTTTAATTAATTTTTTGTAAATTGAAAACTAATGTAAAAAGGGTTGTGTACTTCCCTTGTCCTTTATAAGAAATAATAAGAAAACGATCAACTTCTTCTCTCCCCCTAAAAGTCTAAATTGCTCTCTTAATTATTTTCATTCTAATAACAAGTTTAGAGAACTCTCGTTAGATTAAATACCAATATATAGTAATTTACAATACAATCAAATTTTGACTCAAACTCACGAACTTCTATTGCTCAAACATCTTGAATACTCGAAGATAATATACGGCGCCAACTTCTACAAGTTGAATTTTCCGGGAAAATCCCTGCATAATGTAAGATTTGAACTTCTGTTTCTAATAGCGGTACTACGCAATTAAGCAGTGAGACAGTTTTTCTACGATCATTTTTCATCAACATTCTTTAAAAACTTTCTCTTGACTAAAAATTAAATCTTATATTAAAGTGGAAAGTGGTGCACATACAAATTTTCGAGTTATCGAAATTCGACTGTTTGTCTTCCGTTATCCAATTGTTTTACCATTTTTTAAGATAAAATAGATTACACCTATTGTGTACCTCCGTGACAAAGATAAGAAAATCTGCCAATACATTCTTGACTTTTAATCATTTATGTTGTTTGTCCCCCCTGTTGAAACTACTTTTCGATGATAAAAATGTAATAATAAAGCACTGTTCTGGATTTCACTAGTTTTATGTTTAAATAACACAACATATGTTTCACCAAAAGATTTGGCTACGTCAAGTGTTGAGTACTTACTACTCCAGTACTACCAGCAGTAAATTGAAATTGAATTGAAAGTGAATTAAAACTACTTTTACTAACATTTTCACTTGACTTGTAAAAATATGCATGCACTTTAGTTTATCTCTCTGACGCATTTATAAATGAATTACATGCATTATTGGAGTGCATATGTATATATATATATATATAAAGATTACAAATTCTTCCTATCGGTGGATGTTACATTAAACGACTGTTGGTGATGCATAGCAACATTTTAATTATGCCGACCTGCATAACCTAACCTAACCTATCAGGGCAACCTTTTCCGTAATAAACAAGCCTAAGCCTTTGGTGCGTATTTCATAATGAAAGCCAGTCAGGAAATGAAAGGCATTGGTAGAGAATTTAACCTTAAAGGTTGTCTCTCATCTTTCCACAAGCTTCACTGGGCTCCAGTGACGGATTTAAGCTTGCTGCCGCCCTAGGCCCCGTTCGATTTCATTAATTTTGATCCAATATTTTCAATTCAAAATAATTTTATTTTATTAAAATATAATTTTTAAATATAACTAATAAACATGAAAGATAAATAATTTATATGCCTTAAATAGATAAATAGATAATAAATATTTTTTTTTAATATTAATCAATTTGAATATTTCTTTTTCCTGGCTTTGGTCCGCGCAAAAACATCGATTATATCGGCATAATTAATTTCTTGGACTAGTTGAGCTTTAATAGACAGTAATGCAAGAGCATTAACTCTATCTTGGCCCTTGCTTGCGCGTAAATATGTTTTTAGTCTTTTTAGAGCGGAAAAAGATTTTTCTCCTGAACAATTTGTAGCCGGAATACTCTAAAAAATTCGGAAAGCAATGTCCACATTCGGATAAACATGTCGAAGACTTCGTGAGTGTAATACATTGCATTTTTTTGGGCAGAGCATACATCTTCCATTTTTGCTAAAGAATCTTTGAGTTGATAATGGAAATGAATCATTCATTGCCTAACGTCTCTTTCAAATCGTCAGGATACTTACTCACTAGTTTATTAGCAAGATTTTTCAACTTTTTGCATCTATTTCAGATAAATAATTAAAAAAATTGATATTTTCGTAGTTTTTCATATGCACTTTTACGCCCGGCTCATTGTACACTCAGGGTGTCTAGAATAGCATCCTCAATATCTTTAGCTTTATGGCCGATATTTGGTAGATATTCTAGAAACCATTCAACAATTTTACTGTTATAATTATTATATCTTATAATTAACTTCGAAATTTCACGAAAATGATTTTTATAAACAAAAAATGTCCTGACACTTTTGAAAGAATATCAAAATGATATTCAATACATGCAAATCTACAGTATTTTCATTTTACACAAAAAAAATTGAAAAGTCATTAAGATTTAGTAATTTCAAAACGCTTTGTACACGTGAGATTAATCTTATTAAAGAAACAGAAAGTAAAAAACATTACTCGATAAGGATTATAATTGATCTATTAAAAAATTAACATCTGACCCACCGATTAGGAAGTAAATTAATGAATTGAATTATAATACACTGAAAAACCAGTTAACTTCATTCAAGAGAAAGATTCTTGAACCATGAAAATTATTTTGAAAAAAATGACTATCTTGAGTCAAGAGAAAAAATACTTAACCTAAAAAACTTTACTCAAACCAAGATAAGTTTCTTGGTTCGAGACTTTCTTTAGTTAACTGCTTTTTCAGTGTATATTCCATAGAATTTTTTTAATGAAAACTAATTTAAACCAATTTTTGAAATGAATTATCTTTACTTTTTTTTGTCTCTAAAATTTTGGCATTTCAAAAATTTGCCGCCCTTCAAATTATGCCGCCCTAGGCTTTGGCCTCACGGACCTAGGCGTCAATCCATCACTGCTGGGCTCACCCAAACCATTAACGTAATTATTTTAATAAAATTTAACACATAATATGCTAGATTATTTCACATACATATTATTAATATATTAGGAATTTAATTTATAAATATTGATTTTTGGAATTTTTATCAAAATAAAATATCTACCTATAGTTTTTATGTTCAGTATGAGTACAACTTTCTATCAGTCCATGAATTTTTAAAGGTTGGCCTAGTAGCTCTAGGGATTAACCTTTACATATATAAAAATTTTACCTCTTTATCTAATACATAAGTACCTACCTATATATTTATCAAGATAAAAATCACTGCAAAGTTTTATTTTTATTACGTACCTATTATAAAAAATTTGATAATGTCTCAGATCAAAATAGATCTATTACGTATAATTCTGTAGTAATAAACAATTACAAGTACTTGTTTTGTATTATTGAAAAAAAGTTACAAATAATAGATAGTAGAAAGCACGGGAAAATGCTAACGAAAAAAAAGGTATAAAAGAAAGACGTACTAAAAAATGAATTTTCTGCGCATTATAACTTCATTTGTGCCTTTGTATGGAATATAAAATGTACCCACATCTAAATAGATAACGTAGGTATAATTAGGTATGTAAGTATTTTAGTTTTTCAGAAATATGTTGTTATGCAGAAACATGTTTAAGTTGGATTGTGTTCCAAATGACAAAACTGTTTATTAAGCTAACAGGAAAATGTAAATGTAAATGTAAATATAATCGCTAATTCTCCACAGTCGGTTTTTCTTTCACCTCAAATATGATGTGATGAAAATGAAGTTATGGCTTCAAGTTATTAATTTTTACTACAGCAATATCAACCTATTTTTTAACATCCATTATTTTTTTCTTGTGAGAAAAGAGTAAACAGTACACTAAAACCTAAAATTCCATAATTTACAGGTTCTAGTGACTATACTTTTATCGTAATTTTCATTATTAATTATGGGCGAATAGAAAACCAATTATCTTTTGAAATATTTCAATAGTCACAGAAACGAATTTAAACTCCTTAATGCACGCTTCGGTTTTTTTAATCTTCCTGGGGGGGTGGGATCTAATTTTAAATTGAAAATAACTTGAAAAAAATCTTCGATCTGAATGATCTAAAGATGAGCTGTAAGTGTATTATGTATAGTACAGTATTATACATATATTGTACAGTAAAAAATTGTTCTGATTACTAAATATGGCCGAATGACAAACAAATTATCTTGTGGAAGTCTCAATACTAATAGAAACTAATTCAAACTTCTTTATGCACATTTCAATTATCTTGACTTTGCAGGGGGAGTGGGATGTGTGATTTAATCTTAAATTAAAAGTAACTAGAAAAAATCCTCGATCTGAATTTATTAAGACATTTTATTTATTTCTATTAAAAATTATTTATACTTATGTGCATTGTGTTTAACTATTAAATGATGGGCAAATGACAAATTAAATATCTTGTGGGGTCTGTTAATATTAATAGAAACTGATTCAAACTTCTTAGTGCACGTTTTAATTTTCTTAATGAGCTTCTAATGAATAGATAGTTAGCCTATTTTGATCTATTTTGTGGTTATTATTAAATATACTTGTATGGAAAGCTTCACTGCATTTTTATATTCTCATAAAATATCTAATACATTGTAAGATGGGATAAATGTTCCCTAGGTCTAGTTTTCATTGCCCTACAGTTTTGGCTAACATATTTTTTAACGCAAACTTTTTACTATTAAATTCAATATTCTCTTGAATTACTTAGGATTAAAAGCTATGTTACTAAATTATAAACCTTGTATTAATTTCCCGTATGTTTTAATTAATGTAGGTACATATCTACCCATTAACGCAAATTTTAGCATTTTCTAATTAATTGCAGCTTTCCCTTGTGGTTTTGTTATATCCTTTAAATTAAGGACGAAAAGAGATTTTCAAATTTAATTTTCCTAAGGATATTCTTCTTTATTAAACAGAAAAATCATAAGTATAAGATTATTAATTGAACTTGTTGATTGAAATAATTAGAACCAAAAATTATAAAAGGTCACAAGTAATAGATTTTCTACTATTTTAACTCCTGGATCATTATCTCTTGAAAATTATCTAAAAATCGGTTTTCGATTTTGTGAGTAGGTATAAGATAAAATATTTAGCTGTTAATTTCCTCAAATTAAACGAAATTTTTGTTACTAATTTACTGGTTATGACCAAATTATAACAATACATTTATCAATTTAACCTTAGTTTTAATCTTTTGGTGTTGTAGATCACAACATAAAGCATGTCAATGTGTCTGTTTTTTGTTTATAAATCAATTTATCTCAATTTGGAAAAAAAATGACTTATAAGCGTCTTCATTTTGTATTATTAAGGTTTGTTAAGTCACTTGTATTTTACAAAATTTTTCTCGTGATTTTTTATAAGTTGTATTAAGTCATGCCTCTACAACAAAAACGGGGCATAGAGCAAACTCAAATGTAGGAACAAAATAAAATTCAATTAAAAAAAAAATCAAAATATTTGACCACATCTATCTGAAAACTATTCTAAACTTACCGAACTAAATGCAACATCCTTCAAGAGGATTAAAATTGTATTTATCTAATTTATATTGTTTTACATATATGTGAGAAGATTGCAAAAAGTATTTGTGCTAATTTTTCCATATCACGTATTTTTCAAAAGATGAAAAGTTTTAGATTATAAACTACTTTTACAAAGTTGTAAAGTAAAATTATTTAGTTACCACATGTACAATTAAATCACAATTAGTCAAATCTGTTTTTTCTTGTTTTCCTGTATTTCATTCAAAATATTTCTTGGAGAATTTTTATTTTAGTTTGGAAAAGAATTAAAATACCTTTATATGAGTCTTAGTAAGTAACAAAAATATTTCCATTACTATTAAGTTTCGTCGAAAAACAGCTAAATGCACTTTAAATATTTGACTGCTGTATTTGTACTTCTATTATTTATCGCTAATTTGCACAAAATCTTAACGTGGTACTGTCACCCTGTTAGATGTTACACGTAAACTAACAAATAGTAAAAATGAGTCAACTGTGACAGCCGGTCGATGTCCTAAATAGTAAAAAGATGTCATAAAAGAGATAAATAAGAATAACATCATAAAATAATCATTGCAAACATTAATTACAAGAACGTTCTTTGAATTGTTATTTGTTATCATCAGTTTACTGCATCTTTATTTTGGGAAGAAAAGTAACACAAAAGGTGTATAATAGCAGATGTTTAAGAAGAAACCTCGTTCTTTACTCATTATTTAATAAAGATATACACAGGCAGGGGCGTAGCTATAATAATATATAATATCTAGTTAAAAAAAAAAACAAAATTATACTGATAAAATGATCTTTTTTGTTTAAGTAATTTGGGCACCAAAAGTATTTTGCATCTGTGACCATGACTATTTACCATAACTATACTATTGAACATAGGTAGGTAATTGTTAAATTTAAAATAAAAATCAATTATGCTAGTAGGTCCTTTTTATCTTCATATTGATGCAATACTATAACCCCATTTCGTTTATGTTGCCCTTTCCTAGCGTAACCTAATGATTCTAACCAAACAACATTTCAGAAAGAAATATTATGGATTTTACGAAAACTATTAGTTGCACGTTTCGGAGTTCTTCTAAACTAATAATCACTGTAAAGTACACAAAATTTAACAAACTGCATTCTGAAGAAACCATTCTCTTATTATTTTCATGAATATCGTTTACTAGCCATGCCCGCGACTGCGTGGAATACTGACTTTCAGCAGCATTTCAAATTTTTTTCTTCTATTTTTTTATTTTCTGGGCCGTAAGCCTTTTTGCCGACGTTATTACACAAAAACTTTCATTCCTTATTTTTGCCCCCTTTAGGGTAAAATTTTCACAAACTTTAAATGTCGTATTTATATCTAATCAAAAGCCTAAAAAATTAGTTTCAAGCCTCTAGCTTTATATCTACTTATCTATCTCTGTACCAAATTCTCTTTAAATCGGTTCAGTAGTTTGGGAGTGATTGCGTAACACACAGACAGACAGAGTTACTTTCGCATTTATAATATTATAGATTAATATAGTTTAAAATAGTTTATATAGCTTGGTATTCTACTACTTTTATTGATCCAAATGAACAAAACCTCTATAACTTTTTACACTTAATATTTTTATTTTCTGGGCCGTAAGCTTTTTGGACGACATCATTACACAAAAACTTTCATCGGCTAATTTTATCCCCTTTAGGGTAAAATTTTTACAAACATTGAATGTCGTACTTATTTATATCTAATCAAAAGCCCAAAAAATCTTTAAAAATTACGGAATTTCCGCACAGTCTTTCCTATTTAAACCCCTTACAACCCTTTCTTCGCATTAAAAAGTAGCTTATGTCCTTTCTCAGGCTATAGACTATCTCTGTACCAAATTTCATTTAAATTGGTTCAGTATTTTAGGCGAGATTATGTAGCATACAGACAGTTACTTTCGCACTTATAATATTCCGCAAATTCACTTTCATCGATTTTCCCATGGGAATAAGATATTTTCCCGCAGTAAAACGTAGCCTATGTGTTAATCCAGAGTGTCAGCTAACTCCATTCCAAATTTTATTAAAATCGCTCCAGCCGTTTAGACGTGAAAAAGTAACAAACATACACACTTACAAACTTTCGCCTTTATAATATTAGTGTGATGCATTCCCCAGTAATAAGGCTAGATCCTTAACTCCATTGAAATAACTCCCTTGTTTTTATTTATATAAATTATTAAGTTTACGTAAAACTTTTTTTGGATACATGTTGATTTCATAAATAATTTAGTAAAGTTGTTCAATTAAAATCGCTATTTTAAAAATTGACGCAACTAATACTTTTTATATTACTAGAAGATATTTTTAAATACAGATACTCCAAAAAGTTTTAAAAGCACGTGGTTTTAATTATTAACGGAATAAAAACGATAAAGAAATTAACAATGACATTTTATCTGATTAATGATAAAAAGCAAATTGGCACTTGTATTTGTATTGTTGTTTTGAAATTTGAACTGCTGTTCTTTATTGATTTTGAGTTAACGTCTTTTATATCATAAATGAAAGATTTGATAGAGTTTCAAAGAAGTTTTCATTAAAGACTAATTCTGACCTGCGACTGTTTATAATAAATTCAATTCTAATTAATTAACAAATTCAAAAAGTGGCCTAGACCGCTCTTGATAACCTTCTTTTCTAATTCGTCGAAATCGTTTTGACAGTTTCAAATAACAGTTCGTACATATACATGCTTTTTTTAATATTGTGGCAATTACTTCGATGTTACAGTCATACACTTAATTACTTGAAAAGATACATAAAATGCTGGAGATATTCAAAATCTCTAAGCATTTACCTTGGGCTGCGCAAGTGCTGCTTAGTTTACTAAATACCAGATCATAAGTCCCACCTCTGGTCATTTTCACATCTTTTACGACCCATTAGATTTTGGAATACTTCTACACAGGACAAAGTCAAAATGATTTAGAAATGATTTCGTAATAAGATTTAAGTCGATTCCACAGATTCTTCACCTTATTGTTAACTCGATATTAATATTCTGCAGATGGTCTTTGCATTACGTCTATAGTTATTTGTTGCAACTATATATTTTATTATGCAGATAAAACGCATTTAACAGTTATTTTTACTTTTAATAAAACCTTCAAGCTATGTATACTAAAAATGAGTTAACTAGTAGTAAGTTCGAACAAAGTTATTTCAAATAAATTTTATAGGGTAACAAACAGTGACTAATTACAGTTATATATTTAGAAATTTATAGATAGAGAATAATCTTAACTAAAGTACGAAATATATTAAGCCAATAAATCTAATTTATTTTTTGTTTCTGAAAAAAATTTAGAGAATGATATCATAAATTATAAGCATAAACCGCATGTAAAAGAGTTTTTGTATGGTATATCACATAGTACTCTTTCCAAAACATTACCACTTAATTATTTTGTATTTATTACACTAATAAACAATACATATTATAACTACTGTTAGTTTTTTATTGAATCAAAATTTTTGAAACTAATTTTGGTAATGTTTTTTTTTTTGAAAATTGATGAATATTACCTACATCGTTAATTTCATTGTAAAAAATTAATAAATTGTGGATAGCATTCTGCTTTTTAATATATTTCAATAATAATTATTTATTATCTTACTTCTGATAAATAAATGAATGATATGCTGAATCAAATTTTATGAATGTAGATAATGATTTTTTACATAATCAAGCTGTTTTTCCAGAAAACATTCGCTGATTGATTTCCCACAATGCATAAGATGCCCAATGGTTTCATTCTATACACGAACAAATAACCAATGATAACTAATCTGAACAGTGAACATTTATTATAAAAAAATTTATTGCGTGTACTTGTCACAACAGCTTTCAATCAGTATTGACGTCAAACTAAACTTAAGCATGGTGCTTCACTGAAAATCCGATAATAAAATAGTTTTTTATAAAAGTAAACACTTAAAATACAGAAAATAAAAAGTAGTAACCACATACCTACACATATAAATAGGCTTAATCACGTAATATTCAGGAAGTTGTTAGTTATGAGGTTTGTAATACGATAAATACTTTCTACAAATATAAACTATAATTTTCATACCTTTTAAAAAAGTATATTCAGTGTTATCTTCCTATAACGCAATTGAAACATTTTCTTTTGGTGTTTAGACAACTCTTTTGTGGGCGTTGGCTGAAGGCTAACCAGGAGGATAGTAGAAAAAAAATAATTAAGGGGATTGAATGTAGTCTAGAGAAACTATAAAACCTTTACTATTTCAAGCTATGTATAAGTAAAAACAGTCAAACCTTTTATTTTTTACATAACCTTCCCCTATACCAACAATCGACATTTTGTTATCTACCTCTTAGAATAGGGAAACGTTCTTCTTTTAACTAGGATTTGGCCCATATCTTATGCAATCCTTATTATTTTTTAGGATGTGCAACTAATAATTTAGAGGAGTGAGAATAATAAACTAATTATTCTCAAAGTGACGAATGGTCCAAGTATGTTTAGAAAACTGTAGGATTGATGTTGGCATTGTCTATGAAAAATGGAAAAATGGGTGGAGGAGTCGGGATGATCACCTACAATACTGAAACAATATGCATTTAAGAGAAGGGGTAGAGGGTGAAACTTGAAAATCAATTATTCTCATTTCGGTTATCTAAGTGAACTTTAATTTAATATATCTATCTTAACCTAACCCAGCCAAAACCCAATCCTGTAAACATTTTCTTTTGGAGTGTTGTATGTCTGCAACCCTTATAACAATATTAGGTTTTTCACAAAAAGAGACAAAAAATTCAGTAGAGGGTATCCTTCAAGTAATTACTACGTGAGCTCAAATTTGGTTAAAAAAGGGACCAGCAAAATCTCACCAAAACACATTTAAAAGAAGAGGAGCCATTGAATATCTCATTTAATTGCCTATAATTCCCTTTCCTCTTTTAATTGAATGCTCGTTGTAGAGTAAATCTCCCGGAAAAGAATGATTGTCTTACCACATCTTGTCAAATCTCACTAAAGGAAAAGGGGGAGTTCCAATTGAAAAACAAAACACCTTACATAATTTCTAGATGTCCCTTTAGCTTAGTTAGGGTTGATTGTTTAATGCCACCGTGATTCAAAAACAATCCTTCGATCGTATTCTTTGTGAACAAAAAACCAATTGAATTTTTAGAAAAATGAAATATATTTGCTGTCAGTCGTTTATATTAGGTATTTAACAATTTATGAATTGTAATCATCGATACTTTAAAAATTCCTATTTTTTTCTCTAAAGGCTTCCGATGTTGTTCATTAGAAGAGCCCTCAAATAAAACTACATGTAACAAGTAAAGATAAAGTTTTGTCAATGAGTTTACATAAAATGTATTGGTTTTGCAATAGTAAACTTATCTCATTGTCAGTATAAATGATCTATCTACGATAAATAAATTATTTAGGTGTTGTTTTAAAGTAATAGAGTGGTAGTAGTAGTAGTAACGTTTCGTATTTGTTTCCTGTCATTTTCAATTGGGTTATTGAAAAAAATTAAATTATTAAATTAGATAAATAAAAAGCACTTAATAATAAAAATTTCCAAATTACTTTAGAAGTCTGTTCGAAAACAGCAGTTATTTATGAAATTTCGACGACAATTCTTAAATATATTCCAATACCTTTCAATTTTGCTTTTGCAGATAGGTAAACATCAACCAAAAAATAGCTTCATAAATTTACAAAAGAGGTTAATGTTAGTTGATTATTGACCTACTACTTCAAATTTACAAATATGATAACGGCTTTCGGCAAATGCGATTATCTATATGCAAATAAAACAATACATTCCTAAGTCATTTAACAACACAACACAACACAACACAACTACCTACTCTATTGCAGTAGTAAGAGCTTTATTGAACAAAAAAAGTTATATATACATCTCCATACATAAAAGAAAAAAAAAGAAACCTAATTTATTTTCCAACCTATAAATTTTTATTATTATAATAATCACAATAAAACACTGTTTTAAAGTTTTACAATTTTTTATTGGTAAGAATGTTTTACAATATTGTTTCGGCTTATAAGGCCATTATCAAAGAGTTGCTTAGAAACAAAAGTAAATCTAAAAGAACATCAATATTTATACCATTGGGGTGGGGGTAACAAATAATTACATACTAGCTAGATTATAGAACTATTATGCCCTTCACATTGCTCGTTAGTGATGTTTTTATTCTGACATATAGCTTTTTGAATTTCTAGTTTTTCTAAAAGATTTAATCTTTTACTTTTACTGATACAATGTAAAATTTTATAATTTTCTTCATTAAACGAATGGTTATTTGTAACGCAATTTTAGAAGAAACCTGTACAAAGTTTTTTGTCTACAATTGATTTTTTATGTTCTTTAAACCTGGTTTTAAAGGATCTTCCAGTTTGCCCTATGTAAATAGCAATACATTCAGTACAATGGAGTTCATACACACCAGAATTAGCCAGTTTATCTTTGTTTACAATTTTATTATTAACTAAAATATTACCTAAATTGGTTTTATTGGAACTAATACTATTTATACCTAATTTACCCAATATTTTACATATGGCTTCACTTATATTGCCGAAGTGATTAATAAAAGCCCAATTTTTATCTTTTTCAACATTTTTACCACTATATATCTGATTGAAGGTACGTTTTGTGAGTTTTTTGTTTACAATTTTGTCTACTAAATTCTGATTATAACCGTTGTTAAATGCTAAGGTTTTTATTATGCTTAGTTCTTTTTTATAATTATCTTCTTTAGGTGGAATGGAAACAAGTCTGTGTATTAGAGACTTAACTGTAGATATTTGAATATTATAATTTTGATTAGAGGAGGCTGGGATAATAACATCTGAAAATGTATCTTTTCTAAATACATATATAGAAAAACTAAAAATTCAAAAAGCTATAGGTATGTCAGAATAAAAACATCACTAACGAGCAATGTGAAGGGCATTATAGTCCTATATTCCTAGCTAGTATGTAATTGTTTGTTACCCCCACCCCAATAGTATAAATATTGATGTTCTTTTAGATTTAGTTTAGTTTCTAAGCAACTCTTTGATAATGGCATTATAAGCCGAAACAATACTGTAAGAGATTCTTACCAACAAAAAAAAAAATTTAAAAACTTGTGATTATTAAAAATGTTTTACAAATTTCCCACCGCGTCATCTTTAAATATTTATTGTTATTATATATATAAACTAAGCATTTCTCTTTTCCCTTTTTCCCCTTTTAATCATTTTTTTCCTGTATTTCCCTCCCCCTTTACACACTTCTCCTTTTTAAACATTGTTTGCTAGAACACTATCATCCGCATTTATTACCCTTCTAAGTTCCTCCCTCTCATTCTCCCCGTTACTTCTTCTAATACATTCTCCATTGATTCACTCTTTTCCCCACATACTCTACACAATCTCTTACTTTCTTCCATCCAAAACTTATTCTCATAACACTCATTCCCCATTCTGAATTCTATTATCTCTATACTTTTTCCTTCTCTTAGATACCCCGGCACCCCATTACCTTGCCATTGTACCCATATAAACTCCTTCATACCTTTCGCGTATCTTGATTCCCATATTTTTCTCAAATCCTCACCTCTTACTATTTCATTACATCTTTTCCCCACCATCCTACTAACATTCAATCCCTTTCCTCTCCACTCTTCCATTTGTTCTTTACTTATTGCCATTTTTGTTAAGGCCTTATCCCTTTCCACCTCATATTTTTGTTTCGATCCCCAATATCTTTTTCTTCCATATCTCTTTTCTTAGATCCCCTTCCGGTAATTCCTCCAATTTTTCTTTCCAAGTTATTTTTGCACAATTTATGTCCTATTCTCCATATTCTCCCCAGCAATACATTTGCTTTAGCTGCTTGGTTACTTAATGCACCTCGTCTTTGTTGTTTTCTGTCAGCATGTACCCCAAGTAGTTGCATTTTTTTACCCTTTCTATCACCTTCCCCTTCCAGCTTACTTCCTCTTTTCTTTTCCTACCTCTTACTTCACCAAAAACTATTATTTTGGTTTATTCATCATTCAACTGTATGCTTTTCTTCTCCAAGTATTTTTCCAACTTTCTTGTCATTTCCCTCATTGCACACCAACTTGTCGCAATTAACGCTATATCATCCGCGTACGATATTGTCCATACCTTTTTCCTTCCTATCACTATTCCCCCCTCATTTATTTAACTTATTGTTTCTTCTAAATCACATATATAATAATAAAAGGTACAACGAGTACCGAGTGACTTGTAGTGTGAATAATATAAAAAATGGAATAAAACGCCTTAGGTATAAAGTTTTTATGAAATTAAATTAAAGAATACTTATAAATATTTTCCAAAATTTTGGACCCGATATATGGACGATGTACCTATTCGCAATATTAGATAAAGATTTTGATGTTACAAAATGTATAAACCACATAAATTCCTTTTATGAGTCTATTAAATTCACATATGAAGAAGAATCCGAGATGTCACTTCCTTTTTTAGATTTAAAAATAACTAGAACTAAAAACAAACTATCCTTTAGTATATTTAGAAAACCTACTCACACGAACAGATATATTTTAAATGGTTCCTACACAGATAAAGGACATAAACTAGCAGCTTTTAATAGCCTTATTTTTAGATTATTCAATATCCCTATGAGCGAAGAAAATTTCGAAAAAGAAAAAAATTATATTTACAACACGGCATTTCAACATAACTTTAAAATAAATGAAATTAACAAAATCTTTTCAAAACAACAAAAACAAAAATTTTTAAAAGAAAACACAACGTTAGACAAAACAAAAGAGAACAAAATAAGACATAAATTCAGTTATCATACTGAATTTACATAGACATATAAAAAAGGCTTGGTAAAAAATTAGAAATAGAAACAGTTTTTAGTAATCAAAAACTAAAATTATGCAATGTCCTTGGAAATCCAAAAGATAGAGATAATAAAACTTCAATGTCAGGTATATACAAAATTAATTGTTTAGAGTGTGACAAAGTGTACATAGGCCTAACTAAGAGAAATCTATCGATACGTTTAAAAGAACATCTGTACCATTTAAAAAAGAATAATGCGGAAAAACCAGCAGTCGCATACCATGCCTTAAACACGGGACATGCTATAGACCATAAAATCGAATTATTAAAACCTTGTCACAATTACACCGACCTAAAAGTTTATTAGTGTATTTACATTCATAAATACATAAATTCCCTAATGAATTGGGATCTACCGTTTACTAACAACCCCCTTTTCGATATTCTTCAATAAGCTACAGGTAGTTTTTAGATATATATTTAAGGCATAATCTTCTCTTAATTTTAGTTGTAATTTACCATTGAAAATGACTACTTCGTAGTCGAAATGTATACATTTGGTTAATCCAGTAAATATTGTTTGTAGTGTTATAAGGCGTTTTATTCCATTTTTTATACTTATATATATGTTAAATATGTGTGTGCTTATTTTGCATCCCTGTCTAACCCCTTTTCCCATCCACATTTCCTTGCTCTCCCTCTTGCTCACCCTTACAACTCCTATCGTTTCCCTATATAATTCCATTATTCTACCTATCAAACCCTCCTTTATCTTACTTTTCTTTAACATTCTCTCTATTTTCTTTCTGTCTACCGAATCATAGGCCATCTTCAGATCTACTACCATCATGTTTACCTTTTGTTTTTTGTCTATATGTATTTGTATTGCATTTTTTAACATGTACGTATGGTATATCGCATCAATTATTCCCCTTCCCTCCCTGAATCCAAATTGTGTCTCGTTGAACACCTTATTTTTATTCATTTGTTCTTTTAACCTATTTTTTATTATTTCCATGTACAACTACTTTATTGTTCCAGTAATTTTTTCTCTGCCTTAAAAATACGATTTTTTTGTTTCCGACGATTTATTTAAAAGATTTACTATATGATAAGCCTAATAAAAAACTTTAGGTGCGCCATTCATCACTCAAAAATGTAGAAACTACTCTAGATGTCTATAAATAATTTATGAATTAGTTATAAATCTATTAATTCGATTTAGGAAATTGGAAGTTATTTTAAGGGTGGTGGTTTTTCATACTAAGTATCGAAACAACATACAGAAAATACTGCTATTTGTTTATTTATTCGTAAGCTATGTACGTATGAATATTACAGAAGGATCAAGTTGGAGGAAAAAAATTAAAAAAATCGGCATTAAATATAGCCAAATAAGGTAGTATACTTTGAAAGAATAAAAATAAATCACAGTATTTAAAGATAACGTCGTAAAAGTTTTTTTTTTGCTCCGATTCAAATGCTGGTTTTCAGAAGTGATGACAATGATCTCAAAATATTATTAATTACTGGCAATTAAGAATTGCTATTTTGAGGAAATAATGATTGATGAAGTTCCAAATCTGGGGGCACGGGAGTGCACTACCTACATTTTCTCAAAACGTTTCCTCATTTTTTTGAACTCTCATAACTTTGGTTTGGATGATGCTACATAGTTAAAATATTTCAATATATAATGACACCAGTACAATCTTTAAACATACAAAGTTTGAATGCCGTAGCTATTATACTTTACATTTTATTAATGTCTAAAGACCCCCGATTTCGTCACTGAATCACTCACTGATCATCAAAATTCTTAAGGTACTTCCTGAAGTCCTAGAACGCTGAAATTTGGTATGTAAGCTAATAGTACTACAAAGACAACAAAAAAAATTAAAAAACCAAACCTAACCTAACCTATCCCCTCGGAATAGGAGGTGGAAGTTTGTATGAGACTTTCACTGCATTTGCACTAACTACATAATCATGCAGTAATAACTATTGAAAAGCTAGATATATGAAAAAAAAAATAAAATACTTATAACAAATAAAAAAATATGAACGTCATATTTTTTTGAAAACCATCCCCTAACTCTTAAAAATAGTGTGAAAGTTTAAACACGGTATAATAGTGCACCTTGTAAATATTGATTTTAACAGTATCAAAGCACAACAGACCACTATAGTCGAATATAATCGCCTAAGAAAGAAGTTTCGCCCTGACCTATCATGTTAAATAGTAGACAATCAAATAAAAAAGGCAAAGACAGAGAGTGGGCTATAAAAAAAGCTGTGGCTGACGTGCAAGAAATACATCCCAAAAAAAGGAAGAAAAAATAGGCTGATCCTCCAACCATCAGAACAGACCGGCCCCTACTGGTTGGTTCATCTAAATTCCAGACGAAAGTAAAGATCCGGGGTCAAAATAGGTTATTTTTAAAAGTTTATTAGCCAATTCACAAAAATAAATGAAATCCCACTAAAAACATTTTCATGTAAAAATGTTGCCAAGACGAGTGTACATAGCTTACCCTGTGAAAAAGTTATCAGATCTCGTATAAATCCAAGCTCTAAAGACTACACGCTTTAAACCTACAAGCTCTACACTACACCTTAATCAAAATCTATGAAAAAGTGGTCAGATCTCATGTAGATTCAAGATTTTTGATCTATGCGCCCTTACTTTACCAAGCCTAACTTCACATACTCTACATTTTAGTCAAAACGTGTGGCTTGGCCGTTTTATTTCACACACGAAGAACGAATGCCTATGAAATCTTTGTAACGGTAGCAAAATATATTGAATTACAGGCAAATTTTGAATAGCTTTAAAGCTCATCTAATGTCAAGATTGATTATATATTTCTTAGCTATGCCAAACTAGTTTATCTAGAAGTAAGAAAAGATTACTTAAATGATTAAAGTAGAAAAATTACCTAATTTGTTCTTTCAGACATGTCATCACAAGTCATCAGAGATTATTGTAAAGATTAATAGAGGGGATGTTTTTAATTTCATGACTAGTTTTCTCAGAAACAAGAGGCCAAAAAATTTTCTTTCTTCACTTTTAGACATCTAAGACCTGCGTCTAACTAGCTCGTGCCTGCTGACTTGCAGCATTTCAATAATTTTTTTATGACGACCAAATACGTTAGTTTTCTATTCTTAAATTTTACAATTTTTCCTTATTTCGAGTACTATTTGGAAAAATTATTACTTTTTGAGCATCTTAGAATTTATATGCCTAAATCAAAATTGGTTGATGAGAATTAGCCACAATAGTCAACTTTGACATCCCCTGGTAGAAAAACTAGCCATAGAATCGAAAAACGTTCCATTCCAACTCTGTTCAGGGAAAATCTCTTCTATTTATTTCTGCAATAATTTCAGCTAGCCCACCTCAAGGGACAAATTTGCATGTAAGACATTTTTCTCTTTTTAAATTAGGACCTCCTTAAAAGGATTCTGTATTACCTTTATTATATCCACGCGCCTTTTGTATCTATATTAAATCTCGGTATTTGAAGTATCTATTATCTCTTGTTTTTAATTAATCTTTTTTTGCATGCCCTTAACTATAAAAAACAATTTTTTGAGCAATTAAGTAATTCCATTGCTTTGTTTTTTCTAAATGCTTTTTTTAATGTTTGCTAAATAGGTTTTATGACAATGTATTGTCATTTGGCGCACTGATATTGTGATATAAAATTGATTAATTGTAAGTTAAGGACAGTTGTACAAGATAATAACACGAAGGCTAAAGATAAAAGATAAGGACGATAGCCATGTGTCTAGGAGTACCTAAAGGCAGGTACCTATAAGATTTAATGTAGAATTCAAAGCGTTACGATTTATAACAAGTAGTAGGTATATCCGGTCATTGCTTACTATTTATTCAACATTTAAATTTGTTAAATAATAACTTACCATAATCATTAATTGTGCTTATTTTTATTTTAGATCAAATTTAAATAAATAATGTGAATATCGTTTTTTTATGTGGCAAAATTTTATAAAGGATTTGAAATTAATTTTTCAATTAACCTTAGGGATTTAAAAAAATCAAAAATATTCCCAAAATTATTACCTGCATCCTGCAAAATAATTTTGGTGTCAAAAAACAGATGTTTAACCTCTGTTATAATTTTAAGTAATTAATGAATTCATATACATAATTGTTATTTATATTGCGATCCAAACACTTCTTGTAGTTTATTAGGCACATAAACATTCAAGTTTTATTAATATTGAGAAATAATAATAAATTAATCGATTTTCAACATGTAAATTTTATATTACAAAGCTATTTAAAACTTTTATAAGCGTAACGTAAGTTTAAAATTCTTAATGTTAATTTATTAAACATTGAAATATCTTTTTGAAAGTGAATGTAGTATACTAGGTACAAGAACGTGAATGTCTTTGAACTCTCAATTTCCTTTTAAACTTAAATAAAAATAAAACAATTGTCTTTTCGATATGTATTAATACCTACTTATTAAATTAAGTATCATTTATAATGCTTATAAAAAATGTGTACTACAACCTGGCAACCTAAATTAGGCAAGATAAAGTTATGGTATGCACTTAATGTTGATAAACCTGGAGCTTTATTTTTATATCAGGTGTGTAAGATAATGAATGAGAAACGAGCTCATTAAAAGGTTGATATTGAAATTTACTCGAAAAAAATAATTTAAGTAAGAACAATTAATATAAACAAGAATACATAGAATGACTCACCTGATGAAAAGGCAATAGTTATAACACATATCTGATCGCGGTAGTTTTGATAATAAACGATTTATTATTAGGAACAAACAAACACACTATCAGCTTTGTTAAGGTAAAGTATTAAATTAACACTACAGAAGTAGAACTCGATGTCTGATAAAACAAATATCTTCTTGTTGATAAGAAGACGACCACTTGCACAATGTCTGTACTTTTTCATGGCCTGCAGAACTATAGCAGATATCGGTGGGTTTCAAGGAATGGTAGATAGGATTTCCAGGCTCATTTTAAACACGTAAAATACCGCATTACAAGTGTTTTTTTTTATCGGGGAAATTTCTTGCGAAGGTCAAGTATTTGTAAATATTAATAGAAGTTAAAGTATAATTGTAAATATTGTGCATACAGAATATTGTAAAATTTGCAATGGGTTATTTGGAGTGGTGAAAGATTCTATTATAGTAGGAAAGTACAACCAATGAGGACCCTTTCCAACCGACCTACCTCTTTGTGTATTTCAAACACGTGGTATGAAAATATATATGTACATAAAAACGTCAAGTCGACCTCATGAATTATTTATCAAACGTTTCATAAATTAATAGATCCTTCCGATTTAATAAAAACAATCTCATCATGCACGTGGCCATCGCCATTATATATTGCATTCTAAGTTATTACAGATACACAAGAAGATAAATACCTTAGGTACAACAATTAAATTTATTAGAGAAAAACGTTAGAAATTCCATTTGTTACGTGCAAAATTGCAAAGGGGAATTTTTATTGAACCATAGACATTACTTACATACATTTTTAATCAATTAAATTAGAAGCATATTAATGGTATCATTAAGTAGTGTACTGTCTTCATTAAAAAATAGTTAATTTGAATTTATTTTAGCTTGTACTTGTATTTAATATTAAATTTTAAATGAAATGAATGAAATGTGCTTTTCAAAAATGTTAAGCCGTCTGAGCCTTGATAAGTCAAAAAGTAAATTACAAAAAAAATAGATCAAAAATTGTGTACAACTAATATGTTTTTATTCTACTCATAGCTATTTCAAAGTTTTTTTGACAATTTTCTACCATGGCTAAAACTCGTAGGCGAACTTTCCGGGAAATCCAGATCGAGACTTCACGGGTCAGGAATATTAATCCTATATGGTTTACGATGTTATAATGGATTTAAGTACCTACCTACCTACATTTATTTCTTTGTTATTGAATAATTTCTAAAACTATTAATAATATTTTTAACTTTATTTTGTTTTCGGAAACCATACACAAGACTTTCAAATGCTTGCGAATTTGTTTTATTTTAAACGAGCTGAAAACATAGTTTTTCTATCGGTCTATCTGTTTTTAATGTCTTGGAAAGGGCTGAACCAATATCGATGGAACTTCATTTGGGGCCACATGGGCGATTGAGCTCACAACATCCTGACGTCCCTTGTAGTCTCAATAAGTCTGTAGAGACTCACGTAGTGGTAAATATCCCAAAAAATTTAAAGCTCATTTAAATTGAAAAAAATATTTTAATAATACAAAGATACATATTAATGGCTTAATGTGTAAACTTAAACTTAAAGGTCTCTTTTTTTATTTTTTTCAGTCCTTAGCTTACTTCTTTATACATATAGCATTGTCCTAAGGCAAGCTTCTGGACCCGTCCGTAAGGTTGTCGGGCGTAATCGAAGCTACCCTTTTTATTATACGATATAAATTAAAGTCAATTAAAAATAACCTAAAAGTTGATAAAATGTACTTAAAAATAATTTTTGTACAAAAAATATTTTTTATATTTTTCGATGTGATGCACGTAGTTCGTATCAGTCAAGGGCTTTTAAAATAATTTCTGATTTTAGTTATGCTATTCTTGATGTTTATTTAAACCGCACATTTGTTTAAATAATATAATAAAAATAAAATGTGACGTAAAACTCAAATCTAATCTAAATCTAAATCTAAATATCTAAATACATATATAAAATGCTAATGTTCGTACGTAAAGACAGGGTTTTCTCTATCTCTACCTGCTCGAATCAACTTCCTGTTGGGGTGGTAAATACCCCTTGGTCACCAGGTGAGAGTAAGGGAGTTTGGTCGCGGTGGGTTAAAGTGGGTGGTTGTAGGCGACAGAAAGGTGAAAAGAAATATTTCTGTCCTTTTTTAAGTCATAAGATCTCAAAATTTCTGAAATGATCTAAAAAATTCTAAAATGAGCGCAAACTGTTATTATTGACTTAGAATGTTCGAGAAAGTTCTAAAAATTTCTTGAATGATCTAGAAAGTTTCAAAAAGTGTACATCTACGTTTCAAAGTGATGTACATACATCTAAATATTTTAGAGTGTTCTGGTACCTACTAGGAATTTCGATGTTCGATGATATATAAATCAACATTCAGTGACTTTTTGTCAGTTAAATTGTGTTTGCAGTCGAGTGAAGATCAATTGGAAACAAGAGCGAACAGTGACCAAAAAAATTGAAATGTTTAATGGCCGAATAAGTCTCTCAATATCTACGTTATCTATGATATAAATCTATAATATCTACGTTAAAAATAGATCCTTACATATTTTTTATACCATTAAACATGTAAAGTATTTTAACCCGAGCAACGCCGGGTTTCACTGCTAGTTATAAATAAGTGTGTACTTTACAATTTAAAAACAACAGGTAATAATCATATTGCGTTAGTATATTTATATTGAAAGGTGAATGTCATGTCTATACAGAATTTCTGATAAGTCGAACAATTTGGTTTGGCATTGACTACGAGAAATACCTGTTATTTTTGCTTGATAACTCGAATTCTCGAACTTGAATATACCTATAACTCGAAGATAAGATTCGGTGTCAACTTCGATTAGTCGAATTTTTGGGGGAAAATTCTTAATAATATACAATTAGGTACATCTCTTTCTGAAAGCGGTAGGTACTATGCAAGCAGAGGGACATTTCAATATCTAAGATTATATTATGTATTTTCGTTAAAAATTACTTTAAAAACTTTGTCTCTTGACTGAAAATTTAATCTTAAAATAGTGGAAAGTGGTGCAATGAAAAAATATATTATTTACATCTATCTATCAATATTAAATAGTTACATATAAATGCCTTTAAGCCTCGGATGGTGATTCGAAGTATCTAAGTTTAATAGTAGGTATATCATAAAAAGGGCACCTACTAACTGTACCATAGATGTGCACAAAATTAAAATTGTTTGTGTATGTACCGCTTTTAACGCAAAAAAAAGATATAAGAAAAAACAAAAGTTATTGTATTACTCAGGAATCGAAGCCAGGTTGCTTACAAGAGCAGATCCGAATACGTACGAATTCTTTCGACTGAAACAATTAGGTTAGGTTTGTTATTGCTTTTAAATGTCAAAAGTTAAGGTGAATTAATTCAAATTGGTTCAGTTTCGACAACATTGCTTTAGTTAATAAATTACTCTTAAGAATATTGAAACCTAAAGCTGTCATAATTTTTCTGAACAGATCTCATTTTCAATAATAATTTTTCGATTCAAATTTATACTCATTGATTAAACGTAAGCAAGCAAGTATACGCTTTAAATTCTATTTACAATTATAAATGGCTCGATTCTTTTTTAGTTTCGATTTGCATACATTACTATTATGCAAATTACATCAGCTGTTATGTAGATGACCTTCTATACTAAAGCGATTATTTGTAATTAATTGATATTGTGGTAAAAAAATAGTGGGAAGAGTTATTTATATCACCTTAAACCATAGGATGTAATAATACATAATTATGAAATATTGTGGAAATAATTATGTTTTTGGGATTTATAGTTAGCATGTTTGGCATATTGGAAAGGGTATTTCCGAATGGTATATTTTTGTACACATTTACTTTGGTTAGTTTATATCAGTCATTTATATTCTGTATGCAAAATAATTAGATATGCAAACTATTTTTCATAACTTTACATTGCAAGTAGTAAAAGTAAGCAAAAAAGTGATACGTACCTACACTCATGGTAAATTGAACGATAACTGTTCTCACTGGGTACACTACGTAAGTGCTTACCAACTTTTAAATAAGTATTTGTTTTTTGATATTCAAACCACGATTTTGTTTGCATTATTATTTTAATGGATGCTATTTCTGAATAAAATGAATTATCATATTGTGCTATATGTATAAAAATTCTTGTTTCCGGATAATCTAAAACAAATTACATCATTTAACATTAATGGTTTTCCCTTTTTGTTCTATGTATTTTATCAATATTTCCTTATTATCAGCTGAATAATAATAAGTACGTTGTACTATTTTTGCCTTACCTTACTAATAATTTATTATTATCAAAGGTCGTTCTACGTAAATAAGGAGTTTGCTGCTGATTTTGAACTGATTTTGAGGAGAAAAAGGGAAAAAATAATAAAATTATTTCCATTTAGGCCTTGACCAAACCAACCAGTACGAATTGTGTGAAGGATAGCAATTTACTGTAATTTTCTGAATTAATTAAATTTACAATACTTAGGTACCTATACGTATACATAGAAAGACTATTTATTGATTTATGCACATTGTCTACATTTATAATTAAACTAACTACTTGGTACACATAAAATACTAAATTAAACGTTGTAGGGTGTAGGAGAACTCTTTTTGAACAAAATAAAAATACTTGAAAAATTTCTGTAAAATAATAATCAAAGTTTGTTTTTATTTATAAGATATGGTAGGAAATAAAACTGTTAACAATCTATATGTACACTAAGTTTCAAAAATACTAATTTTGTGTTGTAGGTACCAAGACAAAAAATAAAGATTGCAATTACTAATCGATATTTATGAATTTTCTACAGGGTGTTTCTTCAAGGACCCCGTGCAAAATCAATACGAATTTTATAATTGTTATTGAAATCACCATCCTCTTTAGGAAAAGAGATCAGCTCCTGTAAGAATAATCTTTACAGTAAATGTGTAACTTTAGCTTTTTGATTAAGTTATACTCACACTTAGAGTAACCATTTGCTCTGGATTTTCCGGGACAGTCCCGAAGCGCCAATTTAGAAAATATTATGTGAAAATTCTAATGGCATTAAAAGAACTTTATGAAAATCAAAAAATTTATTCATACAAAAATGGTTTTCATAATACGGCCAGACCATTACCGTCTGCATTTATTGACTTTCTAAGTTCATCCACTTCCTTTTTCCCTGTTCCTTTCTCTAACACTCTCTCCACATACTCTACACAATCTCTTACCTTCTTCCATCCAAAACTTATTCTCATTACACTAATTCCCCATTCTGAATATAGCTATTATCTCTATACTTTTTCCTTCTCTTAGATATCCTGGTACCTCACCCCTTGCCATTCTACCCATATAAACTCCCTCATACCTTTCGCGTATCTTGATTCCCATATTTTTCTCAAATCCTCACCTCTTACTATTTCATTACATCTATTCCCTACCATCCTAACACTCAATCCCTTTCCTTTCCACTCCTCCATTTGTTCTTTACTTATTGCCATTTCTGTTAAAGCCTTGTCCCTTTCCACATAATATTTATTTTTTTTCCGATCCCCAATATCTTTTTCATCCATATCTCATTTCTTATGTCCCCTTCCGGTAATTCTTCCAATTTTTCTTCATACTTTACCACCCTTCTTCTTGAGTTCTCCACCATTTTCCCACATTTAGTGTCCATTCTTAAAATATAGTCCGGAGAACTTCTTTCTAAACGCAGCACCCATTTCGTATACTTCTTGTAAATATTTCTACTAGTCTGTACTCTTTCCATCCCCATATCTCCACCCCATAAAAGACTATACTTTTAACTAACGTTTTAAATAGCACCACCCTTCTTTTCAAGTTATTTTTACGCAATCTTTGTCCTATTCTCCATATTCTCCCCAACTAGTATAAAATTAAATTTGGTTGGTATACATTCCATTTGGTAAGCAGTTAGTGCTTATTTTAAAGTAGTATCCTCTAACAGGATAATTAAAGTGCTTTTAAAGCTTTTGTGCCTGATTTAGAGCTAAAAAGAAATTCACCTTTCAAGAAATCAATACAATTTCATTCAATTTTCTTAAAAAGTTGTTTATAGATAGTTATGGCGGCTACCGTTCGCCATATTCATTTTGTCTTGTCATTGAGTTACCTTTAAATGTTATTAGGCGGTGTTAAAGCAAATTAAAAAAATATTTGTTTTTGCCCCTGTAATTTTGTAGACCAGCTGCTACTGCGCTACAATGGTTTGATAAAAATGTACAAATGAACATCTGTGTGTAGGAAACTTTTCGCATTTGATGAGAGAAGTAACTAGAGCGGACATGTTTTCACATTTTTCGTAAAAAGTTCTGGCTTGATTACCACATTGAATCGCTTCCCGTTTTCAATTATCGCATCGCCATCGTCCGTTAAACTAGTTGACGGTTTTAGGGTGGATTCGCCCTGTTTTTCAAATAAGTTAATGTGTCTATTACAGAACCAATTTCGTATATCGATTGGGTTCTATTTCCTTTGTTACATTAAAATACCTGTATGCCCACAAACGGTAAGGAGTATCAGGAAATAGACAGCCATTATTTCAGAATTTTCTTTTACTAATTGGCATTAAATTAAGTATAAATTGCAATACCTACATACTTACTGAAACTATGATACAAAGCGATAATTTACGCTTAGGTTTATTTATGTGCAAATTTAATTATGAATATTTAATTAAATATAAAAAAATAAATCTGTGACATATTTTAATGAACAGGTGTCGGAGTAATTTATGGGTCATTGTATAAAAGAAACCATAACAAAATGCCCATAGACATATTTACAAAAAGTTGAATTTTTTTTTGTAAAAAGTTGGATTTCTTAGTAAATAGTTTATTAACAAATAGACCACCCAAAATTACCACTGAACCAGTTTTAATGCAGACAAAGTGATTGATTGGTAACTCGGGGTAAAACCCTTTATTTTTTATTTTTTACTAAAGTCTCCACTTTCTCATTGTATAAATAAATGGTTAATTAAAGACCTGTACATCAACAACAAAATTAATTCTATTTTAGTTTATGGTTGGTAAATTAATGGTTCCTTGGAGTCTATTTTTAAATTAGTTGAGAGAAGATATCTATATTTATGTATTTGTTACAGTTAAAACAAGTTTTTAGTTAGAATTCGTTTTCCCTAGTTAAAACTAGTTTTTGCGTAATGCCTTTGTTAAAACTAGAAATACCCAGTTAAAACTAGAATTTACCACTGATATATTTAATTTTCAGATAAAACTAGTTGTCACATCGAGCTGTAGTTAAAACTAGCACTAGAAAAACTAATTTGGAATTGAAAACAAGATATAGTTTAAAAAATATTTATTAAAAAGATCTAAGACACTGAGAACCAAATAATAATCTAACACTAAAGGAACATTTTAGGGAACATCGACTTAAATTAGTTGGCAGGATGAAAATATTAATTATAAGTAGGTAAATAAAATAATCAAATAAATCAACAGAACACAACCATAAAATTTCAAAATTAAACATTGTTAAAGAACATTGATTAACACAGAATAAAATCTAACCAGTCAAATTTAAAAAAGGATGAGGATCTACTACGCGAACAGTTTTAACTGACTCGCTTCGGAATAACGCGTTTTGTCTAGTAAGAACTAGTTCAAACTGATATTCGATTTGAGCATTATTTAATTCTAGTATTAACAAATGCATACATTAAAAACTAGTTTCAACTAAGAAGAACGCGTTCTATCTAAAAACTAGTTTTAACTGCAACATATTCATAAATAAATACCTTGATGATATGATTATAAACTATTAACCGGTTCCTAACTAAAAAAAAGGTTAAAAAGTATTCCTTATTTATTATTTTCGATATAATAATAAATTATTCTTTTCTGTTTATATTGCAGTAAATGTTTCTAAACACTGCTTTTAGAAAAAAATCAACAATTTTGCAAAGTTATTATCAATTCCTAATCTTTCTTTTTTTGATAATCTATTGTTGGGCATACAAATATCATTATAAAAATAAATAGAATAAAAAGTAAAAAAGAACGAATTATTGACTTTGGATATCTTTCAAATTTATTGTTGGGCTTCTATACTGAACATAATGTTGACATTTATTTGATAAAGCTTTCCAACGTTTGTGGTCGTTATGAGAATTGTGAAGTCCGAATGTTGTTGTTGTTGTTGTTGTTTTGTAATAGGTACTATTATCAACAAAAAATGCGTGGGCACGACTTTTGAAAATAATAAAATTCCTCGAGAACTTCTAAGCGTGAAAGAATGCTATTCTTTCTCTTTATTCGTGGCGATTACAAACTTCAGGATAATAATAATAAAGTATTTTCCTTTCGATTGAACAAAAAGTCAATACTTGAAATAAAATAATGTCAATATGGGGCGAAATTCCTTACAGTTGTTTATCATTACTTCTTTAAGTACTTTTATTAATATAAATACAAAAAATGGCGTTTCCATTTCGAAAAAAATATTAACTTCTTAGGTATAGATATAAATATAAATCCTTGCTTAAATACAGTAGAAACTCGATTATCCGGCCCTCAGTTATCCGGATTCGCTATTATCCGGACTACCAACCGCGACCAATTATTTTTGATTATTCGTGATATAGCAGCAATTAACGTTGATTTTCGTTGATATGTATTTGTTGTTTTTAATAAACGCATAACATTATGTACTACATATGCATAAAACCTGCTTTTATTCATACATTCGATTATCCGGATTTTCGATTATCCGAATGCTTAAGGACAACAATTAGTCCGGTTAATCGAGTTCCTACTGTACGTAATTATCTTATGAAAAGTCAGTACAGTTTTTACAAATATAATTAACATAAGGATGCACATAATTTCCATAAATTGTACCTATTGTTCGTTACTTACAGGGGTTTCCCACATATTGCGGCTCCATCAGAAGTTTACATTAAAACATGAAACATAAAATTATCGTATAGAAGTTTTTTGCCTATGCAATCGAACAAACTGCAATTAATAATGATTACAACACAAGAATTGTAGATATTACTCTACATATAATACTCGATAAATAATTCATCGACCAAGAATACAAAATTATTACTGAGAGTTATAAATTAAATCTATTTTATGGAAGAACATCAACTATAATGTAGAAGTATATCAAAATTTTGTGAACTGTAAAATAAGTAAGAACGGCGAAAGTTATTAACTCCTGTGCTTTCCAAGGTGACGGCTCATGAGATCCTGAAATACCTGTAACATTTAAAATAAAAATTCGTTAAGTAAATCTGTTTGAAATAACAGAGGTTCAGGTAACTGAAAACAAAATTAAATGAAATGCAGTCGAACTTCACTACTTCTATATTTAGAAAAAAACTCTTATATTTTGTAATGTAACGAATTTTCTAGTCAAAAAGTATTTATTTAAATAATTATTTATTTTACACTATTTATATAAGACTTAACACTCACTTAAAACTATTATTTACATGAGAATAATTTCCTTATTTATATAACAACTTATATTATATCACTTTTGTCTGTCGCTTATCGTTTTGATTCGCGCACGGATGCTGTTCACAACTACTGTCTCTGGCCCAAAGATGATCACTTTAAATACACCATTCGAACTTTCTAGATAATTTCTCGAAGAAATCCTGATTGTTCCCGAATGATGAATAATAATTAGAATACCGTCGATAATTCACAGAAATGATCGTCTTACTTGTTGCTAGAGAAAGATTTATAGCTTGTATGTCGCTTATGATAAAAGAGCCGGGCGCTGTGACTACGCCGTAAACATGTTAGCGATAAGAAGTACATGCACACAAATCGTTATCACACACACGCACGGTATCACTGGACACTACAACTACAGTAACATATTTTATGTACGAAAATTTAGTGGGATTTTCGAATTTCACTATGAGATTAAACGAACATAAAAACTTTTTAAAAAATAAAGCACTCATGTTTTTAATGAAAACTGCGAAATTTTGAATTTATATAAATAAATTATCCTTAAAGAAATAATAATAAGATAATAAGCAGAGATAAACAAATTATAATACATTCACCTTTAATACGCATTGCAAACATTTTTTTGAAAATTGGAAAAACATTTTAATCTTTCAAAAATAAAAAACATACAAACATCTAAATCACAAAAATCATTATTTTCATTATTACCATTAAATAGTACCTGCGCTAACCTAACCTAGCCGTTATTGAGAGTAAAACATGAGCTGGTTTGGATTTTAAAAATAAGTATAGCAAATATAATACAATTTTATTTAATTATCTACTAATTAAATATGAGCAACACTCGACTTTTACGATTGCATCGGTGAATATTTTTTTTGCCTTTTGCTTAAAAAATAAATAAACAGTAAAATAATTAAAATAGTTACCAATATTGTACATCATCACTTCATCGTTTTATCGTTCATTTAAAATAGGTCTAAGGACCAACCCAGTGCAAATATAATCAAATCTCATATGGGGTGAAATTATAAGGTAAATCTCATGTGGAGGATATGGGAGAGGACTTACAAAATCTTATGAAAAGAGAGGCAGGAATTCCAAAAATTATAACATCTCACGTAATTAATGGAAATAAGAAAATAAACGTATCCTGGTTCATACCTAAAATAACCTAAACACAAAACTAAAAAAAAAACCTTAGGTAAGTAAGTTTCATAATTATCACTTCTGACTTTCTACGTTTCAATCTATACTTGATTAACATCAAGCATTTTTATTTAATTCGCAACCAATTAAGATACAAATTAGTGGAAGTCCAAGGTCCAAACTTCATCATGCATTTAAAATAAGTTAGATTTCATTTTTTTCATAATAAGTATGGTTTCAGTTAATAATTATATTGTAGTTTTTTGTTTCAGTAGTTATTAGATCTGTAGCACCTTTTTTCGCTAGTTCATCTACTTTATCGTTTCCGCGAATACCAGTATGGGATGGTATCCCAGCTAATATGATTTCTTTACCTAGGTCTTCAACTTTTAACAGTTCATGTGTAATGTTTTGTATTTGTTGATTTGACTTTATGTAGTTCTGGAGAGCTTTTAGTACGCTTAGTGAGACGGTTAAAATTAAGGAAGATTCTACTTTTTCAGTGTTTATTAATTCTATAGCATTTTCTACGGCATAAGCTTCACATGACAATATTGAGCACTTACTTGGTAATTTGAAGTATTTTTCAATTTAGCACAACCTGCTCCCTTCTCAGTTTTGGAGCCATCAGTGAAGATGTTTATAGATAGTTAATACTGGTCACAAAATTCTAGAAATAAATCTTTCGCTATAGACACTGTAAATAGGTCGTTTTTTGCTATAATGTTGAGTTAATTTAGGGTTGGTATGGGATCTCGTGCTGGTTCTCTTATTTGAATTGGAGAGAGATTAGTCATTTCTTGGTATTTTTTGATTCTTATATGCAGTGGCTTAGGAATTCTTTATTATTAGATATAATTGTTTGTGTTAGGGTTCATTAGTGTGCTTGTACCTATATGATGGGTTGTTGGGTTCTGAAGATATGTAGGCAGCATACTTTAAACTCAGTTCCATTCTCTTGAACTTTAATGGTATTTCACCAGATTCTGCTAGTATGCTGCTTATTGGGCTTAATATAAAAGCACCTGTAGCAAGTCTTAATGCTGGGACTGGATACCTTCAACTGTTGCTTAATCATATATTATTGAGCCGTAGTCTATTTTTTGTTGGATAAACGCTTGATATGTATGGATGCATGACCGTTTTAATTTTTTAATGTGTGGTATTCATGATAGTTTGCTGTCAAAATGTAATCCTAAGATTTTTATTTTTATTTTTATAACCTATTGAGAAAATGAAAAAAAAAGCACGATTTATGAATGAAAAAAATTAAGGAACTCTTTTTATTGCCTTAGTAATAAAGCTAGCATTTCGCGTTACGTACAATTTTTAAGTCTTTGTTAAGATATCACTAATCTTTAAAAATTATTAAATATATACTATGCAGTTGTACGCTGCGGCTTTCTCACGTTCCTTATAACTCTGATAAGCGCAAGAATGTTTAGTCTATCAAATATATATTGCTTTTAATGCAAATCGAAATGCTAATAATAAAGTTAGTTATGGTTATAATCTCAAAGAGAACGTGTGTTTTATTTATCCTAATAGGTTATGGGACCAGTGCGTATTTCTTAAGGAAATAGAATAAAAGAATCGTTTTTTGATATTACCAAACTGTGAAAAAATGTCGACGAGTTTTCTTGGAAGTGTACCAAAACTTCGTGGTCGGGAAAACTACGACGAGTGGTGTTTTGCAATAGAAAATTATTTGATTCTAGAAGGGCAAAAAGGGTGTATTCTTGGAACCGAGACGGATGCTACAAAGATAGCCCAAGCCAGATCAAAGATAATTTTGACCATTGAACCAAGTCTTTTTGTGCATATAAAGGATACGACAGATGCGAAGAATTTGTGGGATAAATTAAAGTCGTTATATGACGATAATGGATTTACCCGAAAAATCACCCTATTAAGGTCGCTGATAAATATTCGCAGAGAAAATTGCGATTCTATGGGCGAGTATGTGACTAAAATGGTGGAAACTTCTAGTAAATTGAAAAACACGGGTTTTGCTATAGATGATGGATGGGTTGGAAGCCTACTGTTAGCCGGATTACCTGAAAAATATGAACCGATGATTATGGCTATCGAGCACTCGGGTATAAACATAACAACAGATAAAATTAAGACCAAGCTCTTAGACATGGAGTGTGATACTAGTGTAAATGGGGCTTTTGCTGCAAAATTTAAAAGTAAACCAGATAATTCTTACTCGAACAAAAATAAAAAAGAAGTTACATGTTTTCGGTGTCATTCTAAAGGGCATTTTGCATATCAGTGTCCTGAAAAAAAGAAAGAGAAAGAAAACAAGAAAGAGAGCAAAGATGAGTCTAAAGACAAAGGCAAAAAACATGTATACAGTGCAGTATTTATGAGTGGCAAATTTAACAACCAGGATTGGTATGTGGACTCTGGAGCCAGTGCACATATAACACCAAACAAAGAATGGCTATCAGATGTGAAATTGAAACCAGCTGATATGACTGACATCACAGTTGCCAATAACAGCACAGCATCAGTGGAATGTATTGGTAATGTTGAGATAAGAAGCAAAGTAGGACAAGATGTTATTGAGGTATGTGTCACAAATGTACTTTGCGTGCCACAATTAACAACGAATTTGTTGTCGGTCAGCGAGTTAATCAAAAATGGCAATACTGTAAATTTTGATAATAAGGGCTGTAAGATATACAACAGAGAAAACGTATTAATTGGGGAAGCAAGTCTCAATAATAATGTTTACAAGCTAAAAACGAAAATTTGGCAACCATGTTTTCTGGCTGAAGCATCCAAAGTCACTGGGGAGACATGGCATCGTAGATTTGGTCACTTAAATAGCAAGGATTTATTAAAAATGAAAAATGGGGCTGTCAAAGGCTTAAGTTTTCAAGGAGAAGAAAAAATAGATAAGTATAATTGCGTAACCTGCAACGAAGGCAAACAAACACGAAAACCTTTTCCAAAAAAGGGTTCGAGATCTGAAAATTTGTTGAACCTAATTCATGCAGATTTGTGTGGACCGATGGAGGTAAAATCTCTGGGAGGTGCCAAATATTTTTTAGTGTTGGAAGATGACCACAGCAGAATGTCTTTTGTGTATTTTTGCAATACAAAAGATGAGGCTCTAAAACACTTTATAGAGTTTAAAAGTATGGCAGAAAATCAAACAGAAAGAAAAATTAAAATGGTTAGATCTGACAACGGAGGTGAATTTTGTGGATTGGAAGTGGAAAACGTGCTCAAGAGATTTGGTATTGTTCACCAAACCACAAATAGTTATACACCTGAGCAAAATGGCAATGCAGAGCGCATGAATAGAACATTGGTGGAAAAAGCGAGATGTTTGTTATTTGATGCAGGATTAAAGAAATGTTTTTGGGCAGAAGCGATAAACACTGCGGTGTACTTGAGAAACAGAAGTGTTGTTTCTGGATTAGAAGGAAAAACACCTATGGAAGTATGGTCTGGAAAAGTTCCTGATGTAAGCCACATAAGGGTATTTGGAAGCACTGCGATGGTGCATGTGCCAAAACAAAGAAGACTAAAGTGGGATAAAAAATCCAAAAAGATGATTCTTGTAGGATTTAGCGACACCACTAAGGGCTATCGACTTTATGATCCAGATAAGAAAGATGTAATAATGTCACGTGATGTCACTATCATAGAGGAAAACAAAAATAATAGAGAGGTGGTAATTTCCTTAGACAAAACTCAAAATAAAGAGAATGAAACTTAGACAGAGCTTTTAGATTCAGTGGGGGGTCATGAAGAGCAAGAGGAGTTTTTTGATATCTTCGAGAGTGAGAGTGAGTCAGAATATTCTCAGAATGGAGATAGTGATAAAGATTATAATCCTGACCAGAGACATTTAGATATGATCCAGAATAATGATCCAGAGCAAAAATTAAGAAGATCAAGTAGAATTCCTAAATCAGTAGTGAAATATGGTGAAAATGTGTCATACTTCAGTACAACAGATTCTGAAGATCCGACAAGTGTTAAGGAAGCGTTAGCTAGACCGGATGCTGAAAGTTGGAAAATAGCCATGAAGGAGGAATTGGAGTCTTTTGAAGAAAATGAAGCTGGGAGTTAATGGATTTACCCAAAGGTGCCAGAGTAGTGGACAACAAGTGGGTGTTTAAAACAAAAGTCAATAGTGCGAATGAGGTGACATATCGTGCGCGTCTTGTTGCTAGAGGTTTTACGCAAGAGCAAGGTGTTGATTATGAAGAAACTTTTTCACCGGTTGTGCGGTATTCGACATTGAGACTATTAATTGCATTATCACTAAATATGAACCTGGACATCACACATTTAGATGTTAAGACTGCATTTTTAAATGGATATTTGAAGGAACAGGTATTCATGAAAATACCTGAGGGGTATGTACAAAACAATTTTAGAGACAGTAAGGTTTTAAAGTTAAATAGGGCTATTTATGGGCTTAAACAAGCGTCACGAGCCTGGAATGACAGGGTAAACAGTGTTTTATTAGATTTAGGCTATAAAAAGTCAGATTTGGAACCTTGTTTATTTACAAAAAGAAATGTTGATAAGTCATTGACAATTGTAGCACTTTATGTAGATGATTTTTTTGTATTTTCAAATTGTAAGAGTGAAACTGATTTTTTGAAAAACGAATTAAAGAAAAAATTCAAAATTAAAGACCTAGGTCAAGCTAGGCAAATTCTCGGGATGGAAATCCAAATTGATAAGGAAAATCAGACTATTTCTTTAAGTCAAGAGAAATATATTGATCAATTGCTAAGCCGTTTTAAGATGACAGATTGTAAACCTATTAAAACTCCGTTAGAAGTAAAGTTAAGTCTTGAAAGATCGGATAAAAAGGTATCTGATATTCCTTACCAACAGCTTTTGGGTAGTTTGATGTATTTAGCGGTACTAACGAGGCCTGATATTGCTTTTGGTGTGAGTTATTTAAGCCAATTTAATAAGAGTCACAATGAAACTCATTGGAAATATGCCAAAAGAATATTGCGTTATCTTAAGAGTACCAAGAGCTATTGTTTGAGATTTTCAAGTGAAGAAACAGAACTCGTAGGTTATGTTGACGCCGATTGGGGCAATAATTCACCAGATAGAAAATCATATACTGGTTATGCTTTTAAAATGTGCGGTTCTGTAGTTTCTTTTGCCAGTGTCAAACAAAAGACAGTTGCATTATCCAGCACAGAAGCTGAATATATGGCGTTATCGGAAGCTACCAAAGAAGCCATGTATTTGCGCAATCTGATATTTCAATTAACCGGAGAAACGCAACTAATTACACTTTTTAATGATAATCAAAGTGCTTTAAATTTATCATTTAATCCTGTTTATCATAAACGCTCCAAGCATATTGATGTGCGGCATCATTTTGTAAGAGAAGCAATTTCTAATAAGCTAATTAAGGTCAGTTATATGCCGACACACGAAATGCCTGCTGACGTATTAACAAAAAGTTTGTGTAATGAAAAACACAACAAGTTTTTGAAGTTCTTGGGTATTTTTTAAAGTTATTGAGTGGGGGTGTTAAGATATCACTAATCTTTAAAAATTATTAAATATATACTATGCAGTTGTACGCTGCGGCTTTCTCACGTTCCTTATAACTCTGATAAGCGCAAGAATGTTTAGTCTATCAAATATATGTTGCTTGAATGCAAATCGATATGCTAATAATAAAGTTAGTTATGGTTATAATCTCAAAGAGAACATGTGTTTTATTTATCCTAATAGTCTTCATAATGGCTGCGTTTCCTTCATTGACCTATTTAAAAAAAAAAATGATTTCTATTTGATTTACTATTATAATTTTCAGAACTAAATTTTGCTTAGAATTTATTTATTTATTTAAAATTGACCTGCAAAGTTTGTAGCAAATAGACCTAAATAATAAAGCAAATTGGATGAGAGGTAGGTGTCTCAAACATTTTTCTAGTTGAAGTGAAATTTTGTGTAAGAGTCTGATTGCAATTTATCTATTTATTTTTGACAAAAGGATCACTTTAGTGTTCACGCACTTTCAGACGAAAATAGAAACTTTTGAATATTCCATAATCCGTCGTAGGTTTTCATTTGATGTAGTCGTAAATCTATTTCCAGCCTACGTTCATACTACTTACGTATGTATAATAATTTTGTTAAACTAAATTGTAAATTGTCAGTTTATGAAATCGGGTGGGTATGATAAACCCTTGTTATCGTCTTCTTCAACAGAAACAGATTGCGCAGGAAAATCGCATCTATCCTGCCTGCCTCAAAGCGAATATTCTGACGCTTCGCGGTCCAGTTTTGCGGAAAACGCCGTACAGAAAACAGGGATAACAGGGACGTGATTTTAGTTAAACATAAGCGCAAAACTTCTCATAAACTAATTATACGTAACAAAACAAGTTTATTATCATTTAATAAATGGTACTTAATTTACGTTTTTTTACCATCAGCAAGTGCAAAAATAGCAATAGTTCTACACTTATGTCCAATCGTAAAAAAACTTTTTGAATTTCCCTCCTAATAGCGGTAAGTTTTCTGTTGTGATACCCGTAACTTTTATATTTATGTGTACATAAATATATATATTGATAATGAGAGAAATAATGTTTTTTTATGTTTAATAATAAATTAACGGCTTTTAAAATACATATGTACATAAGTAGGTAAATAAAAATGAGCCTATCGTAAATTGATGAATGATCACAAAGGCATTCTTATCTCTGCTGTTGCATATTCTGTTTTTGTTTCGTATTTAATTTATTATATTTATACATGCATTCAGTTACCTCGGATAATATAGCCAGATAATCTTCAATAAGTGCATGTTAATTACGTAACTAATTATCTTGTTTTGCAAAATGGTGATGATAAGGTATCAGATGCGAATATATTCCCACCTGTAATGATTAATTGAGCAGCATTTGAGGAGAGACACTTGTGTTTTCATGTTTTATGGAACAAAACAAAAAAAAACTTAACATTGAATGTTAATTAATTAGTTAATTGCAGCAAACTGTTTAATAAATTTTTCTATTTGTAGACAAAAATTAATTAAAACAATACGAGATTAACTAATTTACAAAGGTTTTTGTACTTTATCGAACGCATTGTTTTCTATTTAAAAACTATTTAAAAAAATTATTACTAATATTATAAAGACGAAAATTTGTGTGTGTGTGTGAGTATGTTTGTTACTTCTTCACGTCTAAACGGCTAGAGCGATTTTAATAATATTTAGGGATGGAGTTAGCTGACACCCTGGATTTACACATAGGCTTCGTTTTACTGCGGGAAAGTATCTTATTCCCATGGGAAAATCGATGAAAATGAATTTGCGGAATATTATAAATGCGAAAGTAACTCTGTCTGTATGCTAATTTACTGAACCGATTTAAATAAAATTTGGTACAGAGGTAGTATAGAGTCTGAGAAAGGACATAGGCTACTTTTTAATGCGAAAAAAAGGTTGTAACGGGTTGAAATAGGAAAGTTTGGGCGGAAATTCCGTAATTCTTAAATATAGAATCTTTGAAACTATTTTTTTTTTTGGGTTTTGATGAGATATAAATAAAAACGACATTCAATGTTTATAAAAAATTTACCATAAAGGGGATAAAATCAGCCGATGAATGTTTTTGTGTAATGACGTCGTCCAAAAAGCTTACGGCCCTGAAAATTAAAATATTAAGGGTAAAAAGTTATAGAGGTTTTGTTTATTTGGATCAATAAAAGTAGTTGGATACTAAGCTTTATAAACTATTTTAAACAATAATAAATTATAAATGCGAAAGTAACTCTGTCTGTCTGTGTGTTACGTAATCACGCCCAAACTACTGAACCGATTTAAATGAGAATTTGGTACAGAGATAGATAAGTAGATATAAAGCTAGAGGCTTGAAACATTTTTTAGGCTTTTGATTAGATATAAATACGACATTTAAAGTTTGTAAAAATTTTACCCTAAAGGGGGCAAAAGAAAGGAATGACAGTTATTGTATAATGACGTCGGCAAAAAGGCTTACGGTCCAGAAAATAAAAATATAGATGAAAAAAATTTTAAATGCTACCAAAAGTCACTATTCCACGCGGGCGAAGTCGCGGGCATTAAAATAATTGAATATAGTAATCTTTGGAATCAAATAGGACGAAATTTTGATCATTTCAATAATTTTTTTTTACTTTTCAATCAATTTTGTGACGGCCTCTAATTATTTGAGGTGTTTTTCTTTTAATTTTGATCCCTTCCTTCTTCTTAATTATTGGGACTTTCCTCTATCTCCATGAAATTTATCGTATATTCAGCTGTTATTATAAGAGAAAATGAAATTATAACCATTTTTTGAATTAACAAACTGATGTGAAACTTTTTTTATGACCCCTGTTTCTTTAAATAACGTCCACCCCCTAGTGAGCCTACATATTTAATGGAGATCTCTATTGTCAGAGTTGATGCCAAACCAAGTCAAAGTTCAAATGAATTCAAAACAACGACATTCTAATAGAGGCATATCCTTTTTTTTATCAGATACCGTTCATTTTTTCAATAAATCAAATTGGATTTAGACCCAATGACTTACATACGTAGGTGCAATATGTAGACATATGTAACTACAATATAAATTAAAACATAACAGATTTGTATTTAAACAGTGATTAATAAATAAATAACTATTAACCTGAAGAAGCTTCTCTGGTTGTAAAATAATAAATGTTATTCAAATAAAAATGTGGGGAATTCTGCTTTTGTTTCAATTTTTTAGAAAAAGTTTTTAATATAAAAACCATACCTTTTGATAAATGGCGTAACTGCTGAACTAATTCATAAGGAATTTTAATAGACTTGAAGAATAATCTCAATACATACCAACAACACTATTTTTACAAAGTAGGTATACCTACTACATAGCGATTGCGACATACAATCAATTACTGTATATGTACGTAATTCTATTAGACATCATCACTTATCCTTTAGTATTTATTTATAAAACTTTCTAATTTTAGATTTCTGAACCTGCAAACATACAAAGTATAAAATGATATTTTTCGCGTATGTTAGTTGTAAACAAAAAAGTATGAGATTCAATAGTTAGAAATAATGTGTCAGAAGATTTCTCTCAAATGATAATTTACCATAGGTACTAGATCTTAATATCCCACTTGTAAATTTCAACATCCTATTTTGCATTCCGTTTCTAAATGATAACAAATAAAGAAACACGTTGCAAATTGTTTACAATGAAACCATTTACATAAAAAAATCTCATTGTAGGGTAAATATTGGGTATTTAAGTATGTTTTGGTTTGCTTTATAATCCATACTCTGTCTGACTGATCATATTCTGTATAATGAATCAAGGTCAATAAAATGTAAAGTTCGTGTGTAGTCAAAAAAATTGCAAAAGGCACGGAAGACAGAAAAATGAATGTGGTGTCGAAATATATTCCGGACATAAATTTTGGATTAGTGTCAAACACTAAAACATTTATTTGTAATTGTTTATGATATATATAGCAAAAAAAAATAAACAATACAATTGGAACTCAGGAGAGGTAGACGTAGCGTGGGATTAATATAAAAGCCGAGGAAGGCGCCAATTTTGATTGCAGGATGAAAAAAGCCGTGGAGACTTACTTTACTTACTGGAAGTTTACGAAAGATATGCTTTTGGGTTAGACTCTGCAAGGAAGCAAAACGTAGATGGTGGGAGTAGGAAAACGTAAGGGTGTAGGAGACCTGATACTTAGAGAAATGCTAGAAGCATAAAACGGAATAACAAGGTAAACAGAAGATGTTCTAAAATCTAGATTATATCGTTATTTATGTATTGGGGAGAGGGAGGATTTTAGTTTTCGGGAAATACGAACATTGGCCCAAGATACATGAAGGAGGAAGTTCAAGAACCAACTCAGTGTAAATCTCATCAAATGTCATAGAAAAGGAGGGGTTGAAATTATAAGGTAAATCTCATAGGAGAGGTCTTACAAAATCTTATGAAAAGAGAAGCTGGAGTAAAAAAATTAACGTATTTTAATAGATCCCTAAGATAACATAAACTCAAAATTAAAACAAAACACAAGTGAGTAAACGAAGAACTTAGTTCCTACCTGGACCTACCAAAAAAATTATTAAGTTTCCATCTCTCATCAAAATAAATACGAATATTGGCCCAAGATACAAATTAGTCCAAAGTCCAACTCAATGAAAATCTCATTTAAATGGAGGAGGTTTAATTAAAAAGTAAATTTCATCTGGGGAAAACAAAATCTTACCAAATCTTAGGGGCCGTTCATAAAATTCGTTCGCATACAAGGGGGGGAGGGGTCTTGCTGAATATGACAAGATGTGACAAGGGGAGACGGGGGGTCTACGGCAACGTAACGTTCGCCGTTGATCATAACATTTTACTGAATTTTTACAGAATCCTTGGACTTCTGATAAATAGAAATATTATTTACTACCAGTGAAACCCGGCGTTGCTCGGGTTAAAATACATCACGTTTATTGCTATAAAAAATATGTAAGGATCTATTTTTAACGTAGATATTATAGATTTATATCATAGATAACGTGGATATTGAGAGACTTATTCGGCCATTAAACATTTCAATTTGTTTGGTCACTGTTCGCTCTTGTTTGCAATTGAATTTCACTGGACTGCAAACAAAATTTAACCGACAAAAAGTCACTGAATGTTAATATATATATCATCGAACATCGAAATTCCTAGTACCAGAACACTTTAGAATATTTAGATGTACATCACTTTGAAACGTAGATTGTACACTTTTTGAAACTATTTAGATCATTCAAGAAATTTTTAGAACTTTCTCGAACATTCTAAGTCGATAATAACATTTTGCGCTTATTTTAGAATTTTTTTAGATCATTTCAAAAATTTTTAGATCTTTCCGGAAGTCCTTATGGCTTAAAAAAGGACCGAAATATTTCTTTTCACCTTTCTGTCACCTACAACCACCCACTTCCACCCACCGCGACCAAACTTTCTTACTCCCACCTGGAGACCAAGGGGTATTTACCACCCCAACAGGAAGTTGATTGGAGTAGGTAGAGATAGAGAAAACCCTGTCTTTACGTTCGAACATTAGCATTTTATATGTGTATTTGGATTTGTTCGTTACAAAAGATGTTTATTAATTTATTTAAATATAATTATGAAAATAAAATGAATATTTTTTACTATCAAAATTTGTGTATTAACAATAAAAATTTATCATATTCAGGGGGGTGTTTAGTTTTTGTGATGTAATATTTACAAGGGGGTCACAGAAAGTGTGGTACAGCGTGACAACCGGGGTGAGGGAGTCAAAAAAAGCTAATTTTAGCGTGACGTATTTTATGAACAGCCCCCTTATGGCAAGAGAGACTGGAGTTAAAAAAATAACACCTCACGGTATCAATGGACTGACAACCATTCTCACTATCCAAATAAAAAGAATAGCGTAACCTAACCTAACCTAACCTAACCTAACCAACCCTAAAGTAGCCTAATCTCAAAATTAAATAAAAGCTCTTTGTGTGTAGGTAATTTTTATGAAGTTGATTATCACTTCTGACTTTTTTGAACATTTACGTAATACGTATTGTCATTATAAATGTTTCATTTCCAATGATCGTAGAACATTGAAATTAGTGCCTACTTTGGTTTTTCAAAAAGAATATTAAATTTCCATCTTAAATCAAATTAAATTCGAATATTCGCTCAAAATACAGCCAAGTGGAAGTCCAAGGTCCAACCCAGTGCAAATCTCGTTAAGTCTTATTTAAGGGGAGTCACTATAATTGTAGGGTAAATCTTATGTGAGGGATAAGGGAGGGGTCTCACAAAATCTTACAAAGTCTTATGGAAAAAGAGGCTGTAGTTCAGAAAAAAAAAACACTTCACGTATTTAATGGACTAGCAACCCATTTCATTCTCCAAATAAAAATAAATTAACGTAACTGATTCCAATCTTAAGGTAACCGAATTTTATAATCAAATAAAAACACTTTGTGAAAGTTTCATAAAATTTATTATTACTTATGGTTATATACATCATCAAGTATTTTTATATATTAAATTTGTTATTTAAAATGTTTCGCAGCAAATTAGTATCTAGCTTGAATTATCAAAAAGAATATTTAGCTTCTATTTTAAATCAAAATAAATACGAATATTGACCCATGATACAAGGAAGGGCCAATCCAGTGGCGGTGTAATATGAGTTGGCATTTGAGGCCGTTTACTGTTGAACATCCCACAATGTATAACTAGTACTAGGGGTATTTCAGAATCCCATAAGCATTTCTTGTTCTTAACTAGTCGAAGGCTCAAAATCTTTTGAACAAAGCTTCCCTCAAAAGTTTGAATTGTATCGCCACTAGAGTAAATTAAAAAAAAAAAAAAAACTAATAGACTATCACATTTATGGAACTTAGTACCCTGTGTGAGCCGCTTCTATTGCCCCCACACTTTTGTTTTTGGATTTGCAACCCTGTAATGATCAGAATTTCACATCCTCTTGATTTTTAAGAATTCTTGTCTCCATCTTGTATCGATTCGTGGTTCAATTTTGTAAAATGGTGTAATAAGCTTCGTCGGTTTTAATTTAATTAAATTATGATCAAGATATGTTTATCAACAAGGCAAGAAAATGTTCCTGGACTTAATTTTATTACCAATATAAGAGATATTATTAGTGGTCGGGATCAAGACCCTTGTCTTGGTGGAACCCTAAAATTTCTACAACGTAATAATGAAATTCTTGGTTATTTATTTTCGTTCCTTTATTTACAATTTACGTTGTAGTTTTAAAATTGTTTTAATTAGATAGAATGACCTGTAGACAAGCACGCTTTACACCTGTGCTAAATTTCGAAACGATTTCATTAGTTGCTGAAATAATAATCAATCGACCTTACAAATAGACGGATGGTCAACAAAATTTTATTTTAAGTGTTTTTTTAAAAATAATGGTGTAGTTAAACTTTTTTATAGCCATCTTATACTTAAACGAGTAGTTGTTTAGTTTACTGTTTGGTTTTTTGTTACTTAACGTAACAAGGGCTAATTTTGGATTACCTAGTTGAAGGAAATGTGGTGTGACTCATCCCATGACACCTCATTTAACCCCAATAATCGTACTGATCAAATTTGTTTTCGATGTTAACTATATAAACATACTAATATCCGAACATTAATAAGTAATACTGAATATCGCTGATTTAGCATCAACATTATTATCACTGATGGGTGAAACGCAAAGTAAACACATTAAGTTCTTTTAATAGGTTACTTAGGCGCTTGGTGGCACACAAAGGAACACGAATTAATCCTGGATTGGTTTAACAAAGTATGTTCATTTATTAGGTACCCACTAAAAGCAGAAACAGAAACTTTAAAGGGGTATATTTTAAATTGTTTTATTTTAAGAGTTTTGTTAAGTATTTATTGATATAAAATTAATTAGGTTACTGAATCTATTATTTGTGTTTAAAATTTTAAAGAGAATTCTAAATTGTATATGGTGCATTTCTGGATGATTTTAATTAATAAAACAAAATAATATTAAAAAAATATTATTATTATAGTTGATAACGCTCATTTTCAAGAGAAATACAAGTGATCGGTATTGACGTAGAGGCATTTCAAAATATCATTAGCAATACAATGGCGAGATACGGAGCTTAAAATCTCGCATTTAATCAATATTGGGTGGAGTTATATTTTTGCGCATTCTAAGCTCGAGGTTCATGACATTTTGAGGCACATCTAATATAAATTATGTACAATGTGTATTTTTTTATTTTATAAGTAAGTACTTAATTTATTTCTTCATAATTAGCAATGTTTTAAAAATACGAAATTACGTGATGGTTTGTAAAATTTCGTTTGGTGACTTCAAATGTTCAGTTGTTAGTACTTGTACAGAGAATTCTTGAAATATGTTTTTAATGAGGTCAAATGGAGGTACCAAATTGCTACTAATCACACTAATATTATAGAGGCGAAAGTTTGTGAGTGTGTGGTGTGTATGTTTGTTCCTCCTTCACGTCTAAACGGCTGGAGCGATTTTAATAAAATTTGGTATGGAGTTAGCTGACACCCTGGATTAACACAAAGGCTACGTTTTACTGCGGGAAAATATCTTATTCCCATGGGAAAATCGATGAAAATGAATTCGCGGAATATTATAAATGCGAAAGTAACTCTGTCTGTATGCTACACAATCTCGCTTAAAATTTACTGAACCGATTTCAATAAAATATGGTACAGAGATAGTCTAGAGTCTGAGAAAGGACATAGGCTACTTTTTAATATGAGAAAAGGGTTGTAACGGGTTGAAAAAGAAAAGTTTGTGCGGAAATTCCGTAATTTTTAAAGATAGATGCTTGAAACTTATTTTTTAGGCTTTTGATTAGTTATAAATAAATACGACATTCAATGTTTGTGAAAATTTTACCCTAAAGGGGATAAAATTAGCTGATGAAAGTTATTGTGTAATGACGTCGTCCAAAAAGCTTACGGCCCAGAAAATTAAAATATTAAGTGTAAAAAGTTATAGAGGTTCTGTTTATTTGGATCAATAAAAGTAGTTGAATACTAAGCTATATAAACTATTTTTAACTATAATTAAACTATATTAATCAATAATACTATAAATGCGAAAGTAACTCTGTCTGTCTGTGTGTTGCGCAATCACGCCCAAACTACTGAACCGATTTAAATGAGAATTTGGTACAGAGATAGATAAGTAGATATAAAGCTAGAGGCTCGAAACTTATTTTTTAGGCTTTTGATTAGATATAAATACGACATTTAAAGTTTGTAAAAATTTTACCCTAAAGGGGGCAAAAATAAGGAATGAAAGTTTTTGTGTAATGACGTCGGCAAAAAAGCTTACGGCCCAGAAAATAAAAATATAGAAAAAAAACATTTTAAATGCTTCCGAAAGTCACTATTCCACGCGGACGAAGTCGCGGGCATAGCTAGTATAACTATAAATACGTTAAAAATAAAGTTTAATAATTTTAATTGAAACTTAAAATTTAGTGTTTGCATGAAAGCTGGATATATGATTGACTAAATTATACAGATAATGTGATATTTAAACTACTTAATTCATCTCGATATTATTCATAAAACGGTAGGATAGGTATTAATATTAGAAACATGAGTACTTATATACACGTGTACGGTCACTGATCAAAAGTAGCCGATGATTTGATAAAATCCTTTTTCGCTCATGAAAAGTATATTTTCATTTAACCTAAAGGATTAAAGGGTCAAAATAACCAATTTTTGGGAAGGGGATGTAGTAAATAAAATGGCTGATACACGCTAATGATAAAATATCAAAGTTAAGGCTCATAAGATTCTGAATTACCTCGCCCGGAATTGAGTGAGGCTTTCGCGGTTGTTGTCCAATGTATCGCTGATTTTTAGGATCATTTTCCATTGTCTGGAGATGTTTCTCCTCGACGTTTCGCCGACACGTGAGATTGGCATCTTCAGGAGTTCTATTCTGATTCTGAGTCTGCGTTAAATCCCATATCAAAGCAAAATCTTTGAAGATGCCAACAACAAGTGCCGATGAAACGTCGAGAGAAAACATTTTCAGACAATAGCTAACAAGCCCTAAAACCAATCTGCAAAAATTTGTGAATGAGAGAAAAAATGTCTGTTGTGGTCAGTCACTTCTTATTATCGAGTGTAGTGTTATCATAAGCACGAAGTTTAAATTATAGAAAATTAATTGTGTTTTACCTCTTCTTTATGAGTGGTAGTTTCCATCCATTAAATTTGTGTTATCAATTCTCAAATTAACAATAGGATATCTGGCAGTTACATACTGAGATCCCATTCTTCTATAGGGATTCATTGAATTATATTATCTGATATATATACTTATAGACGTGTTTTACTTGTTGTAGTCACGTTAATACGAAGATTTGCTCAATAAAACTTTACGACAGGATGCTTTTATAAACATTGCTAATTAAGTATCGATTTTCGTCATTATGTTGTACCTACCCTTTTTGACAAGGCTACTCTACTGAATTTCCTTACTTAATTAGTGATCATTAGCTAAATAGCTAACTTAAAGAATTAAGTTGTTTTGTTTGCTTTGTCGATGATTTTTGTCGTTTTATATGCGTTTGGACGTATTCTAATAGTCTACTTATTTTCGATATGAATAGTTATTATTAAAAATTAAATAAATTACCAATTATTTTAAATGTTAATTACTTATTTCTGAGATATCTAGGCAATATTTAAAATCATTATAGACACTTCTTTTAAATATTGATATTTCCTTATGATTTTAAATAATAATATAATATTTATAATTCGTGTCATGAATATGTTTTATAAAAAAACAAACAATTAGAACTATTTATTATGAAATCCTACAAATTTTTGAGATTCTTTGACCAAGATCTCCCATTTGAACAAGGATGAGAGGAACCTCAACGAATGGGTTCTGCATTTAATTACGGACTCCATTGAGAAGGATCTGAAGTGACAGTACATATTGACTTTGTGGTCCTTAGTAGAGTAAGGATGACGTAATGAAGTTGGGAAGACCATACTCAAACTGACCACAGGATGGGTGACGCAATGGTTGCTTTCGTCCTGTTATTCGAATAAGATTTATAACTTGAAATGAAACTATTATACATTCCACGAAAATTGTTTTATTAAATCGAAATTTAACAACTGATTCATTTGAATCGACTTCAAATAAAAACTCTCTAGATAAAAAGAATTCAAACGATGTCAAGTAAAAACCTACTTAATTGGGCTGTTGACCGATTTCTTTTTTTTTTTATGAATTCCCTAGAAAGTTGAAAATGGTCCATAAATGCAGTATCTAAATAGGTACCTGAAAAAATAACGCAAAATAAGTGAAAAAACAGAACAGTTACTAAATGTTATTACTATACCTACAATTGTAGAAGAAAGGCAAGAATAGAAACTGTAATACATATTTTATAAATTCATAAATATATTTAATTTTTTAACCGATGGCAGAAATCTTTTCTTGAATATTTTTATAAAAACTAATTGTATAAATTTATTCATTTGAAAAACTGTCAAATATCCTATTATTAATTTGTGAGTTGATAACACAATTTTAATGGATAGAAATTACCCTTTAAAAATAAGGGGTAAAACACAATTCATTTTCTATAATTTAATCTTCGTGCTTTTGATAACACTACACGCGATAATAAGAAATGACTGACCACAACAGATATTTTTTCCTCTCATTCACAAATTTTTGCAGAGAGACGTTTAAAACTTGATTTTAGGGCTTGTTGACTGTTGTCTGAAGATGTTTTCTCTAGACGTTTCATCAGCACTTGTTGTTGGCATCTTTAAGGATTCTGCTTTGATATGGGATTTAATGCAGACTGAGAATCAGAGCAGATCTTCTGAAGATGCCAATCTCACGTGTTAACGAAAAACGAGCCTAAAAATCAGCGATACATTGGACAACAACGGGGAAAGCCTCACTCAATTACGGTTGAGGTGATTCAGAATCTTATGAGCCTTAATCTTGAGAAGAGCAGAAACATAATACTACCCACTAGCGTGTATCAGCCATTTAATTTACTACATCCCCTTCCCAAGAATTTGTTATGTTGACCCCTTAATCCTTTAGGTTAAAAGAAAATAGACTTTATATGAGCGAAAAAGGATTTTATCAAATCATCGGCTACTTTTGATCAGTGTATATAAGTACTCATAAAGTTTCTAATATTAATACACATAAGTATCTATTTTATACGTAAGGTATCATACATATTGATAACATTCCTAAGTTTATGAGTATTAAAAGATCAAAGCAGTAAAAAGTCGGAGTATAATATTTGTTTTGATAAACATTGAAAATCTCTTAGCAAAGCTTCTTAAAATAAGTCTGAGTGTATTAGTTATTAAGACTTGTTCAGTTATCCATAATTAAATTAGATGAACTTTGATCAGAAACGAATACACACATACACTGTTTTACCCGCAAGCGCAACTAGGGGTGCTAGGGAATGCTAAGCACCTCCGAAATAAAATAAACATTTCTGCAATATACTTAACGACCTTATCCATAGGGTTCTTCAAATTGGGTGCTACATTAGACGTGCTAGGGAAAGTAATGGAGGTAGAGGGCTTTATATGAATTAGTCTTAAAAAAATTAACGTTCCACTTAAAATAACAAAGTTGCCATCAACCCCCGGTATAACCGGAAATGACTGATATTTGAAATTTAACAAAAGTAATGTTTTCACCAATTTTCTTTAATTACGCGACAATATTGTTTCGGTAGATGCTACCATTATCAAGAGTACCTAATAAATACTAAACTTTACAAATGTATAGGCATTTCATTATACCTATAGAATTAATATTTACCACCTATGTAGGAGTAGTGGGGAGTTCACCGAATCAAGTGCAGTTTGATTATTTACTAGATTTAATTTTGAATGTTTTGCTTTTTGTATTTCAAAATTTTCTAGTAATGTTAACTTTCTGCTTTTATTAATATTTGTATGGAGGATTTTATCAAAAATGGATTATGTAAACAAAAAAAATAGGTTAAAAAGATTCAACATGTTCGCAATAAAAATCCTATAAAATCTTTTAGTTAATAATAAACCTAAAAAAGACGTAAGAGAAGAGAGCGGCATATGTCAATTATTCTGAAGTTCATGTAATGCTACCTATATAGGACAAAGTGGTAGGACTATTAATACTCGTGTAAAAGAACATATGTATACATATATTATAAAAAAGATAAAAAGACAGGTTTTTCAGATCAATGTATAATCTCGCAACATAATTTGGATACTGACGGTGTAAAAATCCTTCATACAAATATTAATAGTAGCAGAAAATTAATATTACTAATAGAAAATTTAGAAATCAAAAAAGCAAAACAATCAAAATTAAATCTAGTAAATAATCAAACTGAATTTGATTCAATAAACTACCCCCTGCTCTTATAAAGGTGATAAATATTTATCCTATATAATGAAATATACGTTTGTAAATACTTTACCTTGATAATGGTAGCATCCACCGAAACAATATTTTCGCGTGATTAAATAAAATTGGTGAAAAATTACTTTTGTTTTAATTAGTGTTTGAAATGTTTCACAATAATTGCACCAGCGATGCTTTATTGAAATTATTTTAGTTAGAAAGATTACCATAAATAACTCTTAACTTAAAATTTTCAAATCTCTTACGCTTTTATTTTCAAAATTATTTAATGTACCACCCAGTTTGAACAACCCTGTCTTTTATACAGTTCAACAATAAATAAATTTGTTTAAGTAATTTAATGTTAATTTACAAAATATCCAAATACCTTCAAAAATTTGATGCCAGTTGGTCCTATGAAATAAAAAATAAACTTTTAAACGGCAGTTTACAAAATATTTGTTGTCTTCCACGTCATCCAAACATGAGCTCTAAAAGAGTTAAGAATTTAAAACTTCTTTCGTGAAGTAACTGAAACTAAGACTATCAAAAGGAACACAATTTCTATTGTAAAATTTTCAATTTTATGTTACGAATCAACATAATTTTGATACTAATAACTAAATACTAAATCACGTTGTTACTGTAATTCTTATAAGCAAAAGTTTTAGTTGAACTTATGCTTGGTAATTTTGAAGGCGAAAAACGCCCCTGGGTATTGATTTCCATTTAAAATTGTAATAGTGCAATAAATAATTATTAACTTCCATGAATTATTGATAAATATGTTTCTTGCGGTTCTAACTCCAGAAACATTAACAATTTTGTCGGGTAAATAACGTTTCTAAGTGTGAGACTTAAAGTTAGAGTCAAGTTTTTAGTGGCATGTACGAAAGTTTCACTGTCCTTACGAACTACTATATAATAAACATGTCATAAAGACAAATACTTTCATGCTTTTAGGGCTCTAAATATGACGTTAAATCCATCAAGCTAACACTGAGTTTCCATGAAATTCGAAATTTAATTAAATGACACTTGGCGTACTTATTACAAAAGAGTTGGGTTGGGTAAATGTCTTCGTACGGTAATTTTGCAAGCTGAGTTCTTAATTGAAGTACAGTCATAAGTACTCACTTATAAATCAAGATCCAAGAAACTAAATAGAAGAAACTTTCAAACTTTCAAGAATCCTATTAAAGCTTTTTATTTAGATGGGCGAGGGCTTTGTCATAACTTGTTAGTGTATTTCGCATAGTTCGCTATTAGGCATCTGTTTCTGACTACCGTAAAATAAAATGCTAAGTAAAAACACTAATGGATGCGTTAATGGGGCAACCATTTGTTTACTAAAAACGTGATATTTGCAGTATTTTAATGACAAAATATTAAAAATTACAATAAATGAAGTATTTATGTAGGGCAAAAAAATAAAACAGAAAATAAGGCAAAAACTCCTTGAAATTTTAAAAGAAATGTTTGAGACTATTTTAACTCCTTCAAAATTAAAAAAATGTATTGTATATTGTGTGTAGTTGTAGAAAAATAATTTAATTAATAAGTTTAAACATTTTACACATGTTTTGCGGTTTTTCAAAATAATTAAAGAAAAGTAAATGTTTTGCATGGCCATTAACTGAGTAATGAACAAACATACAAATTGACACTAAAACGTTATTATATACCTAGTGATAAATTACGTTTCCGAACGGAGTCTATTAATCTTCTTCATTTATTTTTGCTTTGCGTTTCAGAAACAAAAAGCAAGATACTTAGCGAATAATTGCGCTTACACCAACGAATTAAGAAATACAGTCTTAGTTGTACGTGTAGGTATTTAGTACCTACACAAAAATCAATAACACTACAGATAAAGTTGTTTAGTTCGAAGCTCCATATTTTAATTTTAAATTTGAATACTACCGCTTAATTTAAGGGAATTAGTTCAACTCATTAAGCTACAATGCAGTAGAACGGGAGTGGTGAGCATGTTTACCAAAATTTATTAAAAAAAATTCACATCTTCACATGACAATGTCCAGTTCATAACAAAAAATGTTTAGCAAAGAAGTAAATATTACAATTGGTGTTAGACAATAAGACACATTGTCATTGCTAGCTCTTAATTTATTTGAATATCAAAAAAATCAATTAATAATAAAGATAAGACAACTTAAGGGTTAATGTAGGCATATGAGCAAAAGATTGGCAGGCGTAGATTTAAGGATGATGAAGCAGTATTAACATGTAGTAAGAAAGAGATAAAAACAACTGGTGTTACAAGATGATGAGGAAAATACTGCATGTAAAACAAAAGTTAGGGGATATTCATTAATTACGTGGGGTGTTTATTTCTTACTTTAAACATCTTCTACATGTGAGATTTACTCCATAATACGTTTTTAATTAAAAGGGTAGTTGAGTTTGTGGCAATCATTTGTACAAATTGATCTGTGTTAAGTAGGACTTACTTATTTTATTTCATATTCAATATCCAGTCTTCTATAATATCTACAAAATTGTCACTGACCTTCCAAATTTTTGAATACTAATTTTATGATACTGCCCGCTACCTGCAATGGGACAGTTATTGTAACCAGGGTCGCTTGACGGTCTGTCAACCCCCTCACATTTACCAAGGAGGGAGTCAGTAACCTTCAAAGACTACATTCATTACGATATAAGTTGTTCAACAGAACACATATAATTCATTGTTTTTTTGTACCTTTGTGTCAAACCTTAATGTTTAAATATATTTGTTAAGTTTTAATATCCAACGTTTTTATATTTTACTCCCCACCAAGAAAAGTTGAGTGTCATAACTATTTTCGAGTTTTGCCATTCAAAAGCAATCTAACATTGGTCCTTCGAGCCGGATATTAGACATTACATTAAACGTATCGGAAGTGAAAACCTGCATACCGTCAAAGGGGTGACTGTCGACCAAGGAAGCAGCATTCCAGTTCCACCTTCCAGGTGACTGTCGAAAGGTCAATCTTCAAGAGTCCAGTTCCACATCCTGTAAGTTTATTCTCTTTTCCTTCCATTCTCAATCAATCTGTGTTTGTTTGTGTTGGGTTTCTCAAAGGTTACATCTCTGTTTTTTAGTATATCATTTTTTACGCATATTTTTATCATAACAATGTCTTCAAAACAACAAAGCACCCAGAGGGATGCTATAAAGGGTCAAGTAACAAGATTTCGAACATTTGTTGAACATTTTGACAAAAAGAATGCATCTGAGATCACAATTACTGTATTAAAGGATAGATTAGATACTATAAAACCACTTCTTCAAGAATTTAATGAAGTTCAGTTCAAAATAGAGGTTAGTTCAAAAGACGGCGACATTGAAGCAAATAATTTAGAACGTGGATCATTTGAGGATGAGTATTTTTCGCTAGTCGCGACCGCAAATCAGATCATTTCTCAGTTCATAAAAGATCAGCCTGTTCAGTCTTTACCAAACGATAATTCGTTAATTCCTAGTACACAGCATGTAAAACTTCCAACAATTGATTTGCCAAAATTTAATGGCTCCTACGACAATTGGTTAGAATTCTTTGATTGTTTTCATTCTTTGATTCATACTAATCAAACGTTGAGTGATGTTCAAAAATTCTATTATTTAAAGTCCTCTTTGAGTAATGAAGCAGCCGAGCTAATTAGATCATTAGAAATTTGTGCAAGCAATTATGAAATAGCGTGGAATCTTCTGAAAGAACGATTTGAGAACAAAAGATTAATAGTGTCCAATCATGTCAATGCACTTTTTGATTTACCGCCAGTAAACAGAGAAAATAGTTCATGTCTCAGACAACTTTACGATAATGTTTCAAAACACTTGCGATCTTTAAAATCTCTAGATGAACCAGTGGAGCATTGGGATACCTTAATTATTCATTTAATTGTTAAGAAATTAGATCCTCGAACGAGGCGACAATGGGAAGAAATAAATTCGACAAATAAAGTGTTAACTATGCACGATATGAACAAATTTTTAAAATCTAGGTGTGATTTATTAGAAGCACTTCACATAAACAAGTCCGATAATAAATCTCCATGCTCTAAGGTAAAATCTGAAAATAGTAGGGCTTATTTTGTAACAAATAAAGTAGTATGTCTTTCATGTAAAAGTAACCATGCAATCTATAACTGCAGTCAATTTTTAAGCTTAGCAATTAACGACCGCATTACAGAAGTAAAAAGACTACGTCTTTGTATCAATTGTTTAAGAAAGGGTCATATTAGTAGCGCATGTAAGTCAAATACATCTTGTAAGTCGTGTAAAAAACGTCACAATAGCCTATTGCATATTTCAAACGACTCGAATGAATCAAACATTGACAATACACCGAATGAAACCAAAATAAGTGAGCCAAGTTATTCACAGAATAATTTAGTTTCCAATTGTTCTTACGGTAACAAACAATCTTCGCAAATATTGTTATCAACAGCATGTGTGTATGTTAAGGATGCCTCAGGAAAACTATTACATTGTAGAGCGCTATTAGATTCCGGATCTCAATCCAATTTTGTAACCGAAGAATTATGCACTCGTTTAGGTTTACAAAAAACTCAAATAGACTATTCCATCATGGGAATCAATCAATCCATTTCGAATGTGAAGTATAGAACAGATCTAGAAATTAAATCAAAATGTAACAACTTTACTCATCGTTTATCCTGCCTTATATTAAATAAAATCACTGATTATTTACCAACCAATTCATTCAACCATTCAGAACTGAATATTCCAAATAATTTAGTGTTAGCTGACCCATCGTTCAATAAACCGAATAAAATCGACATGCTAATAGGCTCAGTTTTGTTTTGGGATCTACTATGCGCAGCCCAAGTTCAATTAGGCGAAGGTAAACCAATTTTGCAAAAAACTAAGTTAGGATGGGTGGTAGCAGGTCCTGTACATTCTCGAATAATTCCAAAACAAAGTTTTTCCTGTGTTACTACTAATTTAGATACAAATCAATTATTACACGATCAAATTGAGAAATTTTGGGCACTAGATGAATGTAACGACATAAATAATAAACGTAATCTTTCAACAGAGGAAAATAAATGCGAAACATTCTTTAAAGAAACAACAACCCGGGCAGAAGATGGTAGGTTTGTCGTAAGAATCCCCTTCAAAGATAATGTTTCAAAGTTAGGGCAATCAAAAAGCATGGCAATAAGTCGTTTTAACAGCATTGAACGTAAATTACAAAAAAATGTAGAGTTAAAAAAGGAGTATACCAATTTCATTAGGGAATATGTAGATTTGAACCATATGTCCCCAATAAGAGACGAGTTAAGTGACACTACATTAAATTATTACCTACCTCATCACGCGGTAGTAAAAACCACAAGTTTAACCACAAAAATTAGGGTTGTCTTTGATGGCTCAGCTAAATCAGATAGCGGGTTATCACTAAATGACTGTCAAATGGTAGGTGCAACACTTCAAAGTGATTTGTTCTCCATTCTTCTCGGATTCAGAAAATATAAATTTGTTGTTAAAGCTGACATAACAAAAATGTATAGGCAGATTCTTATTCATAAAGATGACCGTAAAATGCAAAGAATATTTTTTAGAAATAATCCTTCAGACAAACTACAATGTTTTGAACTAAATACCGTAACCTATGGCACTGCGTCAGCCCCATTTTTAGCAATTAGATGTTTGCACGAACTAGCAAATATTAATAAATCTCAGTTTCCAAAGTCATGTGAAATTATCTGTGATGATTTTTACGTAGATGACCTCCTGACAGGGGCAGACACGTTTCATGAACTCACAAAAATACAAACAGAAGTGACAACTATATTAAACCAAGCCAAATTTGAGTTGCGTAAGTGGTCAGCCAATAGTCCAGAAATACAAAACAGCATACGAAACACTAATAGCAAAGAACCATTTATAACAATATGTAGCGATGAACAGCAAAAAACACTAGGTATCGTATGGTGTTCAGTGTCAGATACTCTTCATTTTGACGGTACATTTGGAGACGAAAAACAAATAACAAAAAGAACGATATTGTCCACCACTGCAAAAATATTTGATCCCTTAGGTTTATTGGGACCTATCACAGTTGTAGCTAAGTTAATTATTCAAAAATTGTGGCAACTAAAGTTGTCATGGGATGAATCTATTCCCACAAATTTGCATACAATTTGGAAACAGTTTAGAAATCAGCTTCCTTTACTCAATAGTATAAAGCTCTCACGTCGTATCATTTGCGATGATGCCATATCTTTTGAAATACATGGGTTTTCTGACGCATCAGAGAAGGCTTACGGTGCTTGTGTTTATCTTAAATCAATTCGTAGCGACGGTAAATCTGAAATACATTTATTATGCTCTAAATCCCGTGTTGCTCCCTTGCGCACCCAAACCGTCCCTCGCTTAGAATTGTGCGGTGCTGTTTTATTATCAAAATTAATTAATATAGTAACAAATAGCCTAAAATTATGCATAAGTAGATATTACTATTGGTGTGATTCAGAAATAGTTTTAGGTTGGATAAAGGCACCTTCAAATCAATGGAAGGTCTTTGTCTCTAATCGTGTAGCAGAAATTCAACGCAGCACAGATTGCAATGACTGGAGACATGTTAGGTCTCAACACAATCCAGCTGATTTGATTTCGCGGGGCGCAAATACGATTGATATAATTAATTCACAAATTTGGTGGCATGGACCATCTTGGTTAAATAGTGACGCGTCAATGTGGCCAATTGAACAAACCTCTAACATTAACACATATCTCGAAAACTTACCTGAAAGGCGGAAAAACACGGTAATTGTGAACTTAGCAACATTTCCTGACCAATCAGAATTATTCACACGATTTTCTAACCTAACTCAATTGCAGCGAACAGTTGCGTATTGTATCAGATTTATACACAAATGTAAAAGACCCAACGAAAAACAATCAGGCTCTTTAACGATTCAAGAATTAGAGAATGCTCTTAATTTACTGATCAAAGCTTCACAGCAACAAGTGTTCAGAGACGATTTCATTCATCTTAAAAACCATAATGTAGTAGGTCACAAAAGTAAACTATTATGCCTAAACCCATTTATTGACGAACAAGGTTTAATTCGTGTAGGTGGTAGGTTAAGTAATTCCAATTTTGGTTATGATAAAAAATTTCCTATACTACTACCATCAAAGCATGTTTTAACCAAACTCATATTTAACCATGAACACCGACGATTATTACATTGTTCCCCAAGTTTATTATTAGCTTCCATTAGAGAAAAGTGGTGGCCTCTCTCAGGGAGAAATATCGCTAGAGAAACAGTACATAAATGTATAATTTGCTATAAAACAAATCCAAAACCAATTCATTATCAAATGGGAAATTTACCTAACAATCGAATAGAGCCTAATCCGCCATTTTTTAATTGTGGTCTAGACTATGGAGGCCCATTTTTAATTAAAGATCGAAAGACTCGAAATCCAAAATTAATAAAATCATATATCTGTTTATTTATTTGCTTTAGCACAAAGGCTATTCATCTTGAAGTAGTAAGTGATCTTACCACCGAAACATTTTTAGCAGCATTTAGAAGATTTGTGTCGAGACGTGGTAGACCACAAAATGTATACTCAGATAATGCTACAACTTTCATAGGTGCAAACGCACAACTAAAAGAATTATCAAATTTTTTAAAATCACATGAAAACATTATTTCAAATTCATTAATAAAAGACCACGTGAATTGGCATATTATTCCTCCCAGATCTCCTCATTTTGGGGGTTTATGGGAGGCAGGTATCAAATCTGTTAAGGGACATTTAAAACGCATTTTGGGAAATGCACATGTAACCTTCGAGGAATTTTACACTACATTAACACAGATTGAATCAATCCTCAATAGTCGCCCATTATCCTCGGATCCCAACGATCTTTCCTGTTTAACCCCTGGGCATTTTCTCATCGGAAGACCGATTACTTCGCTTCCTGATCCTGATGTCACCGAAATCAACGAGAGCAGACTGTTACGCTTCCAGCGAACTCAATTACTGGTACAGCAATTTTGGAAACGATGGAGCCGAGAATACATATCAGAACTCCAATCCCGTAATAAATGGAAAGTGAAGGTACCAAATGTATTACAGAAAGGCTGTCTGGTCCTTATCCGGGAAGACAACTTACCACCTTTAAAATGGACTCTTGGACGAATCCTGGAACTTCATTGTGGCCAAGACAAAACATCGCAAACCACTATCAAACGTTCGGTAAACAGACTATGTGTGTTACCAGTGGATATTGCCTATTAGATGTGCGAGTGTTAATATACGTTTTAGTGAACAAACTAAGTGCCGTATAAACTTAGTAACGGAATTACTAATAATTTTAATTATATTTTATCATGCAGCTTAATTTCAACATTACTTTAGTTAATCAAAAACTTTACAGTTTTCAAAGGGGGCAGAATGTTAAGTAGGACTTACTTATTTTATTTCATATTCAATATCCAGTCTTCTATAATATCTACAAAATTGTCACTGACCTTCCAAATTTTTGAATACTAATTTTATGATACTGCCCGCTACCTGCAATGGGACAGTTATTGTAACCAGGGTCGCTTGACGGTCTGTCAACCCCCTCACATTTACCAAGGAGGGAGTCAGTAACCTTCAAAGACTACATTCATTACGATATAAGTTGTTCAACAGAACACATATAATTCATTGTTTTTTTGTACCTTTGTGTCAAACCTTAATGTTTAAATATATTTGTTAAGTTTTAATATCCAACGTTTTTATATTTTACTCCCCACCAAGAAAAGTTGAGTGTCATAACTATTTTCGAGTTTTGCCATTCAAAAGCAATCTAACAATCTGAAAATAATATTTTTATGAAACAGTAAGTAATACTTAATAAGTAAGAAAAATAGAATTACAATTTTAATATTAATTTAATAATATCTCCACATATGTTTCGATTTGTAAGGATTTTTTCAAGAGTCCATGTAGAATATTTTCTTCATGTTCATTATTCTAACTGTACTATCTTTTTGAAACATAATAATTGAAATATTATTTCCCTAACTTGTTATTATAATTGTTTGAATTAAAATGTTGACATAAGATTATTCATGACCCCCTCTCTCTTTAAACGAGATTTGTCAAAACCTCTCCACCACTTTTCAAGTTATATAAATTAAAAATTGTCCTGTTTTTTACTTTAACCAGCCACATCCACCTGTTATAAATAATATCGATATATAAAAATTAATTCATCGGCTTGTCTATACAATTTAACTAATTTTATTCCAATATTATGTACGTTGAGATTTTACTGGACTTCATCCCCTCTGTTTTAAACTCTCGTAATTAATGGATATTTCTTAAGAAATGAAAAAACGTTGGAATGACTAGAACATTGTTGAATTATTTTTGAAGACATAAGGGACTAGGTAGAGACATGTGAGAAACAAAAATAGGAATGATGGGAAGGGTTAGGATGTAATATTATTATTTGCAAATGGTTTGCAACTTCAGGAAAATGACAATTTTGGCTCAGAGGGAATTTAAGTATCTATACAATCAAAAGATTGAAAGAGAGACTTTCTGTAATTTTTTATTTAAGATGATTTAACTTTTCGCATTTATTTATATTTATATTTTTTTATAGATTAGTAGGTACCTATATTTATCTTGATAAAATCATTATAATATGAATGCGATTTTATTTATTACGAAGTATTTACACTATCAATAATTTTATCTTCTTGTGGTTATTTATACAGAAGTGCTGAGACCTTGCAACTTTTTTTTAAATGCCTACATATGTAGCATTTGTTACAAGTGTTTAAGAAAAGATATGAGATATTTATTTAAATCAGAAAGAAACACTTTAGAATAAGCCTTAAAATCAACTCCGATCGTAAGTTTGTTGCAAGGATATAATAGATTATTAGTAAAGAACAAATAATAGATATACTGGGAATGATAACACTTAAGGTCATCAATAAAGCATCCCAATGAAGTCATAAAAAAATAATAATTCATAAACAAATAAGTAAGTATGTAATTAATAACCACGAACCTGATATCACTGAAGGTGTAATATATTACTTCGTAGTTTTATCTTACAAGAAAGTTAGTAATCTTCAATTATTGTAGTTGTACTCCTTTCTCGTTTTATTTTGTTTCTAAATATCAATAAATAAAAAAAACAAACTTTTCACAAATTTTTATTTTTCACAACTATAGTTTCGCTACACTGTAGCTTTTTCTAGTGACTAAATTTTGTTACTTATCATGTTTTGAGTTTGGTATAAATAGTTGAGGTGTTCGTGTTACATCATTTAAGGATTAATGGATAAAAGGCTGTAATAAGAGTATTAAAGCTGATTTTATTGTGCATACTGCATAAGCTCTCTCTTGATGCTTGTTTCATTATCTTACGATCGTTATTTTCGGAGATATAAACCATTAAGTTTATCCTCTACAAACCACTGCGCTGGAACGCTGATAAATGCGCAGTTTTGTTTCGGAATCGTTAGAACATTGTGCATGATTATTGGATCTATGAATGCAAAAAATATACATCTATCTTACTGTTCACAAAAACGTACTTCTTTTAAAAAATGTAATGTAGATATGATTAACAATTTGAGAAAATTTTGAATTTTTGACATGTTCTAATTTTCTCTTAAAGAATGTAGGTATGTAGTGGACGATGAAGTATTTGTTCGCAGTGATGACTAACAAAAATACCTATAGAAGCATTTTCAATGGTCACTTCCTTTTTGACAACGTCTTCAGTTGCCATAAGATCTTAAACGAATAGCTTTTTGTATGTTTTTGAAACGGTTAAAAGCGGTGTTATGGGAGGATTATAAAAATCGGGGCCATGAATTGAAGAGATTAGAAATAAAGCAATATTAGAAAGATACTGTAAGTATTAGAAAAGGTAGGAAAAAGTTGGGTATCGTCTGGGACATAAAGGAATAGGCAGAACAGGTAAATTAAAAACACAAACAGGAATAAAGGAGAGTAGAAGAATCAAGAATCAAGTAATAATCTGAGCTTATATATGCAGTCGAACATGTGGGGAAGGCCTAATTTTCGGAAAACGCAAAGAATAGCAGCTCAAATTAGAATGAAATGTGGTTATAATGCAATGTCCAAACAGTTGTTGTTAGCTGCGGAAGCTAAATCTATATTCTATTGGGAATTGTCATCGCGTCATAATTTACGGGCGATCTATGATCGGGAAGGGGAAGGGAGTGAGTATGTGAAAAATTCAAATAACCAACTTTTTATTTTTATCTTCTCCAAAAAAATTTTTTTTTCACGAAATTTGGTGAAAACTTACCTATTTATGTCCCAAACACGCTGTAATTTTTTTGATTGGACATATTTATTTTTTCACCTTATTTTTTCTTAATATCGAAAAAGCACCCTAATTTTCAATCGAAAATTCTCACGTCAAAATATCTGCTTTTTTAAAAACGTTGGTGGACTTTCTCTTCGTTGAAATTTCTACTTTCTGATGGTGTGAAGAAAAATATACATGACTATGGTAAGTTGTCTCAGGAAATGCAAAAAAAACGAAAAAAACTAGATTAATGTTTTTAAAAATATTATAATGAATAACGTAATCAGTATAAAGTATGTGAATTAAATAGTACGATTAACATGTATATTTATACATTATGAGATTTTCTATGACATAAATGTAATTAGAATTTAATAAAACAACTTTTTTACTGAAAAAAATAGTAGCGGTCACATTTTTAGATAAAATTCCCTTCGTTTTTTTGCATTTCCTGAGAAAACTTACCATAGTAATGTATATTTTTCTTCACAATCATCAAATCAAAAAAAATACAGCGTGTTTGGGACATAAATAGGTAAGTTTTCACAAAATTTCGTGAAAAAAATTTTTTTTTTATAAAAGATAAAAATAAAAAACTAAAAGGTTGGTTTACATAAGCAATGTATTTTAACTTTTTTGCTAAAATCACCTCAATTATGGTCTATTCTTTGTCTTATGTCAACCACTTTTTCCATCCAAACTGTGAGTTTTATCTGATCTTCCACGTATTGATAATAATATAATCGACGACTGTTTCTAGTTTTCTGTCTGCTATATTTATAGGTATATGTTATTTTTCCTAAACGAATCGTTTTTCGTCGTCAAATTTTTAAACTTAGTATTAGATCGGTAGAAATAAAGAAACAAAAACCAATATTTATTAATGCACCCAAAAGGAAAGCAATTACCATACATATGCATCTATGATTAATGGTGAAAAACTTAATATTGTTCTTGGCAAACGTAACCGAAGAGATTTGGAGAATTTAAATACTTTCGTGGCATTCTATCTATACGCTATGATTTATAATAATTGATTAATGAAGTCTGCAAATAATTTAAGTCATAAAATTAGACACATCAGGCTTTTACCTAAAGATAACAAACAGAATAATTAACGAATACTTTTAAATTTAACGTTAACAACTGAACTGTCAATATGTGTATTTAACGTTCTTCTGTTACTATAGAACATAACAAATCAAGATCAACTCAGAATTGCACACAAACTACAGATTCATGAAGCATTGTACCAATTTCCACAAATTTAAATAAACCCAGAATCTAAGAATAAATTTAAATTTAAACAAATCAGAGTCAAGTAGAGTTATAAACTCATTTATTGTTTTAAAGACCAAACTGATGTTTCGCCTCTAGTTAGGAAACTTTTTTAAGGTAGGTTTTTATAATGCTTAACCTGAAAGTTTCGATCGAAAAGACACTTTTCGTCGCGTTATAGGAAATCTATCTATGAATAAGTTAAAAAAGTGAGTATACTTTTCACTATACCTATCGTATGTCTACAAGAAGAGTTCAAGAAATTCATTAATATTTCAGACATTTCATATTTTCTGGTTTTGAGCCATCAATCTACCTACCTCCGTATACCCAATTTCAACTTAATAGGTACATAAATAAAGGCATGATGGAACGGCTGTAACATGCAAATAGACCAACAAAAGAACAAGCAGATAGGCTGAAATTAAAAGGGATTATAAATGGTTAGCTAGAGAATTCTGGGCAAAAAATTTCATTGTCCTACATAATTAATAGAGTACGATTAGTGAGCCCCAAATTTTAGAAATTCTTCAACAACAGTAAATAAATGTAAGGAAAGTAAAAAATTCATTCTAGCTTCCTCTTGTTGAAAAATTTATACCTTCTTCGTATCGTCGCATTACACATTCTACAGTTATGAATTACTTGGATGGTGAGAAATGCCATCTGTTCAACTTGATGCAATGAATAACTTTTTGTGAGAAGATTAAGAACATCTGGAATAGATGATATCATATAATATGTAGGATTACTTTGTTGCCCTTTGCTCTATCACGTTGGGTCCCTTCCATAAAAGAAAAGTGAGTTTTCTGTCAAGAAACTTTCAGCCTCCTTTAACTGCGGTTTCGATCCTTTTTTATTAACCGTTTAACACGGGAACTTACGCAACACCTTTCTCTGATTTTTCAGGAATCCTTTTCTTGTAAATCCAGACAATTCTTTTTCCAGGAACAGTGAAGAATTGGGATTAGTCATCAAAGGAATTAGGTAATTACGACTGTCACATTCTTTAGGGAATGAGTAATAATAAGGACAAGGAATGCTTTTCAAAAAATTGAAAAGGAATTCGCGGAATAAATAATAATTTGTGAAATAAAGCTTTATTTATTATAATATAAAAATTAGCGGGTTAAATTTAAATTCAAATAACTACAGACAGAAAAACAAGAGCCTTTTAATCACGACATAATTCTTCTCCAAATTTATATCTCTCAAAGTAATAAAATAAAATAATTTTAATGGGTTGAAAAACTTTTTATTATATTTATTACGTAACCAATTAACTGGTTATTTTATTATTTTAAATAATATCATAATAAAGTGCTGTATGTACTGCCTGAAGCGGATACTAATCCCAATCAGATAACAGTGGCGACTACCGAGACCTTAGAAACTATTTCCCCCTGCGTTGAAACTCTCTAGCAACTTCCATCCCTAAAATTTTGTATTATTATCAAGGCCCCAAAAATGTATTCCAAGTAATATAATTAAAATACAATAGAAATACAAAATGTTAGGTAAGATAATTTAACTTTTCTTTAAACCAGTTGTAAAGTTAATTTCTGCTGGTGATTCCAGTCATTTAATTTTAGATTTTGGTTCGTTTTTGCTAAATAAAAGCAATTTATGCACTTTCTGGCCATGTAAGCAAGAATGTATTGTCTATTATTTGGATTCATTGATTCATTTGGATCAATAGATTTAATTATTTGATCTAAATTTATTTCCCAAAATGCGTAAAACGTTCTTTTGGCCAATGTGAACGTTACGCGATTTAAAAGATTCGTTTCAACGTGTCATTTCATGCAAGAATTTATACAAATACAAACACACTTTAGATCGTTACACCCTAAAAGGGGGTTGATGAAGTTGTGTATCATTATCAATCGGTTAATAATATAGGAAAACATGATACGCAAATGGTAAACTAATGAAATAGCTAGGCCTTTCAGACTACTCAAACACGTACGTACATGGATTTTAGCTTAAATAAATGAATAGGTACCGCCAAAGCAAAGGTACTACGAATTACAATATTATGTTTAATATAGAAATGGGCAGAATTTTCAAAAATTTGAACCTAGGAGAGTCTTGCAAAGAGAAATCCAAAATTCATCTTTTTACAGACAGTTTTTAAGATTTAGTTTTAAAATTTATGTACCATCGGGTACAATAATCAATTATTTTTTATATATCGAGATTAGGGGAAAAATTAGAATTATAAATAAAATCTATAAAAGATGTAATGAAAATATTAATTACTTTATTGTAAAACTTTTTAATTAACTATGAAAAATAATGTTTTTATTTATTAAAAATATACTTACTAATAACTTATTTTCTAAATATTAACACACGATACTTTGACAGTTAAGTGATTATATTTGAAATATTTTTTTTAAATGTAATTGTTAATTTGTTTGGGGCTTAGGTACTCCGTTAGAATAAAATAAGATTTCTCTCATTTATTTTCTTAATTACTTGTGTACGTCTTTTCATGGTGAAGTAAAATTGGAATTTTGTTAAAAAGAACAAGATTTTCTTATCAGAAATATGATTCTTTTCTGCAATAAATTTCAGACACATATATATCTGCTTTGTTTTAAACACAATAGTAATCAGTTCATTGATAGACACTTCCGCCCTATAGGACCTATTTGACACCATGTGATTATCACATGTTCGAACCATTTAAAGAAAAACGTGGAGAACGTAATTTTAATAACTACCTAGAGGTGGAAGGTTTTGAAAAATTGGTTATTATAAAGTTGACTACATTCATTTTTTGACAATGGAATCCAAATACTTCTTATATGTTTGATCCATCTACGTGTTTATAATCACAAATTATAAAAATTAGAAAATATAAATATAATAGAAACCTTATCTATAACACTTAATTTTAAAGTAGGTGTGTTGTTAATTTTTTTTTTGTTAGAAATACAATGTTTTCAATTGTATGTAAAGATAACAAAAAAAGCCCTTTGGAAACTTTTCAAATTGGGATAGAGATAAATATGTATTAATACGTATTATATATATATATATAAAATATCAATTTTCAATGCAGAATGTAAACAAGATAAAAAGAAAACGAAAAATTGAAAATCAGTTCTATTTTTATCGATGATGGCGCTTGAGAAAATGACATTGTTATAGATTAAGAACACTTGTTTTATAAATAACAGTCAATTTACAATAAAAGTTATAAAAAGTAAATGATATAAGTACATAAGTGGAAGACTTTAAAATATACCAAAAGCATTTGTATGCTTGTTTGTTACTTTTGCTAATCTCATTTATCATTTTTGTAAACACACACTGGAAAATGTTCGATACAAATCATCAAACAAGTAATGTGTTTAATTGAAAATTAAGGAACTTGTCCTAATTCTAACAACTTTCAAAGTGCATTCCTTCTTGGAGTAGAATTTCAAACAAATGTAATTATACGAGCGAGTACATCAGTCAGTCCGAAACTTACGATTAGGGAAAAGTCGGATCGAGCATTTAATTAACCTTAATAAACAGTTTGAAAACAGAACTTTTATTACGATTATCAGCGATAGGAGATGCAGTAGGTTATTGAAGCAAAAGAAGAAATACAAATTGAAGATAAGACAAATGGTAATATTCATTCAACAAAGGAGCTTTTTTAGGAAGAAGCGCAGAGGGTAAAGACATAAAAAAGAAGATAATCACGACAATACTCATTTCTTTCGTGTTGTCTTTTCCTACTGTAGTCTTATGGTCTTAAGCAATCGAAAGTATTATTCGGTTGTCTTTAACTTTAGTGGAAGAAAACTCTCATTGGATTCCTTAGATTCAAAAGGTTACAGTAAGAAAGATAACATGAACGAAGCGAGCATGTGTGTGTCGAGTACATGACCCTCTTTGTCTCCAATTCTTACGCCTCCACTTTACCTCTCCTTCTAAAAAACATTTTTTTTAGTGTTTAACAAATAATAAAATATTATTAGCATTTACCCCATTTAATCCCATCATTTATGCTGAAATAATGTTTTATATTATAAATGAAATTAAACACATTTAAAATTCTTGCATATTCAAAATCAAAACAACACATTACTCGAAATTGGGTAAACATTGTGTGCAGGTCATTCACTGAACGAACTGCTAGATTGTTCGTATTAAGATAACAAAAAGGGTATTAAGAATATTCTGTTTGAATTGCGATGAATTAAATCATAACAACGTAATCTAATGAATAATGAGCGAGGGAGGATTTCTTAGAACCGAGCTGTAATCTCGTACTTAACTTCGTTAAACTAACTCCGTAACCCAAGAATAAAATCCATCTCGTGGTTTTTGCTTAAAGCTACCATCAATAAGCTGCACGACGAATTAATGTATCTATTAATATAAGTCACCGTCGAATATTGTAGTTAAGTAAATTTAGAAATTACAGTTACTTACTACAAAATATGTAATTGTGTGTGTGAAAAGGATAAGATATCATTTTTAATTTCGCTTAATAAATAGTTTTAGGAGGAGGCAATAAGGCATCTGTTATTATTTGAGCCCTTAATATTAATTCATTTAAGTGGTTCCTGAAAGCACATTTCAGTTTAATTAAAATGAGATCCTTTTAGTAGCGTTATTTTAATGTTGTAGTTCAGATTATTTTTGGAAAACGTTATTAATTTGCTTTGCTAAGAGAAGAGGTTCTCAAAGTGAAATTAAATTATGTTGTCTTTTCCTACCGTAACCTTGCTAGTGCATCTAACATAATGTGGTTTCTTTTGCTTGTTAGGGTCAGAAAGTTACAGTAGAAAAAGACAGCTTGAACGAAAATGCTTTGATTTTTGGTAGATTTGATAATTGTTTTTAAAATTAAATTTTTAGTAGGTAATGAGGGTCTTCAAAGCTTAGACTAAGAAAGACAGAGGACTATTGCCTTTTTCAGACCTCTTGGCATCAAAATATCAAGTTCAGTGGCAATAGTAATTAGTAATAATAAAGAAGGTTCGTTTTATAATTAATATTCGTGAAGGTAAATAGTTTTTTACAAAAGCTGCGCACGAACATTAATAGATTATTTTAATAAATTCAAACAATTTTTATAAAAACGCATTTGATACAACTAAACTATTATTAGAAAGTACAATAAAAACTTAATTTATGAAAATATATTTTTTTAAACCTATTGTATAAAAATGTCAACACTATTCGAACTATATTTTTTAGTTTTTTTGCTGTTAAACGTGACGCCGCCAATGGGAATATGTGGTCAGCAACTGCTTCTCATATCTTTCTAAATAATTTTTTTCTGATAAAACTGACAGAAAGTCATTCCAACAAAAAAAAACTGTATTGTGATCCACTTTAGCAAATTACTTGGATATTTGCAGTTATATACAAGTCACAAGTAAATTACCATAAACAACACTTTTCATACAAATTCCAATTTTGTTCACACAACGTTTAACACCAAACAATTCTTATAAGCCTCAATCTTTAATTTTACCACGAATATAATATAATACCACCATTTTAGAGTAACATTTACCACCCGTGTCTGCCTTCAAGACACTATTTTCCTTTTGGTCCATAAGTAAAACTGTTGGATTCAACGTCTGTTGTTGAAAGATAATTTTAATTGTATATATCAAGTTATGTATATGTAAATTTTAAGCCAAAAAGATAAGAACCTTCCCTCATAGTCGTGGTAGCTGGTGGCTAATCTTTCTGTTAATGTTAATAAAGAAAGAGGATGGCGTGAACCACAATTGTTCGTATTTACTTACCATTTCCTCTTCTCTTAGAATTATTACGGAATGAAGGGTAGTAAAAGTTTATTGTATGTGAAAACTCAAGGAGACGTTTCGTCTACTCTTACAGGGCCTGCAAAATCTCTGTAAGAGGTGATGAAACGTCGGTTTGAGTGTTTAGTAATAACTTTTACAATGGTTGTAATTTTGTATTTTATCTATTGTTTATTTCAAGAGTAAATATTAATTTAATTTTTTTTGGTAAATAGCCCATGTCACCCTTTTTCTTAAAATGAGAAAAAAGTGGTTGAATGCACAAAAAATGGCCATAGGAAACAGGTCAGCTCCAACTAATTGTCGTGCAAAAACTGTGTCTCGGCGATCGAGCAAGTGATTTCTTTTTTAGGTCCGTTAGAGTTTATTAAGAATCTTCTTTTGACCAGCAAAAGTCTTAAAATAGAAAAATAAAACTAAAAATAGCAACTTTATGTGATTAATGGATAGTAGTACACCGACATTATGCAACTAATCCAACGCCTCCGCTAAACAAGCCACTAAGTATCCTCAGTGTATGGTAACTATCTGTACTTTTCGTTTTAAATATAAAATATGTAGGTACCAATATTTAGAAACAAGTCATGGATTTTTAAGTATTAGCCCTTCGCAGACTTGTTATTGCCCCTAAAATTTATAACTTACTTAATAAAAATCGAGTAAAGCATCAAAAAAAAAAACAAAATTCGTTTAAATATAAAACGTAGTCAAGGGTCCTTTTTACGTCTTATGAACTTCAAAGTTTAGTTTTATATCTACTGGCAATCATGAAGCATGCAAAATCTTGTCTTAAAAAGTATTTGATCATTTTCATGCTTCTAGTTCAATGTAAGTCTACCATAAGATTGCATTAGATACATATAAACTGAATATTCCTCCTTTAAAGAACAGTTGAAGCAGAAAATATTTCAACCAAGAAATTATCTGACCCTTCACAGCCCCAAAATCAAAATAAAATTAGTTCTGAGTTATTTTTATCATATATTTTAACCCCTGTGTACCTTTTTCGAATATATGTACCTACTTATACAAAAATCATAATCATTAGAATGGACTAATACACTTATTGGTTATTTCTCTTAAAGTCTCATAATAAGAGTTAAAAAAATAATTTTTAGAGTAAAGGGACGCTTAACTTAGACCCCTCCTTCTGTCTTAGTAAGATTTGATACGATGTAGTGAGGTCCCTCCATCCTCCTTCTAAATTTTTAAACAGACGAAAAAATAGAATTATAATAAATTTTTGACTGTCCCCTCCCTTTAAACGAGATTTTGAGTTTAAGTAATTGATAAATGTCTTCTAATACTCCAATATCCATCCGTATTTACCCTTAATGAGTGATAAACTATGGATAAAAATAAATAATTCTTTTATGGAGGTGAAACTCGCCCTTGTCTACTGATGAGCAAAATTGGTCTTGGTCTTGCGAAAAAGCAAGACCAAGACCAAGACTGAGTAAACAAGACCATCACTAAACTACTCCATAAATTAATAATTGATTTTTGACTTTTCTTTTTATGATTGAATAATAATAAGCAACAATATCTTAATGAACCTTTTTTTTCAATTTGTGGATAGTGAATTTAGTTTTAAAAATGTTTGCCAACCGAAAACATGTTTACAAAATTTTTTGAAAAATGTTCGTTAAGACCTTATTGCAAGACCATGACTTAAACCAAGACCAGACGAAATTCAGCAAGACCAAGGCCAAGACTGCGTAAGCAAGACCAAGACCGAGACCAGACGAATTTGAGCAAGACCAAGACCAAGACCAAGACCAAGACTGAGTACACAAGACCGAGACCAAGCCCAAGACTATCTGAGTCTTGGGCTTGGTCTTTTTTTGCTCACACTAAACTACTCCATAAATTAATAATTGATTTTAGACTATTTCGTTATGATTGAATAATAATAAGCAATAATATCTTAATGAACTTTTTTTTTAATTTGTGGATAGTGAATTTAGGTTTAAAAGTGTTTGCCAACTGAAAACATGTTTACAAAATTTTTTGAAAAATGTTCGTTAAGACCTTATTGCAAGACCATGACTAAAACCAAGACCAGACGAAATTCAGCAAGACCAAGGCCAAGACTGCGTAATCAAGACCAAGACCAGGCGAATTTGAGCAACACCAAGACCAAGACTGAGTAAACAAGACCGAGACCAAGCCCATAACCATCCGAGTCTTGGTCTTGATCTTGCTCTGCTGATCACTACCCTTGTCAACCTTTTCTTAATTTTATATCCCTTTATCCTCTCTTGTATTGTAGAACATATTAGACGAATGTATCGAAAGTACCTGTGGTCTTTTAATAAGTAAAACACCAGTCAAACTTTTTACAAATATTTATTATGAATAAAATCCTGCTTATAAATAACCAACTTTTTAGAATGATTAGAAATTAATAAACTGAAAAATTATCATTCAGACTTGTTAACAATTGATCAATCAATTGAACCAGATTTAAGCAATTCACCACTATTAAATTTGTTCAAATATCCACAAACCCCCACCTCCATAATTTAAGTTAGATACAAGCAGTACTTTGTGTAAACTTACTTATTTGAAAGGGTCACAGTGTAGCGAAACCATAGTTGTCAATAATAAATATTTATGAAAACTTTGATTAATGGATAACTATCAAGTTGAACCAAGTAATGTCCAGCTCAATTGCTTTAATTTAATTAGTATTTGCATTTACTGAGAGAAGTCAATGAAGGACAATACATTCCCCTTTAAGATTGTCAATACAAGAGTCATGCAGATGTATAAAATATAAAAAATAATAATATTCAATCCGCTTTGAAGAAACTATTCCTAAACGCGAAACTTATTTAGTTGGTGCTGTGCGAAATACTAGAATGAGAATAGTTTAGTAAAATTAGTGATAAGAACTGTAAAAAATGTTTTCTAATCAAGTCAATTTTACTAGAATTCAGTCTCAACACCGAACGTAGATTGACTAGACATTTCTAGTAAAATCTACTTGAGCGTCTGGTCGTCCATATAATTGACAAATTTTTTAGTCATGTTTGCTAGAATTCCAGCAATATTGTCATTATTGTTTTCTCTGTGTAATTACTGTCCTCAGAACTTACCTGTGATCGTGAAAGTCTACATCTTTTCAATTTAGATGCTTTGATATTTCGTTAATTAAATTATTACGAGATTTCTTTTTCTGTACGTACATCAAAGGTAACAAATCAGTGACTTTTTCATTAACCATCACGTTATATGCAGATTGCGGTAGAACTTTTCATTTTATGACGTAACCTATGACTTGATGTGAAGTGAAGAAAGTAATTAATCACATGAAGCTCATATAGTATGGAATCAGGTCACTATAGCGGAGTGACAACGGTTCGTTCTTACACTTCAAATCGTTCATATGTGATAATGTAACGCTCTCGCATGTTCCATCCTTTATGTTTATGGCAAATAACGTGATCCTTGAACCATAAACGAACCATATAGCTTGTGTTGTTCTTCGCCTACTTCTTAAAATTAGAAGCGCTACATTACTTACATAAGCAAACGTAGGTACATATGGAAAATAATTAATGTATATACCATATATCTAACTGACTTTAGCATATCATTGAAATTTTACTTGTGTGCGAAAGGTCCTTTTGTCCTTCTCGATGCAAATAATACCCTCATTTACTATTGATCCTATATCACCACTAAAAAATATCTTTTGAATCTAAGGGGATGCAAACAAATAGATTCCAGATATAAAACAACAAAACGTTACGGCGGCTTGGTGCCTACTAAACTTTACTTTTGCCTTTTAGCAAGGAAACCATCACAATCCCCATAATATTCTATGCACGATGTTTGTTAACTATGTAAAAATTGTACTAAAAGAAAGTTAAACACAATAAAACTTTATGTATAAGGAAATGATAAGACTACGAAAAAATTCACTTGGTTGTGTTGTTGTCTTTACATACCGTAACCTTGTAATCCTAAGGAATTAAACTAAATGTATATTTGATTTTTTTCATTAGTAGGTAAGTTACGATGAAAAAAAGAGGAATAATCACCCGAACTAAATATATTTACTTCAAATCTCTGCCGATTTCTAAGATTGAACAATTTATAAATAAATATATTTGTTTCAAGGTAAGTATAACATTTAGTAGAATATTTACGCGGTACGAAAATAAAGGTATCCAAGAAAAAAAAAAGTTAATTCATTGACCCTCAGTAAGGCTATATAAATAAATACTGTGACGTGTTCGGTCACAGAAAACACAATTAACAAAACAAAACAACGAGTTTATTTAATTACTAAAATTAATTTGACTACACTACAGTTATGAACAAGTCCGCACAATTTATTTCACTAAAAGTCACTTTTTAATCGCCGTTCCGGTAGACACTATTTATCGCTCTCTATGAACACTATCGCCTCTATGGTTCGCCTGTATCGCCTATCGATCGCTTTGCATCAGCTGTTACTGTAAACTGTCAACTGCCTCGGTGTGAGTGTCTCGTCCGCTTTTATAGTCTTCTCAGCCTTTTTCTAGGGTATTCTACAGCCGTCTAGTATTCCAATTGTTTTCCCATTGATCTTTGCTGGTGTTTTCTAGATGTTTCAGGAAAGCCGAGAATATTCCTTATGTAATCAGGGAAGATGTTCATTAATTATGCTCACACCAACTTAATTGGCAAGTACTCGTAACACTGCCCCCTTCTTAGAATTGATCGTCCCGATCAATGTCTTGACCTTTGTAGGGCGCCAGGCGGTCCAAGTGTACAACTTTCATCTTGGCCTTTGGTCCTCTCTGAATACGGTAGACCACGTCATTCAGCCTTCTGACCACAGTGTAAGGTCCTTCCCAGGCTCGCTGTAGCTTCGGTGAGCGTCCTTTCCGACGGACAGGATTGTAAAGCCACACCTGGTCCCCTTCTCTGAATCCTGTGCTGTTGGCTCTCCGGTCGTACCTGGTCTTCATGCGGTCACTCCCTACTTGGATTTTGTTACGAACGGCTCTATGGATGGTATCGAGTCGTTCCTCTAGCTGCTGTGCGTAGTCGGTAGCCGAAGGTCGCCGATCTTCTGGGTGTCCAAACCGGATGTCCATCGGTAACTTCAGCTCTCTTCCAAATAAAATGCTGGCTGGTGTTCTGCCGGTGGTTTCATGAACCGCACTTCGATAGGCCAACAGGAACAAAGGTATGTGCTGGTCCCAGTCTGTCTGGTGATCGTTGACAACCATTTTCAAATTGGTTTCCAGCGTCGCGTTAAACCGTTCGACCATTCCGTCAGATTGTGGATGTAATGGAGTGGTCCTAGTTTTCTGTACTCCTAGCAGCTCACAGACTTCCCGGAATACCTTGGATTCGAAGTTCCGTCCCTGGTCAGAGTGGATCTCCATCGGAACTCCATACCGACTGATCCATTGGTTCACCAGCATTCCAGCGACCGTAGTAGCTTCTTGGTTTGGGATTGCGTACACTTCGGGCCATTTGCTAAAATAGTCCATCACTACCAAGATGTACTTATTGCCAGCAGCTGTTGTTGGGAATGGTCCTGCTACGTCCAGAGCTATTCTCTCAAATGGGGCACCAACATTGTACTGCTTCATTCGCCCTCGGCTTCGAGTCTGAGGTCCCTTGGCTGACGCACACGTTGGACACTTCCTACACCAATTTTCGACGTCTCTTCTACACTTTAGCCAATAAAATCGCTCTCGCACCTTCTCCAACGTCTTTGTTACTCCGAAGTGTCCTCCACCAACACCTCCATGGACTTCTGTCAGCACCTCATTGACTCTGTTCTTCGGGAGAACTACTTGATGTCGAATTTTAGTTCCGTCAGGGCTTTCCCACACTCTTTTTAGTACCCCATTCTCGACGATGAGCGAATCCCATAAGGCCCAATAGCTCTTCGTGATGGTACTCGTACTACTAACATCTGCCCAGGTAGGTCGTGCTGTTCCTGCCTTTTTCCACCGCAGTATCGGTTTAATGTCTTCGTCGTTATCTTGGTCTTTCGCCAGGTCTTCGTTCTGCCAGTGTTCTTCAGGTTCCACCATCGTCTGACAGATCCTTGCCAAGTTGACTGGTTCCTTCTTTTCGGCGGCCATGCAATGTTTGCAGTTCTTCGAGCATGGTCTTCGCGAGAGGGCATCAGCGTTACCATGTTGTTTTCCAGCACGATGCTCGATGCTGAAGTCGTATACTTGTAGCCGCTGTAGCCATCGAGCCAGTTGTCCCTCTGGGTTTTTAAATTGCAGCAGCCATTTCAGGGACGCATGGTCTGTCCTTAGCAGGAATTTTCGTCCGTAGAGATACTTATGGAAATGTTCGAGAGTTTTGACGACTGCCAGCAATTCTCTACGGGTCACGCAATAGTTTCGCTCCGGCTTTGATAGTGCCTTACTGAAGTAGCCAATGACTTTTTCTTTTCCTTCCTGCATCTGCGACAGTACACCACCAATTCCTACATTGCTGGCATCCGTATCGACAATGAAGTCTGTGTCGAACTGTGGGTACGTCAGTATTGGGGCTTGAGAAAGGGTAGACTTCAGTGTTTCAAAAGCTTGCTGACATCGTTCTGACCATTGAAATGAGACACCATCCTCTGTTAACTTGTGGAGCGGTCGAGCTATATCTGCAAATCCCTTTACGAATCGTCGGTAATAGGAACACAGCCCCAAAAAGCTTCTCAAGTCGTGTTGGTTCTTCGGGACAGGCCAACTTCTCACAGCTTCAGTCTTGTCAGGATCAGTTCTTATTCCTTCTGAGGTGATAACGTGGCCAAGATATTTCACCTCCTTACAAAACAGATGGCATTTCTTGGGACTGAGTTTCAACTTGGCTGCTGAAAGCTTCTTGATCACTTCTTCGACATTCTGGAGGTGGTCTTCGAATGTCTTTCCCAGTACTATCACGTCGTCTAGGTACACCAGACAAACCTTCCAATTCAGCCCTTGTAGCACATTTTCCATAAGTCGCTCGAAGGTGGCGGGAGCGTTACATAGTCCAAATGGCATAACGTTAAAGTGCCACAGCCCGTAACCAGTCGTGAATGCGGTCTTCTGCTTGTCTTGTGGATCCAGTTCAACTTGCCAGTATCCACTCTTCAAATCTAACGTTGAAAACCATTTGGCACCAACCAAGCTGTCAAGGGTGTCGTCGATTCTGGGTAAGGGATAGCTGTCCTTTAAGGTTACGTCGTTGAGCTTCCTGTAGTCAACGCAGAACCTGGTCGATCCATCCTTCTTCCTAACCAACACTATCGGAGAAGCCCAAGCACTTTGTGATGGTTCGATTACCCCCTGCTCTTCCATGTTCTTCACCAGGTTGTTGACTTCTTCTTGCTTAGACCATGGAACTCTTCTAGATGGCTGTTTAATAGGACGAGCTGATCCCGTGTCTATACGGTGGTATGTCAGATTCGTTCTCCCAAAGTCGTTGTCAGAGAGGGCGAAGACGTTTCGATACTTGCTGAGTAGTTCTTCGAATTTTCTAATTTGTTCGCTGTTAAGGTTTGTGGCCGAACGCTGCACTAAGTCTCGAAGAACGGTTGGAAGTGGTTCGCTCTCTGCCATTGAGGGTTCAGCTTCAACTTCGCACTGGAGGATGGACACCACGGGTTCAAGGACTCCTACTTCCATTCCTTTACACACTTTTTGCTCGAAGTCCTTTAGATTGACCACTTTGACAGATGCGTTCGGCGTCCCAGTTCGAATTAATGTTCGTCCTATCAGTATGGCTTTCTGTGTCAAATCCGGGTTTTTGGCTTCTACTATCCCCACCAAACCATCCGCACCTTCGCCGTCGATGTTTATTTTGAGAACTACCTCGGATCTAGCAGGTAGTAATCGGTCTTCTGCTACGATGACCTTTCGAAGACCGTACTCTTTGGTGGGGTTTGTCATCACCAACTCTTCCTTGCCGATGCGTAAAATGCCGGAGCCCAAATCCAGATTAATTTTGTTTCGTTCAAGAAGATCCAATCCAATGATCACGTCGTCGGCGACATCGGCTACCAGTGCCCTGTGTCGAAGGCATACTTCTCCCAATCTCAATTCAATGTCGCATTCTCCTCTAATCGGCGCTGTTTCTCCGGTAACCGTGGTCAAACGTAGCTTCCTCTGCAGGGGACGGATTCTCCACTCGTTAACGATGTTCGGGCGGATTATGGTCTTAGAAGCTCCCGTATCGACCACCATTCTAACCTTCTTGTTGTTGATGTGACCTTCGACGAATAAGGACTTGCTTCCGTTTAGTTGGGAAACGACGATTTCTGCTGGGGCTTGGTGGGGAGAAGCCAACTTGCGCCCCTCAAAGTTGGCTGATCTTAGTTTCCCGACTGCTGTCGGTCCGCACGGCGTTCTTCGGCCGGGCAGTCTCGCCGTAAATGTCCGTGCCTTCCACATTCCCAGCACCTTGGTCTTCCTTTGTTTTTGTCACAGTCTCGGGAAAAGTGACCGACCTTCCCGCATTCCCAACATTTGGCCGATTCTCTCTTGTCGTTGATGGTAGTCTTCTTGACAGTTTCGACGCATTCTTTAATCAGCCTTGTGACTTCATTCTTGTATTCGTCGTCTTCAACAGCTGTTTGGCGTACACGCACGTGCCCTTTGGAAGCTTGTTTTGCAGCTTCGAATTCTAAGGCGTGCGCCAGTGCGTCACTCGCAGTTTTGTGGCGGGCCAAACGGAGAACTTGTTGTAAGTCGGTGTCCCTTACACCATCGACGAATGTTTGGACTGCTAGTTGGTCTGCGAAGTCCTGCGGAGCGGTAGGATAGGCCAATCTAACTAGACGTTCCACATCGGCCTCGAACTCCTGTAGATTTTCTGATGTCTTCTGATTGCGACACTTGAGTTGGGTTTGGTACACTTGTTGCAAATGTTTGTCGCAATATCTCATTTCTAGTCGCTCTAACAGCGCAGAGAAGTCCCGTTGTTGGCGCTCTGGAATACCTTGAAGGACGTCCAATGCTTCTCCTCGCAGAGCTATGACCAGCGCCGTTGCTTTCTCAAAATCGTTCCAGTTGTTTGCTTCTGCCGCTGCCTCGAACTGTCGTTTGTATACAGACCAGCAAACTTTTCCGTCGAAAGTCGGTGGTTTAATTCTAATCGTCTTCGCAGTGTCTTCGGACTTTACTTCACTTGCCGGTTTTGTGTTCTCGAACTTCTGTCGCATCTTCTCTACTTCCTTTTGTACTTCTTTCAACTCATCTCTTAGCTTCTCTTGTTTCGCTTCCACTTCTTGTCGTACTTCCTTTAATTCTTCTTGTACTTCGGTTCTGACTTCCTTCAGCTTTACCCTCAATTCTTCTTGCATCGCTTCCATCTTTTCTTGTCCAGCTTCTATTTTATTCTTCAATTCTTCTTGTGCCAATTTCATTTCGTCCTGTCCAGCTTCCATTTTATTCTTCAATTCTTCCTTCATTTCTTCCTGGCCTGCCTTCATTTCTTCCTGGCCTGCCTTCATTTCTTCCTGGCCTGCCTTCATTTCTTCCTGGCCTGCCTTCATTTCTTCCTGGCCTGCCTTCATTGCCTTCATCATTTCCATTAAAGCCTTTATTTGTTCTTCCATTATCAATGATTGTTTTCTTGTTACTGGCATAAGGCTTCAAAATTCTTCTTCTCTTCGGACCTCTTCTACGATCTGTCGCACTAACTTTCTTCGGGAATCTTCAATTCCCTTACTATCCCACTCCTGACACCAAATGTGACGTGTTCGGTCACAGAAAACACAATTAACAAAACAAAACAACGAGTTTATTTAATTACTAAAATTAATTTGACTACACTACAGTTATGAACAAGTCCGCACAATTTATTTCACTAAAAGTCACTTTTTAATCGCCGTTCCGGTAGACACTATTTATCGCTCTTTATGAACACTATCGCCTCTATGGTTCGCCTGTATCGCCTATCGATCGCTTTGCATCAGCTGTTACTGTAAACTGTTAACTGCCTCGGTGTGAGTGTCTCGTCCGCTTTTATAGTCTTCTCAGCCTTTTTCTAGGGTATTCTACAGCCGTCTAGTATTCCAATTGTTTTCCCATTGATCTTTGCTGGTGTTTTCTAGATGTTTCAGGAAAGCCGAGAATATTCCTTATGTAATCAGGGAAGATGTTCATTAATTATGCTCACACCAACTTAATTGGCAAGTACTCGTAACAATACGTTTATTTCTTTTACATTTATATCCAATAAGTACTTACAATGTTTGAATATAGAAAAACACCCTGCATGTTAACAAATAAATACATTTATATCGGTCGTGTAAATATTTGTTTCGCTATTAGTAGGTAAGAAAATTTGGACGGGAGTTAAGGTGCATCGGAAATTTTGATATAGGTACTATTCTTTTTTTATCTCTGATAAAATGTCTCCATAGTCCCAATGTTCTAACTGCTCATTGAGAAGCGGTAGGAACCACAAATAGACAAAAAACGATGAAAATTGAAGCTGGGAGGCTTGAGTGTAGAACGGATTTTGCCAGGGGAAATGAAGTTTGGTAGACTCAAATAATGAGAAAATGAATATTTCCAGGCTTCAGTTACTTATAACCACTTTACTTATAAATTGCCACGAGAAATGGTATTCTATTAACTGTGAGAAAACAGAATGGCTACTTTTAGCACTAATCTGGAGACTTTCAAGCTATAGGATATTGTTAATAATTAATAGGTATAACTTGTAACTGATTTAACAAAAAATAAAACAAGAATTATTAATTTATACAGCAAGAGCCACCCCTAAATGCAATTAGGCATAGAGTGCTACTAATACTCGTTTTTATAAAGTATAAAAGGTCTCGAATAACTTATTTTTGTGGATTTATTCATAATATCAAATTATCATTAATTATTATGCCAATAAACAGTGGAGGTTATTACTAAAACCTTCCCTCAAAATATTTATTTCATTACAATAATAAGCCTTATTGACAGTTTTATGGACGATACATTAGTTATAGGGAATTTATTATAACCCATTTAATCTTTAAATTTAAATCCACAAATTCTGTTACATTTATTGGTACCTTATTCAAGCACCTCCCTTTATACCATGTACCTGTATTAAGAAATATTTTTAATTTGTACATCAGCCCTTACAAAAATAAACAAACTGCTACTTACTAGCCTTAATAAAAGTAAATATTCAATTAAGATAATGACTCAATCGATGACTGAGTCAAGTCCAAAATAAGGAAATTATTTTCACTTCCCAGACCTTCGATGGTAGTAACACTGGCGAAGAAAAAGTGACAGACAGAGCATTAAACTGAAACGTTGAGTTAGAATTTCTTTTATTATTGTCGGTTCGGTTTGGGAAAATGAGATAATATTCAACGTTTCTTGGGACAAATTCGTTTAGCTAATCACAGAATTATTTCCGTCGTTAGGGATTTTCGACGGAATATTTTTCAATTAAATAGGGTCATTAAAAACTTCTTATTGATTTTTAATACCATATTATTACATACCTACCGATAATATCATATAAATAATTATTTTGAGTTAATCATTATCAAATATCAATAACTGAACTACCCTTGTTACAAACTATGGTCTCGAGCCTCATCAAGAAGGTCGTTAACAATTAAACATTTTAATCTATTCTATTATTTAATATTAAATATAAATGTATCATGTTAACATTATTAGGAATTTAGGTAGCGAAAAATAACTGATTCTACCAAAATTATTGATAACTATTACTTAAGAAAGAAGAAAAAAGAACATTTTTGTATTTTTTATATTATTAAAAAGATACTTATGCTAAGAATATGTATTTAAAAATAAATAATAAAAAATGTGCGATCATATACCAGTTTGATTAATTAATAACAAAAGTGACAGAAAAAAATATTAAATAATGGAATCTAAATACAGCTGAAATGAACTACATGACCAGAATTGCGATTCAGTTTAGAATGTTCGTCTTCGTGGCTCAAACTTCCCTAAAACTTACTGAACTTAATCCTCTTGGCTTCTTTATTCGTCACCATTTATATAAGACATTCTCTCTTTTGAATTTACAATATGAGATAAATTAAAGCGAATAAGGGGTAATGGTCATTTTATTAATGACAATCCACAAACGTTTTGCTTAAGGCCTTTTGGACATTTCCAAGGAAACTAATTGATCAAACCTGGGCAAAGGCCTCATTGAAATAGCTTCAAGCACTAACCTCAAAGACCTTTTTTTAAGTGCTTTGGTTTCACTTACATTTTTAAATTCAAAGCAGCGTATTATCAATTACAGCCCTAAGCACTTGTGAAAAAGTCTTTGTGAACACTCTAAGGAGTTTTTGAAGAACTTTGAATAGGCTTCATACATTTTAAAGGAGCTTCAAACATGTTCTGAAAGTTCCAAAAACTTTTAAAGGACTTAGAAAGTGATTGAAGTCTCTTTTAAAATTACTTCCTGTACACCCTAAAACTTGAATAAAATTAAACTAAGTACCTATCTTTCAAACACTTTCAATGGACTTCAAGCATTTTGAAAAAGCTTCAAGAACTTTGAAAGGAATTTGAGCACTTTAAAAGTACTTAAAAGGCTTTAATAAAATTAAAGGGTCTTACTTTTAAGAATATTGAATGAACTTCATGCACTTGTTGATTCAAAGAACTTCAAGAACTTTAAAAGGACTTTGAGCATTTGAAAGTGCTTGCTGTCCTTTTTAAATTACAAATTACAAATTTCTTGAAACACAGAGGGTTTGAAGAACATTTTCAAACACAAAGAACTAAAATTCAGCCCAGCTCGATAACTGATTTATTAATTAATATATAATTATCATGGAAAAGTCTAAAAACTTTTAAAACTAAACGTTAGTGGATTATCTAACCAGCAATAAACACCTTCATTCCTTAATTAAGTTTGACTTATTACATTCTATTATAAACTTTCTTCTCTAAATACGTTTTCGTATACGTGTTATATTAATTTATAAATTGCATTGTATGTACATTTTTCAGTTTAGTTAGTGTTAGCTTTTGTAAGACCTAGTTAAACACTTTGAAGGGATAATATAGTACTGCAATTATATTGTCAGTAAATTGTAAATACCTACCATAAAACATGAGTAACAAGTTTCAGCGATGTCGGAAAACAATACCAATATGAAGTGTGAATAGAAGTGAATCGACGTTGTTAGAAGATATTACGTACATACACAACTTTGTAGAACTTCCACTTTACAAAACACGTGGGTATTTTTATTATTTAAACAGAATTTAGATGGTAGTACCACCAAATAAAGTTTTAAACCTGTCGGCTTCAAAGGCTTTTAGAGTGTTTTATGAGGAAAAACGTGTTTCGTATCTTGTTTACTGTTTAATTCTTCCAACTACTTGAATTTTAAATTGTTATTCAATGCCTTTAGTTTTTATTTCTATTAGATACAACGCTTCCATTTTATTTTATAAGCTATAAAATTCGAACTACAGGTTTTAGTGTCAAATATTTTTTGATGATCCTTTTGCTGCGGAAGGCCCCGAAAAGGACAGTTCAAGTAATTGAAAAATTAGAATAATGAATCTTGAAGAAAAGCAAAAAATACATTTACTTTCTTTAGTTTTATTTAGAAGATCCTGCCTTCATTCAGTGTTTTTCGTTTGCATAGAAGCAACAACTCTATGTGTAAATTCCAGGAAAGGCAAATTAAAACTCTATGAACGCGAAAAATGCAAATGAGCTATTACATTTCATTCAAAACAATGGCATGGGAATGAGGAATATATACCATTTTCTCTTCAAAAGTTTTTATCGTACAATGTATGATTCAGCGAGAATGCAATGCATTTGTAAAAATAATTTAATGCATTTGAGAAAATACCCTTTAAATCACGCCTATACATATATAGAGTGATGTTTTGCCATAGGTAGCACCATCCAGCACGATGTTGTGTTGGAAATTATGAGAGCTAAATGAATAGATTTTTCTTATCATTTATAAATCTAAATAAAGAAAACCAGAAAGATTGTTAATTTATGTCATTGTGGTGTTGAAGGTATTCAGTTCAATGGTATTTATGGAAAAGTCTATGTACGGAGCTATTGGAACATTCTTCAGTACCTATTAAAAAAGAATTAATTACGCAATAGATTGTTGATGCATTGTACGCACATGTGGTGTTTGATTGTTTCTTTTTGCAAGATACTAACGTAAATATCTTACAAAAACGACATATTAACATTTTTAGTCTATCGAAGCGTCTATTTTAATCGTTTGCGTTCTATTGGTGCACGAAGACAACAAAAGTTGTATTTCAAAGTTTCCTTTATTTTCAGTTTAGATCTTAGAAATTTACAGCTACAGAAATTCAGAATTCGGGTATGTACTAAAATAATCTTCTGATTAGGGATCATAAGTGAACTTAATTCAATCACAGTCAATAAGCTTATTAGGAATATCAAAACAAATTGTTGACTATTATAAAAGTAGTAGATAGCGTTTAAATACATGAAAAGATAATTTAATTGACAAACGTTCTGCAAAGAAACTTCTAATAGAAATTATTTTTAATTTTTGGTAGGGTTTAATTACATACAAGTGCCTATTTCTTTTTTTAATTTGTTTAGGCTTGTATAGATAAACAATCATAAATTATTGTATAGAAATTCGTTAATAAAAACTAGCTCTTCAATTAATATATCCTTTGGGCGCAATCAAAAGTAACAAAATTCTTAAAAAAATTAATCAACTATATAATTAATAGAATTCTAAGTTAATTTATACACTATAAATATTATACTATTATTAGTTTTGTTTTCTTTTAATTTTGTATAGGTATGTATGTATTTCCAAAGAAAACACTTAATTTGAAGAAGTATATTTGATTCATTTTTAGGGTTCCGCACCTCAAAAGGAAAAAGCGGAACCCTTATAGGATCACTTCGTTGTCCGTCCGTCCGTCTGTCAAGACCCTTTTTCTCAGGAACGCGTTGAGGTATCAAGCTAAAATTTATACGAAATACTCAGGATTATTGTCCCTTGGAGCTGTGAAAAAATCAAACTTCTAAGCCAACGCAATCAAAAGATACAGCCGTTTATGCCGCAAATTTCCGCAAATTTTCGAATCAAAACCTACAGGGTACTTCCCGTGAACTTAGAATCTTGAAATTTAGTACGAAGCAACGTCTTATAGCACAGATAAAGAAAAAATTGCGAAAACCGTAAATTTTTAATTACATCATATAATAAAAATATTTTTAATAATTTTAAAGTTACTACCCTTTTCCTCACGAACGCGTAGAGGTATTAAATTGAAATTCATATCAAATACTTAGGTCTATAATACCTTTAAGCTGTAACAAAATCAAACTTCTATGTCAACGCAATCAAAAGAAACAGCAATTTAAGCCGCATATTTTCAAACTCGCAACTACTCGCAAGGGAATCAAAACCTAAAGGGTACTTCCAGTCGATTTAGAATCTTGGAATTTGGCATGAAGCAATGTTTTATAGCACATATAAAGGAAAAAATCTGAAAACCTTAAATTTTTAGTTACATCACATATATACAGGTTTGTACGGAACCCTCGGTGCGCGAGTTCGACTCGCACTTGGCCGGTATTTTTTAAGCATTTTGTTACTTTTTATTATTATATATTAAAATATGTTTCACAGAGCACAAACATAGTTTCTATTCAAATATATTGAAATACCAGACTCAATTTAGCCTAATCTTTTGTTAGTACTAGATCGCATATTTATTAATTTAATTGAAAATTTATATTGAGAAAATGAAGGATATGACTTGTCAAACGGAAACGAAAAATATATTGTACCTCTAAAGAAAACTTGAATTTGGATGGTTTGTAAAAGAATAATCAGTAATGTTAAGTGACTAATTAAAATTTTAGCACTTTGGTCATCTACGTTACTACGACTGTTTATTTATTTATTCACGTTATCAGACAATTCTGTTCTATTTATTTTCATTTATTATTCGTCATAGAAACGTTATATAATTTTGTTAGTTGATTGATTTGATTAAAGAGAAAAGACGACACAGTTTATTTTATAATTGTAAATAAAAATAAACTAAAAAAATATTCAAAACCGAGTTGAATATTTATCAAGTAACATAAATTGTTTTAGAATTCTCTCAATCTGCACTGTAGTTCTAATTTCCTGTTTATTTTCATTTGAAAGCCTAAAATAGACACTTAACTGGATATCTATAATACATTTAAATTTAGGGAAGATACATAAACTATTAGTCTAAATATTCTTTTATTGCTTAATAATATGAATTATTAGACTTATATGTAAATTTGATGAATACTCAATACTTTTGTGAACTTTCCCCCTCTCTCTCTACAGTTTTTGGCAACTTAATCACACACACTGGGTCCTCACCATCTGATAATGTTAAAGTTTGGCAAAACATGTGGTGTGGATTTTGTTTTGGAACAAGACAAATAAACTTTTAGTGAATCCTTAAGTTGTTTTTCAATGAATTTCACATAGTACCTAAAATTGTGCTTTGATGAACAACAGAATATTTTCGAAAACATTGATGTAAATAATTTTGTGTCAGTTTAAATTACCTGATAATTCAAAAAATATTATTATGTCAAAAAATGTATGCTTCTCGATTAGGAATATCACTCCAAGCTCCTGAAAATTCTACGGGTTTTATTAGCTTGTTTTTGTTTTGGTCAGTTCATTTAGTCTTGATTCTTAATTCAGTGATCACTGATATATACAACAAAATAATCAGAGCCAAATAGGGGTATCAAAAAGATGTTTTATTTCAATAACGAACCCAACGTTTCGCCTCCTATTTTTTGAGACTCTATTAAGGTAGGTTTTATAAGTCGATGAAAAGTAATACATGAACCCTGCCGTTAAAAAACAAACCCCCAAAAGGAACAAAAACTCACAAACACATTGTATAAATAAAATAATAAATAATTGATGACTATTAAAAATTTTTTTAAATGAAAACATAAATAAAAGTTAAAGACATTGAACATTAAATTAACTAGTTAAAAAATACAGAGCAGAACAGCCACGAGTTTGTTTTTTTACGGCAGGGTTCATGTATCAGTTTTCATCGACTTATAAGAACTATCTTGATTAAGCCTCAAATAATAGGAGGCGAAGCGTTGAGTTCGTTTTTTAATTTAAAAAAAATTACTAAAAATTACCTACCCTTATTTGGTTCCTAATATTTTGTTGATTCCAATCAGAGGAAGAATTATGCAATATATAATACTGATATATACATTTTTGATATTTTGTATTCACTTTCAAAAATGAATATTCCTGGCATCAACCAATATAGAACAAACATAGAATTAGATTAGCAGATAATTAAAACCCTAAAAATAGTAAAATTGTATCTATTGTTTTTGATTGAAAAGGAGTAAGTATCTACTGATATTAACGCCACTAGCACATTAAAACAGAAGCTACTTCGAATAACTTACAAAACAAACACGAAACACTTGACGGAAACATTAATAAAATTACATAATATTATTAACAAAGTTTTACTTGCCGAGATCAAAACATTTATATTAAAATCAGAGAGGTGGTATTCCTAGTTTAAGGGCAGATGGGTTTCAGAACCCCATAAATTTTGCTATTAGGGTGAATAATGATATAATTCTTTATAAGCAAATTTAATTCTTAAGCATACGCTCCTCCTCTTCCTGTTCTTGCACAAATTTGCAATACCTTCATTTTATATTGCCATAAAAGAACCCTTTAGGCGTTGACGTATTTTGCTTCAATTAGCCACGAAAGGTACTTGTAAATAATTTTTTTCTGTCATGTGACGTTTTAGTAACGTCTTCTTATCACAAACTGAGTGTACCTACCTGTAAGTATCTATCTTATGTGCGTATGTACTTAAATGTTAAAATGTATCTACTCAATGAATGAAAAGCACTTCACGTGAGAGTTTTATTATTGCAATAAAGATCATCAATGGAGATACAAAGGTAGGTATTTTACCTCCAACATTTCCTAACTGCATTGACGCATTCTTATTTTTGAATACCTACATGAGAACCTTTCGGCTACCTTTCTATTAAATACGCCAATTTTTATAATCTAGACTTTCAGAGCCAAAATAAAAGTACACGAGGTACGATCAGGAAGTTATTTAATTGAAAATTACCAGAGAAGACAGCACATTATAGGTTTAATTTTAAATTTACCTGTTTTTTGGCTTAACAAAATATTTGACTTATGCAGGTGATAATCGTTAAAGAAGAAATCAGAACTATAGAGTAGATGACGAGTCTTTAAAAAGCAACATGAGGCTGTGACTAAGTTAAACAAACGTTCTTATTCCAATTTTGTTACTATTTAAAATTAAACCAAAATCTAAAAAAGAATCGAGCGTTGTTTGTTCACCAAATTAATTAATAATAACTACTTTTTTATAACATAGATACTTGAAGTACGTAGATTAACCGTAAAAACAATTGAAATAAAAAAATATTCAGTTCTTAGGGTTATTAAAAATAATGTGCCCCTCTTCACAGAAATATACAAGCGATGACTAAGGAAAGGGGCGCTGTAATAACACTAAACAGAAACAAACAAGCAATAATAAAAAAATATCAATCGAAATTGTTGCCTATAAATTCTTGCACCCCGGAGCATTTAGCCCTATAGTTACTTTTGACCCCTAATAAGTAACACTTGCCTATATTTAAATGATTTAAATACTTCTTAATTATAAGTAAAAAAAGGTTGCTTTTAATTTTCCGATCTAAATAAAACTAACAACCTACTTATATTTATTTTGGTGAGGAACAGCGGAAAATGTAAAATAAATAACGTTATTTTTAGGTCTTATAGTGTTACGTATTACTTGTATTTTTGCTCCAATTACTAAAAACCTTCCAGGGGACCAACCGAAATGACAGTTTAATTTCTACCAGATAGGATAAATTAATTGTAAAAGCAGTAATTTTCACAGTATTAGAATCTATAAATCCTTATTATCATTTCAAACCTATAAAACTGAAACAAAAATGTAATCTAACTACGATAAACATAATTGTACCTATAGTTAGGATTCAGTTATTTTGTGACCTCCATGATTTTAACGTTAGTTATTCAACCACGTGCTATTTGGCATGATGTTGTAAAAAATGTGATGTGATCAAAACGCAAAAGACAAAACTGCAGTTACTTTAGTTTGCAATGATCCTTATCCTGTTCCTTTGAAATAGGACAAATCTGAGAAAACGATTGGATTGCAATGTAAGACGTGCATATATAGTATTGTCAGGTGAAAAGACTTGAATTAATCATAAGCCGATATATGTACATAGTTACATATCACGATTATCTAAATACCTCAACGTTGTCAACTGTGTACAAGCGAATTAGTTTTATCTTAAAGACAGATAAATACAATAAACGAAAAGTATATTTAAACGTTACATTTGCAGATTAAACTTTATTAAATAAGTATAGATTACGGTTCAATATACCTACCTACTGAAATTTATACAGAATTAATTATATAATATGCTACAAGGTTTTGGCAACAAATTAAATGTACACAATTTGCATTTCATTCTAACTATTGCAATTTAAATTTCTTCTTTTCATTCATAAATTAACATGTGGTTAATATTTTACAAACAAAATTGTCAGCGTAAAAAGATGAAATTGATTTTTCGTTAGGGAGGGGTAGGATGTTCAAAAAGTTGACTCAACAATTTTGGAATTTAAAAGAAAAAAAATATGTGCCAAAATGTGCCCGAAATGGGCTATTATGTGCTACGTAAAAAAATTGTTCAAAACAAGACAAGGTCCTGTGATGTTTAGTTAGCTCCACAACATCACTTCATTAAAACCAAACCAATTGTGTTATAATGTGCTCAAGATGTGCTATCCTGTGCCATTAAAAAAAATATTTACTTGAAATATTGAATTTTTATTGAGACATCCTTTTTGTGATATTTAGTTAGTTCCGCAAAATAACTTTATGTGCTGTAATCTGCCCGCAATGTGCTGTTATGTGCCAATGTGAAAAAATAAATATTTGAATAAAAAGGTTTAGATTTTTCGTAAAATGTTAAATCTTTATTAATATCTACTTTCTCTACTCATCGATAAATGTGGTACGATAAAATAGCATAATAATATGCCTAACATAGTATTCGCATATTGCTCTTGAAACATCACCATACATTCTTTTAGGTACATGTTATGCAACACATCTTGTATTAGGTAAGTACCTGTACTTTTCATTATTTTACGATTGTATAGAATGTATTCTACACTATAAAATTCGTATTATTACTAATATTATCGAAACAAAGTGTTATTAAACGTTTTTTTATTGTTAATAGTAACTTTTTATATTTATTGATAGTTTTCCATTAGTGTAGGGAATAAACTTTTCATATGGTACCGTTTTAGTCTTGTCACAACACATAGACAAAGACACTGAAATAATTCCTAATAACATTACGACTAGAGAAAGTATTAATAAAGACATCATTTTACGAAAAATCTAAACTTTTTATTTAAATATTTTTTTCACATTGGCACATAACAGCACATTGCAGGCACATTACAGCACTATAAGTTTAGATTTGATTTAGTGATTTTGCGGAGCTAACTAAATATCAAAAAAAGGACCTAGTCATAAAATTTAAGTTTTTTGAATATTTTTTTACGTAGCACATAATAGCACATTTCGGGCACATTTTGTTACATATTTTTTTTTAAATTCCAAAATTGTTGAGTCAACTTTTTGGACATAGGAATAGGTTAGGGTAGGTTTGTTAGATCACGTTGTTGATATCTATATACTAACCACAAAAGGGTACTGACAATAAGGATTCGAATAATTACATTTAATATTTAAACAATAGCCTTTTATATTTAAATACTGACAACCAAAGAACGCTAATCAGGTGGATGTAGATAATAAGAACATGTATTAAAATACTGGCCTTTCATGTTTAACTGAGCACCAAAAGTTATTGATAATAGGGATTTAAATACTGACACTTAAAATATTTACCCAAATACTAGGCCGTTATACGTAAATACTGACCACCAAAGTATAGTGACCAGATGGGCTTAAATACTGACCATTTGTATTAAAAACTCACCTCTTATATTTATATACTGATCACTAAAAGGTTACTGGCCATAGGGATGTAAATACTGACCACGAAAACATGCTGACCAGACGGATATAAATAAGTACCATACAATGAGAACGGGTAGGTTTGAAAAAGTTTATCTAAAATTTAGGGGTTTGTTTTTTGAAAAAGCACTCGGACATTTAATTATATAATAATTTGTGGTTTTGTTTGATAACTTTCCAAAAACATACCCTTCAATTTTAAATGTGTTTGTTCGAACAAACGGCTTTTCACTTTTGAAGGAAATCACTCTAAAATTTGTCGATAGCTGTTGACTTTAGATATTCTACATGGTACGTAAAATAGTTAAAATTTGATGCAGAATTCAAAATTTTAATGTATATGTTATAGTTGAAACAAATTTTTAGTTGGAACTCGTCTTCCCTAGTTAAAACTAGTTTTTTACTTAATGCCTTTGTTAAAACTAGAAATACCCAGTTAAAACTAGAATTTACCACTGATATATTTGATTTTCAGATAAAACTACTAATTTGGGATTGAAAACAAGATACAGTTTTAAAAATATTTATTAAAAAGATCTAAGACACTGAGAACCAAATAATAATCTAACACTAAAGGAACATTTTAGGGAACATCGACTTAAATTAGTTGCCAAGATGACAATATTAATTATAAGCAGGTAAATAAAATAATCAAATAAATCAACGGAACATAACTATAAAATTTCAAAAAGAAACATTGTTAAAGAACATTGATTAACACGCAATAAAATCTAATCAGTCAAACTTAAATTTAAAATCGGATGAGGATCTACTACGCGAACAGTTTTAACTGACTCGCTTCGGAAAAACTCGTTTTGTCTAGTAAGAACTAGTTTTAACTGATATTCGATTTGAGCATTAGTTAATTCTAGTATTAACAAATGCATAGGTACATTAAAAACTAGTTCTAACTAGGAAGAACACGTTCTATCTAAAAACCAGTTTTAACTGCAACATCTATATTATTATACAAGGCCCTTTATGTTTAATAAAAGTTATCAAAATACTAAGGTTAATATGCCTCCTGAACGGTAAATTCACGCTCATCGGGATATTTCATCACTCATACCGAAAATTTATAAATATAAATACGTTTTGGAATTAAGCTTAAATTATTTATTTTTATCTAAGACTTATTATATACTTACAAAATAATTTCTTCGTTTTCTAAGACAATCATGTAATAATCATATTCAGTTATGAAGTATTAAAAAAGTTTAAGAAAGGTTAATTGTTGAATAATTATTGATACCTTGAATAACAAGTGTTGTTAAACAATAATATTTATTAAAGTAATAAAAGAGAAACTGCTTTTGGTACAATTTTTGTGAAACTGCATGATAAATTTAAAAAACAAATAAAACACAACGGAAACGTTTCACTTTTATTTAAATCGAATCTCGACAAATTTGTTTCGGCCCCCATCATCTGTATTCTCTTGTCAATGGCCGCTGGGGCCGAAACAAATTTGTCGAGATTCGATTTAAATAAAAGTGAAACGTTTCCGTTGTATTTTATTTGTTTTTTAAATTTATTAAAGTAATTAAAAGAATACCTAGATTTCCAAAATTTAATTAACAGTCATATGAAATTTAGAAGAAATTTAAAAGAAATCGTTCTTATATTGTTATATCACTCATCCTATTTAACTTACTGAAATTCAACCGTAATGATGATTAAATTCCAATAGAACCCCATTTAATTTTCTTGTATTATTAAAATCAGTACCTACAGCAGATCAATTTATTAGTAGATACGTAATAAAATTACGACGACTTTTACAGATATTACATTTCTTGAAATCAAATTTCTCTCTCTCTCTCTCTCTCTCTCTCTCTCTCTCTCTCTCTCTCTCTCTCTCTCTCTCTCTCTCTCTCTCTCTCCGTCTCTCTCTCTCTTTCTTTTTTTTCTTCTACTAGTAAGAGACCTCTTCTTTTGACAAAAAAAAAATTCTTTGCAGTCAATTTAGAAATCACATTTCTACCTATAACGAAAATTAAATTAGAGTAACTTCAGATGTGAAAACATAATTTAAAGTCGTATACAGGTAGAACTTAATTTTCAATAATTTTATTTTGATCGTATACAATTCTTATGCAAATGCTTGTTATTTATTAGTTAATCTTTTTATATTAAATATTTTTCAGACAAACCTTGCTCTGGTTGTATGGGCCTGCAAAGCCCATTTATTTTAATATTTACCTAACTTCAGGAATTTGTTCCAGAAAATTCAACATGACGGTTAGCTCTTCAGACGAGGCCATCTCCTCCGTTGACGACATTTTACAAATTATAAAAGAAACTTGTGAAAATATAACCACAGGTAAGTTAAATTATGTTGATTCTTTTTAATCTGATTCACATTTCTTATAATATCTTATTGAACCTAAATAGCATGTCCTAATTCAAATGGAAGAAATCAATTGTGACCTATTCAACGGTTTTTCTGTTAATAAACTTTTCCTTTTCAATTAGTACGCTATTGGTCTTTCTTATTAGAAAAGACTGCAAATCTTTATTAAAATGGGGTTACAATTGCGTTCTATTTTTATCGCGTTTTATTTGCTCGTCGGCCGGCGGTTACACTAATTTGAAGCTTCTCTCTTTTGTTTTTTATTTCTTTTTTATTAATGGTGTTACCTTAGAAATTAACGGGCGTGACAGGATCCTCGTCAGAGATCCGTGGGATTTCTCGATTTTAAGACAACAAACAATTAATCTTGTTAACAGGAATTACATTTTACTGTTTAGAAAGAATTCTAACTGACAATTTATATCTAGGAGAAGGCGATTTCAGTTGTAGAAAGCCTTAAAAAATAACTTTACACTTGTTCATCGCGTTCCATACATAGATGTTCGAATTCTGTTTAGGGTAAATGGTTTTAAATTCTTAAATATATTATGGTTCGCGACCGAATAAATCTAAATTTGCAGCAGTTAGCAAGTTTCTTGGCTGTAATACGATTTGAACAAATAGATATTCTGAGAATTAAATGTTGTAGTTTCTTGTGGGATATGCTGCAAAATCTACAATACACTGTTAGTATTTTGTAAATGAAATGCGATTAGCTCAAACAATCAGAACATTTGCATTTAGAATTTTCCACTGTACTACACTTCATTCTTATTCAATTAGGCGTCTAATTCTGAATTTGAATAAGAAAGGGGTTCTCTAATACAATTAGGCAAATTTTATTGCAGTTATTACAGAGTTTATAATAACTGGGTATCAAGAATAATGATTGTTTAGAAAATTGAAATACATTTACAGTTAAAATGACAGACGTATGTATATTTATTTATGACATATAGACCAGGGTCGATAATTTTTGGAACTAAAAAAACTTATAGGCGGATAAAACCCATTGGAAAAGGAAGAGAATATAACAGAAATGAAAGGAATAATAATTTACGGACGATCTGAGGTCGGAAACGGGAAAGGGGTAAGTTTTTTAAGGGTAAAAAACGGTTTTCCTTGATTTCCGGAAAAACTACAAGTCTTATGGAAAAAAGTTTAAAAGCAAAGTTGTAGGTAATAAAAAGATCTACAACTTTTGTATGTACACTTTTGTCACATAACCTCAAAATTTGTGTGAAAAATTCAAATAACCAACTTTTTGGTTTTTTATTTTTCTTTTACAAAAAAAAATTTTTTTTCACGTAATTTGGTGAAAACTTAACTTATAATGTCCCAAACATGCTGTAATTTTTTTGATTTGAAATATTAATTTTTTTAACCTTATTTTTTTCTTAATATCGAAAAAGCACCTTAATTTTCAATCGAAAATTCTCACGTCAAAATATCTGCTTTTTTAAAAACATTGGTGGGCTTTTTTTTCATTGATATCTATACTTTCTGATGGTGTGAAAAAAAATATACATTACTGTGGTAAGTATTCTCAGGAAATGCAAAAAAACGAAAAAACTAGATTAATGTTTTTAAAAATATTATAATGAATAACGTAATCAGTATAAAGTATTTGAATTCCATAGTACGATTTACACGTACATTTACGTATATTTTATGAGATTTTCTATGACATAAATGTAATTAGAAATTAATAAAACAACTTTTTTACTGAAGAAACTAGCAGCGGCCACATTTTTTAGATAAAATTCTCTTGGTTTTTTTTTTGTATATCTTTTTATTACCTACAACTCTGCCATTATACTTTTTTTCATAAGACTTGTAGTTTTTCCGGAAATCAAAAAAAACCGTTTTTTACCCTTAAAGAAACTACCCCCTTCCCCTTCCCGACCACAGATCGCCCGTAAATTATTGTTCCTTTTATTTCTGTTATATTCTTTTCCTTTTCCAAAGGATTTCATCCTACTATATTTTTTTTTTCACGTTTTACTACTTTTAAGGCTTGAGCACTGGTCTAATATAATATTAGAGGATACAAACAGCAGTTAATTCTGCTGAATTAAATTAAGTAAGCTCAAGCACATACATGCATCTACAGCTGTGAATTATTGTAATCTGAGCATTAACCCACTTTTATGTGTATACCGGTTGTCTAAAAAGTATTGATGTGAAGTAAAACAGAAATTTCCAATTTTTTCCAGAAAACATTTCCATACATTTGGACACCCTGTATAATAAGTAACTTAATAAAACTCTTACATTATATTAATTATCATAAACTTTCAATAATTTAATAATTTCAGGTAAATACACTCGATTATTTTTAAACCTTACACTAAAATAACATTGCAATATCTTTATAAAAGGCGCCTTATACGCTATTCTAAAAACTTCATCCAATAAAAGATTATCCTTTTTTCTACGTACCTATCTTATCATGCACTTATTATTACCCAATACTGAGAAGCATTCCCATGATGGTTAATTTATATATATACGAGGACCATTTGTAAAATAATGTCAAAACAAACGTCATCACTGCTGACGTTGCTTTCAATATGGTGATTCGACGCAGATATATTCGATACTATTTTTTAGAATCGTCAAGAAACGAGAGCTTATATTGTCCGCCAAAATGGGACAGCCTTCTGTGTTGGCCTTCAACCCCCGCGGGTTCAACCGCCAATCAATCTTGTCCACGTATTTACGGTTATGACACAAAACGATTTGCGTTTAGAGAATGTTGGACAAATGGATCGTGGTATATTCATCCTATTTCTAAAAAGGATTGGTCAAACTATACCACCTGTGTGAATAACGAGGACCTCGAGGTGAGTAGGTACAAGTGACGATAAGAGATACAAATATAATTTCAATAGTTACACAAATTCAGTAGGCAGTAAAGAATAAAAATTAAAAAAATTAAATAGACTAAAAAGATAAACTAATTAGGATTACCTATTTTTCTCTTTTCTTTTTTTATTCTGTATGGAAAATTCATTGTTATTTTTAATACAAATGTGTGCTTGTGTGCTCTGCTTGAACTTTTTTCAAATACCCCCAATGCACAGGCAATGTTAAAATTAATCATTGGATCAAGCTTTTAATGATCAAAAATAGTAATTAAAAAGAAATATTCTTTTAGATTTCTTATAATACTTTAAGCGACCTTTAAGGATTTTTTTATCAATCCAATAACTGCTTCTTAATAGATTAAAACAAGCAAATTCGTAGAAAAAGCAGATTACTCAAAAACATAATCCAATAAATCTGCAATTATATCCTTATCTGGTTATAAACAACTAAAGAATACAATTCACGTGTCTATTTTATTGTTGGTGTGTTTAGTGTAACCTGGTACAGGAGTGTTTTAAAACGTAGATAATATTTCATTCTTTTTCTTTTTGTTCTAATTGAGACTCAAATTTTTAAATGATTCAGTTAGGCATCACATTAATTACAAAATATTCACACATACATCACATACAATAAAAAATTGTTAGGAGTTAGAAATATTTTAGTATTTCTCATGAACTATGGTACGAGCTCATTTATTCATTTTTACCATTTCCGTTTTTATTGACGACAATTACCAAATATTATAATATTTATTGCTGGATTAGCAAAAAGTGTTTTATTAAAATTTAATTTTATAATAGGTTAAGGTTAGGAATGTCAAATAGTTTATGTCTAAAAATTTAATAAGCGTTTTACTTTAAAATAACAGTGTATTAAAAAGAAATACATAAACAAAATAGTCAAGTAAAAATACTCGAGCACCCTTGGTTGTACAGTTAATAGGGTTAAACGTTCATCTAACACAGAAATTACACATTTATATATCGTTATTTTTTCTTTCTACATTGTACAAGCCAAAATGGTACTACAGCGTTTTTCATTAACATTTATTTGAAAATACGTACCACCTGATTCTCTGAAAACTACCCCAATCTAACCGAATTCTCAAAATCTTGTATTTCTTTGACATAATGATTATTACCCAAATATATTTTTTTAATGTACGTTATAAATGCATTTTGCGGCTCATGTGATACTGAAGTGCCTCTACTTTTAAATATGCCAAAACACTACTACTTACTAAACAATATCCTTGATAACCTGATAAGAGTTGAGTACCTACTAAATTCGTTGGGAAAAGTTATATCTATTTAAATTTTCTAAACCCAAATAAATCAAAGTTTACATTAAAGTTGGATCCGTGCCATTCAATTTAAGAAGCGTCTTATCGCTACTATTTACATTCCTCAATATTTTCAAATACGAAAGCGAATGTATCTGAATTTTTGAATAATTTATTTATCAGTGCTCCATAATACATAATACAGAAATTACACATTACGGTCAGTTTTGTTAAGTTTTCAAAAGCGTGCCGAAAATACGTGGGTTATTTGCCTACAAAACGTTTAGTTACATTGCCGGTATTGAAATGGTAAATAAACTGCCTTTAGGAAATTTCGGAAAATTGTTTTAAAAGTTGCTTTTGTTCAGGCAAAATTTTAGAAACAATTTCGATACATTCAAACCGGGGATAAACCAATTTGCTATTTATTTGAAATTTAAATGGGCGAGAGATTTAAGTAGTAAATGGATTATATACTCTCTTAAACTAACACATAAAAAATTCCCTTTAAGGGTAGGTACTTTAACTGGAGTTCGCATTTCTACAAAATTACTTTTTCACATTAGCAGATATTTATCTTTGGTTCTTCATTCTTTTTCGTAATAAAAATACTCTAGGATTTTGTGAGACTAAATTAAAAACCAAAATTTATCTCTCCAAAACGGTTTTAAAATGAAATCGACCACTAGGATAAAATAACGAATAAAAAAGTTTTATTACCGCTAGTTTATGACAAATTAATCTCGAAATTTCAATAATTTAATGAACATTTCTTTTTCCTGACTAAAAATTAGGTCACAGTTTTCTGTCCATGTATGCTTACATTAAACAAAGTATTTGAAGGAATATGTTGAGATAATCCTCAGAATATATTTTTATACAACAAAACAGCGCATTATTTTTTGATATTGTGTAAATTCACTAGGTAGCTACTTATTAAATAACTAACCGCAAAACGTGACAACAAGACACGTGCCCAAATGATTCCATTTAATGACATATTGTTCAATCAGAATTGGAAATTATTTTTAATCTTTCACAACAGAATTAAATGACGGCTTTTTTTAAATTAAAATTTGACGTGATTGTCCATACATCATTAATGAGGACGTGTGTAAATAATGAATAAATACTTTATACAAGATAATATTGACAAATGCAAAAATTGAAACACGTTTTGAACACAGCTCGTTGAATCGTGTTATTACAGATCGTGCCAAACTAAGTAATTTTCATTATACGTTTTTCAATATTGATCTTTTTGAAATGTAATTTTAACACTTTTTGTTAGCTAGATATATTTTTAAGCAACGTTTCAACTATACTAGTTTTGACCATTTTCCATTAAAAACTGAGATTCTTAAAGTTTCTATGAGCAAAAAGGACATCGTTTTTCTTCGCAAAATTTTAATTTTCAATTTGTGATTTTATTTTGGTAAATAAGATTTTAATTTTGTCGGATTAAAATTCAACAATTTAATTATTTAAATTTAAGCAATATGTATTTAGGCTTGATGGCTATTATCTAGGTTTGATTTTCCTTCAATAAAAACACCAATTGATATTTGAATCTTGTTCTTCAAAACAACTTTCTTCTGTAAAAAACTAAGGTTTGTAATTTTCCTATGATCAAAAGGCAGTGTTTTTCCTTTTTAAAGCAAACGACTGAGAATTGTGGTAAAATTAATTTTTAATTCAGTTGTAAATAATGTTTCATAATCGTGTTTGATATCCTTAGTCTAAAACTTCTGCTTTAGTGGAGTCGACTATCTGACGTTTCGCCAGTTATTGTGGTTGACACCCTTAGGAAACGTGGTAAGAGTGTAGAATCCTTCGCCACATTAGTATTAAAAGCTTCTCTCTCTTATTATTTAATTTTAAGTTTGCAAGAATAAAATTGAATGATGATGATGAAAAAGGTTATTTCCATTTTACCCTCTTCTCGACTTACAAATTTTTTATTTGTAAAGCGTACCTACAATTTCTAAACTAAATACGACATTGTGTGTTTATAATTTTCATACAGTATGTTTCGATAATTTAATGTATGTCCTTGATCAGTCACCCTTATAATATGTACTTAACAAGTGAGGTGGATAACTACGATAATAATAAATTGTGATTTTTATTCCAGTTCAGAAGCTTCATCAATCACCTCTTCGTAATAGGATATTCAATATCTCTGGCCGCTCTCTTAACATCGTTAGTAATATTTTTTATGTTTAAGTAAGTACATATCTATTTTAAAGCTTCATTAAATGTCTTCTTCATCATCGTCATCCTAATACCATCTACGTACCTGTTCATCCCCTGTGATATATTCAAAAGGAAATTGTTTTTCTTATCTGACAGAAAATAATTGGGCATGAAAATAGCTCATTCGAAATACCTAACCAAGGGTAAAAAAAACTTATTCTATCGTAAATTGAGGATGAGACATACACAGTATCTACCAAAAATTATAGGTTACAATAAAATTGAATGTTTTTACAGAATTTACTTATCTGTGGTTTTCTGAATTAAACTAAATTATTTAAATGAATAAAATCAAGCTAATTATGGATGAAATATTTTCATTTATAATTCAGCTTTATAGTGTTAAAGTCACATCAGAGTTCAGAAATTATAAAATTTGTGTATGCTAGTAATATGAAGTAATAAAAAAGGTTAACCTTTGAATTGCTTGATTTTTTGGGTATACATGAGAGAAAAAAATACGATTACTTTTTTTTAATCAAACATGCAAACTAGGATGATACCTTTACACGAAATGTCCTGTTATGTTAATAGTACAACATTAGAAGGACCATCAAAATTAAACATTTGAAATTAAAATAAAATAATATTCAACCTACCACCACTCCGTTAGCACATCGATTAAAAGTTATTTGAATATAAATATTAACGATAATCGTGGGATACACAGACAGTAAGTTTTATAATATAGACCATAGTCGATAATTTTTGAAACAAAAAAAAATTATAGTAGGATGAAACCCATTGGAAAAGGAAGAGAATATAACAGAAAGGAAAGGAAAAATAATTTACGGGCGATCTGAGGTCCGAAAGGGGAAGGGGGTGAGTTTCTTTAAGGGTAAAAAACGGTTTTTTTTTTTATTTCCGGAAAAGGAAGAGAATATAACAGAAATGAAAGGAAAAATAATTTACGGGCGATCTGAGGTCGAGAAAGGGATTGGGGTGAGTTTTTAAGGGTAAAAAACGGTTTTCCTTGATTTCCGCAAAAACTACAAGTCTTATGGAAAAAGTTAAACGGCAAAGTTGTAGGTAATGAAAAGATCTACAACTTTGGTATTTACACTTTTTTCATATAACCTCAAAATTTATGTGAAAAATTCAAATAACCCAGTTTTTGGAAAACGAACAAAATAGCTCAAACCCCAACGCCAAAACACGAAGAAGGTAACTTTGTTACCGAAAAGTGCTTCGGACAACTAAACTGTCGTGTTTTGGCGTTGGGGTTTGAGCTATTTTGTTCGTTCTGCAACTCCGCCAAAGTTTTTCCAGTCTTCAACCCAGTTTTTGGTTTTTTATTTTTATCCTTTACAAAGAATTTTTTTTCACGAAATTTGGTGAAAACTTACCTATTTATGTGCCAAACACGCTGTAATCTTTTGATTTGAAATATTTATTTTTTTACCTTATTTTTACTTAATATCAAAAAAACACCCTAATTTTCAATCGAAAATTCTCACGTCAAAATATCTCCTTTTTTAAAAACGTTGGTGGGCTTTCTTTTCGTTGAAATCTCTACTTTCTGATGGTGTGAAAAAAAATATACATTAACATGGTAACTTTTCTCAGGAAATGCAAAAACGAAGAAAACTAAATTGATGTTTTTAAAAATATTATAATCAGTATACGGTAAAGTATGTGAATAGTACGATTTACATGTTATATATTTATATATAATGAGATTTTCTATAACATAAATGTAATTAGAATTTAATAAAACAACTTTTTTACTGAAAAAAATAACAGCGGTCACATTTTTTACATAAAATTCCCTTCGTTTTTCGCATTTCCTGAGAAAACTTACCATAGTAATGTATATTTTTTTCACATCATCAGAAAGTAGAGATTTCAACGAAGAGAAATGCCACCAACGTTTTTAAAAAAGGAGATATTTGGACGTGAGAATTTTCGATTGAAAATTAGGGTGTTTTTTTGATATTAAGTAAAAATAAGGTAAAAAAATAAATATTTCAAATCAAAAGATTACAGCGTGTTTGGGACATAAATAGGTAAGTTTTCACCAAATTTCGTGAAAAAAAATTCTTTGTAAAGGATAAAAATAAAAAACCAAAAACTTGGTTATTTGAACTGTTCACATAAATTTTGAGGTTCTGAAAAAAGTGTAAATACAAAAGTTGTAGATATTTTTATTACCTACAACTTTTCCATTTAACTTTTTCCATAAGACTTGTAGTTTTTGCGGAAATCAAGGAAAACCGTTTTTTACCCTTAAAAACTCACCCCAATCCCTTTCTCGACCTCAGATCGCCCGTAAATTATTTTTCCTTTCATTTCTGTTATATTCTCTTCCTTTTCCAATGGGTTTCATCCTACTGTAATATTTTTTTCACTTTTTACTATTTTTGAAGGCATCAGCACTGGTCTAATATCAAAGTTAAATAGCTGTAGGGGAAGTTAAGAGGGTTAGGTTAGGTTAGTGTTATGAAATTGGTGACATATTCTCCTACTTCCTAACCTAACCTAACCTAACCTAACCTAACTTAATTTTTCCTAACCACTGTATTTTTATCACTCGTACACTCGTATTCTTCTGAAACACTCCGCTCCTTTTTAATAATTTTTTTTTAACTTCCATCCCTTGTAAAAAAAGGCCAATGCCTTGGGGATAGTTTCAAACTGTCCACAATTTTGCTTCAATGCCAAGGTTTTGTTAATTTCTTTTATAAAGTTAGATCTTTTATATCGATACATTTAAAAAGTAAAAACCTTATCAAATCGAATCATATGTAAATAGGGTTATAAATAAATTCATTGTCCCAAAAACTAAACTTAAGGTTTCTCTTACATTTGAGTTGAGTATAGAGAATTTTTCAAGGTTGCTTTTTTTTTAACTTTTCAACTAGAAGGGAAATGTAACTTTTTGAAACAGTGAATTTAGTTATAACACTGGTTGGCTCTGATTTGGTTTAATATTGTTGTAAGAGTAAGAGATCTATAAATATAAGAAGCACTAAGGTTCCAAAGTATGTAGCATCGAAATTTGAAGAAAACGTATTATTTATATTATTACACTAAAAATATATACGTTCATTAATAATACGTACGAAATCAGCCAGATATTTTTAGGTGCCGTCTATTTTTAATCTTCAATAGATATTTTCTGATATTAAACTTAAACAAGTGTGCTTTGATAAAGTTTATAACGTCAATACCAAGTTTAAAAAGTCCTTGCTACTTGGCTCCCTAAGGACATTATACCTCATATGTGCTCCCATATTTGTGTAGGTATATCCTTGAGGATTTGATTGGAGAATATCTCGCCTCGAAACTCGTCTTGTGGGATATTCAAATTCCTTTGTGAATTTGTCGATCGGAAGTAAAAGAAAACAACATAATCAATCAAATATAAAATAAAAAAGATGTTTTCAAGTTGACAAAATGTGTAAATAGTTCATGCTTCAGATAAAAACGTCTGTAAATGACTTTGAAAAAGGTGTTTCTGTTACTTAGAAATAAAAAATAGAGCCTTCATAATTGGTTTTAGCTTATAGGGTTACATAATGTAGTTAAAAAAGAAACAGGCCACATTTCTTATATTTATCGAAAACTTAATACGTTATCAAAGCATATAACTTATTGGGCACTTATACTTTTAAATTGTAAATGTAATTTGTTACTGTACAAATTCAGAAAACGATTTGAAAATTTTAATTTATACTAAATATTATAAATTTGAAAAGTGCGAAACCATATGTGAAATTAAATCATACTGAATCTTGAGTAATTAGGGTCAATTTAAGTGGTTTTCTATTAATTAGGATTTGTCCTTTCTTTTATAAGATTTGGTAGGGTATAAGGACTTCCCCATCCCCCTTACGTGAGTTTTACCATTTAATGTGTACGTAAGTAGAAGAAGATAGGAAATTACAATTACAAAGTTAAGGTGATATTTTCAAATAAATCCCCCTCCTTTAAAAGCAAATTTCATTAGATTTTGCTGATCTCTTTCCCCTTCCACCTCTCTCCTTATTTTACGGGTAAAATTTATTAACCTATACCTAGACTACCTAATTTATTTTGCAAACATACCTACTAAAAATTTTTTGTTCAAGCGGTTCTTTAGATGAAAAAATAAAAAATAATAATTGAGGAAGGTGTGTGTCTTATTATGTCCCGTCGTGAACTGACAGAATTGAAAAATTATTTCCTTTGTTCCAGTGTAATGGAGTTTCCTTATTGCTCTCCACCAAAATATAAATCACAATTATTTATGGCTGATTTCATGAAAACTCAAAGGCAGTGTATTTAAAAAAAAAAGTACTCCGCTTAGTATTGATCGTTAATTTTTAATTAATTATTTGTAAGTCAATTACATTTTGAATCGAGTAGCTGAAGAATTGAGTACGTATACTATTACAACACCTTTCCAAGAAGGTTTTTAAAACTGTTCATAAATTATTTATAAGCAAAAAATTGGGGACAGGGTGTAGGTAATTAATATCTACTATTAATTAGGATAATGAAGGTTTAAACAGAAAATGAAAAAATATTAATTAATGTAAAGAATTGAAGTAGATTTTCATTAATAGACCAGGGTCGATAATTTTTGAAACCAAAAAAAGTTATAGTAGGATGAAACCTATTGGAAAAGGAAGAGAATATAACAGAAATGAAAAGAAAAAAAATTTACGGGCGATCTGAGGTAGCGAAGCGGAAAGGAGTGAGTTTTTAAGGGTAAAAAACGGTTTTCCTTGATTTCCGAAAAAACTACAATTCTTATAGAAAAAAGTTAAATGTCAAAGTTGTAGGTAATAAAAAGATCTACAACTTTTGTATTGAAACTTTTGTCATATAACTTCAAAATTTATGTAAAAAATTCAAATAACCAACTTTTTGGTTTTTTATTTTTATCTTACAAAAAAATTTTTTTTTCACGAAATTTGGTGAAAACACCTATTTATGTCCCAAACACGCTGTAATTTTTTTGATTTGAAATATTTATGTTTTCACCTTATTTTTACTTAATATCGTAAAAAACTCCCTAAGTTTCAATCGAAAATTCTCACGTCAAGATATCTGCTTTTTTAAAAATATTGATGGGCTTTTTCTTCGTTGAAATCTCTACTTTCTGATGGTGTGAAAAAAAAATATACCTACACTACTATGGTAAGTTTTCTCAAGAAATGCAAAAACGAAAAAAACTAGATTAATGTTTTTTAAAAATATTTATGAATACGTAATCAATAGAATGTATGTGAATTCAATAGTACGATTTACATGTATATTTATATATTATGAGATTTTCTATGACATAAATGTAATTAGAATTCAATAAAATATAAGTGGACTTAATAAATATATTTTTTTCTTCAGAGGGGTCCATACAATACATTTTTGTTTCTATAACCTATCGTTTAGTTTGTTCACTATATGTGGCGGCCAGTAGCATATTTTAATGTTGTAATGCTGTTCAAATTATGCACGAATTCGCTCGTTGTACCTTATTCGCACTATTTATTTTAGGTATACAGGGTTTTTCAAGTTGATGGGCTATTAGAAGTATATGAATTAGTAGAAGGAATTCAATTCTGAAACTTGGGCTCATTTGGTTATTGTTTATGCCGCTTCTTTTAAAAATATTTTCAAGTTCGGTTTACATCCGGTTATACCGGAAGTCGATACCAACTTTGTTATTTTTAATGGAATGGTATATTTTTCACGCTGAATTCTAAGGTAAGTTTGATAACCAACTTGTACACCTATGACGATCGGTTTCTGAGTTAATTTTATAAAAAAAAAATCGCTACCGCAATCCAAATTATAAAAAGTCATAACTTCCACAAAATACGACTTAGAGTGTTGAAATTTTTACTAGTAATAGCTGAATATTAGTGCTAACGCCTTAACAAAATTGAATTAAATAATTTATACAGGGCGTTCAAAATAAAATTCTAAAATTGAAAAACTTCAAACACGAATTACCTCGTTTTTTCAAATGGCACCTACTATTTTTTATTTTTTCAATCGATTCCTTTTTTTATCCTCTTTCGATCTATATGGATACTTCCTATTTTATGTAATAATTCAAAATTATTCCAAAATTTTCAAATAAAATAGGAAGTATCCATATAGATCGAAAGACGATAAAAAAAGAAATCGATTGAAAAAATAAAAAATAGTAGGTGCCATTTGAAAAAACGAGGTAATTCGTGTTTGAAGTTTTTCAATTTTAGAATTTTATTTTGAACGCCCTGTATAAATTATTTAATTCAATTTTGTCAAGGCGTTAGCACTAATATTCAGCTATTACTAGTAAAAATTTCAACACTCTAAGTCGTATTTTGTGGAAGTTATGATGTTTTATAATTTGGGTTGCGGTAGCGATTTTTTTTTTATAAATTAAATTAACTCACAAACCGATGAATTACACGTTTTATTCGAATTCAGCGTAAAAAATATACCATTCCATTTAAAATAACAAAGTTGGTATCGACTTCCGGTATAACCGGATGTAAACCGAACTTGAAAATATTTTTAAAAGAAGCGGCATAAACAATAACCAAATGAGCCCTAGTTTCAGAATTGAATTCTTTTTACTAATTCATATACTTCTAATAGCCCATCAACTTGAAAACCCCTGTATACATGCAGGTATATTTATTCCATTTCAACTTTCCATAAAATATTATCTCTACCTTCACAATTTCAAGAAGGAAAGGATGAGGACTCTTTAAATCAATTCCTTGGGCCTTGAGTATGTTACAGGTTACAGAAATATCTATCGTCACAAAATTAAAATTCAATTTATCCGAAACATATCCTAGATATCATTCTTTTGTAGGTATTGTAAGCATCAGTAGAGCTGGATTATTATTATTGTTATTGTACTGAACTCGTTTTCTACGAAATCATTTCGATTTCTCAATACTACAATCATACCTCCTCTCCACATAAAAAATAACATCTTTATGTGTCCTCCTATGATCCTTTTGTGATGAGACTTCATGAAAGGTCGGTCCTTTATCTTATCGCCCTTATCTCTTTGTACCTACACCAGGCATTATCCTTTCTATTTTCTGAACAAATACGTTCCATTATATTTGTTATTAAACGTAACAATAGTTTTGTATGTCGCAATAATCAATAAAACGTTCTATAAATAATCTTAAATTCAGTAAATACTTACATAATATAACTCTTAAAAATGTTGAAGATAAAGTTCGCACTTATTTTCTTTATCGTTTACTTCATGATAATAAAATAATTGTGTACAATCAAAAAGGAGAAAAAAAAACACTTAGAACATAATTAGGAAAAACACCACAAATTAAGCTATTTTCATTCAAGTGAGTAGGAACTTATTAACTAAGTAAATGAATTATAAATAGAAACAAAAGTTGTAGCTACGAAAATTGTTAGTGAGAAAAACTGTAAGGAAAGATATTAAAAGAGACAAATATAACTGGGTTTCTTTAGATCTGTAACTTCATGAAATTCTATTGAAGAAAATAAAATTCCCTTTCATCAAACTTTTAAACTGTCAAAGCCTACAGTTTCCTTTTGAATTAATTCATAACATTTTCTGTTTCTCAGCTTTTTGCTCACGCCCGGCAACATTTAAAGTCACATAGCCTAACGCTCTGTGTTTGCTTTAATTTATTATAATTAAGTTAAAAACGGAGGACATCTACCCCAAATTTCCTTGGGCAGATGGAGGAGTTGGTATGACTAGCAAAGTAAAGTCATCACCAAGATCTAAATAGAAAACATTGAATAAATAATAATGTTAGTAAGTTGAGTGAACTCGTTGTTAATATAGGAAATTATGCTAATAAAACAAAAAGGACAATAAAATTCTTATTTGCACAAACAAAACTTAAACACTTTGGTTTTTCATTGCTTATGTCAATTTATCATCGCCCTGTCATCATTGCAATCTCTTTTAAATATATTTTTTTTATTGTAATTGTTTTGCAATATGGGATCCACGGTTGGAGGGGAATAAATATGAGTGGAGGAACTCCAAACGACGAAAGAAGTGATTTAAGTGTGGATGGAGTTGTAGAGGCACAGAGTGTGGTGATAGAATGCGGATATGATAAGAGGAGAGGAAAGGAAATTGGAGAAGGGGATATGAATGACCTTGTATGTATAATAACACTCACAATTATTTTAAATAGACGGGGAGAGATAGAAACATAAGTGTTAGAGGTTAATAATGAAAAATGAAAAACTAACCTAACCTGACCCGACCCAACCCTAATTTTATCTAAACTAGGTAATCCGTCTAGTCCAAAGCATTTTTTAAGTGTTTTGTCATTCTCTTGCAGTTTCGAATTTATCTCCTTCAACACCTTTACTACAATTACTATTTTCGCTATTCATCTCCACTTTCAGTGCCCTCATGTCCACCTCTCCAACTGAAAACAAAAGGAATTATCCTACAAGGTATTCCTCACCCTTTTTAACTATTCTCTCCCTTTACCACCGTGGGTCTCATATTATTAACAGATATTGGTAAATTACTGATAGACACATTTTGTTTAAAGGTCACTTCGATGTACTAGAATAAACGTTCATATTCAGCTGTTTATATCGTTTGCTGCGAATAACTGCATGTGGATTATATGGTATAAACAGGTCATTTCAAATCCGAAAGTTGTCATCGATAATCCTGTGAGTACAAAGCAAATCGTTTGTGAAAGATAGGTAATAAACTGTAGGTAACATTGTTTAATTACAAATGCCGCTCGGTATTTGCTTTATTAAGCAAACGAATTGAATTAGTGCATATTGTTTCCGAGAATGATGGAAATTTTCTGTAGAAAGTTTAGCTGATTTAGATAATGATAATCAGTGGCGGCTGATGCGTGAAATTAGGGGAACACGTGATAACTTCCATAATTTTTAAAAAAGGCAAAGAAAAAGTTTTCCTCTGGTAACTATAATTTTAATACAAATAACAAATAAAAAATTGAGTGAGCATTGCTCAGGGAAATTACCCATTAAGGACGTGTTTATACATATTATTAAATGTATGTAGCATATCATCGATTAAAATGACATATTTTCTATAGAACTGTATTTAACCACCAACAATGCCAATCTAAATCTATTTATCGCCCCTAAATGCCGAAACGGTGAAGTTTTTGTACCTAAATTAACTCACTGAAAGTCGCCACTGATGATGCTTATGATTGGTAGTTATTAAAAAAAAATCGTCAAATTTCCACATTGAATTGTAATCAAAAATTAGTGCCAGTTTATTAATCTGCAAGATTTATTTGTTTCTGTGAGTAATATTTTCTAAAGTGCTGTGTAATTTCGTCGTTTTTATGGGATCTGGGAAGTCTTAGAAAACGCTTTAAATAATAATTAGTTTTCCAATAATTGTACTTCAAAAATCAAAATACCCAGTTGGGCAATTTTGGAGTAGCAATCTCCATTCCTGAATTACTGCACAACGCTTAACATGTATTATTAACATTCCTAATTAATTATACTGTCTCTTCTCTATTCTCTTTTTGTATTTTCAGTGCGGTACACGTATGTAACAATCTTTTCTATTTCTGCAATAAATTCAACCAGAACTATTTTATTCTTGTACATAGAAACCAGTAATAAACCTTATGGAAATCGATTTGGTTGAAACTAAAACAATTAATCTACAATATACAGGGCAAGATGTCTCTAATAGGCGTGAAGTCCGAAAAATAAAACTAAGTAAGCTTGAACTCTGAGAATCCATAAATTTTGCGTTTGAGATTGAAGCAAGCCATTATGTCTCATTCCCACAACTTCAGCTTCTAGTATGAATCGATTTGGTTAAAGAAAGATCGACAAGTCAAATACTATAGAAACGAATGAAGAGTGAAAGACCCATCTACGAGGATGGATCAAATGTGAACGAGCCTTTGTTCATAAAACATTTATTTTGAAAATTTTCACAAAAACAAATTTAAACAAAATTAAAACACTAGTTTCAAAAAAATTTTCTTTATTGTGACACACAACAATTGTTTCACCACACAGTGGCTTCATCAGGTGATGATTTACAAACTTAAAACTAACAATCTGTATATATATAGGAAACCTAGTCGCAAAATAGAGGGGAGGGAAGTAAATTTACTTAATTAATAATAAATGCAAAACACAAAAAGAAAACAAATCAGGAGTATATAGCTTAAGTTGTTCAGAATGTAACAAAGTCTATGTTGGTCAGACTGGTAGGTCCTTTAAAGTTAGAATTAAAGAACATTTCAATAGTTTTATTAATAAAAAAACAGATTCAGCCTATGCCGAACATTTAAATAATGAAAACCATAATTTCAACCAAGAATTTAAAATTTTACATGTTTGTAATAAAAGCCATAAATTAAACTGTCTAGAAAGTTTAGAAATAAATAGATATGTTAAACAAAATTTATCACTAAATGACCAAATTGAGTATAACAGTTCACCGTTATTGAATATTTTCTAATTTACTTCCCTCCCCTCTAATTTGCGACTAGGTTTCCTATATATATACAGATTGTTAGTTTTAAGTTTGTAAATCATCACCTGATGAAGCCACTGTGTGGTGAAACAATTGTTGTGTGTCACAATCAAGAAAATTTTTTTGAAACTAGTGTTTTAATTTTGTTTAATTATGATGAAGAAGTTTCAACAAGTAACAGCTAATTCCCTTAATAAAACAAATTTCTCTATTTTTCGACATATCCCCCTTGTTTGATTATAGGTACATTTTTCCCAACGGATTGGTAGTTTTTTTATCTCGTTTTCATAAAAAGAAGCAGGGCGGAAGTCTATCCAGTTGCGAACAAACGCCTCCACATGCTCATCAGTCTAAAATCGCTCGCCTCCTAGTGATTCTTTGAAGGACCCAAACATGTGGAAATCACAAGGGGATAAGTTTGGGCTAAATGGATGGTGCTCCGACTGAGTCTAGTGCATTTCACTGATTTTGGACTGCGTTAAAGCTGCGATGCGAGCTCGAGCCGCTTTTTGATCTTCACTCAGCAACTTTGGGAACCAACGAGCTTAAATTTTTCGGAATCCGTAGTTTTTTCTTTATGATTGTGTGGACACTCCCATAGCTGATGCCGAGTTCAACAGATATTTAAAGCACAATGGCGTGGTGGTTCCCTTCAATAAGGTTTCTAACGCGTGCAATGTTATGCTGGTGCGGACGACGAGGATGATTTACATTTTCGACACGATTACGCCCTTGGTTAAATTCTTTGCACCAAGCATTTACCCGTTGCCACGAAAGCGTTTCATTCCGAACTGTGCTAGCAATCTGCGCAAAATTTCAGCTGGTTTCACGTTTTCACGTGTAAGGAACTTAATAATAATCCGTTGTGCAACGCTGCTATGCATCCCTTTTTCACTCATTGTGATAGCTACTAACCAAGCAAACACAGCAATACGACGAGTCGTTTCCATGTCACCTAATATCCCCACTTCAAGTTGCTAACGCCCGTATGCGCCTTGAACAACTGTCCGGCGCTGTTTATATTTGATCCGCCCTCGTATAACGGAATAGTAGTGCCCCTACGTTTGCCCATTTTCTTTTTTTGTGGAAAAGGGAAATCTTTGGACCTACTAACTAAACCCCGTCCTAAACTGTCCTAGGTTCTCAGTTAATCCTTTTAGTTAATGTGCCCATAAGATCAATATTGAAAGTTCTAGCTCATATACTAAAGCACCTTGAATATTTTCTTAACTTTATGAAACCAATAATGTAAAAAATGTAGGCATTTAATTGAACGTTATAGAACAGACGCTTTGAATTGTATAAAAAAGAAATATGGAACATTAAAGAAAATTTAGGTTCCTGAGAAAAGATGGTACAATTGTATTCACACTAACGTATAGTGGACATTTTCACGAAACTTCTCGCACTTTGGGTTATTTGGAGCTCAAAATGCATATCCTTGACTGATGCTAGCCACTCAGCAGATATGAAGATTCTTTTGATTGTCATACTTCCATCTTGGTTTTCTTAAACGTTCTTCATTTTTTAACACTATGTCTATTAAACCTTTTAATGAATGTAGCATAAACCATTTTTTTCCAAAGGTTTACCTTTATCGATCAAAAACCATGAGATTTGTTATGGGGTCGTTTACCTTTTATTCATTAACATTATGTTTTATAAAGGTATGGTGTCAAACCCTGCACCTATTAATTTACTACTTTATGGTCGCTAACTACATGTGGATGTGTTGCGAGGGACTTCATCTTCACTTGGTTTTGGTTGTGGTTTTCGTCAGGGACGAAGTTGCGATGAGGTGGTTTTTTGTAATTGGCTGGGGTATTCCCCTAATACTTATTTTAATATATGGGCTTGTACGCTATAATATTACTGCAGATACTAAACAGTAAGTTAGAACTAACTATAAGGTATCTATAATAGTATATTTTGTGTTGCAATTGAATAATTTTATAAAGATGTTAGGGCACCAATCAGTTTTGCTTCCATTTATTTTTTGCTTACAACTACAAAATAGAATCTATACGAAATTTTCTTTTGTGTGAATACCAGAGCTTGAGAGAATGCTTTATGCGTGAAAGTGTGCTTCCAACTCTTTCAGGGTTCAGATGCACTGTGGGTCCTTTAAATAGTTTCGCGAGGAAATAGTTGGAAAAAAAAAATAAAAGGGCTTTGTAAGGGGTTTTAAACTCATTTAAAGTACTCTTAAAGTGCTTAGAGCCCCTTCAATTGAATACATTACAAAACAACAAAAAGAGCTATTAATATATTTAGTTTGCTCACAGTCAATTTTTAGTGTTCTATTGGTTTAATTTAAGCCCTCATGGTATGCTCAAAACTTTTTCGAAATAAGTGCTTAGGGCATCAATTTTAATTTCTTTTCAATGTAATTGGTAATTCGAAGTTCTTAGAACTTAAAATGGTATTGAAACTCAATATTTTTGGTAAAGGTTTTGGGGTTTTGGGTTTGGAGTCTTTTTGATGAAGTTCTTGTCCAGCTCTGGTAAATATTTATGTATATGTGGCGATTATTGTATTGTTGCATGCGTTTTTCATAATCCAGCTATCGAGATTCAAAAACAGAAAAATAACACTATGCCAACCCCTTAGACGTTTTCTACCCCGGTTCCTATTTGAAAAAAATGTTACTTAACTATCACATATATAATGTTCATGAGAAGACCAACATTAAGTTCTTAATTTCTTCAGGACCCATTATTGACTAGCACATTAGCTCTAACAGATTATCCAAACAGATGTATAATGTTTGAGAAAAATATTAATGTAATAAAAATTATATTTACCTATTATATCAGAAAATTCTCGCAACTACAATAACCTCGTTGAGTCTTTGACTTCTCTGTAGCTTTTCGGAATCTAAAGAAGATAGAAATGTTTCTCCGATTCCTTCTTTTTATTTGTTTAAAGTGCCTCCAGGCCATACGCGGATTGAACATTTATTTGCCCTCCAAAGTGGTACTTATACATGTTTAAATGATGATTATTGCAATATTCAACACTTTCAAATTTGTTGGTTACACAGAACGAATCAGGATGAACCTCTAATAGTATTCTAAGGAATGTTAGGTAGACTACTGAAAGCGCGAAATATGAACCTCAATAATGTGAAAAAACGCATTACCGAAAGCATTACAGAATGCGCAGGCTTAATGCTTTTTGTTAAGTGAAATACCAAAATTTTCTATGCCCATTCTTTATACCTGTTTACAATCCGTCAGAATTTTTATGAGAAACTGCATTTTATCATAGACACAAGTGTGGAAACAGCTGAAAATTATTCACTTCATTCCAGGCTTCCTAATTTAATTCCATGCCCCTTTTCTTTCACTCTCCAAACCTCCACAATTTCCATATGGTTCTTTATACTTCCTAGTAACTATTAACTCTTTCAATTTCAATCTCCAGTCTTCTTTCCCCAACGCCATACCAAAGATCATTAAATTTATCTTCTTCTCCAAATTACTATTTTTTTTTTCTACCTCTTTACTTATTATATCCACTTTTTTGTACGTAGAATATCTAAACCTTTACCTAAATCCTGTACCTTTTCGTCTTTTTCTCTCTCCAAAATCATCTTTTCCCTTAAAAGCTTGTTGTTTTCCTGAATTTTATTTAATATCTGTTGCAAAGCCATCTATTCTTATTCTCCAATTTTAATTTTTCTTGTTTATCCCTACTTTATTTACTTTTATTTCTTCTAATAAAACCTTTACAGCTTCCATTTTAATCCCCTCTTGCTTCAATTTACTTCATAATTAATAATTCTATGTTAGCTATACATGCTTTATAAGAAAATCGAAGGAGTACTGTGGAATATTAATTTAATAAAACAAACCAACAGCCAAAATCCACGTAACGTTTAAAAATATTATCCCTTTTCCTAATGAGTATTGTTGAGACAAAGGAATCCTAATTATAAGTAACTATGGTAGACAAATTGAATTACAAGTAATTTCCATTAGTGGTTTATGATTATACTGACAAGGTTCAAGTAATATCAACTACGATTTTTCGTTTTATTTTTAGAAAACTGTTTCCTCTCACAGAGCTAGAACCCTGTCCGGAAATAAATCTCGGTAGCTGGTCCTTCTACTGTATGTCTTTGTTTATATATAGGTGTATTAGAAATAAATTTATCTGAAATATTTTAGTTGCTGGATCGACGATAGTCACAGTACCTGGATACTGACGATACCTGTGTGTGTCTCATTACTGGCATCATTTGGTAAGATTTTTAATCATTTATAAAAAAAAATTGTAAATGTTATTGTTTACACATAATGGATAAATCAGTGGCGGCTACTGAATATAAACACAAAGTTATATGGGTACTCACCTCTACTTTATATAAAAATATATAAATTTATGACGCAGTAAATAAAGTAACCACAGTATAAAATAAAAAAAAAACAAAGAAATGCCTCTTCATTCTAGAGAGTTAGGTTGGGTTAGGTATGAAAGACGTTTTCGCTTTAGGATGTCGGTCAGAAGCACCGTAATCCGTAGATACAAAGCAAACTAACCAATTTCGAGTATGTATCTACGGTTAGTACTAACTATAGGAACTTTTCGTAATAAAGGGTTCCGTTATAAAAAGTTAACGCTTTAAATTCTAAAAAAGAGTGTAAGAATTTTTGAAACATCGATTGCACCCATCAGTAATTTTTCAAGCTGAAAAATTACTCTGTTCTCCTATTGTATTTTTCAACATGATAATGTCATACCCTGCGTCAATCCACACATCACATTGCTCTTTTTACATAGGTACATACGAGGATGGATCAAATATAAACGAGCCTTTGTTCATAAAACATTTAATTTAAAAAATATTTATAAAAACACAAATTTCTCTATTTTTCGACATATCCCCCATGTTTGATTATACATTCTTCCCAACGGGTTGGTAGTTTTTTTATCTCGTTTTCATAAAAAGAAACAGAGCGGAAGTCTATCCAGTTGCGCACAAACGCCTCCACATGTTCATCAGTCTGAAATAGCTCGCCTCCTAGTGATTCTTTGAGGGGGCCCAAACATGTGGAAATCACAAGGGGATAAGTTTGGGCTATATGGATGGTGCTCCGACTGAGTCTAGTGCATTTCACTCATTTGGGCCTGCGTTAAAGCTGCGATGCGAACTCGAGCAGCTTTTTGATCTTCACTCAGCAATTTTTGGACCCAACGTACTGAAATTTTTCGCAATTTCCAGTTTTTCGTTATGATTGTGTGGACACATCCATAGCTGATGCCGAGTTCAACAGATATCTGAAGCACAGTGGGTGTGGTGGTCCCCTTCAATAAGGTTTCTAACGCGTGCAAAGTTAACCGGCGATATGCTGGTGCGCGGATGACGAGAATGATTTACATCTTCGACACGATTACGCCTTCCTTAAATTCTTTGCACCAAACTTTTACCCGTTGCCACGAAAGCGTTTCATTTCCGAACTGTGCTAGCAATCTGCGCAAAATTTCAGCTGGTTTCACGTTTTCACGTGTAAGTAACTTAATAATAATCGGTTGCTCAACGCTGCTATGCATCCCTTTCTCACTCATTGTGATAGCTACTAACCAAGCAAACACAGCAATACGACGAGCCGTTTCCGTGTCACTTAATATCCCCACTTCAAGTTGCTAACGCCCGTATGCACCTTGAACATCTATCCGGCGCTCAATTTAAAAAGGCTCGTTTATATTTGATCCGCCCTTGTATATTCAGACGTACATATGCACACGCAAATGTCGAGGAATGCAATGCAAATACATATATCGATGCGTATGTACCGTATACATAAGTTTTGCCTATCTGAAAAATTTCACGTTCAAAAACGTTGACAATGAGAAAAATGACTTTTTCAGTTGCTGTTGCTACAAAGAGGGAATGGAAGGAAACGCCGATAAGTTTTTATATAACAAAAAAAGGGTGCGCAGATTAAGTATGACAAAATCCAGCTTAAGATTAGTGACCTATTTGTATGCTGAACGTTATATCGTGAAAATAAGCCAGTATTTTTTGTTGGGTCAAATAAGGGTGTTTATATTCTTTTCCGCTACGTATCTTCACGATCTAGAGCTTTCACACAATGTGAAAATCTTAACAGCGTCTATTGACAGAAGAGAATTTATAATATACTTCAAAATATTTTTTTTAAAACTAACTTAGTAACAACAGGTAAATGGAAAAGCCCCCCTCTATGAGTCTCGCTATATGAATGTACTAAATACATTCTCTACTATTATTATTGTTATGGGGTGAATTCTAGTCACTTATATCCTGAACTACTTATGTGACCATTTGTTACTAATTCCATTAAAATTAACTCTGGATTTCATTTGGGTTTCATTATTTTATTAAGAGCATAAAATAGTGGCTGTAATAATAAAATGTTGCCAACTTTACCTTTTCTACAATTCAATATGAAAAGAATTTCTGAAATCTACTTTTTTGATGCACCTTTTTTATAATATTAATTACAAACAATTCATACAATTATAATGGTCTTTTGTATTAAATTTATTATATAATTAATTCAAAACGTCGTACTTCTCGTCTCTTCTGTAGGCACATTAATGCTACCTAATTAATTTGAATGAGGATCTATTAATTAAACGACAAATTATATTTTGTCGTTAATTTTTTTCATAGAGAAAATTACTATATATTTGTTTAGTAAATGCCCTTCAAAGTAAAAGTCAAATTTGGCAGTAGTTTCTTTCAGGCCATCTTCATTAAGGTGACCCATTTTTCTAGACCTTTACAGTTTTAACCCCGTCATTCTCTTCTACATTCTACATTAAGAATGATGGATTGACTCCAATTTGCAGCTTAAAATATTTTCGCATAAACTAAAAATAAAAAATAAGATGCTCCCATACCAACATTATATATGTAGACTTGTTAAAAACATCAAACGTATTATCTAAAGCTTTAAAAAATTTTAAAGAGTAACTTGAAGGGATTCAACCGTTTTCATTTGGTAATGAAAATGAAAATGTTTTTCATGTTTTAATTTCTTAAAGGACCTTTAAATTGACCTCTCTAACAGACCAAAATACATGACTTTTTACATCAATTGTTAATCCTAAATTGTGTGGTGCCCCACTGGTAAATGACGTAAGTAATATTTGAAGCATTTTATTTGTTTCAGTGTTCCTAATAAACGTTCTCAGAGTAATTATAACAATTATGCATTCCCAATCGAATCAACCGGCTCCCTTGAGCGTTCGGAGAGCAGTTAGGGCCGCACTAATTCTAGTGCCCCTATTCGGTCTTCAACACATCCTAATACCGCTTCGTCCAGATATTCACGACCCTTACGAACATCTGTATCAATATATCACTGTCGTGGTTGTTTCCTTACAGGTAAGTAAATTAAAACTCCCCCCCCCCCCCAACAAACATTGTTCTGACGAGTATTAATGCAAAGGCAACCCCATTATCTTTGAATTAGTTCAGGGACTTTTCGCTCCCCATTAATGGATAGATATACTTGCTGAGTGTACTGGAAGTATGTACAAAAGGGGTTGCTAATGTAATGTACAGTCGTTTCCTGTGAAATTCACTTAAACTTTGACACATTCTTGTTCGGAATACGTCACTTTAGATTTAATTCGGTTTACTTCTTGGCCTTTAATGTCAAGTTATTATGCAAAAGTAAACAGATATCTTGCAAAATTTTATTTTATATAGTGTGGGACATCAAAAAAAAGCGGCCCGTACTATTAAACATTATCGCACCAATGAAAGAGACTGGCGGGCGTAGCTTTGAGGTATCGGCAGATTCTACCCACTTTTCTTTGATGTCCCGGATCATACCTTTGAAAGTATGCTCGAATTTGGCATTTATTTCGTTATAGGGCTTCTGCGTGTCTTGCCTATTTTGTTTCGCCAATCACGACGTACACCACGCCGTTAGGGTTTTCGTCTACAGAAAAACGCACACATCTCGATGGACTAACTACCACTACACAGGACCGATTGATAGCGGTGGTATTTTTGTTGTTAATGGGAACACGCCAAGTAACAATATGATGATGATATGACCCAAAAGAAATCCAATTTTCTTGTGTGTATAATGGAAAATTGGAAATCAACAACTGATGGACGACAATGAATGTTTTCATCGTTTCTATTATTGCAGATAATGTCGAACCAATTGTTTGAGGAAATGAAGAAGTTCGACGAGAATGTATCAAATATTTTTTTCCTGTTGGATGAGACTGATGAAAAAAAAAGAAAAATAGTAATAAAAGGTGACTTTTATGTGGTAAATGTTTATTATTTAAGTGCTGTTTATAGTTTCTTCAACAATATTCAGTCAATAAATAATTTCATTACAATTTGTCTCACATTAAGAATATTTCAATAATTAAGTTAATAGGTTAATTAGGTAAGTAGTTCTGATGTTAATACTTTGATTTTCTTATTACTGCCAAGAAGGAGTAACCATATTTAACAATCTACAATTTTTTTTCTCTTGGTGTAAAAGGTAATAAATAATTTATTTTAATGTATAGAATACTTACTTGCACAAAAGACTTTAAGGTAACTCGGGACACACCCCCAATTGTTATGTACAAAGGTTTTTCCATTCTTAACATTATAATCAACATGGAACTCTTAAAAGATTTGCTGGCGTTTATCCAATCGTTTTCGTAAATTGAATAGTGAACATCCATAGACTATTAATATAATAAATCCTTCGATATATGCACACATAAGTAAGTATTATTGTTTGTTGTCGAGATGCAAAAAATTATCTCTGCGTTTTCCCTTTTTGTGTTTTAAATAAACGGATATGGAAACCGACATAAAGAACTGATATGGAGCTGATATATTGATATTTTTTTTGAAAGATGATGGTTTGTGTTTACATGTAACTAAACTAACTGAACAAGTTATTTAAATATGTACCTACCTATAGTCCGGTCAAATTAGACCAAAAAATAAGAGTAAAGCTACATAAATTCCCACTAAGCTGAAAATCAGTGGGATTGTTTAAAATATGATTAAAAATAAAATTTGAAAGTTCCCCATCTCTCCTCTATATGGAAAAAAAATTATTCAAGGTTAAAGGTCAAAAAAATGAGTTTTTCGCGATTTTCAGCAAAACAGTAAGTTTTCTCATAAAATTACTCCAGACAAAAATTGCAGATCATGAAATTATGTATAAAATATGTATCTCTAAAATACCCCAAAATTAGCTATGTGACAAATAAATCCCCAAGAACTAGAAAATATTTAGTACAAATAGAAAAAATATTGTAGAGGAAAATTTTTCCCCAGAAGAATTACCCTGAAAAATATATCCCCAAAAAATACCCCAGAGGAAAAAAAACCCTATTTTTTGGGGAAAATCCCCCCAATCTGGCAACCCTGAGACTAACAGTATTTAATTTATTGGGCACACTGACATAAAGCAGATATAAGACCCTAGCCATGCACACAATTGAACAGGAGACAGATGTTGTCTGGAGGTTACACTGGCGTATAAAATAAGTGACTGGGTTTCATTTTACCTTATATCTCAGAAACGGTGGCTCTTAGGAAAAAAAATATAAATACATATTTTATAGATAATTTTATGGTCTACAATTTTTATCTTGGGTAATTTTATGATAAAACTTACCGTTTTGCTGAAAATCGCGAAAAACTCATTTTTTTGACCTTTAACCTTGAATAATTTTTTTTCCATACAGGGGAAAGATGGGGAACTTTCAGATTTTATTTTTAATCATATTTTAAACAATCTTACTGATTTTCAGCTTGGTGGGAATTTATGTAGCTTCGAATGTCTAAATTGGCCGGACTACTACAATGAATGTGTACTTATAACATCTGGTTTTATGTGAAGGTCTGAAATTCTGAAAATTTTATTAGAGGGTTGGATGGTTGTGCTTTGCATACATTCTGAAAAGTGAGAATAATTGCACCCTCCAAAGGTTAAGTACCGAAGTCGATGGTTAATTGTGGTTCCATACTTATTTTAGGAATATGGATGAAGTTATATAAACAGAAATATTTTACAGGAGGTGAACAATTGTTAAAATCTAAAAATATTACTGAACTGTACAATTAGAATTTAAAAAATCGAATAATTTACTTTCCTATAACAGTACATTGTATAAAGATAAATGTTAAGGGTGTAACAACTTTTGATTCAGGGACTCTGAAAAGGGGTTTCGATTCGTTTAAGATATTGAAATCGGAAATTTTATGACCGGAAACGGCTATAAAATTCCTTATGATATATATATAAAAAGTTTTCGGGTTTCAGTAACTGTAAAGTATACAAGAAAAAGTTTTCTTTATATTAGGTGGTATACCTACTCTAAAAATAAAATACCCTCTCTATATGCAGTGACTCAATAAAGATTGAATTTCTAGATGTATTAGGTAAATTCAATGGCAGCTCATGTATGTGAGAGGTCAAATTTAAAACCCTGTAACTTTACCATTAAAAAATGTTAATATGCTCTGCACATCATACTTATTGTTCCAATTTACTTTCATTTGTCTATATTTTATGAGCAATCAATTGAAATAACAAACTATAAATGGTTTCTTATTAAAGTAAAATAGAATTTTATGAAATTGTGCAATTGGGTTTCTAGGCAAAAACGCTTTACTGTTACAACATAAATGTTAATTCTTTATTTCCACCTTTTAAGTTGTTACTTTTTTGCTCCACCCCTATCCCAAAAAAACATTTTTAATGTTGTTAATGGTCACTTATCCCCTTTTTACCCTTCGGCAAATATTAAGCAGCGCCCTTGTGAGGGCAACATTCTTTTAGTTTTCAAAATATGATACTGATTGATATTATTATATTGTTTGTTGATAACCATAATAATTTTATTGAAGTATCTCGTAATACTTTTGATGTAAAATAGTATCAAGGAATGATAAAATTCACTAATGTCGCCCGAAATTTCCAAAACAAAGTTATAAATACTTATAAATGTCTACGATAATAATATTAATATACCAAATATTCATTTAGTTGAATTTATTTACAAAATTTACTCTTCGCGCTTTTTTGCAAACTCTTTTGATAACACTTGTTGTTTCATGTTCAGTGGATGAAGATAAGATATTTAAAGAGAGTGTCGAGTATCAGACAAATTTAATAATAGATACTTTTCCAATCAGTAACTTATACTTAACTCATTACCGCCCTTTTTATTTAATCTGATTCAAAGTGTTGAAACTTTCTAAAACATTAACTAATAATAAAATATAAATACAGAAGTAATATTACCGTTGTCGTCAGACGGTTTCCAAAATAGCAAAAGCAGAAAATTATCGACAAATAGCTCCACAGATAAAATAAGAAGTATATAAACTTGAAACCACCTTCATTCTAAAAATACACAAATTTTTATAGTTATTGTAATCGTAATTGGTCTTATCACTTTGTGAAACATTTTTAAAAGGTTTAGGTTGTTACGAAAATATCTCTAAATATTTTTATACCTATTAAGTACTTAAGTATTAAAAAAGATTCGATTATTTTTTTTATATAAATCTACGGACTTGCCTGATTCGTTGCGAGTAGTACACAAAATGCTACAAAAGCGATTGATTTTGTGGTTTCCATAAACACCAGTTTATTATAAATCTTTTCAAAAAGATTACAAAATCTAAAATAAAATAAGAATATATAGGTACAAACCCACGTAAGTTAGTACTTATAATATTTTAAAAAAGTTACCTTATTATTGAAGCCAAATAAATGGCACATGCTTTTAATTCTTTTTCCATTTCTTCATTTTTATTGAATCCTGTCCCACTTGATTTTGATTGTTTTCTGTCGCATCTTTCAGAAATTGTTTTTAACAAATATTGGAGGATTTTTAAATGGGCGCATGCAAAACATGCCAGGCTTATAAAAATTCCATCAGATCCTAGAAATCAAAATAGGTACAACCATTTGCTACACATTTTATCTAATTACGTATAAAATCTATTTTGAGAACACTTGACTATTTAGGTTCGTAAACGCTATAAGTTTTTATTGAAGTGTATAAAGTGTACGGTACTCTCTAGTCTTTTAGGTACTTTTAGTTTATAAATAAGTATGAACTTTCACACTTAACTGGATTGTAGTTCTAATTAATAAATACAAATACTTAAAAAAGATTTTTAATAAGAAGTCAGTAATCAGATAATTCAAAGTAGATAAATTACTTTTCATTGTCACAAACAACACTAAAGTTTCGCCTTTAGAAAAAGGCTTCTTCATGATGGATTGCAAGTTAACAGTTTGAACATCTTAAACACTTAAAATATAAATATATCAATTTAAAAAACAAAAATCTGAGAAAAGAAGTAAATTATTTTGGAAGAAGTTCTAAAAAATATAATTTTATTATATATATATATAACATGACGTGGTCACTTACCAGCAACTATCCAAATATAATGCGTCGTTGGAAACATAAAAAAGAATCCAACAGTAACATAAATAAATCTAGATGATCTAAAATCGAAAGGAATGTAAATTGGATACGGCAATTTTTCATTGATTGTTTTAACTGTCATATTATGATTATTTGGATCTATTTCAACATCAAATATTTTATCTGTCGTCAAACATTTGATAAGCCACCCAAAAGTGTTCACAACGATGGTTAAAGAAAATATCCAAATTAACGAATAAACAGTATATTTCTTGAAATTATTTTCCTGATTCACAATTTTTTTAAGTTTTTCCTCATCTTCTTGCTCATGTACTTCAGGTATGTTTTTATCGACATCTTCCATTGTTTGGATTAACACTTTTTTATTCCAATGCCAAGATACAACCACGATAGCTGTTAAACCGAATTCGGTAGCTAAAGTAAGTCTGTGAGCGAAGTCCTCTACTTTAAGATTTGGTTGAAAAATATCCAGGAGGGTTAAAGTCGTGTGTCCGATTAAGTAGTAAAGAAAAATTACTTTCATAATGAAATATTTTAAGTCTTTTTTGCCAGGAATGTCGGCAAAACCTAACTTGTATGTAAATAAAACGTGATATAAAAACATTTTTGTAACTTCTATTTTTCCCATTCTAATGAAAGTACGGAAATAGTTGGGTTGTATCTGTCTCTGCTAAGTCGAAAATTCATGTGAAACTAAAAGGGTTTGTTTGGATATAAGATTTATTTTCGTTTTAGTATTATATTTTGGATATCTACACTATCATAATACATAATAAAATAAATAATTTAATCTAGTAAGTAGATACTATTATGAACCCTCTCGTTTACATTAAAAATTAAAAAGTGTTGTGTAACTATAATATCAATGAAAATGAATGTTCATCTGATATTAAGGACCTGATTATATAAACATATAGTTACATTTATTGTGTAATAGGTATAGAGCATATAATTTATATACGACTATTATTACTCTAAATATCTACAAAATACTCAACAGATAAAGTAAAAATAAAATGAAAAGAAAGAAACATGTAAAAACTATAGAGTTGCAGTTAATTAATCATTCTGTTATAAACGCAAACAAAAACATTGATAGTGCATCCAATTAATTTTTTTATATTCTTGTTCTACAAACACATTTTTCTTAATTGAATGAAGAGTTAGGTAAGATTTCAGGACCACAAATTGTATTCATTAATTGATGTGCAGTAAATCTAATTCCTGAGAATAGCTAACACAGAGTATCCAGTTTTCACAATCTGCAAAACAAACAAGATATAAATAACCTGCCTCCTTTTCTAATTCCTAGTCTCTCCACTGTTCATTCAATCACTAACTTTCACTTTGTTACATTCTAACCAGTGGAAGTTGGTTAAGTTTGAGAGTATAAAAAAACTACAATTAACAAATTTGAAAAAATTAATAGTTTTTGAATCCTGTTTTATTGAATGTAGTTCTTTTTCATTTACTACAGTGATTGAAATGTCTAGGTTAGGTCAATGAAATGAAGGAAAGAAGGCTGTTTTGGATCTTTCAATCACGAGATATTTTACTTTGTCCTTTACATGGCAAACAGCGTGTGTTTATTTATTTACTATTAGGTATTATTGTTCTCGATATGATCTCTTGTTTTCAATATATCTACCGTTAAATTATTTTGACTGAACTTTTCATTAGATAATTACATATCAGTAGTTACCTGGACAAATGTAACAAGGGTCATCGGAAACACCCCGCCTGCTGTCAAATAGACCGACTTCATCATTCTCATCATTATAATTTTCATTGAACTTTTAAAGGATCTGCTAGCGCCAGTCCAATCGTTTTCATATACAGAATATTGAATTTCCATTGACTAGAATTATGGAATATTAAGAATAAATTGACGTAAATAATAACTTAATGGTTATGTTTTAATAAATAAAAAATGCTCTTTGTTTTACTTACAGTGATAGTAAGTCGATTCCCAAAGTAACAGAAACAAAATATAACGGTCAAAAAGGAAACCAAGAACAATACTGAATGGGCAAACATCACATCACCTACGCTCTTAAAGAAAATAAATAATTATTATCAAAGTAACACCTTTTTTATATTCACATTCTACGATTGTTTCTTGTTTCGTTAATTCCTGTTTCGTCTCCCTTTGTTTTAAAATTTTACTGAATCCACCCGCTCCCGCGGCGTAGTAACCGGGTAAAGTAAGTTATTTAGGGTGGAAAGGTTAGGTTAGATTGGTGGCTGTGACTATTAAATTACGTTTTTATTTTGCCAGTCCTTAGCCTGGAATAAGTATTAAGGAAGACTGATTAAAGTTATTTAAATAAATAACTTCCAGTTTACCTCCAGTCGGCAAGTGATAAATCAGGAACAAATTATTACCCGCTAGCAGGTATTTTAAAGGTAATGCGACGAAACAGGAACAAATCCATTGCACTTCTACAGTAAACAACACTTTATACACAAATTTATAACGAAATATGATGAGGAAATTTTTTAGAAGAAGGGAAGTAGAAAATAGGGCTCTATTGAAAAATTATTTCATTATCAACATATGCCAATATTACTTACTCCAGTAAGTATAACCAAGCAAAATGCAATAATAATAATCGACGATGTGGTCTCAAAGAGAAGGAATTTGTTAAAAACAATTTCGACCAAATTACAGAACCTGAAACCGAAATATCAAATAATTTAGAAGGTTTTTAATTATTATTGAAGTCTTATTAATAATTAATATATTTACTTTAATATTTGATTCAGATATATGGCACAGGCTCTTATCTCATTTTCCATTTCATTATTCAAGTCGTAATGTGGTATGTTCAATTTTGAGCCTTTACTGGTACATCTTGCGGTAATAGTTGTAAGAATATACTTAAGCATTTTAAAATGAGCGCACGCAAAACACGTTACACTAATGTAAAATGCATCCGAAGCTAAAATAAACACATATGGTATACATATAGATATTAACTGTGCATCTAAGTTTTTTAATTTTGGCAGAATAAAATATTTTAAGGAACTTTATTGAATCTCTTTACCCATTAGTTTTGGTCTACAAAGTCATCTTCAGAAGAAGGATTCGTAAAGAGATTTGCTTAAGAGATTAAAAAAAAATTGAGTGAAAATTCCTTTATGTTTTATACCAAAACGATCAAGGTGACTAATTTCCATAAGGTAGATGCCTACTTAATTAGTTTATTTATATATAACATATTATTTGTTTAAAAATTACGAAGTAAATACGATAAGGAGACAAAAATTAAATCTATTACATGCAATGACATAACATTTATTTAATATGCCTATCAAACATTAAGTCAAATAAATGTGGTTTTTTATTTACTGGACCAGCAGTCTCTCCCTTATGGACACATGTCTAATTGTCTAAACTAGAGTGATAAATAAAATTAATGAATAAGATGGACTCCCCTAGATGAAAGTTTTTATTATGCGATAAAACCTGGTATCTTCTTCCCGTGAGATTTATCCCATAATAAATTTTTAATTGAAAGAAGAACGGAAATTTAAACAAATCTTTGAAATATTAAGTTAACGTGGAAGTTCCTAAAACTATCCATCCCACTACACCAGTCTTGTTATAAAAAATAAGAAAAATGTAAACAGGATACTCGACACACCCCCAAAATAAGTTCAAGACAGAAATCTTACGAAACTCCTAGAACGGAATACCTTTCGTAAATTATTTAAAACTTACCAGCAGCCATATTAGCGTATACAAAGCAAGGAGACATAAAGAGAGTCCCTATGATGATATGTTTTAATTTTGATGACCTATTTTCGAAAGGAATATAAACAGGATAGGGAAGTGTTTCAACGAATTTTTTGACGCTCTGATTGTATTCATTTAATTCCTTCACATATGCTTCTTTACTAAATGAGCAATTCCATATCCATCCCAAAAGTCCAGCGGCAACGGTAAAACTAAACAATGTTTGTACACAAAAGCATGTCCTTCTTCTGAAGATATTTTCTTCGTTTGTTATTTCGGTTAGTTTCTCATTTTCGTCTCCAATTTCCGGTATATTCTGGTCAACAATTTCCATGACTTGTAATAAGGCTTTTTTACGTAAACGCCATATCACCATCATATAATTACATAAAGCAGATTCAATTATCAGATTAAGAAAATCGACAAGCTCCGACATGCTCTGCTCTTTACGAAGCATTTCTATAATCATCAATATTGGGTGTATAAATACACAATATAATGAAAGCAATTTTTGAATATAATATTTCAAATTCTTTTTGCCTGGGATATCAACAAATGTCACTCTGTACATAAATTGAACTTCACGTATAAACATGGAAGCTGTGCTAATAGGATAATTCACTGCTGATGTCATTGCTGTTATCACTATTTATTCTCTTAGTGAGTAGAGTATATAATGTTCTTATTTTACAGTTTCTTACTTATATACTTACTTATTATTTTGTTTTGAGACACGCGTGTTAGCAACTACATATAACTAATAATTTCTCTATACGTAACATGTACTTTTCGAATTAAAATTCTATTGTTTTCAAGCAGATACCTACACAATTTTATTTTAAACGGAAAATAACGTTTTGTGTGGTGTCTTTAAACTAAAATTTTTCGTACACGAGGTGTACATTGAACAAAATTTGCTCCTTAAGTTATTACACAGACTCGTTTGTCCCCCGACGATTTTTAGAAACTTGCTTTGAGTCAGGGTTACCTACATCCTTAACTACAATTAAAACTTTTTAATGAAGATACCTTTATTGCTCATGACTAATTAAATATTATCAAATAAATACAAAATGCATTGATAATGATGAATGACTGTCTGTTGTTAAGAAACTGCTGCTTGTTAGACAGAGTGTCCCATAATTCCGTTGACATAGAATAATCACAGATTCTTAGGTTCAAAGTAATTCGATTTAACTTTAATCTTTTAAATGGGCGCATGCAAGACATGCCAAACTTATAAAAATTCCATCATATCCTTGAAATCAAAACAGGTACAACCACTTGCTACACATTTTATCTAATTATAAAAACTATTTTGAGAACACATGACTGCTAGGTTCGTAAAAGCTGCAAGTTTTTTATTGAAGTGTAAAAAGTATACGTTATTCTTTAGTCCTTTACTTTTATTCACTATATTATTATATTTACTTGTTGAAACTCCATGTTAAATAAGCAATCAAAGAAAACACTTTTAAGAGTTTCAAAATTATTTTTATTGACTACAACGATCGTTTCACCACACTGTGGCTTCATCAGGTGGATGAATTACAATACATAAACTTATAATTTCAAACTTTATATATACATGTATCTACAAGTCTACTTAACCTAAAGGGTGGGGTTGCAAAGTTTTAAATTTAGTAGGTGTGAGTTATTTACTTCAATCTGGTTATTTATTAAAATTCCTAAATTATTATAATTATTGATCTCTAAACATTCTAAAAGATTCAATTTTTGACTTTTATTTGCTAAATGTAAGATTTCAAAATTATCATTAACTGAATGGTTTAAATTTATTAAGTGTTCTGCATATGCAGATGTACATTTTTGATTTTCAAAACATTTCCTATGTTCTTTGATACGTTCTTGAAATGAACGACCAGTTTGTCCTATGTATATGTTATATATATCGGGTTTTAGATGTTTTATATAAATAACATAAATTTATACTGCCGAACTAATCTCTCAGAAACTGGTAGAGATAGTCACGGGCTAATTTGTCGATACGTTGCTATTTTAATGGGTGTTTATTTATTACAACCACTTTAATTTTAAGCAACTACCGTCTTGGAGAGCGTTTTACTTTAATAGATTTTTATTTAACTTATTTAAGTCAATTATTATTAACTTCTGAATAAAACAATTGATTTCAAGATAATTAGTTTATTACTTGAGAAATTAAACACATCTACTGGACAAATGTCCCAGTACCTCTATTTATAATATCGGATAGATAAGAAATGGGGTAGTTGTTGTTATTTCCCATGGACTATCGTCCTGTTTACACAAATTTGTGAGAAACATGTTGGTAAATGTCATTATTTGTAATTACATATTCATAGCTAAAATTATCTATAATTATTCATATCTAACATATACATAGTTACACTCACCACATTTTAATTTATAAACACCAGATTTCAGTTTATTGTCTATAATATCTCTATCATTACTTATAAGTAACCCTAAAGAATGATTTGCTTTAAATGATACAAAATTATTGGGAATATGTTTACTAATTTTTTTGGTAATATTTCCTAAAAATGAAAACGTACTAAATGTGTTTAATTTTGATTTTACTATAGGGTATATTGAATTTAAGGTTTTTTTATACAGCTTTTTATTAAGAAGTTGTACTACCATTGTTTTATTATAACCATTATTTACTGCTATTTGAATAAGCTTATTTAATTCTAGATCTAAATTAGCTTTAGAAAGAGGAACGTTTAATAGTCTGTGTAGCATAGAGTGAAAAAATGATAGTTTTTGTGAAAATGGGTGAAAAGAGTCATTATGTATTATTATGTCAGAATGTTTATGGTATATTGCAAATTCATGTTTGTTATTAATTCGACTAATATTTAAATCTAGAAAATTAATGGAATGATTTATTTCGGATTCAAGTGTAAATTTTATATTTGGATGAATGCTATTTATGAATGAAAAAAGTTGATTTAATTGTCTATTAGTACCATTGAAGCAGACAAGAATGTCATCTACATAACGAAACCAATAGTGACATTTTTTAAAAAGAACATTTTGTGATATTTTATTTTCTAAATTGTCCAAAAATATTTCGGCTAGCAAAGGACTTAATGGGTTTCCCATAGCTAAGCCTTCCTTTTGTTCGTAAAATTTATTGTTAAACTGTAGGTAATTTTGATTCATACAAAGTTCTAAAAATGAAATTATTTCGTTGATAATGACCGGGTTTACCTGATTTCGTTCAAGTAGATCTATTACTAATGGTATTACCTCTGCAGGGGGTACACTAGCGAATAAATTGGTTACATCGAAGGAAACCAGTTTTGACTTATCAGTTATAGGTATATCCGAAATATTTCTGATAAGTTCTAATGAGTTTTTTACAGAATAAGATGGTTTAAAATTTGTATATTGGTTGATTGTTTTAACTAATAATTTTGAAATTTTTGTGCTTTACTTTTAGTTTTTGAATAGGTTAGTATGAACTTTCAAACTTATCAAGATTATAGTTCTCATTAATTAATACAAATATTTAAAAGATTTTTAATAAGAAGTTAGTAATCAGATAATTAAAAGTAGATAAATTACTTTTTATTGTCACAAACAACACTAAAGTTTCGCCTTTAGAAAACGGCTTCTTCATGATGGATTGCAAGTTTACAAAATCTTACGTAACTGAGTCTGATAAGAATTGTATATTTATATCTATCGTTATTAAATAGTTTGAATATCTTAAACACTAAAAATATAAATATATCAATTTAAAAAACAAAAATTTGATAAAAGAAATAAATTATTTTGTAAGAAGTTTTAGCAAAGATCTATGGAATAAACTGCTTTATTAATTATAGCAACTCTACAGTTTTTTTCTGGTGATTAACCCTTTCAGTAATAAATCACACTTGAGAAAGGGATAACCACGCGAAACATTTATGTAAGTCTCTTTCATAACTAAAGCAGTAAAACATTTCAGAGCTTTCTCTTTCCTACATTATTAAAACAAGTCTGTTTTCATAAATATTGTTATCGTGACAATTACAAATGAATATTATTATTCATAAGCACTTTGAACACTGATTACACTGTTTGTTCTTTCTGGTCATAATGGTGGGTAACACAAATACCACCCTTGGTAATACAATTAGAATCAAATTTAAATTAGTCCTAAGTCTCCAGTTGTTGAAACGACTCATTTCTAATAAAATAAAGCATTGTATTAAAAAACGACAATTTTATTATTTTATATGTGTTTCTTTTAAATACGAATCAAGCAATCTATCGAATTGTATTTTCTGCATATAAATAAGTGAAGTTACATTTCGTGGAAAGTATCAATTTATAAGTGATAGTAACATTATATTGTACTTGAAAATCACCACCAAATTTGCAATATAACAATATGTACCTATCTAAAGCAATAAAAACAAATTGAACACATTATAAATAACCAAAAACTATTAGATAGTAACAAATAGACAGTGTCTTTGTTATTAACAATTTTCACATTATAAAATAAAAATTAAATAGGTATAGGTACTTTCCAGAGGACTCCAATAGAATTTTGTACATTCGAATATACAGGCTGTTTCAAATTTATATGCTCCAATCTAAAATCTAAGTCGAGAAGCGCAAAATACTTTCTCTATTATTATAACCTCTAGTTTTACCTTTTTATAACCATTTTCTTACAGCTTCGAATTTCATCATGAAAGAAATTCCCTTAAAGGCTTAATTATTTCGAAAAATTTATATATCGTAATTCTAACTTTTTTTTATAGAACTGCTCACGTGTTACTAAAACATTAACGATCCATACGGTGATCTGGTTTCTATAATTATGTGTTTTATATGCTCAATATTTTTTTGTGGAAAAGTTTTGGGATCGACGTAACAAAAGACTTTTTTGTCACATCATGGCCGAAAGTTTGAACTTTCGCCCCTGTGGATAGGGACGAAACAACTACATTCTGTCCGGGCCGAAAGTAAAAAAAAACGTCATGCGCATGCGCGCGGAATGTCACGTCTACGTAAAAGACAATATTATATGGATGACAGTAATAATCAGTAATAATAACATATAGTGCAATATAGTTCAAAGATTCGAGAGTTGCTGGACGTTTCGAGAGTCATCTAGAAACGTCCATAATACTATACAAGGAACAGCGTTGGAAAGTTTGACAGTATTTGATAGAAGAGAGTGACATGAGAGTGACAGAGATAAGTTCGAGTTGAAGAAAGGCGAAATAGCTATTGAGTTGTTGTTGTTATCGAAATAGTTATTGAATCGTTGTTGTTATAGAGTTAATTAAATAAAAAGCGTTGAGAGAAAAATACGTGATTTTGTAAATTACGTAACAATTGGTGTCAGGAGTAAGGATTTATGCCAGTAACAAGAAGTCAAGCAGCAAAAATGAAGGAGCAAATGAAATTTTGGATGGAAATGCTTAAAGAAATGAAGGAAGAAATGAAGGCAAGCCAGGAAGAAATGAAAGAAGAAATTAAAGCAGGCAAGGATGAAATGAAGGCAGGCCAGGAAGAAATGAAGGCGGGCCAGGAAGAAATGAAGGAAGAAATTAAAGCAGGCAAGGATGAAATGAAGGCAGGCCAGGAAGAAATTAACAAGAGAAATTGATTGAAGATATGAGAACAATAAAAATTGAGCAAGAAGGTTTGAAGGAACAGTTAAAACAAGTAAGAGTAGAAGTTCAAGAAGAGTTAAAGAAAATAAGAGTAGCAGTTCAAGAAGGGTTAAAGGAAGTAAGAGTAGAAGTTCAAGAGGAGTTAAAAGAAGTAAGAGTAGGAGTTCAAGAAGAGATAAGGGAAGTAAGATTGGAAGTTCAAGAAGAGTTAAAGGAAAAAAAGGGCCGTGCACAGAAAGTTTCAAAAGGAATTAGACGAAATGAAGGTCAATCTGAATGTTCAAGAATACCCAAAACTAAACAAAATCGAAGAAGGAAGTGTAAGAATATCGAGAATAAAACCACCAACATTCGATGGGAAAGTCTCTTGGTCAGTTTATCTTAAACAATTCGACGCTGCTGCCAAGGCAAATGATTGGAATGAAATGGAGAAAGCTACTGCCCTGATCATAGCGCTACGCGGGGAAGCTCTAGACGTTTTTCAAGGTATACCAGAAATGCAGCAAAACGACTTCAAAATTCTGGTGGACCGATTGGAGATGCGCTACGGTGATAAACACCTACAACAAATGTACCAGGCGCAGTTAAAAAGTCGCTATCAACGTAGCAGCGAAAGTCTCCAACAATTCGAAGCGGACGTCGAAAGGCTTGTGCGGTTGGCTTATCCTAGTGCCTCTCAAGACTTTACAGACCAGCTATCCACCCAAATGTTTGTCGATGGAGTACGAGATGTCGAAATACAGCAAGCCCTGCGCATGTCCCGACATAAAACTGCAGGCGAAGCTTTGTCGCACGCACTGGAATATGAAGCAGCCAAACAAGCATCCGAAGGACATGATAGTATCCGGCAGGCTGGGTTCAATTTTGATAACGACAGCGACATATTTCGACAAGAAGTTGTGAAAATGGTCAAAGAAGTCATGTCTTCGAAACCGAAGGAAGCGTTAAGTGTGCGCCCACGCTGTTGGACTTGCAACAAACATGGGATACTTTCACGCGATTGTGTCGAAAGGAAACGACAAATGACATGTTGGAATTGCGGACGTACGGGGCACTTGAGCTGCGGATGTCCATCTGGATGAAGACAGACATCAGCCGCCGAAAGAAGCAAACAGGAATACAATGTCAAAATTGATCATCGGCCAAGAAAACACCATGGTAATGCTGAAGCCCTGTCAAGACGATTATGTCCACGGAATAGCAAGCATTGCTCTTCGGTGAAACGAAAAGAAAAGTTAGAACAAGTTCTATGCCTACATACTACCGTAGACAGGCAAGAGAATTGGGAAAACGCAGTGTTGATTGAGGAACAGCGAACCGATGATGACTTAGGACCCATTATGAAATGGAAAGAGACGGGAGAATCTCGACCAATATGGGCGGACATAAGCCCCCTGAGTCCTGCGACGAAACGTTATTTTTCCCAATGCTACTCCCTAAAGCTCGAGAATGGAGTCCTTAATAGAATCTGAGAAAGTCCGGACGAGACCAAGAAGCGGCTACAAGTTGTGTTGCCCATCAAGAAAAAGACGAAAGAAGTAATAAAAGAGCTCCATGTTGGGACTGGAGGTGGACATTTTGGGGTGAAGAAGACCTTAGAGAAACTACGTGAACGGTATTACTGGGTGAATGCTAGATTGGATGTGGAAGACTGGTGTAGAAAATGCGAAGTATGTGCTTCCAACAAAGGTCCGAGAACTAGGACAAGAGGAAAGATGCACCAGTATGACGTCGGAGCACCATTCAAAGAACAGCAATTGATATCGCAGGTCCCTTTCCACGAACTGAAGATGGCAACCGCTACGACCAGCGAGCGAATTCCACTGGATTCAAGGAGGGCAATCGTGTATGGCTCTGTAACCCAATTCGCAAGAAAGGAAGGTGCCCTAAATTACAACGGAATTGGGAGGGCCCGTACAAAGTGATTACCCGGATAGACGATGTCGTCTACAGGATACAACGAGGCCCCAAATTGAAGAAGAAAGTTGTACACCTCGACCGGTTGGCCGGTGGAAGAAACTGATCGTGACGATCAGTGCTAGAGGGGGGGCAGTGTGACGGACATGGCGTTTTGAGTGACGTTAACATGAGCCGACTGCGAAAGTTCAGTAAAAGTAACCTATGACGCGTTCCAGAAGATTCGAGAGTTGCTGGACGTTTCGAGAGTCATCTATAAACGACCATAATACTATATAAGGAACAGCGTTGGACAGTTTGACAGTATTTGGTAGAAGAGAGTGACAGAGATAAGTTCGAAGTGAAGAAAAGCGATTAAAAAGCGAAATAGCTATTGAGTTGTTGTTGTTATCGAAATAGTTATTGAATCGTTGTTGTTATAGAGTTAATTTAATAAAAAGTGTTGAGAGAAAAATTCGTGATTTTGTAAATTACGTAACAATAATAAATTTATAAATATTAGTTTTATTTGCAAAATGTTGCTGAAATTATAAAAGCTAAAATTACTTTTCGACACGCCGTGCGCGAGGCTCGATTTTAGTGTCGCGAGGCTCGATGATTAAGCAATCATATTATAAATTATAAGTTTCACATTACACGTAAATAGAAAATAACGAATGTCTGACGTACGAAGAATGAGTTACTCGTTGAAAAAAAAAATAAATATTATTTACGATCATTTACGATATAAATGCAGTTGCTAAGCAACGATGCCTTGCGTACTACGATATTAATGTAGTTACTAAGCGACGATGCCTCGCGCACTCTGCGAGATCGTGCGTAAATCGCAGTCCCCGCGCACGCTTTGGAAGGCGTTAAAATCGAGCCTCGCGCACGGCGTGTCGAAATAGTACATTACTCGTGGTTGCTCGCGTCCTCGCTTCGCTCGGGCCGCGAACTACCACTCGTGCGTAAATCGCGTTCCCCGCGCACTAGTTGCGTAATGTACTAATTAAGTTGCTAATAATTTTATTTATATATAACATGACGTGGTCACTTACCAGCAACTATCCAAATATAATGCGTCGTTGGAAACAAAAATGAATCCAACAGTAACATAAATAAGCCTGGATGATCTAAAATCGAAAGGAATGTAAATTGGAAACGGCAATTATTCATTGATTGTTTTAACTGTCATATTATGATTATTTGAATCTATTTGAACATCAAATATTTTATCTGTCGTCAAACATTTGATAAGCCACCCAAAAGTGTTCACAACGATGGTTAAAGAAAATATCCAAATTAACGAATAAACAGTCCATTTCTTGCCATTATTTTCCTGATTCACAATTTTTTTATGTTTTTCCTCATCTTCTTGCTCATGTACTTCGGGTATGTTTTTATCGATATCTTCCATTGTTTGGATTAACACTTTTTATTCCAATGCCAAGATACAACCACGATAGCTGTTAAACCGAATTCGGTAGCTAAAGTAAGTCTGTGAGCGAAGTCCTCTACTTTAAGATTTGGTTGAAAAATATCCAGGAGGGTTAAAGTCGTGTGTCCGATTAAGCAGTAAAGAAAAATTAGTTTCATAATGAAATATTTTAAGTCTTTTTTGCCAGGAATGTCGGCAAAACATAACTTGTATGCAAATAAAACGTGATTTAAAAAACACTTTTGTAACTTCCATTTTTCCCATTCTAATGAAAGTATGGTAAAAAAAACTAGAAGGGATTGTTTGGATATGAGGTTTATTTTCGTCTTAGTATTATATTTTGGATATCTACACTATAATAATACGTAATAAAATAAATCATTCAATCTAGTAACTAGATACTATTATAAAACCTTCTCGTTTGCAATAAAAATTAAAAGTGTTACTTATAAATTGTGTACCTATAATATCAATGAAAATGAATTATCATCTGATATTAAGGACCTGATTATGTAAATATATAGGTACATTTGTTGTGTAATAGGTATATAGCATATAATTATTAAACGACTATTATTACTCTAAATATCTAAAAAATACTCAACTGTTAAAGTAAAAGAAAATAAAAAGACAGAAACATGTAAAAACTATACAGTTGCAGCTAATTAATCATTCTGTTATAAACGTTAAAGAGTTAGGTAAGATTTCAGGACTACAAATTGTATTCATTAATTGATGTGCAGTAAATCTAATTCCTGAGAATAGCTAACACAGAGTATCCAGTTTTCACAATCTGCAAAACAAACAAGATATTAATAGCATTATAATAAGAGGGTGTAGGCATCTGGTGGCTGAAGACTATCTCAATTTAAATAATTCCTTGAAGAAAAAATAATATAGAAATTATTTATTCTAATGGATCGGTTACATTTAGTAATTTGAGTGGGTGCCTGCCTCCTTTTCTAATTCCTACCTACTCTCTCCACTGTTCATTCAATCACTAACTTTCACTGTGTTACATTCTAACCAGTGGAAGTTGGTTAGGTTTGAGAGTATAAAAAAACTAAAATTAACAATTTTTTTTATTGAATGAAGTTCTTTTTCATTTACTACAGTGATTGGGATGTCAATGAAATGAAGCAAAGAAAGCTGCTTTTGATCTTTCTATCGCGAGATATTTTACTTTGTCCTTTACATGGCAAACAGCGTGTGTTTATTTATTTACTGTTAGGTATTATTTTTCTCGATATGATCTCTTGTTTTCAATATATCTACCGTTAAATTATTTTGACTGAACTTTTCATTAGATAATTACGTATAGTAGGTACCTGGACAAATGTAACAAGGGTCATCGGAAACACCCCGCCTGCTGTCAAATAGACCGACTTCATCATTCTCATCATTACAATTTTCATAGAACTTTTAAAGGATCTGCTAGCGCCAATCCAATCGTTTTCATATACAGAATTTTGAATTTCCATTGACTAGAAATAAGATTTATTTAGAACAAATTGACGTAAATAATAACTTTCTGGTTATTCTTTAATAAATAAAAAATGCTCTGTTTTACTTACAGTGATAGTAAGTCGATTCCCAAAGTAACAGAAACAAAATATAATGGTCAAAAAGGAAACCAAGAACAATACTGAATGGGCAAACATCACATCCCCCACGCTCTAATAGAAAATAAATAATTATTATCAAAATAACACGTTTTTTATATTTACATCCTACGATGGTTTGTTGTTTCGGTAATTCCTGTTTCGTCTCCCTTTCCTTTAAAATTTTACTGAATCAACCTTTTTCTTTTCCTGTTTGGTTACCTATCCTTTCGGTATCGTACAGCCCCCGCTCCGCGGCGTAGTAACTGGGTAAAGTTAGTTATTTAGCGAGGAAATGTTAGGTTAGATTGGTGGCTCTGACTAAAAATTACATTTTTATTTTGCCCGTCCTAAGCCTGGAATAAGTATGAAGGAAGACTGATTAAAGTAATTTAAATAAATAATATCGAGTTTATCTCTAGTCGGCAGGTAATAAATCAGAAACAAATTATTAACCGCTGGCAGGTATTAAAGAGGTAAAGCGACGAAACAGGAACAAATCTATCACACTGATACAGTAAACAACATTTATAGAAATTTACAACGAAATATGATGAGGAAATTTTAGAAAAAAAAGGAAGAGGAAAAAAGGACTCTATTAAAAAATTATTTCATTACCCACATATGCCAATATTACTTACTCTAGTAAGTATAACCACGCAAAATGCAATAAGAATAATCGATGATGTAGTCTCAAAGAGAAGGAATTCTTGAAAAACAATTTCGATCAAATTACAGAACCTGAAACCGAAATATGAAACAATTTTAGATATTTTTAATTATTATTGAAGTCTTATTAATTAGTAAATATTTACATTAATATTTTATCCAGATATATGGCACAGGCTCTAATCTCATTTTCCATTTCATTATTCAAGTCGTAATGTGGTATGTTCAATTTTGAGCCTTTACTGGTACATCTTGCGGTAATAGTTGAAAGAATATACTTAAGCATTTTAAAATGAGTGCACGCAAAACACGTTACACTAATGTAAAATGCATCCGAAGCTAAAATAAACACATATGGTATACATATAGATATTAACTGTGCATCTAAGTTTTTTAATTTTGGCAGAATAAAATATTTTAAGGAACTTTATTGAATCTCTTTACCAATTCGTTTTGGTCTACAAAGTCATCTTCAGAAGAAGGATTCGTAAAGAGATTTGCTTAAGAGATTAAAAAAAATTTAGTGAAAATTCCTTAATGTCAAGGTGACTAATTTCCATAAGGTAGATGCCTACTTAATTAGTTTATTTATATATAACATATTATTTGTTTAAAAATTACGAAGTAAATACGATAAGAGGACAAAAATTAAATCTATTACATGCAATGACATAACAATTTATTTAATATGCCTATCAAACATTAAGTCAAATAAATGTGGTTTTTTATTTACTGGACCAGCAGTCTCTCCCTTATGGACACATGTCTAATTAATTAATAAGATGGACTCCCCTAGGTGAAAGTTTTTATTATGCGATAAAACCTGGTATCTTCTTCCCGTGAGATTTATCCCATAATAAATTTTTAATTGAAATAAGAATGGAAATTTAAACAATTCTTTGAAATAGAAAGTTAACGTGGAAGTTCCTGAAACTCTCCATCCCACACCAGTCTTGTTATAACAAATAGGAAAAATGTAAACAGGATACTCTACACACCCCCAAAATAAGTCTCCTAGAACGGAATACCTTTCCTAAATTAGTTAAAACTTACCAGCAGCCATATTAGCGTATACAAATAGAGGAGACATAAAGAGAGTCCCTATGATAATATGTTTAAATTTTGATGACCTATTTTCGAAAGGAATATAAACAGGATAGGGAAGTGTTTCAACAAATGTTTTGACGGTCTGATTGTATTCATTTAATTCCTTCACATATGCTTCTTTACTAAATGAGCAATCCCATATCCATCCCAAGACTCCGGCGGCAATGGTGAAATTAAATAAAGATTGTACACAAAAGCATGTCCTTCTTCTTAAGATATTTTCTTCGTTTGTTATTTGGATTAGTTTCTCATTTTCGTCTCCAATTTCCGGTATATTCAGGTCTACAATTTTCATGGCTTGTAGTAAGGCCTTTTTACGTAAACGCCATATCACCATCATATAAATACATAAAGCAGATTCAATGATTAGATTAAGAAAATTGACGAGCTCCGACATGCTCTGCTCTTTACGAAGCATTTCTATAATAATCAATATTGGGTGTATATATAAACAATATAAATAAAGCAATTTTTGAATATAATATTTCCAATTCTTTTTGCCTGGGATATCAACAAATGTCACTCTGTACATAAATTGAACTTCACGTATAAACATGGAAGCTGTTCTAATAGGATTATTATCTGCTAATGTCATTGCTGTTGTTAACACTACTTATTCTCTCAGTGAGTAGAGTAGATAACGTTGTTATTTCACAGTTTCTTACTTATATACTTATTTATTATTTTGTTTTGAGACACATGTATTAGCAACTGCATATAAGTGTGTAGGTAATGAAATGGATGCAAAGGAACTAATAATTTCTCTATACGTAACATGTACTTTTCGAATTAAAATTCTATTGTTTTCAAGCAGATACACAATTTTATTTTAAACGGAAAATATCGTTTTGCGTGATGTCTTTAAACTAATTATATACGAATGGAAATAACAGTGTAAAGAGCAAAAAACAATCAAATAGAGAATATTTACAGAATACGATTTGGTTTTAATTAAAAATTTCTTATGTATTTCCTTAAACTAAAATTTTTCACATACAAGGTGTACATTGAACAAAACTTGCTCCTTGGGTTATTACACAAACTCTTTTGCCCTCGAAGATTTTTAGAAACTTGCTTTGATACAGTGTAACATCCTTAAGTACAATTAAAACTTTGTAATTAATGAAGATACCTTTATAGCTCATGACTAATTAAATATTATCAAATAAATGCAAAACGCATTGATAATGATAAATGATCGCTGCTTATTGTATAATCTGTTTATCTATGTCCATGGAATTTTGGGACACCCTCTATAATCACACAGGTACGTTTAATTTACTATGTGTTGTACTATTTTTATTAACAAAATCTTAAATAAAATGAGACCTGTTGAGAAACTACTGTGAAAACAAATTATATAATTGCAGTGCATTTAATTTACTCTTTGCTCTTTTGTTGTAAAAATACATTTTTTTTTTATTTGATGAATAGATGGCTACAATTGGTGTTAATTAATTGAAGTGCAGAAGATTTATTTCCTAATAACAGCTAAGACAGAGTATTCAGTTTTAACAAGCTGAAAAATAAACAAGCGGAAGTCGAAAATTTTAAGATTTTTAAATAAGCGAGAGAGATATAAATTTTATGAAACGTCCCGTTTAACGTAATTTATGTAAAACATATCTTTTCGCATGACACTATCCAAACAATTAGATACTTACCAATGGAGAAAAATCGAAGAAAATCTTTTGGTACAAAAACTAAAAGCATAGGCCTAGAATTTCTTTCATTAGAATGGCAACATTCAGTTCATTTTTAGATAATTATTTACTGCAGTGGAAACCACACGCGTAATATACGGTTTTTAACTGAGATTATAGGACTTACGGGAAATCTAGTAACCATGAAATGCTTCCACAACTAAAAAGGATTCGGAGATCATCTTCCAAGAAACATAAAAAAATGCAACTAATTGTCAGTTTTTCTGCTCTAACTAAATACTTAACTGCAAAATTTTGAACTAGCAAAATATTATATTAGACAATTATAAGATGACAACTATTGCCACCTCCAATTACGCCACTGTAGGAAATAAACATTTTTAATATAATAATTTCGTTTATTTGCATTTATAAACGATATCAATGTTCTTGTATGAGGTTATCCAATTTCACATTTATAATTTTCAGAAGGCAACAAAATAATTTTAAAGCGACGTTCTACGATCTTGTTCTCTATTTTACGGTCCTTATCACTGCCAACATTGAATAACCAGCTTTCACAATCTGTAAGTGCAATGTTGATATAGGTACAAATAAATTAAATATGGATACCAAGAGAAGTAGGGACCTACCTGTAGAAATGTGTTAAGGGTAACTGGTGATATTCCCCCAATAGATAAATAAGTAGATCCCGTCATTCTTATCAGCATCATCATGATCGTACTTTTAAATGGTTTACTTGCACCAACCCAGTCGTTTTCGCAGATGGAGTAATTTATATCCATGGACTGTAAAACAAAATCAAATCAATATAGTATTAAATATTATAATAGTTTGCAATTACAAATTACGAGTTTAATAGCTCGTGTTACCTCTGTTCAAATTATCCTTTGGCTACAAATAAACGATAAATACAAAATATGGAATCTATACACATAAATAATTTCTAGTAAAAATGCTAAAACTGCAAGGTTGGCATATGCCGTGTCCACTGTCCACTTAGAGGGCAGATCAGGAGTTCATATGAGTATATCTAGTTGATCTGTTTATGCCAAAATTGAAGCTAAGGAGATTTCAATATACCTGTAGTATATGTAACAAGAAGATCAAACAAGAAAGTGACTAAGCATTACGACATTCGTCCAATTGCGTAGCCACGCAAGGGGTTATGAGGGGCTCCGATCTCCTCCCATGGTAGTGCAGTAATATTCCACAGATAGTTTTTCAATTCTCTTCAGTCTTCATTTAATCAGTTTTACCTTTCTTCCCCCAACCACCGCCCACCCATTCCCACGATTCCTAAAGGAGGCTGAAGAGGCCTTCCGCCGCCTTACCCTCCGACTTTTCACTAAAGTCTAGGCCGGATGGACAGCCCGCCCACCAACTTTCGTAGGAATAAAATACCTTAAAGTTTCTCTTTATCTCCCATTCATTACTATATATTTTAGTAGATAATGTTAATGTCTGACGTGTTCAAGAAGTAAGTGCTGTCAGGTGTTGGGAAAAGGGAATCGTTAATTTATTTGCCTTCTTGTTATTTTGTAGGTACACTTACTTATATCTGTAGAAATTGCTTATTAAAAAATGACGCTAACATAGTAATTGTTGTATTGTATGCTGTTGGGGTTTTCAACATTACATATTTACCTTCACCCCTTTAACAATTCGTATTCATCCGTACTGCCCGTCTTAATTGTGGACACTACACAGTACATTACAAAATCCTTATGGTTTACTATCGATAGTTGATCATACAAAATAAATTCAATCTTACCGTAGTGGCCAGACGATTCCCGAAATAGCAAAAACAAAATATTATTGTTAAATAGCTGGATAAGAACAATATGGAGTGAGTGAACATGGCATCCCCCATGGTCTGAAAAAAAGTAGCGGCAACCAGCAAGTAACGATTCACTAAACTTTTGCTACAATTATACATTATACTCAAATTTTTAATAAAACTACGATCTATTTTAAGCCAGTGAACGATTTACCTGCACAATTACCACAAGACAACATGCTATAAAAGCTACCGAAAATGTTGTTTAAAGAAGTAAAATTTTACTGTATACATTGTCCAGGAAACTACAAAATCTGAAAAGAACACACCAAAATGTTTGATTAACTTCAACCCAATTTATAATAAAATTCAAAGCCAAGAGAAATTATGGATTATTTCAAAAAACGATTTTAGAATCGCTTCCACGTGCTTGCTAAGGAATCTTTAATAATTTTAATTTAGTGTTTGACCTCTATAGTTGTTATGAACAATGAAGACCCTTTATATACCCCACACCAAATATCTCAAACTTCAACGCCAAAACGCGAATCTGAAAATCCAGGTGGCACAGCAGCTTCTTCCCAGAGACCATCAACAACGCCTGCAATACTGCCACAGTCTGCTAAACCTTAACGAAAATATTGACGCTTTTCCACAGAAAGTGATTATGACCGATGAAGCTCATTTTCACTTAAGTGGATTTGTAAATAAGCAGAATTACCGCTACTGGGGTACAGAAAACCCTCGTATTCTTCAGGAAAGACCAGTACATACTTCACGAGTCACTGTTTGGTGCGGCGTCTTGGCCCAAGTTGTAATCGGTCCATATTTCTTTGAGGACGATGAAGGCACTGCTGCCCTCTTCTGAAGTTATTTTCCTCGTTTGTTATTTCGGTTAGTTTCTCATTTTCGTCTCCAATTTCCAGTATATTCTGGTCAACAATTTCTATGGCTTGTAGTAAAGCCTTTTTACACCATATCACCATCATATAATTACATAAAGCAGATTCAATAATTAGATTAAGAAAATCGACGAGCTCCGTCATGCTCTGCTCTTTAAGAAATACACAATACAATGAAAGCAGTTTTTGAATATAATATTTCAATTTTTTTTTGCCTGGGATATCAACAAATGTCACTCTGTACATAAATTGAACTTCACGTATAAACATGGAAGCTTTTCTAATAGGATAATTCACTGCTGATGTCATTGCTGTTGTTATCACTATTTTTTATCTTAGTGATTAGAGTAGATAGCGTTCCCTTTTCACAGTTTCTGACTTATATACTTACTTATTATTTTGCTTTGAGACACACGTGTTAGCAACTGCATATAACTAATAATTTCTCTATACGTAACATGTACTTTTCGAATTAAAATTCTATTGTTTTCAAGCAGATACCTACACAATTTTATTTTAAACGGAAAATAACGTTTTGTGTGGTGTCTTTAAACTAAAATTTTTCGTACACGAGGTGTACATTGAACAAAATTTGCTCCTTAAGTTATTACACAGACTCGTTTGTCCCCCGACGATTTTTAGAAACTTGCTTTGAGTCAGGGTTACCTACATCCTTAACTACAATTAAAACTTTTTAATGAAGATACCTTTATTGCTCATGACTAATTAAATATTATCAAATAAATACAAAATGCATTGATAATGATGAATAACTGTCTGTTGTTAAGAAACTTCTGCTTGTTATACAGAGTGCCCCTATAATTCCGTTGACATAGAATAATCACAGATTCTTAGGTTCAAAGTAATTCGATTTACCCGCATTTAGCTATAATATAATATTGGAGGATTTTTAAATGGGCGCATGCAAAACACGTCAGGCTTATAAAAATTTCATCAGATCCTTGAAATCAAAATAGGTACAATCACTTGCTATACATTTTATCTAATTTTAAAAACTATTTTGAGAACACTTGACTGCTAGGTTCGTAAAAGCTGCAAGTTTTTAATTGAAGTGTATAAAGTATACAGTATTCTCTTGTCTTTTACTTTTAGTTTTTTAATAAGTATGAAGTTTCAAACTTAACTGGATTTTAGTTCTCATTAATAAATACAAATACTTAAAAGACTTTTAATAAGAGGTCAGTAATCAGATAATTAAAGGTAGATAAATTACTTTTTATTGTCACAAACAACACTAAAGTTTCGCCTTTAGTAAAAGGCTTCTTCATGGTGGATAACAAGTCAACAATATCTTACGTAACTGAGTCTGATAAGAAATGTATATTTATATCTATGGTTATTAAATAGTTTGAATATCTTAAACACTAAAAATATAAATATTGTTTAATTCGTTTGTACTGTTGTACCACATGAGATTATTGATTTGCTTGATTATGTTGACTCGAAGGACCAGTGTTTATTTTTATTAAAACACACACTTTACTCTAATTGGTTTATTTACACTATTTACAACTTAACACTTATAAAAATAATTTCATGAAAACTTGGTTAATAGTTACTTGATTATTTGCTCTTGATAAAGAAAAATTCTTGTGTTTTGTTTGAGTTCAAATTATGTAGTATATCTGTTCTGTTTGAATTCGAATTATGTTCTCTCTACTTGTTACTTGCTACTTGCTTACTTACAATCTAACTACCTGGTACTTGTTTCGGGGGTCGAAAAACTGGTTTTTGGAGGGTTGGTTCTACCACCAACGCTCTGACAAATATTCGAAAGTAACTTACATACAAAATAAAAATAAGTGTTGAAATAGTAATAATAATAATAATAAGTGGACAATTTTAGCTTAACAAATATATCAATTTAATAAACAAAAATTTGATAAAAGAAATAAATTACTTTGTAAGAAGTTTAAGCAAAGATCTATGGAATAAACTGCTTTATTAATTATAGCAACTCTACAGTTTTTTTCTGGTGATTAACCCTTTCAGTAATAAATCACACTTGAGAAAGGGATAACCACGCGAAACATTTATGTAAAGTCTCTTTCATAAGTAAAGCAGTAAAACATTTCAGAGCTTTCTCTTTCCTACATTATTAAAACAAGTCTGTTTTCATAAATATTGTTACCATGACAATTACAAATTAATATTTATTATTCATAAGTACTCTGAACACTGATTACACTGTTTGTTCTTTCTGATCATAATGGTGGGTAACACAAATGCCACCCTTGGTAATACAATTAGAATCGAATTTAAGTTAGTCCTAAGTCTCCAGTTGTTGAAACGACTCATTTCTAATAAAATAAAGTATTGTATTTAAAAAAAGGAGAATTTTATTCTTTTATATGTGTTTCATTAAAATACGGATCAAGCAATACTTTTTAACTAAAACCTATCGAATTGTAATTTCTGCATATACCTAAGTAAAGTAACATTTCGTGGAACGTATCAATTTATGAGTCATAGTAACATTATATTGTATTTGGAAATCACCTCCAAATTTGCAATATAACAATATGTATCTAAAGCAATAAAAACAAATTAAACACATTATATATAATCAAAAACAATTAGATAGTAACAAATAGACAGTGTCTTTGTTATAAACATTTTTCACATTATAAAATAAAAATTAATCAGGTATAGGTACTTTCCAGAGGAATCCAATAGGATTTTTTACAATCGAATATACAGAGTGTTTCAAATTTATATGCTCCAATCTAAAATCTAAATCGAGAAGCCCAAAATACTTTATCTATTATTACAACCTCTAGTTTTACCTTTTTATAACCATTTTCTTACAGCTTCGAATTTCATCATAAAAGAAATTCCCTTAAAGGCTTAATTATTTGGAAAAATTTATATATCGTAATTCTTACTTTGTTTTCATAGAACTGTTCATGACATGTTAAAACAATCACGATTCATGCGGTGATCTGGTTTATATAATTATGTGAGTTTTATATGCTCAATATTTTTTTGTGGAAAAGTTTTGGGATCGACGTAACAAGACAACTTTTTTTAATTTTTCTACCCTTTTTAGGCAACCATGCCCACTAAAATGTGATATCTCGTGTTTATTATACTGTTTTTACAAAAACATGAGATAAAAGAATAACTTTTTTGAAACTAATATTCATGTATATAGGAGTTTCAGAGATTGTATTGTGGCGATAAATTATATTATCAATAATATACATTAGTTTTATTTGCAAAATTTTGTTGAAATTTAAGCTAAAATTATTTTAAGTTGCTAATAATTTTATTATATGTATAACATGACGTGGTTACTTACCAGCAACTATCCAAATATAATGCGTCGTTGGAAACATAATAATGAATCCAACAGTAACATAAATAAGTCTGGATGATCTAAAATCGAAAGGAATGTAAATTGGAAACGGCAATTATTCATTGATTGTTTTAACTGTCATACTATGATTATTTGAATCTATTTGAACATCAAATATTTTATCTGTCGTCAAACATTTGATAAGCCACCCAAAAATGTTCACAACGATGGTTAAAGAAAATATCCAAATTAACGAATAAACAGTCCATTTCTTGCCATTATTTTCCTGATTCACAATTTTTTTATGTTTTTCTCATCTTCTTGCTCATGTACTTCGGGTATGTTTTTATCGATATCTTCCATTGTTTGGATTAACACTTTTTATTCCAATGCCAAGATACAACCACGATAGCTGTTAAACCGAATTCGGTAGCTAAAGTAAGTCTGTGAGCGAAGTCCTCTACTTTAAGATTTGGTTGAAAAATATCCAGGAGGGTTAAAGTCGTGTGTCCGATTAAGCAGTAAAGAAAAATTAGTTTCATAATGAAATATTTTAAGTCTTTTTTGCCAGGAATGTCGGCAAAACATAACTTGTATGCAAATAAAACGTGATTTAAAAAACACTTTTGTAACTTCCATTTTTCCCATTCTGATGAAAGTATGGTAAAAAAATACCGGGCAAGTGCGAGTCGAACTCGCGCACCGAGGGTTCCGTACAAACCTGTAGATATGTGATGTAACTAAAAATTTAAGGTTTTCGGAATTTTTCCTTTATATGTGCTATGAAACATTGCTTCATGCCAAATTTAAAGATTCTAAATCGACTGGAAGTACCCTTCAGGTTTTGATTCCCTTGCGAGTAGTTGCGAGTTTGAAATATGCGACTTAAATTGCTGTTTCTTTTGATTGCGTTGACATAGAAGTTTTATTTTGTTACAGCTTAAAGGTATTGTAGACCTGAGTATTTGATATGAATTTCAATTTAATACCTCTACGCGTTCGTGAGGAAAAGGGTAGTAACTTTAAAATTATTAAAAATATTTTTATTATATGATGTAATTAAAAATTTACGGTTTTCGCAATTTTTTCTTTATCTGTGCTATAAGACGTTGCTTCGTACCAAATTTTAAGATTCTGAGTTCACAGGAAGTACCCTGTAGGTTTTGATTCGAAAATTTGCGGAAATTTGCGGTATAAACGGCTGTATCTTTTGATTGCGTTGGCTTAGAAGTATAATTTTTTCACAGCTTCAAGGGACAATAGACCTGAGTATTTGGCATAAATTTCAGCTTGATACCTCCACGGGTTCCTTAGAAAAAGGGTCGTGACAGACGGACGGACGGACGGACGGACGGACGAACAACGAAGTGATCCTATAAGGGTTCCGCTTTTTCCTTTTGAGGCGCGGAACCCTAAAAAGCTAGAAGGGATTGTTTGGATATAAGTTTATTTTCGTCTTAGTATTATATTTTGGATATCTACACAATAATAATACATAATAAAATAAATAATTCAATCTAGTAAGTAGATACTATTATGAAACCCTCTCGTTTACATTAAAAATTAAAGTGTTCCTCACAAATTGTGTACTTATAATATCAATGAAAATGAATGTTCATCTGATATTAAGGACCTGAATATGTAAATATATAGGAACATTTATTGTGTAATAGGTATAAAGCATATAATTATTAAACGACTATTATTACTCTAAATATCTACAAAATACTAATTTGTTAAAGTAAAAGATAAAATAAAAATAAAGAAACATGTAAAAACTATACAGTTGCAGCTAATTAATCATTCTGTTATAAACGTTAAAGAGTTAGGTAAGATTTCAGGACTACAAATTGTATTCATTAATTGATGTGCAGTAAATCTAATTCCTGAGAATAGCTAACACAGAGTATCCAGTTTTCACAATCTGCAAAACAAACAAGATATAAATAACATTATAATAAGGGATGTAGGTACCTGATGGCTGATGACTATCTCAATTTAAATAATTCCTTGAAGAAAAATTAATATATAAATTATTTATTCTAATGGATCGGTTACATTTAGTAATTGAAGTGGATGCCTGCCTCCTTTTCTAATTCATACCTACTCTCTCCACTGTTCATTCAATCACTAACTTTCACTGTGTTACATTCTAACCAGTAGAAGTTGGTTAAGTTTGAGAGTATAAAAAAACTACAATTAACAAATTTGAAAAAATGAATAGTTTTGGATTCCTGTTTTATTGAATGTAGTTCTTTTTTATTTACTACAGTGATTGGGATGTCTAGGTTAGATCAGTGAAATGAAGCAAAGAAAGCTGTTATGGATCTTTCAATCACGAAATATTTTACTTTGTCCTTTACATGGCAAACAGCGTGTGTTTATTTATTTACTATTAGGTATTATTGTTCTCGATATGATCTCTTGTTTTCAATATACCTACCGTTAAATTATTTTGACTGAACTTTTAATAAGTTAATTACATATAGGTAGTAGTTACCTGGACAAATGTAACAAGGGTCATCGGAAACACCCCGCCTGCTGTCAAACAGACCGACTTCATCATTCTCATCATTATAATTTTCATTGAACTTTTAAAGGATCTGCTAGCGCCAATCCAATCGTTTTCATATACAGAATATTGAATTTCCGTTGACTAGAAATAAGAAGTATTTAGAATAAATTGACGTAAATAATAACTTTCTGGTTATGCTTTAATAAATAAAAAATGCTCTGTTTTACTTACAGTGATAGTAAGTCGATTCCCAAAGTAACAGAAACAAAATATAATGGTCAAAAAGGAAACCAAGAACAATACTGAATGGGCAAACATCAAATTACCCACGCTCTAATAGAAGACAAATAATTATTATCGAAATAACACATTTTTTTATAGTTCCATCCTACGATGGTTTCTTGTTTCGTTAATTCCTGTTTCGTCTCCCTTTCCTTTAAAATTTTACTGAATTCACCTTTTTCTTTTCCTGTTTGGTCACCTATCCTTTCGTTATCTTACAGCTCCCGCCCCGCGGCGTAGTAACCGGGTTAAGTAAGTTATTTAGGGTAGAAAGGTTAGGTTAGATTGGTGGCTGTTACTAAAAATTACATTTTTATTTTGCAAGTCCTCAGCCTGGAAGACTGATTAAAATAATTTAAATAAATAATTTCAAGTTTATCTCTAGTCGGCAGGTGATAAATCAGGAACAAATTATTACCCGCTGGCAGGTATTAAAAAGGTAAAAAGCGACGGAACAGGAACAAATCTATCGCACTGATATAGTAAACAACACTTACTCTTGTAAGTATAACCAAGCAAACTGCAATAATAATAATCGACGATGAAGTCTCAAAGAGAAGAAATTTGTTAAAAACAATTTCGATTAAATTACAGAACCTGAAAGCGAAGTATCAAATAATTTTAAATGTTTTCTATTATTAATGAAGTCTTATTAATGGGTAAATATTTACTTTAATATTTTATCCAGATATATGCCACAGGCTCTAATCTCATTTTCCATTTCATTATTAAAGTCGTAATCTGGTATGCTCAATTTTGTGCATTTACTGGTACATCTTGTGGTAATAGTTGAAACAATATACTTAAGCATTTTAAAATGAGCGCACGCAAAACACGTTACACTAATGTAAAATGCATCCGAAGCTAAAATGTACACATATGGTCTACATATAGATATTTATTCTGCATCTAAGTTTTTTAATTTTAGCAGAATAAAATACTTTAAGGAACTTTATTAAATCTCTTTACAAATTCGGTTTGGTCTACAATCATCTTCAGAAGAAGGATTCGTAAAGAGATTTGCAAAAGAGATTAAAAAAAAAATTGAGTTAAAATTCCTTAACGTTTTACTCCAAAAAGGTCAAGATGACTAATTTCCATAAAGTACTCAAAGTGTTTTTCTATTCATTAACATAACAAGATACTTATATCGACACACATCCAAAACAAGATAAAGACAGAAATCTTACGAAACACCAAGAACTTTTCATAAATTATTTAAAACTTACCAGCAGCCATATTAGCGTATACAAAGATAGGAGTCATAAAGAGAGTCCCTATGATAATATGTTTAAATTTTGATGACCTATTTTCGAAAGGGATATAAACAGGATAGGGAAGTGTTTCAACAAATTTTTTGACGGTCTGATTGTATTCATTTAATTCCTTCACAGATGCTTCTTTACTAAATGAGCAATCCCATATCCATCCCAAGAATCCGGCAACAATGGTGAAATTAAACAATGATTGTACACAATAGCATGACCTTCTTCTGAAGATATTTTCTTCATTTATTATTTCGGTTAGTTTTTCATTTTCGTCTTCAAATTCCGGTATATTCTGGTCAACAATTTCCATGGCTTGTAGTAAGGCCTTTTTACGTAAATGCCATATCACCACCATATAATTACATAAAGCAGATTCAATGATTAGATTAAGAAAATTGACGAGCTCCGACATGCTCTGCTCTTTACGGAGCATTTCTATAAAAATCAATATTGGGTGTATATATAAACAATATAAAGAAAGCAATTTTTGAAAATAATATTTCAAATTCTTTTTGCCTGGGACATCAACAAATGTCACTCTGTACATAAATTGAACTTCACGTATAAACATGGAAGCTGTTGTAATAGGATGATTCACTGCTGATGTCATTGCTGTTGTTATCACTATTTATTCTCTCAGTGAGTAGAGTAGATAATGTTCTTATTTTACATTTTCTTACTTATATACTTACTTATAATTTTGTTTTGAGGCACACGTGTTAGCAGCTACATATAACCAATAATTTCTCTAGACGTAACATGTACTTTTCGAATTAATTAATTAATAATGAATGACTATCTGTTGTTAAGAAACTGCTGCCTACTGTACAGAGTGTCCCATAATTGTTTACTGCAGTGGAAACCACAGGCGTAATATCAGCTTTTTAACAGAGATTATAGGACTTAAAGGAAATCTAGTAACCATGAAATGCTTTCATGGCTAAAAAGGATTTGGAGATCCTCTTCCAAGAAATTTAAAAAAATGCAAGTAATTGTCAGTTTTTTTGCTCGTACTAAATATGTAACTTCAAAATTTTGTACTAGCAAAATAGTATATTAGACAATTATAAGATGACAACTATTGCCACCCCCAATTACGCCACTGTAGGAAGTAAACATTTTTAATATAATAATTTCATTTATTTGCATTAATAAAGATATCAATGCTCTTATATGAGGAGATCTTATTTTACATTTCTAATTCGCAGAAGGTAACAAAATAATTTTAAAGCGACGTTACACGATCTTGTTCTCTATTTTACGGTCCTTATCACTGCCATCATTGAATAACCAGCTTTTACAATCTGTAAGTGCAATGTTGATATACAAAGAAATTAAATATGGATACCAAGAGAAGTAGGGACCTACCTGCAGCAATGTGTTAAGGGTAACTAGAGATATTCCCCCAATAGATAAATAAGTAGATTTCGTCATTCGTATCAGGATCATCATGATCGTACTTTTAAATAGTTTACTTGCACCAACTCAGTCGTTTTCGTAGATGGAGTAATTTATATCCATGGACTATAAAACAAAATCAATGCAATATAATATTAAATACTTAAAATAATAGTTTGCAATAACAAATTACGAGTTTAATAACTCGCGTTACCTCTGCTCAAATTATCCTTTGGCAACAAATAAAGGATAAATACAAAATATGGAATCTGTATATATAAATAATTTTTTGTAAGAATACTAAAACTGCAAGGTTGGCATATGCCGGGTCCACTGCCGACTTAGAGGGCAGATCAGGAGTTCATATGAGCATATCTAGTTTATCTGTTCATGCCAAAATTGAAGCTCAGGAGATTTCAAAATACCTGTAGTATATGTAACAAGGAGATCAAACAAGAAAGTGACTGAGTATTACGAGATTCGTCCAATTGTGTAGCCACGCAAGGTCTTAGGAGGGTTTCCGATCTCCCCCTATGCCGGGGGAGTAATATTCCAAAGATAATTTTTCAATTCTCTACTGTCTTCATTTCATTCGTTTCATCTTTCTTCCCCCAACCACCGCCCACCCATTCCCACGATTCCTAAAGGAGGCCGAAGAGGGCCTTCCGCCGCCTTACCGTCCGACTTTGCACTAAAGTGTAGGCCGGATGGACAGCCCGCCCACTAACTTTCGTAGGAATGAAATACCCAAAAGTTTCTCTTTATCTCCCATTCATTACTGTATATTTTAGTAGATAATGTTGAAGTCTGACGTGTTTAAAAAGAAAGTGCTGTCAGGTGCAGACATCAAACACAAAATATGCTACAAAATAATTATGACAATTCTTTGTTTCTAATAGAATTTCACAGTTATTGAATTTATGAAATATAATATTTGTGAAAGGGGAATCGTTAATTTATTTGCCTTCTTGTTATTTTGTAGGTACACTTACTTATGTCTGTAGAAATTGCTTATTAAAAAATGACGTTAACATTCTAGTAATTATTGTTGTATTTTATGTTGTTGGGGTTTTCAACATTACATATTTACATTCACCCCTTTAACAATTCGTATTCATCCGTACTTCCCGTCTTAATTGTGGACACTACACTGTACATTACAAAATCCTTATGGTTTAGTATCGATAGTTGAGCATACAAAATAAATTTAATCTTACCGTAGTGGCCAGACGATTCCCAAAATAGCAAAAACAAAATATTATTGTTAAATAGCTGGATAAGAACAATATGGAGTGAGCGAACATGGCATCCCCCATGGTCTGAAAAAAAGTAGCGGCAACCAGCAAGTAACGATTCATTAAACTTTTGCTAAAGTTATACTTCATACTCAAATTTTTAATGTAAACTACGGTCTATTTTAAGTCAGTGAACAATTTACCTGCACAATTACCGCAAGACAACATGCTATAATAGCTACCGAAAATGTTGTTTGAAGAAGTAAAATTTTACTGTATACATTGTCCAGGAGACTACAAAATCTGAAAAGAACACACCAAAATGTTTGATTAACTTCAACCCAATTTATAATAAAAATTCAAAAGCAAGAGAAATTATGGATTATATCTGAACGTCAATTTTCCCTTCTGTTAAGTTTACTGTAGAAATCGAAAAAGACAAAATGCTTCCATTTTTGGATACTTTGTATATAAAGAATGGAGATTCTCTAGAATTTGATATCTATACAAATCCCCCTCACACTACAAAGACTCTAATCATTGTAGCCAACACAAAATGGCTAGTTTCAGTTTTTACTAAACTTAGTACGATTAAAGATATTGCTAAAGGCAACGGTTATAATTTTAATACAATTGATAAATTACTCAGCACGATTAAATTTAAATAAGCTCTCACAATTTTCTACTTTTCAAAGAAACACGAACAAAACCAAGTTTATTACCAAGTTAGGTTTAAAGAACATTTAGCTCATGCCAGGTTCGGTATAACAGTAAAATCTAGTTCTGCTCAACATATCTTTACTGAAAATGATAAGGTTAATATTGGCAACCTTAAATTAGTTAAACAAATCAGAAACAATTACTTGTTAGATAGTTTTGTATGTTTATTTATAAAAGCAGTCAAATTCTCTCAACAGTGACAAAGATCCCGTACCTAGCCCTCCGTCGTTTGGTTTAATTTAATTTAATTTATTTTGTTTTTGTTAAGGCCCACTGACCATTTTAGTCATGAGTCATGATCACTTGACGGTAACATTAGGTAGTGTTTATTACTTACAACCTAACCTACAGATTATCTTAGCTTTTAGTTCACTCCAGTCCCTGAAGAAGGTAACTTTGTAACCAAAAAGTGCTTCGGAGATTCAGGTTTGTGTTTTGGCGTTGGGGTTTGAGCTATTCAGAACGTTCTACAACTTTGCCAAAGTTTCCAGTTATTATATTCTTTATATACCCATTTCATCATTAAAAATTGAAATACATTCCTTACTTTAGTATTGTACTAAGATAAACAGCACATGCATTGATTTCTTTTTGCATGTCGTAGTCTACTTTATCCATTATTGTTTTATTTGTCTCTTCTCCAACACCAATCATACAAGGCTTAGAAGATTTTTCAGCATTTAAATTTTTTTTATAGCATCTTGCAGTAATTGTTTTCAATATATATATTGAAGCATTTTAAAATGACCGCAAGCAAAACATGTGAAACTAACGAAAGCTCCATCTGCTCCTAAAATAAATTTAAAGGTTAACATATCTCTACGTAAATAACATATTAACTAATTAGTCATTTTCTTTTCAACAACATCCAACATCACATTGGTTACGTAAATAAATAAATACTACAACATGTTTTACAACAATTTTTGTTTACAACATTGCACCATTTGGTATAAAGATACTTCAGACTTCCAATTAATAACTTCGTGTACATGAGATTTTGAAATACCTCTATTAAAACTTTTTAATAACTTAGATTGTTACTTGCCAACGATCATGAGCACATGATTAAGTGTAGGACACGTGAAAATCAAACCTACGATAATGTAAGTAAATTGGGATGACCTAAACTCAAAAGGTACATAAACGGGATAAGGCAGGTTTTCTGTATATACTCTAACAGTACGATTGTCTAAACCAATATGTTCTTCAAAAACGCTGTTGCTCAATAAACATTTGAACAGCCAAACAAATACTGCACAACATGCAGTACAAACGAATATAACCAAAAGAGAATAGCAACATCTTTTTCTAAACAGATTTTCTTCGTTGATAAATTTTATCAGTTCTTGGTTTTCTTTTCCTAGTTCAGGTACATTATTATCAACTTCTTCCATGGCCTTAATCAGAGCCTTTTTATTTCTATACCAGCTCAGTACCATCACTGTCGTTACTACGAACTCAAAAACCAAATTTATTACACTAACTCGCTCGTCTAGAGTAAGATTTGGTTGCACCATTTCAATAATCGTTAATCCTATATGAATTGTTGTAAGATAAATCAAAAATAATTTCTTTATACAATAGAGTAAATTCTTTATTCCTTGAATATCGACACTACCCATATTGTACGTCAACAAAGCTGGTTGAAAAAAAGTAAAAGTTGATTTAAATTTTTCTCCCTCACTTTTTGTAATCATGCTTGTACCTATACCTACTAGAGAAAATCTAACAACACTTCTCAATGGATTTTTTAAAAGCTTCGTTTATTTGTTATATAATCAGGTACCCGACTTGAAGCGTTCGTTATTGTTTTATCTGACAACTTTTGACATTTCTCCAGTGAACATATTCAAGTTTTATCATGAATCGATACACACTAGAGGAACGTGCAGAAATAGTCGTTTTACTTATTAAAAACAATGGATCGGTTATTTCAACACAGCGAAATTTTCGCCGAAATCATCCTCACCGTCCTGCTCCAACTGGAAAGACAATACGCCGTTTATGTGAACAATTTCGGCGTAGTGGGACAACGGCTGATGCAAGGCATATTGGACGATCACGAACAGGACGCTCAATTGAAAATATCCAGCGTGTAAGAGAAAGCATTGCAGATGAACCTAGAACGTCAACAGAAAAACGCGCCACACAATTGGGCATGTCTCGGACGTCCCTGAGGCGAATTTCGAAGTTACATTTGCACGCATTTCCATATAAAATCCAGGTGGCACAGCAGCTTCTTCCCAGAGACCATCAACAACGCCTGCAATACTGCCACAGTCTGCTAAACCTTAACGACAATATTGACGCTTTTCCACAGAAAGTGATTATGACCGATGAAGCTCATTTTCACTTAAGTGGATTTGTAAATAAGCAGAATTACCGCTACTGTGGTACAGAAAACCCTCGGATTCTTCAGGAAAGACCAGTACATACTTCACGAGTCACTGTTTGGTGTGGAGTCTTGGCCCAAGTTGTAATCGGTCCATATTTCTTTGAGGACGATGAAGGCACTGCTGTTACGGGCAACGGAGAGCGCTATAGAGCAATGCTGGATAACTTTTTATCACCTCAGTTGGAACTACTGGAACTGGAGGATATCTGGTTGCAACAGGACGGTGCGACTGCGCATACATCCAGAGAAACAATGGTCACGTTGTGCAACATGTTCCCTGCGCGATTAATTTCTCGATTTGGCGACTTGGCGTGGCCTTCGAGATCGCCAGATCTTTCGGCTCCTGATTTCTTTTTATGGGTCTACCTCAAAGGAATAGTATACGCCAATAATCCTCAGACGCTTCAGCAGCTGAAACATAATATCCGTCTAGAAATAGAGGATCTAACGCCAAATGTCTTGACTCGAGTTATGGAACATGCTGTAAAAAGAGCCCAGATGTGCATTGCAGTTAGACGCGGTCATTTGACTGACATCATTTTTAATTGAGTTTAGGCTTAAACTTTAAATACAAATAAATGTCTTACCTATATTTTTTGCTTTTTATTTCCTTGCATTGTACACCGCTGCTACTTTAAATTGGGTACTTGATTATGTCAGTCCCTGTACTTTCCGAATAAACATACACGGCTAAAGATCTGTAATATTACAATAATTACTTTACTGTACTGTTTATTAATAAATTAAGACGTTTTGTATATTGATACATTAATAAATAATTAAAATTTCAACCTGTAGGTATAATTTGACACAAAAGATTTCAAGTAGGTGTATTATTTACAATGAAGATTTATCAAATAAAAAAAAATATGATAAAGTAATAAAACAGATACATTTTAATTTACGTATTTTATTTTTCAGTAATTACAGCCACCAAACATTATGTTATAAGTATACATATATTTATGCATAAACAAGCAGACATTTTAAAAATTAAATTACACAAAAGGATGTAAGAAAGATACCATAAAGTTCAGGTATAATAGTTTTTTTTTCATTTTCTGAAGTAGATTAAACAACAAAAACGTCCAACTAATTACCAATTTTACAACCTCTCTTTTTGTTAGGATATTTTGTTCCCTATTCGGGAATATTTTTTAGGAATATACGATAATTGACACAGTCTTCCGGTCTTCGCACTAATGACTCTATGGTGACGTAGGTAATGACGAGATTTAATTTATCAAATTGAGCCAGAACCGCATATCTTTGTCCTCAAACTCTATATCGATCTTGTTTCCTGGCTACAAGTTTGTTATGATTGCAGTATAAAATTTATCCTTTATGATTTTAAGTATTAGGGCCAAAAACAGCATAAAATATTTGGGTCCAAAAGGACAACCAGAGTTGATCTTGATAGGACTATCCCTAAGATTGCTCTTGATTTGGATGCATTTAAAAAAAACAATAAAACATGATGTTAAAAGGTTAAAATGGAGTATCTATATAACTTTTACTAGTGGAGAACAACCATTAAAAGGTTTAAGTAAGATATCTTTATGACGATCAAACCAAACTCAATAGGTTTGAGGTATGGTGTCGATATCAAAATTATTATAAAGACGGCAATAAGAACTATGTTGGACAAATGTAAAGATCTATTCGAGTTAGGTTTAAAGAACATTTAGCTCATGCCAGGTTCGGTATAGCAGTAAAATCTAGTATTGCTCAACATATTTTTACTGAAAATTATAGGATTAATATTGATTATTTTAAATGAGTTAAAGAAATCAGAAAAATTGTATTCATTAATTGATGTGCAGTAAATCTAATTCCTGAAAATAGCTAACACAGAGTATCCAGTTTTAACAATCTGCAAAACAAACAAGATATAAATAACATTATAATAAGGGATGTAGGTACCTGATGGCTGATGACTATCTAAATTTAAATAATTCCTTGAAGAAAAATTAATATAGAAATTATTTATTCTAATGGATCGGTTATATTTAGTAATTGGAGTGAATGCCTGCCTCCTTTTCTAATTCCTAGTCTCTCCACTGTTCATTCAATCACTAACTTTCACTTTGGTACATTCTAACCAGTGGAAGTTGGTTAAGTTTGAGAGTATAAAAAAACTACAATTAACAAATTTGAAAAAATTAATAGTTTTGGATTCCTGTTTTATTGAATGTAGTTCTTTTTCATTTACTACAGTGATTGAAATGTCTAGGTTAGGTCAATGAAATGAAGAAAAGAAGGCTGTTTTGGATCTTTCAATCACGAGATATTTAACTTTGTCCTTTACATGGCAAACAGCGTGTGTTTATTTATTTACTATTAGGTATTATTGTTCTCGATATGATCTCTTGTTTTCAATATATCTACCGTTAAATTATTTTGACTGAACTTTTCATTAGATAATTACGTATAGTAGGTACCTGGACAAATGTAACAAGAGTCATCGGAAACACCCCGCCTGCTGTCAAATAGACCGACCTCATCATTCTCATCATTATAATTTTCATTGAACTTTTGAAGGATCTGCTAGCGCCAGTCCAATCGTTTTCATATACAGAATATTGAATTTCCATTGACTAGAAATAAGAAATATTTAGAATAAATTGACGTAAATAATAACTATCTGGTTATCCTTTAATAAATTAAAAATGCTCTGTTTTACTTACAGTGATAGTAAGTCGATTCCCAAAGAAACAGAAACAAAATATAACGGTCAAAAAGGAAACCAAGAACAATACTGAATGGGCAAACATCACATCACCCACGCTCTAATAGAAAATAAATAATTATTATCAAAATAACGCGTTTTTTATATTTACATCCTACGATGGTTTCTTGTTTCGTTAATTCCTGGTTCGTCTCCCTTTCCTTTAAAATTTTACTGAATTCACTGCCCCCGCGGCGTAGTAACCGTGTAAAGTAAGTTATTTAGGGTGGAAAGGTTTGGTTACATTGGTGGCTGTAACTAAAAATTACATTTTTATTTTGCCTGTCCTAGGCCTGGAATAAGTATGAAGGAAAACTGATTAAAGTAATTTAAATAAATAATTTCGAGTTTATCTCTAGTCGGCAGGTAATAAATCAGGAACAAATTATTAGCCGCGAGCAGGTCTTAAAAAGGTAAAGCGACGAAACAGGAACAAATCCATCGCATTGATACAGTAAACAACACTTATAGAAATTTACCACGAAATATGACGAGGAAATTTTAGTAAAGAAGGGAAGAGGAAAAAAGGGCTCTATTAAAAAATTATTTCATTACCCACCTATGCCATTATTACTTACTCTGGTAAGTATAGCCAAGCAAACTGCAATAATAATAATCGACGATGTAGTCTCAAAGAGAAGAAATTTGTTAAAAACAATTTCGATCAAATTACAGAACCTGAAACCGAAATATCAAATAATTTTAAATGTTTTTAATTATTTTTAAAGTCTTATTAATAATTAATATATTTACTCTAATATTTTATCCAGATATATGGCACAGGCTCTTATCTCATTTTCCATTTCATTATTCAAGTCGTAATGTGGTATGTTCAATTTTGAGCCTTTACTGGTACATCTTGCGGTAATAGTTGAAAGAATATACTTAAGCATTTTAAAATGAGTGCACGCAAAACACGTTACACTAATGAAAAATGCATCCGAAGCTAAAATGTACCATTAGATATTTACTGTGCATCTAATTGTAAGTTTTTATTTTTGGTAGAATAAAATAGTCCCTTAAAGTATTATTGAATCTCTTTACAAATTCGTTTTGGTCTACAAAGTCATCTTTAGAAGAAGGATTCGTAAAGAGATTTGCTTAAGAGATTAAAAAAACAGTGGGTGAAAATTCCCTAATGTGTTATTCCCAAAAAGGCCAAGGTGACTAATTTCCATAAGGTAGAGATCTACTCAATTAGTTTATTTATATAACATATTATTTGTTTAAAAATTAGTTAAGGAGACAAAAATTAAATCTATTACATGACAACATTTATTTAATTTCCCTATAAAACATTAATTCAAGAAAATGTGTTTTTTTTTCTGGACCAAAAGTCTCTCCCTGATAGGGGACATGTCTAATTGTCTAAACTATAGTGATAAATAAAATTGATGAATAAGATGGAAGCCCCTTAGGTGAAATTTTGTATTATGCGATAAAACCTGGTGCTATCTTCCTGTGAGATTTATCCTATTATAAATTTTTAAGGAAATTAAAACAATTCTTTGAAATAGAACGTTAACGTCGAAGTTCCTCAAACTCTCCCTCCCATTACACAAATTCTGTTATAATAAATAGGAAAAATATAAACTGGATACTCGACACACCCCCAAAACAACAACCTTTCGTAAATTATTTAAAACTTACCAGCAGCCATATTAACGTATACAAAGATAGGAGTCATAAAGAGAGTCCCTGTGATGATATGTTTAAATTTCGATGACCTATTTTCGAAAGGAATATAAACAGGATAGGGAAGTGTTTCAACGAATTTTTTGACGGTCTGATTGTATTCATTTAATTCCTTCACATATGCTTCTTTACTAAATGAGCACTCCCATATCCATCCCAAAAATCCGGCGGCAACGGTAAAATTAAACAATGATTGTACACAAAAGCATGTCCTTCTTCTGAAGCTATTTTCTTTGTTTGTTATTTCGGTTAGTTTCTCATTTTCGTCTTCAATTTCCGATAGATTCTGGTCAACAATTTCCATGGCTTGTAGTAAGGCTTTTTTACGTAAATGCCATATCACCACCATATAATTACATAAAGCAGATTCAATGATTAGATTAAGAAAATTAACGATCTCCGACATGCTCTGCTCTTTACGAAGCATTTCTATAATAATCAATATTGGATGTATAAATACACAATATAATGAAAGCAATTTTTAAATATAATATTTCCAATTCTTTTTGCCTGGGACATCAACAAATGTCACTCTGTACATAAATTGAACTTCACGTATAAACATGGAAGCTGTTCTAATAGGATAATTCACTGTTGATGTCATTGCTGTTGTTATCACTATTTATTCTCTCAGTGAGTAGAGTAGATTACGTTATTATTTTACAGTTTCTTACTTATATAACTACTTATTATTTTGTTTTGAGACACACGTGTTAGCAACTGCATATAACTAATAATTTCTCTATACGTAACATGTACTTTTCGAATTATTTAATTAATGATGAATGACTGTCTATTGTTAAGAAACTGCTGCTTATTGTACAGAGTGTCCTATAATTATTTACTGCAGTGGAAACCACAGGCGTAATATGCGGTTTTTAACTGAGATTATAGGACCTACGGGAAATCTAGTAACCATGAAATGCTTCCATGGCTAAAAAGGATACGGAGATCCTTTTCCAAGAAATTTAAAAAAATGCAATTAATTTCTTTATAAAATAGAGTAAATTCTTTTTTCCTGGAATATCGACACTACCCATATTGTACATCAATAAAGCTGGTTGTAAAAAAGTAAAAGTTGATTTAAATTTTTCTGTCTCACTTTTTGTAATCATTCTTGTACTAGAGAAAATCGAACAACACTACTCAATGGATTCTTTAAAAGCTTCGTTTCTTAGTTACTTTCCGAATAAACATACCCGGCAAAAGATCTATAATATTACAATTATAATTGCTTTACTGTATCTACTGTTTATTAATAAATTAAGACGTTTCGTATATTGGTACATATATAAATAATTAAAATTTCAACCTGTAGGTATAATTTGACACAAAAGATTTCAAGTAGGTGTATTATTTACAATGAAGATTTATCAAATAAAAAAAAATATGATATAGCAATAAAACAGATACATTTTAATTTACTTATTTTACTATTCAGTAATTACAACTCCCAAACATCATGTTACATACATAAATAAAGAATAATAGCAGACATTTTAAAATTAAATTACACAAAAGGATGTAAGAGAATAACCGTAAAGGAATAATAGTTTCTTTTTATTCTCTGAAGGAGATTAAGGAACAAAAAAGTCCAACTAATTGCCAATTTTACAACCTCTCTTTCTGTTAGGATTTTTTTGTTCCATGTTAGGGAATATATGATAATTGACCAGTCTTCCGGTCTTCGCACTAATGACTCTATGGTGACGTCGGTAATGACGAGATTTAATTTATCAAATTGAGCCAGAACCGCATATCTTTGTCCTCAAACTCTATATCGATCTTGTTTACTGGCTACAAGTTTGTTATGATTGCAGTATAAAATTCATCCTTTATGATTTTAAGTATTAGGGCCAAAAATAGCATAAAATATTTGGGTCCAAAAGGACAACCAGAGTTGATCTTGATAGGACTATCCCTAAGATTACTCTTGATTTGGATGCATTTAAAACAAACAATAAAACATGATGTTAGAAGGTTAAAATGGAGTATCTATATAACTTTTACTAGTGGAGAACAACCATTAAAAGGTTTAAGTAAGATATCTTTATGACGATCAAACCAAACTCAATAGGTTTGAGGTATGGTGTCGATATCAGAATATTATAAAGACGGCAATAAGAACTATGTTGGACAAACTCAATGATCTATTCGAGTTAGGTTTAAAGAACATTTAGCTCATGCCAGGTTCGGTATAACAGTAAAATCCAGTGTTGCTCAACATATCTTAACTGAAAATTATAGGTGTAATATTGACTACCTTAAATTAGTTAAAGAAATCAGAAAAATTGTATTCATTAATTGATGTGCAGTAAATCTAATTCCTGAGAATAGCTAACACAGAGTATCCAGTTTTAACAATCTGCAAAACAAACAAGATATAAATAACATTACAATAAGGGATGTAGGTACCTGATGGCTGATGACTATCTAAATTTAAACAATTTTTTTAAGAAAAAATAATATGGAAGTTATTTATTCGAATGGATCGGTTACATTTAGTAATTGCAGTGAGTACCTGCCTCCTTTTCTAATTCCTAGTCTCTCCACTGTTCATTCAATCACTAACTTTCACTTTGGTACATTCTAACCAGTGGAAGTTGGTTAAGTTTGAGAGTATAAAAAAACTACAATTAACAAATTTGAAAAAATTAATAGTTTTGGATTCCTGTTTTATTGAATGTAGTTCTTTTTCATTTACTACAGTGATTGAAATGTCTAGGTTAGGTCAATGAAATGAAGAAAAGAAGGCTGTTTTGGATCTTTCAATGACGAGATATTTAACTTTGTCCTTTACATGGCAAAGAGCGTGTGTTTATTTATTTACTATTAGGTATTATTGTTCTCGATATGATCTCTTGTTTTCAATATATCTACCGTTAAATTATTTTGACTGAACTTTTCATTAGATAATTACGTATAGTAGGTACCTGGACAAATGTAACAAGAGTCATCGGAAACACCCCGCCTGCTGTCAAATAGACCGACCTCATCATTCTCATCATTATAATTTTCATTGAACTTTTGAAGGATCTGCTAGCGCCAGTCCAATCGTTTTCATATACAGAATATTGAATTTCCATTGACTAGAAATAAGAAATATTTAGAATAAATTGACGTGAATAATAACTATCTGGTTATCCTTTAATAAATTAAAAATGCTCTGTTTTACTTACAGTGATAGTAAGTCGATTCCCAAAGAAACAGAAACAAAATATAACGGTCAAAAAGGAAACCAAGAACAATACTGAATGGGCAAACATCACATCACCTACGCTCTAATAGAAAATAAATAATTATTATCAAAATAACGCGTTTTTTATATTTACATCCTACGATGGTTTCTTGTTTCGTTAATTCCTGGTTCGTCTCCCTTTCCTTTAAAATTTTACTAAATTCACTGCCCCCGCGGCGTAGTAACCGGGTAAAGTAAGTTATTTAGGGTGGAAAGGTTTGGTTACATTGGTGGCTGTAACTAAAAATTACATTTTTATTTTGCCTGTCCTAGGCCTGGAATAAGTATGAAGGAAAACTGATTAAAGTAATTTAAATAAATAATTTCGAGTTTATCTCTAGTCGGCAGGTAATAAATCAGGAACAAATTATTAGCCGCGAGCAGGTCTTAAAAAGGTAAAGCGACGAAACAGGAACAAATCCATCGCATTGATACAGTAAACAACACTTATAGAAATTTACCACGAAATATGACGAGGAAATTTTAGTAAAGAAGGGAAGAGGAAAAAAGGGCTCTATTAAAAAATTATTTCATTACCCACCTATGCCATTATTACTTACTCTGGTAAGTATAGCCAAGCAAACTGCAATAATAATAATCGACGATGTAGTCTCAAAGAGAAGAAATTTGTTAAAAACAATTTCGATCAAATTACAGAACCTGAAACCGAAATATCAAATAATTTTAAATGTTTTTAATTATTTTTAAAGTCTTATTAATAATTAATATATTTACTCTAATATTTTATCCAGATATATGGCACAGGCTCTTATCTCATTTTCCATTTCATTATTCAAGTCGTAATGTGGTATGTTCAATTTTGAGCCTTTACTGGTACATCTTGCGGTAATAGTTGAAAGAATATACTTAAGCATTTTAAAATGAGTGCACGCAAAACACGTTACACTAATGAAAAATGCATCCGAAGCTAAAATGTACCATTAGATATTTACTGTGCATCTAATTGTAAGTTTTTATTTTTGGTAGAATAAAATAGTCCCTTAAAGTATTATTGAATCTCTTTACAAATTCGTTTTGGTCTACAAAGTCATCTTTAGAAGAAGGATTCGTAAAGAGATTTGCTTGAGAGATTAAAAAAACAGTGGGTGAAAATTCCCTAATGTGTTATTCCCAAAAAGGCCAAGGTGACTAATTTCCATAAGGTAGAGATCTACTCAATTAGTTTATTTATATAACATATTATTTGTTTAAAAATTAGTTAAGGAGACAAAAATTAAATCTATTACATGACAACATTTATTTAATTTCCCTATAAAACATTAATTCAAGAAAATGTGTTTTTTTTTCTGGACCAAAAGTCTCTCCCTGATAGAGACATGTCTAATTGTCTAAACTATAGTGATAAATAAAATTGATGAATAAGATGGAAGCCCCTTAGGTGAAATTTTGTATTATGCGATAAAACCTGGTGCTATCTTCCTGTGAGATTTATCCTATTATAAATTTTTAAGGAAATTAAAACAATTCTTTGAAATAGAACGTTAACGTCGAAGTTCCTCAAACTCTCCCTCCCATTACACAAATTCTGTTATAATAAATAGGAAAAATATAAACTGGATACTCGACACACCCCCAAAACAACAACCTTTCGTAAATTATTTAAAACTTACCAGCAGCCATATTAACGTATACAAAGATAGGAGTCATAAAGAGAGTCCCTGTGATGATATGTTTAAATTTCGATGACCTATTTTCGAAAGGAATATAAACAGGATAGGGAAGTGTTTCAACGAATTTTTTGACGGTCTGATTGTATTCATTTAATTCCTTCACATATGCTTCTTTACTAAATGAGCACTCCCATATCCATCCCAAAAATCCGGCGGCAACGGTAAAATTAAACAATGATTGTACACAAAAGCATGTCCTTCTTCTGAAGCTATTTTCTTTGTTTGTTATTTCGGTTAGTTTCTCATTTTCGTCTTCAATTTCCGATAGATTCTGGTCAACAATTTCCATGGCTTGTAGTAAGGCTTTTTTACGTAAATGCCATATCACCACCATATAATTACATAAAGCAGATTCAATGATTAGATTAAGAAAATTAACGATCTCCGACATGCTCTGCTCTTTACGAAGCATTTCTATAATAATCAATATTGGATGTATAAATACACAATATAATGAAAGCAATTTTTGAAAATAATATTTCAAATTCTTTTTGCCTGGGACATCAACAAATGTAACCCTGTACATAAATTGAACTTCACGTATAAACATGGAAGCTGTTTTAATAGGATTATTATCTGGTGATGTCATTGCTGTTGTTATCACTATTTATTGTCTCAGTGAATAGAGTAGATAACGTTCTTATGTTACAGTTTCTTACTTATATAAGTAGTTACTTATTATTTTGTTTTGAGACACACGTGTTAGCAACTGCATATATAACTAATAATTTCTCTATACGTAACATGTACTTTTCGAATTAATTAATTAATGATGAATGACTGTCTGTTGTTAAGAAACTGCTGCTTATTGTACAGAGTGTCCCATAATTATTTATTGCGTTGGAAACCACAGGGGTAATATCGGCTTTTTAACTGAGATTATTACGGAAAATCTAGTAACCATGAAATGCTTCCATGGCTAAAAAGGATTCGGAGATTTTCTTGCAAGTAATTTAAAAAATGCAACTAATTGTCAGTTTTTCTGCTCTTACTAAATACTTAACTGCAAAATTTTGAACTAGCAAAATATTATATTAGACAATTATAAGATGACAACTATTGCCACCCCCAATTACGCCACTGTAGGAAATAAACATTTTTAATATAATAATTTCGTTTATTTGCATTTATAAACGATATCAATGCTCTTATATGAGGTTATCTAATTTCACATTTATAATTTTCAGAAGGCAACAAAATAATTTTAAAGCGACGTTCTACGATCTTGATCTCTATTTTACGGTCCTTATCACTGCCAACATTGAATAACCAGCTTTCACAATCTGTAAGTGCAAGGTTGATATAGGTACAAATAAATTAAATATGGATACCAAGAGAAGTAGGGACCTACCTGTAGAAATGTGTTAAGGGTAACTGGTGATATTCCCCCAATAGATAAATAAGTAGATCTCGTCATTCTTATCAGCATCATCATGATCGTACTTTTAAATGGTTTACTTGCACCAACCCAGTCGTTTTCGTAGATGGAGTAATTTATATCCATGGACTGTAAAACAAAATCAATTCAATATAGTATTAAATATTATAATCCTTTGCAATTACAAATTACGAGTTTAATAGCTTGTGTTACTTCTGTTCAAATTATCCTTTGGCTACAAATAAACGATAAATACAAAATATGGGATCTATATAAGTATATATTGTTACGTAATTTACAATATCACTTATTTTTTTATTAACACTTTTATTAAATTAACTCTATGACAACAACGATTAAATAACTATTTCGGTAACAACAACAACTCAATAGCTATTTCGCTTTTTAATCACTTCGAACTTCTCTTCTCGCTTATGTCTGTCACTTTCTTCTATCAAATAACTGTCAAACTGTCCAACGCTGTTCCTTATATAGTATTATGGACGTTTCTAGGCAACTCTCGAAACGTCCAGCAACTCTCGGACTTTCTTGAACGCGTCATAGGTTACTTCCACACAATTTTCGCAGTCGGCGCTTGTCAACGTCAGAATGACACATCTGTCACACTGCCCCCCTCTAGCGCTGATCGTCTCGATCAGTTTCTTCCACTGTGTATGGAGCCAACCGGTCGAGGTGTACAACTTTCATCTTCAACTTGGGGTCTCGTTGTATCCTGTAGACGACATCGTTTATCCGGGTAATCACTTTGTACGGGCCCACCCAATTCCGTTGTAATTTAGGGCACCTTCCTTTCTTGCGAACTGGGTTATAGAGCCATACACGGTCGCCCTCCCTGAATCCAGTGGAATTCGCTCGCTGATCGTAGCGGGTCTTCATCCGGTCACTTTCGAATTTTATTCTTGTTCTGACGGCTTTATGGATGGTGTTAAGCCGCTCGCGTAGTTTAGACACATAATCGTCCGTGGACAGCGAAGAATCTTCAGGTCGACCAAACATTAGATCAGCAGGTAGTCTCAGTTCTTTCCCGAATAGCACGCAAGAAGGTGTCTGTCCGGTGTTCTCGTGTATGGATGTCCTATAGGCCAGAAGGAATTAGGGTATGTGGCGATCCCAGTCGGTCTGATGATCGTTCACGAATATCCTCAGGTTGTTTTCTATAGTCGCATTAAATCTCTCTACCATGCCATCAGACCGAGGATGCAGCGGAGTCGTTCTAGTTTTCCTTATTCCCATCAATTCACATACCCGTTGGAATATTTCTGATTCAAAATTTCGGCCCTGGTCAGTGTGAATCTCCATAGGAACTCCATATCGGCTGATCCAGTTGTTTATTATTGCCTCCGCCACGGTGGTTGCATCCTGGTTGGAGATTGCATAGGCTTCCGGCCACTTGCTGAAGTAATCCATAACAACGAGGATGTAGCGGTTGCCATCTTCAGTTCGAGGAAAGGGACCAGCGATATCCATGGCTTTTCTTTCGAATGGCGCTCCGACGTTATACTGGTGCATCTTTCCTCGTGTCCTGGTTCTCGGACCTTTGTTGGAAGCACATACTTCGCATTTTCAACACCAGTCTTCCACATCCAATCTAGCGTTCACTCAGTAATACCGTTCACGTACTTTCTCTAATGTCTTCTTCACTCCAAAATGTCCACCTCCAGTCCCAGCATGCAGCTCTTTTATTACTTCTTTCGTCTTCTTCTTGGGCAACACAACTTGTAGGTGCTTCTTGGTCCCGTCTGGACTTTCCCAGATTCTTTTAAGGACTCCATTCTCGAGCTTTAGTGAATCCCATTGGACCCAATAACATTTCGTAGTAGTACTAAGGGGGCTTACGTCCGCCCACGTTGATCGAGATTCTCCTGTCTCCTTCCATTTCATGACAGGTCCTAGGTCATCATCGGTTCGCTGTTCCTCAATCAACACTGTGTCTTCCCAATTTTCTTGTCTTTTCACGGTAGTATGTAGGCATGAAACTTGTTCTAACCCTTCTTTTCGTTCCACAGAAAAACAATGTTTGCAATTCCGTGGTCATGGTCGTCTTGATAAGGCGTCGGCATTACCATGGTGTTTTCCTGGCCGATGTTCAATTTTGAAATTGTACTCTTGTAAACGCTGTACTCATCTGGCCACCTGTCCTTCAGGGTTTCGGAATTGCAGCAACCATTTAAGAGATGAGTGGTCAGTTCTCAGCAGGAATTCTCGCCCATATAGATATTTGTGGAAGTGTTCTATTGTTTTTACGCCGGCCAATAGTTCTCGGCGGGTCACACAATAATTCTTCTCGGGCTTTGACAGTGTCTTGCTAAAATATGTGATTACTCTTTCTTTACCGTCTTGAACTTGGGAAAGAACCCCTCCAATACCCACATTGCTCGCATCGGTGTCGACAATGAACGGTTTTCCAAAATCGGGGTGTTAGACAACTTATTTTTCAGAACTTGGAAAGCTTCTTGACAGGTATTCGTCCAATCAAAAGGCACTCCATTCTCGGTAAGTCTGTGCAAGGGGCGAGCCACATCCGCAAATCCCTTCACGAATCTTCTATAGTACGAACATAGTCCCAAGAAACTCCTAAGTTCATGCTGATTCGTTGGTTGCGGCCAATTACGAACTGCCTCGGTCTTGTCAGGATCTGTACCAACGCCTTTACTTGATATGACATGGCCTAGGTGTTTTATTTCACTTCTAAACAACGCACACTTTTTGGGATCTAATTTTAGTTTTGCTGCTGTAAATTTCTGAAGTACTCTGCTTAGATTGGCGAGATGGTCTTCAAACGTTCGCCCAAACACAATGACGTCATCCAAATAGACCAAGCAGATTTCCCAATTGATTCCTTGTAAAATGGTCTCCATTAATCTTTCAAAAGTAGCTGGTGCGTTGCATAGGCCGAAGGGTATTACATTGAATTGCCAGAGACCGTTCCCAGTAGTAAACGCAGTCTATTCTTTGTCTTCAGGATGTACTTCGACTTGCCAATTTCCCCTCTTAAGGTCCAACGTCGAGAACCATTTAATTTCGCTCGACAAACAATCTAACGTGTCGTCGATTCGTGGCAAAGGATAGCTGTCCTTATGTGTTACTTCGTTTAATCGTCGATAATCAACACAGAATCTCGTTGATCCGTCCTTCTTGCGTACCAAAACGATAGGGGAGGTCCATGGACTTTTCGATGGTTCTATTATCCCTTTCTCGCGCATGTCTTTGATCAATGAGTCGACTTCTTCTCGTTTGGCCCATGGTACTCGTTTGGGTGGCTGTTTGATAGGTCTTGCATTTCCTGTGTTGATTCGGTGGTACGCTAAATTGGTTCTTCCACAATCGGTGTCGTCAATCGCGAAGATGTTCTGATACGTTCTAATTAGATGTTCTAGTTTTCGAGTTTCATCTTCAACAAGATGTTCAGTTGGTTTGTTGATTAATTCTTGTAATGCTTCTGACAGCTTCCCGTTTTCTTCCTTCTGTTCTTTAATTTGGCCCAAATGATTTATGGTGATGGCTGGTTCTAATGTCCCTATTGGTGTTCCTTTCGTAAGTTTTTGTTCAAAGCCCTTCAGATTGGCAACTCTGATTGGAATCGAGGTTGAGCCGGTTTGTACCACAGTTCTTCCGACAAGGATAGCCTTCTGCCTCAATTCTTCGTTGTCTTGCTCTATGACTCCAGTCATTTCATAAGTGACATTGCCCTCTATTGTAATTCGGGCAACAGCTTCGGAGTGTCCAGGTAAAACTTGGTCTTCAGCAACGATGACCCGTAGTCTTCGCTGATCAGTCCCATTTCTTTGTAGTGGCAGTTTTTGATCTCCTATTCGTAAACATTTTGTGCCCATGTCTAGCTGGATTCGGTGTCTTTCCATGAAGTCGAGTCCCAAAATTATGTCGTCGGTGATATCGGCCTCAAGACCTTGTTGGTACAGGCTTGCGTCTCCAAGACCGATCACCACTTCGCATTCTCCATGAAACGATGTTGTTTCCCCTGTCGCAGTCGTTAAGACAGCATTTATTGTTAGCGGTCGAATCCTCCATTTAGTGATTATTCGAGGGTTAACTATTGTTCTTGATGCACCTGTATCCACTATCAGTTTTAACTTCCTGCCGTCCACAAAACCATCCACAGTAAGTGAATTATCAGGGGTTGTTTTCGATACGGAGATGATGATTGGGGCTTGGGGACGCAAAGCCGACTTTCGCCCCGTAAGGCCGGCTATTCTTAGTTTCCCTGCTTGTTTCCTTCGGCGGCTGACGTCTCTCTTCTTCCAGTTGAACAGTGCTCAAGTGCCCCGTACGTCCACAATTCCAGCATGTAATTTCTCGCTTCCTCTTGACGCAATCGCGTGAAAGGTGCCCATATTTGTCGCAAGTCGAACAGCGTGGGCGCTCACTCACCCCTTCCTTCGGTTTTGAAGACATGACTTCTATCGCTATTTTCACCATTTCTTGCCGAAATATTTCGCCATCGTCTTTAAAATTCAACCCAGCCTGCCGGATTCTAACATGTCCTTTGGATGCTTGTTTGGCTGCTTCATATTCCAGTGCGTGCGACAAAGCTTCGCCTGCAGTTTTATGTCTCAACACTACATGGGCTTGCTGTATTTCGACATCTCGCACTCCATCGACAAACATTTGGGTTGACAGCTGGTCTGTAAAGTCTTGAGGGGCACTAGGATAAGCCAACCGCACAAGCTTTTCTACGTCTGCTTCGAATTGTTGGAGGCTTTCGCTGCTACGTTGATAGCGACTTTTTAACTGCGCCTGGTACATTTGTTGTAGGTGTTTATCACCGTAGCGCATCTCCAATCGATCCACCAGAATTTTAAAATCGTTTTGTTGCATTTCTGGTATACCTTGCAGAACGTCGAGAGCTTCCCCACGTAGTGCTATGAGCAGGGCAGTGGCTTTTTCCATTTCATTCCACTCATTTGCCTTGGTAGCAGCGTCGAACTGTTTAAGATAAACTGACCAAGAGACCTTCCCATCGAATGTTGGTAGTTTTATTCGCGACATTCTTACACTTCCTTCTTCGCTTTTGTTTAGTTTTGGGTATTCTTGAACGTTTAGATTAGCCTTCAGTTCGTCTAATTCCATTTGAAACTTTTTGTGTACGGCCCTTACTTCCTTTAACTCTTCTTGAACTTCTACTCTTACTTACTTTAACTCTCCTTGAACTTCTACTCTTACATCCTTTAATTCTTCATGAACTTCCTTTAACTGTTCTTTCAATCCTTCTTGTACTTTCTCCAATTTTTGTTTCATTTCTTCTTGTCCTTTCTTTATATCTGATTTCATTTCTGCCATCATTTCTTCCTGGCTTGCTTTAATTTCTTCCTTCATTTCTTCATGGCCTGCCTTCATTTCTTCCTGACCTACCTTCATTTCTTCCTGGCTTGCCTTCATTTCCTCCTGGCTTGCCTTCATTTCTTCCTGGCCTGCCTTCATTTCTTGCTTCATTTCTTTAAGCATTTCCATCAAAAATTTAATCTGCTTCTCCATTTTTGCTGCTTGACGTCTTGTTAGTGGCATAAATCCTTACTCCTGACACCAATTTTTACGTAATTTACAATATCACTTATTTTTTTCTCAACACTACATTAAGTTAACTCTATGACAACAACGATTAAATAACTATTTCGGTAACAACAACAACTCAATAGCTATTTCGCTTTTTAATCACTTCGAACTTCTCTTCTCGCTTATGTCTGTCACTTTCTTCTATCAAATAACTGTCAAACTGTCCAACGCTGTTCCTTATATAGTCTTATGGACGTTTCTAGGCAACTCTCGAAACGTCCAGCAACCGTCGGACTTTCTGGAACGCGTCATAGGTTACATCCACACAATTTTCGCAGTCGGCGCTTGTCAACGTCAGAATGACACATCTGTCACAATATATAAATAATTTATAATAAAAATTCTAAAACTGCAAGGTTGGCATATGCCGGGTCCACTGTCCACTTAGAGGGGAAATCCGGAGTTCATATGAGTATATCTAGTTGATCTATTTATGCCAAAATTGAAGCTAAGGAGATTTCAATATACCTGTAGTATATGTAACAAGTAGATTAAACAAGAAAGTGACTGAGCATTGCGACATTCCTTCGATTTGGGTAGCCACGCAAGGGGTTATGAGGGGCTCCGATCTCCTCCCATGGTAGGGCAGTAATATTCCACAGATAGTTTTTCAATTCTCTTCTGTTTTCATTTAATCAGTTTCACCTTTTTCCCCCAACCACCGCCCACCCATTCCCACGATTCCTAAAGGAGGCTGAAGAGGCCTTCCGCCGCCTTACCCTCCGACTTTTCACTAAAGTCTAGGCCGGATGGACAGCCCGCCCACCAACTTTCGTAGGAATAAAATACCTAAAAGTTTCTCTTTATCTCCCATTCATTACTATATATTTTAGTAGATAATGTTGAAGTCTGACGTGTTCAAGAAGTAAGTGCTATCAAGTGCAGACATCAAACACAAAATATGTTACAAAATTAATTATGACAATTTTTGTTTCTAATACAATTTCACAGTTATTGAATCTATGAGAAATAATATTTGTGAAAAGGAAATCGTTAATTTATTTGCCTTCTAATTATTTTTTACATTTACTTATATCTGTAGAAATTGCCTATTAAAGAATGATGCTAACATTATAGTAATTGTTGTATTTTATGTTGTTGGGGTTTTCATATACATATTTACCTTCACCGCTTTAACAATTCGTGTTCATCCGTACTGCCCGTCTTTATTGTAGACACTGCACGGAACGTTACAAAATCCTTATGGTTTAATATCGATAGTTGAGCATACAAAATAAATTTAATCTTACCGTAGTGGTCAGACGATTCCCGAAATAGCAAAAACAAAATATTATTGTTAAATAGCTGGATAAGAACAATATGGAGTGAGCGAACATGGCATTCCCCATGGTCTGAAAAAAAGTAGCAGCAAGTCACGATTCACTAAACTTTTGCTAAAGTTATACTTCATACTCAAATTTTTAATGTAAACTACGGTCTATTTTAAGTCACTGAACGATTTACCTGCACAATTACCACAAGACAACATGCTATAATAGCTACCGAAAATGTTGTTTGAAGAAGTAAAATTTTACTGTATACATTGTCCAGGAGACTACAAAATCTGAAAAGAACACACCAAAATGTTTGATTAACTTCAACCCAATTTATAATAAAAATTCAAAAGCAAGAGAAATTATGGATTATTTCAAAAAACGATTTTAGAATCATTTCCACGAGCTTGCTAAGGAATCTTTAGTAATTTTAATTTAGTGTTTGACTTCTATAGTTGTTATGAACAATGAAGACCCTTTATATACCCCACACTAAATATCTTAAACTTCAACGCCAAAACGCGAATCTGAACGTCAATTTTCCCTTCTGTTAAGTTTACTGTAGAAATCGAAAAAGACAAAATGCTTCCATTTTTGGATACTTTGTATATAAACAATGGAGATTCTCTAGAATTTGATATCTATACAAATCCCCCTCACACTACAAAGACTCTAATCATTGTAGCCAACACAAAATGGCTAGTTTCAGTTTTTACTAAACTTAGTACGATTAAAGATATTGCTAAAGGCAACGGTTATAATTTTAATACAATTGATAAATTACTCAGCACGATTAAATATAAATAAGCTCTCACAATTTTTAGTAAAATTGGTTTGCGTATTGCCTATAGTCCAAATTCCAATTCCCTTCAAGCTCTTCTCGGTAACCCAAAGGATAAAATTCCTCTTCTGGAAAACCCAGGGATATATGAAATTCATCGTTAAGACTGCAGTAAGAAATACGTTGGACAAACTAAATGATCTACTCAAGTTCGGCTTAAAGAACATTAGCTCATGTCAGGTTCGGTATTACAGTAAAATCCAGTGTTGCTCAACATATCGTTACTGAAAATCATAAGATTAATTTTGACAACCTTAAATTAGTTAAACAAATCAGAAACAATTACTTGTTAGATAGTTTTGTATATTTATTTATAAAAGCAGTCAAATTCTCTCGACAGTGACAAAGGTCCCATACCTAGCCATCCCTTGTTTGGTTTAATTTAATTTAATGTATTTTGTTTTTGTTTAGGCCCACTGACCATTTTAGTCATGAGTCATGATCACTGGACGGTAACATTAGGTAGTAATTATTACCTACAACCTAACCTACGGGTTACCTAAGCTTTTAGTTCACTTCAGTCCCTGAAGAAGGTAACTTTGTAACCGAAAAGTACTTCGGAGGTTCAGATTTGTCATTTGGCGTTGGGGTTTGAGCTATTTAGAACGTTCTACGACTTTGCCAAAGTTTCCAGTTGTTAGATTCTTTATATACCAATTTAATTATTAAAAATTGAAATACATTCCTTACTTTAGTATTGCACTAAGATAAACAGCACATGCATTGATTTCTTTTTGCATGTCGTAGTCTACTTTATCCATTATTGTTTTATTTGTCTCTTCTCCAACACCAATCATACAAGGCTTAGAAGATTTTTCAGCATTTAATTTTTTTTTATAGCATCTTGCAGTAATTGTTTTCAATATATATTGAAGCATTTTAAAATGACCGCAAGCAAAACATGTGAAACTAACGAAAGCTCCATCTGCTCCTAAAATGAATTTTAAGATTTATATATTTCTACGTAAATAACATATTAACTAATTAGTCATTTTCTTTTCAACAACATCCAACATCACATTGGTTACGTAAATAAATAAATACTACAACATGTTTTACAACAATTTTTGTTTGCAACATTCCACCATTTGATAGAGACTTTTCATTGTTAACTTTATGTAGATAAGATTTTGAAATACCTCTATTAAAACTTTTTAATAACTTTGTTTGTTACTTACCAACGATCATGAGCACATAATTAAGTGTAGGACACGTGAAAATCAAACCTACGATAATGTAAGTAAATTGGGATGATCTAAACTCAAAAGGTACATAAACGGGATAAGGCAGGTTTTCTGTATATACTCTAACAGTACGATTGTCTGAACCAATATGTTCTTCAAAAACGCTGTTACTCAATAAACATTTGAACAGCCAAACAAATACTGCACAACATGCAGTACAAACGAATATAACCAAAAGAGAATAGCAACATCTTTTTCTAAACAGATTTTCTTCGTTGATAATTTTTATCAGTTCTTGGTTTTCTTCTCCTAGTTCAGGTACATTATTATCAACATCTTCCATGGCCTTAATCAGAGCCTTTTTATTTCTATACCAGCTCAGTACCATCACTGTCGTTACTATGAACTCAAAAACCAAATTTATTACACTAACTCGCTCGTCTAGAGTAAGATTTGGTTGCACCGTTTCAATAATCGTTAATCCTATATGAATTGTTGTAAGATAAATCAAAAATAATTTCTTTATAAAATAGAGTAAATTCTTTTTTCCTGGAATATCGACACTACCCAAATTGTACATCAACAAAACTGGTTGTAAAAAAGTAAAAGTTGATTTAAATTTTTCTCCCTCACTTTTTGTAATCATGCTTGTACCTATACCTACTAGAGAAAATCAAACAACACTACTCAATGGATTTTTTAAAAGCTTCGTTTCTTAGTTATATATAGGTACTTTCCGAATAAACATAAACGGCTAAAGATCTATAATATTACAATAATTGCTTTATTGTACTGTTTATTAATAAATTAAGACGTTTTTTATATTGGTACATATATAAATAATTAAAATTTCAACCTGTAGGTATAATTTGACACAAAAGATTTCAAGTAGGTGTATTATTTACAATGAAGATTTATCAAATAAAAAAAAATATGATATAGCAATAAAACAGATACATTTTAATTTACTTATTTTACTATCCAGTAATTACAACTCCCAAACATCATGTTACATACATAAATAAAGAATAATAGCAGACATTTTATAAATTAAATAACACAAAAGGATGTAAGAAAATAACCGTAAAGGAATAATAGTTTCTTTTTATTCTCTGAAAGAGATTAAGGAACAAAAAAGTCCAACTAATTACCAATTTTACAACCTCTCTTTTTGTTAGAATTTTTTTGTTTCATGTTCAGGAATATTTTTTCTTTGTCTTTTTCTTTGTCTTTGTCCTCAAACTCTATATCAATCTTGTTTCTTGGCTAAAAGTATGTTATGATGACAGTATGAAATTTATTCTGCTTGCTGGATGACTTTAAGTATTAGGTCCAAAAACAGCATAAAATATTTGGATCCAAAAGGACAACCAGAGTTGATCTTGATAGGACTATCCCAAACATTACTCTTGATTTGGATGCATTAAAAACAAACAATAAAACATGATGTTAGAAAGTTAAAATGGAGTATCTTTATCAATTTCACTAGTGTAGGACAACCATTATAAGGTTTAAGTAAGATAGCCTTATCACGGTCAAACCAAACTCAATAGGTTTGAGGTACGGTGTCGATATAAAGAATGGAACAAGTAGTAGTAATAACGGTTCAAATAAATATAAACAATCATTAATGAGTTCCATTTCAGGCAATAGAAGTCTCAAAAGGGCGTAGAGTAAGTGAAAGGATTGAACTAGATCTCGATCAATTGGTCATATTGTAAAGGGCATTACTGATCAGTAGCTGATATTAACATTCTAGTCGATTTTTTACTATTAGACAACGTCAGTTTAATCCAATCGACCGATTAATAAATATATAAATATTTACTTTACATAATGGAATTCCATCACTTTTTACAACTGCGAATTTTATTACACTTTGATAAATTAGTCAATAAGAATAAATTTACGAAACTTCTCTCAGAATCTTCTACTATTCAAAGAGACACAAGTAAACCTATGTTTATCGCCATGCCATACGAACCAAGATTTACCCGAGGACTCGAAAGTATTTTTAGTAAAATTGGTTTTCGTATTTTCTATAGTTCAAATTTCAATTCCCTTCAAGCTCTTCTCAGTGACCAAAAGGATAAAATTCCTCTTCTCGAAAAACCAAGGATATGTGAAATTCATCGTAAAGACTCTAGCAAGAAATATGTTGGATAAACTAAATGATCTATTGAAGTTGTCTTTAAAGAACATTTAGCTCATGCCAGGTTCGGTATAACTGTAAAATCCAGTGTTGCTCAACATATTTTTACTGAAAATCATAAGATTAATTTTGACAACTTTAATTAGTTAAACAAATCAGGAACAATTATTTGTTAGATAGTTTTGTATGTTTATTTATAAAAGCAGTCTAATTCCCTCAACAGTGATAAAGATCCCATACGCAGCTCTGTTATTTATTTTAGTTTAATTTATTTTGTTTTTGTTAAGGCACACTGAATTTTCAGTTTTTGGACCGTCATAATGATTGCTGGACCGCAACATTAGGCAGTATTTATTAGTTGTAGATTCTCTTAGCTTTTAGTTATTCTTATTATTATTACCGCCAAAACAGAGGTAGCCGTCTTTAGGGAGTGATGAGGTGGTAAGGGTTGGAGCTGGTTTCAGGATTTTTGTTAATGTTTTATTACCCTTTTGTGAAATTTATGTAAATACAAACTTTTTTAACTGTCTTATGTACCATGCACTTTTAGCCGATTCGCTAAACATGATTTAATAGCATTCTCAATAGTAAAATTCATACTTTTTTGTAAATAATTTGCTTACATAAATAAATAAAACACCAATAATAAAACCAACATTTCTATATATGTATTCCAAATTCCATTGTACCTACATGAGTTCTTGGAATGACTTTTAGCGGATTTTTTTTGATGTCTTATTTAGCACAGTTTCATAGAATTCTATTTAATTTACCTGAAAAAACTATAAAGCATATCTAATATATTTTGTATTCGATAATTATACTCTTTGTAAACGACAAACAATTATAGAAAAAGATACTGCGACACTCAGAACATCAAAAATTTAAGGGATTCTTTTTTATTTGGTACAGTTTGGTACAACAAAAACATTTTGTTTCAACCGTTGAAAAAAAAAGGGCTTTTTTTTAAATATAATTATCGAAATAAAACGTACATATTACCAATACCTTCACAGTACATATAGTTCTCATTTTCTTTTATTCTATTTCTGGGCAATTTTGTAATCAAGTCCTACAATAATTAAGAGGTATTTAATCAATATTACAAAATTCATGCAACATAAGTTATTATTTTTATAATTATTCATTATTATATTCCTCTTAGGATAAAATAAAGACAAATTTATGATTAAAACCAACGACTGTTGTCACATGCATTTAAAAATATCAAAGAGTGTATAAGTAATTTAAAATTTCTCAGAAAAACATTGTAAACCAATGTATGCTTATTAAAAAAAAAAAACACAAAAGGATCTATATTAATTTTGTATTATTAATGTTAATACAAAAATTATATTGATTATTTATAGCGATTAGGATAGGTTTAGATCTATTGAAATATTCGGTTTGTACGCGATTAATTTTTTGTTTTTTAGTTGCTACTTTTTTAAATTTAAGAGACAATTTTTTAGATTTTCTGAATCTCCTCTGTAACTACTAAAAAACAATAGGTGACGTTTTTTTTTTATATAAATATTTTAACGCACTTTTTTTCAGTAATGTATAAAGGAACCTCTTTTAAAAATTTCATCGAACCATACAATAAATATTAAAAGGGATTATCTGCTGTCGACACCTGAGTATCTGTCTAATAATTATAACATGAATTATTTATTCGCCTTTTTTTTTTTTTCTTTTTCTACTTTTAATAAGAGCAGATAGCATATCTAACTGCTGTCAGTAACTCTTCTTCAGTGTTATTCAATGACTATGGCCGAAAAAGTGAAGTATCAAGGTGCTATAAACATGTTTATGAAAGAAAGTAAAAATCTTTTACATTGGAGTGGTGCAGAAATACAGGGTAAAAATGGCTTCCTTTACTATATACGTAAGCTGTTTTTCTTGTACTGTATTGGACCTCACATCATAAACCTAATCTATGATACTTTTCGTCTAAGAAAGGAAAGCTTCATAGACATAGTTTACTACATTTGTTACGCAATGCACTACATCATTGCTTCTTCGATGTCCATACAGTGGTATGTAATTGGGAAAAGGTTGAAGGATATTATGCAAAATGTTGAAGATGTAGTACCCGAAGACTATCAAGAAGATGAAGTATTGAAGGAAATAGTATTGAAGGAAAATGACTTCAAAAAGAGATCATGTTATATTGTTGGATTCGTTTGTTGTGCCTCGGTAGCATTAGGATATCTAGGGTGGCTCGCAACTTTTATTATTGATAACGATAAATATTGGGTAGCACAAGTGAACGAACAAAACGAAACTAGTTACATTTATACCCAACGATTACCATATCCAACCGCCATTCCATTTGAATACAGATCCAACAAAATTAAATATTTTATTATGGTCACACTTTTTTCATCCCCAACTGTAAACTACATTTTTATTATATGTGGTAGGTACTTAAATATCTTTTACCACGTCAATCTATTTCATTTAATACTAATTAAAATCAGAAGAAGTCTACAAACGCCTTAATATACCATATGGGGTGAGCCTTTAAGTTTTAAACACTTAAATATAATTGGATTGTAATGTTCTGGATGACGATTTAGACAAATTGTGTAAGATTTCAAAACAATCGAGGGCTTTGGCGGTCAAATCGTGTGTATAAAATACCCTTGAAAACAAATTACACCAAATTTTTCCGTTTATATAATACTAGGGTTCTCATTCCGTTTAGATTTTCTGGGACAGTCCCAGCTTAAAGCTTTGTGTCCTGTTTTAATAGAGGATATATATCCCGGCAAGTGCATACTGCTAAAAGAGAAAGCATGTAAATTTATTAATTTACTGACAATATTGAAAGGTAATTTGAATCTGTTAGAAGAACCAAAGTTAATATTGATGTCTATTCTACCAGTGTAATTGTCATTTTCAATTTTACCTGGTGGAAAAGATTATATCTTAAAACACGAACTATCCCGCATTAAGTTATCATAAAAATGGTCACCCTAAATGTACCTTATATATGAGAAACCAAGAACAATAAAATATTAAATAAATGAAAAGAAAAAAACCTTTTTAAAAAAGGCTTTTATTTATAGATATGCTCTAAAAAGAAGAAAATAAAACTTTCCTTTAAAATTTTAACTATTAACTTATAACCTCATTATACACAATTTATATGATCATAAAAGCTTGTCGCGAGGTTTGCTGAAATTTAAATAAAATTAAACTTGGCAGATTAAGTTACTCAATTAAGTAGGTACTAGTTTATTTACCCAAGTAAATCGCGCGACAAGCTTTTATGATCATATAAATTGTGTATAATGAGGTTATAAGTTGATAGTTAAAATTTTAAAGGAAATTTTATTTTCTTCTTTTTAGAGCATATAGGTTTTTTTCTTTTCATTTATTTTTTACTTTTTAAATATCGCTGGCTAGGTTTCTAAGTCTGTTCATCTCATTCAACGCATCATTGCTTGATTTTGGAGTTGTCCTTCTCCTAGACAGGTTGCAGACCAATGCTGATGACGCCCATCTCGCTAAATTACACAAGTCAAAGTTAATCAACCGATGTTACAGGCTCAAAAAATTCTACCTCAAGAATAATCGAGGTCTCTACACCAAATTTCAGGTGGATTAGAGCAACGGAGCTTATAATCACAATCTTTTTTTTAACCTGCCTTTTTATTCTCAGCGAACCCTTTCATTTAATACGCATAGGTACTATAGAAAGCATAAAAAAACTCTAAAAGTCCGCCATATTGGATTAAGAATGATGTCAGAATATTTTTCTGATTATTCTCAACAAGCCCTTTTATTTGATACCCATATTGTCGAAATGCATTACAAATAACTATTCTGTCATCTTGGATGTTCCGCCATGTTGGATTTAGAATGACGTCACACATCTTATCGTGTATTGTCATCCAAACTAAACGTGTATACAAACTTTCAGCTCAATCGGTTGAAGATATCTGCTTAAAGTTAAATAATGATAAATTGAAAGTCAATTAATTTTTTTTTTCGAGGAGAATCTGTATTTTTGACCTTGGTCAAAAAAAAAGGAGTATAAATTTTCGCTGCCGAAAATATACTAAAAGTCGTTTTTCTGCCAATCTTTCATTCGGTATTAATTATGGGAAATTAAAAATAAATCTGTTACGAAAGTAGGTACCTCTTCTTGATTACAAAGTATTTCGGCCAACAACAAATGAAATTACAGGAAAACGAGCTCAAGACGAAGTTACATTTACAGTCATCACACTATTTCCAGTTTGAAAACAAAAGTTTTGACTAAATTTCTTTCCAGAGTATTGTGATCTAATCACCATTTATCAAAACAATGACTCACCCTGTATATATAAACTTTATTGAACCCAAAAGTTATATAGGTACTTACAATAAATTAACATTTCCTCTTCGCGTTACTAGTATTAAACTATACATAGTATACAAACATCCAACCACTTTCCTTTTTTTTTAACTTTTTTATATTATTGCTACTATCATTAACCATCCATCCGCATTCCTCTATTCCCGTATTCTCAATACATCCTCACCCTGTATATTAGCTGTTAAAAGTAGTCCCTATCATTTCATGGCATCTATTTTGGATTATTTTTTTTTACATAAATTCTTTTTCGTTGTATAGCGAGGTTCTATAAATGATTTGGTGACACACCCCCAACTATAGGCCTTCTAAATACACAGATGTCTTCATTCAAATGTTCCTATTAATTTAATTCTACCTCAGTGAATTGATCATAGAAATTTTCAATATCTTTGCGTTTTACATCCGCGATTATCTTAATGTTCTAAACTCCTTATTCAACGTCATGATGTAATGGTTTATATTTAAATAATTTAGTTGTTATAAGAACTTATAGAACTTTTGGCGTAAATACTGTTAAATACGTAAGTAAAAAAATCATGAAAACCTAAAGAGTTCTCAATTATTATGTTGTTTAATTCATTTCATTGTTTTGTTTAATAGTTAACTCAATTTTTAGGAGTCGACTCCTTATTTTTCACTTTGACGTGTTACGCTTGCCTTCACTTTAAATTTTTAAAATATCTGTTTGGAACGATATACGAACGTAACTTAAAGAAAATTAAAACAAATGAAGAAGCAAATGATGCTGCTATCGCTGTTGATCTCAATGCAAAAATGGAAATTGATTTGAATAATCTTGTAATATATTTGGAAAAAGTTCTAGAGTAAGACCATTTACCTAAGCAAAACAACAGTCTGAATTTTTTTTAATCGATAATTAATAAAGTTCCATTTTGTTATTAAAGGTTCTGCCGAAATCTAGAAGAGAGTTATAGCAAAGTAATTTTAGTGCAAACATTATCATCCATAACTTTTACAGCACTTTCTTTGCTAATTGTGATGATAGTAAGTATAAGTATTCATTTGGTATCTGTATACAGTGTGTGGCGTTTGTAATCAATAATAAACACTAAGAGCACATGTTCTCGACACATAAAATATATAAACATAGTATATGAAACATAAAATATTATAAATCACTTTTGACTTTTGGAACAAAGTAATATTGGCGCCAACCCTGACGAATTCATGGGCCCTATGGTTGTGGGTCACCTATACAGATATCTGCAGCATAGACTCGCATTCAAAAAATAATTTTAGGTTTAACTTTATCAAATTCTAACAGTTTTTGACTTTATTTTGTGCCAGGAAACCGTGTTTTATTGATTACATAAACGTCACACTCCGTGTAATCTGGTTAAGGGTACTGAATTTAAATGAGTGAAAAATCTATTGCATTAAAATATGTATATATATTTCAGACACCAATAACCGACAGAACATTCGCATCCGAAATCGTTTTCACAGTGGTTTGTTTGAGTATCATTTTCTTCTATTGCTATTTTGGAAATCGAGTAACTAATACAGTAAGTGAAATTTTTTCCATTGTCACATTTTTTTTTAAATAATACGAAGCCACCACACATAACATATAAAAATGTAAGCTGTGACCAACTTCCAAAATTCCGTTTGGGGGTAACTGTATTATGGTTCAGTATATAAATTAACAAATCAGTCAATAGTCATGTAGCCAAATAAGCGAGTTAGTAAGGTTAGGGTGTGGTTGATGATGACCGCTATCACTCACCCTAACGCCCCAAAAGTCCCTATCATTATCAACGCTCTCAGTTGCTAGATAAATAGTAAAAAGTTAGTATTAAGAAGTTGCTGTTTATTGTTTAAATCATACGTAATAAAATTTATTGAAAATCTTTAAAAACACAATATAAATTTCTCTCTTGTACGTGACACCATATACGAATAACCAATTTTTGAAAAAAACGTTAAATTTGAATTAAATTAGTGACTATACACTAAGGGTGCTAGTGCACAGAACTTCAAAATTACTAGAAAAACGAATTTAGGTTGAAAATTGAGCTGCATTCAATGCAGAACACTACCTACGTTTTATTTTTTATCATATCCGTCTCTTCAAATACTATTCAAAATATACTATATAAGGACGTCATATACATCTGTCAATGTAGGAAATATGATCTTGGATAAGCCTAAAAAAACATCATTTATTTTATGGATGATGATCAAATTTTATAAATGTTGTCATTAGTCTCCCAACGCTTTAACTGAAGATTGTTTTTTTTTCAGGCAGGTGAAATACCCTTTGCACTTTACGATTGCAACTGGTTTACAACAAAGAAAAGTTTTATTAAATCCATGCTTATTATAATAACTCGTATGTATAAACCCACATATATAACTATTGGGTCTATTTCTCCTATTACATTGGCAACATTTGTTTCGGTAAGAAAAATACCCTGGTCTGTATTTATAAGTCCTAATTATATAAGTATACAACAAAACATAAAACAGAATTCAATGAAATAATTACTTTATTACACTTCTATTCTTTTATTAATTTCTTTCTTCACTTTAACGAACCCAAAATTGAATTGTTTTTTAGTTTTTGGATATTACTTGGTTTTATTAAAGTTACACTTATTTTGCTTACAATTTTAATATTACGTACATTATCAGTAATTGTTTAGTAATGTCTTTTAGATTACAAAAACTGGCTACTCCTTCCTTGCTGTATTTAAAAAGGGCAAAACGTTTCAAAAGCTTCAGGAAAGTGGTTTCAACTAATAATTGGCGATATTTTTAAATTTTGACCAGACATCAACCAATTGTAATGTAAGTGAGAGCTATTGAAACAAAAATGTTATATCTACATCTCCACATACAGAAAGAAAAAGAAGAAACATGTTTTATCCTCTAACCTACAAAATTTTAGCATAAAATATTTACACTAAGCACTTCCTTTCCTTTTCCCTTATATTACCTCCCCCCTTTCCACACCTGTTCTTTTTTAAATTTGCTTCAATAGGGCCAGACCACTACCATCCGCATTTATTATCCTTCCAAGTTCCTCCCTCTCATTCTTCCCCGTTACTTCTTCTAATACATGCTTCACTGATTCACTCTACTCTCCACATACTCTACACAATCTCTTACCTTCTTCCATCCAAAACTTATTCTCATTACACTCATTCCCCATTCTGAATCTAGCTATTATCTCTATACTTTCTCCTTCTCTTCGATATCCTGGCACCTCATCCCCTTGCCATTCTACCCATATAAACTCCCTAATACCTTTCGCGTATCTTGATTCCCATATTTTTCTCAAATCCTCTCCTCTTACTGTTTCATTGCATCTTTTCCCCACCATACTACTAACATTCAGTCCCTTTCTTCTACACTCTTCCATTTGTTCTTTACTTATTGCCATTTCTGTTAAGGCCTTATCCCTTTTCACGTCATAGTTTTGTTTCCCCGATCCCCAATATCCCTTTTCTTAAGTCCTCTTCCAGTAATTCTCCCAATTTTTCTTCATATTTTACAGCCCTCCTCCTTGTATCTTCCACCATTTTCCCACATTTTGTTTCCCTTCTTAAAGTGTAGTCTGGGGTACTTCTTTCTAAGCGCAACACCCATTTTATATACCTTTTATAAATATTTTCTACTATTCTATACTCTTTCCATCCCCATACGTTAATGTATTTACCTAATTAAAATTAATTATACAGAATATTGCATTAGTTGTAGTACCCGACCCATCCGCCTTGCAAGCAAGAAAACCTGAATTTCACATTATGTGTAGGTGCCAAATAGACCTAGTAATAATAAATGAATGTGATGTTTAAATAAATGTTGTTAACACTCATTAAATTCTACATTATTAATTCCTTAATTGCATGTACGTTTAAAGTTTATTTTCAATTTTCATTTGATATAGAAACATTTACCATAATGATTTGCGTTAAATCGCCTGCATAAAACCATATTGAATTTTATAAGAATTTAAAATATTTACTATAAGAAGATTTGAAATCAAAATCAATAATAATGACAACAATATTTGACTCACCCATAAGATACGATGTAGGTAAGTTACGCCCAAAAATTATAAGATACACCCAAGGCTACACCATTTTAAGTGATAAGATAATTGTAGGTCGTAACTTCTTTTGTATGCTGCATAACATACGTTTCGGTTAATTTGCCCACTAGGTATACTAAAAAGTAGTACAAGACGTATGCCTCTGAACAATTTTTGCACACCTACTACATATAAATTTATCGTTAAAGTCCTATTTCAACTTTCGGACCAGGACTTTGTTTAAATATATAACGGTATATTATTATTTTTTTGACTTTGACAACAGTTTCTTTTGTCTTGTGCTTGTTTCAATTGAGTTAATAAAGCGGATATTTCCTGTTACAGCAAATAAAATATTAACTTGTTCAATATGATAGAAAATTTTAACATTAAATATGTATTATAACGAGATACATTATTATTCATCATTATTTCTACGCTGGTTGCTTTTAAAAATGCAATGCAAAGCGTATCTAAAAAATGACAAATTATAGTATTTATTCAAAATAGGAAGTTAGATTTGCAACTATCTAATGCATATTCGTTTTGTACCTACATATATGATGTATAATGAATAATCAACTGCAAATGTAACTAGGTGAACATTATATACAATTATTGTCGCTAATAGACAATAAATAGACTAAAGGACGATATAATGAATCTGTAGTCTGTAATATTTGTTTTTTTTTCGTTCAATTGCAAATATTATGTATATTAAGCTTAATGATCTTAGGTGTCCTTAGAAATGAGCGTAAAAACTTTAACAAGAAGTTCATTTTTTATGTATTATTTAATGGAAAATTTGAAGTAAATCAAAAGAGAAACAAATGTAGTGCCCCCGACAAGCCGAGCAAAAAGGCACAGCCCTACAATCCTTTTTCGAAGATATTCAGGACATTTTCGACCCCCTGTAACTTCGTAATTTCGTTCTGGGTAAATCTAAAAGCCTGAATTTTCAGTGATCAAGAGAGCGTAAAATAACTAGGTATATTCAAGAATTGTATTCAATTTGGACCTGTAACTTAGTAAACTTCCTAAATTTTGTCACTCGTTCACTCACTCACTCACAGACCATCAAAACCCTAAGGTACTTGTATTGGAAGACACACCAGCTTGAATTTTTAAATCCAATTAGTATTTAGTCTATAGAGCAAGGAAAAATTAAAACATCCTGCAATTTCAGTCCTGTTTTCTAGGTATACAAACTGCATAAAGTAACCTTATAATCCTGTGAAAAGTATCTAGATCTACATAAGAACTTTTGACGGCGAATGAGTTCGAACATTTTTTAATTTAGTGGTAGAGTATTTGACATAAACAATCATTAAGGGTACGTGACGTCGTCGAATGTCCGATGCCGATCTCGATTCCTGTAGTGCGAGAGGGTATACATACGCTACCAACTCACCACTGGTTGATGGGATCTCGGGGTTAACAGCCGTCGACAGATAATTTTCTGCCTATTTTAGCCGTATTTATATTTTACGTGTTTTTTTAATAATGTTTTTTTGTGTTATTAAACGTGTTTTAATTGACACTAATTTAATGCAAACTAATTTTTATCGTTAATTTCTAACAACAGAATGTTTTTGATAAGATTTCCTATTTTAGGTATCATAAATTTTCCAAAATAGAAGGTTTTAATATTGATACCTATACAAATAGACTAAACATTAATTTTTATATTACTGAAGGAATACACAGTTTCTGCTCAAAATACGAAAGTATGTTCTTCCTCTCAAAATTTGAAGTTGTAATCAAAGTAATATCACACTAATTTTATAAAGGCGAAAGTTTGTGAGTGTGTGAGTGTGTATGTTTGTTATTTCTTCACGTCTAAACGGCTGGAGCGATTTTAATAAAATTTGGTATGGAGTTAGCTGACACCCTGGATTAACACATAGGCTACGTTTTACTGCGGGAAAATATCTTATTCCTATGGGAATATCGATGAAAATGAATTCGCGGAATATTATAAATGCGAAAGTAACTCTGTCTGTATGCTACACAATCTCGCTTAAATTTACTGAACCGATTTAAATGAAATTCGGTGCAGAGATAGTCTAGAGCTTGAGAAAGGAAAAAAAGAGGTTGTAATGGGTTGAAATAGGAAATTTTGTGCGGAAATTCCGTAATTTTTAATAAAAGAAGCTTGAAACTTGTTTTTTAGGCTTTTGATTACATATAAATAAATACGACATTCAATGTTTGTAAAAATTTTACCCTAAAGGGGATAAAATTAGCCGATGAATGTTTTTGTGTAATGACGTCGTCCAAAAAGATTACGGCCCAGAAAATTAAAATATTAAGTGTAAAAAGTTATAGAGGTTTTGTTAATTTGGGACAAAAAAGTAGTTGAATACATACTAAGCTATATAAACTATTTTACACTATTATTAAACTATATAAATCTATAATATTATAAATGTGAAAGTAACTCTGTCTGTCTCTGTGTAACGCAATCACGCCCAAACTACTGAACCGATTTAAATGAGAATTTGGTACAGGGATAGATAAGTAGATATAAAGCTAGAGGCTTGAAAATTATTTTTTAGGCTGTTGATTAGATATAAATACGACATTTAAAGTTTGTAAAAATTTTACCCTAAAGGGGGCAAAAATAAGGAATGAAAGTTTTTGTGTAATGACGTCGGCAAAAAGGCTTACGGCCCAGAAAATATAAATATAGAAGAAAAAAATTTTAAATGCTGCCGAAAGTCACAATTCCACTCGGACGAAGTCGCAGGCATAGCTTGTTGTATATAAATGTATTTCTCAAAGTGAAGGCCCTGGTCTATCTTGAGGGTTCCCAATACAATCAGTTTAAATGATGAGGGAGAGGTGGTTCATAAAATACGTCACACAAATTTTCGCCTTTATAGGATTCTCCTCTTCCTTTTATCATGCTGAAACAGTTATATCAAAAAAACTAGAACATTCTCTATAATATAAAGTAAGCAGATTCGTTTGGAGGGGTGGGGGGCAATCACTACTTTGAAATACAGGCGCCCCTTTCCTCTAAAATATAAATAAAATATGATTGAGAGATTCCTCCCATTTCCTCGACTGGATGGTCTTAATTAAACTATTAGATATAGTAAGGCGTCTCCTTCTAATAAGGCATAGAATCAATAATTATCTACTAAAAAAGAATCACTGCCAACACCTGGCTTTCCACCATTTGCAATAGTAATTATAACATAAAATATGTATAAGTATATTTTCAACAACTGATTTTCGCTTTTAACGAGAACAGTTAGAATTTCTAACTACTCCTAGTAGCACCCAGAAGCTTTACAATAGCCATGGCTTCTAAGAGTGTTGTAGACATATTCATGAAAGAAAGTAAAATGTTTTTGAAATGGTGTGGTCTTGACATACCCGGTAGAAAAAACTTCTTTTACTATATACGTAAACTATTTTTGGTTTATTCTCTCGTTGGACATAATATCTTTCTAATATACGATACTTACCGTCTAAGAAAGCAACTAAGCTTCATGGAGATAGTTTATTATATTTGCTACTCATTACATTATTTTATTGCTGCTTCAATGTCCATTCAATGGCACGTAATCAGGAAGAGATTTGAAGATGTAATGGAAAATATTGAAAACGCAATGCCGGATGAGGAACATGAAGATGAAACTTTAAAACAGATAATTAAAACAGAGAATACGTTTAAGAAAAGGTTTTGTTACGCTCTCCCATTTGTTGGAAGTGTAACAGTTGGACTGGGCTATATAGGATGGCTGCTAACTTTTATCATTGATAATGACGAATATTGGGTGGCTCAAGTGAATGAACAAAACGAAACTAGATATATCTATACACAACCCTTACCCTATCCAACCACTGTTCCACTATTTGAGTATAGAAGCAACAAAATTAAATATTTGGTTTTGGTTACCCTCTTCTCATCGCCAACCGTGAGCAACATTTTTGCCATTTCTGGTATGTACTAAAATAAAACCTAGTGCTTCATAGATCAAGCTGTTTTATTTGTTTCTAACACACATCTTAAAATACTATTTTAAACTCATTACTACTTTTATGTTAAGCAGTTGTGTGTTGAATATTATATTCCTAGTTCATTTTCTATAAAATACAAAAATATCTGGTCGGAGAAAAAATATTGCGAACCATTGGTAATTCCTATGTCAGAATTTTCAATATTCATCAAGTACCTACTGGAATTCTCAATTTATTATCCTACTACCAGAAAAAATAAATCCTCTAGATATATAAGAAATGTTATTTAATATATTTTTAGGGGTCGATTCCTTATTCTTCACTTTTACATGCTATGCATGCTATAATTTCAAAGTACTGAAATACATGTTTAAAATCATTTACGAGCGTAATTTAATTAAAATTAGCAGAACCAATAACACTGATGTCACTATCGAGCTCAATAAGAAAATGAACGTAGATTTAAGGAAGCTTGCAATATACTTGGAGAAAGTTCTAAAGTGAGACTACTTGTTAATAAAAAGTATCCAACTTGTATATTGTAAATGAATAAAATGTATATTCTATTGCAGACTATGTCAAAATCTTGAAGTGTATTATAGCAAAGTAATTCTGATGCAGTCATTATCATCCATGAGTTTTACGGCGCTTTCTTTGCTTATTCTGATGGTAGTAAGTACATAGTGCACTTAATATAATAACATTTTTCAAATTCAAGCCTGCTTTTCACCACAAAAATAATTCTTCAAGCGTAGACACGATATAGAATCTAAACGAAACCAATTCACCATTATTTTTTACATTAGCGCTAAACTTCTTCTACCAAAATAAGCTAATTTCAGACCCCAATGACTGACAGAGCGTATCCATCTGAAGTCTTCTTTACAGTGGTTTGTTTGAATATTATTTATTTCTATTGCTACTTTGGAAATCGACTAACTACCACAGTAAGTACCATAAATATTAAATTATTGTTATTAAACATTTACGTACTAGTTAATTGTTATAATTAAGTAACAACTTTTGCGTTCCCTAATTGTTTTTAATCTCCTACTTCTTTAAATAGAGGTGTTATTTACTTTCAGGCAGGGGAAATACCCTTTGCACTTTACGATTGTAACTGGTTCACAGCAAACAAAAGTTTCACTAAATCTATGCTCGTTATAATGACTCGTATGGGCAAACCCATGTACATAACTATTGGGTCTGTTTGTCCAATTACCTTGGCAACATTTCTATCGGTAAGAAGAAAGCACTCTCTTTTCTAGGTAATTGTCTTAATAAACTGCGTTTTACATTGACTTTTAATATTGCATTTATGGACCTTTCTATAGAAAAAAATTAACACCCTTTATATGAGATGATATGAACAGAAATAGCGTCACTGCATTGATTCTTCTTATTATCTTTTAAAATAACACTTTCTTTCATTGTACTAACAACGATGGATCAAATATAAACGAGCCTTTGTTCATAAAACATCTATTTTTAAAATTTTCACACAAACACAAATTTCTCCATTTTTCGATAAAACCGCCTTGTTTGATTATACATTTTTCCCAACGGATTGGTAGTTTTTTCATCTCGTATTCATAAAAAGAAGCAGGGCGGGAGTCTATCCAGTTGCGCACAAACGAATCCACATGTTCATCAGTCTGAAATCGCTCGCCTCCTAGTGATTCTTTGAGGGGCCCAAACATGTGGAAATCACAAGGGGATAAGTTTGGGCTATATGGATGATGCTTCGACTGAGTCTAGTGCACTTCGCTGATTTGGGCCTGCGTTAAAGCTGCGATGCGAACTCGAGCAGCTTTTTGATCTTCACTCAGCAACTTTGGGACTCAACGAGCTGAAGTTTTTCGGAATCCCCAGTTTTGTCATGATTGTGTGGACACTCTCATAGGTAATGCCGAGTTCAACAGATATCTGAAGCACAGTGGCGTGGTGGTCTCCTTCAATAATGTTTCTAATGCGTGCAATGTTAACCGGCGATATGCTGGTGTGCGGACGACGAGGATGATTTATATTTTCGACACGATTACGCCCTTCGTTAAATTCTTTTTACCACACTATTACCTGTTGCCACGAAAGCTTTTCATTTCCGAACTGTGCTAGTAATCTGCGCAAAATTTCAGCTGGTTTCACGTTTTCATGTGTAAGAAACTTAATAATAATTCGTTGCGCAACGTTGCTATGCATCTCTTTCTAACTCATTGTGATAGCTACTAACCAAGCAAACACAGCAATACGACGAGTCGTTTCCGTGTCACCTAATATCCCCACTTCAAGTTGCTACCGCCCGTATGCGCCTTGAGCAACTATCCGGCGCTCGATTTAAAAAGGCTCGTTTATATTTGTTCCGCCCTCGTATATCATTGCGCCTATCAATATCAGTGATTGGATTTTAGATCACAAAAACAGGCTACTCGATTCTCGCTGTATTTAAAAAGGGCAAGACATTCCAGACTCTTCAAGATAATGGTATCAATTAGTATCTAATTGGTATCAATGAAATGAAATGTTGCTGTAACCGCATTTACTCGTAATCATATATTAGTGTTACAATAGACCTCTGCTTCTGTAACTGCAACTGCGACAGATCTGCATACTTTTTCACAAATGCTTCTGCATCACTTGTATTTTATATTGGATGCTTAAAGAAATGATCTAATAATTGTGGGACCAGGAATAAGCGCTCTTAATGGAATCTTACTTGTTAGAAGTGTTGCAAAGTTAAAATCAGACCTAAAACATAAAACATTAAGCACCTCCACTATAAGATTCATCGATAATGTGAAAATCAATTAATAAAATCATTAAAGAGCGTTGCACGTTAAATATTTCTTGCCTATAATAAATGCGAACTATTAATTAAGTAAAAATTGTAATTGACAAAGACTTTTTAGTCGCTTCTGGTTGCATCACTTATTAATGTAATAAACAATAAAGATATAGTTCCTTCGAAGTCATTTTGTTATTACCCAGTATTGTTAATTTATGTACTTATAACTGTAAAATTATTAAAAATAAAATAATGCTATTTCTACAGCCATAAATCTTGAATAAACTAATTCCAACCGTTTGAATTGTACCTTTTGAAGGAAAGCCTGAGGTATTTTATGAATCTGGGAACTTTTTGCAGTATAAATTATCTTCTTATTTTTGACTATGATATTTTCAATTTGTCTGTTTCGTGTTCCAAATTTACAGTGTTTTACCACAGGTGACATCCTTAAACATTTTGCCAAACATAGGTTTAAGTGGCACCCATATGACTAAATTAACTATTTGGTTGCTCTTATTTCGTTAATTACTTTTCAAAATGCGAGATCATTAAAATGCATATAAGCAAACAAAGCATAAAAAATTGGATTTCGTTTTCGAAATTATTTAATAAGTTCACTATACACATAGTCTTTTAATTCATCAACTTAAATTGCACATGATGAGAAAATGGCAGAGAATTCGCGTCATCATTCTTTCTTAGTCGCTTTTAGACTAATTATGATCTCACTAATCTCTGGCTTTTTTATAAATTTTTATTAATTGTACTATTTAGTTACCAGGTAATTTCCTTGAGACACGAATCATTGAATTATTTTCTCAAAAAATACACCCCGGCAAAACTTATAGATCTCCTGAACCTTATTCGTAACCATGCATGCATATTTTAACTCGTTTTTTTACACTTAGTTATACAGTAGGGCCTCGTTAATCCGCAGATGCAAAAAACACCCTTTTCGGATTATCAAGGCCATATTTAATGGTAATAAAGCACATGTTTAACCTTAGTTTCTTAAATCAATTTTTAAATTAAAGCATAAAGACGAAAATGTATGTACATGTTCAATATGACAACCATGTAAGAAAAACAATAAGTTAAAATAAAACATTAGTTAATTCTTTCTGAAAAAGTCTGTAATACTTTTCTGTTTACAATTTTCGCATTTCATTTCAAAAGCCCCGTCTCCCCCGCGAAACCCATTTCCCGGTCGGATTACAGCGATCACCGAACAAGTGGGAGTCCGGATTAACGAAGCCCTACTGTATTATTACACCCATTATATAATTTTGTCTAATAAATACTTAAAAAGGCACGGTGTCAATACCTGACATTTTGCTAGTTGCAGTGGTGATTATAACATGAATTCTTTATTTTTACCTTTTCATCTATTAATAAGATGGGGTAGCACGCTTTTTAATCATCAGTGATCCCTTAATGTTATATTAGCCATGGCTACAAAAGGCAAGTATGGAGGCGTCGTGGACATGTTTTTGAGAGAAAGTAGAATGTTTCTAAATTGGTGTGGTGTCGAAATACCCGGCAAAAGAAACATCTTTTACTATTTACGAAAAATTTATCTCTTTTATTGCCTCGTACCTCATAACATCCTTCTAATGCACGACGCTTACGTTCTAAAAAAGGAACTTAATTTAATAGAGATACTTTATTATATAAGTTACTCACAGCATTACTGCATTTCCCTTCTGATGTCCTTACAATGGTACGTGATTGGGAAAAAAATGAAAGGTATGATGAAAATAATTGAAGACGTAATGCCGGAAGATGAACAAGAAGATGAAGCTTTAAACACGATAATTAAAACAGAAAACACCTTTAGGAGAAGGACCTGTTGTATAATTCCAATCTTTGGCTGTGTAACTGCGGGATTGGGGTATGTAAGGTGGTTGAAAAATTTTATTACTGACAACGACAAATACTGGGTGGCACAAATGAACGAACGAAACGAAACAAGATATGTTTATACTCAACATTTACCCTATCCAACCACCATTCCACTGCTTGATTACAGATCTAGCAAAGTTAAATACTTCGTCTTGGTTACACTATTTTCATCCCCAACAGCAAGCAATATTTTTGCTACATCTGGTATGTACATACTTACATAAGTATTAACATACTGCACATTAGGTAGTTTCGTAGTTATTAATAATTATGATTTTTATTGCACTCCTTTTATTTCACATTGTATTTGCAAAAGGGGTGTTGAAATAAAAAGGATAAATAAAAATGGAACTCTTCGAATAATCTCACAACATTCTATATACATTTCGTCATTCAATGGACTATCAGGGGTACAAAAAATACCAAAACTGCAGAGTTATGATACAACTCTATAATTCACAATTCTGAAGAAATTCCAAAATCAACTTAATCATTTTTGGTTTTTCAATATTTTGTAATTATCTAAGACATTTCCTTCTTTTCGTTAATAAGTAACTAGCTATGCTCGCGACTTCGTCCGCGTGGAATTGTGACTTTCGGCAGCATTTAAAATTTTTTTCTTCTATATTTTTATTTTCTGGGCCGTAAGCCTTTTTGCCGACGTCATTACACAAAAACTTTCATTCCTTATTTTTGCCCCCTTTAGGGTAAAATGTTTACAAACTTTAAATGTCGTATTTACATCTAATCAAAAGCCTAAAAAATCATTTCAAGCCTCTAGCTTTATATCTACTTATCTATCCCTGTATCAAATTCTCATTTAAATCGGTTCAGTAGTTTGGGCGTGATTGCGTAACACACAGACAGACAGATAGAGTTACTTTCGCATTTATAATATTATAGATTAATATAGTTTAATTATAGTTTAAAATAGTTTATATTGCTTAGTATTCAACTACTTTTGTTGATCCAAGTAAACAAAACTTTTTAGACTTAATATTTTAATTTTCTGGGCCGTAAGCTTTTTGGACGACGTCATTATACAAAAACTTTCATCGGTTAATTTTATCCCCTTTAGAGTAAAATTTTTACAAACATAGAATGTCGTATTTATTTATATCTAATCAGAAGCCTAAAAAATAAGTTTCAAGCTTCTATCTTTAAAAATTACGGAATTTCCACACAAACTTTCCTATTTCAACCCCTTACAACCCTTTTTTCGCATTAAAAAGTAGCCTATGTCCATTTTCAGGCTCTAAACTATCTCTGTGCCACATTTCATTTAAATCGGTTCAGTAAATTTTAGGCGAGATTGTGTAGCATACAGACAGAGTTACTTTCGCATTTATAATATTCCGCGAATTCATTTTCATCGATTTCCCCATGGGAATGAGATATTTTCCCGCAGTAAAACGTAGCCTATGTGTTAATCCAGGGTGTCAGTTAACTCCATAGGTACCAGATTTTATTGAAATTGCTCCAGCCGTTTAGACGTGAAGAAGTAACAAACATACACACTCACAAACTTTCGCCTTTCTTCTTTCGTAGATTTCTGGTAAATTTAAGGACTTATGTCTAGTCGTACTGTTACTTTATAAATAAAGTTTGTTAAAATTTTTGTAATTATACTGAACAGAAAAAGTACAAAAGAGTTTTTTATTTTGCGGAAATCAAACATTAACCTACTTTGAAATGAAGTCAGTGAATTGAGTACATTATCATACGCTTCCCCCCAAGCAATGATCCCGTACTTTACAATACTTTCACATAGTGCATATTGTAAATTGTACCCTGAGGCAATTTGGTGATAGAATTTTACTTAAAAAAAAACACGAAAATGAAAAGCATTAACTTTTTAATTAGTTCATGAATATGTTGGTATCATCTCATGTTGTAACTATAGAATACACTCAGATACTGACATACCTTAACTATTTTAATCTTAATATTTATTGTCAATATAAAATTCCAAGACAGGTGGAACACGATCTTTGTATTAACCAAAGGTTATGTAAGTTGCTTTGTCAATATTAAGCATTAATTGATTAGTCTTTATCAAAAAACTGTAATTATTTAACCAAGTAGTAATATGCGGAGGTTTGATATATCCGGGTTCGTTGGCCATATTTCTTCCAAATGTTAACATGTTGCTAATCAAAACTGTTAATGGGTTCTGTTTCTGAATCAAATTAAAGTTTAATTTCTTTTACTATATATAAATGCCATTATTTCAATAAAAATAAAGATACCTGCTGCTTCTAGAAAATTTTATTGTACTTTATTGCATCCGCTTTTTAGAGCAAAAGATGCTAATAATAAATTAAATTTCAATTTTTAGGGGTTGATGCGTTATTCTTTAGTTTTATGTGCTATGCATGCCTTAACTTCAATATTCTCAAATACCTTTTTAAAAACATTTACGAACGGAATCTAAAAAAAATTAAAAAGGATAATGACAATGATATCACTACCGATCTCAATATAAGAATGGAAAAGGATTTGAGAAATCTTGCAATATATATGGAGAAAGTTCTAGAGTGAGGCCATTTATCAAATTTAAAAAAAACTTTTAAAAAAATTAATATTTTGTTGTTTTGTTATAGATTGTGTCAACACCTGGAAACGTGTTATAACAAAATAATTCTCTTGCAATCGTTATCATCCATAAGTTTTACAACAGTGTCTTTACTTATTTTAATGATTGTAAGTACATTTTACATTTGATTGAAAGCGATAGTAAAACGAAATTTTTAAGTATGTAATTGGTAGTGAATTATTTAAAGATTTTTTTTCCATTTAAACAATGGTATACTTAAACAGCAGAACGGTTAAAAAAATCATTTTTTTAAGCAAAAAATCCCAACAAACGCACTTCACTATCAAAACTTAATAAATTCACAACGACTTGGATTAATTGATAAATAAATTTCAGGCACCAAAGAACGACCTAAATTTTCTATCCGGAATAGGTTTAACTCTGATTTGTTTGAGTATTATGTTCTTCTATTGCTATTTTGGAAACAGAGTAACTAATACAGTAAGTAAAAATTTAAACGTTTTCTACCTAATAAGTACGTACGTAGATACCTAACCGTCTTTAAACATTTTCGATTATTTTCTTCTATATTCCATTGATGTCTTAGCAAGAAGGAGAACATCAATGGAGAAAAGCAACCTAAATTATAACAATTAGAATACGAAAAGAAAAAAGAATGTTTTCACAATATAGTTTATTCAGGATTAATAAAAATAATAAAAATGCGATCACAATAGTTACAAAATTTATTTAATAGGTCCACTATAATTATTTTGCCGTACAATGGCTTCTTCAGGTGGAAGAATGCGTTTTTATCTTGGTGAAACATAATTGATAACTAAATAAATAAACTGAACACTTGGAGTTTGTTTAACAATTTCTTATTTGTATTCTCTATGATGTGCATTTCGCCCTTTTAGAGCATCATCAGGAGTATAAACAGTACATAAACTTGCAGTGGTTCATATTTCTGAAGATGCCTTAATAAGGTGAAGTGTACATAGAGAATATAAAAAAAAAAAATGTGAACAACCTCCAAATGTTTAGTTTATTTATTTAGTCCTATTTGTGGATTATCTATGGATTTTCGTCAAGTTAACGTTGAAACTGTTCAGTGTTAATTGTTATTGATCTACAACATACAGAGTATTTAATTTCAGGCAAAAGAAATACCCTTTTCACTATATGATTGTAACTGGTTAACAGCAAACAAAAGTTTCGCTAAATCTATGCTTATTATAATGAGTCGCATGGACAAGCCCATTTATTTAACAATAGGCTCTATTACTCCAATTACGTTGACAACATTTGTTTCGGTAAGAAAAATGTATTTGATTGTATGTATTATAGGGCTACAAATAAAAAGGTATATAATATAGTGAATACCCCTAAGAAAATGGTTTAAAAATTTAACTAACATTAGTTATTAATTTTTTAGATTGTAAAAACAGGCTACTCATTTCTTGCTGTCTTTAAAAATGGAAAAACGTTCCAAAGGCTTCAAGAAAATGGTTTCGATAATTGATTAGTTTCAAAAATTTTGTAAAAACTCAAATATTTAACAGCACAGTTATATTATAATTAGTACCTTATACTATAATTTATAAAAGAATAATAAGAACGATCACTATAAATAAGCATTCTATCAATAAAGCAATGATAATAAAACGCATTAATCCCTACATTTTCTTTAATTATTTTTTAATCGTATCTAACTGTAATTACTTTAATAAAATAAAATCACCACTACGGAGATAGTTACAAGCAAAATTTTTTATTGCACCACTATATACATTTCACCATACAATGGCTTCCTCATTTAATTGTTTAATCTTTTAAAACAAATAACTCTTTAAGTAAATATATAAACAACAGAGATATATCAGATACAGGATCTAAATCAGGTGTATACAAGTAAATGTGTGGGAGTTGTAACAAAGTCTACATAGGTCAAACTGGTAGATGCTTTTGGGAAAGAATAAATGAACACCTAAAAAGTTTCAAAAAGGAACAATGTAACTCGACATACGCAACCCACTTAATAGAAAGTTCTCATAGATTCAACGAAGTTTAAAATTTTACATACTGAAAAGAAAGGTCTAAAATTAAACATTAGAAAGTCCCGAAATCACTAAATTAAATAGGATAGTCTTAATTTTTAACGATCAACTAATGCAAAGAATTTAACGAAGGGCCTAATAGTAGTGATGTCAATATTGTAATGATTCGTTACTCAATACTCGTTACTTGGTAGTAATCGTAGTAATCGAGTACTACTTTGAGAAAGTAATCGTTACCGATTACTTTTAGTTATACCGCGTCCCATCGGTACTCTCGGTACTGTTCGGTACATTAGTCGTAGGAGTCGTAAGACGAAGTAATCGAGGTAATCGGTAATCGATATGCCATGCCAGTTCGATTACCAATATTATTTTGTGCAGGAAATGTGCAGGATATGGGAACAAAGAAATCTACCATGTACCTGTTATATTCAATATCCATATTATGTACCTAAGTACATATCTAGGTATATATGATGTATGGGTGGAAATGAAACAGAACGAAGACTATCTGTGACAAAGACAAGCTCGTGCTTAAAGGACTACTTGCACCATTCATCGTGTTATTATTTTATTATAAACATGTAGATCAGCATCGCGTCGTCGTTGCGTCAACATACGATAATATAAATATCTGTATTTATAGTTACGTATAATTTAGGTACTAGGTACAATGTTAAAAAATGGCTTGTTGAATTCTATTGATTTATAAAGAGAGCTGCACTTTTGTTATTGTTATTATTATAAAACTAAATTTCTATTGAACTTTTTATCTTTTATTTAGGAATAAAAGATAATACATATAAAAAGGGAATAACATAATTATACATATAGGTACATATTACCGATTATTATTTATTGGTAATCGCCGTTACTGTGGATCGTACCTAGGTAAACGATATTATGTATTACAGAAAAAGTAACGAGTATTGATTAATAAAGTAACTGGTACTAACGAGTACCAAAAAGTAATCGTACTTGACATCACTACCTAATAGTGTCCACGCACCAGCATATTGCCGGTTAACATTGCACGCATTAGAAACCTTATTGAAGGGGACCACCACGCCACTCTACTTCAGATATCTGTTGAACTCAGCATCAGCTATGGGAATGTCCATACAATCATAACGAAACACTGGGGATTCCGAAAAAATTCAGCTCGTTGGGTCCCAAAGTTGCTGAGTGAAGATCAAAAAGCTGCTCGAGTTCGCATCACAGCTTTAACGCAGGCCCAAATCAGTGAAATGCACTAGACTCAGTCGGAGCACCATCCATATATCCCAAACTTATTCCCTTGTGATTTCCACATGTTTGGGCCCCTCAAAGAATCACTAGGAAGCGAGCGATTTCAGACTGATGAACATGTGGAGGCGTTTGTGCGCAACTGAATAGACACCCGCCCTGCTTCTTTTTATGAAAACGAAATGAAAAAAACTACCAATCCGTTGTGAAAAATGTATAATCAAAAAAGGGGGATATGTCGAAAAATAGACAAATTTGTGTTTTTGTGAAAATTTTCAAAATAAACGTTTTATGAACAAAGGCTCTTTATATTTGATCCTCGTAAGTAATTTGTAATTTCGTTTAATTTTATAATACTTCTTCCACCTGAGGAAGCCATTGTATGGTTAAATGTGTATATTGGTGCAATAAAAAATTTTACTTCTAACTATCTCCGTAGTGGTATTTTTATTTTATTAGTATGAAGTTACAATATTTGAAAGCTTCTTCAACCAGTAATTACATTAGTTTAATTATACAGAAATTTACTTTTTTACTCTTTTGATGAGGAACTATTTCTGTTTAAAAACTGTATATTTCCACCGCGTTTAGCATTATAGGTACTTTTCACCATGACATTAAACGTTAGCATTCTTTTAATAAAATTTCCTCCGCATTTTCTTTCCCCCATACTCCATATTTGTATCATGGCTGCAACTGCTTCTTTTACATATTGTAACGAATTTTCTAGTTAAACTATTTATTTAAACAATTATTTATTTCACACTATTTATAACACTTAAACACTAACTTAGAACTACCATTTATATCACAACAATTCACTTATTTATATTACAATTTATTTATATCACTTTGTCTATTATCGGTTTTAATTCGCGCACTGATGCTTTCTTCAACTAACTGTCTTTTGGTCCAAAGATGATCACTTTATATACACCTTTCGAACTTTCTAGACAATTCGAAAAGGAAATCCTGACGATTCTCGAATGATGAGTAATAATTAGAAAGTACTCGATTATTCCAGAATTTAACTTGTTACTTGTCGCCGGAGAATGACTTACATCTTGTAAGTTGATAACACGAAAAGTACCGTGTGCGGTGTCTACGCCGTAAGCATGTTAGTGATAACAAGTACATGCCACAAATTGTTATCGCACACACGTACTGTGTCACTGGTCGCTACAATATCTACTTCTTTTATACAGGCTTCTTCTGCATTGTTTCTTTTAAATGTACCTATATCCGAGGTACCTAGACTCGTTTATTACCTATTCTATGTTGTTACTTTCGTCCCACACGCATTACCTTTTCAGTCTTAGTTAAAAGTATACACGTACCTATTATATTGTGCATATACTTAAGGAAACCTCCTCCACAATTTTATTCAATCGATAAGTATCTACTTAAAAACAACTACCGTCAACACCTGGCTTTCTGCCATTTGCTGCAGTAATTATAACATAAATTATTAATTGTTTTTTATCTTTTCTTCTTTTAATAAAACAAGTAGTAAGTGTAATTACTGTCAGTGACTCTTGCACGTTATAACTAACAGCCATGGCCGCAGAAGGCAAATACGGAGGCGTTGTAGATATGTTTATGAAAGAAAGTAAAATGTATTTAAATTGGTGTGGCGTTGAAATACTCGGTACAAGAGGTTTATTTTACTTTATACGTAAACTATTATTCCTCTACTGTCTCATACCTCACAACCTATTTCTAATCTACGACATTTATCGCTTGAGGAAGGAACTTGGTTTCACAGATGTAGTTTACAATATTTGCTACTTGCTGCATTACTTTATTTCCTCTTCGATGACCATACAGTGGTACGTGATCGGGAAAAGGTTTGAAGATATGTTGCATAATATTGAAAAAGTAATGCCGGAAGACGAACAAGAAGATGAAGTTGTAAAGAAAATTATTAAGACAGAAAATACATTTAAGAAAAGGTCATGTTATCTTGTTGGATTCGTTTGTTGTGTCACGGTAGGATTGGGATATTTAGGGTGGTTGGTAACATTTATTATTGATCACGATAAATATTGGGTGGAACAAATTAACGAACGAAATGAAACTAGACATGTTTATATACAACATTTACCCTATCCAACCACCATCCCACTGCTTGATTACAGATCCAGCAAAATTAAATATTTCGCAATGGTCACCCTCTTTTCATATCCAACTGTAAACTACATTTTTGTTATCTGTGGTAGGTACTTGTGTATTGTACTTTCAACCTCTTTGATTTAATACTAAATTTAATCTTTCGCCTCAGTCTGTGATCACCATTGTAACAATTAATGTAATGATAAATAAGAAATAAATTACCCAAACAATATTTCGGTATACATTGCAACCATCGACATAATCGGTAGTATACTGAAATCAACTGATGGTGACCACTTGCTGGTTGAAATGTACAACTACATCTAAATGTTAAATTTTTCTAATTACATATTTATTTATGAATAGTTATTGGCTTGAGAATTAGGTATTCTTTCATTTTTCATAAGTCACATTAGTTAAACTATACAGGCACTCCTTTCAGTTTTGTAATATATATATACTTATATATATATATAGCAGTTTGACTAGAAGTTTAACTATAAAACTTCAAATGTGGCAACTATTTGGGCTTAATATGCTTTTTATTTCCATATTACTTGCCCCTACCTATTTAATAAACTTAATTTCATTTTTGTGCATTTATACGTCTCTTGTTTTAGTATATTTTGCATTAGCGTTTCACTTTTCTTTTGTACACTGTAAACTTAAAAGCTTTTCTTTCAAACCATCTCAATTTCCAGTGGCGTACTCTCATAGTTAGTGAATTTTCGAAAAATTCTAGGGCACTGTGTAGTCGTCTAGATCATTGCTTAGCATTCGGGAGGTCACCGGTTGGATTCCGGAGCCCGGCTACTCTGGTCCAAGTTTTTTCTGTGGCTTCCTTGGATCATTTAGACGTATGCTGGGGTAGTAATATTCCACAGATACTCTTTCACTACTTCTCTTCTGTCTTCATTTCGTCCGTCTCATCTTTCTCCCCCAAATAAGCATCCACCAATTCCCACAATTCCTAAAGGACGCTGAAGAGGGCCTTCCACCTTACCCTTCGACTTTGCACCAGAGCGTAGGCCGAAGGGGCAGCCCGCCCACCAACATTGGTGGGAATGAAACATTCAAAATTTTTTTTTCTCTACTCTCTCTCCTTTAAGAAATAACCGATTCAGATTTCAGATTTTTTTCAGTATTCAGTTACCCACAGTTTACAAGCATTCCTATAATCAGTCATTCCAGAGCCTTCAGATCTTCACCCACTATTTTCTGCAACTGTTAAATATCTTCATTCTTCAAGTCGTTATCATTTCGCCTTTTCTTTATACGCAGTTGTGTGTATCGTCTTATACTAGCTGTATATATGTATATGAATTGTTGTTTCCCCATATCAGACATCATTTTAAGAAATATATAATGCTTTATTTTTTAACTTAAAGTTATTCACAAACAAAACTATACAAATAATTTTAACTTAATTACTACCTACTACTACTGCTATACTAAATTTTAACTTTCTATCCTCCCTATTTCCAACTTATCTTGCAACCCTGTTCCTCATTATTTTTTAGTAAACTCAGCCCACTTCCATCCTCATTCATTAACATTTTACGTTCGTCCCATAATTTTTTCTCCTCACATCTACCCAATACATGCCTCAAACATTCCATCTCCCTGCCACACACTCTACATCTTCTGTCCTCTTCCTTTCTCCAATATTTGTATCCCCTACACTCATTCCCTGTCGTAAACCTAGCTTACATGCTTATATCTTTTCCTAATTCTAAACACTTTGATCCATTCCCCTTACCAGTCCCTTTACATGATTCCTCTTACACCTGTCGCAAATCTTGATCCCCAATTATTTTTTAATCATCCTTCTTATTATTTCGTTACATGTTTTTCTCACCATTTCGGAAATACTTTTACCCTCCCTTCTCCACTCTACCATTTTTTCTTGGTTAATTTTTAAATCCTGCATAGCCTTAATTCTCTTTCCATCATACCTATTGTTTTTTTCTATTTCTAATAGGAAATATTCCTGCTCATTTCAGGATAGGGCGTTCGTCGCAGGCACATTAATTATTATTTTGGCTAATGCAAATTACGTGAAACATACAAAACGCACAAACGTACGAATACACGTTTCTAATTAGAAACAGTAGTACTTATATACAAATATACAAGTTATACAGGGTTTTTCAAGTTGATGGGCTATTAGAAGTATATGAATTAGTAGAAGGAATTCAATTCTGAAACTTGGGCTCATTTGGTTATTGTTTATGCCGCAACTTTTAAAAATATTTTCAAGTTCGATTTACATCCGATTATACCGGAAGTCGATACCAACTTTGTTATTTTAAATAGAATGGTATATTTTTTACGCTGAATTCGAATAAAACGTGTAATTCTAAGGTAAGTTTGATAACCAACTTGTACACCTATGACGATCGGTTTCTGAGTTAATTTAATTTATAGAAAAAAAATCGCTACCGCAACCCAAATTATAAAAAATAATAACTTCCACAAAATACGACTTAGAGTGTTGAAATTTTTACTAGTAATAACTGAATATCAGTGCTAACGTCTTGACAAAATTGAATTAAATAATTTATACAGGACGTTCAAAATAAAATTCTAAAATTGAAAAACTTCAAACACGAATTACCTTGTTTTTTCAAATGGCACCTACAATTTTTTATTTTTTCAATCGATTCCTTTTTCTATCCTCTTTCGATCTGTAATAATTCAAAATTATTCCAAAATTTTCAAATAAAATAGGAAGTATCCGTATAGATCGAAAGAGGATAGAAAAAGGAATCGATTGAAAAAATAAAAAATTGTAGGTGCCATTTGAAAAAACAAGGTAATTCGTGTTTGAAGTTTTTCAATTTTAGAATTTTATTTTGAACGCCCTGTATAAATTATTTAATTCAATTTTGTCAAGGCGTTAATACTAATATTCAGCTATTACTAGTAAAAATTTCAACACTCTAAGTCGTATTTTGTGGAAGTTATGATTTTTTATAATTTGGGTTGCGGTAGCGATTTTTTTTCTATAAATTAAATTAACTGAGAAACCGATCGTCATAGGTGTACAAGTTGGTTATCAAACTTACCTTAGAATTACACGTTTTATTCGAATTCAGCGTAAAAAATATACCATTCTATTTAAAATAACAAAGTTGGTATCGACTTCCGGTATAATCGGATGTAAATCGAACTTGAAAATATTTTTAAAAGAAGCGGCATAAACAATAACCAAATGAGCCCAAGTTTCAGAATTTAATTCCTTCTACTAATTCATGTACTTCTAATGGCCCATCAACTTGAAAAACCCTGTATATATTTTGCCTGTGCACTTAGGTATTTTATTATTAAATGTAAGAGACAAATAATTTTCAGGGGTCGACTCTGTATTCTTCAGTTTCACATGTTATGCTTGCCTCCACTTTAAAATACTGAAATACTTATTTAAAACCATTTACGAGCGCAATCAAAAGAAAATTGAGGAAACAAAAGATTTTATCGATCTTAATAGAAAGATGGAAACGGATTTAAGGAATCTTGCAATATATTTGGAAAAAGTTCTAGAGTAAGAAATAAATAATAACAAACTTGTTTTTTCTATACATATGTATCTACTTTACAACACATTGTTATTTTTTTGTAGTTTGTGTACAAATCTAGAAAAGAGTTATAACAAAGTTATTCTAATGCAAACATTATCATCTATAAGTTTTACGGCACTTTCTTTGCTTATTTTGATGGTAGTAAGTACATATAAATTATAATGTATAGTTAAGTTTTCAAGATTGTGTTCTTGAACAATTATTTTCCGAAGTTAAGTTAATCTTTATCAGAAAAACGTGAAATGAAAATTATTCTTCAACAGTACAATATAAGATCTGAATAATAACAGATGTGCTTAAAAATCTTATGAGCTAAGCGAAATCACCGAGAGGCGGAACTTGTGCTTGGGCATTTAACTAGCAACGGACAGAATTATGTTCTACGCATCTCAAAAACAAACTTCATGAGATTTTGAAATACCTCTACTTCACGACCAAAGTACAATAAATGTAAAAAATCTTGTATAACTTTTAGACACCAATGACCGACAGAAAGTATCCATCTGAAGTTGTTTTTACATTGGTCTGTTTGAGTATCATATTTTTCTATTGCTACTTTGGAAATAGAGTAACCACCACAGTAAGTAACACTTTAGTTTTATTAATAGTGCCCAAGAGACTATTACTGAAAATTATCATTAAAAGTATTTTTTACCTATAAGGAAGTATACACTACTAGTAACTTACGAACCTAACATCATCTTCTTTTGATAAACAGTACATGGTATAGGGATATAAATAAACAATGTCAACAAAGAAATGTGTAATTCCTATGTTCGGTTCGTAAGTTACCAGATCTGTACACCTACCTAATAAATTGTTTAAATACACAAAAATGTTGTCTACTTTTAGGCAGGTGAAATACCCTTTTCATTATACGATTGTAACTGGTATACAACAAAAAAGAGTTTCATTACTTCTATGCTTATCATAATGACTCGCATGGAGAAACCCATATATATAACTATTGGGTCTATTTCTCCCATTACGTTAGCAACATTTGTATCGGTGAGAGAAATGTTTGTTCTAAAAATCCTTCTTTTTCTATGATTAATTTATTTCGCCCATCATAAAATTTTATCAAACAATAAACCCCAATTTCGCTAAACAAAATTTCGATGGCAGAACTTTTTGTTGATATTGTGACACATATTTATTTTTATTTTGGTTTTTCATACTTATAACCAATGAAAAATTTCTGCTATTAGACTCTTATTAGATTTATTGCAACTAGAGCCTATTTTATAAAATTTGCTGTCACTCTGTTGCCTGTCCGTCGATCTGTCAGTATGTCAGGTTTATAACTCCTAAACGAAATGAGTTATGCACCTGAAAATTGGATGTATTATGTAGAATATTGACCCAAAACCGCATATTTATTTAAAAATTGAATTTAATTATTTTTTATATGAAATCCCATACATCAAAAAGAGCAAAAAATATTTTTTATACGTTGGCATGTGGGGTAGGTATCATTGTTTAGAGCTCATCGAGTAGAGAAGAGTAGAGTACAAATGTATCTTTTATCTTTAATAATTACGGAATAGGAGGCCGCCAAAGTTGTCATTTTTGGGCCATTTTTGTTACAAGGTCTATCTCGAAAACAACTAGTTAGGAGTTTGAAATTTTTATATATTATGCTGTATTTAAACAAAATATACTGAAAACGCCAATTTATAATGTAGTCTATCAGTTGTGAACAAAACAACCTAGGTAAAAAGTTTTTCGATATCGGTTCTACTTATTTATTAAACATCCTCTTAAATATTTCATTCGTTTTATTTTAAATAAAAATTGAACAGAATAAAATTCACTAGAAAAACCACCTTATTAAATTTTATCCTCCTCAGTTTTTCATCAGAAATTGATATTTTACAAAAGTGCACCCTAAAATGTTTAAGTTCTATCTATTATTAACGTTATTAATTTATTGATAATTGTAGATTACCAAAACAGGCTACTCTACCCTTGCTGTGTTTAAAAAAGGCAAAACATTCCAGAAACTTCAGGAAGGTGGTTTTAATTAGTAATTGCTAGCAATAATTTGTACTCAAGCCTAAGCAATGTAAGTAACTAATTATATGTATATATATATATATATATATATATACATATATTGATTAACACTGGTAATTCATAAAACAGTGGATTAATTCACGATTATTGTTTAGTACTCATTTGCTAATCAATAATTATTCATTTGTAAAGGTCACAATTATTGTAAACCCTTAGTAAATAAAGTAGTAACTAAAAAACACTAAAATAATAATTTTATTTATCTCATAATTTACCGCAACTGCTTAATATCTAATATATAAAATTCTCGTTTCACAATGTTAGTTACCGAAACGGTTTGACCGATTTTTATGAAATTTTATATGCATATTCAGTAGTTCTGAGAATCGGCTGCTATCTATTTTTCATACCCTTAAGTGATAAGGGTTGTCCACTCCTAACTTTTTATTTTTTGGACAGATTTTTTTAATTTTTTTATAATGTGGCATTAAAAAATACATACAACTCTAAATTTTCACCCTTCTTCCGCCAACCCCCATTTTTTAATAGCGATATTAGTACTGTAATAATCTTCAACTCTTAGTAGTCGATAACTGATCAATTATTAGATATCAATCGATTAGTCACCCCGCCAGGCGTCTACTGATGTAACTACTCACCCAGCAAACAGCACGGAGTGGGGATGAGAATGAAGCAGATTTTTTTAGAATGTTACAGGGAGTTCAAATATGTTCTAAGAAGTAAAAGAATGTTTTATTATAACATTTCAGAATGTTTTTGCAATGTTCAAGAATGTTCCAGAATCTTGAAGATCATTGAAGAATGTTTCAGAATGTTAAAAAAAGTTAGAGAATGTTTTGAATAATTATGGGATGTTCTGGATAGTTCTAAATTCGCGAATATTCTAGAATGTTCCATCAAACGTGTGATATATTCTTACCCGGGCAACACCGGGTATTGTTGCTAGTTGTGATATAAATTTTACGTGGCTAAAAGCCGAATTACTTAATTTACACCTATTTAATTTGATTTAATAATTAACCATAACTACCTATCTAAGTTTATGAAATTATTAAATAAATTCACTTCACATTTAGTACGATTCTTCACAAAATCACACCGTTCTCCATTAATTTATTATTTCTAAATTTAAAGGTAAACTTAATAAAACACCACATACTTTCAATTTCCACAAATATTATAATAAAATGCGTAACAATTTTGAGTAAGGGTAATTAATTGATTTTGATATGCACTGAAACTTTTTAGCTTTTAGTCATAACTAACTCTGGGTGAATATACAAAAAATAGATCACATTGACTCAATAATTAAAACCTCATTATTTTTTTAAATACACCACTTAATTTTGTTCAGAAGGTGGTTATTTCCTGTCACAAATAATAAAAAATTAACCAGCTCAATATGACATAAAATGTTAGCATGAATATTGAAAAAACTCATAAATATACATAACAATGGTACATTATATATCAAGTAGGTAGTTACAGAACTTATAACGCTGGTTGATTTTAAAAATGCAATACAAAGCGTAATTGAAAAATACAAATTATGGTATTTACTCAAATTAGGAAGTTAAATTTGCAACTATGGGATGCATGTCCATTTTGTATATAATAAATAATCAACTAGAAACATACCTAATTAGGTGAAAATAATATACAATTATAATAACTAATAGACATTGAAGTTGTGGTCCGCTTTTCAGAAGTACCTATACCTATACGTACTTCTTAAATTTCTTACACATATATTTTTTTTATCGTCCAAGTATAATGTTAAGCTTCTTCGCTTATTTTTCATGTTCTTAGTTTTCCTTGGAAATGATGATATCGCCTTTAATACGGAATTTGTTTAACAGAGTTTGTGGGACATTAAAGATTCATAATCATTTTACCAAAGAAACTTCCAATGCTTGGGATCGCAGTACCCTTGGAGGATTCCCGTTACAATAGTTCAAAAAATCATAAGAATTACACACTTTCTGAAAATGGTTTAATCGTCGAAATAATTTTCAGAGATAGTAATAATAAATTTATTGTAAAACTATTAAACCAGCTGATTTTCTTTAACAAACGAACCAAATCATCGATGTATTAAAAGTTTGTTAGATTTTATTTTAACAATTGAAATTTTTAAACTTTATTTGGTGCATGGATTGTGAAACATTTTGTTAAGTAGCTAACTAGTTCAAGATCAATAAAACACTGAAAAAGTTTCACTATATTTATTGTTTACTCGACAATTTTTTCCGTTGGTATTACCATTGAGATTAACCTATTTCTATACTTACAAATGAGGAGTTGGTGGGAGTTACAATTTATACAGGATCAGTGGGATTGCAGTTACATAGTTCTAAGTAAAATTCAGTAAATAGCCAAAAAACAATCAATTTATTTTTTAAAATTTTTTGGACGAATTGGCACCATACTAAAACGTTAAGAAGATGTACAAAAACAAATCATTAATATCAATTAGTATCGAAGATAACCGCGATAAAGGGGATGCTGCAAACGAAAAAGGATTTTAAAACAATTAAATAACCCATAATTTATTGAAAATCAAGGTAGGGTAGTATTATCGATATGGTCCTTAATTTTGATGAGGAATTCAAAAACGTAAAAAAAAAAATTGTGGAGTTCCATTTTAAATAACGAATTTGACGTTAACTTCCGGTATAACCGAAAGTAATAAGAGGTCGAAAATATGTTAAAACGGTAGGCCACTTATTAAAACCGAATCGACAAAAATTTCAAAATTATATTCCAATTCAGTCCCGAGATAGAGCTGAAAACAATCACCCTGTATGTATAGAACAGAAGGTAAACATTTTAAACTCCATCAACCCCTAAAACATTTTATAATTACAAAGACAAGAACAACCTATTAAAAATAAATTACAGAAGGGTTACAAATGACACTGTGAAATTCGAAAGCACCTTAATTTTAAAATTCTTTATCTCACTATACTTAAGTAGAATAATACGTGACCTATATAAAAATAATATCATACAGGCACTTTTGTTGAGTTTTAACTAACCGCGTCTCTTTACCTTGTCTGAGTTCAAACAGGATACATACTCCTAAAAGTTCTAACGCATATCCTTGTTGTTAATCGCATATCCTACAATTATATGGCTTTTTCTGCCATTTGCAACAGTAATTATGATATGAATTATATATATTTTCAGAATTACATTCTAATAAGAATAGTGAGTTAGCATTTCCAATTTATTGCTGTCAGTGACTCCTACAAGCGACAGTAGCAATGGCCGCAAAAGGCGCAAAGTATGGAGGTGTTGTAGACATGTTCATGAAAGAAAGTAAAACACTTTTAAGCGTATGTGGTGTTGAAATACTCGGAAAAAGAAATTTCTTTTACTTCGTGCGCAAACTGTTTTTCTTCTACTGTCTCGTAATTCACAACGTCCTTCTAATCTTCGACTCGTACCGTCTAAGAAAGCAACTTAGTTTCATAGAGATAGTTTATTATATTTGTTATTCACTGCATTACATCATTTCTTCTTCGATGTGCTTACAATGGAAACTGATTGGAAAGAGGTTCATAAATATTATGCAAACTATTGAAAACGCGATGCCAGAAGACGAAGAACAAGATAGCACGTTAACGAAAATGATTAACGAAGAAAATGACATTAAGAAAAAGTCTTGCTATGCTATTGTGTTCATTTGTTTTGTATCAGTAGGATTGGGATATATAGGTTGGCTACTGAATTTTATTACTGATAATGATAAATATTGGGTGGCACAACTGAACGAAAACAACGAAACCAGTTATATTTATACACAAAGTTTGCCCTTTCCAACCGCCATTCCGTTTGAATATAGATCCAGTAAAATTAAATATTTCATTATGGTCAATCTTTTTATAATACCAACCGCCAACTACATTCCTCTTATCTGTGGTATGTACCTACATCTTATAGTCTATTAAAGGAATTTAAAATTTCTTTGGGGGGAGGGGGGAGAAGGAGGGAAATTTACATACCATAACCTAATTCACATTAAGAATTTCCCAATTCATTCTGTGTTGTAATGTGAAAATAATTAAATTCGTCTTATAAATTTTTAAAATTAATCATTCTTATTACGAAAACTAGAATAGAAGAAATTATGATATCCGGGCTTGTTGGCCGTGGTCTACGAAAAACAATATATCACAATTTCTTCTGATAACCCCGGCCGCGAAAGCCTAAGTCTTTTTATCAAAACTTGAATATTTTGTTAATATCCCTTCTACGCTTTCGTACCACTCTTCAGATTTCTAAAACATTCATTAAATTTCCGCTAGTTTTTTTTATTAACCAATTGTGTGTTTAAATATTAAAGTTTATATGTGGTATCGAATTTATGTTCCTCTCTTTGTCGAGAAATTTCGAGACTTGAATCTATATAGGTATTTATAATAATAAAAAAAATCAGAAAACAAGAAAAAAATTAGATTTTCAACTCAAGGCAGGAGTTGGACGTCAAAATAGGAAATAATGGCGCTGAATGTAACAAATAAGTAGTCCACGAATAGATAAAAATTATCTTTGAACAAAATGCCTTTTAAAGTAGTCATTCATTGATTAAGAATCGGCACCATTTACAAATATCGCTTCATCCCTAGTTCCAGTTGGGTGTCATGTGACAAGGGGTTTCTTAAACAATAGCTTCTCCTGAAAAAGCACTCTCTTTTTATTATTATTACGCTTGTGCTATAATACAAATTATAAATTTTTAGGAATCGACTCGATATTCTTCAGTTTAACGTGTTATGCATGCCTTCACTTTGAAATACTAAAATATTTGTTTAGATCAATTTACAAGCGCAGTTTAAAGAAAATTACCATGAAAGCAAATGATACCAATATCAACGTCACTATCGATCTCAATAATAAAATGGATATGGATATAAAACATCTTGCTATATACTTGGAAAAAGTTCTAGAGTAAGACCGATTATCAAAAAAAAATAAAAATCGTAAATTTTAAAAATTATAAATTACATTTATATTTTATTACAGTTTATGTAGAAATATAGAAGACAGTTACAACAAAGTAATTCTAATGCAATCTTTATCGTCAATAAGTTATACGGCGCTTTCTTTACTTATGTTGATGGTCGTAAGTATTTTTTTGGTAATAAGTAATAAAACGGCATTCTAAATGTTGATAATCTTCACAAGAAGAAAGTCGAAGGAAAACGTTTTTTTTTTTCAAGAGAATTCAACGTAAATTACAAACAAATATAAAACTTTTTGGTGTTTTCTTTTATTTAAACCCACTACCAAAATATTAAGATGAATACAAAACTTTTAAAATAAACTTACATATTTCAGACCCCTATGACCGACATAAGATATCCATCTCAGGTGGTTTTTACATTGGTTTGTTTATCTAACATTTTTCTATATTGCTACTTTGGAAATCGAGTAACCACTATAGTAAGTTAATTTTTTTAATCCATACTTCTTAAAGGTAATTTATTATTATTTTTTTCAAAAGGGTGTTAATTAAACCTATTTAAGGGCGAAACATTAGTGAATTTAAAAGAAATATATAAGAAATGTTGATTTTAATAAACTACCACTTCTTTAAAAATATGTGCTTATAGTTTCCATTTTTAGGCGAGTGAAATCCCCTTTGCACTTTACGATTGTAACTGGTTTACTGCAAGCAAAAGTTTCGTTAATTCTATGCTTATTATAATGTATCGCATGTACAAGCCCGTATATATTACTATTGGGTCTATTACTCCCATTACGTTGGCAACCTTTGTGTCGGTAAGAAAAATAAATTTGTTATTTCATTTTAAATTTCCACAATACATCTAGAAAAGAAGTTGACATATTGAAGATCTAAAATACTCTAGCACATTGGTTTTCTTCTCCAAATATCAGATATGTTCACAATTTCAAACTTATAACTTCCCATCAGCACGCCACAAGGACATAGATATGTACTTATGTACACAGTTTCGATAAATTGTGATTTATCAAAAATTCCTTTTTGTGTTTTCGTGAAAAAGAGGAAGAAAAAAGTCTTCATAAATACCAAGTGCTGGATAGATACTTTTCTATCCTAAGAGGATCTACTAACAAAAACCACTCACCTCAGCAGAGTTCTAGAACCATTTGATTGACTGCAAGTACATACATTGTGCTGATGATATATACAGCGTGTCCAAGATACGGATGAGAGCGTTGGGATCTCGTAAACGGTAGGAAATATAAGATTAAATTAGAGAAAATATGAGCATTTTTTTACCTAACAATATGCCGCGTAGAAAGTTTTAAAATTCCAACCAGTTCCGGAAATATCCGGAGAAAAAAAAACAAATTCTCCAAAATCGTTTTATTTTTTTCATCATGGGTTTTATTATATTTTATCCGATGGTAGAAATACTTTTGAAGTGTGACGTTTCGTTTTCGAGGGGCCATCACCAGTTTAATTATTTGTAACACGGCCCTGTTATTTTTACTATAAACCTAAGGCCATTTTTCATTCGTAATTAGATGATGTAACACTTGTTATTGTTTAAGTACGTTTTTAGCTTGTGTTAGGCATAATTTAATTTTTTTCGGCCCTGAACTTCATCAAAATTTTCTTTTGGGGGAAGTCATAACAGGAACAAAGTTGATAAAGCACAAAATATCCAACAAATTTTATTAATCCATTAATTAAAAAAATATGAAGTAACAATTATAGTATCTACCAATCAAGGCTATATTTCTTACGCTTTTATTAATTAATTAATGGTTTGGTATTTTGTACTGTACTGACTTTCATACTATTAAACTTCCCCCAATAAAAAATTCCGTATCCGTACTCAGGAAAAAAATTAAATTATGCCTAAAACAAGCCAAAAACGTGTTTAAACAATTGCAAGTGTTTAATCATCTAATTAAGGATTAAAAATGGCCTTATATTTTGTAGTGAAAATAACAGGGTTCTACTACAAAGAAAATTAATCTGATGATGGCCCCTTGAAAACGAAACGTCGGACTTCAAAAGTGTTGCCACCATTGGATACTCCGGAAGAAGCAGTTTTTTCCAGAACTGTTGAGTATTTTAAAACATTCTACACGACAATTGTTAGAACCAAAAATTGTCAAGTTTTCTCTAATTTAAACGACTCCATATCTCTTACCGCTTACGACATCCCAATGCTATCACATCGTTATCTTGGACACACTGTATAATATGTACGAAATCGTAATTCACGAAGACGTTAATTTTAATGTTTTTTATTAATTTACTTTACGTCAGTAAATGGCGGTGTAGCATAAATAACATAGCATCCTTTCTATTTATCGTTTTCCCATAATAAATTTATTTTCTTATTATAATAAACAAAATAGTAAATTATATTAACTTTAGGAAAGTGTATAAAAATTTAATTAACATTAATATTATTTATTGTATTTTAGGTCACTAAGACGGGTTACTCATTTCTTGCTGTATTTAAAAAAGGCAAAACATTCCAAAAGCTTCAAGAAAATGGCTTGAATTAATAATTGGTATCTTTCAATAAATTTAGTCAAATATAGATAATGCAACTATAGTTACTCATGGTAATATTTGTAAATGCGATATTTTATAACAATATAAACAATTTGACGACACCGTTTTGTTTCCACTTTAATCAATTATTATTATCAATTTAAGAAGATTATTGCAAATAAACTAACACATTTCCACATTTTCTGTAATTGTTACATTGTTATGTAGAACATTTGATTATTCCCAATAAATAAATCACAAAATCTTTTGATTCTGAATTATTCTGTTGGTAAGCTCCATCAAAGTTACGATAATTATTTAAACACCTACTCCTTTTTGGAGGGGTTAACTGTGAAAGCTTACAGCTCCCTACAGTGGAGATTTTTAATTAGAACAAGTTAGCATTTGCATTTCTTGAATTACAAACTAAAGACAAAGAAAACAAACCAAGCTGCAGCTGAGAGTGAATGTGAAAAAAAAAATTGTCTAATATGATTAATTGTTTCTACGCTTCTTTAATGAAAATTCATTTTAAATTAACTAAAAATTCGAAGTTAATTTCCACAGTATTTATTAGAATTGTTTCGCCTTGTTGTTTAAGGCTTCATTAAAAGTATTACAATAAATTTATAAATTTACAAGCTTTATTTATGTAATGTTTGATGGTGAGGGGGTTAAAAAAGGTTCAATAGTGGTGAGTTGTTTAGGTCTACTTGATAGTTGAGAAGTAATTTTATAACAATACCTCATACAAAAATAAAAAACTAGATTCTAATTACCCCAAACATTTCATTTCGAAAGAGTAAACCTTTACCGAAGATGTTATATTAAATATACAAAATAAAAGTCGTAAACTTTTGTTATTAGAAATGAGGTCAATAAACACAGATATATAAAATCACTTTTCAACGATCAAATAGACCTAACCCCTCACCTTCAAACATTATAAGAATATACCTCGTAAATTTATAAGTTTATTGTAATTAAGCCTTTAACAATGCGAAAAAATTGTAAAGTGAAGTATACAAATTCTGTGGAACTTAATTTCGAAGTTGTCTTTTATGTTTATAATGTGCTTATTTGGAAATGAAATCAGGAAGAAGACTCAAGTCAAGATAAGGGTTAGACGCCGAAATAAAGACTGCTGTCCCTAGACTAGATATTTTTAAAACTTTAATTTTAATATGAGAAGTTTTTTAATACACCACGTATTAATTATCTTTAATAAAATCAGTGGAATTTGAGGCTAGATGTTAATGAATTGTTGTAATATCAAAACAAAGATACAGAATTTCGTTTTCCACAAACTAAATTTATTTTAGAAATTTTCTAACATTATTGTTTCGACGAAGAGTACACTGAGATATATAATATAAGAATTCTTTATATACTCTGATAACGATCGAAGTCGAAACAATATTTTTATAAAATAAATATAATTTGTGAAAGAGATATTGTGTTTCTACGTTTTCATATTAAATTGTATTTCTTACTGTTCAAATGCCGGTATTTTGTGTTGTTTGTAAGCAGAAAGCAAATATTTACTTGTCACAGGTAATAAAATATTAACCTGCTCAATACTAGCATGCATATTAAATAAATTCAGAAATACAAATGACAAACATACATATGCGTTTAGTTATTACAGTTCACAACTTATAATTACCTCTACGCTGGTTGGTTTTAAAAATGCATAGCGTAATTAAAAAATTATAAATTATGGTATTTCTCTAAATTAGGAAGTTTGTTCTGCAACTTCTGAATGCATGTAAAATGTACATTTGTACATGTATAATAATCATTTGCAAACGTAATGAGGTGAAAATAATATACAATTACCATCACTAACAGACAAATAAATAGATTATTTATCTACATACAGTGTAATTGTCTTCTGCTTTCCTACGTAGGTACCACATGCATGCTTTCTATCATATAGATTTTTTATCACCTACTTAGTAATTTTATATTAAGCTTTTGTAGAAAATAGAGGACTTGGTGTTTAAATAAACGAAATATAATTGAAGGAAACTCACCCTCACTCATTATTAAAAAAAAATCTATGATGGTACATTTAGTTTTTCATGCACTTTTGATGTGGATTTCATAACTGAGTAAAAAAAATTTAAGGGATTTTTTTAACTCTCAAAAATTATTTTTCGAAAAATAAAAGTTTTCTGTCCTATGCTTCAAATTGCGCTCTCTCCAAAATCCAAACGAAGTTAAAATTATCTAGCCATAATACTACAAAATGATTCAATGTTATTATTTAGAAAGTCCCTGTGCTGTGTCTAGACTCGAAGGAAATTTCAAATTCAACTCAGTGCTGCAAAAAGAGATTCGTTCTGTCATAAACTGTAGACAACCACATCGCTTTCCTTACCCTTCAAAATCTTTTTTTAAGAAATCGAACCTACCAATCCTTTACTTCAAAATGTGCTGGTTCTTGCCTTCAATGAATTTGAAGTTAGATGCCAAATTATCCAACTATAGTACTATAAAGTAAATCTGTTATTTAAGTCAATAATCTATGAAAAAAAAATTTAACTAATTTAATCTATACGTCCCATACTTTAAAATGTATCCTTTCTAGCCTCCAAATGAATTTGAAATTGAATCACAAAATATTGAACTATGATATTACAAATTCTTTTGAAATCCGCATACAATTATTTAAATTGTTTTTAACTTTTTTAAGGGATATCCAACTTAACCGTCCTTGAAATTAGACCTAAAATTATCAAACTTCGGTACCTAAATGAAATTGAATTTTGTTCTCTTGAAATGTGTCCTTTGCAGCCTCCCAATGAATTTGAAGTTCAATGAATTTATTGAGTAATGATATTTCTAGGGAGATCTGTTCTTTAGAAATTTATATAAAAGCATATTATCGGAATTAATTTTAACTCTCAAAAAAATTTTTTTCGGAAGATCCAACCTCTGCACATACTTCAAACTTTGCTTTGTTTCTAGAAACAAAACGAATTTGAAATTAACCTGCAAATTATCGAGTTAAGGTACTTTAAAGTAAACTACGTTCTTTTTATGTCGGTAAAAAATCATACTTTCTGGATTTTCTTCGGGAAATTCAACCTTTCTGTTCTACAATACAAAAAGTGCTGTTTAGGCTCCAAACGAATTTAAGGTTAAACAGAAATTAATGAGTAGTGTTGAGCAAAATTGGTCTTGGTCTTGCAGTCTTGGTCTTGGTCTTGCTTTGCTCATCACTAAAGTACTCCATAAATTAATAATTGATATAGACTATCTTTTTATGATTGAATAATAATAAGCAATAACATCTTAATGAACTTTTTTTCAATTTGTGGATAGTGAATTTAGATTTAAAAATGTTTGCCAAATGAAAACATGTTTACAAAATTTTTTGAAAAATGTTCGTTAAGACCTTATTGCAAGACCAAGACTAAAACTAAGACCAGACGAAATTCATCAAGACCAAGACCAAGACTACGTAAGCAAGACCAAGACCAAGACCGAGACCAGACGAATTTGAGCAAGACCAAGACCAAGACTGAGTAAACAAGACCGAGACCAAGCCCAAGACTATCCGAGTCTTGGTCTTGGTCTTGCTTTGCTCACCACTATTAATCAGACACTCGGGATTTTTTTCAATTTCAAAATCTTATTATTTCAAAATGCGCTTTTTCGAGCTGTCCAAACTATTTATGGATTCGATATAACCTTACATAATAAAAATGAAAGATTACTAATGTTTACGAAGACAAGAATTATACATCTTTAAGGCTAGGAATATTCCAGAAAGTAAGGCCTGTAACTTGGACCCTGTATTGTAGTTTATATTCAACTATTAAGTTCTAATTTTTTTCAAAATGTGCATCAAAATTACATATCACATCATATCTAACTTTTTAAATTTAATAACAATACATTACCTCTCGTAACATTTTAATAATTAGTTTAGTAAGGATGTTTGATGTCAAGGTTAACAGAGTTATCTACAGTATAATAGTGCTGTAATAGAATCGAAGTTTTTGTTTCTATTGATTCGTCCATATAGGTACAGCGGGTCGAGAAGAAGAACAACAAAAAATTTTAATAAGATGTGGCTTAAACTAGCATTATTTGCAGTTTTGTTACCATTTATCCTGGTAAGTTAATATTCTAAAATGAATAAAAATTTATTGCTTAATTTATAAAAAAAAAAGTTTCAAATCAGTAATTACAATTTGAAAAGAAAAAATCATTTAATGTCCTGTTTTAGATTAAAATGTTTTTTTTTCTTATTATTTCAAGTGCATATCTGATGAGATGAAGGAGTTAGCAACAATGCTTCATGATACTTGTCAGGGAGAATCAGGAGTTCCTGAAGGTAAACAAATCTTCATCTAACCACTCAATTACTTTTATTCAATTCTGATACAACGTCCTACAAATGTGTAGATAAATTTGAGTGACAGGAGCTTACTTGAAAATTAAAATCGTTGTCACTTAATTAATTTAAAATTTTTCATTTTCGAAAATAAAACTCAAATTTAAAGTAAATTATTATTCCCTTAAAATAAAATCTAAAAAACCAATTATTTTAATAATATTTGTAATTAGTATGAACAAGTTCTAACAAAGATGAGCGAAGAAATAGACTGGTATGAATGTATAGACTACGATGAATATCGCATGTTCCTGGTGGCAATTCTGATACCCCTTTTGGTCGTTTACAACACCACACTTCCCATTCTTCAACTTGTTGCTTATTCGATGTTTTTTGTGACATTATTTATCATGTTCTTGCAGAAATGATACAAAAGGCATGCAAAGGTGATTTTGCCGACGACGATAGATTAAAATGCTACTTAAAGTGCATGATGATGCAAATGGCAGTGGTAAGTTCAATTCATTTAATATGGGTAGAATCATTAAATGGTACCTATGAGAATTTATTATGATAAACGTTTCGATTATATTGACCCTCCTTCATATTGGGGATTGAGGAAGCTTGTATTGCACTGTTTGTAGAAGAATGAGGCAGATAGAATAAAAATAAAATTGCAAACATGATAAATGGTAATTATGCATATCAAGTGCGGTCGGACAAGGGTAAATGAGCCTTAGGGAGGGTATATTTTTCATAGTAAGGTATAGATGCGAAAACCGAAAATTGGATAAATGGAAACTGTATATATGAAATTGCCGTCACAGAGGAGTAGTAAGGTTAAAAAAGTATATTAAAGTGGGAAAAGGTGGGTGAAGGCGCAGAAAATAAAGAAGTAAATTGAAAATGGGATAAATTGTAAAATTTTGTTTATGGTCAGGGAGGGGTTAAACTATCGAGTGGGGGTTACAGATAACCTGAATAAATATTAACGAAGTATATTAACGTGAGGGTGAAGGAGTGAAGTCGTAAGAGATAGATAAGAAAATTAAAAATGAAGCAAATGATAATTAAATTATATAATTTAGGGCGCAGGAAATTGAGACGAAAATTGAAAATGGGGAAAATGGTAAGTGTGTATAGAAGTAACAGTTGTAAAGGGCTGAGGGAATCAAGGGCAGTTAAGAATAGCCTGAATAAATATTAAGACTGTACATTTTCGTGGGAGTAAAGAAGTAGAAGCACAGGGGACAGGGAAGAACGTTAAAAACGAGGTTAATTGTAATTTTGAGTGAAGGTATGAGGGATAGAAAAGAAGCAAATGGTACCTAGTTAAATTATATAATGAAGTTATTATCAAAAAAGGGGTAAAAAAACGAGGGGGGATTTAGAATCACCATTATGAATTTTAAAAGACTATATTATAATGGGAATGGAAGAGTTAGGGCGCAGGAAATAAGATGAAAATTAAAAATGGGGCCAATTGTAGTTATGTATAGAAGTGACAGTTGTTAAAGGCTAAAGGAATAGAGGGTAGTTACGGATAGCCTTAATTGATATTAAAGAAGTATATTTTCGTGAGAGTGGAGAAGTGAAGGTGCAGGGGAAAGTGAAGAGCATTAAAAATGGGGTAAACTATAAACTTTGTATATGAATCAACGGTCACATTGGGGGAGAGGATGAAGTGGAGGTGAAAGATAACCTTCATGAATGTTAAAAAATTATATTTAGGCAAGAGTGGAGTAGTGAAGTTATGAGAAATAAAGAAGAAAATTATAAATGATGGAAATGGTAAATTAAGTAATGAAGTAGTTGTAAAAAGGACCAGGGGAATCGATAGAAAATTCAGAATAGCTTTGATGAATTTTAAAAGATTTTATTAAAATGGGGATGGAAGAATTAGGGCGCAGGAAATGAGATGAAAATTAAAAATGGGGCAAATTGTAGCTAGGTATAGAAGTGACAGTTGTTAAAGGCTAAAGGAATAGAGGGTAGTTACGGATAGCCTTAATTAATATTAACACGTTGGCTACCAAGGCCAAATTTGGAAAACCTAGTCTAAGGAACCATATGTATCACGGGTGATTCACAAGAAAGGTTTACATAAGGACCATGTGTATCACCGGTGATATCGAACAACATTATTTCAAACGGCTTAAAAAACTAGTTGGGACAATTAAAGGAGAAAGTAGCTATGCTATTGGTATAGTATTGAACCAAATATTTCACAAACCGAGTGGGTATCACGGGTGACTCATAGAACTGCTGTTAAGTAATTCGTAATTTTTTTTATTATTTCGGCATAAGAACATAAAAAATGAACAGAACCACTTTAAAACCTATTACATTGGGTACTCAATGTTTTTCTTGGAAACATTCGAAACAGAGCGAAGGGGAATTGGGGCAGTCTCTACAAAAAGTCGATACCAGTTTTGTCTTCTTAGCCGCCATCCGGGAATTTTTCAACAGATTGTACTGCTTCTCGTAGCAGGTAACAGAGCGCTTCCTTTTCTTCCGATTATCTACCGTTCTTTCTTCAGTTTCCTCCAATTTATGTTTAATTTTTTTATTTTCCTTGTTGTTGTCTATTACTTTTTTTAGCAACCCCATCACTAGTTGTTCCCTGAAATCCGAAATCTGAATTTTTTCGTTGGTTGAAGTTTGGTATAGTATCAATGCATTCACTATTGCAGTTCTAAATAAATATTCAAAGGCCACTTTTTGGTACCATCTTATTGTACGTCTTAAAACGGAGAAGTACGAAGACATCTGATCAGAGATATCTATACCAATTTTGTATTTGTTATAAAATATAGTAGCCTCTAGCTTATATACAACCTCCCTTTTACGGTTTTTTCTCCTTGCTTCTGTCATTCTTAGCGTGTGCCTTGTTATGAATCTTACGCTTCTTTTATCTTCCCAATGGCCTACAACAACGCCTTTACACTCTTTTCCTTTTATATCTCCTTTTTTAATTTTATTGTCATCTAAAACATCTTTTGGGACACCTTTTACATTTTTTCTTAGAGTTCCCACATTGTGAGTTATTCTTTGTAATAAAATATTAGCCAATTTCATGTTATTATAAAAATTATTAGCGACTAATGTACGTCCCTCATCAAGATAATCTTTCAACAAGGTGAGTACCACATTATTGCTGGGTGTTCCGGCTGTGTTTGTGTTACTTTTTCATGTATAAACTTGAGTTTCATAAGTATATCCAGTTTCATTGCAAAGCTTGAAAATTTTTACTCCGTATTTGGAGGCTTTACCGGGAATGTATTGCAAGAAAAGCAGTCGTCCTCGGAACGGCACCATAGTCTCGTCAATAGACACCACCTCTGGTGGCACTTTTAGGTCCTTGAATTTTTTAGTAAGGGCTTCTACAAGTGGTCTTACTTTTTCTCTTCTTTCTTGTCTTACTTTTGGTCATTTTCTAACTCTTACGACACAATACACGCCTTCGAGTGACATAATAGCATGTGGCTGAACAAACAAAGGTTCATCCGTGTACCGTGTGAATCCCCGGTGATCAAACCCTAACCGATCAAAATAAATATAAAATTTACTCTACAAGTATAGTGGCGATATCTGCTGTGCTCCATAACGACCTAGAATCGATTCAACCGGTTAAAAAAGTATATTTAGGTAAGAGTGGAGAAGTGAAGGTATGAGAAATAAAGAAGAAAATTACAAATGATGGAAATGGTAAATTAAGTAATGAAGTAGTTGTAAAAAGGACCAGGGGAATCGATAGAAAATTCAGAATAGCTTTGATGAATTTTAAAAGATTTTATTAAAATGGGGATGGAAGAATTAGGGCGCAGGAAATGAGATGAAAATTAAAAATGGGGCAAATTGTAGCTATGTATAGAAGTGACAGTTGTTAAAGGCTAAAGGAATAGAGGGTAGTTACGGATAGCCTTAATTAATATTAAAAAAGTATATTTTCGTGGGAGTGGAGAAGTGAAAGTGCAGGGGAAAGGGAAGAGCATTGAAAATATGGTAAATTATTAAACTTTGTATATGAAACAACGGTCAGATTGGGGGAGAGGATGAAGTGGAGATGAAAGATAACCTTCATGAATGTTAAAAAAGTATATTTAGGTAAGAGTGGAGAAGTGAAGTTATGAGAAATAAAGAAAAAAATTATAAATGATGGAAATGGTAAATTAAGTAATGAAGTAGTTGTAAAAAGGACCAGGGGAATCGATAGAAAATTCAGAATAGCTTTGATGAATTTTAAAAGATTTTATTAAAATGGGGATGGAAGAATTAGGGCGCAGGAAATGAGATGAAAATTAAAAATGGGGCAAATTGTAGCTATGTATAGAAGTGACAGTTGTTAAAGGCTAAAGGAATGGAGGGTAGCTACGGATAGCCTTAATTGATATTAAAAAAGAATATTTTCGTGAGAGTGGAGAAGTGAAGGTGCAGGGGAAAGTGAAGAGCATTAAAAATGGGGTAAACTATAAAACTTTGTATATGAATCAACGGTCAGATTGGGGGAGAGGATGAAGTGGAGGTGAAAGATAACCTTCATGAATGTTAAAAAAGTATATTTAGGTAAGAGTGGAGAAGTGAAGGTATGAGAAATAAAGAAGAAAATTACAAATTAAAGAAATTGTAATTAAATTAAGTAAGGAAGTAGTTGTCAAAAAGGAAATGGGATTAAGGACTTGGAGTGCAAGAGTTGAGGTTCTTCTTGAATATTAAATAAATATATTATATGGGGGTGATGTGGAAACGCAGGGAATAAAAATCAGTGAGAACATGACCACGCCGTCAACCAAGGCTTCTTCGGCTAAAATCAGCAAGGGAACATGACCTGTCATAATCTTTATCCAATCAATTCTCAACTGAAGAATGCTTTTGTATGGTTTCTTTGAACCGTTACAAGTGACATGAGTATTGTCGTGTTTATGTTCTTTTCACATTCCAACCCTATTTTGTCCATCTTTTTCCATAAATCTGTTACTATATGTTGTATAATAAAGTAATCAAATTATTTTGTTATATAAAAATTGTAGATCCCTCTCCCTGTTCTCTTATGTCGTTGATTTGCTTATTTCTATTTCTATGATGCTTTAGATGAACGACGAAGGAGTAATAGATCCTGATGCAGTGATTGCTGTTTTACCTGACGAACTTAAAGATGTTTTATCTGGAATTATAAAGACATGTGGTTCGAAAGGTAAGAACTTAAACTAAATTCGTTCTTTTTTCAATATATTGATAAAATTCAAAGTACATTATTTAATGTTATTGCAGTTGGAAAAGATCAATGTGAAAATGCCTGGTTAACTCACAAATGTTACTATGAACAGTCACCTGAAGTAAGTACAAACATTTACAAAACAAAAAAACTAATATTTCGGTATTAAGTTTTGATTATTTTTCATTTTATCATCAATTAATTTTAAACTCATTCAAATTATATTAACATTTAAATCCAATGATTAATTGATTGGTTAATGGTTTGTATTATACTTACTTTTAAGTAACAGAAATTACCTTTATAAAGTATTCACTCTATAAATGTTTACAAAATATTTTGTATTTGCAGAATTACTTCTTGTTCTAATCTCTGACAAACTCAAGAAATTGTACCTCTAGACAGGAAACTCGACAATTTTCCTGAACACGATCTTGACATTTATTTTTTCAACAAGTAATAATTCAATAAACAATTTTATGCTTAACATTTTTTTTATTTATAATCTTAAATTCAAAGTTTTATAGCAACAGTTCTCTTATACGTAAACCGTCACCTATCCTTTTTATTAAAAATCTTAGAAATAAATAATAATTAAATAGGTAAATTAATGTCAATTAAGTAGGTATATAGTCGTATATAGTATACCCAGTAAATGTTAATTTAAAAATTTAATTTTTAAATTATTTTTCTAATAGAAATAAAACCTCAATATCAGCTTTACCTATCTAATTACCGGAAGATCCACTCAAATAATAATCTTTTCTGGTTCATTTAATATTAATAACATCCGGAACAATTTCCTCTACAAGAAGGAAATAGCTGTCTCAGAAAATTAATACTCACCAACTCTCTACATCTACATTTTCTTCATGTTGAAAATATATACATAAGTAAGTTAAAACGCACAACTGTAGGCATGTTCCTTTACCAGTTGAAAAAATTTTGTAAATATACCAAAATTCCTGGGTATAAATATATTGTACTACCAAATAGGACACGTCAGGAGAGGTGAGAAAAATTTTAAAAAGTAATTTTTTAGAATTTATATAGTACCTACCTAATTACAATTTGTTAAATTTCTGGTTTCAAAAATAGAAATGAAAAATTGTTGCAAAATTAACTTTTTTAAACTTCATAAAGTGTATTTAAAATTTTTTGTCTTATCTTACTTAAACAGTTGAGTAAAATGTTAAAAGAACGTTTCCAATTTCGAAAAAAAAGATCGTTAGGTTTTTTTTTACACAGCTTTCATTTTAACTGTTCATATAGAAATAAAGTTAAGAATAATGACTGAAATGTACCATTTAGGTAAACACTTCATATTTGTTTGTATTTAACGAATGCATTTTTAACGATCGATTGGTTGTAACGTTTTTTTAATCAAGGAAGGACCGTAAATTTAATCAAATTACAAAAGAAATATGTGCTTTGTTATTTTAAATACATAAATTCAATTAATTTGTCCTAACGTTTTTCACTATGCCAGTACTAAACATGAACAAATTTCTTCGTAATAGAGAATTGCTCTGCGCCATAAAGAGTGTATCAATGTATGCGTTTTATGATAAATCAACTAAATTGTGCTCATTTCTATATTATAAGGAGTTTTAACGAATGACTTTATAAACAGTATACACTATTTAAAATTTAAAAATCAGCTGTTTTCTTTAAGTATGTGTAGATAAAGGAAAAAGAATTAAGGATCATAAAATATTTTGCAAACCTTATTATGATTTGAAGTTTTAAAATTGTAAATTACCTATTTTCTACTTAATAAACTCACGGCATTGTCCATGTCTTTAATAGTGACTAGGAACCCTGTATTTTCACAGAGCCTTAGACTAAAGCCTATATATATCATAGGTGGGCAGAGCTTTAAAGCTTTGTGCTTTAAAATGTGTTTCAACTTTTCTCAGGGCTTAAAGTTCTTTTGCAAACTAGTAGTTGGGGCTTCGTAATTGAATTAATTACTTCCTTTATAAAAGTTTAAAAGACCTTTAAATGAGCTTCAATTTCTTTTAAAATACAAAGCAAAGCGAAACCATCAAAAGCTTTTTAATTTATTTAAGTCCTTTTGGTGTAATTCAAGCTCTTACATCTAGTATTTAGGGCTTTGAACATAACTACTTTTCGATATAATTGGTCATTCGAAATGTTTGGATTTTAAAATGTAAGTGAGTTTTCAAGGATCAAAACTTTGGGTCCATCCGATGAGGGCTTTAACCAGTTTTGATTTATATCCGCCCTTATTCTGAACGGAAAATTAGCAGGTCCGGTCAGTCATAACATAGTAATATTTCTATTTTATAGTAGTTATGTTTACATTTCTACATACACAAGGAAAAAAAAAGGAACATATTAGATTCTCCAACTTACAAAAATTTAAATATTTATACTAAGCAATTCCCTTCCTTTTCCCTTATAATAATTTTTCCTGTATTTTCTCTCCCCCCCCTTTCCACACCTCTTCTTTTTAAAATTTGTTTCAATAGGGCCAGACTACTACCATTCGCATTTATTATCCTTCCAATTTCCTGCCTCTCATTGTTCCCCGTTACTTCTTCAATACATGCTCCATTGATTCGCTCTTCTCTCCACATACTCTACACAATCTCATTACACTCATTCCCCATTCTGAATCTAGCTATTATCTCTATACTTTTTCCTTCTCTGACATATCCTGCCACCTCATCCCCTTGTCATTCTACCCATATAAACTCCCTAATACCTTTCGCGTATCTTGATTCCCATATTTTTCTCAAATCCTCACCTTTTACTATTTCATTACATCTTTTCCCCACCATCCTACTAACATTCAATCCCTTTCCTCTCCACTCTTCCATTTGTTCTTTACTTATTGCCATTTCTGTTAAAGCCTTATCCCTTTCCACATCATATTTATTTTTTGTCCCGATCCCTAATATATTTTTCTTCCATATCTCTTTTCTTAAGTCCCCTTCCGGTAATTCTCCCAATTCTTCTTCATATTTTACAACCCTTCTTCTTGTATCTTCCACCATTTTCCCACCTTTTATAAATATTTTCTACTATTCTATACTCTTTCCATCCCCATATGTTAATGTATTTACCTAATTAAAATTAATTATACAGAATATTGCATTAGTTGCAGTATCCGACCCATCCGCCTTGCAAGCAAGAAAATTGAATTTTACAATATGTGTAGGTACCAAATAGACCTATTAATAGTACAAAATATAAATTAGACATCCACGCTAATAAACTGCGTTAATAGGGCGTGCCTGGTTATAACGAACATAATTCTTAACTTCTTTTTTGGTATCCTTTATGTAAGCAAGTTTTCTTGTCTCCAGTAAGTCGTCAATAATAAAGTATCTAAAATGTTTTTTAATGTAGGGTTTAGTTATTACTTTTAAAATGAAATTTTTGATGAATGCATTTTAACTAAGCAACTCTTACTTATTTTATTCAAAAATTGTGTTAGAAAGTCTGAGAACGATTATACTAGCACTTTAGCTATTTTGTAGACACATATCTCCTGGATACAAAACAATATTGCTTGTATTCGGTAGGATTTTTTGGATCATCACCCTAATTATTACGACGATTAGTGGTTGTATAGTTTCGTATGCGGTTGTTAGCGATGATCCTACTAAAACAGAAATAGTAACAGATTCCACTCATCACGCTGTTTGGAATTATATATTTCCGGCTGTAACTATCTGCAATATAAACAAAATTTCAAAGAGAAAGGCTTACTATGCTGCTAAGAAATTGTAAGTAAATTTTCACTTTATTGATCACCTCATTTACCTATGTATTATATATATATCAATTCCATTTCTATTAAGGGAGAACTAGAGCTAATTCGATAAACTCCATTTCCTGACTATATTAAGGGACAACGAGGGCAGTAAAATTGGAATGTAAAAATTGAAAATGTTTCTTTCCTTTTTATACTCGTACTAGCAGCAATACCCGGCGTTGTCCGGGTAACAATATATCACACGTTTGATGGAACATTCTAGAATATTCGCGAATTTAGAACTATAGAGAACATCCCATATTAATTAAAAACATTTTCTAAATTTTTTTTAACATTCTGGAACATTCTTGAATTATCTTCAAGATTCTGGAACATTCTTGAACATTGCCAAATAATTTCGAAATGTTATAATAAAACATCCTTTTACTTCTTAGAACATATTTGAACTGCCTGTAACATTCTAAAAAAATCTGCTTCATTCTCGTCCCCACTCCGTGTTATTTGCTGGATGAGTAGTGACATCAGTAGACGCCTGGCGGGGATGACTAATCGATTGATAATAAATAATTGATCAGTTATCGACCACTGAGAGTTGAAGATTATTACAGTACTAATATCGCTATTAAAAATTGGGATTGGTGGTAGCAGGGTGAAAATTAAGGGTTATATGCATTTTTTAATGCCTCATTATAAAAAAAACTTGTCCAAAAAAAGTTAGGAGTGGACAACTCTTATCACTTAGGGGTATGAAAAATAGATAGTTCCCGATTCTCAGACCTACTGACTATGCATATGAAATTTCATAAAAACCGATCGGAGGAGTATGGTAACTAACATTGTGACATCATTTCAATTTATTCCTCGAACAATACTCGTTTTCCTACAGGATATGGAGTAATTAAAAGTGTCAAAAATTATATCTTTTAATTGGTTTTGTATTAAGGCATGTATAGATAGAATAATATTTTTGTTTCAAAGGCGGGTTTCTATTACTCTACTATCTCTGAATTAATTTTGATTTGATATATTTTCGTCAATTTTCCGTTCTTTAATAATAATTTTTTATCTTAAATACCTGTAAATTTCATATCTAAAGGAAATTTAGCAATAAAACAGTGGATGATATAGCCGACGATTTACGAGTCTTATCGCAATTGATATTTTACAACGACAATTCCTCAACCACTCAACAAAAATTGAATGATGTGAGAGATTTATTGGAAAAAAACGATTTGATTCCATGGAAGGTTTTGTTCGATTTATCGCCAAAATGTTCCGAATTTGTTACTTTTTGTCAATGGAAAGGCGAAGTTCAGCCTTGTGAAGCACTATTTCAAGAAATTGTTACATCAGATGGAGTGTGTTGTGCTTTCAATTACCTCGCACCCAAACACCTAATTAATAACAGGTAAGAAAATTAATCATATCTAAAACAAGAATTTCATTGCAAAAGATAGGTAGGTTATAGTAATTTATACGAAATGCTTTTTAAATTATATATTGTGTTTTAGAACTAAAAACATCCCAGAGAGACTAAGTACTTGTGGACGTTTCACTGGTCTAGGAGTTTATTTAAAAAGTGACACAGAAGATTATTTTGCAACCACTATTCCTTCGTCTGGATTTACTGTAAGAAATCAAACTATTTTCGATTATTAGTAATGGGTCAAAAAAATTGAAACAAGAATGTTATTATATTTTATTAGGAGATGTCCATTAATAATTAAAGTGTTTTTCTTTTAATTTGGACCCTTTAGAACCTCTTAATAAGATTTAATATAGAATTTCAGGACCCTCATCCCCTGTCTCCCCTAAATGTGCTTCTAATTAAAATTGAAAAGGAAATTATAACAATTCTTTTAATTAAAAGCTTTTCAATGAGCACCATATTCCTTTAAACAAGAACCACGCTACCACTTATCCACCTTATTTTGAGCTCCCATAATTAAGGATATCCCTTTTATTTTCATTGATGTAGGATTCCCAATGGCCACCCTTTCCTTTAAATGAGATTTAATCACATTTTGCTGGACCACATTCCAACCCACCTACCTCATAATTAAGAATGTGCCCTTAATTTCCATTGATGAGAAATTTTTAATGAACATCTCTCCCTTTAAATGAAATTTAAGAGTTTTTGCTGGATCACAGAGCTTCCATCGACCCCATTCTGATCTCACACAATTAATCTTTAGTTTTATCGATGAATATTTTCAATAGGCACCCCTTCTTTTAAATGAAATTTGATAAGCTTTTGGTGGACCACCAGTGTCGCCTACCCATCCCTTTTCAAGCTCAATTAATTAAACATATCTCCGCAATTTTCATTGATAACAGATTTTCACTTAAAGTAAACTTGATGAGATTTTGTTAGAATCCATCTACTTTTTGAGAATTTAAAATTCTAATTTCTTTTTCTAGATGAAAATTCATTATACTTATAATTTAGTAGAAACAAATTCAAAGCAACCTTTCAATCTAAGAGACAAAACAGGAAATTTTGTGTATTTAACACCCTCCGTGGTTCAAGTGTCCGAATATGTACGACAAATGAAAATTTCTCAAAGAAATTGTATTCTATCGAACGAAAGGGAGCTGGAACTTGCGCGTCAATATACTTTAAGAAATTGCTTGTTTGAATGTAAAGTGAAATTAATTTTTAAACTGTGCAACTGTATCCCCTTCTACTATTATATCGAAGGTAGGTAATTTTTCATGAGAATATTGTCTATACGATTTGTCTTGGCCTGATTTTTTATTTTTTTTTTATTTTACAGCCCTCCACAAGGGAAAACGAATTTGTGAAATCAGTGACACTAACTGTTTAATAAATAACAGAGGTGGGTAAATAAGTAAAAAAAACAAGGGATGTAAATCTGCATCCGTTATCACTTTTTCACAGTTTTCTTTTTCTATATGCTTTATTTAATAACTAAAGTTATTAAACTAAACTTGCACTAGAGAATTATTTTGTACAAAATTTCATTTCCTCCAAAAATGATTTTCCCTAATAAAACTTTCATTATGTCTTTATTTGAAATAATGTGGAAAAATTTAATTTTAGAAAATAAAGTTAACTCTTATTGTAGCTATTTTTCTACGAAACGACGTTCGTACAGAAGACATGTTATTTAGTTCCATCAATTCGGAAAAGTATTGTGGATGTCTCAAAAGCTGCGAATCACACATATACACAACAACCATTTCTAAAGCAATGTATGATGGGTAGGTATTTCCCCTGCAATATTATTTTTAATTTTTTCTGTATTCCCATTTTATTTAGAGGCGTTGGACCCCCAGAGCATTCAACAAAAGTTTTCCTGTCGTATACAGACGTTGTGGGATACAAGGGTACTTTGGTAGCAAAAACCACCTGGGGTGGGGTATTGGGTATGTAATAATTAATAATACATTTACAGTTTAAAACTTTAAAAAACATTATGTGTATAAAAAAAATCCCTTCTTAGCATATCTTGGAGGACTGTTTGGTTTATTCATGGGCCTGACATTAGTAACGATTACCGAGTGTATTTATTTCTTCTCAGTCGATTTTATTATTTATATTTGTAAGAAGTATAATACAAGAAGGGTGAGAGTGATAACAAAATGATCCACAAATAAAAATAAACAGTGAAACTGGGGTAATAATATTTGCTTCTAAACCCCCAAGCTTTGTTTATATTGGCTTCGTAATTAGGATAATTAAATTAATCTTAATAACATCCATTTCTTTATTTAATAAGTTTATTTATTATTATATTATTTTCGAAAATGGTTCTCTTTTTTTAAATTGTCATTGTTAATGTTGTCAACTTTATAGTTTTATTGTTGCCACCGTCGGCCATTATGATTTTTAATTGTTGGCGCATTGTTGATGTCGTCGGCCATACTTATTTTTTAATTGTTGCAATTTTTCATTCGTTTTTTAAAAACATGGCGGTAAAACGTAATTGTTTTGTTATTGTAAATAAGTACAAAAAAGTTGACCAACTTTTTTAATTTTAAGGAATGATTTTAATTTTGTTTGGAGCGAACGAAATCGAAAACCTAACTTTTATATTAAGAAAGCATATAACGAAGAAGGTATCTAAACTGTCCTAAATATTTCTTTAGAGTCTGTTAAATTGGCTAAATAGAAGTACTACTCATGTACTACTCAAGAATCTAATTTTGACAATAACGTGACATAACCTTAAATTTTGTTTACTTTTGCTACACGAAACTCCTTATTTTTATAAAAATGAGCAGTTTTGATTCCAAATTTAATATTATTTTAACTTGATTAACATGAATTTATCTAAATTAGTTATTACTGTACAACTTAGTTGTTCCTAAGAAGGAAGAAAAAATCAGATAATTTTGGGTTATATTCTAAACCATCTAAAGTTGCCAATTAAATAGAATTATTTGTGAGGTTTTCAAAGGCGAAAATAGGTTTTCCGGGACAATTTTCAATGGGCATAGATTCTATAGTTATGACAAAAGTGTTTTAAAGTGATATTTCCATAAAAAACCTAACAGTCGAGGATTATCTCAGACGGCCTGTTGAGCAGTATTTTTGTAGCATTTTCTTAAAATATCTTACTAAAACCACGATATCTCTTATAAGGACACGAGCGCAAGAAGGATAATTGATTTATACTAATATGTACTTAATTTTGGTTGTCGCAAACATTACAACAGACAAAAACATTAATGAAACTAGTGTTCCCTATAATTATTAATTCTAGAAATTCTGAGAATTACCTATTTATTTTCTATTTTTCAATCAATCCTCCTCGGTTGTCTGTTATTTTCTGTAATGAGACCTAAATTACAAAGTGATCAGTGTTTTTCCAGTTTTACTCGATTGTTTTGAAATTATAAATTTATTTTTGAATGTTTTAAAGCATACACAAATTTGGGTGTATTTTAATTAAGATGGGTTGAAGGATGCAAAAATATATTACATGTAGAATATAACAAATCGTGCTACTTATAATGAATACAAAAAAAATAATACATAAAGGAAGGTGTAAAACAATATGATATAGAAAAGCAACAAAAATAAAAGAATATAGTTTAAAATAGATAATAATTAACATAGTTAAAATAAATGTATTTTTTTGCTTTTGAAGTACTTCTTATCATTCAACAAAATAAATAAATTATTACTAATTATATTATTTATAAAAGCAAATAGAGAAATATGATTACAGATGTAATAACAAAATAAGCTAAAAACTATTAACGAGTAGAGTATAATTAAGCTCAGTAATGGCAACTCTATTTTACACCTTTTTATTAATACCTATAATAATGAGATAAGAGACCTGTAATAATAAGACTATTTTGATTATAAGTTACGCAGTCATAGCTATGAAATAAATTCTTGATTTTTAATGTTATTAAAAATGTAGCTAGCTAGAAGAAGAAGAAGGGGTGACATTTAAAGCTACTCATATTCATTGGATACCTAACGTTAATTTTTTAAATATATGTATATGATAAACACGTACAAGAAGTTATACTTAGCTGAAAAATATTAAAATAATAGCGTTAACAAATTTTTTATTAACTACGAAGAGACATTTTACTAATAAAATGAGTGACACTGCAAGAGCATGTCTTTTCTTTTCAAAAAAATAAAAATAAATAATAAGTTCCTGTTGATAACTTCCCATAAATGTTCGGTTTATTTTAAAGTAAACCTAATTGGAATTGCTTAATTATAATAGCATTTACTAAGCTACTAAAACATCACATACAGCTTTTCTTCAAGCATCATAATAAATAACTTAAGCTTAGTGTACGTAATTTATAGTACTTATTATTATAATATTAGATTAGGCATTTTTGTGCTTCTTTTTTATAATAATAATCATTATAATGACATGAATCTCTAATGCTATCATGCATCTAATTTAAATTACTAACTAACTCACTCTAAAAATCACTATAACTTAATACTTTTTGTTCCTGTAATCACCAAATTGTAAGCAATCTTTACTAATTAATAATTGCAAATCAGGTCAAAAAAAAAATGGAATTATAAAAATTTCTAAACAACAAATTAGGTTACTAACACCTTTACAATAAAACAGGATTTCACAGGAATCAAAAAATTAAAGCGTAATATTGAATAAAAATAATTCAAATCTTTTTTTTTTATGACAATAGCAGTAACATCAGCGTGTAAAGAGTAAGATATTAATTTATTAAATGTTAATTAAATAACTAAGTAATAAAAACTCTGTATCTTTTGTAAATTCAGTAAATAAACCCTTCAAGAACATTTTTAATGCAATAAAAATAAACTGAAGGATATGAAAAGCAACTCAACATTTAAAATTAATTATGTTACTATCAATGTCATTTTTTAAGGAGCATTTAAATAAAACCAATTTAAAGCTAAGAAGCGGAAGTCAAATATGTAACGAATAAAGTAAAATTCATATTGCAACCTAACTAAACAATTAAAATTTTTTTTTGTGCTCAACGATAAAATTTTACTTCTGTTTCAACGCAGTCTTTCATTAGTTCGTCCATTTCAGCTAAATTGTCGCCTACACTTTCTATTACATCGTTCAATTCTTTTACGCAATTCTCTTCCATATTTCTCAGTAATTTTTGAACCTGCTCGTCACCTTTTTCAATAGCACGTTCGTGAAGTATGTACAAGGTGTGAGGACTATTTTTCTAAAAAGTAAAACAAGAAGTGATTATAAGGATATATGTATAAAAAACAATTTATATTAATCTGTAAAATATGTAGTAAAAATTTGCAATGTTGCTGAAAATAACAAACAGAAATCGACAAAAGAAATAAGGAGAAAGTAAATTATCTTGCCATTTTACAGAAAACTAAATAAATATATATAATACAGAATGTATAGAAATATAAAGTAAAATTTTATGAAATGCTTACTCTCTCTTCTGGACAAATGGTATGTTTGGAAATAACAACATTTGAAGTGAATATAAACGGTTTATAAACTGATATTGAAGGGTCAGGGGTGGCGGTAAACCAATGAACACTGGGTCTTGTAGAGCTCAACACAGAAACCTTTAAATCAGCACCATTACGAATAAAATACAATAATTTGGATTATGTAGTACCTGGCTACCCTGTGATGGAAAAGGAGTGTCACAAGGTCTACATATTCCTGATTGTTTATCCCTTAAGATATTAAACATATCTACTTCTTTAAAATCATTAGATTCTGTATACTTTTTTAATAATTTTTGACCCTCAAGATAACGATCGCTTCCTGGTGTCTTTTCACCACTGAATACTTCAGAAAAATTAAATTCACCCTGGTAAAAAACATTTTAATTTTTTGGTTCAAAATAAGCTACCAAAATCTAAAATACCTCTCCATTCCAATATCCTTGTGATTTAGCAAAGTCAAACAAACCTTTGGAATGTCTATCAAATTTGGTTGTTATTGATAAACCATTAGAAATGTTTCTAGAGCCACCTAAAATATACATATATAGTATAATTGGGTCACTTTCATCTTAATAATTAATGAATTCTTTCGTTACCAAGGGTTTAAAATAGATAAAAATAGTATTCTCCAATTTTTAAGTTCATCTTAATATTAATTTATATTGACCCACAATATAAGTTAGCTATTTGAATAACATTAGGTTTTCAAAAATACTTGCCGTTTACTCAAAAAAAACCTTGTGCATTTTATTGCATAGAAATTGTATTTTTTCTTACATCTCCAATATTTTTTATTAATTCTAACGTAAAAGCAATTATAAATTGATTACCTATTGGTTTTCGAATAAAATTTTCAATTCTCAATGTTAGTGAATTCAATTGTAATGTAAAAGTATAAGCAGAGTTTAGTTCAAATATTATCAAATAGCTTTAGTACTGAAAAACTTTACATTTTCATTAATTAAAGAAACTCTTCATAACAGTTTAAAAAGAGCCTTACTTGAAATTTGTTCAGCTACCCATTGCTTTCCAGATGTTTCTAAAACCCAAGCAGTAGAAGGATCTGCTATTAGAAAAGAATTATGATAACTTAAACCAGAATCTTCTTCAGCACAAGGACCACCCTGTCCATATTTTTCTAACAAATTGGTAATAATCTCCAAGGCTTCAGTTGCAAAAGAACTTTGTTCCAATCCCAATCTACATACAACAAAAGCAACTTTTATTTTTTTATCAGAATTTTAGTTTATGAATAAGTGATAGTTAAAACCCTCATAGCTACAAAAGGGAGGAAGGAAATATTGAGTAAAATACAAACCTTACTAAATCCATTCCTAATAGTCTCTTTACACCAGGATCATTTTCACCATTATTATTATTTGTCCAAACTGCTTCATTACCGATAGCAACTCCACAGTCATTAGCCCCCATTTCTGCACCCCACATCCATGACGGTTTGCTTAAAATTACAGCCTTTATGGGTCCCGAATATTCCACTTCAATATAAGTACACTATAAAACCAAAATATGTAAAACTAATGTAATTTATGTGAATAGAAATTGGAATTTACTTTTATAACATTTGAACATTGAGAAGCTGGGAAATAGACAACTTCTTGAACTTCTCCCTTTGGTCTATCAGAATTTTTACCAAAAATCACACCATGCTTTGTTAAAGGGGGCAATACAACAAAAGTATCACACGACTGAGGAAGTTCCATCTGGAAAAACACCATACATGTTTTATATCAATTCATTACTTAATATAAGATAACTAAATAAGGAAAACAGATTTAAGTGTTATTTCTAATAAATAATGAATAAGAACATCCCTCATAAAACTATTCATTATGCCAAGAGACAATAAAGAAATATAAAATATTTATTTATTTATACTTACTGTATCAACTCCACAGACTTCCTAAATGAACACAAGTATCTTAATAAAGTCCTTATGTGAGAAAATATTCAAAGAAAGTGCAATGAAGGCGTAGGTTATCAATTTTCACCACCTTTGACATCCAGATTTCCAAATTCTAACTGTGGCCACTCACTAAAAAGAGAAAGTATGAAATTACCTTTTACTTTAAAAAAAAAACCTTTCAAATCAAAACGTACCTGCACTTTCCAATTACACATTTGTTTATACGCTGCTAAATAAAGTAAAAATTATATAAAAATTGAATTTTCAACTCCTTAAATTAGTCTCTGATGATAGATACTGATACCCTAGTCTATGACTGATACTTCCTATTCGATTCATATTGAAATTAGGAAATCATTACTACAATCGACTTTCTATGAATTTAACTCCAATTTCTCGTTACTATGTTCACATTTATATATTATTTTTCATTTTTTAATCTCTTTGGTAGAAAACTCTGTGGTATTTCATTACTATGGTACTTGCAATTTCAATTTCAGTTGCTTGCTTGCTTCCGTAGGAGTTTGTTGGGTTGTGTGTCGATAACAGTTTAGATTTCAGTGGCAAACCTCTTAATTTGATAAAGAAAAAAGTCTTCTACAATGGCATTATTTCGGATTAATTCTTATCGATTTATAGAAAACCAAGTAAGTTTTAATTGTATGAGCTCCATTTTGTTTCTCAAAATGTATGACTATATTTAAGAAAAACAGAAAAAATGAGTATATAAATATAATGAATACTTGATTATCACACAAAAGTGTCGCAAGAAGGTAGTTTTTGTTATAATTTTGAATATGAAATTACTTAGCTTTTTCATTTACCCACTTACATAACAGTTTACACAGGTAAGACCAAGCAATGTGGCTGAACATTGAAGCCGGTGCTTCGTGCCTTCAATTAATTATGTGTATTTTATATCTTAGGAAGAAGCGTTATTGTTATCTACTTCGATGTTATGAAGTTTAACTCATCTTAAAAGAAAATATACAAATTTTTAACTAATTATATTTTCCAATATGCCGGAGACAAATAGTTTATAGATTTCCCTACTGAACTTTTAATTTTTTTAAATATGAAAAATTGCTTGCTTTTAAACTTTCCCATTTTTAAAAGTAAAAGAACGCGCTTTCATAAAAATATTAACCTGTAATCTAAGCCGAATTAAAGGTCTTAACCATGTAATTTTCAAATTAACACGTTAAATTCATATAACGTCATCGTGCTATGTACAGTATGTCACAAATGTCAAAAGTACTCACAGTTTGAGCGCAACAAATCCCGAGCTTTCAAAGGTTTAAAAACTGTAGAAGAATTAACAATAGGTACTAACATACATTAATTGAAGCTTTTTTTAGGGAAAATTTGATTTTTGCGAAAGAACTTGTAAAGGAACTTAAAGATTAAGACTTGGGATTTTGAAATACCTCTACTTTTTATATAATAACTTACAGAATGTTAAAAAATTATGTGGTACCTTAATATATCTGGGTAAATGATCCAATCAATATTTTACTAAATTTTACGTAATATGTACCTATTTAGGTACATAATTTGATTAAGTTTTGTATATGACGCATTTTGTTATCAGTTATTTTTTTAAGCTGATGAAGTACCTACATATATCTACTTTAAAACCTGGTGTTACTTTATCATTATTTGGTGACATCTTAACGTACTTGTTCCGTTCTTAGATAATAATTGAATCTCTTAACGCTTTAGCAACGTTTAATAACTAAAGCAGAGGGACTTTTTATGGTCCACAATTAGAAAGTGTAAAAATTATTTTACTTAATCGATTCCAAATACCTAGTTACGTGGACCTTGTCCCCTGCGTGAACATATTTTCAAAGTTGAAAACAGACATTTAAAAATAGAATTATTTCTTGACCTGGTAACGCACATAAAACTTAACTTATTTTATTCGAAAGTGTTTTGAAAACTTTTATCAACATTCTAATTTATTTTTTATTGTCCACGGTTTTATAGAATAAAAGTACCCACTTTGGTTCTTATTTTTATGACCTGCCCATTACATCTAAATTTGTAGTCAATTAAAACGTATTCATAAGATTACTTTACATTACAGATTTCTTTTTAATACAATCCAAATATTTAAGAATGTTTAAAATGTGTAGGTATTTACGATTAAGATAACTCATTTCCTAATCTTGATACACATCTATTTGTTTTGATTAATAAATATTACAGCAACAATCGTTAAAAAACAAATTAAGTGAATTTCATCACATGATTGTTTTTACCTGATAAACTTTAATTCATCATTGTTAACTTATCGTTTATCGAAAACAGTTAAATAACAGAAAGAAATTGAAAACGAAAGTTTTTTTTATACAAATAGTTTTTTTTTTATATTTCAAGCGTTCAGGTTAGGAAATCAATTCAAGTACATTCATTAGGTACATTCATTAAAACTTTCTTTGTAATTTTATTTGAATAGTGAACCGTGTGTTAAATATATTACCCATTCACAACTTTTATTGAACCTCTTCCACTCGAACACTATTTTGAGGAACGCATGGTATTTCGCGGTTTTTAAATTTTTTTGCTCTCTTTTACAACTTTCGATGTAACACTGTAACACATACCATATTATCAAGGGGTCATTACACGACTTACCATCGTTTTATTATATTTGCGGTTATCGCTATAGTAAATTCTGTAACGTAATATAAATTATATGATCTTTTAATGTCGACTACGGTTACAATTAAAAAATAATGTAATACTAACTACGTAATGTATACTTAAATATGTACGAGTGCCTTCATAAAAAAAGATATACTTGTGGTTTTTCTGTGTCAAGTAACATGCAAAATTGTCGGTTAATTAATCACCTGGAAAAGTTAACAATTGTGGTTTTTTACATACGATATTTTCCCTTTAAATACTTCAAATTGTTAGTAAAGGATCGACAATAAAAATATTAATTTGATGAATAAATGAATTTGGAATTTAAAAATGTTCTTAAATTACTTTTTAATTATATAGTATTTTTTTTGTTATACCTAATTGCAATTTGCTGTTAATATTTTTGGAAAATACGTTGTATTATTTTCCATAAAATACTACTTAATTACATTTGTACATATTATGTATGTCATTAATAGCTTTGGTAATACCTATCAAAGTTTTATTACTATGAATATTACACGCTGCACACTTATCGCGACAAAATCTAATTATACGGATATGTAAAAGTCATAATTAACACGTCACACGTATAAAAAGTAAAAAAAGTCTTATTGTTATATTTTATCACCGACGATTAGGCATTAAGGTGACAATTTGTTTGTTTTAAAATGCATAACTGTTTGAAACAATAATGAAATAGGTATAATACATAGTTAAAATCTAAAAGTTGACACAATTTATTCGTTTTAAAAATGCATGACTATTTAAAAAAAAATCATGAAATACATAGGTATGTAGTTAAAATTCATTGTGTACATTTTAAATATTTTCAGCCTTGAACATGAAATTAATAATGATAAAATAATGTATAAGATAAACATTAATTTGCAACATGTTTCGCCAAAGATTAACTTCTTCAGGGACCTTTCAGAATCGGCTACTTCTACACATATTTAAGAAATTTTTAAGTTATTGTTATTACTATTCGCACTTAAAGTGTTCGGCGAAATATATTTAATAAAAAAAAAACGTGAAAATAAATTTTAAGTTGCATTATTGCATCGATTCATATTGTACATATCTGTATATAGGTATATACACTTGCTTGCTCATGTAATTATCTAGGAGTTAATAATGCAATGTAAATAAATCTATCCAGTACTACCTGTATTTCAATCGGTAAATATAAAACGAAGTTCTTCACGTGAAAATTAAACGTTATCATAAAAAGTAGGTCAAAAAAGTATGACGCCTCGTTAAACGTTCATTTACTTTGTTTTAACGTACATACATTTCTTTTATGTATGTAATCAGTAATTTTTGTTTTTCGAATACATAATTTTTAATGGAAATTTCCACAGTATTAGCATAATTAGGGTCATTTTAATTATATTTTCAACTAAAATAAAATCCATTGAAAATTATCAATCATAATTTTTATTTCAGAAAATCAGCAAACAACTGACACAAATACTTCGACAACTAAGCGATTCCTCCACTGATCTTAAAGGAATATTGGCAGCAAAAATCCCAAAGGAGCAAGAACGTATCAAAAACTTCAGAAAGCAGCATGGAAACACCAAAGTTGGTGAAGTTACTGTTGATATGGTAAATATTTTATCATTAAATATTTTGACCTCTTCTCGTATTTTTTAACGAATCCACCCGTATGTAGGACATACTGTATAGGTATATTTATTTATTTATGATATGAAATATCTATTATTACTCACTTCACATGCAGAAGTTTTGTTTTTATCCACTCGACGTTGACAATTAATCAATTTATACAATGATAATAAAAACATAAAACTGTCATGTACGATTAAGATAGTCATGTACACTCTAGAACATCCTCGAAAAATCTGGCATATTCCAGCAAATTTTAGAATATTTTAGAAAGTTTTAGTGCATTATTGTCACTTTTTGACTTAAAAAAAGGCGCTCAAAACGTTTTCGACTTCAATTGTAGAAAAAATAATGTGTTAGACAAAGTTAGATTGTATCTTATCATTATATTATTTTTGCTACCCACGTCCACTCATTTCCGCCTACCGATACCGAACTCTTAATATCAAAGAGAGACTAAGGGCTATATATAAACCAAAATGTGAGGATTCATAAAAAAGAATCACGCAATCCCACTCACCTTCGTATAATGCTGTTATTATCAATGGGAGTCATTATCTACGATTCTACCACCTTAATCGCAAAGAGAGGGGAGGACAATATATTGTTTGGTTCATTTGGAATTTGGATTTGTGTATTCACAAATTAAATCTAAATACATAAACGAAAATTCTTTTTAATAAGAACACCTTGCTTCTTTATTGAAGTCATTTTTAAATTTTATTAGGTACATATTATTACTAATACAGTAGATACCATTTAGTTGCAATTTTGTTTTGCAGCTTTATCTTTGTCTCATAAACCCCATACTTGTAATGCTGTACACATCAGAGATCAGACATCACTATTATTATTAAATTTGTTGCATCTTATCACTTTTCGTACAAATGGCAAAATGTGAATGATTATAACACAATTTATTATCTATACATTCTCATTCTGCTCGGTTCCTATGCGTTATCAAGTGATCGGGGTATCCTGACCGCTGCGACATTGAAAATCATGCGACTTGGTGGGTGACCTTTGAAAACCAAAAACGATGCGTTACATTCATGTTGATGATAAAATACGTAGGTATATCTCTGTATGTTAATGTTAAACGAACGAACTGTTGGACGTCTACCAAGAGCGTGAAACGTCAAGCAAATAGTTAAAGTACTCATGCTACGTGGTGACCTTGCCTTTACATACAAAAACGTGTAATACACGTATTTTCACACTTATAACTGAAAAATTATAAATCAGGTTCGTGACCCTAACAGAAGTTCAGAAATACGTATGTAATTAATTTATTTGAGAAAACTTATAAAATATGAATTAGGTAACTTATCTGTGGCATCTATGTACAGTAAGTCCCAACGTAATGGTATTCAATTCAATTTTATGGCAATTGTATCTTTAAAAATGTCTGGCACAATTCCTTATTAATTGTTCTTGTGTAAGATCTCAGAAGTTAGTTATTAATCTTAATCAATATAAGTAGCTGATAAAAGAGTGATTCCTGCTAAAAAAAGGAATTCGTGGAATCAGTTGACTTTCTCTGATCGCCATAACTGTAGGTCAACAAAATGTTATCAGTGTTGGCTATTTTTTTATTTTTGGCTTGCACTGATAAAATAGGTACATGTGAATACGATACGTGATCTCGAAATGTATTTATTAAATTGTAATAGACAAGTTAAGCGAATCTTTACTAAATACTTCAAATTTTATGTGCCTATTCAATGTGTTTATTCAATTTGCTGATAAACACGTAGGTACAACGTTACCGTTGATCTATTTAAGCGCCTTTACAATATAAATATAAAGGTATGGGATTCTTTTATTAGTCATAAAAGTGCCGATGCCAGTTTCGTTTCCCATTAAATTTGAGGTAAACGAAGTTTTACTCGGACTTGAGAAAAGATAGATGTAATTTAAATTTATTTTTGTTTATGAAACGGTTTCAAATTAGTGTAACGAAATAAATTATGAATATTCTTTGTTAATTATTTTATGAAGCTTTAAATAATTTAATCTAATATGCATTAAAAATATGAAAACAGTATGTGTATATCACATGCATTATACGTTAAGTGATTAACTACAAATAGCGTAATGAATATCGTTTGTAATAAAAATTTGCCAGTAATTGCTAATTATTTGACGAAGTTCTTTTCGATTAAGAATATTGACTTATGAGATTAGACAGATTACTGACCAAGAACTTGATATTCTGTTAGGCAATCGTGGTTTCAGTTTGATAAATTAATAAACAAATTTGAAAAGGTTAGGAAATAGTTATTCGTTATCCTTATCAGAACTGTTTACGGCGTGCCAATGAAAACCAACAAATTCGAAATCGCGATCCAACTCTAAAAGGTTTTAACAAAAACCCTTATAAAAATACATTAAGTGAGTTTAAAAGTTCCTTTAAATTTAAGTGTAACTTATAAAGGTATTTTAATTTTAGATGTACGGTGGTATGAGAGGTATTAAGGGTCTCATTTGTGAAACTTCGGTATTGGATGCAGATGAAGGTATCCGATTTAGGGGTTACTCAATCCCAGAATGCCAGAAACTTCTACCAAAAGCCCCCGGAGGTTCGGAACCATTGCCAGAGGGTTTATTTTGGCTCTTAATTACCGGCGAAGTACCGACAGAAGAACAGGTTCGTAAGCCATTAATTTTATGTTATAATGGCGTTTAAAAATATTACATGATTTTTTTTAGGTCAATGCCATATCTAAAGAATGGGCGAATCGTGCAGAATTACCATCACACGTTGTCAGTTTATTAAATAATTTACCATCAAGTGTTCATCCAATGTCACAATTATCGGCAGCAATCACAGTTCTCAATAGCGAGAGTAAGTTTGCCAAAGCTTACTCCAGTGGTGTACACAAGTCGAAATACTGGGAGGTAAAACTGCATTATATTTCCTTTTTTAGTTTTATATGTGACTTTTTAATTTAAGACCGCTTATGAAGACAGCATGGATTTGATTGCGAAACTTCCTGTTGTTGCGGCTACCATTTATAGAAACAGCTACAAAGATGGTTCTGGAATTGGTGCTATTGACACCTCGAAAGACTGGAGCTACAACTTTACTCAAATGTTAGGCTTCAACAATCCCGAATTCATCGAACTTATGCGATTGTATCTTACAATTCACAGGTATATATGCTATAACTTTGTGACTAGGACTCAATATTCAGGCTGAATATGAATTCAGAGTGATTCAGGATTTAACTTCTGTAGTGTAGTCATTTATGCGATTGAGTCAGCCAAGAATTTTAAATCTTTGCTCCAGAGATAATCTCCAAAGGAGGAGAATCAATTTTGGATCACAAAATTCGATGTAAAACGGAAATAATTGTTTTTCGATTTTTTACGTAAAATAGGAAGCTACATTTGAAACATTTTGATCACTGGGAATTACTCTGTAGGTTTTAATTAATAAGTGAGCAAAGAAATCGGTCAATCAATGACAAAATAGGTGATTTTGAATGATCGATTATTTATTATTCAATTATTGAATTCGATATAGTGCTTAGCGGTTGTAGATGTTATTATTATATAATATCAGTTTCAACTTTACAGCTTAGCAGGGGCAAATGTTAGAGGTATAAAAAGTTCTTAAAATAGTTAGTGTAAATTGAATAAATTAACTTAACTTGAGCTAGTTTCTGTGCTAGATATTAGAAATAAAACCCAAACAATAATAAATATACTTTTTTCCAGTGACCATGAAGGTGGAAACGTTTCTGCACATACTGTCCATCTCGTAGGTTCAGCTTTGAGTGACCCCTACCTGTCCTTTGCTGCTGGCTTAAACGGTTTAGCTGGACCCTTACACGGACTTGCTAATCAAGAAGTGAGTACAAAAATAAAATATACAATCACTGGTCAACAAAAATTAACTTTTTTGTGACATGGGCACGTAAAACTCGCCGAAAAAAGCTGAAATTTGCCTTAGATTTTTTCAATCACCCATAGTTTTTTTCTGTATGGCATTATTCTAATATACTTTAACGATAGATGAGTTATTAGTAATCTTACGTGTGCCTCAAAATGTTACTGTCCATTTTAATAACGATATTTTGTTTCTGTACTATATCTTAGCAATGTTTAGTAATAATTTGCAAGCACTCCATTTACTTTGATATCCGTTTTTCATTGCAGAAATGTCTTCATGGGACTATTTCTCATGTTGGTCACTTATTGTATCAAAATTTTTGACAAAGAAATTGATATCAGATTCCATAAAGTGATTTTTAAGAAACATTTTACATATTAATTCTTTATAAACATAAAATAATTCACTCTATCATGATCATGATATCTATGACTGAAAATTTGCAACAACTGATTTAAAAATGTTCCAAACTCGCAATTTATTAAGGCATAATAATTATAATCAAACCAATGCTCGTTAGTGGTATCTCCTTTCCTATGGACTTATCACCTCCAAAACATTGGGAAATCGTTTTCTATTAAAATGTAATCCTTTGATACTTTTAAATGCAATTGGTATCAAATAAATGTTTTAATTGTACAATAATTTTGTAATTTTTATTTAAATATTTTTTTGTTTGTTGTTTGGTAAAGCTTAATTATGAATTCTTAGGTGCTTGTTTGGCTTGAAAAAATCCGTAAACAAGTTGGGGATAACGCAACTGAAGAGCAGTTGAAAGAATTCATCTGGAAAACTTTGAAATCTGGCCAAGTTGTTCCTGGTTATGGACATGCTGTACTTAGAAAAACAGATCCAAGATATACTTGTCAACGAGAATTTGCATTGAAACACTTGCCCAACGATCCCGTATTCCAGGTAAGATTATTAAATTATTTTCAATGTATCCAGTAAAACTGAAGCATTTTTTATTTTTACTTTTCAGTTGGTGTCCAAATTGTACAATGTAATCCCCCCAATTTTACAAGAAACTGGAAAAGTAAAGAACCCCTGGCCTAATGTAGATGCCCACTCTGGTGTTCTTTTACAGGTAACAATCATTTTACGTTTATATATATAAAAAACTTATTTATACCCGTACTATATACATTTACTAGCTGGAATGCTTGGGCAAGAATATATCACACGTTTGATGGAACATTCCAGAATTTTGATCTCGAAGGTTCTGAAATATTGTAGGTCATTCTCGAAAAATCGGGAACATCTTGTAATGATTCAAACTATTCTCTAACATTTTTTATATTCTTGAACATTACCTATTTATAGATCATTTTCGAAAGATCTTGAAGATTCTGAAATAGTCTCGATCATTCCAAATCATTCCTGTAAAATCGAAAATATTCTACATCATTCTCAAAAAATCGAGAGCATTTCAGAACCTTTTGTAATGATTCAAAACAATGTACATTTCTGAATAAATTATTGTTTGAATGAATTAAACTAAATTTCGATATATATGGTACAATTAATTTATTGTTTTTGTTTTCAGTATTATGGTCTCAAAGAGATGAACTATTACACTGTGTTGTTTGGAGTATCACGAGCCCTTGGTGTTCTCGCATCACTTGTATGGGACCGTGCTTTAGGTCTACCCATTGAAAGACCAAAATCTATGTCTACCGATGGACTTATGAAAAGCTTGGGTGCACAATGAAACAGACAGCTTGGTTTGCAACCATTTTAATTAAATTGTGTACCTTGTAGAATTTACCCTGTACATACATAAATACGAATGACATTACCTTTTAATATCATCTTGTCAATAATTCCATTTTGTCGGCTAGTCGTGCATCATTTTTATTCTCTTTTATTTAATTATTATTATTTTAGTTGATTTTTTCTTTTTAAACATTTTAACGCATGTACAGATTTATTGTTTGTTCGTACACAATCGGCCAGTGTATAATTTATTATTATTTAAATTATTCATTCAAAATAAATGTAGGCACTTATAATGAAAATACATCAATTTTTCGATGTAAATTAGAAAATGTATAAAATAATTATTTATATTCTATAGTGTGGCTTCTGGTAAACAATGACAATATAAAATTTTAGAATATTTGTTTATTTATTAATTAATTTATTTATTGATTATTTCTTTCTACAAACAGGTTTAATATTTTAAATGAAGCGAGGGTCCACGAAAATGTTATTGTATGAGTTAAATATAAAAGATTTAAAGCTCATATAATTTGGAGTATATATTATACAGTTATGCTATATTCACACTATCGGGCACTATCAAATTCACTACCGTTAGTGCCAATTTACCTAAAGATGAAAAAAGGTTGAAGTCAAATTCACTCCCATTGCCTAGATTATATTACTTAGGTAAGTAGTTGCTAATATCCAAAAGATATATTTAATTTAAATACAGGTAAGGGTCAACGGTTTTTATTTATGTTTTTTTAAAAAATTATTTTAATTTTTTTTTCTCGTTAATTTTATTACCATAGACAGAGTGAATTTGACAATACCGACACTAATGTAATAGTAATAAAATACGATTTACACAATTTTATTATTTTGCTACATGTTTTGCCAGCAAATGAATATTAACGATTTTAGTTCCTTAAATACATAGTTATTTGGTTAAAATAAATGTAGAAGAGGGAATTGTTACTTTCTGCTTGGTCATTTAAAATTATCCTTTGTTTTTTACATCTATTTATTTCTGGGTTCTCTAATAGCGTTAATTTTTGTCATTTATTGTTTATATATTGTAAAATATCAAAATTATCATTCAGATTATGTCCTTAAGTAGTTACATTATTTAACATTTGTGAAGGACAAAAATTGAAACTACTAGAGAACCTAAATACATAGTTATAAGAATAACGATTATCAAGTAGAAAGTAACAATTTCCCTGTTTTGAATTTATTTTAACCAAATGGTAGCTTTTTAAGGAGCTGAAATAAATATCGTTTGTGGTAAATACTCAATTGCTTGAGGAAGCCAATGACATTGTGAAAATCGTAGAAGTATTTTCGTTATTTCGATTAAACATGAATTTTCATCAAGTAACGATCGAAGCGATTCAATATAAACGTTTTATTATATATATATAATACATGCTATAACGATTTCGAAAAATATTTTATTTAATGTGTATATGTACCATCACGATCTTTCGTACTTCTTTATTTTTCTATTCCACAATTATAAATGTCGGCGACATTATTTTATGACTGATTGTAACAAAACAGACGTGCGAGAGTTTGCTGTGAGAATTCTGTTTTACTTTCTTATTGTGAAACTCGGAAAATAAAATTGGCCCTAGCAAAATTCATTACCGTATGTAATATATCTTTTATTATGTAAATAACCCATTAATAATAGTCAATTATTCTGTGATGTTTTCCTACTATTATGTTCTCCATCTGTTTCGTCTTCTTCTTCCAAATGTTCAAAATTTGTCCGTAAATAACTCTACAATAAAAAAAATTGAAAGGGGTGACTCACGATTTTTTTTACTTTACCTTTTGTGCTGTTTCTTTTAACTGCTTAGCCATCGACGCCCCCGTTTTTAATACCAACTGAGATAATAAACCATCTTTATTTTGTAATAAAACGTGAGGATGGTCAAATTCTACAATGTTACCAGCATCCAATACCAAAATCTGAAATTATGCCGTGGTATATATTCGTTATATACAAAGTGTTTCGAAAACTACTGGGTATAGAAATTCAGAAAAAATAAATTATTACTATATAAAAGTGAATAAGCTGTTTTTTTGTGATTGCCCGGTTTATGAGACTGGCTTTCAGAAGGGGCCCAAAATGAGTGGAATATTATTATATTAGATTTTATAGTAAAATATAATAAAGTTTTCCCATATCTATATTTAAAATGCTTTATTCTTTGACTGGTTCATAGACACGTTTCTAGGTGGCCCCTGATTTCGTTTTGTATAAATTTTTATCAATATTAGAATACACTGTTTTTAAATATTTTGTATTTGAACTTACTCTGTCAGAATCCATAACAGTGGCAAGTCTATGTGCAATTGTTAAAACAGTACAATGTCTAAATTTTGTCCTAATAGTTTGTTGAATTAATAAATCTGTTGTAGGGTCAACGTTAGCAGTAGCTTCGTCCATAACGAGTATTTTATTATTTCTTACTATTGCTCTTGCCAAACAAATAAGTTGTCTTTGTCCAACACTTAGATTTTGTCCTCCTTCTGTTATTATTAATTTTAAACATGCTGAAAGACAACACAGACTCTTATATTGAGCATATTAAGCAAAAAAGTAATCATTAATTTACTTATCATATTATTGTAATTGATAAATTGATATGTAAATGCTATACGCATCAGGGATGACCATTCGAATTTTAGGAATAGCGATTTTGGTCCAGTTTTTGTTAAAAAAATACGTGTTGTAGGTTTACCTGTGTTTACTGAATTTATGTAATTTTAATTATTGTTTATTACCTGCACCGTTTATTACCGCGACTTTGATTTCCACATCAACAAGTGCTGCAACTAGTACACCATCATGGTACTCACTAAATGGATCTAAATTGTATCTTAAAGTACCAGAAAAAAGAACGGGCTCCTAAAGACGTGGTATAAGGAAATCATTTAAAAATAATGTTTATAATGTAATAATATTCAGAAGTTATACTCTATTATATTTTACAATGTAATACCTGTGGGATAATTGAAATTTTCTTTCTGAGATCGTGAAGGCCCATTTTACTGATATCAATGTCATCAATAAGCAATAATCCTGATTCATAGCCTAATCGAAACAAGGACGAAATTAGAGTGGACTTCCCTGCTCCTGTTCGTCCAACGATACCAACCTAACAAATAAAACAATCTGAAGAAGTTTGGATATTCGGGCTTGATAACCATCAGGACTTCAGGATTGATTCTCCTCCTCTTAAGGTTGGAGTTGTGTTTTATTAAACGTTTCGCCAGTTGCTGCGATAGGCAACCTTAGAAAACGTAGTAATGATTGGCATAAAATCTTTTGCTGTATGTAAACCATAGGACCTGGCGAAACATCGAATAAAAGACTATCTGCGGACTCACTAAAGGATAAGAACCGATTCAGGAGCACAACCATCAATATCTTATATCGAACCCTCTTCAGATAATGGTAATAATGTTTTTTTTTTTTTTAATCAAATAAAGTAGTTGTATAAAACAATCTGAAAAAGGTTCGATATTCATTCGGACTTGATGACCAGGATTGATTCTCCTCCCTCCTAAGAAAGAAGTTACATTTATTCAACGTTTCGCTAATTGCTTCGATTTACGATCTTAACAAATGTAGTAAGGGCATAAAATATTTTGCTGTAAGTCATGGAACATGGTGAAACATCGGGTAAAAGACCACTGCAGGAGAACTAATCCTGAATCACAACTCTGAAGTTGTAATATCTATGGAACCCTCCTCAGATAACGGTGGTAATAACGATTTTTCTTTTCAACAAATATGATAGATAGATAGATGTAACAATCAGTATAAAAACCTTTTCCCTGGGATAAATTGTAATATTGAGGCTATTCAAAACCGGATTTCCTGAAAGATCGTACATTAAACTGAAATTTTTAAATTCTATCTTCCCATGTTTTGGCCAATACGGAGGAGGTTTTTGATCTGGAGTCTAAAAATGAATCAAAGGAACAGAAGTAGGTATTAAATCCACATGTTCACTTACTGATTCCAATGGTGCTTCTTGTTCAACATTATAAATGAACTCCAGAACTCTTTCGACCGATGTCATGTGACTTTCCACTTCCGCAGACTGTCTCATACCCCATTGCAATATCCCCATTAGTCCAATGGCTTGTGTAATCGCCAGACCAGTATTCGGTCCTTCGCCCTCTATAAATTAAAATTAAAGAAGGAAATAATGGAATTATGGTTTGGGGAAAAAAACTAACCTACTTCCTGAAAAGTATAGAACAGTGTAACTGTGCTAATGTATAAGCAGCAAGTTATATCGAGCCAATAACCGAAAGCCCTTGATGTGCAAAGAAAGAAGAAAAAAGCGCTACTTTGTATATCCTGAAGTTCATCAAATTCTTCCAACAAAATCGATTCTTTTCCTTCAGATCTTACCGTTGTAAGTCCCTGAATTGTGGCATTGATATGAGTAAATATGGGACTTCGGGCTGAAAAATGCAACTTATCAAAAAATAATACGTATAAATTGAAAATTAGACACAAAATTTTATCCAAAGAAGCTGTGATAAAATTCGAATTAATGGTAAAATCTTAACTTTGTTGTACCACCACTGCATTTAAAATAAATTTTTATTTATTACTTACTAGTTGCATCCAATCTTTTAAGACTTCGGCTTGTTTTCAAATAGTATTTTCTCATTGCAATAAAAACTATAATTATTAAAACTGTAGGAATTATCAAGAGATAATTGCAAATTCCGATTGCTACAATAGCACCGACCACATTTAGACAAATCTGGAAAAATATTAAATTGTAGCAAAAATAAAAATTTTATAAATAGGGAGGTACTCTTACCTGTATTGTATCTATGAGAGAAGAGGGCAAGGATTCATCTATAGCTCCTACGTCTTTTGAAAAACGATTTAAAATTCGTCCCGATGGATTCGTGTTGAAAAAAGTCATTTTTGCGTGAAGTATGCTAGAAAACATTCTGTCTTGCAATCTAAGTTAATAAATATTATGTTACTATTGTTTTAATATCGATAATGATTTATTTAAAAAGTACCTTACTGCCGCCCTTAAGCAAACGGTATAAAAAAGGAGTGATCTTGATATCGCAAAAATCGCGTCACATGTAATTAAAATAAAAAACACAAGAATGCAATCATTTCTGCTTAAAGTGTCCCAAAATCCTAAGGACTCGGTTTTTCCTAATGACGCCCTTTTTTCTTCTAATTGTGCCCTATAGAGAAACTTAAACTAAAGAGGATGTATTAAAAAATACACTACAACAAAATGTTAAAAAAATAGAATAACTTAAAATTTTAAAATCAAATTATATTGTACTTAAAATGTTTTGATAATACACTGTCTATTCTATTTTAAAAATAAAATACACTTGTTTTATCGACAATTTGGAAAAAACATGAACATTATCACAATGTGATTTATTAGAAATTGCCAGTGGCAGATTTATTCCAGATTGGAGTACCTAATGTCATGTGGAAATCAGAGCCGTAATTTTAAGGTAGTTAAGTTTTTATAAAATGAAAACTAGCAATCAAGGTGTGTGTTGTAGTTTTATTTTAAATTCTGGAGGAAAATTATTGACCAACAACATTCAAACCCATCTGAAAAGGCGAAACGTTGGTAAAAAGTTGGTTCCGATTTCTATAACTACCTGAATATGTTGTTAATTAGAATCCGTTTAGGTAAATAAATAAATAACAACAACAACAATTTCTTACCATTTTGCGACAAATATATCACAACCACTCGCAAAAAATTGAGTAAATATAAACATAAGGGCAACCATGAGTATAACACACCAGTTTCCTCCCGATTTTACATATTCTTTGTAAACATAGCTTCCCATTGTGCCGTACGTACGCATTTCTTGGACCGATGCCTGCTGATGGTTTTATTTATTTATTTAAGAGAAATGTGGTTAAAAAGATATGATAAATTTTACTAGTAGATAGTAGACAGAGGGTTCCGCACGCTTATAATCTTTGCAACGAGATTAAAAGAACATTATGTTATTAACAACTACCCCTTTGTAATTACCGGTCACCTATCAGACCTGGGTAGGGTTAGTGTCTTTTGTTTGAAAATATACTTCAAGGCATTTAATAGCTTTCTCAAGCCTTTTCCCTTGGCAATCTCTCATTCCTTTATAAATGTACTTTGTAATTTGTAACATATAAGAAAATTTCAAACACCTTCAAAGTAACTACTTATAGCTTTTCAAGGTGTTTGGAACCCATTGTGAACTCCTTTCAACGAATTTGAAGTACTTAAGATGCTTGAAGCCCCCCTCAAAGTGTTTGAAAGTAAAGCAAAGCAATTATAGGGACTCTAAACTTTTTGATGTAATTAAAGCCGTTTTGGTTTAATTCAAGCTCTTAGGGTGATGCTCGAAACCCTTTTCACAAGTGCCTTGAGCCCTTTGAAGTATTTGAAACCTATTTTATGTAATCCAAGCACTTACGGTACGTATGTTCGAAACCCGTTTTCAGAGGTGCTTACGGCTTTGAATTTAATTATTAGTTAATTCATTTGGGACTTCAAGAACCAAAGTACTTTAAGTAAAGGTTTTGGGCTTAAGACCTAAAGCCGCTTTGGTAAAGACTTTGCGTAACTCTTTCGCATATGATGGTGGATGTTCTAGTTTTGGGATGGTGATAAGATTAGTTGGGGATAAGAAAAAGTGAAGATACATGTTCAACCGCCCTTAGGTCAACTGACTTGAAGTTATTATTCCGATTTTCTTTTCATTTTCGGGTACGGAACCCTAAACCTGACTTTTAATATACCAGTCCACTACTTACTTGTAAGATTGTAGAAGATTGTTTAAAATTGCCAGTTAAACTTAATTGCTGGAAATAGGACCGTGGTTCAATAGTTTCCGTGTAGGTTTCAGTAACCGGCATCGGTGTCATTTGAAGTAACTTGGTAAAATTTATTCCAGAAGATTCGAGTTCATCGTACGTCCCTGTGCCTAATATGTTCCCATCATCCATGACAATTACCTGATTGGCACTTTGTAAAAACTGCAACTGATGTGTTACCAAAACGACTGCTTTCGGTTTTAAATATCCCGTAATGCAATTCGTGAACAGTTGTAGCGCAACGTTTGGGTCCACTGCCGAAAGCGGGTCATCGAATAAATAGATATCGGCCTTTTTGTAAACGGCACGAGCTAAATTAACCCTAGCTCTTTGACCTCCGCTTAAAGATGCTCCGCGTTCTCCAACAATTGTTCTATCGCCAAATGGGAGCAGGGTAAAGTCTCTAAGCAAAGTACATACCGTTACTACTTCCCTGTAACGGGCCCTGTCGAAATATTCACCAAAAAGTATGTTTGCCCGAATCGAACCTGAAAGTATTTCTCACTGGAAGTGGCTGTATGTACTTAGTAGTAGTATAGTTTTTTGGGTCACGTAATTTTGTTTGAAAAGAAATATGGTGCCATTTAATGACAATAAACAAAAAGATCCGATTTATAATTTTATTATTGGTTTTATGAAAATATGAAACCAAAAGGCTCACCAAATGCAACAATATAATATTTATATAAAAAATTAAGTTACGTAGTCCCCGTTTCGTCTGTATTTTAGAATATTAATAAGTTCATTTGGTGAAACTTTTATTTTAGTGATATTTTCGTAAAACCAGTAATAAAAGCTAAATCTTGAATCTTCTATCCACGAACTATTGACACACCCTGTATAATAAAGGATGACATGACCTAACCTAACCCAACCTGAAAATAGCCAGGCCTCTTGAGAAGCATAAGAAACAATTCCATTCACTTGAATATTACCAGACGATGGAATTAATTCCCCCAATATGGTATATAGAAGGGCTGATTTACCAGCCCCAATTGATCCAATCACTGCAGTAAGCTCACCGGGTACAATACTCGCTGTAAGGTTGTTTATGCAAACATAATCATCATATTTAACTATCATGTCATTCATGAAAACCCCCTTATGTAACAGAGCCCCAACACTAAGCAAATCTTGGGGGGTCACACTTCGAAATACAGCTTGAGTGTTTCTGGGATCCATAACAGATGCATCGCCAATGGATGTTTCCCGAGTTTTCATAAATGCTTCTATTCTTTTAACTGAAACATAGGCTTCAGCTACCTACGATTAATAAAAAATATGTTATCATTTTTATTTCTGATTATTTACAGCGACGTGACTTGAGGATGGCCAAAGGGCGAAATCGTTACCATTTCAGAATTGTTTAACTTAACGAAATCGTCAGAAAGTCTTTAAAATTTAATGTTTTTTTAAAGTGCCTTGCCAGGTAATAACCTTTAACCCTTTCGGAAATCGATTATCACCCTGTATATCTGTGTTTTCAAATATTTAAAATTTCCTCTTTATTCTGATTTTGAAAAAGTATAAGTGCTTAATGTATGTTCAAATAAATAAAATAATAATCGAGACAATTATAAATAATATTAAATAATGCTAAATTGGGTATTTTACGGCTTTTTTTATTAGAAATTTGTATAATTAGCTTTACAGTTATTTAAACTTTTCAAGGAAATGGTTTGATAGCCAATATTATTCATAAAATCAATTACGTATGTAATGAAATGTTTTGTACAGTTTTGATTGTGTATTGAGAAAGATTTGTCATATTAAAATGATAAGTTCATTATATAATATATTAATTCTTAATAAATGATGATGTTCAATTCGGACGACGACTTAGGTACTAATTTTAATTAATTTTCTCGATTATTGTTTATACGAACATACGTTAATTAGAAAAAAGACCAAATTTAAAATATTTGAAAATATACAGGGTACTCCATTTATGAAGAAAGAAATTTTGCTTCAGTCCCTGTCATTTACTTTGTAAAAATTCTAGTAAAATTATGGAAATAATGTAAATACATAAATCATTATTTTAGTTGGAATGTATTTTTTAAAAATTTTAAAATGTTGTTTACTTAAGAAGATACTGAAGAGATATGAAATGAGAAAATTCACCCTAGAAATCACAATAATATTATAAAGGCGAAAGTTTGTGAGTGTGTATGTTTGTTACTTTTTCACGTCTAAACGGCTGGAGCGATTTTAATAAAATTTGGTATGGAGTTAGCTGACACCCTGGATTTAACACATAGGCTACGTTTTACTGTGGGAAAATATCTTATTCTCAAGGGAAAACCGATGAAAATGAATTCGCAGAATATTATCAATGCGAAAGTAACTCTGTCTATATGCTACACAATCTCGCCTAAAATACTGAACCGATTTAAATAAATTTTGGTACAGAGATAGTCTAGAGCCAGAGAAAGGACAAATGCTACTTTTTAATGCGAAAAAAGGGTTGTAAGGAGTTTAAATAGGAAAGTTTGTGCGGAAATTTTGTAATTTTTAAAGATATAGAAGCTTGAAACTTATTTTTTAGGCTTTTGATTATAGATATAAATAAATACGACATTTAATGTTTGTAAAAATTTTACCCTAAAGGGGATAAAATTAGCCGATGAAAGTTTTTATGTAATGACGTCGTCCAAAAAGCTTACGGCCCAGAAAATTAAAATATTAAGTGTAAAAAGTTATAGACGTTTTGTTTATTTGGATCAATAAAAGTAGTTGAAACTAAGCTATATAAACTATTTTAAACTATAATTAAACTGTATTAATTTATAATAATATTATAAATCGAAAGTAACTCTGTCTGTCTGTGTGTTACGCAATCACGCCCAAACTACTGAACCGATTTAAATGAGAATTTGGTACAGAGATAGATAAGTAGATATAAAGCTAGAGGCTTGAAACTTATTTTTTAGGCTTTCGATTAGATATAAATATGACATTTAAAGTTTGTAAAAATTTTACCCTAAAGGGAGCAAAAATAAGGAATGAAAGTCGGCAAAAATGCTTACGGCCCAGAAAATAAAAATATAGAAGAAAAAAATTTTAAATGCTGCCGAAAGTCACTATTCCACGCGGACGAAGTCGCGGGCATAGCTAGTAATTTATAACTTTGTATTCTGTATTCCAATTTCTATTGATCTAGGATATCATAAAAAAGTTTAACTACTTATGAAATCAAACATAGTACCTAGTATTATTTTATTAACCCACTTGGTTTTCATTACAGCAAAAAAAACTTACACTTACTTCTTAACAAGCATTATGCAGTAACTAAATATTATCAGAAACCCTGCTGTCTCACTATAAATCATACCTATTTTTCTTAGTAATCCCCCACCTACTCTAACCCTTACCCACATTCATACCATTTCACTCCTATCAGTCTATTTTAACTACATTCATACTTAGGCACCACCAATTTTAAAAAGCTGAAAAAAATCAAGGTAATTAATAAAGTAAATTTTTTTTTGTGATTGAGTAAAACTAGAATTTGGCGCCCAAAGTTTTGAAAACATTGTCGTCAAAGATGAGTGCAAAAATCTAGAAAAATCGCTGAAATATGCCTCAAACCTGAAAATCATGCAGGCCAAAAAAAATTCTTTTGCTATTAACTACACCCTACAACATGATTACAATAACTTTCTGTAAGGGCTAAAGTAACATTTTACTATCTTACCCGGCAAAGCACTCCCGGATACCCTTTTTTCACATGGAAGCATTCTATACTCCCCTAACTGCGGTTAAATTATACACCTCACAGTAAAAACACTGAATTACACTCATTATAATTCAAATTGTTTATCGTGTGAATTTGAATCAGTTCTACCAATTTTTTTTTACCTGGGCAATGCCTTGTGGAAAATACACGGTCATGGTCTGCCTCAGTATAAAGTAATGGGCAACTATAAAAAACAGTTTCGAAGCTGTAAACTTTCCCCCATAAATTGCGTGCGACATACAACTCAAAAATATCCCCAGTCGAGTTGTAAAAAGAATAAATGACATGAACAGACCACGTATATACGAAGCTGGTTTAAGGTAATTCATTTCTTCACTGAAATTATGAAATTCAAAATGTACAAAATGGTTTTGTTTTGTTTTATTTTATTTTTCATCACCTGCGAATTTTATGTATCAGTTGAGCCAGGGTGTACTCCCAACCGTACATTTTTAACACTTGTATCCCTTGGATAAACTCGTTGGTATGCCGTAGCCTTTCGTCCGTTCGTACAGCTGCTTTAGCTCTGTATTTTATTATTTTAAATGCGAATATTACTATAAGTAAGAAAAAATATTGTATATAGTTTATGATTTCGTAGGCAGTCGGTTTTTTTAATGTGATTATTTTTTTGTATATTTTACTGTAAATATGTCCCAAAACATTTATATTAAAATATTTTGGTTTTTTATACCAATTGATTTTTAATATTATATTTTACCTTGTATGGGGATAAAGATCGCAATCGATATCATACCAATAGCTGCAGCAATACCAATTTCCCTCCATAAGCAATAAAAACATAAAAGTGTTTGGAGGGGGCTCACCCAAATATAATGGAAAAACAAGGGGGTGATATCAAACTTATTTACGTCACTTGCTAATAAATTGACGCAATTTCCAACAGTATCGCCCCCCAAAGCTGCTTTATCAATTCTTAAGGCCTGAAGATGATAATATGTAATGAAATGCAATACTTTCAATTAAATTAATTAATTAATGAATTTATTGATTGAATTCAATGTAGACGAGATAATTAAAACGATGCGTACTGTTCAATTTTTATTTGCATACTTCTTCGTTTACTACCTACTTATAGAAAAATATTAGATTGTGACCACCCTGTATATTAATTTTCTTTTTGATATACTCGCGATTATCATTTCTAATGTTCTAATCTTTTATTTAAGATAATTTTAAGAAGATGTTTGCTCGTATATTTTTAACAGCGACAAAAAAACTGTTCAAATCATTTTTCGCAGCGTGTTTCTTTTTTATTTAAAATTCAGTAAATAACACAAACAACATTGCTACATGTTTGTTCAAAGGATAGAGATAAAAATCTACTTTTACTTTAATGTCTATAGATATTTACAAAAGCCCATCAAAGTCATCTTAAGGTGAGTTCCATTGCGCATGCGGAGAGTGACGCTGGTTGGCACCGTGGTCAACTCAACTAGATGGAATTTACGCAGTTAGTGATAATTTATTCTCGTGGTAGTGCGGTTTTTATGTTAAAAAAACAATCGCGAATAAGGGATGCTATTTACGGGTTTCGTGAGCATATTAAGGAAATTACGATTATTTATTTAGCAACGACGCGACGGGACGAATATGTTTGTTAGTGTTGACTATTGTACTGTAGTGTTAAAGACGATCGTTGGAAGGATATCTATCCAGCATTTTGTAAACGATTATCAACAAATGTAAGCTGTTTTTATGTACTTATTTGACTTGGTATTTTTAACTTATTCTCAGTCACAACGAAGCAATTGTAATGGGGGTCCAAAAATCGAAATCAACGTATTTTGCAACGTGAAGTTTAGGTTATAACATGTAAATCTTTAAAAAAGTATGTACATACGTTTGTGTGTGTGTGTGTATGTGTGTCAATTATTAACAATCTATTGTTATCAATTACAATAAAATATTGTTAACAGTTAACAATAATTAAACACCTAAATTAATAAATGAATAATAAGCATGCAATATGACATTGTCAATAGCAATTAAAGCATAGATATTTCTCAAAACTAATTTCAAAATACTTTTAAACATAAAGATGTGTTAATATTATTCATTTTGATAAATATACGCACCTGACAAATTATTTTATTATAGTTGTTAAAATTATTGAAATCGTTATTAATCTTACTGATATTTCGTCAAATTATCTGTTTCAAACAAATTTATTTAAAAATTTTTCGGTGTATAGTAAAATGAAAACCTAAAGAAAATTAATATTTAAAAAGATGGTTCAACTCCTTTGAGAGCTTTTTATAGTCCTTTCTCAAATAAGTAGTTTTGACTTTCTTAATTGAGTTACTTTATAAAAATGTTTTGTAATTTATAATTTAAAAAAAAACTTTAACATTTCAAACAGTCACAAAGTTCTCGAAGCCCTACAAGTTAGTTTGAAGCCCTTTTTAGTTGCCTGAATGCAAGACAAAACCATCGAAGGGGCTTTAAGTTTTTTGATGTAATTGAAGCTCTTTTGATTTAACTCATGCTCTTATAGTGTGTCATAAGCCCTGTTCACACGTTTTTCAAATATTTTGGTGTAATTCAAACTCTTATATGGTGTGCAAAAGTCCTTTTAATAGGTGCTTAGAGCGTTGAATTTAATTATTTTTTTTATGTAATTGGTAATTTAAAATTCTTGGATTTTTAAATGTACTTGGGACTTCAAGAACCCAAATAATTTAACTAAAGACTTGGGGTTTATGGCTTGGAGCTCTTATTATGCTTTGATATGATAGAGCATTAAATCTTATTAACTAATCAAAGTACTTTACAAGCTACTGCAGGAAAAACTAATGTGTATAGGTTACCTACCGGTTGTTCAAAATCAGATAAATTTCTTGGTAATACTTTTTTCTATTTTAATAACAAAATTCAATAAACACTAAAATTCAAAATTTGAAATTTTTCTGTGAAGTATTAAAAGCGTTTCGTTACTTCTTTTTAAATACTTGGACTTAAAATTTTTGTTCTTGATATTTTAATAGTAGGTACCTACATATCTACGTTATAAAAGATATTTAATTATTGAAGGCTGCATGGTATTTAATTGCTTAATAGGCATAAAAAGGCCAAACTTATTATTATTTTTTATTAGGATTTGCAGTTTGAAATTTTGATACGAAATTAGAAATTCCGATTTTCTACTCAAGATTTTGAACAATGTGTATGACACAAAAAATTGATTAGCAATCTTACCTTTCTGTAGATCAAGGAAGAACACGCTATTCTTATTTTCATTCCCAAATGGGTCACTCCCATCATATATGGATGCAATATTAACGTAGGCAAAAATGAAGTAATTATTAAACAAGATGCAAAAAAATGCATTTCACTTTGTTCAATACGACTTTGATTTGGAACCCAATAATTAAAAATTCGATTTAAATACATTGGGAAACGTGGACTAAAAATTGCTTATTGTTACACTTATACTTTTTGCTTTAATCTACTTTTATCTTACGGATTCTTATTGTCGTTATTGAAAGGCTCGAAATATTTCAACATGGCTCCGAGGAAAAAAGGTTGAAATATTCTAAAATAAATAATTTCTCAGTTGATTGTATTGACCTCAACTTAATATAAAAATTGATATTTAAGAATGCTCCGACAGTTAAGCATAGAATTCACTGTAGGTAGAATCAATTTTTGGCTTAGGATACCTTTGCAGTAAAAAATAACAGAAATATAAACTGTTCAAATTAAGTTTTTTCATCAAAAATGATTATTTATGTTAAATATTTGAAAAAATAATTAAACTATTTTTTGCGTAACACTAAGACTCGTGAACTATGAAATGTGCGATAACATCAAGAGGCGGAGCTTATGCTCGAATATTTAGTTAAACGTGGACGGACCCCAAGGCGAAGTCTCATGAAAAGTCTATACTTTTCTCTTATAACAATATATCTCTTATTTTATTTAAATAGGTATATATTGACCTTAACCCGAGTTCCATGATTGCTATGATTACTCCATATTTAATGATCTCCCACCGGAAACATCTCCATATAACTTTTAACATACTCGGATCTTTTTCATTATATTTAGCTTGAGTATATTCAGTAGTCCATAAATGTGCAATCCGTCGCCCAAGAATTGAAGATTTATGTTCTCTAAGTGGCGCCGATAGATCAGTTTCGTTTAGATCACGTTTCGATCCTATTTTAAAAATTTTCGTTGTGTACCTGCAATTTATTAATGACCATGTCATATGCATCTTTTCGAATTCATCGATAACTTTTTTAGTTTACCAAAATGTTAACACTGAAATAAAATTCGCATTGGCCCTAGGATTCTTCTCCAAAGATTGAGTATCATGAATTGCTCTCATTTTTCAATATAACACGTCAGAAATGACAAAATAAATATCTACTGAGCAACTTTTATTTTTGCGATAAGACTTCGGTTTGGTTGGTGATAAATCGAAATTCCCTGTGATGTGCTGATGAGATTTATTAAAATCGTCAGCATCACGACCCACATATCTGGTAATTTTAATACATTACTGACCAATTATATCACTAATCTATAATGGAAGTGTTTGTGTGTAATATAATTAAATAATTTCCTCTTCGTTCGATTTGAATATTAGACAGACAGACAAACATCTTATTAAAGGTCGTTTATATCTAAATAATGTTGAAAATAATCATGTAAGCTCACAAAAGGGCAGTTATTTCAATAATACAGACATATACTTTATGTTTATTTACATTGCATATATGTTAAGTTTATATTTTAATATTACTCATCGGATTAGGTAGAGATTATACAGGTGATCACATTCGATGAATTAATAAACTCGATTTTGTCCTGGCTAAATATGCATTGTGCTACACAACCGGCAAAATTTGTACATAACCTCATATGCTTTTGTTGTTGAAAGTTTTATTAACTCAAAAAAGCCTTTAAGTGCCTCCTAAAATTCGTTTTTACTTCAGTGCAGTGTTATAATTTGTGTTTTGTTAGTATTATCGGTGTCTCCTAATAAAAGAATATAAAAAGAATGTCTCACATAAATACAGATCTGACTGAAGAAGATGCTGCTGATTTACAGTTTCCAAAAGGTACATTCCTATTTTTTATTGTTACTTTAAATTAGTTGTAGAGTTTGCAGATAAACAGTTGTCTAATAAACCAGAAACTATATTTCCATCTACATTGTGCGGAGCTTGCCGCGAAGTCTTAGAGGTACCTTACATTGTTTGTGTTCCTTGCAATGTTTGTATATGCAGACTTTGCTTTGTTAATGGTGCAGAATTTTCTTGTCATAAAAATTACCATAGTTATCGCGTATTCAATCACAACTTTATACTATTTGAAAATTCCAATTGGACTGCTCAAGAAGAACTTACCCTATTAGATGCACTACTTGATTTGGGAAATTGGGACTCAGTTGCAAAGCAGTTACCAAATAGAACAGTTGAAGAGATTAAGGAGCATTATAATAAGTTTTATATTGAAAGACAAGGTTCCAGTATGTTGCCAATACTTCCTAAACACAAGGCAATCGACTACAAACCTTTAATACCTTACAAATTTCGCCTTAATGATATATCTGAACCTCCACGTAATTCACCATTCTCAATTAGTTTTCATTCTTTGGCTGGATACAATGCTGCCAGATCAGAATTTGAATTAGATTATGATGCAAATGCAGAAGATTTGATAGTAAATTTAAAATTGGAAACAGATAGTCCCACAAGCAATTTATTGCAGGAACTTCAGTGTGCTATTGTACGAAGTTACAATCGAAGATTAGGTGAAAGAATGAAAAGAAAAAGAATAATTAGAGACCATGGACTGATATTAGTCAGAAAGACTGTAGCTTCTCTTTTACGTTATGAATCGACAATAACAAGACCAGTCTATGAAAGAATGTGCAGATTTATGCAGTTTTATAAAGGTGTACAATTTGATTATTTAATGGAAGGGCTGCACAGAGCAGGAGAATTAAAAGCACAAATTTCAAAGTGAGTGTAATTTGGAAATTCAATAAAATCTCTATTATAATGACTTACTAACTTATAATTTATAATTAGCTTTTATATTTATTTATCTTTATCACTTTATTATTAAATCATGCAATGACACTTAAAAAATAACATTATTCCTTTGTACCCTAGATTATGTGAATTTCGTCGAAAAGGGATTATTTCCCTTAAAGGAGCTCATTTGTACATGAACTTAAAACAAGACAGAGAAGAGGCAATAAAAGAAGTCAAGGAGTTTCAAAATAATGTTCAATTGAAGTGGAAACTGTTAAACACTACTACATCCCAAACAATCACAATTCCATGTAAAAGGAGGGGATCATACACACCTTTAGATATTGTGGGACTTCCTGGATATGAAAAACTGCTCCCCCAGGAACAGGAGCTATGCAGTAAAATACGTTTAGTGCCCCTGACATATCTGGAATTAAAGAATATTTTAATTGCTGAAAATAATAAATTTGGCTTTTTGAAACTACAGTGTGCCAGAAGACTTTTGAAAATTGATGTCAATAAGACTAGAAAATTATATGACTTTTTAATTGAAGAGGGTTACATAAACAAACCAGTGCATTAATACAATTATTTAGTAATTGTAAGGTACCTTTGCATATAATATAATCTGTGATAAACACTAAATTTAATGGAATAATAAAAAGGCTGTAGGACATACTATAGCTCACATATATTTAAGACAGATGTCGAATATTGAATATTTAAGATTCTTCATTTAATTAAACAAAAAATTATTCTCTCGAGAAGCAAAATTAGTTGCATACCTATAACAAATTATTGTTAAAATGATTTCCAAGAATATAAATATTTCAGAATTTTATTCTAGAAATAAAAATATACCTACATCTTCTGTGAGAGCTAATGTATTAACATTATTGTCCTAAGGTTTTGTAAAAATTTTTGTACAATAAATGGAAATGTTTTTTCTGGTAAGTTAGGTAATTTATGTATGATATGTACCATTTTGTTGTAATAATATAACAAATGTTTATATTTTGAAAATTTTATTTTATGAAATAAGGGTAATTAATTTTAATTACAGAATTTGAAAATGCTGAAACTTTGCTTATTTCCGAGGTACATATGCTTTTGGAGCATCGAAAAGCACAAAACGAATCGGCAGAAGATGAACAGGAATTTTCAGACGTTTTCATGAAAACCCTCACGTATACAGACAGATTTCGAAAATTTAAAAATAAAGAAACTATATCGGCTGTAAGAAAGTAAGCAAAAAAAGAAACGAAAATATTGTCAGAAACAAATATAATGTATATTTATTGTACTCCTTTAATTGATCTCCATTATTAATTAAAAAATAATTATAATAGTATAGTTTATAAAAAGAACGAAAAAACATTAGTACCAACACATCTGTATGAGTTTTGGCATTTTTATTAGAAGTAACTTATTGGTGTTGAGGTAAGGAAAAAAATATTTCTTCACGTTGAACTTTTCAGTTTGCTGATGCAAAAGAAACTTCATAAGTTCGAATTGGCTGCTCTTGCGAATCTCTGCCCAGAAACTGCCGAAGAAGCTAAATCATTAATTCCATCACTAGAAGGAAGATTTGAAGACGAAGACTTACAAGCATTGCTGGACGACATCCAAACCAAACGTAGCATACAATATTAGTTTCTAATTACATTGATTTTATCATATTAAAATGTTCTCTGGAGGGGTTTTTATAATACAAACATTAATTTAAAATGCAGATTATGTTTTATTTTGCGCTCTTCTTTCTTCGTCATCCTTTCAAAACAAGCAAATTTCTAAATATAATGTGTTGCAGTGGGTACATTTAAAGGGCGGTGAAGGCGATTATAAAATGAGCGGTGTGGTTTACCTTTTTACACTTTCAATTCAACAGAGAGCGGTCGTACCTAGATGTATAATAATAAGGTGCGGTAAAACATACTTTTATTCTATTTGTGTAGCCCGAGGCATTAAATATAATGTAGTTTGATCTAAATTTTGTGTACATAAGGATAAGTATAGGTTCAGGTAGTAGGTTCTTAATAAGCCATGAAAACATTAGAAACTGAATGACTCCTGAATTTGAATCATTAAATTATGAAATACCTTTTGTATGTCAATAAATCCAATTTGGTACACCTACCCTATATATAATTATTCTAAAATTTTAGAAGGGTTGGTAAAAACTTTGCCTTTTTAGAAAAATCTCATTAAAGAAATAAATCCACCCCACAAGAACAATGCAATCAAATTTATGTAGGGGCGAGGGTAGTTATCAGCATTATACTTCAGAAAGTAGTACCGTTATTGACATTTCTTCCTACAAAATTTTATTAAAATCGTACGAAGCATTTTCGATTAACTCCAAGTACTTAGGTACATGGAGTTCTAAGACACTGTATTTCTATGTTCGGACTTTTCCCAAATTATTTATAAAACCCTCATATTTAATACTGGTATTAAATTTCAAACCAATCAATTACGCACTTGTTGAAATTTTTTAAGCAGAAGAAACAAATTAATTTTAAAATTATCGTATATCTTTTTTGATTAGATGATTGATTAAAAATGTAACTGATGATGTATTAGTCCACAAATCAGTTTTTAACAGTAATAACATACATATCGTTATTTATTAATTTTAAACAGAAAGCTCATCTAAAAAATAATATTTGATTTATTATTTTAGTTATACAGAAACTTTATATTTTTTATATAAATATTATACATTAATTTTTATTTGTAATATCTATCGATTTACTACTTTGCCTATAATTAATAGATACTAAATGTTTTGTTGTTTAAAAAGCATCATTTAATCCTGAGTTTAAACCCCAAATCAATCAATTTGGTACACAGTAAGGTAGTTGAAGTTCTTCAAAGATTATAAAGAAATTAATTTTATTAAAATGTCGCATTGATATATTTTTTGATTAAATAGTTGATTAAAAAAGTACATTATTTATCAGTCCACAAATGAGTTTTTAACAGTAACATACACATCGTTATGTATTAATTTTAAACAAAAAGCTCATCTAAAAATAACATTTTATTTATTATTTTAGTTATAAAAGTTTATGCAGTACAAGAGCAGTTTTTTTAAAACGACTTGAAATCTTTTTTTTTTAAGATTGTACAATTATTTTTTATTTATCATATCGATTTACTAATACCTATACCTGCAAATTAATACTGAAAATCTTCGTTTAATCCTGATCTTAAGTTTCCAATCAATCAATTACATGTTAATTGAAATTCATCAAGTATGTATTATAAAAATTTAAAATGATCGTATACTTTTTTTGATTAGATGATTATGATTATTTATCAGTTAACAAACGGATTTTAACAGTAACATACCTACACATCATTATTTATTTTTTTTAAACTAAAAGATCATTTGAATATAATATTCGATTTATTATTTTAAATACACAGAAACTTTTTTCAATTTATTGAGAATATTTTTTTTTGGTATTTTACAAAAATTTCTTGTTTAAGTGAATAAGTGCTTATAATATCGATTGCCTAATTTACAATTAATGCTGAAAGGTTTTCGTTATTGTTAGCCTGGTAAATAATCCTTCAAATTCACTAACTACACAAGAAACGATGATGAAGGAAGGCAAAAAGGCAATCAAAATGGCATTTAAAGGATAAAAAGTGCTTCCGGAGACAGATTTGCTGCCTTAGGTAATTAGGTACTTAAAAAAAAATAATTAGTTTCCGCCCTCCTTCTTTTATAATGTAGGTCAACATAAGGGTCAGACTGACGCAAATGAATAACGTGAAGCGAAGTGCATGTTCGTTAATTCATAAAAAAATTCCAAGTTCATAGGGATAGGGCAGTGTCTAAACGTACCTACAATATTTTTTAGAAATAAGTTACTGTTTCACTAGACATAGGTATAACGTGTATTAATTTTTAAATATTTAAGGTTTAAGGTCGTATTTTGAGTCGACCCCTAGCAGAATCTGCTTTATCGATTTGAATTCATACTTTATGAACCTTTTAAACCAAAAATTTATTTTGTATGTACATTAAAAATATGCAGGGTGAGCAACTGGAAACGAGACAGATATCTCAAAAACTTAACTGGCCTCTTTAAAGAGTTTACTGAAATTTTATTGTTTCTACACAAAAAACATGATGGTGATAGAGTTACTTAATCAAGTTTAAAAAAAAATATATAAATTAAGTTAAAATTATTTACAGGCAAAAAGAATCACTTTCTACTTCCACTTCAACATTATTTAAACTACCCTATTTTCTGTTACAAATTAGATTCGTCCTGATTGAAAACTCTCTTCGGAAAATGAGAACACATTTTTGCCTTTCAAATGTGTTAAAATTGCTTTGGCCGCCAACGTTATACGAGTGAGGGATTTTTCATTTAAATTCCTTTTTTAGTTTCGAGACCTCATTCGTGCTATTTTCAATATATAACTACTTGCAATACCCCAAAGTAAGAATATTGTTATCTCTATCACTAACTGTAAAACTAAGAACGACCTTTTGATGAAATAAAAAATTACGTTTCAAGTAAAAAATAGGCCAAGAGAGAGCAGTCAGTACCTTACCTTTATTAAGAGAAAAAACTTTTCTGAATAAAACGATTTCTTGTCAGATTCAGCAAAAAATTCTTTAAAAGGCCGAAAACATTATTATTTCCTGAGGAGGTTACTAATTCGATTGAAAACGTCGGTTCGTGAACGCGTTACGATTATCTTCGCGATAAATTCGTAAATAACATATAATTATTTTAACGATCTTTATTTGCGTAAGTTCAGAGAATCGATAAATTTAGAAGTGAAAATAATGAACACCTCTGTGCAAATATTAGAGGTCGCCACGTCGACAAAAGTTTTTAAAACAACATTTATGAAACGGAAATAGTCACTGATATTCATATTGCAAGTAAGTCGTAAGTGGCTCTCAAACAAATCTAGAACGTTTCCATATTTGAGTTCACGTGAGTTGAACCACGACACAAGATCAATTCGAAAACTAACTGACGCAAAATCGATCTCATAATAAATTGCTGCCTTAGCCACATACAAAACATATATTTTTTCTTTTTTTAAATATTGAATATATATACTTCTGATACTTCAAAAGCTTTCTGTATTTATATGGTAAATATACAATTTTACAGTTCCTTCTTATTGACTACCCTCAGAAAGGATTTTTATTACTAGTCTACAGTGGAGTAGTCGCCAGAGTTGGTCCATGGTATGGAGGGATATTATAAAACATCAAACTGATATAATCCATTTATTAAAAATATATTTTACAATAACGACAAAGGACCTAATATTCTAGTTTGTTGAGGGTTAATGTTGATTATACATGGGGGTGGGATATATTCGCCATGTCCCTCCATAGGTTTATAGTGACATTTGCCCACGCTCGTTATATATATAGGAAATACAGGGTCGGACTGGAGTGGCGCTTGGACACCTTACCCTACCTACTGCCAGGCTTACGACCGTGTAAATTAGTTCATTGATAGTTAAAGAGAAATGAAACAGAAAAATTCGAAAAATTGTTGATCCTGCGGTCATCCTGGAATTATCTTTAGAAGCAATTAGGCTTGTGGAGGACCTATAGAATCACAATGCCACCCGTACCCAAAAATAACATTTCCTGTAAGTTTTCTTTATATTTTTTAAAAGTATATATGTATTAAATAAAAAATATGTTATAGGCTGTCCTTCTTAGACTTTAGGATTAGAAATTTTGGCACTCAAAATCTAACGATTGAAGAGTTCATAGACACATTTGTTTGGTAGGTTATAACAACGTGTATATACGTTATACGTAACAGTGGGTACGTTATAAACGATTACGTTGTAGGTGCCATCTCATAATTTTCGGAGAATTTTCTACATTAGCCATAGACTCAAGAGTCAATTTGAAATATTGGATATTGCCAGCAGCTGCACGCTCATAATAAACAATTATTAAATTGCAGTATAACTTCAAATAATTATGTTGGATCGTGCGTTAAAAAGGTTGAGAGACGCTGGCCAAGAATTGATTGTCTTTTGATATAAACAGCGAACTATTTCAGCGTATCTTCGTCTACATTAGTTTATTACACACGTGATTTAGCACGCGATTTTATCAGTATATTGTAGCTGTTTTATTTGCAGGGAAGTAGTTAGTCTAGTTATCAACTGTTTGTTTTAATCATATGCCAAAATGAAAATGTTTCAGCTCAGAAACAAAACAAAAGGTAGATACGTAATTGTATTACTGAACCCCCATCCTCCCAATTTCAGTATTGGGCGTGGAGACCTTCATTTCTTCAGATAGCTTTTGGGGTTTAAACCAACTGTTGAAAACAACTAATACTTATTTGTTTTTACATTGCTTAAAACATAAGTAAGGACAAGTCATGACCTCGTTTGTGGTGTCTTTTCCTACTGTAACCCTATAACCTTTACATGATTGTTGCTATAATCCTAGAAGCAGTACCTGGTTAGGTTAGATACGATCTTAAGGTTACGGTAGGAAAAGACACCACCAACAAAGTGAATGTTGTCGTGGCCATTCATTCTTTTATCCTTATAAGTTTGGTTTGGTTAGAAAATATATCAACTAAATTAGGAGGATATATAAATAACTTCACCAAAGGTACAATATCCTTTAAAGTTAGCAAAACTCTAGGCGATTTAAGTAGAAACAACAAATACCACTAAAAAAGAATCAAAATGAGGTGTTTATTTATTAAAATGTGGAGACTGAAAAATCATACATTGGGCAGACGGGCAGGTGTTTTGCTGAAAAAACAAAAGAGGTTTTAATGTTGACTTTAAAAATTTACACGTAGCTAACAAAAGCAAAAAACAACCTTTTAGAATATATGGAAATAAACAAATTAAATAAAAAAGGTCTGATATTCAATGTTAATAATTCACCATTATTGAATATTGTAATTATTTGTGTTATTAGCTTCTACCCCTTCCATTTACCATAGTAACTTTAATATATTAGACAAATGTAAGTAGTTTAGTTAGCCGTTCTTCCACCTGAAGAAGCCACAGTGTGGCGAAATAATTATTTTTTTGTAACTATCGTGTTTGTTAAACAAACAAACTTTGTTTTCTATAGGTTTTTTAAATTGGGTTACAACAAGTAATAACTTCAAACTTTAAAAAGCTTGTAAAGGAATGGCACAAAATACAGTATTATTATAAATAATAAATAAAGCTAATCTATGGGGGTGAAAATTATTTTTATTACTTTCCATGATCGTCTCAGATTTGCTCTATTTATGATTTTCGACCCCCATAATGGTACAATTACCAAATTAATTTTGTTTTTTGTCGTTTAAATGGCATTAAAGTTTCTAATTATCAATAAAAAATACGACAAAAATCTAAAGGTACACTTTAAAGTATAATTCGTTACTTTCGGCCTTTAATGAAAAACATGTTTAGAATTAAAATTAGACATCTAAAAAGTCTTTAATTTATAATTGAATTAAAGGTTCTAGGCTTAGGTACGTCTTACTTAATTAAAATTTACAACTTTAATACTGTATAAATACCTACCAAAAATACGTGACAGCAATCAGCAAGGGAAATCGTAAAAAATTTTCTCATAGACCTTAGTGACTACCGTAACATTTTTGATACCTCTACGCAATTTTTTAATAGTACCTACCCCTTGTAAGATCAAAAACCAATTGAATAGTTTTCATGCAGTTTAAAGAATATAGATTGATATTTTTAATTCCTGTGCGTAAAAGTACATATTTCACAAGTCACTAATAATTTTATAATATTGTGTTTTAAACCGACTCATGAAAATTTCCCCAGAGGGCCCTGAATCTAAAGAATATGGAAGATGTTCGTACGTCCAGTTTACGTACATGATTTTATGACTATAGGCACTTTGCACCTTACAACAAAAAAAAAGCATTTTACTGATGCGTGAGTTTTATCGTCCATTAGAAGTCAACGCCCCCAGTGCTGCTCGACCTCTCACCCTTCAAAGGTTGGCACTACTACGTACTCTCCGATTGTAAACATCTCCAAGCAAATATTTCCTGAAATAGAATTTCTAAAGGAAATTGACAATACAATAAATCTGAGATGTTCCGCCAAGAATGTTATTGTTAATGGATAAAACAACATTAGAAATTCTACTTTATCGTAATGAATTCTGAAAAAATGAAACAGAAATGAAAAATAACTTAATTTAATTAAAAGGAAAGAAAATGTTGGAAATGTTTATTCCTGGGATTTAATAGATACTATTGGAACCGAAAGGCTGTATTTCGTACTAGCGAAAGGAATTGCAAATTAAACAAAAATACCTAGAACCCTTGTTAAACGTATGCAGGCAATTCGTCTACCTAATCTCAATTTGCTTTACTTTCGTCATTTCTTTTCTTGCTGATTCCTGTTGTTTCCCGGAAGCAGTAACATTTCACTTTTTGTCTACCTTTCCGCCTGTAAACTTTCTACTCGTCGTTAACTTTGCTTTCCTTGCAAAAATTTGCATATACCAGGGCTTTTTCCTCTTTCTCGCAAAACAATTTGAAACAACATGTTCAATGTTTGCCCTTATTGTTAATTAACTAGTTAATAAAAAAAAAATAGACATTCTCTTCGGCTAAAGTCGTTAGGGGTAACATGACGTCATGTAACACAACGTAATTCTGTTCAAATATGTTTTTATCTGATACCTCAACGACATAAGATTGCAATAGCAAAAGTCAGGACGACTATGCTCATGTTGATCTTTTATCATAATCCCCCGAACTTCTTAGTGTTCCTTCTGCCCTACCTCGACTAATACTAATAAAAAGTGAAGTCAAATATACAATCGCTATTTTCCTCGTTTAAGATTCTCTACTCACTCCTTGATGTAGAAATGAAGCTTCTGATTTGGAAAACAAAAACTTCAAAATTTAGAATTAAAGTATAACAAAATATCTCTAATTAAAAACAGTTTTACAATTTATTGATTTTGGTAGACAAAATTCAAAAATCATTTTTGAGTTTTTCTTCCTTCTTCAGTTAGCATGAGAAGCGTAAATATTATGAGACCATTTAAAAGCTCTTAGCACGGTAGCAGAGGGACTATCATTTGAAATTAATTACTAACCTTCCAGGAGACTGAAGGTATTAAGAAAAAATACCGACCAAGTGCGAGTCGAACTCGCGCACCGAGAGTTCCGTACAAACCTGTATATATGTGATGTAACTAAAAATTTAAGGTTTTCGCAATTTTTCCTTTATATGTGCTATAAAACATTGCTTCATGCCAAATTTCAAGATTCTAAATCGACTGGAAGTACCCTTTAGGTTTTGATTCCCTTGCGAGTAGTTGCGAGTTTGAAAATATGCGGCTTAAATTGCTGTTTCTTTTGATTGCGTTGACATAGAAGTTTGATTTTGTTACAGTTTAAAGGTATTATAAACCTGAGTATTTGATATGAATTTCAATTTAATACCTCTACGCGTTCATGAGGAAAGGGGTAGTAACTTTAAAATTATTAAAAATATTTTTATTATATGATGTAACTAAAAATTTACGGTTTTCGCAATTTTTCCTTTATCTGTGTTATAAGACGTTGCTTCGTACCAAATTACAAGATTCTGAGTTCACGGGAAGTACCCTGTAGGTTTTGACTCGAAAATTTGCGGCATAAACGGCTGTATCTTTTGATTGCGTTGGGTTAGAAGTTTGATTTTTTCACAGCTCCAAGGGACAATAAACCTGAGTATTTGGTATAAATTTTAGCTTTATACCTCTACGCGTTCCTGAGAAAAAGGGTCTTGACGACGGACGGACGGACGGACAACAAAGTGATCCTATAAGGGTTCCGCTTTTTCCTTTTGAGATGCGGAACCCTCAAAACGGTTTCGAAAACTTTCTTCTATGGGAAACGTGATAATTTTGACACAAAAATATTTTAATTTTAATGCTTAGCATCGTGAGGTTACCGTACACTATTCCTCTATCCCCCACCCCGAAACACTGTTCCTTTCAACTCTCCCTTTCCTCAGTAGGTGAATGGTAAAGTTCACATACATATTTATCATTTACATCAATTTAGATTCTCAACTCCCTGACCAGAACTTTGAGGAAAACGTACATAGTCCCCCTCGTCCGGAAGGTATAAATTCCAAAATATAAAATTAATGTACAAAAAGTAATGACAATTATATTATTTTCTTATTGACTTAGTGTCTAAATTAACCTCAATTCAAAAATCATTCTTGGGTTCCTCTTCCTTCTTAAATTAACAGTGGGAGTTTAAATTTTACGAGAGCATTTAGATTTTTTTTGAATTCATTCAAAATAGGCATGGTGATGGTCATTTGAAATTAATTACCTACCTTCCTGAAGACAGAAGACGTCCCAAAAAGAGATTTCGAAAACTCCCTTCCTTATGATATACGGTCAGCTAATATATACATCTACTATTTACCACATTTACTTTACTTAATCAATTACCTGAGCAGGACAGAAAAACTTAATAACACCCCTGACTCGAATAGATGATAAAAACTCTAAATTATTAAATTAAAGTACAAAAACTGTTCAACAAGTTTATAATTAATTAATTTTATTTCCAAATTAGTCAAAATTAAAAAATCATTCTAGGATTCCTTTTCCTTCTTTAATCAACAGCAAAAGTGTAAATTTTATTAGAGTATTTAGACGCTCTTAAAACGGCCATTACTTTAATTCACGATTATTTCCCAAATAAGCCTAGAGATCATTATTTGAAATTAACTTTCAACTTTCTTGAAGGCAAAAGGCACTCCAAAAATAGATTTCGAAAACTTGTTTCCTTAAGATAAACAGTCAGCTACCATTTAGCTCACTTTAAGTTATTAGTTCTATTTCTTGACCAGAATTTGGAGAAAGGGACAGCAAAGACAGTATGAATTTATGAAAGACAACAAGAATAGTGTGAATTATGTCCTAGTCATGTCCTCTTTTATCTTAACATTCCGTGCCATTAATTTTCTGCCATCAACCACAAACACTACACTTTTATAGAGGTTTACCCACTACCTATCCTCTTTGATAGTTGATCAGCACTTACATATAATTATAATGTACGTCATTTTAGATTGTAAGTTACATTCTTTAACTAAAAGTAGGAACTAAAAATAGATGATGACGTCCCTTATCCTGTAGCTCTAGCTTTCTAAACTGCAATTTTAATTGTTACAAATAATCGTATGTAATTAACAGTCGATAAACTTTATTTCTAAATTGGTCAAAATTAAAAAATTATTCTTTAATTAACAGGGGAAGTGTAAACTTTAGGAGAGCATTTAGAAGCTATCATCACGATAATTTAGGGTTATATCTCCAACATGAGTAGGTACAGAGATCACCATTTAAAATCAATTATCAACCTTCCTGAAAACAGAATAAATCTTAAAAATAGATTTCGAAAACTTTCTCCATTAGGAAACGTGATAATTTTGAGCAAAAAATGTTTTGATTTAATTTTTTTAAACAATCAGGTTACGGTAGTAAAAACCATAAGAACAGTGTGAATTATGTCCGAATCATGTCTTCTTTTATCTTAACCTTCTGTGCCATCACTCTTCTGCCATCCACCAAAAACACTACACTTTTATAGTAGTTAATCTACGACTTACCCTCTTTGACGAAAACTAGGAACTAGGAACAGACGATGACGTCCGTTATCCTGAAGCTAAAAACTGCAATTTAAGTAGTTACAAATAATCGTCTGTAATTAACAATCGATCATTTTTTTATCTTACTTCTAAATTGGTCAGAATTAAAAAAAACATTCTTTAATTAACAGGGGAAGTGTAAACTTTAGGAGAGTATTTAGAAGCTGTCATCACTTTAATTCAGGGTTATATCTCCAACTTAAATCAGAGATCACCATTTAAAATTAATTACCAACCTTCCTGAAGACAGAAGGGGTCCCAAAAAGAGATTCCTAAAACTGTCCCTTAGGAAACGTGATACTGTATAGATAACAGGACGAGATGAAATTTTGGTTCATGGGGGATGATGATTAGGTGGGTCGTTGTGCATGAGGGAGTTGATAGGTGGTACATTTACATCGTTTGATGTGGTATTATGATAAGATTGATAGTAGCAAGTCTAAAGCTAAACGCTGCGTCTCCGGTTGCCATTGTGTAATTATTATTTGGTCGCAGATAGACGACTCGAGACGATAATGCGCGAAAGACGACGACGGGCGTCTGGAAGCGCCGGCGTCGCATTCAGTTTCACGCCGGTGAGGAAACTTTGAATGCGATGATTCTCTACCGTTAGCCGACGAACCACTTTGCAAAGAACTGAATATAAACTTTATCTTTATGTGTAAAAAACGAAATTGATTAAATCTACTACAAAAAAAAAAAAACATTAAAAAGTTTGTGCTACAACAATAGTCTTAGGTATGATTGTTTGAATCGATATTAGTAGGTGAAAATAGTATTTATGTAAAAGTAGAAGAACAAACAGTAATTAAATAGAAGATCACACGAACTGTTTATTGTTTTTCGTAGTGACGACGAATGAACGTAGAAAGGCCGCAGTGACTAAAATAGACCATCAAGTTTTGGTAAGTGATCTGTCTATGTATCCTTTACGTATTTGATGAAATTGAAACGTATTTTAAACACTTTCATTTCTAAACATTGTTGTCGGTCGAACGCAGACATTAAACGTTGATGCGGCTGACTGAATCAAAACAAGAAAACATTTAATTTGTAAAACTTCATTCATCAAGCGAAACTTTTTAACAGTTTTTATATACATATATGTGTATGGATCAAACTTACAATTACCTAGTCGTTAATGTACAAGTACTTTTTAAAAAAGTTTAAATTTCAAATATATTGCACTGTATCCCCAAAGTATGTCACACGAAGAAAAATAATCGTGATTTTATTACTTGATGAGTCAAGCAAAATTTTTCTAGTAAATAATACTAAAATTCTCAAAAAATGTACTTGGTGTTATAAAACAATTTTTCATTCTTTCTAATAATTATTCGTAGAATAATCAAGCTAAGAGACTTTTTTCTCTACCTCTCGATTATTTTATCGTGTCGTAAAGAAAAAAAATACTAGAATGAGAATAGTTTAGTAAAATTAGTGATAAGAACTGTAAAAATGTTTTCTAATCAAGTCAATTTTACTAGAATTCAGTCTCAACACCGAACGTAGATTGACTAGACATTTCTAGTAAAATCTCCTTGAGCGTCTGGTTGTCCATAAAATTAACAGACTTTTTAGTCATTTTTGCTAGAATTCTAGCAATACTTTCATGATTGTTTTCTCCGTACACTATTGGATATTCTTATCTTTTTTATTTGAATGTGGGGAAGCAGAAACATATTTTATGTGTGGAAATAGTTTTTATTATATTCTTTTGAGTGACCAGTTTTCTCAGGTAAAATAGCTTCCACCAAATAATAAACACGGTTAAAATTTGATAAAAATTATTCAAGAGTAAGCATATTAGATACTACTAGGTACTAGGTGCTTTGTAAACTTTATAAAGCGAAATTAAAGGAACCGGATAATAAAGAGTTTTTATTAAATAGAAAAAAAAATAAAAGAAAACCATAATTTTTCAAATTAGTGGTTTTAATATTGACTAAATTAAGAGAAAAAAAAATATTAAATAAAAAAATTGTAATTATTTTAATTGTACATTTCGTAGTAGGTATTTTATTCATAATTCGTATCGTCTTCGTTAAGTTTGTTTAATGCATAGTGATGACTCAATATCATCTATTTCGTCTTCTTGATCACCTTGGTCCTCCTCATTTTGCCTCACTAAATCAAGAATTGTTTCAATATTAAGAGTGAGATATTGAGTAGATATATAGACTGTTTTAATATATAGGTAACAATATAAACCAAACAAACTTTACCAATTTCTACGTTTTGAGGGGTTTTTCCTTAAATAAAAGTTCGCCATATGGATTTAATACTATAAAGAAGGTTTGAATTCCCAGGCTAAATAACTTCCACCAAAAATTAAGCGTATCTAGGTAAAATTTGATGGATGAACATTAACGTAACTAAAAACACAACACAAAAATTACAAAACTTTTATTGTAGACCACAATAATATTATTTCACCACACAGTGGCTTCCTCAGGTGGAAATACTGATAATATGATTATATTTCCACCTGAGGAAGCCACTGTGTGGTGAAATAATATTATTGTGGTCTACAATAAAAGTTTTGTAACTTTTGTGTTGTGTTTTTATTTTAATATGGTGTTATAACAATTAACAGCTTCGTCAATTAATTAACGTAACTCAAACGAAATATGATTTTTTACGAAGTATACGTACAGGCACCTTTACTAATATTTTTGTTAATGTTTTCTAACTCCTAGTGTTCTCAATATAAATCTAATATTTATCTCAAGTGGCTTCTAATATAATTTGCTTTTTAATGATGGGTAACTGCCAAATATTATTATTTTTAATATCTAACGAAACTAAAAACAGAATGCACTTCATTAAACATCAAAAAAATATATGAAAAATTAAATGTTTGCGTGTTGTTGTCTAGAGCTCAAAAACAGTTTCAACTTTCCACTTAAGGTTTAAAAAAAATCTAGAAAACAAAATTTTTTTACAGATTTTCTTACAATTCTAAGATCTTCGATACAATATTTGCGTATTTAGTAATTTATGTAAAAATATTTCCTTCTTATTCTCAAATTCAAATTGTTCGCCATAAGCTGCAGTATAAAAGTATAAAGTCTTAAAAAATAATATTTTATCCCATCACAACAATTATAATTACTTCTTTAAGTTAGTGAAAAATAAAAAGATTATTGTAGTAGATAAATTTTACAATGCACAATTTTAATTTTTTTTAATAGTCAGTCAAAATAGGCTGCAACAGAAAATTCTTTTTAAATAGAAATTGATTCGAAATAAATATTACAAAAAGAACATTGAGTCCAAATTTTACCCAAACACGATAAAACTATGAGAAATAATAAAAAGAAATTTTGTTGAATATTTAGGACTTTTACTTGATGGAATCCCATAATTCAGTAAAAACACCAACAGCATGAAACATGTTACATGTAAAAAATAAGTAATTTTGTCTCTTTACAGAAAATTATAATAACTTTCTTTTAAATTAATGAAAAATAGATAATATGCCTGCAGTAATTCTTGTTAAATTTTACAATGCACAATTTTAGTTCATTTTGATGGACAGTGACCATTGTAATTGTAAACGAAACGCTTAAGCTCGTAAAACAACTTATCAAGTTGTGGTTTTTTTATTTGGAAGTGGATATTTTAGAGAAGATTTATAGCTGTGTCTGGTGAAAATTAATTTGACAGTTTCCAAGTTTTCAGCTTCACGGTTTTAGAAAAGACTTTAGCAACAGTTACAGCCAGAAACTTCTATTACTTATGTAAGACGCGTAATCTTTTAGTCCCGAACATTTAATACTTTTTGAATTTTCGTTGGAAGTAGGTATGTAAGTAAAGCAACGTTGATGCAAGTTTTCATTCGTTGCTAAATTACTATTTATTATAAAAGTTATTTTATGGAAAATTCTTTTGTTTTAATTCCTTGTCAAAACATTATTTCTTGTAGTTATTCTTTAAATGGTTTCATTATGAACTGAACTATTATTGTTTTGTAACGATTATTGATTAGTATCCACTAAAATAAGTGTAGGTACTTGTTCCATTTGTAGAAGGAAATCAATTAACGCACATTGGAACACCTATGAAGAAGTACTCATTGTCAGTAAAAAAACATAAACGTGTTTAATAAATAATTGTGTTAACGTTCACTTTCGTCATGATGAAACCAATTTGTGATTAAAAGAAGTCGTTAACTATTTGGTTCAGAGATATTATTTTGTTATGTTCCATTATGTTATATGTGAGCCATTTCCATTGTCTTGACCCCACTTTAGTAAACACTTTTGATTTTAAACGCTGCTGTATTGTACAGGTAGAATACTGATTTATTTATTACTTTGCCTTTCTTACTACGTCATATGTACCTAAAACAGTTTAACAGATATGGATCTGTGTAATAATATGTAGGTAGGAGTAGTAAGTATAGTAACACAAAAACTGACGTGATCGACGCTGTTGCCATTACTCTATTGAAATTATGAAATGACAAAGCAAAAATAGTAACCAAAGAATGGTTTATAATGTGACGGAATATTCGTAAATCCTTCGGAAACATACTTTTGAGTGCTATCCTCACCCAAGTACGCTTTTGATCCTCAGCTATGTTATGCCTGCAAGGATATAGTTCTCACAATCAGAATTTATTAAATTATAAATTAGCCACTTAAATATTCAATATTCAAGAAATCTCCTGTGGTGTGGTTGTTATAATGGGATGTAAAATGTTATAAAATTAGGAAAGGTACTTTAAGAGTCAACTCTGCTAAAAACAATTCTGAGATTAGTAATGAAGTGTCACCAAGACAAGAGTCTTCATTTCAACGTCCAATTCTTGTCTTGATTCAAGAGTCTCATATATTTCTCGTCATAGAAATGAACTTATCTTAAGATTTAGAAGAATACTGTAAAAACCATACAATCTTGTTAATAATAAAAATAATTAATTGTTGTAGGCGTTACTCGTTGAAACTTCATATTTAAAATAGAAAGGGAATAAAACGATGAAAAGTTTCAATTATAATCACAACAATTGTGTCACCAAACATTGGCTTCTTCAGGTGAGATGAGATTAACAAGTTACAAATATCGGTTTGTATATAAACGGTAAAGAGTAAGTAAAGTGAGAAATAAGTGGGGGAATTAAATTTTTGAAAACAAATTTAACAAAGGAGACCTATTAACTTTGATTTGATCATTACGTAAAACATTTAATTTATTATATTTATTAATATACAAACTTTCTGTTAAATTGAGTTTAATACTTTTGAGTAATTCTTTATAAATTTTGAAATTATCATTAAAAGAGTGTTTTTCAAGCAACAAATTCTCTGCGTAGGTAGAATTCATTTTTTAATTGATATAGCTACATTTATGTTCACGGATCCTATGAATAAAAGATCTCCCAGTGTGACCAACATAGACTTGACTGCAGTCACCACATTCAAGTAAATAAACTCCAGATTTTGATGATTTATCAGGTTTAACTTTGTAATGTTTTATAAATTTAGATAAAATATTGCTGGTTTTAAAAGAAGTAATTAGATTATGTGATTTTGACAGTATATGTCTTAATTTTAAAGAAATATCTCCTAAGTATGTGATAGAACAATACTTATAGAGTTTTTTGTTTAATAAAGTTTGTGTTAAACTAACTGGATAAACAATGGCTTATAGTGATGTGAAATATTATATTTAATTCAATTTTGAAATTATTTTTGTTTAAAGGAAAATTAAAGGGGTGGAACTTTTTTTTTAATAACAAAAACCTAATACGTAGATAATGATAAGTATCGGGTTCAGAGTTCAAAACATTTATTAACCCACTGGTCGATGCAGTACGCGCAATTGTGCATAAATCTAACAATTATTTTAGGAACTTCATAAATGAAAAAGCCAGATACCGTGCTAAACTGAATTGTTTTCTTAAATATCAAAATTTAATGTACGTATACTATTAAGTATTTACTAGGCTTATTAGGATGACTAGACTCTTGATAGATGAAAATCGAGAGTTTTCAAGAGTTCTTTTGACTTTGTCTTGATTCAAGACAAGAATTCTTGAAAATTAAAGTTTCGTTAGACCGTAATATTTTTGAATTTATATCAGTTATCCTACTACTCTTCTTCAAGAGTTCTTGTCTTATTCAAGATCAGAACAAGACAAGAGCACTGATGTAGGAATCGAGGCAAGATACAGAAAATTGTGTCGAAAACTTGAAGATAAAGAAATATTGTTAAGACTCTCTCTTGATATTGTTTCGATTGTTTGTGTAATTTGCTTGAATCAAATACTATCAAGACAATAATTCTTGAACATAATGGGAACCTCTTTTTGAATTTTACTTTATCAGTTGCCTTACTACACTTTGGTACTTTTTTTAGTCTTGCCTTGTTCAAGATCAGAACAAGACAGGAGCATTTACATAAACTCCTACATAGGAATCGAGACAAGATGTGAGAATTTTGTCAAAAACTTTGAAAATATAGCAGAGTTGTCAAGATTATCTCTTAATTTCGTTTGTTACATATGTGTCCTTGTCTTTAATTAAAGCAAATTCAAAACAATAATTCTTGAAAATTAAGTTTCGTAAGACTATTATTTTTGAAATTGCATGAATTATGCTACTACTCTTTTTTAAAAATTCTTTTCTTGATTCAAGACCAGAATAAAACAGACATACTTTGTGTCAAGCACTTTAAAGATAAAGAAATATTCTTAGGATTCTCTAATGAAGACTGGAATTCGCATTGCCTACAGTTCAAGTGGTAACTCCCTTCAAACTCTCCTCGGTAACCCCAAAGATAAAATTCCTTTCTTAGAAAAGTCGGGGATATATGAAATTAGCTGTAATGACTGTAGTAAAAATATATTGGACAAACTAGACGCTCGATCCAAACCAGGTTCAAGGAGCATTTAGCTCATGCACGATTTGGTAGAGCCGAAAAATCTAGTGTTGCCCAACATATTCTTACTGAAGAACATAATATTAATATTAATAATCTTAAATTAGTTAAGGAAGTTAGAAACAATTGTCTACTAGATAGTTTTGAAAGTTTATACATTTGTAAAAATAACCAAACAATGACAAGGATCCTATCCCTGGATCTCCGCTATTTAGTATAGTTTAATTATTATTTTTTGTTATTGTCAAGGTCCATTGAACATCATCACTATTGCTGCTGAACCATGTTCACTGAACCTTAACTACTTTTAGTATACATTAGGATTAGTTCTCTTTTAGTTTTAATTCACTTCAGTCCCTGAAGAAGGTAACTTTGTTACCGAAAAGTGCTTCGGACAACTAAAGTGTCGTGTTTTGGCGTTGGGGTTTGAACTATTTTGTTCGTTAGGATTCTCTCTTGAAATTGTTTTTATTGTTACATCTAAGCCTTTGTCTTGAATAAAATACTATCAAATTAGAACAAGACAAGAGGATTGATGTAGGAGTCGAGACAAGATGAGATGATTATGACGAGAACTTTAATCTTGCTTTTGTTCCGACTGTTACATTTGTGCTCTTGTCTTGAACCATGTCGTGAGACCATATTTTTTAATTTTCCTATATAAGTTACACTGCTACTCTTTTTCAAGAGTTCTTATTTCGATCTTGTCTTTAGTCACGATTAGAACAAGACAAAAGTGCTGATGTAAAAATCCACACAAAATGAGGAGAATTATGTCGAGAACATTGAAGATATCAAGACTTTCTCTTAATCTTGTTTCGATTCTTACATTTGAATTTTTTTCTTGAATGAAGGCCAAATTTAGACAAGAATGTCTGAAGAGCAAGAGTCTAGAGAGACGCCACTCTTGAATTTACATTAGTTGCCTGATTCAAGATAAGAGCAAGACAAGAGTATTGATTAAGAAATCGAGACAAGATAAAAAGAATTATCTTTATAACTCTTTATATAAAGAAATATTGTCAATACTCTCTTTTGGTCTTGTTTTGATTGTTACGTTTGTACTCTTCTCTTAAATAAAAAACAGATTTAGACAAGATTTCCTGGAAATCAAGAGTCTCGATAAACGTTACTCATGAATTTATGTTGGTTGTCTTACTATTCTTTTTCGAGTCAAGATAAGAACAAGACAAGAGTATTGATGTAGAAATCGAGGCAAGATAAAGAGAGATATGTCGAGAATTTTGAAGATAGAGAAATATTGTCAAGACTCCCTCTTGATCATCATTCGATTGTTAGTAGATACATCTGTGCTCTTGTGTCAAATCAAGACAACAATTGTCACGAAATATTTGAGAATCCTTCCGGAAACTTCCTCAATATATATGTTACGTATGTGTCATCCTTTTCTATGTGTGACATTGATTGATCCTCATCTCTCGTAGAATGTGACGCCATATCGACCGCCTGCTTCGTGTTCCGATTGATTGTTAATTTAAATACTTGCCATTATAAAAAATGGAAGTGAATATCGATATGCCTGTCGTGCAGGAAATACTAATTTGCTTTTAAGTTTGACCTCCCATATGCATATGACCTACGAACCACAGTGCATTGTGTTTTCTATGTGCATATCTATAGAAACTATAGAAAAATTTTAAATGATTTGAATAATAATAGTGACCATAATGATTAACGTAAGTCAGATATTTATCAGATTTATTAGACAAATTGGTTTTCAACACAGTGTCACGGTCATCTGTCTATGATGTTTTCACATTTGATTTTGGACGTCGGCCATGCATGGTCTACGACTATTTAGTTTATTCTTATTTTATTAAATACGTGGTTGTCAGAATATTAGATATTTTTTATCTTAGCGTCTTATCGTTTAATTTTTCAGCGCGACCTTATGCTTTTTAAAAATATAACATTAATAATAATAATACAGGAAAAAGTTTATTTTGACAAAACCGCGAGTTTATAAGTTATAATTAGATTTCTTCATTTCTAATGATTCATTTTTCTCGCTTCTAACGTTATTTTGATGTATCCCGAATACCTACTTCTGAATTTAATTATATAGGTACTATAACGTCTCCAAAAATTTTATAAAGTAAAATGATATGCTTTGCCTTACAAACATGCAGCGTAGTTTTATTTAATAAACAATTTCACTATTTTTGATAGCAAAATAAGAAGATAAACAAAGGATTTATATTTATATCTACATATTTTGTTTTTCAATTTTTAAATGCGCCTTAGCCTTGTTTTCTTTAAAAATGATTTAACTGCCAAAAAGTATAATAGCAAAAATGTAGAGAATGATATCACTAATGTGCAGTCCTCTTAAAAGTAGTGCTCGCCTTTTTTTAGATTAAAAAAGTGTCATGTCAAGGGGTCCATTATTATTATCGCATCAGGTAAGCCCCGGAAATTGCGGCATCCTTTTATTCATAGTTATGTGTGTAGTAATAAGGTTCAATGCTCCCTTTATCTTCAATCCCTGCCTTGTTCAAGCTTTATGGTGACATATTTTGTCACATAAAGTGAGATTTATGTGTCAAATCGGCGTTCCACTGCAATTTTATCCGTTTAGAATGTGCGTCGTATGATAGAAACACTCGGGGTTGCAAGTACGTTGCCTAAATTGTTTATTTTCCTGCCACATATTCACAAAACCATAAAAATGACAATTACTACCTACAAGTATCAATAAACGTTTATCTTACTAATAATTTAGTTAATTGCAGTGGCAATAAAAGTAGGTACTTTTTAGATTAATGAGCAAAGAGAGTGAACTACCAATGACGCCTCGTGTATACGTTATAGAGTGGTCAAAGCAAGTCAGGTTTACGTTATAAAGAAAACAAGTGTATAAAATTTTAAATGTGATAATATTGATACCCCTAACGCTAAGAGCAAAATTTTTACAGGAATAAAACTTCACGAAGTAGATTTTCACAAAAATGTTTATTTAACAATGTCTAACGTAATTAGACCCAGTGCTGAAGCATTCAAAAATAGTAAAAAGTGAAAAAAAATTATAGTAAGATGAATCCCATTGGAAAAGGAAGAGAATATAACAGAACAGAAGAAATGAAAGGAATAATAATTTACGGGCGATCTGAGACCGGGAAGGGGAAGGGGGTGAAGTGAAGTCTTATGGAAAAAAGTTAAATGGCAAAGTTGTAGGTAATAAAAAGATCTATAACTTTTGTGTTTACACTTTTTTCACATAACCTCAAAATTTATGTGAAAAATTCAAATAACCAACTTTTTAGTTTTTTATTTTCATCTTTCACAAAAAATTTTTTTTTCACGAAATATTGTGAAAACTTACCTATTTATGTCCCAAACACGCTGTAATTTTTTTGATTTGAAATATTTATTTTTTCACCTTATTTTTACTTAATATCGAAAAAGCACTCTAATTTTCAATGGAAAATTCTCACGTCAAAATATCTGCTTTTTTAAAAACGTTGGTGGGCTTTTTCTTCGTTGAAATCTCTACTTTCTGATGGTGTGAAAAAGAATATACATTTCTATGGTAAGTTTTCACAGGAAATGCAAAAAAACGAAGGGAATTTTATCTAAAAAATGTGACCGCTGCTATTTTTTTCAGTAAAAAAGTTGTTTTATTAAATTCTAATTACATTTATGTCATAGAAAATTTCATAATATATAAATATACATGTAAATCGTACTATTAAATTCACATACTTTATACTGATTACGTTAGTCATTATAATATTTTTAAAAACATTAATTTAGTTTTTTCGTTTTTTGCATTTCCTGAGAAAACATACCATAGTAATGTATATTTTTCTTTATTTTCAGTAAGTAGAGATTTCAACGAAGAAAAAGCCCACAAACGTTTTTAAAAAAGCAGATATTTTGACGTGAGAATTTTCGATTGAAAATTAGGGTGCTTTTCCGATATTAAGTAAAAATAAGGTGATAAAATAAAACTCAAATCAAAAAAATTACAGCGTGTTTGGGACATTAATAGGTAAGTTTTTACCAAATTTCGTGAAAAAACAAAATTTTTTGTAAAAGAAAAATAAAAAACCAAAAAGTTGGTTAAATGAATTTTTCACATAAATTTTGAGGTTATGTGAAAAAATAGTAAATGCAAAAGTTGTAGATCTTTTTATTACCTACAACTTTTCCATTTAACTTTTTTCCATAAGACTTGTAGTTTTTCCGGAAATCAAGGAAAACCGTTTTTTACCCTTAAAAACTCACCCCCTTCCCCTTCCCGACCTCAGATCGCCTGTAAATTATTTTTCCTTTCATTTCTTCTGTTCTGTTATATTCTCTTCCTTTTCAAATGAGTTTCATCCTACTATAATTTTTTTGGTTTCAAAAATTATCGACCCTGGTCTAAATATGTTTCTTAGAAAATACTCACTGTCCGAAGAAGCCAAAAAAAATTTTTTGGTGAAACGTTACATTAAACATTGTTATATAAAAAAATTTGTGAAAATCTACTTCGTAAAGTTTTATTCCTGTATTATGGATTTTCATCAAGTTAAGGTCCAAACTATTCAATTTTTGCAAAATTTTAATTTAATTTTTTCAATATTTGATACGATTACAGCTCATCGGTAAACTATTACCATTTTCACTTTGCATATTGAGTAGTTCTAAGGTAAACATTGTGTGCGAAGTTGAACTAGTAAATTTGGTAAATATTGAAGATTTAAAGTAGATAAGCGTAATTTAATTCCAAAGCGGCAACCACTTGGTAGAATTGGGATTCACTCGTATTCTAAAAATAAAATCACTTTGATTCTAATTAGAAAATGTCGTCATATTGAACATGATTATGCCGGGATCGGTTGGAGAAGTTTCTGAAGTTTGCTTAGAGCCTTTATAAAGGCAAATAAATTTTTATTTTTAATCAATTAGTATAACACTTCAAAGAACTAGACGCCGTGAAACAAAAAAGTTATTAGAAGAGTACAAAATCAAATTAATTGCGGGAGGTTTTAATAATTTTTTCTTTTTAACTTTTTGATCGATCAATAATTGAGTACATATAATGATCACTGAGATATTGAAAAAAGCATAAATCGCTTTAACACAAATTATCCAATGGAAATAGATTATAATTGCAGTTTACAGTTAAAACTAAGGGAATAGACGTTAAAATTCTGTTGCCAGGAGATGTAAAAATAAGTCAATCTGGTTTTGTTTATTGTCGCTAATTAATAGATAAGTACAAAAAAAATTATTGCTTCGTTAGTAATTAAATTTTAGACGAAATTCGTCGTAAATAAGGTATTTGTGTCTTTTTTAAAAAGGAATGAAGTCCCTTTTACCAATTACCTAAACTGATTAGCTGCTTTGTGGGTATTAATTATAAACGACAAAGCCTTGAGTGGCTACAATAGCAGTGGATTTTGTATTAGGAAATCGGAATATGCTGAAATAAGAGACACTAGATCGAGTTCCATACCCGACTGTAACGATAACACAACGTTTTTAATCAATTTTTGACTGTTTTATTAATGAAGCAGATTGATTTTGTATAAAATTTCTCGAACAAGCGCTTAATTTTTTGGGGTTTGCACAATACAAGGTACAGTTGTACACTGGCGTACGATGTTTGTGGTTAAATAGGGGGCTTCTGAAGAAAAATAACAATAATAAAAATATACATCAATAACATTAAGAAAATTACTCTCTGTTACTGGGAAGTATTATTGGACTTTTAAATTAAACAATTAAATATATTCATATATTCAATAGGCAACTTTACTCCCATTTAACCGCCATCGTATCTATTACGGTTTAGGAGATCCCAATGGTGCGCATCAAATTTGAATCACGCTATATATATATATATACTATTGTAAAGAACTTTCTAGTTAAAAATATTTATTTGAATAACTATTTATTTTACACTATTTATGTAACACTTAACACTAACTTATAACTACTATTTATATCAGAACAATTCTCTTATTTATATAACCACTGTTGTCTATCGCTTATCGTCTTGATTCGCGTAGGGATGCTTTATCACAACTACTGTACCCCGGCCAAAGATGATCACTTTAAATACACCTTTCGAACTTTCTAGATAATTTCTCAAAGAAATCCTGATTGTTCCCGAATGATGAATGGTAATTAGAAAGCCGTCGATAATTCACAGAAATGTTCGTCGTACTTGTCGCTGGAGAAAGATTTATGGCTTGTAAGTCGATAATGATAAAAGAGCCGCGCGCTGTGACTGTGCCGTAAACATGTAGCAATAAGAAGTACATGCACATAAATTGTTATCACACACACGCGCGGTATCACTGGACGCTACACTATTTTAGTGTTCTGCAAAATAATTCCCATAAAGGAGATAAATACATAAAGAAGAAATATTGTATCGGGTGAGAAGATGTTTTAGTTTAGCTACAAAAAGCAATTTCAGTTTTTCTTGAATTTCCAAATTTTTTTTCAATTCCTCCTTCCATTAAAGTTTGACCCCCTTCGGGGTTGAAATTTGCAATTTACAGTGTAATCAAAATTACTTATTGCTAGACCTAATAATCATTTCGGCTGTATATTGATATTCCAAATTTGAAAATCCCTTTTTAAGATTAAATTTTCAAAAACGCTTTCTGCCTTAATTACTGTATACAAAACTAGTGTTAATAATTCTAAGGTTGTAGCTTTAGCTGGCTGGAATATTCATTGATATTAAACTTTCATATCTCATTTCACGCCTTTAGGGCTGATTTTTTGAAAACTCATTTTATGGGTAATGATATCGTTGCATAAGAAATCTCTGTACAAAATTTCAAGTTTCCTAACTAATCGGTTTGGGGTGTAGGTAGGTACCATGTCCGGTAAATTTAAAATTAAATGTCCGTTTGACTTCTTTTGTGGTTGTATTTTAAAAAGATACTTTCTTAGTGCTCGTTTACAATCACACTAATATTATAAAGGCGAAAGTTTGTGAGTGTGAATGTTTGTTACTTCGTCACGTCTAAATGGCTGGAGCGATTTTAATAAAATTTGGTATGGAGTTAGCTGACACCCTGGATTAACACATAGGCTACGTTTTACTGCGGAAAAATATCTTATTCCCATGGGAAAATCGATGAAAATGAATTCGCGGAATATTATAAATGCGGAAGTAACTCTGTCTGTATGCTACACAATCTCACCTAAAATTTACTGAACCGATTTAAATGAAATTTGGTACAGAGATAGTCTAGAGCATGATAAAGGACTTTTTAATGCGAAAAAAGGGTTGTAAGGAGTTGAAATAGGAAAGTTTGTGCGGAAATTCCGTAATTTTTAAAGATAGAAGCTTGAAACATTTTTTAGGCTTTTGATTAGATATAAATAAATACGACATTCAATGTTTGTAAAAATTTTACCCTAAAGGGAATAAAATTAGCCGATGAAAGTTTTTGTGTAGTGACGTCGTCCAAAAAGCTTACGTCCCAGAAAATTAAAATATTAAGTGTAAAAGGTTATAGAGGTTTTGTTTATTTGGATCAATAAAAATAGTTGAATACTAAGCTATATAAATTATTTTAAACTATATTAATCTATAATATTATAAATGCGAAAATAACTCTGTCTGTCTGTGTGTCACGCAATCACGCCCAAACTACTGAACCGATTTAAATGAGAATTTGGTACAGAGATAGATAAGTAGATATAAAGCTAGAGGCTTGAAACTTATTTTTTAGGCTTTTGATTAGATATAAATACCACATTTAAAGTTTGTAAAAATATTACCCTAAAGGGGAAATGAAAGTTTTTGTGTAATGACGTCGGCAAAAAGGCTTACGGCCCAGAAAATAAAAATACAGAAGAAAAAAATTTTAAATGCTGCCGAAAGTCACTATTCTACGCGGACGAAGTCGCGGGCATAGCTAGTATATTATAAAGAACGCCAATGTAAAATTTTGAGTGAATGGAAAGGCGCGTTGGTATAAGTCGCTTTTCCCATTTGTATGTCAAAATTATTATCAAAAGCTTTCGTTAGAATCTATATCAATAAATCGGATGTTCGTGTCATTTTCTTTTTCCATATTTTTTTCTACTATTACTTGTATGTATAGCTAAAATCACCCGACCTGAATTGTTTTTCCAGTCATCTTACTGTCCATCAAACTAAATTTTTTGTACTTGGCAAGGCAAGATAAATGTTCCAAAATTTTTTTATCCATCTGCACATATCGTTTTTGGAATAGCTTTATCATATGAAACCAAAAAAAAAAAAAAAACAGACAGGAAACATAGGACGCCATCAAAATGACATTTTCATATTATTTCAACACGCTGCGAAAGTAACGCAATACATATATGCCTTTTTTTGCTTCTACTCCCAGTCCTGGGTGTTAGAAATACAACAAAATTAAAATGGTTAATATTTTTTTAATATCTAAATAAATGCAAAATAATATACGTATACATTCATAAATAAAATAATATTCCTCTTGTTCTAAATCTAACGTGAATCGAACAAATGAGAGTATAGATTTCCCATCCCCAGGTTGTAGTTCGTATCAAATCTACCCCGAGTTCGATCAATATTTCCATCTGCTTCGAAAAACTGCTTTCCTATTGAACCCCATTTGGGTAGAGGAATTTGTCACTTGATATTTACATTGAGATCCAGTATCTAAAGGGCTTATAAATTATATTCGAATTGTACATAGACTCCGGGTTACGATTTTCTTACCATAAGAAAAACACCATTTGGTACAAACATATAACATTTACTCACAATCAGTAATGTTATTTATATTTATCTTCACATATAAATAATTATTATATTCATCTTTTGACAATAAACTGAATTTTAAAGTGCATTTTTCCGTGGACGTTTACTTGTTAATTTGGTTGTTTTTTGTGACATTTGACAGCAACATTTCAAAAGTGGTTAACGTAATTTTGTAATAAATGTCAGCTAACAAATAACACAATCTGGAACTTATTACTATGTTGTACCATAAATATTAAATAAAACGTAGAAACTTACTTTATCGTCCTTTATATGGGACGTAACCTAAGTTAATTAGAGAGAAAATAAGCTGTAATAGAATATACCTAGCTGGACTGTCCGAGTCGTTTTCCCTCTACGGACTCTGCGGATATAAACTTGGGAAATTCCAATCCCTTACTGAATGCCTTAAGACGAATGCGTGAACTACTGTGAAAGCTCTTTGTTGAACAAAACAATAAAAGATCCAGTTATATTGCGAATTTTAAACGCTTGAAATTGCAATACCGGAATGTCTGCAATTATATAAATTCATTCACACTAAAATACCTAAGTGTCGTTGAAGGTCTTAATATCGAAATTCCTCCATCTTCAAACAACTTTGTGCAATATGGTGCAACAGGAAAAGAAAAACAATTCTGATAAAGAGAACTTATACACCAGTGGCTAGATGAGAACCGAACATAAGGAAAATGTAACGTGGCATAGGAAAAATATAAAATAATAAAGTTAAATAAGTCTAATGAAATGCAATTGATAGTTCTGAGGGGTATTTAAAAGATTGTTTTAAGAGTTTGGCAAGTTAAAGCCAGTTTTAAAAAAAGCAGAAAATGTTTGCAAATAGATGTAATCAAAAAAATATAAAAAGGAAAAATTCCGACAAAGAAATATAAATTTAAGGAGATTGTTAGCCGAAAACTCTTGGTGAAACATTTTACAAATTACATTTCTTCCACCTGAAGAAGCCAGAGCGTGGTGAAATAATTATTGTGGACACAATACAAAGTTTTGTAACCTTAAAAGTGTTTTACTTATTATTGTTTATTAACATGGAGTAACAATAAATAAAAGCCTCTTCTATTGAATATTTATTTGTATAAAACCAATATTTCAATAACTGATGAAACCCAAAAACAATAAAATCAACAGGTATTGAAGAACTCCAACAAATAATTTAGTTAACATATCGTGTATTTAGTTGTCGATACTTTAAAAACCTATATATGACCGGGGTATTTCTTTAATTTTTAACATCTGTGTTTTTTTTCTGTAACATATTAGAAAGTTTGAAAGAATACGAAGCTTTGTGGGCATAAGAATAATGTACCGGCTGTACCCACTTTTTCGTTACATATTTGTGTAGTTTGTCCATAAGTATAAAATACCTGTAAGGTGATGCGAGCCTAATGCGATATCCTTTATTAAGTGAATTGTTTTCTACCTGACATTATTAATTGGAAATCAATATAAAGGAAAATAAATATAGACCTTAATAGATACCGGGAACCCCGACTAATTTAGTTTACGTAATCCTTAAATTTATTTAACACCCTGTATCTTTTTGATAGATATTTTACTAAAGGTATTTTCAAATGTCTACATATCATTTCTGTGTATTCTTTGATAATAAAATCTTAGTTTATTAAAATTAGGAATCTATAAAAAATGTGACGTAAAACATTCCAAATATTTCACTATCGTGACTTCTTAAAACTGTGTGAGCCCTGAAATAAGCAACTGGCTGTACCTCTTTTAACACCTGCCCGTTTTACAGACTTCTGTAATTTTACCCTATGCTTTTTTGATGTGTAGGATACCTATGAGATGATATGGGCCTAATTCAGTAACTTTTTAATGGAAATCCCTATATATGTTACAGTTAAAACAAGTTTTTAGTTAGAACTCGTTTTCCCCTGTTAAAACTAGTTTTTACTTAATGCCTTTGTTAAAACTGGAAATATCTAGTTAAAACTAGAATTTACCACTGATATATTTGATTTTCAGATAAAACTAGTTGTCACATCGAGCTATATTTAAAACTAGCACTAGAAAAACTAACTTGTGATTTAAAACAAGATATAGTTTTAAAAATATTTATTGAAAAGTTCTAAGACACTGAGAACCAAATAATAATCTAACACTCAAGGAACATTTTAGGGATCATCGATTTAAATTCGTTGCCAAGATGACTATATTCATTATAAGTAGGTAAATAAAATAATCAAATAAATCAACAGAACACAACCATGAAATTTCAAAAAGAAACATTGTTAAAGAACATTGATTAACACACAATAAAATCTAATCAGTCAAAGTTAAATTTAAAAAAGGATGAGGATCTACTACGCGAACAGTTTTAACTGACTCGCTTCGGAAAAACGCGTTTTGTCTAGTAAGAACTAGTTTTAACGGATATTCGATTTGAGCATTAGTTAATTCTAGTATTAACAAATGCTTACATTAAAAACTAGTTCTAACTAGGATGAAAGCGTTCTTTCTAAAAACTAGTTTTAACTGCAACATGTATACCAAAATGGGAATTATTTAGAATTGGGGCTCCAGACAAAAATTGCTCCAAAAAGTTTATAGCTATCAGAGAACATTCTGTAGAGTAATACTATATGTTTTAGAGCGGGAGAAGACATTTTCAATGATAATTTACAAACTAACTTAACCTACCCTAACCTAAACATTGAATTACATAGAATATGGGCTTTTGATAAAATTTATTCTAAAAATTCTTCTACCTCCTGGAAACCCTTCTGTTAGGTTAGGTTAGGTTAGGTTAGTTTATAAATAATCATTGAAAATGTCTTCCCCCCTCTAAAATATATAGTTTTACCCTACAGAATGTTCTCTGATAGCTATAAATTTTTTGGAGCAATTTTTGTCTGGAGCCCGAATTCTAAATAATTACCAGTTAGTCGACGACACAATAACTTTATACTTGTTTCTCTTGAGGAGTTTTACTTCCGTCATGTGTTCTGCGATACACACACCTGTTCTTCTATACGTAATTTGTGTTTGTCAAAAAGAAAAATATAATTGATTGTTTTGAAATCGAGCACGACCCGTTCCGTAGGTAAAATTTATGCGGTTCTTCAACCGTCATATACATATATCTTTCCATGGCAAAATGAAATGTTTAATTGCAAAGCATGCTGCGTCTCATGAATAAAATAACAACTGTTACCTGATAAGGTTACCCCGATAGATATGATGGTGCTTTGCATATTTAAAAGATATTTATGTTAATACTCGCCAACGGTTGATATTTATAATGGGCACTAATAGGAGGTAGCAAATAGCATAATGATTGCCCGGCCAATGTGTAAATTAGAAATTTTACCCATTGTATTACCGATATGGAAACTAGATAACTCATTATTATTATGGAAAACAACGATTTTGTTATTGTTGAATGTGGAACAAGTTTGGTTACACTAGGCGAATGCCACTGTCAAATTAATACATAAGTGCTACTTAATTGATAATTACATTAAAAGGGTCACATTACAAATAAGAAGTATACGGTACTTTTATTTCATTTGTTCTCAACCCTAATTACCTATTACAGTTCCCTCTTAGTGCCTTTGGAATTTTGAATTATTAAAATACATACAAACGATAATGCCTCACTTTTTCCGAGTGCCTAAATTGGTTAGTGGGGATAAAAAATAAATTAGTAAAAAACTAAATAGAAGAAAACATTGCGCATTAATCGAGAATAGAACCCGGTCTCGTCCCGGCCAAGAATTAACTGAATTAACACCAATAATATAAACAAACGTTGATTTTAATCAGAACGAACGTTTCTTTCTTGTATTTTAACTTTAGTTTAGTAATCAGTCCAACTATGCTAGGGGTTACTCATAATCAAAACCCGACAATTTTGACATTTTCCAGTGGAAGTTCAATTGCAACAAAAATATGCTAATCTACGTCAGGTATACAGAGGTTTTAAAGTTGATGGGCTACTAGAAGTATATGAATTAGTAGAAGGAATTCAATTCTGAAACTTGGGCTCATTTGGTTATTGTTTATGCAGTTTCTTTTAAAAATATTTTCAAGTTCGATTTATATCCGGTTATACCGGAAGTCGACACCAACTTTGTTATTTTAATTGGAATGGTATATTTTTTACGCTGAATTCGAATAAAACGTGTAAATCTAAGTCTGATAACCAACTTGTACACCTATGACGATCGGTTTCTGAGCTAATTTAATTTATAGAAAAAAAAATCGCTACCGCAACCCAAATGATAAAAAATCATAATTTCCACAAAATACGACTAAGACTTTTGAAATTTTTACTAGTAATAGCTGAATATTAGTGCTAACGCCTTGAAAAAATTGAACTAAATAATTTATACAGGGCGTTCAAAATAAAATTCTAAAGTTTAAAAACTTCAAACACGACGAACTTCGTTTTTTCAAATGGCACCTACCATTTTTTTTTCAATCGACTCCGTTTTTTATCGTCTTTCGATCTATATCTATACTTCCTATTGTTTTATTTGAAAATTTTCGAGTAATTTGGATGATTACTTAAAATAGCCAATTTTAATATTTTTCGTACAAAAAGGTGTGCCTTGGAAAAATGACAACTAATGGCAATCAATGCAAAATGAAGCCAAAAATCGTATTTTCGATTAATTTCTGTTACAAAAAATAATCAAAAACGAAACTTCAATTGAAGTATTTATTATAAACATTTGCCTCGAACATCTCCCTAACAGAAATTAGGAGATAAAAATGGTTTTACTGTGATTTTGCTTTGATTGTCATTGGTAGTCAATTGTTCAAGGCACACTCTTATTACGCCAAAATTAATGAAATTATCTATATTTCAAAAATTCTAAATTACTCAAAATTTTTTAAATAAAACAATTGGAAGTATCCATATAGATCGAATGAGGATCAAATAAGGAGTCGATTGAAAAAAACTGGTAGGTGCCATTTATAAAAACGACGTTATTCGTGTTTGAAGTTCTTAAATTTTAGAATTTTATTTTGAGCGCCTTGTATAAATTATTTAGTCCAATTTTGTCAAGGCGTTAGCACTAATATTCAGCTATTACTAGTAAAAATTTCAACAGTCTGAGTAGTATTTTGTGGAAGTTATGATTTTTTATAGTTTGGGTTGCGGTAGCGATTTTTTTTTCTATAAATTAAATTAACTGAGAAACCGATCGTCATAGGTGTACAAGTTGATTATCAAACTTACCTTAGAATTACACGTTTTATTCGAATTCAGCGTAAAAAATATACCATTCCAATTAAAATAACAAAGTTGGTATCGGCTTCCGGTATAACCGGATGTAAATCGAACTTGAAAATATTTTTAAAAGAAGCGGCATAAACAATAATCAAATGAGCCCAAGTTTCAGAATAGAATTCCTTCTACAAATTCATTTACTTCTAATAGCCCATCAACTTGAAAAAATTAGTTGTAGGTACCATATACGTATATGACGTTCCCTTAAATGTTGTGTACCATCGAAAAATGCTATGGCCCACCGGAAACGGATTCTATCCTTTCAAACTTTGAGGGAAGTGTGGAAGAATTTTGGTTACCATAGGCTAATACTAGATAGGTACTGCTAAATAATTACATAATAATTTATGATGAGAACGAATATAAATGCATTAATAGGGTACATTATATAAGAAAATTATAGGGTACTCTTATCTCGATGCTTTTCAACCCCAATGGTTACAATTCATCCGCAGTGTTCTGGAATCTTTTCAATTATTAAAATGCGTACAAACGATACTGCTTGGAGTTGCTGCCCAGGTGTCCCTTAATTATTTAGTCGAGATAAAAAGATAAATTAGTAAAAAGTAAGTAAAAGAAAAGCATTGTATCGATCGGGACTAGAATCGTGGCGTGACATGTGAGCATTTGATACTGTTGTGTTATTATCTTATAAATTGATAAAATTAATGTTTTATTGATTATCTTTTTTTTTAATTCAGAAATTTATTCATTTATCCTAGAGGTACGGATAACAACTCAATTAATTAAAATGTTTAATTAAAACGCCGCAATTTTGACGTTTTCTAATTGAAGCAACTGCAGCAGAAATGGGCGGATCTACCGTAATGTCTACGTCAGATGCATAAATAGTTGATTGTATTCATATACTAAGCACTCTTGAATGTTCTTTACCACCAGCACTGGGATCTGCCTCGTTAAATTTTGAAGATTCAACTAATCTTAGGACTAGTACAGCGTATATATTTTTATTTTCTAAGAACAAAAAATATCAAACCTTTGTTCCTTTTTTTTTTCAGTTTAAATACGATAAGAAAAACAAGTAGGTAGCCCATAAAAGTTTAATAGAGAAAGCAACTTTGTCTTCAGTACATAATTTATATGGGTAACGTCTTTATCGTTGAGATTGCGGCAGATAATTACTCAAGCTCGGAGTTAAAAGATTGCAGAGCAAGTTTGTTATTTGGCAGCCAACAGCTAGAGAGAGAATTTTATTCAGTCAGACATATTACACCAAACGGGGATAATGAAATTAATGTTCGCTTCTATGTATTTTCGTGCAGAAAATTTCAAACCAAGTCATAGTACAAATCAATGATTTATTTTTGTTAACTAATCACCCTGTATATACATCATCCCGATCCTGGTCAGACTGTTATAAAATAGTGAATGGAATTGACTCTATTTTTAAGGCGTTAAAGAAAAACTGTAGTGCAAAGCCGAAGCGTATGGCGGAAGACTGTATTTAAATATATAGTTAATTACTGCCGCAGTATTTGCTTAAATGATCTAAAAGAACTGTAAAAAATCGAGCAATCCCTAGATTGAACCAATGGATCTATTGTCGATTATTTAGATGGTTAACCATACCGCTCGGTATTTAAAAATACATATATACCCCATAAAATTTAAGATTGCATGCGAATGAAATAATAAACTTTGGCATCAATAATTTGTCTACTCGTCTTAATAAATAAGAAAAGGATAGAACCCACAAAAGCACGTGATGTGCTGTGTAACTGAATCTAATTTCGAAATACGTCGTTGGCGATGTGTACATAAATAAAAACAGAGACAACTTATAAATGGTAATGGGAATGTCATATCTTCAGATTGGAATTTTAAGTTTTTAACAGTTTATTAATTTAAATATTGTAAAAATTTAAATAACATTTAATTTGTCTTCAAAATTGTTGTTTGATTGATAAAGATTAAAATTATGATCGCATACAATTTTAAATTTTAAAAGGCACATTAATACTAATTAAGAGACAGATTTGAATGAGATTTAAAAATTTCAGATTTTTATTTCCTGTGTTAATAGGTAAATTATGATGAGAACGAAATCACAAAAAATTACTAAATTGTTTAGTAATTCTAGTTTAAACTAGTTTGTTTATGTATACAAAATTATTAGCAAACAAATGCATTACAGTCAGGGTAGTAAATGTGGTTAGTATTAATAATTAATTACCAGTGCTTATATATAATGTATATAACCCCATTAAATAGTCGATGTGATAATCGGTTATAAGTTATAATTAACAATTATCGAGCAGCTTTGGTAAAAGTTATAAAATATAGATTATCTATTCATTTATTTCTAAATTGGAGTGAAGGTGAAAATTCTAAAAGTTGAAAATTAAAGTAAGAAATGGAACCCAATAACAAGGTTATGTGTGTAGTGAAAAAAATTGTTTGCAACCCTCTATCAGACAAAAATCACTCAAAAAATATTAAGTTAATAAAAAAAAAATACCGGCCAAGTGCGAGTCGAACTCGCGCACCGAGGATTCCGTACAAACCTGTATATATGTGATGTAACTAAAAATTTAAGGTTTTCGGAATTTTTCCTTTATATGTGCTATAAAACATTGCTTCATGCCAAATTTCAAGATTCTCAATCGTCTGGAAGTACTCTTTAGATTTTGATTCCCTTGCGAGTAGTTGCGAGTTTGAAAATATGCGGCTTAAATTGCTGTTTCTTTTGATTGCGTTGACATAGAAGTTTGATTTTATTACAGCTTAAAGGTATTATAGACCTGAGTATTTGATATGAATTTCAATTTAATACCTCTACGCGTTCATGAGGAAAGGGGTAGTAACTTTAAAATTATTCAAAATATTTTTATTTATGATGTAACTAAAAATTTACGGTTTTCGCAATTTTTCCTTTATCTGTGTTATAAGACGTTGCTTTGTACCAAATTACAAGATTCTGAGTTCACGGGAAGTACCCTGTAGGTTTTGACTCGAAAATTTGCGGAAATTTGCGGCATAAACGGCTGTATCTTTTGATTGCGTTATCTTAGAAGTTTGATTTTTTCACAGCTCCAAGGGACAATAGACCTCAGTATTTGGTATAAATTTCAGCTTGATTCCTCCATGTGTTCCTGAGAAAAAGGGTCTTGACAGACGGACGGACAACGAAGTGATCCTATAAGGATTCCGCTTTTTCCTTTTGAGGTGCGGAACCCTAAAAATAAATCAAACCCTTTTCTACACGGAGAGAACAATCATGAAAATATTGCTAGAATTTTAGCAAACATGACTAAAAAATCTGTTAATTATATGGACGACCAGACGCTCAAGGAAATTTTACTAGAAATGTCTAGTCAATCAACGTTCGTTGTTGAGACTGAATTTTAGTAAAATTGACTTGATTAGAAAACATTTTTTACAGTTGTTATGACTAATTTTACTAAACTATTCTCATTCTAGTAATTTTTTCTTTACGACACGATAAAATAATCGAGAGGTAGAGAAAAAAATGTCTAGACTTTTTAGCTTATTTATTCTATTATTAATTACTTATTAAAAAGAATGAAAAATTGTTTTATACCACCAAGTACATATTATGAGAATTGTAGTATTATTTACTAAAAATATTTTCCTTGGCTCATCAGGTAATAAAATCATGATTATTTTTCTCCGTGTAAAATTAAAAAACTAAATCCAGAGTCTAAAATCTTCAAAATTTAAACGAGAAGCATTGATGAAAGTTGAATAGAAATTTTGTCATGTATTACTAATTCTGCTTTAATAATTTAAATGAAAGTTAAGAGTTTTTTACAACGTTTAAAAATCTCAAACACATTTAGAGCTTCAGTCAGTACCTACCCCCTTTGGGGCCTTAAACAAAATTCACCAAATGTTTTTTTTTATCTAAACACTCGCTGCTATGTTTATCTACGGTAGAAGTAAGAGTACGTCCATTAATTGCATGAATTATTTCTTTTTAATTTGGATTCAGGAACCACCTCCACCCCCCCAGTGAGATTTCGTCAGATGTGGTGCTACCTCCTTATCCCTGCAATCTAAGATTTACCTTGCAATTCCCCATCTATTTGAAAAGGATTTGGCAATTCTGCTGGACTCCTCCTTTGCTCATTTTTACTTCATGTAATTGATGGAAAAATCTTCTTTTCATATATTTAAAAGGTGGTTTTTGGTGAATCTGAGGGATATATTAATAAAATGGTGCTCATCTAATCCAACCTTAACCTAAAACTTGGAAAACTTGGAAATTATATTAATAGATAGCGTTTTATCCTCTGTTTGTAATCTAATCATACCATTGATGTAATAATGCAAATGAAGGGTTGCCTGAAAAAAATTCGCCCATTTATCCATCTATCAAAAAGTTTGAGAAATAGAAGCATAGAGATATTAGAATAGAGTGCGCGAGAGGACTGCGATATCAGCTTAGAAAGAGAACGCTGCATATGGGCCCCGTCTATCTCTCTCTAACACTTTACGCGATTGGCTGCTCGCCTCCCGGCTCTATGGCTACTACACTCTTTCCCTCCAATGCTTGCACAGCCGGGAGGGGAGCAGCCAATGGCCTGTTTTGTTATAAAGAGACAGACGGGGCCCATATGCAGCGTTCTTTTTCTAACCTGATATCGCTGCCACTTACTGGCTAGCATTGGACAAGCGCACTCTATTCTTATACCTCTATGAATAGAAGTCTACGTATGATGGGTGTATTATGATCTATGATATTTGTAGTCTGTAATATGTTTTCGTGATGTGTACCTTGTGATGTAGATACGTAACTCCTTATTCGTAACTTACCAATTTACTTTCATTAAAGGCATTGTTTATACATACATACATACATTTCACAATATTACGTATACATTATCGAGCTACTAACTTCAAGTTAACATTCTTACAGTAACTTGGCAATCCAAGCGCGTGTCTAACAAATTTCCGTAACTACTAAAAGGTTTTATGGACTAGGGAAACGTTACATCATATCTTTATTATGGTTCTTTGTTACAATGTTAGATACCTGAAAATCCTTATTATCGTACAGAAAGTAATACGTTAGTAGATACAACAGAGTAGGGCTAAATTAAATACGATATGTTAAAGTAAAACTCAATTTTGCTACACAACTAACATTAGAATCTTTCACGATTTATTTCGCTTTAAATGTGCGTCATGTTCCTGAAGATGGAGTAAATTAAACTAAATAGTTCGCACCCCAAATCTACAAGATTATATAAAACGTCCAAATCATTTTTTGGTAACACAGTTGTCTTTCAAGGACCAAGAGAATTTTAGTTTGTTCTAAATAGGGTTTCGCGTCCAATTTAAGACAAGAGTTTTCTCTTAACTTAAAAATTAAGACCAAGAAATTTTTTTTTTGTCCCGTGGAATTTGATGTATCCTATTAGGTATTTACTAAACTACATAAAGATAAAATTCCAAAAATTCTCGACGTGATTTTCCCGATCTTGTCTCTATTTTTACATCGGTGCTCTTATCGTGATTTTGTTTTGAATCAATATCAAAATAATAATTCTTGAAAATCAAGTCTTCTAAACACTATTTAAAATCTTCCAGAATAGACCCCTTAAAAAGACCAAAGTGAGCTAAATACACAGTGTTGTTTATTTAATAGGTTATAAAACAATCGTCATTTAAGCTTATCGTAGTTGTTCACAAGGTTTTTAAATATAACTGTGAAATATTCTTTTTGTGGTTTTACTTTTTTAATTAAATATGTGTAATCAAGAATACACACTAGACAAAGCAGTAAATTTTATTGTGTTCATTAGGTAGGATTTGCAACTAATATTTCTAAGTATAAGTGTAGGTTTACATATAGTGATGAGCAAAATTGGTCTTGGTCATGCAGTCTTGGTCTTGCGAAATAGCAAAACCAAGACCAAGACCGAGACCAGATGAATTTGAGCAAGACCAAGACTAAGACTGAGTAAACAAGACCGAGACCAAGCCCAAGACTATCCGAGTCTTGGTCTTAGTCTTGCTTTGCTCATCACTATTTACAGATAGAAGAGAACCATCATGAATAATAAAATAAATAAATAAAACTCTTGGAAAATGGTTATTAACAATTGTGACCATTTTCCAAGTGTCTTTATTTATTTAAATGATTTATATTTAATTTTAACCGAAACCTAGTTTATATTTTCTTTTCCTCCATTGATTTCCTTTTAAAATCTAAAATGCATTTTGTTTGTACGCGTTTAAAAATTACACAACCCGGAAAAGCGTATGTAGTTATAATACTTTTTAGGATCGATACATACGTACATGTTGTATGTAATATTCATAAGGTACGAGTTTTTGTGCAAGTTATTTTTCCGAGGAGATGATATACTTACCGAGAATGTGTATAGTTTCGTAAAAGCTCCCAGACAGCAGCTTGCAGGTTTATTTTTATTTTCAACGGTGTCGTGTACCTGGAATAACAGTACGCTTTGTAAAATTTTGTGGAAAATACAATGAAATTGCCTGAAATAATTTTGTGTTATATATACCTACACATCAAACATATTTCTATAACCTCAGCATATGAATTTGAATGCAACAAGGTAAAAATAACGTATATAGTAATTTAAAACCTCCAACGATGGTATTGGCATATTTTACCAATATCGATTCATAACAAAATCTCTATAAAATAGACAAATCTTCGGTAAGAAGTAGTGCAACTAAATAAACAAAATGTGTTTACAGCGAATAAGGTTGGTGTCTCATTGGATGAGTACAGCAAAATCTTATCAGAAGAGTAATTGAAAACTTTTTTTTTCTAAGAATTGTTATAATTTTCTTCATTTAATTTAAACCTCATTAAAGGGTAAACGTCATTTGACTGGCAAGGGGGGTCCCACCATACCTTACTAAGCCCAACTGGTAGGGAAAAATCAATCTAAATTAAATTGAAAACCAGCTTACGTAATTAATGAACAGTTCCTTTCCAGATTTTTTAAAAGTACAATGTAACTTATTTATAATATGTATTCACATTTATTACATATATACGGTTATAACGTACTATTTCAAAGGTCTTGACATTTATTATTTACGGTTTTCGCAATTTTTCCTTTATCTGTGCTATAAGACGTTGTTTCGTACCAAATTACAAGATTCTGAGTTCACGGGAAGTATCCTGTAGGTTTTGATTCAAAAATTTGCGGAAATTTGCGGCATAAACGGCTGTATCTTTTGATTGCGTTGGCTTAGAAGTTTGATTTTTCCACAGCTCCAAGGGACAATAAACCTGAGTACTTGGTATAAATTTTAGCTTGATAGCTCCACGTGTTCCTGAGAAAAAGGGTCTTGACAGACGGACGGACAACGAAGTGATCCTATAAGGGTTCCGTATGTGGAGTCCTCTATTTCTCTTAAGTCCTCCCTTCTATCTACCTCCTTACATTTTATTATATTTCCCCTATATTCCTCCCCATTATTCTCCACTCGTCCAATTGCTCCTGCTCAATTTTTATTTCTCTTAATTTGTCTTCATCGTATATATTTCTTCTACTTATCTTTATAACCATTTTCCCCCATATTTCCTTCCTTAAATCCCTTTCCTCGAACCTTTCTAAACTTTCTTCATAATATATCTACCTTTTTATATCCTTTTCTAACATTTTCTCGCATTTTGTCTCTCTTTTCCCCATATAATCTGGGGTGTATACATCCAAATGAAGCACCTACTTAACATATTGTTTATATATGTTTTCCACCTTTTTTTCAGCCCAACCCCAAACTTGCACCTAGTACAATATTATACTTTTTATTACTACATAAAATAGCATTACCTTCCTTTCCCAATCGTCCCTGCATAGATTAGTCATCCCCACAACTTTCCCATAATAGCTTTTCCTTTTGCCACTTTATTGTTTATGTCCATTTCGTCTTTATTGTCCTCTCCGATTATGTACTCTAAATGAAAATTTATTTTATCTTTTTCATCGTATTTCCTTTTTTTCCTCTTACCTGCCCAAATTTTATCACCTCAGATATGTCGCTACTCAATTCTAATATTTTTTTTAAAGATATTTTTTCAGTGCCCTTAGCAAATCTTGCGGTCCTTCATAATCAAAGTTAATTATATCATCTGCATATGATCTTACTTAATAAACCCACGTTTAAGATTTCACACTTTTTATTAAGCCACTGCTTAATAAAATTATTTCAATTCACTGAAGCATCTGCAGATCTAAATGTCAAGAGTTTATGTGCTACTTAATTATTGCTACTATTTTTACAAAGTGGTGGTTGTTGTACATGCATTTATTGCAGGGGAAATGTATACATATTCTGGTTCATTTAATGGAATGTAATTGTTAAATTTTTGGTGGAATTTGATTTTTATTGTTTCCAAAATATTCAAACATTTACTGTTTTCTTTTATGTGTAAAATTTTGATGTTATTTTTTAAGTTAAAGTATTTTTTATATTAAAAAATTACATCAAAATTTTACATATAAAAGAAAACAGTAAATGTTTGAATATTTTGGAAACAATAAAAATCAAATTCCACCAAAAATCGAACAATTACATTCCATTAAATGAAATAGAAAATGTATACACTTCCCCTGCAATAAATGCGTGTATATCAACTCCCGCTAAGTAGTAATAATAATAGAAATAATTAAAGATTATATAACTCCTTGTTATTAAAAATAAGTCTGAGACAATGTTCTTAAGCAGTTAATAAAAAACGTGAAAGGTTAAATGTGGTTTTATTATAGGCAAGTTAATATGAAAAATTATAATTTTCTTTAAGTAAAGGCCAACACGTTGAGCTATTGAAATGTTTGAAAAGATAACAGCCCCACGATGCAAATAGCTATGGAGATTTCTAGAGGATTAATAAAAATAAAAAGTTGTAAACAATTGTGTTTACTACAGTAAGTTGTCAATACTATTACGGAGAGTATTATTCCTGGGGCGCCACGATTTGACAACTTTTTTAGACGTAGTCGAGGTCGCTGGGTACGGGAAAAATCGTAAAAAATCCTACTCGCTTGGTTTTCGAGTTATCGAAGTTCGAAAGTTGAAAAATCAAAGTGAAATTTTTAATGAAACCAATGCGTTTTCTTATGTAATTGGTCGTGAAAAACACGAAAAAAATGGTTAAAATATTCCAGGTACTATATTTTTCGAGATGTGAAAAAAAAACATTAACAATAATAAGTCACAGTCAGAAAGCTAAATTCATAATAACAATAATAAGTCTCCTAGATACGTGCTCTTCAATTGTTTTTTGTACACCAATATTGTGGCTTTCATGGCCAATTATATAATAAAAGAAATTTGTTTCATAAAAAAATTCAGTTTGATTTTTCGACTTTCGGGGATAGTTACGGTATAAAGTGGTCGTTATGATTAAAGCGTTTAAAGTGCTATGCACCACCGAAAAGTGCTAGGCACCACGAAGAGGTTTTTGCTTAGGTTACGGTATGGAATGGTTATTGCTCTGATTAAAATGTTTGAAGTGCTATGCACCACCAAAAAGTGCTATGCACCACCAAGGGGTGTTTTGCTTAGGTTACGGTAAGGAATAGTTATTGCTCTGATTAAAATGTTTGAAGTGCTATGCACTGAACTGTTTTCAATTAAATTATTTTTTTTTCACATTTTTGGTTGAATATCTCGAAAAATATAGCACCTGGAATTTTTTAACCGTTTTTTTCGTGTTTTTCACGACCAATTACATAAGAAAACGCATTGGTTTCATAAAAATTTTCACTTTGATTTTTCAACTTTCAAACTTCTATAACTCGAAAACCAAGCAAGATATCAAAAAATTTTATTCTTCATTTTCGTTTTATTTTGGCTTGGTTAGTCTAAAAAATCGTGGAGCCCCAGGAATCATACTCGAGCCCGTAATTTAAATATCACGAATTTTTCCAACATTTTTTATTAATCAATTCGTACACCAAAAACTAATGATTCACTAACTACTTCGCTTCTTAATCGCTTTTTCTTCATTTCTAACTTATATCTGTCACTATTTTATCAAAAACTTGTCAAACTGTTTATCGCCGTAGCTTATATAGTGTTTTGGACGTTTCTAGGTGATTCTCGAAACTTCTAGCAGCTTTTTCTCGAACCTTCTGGAACGCGTCATAGATAACTTTCACTCAACTTTCGCAGTCGGCGCGTGTCAACTTCATCAAAAACGCCACGTCCGTCACAATACTTTTTAAGAGATTAGAGGTACATCTTTCAGACCGGATAATCGCAAATCTATATAATTGGGTTTCTAGTACAATATAACCGAGTTTCAGTTTGAATGTATATTATTATTACCATCTTTTATGGTCTGTGGTGTCAAAATATTCGTGTAATGTCACTGGTAGATAAAAGTTTGAAACACAAAATTACCAACATTTCTAACTTGCAGATACTAAAACTAATACCAATATCCGTATATTAGTAGAGGGTGGTAGATGTTAGATGGTATATTGATGAGAAAATCGGCAGATTGCTCTCGATTTAGAACAATTATCGTTTTAGTGCAATTTAGCTTCACGTGATAATTGGAGCCGTAGAGACGGTAATGTTACTTTGGCAGTATTCTCTCCACGCAAACACACCCTTTCAAACTGCTGTTTGCCTTCGACTAAAATCGCTATAGCCATTCCAATTACAAGTCGCAAATCTGTCAATTATTACCTTTAATTAGAAACGTAAATTGACGCTAATTCGTTGCTCTCTGACATATCGAACGTTTAACTTACCCGAAGCTTTCCCAGTCGTCTGTAATCACAATGAAAAAGTTCATTATAAATTACTTTCCAAACCATATCCATAAAACCAATCATTCAAACAATGTTTCTTTTATTTCATATAAATTAATTTGTCTTATTCATTTTGTAACAAATTTATTTATTTAAACAAATTTTAATCCGCATTGTTTCTCCCTACGCCCATTTTGCGAATTAAGACAGGTCAGTGAGCTGCACTTAACCCAGCTCCATGATGTAGGTATGTATTTTTATTTTTCGTAAAAGTCGACATGCCCAGATTTTCAAAATTTGAAAAAATTCCTACTTTTAAAGATTTTTAATAAAGGTAGGTACGTTTTCATCTAGGAACAAGGGAATTATTAAAAACATCTTGTTACACGAGAAAATTAAAACAGACAATTTCCTTTTTTTTTAATAACATTTTTAATTAAATCTTAGAAAAACTCATTCAACATATAAATATTCCAGAACACGTCGTGCTACTCCCCAGAGTGTACCCGAACAATAAGTTTGCTTTGCAGATAGATAGTTTAAATCGTTTTCCCTCCTTTACGAGATTCGATTTCCCAGTTAAAGAGCCCACCTTGTAGGTTACGTAACGAGGTCCCCTAATATACCTACGTAAAATACAATCAAAGAAGATTGGAAAGCATCAGTAGCAATTCGTTTAATCCAGTACCTAGTCGAATGCTCGATGGGTTGTAAATGGAATCTTTAAATACCTGTCGCGTTAGTTCAATTTATGAAATGCACCCAGTTTATATCGATTCGGACTAGCAATTATCGCGACCTGAACACACTGACCATCGTTATAAGCGCTTTCAGAGCAATCGAGAACAATATCACACATGTCCAATTGCGTTTCTTTCCGAAACAATTAAACAACCGGAAATTATGACAGAATTATAAACAAACAAGGGACTTTCAAAGCAAAAAATGTCAATTTAAAGTTCGTTCAAATGATGCATGATATGTGTTTTTGAAAAGAATCATACGTGGTCTAAAAATGGAGCCATCGAAAATGGAAGAGCTTGTCAAAATTTGATTGATATTGGAAACGGATTATTATTCCTGAAAAAACAAAGAACAGTAACTCTGTAGGTATTCTGCAAACATTGGTTCGAAACTACAGAAGGTAAATGTAACAACATTTCAAACCAATAATAAGTTTTTAAACCAACAAGATAAATATGTAGATAAACGAATAATATTGGATTAAACTATGTATCCTATGTTTTGAGAACGAGATATACGTGAGCTTAAAAGTAGCGATATCGAAAGTGAAATAAGTTTTCAAAACCTCCTTCGTGTTGGAGTACCTACGTTTATAATTAATTGTGCATTTGAAACGCGCACTACAATTAAAAATCGCTAAGAAATTCTGAAAACATTGCTTTGAAGATTTAAACAGAATATGTAACAAAATTATAAACCAATAACAGGTTTTTAAATCGAAAAATGTATAGGAAGACAAATGTCAATGGATTACCAAACAAAGTTTTTGCAAAAACAAGCGATCTATGTTTTTAGAACGAGCTTTAGATAAGTAAACAAAAGTGATGTCGATAGTAAGAAAGCTTGATGCATCGAATATTCTATTGTGCCTACAAAATACAAACGAAAAAAGTGATGTCGCTACAGACACTGTGAAAACATTGCCTTAAACATATACATGTAATCGTTACGAAATTATAAACGATTTGAAGATTCTTGAACTAAAAACTGAAGAGGTAAACAAATATCAATGAATTACTCGACAAAGTTGCTTCAAACACACGCCCCTATGTTTTTAGAACAAACTCTACACATGTACGTTAAAAATAAGTGTATATGTTATAGTTAAAAGAAGTTTTTAGTTAGAACTCGTTTTCCCTAGTTAAAACTAGTTTTTACTTAATGCCTTTGTTAAAACTAGAAATACCCAGTTAAAACTAGAATTTACCACTGATATATTTGATTTTCAGATAAAACTATTTGTCACATCGAGCTGTAGTTAAAACTAGCATTAGAAAAACTAATTTGGGATTGAAAACAAGATATAGTTTTAAAAATATTTATTGAAAAAATCTAAGACACTGAGAACCAAATAATAATCTAACACTAAAGGAACATTTTAGGGAACGTCGACTTAAAATTAGTTGCCAAGATGACAATATTAATTATAAGTAGGTAAATAAAATAATCAAATAAATCAACAGAACACAACCATAAAATTTCAAAAAGAAACATTGTTAAAGAACATTGATTAACACACAATAAAATATAATCAGTCAAACTCGAATTTAGAAAAGAATGAGGATCTACTACGCGAACAGTTATAACTGACTCGCTTCGGAAAAACGCGTTTTGTCTAGTAAGAACTAGGTTTAACTGATATTCGATTTGAGCATTAGTTAATTCTAGTATTAACAAATGCATACATGTATTCTGAAAACTTTGGCCTAAAAGTTACATAGATATTAAAAAAAATTGATGACCGTGTAGTTTTCAGTAAATAACAAATTTAATTTTCTTGCATCATTTTGGACTAATTAATTGATTGTTTTCTGTATTTTCTAATTATGAGTTAATTAAAACTACATAATACGTTTATTCAGATAAGAGAAATTTCTGATTCGTATCACGTGACTTTCCATGTAGGTAATATGTACGTGTATGTTATAATGATGTCGTAGTTGTTGTCTCTAAATCTGTTTAATTAAAGGCTCTGTTACAGGCTTTAGAGGCCTGTTTACGTGTATACATATATTTAACCAATTTACATGCGTTTAACCCTGGCCTGTTAGTGATATTAATTAGACATATACCTATCGCAAGCGTTTACTTCCGTCTAAATCAAAAATATTTCCACAATGTATCTGTTTGTAAATTCAAAGTGAACATAGTATAATAGGTATTTAAGATATTACAAATAAAGAATCTTAATTAAATACCTTGTAATATTTACAAAATAAATGTTTTTACCAAGAAGAATTATTCGTTTTTGTGTTTGTATATCATTACGGTGGTTACTTCATTCTCCCTTTTTTGTTGGTTTATACATCAGATCTTTCCTTATTCGTAATCCCCACTAGGATTAGAGATTCCGTTTCCTAAGGGAGATTTTTTTGTAAACCTATTATGACTTCCTAAAACTATATAAAATGATGGTGACTGTTTATTTTCAAAGCTTTCGTAGGAAAATACTGTCCAAAAGCATTATTTCAGTAAAAAACAATAGATAGAAAATTCGAATATGTTGTAAACAAATAAGTGACCCTGAAAAAACACAAGTAATCCTAAAAACATTGTCATGAATAGAACAGCTTCTCAAAAAGTGCTTGTGGGTAGGACTAGATAAGCTTGAAAAACATAGCTACAGCTATAGATATTCTGAAAACATTTCCTCGAAAGTATAAATGAATGTTGCAGAAACGTTAGTAACATTTATTACACTTTTTTGCTATTTTCATGCTGTAAATTTATTATGTTGAAATCGTTGTACTTATTGGAGCTTTCTTGTGAAGCATGACCTTTTGGGACATTTATATACTTAGCATTTTTATCTCACAATAATTTTTTCTCAGAAAAAGAAGTTGTGTCTTCTGTGCATTCCTTCGTCGCAAAAATATTCTAAAAATTTAAGAAGTCAATCGTTTTAAGGGAAAATTTACTTTTCCTACACTGTATTTTTCGCCCTATTCCTTGAAATTTCCTTAAGAAAAGAGGCGGTATTTTCTCCATTAATGGTTCACGAAAGTACTTTTAATATTCCGTTCAAACTCACTCACAATCGGACAAGTGTCCACAGCAAAGTTGATAGTTCTCTCTTTGGGGAAACAAATTAAATATTCATTGTCTTCTGTTTTTTTTTTTATTTGTCACTGTTCTTTGCAAATTGTACCCTTTGATGGCCTTAATACAGTATCCATGAGGTACAGTCGGAAGAGAAAAGGAAATAAAGAAATAGGTAGCAAAATAATGTTTGAAAATCTGAAGCTCCTTTCAGATCTAAATAGTTAAAAGAGTCGTCCTCAATTGGAAACTATTCTATTCACGAACTCTAACAAACAGATAAATGTTTGAACACTCGAGTTTTGTAGACATTTGTGGCCATTCTGGATTCTTTAAGTGAAAATAAAAACCTTACACAAAATATTTTTATTTGGCATAATGTATACAATATATACCTATATTGGGAGCACTTTGGTGTGGATTTGAATTAAATTACGGAAAAAAAAATCATTTGACTAATAAGTCACAATAACAATACGACGTTTCGGCCTGTTTTGCTTTTATTAGGTACTATTTCAAAATATCGTGAGCTATGAGCTAACAATGAGCGGACTTATACAGGGTTGCTCATTAGTGCGTCAAAGGTCAATATAGCCTTTATTAAATCAGATTGGAGATTTTTTTTATGAGAATGATACAGTATCAAAAGCCGCATATTTTAAAAATAGTTGGACATATACAGGGTGAATCACTAAATCGGAGCACGTTCCAACATATTTTTTTTAAATGAAACACCCTGTATATTATTTGTTTTTCATAATCTACTTAAAATTGTCTTTTCAATGATACAAAGATTTTTAGGTTTGGATGTTGCATTGTTGAGTTAATAATGAAAATGTAAAAAAATTTGTTGCAACAGGGTTTGGCTTTTTAGTTCAATGCACGAGTATTACGATTAGTTGAGATGAAATACTTAGTAGTTATGCTGCCAACGGATGTACTAAACCTAAAAAATAATAAAATCATAATTTTATTATACAGGGTGCTTTTTACGGTGCAGTCAATTGAGCAACCTTCAAAGAGCGATTTCTCCATTTTTTCAAATGGAACACCCTGTATATTATTGAATTTTTGGAATGGTGTGTTAATTCTGCTTAACGTTTCCTTATAATATTTAATACCTAAACCTCGTAATTTCAGAGATATTTCACTTTTTTCATTATTTCCAGCTGATTATTTGTTTTTGATTTGATCTAGTGTGCTGATCGGTCAGATTTGACAAGTTGGCACGTTGAATACGTAATGCGTCTAATACACCTAATAATTTAATACGTTAAGCGTGCTGTATTAGTGACTATTACAATTATTTTTGCATTATTGTCATTGTCGTATAATACCAGTTTGATTCGGTTCGTAGTTTTCCTGAACAATTTTTGCTTGTCACATATTACTAGGGGTTGTGGAGCTAACCAAATATCAAAAAAGGACCTAGTCATAAAAGTTGTTTTTTGAATAATTTTTTTTACATAGCACATAATAGTACATTTCGGGCACATTTTGGCAGATATTTATTTTCTTTTAAATTCCAAAATTGTGGAGTCAATTTTTTGGGCATCCCTGTTCAGGGACGCCACTGCGTAGCTGATATCTGTCTCTTGTACTTATAAAAATTAAATCAGGACAAAGTTGGATTTACGAAAACCGTGTGTAACGCAAAAATACGTTTGATTGATTGATTGATTGATTGGCAAACCCATCAGCTTCTCGACCTGCCAATCCCGTGTATTACATTATTATTCAGTGATAGAAAAAAAATGATTCACATTCTTCCTTATTAAACTCGGTGACGTGACGACCATTATGGCAGCAACGTAATTCGATAATGTAGACCTTTGCTCAACATAAACATAATGTAATCTTAGACTAATAGAAACCGTTAACTTACTTAAGAATCCCTCACTCATCCATTGTCATCGTTGAGTTTGATAACCTTTGCGATAAACATTTAACGCATCAACTTCCAGTCCAGTGTTATTTTACTGGTAAGGAATCGGAACAATAAAATGTGGTCCAAAAAAAAAATAAAAATGTAAGAGAACCTGGAAAGTTAAATAATGTACCGCTTTTACATCCCCAACCAGCTCAGTTCATTATATCCAGTTATGTAACTTCGTTTATAATGCAATGTAATGTAATAATGTAGATGAAAAATGCGTGACATTGAGTAATATACTAATCGTAAGCGGAAGTCATAAAAAGGAGGTATAAAAAATAAAGTAATAAAAAGCAAAGTAGTTCCATCTTATGTTATTCATAATGTGTGAAAATCTTAAAATAAAAACTTTATATCACGAAAACATATTTGTTTTATTTACATTTTATATTTATTTTGTACTCTCATTTACAGTACATCCTCAAACTGGCCTTTAAATACTACCCTCATAATATGCTCACCTAAACTGGTGATGTTTATTCTCATTTACTTTGTAAATGGTGGCTCTAACAAAAAAATGTGATCAATATAAATATAATAGTTTTTACCTACAAATTTTGGGTAATAATTATTGTGCATTTGGCAATCGGGTGACAACTCATCGTTATGGTAAAAATTACTAAACTGCATGGTAAATTTTGCTGTAGGTATTTGATATTTTTTTTTTATTTTTCTATTAATTGCTATGAATACTATTAATTTTTTCTATATTTTGAGATAGTCACTCGATTACCTACCAACGATATTTAGGTAATTTCTACTACGCAATTCTTTCCGTGTAATAACTCAAAAAAAAATATTCATATTGTTTACGAGTACCTAAAAATAGAACGCTATTAATTTCTCTCCAGTGTTAATCCCGTACCGGAACATTAGCCATGTTCGCTGCTAACTTCGTACTATTGAATTTTCGTTAGCTGTGTGCGCGCAACATCCATTTCCTCTCCAAATTTTACTCTCAACGCTCTAGAGGAAATAGCTGCTTTGATTTTTCATATTTTAACAAAACTATTACTTATTGGTTTGAAATTAATAATAGTTAGTTATAAAAAATGAATTTAAGAAAATTTAGAGAAATAAAATAGCTCGGGCGCCACTTTGTCAAAACAAAGAAAAAGTTACTATGCTCCGGGTAGAGCAGTGGTGGTTCCTGAAGGACCCTGATGCAGTGAGAGCTCGAAGCTCTCATAAAAAAACGCAAAAAAAAACCTTGAAGAGTATATTAATAAAAATTAGAAAAAAACACTTACAAAAGGAACATGCCCATCCACACACGTTTCCTGCGACAATGATGTGACTGCCGCTGGATTCAGGGTACGTTGGGGACTTCCAAAGTTAGTCAGGGGCCAGACAAGAAATGGAAAGTTGGGACCAACCTTGATAAATAGTACAGGGGCCGCCTGCAGGTTTGAAACGGCTCGTTATTTGGCTAGCCCGATCGAAATTTAAATTATTCCCTTAGCCTTGTAAAACTTCTATTAGGTCTTCACCCCGACCCGTCCTCTAGCTTTCCAGTCCGTTCGGAACCTAATTAAATGTACGGATGGGCGACAAATGAACGAATAAAGTAGTACACATCAAAAGTTTACCTAAAAATTAAAAGATAGTTATTAAAAAAGATGTTTGAAGGCATTGAAGATGCCTAAAAAAACAGGGGAAGAAAAGGAAGGATGCAGGTGAGTCTCTGTCGAGGTCAGAACAAAACGCAAAAGATTCACCAAATTTACAAAACTGCCACAAAGGCCCAAAGGATGAAAAAGATAACGTTAGATTTACGAAATGCCTCGTGGCAACTAAAAAAAAATTTGACAAAATAGTTAAAATTAATTAAGAAAAATTACCAATTTAAAAGAGTGCTTCGAAAAATTATGAGTTTAAATGAAAATAAATGAAATACTTGATTTGGATAATTCTACGTGAAATATTAACAAAAATTAAGAGGTTCACACAAAGACAACGTGAAGCACAAAACACGAACAGAAAAACAGACACACACACACACGTCTCGTCGGTACCAACTACCAAGGCTAGAGGAAGAAGTCCTTAGCACCGACCGGAAAAATTCCTTGATCCTTCCATCGATCGCGAGGTCCTGCACAAAGGTTGCTAGCCTTGATGATAAGACGAAAGGTCGATCAAAATTAAGAAATAATCAATAAAACTGAACCAAAACAAAGACAAACTGAATCGAAATAAATTAAATTTTAGTAACGGGATTTTTCGTAGAAAAAAACGTTACAATATTTTTAATTGAACCAACGTATAATAATAAAATATTTAAGTAAATTTTCATAAGATTTATTTTCATTTTTAATATTAAGCAGCATTATTATTAATCTTATTCTCGTTTTGTTTCAGGTTCTTTGGTCGTTCACAGATCAAGAAACTTCGACCCTAACGACGTTTCAGAAATTTCGAACTTGAGAAACGGTGAGTTATTCATTTCTCTTTCATTAGGTAATTGACAGTTTTTGCAATTATTAAATTAATTGTTTAAAAACTCAGAAAATATTCCACCGAAACGATATTTGAATATTTTAAAAAGTAACTAAGTTGCAAGAGGTTGAGGTAGTTACTGCATTGAGAAGTCAGTTCTCAGTATTTATTGTCACAAAATAGTACAAGATAAAAGCAGTATTTTTAAAAATTAACAAATATTTAAATTTTTAAGCTTATTATATTATCGTTTAAACGATTAAATTTAATCATTTGAATTGCTGTCAACTACCTTCAGTGCCCTAAACACAACACAATAATGTATTCAATAAAAAATAATAGGTGCCTCTTTTATAAGTGTATTTTAGGATATTTACGTACTTGCCTAAGGACGCCCACCATTAAAAGTTTAATCTTATTACGTAAAAATGTGTACCAAAATAGTATTACTTAATAAAATCCGTAAAATAAATTGGATTAGTCATTAGTCGATCCGTTCTAGTTAAACTTTCTGAAATGGCCAAATCAGAACAAAATAATTTGTGTTAGGTCTAAATATAACCCGCAGATAAGCATATTTTAAGCACAAAAGAATAGAATCTTGTGATAAACAAGTTTGTAATCTAATCCCATCTCATAATCACAAATTTTATTTTATAAAAAGAAATTAATTTTCTTGCTTAAAACATTTTACTATTCTGGTGAAACCGCGGGGCAGAAAATAAAAGAAAACCTTACGATTTCCAGTGTATGACTAATTAAAAACATTTAGGAATACTCCCACAAATACTAAAAAAAAAATATATTTGCTAAAATTGTAAGGATGCTCTTATGGCAAAGTTTACACCCTTAAGCGTTCAGATGGAAGGCAGGGCTTAGGTCGAGTATTCACATGTTCAGGCATGGGCAATGTATAATTAATAGATTCTACATTTACTTGATGGAAATGCATGACCTTAGTAAATAAAAACACTGTTTATTTCCACACTTATGTGTCAAAGTTCATTGTTTACCCTCTGAAGAAGGTACAAAATAGTGAAACAATTGTAAAGGTTTAAATAAATAAGTGTTGAAATTAAACAGTGTTTTTATTTACTACATGGACAGAGTTATTATCTCTAAACACCTCAAAACCAAAACTCACGTGATTTTAATATACTTGGGGTGTCTTTAATAGCGAAAATACATACGAGGATGGATCAAATATAAACGAGCCTTTGTTCATTAAACATTTATTTTGAAAATTTTCACAAAAATACAAATTTCTCTATTTTTGGACATATTCCCCTTGTTTGATTATACATTTTTCCCAACGGATTGGTAGTTTTTTCATCTCGTTTTCATAAAAAGAAGCAAGGCGGGAGTCTATCCAGTTGCGCACAAACACCTCCACATATTCTCGCCTCTAAGTGATTCTTTGATAGGCCCAAACATGTGGAAATCACAAAGGAATAAGTTTGGGCTATATGGATGGTGCTCCGACTGAGTCTAGTGCATTTCACTGATTTGGGCCTGCGTTAAAGCTGCGATGCGAACTTGAGCAGCTTTTTGATCTTCACTCAGCAACTTTGGGACACAACGGGCTGAAATTTTTCGGAATTCCCAGTTTTTCGTTATGATTGTATGGACACTCCCATAGCTGATGCCGAGTTCAACAGATATCTGAAGCACAGTGGCGTGGTGGTCCCCTTTAATAAGGTTTCTAACGCGTGTAATGTTAACCGGCGATATGCTGGTGCGCGGATGACTAGAATGATTTACATTTTCGACACATTAACGCCCTTCGTTAAATTCTTTGCACCAAACTTTTACCCGTTGCCACGAAAGCGTTTCATTTCGGAATAGTGCTAGCAATCTGTGCAAAATTTCAGCTGGTTTCACGTTTTCACGTGTATGAAGCTTAATAATAATCCGTTGCGCAACGCTGCTATGCGTCTCTTTCTCACTCATTGTGATAGCTACTAACCAAGCAAATACAGCAATACGAATAGTCGTTTCCTTGTCACCTTATATCCCCACTTCAAGTTGCTAACACCCGTATGCGCCTTGAACAATTACCCGGCGCTCAATTTAAAAAGGCTCGTTTATATTTGATCCACCCTCGTAATAAGGAGAAGGGGGTAGCGTTTAATAACCCATATGTACACTGAGAGGACGTTAATTCGTTCCCAGTAGTTTGCTTAAATAGCAACGTCGCGCCTTTTCGGTCTGTATGTTGTCAATAATGTAGGAAACAATAATATTGCGAGCACAATCGCATCTATTGCTCGCTAGTTTCGTGGATGTTTCAATGTTTACATACGATTCTGCTCGCAATATTATTGTTTCCTACATTATGGACAACATACAGACCGAAAAGGCGCGACATTGCCATTTAAGAGAACTATTGGGAACGAATTAACGTCCTCTGAGTGTACAATAAATGTCACCCTAAAGCTCCGCCTTCACTGGGGACACCACACGGCTCAGTATAAGGGCAGAGACAAGTATTACATTCGTAAAGCCAATACCTTTGCTCTAATGGATGCATTTTTTCAATAAAACTTAATTAAAATTTTTTTTACGTTCACCACCATATAGGCTATAACTTGTGTGTAACGTGAAATAAACCTTATGCATCTAAAAAAATATATCCAGTGAACAAAAAGGGCATTGCCTCTACAAATTGAATTTTCTTGTCACTCCCGAAATATTGCTCCTGACTGAAGCCCTTTAAAAGGGCGTCGAAGTAGAAGGAAAAGAAATGAAACTAATAAGTAATAAAATTTTAAGTTTGAATGAAATTAGGACTTATTTCGTCAAGCATTAGGGGAGTAATACGTACTTGACAGGGCGTCGTGTCCAAAATAAAATAAAATTTTTTTATTATTCTTTCTTTCAACCCATTTATAAAACAAACACAGAAACATAAATACATAAATAGGATTCGATGAACTAACTAAAGGAATATAGAATTGCAAAACAATATCTTTTGTCAACAAGTGGTTTTTTATTTATTTATTAGAAGACCTTTTTGTTATTTTAAAGTGAAATCTATTGAAAAATATGAAAATGGGTTTTACATCCAAAATGAAAATCTAAAAATGGGGAGAGTAATATCAAAGTTATTTTATTAAATTTAAATAAATAATAATTTTGCACGTATTATGAGTTTATAAAACACTTGGGTAGTTGTACTCAAGTACTTCTTATTAATTTTTAGTTAACCAAACGGTTATCTAAAAGAGATATTCATGTTCTTGTAAAAATTTTCGTAAAATTTCTGCAGTAAATCTGCCAATTATCTACCGTTTCCGTAATATGATAAAGAACTGATTAACTGATTAGTAGAGACAGCTGTTTACAAACTATTAATTATGTGTTTGGTCTGGTCGGCGCTAGAATGATAGCTAACTTATCATTTATTTACAATCAAGAATGTTTTGATAATTCAATTATAAATGTATTTAAAATTTAATAATTTAAGTACAAGAGAAAATTGCAGGATTTGCAGTAAATCTTATCGTCACTTACCTACTTAATAACAAGAAAATATCTACAAAGCTTTCGATAAACAGCGTGCTATGTAATTATTATTAAAATACATATTATATAGATACATAGTTAAATAACAATAACATTAGTTGTATTTATTAAAAATATAAAATTATGACAGGTACGAGTGCATTCAAAAGGAAGAAAATGTCTATCAAAGTCTTTTAAAGTGTAATTTAAAGAAAAAGGGGCCATTAAAAATCATTTAATTCGACTAAATTTCTTTCCTCTATGAATTAAAAATTTACATTTATGTCATAGAAAATCTCATAATATTTAAATATACATGTAAATCGTACTATTGAATTCACATACTTTATACTGATTACATTATTCATTATATTATTTTACAAAAACATTAATCTAGGTTTTTTCGTTCTTTTGCATTTCCGGAGGAAACTTACCATAGTAATGTATTTTTTTTTTCACACCATTAGAAAGTAGAGGTTTCAGCGAAGAAAAAGCCTAAGAACGTTTTTAAAAAAGCAGATATTTTGACGTGAGAATTTTCTTTAGAAAATTGGGGTGCTTTTCCGATATTAAGTAAAAATAAGGTTAAAAAATTAATATTTCAAATCAAAAAAAATACAGCGTGTGTGGGACATAAATGAGTAAATTTTCACCAAATTTCGTGAAAAAATATTTTTTTTTGTAAAAGAAAAATAAAAAACCAAAAAGTTGGTTATTTTAATTTTTGACACAAATTTTGAGGTTATGTGACAAAAAAGTAAATACAAAAGTTGTAGATCTTTTTATTACCTACAACTTTGCCATTTAACTTTTTTCATAAGACTTGTAGTTTTTCCGGAAATCAAGGAAAACCGCTTTTTACCCTTTAAAACTCACTCCCTTCCCCTTCCCGACCTCAGATCGCCTGTAAATTATTTTTCCTTTCATTGCTGTTATATTCTCTACCTTTTCCAATGGGTTTCATCCTACTATAATTGTTTTTCACTTTTTACTATTTTTAAAGGCTTCAGCACTGGTCTATAGTGACATTTTTTATGCCATAAAATAGCTTCGCAATTAGTTCGATCTTATTTTTCTATATTTCGAAAATTTAAATAGTTTCTACCTTGATCATTTTAATAATATAAAATAATTTACTCAGGTTTTAACTACCTGTTTATTTTGAGTCATGAGAAATTCTTGTATTCAGTTAATTCCACTGGAAATATCATAAACTTGAGGAAGTACCAAACAATTCTACTTTTTCAAGTTCATAAGCCTTTCGGCAACCTTTTGACTAACGTTTAAGATTAGCTTTGAGATCCAACTTAAATTTTAATGACTCTATCATAAAAGGTTCAACAGTGTTTGTCTTTTCTCATTCGCCCTTTCATCTGCCTTTGTTGATCTTTCCACGGGATTTTCGGAAACCTTAGGTAAAGAACTTTCTCTTCTCCTGTTTTCCTGTGTACGCGTGTGTAAGTTGATAATAATTATACGTAAAGTATGTTCCCAAGTATCTAGGCACGATGTTTCCACAAAGATGCTTATGTAGGTGGTGTGGAACACTTTTAATTTAATTAGATTTATCAGACAGGTAAAACCAAATGGTTTTCTAAATTTCAAGAGGTAGAAAGAATACCTATGTTATAGAAAGCTATTATTTTAAGCGAATAAATAAACGCTGTGCCCAGAATTATATCTTGGCAAAGTTTGTAATAAATTAGAAGGTTGATTGTTTTAATTCTGAAACTTGCAAGTATTAAATACAGTGCTTTAAAGAGAATTAAGCGTAGATTATTTTAAGCACCTATAGGTGTACGTAGGTCGTTTAAAAAGTAAGTTTAACGCTTATATTACCCTATCAAAAAGTGGTCAAAACATAAAAACGAGGTGACTTTTGAAATTGATTTACGTAATCGCCAACTCTTTCGAAACATTTTTCATAACTAAATATCAAAAATATAGAAGTGCGATTCATCGAATTTTGTGAAGTAATCTGTCCGGGTGTCTTCCAACTTTCTCTGTTTAATGAAAACGTACTGCTCTAAAACTTTACTTTTGCATGGGGAAGAAGTGATGGTCACTCTGAGCAACATCAAATTATTATGGGGGATGTTCAGAAACCTACCACTTAAGTTTTTGCTACTTTCCATGCGCGATGCGAGCCGAATGAGGTCGTGTATTATTTTCAATCAAGGACATTTTATCAATTGTATCGAGGAAGCTTTCAAATATTGTAACTCCATAATATCGAAGAAATAAAATAACACAAGTTACAAACACAAATTTATTGTACCACAATGTACATTTCGCCACACAGTGGCTTCTTCAGGTGGAAGAAAGTAATACAACTTAAACTAAATAACAATTCGCTTAAATACTAATTACAAAAGAGGGGATAAACTATACATATATCTACTAAATGTTCAACAGAGGGGAATTGTTAGTGTCTAATTGGTCATTCATTTTCAATCCTTTTTTATTTAATTATTATTATTAGACACTAACAATTCCCCTCTGTTGAACATTTAGTAGAATATGTATAGTTTATCCCCTCTTTTGTAATTAGTATTTAAGCGAATTGTTATTTAGTTTTAATTGTATTACTTTCTTCCACCTGAAGAAGCCACTGTGTGGCGAAATGTACATTGTGGTACAATAAATTTGTGTTTGTAACTTGTGTTATTTTATTTCTTCGACATTTTATCACTTAATAAACTGGATCTTTTGGTTTTATTGAATTTTAGGTGGATTTTTTTAGACATTTAATTTTTTCCAACGACGAAGTTCATATTTGAACGAAAGTTCCAATGGAGTTCCGTGGTAAAACATTATTAAAAAATTCAAATTTTCAACGATTCGACTTCTCCAAACGCAAAAATGTTCACAATCGATTAGAATAATAAATCAATCCATAAAAATTAAATCGGTACGCCGTTCCACTAGGCAATGTAATAGAATCGTTAACTTTCTTATGAAACTACCCACGTATAGATATACGAACAAATTAGGTACTTGTATTTGCGAAGTAATAAATAAAGAGATCGAGGATACTCAATCTAAGAAACTGAAGCACCTGAGATCGACTAATTGAAATAATCCATGGATTGACACGAATTTCGGTGTCTACTTAGAAAGACAGATAATTGAAGATTGAAAATGCAGTGAGGATAATAACAAAAAAGAAAAATAATTAAAACACTGACTATTCTCTACAATACTGTTTCAGTCAGAAATCATTTTGCATGGGGGAATACAAAAATCTCTAAATTTTAAAATATGTCTATTTATTTTACTCACCCCCTTCCTTTAAATACATAAATTGAAGAAAAAAAAACATCGTCTTTCTGTAGTATGATAAAATCCCTTTATAATCTCAATACGGTTTAATTATTTTGATGGAATCTCTTGAAGTTTTTAACAGTTTAAAACTGTTTCAATTTTATCTTCGACGAAAATAAATAATACCTACCTAATCTGACATAATCCAATTTAGCGCCCTTATTATTAAAAACAACCGAAAAAAAAGGTGGTCCAGGCGAGGTGGTCGCAGCAAGTCTTCTTTCACTTCAATGACTCCTTAAAATTACGTATATTAATAAACGACGACAATAACCAGCAAAGAATGTTTCTACCGCACTACTAACACAATTTTTGCAACCGTATTAATCTTATCGAAAGTCTTTTTTCATCAAGATAAATAATGTCGACCTATGTATATGTTCAAAGAGAACACATCAGATAATTAACTATATAATAAAATGATGTTTTGATGACACGGAACTTTGGATAGGTAGTTAGCGAATCAAAGCACATCAAAGGAAAAAGACTTTTTATTATGCAAAAAGCTAGGCTAACTTTTCGCTCCAAATTACATAGCTTTATCAAGGCAATTTTTTTAAAAGTTAATAATTGTTACAAAGGTTTTGTGAATTAAATTAATATGTAACAGTATAAAAAATAACAAAAATTAAGATACAAATACACACAAACATTATAATAATTGTTGTATAGATAAAATAAATAAATTATTAACAAACTAGCTGCTCGCCCCGGTTTCGGGTGGGCAAGTTTAGGTGGGGGCGGAAGGTTGGTCCCTTGGGGAGTGAAAATAAGAAATAAAAGCCCCCCCTCCAAAGCAACCTTTTATCAAATTGACGTTTCATGCATTTTGTGGTATGTGGGTTGAGTAAGGGGGGTTCATACCATAACCTAACCCAGATGTCGCGATTCAATTGCCTGAAAACGTATTTTCAGGGGGTATTCGACAGGTTTCTTTTTTCCTTGGCATTTATTTATATTTTAGAATTATCGTAATTTCATCATAATCGAGATAAACAAAACATCTGAATGTGAAACAACAGATGTCAGCGGTTAGGAGCGTTCGTTTGTTCTAGTAGGCTTTCCCCCCACGTTACCCCGAATTGAGTGGGGGGGGGGGGGGGGGGGGGGTCATTTTTTTTTTAATGATGTTTATTTTAAATTTCTTGGTATAACAGTTGACTTAAACAATTTTTTAAATAAAGGGTTTGCTTGTTAATTGAGAAATTCATGTTTGAAAAGAGAAATTTTTTCCAAATTTTTACGAATATGTTCCCAAAAAGGATTTATAGGTACGCTTTTCTGGGAATTCCACAAAATTTTTAAAAAATGCCCCCGTTGATATAAAAATCGACTTGTGTCTGGGCTTTTTTAAAAATTGCTAACTATGAAAGTCATAAATTTTATTTCAAACTTAAGCATCACGCTGTTTTATAAGATAGGGTTTGAAATCACAAGATAACCCGACAAATCTTGTTTTTTTGTTCAATTTTTTCATTCCAAGGTTTTATGTTTCCGAAAAAACAGACCGATCTTGACTGATACATAATTTCTTGTAATGTTAAAAGTATCAGGTGTAGATCCGTAAATCATCTTCTTCGCAGTATTAACAAAAGTTTAAAAGGGAGGTTTTGTTGTACTTGAGTTAAGAAAATCATAGGAATAAGTTCCACCCATGAAGAACAATGTACCTATGTACGAGGGCGGTTCGAATATAAACGAGCCATTTTAAATTGTGCGCCGGAAAGTTGTTGAAGGCGCATGCTTGGTTAGTAGCTATCACAATGAGCGAGAAAGAGATGCATAGCAGCGTTGCGCAACGGATTATTATTTTAAATTTCTTACACGGGGAAAACGTGAAACCAGCTGAAATTTTGCGCAGATTGCTAGCACAGTTCGGAAATGAAACGGCTTTTGGCAACGGGTAAAAGTGTTGTGCAAAGAATTTAACGAAAGGGGGTAATCGTATCGAAAATGTAAATCATCCTTGTCGTCCGCGGATCTGCATATTGCCGGTTAACATTGCACGCGTTAGAAACCTTATTGAAGGGGACCACCACGCCACTGTGCTTCAGATATCTGTTGAACTCGGCATCAACTATGGAAATGTCCACACAATCATAACGAAAAATTTCAGCTCATTGGGTCCCAAAGTTGCTGAGTGAAGATCAAAAAGCTGCTCAAGTTCGCATCGCAGCTTTAACGCAGGCCCAAATCAGTGAAATGCACTAGACTCAGTCGGAGCACTATTCATATAGCCCAAACTTGTCCCCTTGTGATTTGCACATGTTTGGGCCCCTCAAAGAATCACTAGGAGGCGAGCGATTTTGAAATCGATCTGAACCGATGAACATGTGGAGGCGTTTGTGCGCAACTGGATAGACTCCCGCTCTGCTTCTTTTAATGAAAACGAGATGAAAAAACTACCAATCCGTTGGGAAAAATGTATAATCAAACAAGGGGATATATCGAAAAATATATTATTTTTGTGAAAATTTTCAAAATAAATGTTTTAAGAACAAAGGCTCGTTTGTATTTGATCCATCCTCGTATATTAATATTATGGATGGAAATTGATGTGCGCCCGTTTTTGCCTTTGAATTAGGGAAACCCTTATTTATAAAGAAAATTCGAATTACACACGGATAAAGTATTACTTATTATAAAAGAGAGGTGTAGGTAGGTACTTATGTAGCTAGGAAATCAATGTGTTTATTTTGACCAGATTTCCACATCAGAAACCCGCTGCGCGTCCATCGTTATCTCTACATTTCCTTTCGTCATCATCGTACAGTCGACTCATCAGTTCGCAGTGAGAAGTGCTCGTAGTTAACGACCGCCGCTTGTGATTTTCATATTGTTTGCTCTCTATTAAAACTCTCGATTTTATTATGCACATTAACAACTCGGAGAAATTTGAAAATGATAAACAATCTCCGTTTGTGCAATAAAAATTGAACGTTTTGAAAGTAAAGTTTTTGTGATAAGTTCATAAACAGTTACTGCCTAAAAGAAGTGTGAACGTATGATACAAAAATATCATTAAAAGATATAACTATCGGTAATCTTTTATTCGTTATTATGTACTAAATTTATGTATGTTAATTGTGATAAGTAGAAATCAAACTCTTAGAAAAAAAGTAGTGATTTTATCGTAGCAATTGTTAAATACTTTAAAAAGTTATTGGTGTTTCAAGTGTTTTTAAAAAGTTTTTGGATTACATACCTAAATATCTGCCGCATGAATACAGTTCTTATTTAAGGTAAGTTTTTTTTTACGAGGCACATTACATTATGTGCACAATTAAAGGGTTTTACCATATCTTTCCCTTAGGTTTGAATACAAGAAAGAAAGGTACTTAAAAAGTTTATTTTATTAAATCAAAACCTACCAGGCGTTTCGCCTTCTGGCAGGGGGTTAAAGATTTCATTTTTAAAAGGAAACACATGTACCTACATTTCGCCATTAAATGTAATATTTTATTGAAATAAAATTAAAAACGAAAAGTTGGTGTCGGTTATGTGAAGTGTTTTCCTTATAATTTTGACCCTTTCCTCCCACTTAATGAGATTTGACAATATCTCCCTTAAGTACAATTTACTCAATAATAAGTTTTCAATTAAATGGGGAATGGAAATTACAACTGTTATCCAAGATCCAATAAGATTTTACGAGGCTTTCCTGAAGCACCCCCGAATTTTGACTTCACGAAATTAATATTGGTTTTGATCCTACTAAAGCAATGGCTTTAAACACAAAGTACCCTCAAGTTTCTTGGTACCTAATAAATGTAACTGACAATGTGGCAATACAATGCATGAAAGTTTTAATTAAAAAATATCTTTTTTAATTGGAAGAAGTACAGGTAGGCATACTAAAGTTGTTAGTTATACCACTGCTCTGCACCCAATAGAATCAGAGAAATAGTAAAAAAATTGATAAATCATTATTCTTTATCGGCCATATAAAAAAGTGTAGGAATAACAGGATTTCTTTTGCTTTTTTGATCTACAGTCCTTTTTTCTTGGAGATTTTTTTTGTCACATACAAATATACGTTACATATGCACACGTATTTACATATTTTGTAAATAAAGTTATGTAGTGTCATCTTATCTTGAGCACATACTTAGACACCAAAAAAATAAATTCCTACAACTGATAATTTTCCTACAACTTTTAATGAAAGGAAAGAAAGAAAAGGACCGAGTAAAAGACAAACGACGTGGCTGAAAAACACGAAATAAATCAAATGGGGTTTAGACTTTCAGTTACTAATAACAAAGACCCAAGGTAGATAACAATTTCCGACAATTTTCAGAAGTCACCCAAACCTTCACTGGAAAAGACTACAAAAATTATACAAATTAATCAAAAACCATGTTGTGACAAGGTAATTGTATTTTGTGGTACATAATGAAATCAATTATTGATCATTTGTTCGTTTTTAAGAGATTAGATTTTGACACTTTACACAATCGTATATAAATAATTTTGTTCTTGGTTTTTGAAGAGAAATATTCGTAATCTATGATAATTAACACTGCAAAATTATGAACGTCACTGTCCCTAATTATGAAAATTTATAACTATTTTAACATTGAATTAAGAAAGCTTTTAATTGTTATAACTCCATATTCATAAACACAAATAAAACACTAAATTTTAAGTTACAAAACTAATTTATTCACTGCAGTCATTTCACCACATACTATATATAGGTTTTTAAGGATAGGATCACTCAACACAAAAAAAGTTTTATTAAAAGCTCATCCGATTTAACTTATGCTTAACATTTATTAATATAATCTCACCAATTTAATGTTAATTTCCAAATATTAGATACATTTAAAAAAGAAAAGTACGGTATTGAAACTATTTGAATGTTCAGAAATTAATAAGTCAAATAAACTAAGCTCAATTATTAATGGCCAGATTGATGTCAGCAATTCACCTTTATTAAATTTATATAAAAAAAATCCTTTTGTAATGTATGATTGGTTCTCTCTCCCTTGTTTTGTATTAGGTAATCGGTTTTACTTTAGTATTACTTCCACCTGAAGAAACCACTTTTTTTAACCTTAGGGAGAAGTAATTTAAACCAATATCTATAATAAAATACTAACACCCTTCAAATAATTGAGCATTTTCAGTAGAAACATGCGTATGCAGAAACGGAAATTTACAAACGAAATTTTTAACAGTTCTTATCACTAAACGAAAACTATTCAATGAATGAATAACACATTCGGTGATCGATACGACGGCACCCATTATACCTTTAAAACCCGACGGCGGGCATTTGAAACAAAGCAATTGTGAGAAATTTGAGAAAAAATTCGGGAACATTCCGCAATATTATAATATAAGCGGACATTCATTAATTATGTGAAGTCAAAATAGATGAGGTCTTTGAAAATCTCTTATCTGCCTTTTAATTTAAAGAATTGTTATAATTTCCTCTCCTTCATTAATTAAGAACTTAATACAGGGTAAATTTAATCTGAAAGGGATGCAAAGTTCTGCCACATTTTACTTAATGTCGCTAAGGGAGAGGGACAGTCCAAATTAAAAGAAAAATACCACAAGTACCCAATTAATTATTATTCTTATGATTAGTCGATTAAAAGAAGACGATTTAAACAATATGCAATATGTAGAGAGCAGGTAAAAATTAAATTAATAAGGTTGTTATTAAATAATTGTATATAGGAGGTTATTATGTAAAATGAATTTTTTATATATGTTGCAGTTAAAACTAGTTTTCAGATAGAACGCGTTCTTCTTAGTTAGAACTAGTTTTTAATGTATGCATTTGTTAATACTAGAATTAACTAATGCTCAAATCGAATATCAGTTAAAACTAGTTCTTACTAGACAAACGCCGTTTTACCGAAGCGAGTCAATTAAAACTGTTCGCGTAGTAGATCCTCATCCTTTTTTAAATCCAAGTTTGACTGATTCGATTTTATTGCGTATTAATCAATGTTCTTTAACAATGTTATATTTTGAAATTTTATGGTTGTGTTCTGTTGATTTATTTGATTATTTTATTTACCTACTTATAATTAATATTGTCATCTTGGCAACTAATTTAAGTTGATGTTTCCTAAAATGTTCCTTTAGTGTTAGATTATTATTTGATTCTCAGTGTCTTAGATCTTTTCAATATTTTTTTTTTAAACTTTATCTTGTTTTCAATCCCAAATTAGTTTTCCTAGTGCTAGTTTTAACTACAGCTCGATGTGACAACTAGTTTTATCTGAAAATCAAATATATCAGTGGTAAATTGTAGTTTTAACTGGGTATTTCTAGTTTTAACAAAGGCATTAAGTAAAATCTAATTTTAACTAGAGAAAACGAGTTCTAACTAAAAACTTTTTTTACTATAACATTTACACGACCTGTTTGAGTAAATTGAGTTTTCTTATATTTCAATAAACGGATTCCGAGGCGTCTTCTGATATATCTACCTTTCTTCATTTCCTTTGGTAGATATGCCTTTATCGCGATTTATTTGTCTACATACAATATCTTTTTTTTGTGATACCTATCTATGTTAAAAGTACTTATCTATCGAATTCTTCATAATACCTAAAAGACTTCATTATAAAAAGCTAATGCTTTTGGGATTTCAATCAGGAAAAAATCACTTCATGTTTTATATTATTTTCCAGTAGCCAGTCGGTCTCAATTATCCCACTGTTTGAAAAGATGTTAACATTTATTTGACAAAAAAAAAGATATTTTTGTTTATTGGCAATGTAAATAGACGGCCCAAACTCACCTATTTGAACTTGAACATTTTTAAGCTAAAAAAAACTAAACGTTCTGGGAGAGCTCATTTTTTGTGAGTTTGGGTTTAGTTGGAAAGTGTTTTTTTATATCGTAAAATTTTACTTTGAATTTACATTTACGCCCTCTTAATAAAAAAATTTTATCACGCAGTAATCGTGTAAACATCTCTTTCAAAAGCATTATTACAGATTTATTGCTCAGTATTTGTATTTTCTCCAATGTACATACATATTTGACCTTGTTTAACCCTCAGTTTAAATATTACTGATTGTGTCCCTTAGGGTATGTACACTATAGGTAAATGCTATCAAAATCAACGCATTATTGCATTTATGTATAATGTAGTATGTACTTGCGCCTACAGGTACCTACCTACCTACCTGGAGTCCTGTCAGGGAAATAATTGTTGATTTTCCCTACGACCACAAAAGCTCTGGAACTGTTTGTCATTCTGAATTATTAATTAGTACAATGACCGTCATATTCAAAGGGAAAAACACGAATAAATAATAAAAGTCGATTTAATGTTGTCCCATGAAGTAGTTTTATTTGTTGGAAATTTATTTACTACCCCTTTTCAATCGGACTTGATACATACATGTAAAAGGTCATAAAGATTTTCAGTGTCTATTGACGTAATTGAGATGTCATTTGCGTATGGTTAATTTTACAATATAATAACAATTATTAATTTTTGATTAGGTAATACAAACATATAATTAAGTATACAGGGTCTTTCAAGTTGATGGTCTATTAGAAGTATATGAATTAATAGAAGGAATTCAATTCTGAAACTTGGGCTCATTTGGTTATTGTTTATGCCGCTTCTTTTAAAAATATTTTAAGTTCGATTTACATCCGGTTTTACGGGAAGTCGACACCAACTTCGTTTATTTAAATGGAATAATATAGTTTTTACGTTGAATTCGAATAAAACGTGTAATTCTAAGGTAAGTTTGATAACCAACTTGTACACCTATGACGATCGGTTTCTGAGTTAATTTAATTTATAGAAAAAAAATCGCTACCGCAACCCAAATTATGAAAAATCATAACTTCCACAAAATACGACTCAGACTGTTGAAATTTTTACTAGTAATAGCTGAATATTGGTGCTAACGCCTTGACAAAATTGAACGAAATGATTTATACTGGGCGTTAAAATAAAAATCTAAAATTTAAAAACTTCAAACTCGAATAACCTCTTTTTTTTAAATGGCACCTACCATTTTTTTATTTTTTCGATCGATTCCTTTTTTATCCTCTTTCGATCTTTATAGATACTTCCTGTTGTTTTATTTGAAAATTTTCAAGTAATTCTGAATTATTACTTGTAATGGCTAATTTTAATATTTTTCGCATAAAAAGGTGTGCCTTGGATAAATGACAAATAACGGCAATCAATGCAAAATGAAGCCTAATTTGCATTTTCGATTAATTTCTGTTACAAAAAATAATCAAAAACGAAAACTTCAATTGAAGTATTTATTATATAAACATTTGTCTCGAACATCTCCCCAACATAAATTAAGAGATAAAAAAGGGTTTACTGTGATTTTGCTTTGATTTTCGTTAGTTGTTAATTGTCCAAGGCACATTCTTATTACGCCAAAATTAATGAAATTATCTATATTTCAAAAATTCCAAATTATTCAAAAGTTTTCAAATTAGACAGAAGGGAGTATCTATATGAATCGAAAGAGGATAAAAAAAGGAATCGATCGAAAAAAATAAAAATGGTAAGTGCCATTTAAAAAAACCAAGTTATTCGTGTTTGAAGTTCTTAAACGCCCAGTATAAATCATTTAGTTCAATTTTGTCAAGGCTCAGTATGTACTAATATTCAGTTATTAATTATTATAGTAAAAATAACAACAGTCTGAGTGGCATTTTTTTTTCTATAAATTAAGTTAATTCAGAAACCGATCGTCATAGGTGTACAAGTTGGTTATCAAATTTACCTTAGAATTACACGTTTTATTCGAATTAAGCGTAAAAAATATACCATTCCATTTAAAATAACAAAGTTGGTGTCGACTTCCGGTATAACCGGATTTAAATCGAACTTGAAAATATTTTAAAAAAAAGCGGCATAAACAATAACCAAATGAGCCCAAGTTTCAGAATTGAATTCCTTCTACTAATTCATATACTTCTAATAGTCCATCAACATGAAAAACCCTGTATACTAAAAAATGCCTAAGCAAATTGTTTCCAAAGGCACGTGCTTCTTATTTTGAAACGATTCATCTCAACAACTAATGATGATATTCAAAGTTAACAGCACTACCGACTTTCTTCCCAAAAAGGCCTTTTGAAATTTGTAAAACTTATTATAAAAAAAGATTGTCTAACGTCTTTGCACGTGCGCTGTCCAAAAGCGTTAAAAATAAGAAGTGGCGCTATTGCAGCTTATTATAAAATTTACCTCTCCAAAAAGTGTAATTAAATTTTACCTAAGTAATTGTTAATTTTCTACTAAATTAATTCACTTAGAAAGTACCGCCATATACGGAATAAAATTATCGGACTCCGTTCTATTAAAGAAAAGAAATTTATTTCCATTTACCATTTATTAATGTTGGTGAAGTAGCTATGATTTCGGTGTAACATCGGTTGGGGGAGGTAGTAAGGGGGTTTCATTCTGAAAACATATTTTCATGGGGTATTCGTTAGGTTTCTTTTTTCCTTGGTATTTATTTATATTTTGGAGTTATCGTAATTTCATGATTTCATAATCGAGATAAATTTTTAATTTATTGTGTATTAAATTGGACCTCTGGGAATAATTCGCGTTTAAGTGCAGATTTGTAAGCGACAACATTTTAAAATGGATTTAAGGTTAGATAGTGTGATCCACTAAAGTTGATTAACTTGCTTGTAACACTTACTTAGTTGGTTAATTTATTGTCTGCGTTAATTATAGTTGAACTCGCTATCAGATAATGGGAAATTTATTTGCGAATATCCTGTTTCGCCATTTGGATAGAATGTACCTACTCCTTTCGTAGGTGCATTTGAACAAATTATTGGTTTATAGATTATTAATCGATTTCTTCATTATCTAAGTTTCTAAAATCTTCCGAAAAAGTAAAAATAAACGAAAAGAGACTTGTACCACAGTCTCCAGTTTCTCATTTCAAAATAAGTGTTTTATTAGAAATTAGTAAAATTCCATGATAAGATAAAACTAAAATGATTCACGATTTCAATCCCTATTTTTGGGCCTTTCCTGAGCTTCTTCTGTATTGGCGGTTTACATTTTTAGTTGATACTGCATCTGGACTTCAAGTAAACCATAATAATAAATAAAAAGTTTTATTCAAGTGCGAGTTTGACTCGCTCGCCGAGGATTCCGTACCTTGTCAAATATATTATTTAGCATAAAGGTTAACAAAACTATTGAGAAAAAAATTCTCTCGCATGTTTCAACTGCAAATGTAAATTTGTGCATATAATATTATTTTAAGATAAAGGACTTAATAGATTTTTCTGTGATGTGTAAGTAGTTATTTTCTGTATTTTTTTAAAATTTTAGGTTCAATTTTCGTCATTTTTCTTAAATTTAAAACTATTTACTTAGGGGCTGTTCATAAAATACGTCAGGCTAAAATTAGCTTTTTTGACCCCCCCCCGGTTGTCACGCTGTGTCACACTTTCTGTGACCCCCCTGTAAACATTACGTCACAAAAACTAACCCCCCCCTGAACATGATAAATTTTAATTGATAATACACAAATTTTGATAGTCAAAAATATTCATTTCATTATTATAATAAAATTTAAATAAACAAATAAATATCTTTTGTAACGAACAAATAAATAATATTTCTGTTTATCAGAAGTCCAAAGATTCTGTAAAAATTCTGTAAAATTTTTTGATGAACGGCGTACGTCACGTTGCCGTAGACGCCCTGTCCGCCCTTGTCGCATCTTGTCACACTCAGCAAGACACAATTTCCCTCCTTGTATGCCAACGTATTTAATAAACGGCCCCTTATTTTAAAATTATTAAAAAAAACTTAACTAATAAGTTTTTTTATTTGATGTCACACGGTGCAACTTGCAATTTTATTTACTTATTTTTTAAAGTGACTTCTACATTCAAAATATGTTACACGTCTGTGTTTAGGTCATAAAAATTGATATGTGTATCAATTATTTTGAATATTGGATTAGGTTGGTTGTTACTTTGCGATAATTTATCATAATGAAATTATAAATAAAAACACAAACTTTTTTTTATCACTTAATTTTGTAAATTGCAATTTAATAAATTTGAACTTAATCGGTCCAACAGATTCGGAGTTAATTGGCTGTAACAAACGAACAGATAGACATATGAGTGATCCTTTAAGGTTTCGAACGTACGGGACCCTAAAAATTATTGAAAATATTGCTTGTCCACCTGACGAGACTGAAAAAATAAATTATAGCAATGAACAGCGTAGCTGCATCATTCTTTCTCTTTCTCCCTGTCACTTTCCCATTTCCCTTTTTTCCCTCTCATTCCTTCTCCCTCTTTTTCTTGCTCTATCTCTCTCTCTTCCTTTCAACCTCACTCTTCGAACATTTTATCCTACGCTTGCGCAGCTGGTACACTTAACAGACGCACTCGAAGCAACGTGCCCTTGACATATTCTTTTGTAGTTGGTAGTGTTCCAATATAATTAGAATTTCCATCGGATAATTCATACAAACTATGTTTCAGTTATACTTCGCCTACATGTAAAACAAATAAACTTTATTGCTATAGGTAGGTACCCTTCAAAACCATATCAAAAATTTGTTGAATGTAGGCTTTCACCATTAACATTAAATGGTTATTATCAGCCCAACACTCCCTATAATTTTTCATATCGAATAACAAAGAATATTCTCCTTCTCAGTATTATTATTAATCTTAAAACAACAGCTCTGGTTGTTGATAAAATAATTAAATAACCTTTCTATTAGTGGATTATATTCAAAGCAGTCCTAGAAACATCGATTGCCTAGGGACCTTCACAGGATTAATCCAGCTCCGGTTTTATTCAGTTCAAGTGTTTTGTCATTTACGATATTATGTAAATTTTTAACAAGTTATTTGCTAACCGACAACGATTTCATTAAATAAACAGAAATAGTATCCTATAAAAGCTTTTTAATGGAATTTTTGTTCACCCAAGCGTAAGTTTTGTTCCAAAAATGTGAGCTTTTAATCGATTTGCGAGAGAGAGTACAACTAACAACGTTTTAGCCATTTATTTTAAAATAAGAGTTTTCTGTTGAAATAATCCTCTTACCAACAAAAACGTGAAAACTGCAGCTGTAGTACGTGATGAGTCGCAAAAAAACACAAAAGACTCAACAGCAACATACAATTACTGGAACAAAATGTTCCTAACAGTTCATTGATGCATGTTTGATTCGATTATATGAAAGTTAAGTTTCTGTTTCATCAAAACAATTTCAGGCACTTCAGACGAAACTATTTTTTAACAGCTTCCTGTTTTCACTAATTTATACACACCCCTAGTTTTTGTCTCTGGCTTCGCACTGATAATGAGCAAAACGACTCATGATCTTGCATACATTTAGCAAGACTAAGATCAATATCATGAGTAAGTCTCGTGAAGGGTCTGATCAAGACAGAGGTCAAGACAAAATCAATGATATCAAAATCGAGTTAAGATCAAGAGGATCACGTCGAGAATTTTGTCAAGTATAATAAATTCATTAAACTTTGGTAGGTACATAAACAAACCAAAAATTTAGTTTTTCTGTAAGGCACTTAATTTAATTAAGCCCTGAAACATTTATTCCGTGAATAAAATTATTTGTTTAACCATTACTTACAATATTATTTTAAAAGGTATGTTCCTCTATGTGTCGAGAAAATCTAGGCTCTTGAATCAAGGCAAGAAATTGTGTCCAAGAAATTGCACAAGACGAGTAAAATTGTTTTATTGATCTTGATCTTGGTTTTGCAGTCATAGCAAGAGTCAGGCATTGAGATCAAGATTCTTGTCTTGGTGAAACCCTAGTCTTATGTTAGTCTAGTTTTGTTCATAACTATCCAGACTCCCGGTGTTTTTTTGCATTCATTTAATTTCATGAACAAAATTCCAGTCACAGTAATAACATAATTAGCAAAAACAGTCTTGGTCTTGCACATTTAGCAAGACCAAAACCAAAATCCCAAGAGTAAAACTACATTAGTCCTGTAAAAGATTTTACGAGACTGTTGATTTTAAAATCCTCTTGTCTTTATCGTGTCTTAAATCAAGACACAATCAATAATGTCAAAATCCATACTAAATCAACAGATTTTCGAGATCAAGAGTCTCGACATTTTTATGCAGTTAATAAACATCTAATTGGATATATTACAATTTACTGTTTAAACAAACAATTCTGTTTATATCAAAAATTTAGTAATACAACGGTGAAATTATTATGCACCTCGCTATATTTTTATTATAGTGTTTTACTTATACAGTTATTATTGTGTAATTGATCGAAAAACACGTTAAAGTTGATACAATTTATTATAACTCGTTTTTAAAGTAAACCAACACAACAACAGTTTGTTTATATTTCTCTTCTAGCTATCTACAGTTCCTACCAATTGTGCACGTCTTGCAGTGAACAAAGTTTAATCAAGCATAATTAAACATTACAACGCGTATACCTATTTGTAAACCATGCAAAGATACAAACAATCGTTTAAATAAATCTGTTTATCTATCAAATGATTCAATTATCCAAGAGAAGTGACAGCATATTAACAAGGTTTATTTGTAACATTGACGGCTCTCAGAATTTTAACTAAGTACATTTTAACAGTAGGTACCTATATCGGCAGGAATTGAACAAATAATATCGTATGAGATGCATGAAATGCAAACTGTGTAAATTTATCTCTCCATTTATCTTCATCAACATAATTTTCGAAGCTACAAACAGATTAATTTGATTAGAACAATTCAATTAAAAACAGTTTTCGCACATATGTATGTAGATACGGATGGTCTAATATTTATGGTTAAGTTATTTATTTATGCCTTGTTAACCATAACCATTACTACTCTACAAGGTGTTAAGTATTAAATCACAAAAATAACCAATCCACTGCCCAACATACGCATCCTCAAAAACAATAATCTCATTGACTTTTAATCCTTTGTCAAAAAGTACGGGATAATTTATTTTTCATTCTATTTGATTTGTTTGTTTAATTTAAACAGATAGTTTCAAAATCTTATGAGCTTTGACCTGAGGTACATATAGACATAATTAATGTCCAAAAAGTTGACTCGACAATTTTGGAATTTAAAGGAAAAAAATATGTGCCAAAATGTGCCCGAAATATGCTATTATGTGCTACTTAACAAAAAATTATTAAAAAAAACTTAACATTTATGACTAGGTCGATTTTATGATGTTTAATTAGCTCCACAACATCACTTCATTAAAACCAAACCAATTGTGTTGTAATGTGCTCAAGATGTGCTATCATGTGCCATTAAAAATATATTAGTTGAAAAATTAAATTTTTATTTAGACATCCTTTTTGTGATATTTAGTTAACTCCGCAAAATCACTTTATCAAAACTAAACATATAGTGCTTTAATGTGCCCGCAATGTGCTGTTATGTGCCAATGTGAAAAAAAAATATTTGAATAAAGTTTAGATTTTTCGTAAAATGCTGTCTTCATTAATACTTTCTCTACTAGTAGGTAATGTTATTACGAAGAAAAATGGAAATTTTGCTTCGACGAGAATAGGTAAATGACTTGACTACATATGTAAGTATTTTCATATTGCTTTATAAGAGTATATATTTATTACTTAATAACTACTGATCTTCTATTCTAAGATATATATATGTATATATACATAAATGAGCAAAAATTTCAGTCTCTGTCTATGTGTTGTGATAACATTAAAACTGTACCATATGAAAACTTTATTCCCTACACAAATAAAAAACTATCATTAAATATAACAAGTTACTATTAACAATAAAAATATGTTTAATAACACTTTGTTTTGATAATATTAATAATAATACGAATTTTATAGTGTACAGTACATTCTATACAATCGTAAACTAATGAAAAGTACAGGTACTTACCTTAGATGTGTTGCATAACATGTAAAAGAATGTATAGTGATGTTTTATGAACAATATGCGAATACTATGTTAAGCATATTATTGTGCTATTTCATCGTACCACATTTATCCATGCGTAGAGAAAGTATTAATGAAGACTTAACATTTTACGAAAAATCTAAACTTTTTATTCAAATATTTTTCTTTCACATCGGCACATAACAGCACATTGCGGGCACAGTACAGCACTGTAAGTTTAGTTTTGATAAAGTGGTTTTGCGGAGCTAACTAAATATCACAAAAAGGATGTCTCAATAAAAATTCAATTTTTCAAGTAAATATATTTTTTTTAATGGCACATGATAGCACATCTTGAGCACATTACAACACAATTGGTTTGGTTTTAATGAAGTGATTTTGTGGAGCTAACTAAATATCATAAAAAGGACCTAGTCATAAAAGTTAAGTTTTTGAAATATTTTTTTTTTTTTTACGTAGCACATAATAGCACATTTTAGGCACGTTTTGGCACATATTTTTTTTCTTTTAAATTCCAAAATTGTCATGTCAACTTTTTGGACATACATAATTAAATGCTCGAACCGAATATAGTATCGTCAGTTGAACATCCAACACACCTTTTATGTAAACGCATGACATCCTTAAAGTTTAATTGGTATTTAGGATATTTTAGGTACATGTCGCTTCTGAATATTGACAGACTTTTTACTTACCTGCAGATCATTCTTCAGAACGTTCTTTTGAGTCTTATTTTCAGTACCATTTCTTTTAAATTTTCGTAGAAGTTCTTTTGTTAATTTTATGAAAAACATTTGCTAGAAGAAACGATCAAATCATTTTATGTATGTAGGATTTTGATACATTAAAGAAACGATTTTCTTGGTTTCGATGCGAACGACGAAAACGATCCAAGACGATCGATCGATAGTCCCAAATTTTTGATATTCATATGTGTAGCGGCTACACTGTAGCCCTTTCGCTTTTTTCTTTATTGAAAGACATAATAATCTCCGAAAAACTTTTTTGGGTATTCATGGGAACAAAGGCATAGCATTAGATTTTGATCGCAGTGAAAAAGGAGAGAATTGACGACGGACGGAAGGATTACGAAGGACATAAAATCGGCTTATGAAGCAAAATTCATGCTTAAGCAAGGCAGGCAAAGATTTATTTGGTCGTAGCGTCTCTAAAACTTTATGTATCTATTAGTACAGTTCGTTTGTGTATCTATGTGTAGTTTAAAAAATACTTTGAGCGTCCCAAAATACTCATTACGTAAATGACCATTGAAATTATGATACTTGCCTTGAATATTCATTGGCGGCAACATTATTCCATTGTTGAGAAACAGTGAATGAAAGTATAGAACTGTCGATAATGACCTAATATATATATATAATAGTGTGGTACAAAAAAACAGAGCGAAATTGACTAGTGTAATAACATATTAGAACAATGGTGTGAATAAAACGAATATCTCTATCCCATTTCTGCTCTATTAATTCCATAGGTTCCAAAGAATTTACTATCAATCTCAATATACTCACTAGTGCCACCTCCTACACGAAGCTTCATTTCAAAACTATCCCTAGCTGAAAACTGAAAAACTTTTAGGTGTTTGATTCCACAAAGCACTGGACAATGTTGTTGGTAGAGGACGGGACAATCTACTTGACGTACACTTAAGTCAGTTAAGTCGGGGGATAGAGTGGAACTTATTCGTCAGCCCCTTTTGCAATGATGGAATTATGTGGGTGATGGTTGAGAAGAAAACGATGAGATGCAAGTGACGAAATTAAGCCAAAAGAGAAATGAAAGATTATCTGTGGAATATTACTGCTTCAGAATGTGTCGTTTTGTTTTGTAATCCAGGGTGCCCACAGAAAACCTTTAGGCCAGGGAAAGCTAGACTGGACTATCAGACCATGCCGCTTAAATGGGTTTATTTCAATTATACACTGTGCGAAAAGATGGATCGTGGCATAAAATTACACGTAATGTATTGTTCATAGAAAGTAGTAATGCATACATATATACACATATCTAGAAAGAAGTAGGTACGTAATTTCGAGATTCCCTGTACCACATTTCATTCTTTCGCAACCTGTATATTATTTCTTCATGACCTGTTTTCATTTTAATCTTCTCATTCCTTTTATTTTGTTCCTTTTTATGATAAGGTACAATTTCTTCTGAATTAATATTCAAACAATACTTTTAATTCGGAAAAAAGTTGTTGTGGTGTATCATGTCGTATTGTGGTTATAATTTACCATTATTTTGACCTCAATTCTTCCACGAGATCCGTATCAAGTAGCCGAGTTAAGATGGACTTAATGCACGCGAAATTTGCTTTTTAACATCAGACCCTCATTAAAAATAATTACAGACAAATTAGAGGGTATTACTGAAAGGGAGGCGAGGCTTATCGCGGGGAAAGATTAAAAAGGTTCGGGATTCTTTCGGAATGTAGTGCAAGGGTACTTTTTACTAATCTTACTCAACATTAACGAAAATTAGAACGGAGCAGTTAATCGGCATAAATCCGTACTACAAGTAGATACTTGGATTTAAATACATTTTCGTGACCGTGACCTTTTCATATTAATGATACGATGCAAATGTTTAGGGATAATTGAAATATTCAGTAAGGGTAAATGGAGAAACATTTCATTGTTATTGCGCAATTAATTATGTATTATTTCTACAGAATTTCCATAAATATATTCCCAGGAGGAAATTGAGTCAGACTATCATGCCTACCTTTGGCCCAACTAAGCTTTTCTAATTACTTTTAAGATTAAAGTGTAAAGCTAGTTAAAATTTACAGTTATTTGTGCGAAAGGTTTCAGCAAGGTAAGAGTCTTGATCTCGACGTCAAATTTTTATCTTGAATTGAAAATTAAGATCATGAATGTATTTCTTATCTTATGACATTTCTTGGTAATAAGAGTCCCGATATTTTTTGATATAGAGGGGAACATGTCTGCGTTATGAAATGGCTGCACCACGTTAGGTTGTTAGAAACATATTTTTTACTAGCTATGGCTTCGTCCGCGTGGAATAGTGACTTCCGGCAGCAATTAAAATTTTTTTCTTTTATATTTTTATTTTCCGGGCCGTAAGCCTTTTTGCCGACGTCATTACACAAAAACTTTCATTCCTTATTTTTACCCCCTTAAGGGTACAATTTTTACAAACTTTAAATGTCGTATTTATATCTAATCAAAAGCCTAAAAAATAATTTTCAAGCCTCTAGCTTTATATCTACTTATCTATCCCTGTATCAAATTCTCATTTAAATCGGTTCAGTAGTTTGGGCGTGATTGCGTAACACACAGACAGACAGATAGAGTTACTTTCGCATTTATAATATTATAGATTATTATAGTTTAATTATAGTATAAAATAGTTTATATAGCTTAGTATTCAACTACTTTTATTGATCCAAATAAACAAAACCTCTATAACTTTTTACACTTAATATTTTAATTTTCTGGGCCGTAAGCTTTTTGGACGACGTCATTACACCAAAACTTTCATCTGCTATTTTTATCCTCTTTAGGGTAAAATTTTTACAAACATTGAATGTCGTATTTATTTATATCTAATAAAAAGCCTAAAAATCTTTAAAAATTACGGAGTTTCCGCACAAACCTTCCTATTTCAACCTCTTACAATTCTTTTTTCGCATTAAAAAGTAGCCTATGTCCTTTCTCAGGCCTTGGACTATCTCTGTATCAAATTTCATTTAAATCGGTTCAGTAAATTTTAGGCGAGATTGTGTAGCATACAGACAGAGTTACTTTCGCATTTATAATATTCCGCGAATTCATTTTCATCGATTTCCCCATGGGAATAAGATATTTTTCCGCAGTAAAACGTAGCCTATGTGTTAATCCAGGGTGTCAGCTAATTCCTTACCAAATTTTAACAAAATCGCTCCAGCCGTTTAGACGTGAAGAAGTAATAAACATACAGACTCACACACTCACAAACTTTCGCTTTTATAATATTAGTGTGATAAAAATAATAAAGCTTAACGTATCCTTTTAAGCATTTATTAAATTCACAAAGCTTCTTGACTTCGAAAATTCTCGACATGCCTTTTGATCTTGTCTTGATTTTGATATCGATGCCGTGGATTAACACATGATCAAGGCAAAAATTCTTGAAAGTAACGAACTTATGAACGCCATGATTATATGACCATTAAAACTAGTAGCACCATGAAATGGTTTTAAAATTAAATGTGGTAAAGAAAAAATATTAGTCTCACTTTTGAAGGGATGGGGAATGGTTATAAGAAGTGAGGGGTGTACCTACTGTTTATTAACATCCAAGTGAACAATTGCGCTTGTCAACCACTAAAAAACACTTACACTCCTCTAAATATTTTGATTCACCCAAACTAAAACTAAAATAAAGCTTACGAGTTCATGGGTCTAATTTATCCCTGAAGTAGAGTGAGGAAATGTTCAGGGGTGTTGTAAATCGTTCTTGGAGCAATAAAAGACTATGATGGTAAATTCCTAAATAAATAACATGCCTTCAAAGTTTGAAATTTAGTAAACCTTAACCTATAACCTCAACCCAAACGGAATATAGGACAACAAAACAAATAAAATAATGGATAATTTGAGGTTCAAGGGGGTATAATTTTTTTAGGGATGATCACTGCAATTGTCCACCTAAGGTTTGAGTAAAGGTTGACTTTTGAGTCCCATATAAAGTTTGTTTTAGTTTCAATTAGATCAAGTTAGCTTATTTAAAAAAAAAAATTACCAAATTTACAATTTTGATTGGATGTTATTTTTTAGGAAGTTGCCATCGTTGTTCTTCATTGGAGTATTGCTCCAAATATGAATTACGTTCACTTCCTCACCCCTCTTTAGAGATAAATGAAATCGTTAGTTTTTCTTTCAATTTGAATAAATTGAAAATTAAACTTTTACCTTAAAAGTTACCATGCTTTTCTTAATTATGGTATCGAATGACCGCGAAAGTGAATCAATATTTACATCCCTACTCATTATGAGCGAGTTCCACTGTACATATCAAAAAATACTTATTACGTAAAGTTTTTGTTGCTGATACTAAAATTCACAACAATATTATAATTCGCCTTCGTTATTAAGAAGATATCTTTTTGATGTACATATATTATTCTTATTATTTCATGATAAATATGTGTCTCATTTGCACTTTTCATCAGTAAAGATAAGAATAAAAGGCATCCATTCATCCTTCCCTCTTCTCCCTCTTCAATACACCAATGACCTCGATGTTTACTCCTACATAAATGTTTAAACAGCTAACTTATTATCGACAGTAATTAATATGTAGGTAAAAGGGTAATCTTTATTGTTACTACCTATTAAATTTCCACTTACAACGGCAAAAAATCATTGTAATAAATAATTTAATAATCGCGAAAAATGAGATTATTACGGCATGTACAATTCCTGCTCGCTTAATAATTAAACTCTGCATTAAAATTACTGTTTTTAAGTACCTAATTAGATTCAAGCCACTATGTTAAAGCTTCAAAATTTCTATTTGTTTTTAATTTTAGATAACGCTGCTGTTAAATGGATTTTTATTTTCATTGTTTCTAACATTTTTAAATTCACTTTCCACATCATTTCGTTTTCATACGCATTGCCTACATTGCTTTCTCCATTTTAAAAGAATGTGATCCATTTTCAAGTTCGCTGATTTCAGAACGGTCTTCGGATCACTTATGATCATCTCATATGAAATTTAAATCGGAAAATCTATTCTATTGCATTGCCACCCACGCGTATACGTCACTGTTTGCTAGTCGTATCTTTCGGAATTCAGAAAATTTTATTCATTTCATTTTCATCATTGTGAAAACGAGCACGTACCCGTTCGCCACAAATGGGGCTGTACGTTATGCTTACGCTTTACTATTACAGGAGAACAGGTGCGCTTAAATGGTCATGGCAATTTCCGCCCTTAATAAGTCAGTATTAAAAACCATTAATTAAGTAGGGGTGCCAATTACAACCAAAAACAACGAACCTATAAACGGATCAAATCTAATTTTTCCATTAAAAGATTATAAAGTCAAAATAATAAATTCTTCAAGATAGAACAGTGTTTCGAGGGTTATAATAATTTTTTATATATAATAAAAATCAGCGTGGTTTGTCTGTGCGTGCCGTCATAACTCCATAACCAACTCCCGCAATCCCAATGGAGTTATATGGTGTGGTTGCCCTCCACCGCCCCACCCCACTCATGAAGAGAGTTTAAGTTTTTAAATGCAAGAGTTGGTTTTGACAATATGGGGTCAAAAGGGTATCACCCCAAAGTATTTCATATGAGAGAATTGAATTTCCATGAAGATAAATTTTTAGACAGTTCAAAAATCATCTAGAATTAATTAAAATGTTCGATAAAGTTCTAGAGTTATTCAGAAGGTTCGAGAATGTTCTATAAATTCCCAAAAGGTTCGGTAGCTAATGTTCTAGAAATTTTTGGACGGTTCAAGGATCTTCCAGAATTCTTCGGAAGGTTCGAGAATGTTCTACTGTTTTCCAGACGGTTCGAGAATGTTCTAAAAATTTGTATATGGTTCAAGGAACTTTTTGAATTCTTCAAAAGGTTTGATTTAATAATGTTCTAGAAATTTTCAGACGGTTTTAGAAGGTTTAACATGTTCTACAGTTCTATAGAAGGTTCTAGAATCTAAAAAGTTTTAAACGTTGCGCTGACTTTTCCTTAGGGAAGCGAAGGTAATGTTGAGTAAATAATAAATTACATAGGATTTATATACTTTCTCTAAGAATGAAAGCGCCAAGTTGATGTGGTATTAAAATAAATAATTTTGCGAAAACTTATTTCTGACTTCCACATCCCATAACAGAAAGGAAAAGTTAATTAAGTTGTTGTAATATCGGATCAATGTCGAAAAACTCAAAATGGCATCATCAAATTCTATGACGATATTAATGAAATCAGGACGCGCGTCATTCCCTTGGGGTAAAGTTTTGGTGGACTTAAGGAAGTTTTCGATCACAATCCACTAAAAGAATTTCTTCACAAAGTCAAAGTTTATCTACTCATCAATTTCGGAATCACCGAATCTCAATGAAATGAAATTTATTTATCTATCAATAACTTTAATTTTGGGAAATTCTCTTTGCATACCTAAAAATAACTTTGCAAATGTGAATATAAGGAGCATTTCGATTACTTTAATGTGCAGAGGGTGCATAATTTCAAAACAAATTAGAAAATACTGTCAGGTTTCATCGTGAACTCTGAGGTTTGTGTAGAACCGAATCAAAATATTACATACATTTTTTACATTGCGCTCGAAGATTTTTCACTGCATTCTGTCCAACTCGTGAGCAAACTAAAATGGTACGATGTAACTTAACTGTTCATGTTACTGTGAACTTATCTATAGTTAATTCAATCAATAAATTGGTGGAATCAAAATAGTTAATTTAATATAATTATTAATTAATTAATAAGGCAAAATAATACCATTAGCTTTTAGCGTTCCATGTAGGCAAAATTTATATTCTATACCTCTAAATTTTTTATTGTCAGACTACCTCATTTGTTACCTTTTTCGTTTTCGTTACATAGTATCTAATAATTTATTTAATTATAAGGCATACATCTAAATGAAATAAATGGTACAAATAACGATTTCATTTTCAAAGTTAGGACTATATACCTAGTCTATTTACTCAGTCAGATGTTTACTAATGATTAAGTGAAACGATATTGTATGTAGATATAGGGTTATCAATATTTTATCTTGAAGTAGCTTTTCAAGCGGGATTATTAAAACCTAATGCTTTTATTATCACAAGTAGCAGTTCCCCGTTAACTTTTATATGATCATATTAAGGAGCTGCAATAAATAGTGAAAATACAAAGCTACTATAACACAAACAGACCCGCATCGACAGCATTTACAAAAAGCGGATTGTTAATAATATACACACATTATCAAGGCTCTCAGTTTTTGAAATCGTTTCCTCAAATAACGGAACCGTAACGCCTGACCTTACCGCACCTTCCCCCTGCCGCATTTATCTAATTTTTAATTCACCAAACATCTTCCTTTCCCTGTGAGAGGATGTCAAGTATTATTGGAATACTAAATCGTCCCCACAAATATTCACATTGCACTTAAATTTATTTAGTGGACAGAGGTAATTTTTGTCTCGGTCTTATTCTAGTCAATTTGATAAAGATGTCAGAACTTAGGACATTTATATGAATGTCTTCATATCAAATTTTATTCAAATGGCACGATGCATCTTCAAGTTATTTCTGCTTAAGAATTACTGTCGAAAATCATCGATGCAAAAAAAAAATTTTTCTCTTCGAAACTGTTGCAGAAATGGACGTTCAATAACATCAGGCGAAAAATTAAGCTACGGAAATATACTTCTTAAGAAATCAAACTAAAGTTATTATTCAACCTTCCAAGAGTGTAGAATGCTTTTTCGATTATAATCGAAAGAAAAACTGTTTTTTTCCTGTTTTGCAACTCCCTCATAAATAAACGAACCATTTGGTATCAGTGGAGACAAATATGGCTAAATCGACTTATTTTGATCCCATGAATCTTTGTACATGGCGTTTTGAGGCACCCTGTATATAGCAAAACTTAAAGGCATGAATTCGGAAAAAAATATCAAATTTAATTTAATACACAATTACAATTTCTCATCAACATTAAAGTGTGACACTTGCCATATTTGTAAACAATGGAAATTCATTTATAGGTTGCTATGTACCTATACGTATACATATATCATCTATAAACAGATTTTTGTGCCATTTTTTTTCTGCCAACGTTCTGGTTATAAAATCATTAGGTAACACGAAGGCTGACTTTCATTCCCAAAAGTAACAGGACCATAACGCCGCACTTAACCCCTTCATTCCCTAAATTGCAGTATGTAATTTATTGATAATCTATCATAGATATTATGCAAAGCAATGATTTGAAATTTGAAATAATATCTACCTATTATTGAAAATACAAAATGCAAAATATTCTATTTTTAATTACTATTTTAAATACATCATATCTAAATATGTATTAGATACTTAAATAACCAGATAAAACTTGATGCTTAAGCATGTTTTTGATTGATTATTTGTTGCAATAATTATTTTCAAACATTTGTGGTTATTCTGTAGATCTAGAAAATACAAAAACAATTACAACGTCTTGATATCAATCAACAATAAACCTTGTACTTTTTCAAATATTCAGTCAGAAGCACATTATAACTACCAAAAACTAAAATTTTTGGAATTTTCTACCCTGTCACACATATTTAAAAAAAAAGTCAGTTTACTTTTGGTTCAACCCTTGTACACATGTTTACTATCCATTTATACAAGATTTTTTATATCTTCCTAGTTTTCTTCGCTCACCTCTGTGATAAATGATAGCTCTGGTTCACTGCTTTGTTGTAAACATTTCGACAAAATACAATTCTTTTTATTTTAGTTTCACATTCGGTTTCTTGTATAAAAAGGATTACTGTTTTGTTAGAAAGCTTTTTATTGGTTACATCTGTACAAAAAATACTTAATATAGGTATATATTGAACCATATAAATTATAAATCATTAACAAAAATAAAATGTCACAGTTTATGTAAATATTATTAATTATTTGATATTAGATATGGCCACAAGTAAGATATAACTCACAAATCGACAAATTGATCGAAGAGTAGGTACGTCATTAAGTATTGATAATTTTTTGTTTTTGTCGAAAAACGACTAAAATAAACAAAAAACAAAAATTACAATAACCTAATATACTGTGTAAGCCTTTAACTATCGTAGATTGGCTACAAATTATGCCAAAAATAAAAAATGTTTCTATTTCAAACATGTAATAAAGTTCAAAGTTTGTGGACAACGACTCTTCAAAAATTATCGTTTTTAGAAATTCTTTCATAATCCGTTTGTTTACGGCTTTCAATAAATTACTGCCGTTTTATAAATCTCAAACATCCAAAGTTCAAGTTTAACCATTCAAATTTGAAAGCATCACGGAGTTAGGGCTGGTTTACATTGTTTGATCAAGTAAACGGCTAAAATGGAAGTAGAAAAAATAGTATTGACTAGATTTTCCCATTACTTCAAAGTTAATTTTTACGAGGATGGATCAAATATAAACGAGCCTTTGTTCATAAAATATTTATTTTGAAACAAAAACACAAATTTCTCTATTTTTCGACATATCCCCTTGTTTGATTATACATTTTTCTCAACGGATTGGTAGTGTTTTCATCTCGTTTTCATAAAAAAAAGCAGGGCAGGAGTCTATCCAGTTGCGCACAAACGCCTCCACATGTTCATCAGTCTGAAATCGCTCGCCTCCTAGTGATTCTTTGAGGGGCCCAAACATGTGGAAAGCACAAAGGTATAAGTTTGGGCTGTATGGATGGTGCTCTGACTGAGTTTACTGCATTTCACTGATTTGGGCCTGCATTAAAGCTGCGATGCGAACTCGAGCAGCATTTTGATCTTCACTCAGCAACTTTGGGACCCAATGAGCTGAAATTTTTCGGAATCCCCAGTTCTTCGTTATGATTGTGTAGACACTCCCATAGCTGATGCCGACTTCAACAGATATCTGAAGCACAGTGGCCTGGTGGTCCCCTTCAATAAGGTTTCTAAAGCGTGCAATGTTATCCGGCGATATGCTGGTGCGCGGACGATGAGGATGATTTACATTTTCGACACGATTACGCCCTTCGTTAAATTCTTTACACCAAATTTTTACCCGTTGCGACGAAAGCGTTTCATTTCCGAACTGTGCTAGCAATCTGCACAAAATTTCAGCTGGTTTCACGTTTTCACCTGTAAGAAACTTAATAATAATCCGTTGCTCAACGCTGCTATGCATCTCTTTCTCACTCATTGTGATAGCTACTAACCAAGCAAACACAGCAATACGACGAGTCGTTTCCGTGTCACCTAATATCCCCACTTCAAGTAGCTAACGCCCGTATGCGCCTTGAATAACTATCCGGCGCTCAATTTAAAAAGACTCGTTTATATTTGATCCGCTCTCGTATATTAACTCCCAATATGTATAAGATCCATTAGGTAAATAAAAATAAAATTATTGAATACTTTATAAACGCTAAAAAGTATTGAACCATTGATCACTTACCACTCAAGAGAACATTGCCATCGTTATCGTTCTAGATCCAGTCCAACTTTCCTAAATTCTTTAAGGAATCTTTCAGGCATTCTGGAATGAAAATATTCCATAAATAATCTCTAATATCCTTTTCGTCTTCATTTTATCCATCTAATCTGTCTCTTCCCAATCACCATCGTTCCATTTCTACAAATTTTGAAAGGATGCTAAAGATGTCTTCCACCCTATTGTCCAGTTTTGCACGTGATTACGTATAAGATGAAAGGATTTCTCATATAATAAGATTTTTATATCTAAGATTAGCAAGTAGGCCAATGTACTCTCCCAAAACACCAGTAGATAAAATCGGCCCATAAATTAGTTAGACAAAATTGTTTTTTAAGTGTAAACTAACCTTTAATCGCAAGTGAAATTTCTACTGCTGTCATATTTTATGTTTATCAGTAAAACTCAGTAATCATGCTTATTCAATAATATTTAGAACTTACATTGCAGATAACATTTTCTTGTTGTTACATTTCCTACAGTGTAAAGTAACTTGTAATCAGACAATATTGACACAGATTTGTTTATACATATATTTTACTATCTGTGGTTATGTAGATAGATACCTGGAAAAAAGTAAATTTGAAATTGAATCACTTTTAGTTATATATTTTAATGCATCTTTCGAAGACGTCTTAACGGGAACTCTAGAGGATTTTTTTGTCAGAAATAAAATACTAATCAATTTCCACATTTATTAACTACGTAGTACTTGACGTACGTTGCGCCAACTTATGGCATCTTCAGAAGTTACAATTAAACTTGTTTAAAATTTTTAACATGAATTACCATCAAGTTAAAGCGAAAACTATTACCTTAGTATATTTTTTTTGACATCAAATATAATACGAGGCAAATCAAAATATATGCATAGCTTTAAATAGAAGAGTTAACTTTTTCAAAATATAGATTAATACAAAATTTATTGACGGGATTATAGATGATTATAAATGATGAAAAGATGAAAGAAACTTAAGTTTTTGAAATCAAATAGTGGGTGTATTAAATTTTGGTCGGTACCATACAGTAATAAATGTATTAATTGTGTTAACCCCGATGGGTATTAGGTATGGAGTCTAGCAAAATCTCATAGATCGCATTTAATATTAGGGAGTTCATTGAAAATCTCTCACCATCCTTTTAATTGAGAAAATTGTTATAATCTCCTTTCCTCTTTTAAACAAGGTTCTAACTAATATGTAGGTACCTAAAGACTATAGAGTAAATTTGGGGATTTGAGTCTAAATTAAAAGAAAAATGCCTCACTTAATTAATTAAGTCCTTTTAGTTGTATACTTCGTAGACCCTTAACTTAAATTCTCTGAAAAAGTCATGAAGGATATAAAAATTACTTATAATATTTATAATCTATACAATTAAAATGACTATTGCCAAATATTAATTTATATTTAAACTATTACACGTTTGATGGAACATTCTAGAATATTCGCGAATTTAGATTTATCCAGAACATCCCATAATGATTCAAAACATTTTCTACATTCTGAAACATTCTTGAATGATCTTCGAGATTCTGGAACATTCTTGAACATTGCCAAATCATTCTGAAATGTTATAATAAAACATTATTTTACTTCTTAGAACATATTTGAACTCCCTACTGTAACATTCTAAAAAGATCTGCTTCATTCTCATCCCCACTCCGTGCTGTTTGCTGGGTGAGTAGTGACATCAGTAGACGCCTGGCGGGGATGACTAATCGATTGATAATAATTGATCAGTTATCGATCACTGAGTGTTGAAGATTATTACAGTACTAATATCGCTATTGAAAATTAGGGGTTGGTGGTAGAAGGATGAAAATTAAGGGTTATATGTATTTTTTAATGCCAAATCATAAAAAAATAAAAATAAAAAGTTTTGTCCAAAAAATTAAGGGTGGACAACTCTTATCACTTAGGGGTATGAAAAATAGATAGTAGCCGATTTTCAGACCTACTGAAAATGCATATAAAATTTCATAAAAATTGGTCAATCCGTTTCAGAGGAGTATGGTAACATTTTGTCACAAGAATTTTACATATTAGATAAACTGGATTGAAATAACCCTACCATACAATAAGTGTTTTGTTTTTTTATTTAATATTTAACAGTTAAGAAAACGAAATATTCACCTGATGAATGCCCTTGTGTGGATATCTTTATTAATGGCTCTCTTTTAGAACAACCAGTTGCTTGTTTGGCATTTTTCCACCACAGTAATCGAAAAACCCGAATCGCATTTGTCATCAATTATTTCATGTCAAAGCGTCGTGCCAAATGGGGCGTATCTAATTTCCTCGTTTCTTTGAACTGTTTTTTATATACATAATACATATATACCTGACGATAACTAGCTACCTTTGTCTATCCTCTGTACAAATACAAAAAAGACAGTGCCATCGTAGAATAAAAGGAGGGAAAAACATTAGGTATTCTGAAAATCGAAACGTAAACAAACGACCAGTTTATGTTCCTTAGGTATTCGTGTAAAAAAAAAACACAAAATTGGAAAAAAGTAGGATAAGTAATCTATTGCAAAATTTGACCTTTGAGATGGACCGTATGAGATTATAATAGAATTATATAGAATACAAAAAAAAAAAACTATGTATTTATCACAATTTTACTATTTATAAATACATAACTATAGTTTCGGTACCACACGTACTATTATCAAGTGATTGCACAGAATGACAAATAAGAACACAGGGGTGCTATTTAAACAGTGTTCAGTGTTCACACGATAATGTGGCAAAACCCAAATTGGGCATTTTACATACAAACATTAAATAGGAAGAAGGGACTTTTACAAATCAAATCTGGTTGATTGTTAAATAGGTTATCTTTATTCGTTTTACTAGCTTTGTGAATTTCCCGCTGGAACATTGAATATACTAAATTTTATTATTTTACTAGCAACATTAATTATTTGAAGATCATTTAAACCTGGAAATTTATCATTGCACGTAAAAATATGGTTGGATAAAGTAGGATCCTTTTTAATTTAAAAGATCTTACATGTTCGTTTATAGAGAACTTCAGTTTGACCATTATAAAACGCAGTACAATCTGGATAACATAACTTATATACTCTACTTTTCTTTAAATTATCAATTTTGTATTTACAATTAAATAAAATATTCATTAATTTGTTTTGTGACCCAAAATTAACTTTTAAATTACAATGAGATAATAAGTTAACGAAACATATTTATAATTGTCAGTTTTTTTTTGATAGCGTATATATTAGTAAAAATTAATTTAAATTTGTTTTTATTATTTATACTTGTAATTTTTTTCGGAATTATATAGATACTAAAAGTGTCCCTGATTTTACCAACAGGGGACATCAAACGAATAATTTGGCTAATTCTCAAAAAAAAATTCGCAGATATAAATTGAAAAGTGGATTGCTTTACATTCTAAAATGCTTAAAAGAATTTCTCAAATATCACTTTAAATTAAGAAAAATATAATGTTTTTAGAGAGAAATACTGAAATTATACCAAAATTATTTTGATTTTGATATTCGAATGCACCCTTGCTTAGGCTTAAGATTAATATAATCAGAATTAAGTCATAGAATAAAAAATTGTTCCATTACACCCTAATCGTTAATCACCTACTCTATTCATTATCTATTGTAGCCAAAAGTTAATTCTCAATTATTGTCCAAAACTGAAAATCTTACGAATTTGCTAGCTTTATGGTACCGTTGAAGCAGTTGTTTTCTATAAAATAAAAAATGCAACCTTTGACTATTCAATAATAATTGTGATACGTTCACTAAAAAAAATATTAATTTAGATACTATATAAAATTCTCGTGTCACAATGTTAGTTACCATACTCCTCCGAAACGACTTGACCGATTTTTATGAAATTTTATATGCATATTCAGTAGGTCTGAGAATAGGGAACTATCTATTTTTCATACCCCTAAATGATAAGGGTTGTCCACCTCTAACTTTTTTATTTTTTGGACAAAATTATTATTTTTATTTTTTTATGATTTGGCATTAAAAAATACATATGACCCTTAATTTTCACCCTTCTACCACCAACCCCCAATTTTTAATAGCGATATTAGTACTGTAATAATCTGCAACTCTCAGTGGTCGATAACTGATCAATTATTATCAATCGATTAGTCATCCCCGCCAGGCGTCTACTGATGTCACTACTCACTCAGCAAACAGCACGGAGTGGGGAAGAGAATGAAGCAGATTTTTTTAGAATGTTACAGGGAGTTCAAACATTTCAGAATGATTTGGCAAAGTTCAAGAATGTTCCAGAGTGTTAAAAAAAGTTATAGAATGAATGAATCATTATGGGATGTTCTGGATAGTTCTAAATTCGCGAATATTCTAGAATGTTACATCAAACGTGTAATATATTCTTACCCGGGCAACGCTGGGTATTGCTGCTAGTATCTTATATAATTCTATTGGGCAGATGCTACTAAATCTTTACAAGATATCATAAACCAGGGTAATAAAGAATGCTATAAATTAGAAGAAATTGTGAAATCCGGGTTTGATGGCCGTAGTCTAGGATTGTTTCTCCTTCGGTGAGAACACGGAAGAAGTTTCCTATCCGACGTCTCGCCAACAACTATGGTTGGCATCCTCAGGGAACGTAGCGTGGGCGTAATTTCCATCGCTGCCGTTGTATTTAAACAATCCTGGACCACGGCCATCAAGCCCGGATTTCACAATTTCTTCTAATAACGCGAGCCGTGAAAGCCACCAATGCTATAAATATTCTCGAAAAATGTACAAAATTTGAGTTTTTTTTTTAGTAAATTGATTCCCTAGAACGTTGAAAACCGATTTATAAAAATAAAATTTGAAACTCTTGAAAAATAGCGAATATAGAGGATTATAGTAGTTACTGAATTCTGATGTTCGTTTTCAGTATTGCTATAAGATTATGAGAAGAAGACTTAAGACAACAATGTTTTTAAAAATGAAATGGGAAAAGGTCACGAGAAGGACTACTTTAAATTTTCAATATCTCCTTCATATTCTACAAAAATTAAGTACATATTTATATTGAGCCTTCTATTTTTCAATGAAAATGGTAAATTTAAGGAGTACTAACCCTAGCAGCCGGTCTTCACTAATATTGTTACGGAGATACGATTTCAGTCTCTTTAATGTTATGTGAGATCTCTCTGTATAGTAAAGGATGACACTAAATATATAAATAAATCATTTCATATAAATCAGGATTATAAACTGAATATAATGCCTTGGGCAGAATCTCGAGAGGATGGATGCCACTTATCTTATTATGGATACTTTCATGTTTAAAGTTATTCCTAAAACATTTGCATTTGTCAGAACCTTTGTTCTGATCGGCAATCTCAATCTTAGTGATAGTTGAATAAATGTTTATTGTATTGTTTTATTTTTTTAAATAAATTCATTTTTACTAGTTAACTATTTGTGACATTATGTTTTAATTAATGAAATGTTTGATTGTCTGGTGGGGTTTCTTGCATCCCTCCCAAAGCTTCCATCTCCAAAGGTTTGAAATCATAATCCACCTTCAATTAAAATTGTTTAACTACCATATTGCTGATTTCTGATTAAACAGAAAATAAAAATACTCAACAATACAACATTTCACAAGCTTCACAAAAATTATCCATGCGAAGAAATTAAAAAAAAAAACGATAAAATGGTTACAAAAGCTTGACATCTGCTCTTCAAATATCATCTTGATTTTTATTTCTTCTTTTATATTTGTTTCTCCGACTATTATTATTATGATTATTGATCACCTGATTGTTTTGTCTCTTCTTGCCCTTGTACACAAGAACGGTTTGAATAAAAAGCAGTTTCCACTATGCTTTTATTCACATTTTTACGAAAAACCCGCTTTCTGTCTAATAACAATTGTTCCACCCTTCCATTATGTAGTTATCTATTTATGTAAACGTATTCAAAATTGATTAGAACCGCCACAACTTTCTTTATTCTTTGAGCATGCCACAAAAGCCAAATGCTTTGTTGGCCACTAAATAATTTATTAGCTTCCCTTCATCGTGCGTTTTCCTTCAAGGTTGTCACCCTTGTTTTTATACTGAAATGGGGGCGCTTCTTATGCTTCGTTTCCCCTTTTTCATTTTCTTATAACCCAAAGGGGAGATCAAACCTCTCTTTTGTTTATTGGATTTATTCACAACTTTTCGAAAAGAAATTTGTAAATTACAAGTATAACATACCCATTGTAAACAATAACTGAGTCAGAGTCGCATTTTTAAAAGTCACTGAAAAACAAAATATTTTGATTTTGTATTGGGATTGAGTAATTGATCGTCTTTAACGTTTTCCACTTTTGGAAGTTATTTAATGAACGGGTCAGACAAGTTTTTACCTATTACGAATGCGCAAGAATAAAAAAATCGTTACATGTGGGAGCTTGATTTTACTTTGGATATAATAATTATACACACGCGTTATTCAAGGTCGTTTATTGGCCTTCCGATACCGTAAATCGGAAGAACGGACTTATATATTATTTATTTTATTTTTCAATGACCGTCGTTTGTACAGGCTGTCACTAAAATTGTGCAATTTCTTTAAAAACTGTGGGAAAAACTGAGAATTTCTTCAAGGCAGTAGAAGAAAAATGCGAGGATTTTCAAATATTAATACGTACACTACATTTTGTTTGAAGTTTCAAAATTGGTTTACTTTATGTTTCAAACTTATCCGTGAAAATTTTTAAAAAGGAAAAATCATTCTAATAGGGATGGACTATCAGAAATTATTACAGAAATGAATACAAAAACCACCAAGATAAAATTTACAATTGATCATTCATAATCTTCCGCTGAAGAAACTGGAAAGAAATCAGCGAAGCGTCAGGTGTCAAATTATGCATTTAAATACATAATTTTAAAACCCCTAAAAGAATAGAAATCAACTACAAAGTTTTTATTTCTTCGATAGTTTTTCCGTAATCAGAGGGTGTTAATGAAAGGGGATGATAAGTATTTATTTGTACAATAAATTCATGTTGCTCATCTCAACCTTAATACATTGATTTATCTAGGTGCACACCAAACATTTATCTATTGTAAATTCTGATAGAGCTAAATGCCAATATTAGCATATAATATTAATTTAAAATAGCAATAAATTATTTAAAAGACAAAAGCATTTATAAGTAAGGAAGTCAATATTTTATGAAGCAGTTGCTATAACTTGTCAATTAAACAACTAGGAAAATAATTACACAGCACGAAACTTGCGAAGTATTGTAGATATGTTTCTTTTGCGTTTGATGAGTTTATGAATTGTCATTGATTAAAGGTCAATACTGATCAATTGAATAAACTCCTTTTTTCATATTCGTTTAAATAATTCACCGTTTCCAGAGGAAATTAAATGCAAACAGTTCAACTGAAGACATTTATAATGTAATGCAAACGAAGCAATTTCACTATGTCGTCTCTCCTTTGTAATCATTTGGTCAATGGTTCATCCTTCAATAACAATTTATTTTTTTTATAGTAAATCACCTCAATAAAGGACAAAAAATTTTATAGTATTTAAACTGCTCTCGACGTCTCTATTATGTTTTAAAAATTTCAAAACGCAACGTAACCATTTCTGAGGGTTTCGTTAAAAATTGACCCCAGTCTTCTTTAGACTTCCTCATGAATGCATTGAAAATTAACATACTTCTCATACAACAAAATTACCTGCGCAATACGGTACCCTAAGGTCGAAAAACTGAACTATTTTCAATTCAGGAACATAAATATTTTCTCGCCTCCCGAGTAATCGCCTTAATACCCCCTAATTTTCCCTAATTCGTCGACTTCTTCCCTAAAATCCTCCAGTTAGCATAACAATGGGTCATTATCGCCCACTTTGAGAAATACCCCTTCAAATTATGTAGTGGCTACTGTCTAAAATAAATACAAACGAAGAAAATTTTGAGGAAAAGTTTCGTTTGTATTAAAAGGAAGCGCCCTTTCCACAAATCGAAAACCCTTCGGAGAGCCCAGTCCACTCCCTAACATCAAAGTTATTAAGTATACCCTAAGTAAATGGAACGGGAAAGCAGCCTAACTAATTAAGAGAAGGGCTGAAATTTCCACTGACCCACTGGACCGTGTTCTCGTTTAATAATAGTGAACCCTTTTGTCCAGGAGGTCGCTTGCTATGTAGCTATATCGTCTGCTTGTTCTGTAACTGACAACGAATCGAGTTAGTAACTGGTGACGTCAAAAGACGTTAGAAATTGAACCATTGCGTTGTCAGATACTCTGTGACCAAAACGTAGTGAATAGAGATTAATAATCGATATTGTATTGTATATCCAGAAATATGGATTATATACTCTTGTCAGATAACTCGTCGTGGTTATATCACTGTAATAATGGCTTTAGAAGCAGATTCATATAGTAACATTATTGTTAAGGAACTCCAAGACGTACTAATGGCAAGGATTTTCTTGGATGCTGGTTTGTCATAAAAAATTGTAAAGGATAAGTAAGTTAAAACAAGAAGGTACTCCAAAACTGCAAAAAATTATTTATTTATTTCATTTATCCGAAGTGCTTTTGTAAGAATAGCGAGTCTTTCTCTCTACTGAGTGTTGGACCAAATGAATTCTCTCTGGTCAAACCGAGCTGTGTGAAGTAGTTTTGTACACTCCTTGAACCTTCAACGCTCATCTCTACAACCCACTTTTAATCACTAGAATTCCGCAAATTTAAACGGTTCATTGAGCTGTATTTAACCTAAATAATTATTGTTGTTTCTTCCGATTGCCTACTTCAAAAAGAAAAAGCCGAACCCTTATAAGGTCAGTTTTGCCTATCTGCCAAAAATTTCAAATCTTTATGAGGGCATTTCTAGTTGAGCTGACTCCTCAAATTTGAGCTGAAGGACGAATTCATGAAAAATATCACTTCTGTGTCCATTCGTCTATATATTACAAACATTTCAAAATATGTTGTAATAACGGATTGCTCCCTTTTGTTGGTTATTGTTTCTAAATTCTTCAAAGGAACAGTGTCAAAAAGTTAAGCTAAACTTTATAGGAAAACTGGCGAAAAAATTAAAACCCTTCAACCAATTAAAACAAATTGATGGTAATTACGGTTGAACTTGCTTTTGTCCGTCTTGTAGGTACATTAATCAATATAGACTATCATAATATTATTGTGAGGCTATGAGAGGATTCTGTTTACGATTAAACGCACACCCACGTGTCTAGCCCATCTGCCTCCCTGCTAGAAGTAAACAACATTTAAATGAAATACCTAATTAATTCAAACAATTCAAATAAAAACAAATAGAAGATTTCATTAAATATTTAATCAAAAAATTGATCAATTTGTTTCAGCCATTTACGAGTAGATTGTATGAAGATTATTAAACTGCAAAATTATATATATAAACATATTTTACAGTAATTATTCTGTGGTTTGTGAATTTCGGAAATGCGAAGGGAACATTATATAAAAAATATAAACGAGCCTTTGTTCATAAAACATTTATTTAGAAAATTTTCACAAAAACACAAATTTCTTTATTTTTCGACATATCCCCCTTGTTTGATTATACATTTTTCCCAACGGATTGGTCGTTTTTTCATCTCGTTTACATAAAAAGAAGCAGGGCGGGAGTCTATCAAGTTGCGCACAAACGCCTCCACATGTTCATCAGTCTGAAATCGCTCGCCTCCTAGTGATTCTTTGAGGGGCCCAAACATGTGGAAATCACAAGGGGATAAGTTTAGTTTGGGCTATATGGATGGTACTCCGACTGAGTCTAGTGCAATTTCACTGATTTGGGCCTGCGTTAAAGCTGCGATGCGAACTCGAGCAGCTTTTTGATCTTCACTCAGCAACTTTGGGACCCAATGGAAATCCCCAGTTTTTCGTTATGATTGTGTGGACACTCCCATAGCTGATGCCGAGTTCAACAGATATCTGAAGCACAGTGGCGTGGTGGTCCCCTTCAATAAGGTTTCTAACGCGTGCAATGTTAACCGGCGATATGCTGGTGGCGGACGACGAGGATGATTTACATTTTCGACACGATTACGCCCTTCGTTAAATTCTTTGCACCAAACTTTTACGCGTTGCCACGAAAGTTTCTTATTTCCCAACTGTGCTAGCAATCTGCGCAAAATTTCAGCTGGTTTCACGTTTTCACGTGTAAGAAACTTAATAATAATCCGTTGCGCAACGCTGCTATGCATCTCTTTCTCACTCATTGTGATAGCTACTAACCAATATGAAGGGTTGGTGATAGTACATGTATTGGTGTGCGCCCCTCGCTAGCACTGTTATAAGCACCCTGATGTATTTCAAACTTTCATGATATAACTCGCGAATTTTATAGTTCACGTGGAATCTCACGTGAATCTTTGACCTGCCTCCTTCACCACTTAAATTCTAGTATACTTCGATTTTAGAATACCATATATGGACTTGTGGTGTCCTTATTCGGGTCTAAAGGCCGTCGTCGGTTAGAATTGCTTTCTAGAAAGATACCCTCTGCTTCCTAGGAAGCAATTCCAACCGACGACGGCCTTTAGACCCTAACCAGGACATTTCCAGTCCATTAACTGGCTGTGAAAGCCTTTACCAATTTGTCAATGCCACATATTTGCAAATCTGATTATTTTAGATTTTGTAGTTTGTAAATTTCGAAGATAAGAAGGGGACAGTATTCTTTCATAAAAATTTGAGAGCTTATTAAAAGAAATCACAATTAAAATATAATTTTTACAAGGTTACTAAACCATAAAGATGTAACACTCGCCTCAGGAGGGGTAAGGGGTTAAGAAGGCAATAAGGTGATGTAGATTACAAATGCGTGTGTATGTGCCGTCCCCTCTCATTATTATCGTTGTAGTTAAAGATAACCTACCCTGTGTATTTCAAGCTTTCTTGAACGTTGACATTAAAGTAAACAGTAATATAATTAATGACATCTATAAGGGATTGAATGTTAGCAGGATGGATGGTGTGGAAAAAATGTAATGAAATAGTAAGAGGTGAGGATTTGAGAAAAATATGGGAATCAAGATACGCGAAAGGTATGAGGGAGTTTATATGGGTAGAATGGCAAGGGCATGAGGTGCCAGGATATCTAAGAGAAGGAAAAAGTATAGAGATAAGAGCTAGATTCGGAATGGGAAATGAGTGTAATGAGAATAAGTTTTGGATGGAAGAAGGTAAGAGATTGTGTAGCGTATGTGGACAGAAGAGTGAATCAATGGAGCATGTACATATTAGAAGAAGTAATGGGGAAGAATGAGAGGGAGGAACTTGGAAGTATAATAAATGCGGATAGTAGTAGTCTGGCCCTATTGAGACAAATTTAAAAAAGAAGAGGTGTGGAAAGGGGGGAGAGAAAATACTGGAAAAATGAATATAAGGGAGAAGCAAGGGAATTGCTTAGTTTAAATATTTAAATTTTTGTAGGTTCGAGAATATAATATGTTTATTTTTTTCCCTTTTGTGTGTGGAAATGTAAACATAACTGTGTTTGCTTATTGTATTACTATGAAGTTACAAAACAACCAATTCTCGTCGATTCGATTCTTAATTTGATTAATACGTAATTAAACAGAATCAACCACTTTTACACAAACTTATTGGCGAACGTAGAAACTTTTGTTATTACAACGGGGGAAATATTCCATTGAGTCCAATATTTATAATATAAACGTTGTTGTGTCCTTCGGGTCCTTCAAATATTTTTACTAGACACTACAGATTTTTCCGTTCCATTTCCAAAATGGTTGTCCATTGATTCCATTCTTTTGATCTCTTCGAGTTTTGTGAACAGCTGTAGGTACGTCTATCGTCCTATACACGCATATATGTGAAGAAAACATAGGTATACGTGGTAAATCTTCACAGGAGGTTTATTGACTGAGAAGATTTTACGCCTGATCCGCTGGCGCCAGAATACTGGCCGAACTTGTTTGTTCTCATAGTAGGAATGCTGCACAAAATGCACAAAAATACAACACACAATCAGCGTGAGTACACCGTGTCGTGGACAAACGGCAAGTGCAAAAATAAAGTGCAGACGTAAGGCAGTGGTCAAGTTCGATTTTACATTAATTACATATTTATATACATACGTATGATATTGTATGAATCGTTAATTAATTAATGTCGCGTTCTTAATTGGTGATGTCCCACAATTAATTATCGTGGAATTTCTGTAGGTAAGATATAAATTACTCACTCATCTCGTAAAGCGTGAAAAAGAGCAATTGGTAAGAGGACTTTGTTGTTTCATCTCTTCTGTGGAAAGCAAACTAATTTTTTAATTTAAATTTGTATAATTAAGACGTTTATTTCTCTAATCGGACGAGCAGGAGTTTGGCGCAAATGATTCTAATTAGAATTCTGACAATTTTAATATTCCTAATGGATCCGCCCGCCGGTATCCTGGGAATTATGAGCTATAAGAGGTAGCAGCGTTAGTGTTATTACAATAGTCGGTTAGCAGTCCTTCAGGCAGAGGGCAAATGTATTTAATAATTAACTATTACGACCTTAACCCACACATACATACACACACACGCACATACTGGGCACGCTTAAGTATAGTAAAAGGAAATTGAAAGTTATCAAATATTCGCCAAGCAAAATATTTTTTATATCCTTGGTCAAAAAAAATTAATATTGTCTAAGTTCATTATTATTAAAGAAGGGAAGTACCTATTTAGATTTATTAACCCTTGTTCGTATGAAGGGGGAAAACACGTAAGGGAATGAAGACGACTTTGGCTTCAACCCAGAAACTTACATATGTACTGAGTTCCAGTAGGTATCATCTTCTAATATGTTATGTGTTTAGTAATAAGGAATTAAATGTTACCAAATATTCACCAAATAAAACAATTAGCACTTAATTTCTTTGTTGGTGGTGTCCATTAAAAGGGGTAAATATTTATATCTGTGGACCCTCGCTCAGAAGAAGAAGAAAAACGGATGAGGGAGTGGAGATGATTCAATAATTCTTTCAATATCTTTCACTTAGTAAAGGGCGGAAATATGGAGCAGACAATTAAAAATGAAGTAAATGTTAAGGATTTTTTTTTTGTTTTAAATTATTTTATGTGGGAACAAAAATGTGGACATACATACAGACGTAACCAGGGAGAGGCAGGAAGTCCCCTCAAACAGACCATCTCTTAAAAAATTGTTTTAATTTTTTCTGGGTAAAAATTTGAACTATATGTATCAATTAAATAAATTTAGTTTCATATCAACCTAAAATCCTTTTTTAAGGAAAATATACTGTTATCTTGCTCTCTAGGCAAAATCCTAGCCATGCCTTTGTAAAGAAGGATGTATTATAAAAATGACAAAACTCACTTCGTTAGGATTTCTTTCCCTACTGTAACCTTAACATCGAAGCAATCCAACTAAAGCTTATTCGGTTAATGTCACTAAGGTAAACATAACCTGAGCTAACCATTATTACAAGATTATCCTTAAACCCCTTCCGTCCCCTTCCATTCGGTTACAATTTACCCCATTATCAATTAAGATGTCATCTCCATCCCCCCATCACCTGCTTTCCTTATTGTAGTGAGAATACTAAATTTTCACTTTAGAAGATTTTATTTAACGTGTTTTATTGTATTTCTCTGCCTGTCTGTTTGTTCAATCTTCTTACAATAGATAAAAATGGGATTTCTTCTCCATTCACTGGTTTTCAATAAAAAAAAGTTAGTGATGGTGACAGTAAAACAAAATCGACAAGCTTCTAAAGGTTTTATAGTTTACGTAACGATGAAACTTCATCGAAATCACAAAAGACAATAGCTTCATGTTATTTTCGAAGATTAATTATTTTGTGTTAGTTTTGGTGTGTTTCTGTAAATATACTACCGAAAGTATATGTAAGTAATTTAATCTCTATATTCTGTTTGCAACATGTTGAGAGACGATAGCATTTTCCAATTCCTTTTCTTCTTGTTCCAACTGTTTTTTTAATAAACCCTGTGTTTGGTCATCTGAAGATTTGACGCGTTCTGGATCAAATATTATCGTCAGCACGTGAGGATAAAGTTATTTGCCAATAAAAGGTTCGGGTCGGCACCTGAATCGGAAATAATATAATATATCCAAACCTCTTTACCAAAAACATTATTTTCTTTTTATCCCTCTTCTGATGTGCATTATTTAAGATTATTACATATAAAAAACCTATTAAGAATTGGAGTAGGTATATTTTTGTTAATTTCACAAATTTTACCAATTTTAATCGATATTTAATTTTAATTCATATTTTTTTTTTACAGTTTAGGAAAACACGGATTAAGACTAGAGCCATTAGAAGTCGTGAATTTTTAGGTAAGTTATCTATTAATTTATAATATAAGCCCTTTGTATTTTCCCAAAATTCAATAACAGCATAAGTAAACGAATGAATCATTTTTGTGTTAGAAATCTATAAAAATGCTGTACATGTATGAGGTATATTTCTTTCATCGTATTTTGAATATTCAAGTAAAAAAGATATTCAGTAAGCAAATTGATTTTTATCGCTCGATATAAACAAGTTTAACAGTCTCGCAACTTTTTGTTCTGTTTCTGAAATGTAAAACATTTACTTTTCTCTTCTAGTTAATTTGTTCTCAAATTGAAACGAGTTTAAAAGCACTTGACGCAAATACTCCGTCCGTGTGCTTATCTCTGAATCAGACAGTTGATTTTTATTTTCTTGGCAAAATAATGTTCTTTTTCTTCCTTCAGGATTTAAAATTTCCGACAAAATAAACTTGAAACAGTAAGAAAAGAGAGACCGAAATAAATTGATTCCATAAACTAGAATGGATTTAATTTGGGTAGAATAACAATCAAACAAAAATTAAAGAAGGGATGTACTCATTTTCTGAATGAGTAAATTATGTAAATTAGAATAAAAAACTTCTCAGCATAACTATACGCTCTCACTACTTTCCTTGAAGATACTACCAAGCTCAGCAGTTGACAAAACGTTAGAGATAAACTGTTCCGTTTACCACTAAACATACGCATGTGCTATTAAACGAAATGTTTCGTGAAAAGTGTAAGCTATTCCGTTCGATGGCAGATCTGCTTTAATCCCATTCCAAAACCCGCATTGTCCCCCCTTCTTTATTGTTTGGAAGGGCACACGATACTTACTTACATGTAAGCTCATGAACAGAAAATAACAACCCCACAACAAACTTGGGCTTCGAGGAGTTTCTAATTAAATTGCCTCTTATAAAACGAACGCTCTTCTACCCCCAGGATATTCACCATTTCATTAGACCTTTCAGTTGTATAACATTAATTAGGGAAAACGCTAACATGTTTACGTTAATATTTTCTTAAAATCAAAGGATTTCTTGGTAATACACTTCGTCGTCGCTTATACATATGCAAATCCAATTCGTTTAAGCAAATTAAACAGCATTAACTTTGTTATCGACTCATTTTGCCATAGGTGCGATTAGCACGAAAGGTAAATTGGGGCTGTTCTTCAAAGTTCACGAAAGCGCAGGAAAAACCATAGTAGCTTTGGAAAACTGAACAATCACAAATAAAATGTATCTATAAATATTTATCATTAATGCGAGATTATTTATATTTGATGAGGAGTAGGATTATTAAAATAAATTTAAAGTGTCTGAAGTAACTAAAAGTGACATAATTAACGAAACCACAATAAGTGGCAAATATCTATTAAAAAATTATGAAAACTCGAATATTGTCCTGTTTATTGTATAATTCTTGTAAAGGGGATTTTGATAATTTCTTAATTTATTTAAACCTTGTCTGGAGAAATCTTGTTGCTCATTTTGAATCGCTCAAATATCTGAAACAAGTATATTTTAGTTGCATATAAAAAATCTTCGTTGTAAGGCTCATTATTAGGTATTCCACCTAAAGAAGCCAATGTGTGGCCAAAACAATTATTGTGAACCAAATTTTGCAACTGAAAATTCTGGTTTCTGTTATGTTTAAATTTAATTTAATTAATATATGGAGTTTTACAAGACAAAATCGACAAATTATCTAAAAATCCTTGAAAATATTTAGCTCTTGCATATTTAAACGTGAACTTTTGTCTATCGTTTATCGTCTTGATTCGCGCACAGATGCTTTCTACTACTGTCTGTCCCGGCCCAAAGATGATCACTTTAAATACACCTTTCGAACTTTCTAGATAATTTCTCAAAGAAATCCTGATTGTTCCCGAGTGATGAATAATAATTAGAAAGCCGTCGATAATTTACAGCAATGATCGTCTTACTTGTCGCTGGAGAAATATTTATAGCTTGTAAGTCGATAATGATAAAAGACCCGCGCACTGTGACTATCACTAGGCGCTACAATATAAAGGACTTTACGTTATATTGTTAAGAAGTCACAGTTATTGTCTGTAATTAAAAATCAAAGATGTAAACAGAAGAACAAGATCCTTCTAACCCTATTACTTGCGATCTCAAAATTAGCAAGACAACATGGGGTAGATTTGATTTTAACCGTCAAACTAAGCTTAATACCATTATCAATAATTTCAGTACATCGTCCAAATCAAAGTCTAGATCGCAGTGGCGGAATTACACATTTGCAGCCCGTAGGCTATTCAAAATTTGCCGCACCTACTGACACCTGCAATTCTATACCCTAATTCACAATCAATTTCTTGTCAATGAAATTGCAACTTTATGATTTTATTATATTTTTGTAAGACTAATCAACAAATATTGATACGAATTCATTAGGATTAAAAATGTAAGAATGTTAAAAAGAACTTTCGTTGAATGGATACTTACAGCTTTTATTTATGACCATATTATCATTATTGTTTTTTTTTTAATTATCATCATTCTAAGAAATGTATAATATTTATGAAATTCTGTGCAACAATATGCAATTTTTACGAGTAAATTCATTAAATTTTTATTCTACACTCAAACAGATTGTTAGTATCATCAGAAATATCAATAGAAAAGTATTTATTTTCCACATATATATCTATATAATATTTGTTATTGTTATTTTTAAACAATTTTTTTTGGATCCCATTTCTCTTCGAATATTTATGTGGTGAAACATATTACACATTAATTGAATAGTATGGGTGGACCTAAAGAAAAAATTATGGCAATAATTAATTTAAAAAATAGTTAAAAATACTAAATTTAAAATGTTATAATTAAACGCTATTGGAACATTTTAAAAATTCAAAATCACAATAGTATATTTTATAAATAAGCGTTTAGTAATTTTTCATATACCTACAGACGTTAGTGTATTCAGTATACTGTATAGCACTAAAATATTGTAATTTTTGTTGATTTTTTGAGCCTCGTTTTTTTCTGTGTATAAGATAATATTTTTTTTTCTAATTTCTTTAAGACAAAAAAATTTTTGAGCAAAGTTTGCCGCCCCCTAAAATCTGCCGCCCTAGGCTCTAGCCTATTCAGCCTGCTGGTAAATCCGCCACTGGATGTAAATAGTTATTTTGCTTCTCTTTTCCTAAACGAAACCTCAGTATTCGGTGTAAATATTTTGTGTTTAGTGTTTAGAAATGCGATTCAAACAATGTCGTTAGAACGCATGTAAACAAGATTCCTGTGCGTCCTGAATTTAGCAGAACAAAGGAAAAACAGAATTTCGTTTATTCTAGATAGCGAAATAACGTGCCCCGATTTATCCTCTCATTTTCTTTTGATTTAAAAACCGGCAGCTTAAGGAGCACTGCATCCTGCCATAAATTTAAACTCGGATTCCGCTAAATCCCCGCGTTTTATGACACCTTAATCTAAAAACGTCCTGCTACCTTCCACCATTGGTTGTATCCTCAATTGAAACTTCACTCGATAAATTTTTCATTGTAAATTGTCTTCAAATTGCGTCGTTTCTGCACTAAAAGTAATGGATTCTAACCAATTCACAACATAAAATACCGCCGAACTCGATTATAACGAACACGGACTATCACGAAGATTTTATTTTTACCAAAACGAACACCCGGCTGTAACGAACAAAATTTTTAGCCTTTTCGTGTTCGCTATAACAGAATCTGATTATATTTATATTTTAATTTATATTTCAAAGAACCTAAATACATACCTACATACTAATTATATTAAGATTCCAAGTTTAGAAAAAAATTTCGAGGTAGGTAGACTTTTTTATAGCAAGAGTATTGAACAAAAAAGTTATATATCCATTTCCAAACATAAAGTTAAAAAAAAAAAGAAACATAATTTATTTTCCAACCCATAAATTTTTATTATTATTATATATATTAACTAAGCACTTCCCTTATAATCATTTTTTTCCTGTATTTCCCTCACATACTCCTTTTTTAAAATTGTTTCAAAAGGGCCAGACCACTACCATCCGCATTTATTATCCTTCTAAGTTCCTCCCTCTCATTCTTCCCCATTACTTTTTCTAATACATGCTAGCTACAGTGATTCACTCTTCTCTCCATATACTCTACACAATCTCTTACCTTCTTCCATTCAAAACTTATTCTCATTACACTCATTCCCCATTCTGAATCTAGCTATTATCTCTATACTGTATCCTTCTCTTATATATCCTGGCACCTCATCCCCTTGCCATTCTACCCATATAAACTCCCTAATACCTTTCGCGTATCTTGATTCCCATATTTTTCTCAAATCCTCACCTCCTACTATTCCATTACATCTTTTCCCCGCCGTCCTACTAGCATTCAATCCCTTTCCTCTCCACTGTTCCATTTGTTCTTTACTTATTGCCATTTCTGTTAAGGCCTTATCCCTTTCCACATCATATTTATTTTTTCCGATCCCCAATATCTTTTTCTTTCATATCTCTTTTCTTAAGTCCTTTTCCGGTAATTCCCCCAATTTTTCTTCATATTTTACAGCTCCCCTTCTTGTATCTTCCACCATTTTCACACATTTTGTTTCCCTTCTTAAAATGTAGTCTGGGGTACTTCCTTCTAAACGCAATACCCATTTTATATACCTTTTATAAATATTTTCTACTATTCTATACTCTTTCCATCCCCATATCTGACTCCATAAAAGACCATACCTTTTACTAACGTTGAAAATCTCGCATCAAGTTTTGAGTTTAAAGAATAAACAATATTTAAAATAAAATAATTAAAACCACTTGGAAAGTTTCACTTAAGTTTAATTTTAACTCGATACGTATTTCGCCTTCTTAGGGCATCTTCATGTACAATTGATGATGTGTTATACGGCTCTAGCAAAACATTTACATCCAATAGAGTTTGATAACATTTTGGAAAATATCAAAGAAGAAGTAAAAAGAAAATCTCATATCCAATACATCAACCAAAAGAAGAAACTAGACTGTCTCAAAAAACATCAAGTGGGGAAAAAACCAGCAACCGAGGACAACAAGGATGTTAATTTCCACAGTAGAGTAATCAATTTATCCAACACAAATTTCACAAAAAATGAAAGAATTGTTTTAAATAAGGGATTAAAATATACTTCACATGTGACTGTAAATAAAAAACGTTGTTTGGATTTAGCGATTTATGCGGATATAGCGATAGAAACTACCACGGATAATCTAAATAATAGTGTAAATATAGATAATAATGAGTTGTTAATTAAAAAATCTACTTTAGCAAACAATTTGAAAAAATACTATAAAGTTGCAGACATTAACAAAAAGAATAGCGATAGTGAATCAAAAACTATAAATCTGATAAAACAAAAATTAAAAAACGAAAATTTAATTCTAACTAAATCAGACAAAGGTAATTCAATAGTAATTATACCAAAAATTACATACATAAATAAAATCCAAGAATTTATAGACTCGATGAATGTGATAGTTCTAAAAAATGATCCAACGGAAAAATTTAAATTAGAAACTAATAAGTTAATCAACAATAGTAATCAATTATTTAATAATACAGAGAAATACCGTTTAAAAAACAGTTTTACACACGTACCTATTTTATATGGTTTAATAAAAATCCATAAAAAAGACAATCCAATAAGGTCAGTAACTTCATGTATCAATGCTCCTAACCAAAAACTCTGTAAACAATTAGCATTAATTTTACAAAAAGAGTTAGATTTTAAACCAAAATATTCAATAAAGAACAGTAAAGAGTTAATAACAGAGTTACAAAAACAGACAATTCCTTCACATGCAAAATTAATATCGTTTGATGTGGTAAACTTATTTCCATAAATTCCTATAAAAGATTTACTCATATATTTACAAGAAGATATTAAAAAATTAGATAAAAATGAAGAGTATAAACAAGAATTACTCAACTTAGTTAAATTAAGCTTAGATCAAAACTATTTCAGCTTTAACGATATCATTTATAAACAAAACGACGGATTACCCATGGGTTCATCATTATCTCCTTTTTATGCGAATTATTTCTTAGATAAATTTGAAATTGAATTGTTTAATAATTTGGGAACTGAGGCTAACCATATTCTTAGTTGGCATCGCTATGTCGATGATATTTTAGTAATTTGGACAGGTACAGAAAGACAAATTTCAAAATTCTTAAATTCTTTAAATAATAAAAATAAAAATGTTCAATTCACAGTAGAAATAGGCAATAAGAACATCAACTTTTTGGACTTAAACATTTCAATAAAACAGTTAAATCAGCTAGAATTTAAAATTTATAGGAAAGAAACATATACAGACTCTATTATACCTTTTAAATCATGTCATCCAATGAACTTAAAATTAGCGGCGTTTCATGCGATGATCAATAGATTATTATATGTTCCACTAAATAAAACCAATTTTGATTCTGAACTAAAAATTATAAAAGTCATAGCCAAGAATAATGGATATAATGAAAACTTAGTAGATAGACTACTAAATAAGAAAAGGTACAAAATGTTGATTGATAATATTTTTCCAAGAAGTCAAGGTAAAGAGACTAATAATTGGCGGAAAATCCCATATTACGGTGATATAAGCTCACAAATTGGTAATTTGCTTAGGACAAACAATATTAACCCAGCTTATTTTAATAATCACACAATTGGAAAAATATTAACAAATAACAAATTAACAGTGAACAATGATTTATCTAAAAAGACTGGAGTGTATGAAATAAAATGTTCTAATTGTGATATTATATACATAGGTAAATCAAAAAGAAGTATTGTCACTCGATTCAAAGAACATAGTCAATATAGCAAACATAAAAAACATAGTTCAGGTTTAGCGACACATTTGATAGAAAATAACCATACGATAGACATAGAAAATTTGAAATTGTTAAAAAGTGTAAATGGTGGATTAGTATTAGATAAGTATGAAGTGTTAGAAATTAAGAAAGCATTATTAAGTAACAAAAATTTAGCAAATGACCAAATTGTATTTAATAATAATCCCCTCCTTAATCCTAAACTAGTTTAAGATCGAACTGTATATATAGAAAAACTTAGATTGTTAATGTAGTTATTGTATAAACTCCTGAAGATGCCCTAAGAAGGCGAAATACGTATCGAGTTAAAATTAAACTTAAGTGAAACTTTCCAAGTGGTTTTAATTATTTTATTTTAAATATAATTATGTTTCACCAAGTGACAACAGCAAATACATTTAAAGTATTAATAAACAATATAATTAAATTTGATTTAAAAAATAATCATTACTTTGTTTTTTATATTTTGCAACTTCTCATGTTGTCACAAGAAAAGTTTAATGACTACTGACTAAAATAAATTAAAAAAAAAACACCTTGAAAGTTTTTGTAAAATTAAACTTCAATGGGCGAATCTCATGGGGTAGGGGACTTTTCACAAATCACTAAATCTGACCAAGGCGGTTCTGATAGATTTTAATAATTACTACAAGGGGAAGAAATGGAATCAAAAACGTTAAGGCTTGCTTTTCGAGTTTTAGGTCATTAATAGATGAAGAACATAATATCAATACTAATAATCTTAAATTAGTTAAGGAAGTTAGGAATAATTGTCTACTAGATATTTTTGAAAGTTTATACATTTGTAAAAATAACCAAATTTTACTTAACAATGACAAGGGTCCTATCCCTGGATCTCCGCTATTTAATCTAGTTTAATTATTAATATTTGTTATTGTCAAGGTCCATTGAACATCACCACTGTTGCTGCTGAACCATGTTCCCAGAACCTTAACAACTTTCAGTATATATTAGGATTAGTTCTCTTTTAGGTTTAGTTCACTTCAGTCCCTGAAGAAGGTAACCTTGTTACCGAAAAGTGCTTCGGACAACTAAAGTGTCGTGTTTTGGCGTTGGGGTTTGAGCTATTTTGTTCGTTCTATATGAAATGAAATCTAAAATAAGCTTTTTCTCATCTCACCCAATCATATTTTGGGTCATATGAGCCACTCCACAATTAAAACTGATGAGTGCCTTTCTCACAAGTGCAACTTATTGCCGATCAGAAATTAATTTTAGTTAAAAGGTTCTTCAGGATATACTTCTTCGTTCTAAGCCAAACCAATTTTCATACTTTTACTCAGGGCAACCTCAATGAAAAATAACCTAGGGTGCAGAGTATTTAGTAGTACGTAGTAGAGTAGTTTGCTACATTGTTTTCATTATATATATTTTTTTTTTATTACCTATTTTAATCATGCAAGGCAAGGGACGTTAGGAAGGTGATATTTCTAGAATGGCAAATAGATGCATTGCCTTAAAAAATATTAGTTTATTAAAATGACTATGAAAAGAGAGAGTTCTTATTTATGATGTCCACTATTTTTACTAGCTATTTATTAGTAAACATTTCGTTGGTTTGCTATCACTGAACCCCTCGTATTTTGCAGAAAATGTCTTCAATTTGAATTTTGAAAGCCTCACCTTGCATTCATTCATTGAATTACTATAAGTTAAGTTTCTGTTTTCGAAAATTTTTACAGCAATAGATAATATGATTCATTTTATTTTCGGTTACTCAGTTAAAAGTGTGTTTCATAGTAATTAATAACACATAAACAATTCTGGTTGTCACGAATAAATTAGAAAAACATACTAAAAACAATACAAACTGCCACATAGTGCTCATATTTTTACAAAATTATATTTCTCTTTATTTGTAATTTGTTTAATAAATGATATTTGTTCCCATGTCGGTAGGCAATGTGTTGATTTACCGAAACACGGAACCACCACATTGAACTTCACATTATTGCACGGCGAATGTAGGTTGTGACCAACTTCCAAAGTTCCTTTTAGGGGTAACCAAAAGAGCACTATCTGGGTCATTATAAAATAGTTAGTTTTGACAGTTTGGAGTCCTGAATATTCAACCATAAATGTTAGGGTAGTATAGCCAGTGACTACTAACACTCACCCTATCGCCCCAAAGTCCTTGTCATTTGCTATGCCTGAAAGTTTACTCTAGATTGCAACTTGTTTTACAAGAAATTGTGCTTACATTTTACTTAATTACTAGAATTGATGGAAGTAATTTTAAACAAATTTAATAATACTATGAAATAATTCATGTGTATTTGTTGTTTATTATTTTATAAATAAAATATATTCAATCTTAGGTAAGTTTTTCCTACATGTGCAGAATTTTATAATATTCATTTCTATGGTTTTCTTATAACAAATGATCAGCGCAGTTAGTTTTGAAAGAACCACAATTCAGTTTTTAAATACCTGATTATTATGAATTTTCTTGTTTGTCTTGTTATTATAAACGAATTTTACAAGATATATTCAAAGCACTGTATTAATTTGATAACGATTTACACACTAAGTAACACTTAATAGGTAACTAATTATAAAAAAATTATATAATATTACTTGTCTAGAGTACACTTTAAGGCATAGCAAATGGCAGGGACTTTAGAGCATTAATGTGAGTGATAGTAGTCACTCGCTATACTACCCTAACCTTTATGGTTGAATATTCAGGACCCCAAACTGTTAAAACTAACTATTTTATAATGACCCACATACTGCTCCTTTGGTTACTCCCAAAAGGAACTTGGTCACAACCTACATTCGCCGTGCAATAACGTGAAGTTCAGTGTGGTGGTTCTGTGTTTTGGTAAATCAACACATTGCCTACCGACGTGGGAACAAATATAATTTATTAACCAAAATATGCGCACTATGTGGAAGTTTGTATTGTTTTTAGTAGGTTCTCCTAATTTATTCGTGGTTTTTAACGTTATTTGTACATTCTGGTTTTTCCTTAAAATTGATGCTACTCGATTTTATACGAGGATGGATCAAATATAAACGAGCCTTTGTTCATAAAACATTTATTTTGATAATTTTCACAAAAACACAAATTTCTCTATTTTCCCCCTTGTTTGAGTATACATTTTTCCCAACGGATTGGTAGTTTTTCATCTCGTTTTCATAAAAAAAGCAGGGCGGGAGTCTATCCAGTTGCGCACAAACACAAAAGTCTCCACATGTTTATCAGTCTGAAATCGCTCACCTCCTAGTGATTCTTTGAGGGGCCCAAACATGTGGAAATCAAAGGAGGATAAGTTTGGGCTATATGGATGGTGCTCCGATTGAGTCTAGTGCATTTCACTGATATGGGCATGCGTTAAAGCTGCGATGCGAACTCGAGCAGCTTTTTGATCTTGACTTAGCAACTTTGGGACCCAACGAGCTGAAATTTTTCGGAATCCCCAGTTTTTCGTTATGATTGTGTGGACACTCCCATTGCTGATGCCGAGTTCAATAGATATCTGAAGCACAGTGGCATGGTGGTCCCCTTCAATAGTTTCTAACGCGTGCAATGTTAACCGGCGATATGCTGGTGCGCGGACGACGAGGATGATTTACATTTTCGACACGATTACGCCCTTCGTTAAATTCTTTGCACCAAACTTTTACCCGTTGCTACGAAAGCGTTTCATTTCGGAACTGTGCTAGCAATCTGCGCAAAATTTCAGTTGGTTTCACGTTTTCACGTGTAAGAAACTTAATAATAATCCGTTGCGCAACGCTGCTATGCATCTCTTTCTCACTCATTGTGATAGCTACTAACCAAGCAAACACAGCAATACGACGAGTCGTTTCCGTGTCACGTAATTTCCCCACTTCAAGTTGCTAACGCCCGTATGCGCCTTGAACAACTATCCGGCGCTCAATTTAAAAAGGCTCGTTTATATTTGATCCGCCCTCGTAATATTAACTTATTTTTAATCGTAATTCTAATCCAATGTAAAATACTTATTGTGGTTCCTTGCCCCCTTGCAAAAACAAAAAATGTTTGAATTTGGTCCTTGGTCTCCGTGGTCTATTTTTAGTTAATATTTTATAGCGTGTGTCGACAGGTAAGACCATTTTCCGCACAGTGCATTATTAATAAATCAAATCCTGCTTTTAAGTTTCCTCCATCAAAACAAACAACCACACTTCCTGGTTTTGCAGGTCATGCATTAATATTACTTAACCCCCGAGTTTGCCGTTGATCACGAACACGCCACTGAAACTGAACGTAACGGAAATGTACTGATTAATTTTAAATGAACAACACATCGGAATGTTTAAATATTTTATTCTCATCAGATGTGTCAACATAAATGCTCCGACACTTCTAAAAATATTTATATACCTAAGTGTATATTTTATAAAATGTCGTGCCTGTTTATTCTTATGTATCTACCTACGTTTATAACTTCAGTTATTTCTTCTCCCCTACTTCCTTCAACGTTTAGGACATTTTTTCTGGATGGATATGGAACATTACGAAAATTCGGGGAAGTTCTGAGAAAGTTGTCAAAATTTTCTTCTTTCTCAATCATGGCTCTTTAGAAGTGCAAAGGAAAGTCATGGAACATTATCAAAAAGTTAATAAGTAATAAGTATCATACTGTAGAAAGTCTTTCAAAGTGTTACCATTGCCGATACCTATAGGGAAACGTTCTATAACATTATTGCTAAAAAATGGAGTTCTGTGCATCACCACAAAGTCATGTTAATTAAATCACCACATTCACATTGCCATTAACTTAAATTACCTGAAGAAGCAGGAATAATTGCAAGTAATTATGCAATTTTACGATTATCACTAAGTTCGACCATATCTCATTAAAATAATTATTCACTTTAAAAAATCACCAATAATTCTGTTCAACTTTTTTCCTTAAATTTGTATATTGGTATGTCAATACAGTAAACCTTTTAAATATAAAATTAAGGAACATTTGAACACAACATCGATAGTTATTTAGGTGAAATTTCGAAAAGAATTTTTATTCACTGTTTTATTTATTTTTTTAAAGGTACACTGTGTATATTTATCATGCATAGATAAACACGCCCCATCGGTTAACAATAGATAACAACTGCAATTGACGTAGTTATCGGAATTCCATATTTTACTGTATTAACAACGCCGCTTTGCATGATTCGCATATTTATGAAGCAATTTATTTTCATAAACTGCACTGATTGCCAAATTGTCATATTGTTCGAACATGCACAAAATAATGGGAATTGATGGTACTTTCTTTACATTTTATTCAGCAATATTTGATAATTTACCAATTGCAGAGTTTGATGTATGGTAAAACGAAAAAGTTTTTTATATAACCAGTTAAATTATGATTCCACCAACTCAAAATTCAAGTCAATATAGTCGTTTTCTTATTTGTTTTATTTCACATTAAAAAAGAATTATTTTTGGAAATGATAAATGTAATATAGCCTCATTCGTGTATTTGCTAAAAATATTAAGAAGGGCTTCTTCACCCTCTTTCATGTTTCTACAAAAATCGTTCCTTTTTTTCTATAGCCGTTTTAGTATTGGAGGTTAACTAAGGATAAAGATAATTTTTTTATAATGCGAAAGAGAATCTTTTACAACATTCAATATTACAAAGGATGGTAGAGATCACGTCAGAAGAGAAGGGTAAAATGGGTGTTAGAATGTGAATGGCCTTCAAATATAGGATTTAAAGTTGCAGAGGACGAAAAATTGATTGAAGGAGTAGATGTTGCCTCCTACAACACTGTAAAGGGTTGTTTTTATGAGGTGTCAGAGTAAATGTTTAAGAAAATATGCAATAAAGAGTCAATGAGAGATAAATGACCGGAGGAGTGTATATTATAGCTTTATAATATGGGTTTACTGTCGGAGAAGTCAGAAAATGGGCGAAGGACATTGGTATAACTTTGGAAAATCACATTTTTTTATGTGGCTGCGAAGGGTTGTAGACCACAAATATGTGAAGAACCAGATCGGAAGAGGATAAGAAATATGGGTGGAGGAGTCTATATGGTTTATCCTGTGTGGTCTACAGTTGGAGAGAACAGAAAATGGATGCAGAAGATTGGTACAACCTTGGACAATACCACAAATTTCTTTTATGAGGAGGAAAATATATGGAGGGGTGTGGATGATCTTACAATGTGGACTTTTCAGTTGAAGAGAATAAGAAATTGATGGGGGGGAATAGATCTTGCCTCGTCCAATACTGTAATGGTGTCTTTATTAAGTTGTGGAAGGGTAGAGGTTCAAGGGGATGTGAAAAATCAAGTGATTGAGAAAAAATAGTGAAGGTGTGTATATGGTTTATACTATGTAACCCCTTTTAAAACACCTCAAAATTTTATTTTGTCTAGCAGCAAAGGAGTGTAGACAAAAAGTATGTAAGGAATCGGACCGGAGGGTGGAGGTGTATGGATAACCTTACAATGTGAGCTTTACAGTTTAATAGAATGAAAAATTGATGAAAGGCGTAAAAATTATCTCTTACAGTACTGTAATGGTGTTTTTATGAGGTTGCGAAGGAGTAGAGGTCCCGAGTCGGTGGGAAGGAAATGTGTATGAAAGAATAGAATGTAAATGATCTTAAAATGTAAGGGTAAGATAATTAATGAATATGGAGAATGAGTGTTACCGTTCAACAAGACTACGTAGGTGTTTTATGAGATAAGAGAATGACAAAGGCCCAGAGGAGGGTGACAAATCAAACCAGAGGGAGGAAAATAAGTGGGGTGGTGAAGATAACCTAATAGTACGGAACCTACAGTTAGAGAGGGAGACAAATGAGTGGCGGAGTTGTAGAAAACCTTATACAACATTAAAAAGAAACAAGAACGGATAGATAAGCGTAGTGTGACCCAAATTACGTAGTTCCATAATTACTGTTCAATTTGTCACAGAAAAAGAACAGGAATCACTTTTTAATTCATGTTAGATCGATTATGTTTTCAATATCCAATATTTAACTTTCTATACCTCCGCCTTACTCCCTCTTTTTACTTTCTGTCTTCTCTGAACGCGGGTTCAAGACTGTAAAACAATTACTCAGATAAATAAAAGTAACACATAAGAAATAGACACAAGAGATTATTATGAAATACAGTGTAAACTCATTATACCGAAACTCAACGGACTGAGCATCTTTTATAGTTAAAGAGAGTTATCGTTACTTGGAGTGAAGAAAGAAGAACAACCAAAATAGTCAGTCAATTTAGCCTGGCGGTTTGTATAGTAATGTCAAACATGTTTATGACAAATAATAAAAGTAAGGCGAAGAAATTTTGAGAACTTAAAGACTTTTTAATTATTCTAATAATTTAGTCGGAGCCTATCATAAATTTATAACAAACAAACATATTCACAATAAATACATATTTTAACAAAACTAATACTTATTGGCTTAATGTGATAATAGTAAGTTACAAGAAATGGATTAATCAAATTTAGAAAAAAAATAGCTCGGGCGCCACTTTGTCAAAACAAAGAAAACTAAGAAATTTTATTCAGCTCCGAGTAGAACAGCGGTGGTTCCTGAAAACCTTGATCATTAGAGAGCGCGAAGCTCACATAAAAAACACAACAAAAAAACTTGAAGAGTATATTTAAAAAAATTATACAAAACAAAACCCTTACTTACAATGTCAGCCCAAACGAAAAATTTTCCTGCGCCAAGGTAGGGACTACCGCTAGTTTCAGGGCCTTGAAAGGGGACTTTCGAGATAATTTAGAAGGCGAACGATCTTACTCGTAACTCCAAGGATTTTCTGCTGCAGGTTTTATACGGCTCATCAGAGGTTAAAAAACGAGGGCTTGGAGTTCTTTAGAGTGATTCTATTAAGTTCCAGTAGTTTTCTTCGCCGCGATCCTTACTCCCAGCTGTTCAGTCCTACTGGATCCTATGATAAGTAGAGTGGGCTGACAGTAATGGCAGTAATGAAGATGTACAAAAAAAATATTTCCTAAAAATTAATGTTAATTAAAAAATTATAATTTTATCGACATTAAAGATGTCTAAAAAAATGTAGGAAAAGAAAGGATATAGGTGAGTCCACGTCGAGATCAAACAAACCTAGATTCATCAATGTACTCACCAGATACCACAAGAAACAATTATTTTAAAAAATTTGAAATTACAAAAATAGTGTGCAAAATTAAATAAAGAATTACTAAATTTGCCACAAAGGCCTAAAGGACTCAAAGGATAAAATTAGATTTATTAAATGCCTCGTGGCAACAAAAAAAATTTGGAAAAAAATAGTTAAAATTAATTAAAAAAATAAGGCTAGAGCACATTTCTTGATAATAGAGAATGGCGTTACGCTATAAAGAGTGTATCAAAGTATAGGTTTTAAGGTAAACCAACCAAATTATTACATTAGGAGTTTATCATTATAGCGGATGACGTTATAAAGAGTTAACACCGATCTTATTCTCACTGAAACCCAAATTTAATTTTCTTTTCATATTTGATTTTGCAGAAAAACATTATTTACTTATTTTATTTTATTTTTAAAAAACTTTTTGTGTAGTTGTTAAAACATATGTAATGATAAACTAGGAATTTCGTGAAACTGGTTTTATCTTAAGTATTTATGTTTGATGTTACATAATTAATTTTTTTTGGCAGGTGTCGCCCTTGATATAATCCGACATTTTTATCGCACAGATATTTCCAAAACGTTTGATCTTTCTTAAACGATTAAATTTGTTATACATCCACTTAAAATTGATGTTCAAAGCTTCTATCGGCTTATGATATCATTATCTTCTTACAATCTTGTTTATAAACTTCTTGTTCTAAAGAATTTACAGCAGCTAACAATTCTGGAACAGTACAAAGTTTTTTAATTAGAACAACAGTGCTTCGTCTTGTTTTCAACTTATATATAGGTACTATAAAAGCAAAAATTGTTTGCGATTTTAATGGCGTTCTGATAACTGTTATTAAACCTTAAAAGTTACCTGAAAGTATTGTAACACAAAGTTTTAACAGGGTTTTAAATAGTTTTCGAGCAATCTTTTTCATCTTTTATTTTTAAATATTTGTTATTTTATTTTCTTTCTAGATGTATTAGTTCGTTAAGAAACTAAAAGTCTCAACCAGAAAGATTTATAAAGAATAAGAAAATAAATGCTCGTCCCGTAACAATTCCATTCATGTTCCTGCCAATTTCATTCGTTTTTTACTTTGACCTCACTTGAAAGACTCAAAAGCAATCGCAAAATGGAAAGCAATTTTCTACGTGTCCATAAAACTTATATATAATAGAGGTACTTCCGCGAAAAAATACTCCCAAGGAGAATTTGACCATGAAAGGACACTGATTGTCAACCCTCAGAAGATTAACTCTATTGTAAACTTCCTCGATGCTTATTGAAATTTTTAGTTTCAAAGTAAGTTTTGAGGAAATAGAATCACACAAAAAATCCTCTTTAAACCTTTTTTGATGCTACACAAATTCTTGTTTGTTTTTTGGTGTTTTACACCTTAACAATCACCATCAAACAAAATAAAAAATAGTACCAATCTAATTAGCTTTCAAATCAAATAAAACTTTTTCTAAATAGAAATACTTAATCTAAGATTTCTATTCAGATAGTTGTTTGTTTATCGTAATCCATTGCGGATACTGGAGGCTTTATTCTATGTGTCAAAGCCGTTACAGTAATTCCATGTCAATAAATTGAACTACCACCTTTAATACCGTCAAACGAAACCAGACCATACATCGCGAATGACCTAAAAACTGGGGCAAATCCGGGAAATCCCCGGACGAATGTTAGCTCAACTTAGCCATCGAAAACTTGACGATCCACTGTTTCCTTGTTTACACATATGTTATTTAATTTAAAAAGAACTCAAGTGCGTTTATATATTTTTTAGTAACAGAATATTATTTACCCACTTATTTATTTCTATACATAGGGAATATTAAAATATAATTTTAAAAAATTGAAAGCTAAAAACTGGGAATGCCTCGGAATAATCAAACCTTCATTAAAATAGAAACTTTAGCAACTAGTTCATAAAATACAATTATGGAAATAAGGACCTATTATTAAGCCCTTAATTAAATTATTTCCAGATAAAAAATCATTAATGCTTAAATTTTACCCAACACCCTGCGGTCTATAGGGTGCTTAGAAAATATGGGTGGTATAAATACATATAAATGAAGTGAAGGATAATTAGGAACATTTTGTAGGGCGTTGAAAGACAAAAATATAGTCAGGAAGATGTTTAAACAAAATTTAATATAGTTTAAGGAAAGATATTCTCTGAAAATTACCAATAAACTTAATAGTTAAATAATGAAAACAAACAAAATAATGAACGAAAAAAAATACTTCTTAATATTAAAAGGAACAAAATGGCTCTGCAGGTCCGAGATGACACATCTGGAAAGTAAACAAAAAAAATATATGAGCAACCAGTTAAACCCATAGAAGAATGAAACAAAAATTACTACATACATAATAATCGATGTATTTGCATTTCAATCATTTTCCGAATCAGAGGTATTAAGGGTCAGCCGCGAAATACCTCCTCAGAAATAAATCAAGCTAGTCTAGAGTATCTACCATGGTAAAGAGTGTAACAGTATACTTTCACCAAGGTACTAAGGTCAACTTGAATAGTACTCAGTTATATTGTAATGCAAATTCATAAATAAATAACGTAAATAATTTACAGTCAGTTGATAAAATAAAATTGGTCACCCTGTGAGATAACTTATCTTTTGAAAATAACAGAAACAGTACTTTCTAACAAAAACACACTGATACACAAACTAAAATTCTATCGACTGCTATGAATAGACTGATTTGTATTTTAGGATCCTACTTTTCGTCTGAAAAGTGCCTGTGTTTATAAAAGAAAAGGGAGGGTCGCATACCTAAGGGTTTACTAATTACAAGGAAAAGAAATACATAATTCTTGGTCGTCTTAAGCAATAAGTTTAGCAAAGACTACATTATATTACAAAATATTTCTTGTAGAAACGTTTTAAAAGTTACAATACTGAGTGATCATTAATTTAATAAACACCAAGGTGGGGCAAAAGTCCCGGTACCATTTTGATTGCGCGCCATCTTGGCTATGAGACGTTTAGCTCAGTTTAGCTATAACCATTGTGTTGTGTAGGCGTCCAAATTTTATAATTGATAAATATACGCCACAAGAATGAGCAGAAATAGTGACAATATTTATTGAAAATAATCGTTCCATTATTGCCACTCAGCGGAAATTGCGTCAAAAATACCCTAATCGTCCAGTGCGTCACAAGACCACAATTTATCGTTTACATGCGAATTTTCGACATTACGGTACGACAGCTGGAAGACAACGGACGTCTCGTAACGCTAAAAATATGGCTCTGGTGCGCGATAGTGTTGCAAAGTCTCCAGAAACATCAATTCGGAGACGTGGTTCCCAGTTACACATTTCTGCAAGCAGTTTAAGGCGAATTTTGAAAACTGTTCCCGTACAAAATTCAATTAATCCAAAAATTGCTACCGAGAGATCCTGATCAACGAATTGAGTACAGTAATGCAATCCTAAGGCTGTCTGGTGAAATTGAAGATTTTTCGTCTAAATGGATAATGAGCTATGAAGCCCATTTTCTTCTCAGTGGCCACGTCAATAAACAGAACAGTCGGTTTTAGGGAGCACAGAATCCTCAATAAATTCATGAAACATCATTGCATCCACTAAAAACAACTGTATGGTGTGGTATTCATGCTGGAAACATTATTGGTCCCTATTTTTTCAGCAAGATGGGGCCACAGCACACACAGCCCGTTCAACGATTCAATTATTAAATGACGTTTTTTCGCGAAAAGGCGATTTAGAATGGCTAGCCAGATCTCCGGATTTAACAGCACTAGACTTTTTCTTATAGGGTTTTTAAAATAAAAAGTTTATGTGAATAAGCTCCAAACGATTCAACATCTTAAAGACAATATTCGTTACGAAATTAAAGAAATTCAGCCTGAGATGTTGCAGGATGTCATGAAAAATGCCTTAAAAAGAGCCGAATGTTGCATAGCGAATCGCGGTCACCATTTAGCCGATATAATTTTCCAATCATAACGAAAAAAAAATGTAAAGACCAAATAAACTTTTTATGAGAACCAAACTTACATATCTTTTCTTTGAACAAAGTTATAGGCAATCGAAATGGTAGCGGGACTTTTGCCCCACGTATTGAAAATATCATATACAAACTGCTGGAATTATATAAGTTGTCCAAGAAAGTGATAAATCGCATTGACATTATATATTCCTAAAATATTTATCCTTCCTGTATTTATTTACATTGATCTGTGACCTAATAAGAAGCTTAACAGGGTTCACCCATCCACAATCGATCATCAGATCTGTTGCCCGGCGAAATCATTTTTCGCAAGATAGATCCCATAATAAAAAAGAGTCAAGTAATATTTCCAACAATAAAAATTTCAGTTTATTTTTTAAGCTCTTTGACAATAGTACCTAATTAATAAGTACAATAAATTTCTTTTAGAAAATACAAACAAACTCCCATCATAAACCCTATTTAAAGCGACTACTTTTTTTAAAGCTCTCAACAAAAAAATTTTTCAATTGTACAAAAAAAGACTTGCTCTCACGTGTCAAATATTCACCTCATAAAAACATATTAATATATCCCCGCATTTTCATTTTAAAGGGTTATTTACTTCACTTCTAATTCAGATGCTTTTTTTCCTCGCGTAGGTTTTTACACGTTTTTACGTATTTTGACATGACAATCGCCTCTAAAAATCATTTAACTACTTTACATATTTTCCGCGGCTAAATAAAAAACCGAGGGCGTTAATAATAAAATGTATTATCCGGTGAAAAAGTTGTCCGGTTAACTTTTTCCACGTATGAAAAGCCAATGTCAATATACCCTTTCTGCATACATAATTCAAAAAATTCACGACCGGGAGATTTTCACTCTTGTAGGTACTTCCCCTACGTGCTCGTTTATAAACTTTAGGTATAATATATTAGGAGAGTTTTCCAGACGTCGCTTTCAATGCGAAGCTTGAACTTTTGCTTTAAGACTTCGCTCATGTTTTTCACTTAACAAAAAGCGTAAAATATTCAGTAAAGTAATCGGTCTTTGTCTCGCAAAAACAAAAATACGAATCGTCACATAATGGAAGCGGTAAAGTTCTCGGTGGATGCGTCAGACACGTTGTTTTATATAATAACTAGCAACAATACCCGGCGTTGCCCGGGTAACAATAATATATTGTATGTTTGATGGAACATTCTAGAATATTCGCGAATTTAGAACTATCCAGAACATCCCATAATAATTCAAAACCTTCTCTGAAACATTCTTGAATGATGTTCAAGATTCTGGAACATTCTTGAACATTGCCAAATCATTCTGAAATGTTGTAATAAAACATTATTTTACTTCTTAGAACAAATTTGAACTGCCTGTAACATTCTAAAAAAATCTGCTTCATTCTCATCCCCACTCCGTGCTGTTTGCTGGGTGAGTAGTGACATCAGTAGACGCCTGGCGGGGATGACTAATCGATTGATAATAATTGATCAGTTATCGACCATTGAGAGTTAAAGATTATTAAAGTACTAATATCGCTATTAAAAATTGGGGGTTGGTAGTAGAAGGGTGAAAATGAAGGTTAATATGTATTTTTTAATGCCAAATCATAAAAAAAAATAATAAAAATTTTTGTCCAAAAAATAAAAAAGTTAGAGGTGGGCAACCCTTATCACTTAGGGATATGAAAAATAGTTAGTAGCCGATTCTCAGACCTACTGAATATTCATATAACATTTCATAAAAATCGGTCAAGCCGTTTCGGAGGAGTATGGTAACTAACATTGTGACACGAGAATTTTATATATCTATTAGATATAAATTACCATAAGATTAGCGGTACCGAACCTATAGGAAGTAATATTTCTCGTTTTCACAAAAAAGGTCCAATTCATAAAATAATTTTTATATTACAAAGTCTTTCTACAAATGCTTGAAGTCTTTTGATCAATTTCTAGCCCTTTTGATTTAATTCAAATCCTTATGTTGTTCTTTAAAACTTTTTCGCAAAATTCTCGAAGGCCGTTTGTGGATTAATTGAAGTTTTTATGATGTTCCCAAAGCTCTTTATTTAAAACTCTTTTGATTTAATTAAAGCCAATATAGTGTTCGCAAAACCCTTTTCACAAATCTTTTGATTTTGTCAAGCCCTTAAAGTATGTTTAAAGCCCGCCCTCCTTGTTTTAAGTTAATTCAAGCCCTTACAATAATCTCAAACCTTTTTAACAATGGCTTAGAGTCCCTAGATATATTTAGAGTCTTTTAGGTTTGTTCTTTTAATGTACTAGTAGCCCTTTTTACAAGCTATACAAGCATTTTTGTGAATTTAAAAATCTTTTGAATTACGTATTTTGAAAATGCTAAAAGCCCTTATAACAAGTGCTTAATGCTTTGAACTTAATTACTTTTAAATGTAGGTAATTAGTAATTCGAAAACCTTGAACTTGAAAATGAAATTCGGACTGCATGGACCAAAACGTTTTACGTAAAAGCTTTGAATCCTTTTGGTAGAAAAGAGCTTTGCCAAGCTCTAGCTGTCTTGCTATCTGGAGATGCAAAATAAAGTAGAGCTTCTTTTTGTTAAATTGCTTAAAGTTCTTTTTATATATTTGTCGTTTCTATTTCCTCGTGTATACCTTTTGTTCCCAAAATTTCCTCCATTTTGATTTTTACTAGAGGATCAAAAAAGGCACTCTATTTTGTAATTTCCCTTTTCCTTGGACTTTAACTTTCACATTTTTTTATTTTTTATCAAATTAATCGTAGAGAACAAATTAAAATACATTCATGATTTTGAAATTGAAGTTTTTTTGATGAGAAAATGTCACAAAAATCTCAAAACTTTTTTTTCATGTACATTTATTATAGCATAAAAATATTTTTATAGCTTTCGATTAGGGTACCTCTCATTCTTTTTATCAGTTTTTCTTTTTTTTTATCTAATTATCATGTTTTAATTAAACACGCTCTTCCCAATTATTCTCAAAAATTTCACCTAAACCTTTCTATTTTTTATATCTTTTTTTAACTTTCATGAACGAAATTTGTACCTATAAACATATTTTCATTGTTTTTACATCTACCAACAAGTAAATCGTGAAATTATTTAAAGACAAAGTTTGTGTCTCTAAGGAAGATTTTCCTAATGGTAATGTGTTACTACCGGGTACATTAAAACCGAAAAACTTTTACTATTTAGCTCTGAAGGGTTGCGAAATTTCATGCTATGATTAGTTCAACAAACTTCGTAATGCTTTTATTCAAAGGCAAAGAACGAGAGCCTTTCCAATTTTATCCTTTTATTGTTAGTCAAACATTCTCTTCTTTACAACCCCTCTTTCAGAATGTCATATGTCATCACAAAAATATTCTCTAAGTTTATCATTCTTTGCGGAAAAAATACCCACGTCATGTCACCCCAGAGCATCTTCCGTACCTCTATTATTTATTCCACTTATTCGAAAATGTACGTGAACTCTGCTGCTTTCAATAATACTCCCAAGGGATGAAAGTGTCGACCGAAAAGTGACCTACATACACGTTTCGTTTGCCGCGATACTTCAACGTTTGGACACAAGATTGATTCGGAGACCCTTGTCACCCCAAATATTAATTCTACTAGAACAACCCTTTATCATTGTCTTTCATCATGGCTTGATAGTTACCCTTTTTTTGTTTTCGTTATGTCGAGTTATCGTTACCTAACCCATGTTTTGATGCTGTAATGTAATGAATAGATTTTCTTAATTGTAGGCGTTAATGTATGAACCTACTATCGATTATACCATCAACAGTGGCTCGTAAATTTATAAAGAAGAAAAGTTTATCGTTACCCTTAAACTATACTGTTATATAATACGTATATAGAGTAAAAGTTTAATAATATTAAATCCAAAAACTACAACTAACTTGAAATCATATAGATAAAATTTTGAAATCATATCTTTAATATTTAGAACAACTAGTTTTTGCATTTCCTGAGAAAACTTACCCTAGTAATGTATATTTTTTTTCACACCATCAGAAAGTAGAGACTTCAACGAAGAAACAGCACTCAACGTTTTTAAAAACGCAGATATTTTGACGTGAGAATTTTCGATTGAAAATTAGGGTGCTTTTCCGATATTAAGTAAAAATAAGGTGAAAACATAAATATTTCAAATCAAAAAAATTACAGGGTGTTTGGGACATAAATAGGTAAGTTTTTACCAAATTTCGTGAAAAAAAAATTTTTTGTAAAAGAAAAATAAAAAACCAAAAACTTGGTTATTTGAATTTTTCACATAAATGTTGAGGTTATGTAAAAAAAGTGTAAATACAAAAGTTGTAGATCTTTTTATTACCTACAACTTTGCCATTTAACTTTTTTCCATAAGACTTGTAGTTTTTCCGAAAATCAAGGAAAACCGTTTTTTACCCTTTAAACTCACCCCTCCCCCGTCCCGACTTCAGATCGCCCGTAAATAATTTTTACTTTCATTTCTGTTATATTTTCTTCCTTTTCCAATGGGTTTCATCCTACTAATTTTTTTTTACTTTTTACTATTTTTAAAGGCTTCAGCACTGGTCTAATAACTTGACAAGGTAGGTATATGTTATCACAATATTTTAATAATAAATATTGAATTGAGCAAGATTATATTTTGGTGGGAAACGTAAAAAATGGCCGGGAACTTCCAACTGTTAGAGTAAATGAAAAGGTCACCCGTTTCACTTCCCTAACTTTTTTATACTAATTTGTTACTTTTTAGGTACACTTATTTATGTTATAAAAAAAAGGATTAGAGATGCTGGTTGGCTCATTTATTTCCTTTTACAGACTAATGACTTTATAACGATTTTACCCTCTTTATTGTCCTCAATAATAATTAAGTATTAAGTGAGTATCCTACATAAAAGCTACAACGAACTAATCTTTCTCGCAATAAATCATTAACGAATGAAGGCGTATAATTTTGGTATATAGAAAAAGTCTTAAAGTTAATTTTGAATCTCGTTCGTGAAAAGGCGACAAATTTCTCAGTTAGTCGCCTCGAACCTTTAAATATATCGATCGTAAAGTGTATTTCAGGGGAAATATAGAAGTAGTCGCTGATTGCAGCGGAAATTTATTTCAATTATGAGAAGACTTTCAACACGTCTACATCACCACGACAAATTGCTTGCGATTAGATCCCGGCAGAAAACCTATAACGGACACAACAGGACTAAAATTAGTACAACGATTATCACGGTACAAAAATACACCATACAGTCCTTTTATGTATAACACAATAAAAGAAATTTGGTTCGTTTTTTAAAAATTAGTTTAGAAATTTAAAATTCAAAATTAATTATTAATGTAAAATAATTTAAATTGGTCAACCTGTATGCTAGAGCCTTTTATGAAATTTAGAGCTAGACATAGCAAAGAAACATAGTGTCTATTATATTTTACAATAATTGGCTGCAAATTGAGTTTATCCTCACTTGGCGTGGTAAACGACAACAGTCGATGATAGGTATCCTACATTTACAATCTTTTAACAATGGCTACCATTTCAAACCATAATCTGTATTTGATGACTCTGAGATAATAACGTAAAATGTGTATGCTGTCAACTATGCACATGATATAAACACACCCACATTTGTTGCAATTGCTTTGTTCCAACTAGAAGCCGCTAAAATCCTCACGTTTTAATGTTGACCATCATTTCGTACCATAAATTTATACAAAAAATAAAGACGTCGATTTTATACAAGATATGGCAGGAACCAAAAAAAAAACTACTGAACGATGAAAAAAACGAACTAAAAAAGGTAAGGTGGAGAAATAATGTCACCCTACAATCTCCCTCTTCCTTGGTGGGTGGAATGTCGGTGATGATCTTTGGGTGCGTTGGGACCGGATTTTATACCGACCTGGGGTAGCGAAAATTTTCGAAGATAGAGGGGTTGAAGGTGTTGCGATAAAGTGGTGTACAATTGTTTAAAGAATAAACGAATACGAGATAACGGGTACTTAGGATAAAAAAAAAGAAAAAAATTATTGTGGGGAAGGACTTGGCATACTCGAAAACATAGGATTAAAAAAAAGAGCAGGTTCGTATGATAACTAGAAAAAGAAAAAGGTAGAAAACGATTGAAAGAAAGAATTTATAGTGTAGGAAATAAGTAAAGAAGTCAATAGAAAAAATAAGAAAAATATTAAAAAGCAAAGTATTAAAAGACAGTAATAACAAGAAAAAAATAATTGAATAGTTAATAAAGTTAAGCTTTCGAAATATGCCTAATGCAGGGGTTGTCGTTGTTAACGGTGAAAGTTTTCGGATAGGTTAATAAGGGAAGTAGGGAGGTAAACATACCGATCGTCGGAGTTAGATGTATTTAGCTTATACTTAAAGCGTATAATGTAGCCAAATGTACATCTAATAGGTATAGACACGCCCACACGTGTTGCAATTTTTTGGTTTCAGCTATAAAATGCCAAAGCTCTTGCGTTATAATAATGACCATCATTTCTTACCACAATCTACTTGACAACTCTAAGAAAACTTAAAGTGTATGTGTAATACATCTAATATAGACACGCCCACACGTGTTGCAATTTCTTCGTTCCAACTATAAAATGCCAAAACTCTCGCGTTATAATAATTGCCATCATTTCTTACCATAATCTACTTAATGACTGAAAAAACTTAGTTTGAATGTAGCCAAATATATATCTAACATAAACCTGCCCACGTTTATCGCAGTTTCTTAGTTCTAACTAGAAAACGCCAAAACTCTCGCGTTTGAATAATGGCTGTCAATTATACACATGATATAAACACGCCCATAATTGTTGCAATTGCTTGGTTCCAGCTAAAAGATGCCAAAACCGTCACGTTTTAATGTTGCCCATCATTTCGTACCATAATCTACTTGACAACTCTAAGAAAACTTAGTGTATATTTAGCCAAATATACTTCCGATATAGACACGCCCACATTTGTTGCAATTTATTATTTCCAACTATAAAATGCCATAACTCTCGCGTTATAATAATGGCCGTCATTTCTTACCATTATCTACTTGACGACTCTGAAAAAACTTAAGTTGTGTATGTAGCCAAATATACGTGAGATATAAACACGCCCACATTTATTGCAATTGCTTAGTTTCAACTAGAAAATGTTAAAACTTATACGTTTTAATTAAAACCCGTGATTAATTGATAATGTCCTAGATATCGAAAGTGGGCCTAGAAAACTGTTTAATATTTTAGTTAAACGTTTTAGTAATAGTCGGCTAGTTCCCAATATTTCACTATAAGTGGCATTATTATACAAAATTTAGGAACGTACTTATATTTCAGTTATTTTTATTGCCTTTTTTTTATTTATTGCTGTAATTTAAGAAAACTAAGGAATAAATTTATACCTTTAGTGCAACTTACCTAAGTATATAGACTAATTTTCCGCTGGAAATGATCTCCCTTCTTTTCATATTTCAGTTTAGAAATTTCCGAGTGTCATTTTAAAGATTCTTTTTTCAATAAATACAACCGTCCTGGTCTCAAAGTCTTATTGGATATCCGTTCGCGTATATAAACCGAACTTTCGCTATTTTCTCGAGGACGTTTGTCTAAATTTTTCAAATCACAGCCCTTATTTGCTTCCTCTTTTTCCGTTTCCCAGATACTTTTTAAACATACGACTGGTCGGGGAAATCACCACCCCGTTACCTAAGCTAATAATATTAGGCTAATAATTTTCGGGAAATAGATCCCAGATGTTCGGATGTTCTGAAAAAGGGCAATTGGCGTTTCCGTCGAAGTAGCACCCTCATCCTCGTTTATTTTTTTCTTCTTATTATCCGCTTCCTCCATCATTATATTATAGTCACTGGAATCTAAACATCTATCTCTTCCACGATCCAGTTATCGAGTTTGTTTCGTAGCATAACGCGCGGCAGATAAGCACATCAACTGCTGACGTCAGACACGGTTGCCGTGGCAACGACGATTTCTGTGGTTTTCACCTTAGGATGCTCCATTTAATTAGGGCACGGCTTGAGTGAGTGGCCCTTCTTCGTCAGTTTTACTGTCTTTATAATTAAGAATGCTCATAGACAAAACATCAAACGAGAAAAATAAGAAGAAGAAACACCCCATGCAAAAGTACCACAACACGAATCAATATCTTATACGGTTTTTATTTATTGTCCAAATAAAATCCCCATTAAAATATTTTAAGAAACTTATTGTCTATGTCCATCTATAAACATAAGGAGAAAGGAGTAAGTAAATAGAAACAGCAATGTTAGGTGAATCAAAAACGTACACGTGGACAATTAAACAAATGTACATCAAATGCAACAATAAGAAATTCAATACTGTAGTTATTTTCTAAAATTATTGTTCTGTTTGCTTAAGAAAGAAGTGTCCAGGACAAGAAGGTGGTCTTTTTGGTCATAGAGGACTTACATGCTTTTTAAATGCTTTTCAAACAGACATTAAACATTAAACATGTCCAAAAGGTTGACTCAACAATTTTGGAATTTAAAAGGAAAAAAAAAATGTGCTATTATGTGCCATTAAAAAAAAATATTTACCTGAAAAATTGAATTTTTATTGAGACATCCTTTTTGTGATTTTTAGTTAGCTCCGCACAATCACTTTATCAAATCTAAACATATAGTGCTGTAATGTGCCCGCAATGTGCTGTTATGTGCCAATGTGAGAAATTCCAAAATTGTTGAGTCAACTTTTTGGACATACATTAAACGCATTTATTATTTTTCCAGAGAATGAACAAGTTCGAAACTTACAATTTATATTTATATGTAAGGGAACCAATTACATTGTGAAACGAGAAAACCCACCCTTTCATGCATATAACAAATAATGGCTTATTAAAGACCAATTAAAAGCTGTAATTAGTAATTAAATTCTTTAAGTGTATTTTCAAAAATTTTAATTTTGCTTGGTTAACATGAACAAGAAAATTAGTCAAAATGAAATCAGCTTCTTGGTCATATAATAAATTAAATTCATTCCAAAGAAACCAATTATTTATTGATTAACTGCTCTTATCATTTTATTGTATTAAATTAAAAATTTTGTAACTGGGCAATATATTAAAATTAAATGAATCCAAAGACATATTTAACAAGGAAATCCACTACTTTAGGCATTTATTGAATAACTTATTAAAGGCCAATTAAGGGCTCTAATAAGAAATTGAATGTTACGGACATTTTAAAAAAATTACAATTCTGTCAGCTTAACATTAACAGTATCGAACATGGGCAAGAAATTTATTTAAACAATGAAAGTAGCTTTTTGGTCATATAGTGAATAAATCCTGATTAAATGCTTTCGAAGTAGACGAGCTACAATTTAAATGCTCAGTAAATGAAAGACTTCATGATTTGACAAAAGGTTGTTTTAAAAGGTGATTGAAGCCAAATTTTATCACGCAAACACATTATATCAGTCATTTCCTGTTTAACAGCTCATTAGAGAGTAATTAAGTGGTTCAATGAGAAATTAAATGCTCCGGGTCTTTTTAAAAAACATGTTGTTCTGCTAATTTAAGATGAAGAGAGTAAAGCTTGGGCGAAAAAATATTAAAACAATGAAGAATAAGAAACCTTTTTTTAAATGCTTGACCAATTACGATTGAACTGCTCTCATTGGGTTTACAGTAAGTAAATGACTTAATGACATTGACAACATATTGCCATAAACCTAATTTAAACAATGAAAAAAGAAATTAAACGCTTCGGTCATTTTTAAAAAATTACTGAGCAATTTGGTAACGTGCTACAATTCTTTTACTAGAGTCGTCATGATTGGCTGTTATTTGCTTCGCTGCATCCATATGTTGTCGTGTTTGCTTGGTCTTCCACAGTTGATGGCACATTGTCGATTTTTCAGTATAAATTTCGAATATTTCCACCATTGTTTTTTTTACTAGAGGATCAAAAAAGGCACTCTTTTGTGGTTTTCCTTTTCCTTGGACTTTAACTTTCACATTTTTAAATTCTTTATCAAATTAATCATAGAGAATAAATTGAAAACTATTCATGATTATTGAAATTAAAGTTTTTTTGAAGAGAAAATGTCACAAAAATCTCAAAACTTTGTTTTCATGTACATTTATTATAGCATAAAAATATTTTGATAGCTTTCGATTAGGGTACCTCCCATTCTTTTCATCAATTTTTCTTTCTTTTTTATCTACTTATCATGTTTTAATTAAACACGCTCTTCCCAATTATTCTCAAAAATTTCACCTAAACCTTTCTATTATTTATATCTTTTTTTAACTTTCATGAACGAAATTTGTACCTATAAACATATTTTCATTGTTTTTACATCTACCAACAAGTAAATCGTGAAATTATTTAAAGACAAAGTTTGTGTCTCTAAGGAAGATTTTGCTAATGGTAATGTGTTACTACCGAGTACTTTAAAACTGAAAAACTTTTACTATTTTGCTGTGAAGGGTTGCGAAATTTCATGCTATGATTACTTCAACAAACTTCGTAATACTTTTATTCAAAGGCAAAGAACGAGAGCCTTTCCAATTTTATCCTTTTATTGTTAGTCAAACATTCTGTTCTTTACAATCACTCTTCCAGAATGTCATATGTCATCACAATAATATTCTCTAAGTTTATCATTCTTTGCGGAAAAACACCCACGTCATGTCACCCCAAAGCATCTTCCGTACCTCTATTGTTTATACCACTTATTCGAAAATGTACGTGAACTCTGCTGCTTTCTAAAATTACGAATACTTTCTAATTTGTAACCGATCATCTCTATGGAAGTTGTTAAGATGTTGCTCTATCGCAAGTCTATCCAGATATTAGAATCCTAAGAAAAGAAATCGATTGTACTTTGTTTTTTTTTTTTTTTCTTTGTGCAATCCAGTCCTTAATATTTGAGAAGACTGTCGTATTTTTTTCTCGGTTATTGTTGATGTGCTATTTCTGTTGTGATGATTTTCTAAACGTGCCTACCTCTTCTTTTCATGTTTTGCTATGACAAATTGTACCAATATGATGCTTTTAGGATTCAGTAATAACAGTTTGTAAATAATTTTGAACTGTCCTCTTAGTGCAATGTGTGGAGATTCACCCTGTACATAAGGGTGATGATGTATTTTCTATTACTTATAAGATGAACTGTATCATTTCGCATCTCTTGCGTCTCTATCTTCTATGATCTATTTACACCGTTATCTGGTAAACACGACAACATTCCATTACGTTAATCAAATTATTTGACACGTTTGTTTCACCTGTTATCAGCCATTAGCAGGCCAATGCCTGATGACGTCTATATTTATGCTTACGCTACTTCACATTTAATAAAAGTAATGCACCTGCCTTAACGCATATTTGAGTACGTATCTACCCCAATAAAAGTTCATGAAAAAGCAAATAAAAAATTTACTGCATGTTAGTATACCTTACCAATCGATAAAGTACGTGCAATTTATTGGTACTTCTCCTGATTTGACGAATAAATAGACTCGACTACAGATAACAACATCGACATTATCTAGGCAATTGAACTGAACGAAATGTTTTCACTGCCTAGAAAGGACCAATATCTGTAAAAAATATATGAATACGTAGTAATGAATAAACAAAGTAGATTTTTATTTTTACAAACTTTAAATGTCGTATTTATATCTAACCAAAAGCCTAAAAAATAAGTTTTAAGCCTGTAGCTTTATATCTACTTATCTATCTCTGTACCAAATTCTCATTTAAATCGGTTCAGTAGTTTGGGCGTGATTACGTAACACACAGACAGACAGAGTTACTTTCGCATTTATAATATTATGGATTAATATAGTTTAATTATAGTTTACAATAGTTTATATATATAGCTTAGTATTAAACTACTTTTATTGATCCAAATAAACAAAACCTCTATAACTTTTTACACTTAATATTTTAATTTTCTGGACCGTAAGCTTTTTGGACGACGTCATTACACAAAAACTTTTATCGGCTAATTTTATCCTCTTTAGGGAAAAATTTTTACAAACATTGAATGTCGTATTTATTTATATATCTAATCAAAAGCCTAAAAAATAAGTTTCAAGCTTCTATCTTTAACAATTACGGAATTTCCGTACAAACTTTCCTCTTTCAACCCCTTACAACCCTTTTGCATTAAAAAGCAGCCTATGCCCTTTCTCAGTCTCTAGACTATCACTGTACCCAATTTCATTTAAATTGGTTCAGTATTTTAGGCGAGATTGTGTAGCATACAGACAGAGTTACTTTCGCATTTATAATATTCCGCGAATTCATTTTCATCGATTTTCCCATGGGAATAAGATATTTTTCCGCAGTAAAACGTAGCCTATGTGTTAATCCAGGGTGTGAGCTAACTCCATACCAAATTTTATTAAAATTGCTCCAGCCGTTTCGACGTGAAGAAGTAACAAACACACACACTCACAAACTTGCGCCTTTGTAATATTAGTGTGATAAACCCCTATGTCCTTTCCTGGGTATGTTTAACCATTCTGATCGTCCAGCAGATACTGAACTTAGTCAATATTATAAATGTGAATAGTATAAATGACGTTATTGATGATTATTTTCATATCGTACAGCTCTCACGACTATTTACCTACCATCTTTTTGAGAGTATGAAATTTATCCCTAACAGTAAAGTGGACGTTCTTGACCCCTCTTTCAACTTTAACTTCTTTGTATTAATATTTATATCAGTTTTCAAGCTTCAAACAAGGCAATTTTTAAGTAAAATTGTTTTAGAGAAACACTTACAGGGCTTGTATGCTCATTCATGAGAAGTGTCGTAAAGTAATTTGAATGTAACAAATCTGTAATTTCTACTGTCATCTTTGAAGTAGTTTTCAAATTAACATTACATAGGTAGGTTGGTTTTCTTCCAAAAATGACAAATTATTTATAATAAATTATTATCGAACTCATTCTAATATTTATTAAATTGGATTCAGGCTGATGTGATTTGTTATGTCATTATCAAACAAAAATGCAAAAAAACGAAAACAATATTATAATGAATAACGTAATCAGTATAAAGTACGTGAATTCAATAGTACGATTTACATGTAAATTTATATATTATGAGATTTTCTATGATATAAATGTAATTAGAATTTAATAATTCCACTTTTTTACTAAAAAAAAGCAGCAGTCACATTTTTTAGATAAAATTCCTTTTTTAAAGTCATATCTTTAATATTTAGAACAACTATTTATTGCATTTTCTGAGAAAACTTCCCATAGTAATGTATATTTTTTTCACACCATCAGAAAATAGAGATTTCAACGAAGAAAAAGCCCACGAACGTTTTTAAAAAAGCAGATATTTTGACGTGAGAATTTTAAAACTAGGGTGCTTTTTCGATATTAAGTAAAAATAAGCTAAAAAATAAATATTTCAAATCAAAACAATTAGATACAGCGTGTTTGGGACATAAATAAGTAAGTTTTCACCAAATTTCGTGAAAAAAAAATTGTCAAAGATAAAAATAAAAAACCAAAAACTTGGTTATTTCAATTTTTCACATAAATTTTGAGGTTATGTGAAAAAAATGTGAATACAAAAGTTGTAGATCTTTTTATTACCTACAACTTTGTCATTTAACTTTTTTCCATAAGACTTGTAGTTTTACCGGAAATCAAGGAAAACTGTTTTTTACCCTTAAAACTCACTCCCTTATCCTCCCCGACCATAGATCGCCCGTAAATTATTTTTCCTTTCATTTCTGTTATATTCTCTTCCATTTCCAATGGGTTTCATCCTCCTATAATATATTCACTTTTTACTATTTTTAAAGGCTTCAGCACTGGTCTATACATAAATTACGGTCGGTAGATTCAACTTTACCGTAATTTAGTTTAGTTTAAAAGTATTATTTCACAAAACCGGGTTATCTATATGAGAAAAGAGATTGTAGGGAATCAGTTGATCGTATAAAAGCTTGAAGTGGACAAACATCGAAGAAATACTGTTTAAAAATCTTTTCAACGGATCTTAACATCTTATTTTCTCAAATAGTCAGCTTGTTTTCTTTAGCGATTTACCGCTTCGCTGGAGCAATTCATTAAAGGGCCTTTTACTTAAAGACCTCCCTGACAAAGCAACTGGAATTACTTATTGAAAAAGTCGAAATTAACTCAAACCCTTAACAGTACAGTGGGGGTACTTAAGACGGACCTGTAAGAAAAACTACTTCGGACACTTTTGTTTGAAATCTTTCACTCTTCGTTTGTTACACTCTTTTCTCGACTGTTGGCAAAAGAATAAAAGAAAAATTTGAAGTGAACTACTACAAGGAAAGCACAATAGACTTCTGATATTTCTTAGTTTATGTGTTAGAAATTGTGTCAGATAAACAAACAATAGGTGTATATACTGACTCAGTTTACATTATATGCCTCTGAATATCTTTTCTATTATTTAAATTGGAATACATAGTTAATCGGATTTGGCAGGGAACAAATCTAGAAGCTGATGATAATGTTAAAAGGAAATCGGCTTATGTCATCTGCACCATTCATTATCTAACAACCAGCAGTAGACAATACACACCAACGTTAAAGTTACAAATACTCCAAAGATGTTCGGAATACAAATCAAATATGCTTATAAGCGGAAAGAATTTCAGAATATCACATAAATAAGTCCCCTCCGTGGAGTTTTCGTAATTTTCAATTTAGTTATTTGATCTAAAATGTCTGACATTAAAATTAACATTTACTTTATCTCAAGATGAAAAGTTCGACTTTATAAAAAGAAAATGTTGTACGGATCGCCTCTGGTAAAAATTACTTACCTACTTCTTTTAAACGCTTAAAAAGGTACTTCAGAAGTAAAAAGAAAAACTGCCCTTCAAACTTTCTTCTACTTGTTTCAGTTTACTTTTTATAATTTTCTCAAACTGTTTTCTGCGAAATAAAAAACTCCAATTTATTTTGGCTAAAGGCATTTTCGTTTAACAAGTTTCCAAATAAGCTTCTACAAATAATGTTTGTAAACGACATATTTACTTTTTCAAAACAGAATGTTCTAGAAGCCTTCCAATTAACATAAGTCAATATCAAACGAATGATTTTAAATAAATATATCTTATAAGCCAACAAAGAATCACACTGAAATATAAATCATCATGCTCTAATAAATTTTTCTAGAATATAAACAAATCTTCTTAAGGCTTAATTACCTAATTACTTTAACACTTTCCAACACTATATATAATTTTGCACAACTAATTGCTTATTAGGCCAAGGTCGATAATTTTTGAAACCAAAAAAAAATATAGTAGGATGCATTTCCTGAGAAAACTTACCATAGTAATGTAAATTTTTTTCACATAATCAGAAAGTAGAGATTTCAACGAAGAAAAAGCCCACCAACGTTTTTAAAAAAGCACATATATTCACGTGAGAATTTTCGATTGAAAATTAGGGTGCTTTTTCGATATTAAGTAAAAATAAGGTGAAAAATAAATATTTCAAATCAAAAAAAATACAGCGTGTTTGGGACATAAATAGGTAAGTTTTCACCAAATTTCGTGAAAAAAAAAATTTTTTGTAAAAGAAAAAAAACCAAAAATCTGGTTATTTGAATTTTTCTCATAAATTTTGAGGTTATGTGAAATGTAGATCTTTTTATTACCTACAACTTTGCCATTTAACTTTTTTCCATAAGACTTGTAGTTTTTCCGGAAATCAAGGAAAGCCGTTTTTTACTCTTAAATACTCACCCCTTTCCCCTTCCCGACCTCAGATCGCCCGTAAATTATTTTTCCTTTCATTTCTAATATATCCTCTTCCTTTTCCAATGGGTTTCGTCCTACTATATTTTTTTTTCACTTTTTACTATTTTTAAAGGCTTCGGCACTGATCTATATCTATTAATTTATATTACCAAACGTCAAAAGAGTATTCTACTCCAAAGAACTTAATATTAGAGTATTTTAGAATTTTCTAGAAGATTTGAAAATGTTCTAACATTTTCTAAAAGACTCAAAAATTTTCCAGAAAGTTCCAAAACGTCCAGAATTTTTCAGATTGTTCTAGGATTCTCCTGGAGGTTCTTGAATGTCTTTGAATTTTTCAGAAAATTCATGTCTGTTCTAAAATTTTCCAGTTTGTTCTAAAAATTTTCGGAAGGTTCGAGAATGTTCTAGACATTTTACGATTATGGAATTATATAGCTTTGGGTTTCTCTTCCTCATAAAGCTAATTAGTTTCCCACCTGTGTGGATAAACAATCATTATGATGTATTTACAGCAAGAAAACCTGTTTGCTCTTGTGTTTAATTCTTCTGTCTGTCAATAACTTCAATAAAATAAACTGTAGACAAACCTGTAGGTACAATTAAATACATTAAACATCTTCCCCTTGGCTTTTACGTTTATCAAAATGGCCTGCATCCTTTATAAAAATGAGACAGAATTTTCTGTATTTAAGTATTTTCTATTTTCTTTTTTTTTCTGCATTTACTTTGGTTCTAGCGGTTTCTAGAGTTCTAGCCCTTTCTCACTATTTACTTTTTTTCTACCAGCACAAGTAAATAACGTAATTTCCAGGTACCTTTAATGGAACTTAAACAAAATAGAGATCCCTGTCATGAAGTGTGACGTACCACTTTATTATTTTTACTTTTTCTCTGAATTTCGTTAAACACTTGGGCGAGTAACCGTTGAAATCTCCGAGAAGACCTAATTCTATTTTTGTTACACTTCTAACAGTAAAAGCGACGAAGTAAAGTCTATTTAGCACAGTTCCAAGCGATCCTCTTTAAGCATGTGTCTAGCAATTCCTTGTAAAATAAATTCTCAAGAAAAGAAGATAAGAGGAAAAATATACCTACCGTTTTAAACAATTACAGCAAGAACTTATTTCGTTCTTTAATTATAAATACGATTATTCTCTTATTTAAACTTTGACAGATTCCGTTATACTCAATTGCCTATATTTAAATGTTCTTATTCTAAAGAAAATTTCTTAAAATGAAAGCGAGTATTACTGATGTTAAATATTGTACAAAAAGCATATATTCTACGTGTGTAAATACAGATAGGTACGGTGGCGAATATAAATTTACCTTACATGCATAATATTTTCTCCAAGATATCGTAATTGATTGAATGATTGCAAAGAATCGCAAAAATTTCTTCTATAAAATATTCGAAGTAGTGATTTTAAATAGTTTAACATCGCCTTAAGCTGCGAAAAAGGTAATGTAATCTCCTTTTCAATCAATCCCAGGAAAATGGGAAAACATCGATGAGCTTTCAGGAAGCTCGGTTGAAATATGTAAATTTTACGCGTTGCGTAGGTCTATGAAAATAACGGGGAATTAAAACTATTTTTAAAACTCTCCAAATGAGCAAGGCTAGGCTCACAGGTTTGCCATTGAACATAATTTAATCAATTTTATTTAAAAGCACTAAGAATCTAACAAAATCCCTGCACGATTTTATTTTAAAATTGAATTTGTAAATATAATATCTACCCACGTAACTTCAAACGATATTTACTTACAATTAGATAATAGAAAGAAATTATTTAACATTATAGTACGCATATTTACACAATGTAAAATCAAAGGAAAATAAATAGTAAACGAATTGAAGCACAAAATTTTTATACAATAAATCTATACTAATATTATAAATGCGAAAGTAGCTGTATACTACACAATCTCGCCTAAACTACAGAACCGATTTAAATGAAATTTGTTACAGAGATAGTCTAGAGCCTAAAAAAAGACATAGGCTACTTTTTAATGCGAAAAAAGAGCTATAAGGGGTTGAAATTGGAAAGAAAGTTTGTATGGAAATTACGTGATTTCCAAAGCTAGAAGCTTGAAACTTATTTTTTAGGCTTTTAATTAGATATAAATACGACATTGAAAGTTTGTAAAAATTTTACCCTAAAGGGGGTAAAAATAAGGGATGAAAGTTTTTGTGTGATGACGTCGGTAAAAAAGCTTACGGCCCAGAAAATAAAAATATAAAAGAAAACAATTTAAAATGCTACCGAAAGTTACTACTCTACACGGACGAAGTCATGGGCACAGCTAGTAAGTAATACCTATAATAAAAAATATTTTGTCCCTGACGTGCTTCGATATCCATCACAAGAAAATATACAAAAAACATTTATTTATACTTAAGATAAACTGACTCACCCAAACACCTAGTTTAAGAACTTGAAATTTTACATAAACGGTTTATACATACACTTGTGGGAACTGAGGGAGGATTTTTTTAAATTTATCCCCCTAAAATGGTCAAAAAAGATTCAATTTAACTCGAGAAATGTTGTCTGTGAAACTGGCACCCGGAATGGAGAAAAAAAATTTTAAAAATCACTTTCGAAGGTCAAATCTCGTCTAATTGATTGTAGTAAAAATTATTTTGTTTGTAGTTCAATGGTAAAAAGTTATTCGCGGTTTAAAAAGTCCCCCTACCCCTGAATGATGTCACCCACTCAGGGATCGTTCCGTAGTATCAAGTAAACATAGAAAATGAATGTAGTGAAATTTGTTTCGTTTGTAGTTCAACAAATAGGGTAGTTTTTAGAAATTCAAAAATTTTCAAATTCCAAAAATCAAAATACCAAAAAATTCGCTTGACGTATCTATCAATAATTACGTTTAAATGATTGTAGTGAAAATTTTGTCGTTTGTAGTTGCTCAAAAAACAGGGCGTTTTATATTCTGCACTTCACCCCAAACATACATAGAATGAAAAAAATATTTTTGAATTGTTAAAAATCACTTTTAAAAGTAAAAAAAAAAAATTATTTTGCTTGTAGTTTAAAAATTAAAAAGTTATATGGGGTTTTAAAAAATTTCCCCCCTCCCCCTGAATGACACCACCTATGCAGAAACCGTTTCGTAGTATCAAGTAAATATAGTAGGTGATTGTAGTGGAATTTATTTTGTTTGTAGTTTAAAAAAAGGGCAATTGTTTTAAATTTATGATGTCTACAGATACGTAATTTTTATCATACATAATGCAGAATATCGTGCAATCGATTATAGAATGTATCATGATTTTTTTTTGTAGTTCAGGATAACGGATGGTTTCAGCTTAATTAAAAATTTTGTCAAATCAAACTGGATTTTTCGATACTGAAAACCATTTGGATTATCATAGGTAGTCTTTTTATTTTTAAGGGAAATTATAACATATAACTTTTTAATTTTGAAACTACAAGCAAAATAATTTTTACAACAGCCAATTAGATGAGATTTGACTTTTAAGTGATTTTTTAAAATCCAAAAAAAAATTTTTCATTCTATGTATGTTTGGGGTGAAGTGCAGAATATAAAACGTCCTGTTTTTTGTCAAATACAAATGAAATGATTTTTTTTACAATTATTCAAACGTAACTTCTGATAGATACGTGAGACGAATTTTTTGGTATTTTGATTTATGGAATTTGAAAATTTTAGAAATTACAAACGAAACAAATTTCACTACATTCATTTTCTATGTTTACTTGATACTACGGAAAGATCCTTAAGTGGGGTCATCATTCAGAGGTAGGGGGATTTTTTAAACCGCGAATAACTTTTTTACCATTGAACTACAAACAAAATAAATTTTACTACAATCAATTAGACGTGATTTGACCTCCGAAAGTGATTTTAAAAAATGTTTTCTCCATTCCGGGTGCTAGGTTCACAGACCCCGAGCAATGTTGTGTGATTGTTACATAAGTTTAAATTATAAAAGCTTATTTCATTTGCTTAAAGCATTCAGCTTTTGCCACAATAAATACATAAATTTTTACTAAGTGATAAATAATAAAAACTGATAAATAAAATGGAAATGTTGATTGACATTCCCCTGACATTTTATTCCCTGTTACCTACTTCAAAACACACTTTCTCTTATTGTAATAAAGAATCAGACTCCCGCCAGTCAGATTGGACGACTGATTGTGATTTATATAAGACCTTTTTTAACGCACCCTCTAACCGAAAAAAAGCAAAACGAAACACACGCTAAGCACTTATTTTTCTCTGGATAAAACAAAGTGAATCACAAATCGGTGTAAATCATTTAAAACCAAAGTCCTCTTTCTATAAAGCTTTCTAAGGATTATAGGAGCGTCGTCAATTCATTTTGTGTAAAAATAAATTTCCTTTAATGTATGTCCCCACATAAATCTTCGATTCTGCTAATTCACTTTCTCTCCAAATTCGCCACATTAAGTCCCACAGTATTGTTAAAAGTTATTTGGTGCCAAAATTTTGCCCCATTTTTCTGGATCAACTCCAAATTTATTCGACATGAATGGCAACGCGTCTTATAAAGTTCTACGAGCACGTGAAGTCCGTTATCAATTTTGTTTGTTTCTGTTCCAGATGCCAAATGGGTCCTCAAGGCCGAACGAAGTTATTTCACGTGTTTCCTGGTCATATTGAGATCGAAAATATAGTAATGGGAGGTCACACTAGCGGCAGATCATTATTAACTTCGCAAGAAAACGAGCGATGAGGTCATGCCCGAGCAGCACATGGACGTGGACTTCCCACGCACAGCGCAAGTGCAAGTGTACTTCACTGTGGGCACGCACCACGAGACCGCCATATTCCGGTCGGACATACCAACTGAAGAGCTTAAAGGTCAGTAAAAACAACATTCAGGGCCGGCGGAAGGCCCGTGCGAACCGTGCGCCCGCACGGGCGCCAACATCTAGGGGCGCCAAATCAAGAGATAGTAAATAAAAAACTGGCAAGAACTAAAAGTGTCTAATATAAAAAAATATAAATAATAAACTAGAGCACAAGAAAATGTGTAAAATTATTTAATATTAAGTGCATAATATATCAATCAGTTTATTTGTGTATTTGTGAACAGATGGGCGGTATTAATTTATTGACAAAGAAAGGCGTCGTCGCCGCGCCGGTCGGTCAGAAGATAAGCAAGCCCAAGCGCTGTTATTTTATTGGGGAATGAAAGGCGCCGCCAGTCGCCACCGCATATAATGTTTTAGATGTTTATAACTTTAAGTGTCATTATTAGTTTTTTTAATATTTAATAAATAATTTTCTTCTGTTCTTTTGTATTTTAATTTACACACGATTCACGAGTATGAAAGTGAATATAGTAACGTATTAGTTTTTCTTTGAGTATTTTTATTTTAACTTTGTAAATTGATTCCACATAACAGTTATTGCAAAACTTACAAAATTTGAAAAATATGTGTTTCATCAAATCGAGGGGGGAGGGGGCGGAAAATTTGCCTTTCGCACGGGCGTTAAACTAGCCTTTCGCCGGCCCTGACAACATTTATTCATATAAATTAAGCAACAGAAGTAATCTGGTTTTAAACATTCCTAATGGACCATGCTAAGGTAAAACGCATGCTTATTATTGCCAATTGTCAATAAGCAGGGAGGGGTTGTAAGGATTTTATTGCAAAACAAAACTAATGCCCATATGAAATAAAACGAACAACACTTAACATAAACTAAGGAAAATTAATGCAATCTTTACGCAGAACACGCCAAAAATCCCTAATGTACTCAATTGTTCTAATAAGCAAAGAGAGGATTTTGAACATCTAAGCTCTGATAAAGCGCTACCGATTTGGTACTTTTCAACAATTACACTTCTCATAGACTTTGAAATCGTCACGGTTCCGGGGTCAGTGATAAAACTACAATTTATTTACACACATAAATATATACAGCTATACAGGGTGACTCAGAGTAAATTTCAGTTTTCAACATATGATAAAAACATTACAAACAGTGTTGGAATTATTTTAATGTGAACATATGAAAGTACACAGATGCGGATTTCATTGTTTAAACAGAATGTTGTCCGAATGTCAGCGCACCATAAAAAGAACCGTCGTCAATATAATCAGTTCTGAGTCAGACTCAATATTGCAAAATACGTCAATAATTGTATTTGATTCCTAACCCCATGATAAATATTGACCAGTATTAGGATTTACAAACACTGCGTTATAAGTTTATTATCATTTTAATTAAAAGTAGATATATATGTTACAGTTAAAACAAGTTTTTAGTTAGAACTCGTTTTCCCTAGTTAAAACTAGTTTTTACTTAATGCCTTTGTTAAAACTAGAAATACCCAGTTAAAACTAGAATTTACCACTGATATATTTAATTTTCAGATAAAACTAGTTGTCACATCGAGCTGTAGTTAAAAATAGCACTAGAAAAACTAATTTGGGATTGAAAACAAGATATAGTTTTAAAAATATTTATTGAAAAGATCTAAGACACTGAGAACCAAATAATAATCTAACACTAAAGGAACATTTTAGGGAACATCGACTTAAATTAGTTGCCAAGATGACAATATTAATTATAAGTAGGTAAATAAAATAATAAAATAAATCAACAGAACACAACCATAAAATTTCAAAAAGAAACATTGTTAAAGAACATTGATTAACACACAATAAAATCAAATCAGTCAAACTTAAATTTAAAAAAGGATGAGGATCTACTTGTTTTTACAAGACAAACTATCGTGGTATTTTGAATTACACAGACAACCACTTTTCTTTAACTTTTAACTGACTCGCTTCGGAAAAACGCGTTTTGTCTAGTAAGAACTAGTTTAAACTGATATTCGATTTGAGCATTAGTTAATTCTAGTATTAACAAATGCATACATTAAAAACTAGTTCTAACTAGGAAGAACACGTGCTATCTAAAAACTAGTTTTAACTGCAACATATAGGTATATTCTTTCCAGGGCACTTTGGGTCAAATCTTGCAGGTGAAGTCTTCATTTCTCTAAAAAGTTCTCAAAATTATTTTCTTACACATTCGTGTATAAGTAAAGGCGTGTAAAGTTTACGATCCCTTGGCCACAAGCACCAAAAGCACCATTAATCGATTTATTGCCCGCAGCACTTACACGAGTCATAAAATAATTTGAAGTGACCCACTTTGGTTCCTAACCTAACCTTCTTTTTTGGAAAAAGAATTAATCTTGAACTGTATTCTGCCCCCTAACTAACCTAAAAGAAGAAGTATAATCCTTGTGTTCAAAGTAAGCCTTCCGCTAGATAAAATCCTCGCTAGTCGAACCTAACGTAACCGAAAAATTTGTTTTCTTTTTCCCTCTGACTCAAACATCTCTTTAATTTTCAAATTTTGGTTGATTTTGACCCAGAGCCAAAAAAGGTTGCCGATCCCTAATCTAAAGCAATTTTGAATTCCTCGTCCATAATAAATAATGACAAATGTTATGATTTACAAACACAGCGCTATAAATTTATTATCATTTTAATTAAAAGTAGATATCTATCCTTTCCAACTGTGTATTTAAAAGTTTCAGTTTGGCTGAAAATTTCGAGGTAAAGACGTCGTTTGTTTAAAAAGCTCTCGAAATTATTTTCTTACACAATCATGTATGAGTAAATGCGTGTAAAGTTTACGATCCCTTGACCACAAGCACCAAAAGCACCATAGGTCGATTTATTGCCCGCGGCACTTACATGACGAGCCATAAAATGAGCCGGAGACAATTTTAAAGCAATTCTGTGTCTAGTTATCTACGTTATCATTATTAAAAGCAGTTATCTACCCTTCCGGATAATTACCTACTCTATTGTGTAGCAAATTAAAAGCTCTTCATACCAAATCTACTAAACTAAAGCAAAAATTTAACTGAGTTGATCTTGAATTAGTTCACCGTAAAAACGTTAATTCTTTACCTGGAATATTTCTCTAGAAACTAGAATAATAAAGCTCAGGCTAACGTAGGTATATAGTTACGTATGGTAGGACAGGAACGAATGTTCGAGACAAAGGGTAAAGATAAACAACATGATGAGCTGCATTTCTATTATACATACAATATAACGAGACCATGTATTTGACTCCTTTGTACATTGTACATTCAAAGCTTTCAAAGTAAAGAGGACTTTGAAATATAGTTGCCTTCAGCTTTCAGCGAGCAAAGGTTTAACGACATGGCACGCCGCAATGTAGCGTCTTGAAACGTGAAATGATGCGTAACGTGGATTCCTCGGAGGGAAATACCACGCAATTTCAACATCCATCATTAACTAATATTTGAGTTAAGTAACACACAAACCACACGTTTTATACGTAAACAGCTTGTTAGCGATGAATAAAATTTATCTACTTCCCAATATATATTGTGTATGTTGGATCTCTACAGGGTGATTTACCAAACAAAAATTTTTTTAAGTGTCTATTTTTCATATCACGATGGAAATAACATGGTTCCAAAACAACTAAAGTAGGCATGTCAGACACGCGGCCCGGAAAAGAAGAAAATGGATTTTCGCATTCTAATCGCGTATTCTTGATGATATTTCCATGGTACCTATATCATGGTGTATCAGAAATTTTCGACGTTTCGCTTTCCAAGCCATAACATTTAAGTTATCAACACAGTTGCAGTATGAAGCGGTACAGAATATGACGGGCCATCACACTAATATTATAAAGGCGAAAGTTTGTGAGTGTGTATGTTTTTTTTACTTCTTCACGTCTAAACGGCTGGAGCGATTTTAATAAAATTTGGTACGGAGTTAGCTGACATCCTGGATTAACACATAGGATACGTTTTAACAGCAGGAAAATATCTTATTCCCATGGGAAAATCGATGAAAATGAATTCGCGGAATATTATAAATGCGAAAGGAACTCTGTCTGTATGCTACACAATCTCGCCTAAAATTTGCTGAACCGATTTAAATGAAATTTGATACAGAGATAGTCTAGAGGCTGAGAAAGGACATAGGCTACTTTTTAATGCGAAAAAAGGGTTGTAAGGGGTTGAAATAGGAAAGTTTGTGCGGAAATTCCGTAATTTTTAAAGATAGAAGCTTAAAACTTATTTTTTAGGCTTTTGATTAGATATAAATAAATACGACATTCAATGTTTGTAAAAATTATACCCTAAAGGGGATAAAATTAGCCGATGAATGTTTTTGTGTAATGATGTCGTCCAAAAAGCTTACAGCCCAGAAAATTAAAATATTAAGTGTAAAAAGTTACAGAGGTTTTGTTTATTTGGATCAATAAAAGTAGTTGAATACTAAGCTATATAAACTATTTTAAACTATAAGTAAACTATATTAATCTATAATATTATAAATGCGAAAGTAACTCTGTCTGTATGTGTATTACGCAATCACGCCCAAACTACTGAACCGATTTAAATGAGAATTGGGTACAGAGATAGATAAGTAGATATAAAGCTAGAAGCTTGAAACTTAGTTTTTAGGCTTTTGATTAGATATAAATACGACATTTAAAGTTTGTATAAATTTTACACTAGAGGGGGCAAAAATAAGGAATGAAAGTAGTTTTTGTGTAATGACGTCGGCAAAAAGGCTTACGGCCCAGAAAATAAAAATATAGAAGAAAAAAAATTTAAATGCTGCCGAAAGTCACTATTCCGCCCGGACGAAATCGCGGGCATAGCTAGTTATATTCAAATAATATTACAAATATAATGCATATCCTTGGGGGGCAATGAGGGAGATGTCAAAAAAATTGGAAAAGTATTTAGAGAAAAAACATCTGCAGCTGAATGAGGAAAAAACCAAAGTAATAGTTTTTGGAGAAGTAAGAGGTAGGAAGAGTAAAGAGAAAGAGGAATTGAGATGGAAAGGGAATTTGATTGAAAAAGTTAAAAAATATAGATACTTGGGTTACATAATGGTCGAGGCACACGTAAATAATCAGGTAGCTAAGGCGAACGCATTGCTGGGGAAAATATGGGGAATAGGGAGGAAACTATGTAGAAATAACTGGGAAAGGAGGATAGTGCTTTTCAAAACATTAGTAAAAAGTATAGTTTTTTGTGGAGTAGAGATCTGGGGATGGAAAGAGTATAGAGTAGTGGAGAATATCTATAAAAGGTATATAAAATGGGTACTATGCTTAGAAAGAAGTACTCCAAATTACATTTTAAGAAGGGAAACAAAATGTGGGAAAATGGTAGAAGATTCAAGAATGAGGGCGGTAAAATATGAGGAAAAATTGGGAGAACTACCGGAAGGGGACTTAAGAAAAGAGTTATGGAAGAGAAAAGTTTTGGGGATAGGGACAAAAAATAAATATGATGTGGAATGGGAAAAAGCATTAACAGAAATGAAAATAAACAAAGAGCAAATGGAGGAATGGAGAGGAGAGGGATTGAAAGTAAGTAAGATGGTGGGGAAAAGATGCAATGAAATAGTAAGAGGTGAGGATTTGAGAAAAATATGGGAATCAAGATACGCGAAAGGAATGAAGGAGTATACATGGGAAGATTGGCAAGGGGATGAGGTCCCGGGGTATCTACGAGAAGGGTTAAATATAGAAATAATAGCTAGATTTAGAATGGGGAATGAATGTAATGAGAATAAGTTTTGGATGGAAAAGAAAAAGAGAATGTGTAGAGTATGTGGAGAAAATAATGAATCAATTGAACATATACCAGAAGAAGTATTGAGGAAGAATGAAAGGGAAGAGACTGAAAGGGTATTAAAGGCGGATGGAAGTGGTCTGGCCATATTGAAACAAATACTAGAAAGAAGACGGGCGGTAAGGGGAGGAGAATAAATTCAAGAAACAAAAAAGCTATTATATATATTAGAAAGAAGACGGGCGGAAAGGGGAGGAGAATAAATACAGAAGGGAAATAAAATCTATTATGAGGGAGATGGAAGGGTAGTATTTTTATTTATTATTATTATTGTTTTTGTTCTGGTTTAAATGTGTAATGAAGAATGTTATTAGGATTTTAGATTAGTGTTTTTTTTTGTTTGTTGTCTTTCTTTGAAAATGTAAGTTGAGATGTAAAAATAACTTTATGTTTTTTTTTTAATAAAGCTCATATATATAATGCATTTCCTGTATAGCGTGATTGAAAATATAAAATAATTCTATCAAAAACGAAATTCCTGTAACGAAGTACATTTTTCTATAATGCTGTTTTTACGTACCTATAGGCAATGAACCTCAATTTTTGTTATTACAAGTGAAGTTTCACTGCGGCACAACCTGAATTAAAAGACTGTGCAACTTATTGAACGAATAACTGTTGTTAATTCGATGATCTCCAGTTGGGTGACAAATAAAAGAAGAACAACACCAATTTATTATTTTAAATGCCTGGGCTTTACAAAAACTGTTTGTACTATCGTTACTACAAAAGAACTAATTCATCAACATCACATGTTTTTTAGTGGCTTACTTATTTTTTGTTGTTTTACTCTATATAATAAATAATAAATAAGAACTAGTGAAATTAATTCACCTCAACAATAATACATAACATAACAGTGATATTAAAAACTTTATTTATACTATGCACAATTGAACGAATTAATTATAAATTGCATGAATTGTTCCGAATAACGAATGATGACTTATTTTATTTTCCAATCTCGAATCTGATTTCTGTAATCTGATCTTAAAAACAAGGTGGGGGTTGCAATATTCAAATATAGGGTGATGGAAATGGTTAAAGGTAGTGGCCAGAAAGCTCATGAAAGGAAGGAGGTAAGGAGAAGGCAAGGGTAGTGGTAGTAGAAGGTTCATGACCTGTCATTGATGAAATTTCCAACTATCCTTGCCCGGATAAAATACGATAGGTCCAATAAACCTTTACAAATCTGGACAAACCTAATCGGATCATAAAATTACTGCAATTGCCCAAATTTCGGAGTTATACAGGTAAACCGACACAAATGAGTAATAGCACCTATATAAACACTAATAATAATAAGAATATTTAACGGAGACTGTGGCAATTACAAATAATAATAAATAACAAAGACTCACCCCTTTACCACAAACAAATTACATAAGCGGACACGTGTCTCGCGTTGATAATGCCCACATTTAGAGTGGGCGAAACACGTGTCCGCTTATGTAATTTGTTTGTGGTAAAGGGGTGAGTCTCTGTTATTTATTATTAAACTAATAATAATAATAGAATATTGAACCCCTTTTTTAAGAACTAAATACAAATAAGAATATTTAACGGAGACTGTGGCAATTGCAAATAATACTAAATAACAGAGACTCATCGCTTTACCACAAACAAATTAATTGTAAGTAGATTAGAGTTTTTGTGTATATTTTTGATTATTACCATCTAATGGTGGGAATTTGAAGACATCCCTTAATGCAAACGGAAATGTAAATATTGCAAATTGCACGTAATAGAGCAGTAATACAGTTCTTAAGAAATATCCCAAAGCACGACAGGGGTACATAAGATACTGCCTCACTGAAAATTTTATTAGAGGTTTTTGTAATGCATTTGTGCTTTTTATTGTTCATTGATTTAGAAATGTATGTACATATGTTTTATCAAGTACCTAGCGAATTTTCAAGTACTACGAACATTTAAATGTATGTATACGAAAGCCCGTACCTGCCACGTTTCTGAGAATTTTACATAGACTAAGTTTGAACAAGTTCTATTCTACTAAACCATAACATCACATAACCAACACGGTTTCAATATAAAACAGTACAAAAATACAACAGATCTTTAACCACTAATATCCCACTACAATAAATCAATTTTCATGTAACACGGCTCAAAAATTTAACGTAACATCGCAAAAAATGTAACGGTTGGACCAAAACAAGGAATTCTTATAACAAAAAATAAAAATACCGCTTACCGGTTGCCCGATAAAATTCAAATATAGGTATGTGCAATAAATCACGGTCTTAGCAAGGTAGAATAAATTCTATGCTCCTGTAATAAAGATGTAACGTAACACAAAATTAAGTAACCCAAAATATATTATAAGAAAGACTAATTGCTTCATTGTTTTCATATAATGAACAATTTATTACACTTACCTTCTTTATCCTGTATAAAGCTGTAATTTTACAAAAAATAGCAACAAAGAAAGTCTTTTACTACCTACGTATTAACTATCAAATATATACTATACATATCTATTAAAAAAAATTTTAATCGGTACTTAATCAAAATCGAAGGGAACATCACAATTCCTGAATTCACGGTAAATTGAAGCTTTTACGTATCTGACTTTATTTCATCTTTTACATACAATAACTCTCTTTTCAATCCTGGCTCTTCGGATTACTGCGGTTATTCTGTCGTTCGAAATTCGTTGCATTTTAGTTCTACCGTTCAGAGATAATTTTAGTACAGAACGTAATGCTCTTTTATTCGTAATAGCTTCATCCCGAAAGTCTTTTAAATCGCCATTCATATATATGTACAAGCCATTGTGCATAATTTTCGTGTCCTTCCGGCGGTTCTATGAAAATCGTTTAACCCATTTGCATTTCGGGTTATTTTAGCTTTTATAAAACGGAAGTGGAATGAACTGTACTCCCGGCAGGCAAGAGGGAATGAGAAAGACAGCAGACAGGATAGGCTTCTGGATAATTGCTCGTTTTATTTTTACGTGCAACCTACGTAATTATCTGTAGCTGAAATATTCGAAAATGAAATGAATTTTATTACACGTGATGGATCCATCAAAAGCAGTTAAATTTTAATGTAGAATACCAACACTAGTTCCAGGTACAATTTCAAGTATTTTTCTTTTCGAAATTTGCTTTTGACATATCCAAATATTAACTTGGCCTTTTGAAAGGTTGCTAGAGAATTTAAAACCTCTAAAAATTTACAAAAGTCATTAGTAATATGTATCACTACAGAAGCACTGGCAAAAGGCTAACAGAAAAGTTTCAGTTGACTCCCAATTTTCAAATTGCCAACCTTATTATTAAGATTCCAAATTTTTCTCTTGAACTAAATATCTACAAAATCTTACAAAAGTTTATTATAAGTATACGAAAGAGACAATCATTTTGTATAATCTACGCGAAAAGATTTAGATCTTTACCTGCCTCGAATTTATTCAGAAAAATGAGTACCTACTTACTTACTATAAAAATTTGCGAGGGTAGGTATACCACATTAAGCATCGATTAAATGCCGGACCACTTTCTCGTCGACTAGCAGTTTATTTTGAAAGGATTTTGAAAATTTTACTGTGAGCAGGGACTGGCTGAAATATTGCCATTGAGGGTTATATTTCACGTCCATATTCTTTACTGCAAACATTCCCTTCACAGCAGTGCGAAGCTCTCTAACACATAGGTTCTGAATAATGGCAATAAAGTCGATGTGTGCATGGAGCAGTCAAAATATAAAAGGGAGGTAGTTTCAGCAAGCAAACTTTCCACCAAAACAAAGCCAGTTTCAGCAATAGATTTATTAATTAAATACATGCATATTTCAAATTCAGAACGATCTCAGTCTTATTGTAGTTATTCAATTTATTTTATTTATGATAGAATTTGTACCAAAGCAAGTTTAATAAATAAAAAACACTGATTAATTTCAACACTTATTTATTGAAACCTTTACAATTGTTTCGCTAATTTGTATCTTATTCAGATGGTAACAGTGAATGATTGAAATTTAATTCTAGTTTACAATTTGTTTCGTTGCGTGCGTCATCTAATCAAAGTATAACAGAACATGCGCCCAAAATTCTAGAGAGAAAAGGGAAAAGATATGCTCCTTACAGTAATGTTTACTCTTCTAGTTGGCGATCTAGTTGTGCGTTAAACTAAACGTAAGCTTTTCTTAAAGGGGATGTGTTTCAATCGTCACCCTTAAAGCGAAGAACAGAGAACAAATACTAATTAATTTTCCATCAGTGTCGTAATGAAAAGGTATATTACTATATTTTATAAACTGCTATGTATTTAAACAAGGACGAAGGCATGAATGAGGTGCTGCCCCACCCTTCAAGTGCTTACGGTACATTTTATTAACAATAACAACAAATGTCATCGAAACATTTCCAAAGAAAAGACAAAATACAAACTACTTACACTGTGCTTAAAAATAAGCGTTCATGAAGAATTTATTTTACGTAGGAGTAAAATTTGAAATTAAAAAAAAACATTTTCCCAAACCCTTGGAAATTGTATTATAACTAAAATTTCACAAAACAAAATATTGATGTCAACAAGATAAAAAATTAACTTCTAGGTCTTAATTTCTTGTATTAATTCAACTGATTCAAATGAAAGAAGATAAGAAGAATAGAGATGTGAAGACTTGACAAAATTTCTTAATCTTCAAAATTCTTGAAGTGATTCTTTTAATCTTGTCTCGATTTTTAGATTGATGGATTTGTCATGAATCAAAACATGATCAAGACACGAATTCTTATACCTAAAACTTTCCCTTTTTTGTAAGATTATTTAAATCTGCGTAAATAATTAATTCAGCTGTGTGGATCCATTCAATTTCTTATTAACCCAAAATACTTTTTCCATGTGAAACATCTATAGGCGCGGATAAACCGGATTGTTGGCGTGGCGAATGCATGTCGTGGCGACGCTCGCCATTCGCAAGCGCCTGCGAGATTCTCTTCCCACTCGGTTCGACGGTATCGTTTACTATAGTAAACTAGAAGATGGAAGTGAATGAATTATGATTTTTGTGTACATTTCACCTAATATAAAAATGAATGATGTTTCATTTTTACATGAGAAATTATTTCCGTACAGTCACAGAGGTTCAATACTTTTTAAAACCAATAAAGATAAACTACCATTGATTTGAGCTGGAGATGTCAATGTAAATTTTGCTAAAGATGAATCAATGCCATTAATTACGTTCCTCCAAAAAGAATTTAAATTGCAAATTCACAACAATCCAAGAGATATGCAACAACAATAGATGCTGTGTTTATTAGATGTCTTAATAATGTTATGTATAATACTTTTGTAACATAAATCACAGAAATGCTGTCAGAGGCAACATCGAATATAACTATTACTGAAGTCACTGATTAAAAGAATTGAGTTTTCGCAACTTGAAATAAATTTTTGAATTTTTAATTTTTGTATTTAATAAATAAATAGTCATCATTTTGTGAAAAAATTCGTAATATTTGATTTTTTTCATTATGCCATATTTAGTTCCTGTCGTAATATTGTGTTTCATGCATATTACCAGTGCAAACTCGATGTTTCACATCTGGTAGGCGTCCCCTGACGGCTCACATTTTTTTTAATTCGGTCCCCTTTTTACAAAATTCCAGCTACCTATCATCTTATACTTACGTAAATTCCGGAAATCTCGCGTTCATTAGATAAAATTATTCATATCTCCAGATAAAAGTTTTAGGAACGTGGTTATCTAAAAACTGCCCACTTTTATCAAAAGGGGAAGACACTTTTGTTTAACAATTTTCTAGTAAATTTGATGTAAATACATTTCAAATATACAAAATTAGGCTTTCTCGAGGATAAAATCAGACATGTCTAAGTAGGATTCAATTTAGAGTGATGAAATCTGTCAATAGGAAAAACTGCCTTTTATTCTTTATTAGAAAGATAAGTAGCCAATAAGGACTGTACGTTCAAATTTAAAAATCAGAATACAGGGTGTCCATAAAATGGCCGAAAAATGGAGATAACTCGAAACTAGACATTAATATTTTTACTCCGTACATTTATAAATATTACAAATAAACGGTCCAAGAAAAATATTGTCTTTGAACTAACTCTTCTATAGAATGGTCCTGAATTTTTGACGTGTCTGCTTTTGGCATCCCTTATTACTCATAAAATGGTAGATATATAAAATTTGTATGTGGGTAATTTTAGATATAATAAGAAAAACCTCCCCCGAGTTGTCAGCCAGGAAATTTATTATGAAATTATTCTCTATATTCAGCTTAAATAGAAAGGAAGCCAACTCCGTTTTACGCGCTGTAATTAAATTAATTAAAAGCCCCTCTGGCGAACCAACTAACTGATTGTCTATTGTTACATTTTAATCCGTAATTTTTATGCTTCTGAGTACTATAAAAAATTTCTGTAGCCTGGGGAACAATTTTGTTTGAAATTACTTACTTACCTTGAAATAAAAAGGAGTAAATATTGTTTCTGATGTTAAAAACTACCTTTTGTTGAAGTTTCTTTAGTTTAGGAACAAAGTTTATTCCTTTGCAAGCATTTAGAATTTATTCGGTCAAGGAATAGGTAAAGAATGGCCACTGCGTCCCAAGAGACCTGTATACCACTACGTTGGGAAAATAGAATAATTTGGTTGGTAGGCGTCGGTCTTTATAAAATTTTAAGCAGTTGAGATTAAGAAAACCGAAATAGGTATAAATAAAGCTAGCACAAAGTGAGTTCATAATTCCAAAGGGAATTTTTACCATAAGTTTATTGGTGAGATTTATAGAATTATCTTTATTATTTACTCACTGTATACAAGCAGCATAATATAAAATTAATTTCCATATTTCTTAAAAAAAAATAACGTTAACTGTCTTGGTGCAAACTATTTATGAGCACACACCCCAATAATTACACGCAACACATTGAAATTTTCTAGAAGAAGGATAAGGATGGCTCTCCACTTATGTCGAAGAAACGACCTACGAGTATGGATCAAATATAAACGAGCCTTTGTTCATAAAACATTTATTTTCTCGAAAACACAAATTTCTCTATTTTTCGTCATATCCCCCTTGTTTGATGATACATTTTTCCCAACGGATTGGTAGTTTTTTCATCTCGTTTTCCTAAAACGAAGCAGGAAGGGGAGTCTATCCAGTTGCGCACAAACACAAACGTCTCCACATGTTCATCAGTCTGAAATCGCTCGCCTCCTAGTGATTCTTTGAGGGGCCCAAACATGTGGAAATCACAAGGGGATAAGTATGGACTACATGGATGGTGCTCCGACTAAGTCTAATGCATTTTACTGATTTGGGCCTGCGTTAAAGCTGCGATGCGAACTCGAGCAGCTTTTTGATCTTCATTCAGAAACTTTGGGACCCAACGAGCTGAAATTTTTCGGAATCCCCAGTTTTTCGTTATGATTGTGTCGACACTCCCATAGCTGATGCCGAGTTCAACAGATATCTGAAGCACAGTGGCGTGGTGGTCCCCTTCAATAAGGTTTCTAACGCGTGCAATGTTAACCGGCGATATGCTGGTGCGCGGACGACGAGGATGATTTACATTTTTGACACGATTACGCCCTTCGTTACATTCTTTACACCAAACTTTTACCCGTTACCACGAAAGCGTTTTATTTCCGAACTGTGCTAGCAATCTGCGCAAAATTTCAGTCTGTTGTGCAACGCTGCATCTCTTTCTCACTCATTGTGATAGCTACTAACCAAGCAAACATAGCAATACGACGAGTCGTTTCCGTGTCACTTAATATCCCCACTTGAAGTTGCTAACGCCCGTATGCGCCTTGAACAACTATCCGGCGCTCAATTTAAAAAGGCTTGTTTATATTTTATCCGCCCTCGTACTTGACACCATTATGAATCTCATCTCATGAGCAGTGAAATGCAGCAGAAGGCAGAATAATGTTTGCGCATCTCATGTCAAAGCTCAAGAAATTCTAAAGTACCTCTAGGAAGCTAATGAAATGGAAAAAGATATAAAGTTTCTTTTTTTTTGTAAGGGGATCAATTTTATTTTTAGTTTCAAAACTTGGATAAATAGAGATTTTTTTGCTTATATTCTCAACATCATAGTACGTCAGTTAATTAATACAACAGACAATTTAATACTTTAGTATTTTTGATCCACTAAACGCTCCCTTACAAATCTTTTTTTTTTAGATATTTTAAGTCGCATTAACAGCTAAGGTCATGAGCGACTGTACATGATTACATATTGTTATAATTTATCATATAATTGGGTTTGTTGTAAAAATTTTAATACATTTTTGTATAGTCCTGGGTTATTTAGATTTTATTTAAATGACATAGAGAGATTGAATTTCCTTCTTTGATTACTCAATCCTGGGCATGTGTTGATGATATGCTCTACTGATTGGAGAGTATCGGTGTTACATTTTGTGCATAACGGGGGCAGCTCGTTCTTCATTAAATGAACATGAGTTAAATTGGTATGGCCAATCCTCAGTCTTTGAATAATTACCTCTTCATTACGTTTGAGATCAGTGGCAGAGAATTTCTTGAAGATTTCGTCTCTGACTTGTCGTAACTTTTTTGGCGGATTTTTGTACCAATCACTATTCCATGTTCTAATGATGAGATTCTTAATGGCTCTTTTGGCTTCTGATTTGGTTAGGGGGACTATTTCGGTAGTTATTAGATCTGTAGCACCTTTTTTCGCTAGTTCATCTGCTTTATCGTTTCTGCGACTACCAGTATGGGATGGAATCCAAGCTAATATGATTTCTTTACCTAGGTCTTCAGCTTTTAACAGTGCATGTGTGATGTTTTTTATTTGTTGATTTGAATTTATATGGTTCTGGAGAGCTTTTAGTACGCTTAGTGAGTCGGTTAAAATTAAGGAAGATTCTACTTTTTCGGTGTTTATTAATTCTACAGCCTTTTCTATGGCATAAGCTTCACATGAAAATATTGAGCACTCAGTTGGCAATTTGAAGTATTTTTCAATTTCTCCCATTACTATAGCACAACCTGCTCCCTCCTCAGTTTTGGAGCCATCAGTGAAGATGTTTCTAGATCGTTGATACTGGTCACTAAATTCTAGAAATAAATCTTTCGTTATAGACACTGTAAATGGGTCGTTTTTTGATATGTTGAGTTAATTTAAGGTTGATTTTAACTGGTAGACACGTCCATGGTGGTATGGGATCCAGTGCTTTTTTTCTTATTTGAATTGGAGAGAGATTAGTCATTTCTTGGTATTTTTTGATTCTTATATGCAGTGGCTTAGGAATTCTTTTATTATTATATTTGTTTATGTTAGGGTTCATTAGTGTGCTTGTATATGATGGGTTGTTTTGTTCTTACAAATCTTGTTACTTTACTATTAAAGTACGCACTTATATATGTACATATTTAGTTCGAAAGGTTAATAATTCATGAGAACACGGAAAAGGTTCTAAATCTGCCGTATCTCCACCCTACAGAGTAACATATCAAACAGTGCACAAAAAGTGGTAGATAAACTGGTGAGCAAAAAATGTTCATAATACGTACGTATAATATTTATTATTAACTTGAAACGCGTTGCTTTAGAGGAATGATGTACCTCCCTCGCATAGTACCTGCATGTTTATTAAAGACGTAATAAAGTAAATGTTGCCCCTTACAAAATTAATTTTGTTAATCTTCTGATGTTCTGTTTGGCTTGAAGAGTCCTGTCACGTCTTGTTCTTCTTTGTCACCATTCCGAGAAATAATTTTGCTTACAGGCTCTAATTAGAACTGAAACAAAATATGTAATGGAAAAAATGCCCGGGGACTAATTAGAAATAGTAAACCAAATGAAGCTTTTTTGTTCATTTACAAAGAAATTATAATTTTTTTTAATTATTTTTTTTTTATTTATTAGTTATGGCTTAATCAAAAACTGCTTTAGATCTGAATCTTTATTATAGAATGGATGTTCTTCTACATTTTCAGTACAAGAAATTTGAGAACGTTGTGAATTAAAATACAAAACACATAATTAATTACTTAGATGTTATATTCATTGTTTGGAAATCAAATACCTCTCACATTATAACACTTGTTTATTCTTCTAACTACATTAATACAATTAACTAATATTATAACTAGGTCACTACTAAACATGATTCTTATTTAGTTTCTGGCTCTTAAATACCGCATTGATCCTGACAAACTGATTTGAACTGAGCGATTCGACTTTTTTTGTTTTAATTTTACTTGAGGAGGGTGTATTGTCGGATTCGCCTTGGCGCCTACCGAACTAAAATTCCTCCTCGAGTTGGGAGATCAACCCGTTAGTTATTTCATCCTGGAAAAGAAAGTGGGGATTGGGGAAGGTTTGGAGTGGGGGAGGGGGCGAGTTTGAGGTAAGGGGAGTGTGTCTGATGTGTGTGAGAGTGAAGGTGGCTCATCTCCGAAGTATTGGATATACACTCGCGCTAAAAAGCAAAGCTAGAAGGAGCTAAAGGGGAAACAAGCTCAGGATAGAAAATGGCAGGGGTCGGTTGGTTTTGAGGCAAGGCTGAACAATGACAAGATGGTAGGGTTGGGATGACCTGTCACTGAGGTCCGAAGATTTGTGGCGAATCTGGTAGCGGCTTCGGCAAGTGACGGTTTCTTTAAGAATTTGAACGTTTCTAATGAACCAAGAGTAGTTTAGTGCGGAACGAAGAATCCGCATGTACATATGTACTTTGCAGGATGCGAAGGCAGTGAGGGAAGGCACAGCCCCAGATGGGAATGGCATGAGCAATTCAACCTCCCAGCAGCTTATGCGAGGGCGGATCAAATATAAACGAGCCTTTTTAAATTGAGCGCCGGATAGTTTTTCAAAGCGCATACGGGCGTTAGCAACTTGAAGTGAGGATATTAGGTGACACGGAAACGACTGTCGTATTGTTGTGTTTGCTTGTTTAGTAGCTATCACAATGAGTGAAAAGGGATGCATAGCAGCTTTGCGCAACGGATTATCATTAGTTTCTTACACGTGAAAACGTGAAACCTGCTGAAATTTTGCGCAGATTGCAAGCACAGTTGGGAAATAAAACGCTTTCGTGATAACGGGTAAAAGTTTGGTGCAAAGAATTTAACGAAGGGCGTAACTGTGTCGAAAATATAAATTATCCTCGTCGCCCGCTCACCAGCATATCGCCGGTTCACATTGCACGCGTCAGAAACCTTATTGAAGGGAACCACCACGCCACTGTGCTTCAGATATCTGTTGAACTCGGCATCAGCTATGGGAGTGTCCACACAATCATAACGAAAAACTGGGGATTCCGAAAAATTTCAGCTCGTTGGGTACCAAAGTTGCTGAGTGAAGATCAAGAAGCTGCTCGAGTTCGCATCGCAGCTTTAACGCAAGCCCAAATCAGTGAAATGCACTAGACTCAGTCGGAGCACCATCCATATAGCCCAAACTTATCCCTTTGTGATTTCCACATGTTTGGGACCCTCAAAGAATCACTAGGAGGCGAGCGATTCCAGACTGATGAACATGTGGAGGCGTTTGTGCGCAACTGGTTAGATTCGCGCCCGGCTGACGAAAAATAGAGAAATTTGTGTTTTTGTGAAAATTTTCAAAATAAATGTTTTATGAACAAAGGCTTGTTTATATTTGATCCATCCTCGTATTAGGGTATATATAGACGTACATAATAGGTTGCCTACACACCCGGAATAATTAGAAATTTAATTCGATTTCCGATTTGTATTAGCGCGTCCTTCTATTTCCTGTTCTCTACTAATGATGAGAAAACACAAGACCAAGATAAGACCAAAAAAATATTGGTCTTGATCTTGGTCTGGCACACTTAGTCTTCATTTTGGTTTTGCTTTTCAGAAATACATCTTGAGCTTTGTCTTGTCTTTTTTTGCAAGACACTATGTGGCAAATAAATGTGTAAAATTCTTATAAAATTGTTGAAACCATTACCTCTTGTTTTTCTAAATTATAAAACGTTTTTAAATTAGAAACAGAAAAACTTGAATTAAAGTGTACGTAGGTTACTAAATGTGTCTTAATCTGAACCTCAACCTGAATATTGCATTGTAATGATTTCCCTGAAGCCGTATCTATTCTGCGAAAGTTTAATTAAATCTATTCAGCCTCTTTATGGTAAGCCATTATTCCGTAGTAATGTGAACAAAGAGAATTTCGAAATGCGGGTACATGAAAGAGCAAAAGCAATTTTTGAATATTAAAGAAAAATAGTAAAAAGAAAATGAGTCTGTAAAGGAAAATGAAAGTACTTTCATAAAAAGATGTGTACGACTTTAACGGCTCATCAAATTGGAGAGTCCGAATTAATAAGAGGAATTAAAAAAGCAATGCTCCAAATGAATGGCCCTAAACAATTATTTCAAAGATGAAATAAAAGCAAATTTCCAAAAGTATGACTTGACTGTATAAATAAACTAACAGCAGTACCCGGCGTTGCCCGGGTAAGAATATATTACACGTTTGATGCAACATTCTAGAATATTAGCAAATTTAGAACTATCCAGAACATCCCATAATGATTCAAAACATTCTCTAACTTTTTTTAACATTCTGAAACATTTTTGAATGATCTTCAAGATACTGGAACATTCTTGAACATTATCAAATCATTCAGAAATGTTATAATAAAACATTCTTTTACTTCTTAGAACAAATTTGAACTGCCTGTAACGTTCTAAAAAAATCTGCTTCATTCTTATCCCCACTCCGTGCTGTTTGCTGGGTGAGTAGTGACATCAGTAGACGCCTGGCGGGGATGACTAATCGATTGATAATAATTGATCAGTTATCGACCACTGAGAGTTGAAGATCATTACAGTACTAATATCGCTATTAAAAAATAGGGGTTGGTGGTAGAAGGAGGTGAAAATTAAGGGTTGTATCTATTTTTGTATGCTGCATTATAAAAAAAATAAAAACAACAAAAATTTTGTCTAAAAAATAAAAAAAAAAACAATTAAAGGTGGACCACCCTTAACATTTAGGGGGATTTAAAATAGATGTCCGATTCGCAGACCTAACCGATATGCACACAAAATTTCACGAACATCGGTCGAGCCATTTCGGAGGAGTTTAATTACAAACACCGTGACACAAGAATTTTATATATTAGATTATATTTGGGAGCTGTTTGATTGAAAATCATACGAATACTCGACGCAAAAGCATAAAAAAAAGCAGGAAAGCATTTCAAAACTCCATTTATTCTGCTAAATGGAATTATATATAACTGATTCAATTTTAGAATTTATTCTAAATCAGATGCAAAAGTTATTTATTGTGCACCTCCAAAGTTCAACACTTCCCTCGCTATGTTTGATAAAATTTATTAATAAATTTTCAGGCATTATTAACGAACAACTATTATTGTACTAGCACCTTTAGTTACATTGTGCATTACTATTCAGTAAAAGTATTCTAAAAATGCTATTTTATATACATACAAAAAGTGAGATTTATCATCATAAAGCCAATGGTCTGTTATTTTATTCAATCATGACGATACATATTTAAAATTTTTGGAACTGGTATATTAAAAATATGTGGTGGTGAATTACATACAAACAAATACGGCATGCCTGCTATTGAACCTATCATAGAATACATTTTACTCTAAATAGACTGTAAAGCTCAATGAAACATATATGTACATACCAGATTGTATTTTCAACAGAAATGTCAAAATAAATCGACATTTTTAGCTTTGCTGTCCTTTTCCACTACCATATGCGTCGGTTCGATTGTCATGAACAAATAGGTAAAAGTACACACAATAGTAAAAAATCATTTTACACAAGCTTTTTCTTAATAAACCTTAAGTCCTAAACTTCATTTCCATTATATTAATTTTGGTGTAGCATCAAGTCTCAGAAAACCTAAAATAAGAGTACCACATTTCAAAATTCATATAGAACAAATTTTTTTAAACACGAAACCTCATTAGATCGATTTATCTTCCCTTAGAAACCCCCACAGATTGTACTAAATCTAAAGCTTTTTCGTTACAAATGTGCAGTTATTAGGGTCAACTACCAAGATTTCCCACAATCAGAACGACAGCTCTGTAAACGATAACATTTATCAAATACAGTTACCAGCATTGAAGAAATAAATTGTGATTCAGTGGCGTGTCAAGTACAATATTTTAAATCGAGGTAAAGACTTGATGATAACCAAAAAGTTGACTCGATAATTTTGGAATTTAAAAAAAAATATGTGCCTAAATGTGCCCGAAATGTGCTATTATGTGCTACTTACAAAAATTATTCAAAAAACTTAAATTTTATGACTAGGTCCTTTTTATGATGTTTAGTTAGTTCCGCCACATCACTTCATTAAAACCAAACCAATTGTGTTGTAACATGCTCAAAATGTGCTATCATGTGCATTAAAAAAATATTTACTTGAAAAATTGAATTTTATTTGGATATCCTTTCTGTGATAATTTGTTAGCTCCGCAAAATCACTTTATCAAAATGAAACATATAGTGCTGTAATGTGCCCGCAATGTGCTGTTATGTGCCAATGTGAAAAAAAATTTGAATAAAAAGTTTAGCTTTTTCGTAAAATGCTGTCTTCATTAATACTTTCTCTACTAGTAATGTTATTACGAAGAAAAATGGAAATTTTACTGTGACGAGAATAGGGAAATGACTTGACTACATAAGTATTTTCATATTGTTTTATAAGAATTTATAATTATTACTTAATAATTACTAATCTTCTATTCTTAGATATATATACATAAATGAGCAAAAATTTCAGTCCCTTTGACTATGTGTTGTGATAACACTAAAACGGTACCATATGAAAAGTTTATTACCTTAACTAACAGAAAACTATCATTGAATATAAAAAGTTACTATTAACAATAAAAAAAAAGGTTTAATAACACTTTGTATTGATAATATTAATAATAATACGAATTTTATAGTGTACAATACATTCTATACAATCGTAAACTAATGAAAAGTACAGGTACTTACCTTATACAAGATGTGTTGCATAACATGTAAAAGAATGTATGGTGAATTGGTGATATTTCATGAACAATATGCGAATACTTACTATGTTAAGCATATTATTATGCTATTTCATCGTACCACATTTATCGATGCGTAGAGAAAGTATTAATGAAGACTTAACATTTTACAAAAAATTTAAACTTTTTATTCAATTTTTTTTCACATTGGCACATAACAGCACATTGCGCGCACATTACAGCACTATATGTTTAGTTTTGATAAAGTGATTTTGCGGAGCTAACTAAATATCACAATAAGGATGTTAATTTAACTGTAGTTTCGTTAGTTTCTTGGTGAAACATTTTAATAATAAAATGAATTAGTAAAATACTTGGTTTTTTGTTTCACTTATTTATTTAAAACGGACATATATGTTTCGAGCTTTTCAGCTCATTATTACATTATGTCGTTGATAATGAGCTGAAAAGCTCGAAACATATATGTCCGTTTTAAATAAATAAGTGAAACAAAAAAAACCAAGTATTTTACTAATTCATTTTAATAAGGATGTCTTAACAAAAATTCAATTTTTCAAGTAAATATATTTTTTTAATGGACATGATAGCACATCTAGAGCACATTACAACACAATTGGTTTGGTTTTAATGAAGTGATGTTGTTGAGCTAACTAAACATCATAAAAAGGACCTAGTCATAAAAGTAAAGTTTTTTGAATAATTTTTTTACGTAGCACATAATAGCACATTTTGGGCACATATTTTTTTTCTTTTAAATTCCAAAATTGTTGAGTCATCTTTTTGGACATGACTTGATGGCAGTTAAATCAATAGGATTTTTTTATTACTCGCAAGTTCCCTGAAGAAGGTAACTTTGTTACCGAGAAGTCCTTCGAACGTTCAGTTTCGTGTTTTGGCGTTGGGGTTTGAGCTATTTAGTACGTTCTACTCCGCCAAAGTTTCCAATCATTTATATATGGTAGTTCACTAAACACCCGCACTCAAAGTAACTTCCGCATAGACAGAGTTAATACGGACGCTCTTGATTTGACGCTCTCTTTTGTTATAAAATATTTATTCACTGAAGAAACTTCTCTTCTTCTTTTCTATCGAGCGTCCCTCATTGTCTACATTTTTTTTTATTGTGGTAGTAGATAATTTTATCGAAAAAGACACTACAACTGGTTTCTCAGATAGAAACTTTCAATGAAACAATAAAGTAATCTCCCATGAAGAAAGGGAAATAAGCTACGCCTCTGTGCTCTTCATCACTTTTGACACCAATATTTCCGTAAACGTAGTGTGCTTTAGAGGAAATCTTTTCGTTGACGTACCCGCGTTTTACGACGTATCACTTTCAAAATATATTCGAAACATCAAGGAGCTCATTTGTCGGTAAATCCCCCAACAGCGGTTGCGTTTGAATTCGACAAATTGTTCGGCGTTCCGTGGGCTTCCAGAATCGTCTTAGTGAGAAAAACCGATAAAAGCAAAAAGCCCTTGAGCCGTCCTTCCTTTCTACTCTATATACCCACTTTTTTTTCAGACAGACAAGTGAAAAGAGTTTTATTGCTACAGCTGCAAACACAATGCATAGTAAAATGCTAGACTAAAAGAAAAGGTGCTTGAACTCCCCTCGGAAATCTGTGTGAGTCGATAAATATAAAACAATTTTCCGATTATTGATCCTGCCTACTGACATAGGTAAACTGTAGAGAAACCTCAATAACTTAGAAACCTACATTTATGTTTTCAAAACTTACTATTCCTACTGTTTATTTTAATTAATTAATTAATTGAAATTCTTCTTTTTATTATCAACAAAAGTTTATTAGGTAACTGTTATTTTACAACACTTTACCTATTGGTCATAACTATTTATTAGAAATACATAGCATACAGATAAGATTTCACTCATCATAAATAAAAAACATAGGTCTTTAATATTCTCTTATCCGAAGATTTAAAAAAAGTATATCAGAATTTCAAAATATTTATATTATTTTGAAAATGCAATTTTATTTTCTTTTTTTTTTGTGAACATTAATAATGTAACCAGTAGCTCAGAGAATAAATAAATATTGCTGATAATAATAGTAAATAAGTAAACGTTGCAAAATAAATGTCTCAGTATTTACTCTGTTATATTCGTGAAAAGGCCTAATTAGCCGAAACATGTAGGGTTTTAATAAAAACTTTCTGAAACGTTTATTTTGCAACGTTTACTTATATATATTACAAGCAGTGAAACCCGGCGTTGCTCGGGTTAAAATACATCACATGTTTAATGGTATCAAAAAGTATTAGAACACTCTAGAACATTCAAATAGTCTGTTCTTTTTCATTTGTCGAAATCACTTCAATTTTTTTTGTCACTGTTCGCTCTTGTTTCCAATTGATCTTCACTCGACTGCAAACACAATTTAACTGACAATATAAAATGAAAGCAATTCAAACTCAAAAATTAAGTCGAAAAATGACTATTTTTGTTAACCCTCGGTTTAGGTCAACTACCCAATTTCTTTAAAAAGTATTATAAAATAATTCAAAAGCACTAAACGAACTCTGCTGAACTGAACCAGAGTCGCCTCATTATTATGTAGCAAGTTTGTCTTTCCTCGCTTTAACAGTTAAAAGAAAAAACAACCGACAAGCTTTTGCCCTCAGATTGAATTCGGTTTTAACTTCAAGATTGTTTTGTTTTCTTTGTAACAAAAAATTCATCAAAATTCTCAGCGGTTTCAAAGTTTTATGGCCTCCAAGGGTATGTATAAAATGCACATTTCTTTAGAGCAGGGCAATAAAGCGTCCTCATAAAGGATCTTGTGCAACGTATCTGATAGACTGGAGTGAAGTCCTTGCTTTTCTTTATATCAGGAATGTAAAAGGATGAATTATTACTAAGAATATAGAACTAAAGTCAGACTACATCTTAAGAAGGGAAACAAAATGTGGGAAAATGGTGGAAGATACAAGAAGAAGGGCTGTGAAATATGAAGAAAAATTGGGGAATTACCGGAAGGGTATCTAAAAAAAGAGATATAGAAGAAAAAGATAATGGGGATCGAAAAAAAAAAATATGATGTTGAAAGGGATACGGCCTTAACAGAAATGGCAATAAGTAATGAACAAATGAAAGAGTGGAGAGGAAGCGGATTAAATGTTAGTAGGATGGTGGGGAAAAGATGTAATGAAATAGTAAGAGGTGAGGATTTGAGAAAAATTTGGAAATCCAGATACGCGAAAGGTATGAGGGAGTTTATATGGGTAGAATGGCAAGGGAATGAGGTGCCAGGATATCTAAGAGAAGGAAAAAGTATAGAGATAATAGCTAGATTCAAAATGGGGAATGAGTGTAATGAGAATAAGTTTTGGATGGAAGAAGGTAAGAGATTGTGTAGAGTATGAGGAGAAAAGAGTGAATCAATGGAGCATGTATTAGAAGAAGTAATGGGGAAGAATGAGAGGGAGGAACTTTGAAGGATAATAAATGCGGATGGTGGATGGTAGTGGGCTGGCCCTATTGAAGCAAATTTTAAAAAGAAGAGGTGTGGAAAGAGGGAAAGGAAATACAGGAAAAAAATTATTATAAGGGAAAAGGAAGGGAAGTGCTTAGTTTATGTATATATAAAAATAAACATCTATAGGTTGGAAAATTAATTTCCTTTTTTGCTTTTTATGTGTGTAGATGTATACATAACTATTTTGTTCAATAAAGCTCTTACTGCTACTATAGAACTAAAGTCGTCAAAAAGGGATGAAAATGTTATCCCTTTCTCATTGTTATTTTGCATGTTTGTCAAATAAAATGGAAGAAATGAAAAGGTACTTTAATAATTACTATTGGTCGCCTAAGAACACTACTTTCCCTTCAAAAATATTCAAAAATATTATAATTTAAAATTCTCATATCATAAGCAACAATTTGATCAAATCCCTAAAACAGGAGGGCATCGTTCACTTCGTTTATGAATTCGTGTTCTGCCTTGGCCATAATGTCCATTAGATATAAATACGACATTTGAAGTTTGTAAAAATTGTACCCTAAAGGGGGCAAAAATAAGGAATGAAAGTTTTTGTGTAATGACGTCGGCAAAGATGCTTACGAAAGTTACGCGGATGAAGTCGCGGGCATAGCTAGTATGTACATAGTTACGTACGTAATTAAAATTATATAAATGACAACTGAAGCGTACGTCAGTGCTTTCGTAATAAAGAAAACTTAAATTATATAGGTACCTACATCTTAAAATATTTCAAATTCCCGTGAAATACGCAAAAACAACGACTTGTGGAATTTATGCAGGAGTATATAAGGTCCAATAAGCGGAGCTGTCTCTGGACATTCCAAGGCCAAAGCTCATGATCCATGGGCTTCTAAATACACCTAACAAATTAATGTAGGCGTTTCTCACTGTATTTTTACGAATAAATTCTGTTTTAAAAAAAGAAGAACTTAACACATATACGTGTGTATTAAACCGTTTTAAAACCTCATGTAAGGGAGCGTACCCATACTACGTGACTTATTTTTTAATATTTTTCGACCTCTCCCTCCCCTCGGTGACCACTGGTAGTATATGCTAAGAAACCGCCCCCCCCCCAAGTTTTTACGTAGTATTGCGAATGTGAATTTATACATTTCACACGCAGAAATTGAAACAAATAAAAATAATTTGGCTGATTCAAATCTAGTTCGAAAAAGCGCGAGATTTCTCTGGGCGAATTGGACTACGTGACAAAAATCTAATTCACCCCCCCCCCCGCTCCTGTGACTAAGCGTAGTATTTTAAAGACCTCCTTCCCCCCTAAATGGGTCACGGTAGTATGGGTACGTTCCCTAAACCAAAACAAAGTTTTTTTTCGTTTTTCTATAACTGAAGTAATTTAAGTACGTAGGTACTTATATACAAAATATATACAGTAGACTCCCGATTATCCGGAATAATGTGGACCGGACCTATTCCGGATGACCGAATTTTCCGGATAATCGGAATCGAGAGACGGAAACTATGAGAAAGGATTGAAGAACATTTATTATTACATATGTAAATAATCTGTGCAACTTGCAGCCCTGCACTAAGCTCTTTACCTAGCCACTAGCTTTCTAGCAACAGCAAAATCAGCAGAAGACATAGTTTCTATGGTCAATTACAAAGATAAAAGATTTCAGCCGCATGTGTTGCACTTGTGCCTAACATAAACAGACACAAAAAATGCCGTTATCAACTAACGGGTCGGGTGCGGTCCAGTAGGGCGGCACCGAGCAACACCATCTGAAAGATGTCCTTCAGAGAGTGTTGTATACCGAGGCACATTCTTTTGACCATTTGGACTAACCAAATGTACTAGTAGACAGTTTAGTTTAGGAAAATTCCGGATAAACGGGAGCCGCATCACTCCAGTTCCGGATAAAACGGCGGATTTAAAAATCGATATCATTCCGGATAATGCAGCGTTCCGGTTAATCGGGATCCGGATAATCGGAAGTCTACTATATATGTACGTATATGTATATACAGTTACAATACACTACAATGCTGATGGTTTCCATCCTGTAACAAAAAAGCATGGAATTAAGTACATTTGGTGAGGCCAATTGTTAGCCTGATGTGTGTTAATAGAATAATTAAATCTTTTTCCACCGGCAGTGTTCATTGTTCGTTTTGTTTCTCGGATGTTATCAAGCAGGAAAGCGTTAAAACGAATGCTTCAACCACAGCAGAGATCCATTAATATCACGAGCAAACCATTTCTCTAAGGAATTAAAAATTACGTCACAATTACAATGGCGGTACACTAGTATGTACATACAAAATTCGCGTTGCGGCAAGAGGCCAAAATTTATAGACCTTGTCTTGTCTTGTTTCGTCTTCTCAGAATTACATCAAGAATAAGAAGCTCATGTGAGATACAATGCACTATCAAGATTAATAAGCAGAAAACTTAACTTGCTCACGATTTTGGGTGTACCTCAACTTTTGACTCTTAATAAACTTAAAAAATACCGAAGGTTTATCAAGAGGTTAATATGTATTTATTTTTAAATATTGCAGACGCACTTTTGAAAACTGAAAGCCCAAATTATTGGAAGCAAGTTAATGAGATTTTAACTTCTTATAATTAATTATTAAACACAACAGCAAACAAAAAACAGTTGTAAAGAATTAACTACGTATAAAAAGTGACTTCTTCGTAAAATGGAACAAACACAGACGAATTAGTTAAGTCAATCTTGACGATTTTTATGAAATTCTGAAGAATGTGTACAGTAAGAATTTTTACGTTAACAATAAAAAAATATATATAAGCAAGTTAAGGTATAGTATTCTTTTCGGGGAGAGTACGATTTTTGGGGCGCCATGAAGTGACAACCTTTTAAGGTTAAATAAGGCAAAAATTATGAATTTTTTTTTGTATTTCTCGCTTCGTTTTCGAGATATCGAAAATCGGGCAAGAGTTCCGTTTACGTGGGCACATTCATATAGCCTACAGGCCTAAACAAATGATTTTTGGAGCTATACAGGTAAATCGTGGTCGCTGAACATGTTGGTGGTGGTATCGAATCGATTTTTCGATTAGTTTTCGAGGTATCGAACTATTAAGGTGCATGCACCCCCAAAAGTGTACACTTGGGTTATAGTATGAAGTGGTCGCTATGATTAAAATGTTTGAAGTGCTGTGCACCACCGAAAAGTGCTAGGCACCACCAAGAGGGTTTTACTTAGGTTAAACGGAACTGTTTTCAATTAAATATTTTTTTTTTCACATTTTTGGTTCAATATCTCGAAAAATATAGTACCTAGAATTTTGTAACCATTTTTTTCGTGAAAATTCAATTTCAATTTGATTTTTCGACTTTCGAACTTTGATGTCTCGAAAACCAAGCGAGTAGGAATTTTTTTGCTATTTTTCCCATACGCAGCGACTTCGATTACGTCTAAAACAACCTTTAAATCGTACTCTGGCCTATTTTTCTGTTTTATTTCTATAACACTCTTGACTCCGTTTTTAGAGAAAAGGTTTCTGAATAAAAAATCTATCAGGTACCTGTATACGACGTAATTTTTAAAAATTTTGAAACTTTTCTGGAAAATGATATTTCCCTGAGAAAATGTGATATTCTTAAAGTTAAATCTTGTACTCAAATTTTAACCAAACCTTAGACGAAGAAAGGTTTTGGATGATACTTCATCTCTCCTCAAGCATATCAGTGCACTACGAGGGTCATGATTAATTTTTTGCTTAAAAGGAATTCGAAAATTTTAATGTTCACTAAATCTAGAATAGTTAATGAACATTTTCTAAATTACTTGGGCATGGAAAGTAAGGATACTTTTACTACATACAATTATCAGAGTTGTATGTTTTTATTTTATATTCATTTTTTAGGGGTTCATTGATTTGGTAGTCCAGATTTCTGTCAGCAAATCACATATATTTAATCAATTTTCAATATTTCTTAATTTGCTTATTAGCATTTTAACCCGTTTCAAAGCTTAATAGAAACTGTAAGGCTAATACATAAAATATCATTTATAAAATAACTTGGTTTTTTGTTTCACAAAGTTTATTATTGCTGGACATATGTTTCGAGCTCTTCAGCTCATTATAAACAGTAATGTAAGGAAAAGTTCTAATAATTCTATAAACTTTCTGGATTTAAAAATTACAAAACAAAATAATAAATTAAAATTTAGTATATACAGAAAACCCACATATACTGATACAATAACACCTTTAAACTCTAACCAATCAAAAAGTATACAATTAAGTAATTTCCATAGCCATATTCATAGACTACTATCTCTCCCATTATCTAAAGAAGATTATGACTCAGAAGTTATAATTTTAAAAACTATAGCCAACAATAATGGTTACGACAAATTGACAATTTTATTTAGAAAAACGGAAACAAATTAAGAAATATTTCTACGCTCAAAACACAATTCAGCTATTTAAATATTATTTAATCATCATATAATCAACGTTGGCGATAAAATTACTAACAGGTTAAGAAAACAAAACATCAACTTTATTTCAGTTAATAAAAACAATTTGAAAAGACTTTTAGGCAACAATAAAGACAAACTAGAAAAGACACAAAAAAGCGGTATTTATAACATAAATTGCCTTAATTGCGATGCCTTTTATTTGGTCAAACTGGTCCGGATTTCCACACTAGGTTAAAAGAACATTAAAAATCAATATCAGATAAGAAAAATTGTACGGGTTTAGCCCAGCACCGCATTTCAAACCAACATAATCTAAATGTTAAGGATTTCCAAATATTACACACAGGCAATAAAGGACAAAGATTAAACTACGTGGAAACTATTGAAATCCAAAAAGCCAAAAACAAACAACTTAACATCGTTAATGAACATTTTGACTTTTCTATATCACCCTTATTAAGAAAAATTACCAATTGTGTTTAATATTCGGAAACCCCCAGATTTACTCATGTATAAAACTACTGTAGCTTAGAACTTTTCCTTACATTACTGTTGATAATGAGCTGAAGAGCTCGAAACATATGTCCAGTGATAATAAAATTTGTGAAACAAAAAACCAAGTTATTTTATTTATCTTTATCTTTGAATTGTTTATAAAATTGTTTCGCATTACATCGAGGGCAAAATCGCAGATAATGTTCGAAATCAAATCTTGAAGGAAGACTGAAATAATTCAAGACAAGTTCAAGATTACTTATGTATGTAAGAATAATATGAAAACAAGACAGTATTCGATTTTTCATTTTTTTTTTTTCTATAAAAGGAGCAATAGTTTGAAAATATCGTATTGTCCTGTCTTGCAACAGCCCTACATGAATGTTTTAGGTATTTTTGTCAGTAAAGGTAAACTATTTATGTCTATTTGTTTATCTAGCTTTTAAATATAATGTTTACTAGCACCTAAAATTTCTTATAATGTCAATTTATATTTTTTATTATATAAATATGTATTTTTCTTTCCTCTAATGAACTTCCATTATAACAGTTTTATTAACTCATATACTCTTGTAGTACCTACAAAAATTTGACAGACTTTATGAAAAACCATCACTACATGTAGCTATAGAGAAACCGAATTTTATGATTGTATCTGATTGTTGAATTAATATTACAGAGTCCGTTTACAACCACATCTAATTATACAACAATTTATTAATTACTAACAAAATTGGATACCTATGTATGGAACATCAAAAGTTATCAAGACTACAAAGCAAATAATAGTTGTAATAATTACGATATACTTAAACGTAAAATTGTTTCCACCTCCTCTTTCGGTATTCCGCATACCCTCGAGGCAGAGAGCACAAAGGTAGTTTCACCCACACATAGATGCATTAACTTTAATGCCTGCAAATACATGTATTATTGTAAGTATGTATGTGCATATGTAGCACTTTTAACTCAACAAGAACCCACGCGAAAGCTCTACGATTTACGACTAGTCGTCACAGTTCTAGTGCTTGACTTTTTTCTCGCTTTTGTCCTAGGATTCTCTATTTCATTAATCTATGAATACGTACCTACGTAGGTAAAAATAAAACAAAAATTACACAGCATTTATCATGCACACAAAATTACTTTTTTTGTATTATTTCTTTACCCAAATGGACTTCGTGACGCGATAGTTTCCGGGAATAGCTGCTATGCACTCTATTTCAAATATTTTGTAGTTTGCACCATTTATTAGAAAACTCTAAAGCTCATAAATACGTATCTATGATATTCATCGAAGCAATTTTATAGTCCAAACCCTTTATAGCGTCATTTTAGAAAAGATATATGAAAGAAAAGGATATTGGGGATAGGAAAAAAAAAATAAATATGATGTGGAAAGGGATAAGGCCTTAACAGAAACGGCAATAAGTAAAGAAACAAATGGAAGAGTGGAGAGTAAAGGGATTGAATGTTAGTAGGATGGTGGGGAAAAGATGTAATGAAATAGTAAGAGGTGAGGATTTAAGAAAAATATGGGAATCAAGATACACGAAAGGTATAGGGAGTTTATATGGGTAGAATGGCAAGGGGATGAGGTGTCAGGATATCTAAGAGAAGGAAAAAGTATAGAGATAATAGCTAGATTCAGAATGGGGAATGAGTGTAATGAGAATAAGTTTTGGATGGAAGAAAGTTAGAGATTATGTAGAGTATGTGGAGAGAAGAGTGAATCAATGGAGCATGTATTAGAAGAAGTAAAGGGGAAGAATGGAGGGAGGAACTTGGAAGGATAATAAATGCAGATGATAGTGGTCTGACCCTACTGAAGCATTTTTAAAAAGGGGAGATGTGGAAAGAGGGGGAGGGAAAATACAGGAATGATTATAAGGGAGAAGGAAGGGACGTGATTAGTTGGATAATAAATTATGTTCTTTTTTGTGTGTGGAGATGTATATATAACTTTTTGTTGCAATAAAGGCTCTTACTACTAAACTACTAATTGTTTTTTATTGTTTACATAATGCTCCGACTAAATCATTGGGGTACATACATTTTTGAGCTTTTTTTATTGGAACCTGGAACAAATGGCTCATTACTTTCGGATTGCATTTTTTTAGGGAAAGATGATTAGACCACCAATAAGAATTTAATAGAAAACATAAGATAATACAAAAAAGTACTAGGATAGTACAAATGCATATTATTTTAAACGATAAAAATCTCGGTCGCTTTAGATTCGTTATAAAGAGTTTACACTAGTTTTAATTATAGAAGAATCATAGAAGTTTTGTGAGTTTTTAATCGCAGCACACTAAGAGTCCTAGGAGTTCATAACATTTTTTTATTATCCTGCAAAGGCACAATATAGTCCTGCCTAATAATGAGGACCCACTTTTCAACTTCTATTTTTTACATTTCTATTGGAAAAGCGGATCGAATGATTTTTGAAATTTAGAAATTGATCCGCAAGTAGGTAAGTATTATTGTGAGTTATAACAATCAATCATTTCCACCCTTCAGAAACTGCTTATTTTACTATGAATCCTGAAAACAGACGAAATTGGGTTTTTAATATTTATCTTTTAAAGATGAAATGAAATTGGCTTTTATTTGGTGAAAGGTATTCATAATAGAAGTAAAATAAAAACAAACTTTCACAGGAATTTATTAATTTCTGAAATTAATAAATTCCTGTGAAAGTTTGTTTTTATTTTACTTCTATTATTTATATTTTATTTCCTATATTTATTGATACCCTAAAATGTTGAAAACTGATCAACATAGAGGTTTTTGTGAAACTGTGGCCACAATCCTTTTAGTCTAGTTAAGGTGACACACTATGTATGCTAGGAGTCCATAACAGTTATTGTTATGCCACAAAGACGTAGCCTAGGCCTTTCTTATGATAGTTATTTTTAAACTTCTCTTTTTCTACATTTAATAATTAAAAAGGGGATCAGAAAATTTTTGAAATTTGTACTACTGTGAGTTATAACAGTCAATCATTTTTACCTTTCAGAAACTGCTTATTTTACCACCACTTCTGAAATCAGATAATTGATAACTTTATTATGTACTGAATTGATTCCCTAGAACTTTCAAAATTGATTCGTAAAAACAAAATTTTAAAATATACACAGTTAAAACAATAAATTGTGGCATCAATTTTTAGTATTTCCATAAAGATGAAGATTGTAGATATCTTTAAAACGATTCTGAATTTTTTCAAAAATACTTTTATTCACATCTGTATTTTTTATTTAAACTCTAATAATAAACCTTTTGATCGCAAAACTTTTCTTCGAATGTTTAACTTAAAAATAACACTAATAAACTTGAACAAAAACTAATTACTGGATACATACGTAGGTCAGGTAACTTATACCAGGGTTATCACATCCGGCGTAATTTTCTACGCTGATTGTGAGTCTGAATATGACCTTAGAATTACATGAACATATGTATCACGATTTGAAAGCATTTTAATCTCAAAATCCTTGTAATACTGATTTGGCCTATTGGATTTTGAGATAATGATATCTATCTGTGTGTCTGTTGTGGAAAAAAACACATTTTGTAAATATTAACTAATTTATTACTGTTCTCAAGTTAAATATTTTTCCAGATTTATTTGAATTACTGAAACTGAAATACGTGACATATTTATTTTTCGTTTTTGTGTCTTACTTCAATATACATAAATATCCAAAACATCAATTCTAAACAACCAGTCTACTAGAATCTGCTATCAGTAAGTTTTCTATTAAGTTTAATATAAATACGTATATCCACATTGGTTTTTATTTTAATTTCTGTTGTTCGTAATTTTCATTTTTTTGTGATTTTAAAATGTTTTTACATATTAAGTGTGTTTATTTAGTGTTTCAACTGGTCATATATATATATTTATAATCTGAATTCTGGATCTTAAAACAAGGAAAAAAAGGTATGTCCGAAAGCACTTCTACAAATTAGTTACACTCGTCCAAACATGGGGACCAATTATGAATGTATACTTATTTTGCAAAAGATATAAAAAAATTAACTTTCACCGACTTTTTTTACTAAAAAAAGCATTTGTAGGGGTGTTTTTCTTTTTTCATCATTTTTTTTATTAGTACGTTTTCTACAGGCTTGAATTTCATCCTAAAAAATATGCTCTCAAAATATTCATTTATTTATAAAATTTTATTACAATAAGGGTATCTTATTGAACTGTAGAGCAGCTCGTTTTCCAATAATAAATAAACTATTAACAAACCTATTTCACCCTTTCCAATAAAAGGAGATGTTGAAGAAAAATCTAAAAATTGAATTTTTATTTGTTTGTTAAATTTAGAAATAGATCAATTTTGGTAGATAGACATTTTTTACAAGCAAAAACGTTTCCCGTTTCTCAATTTTAGTCACAACACAATTTTCCAAACCACCATATGTGTCGTAAGTATTTTATACATTTTACTGGAGAACAAACATCTCTAGAAAAAAATGAGAGGCATATTCTTTTTTCAAATAAGTAAAGCTTTTGATGTTACATTCTTATGAATAGAGCCAAACCCTTAAAAAAGTTTTGATGAAAGAAATAAAATGGGGGAAACTAATTTCACCCTTTGTACCTAATAGAGGATAATGAAAAAAGGTCCTTAGGAGGTGTTCATGTCAGTAGAAAATGCTTTTTCTTTCTATGTACCTGTTTCCCAATTTGAAAAAATCTAAAACCAAATTTTGGCGCCCTCTTTAGAGGGATGTAACTAATTTAAGGAAGCATTTCCGAACATATATACCTACTTGAATTAACCCAGTATAAATTTATTTAGTGAGTATTTTATTTTTATTTAATGATTAAGAAACTAAATCTCAAAATTCCAATATGCTGAGACAACTGTAGAACCGAATTTAAGTTCTCATCATCTAAAACTACTTTGAAAGTGATCACTCTATTATTAAAAACTTATTTTCAAAAATAATAAAACAAAATAGTTTCACTAAATAATTTATTTCGATGACTCGACAATATTGTTTCGATCGAATGGCGATCATTATCAAGAGTAAGTTCTACTTCTTCTACGATAATGATCGCCATTCGATCGAAACAATATTGTCGAGTCATCGAAATTAATTATTTAGTGAAACTATTTTGTTTTATTATTTTTGAAAATAAGTTTTAAATAATGTTTCACAAAAGTTGCACTATCAAAAGTATCACTCTATTATTAGCTTTGTCTTCTATATCAACATTGTAGTGCACTTTTTGAGGTTTACAAATTTAATGACAGTCCGGGAGATTTATCACTGATTATAGGGTTCATTCATTCTTAACAAGGTTTTTTTAGATTAAGAATATTGGCATATCAAACTTAAACCACAGAACAATAATAAATTTTTAATCAGGGGAAGACCAAGAAGTTCGAAAACCATGATTAACATCTGAAAATTTCGAGAGAATACTGATGAAGATTTTGTTTTATTTCAAATTTTAGGATATTTTTGAATTCTGGTGTGTTAAGTTCAAAGACAAAAATTTCATCAAAAGTTATTTTCTTATCATTCACTTATTTCTTTTTCGAATCACTGATTTTATCTTAGATTTGTGCTAATTTTAATTGAGGAAGTGCACCTTAAAAAAGCCTTATCACCACCTAAGCCCGTTATCGAACTTAAATCCCAAATGCAAGGTAGCAAGCCTAAGCATGACAAACACGGTAATCAATCAAGCGGATAAAAATTGTCCGGCAGCCCTTTCGTGCTCCTCTAACAACCCTCTTTAAGTCTCGGTAGGAAAAGGCTCTTCAGATCACGCGATATAAAGGAATAACAGTCATGCGGAAAAAGTACAGCAGGTACCAAAACACAAAATTAATAAAACAATAAAAAAGGGACATTCTTCCGGAAACATTGAATTGCTAACTAATGGTATGACAGGAGGTAATTAACTATGTATTTTTCGTCAAAAATGTCATTGTATTTCTTTGCAAACGCTCTTTATAAGAATGGACGTCCATTTTAAAGAGAATTGAAGTAATTTTCACTTTAATAGCAAACTTGGCTACAAACTGGAACATGAAATTATGATTAGTAGTTAGTGCAGGCTCTTTTTCAATTAATAATAAAAGAAAATTCGGTTGACCCCTCAACAACTCACACCTTAGGATTCTATATCTCTTAGAGCATTGACCATTTTAGATAATTAAAGGTATAACAAACTCTTCGTGCTTGAGTACCCTTTCAAATTGCCTTTGTACGTATTTAAAAGAAGACCTATTAGTAAAAGAGACATCGGGTGACACCCAAAAATAAGATACGTCTACGCGTTTTTCGGTGAAAATCTTAAAACAAAACTTGATCTGATTTAATGCAACAGAATTTTACCGATAAATATTTTAATTTGATTGGTTGCGATCAAAATGTTACGGTAGAAAACGTTATCCTTGCACTTCCACCTGTTGTCTCACCTAAAGGAAATTGAATGAAACTCTACAAAGACCTCCCCAACCTCCTCCTTCATTTTCCACATTTAAAATGGCTATTACGCCAAATTTTCTTGTACAACTTAGTAAATTAGTACCTTTATTGTACATAAACTACTACTCACTCGCTTTGAAAGAGCTTCAAGGGGCTAGAAAAAATTTGAAAGGGCTTCGAATACACTACTAGAAGAATTTAAAGAACTTTAAGGGCTCCAAGTACTTTGAAAGTGCTTTAAACACTTTGGAGAGGCTTTAATATCCCTAAAAGAAGACTTTAAAGAACTTCGAAGGGTCTTAAAGCACGATGTAATGATGTAGGCTTTCACAGCCGGAGTCGAATGAATGTTCAAATTCATTTCGACCACGACCAATCAGCCCGGATCTTCGTTGTAATTCATTCATTAGGTCCTGAAGAACCTTGAGACGGCCTCAAGCACTTTGAAAGAGCTTGCAACACGTTTACAAGGACTTTGAAGAACCTTCAAACACCCTTTGCCCTATGAAAGGGCTTCGAGTATTTACAAGAACTTCAAGGACTTTGAAGGTGCTTCAAACACTAAAAGAAAACTGTAAAGCGTTATAACGTTATAGTATACTTAGCTACAAGCCTTATACATCATGCCAGGTTTTTGTTATTAGAAATATAATTGTTTGTTTAAATACCACTGTCTTATAAATCCTATTAAGTATTTATTAAACTCCATAAAGAGGACGAGATTTTTGACAAAATTTTCATATGACTCTTGATCTTATCTCTGTTTTGTCATCGGTGCTCTATCTTGATCTTGTCTTGATTCTTAAAAATCACGTTTTGTGAAACTCTAATGACCTTTAACTAACTTTCAACCTACATGTATTTTTTATCTTTACTTGTATACATTGTTTTTATAATGCAAATTCACCTGACTTGTAAAAGGCAACCATTATTGTTCATATATATATATATATATATTAAGACAGGTTTTGCGTGTCGAGGAAAATTATCTATGCTCTGATTTTCACCATTTGGTTACCTTGCGTGGTGTTAAAGTGTAAACTCGTTCACGTGTAGGTCACGTGGGGTACATTAAGGAATTGAATTACCAAGAAAGTCACGAAGATCTTAAATGAATAAGTAAATGGAGCATACTGGGTGCACCAAAATTGACAATTATGTTATTTGAAAAGGACAGATAAATGTTTAAAATTAACTAAAAATACATTACATTTTACGACGGGCATCTGGACAACCTTATAACAAGAATAAGGTACCATTATGCTTTTTAAGAACAGTTAGTAGCCTAAAAGCATTCTCTTATAATCTCATCAAAAGTCAATAAAAGACAAATTTCTAAATAAATTAGTCTTCCCTCTTATATTATCCTTTAATTAATTCAGCTATGTTAATTAATTAATAAATTCACAGAAGTGCTTACTACAACAAATCCCTTAGAGAGTTTAGGTAGATTTCATAATAACAGAAAGGGCAATGGAGCTTGTAATTAATTTTTTTCGCGGCCCATCACGAACTCTTTCACAAAGATTTTTTTCTCTTTTGTGATGAATTTGTAGTAAATTTCACCTAAAATTAATTAAAGCTGTAGAACGCCGACTGCTCGGTATTTATCGATTTACAAAGTAATTTAAAACGTTGATTGATTTGACACGATAAATAAGGATAGATATCACCATCAGCAGAGTGCTATTAAACAACAAGGCTTAGTTGTGCCATCCACCATCCATTAAAAAAAAAGGTAATAATCGGTTTGACTCACTCTAAAGCACCTAGATTAATAAAGTTGTCAAGTGTTTCCAAATTTTGTCAGTATTAACGATATTTCTTTCGTTAACAAGATCCTTCTAACCCTATTACTTGCTATCTCAAAATTAGCAAGACAACATGGGGTAGATTTGATTTTAACCGTCAAACTAAGCTTAATACCATTATCAATAATTTCAGTACATCGTCCAAATCAAAGTCTAGATCGCAATGGCGGATTTACACATTTGCCGCCCGTAGGCTATTCAAAATTTGCCGCCCCTACTGACACCTGCAATTCTATACCCTAATTCACAATCAATTTTTTGTCAATGAAATTGCAACTTTATGAATGTACCTATTATATTTTTATAAGACTAATCAACAAATATTGATACGAATTCATTAGGATTAAAAATGTAAGAATGTTAAGAACTTTCGTTGAATGGATATTTACAGCTTTTATTCATTACAATGTTATTATTATTGTTTTTTTTAATTATCATCATTCTAAGAAATGTATAATATTTATGAAATTCTGTGCAACAATATGCAATTTTTTGAGTGTAAATTTATTAAATTTTTATTCTACACTTAAACATGTTGTTAATATCAGAAATATCAAAAGAACAGTATTAATTTTCCACATATATGTATATGTAATATTTATTATTGTTATTTTTAAGCAATTTTTTTGGGATCCCATTTCTCTTCGAATAGATATATTTAAGTGTTGAAACATATTACACATTAATTGAATAGTGTGGGTGGACCTAAAGAAAAAATTATGGCAATAATTAATTTAAAAAATAGGTAAAAATTCTAAATTTAAAATGTAATACTTAAACGCTATTGTAATATTTTAAAAATTCAAAATCACAATAGTATATTTTATAAATAAGCGTTTAGTAATTTTTCATATACAGACGTTAGTGTATTCAGTATACTGTATAGCACTAAAATATTGTAATTTTTGTTGATTCTTTGAGCCTCGTTTTTTCCGTGTGTAAGATAATATTTTTTTTTATATCTGTAAGACAAAAAAATTTTTGAGCAAAGTTTACCGCCCCATAAAATCTGCCGCCCTAGGCTCTAGCCTATTCAGCCTGCTGGTAAATCCGCCACTGCTAGATCGTGATAATTGATCCAAGTGTTGCTTTGAGATTTTTATATAAATACTTTAATGAAGAAGTGGTACAGGAACCAAATATTGGTCACACTTAGCTACTTTAAAATAAAATGTCATACCAACAGGATAGTAGCAGTTTTGTTCTATTGTCATACGAACCTTAAAATTGACCGCCAAGAACTTTGTACGATTTTTAGAGGTATTTTAAAAAATGTGATGTGGTTTTACACTGTTTTGTTTAACAGTTGGACATCCTTGTTCATTTTTTATATTTTATTTTCAGATTTGTTCCGTTCTGCAGCGGAAGCAGGTCCGCACGACGTGGTCAAATTGTATAGCCGCACAGGTCAGCTACTCAATATCAGCGCAGACCTCGAGGCCAATACTCCTGAGACAAGATACTCGCTACAAGTGGTCGCAACGGACGGACTTGCTAGCGGCATGTTACGTGAAGAAACCTGTCTTAAGATAAAAAACCTCGAAGAACGTATCACTGAAATTGAACGTCAATTAAAAGCCGATCTTCCTCTGCCCCTTGCAGTGCAACAATTGCAGCAGCAAGTCGATGGAATCCGACAGAAACTGGAAACCTGCGAAAACCTCAGCTGGCTGGGTAAGAACAACAATTTATTCCATTTTCACAGCAAAAACGAGAGCGTCTTCAGAATGAATCGTGAGTGAACACACTTGAGCTTAATTGAGTTGAGCTTGGGTTTAACTTCACGTATGAAAACATTACCTCTCTCTCAGAGTTGAGCTTGAATTTAACTTCGCTTAAGAATCGTTCCGAAAACATTACCTCTCTCAAATAAAGACTTATTTAGCCCATTTGCAGTTACAAAAATTCTTTTTTAATTTATTGATTACTAGCTATGCCCGCGACTTCGTCCGCGTGGAATAGTGACTTTCGGCGGCATTTAAAATTTATTTCTTCTATATTTTTATTTTCTGGGCCGTAATCCTTTTTGCCGACGTCATTACACAAAAACTTTCACTCTAAGGAAAAATAATATAAGTTTTTGCCCCCTTTAAGGTAAAATTTTTACCAACTTTAAATGTCGTATTTATATCTAATCAAAAGCCTAAAACATAAGTTTCCAGCCTCTAGCTTTATATCTATCTATCTCTGTACCAAATTCTCGTTTAAATCGGTTCAGTAGTTTGGGCGTGATTCCGTCACACATAGACAGTTACTTTCGCATTTATAATATTATAGATTAATATAGTTTAATTATAGTTTAAAATAATTTATATAGCTTAGTATTCAACTACTTTTATTGATCCAAATAAACAAAACCTCTAAAACTTTTTACACTTTATATTTAAATTTTCTGGGCCGTAAGCTTTTTGGACGACGACATTACACAAAAACTTTCATCGGCTAATTTTATTCCCTTTCGGGTAAAATTTTACAAACATTGAATGTCGTATTTATTTATATGTAATCAAAAGCCTAAGAAATAAGTTTCAAGCTTCTATCTTTAAAAATTACGGAATTTCCGCACAAACTTTCCTATTTCAACCCCTTACAACCCTTTTTTCGCATTAAAAAGTAGGCTCTGTCCTTTCTCATGCTCTAGACTATCTCTGTACCAAATTTCATTTTAATCGGTTCAGTAAATTTTAGGCGAGATTGTGTAGCATACAGACAGAGTTACTTTCGCATGTATAATATTCCGCGAATTCGTTTTTATCGATTTTCCCATGGGAATAGGATATTTTCCCGCAGTAAAACGTAGCCTATGTGTTAATCCAGGGTGTCAGCTAACTCTATACTGTAACGAATAAGCTGAATTTTTATGGTTGATTTTATAACGATTTAATAAATTTAACGAACAAATAATACTTATGAAACAAATAACACTTATAAACTTATTATACAAATATCTTAAAACTACTTGCCTAAATAATTATCAACTAGGGCGTTGATAATGGCAGGGACTCTTAACGGGCATTAGGGTGAGTGATAGCGGTAAACCGCTACACCCCCCTAACCCCTCGGACTCGCTGGCTCGATCTTACTGACTGCTGCTTCTCTCCTTGTGTTCTTCAAAACCTATTATTTTATACTGACCCACATAGTGCTCTTTTACCCCCAAACGGAAATTCGCAAGTTGGTCACGGCACACTTTTGCCGTGCAATCATGTCGCCTTTCCGTGTGGCGGTTTCTTGTTGCGTAAAACCATTACGTTGCATTTTCAAATTAGAACAAATGTAATCATTGAAATAAAAAACAATTAAAAAGAAATATAATTTTGGAAAAATATGAGCACTATGTGACATCCCCCCTTCGCGGAAAAAATCGCGTCCCTGCGATTTCCACACTTCTTATATGTAAATTTTACAGGGGTTTGAGATGTTACAATTCTAAAGTCCTTTTGGGCTGTAGACTGTCCCTGATATCTCTTTACGAGCCCTTTAATGTTTATACAACCGGACAACACTAACACTGAGCACCAACCTTTTCTTCACACCAGGATTCTTGGTCATTATGGCCTTGGACAGCAGACTACCGGAAAACTTCTTCTTCTTGGAATAAGGACTACCCCAACTCGACCATACCATTCGTGACATCCCTATTACAATTATTAATTATCCATATTTTTGTGGAAGCCTCTTCCACCTGGTGTCATCTCCATTTACATCCTCGAAATTAGGGTACCAATTTATTTAATACTTGGCGAATACCTCGCTCGCCTTTTCCTCTTGGAACTGTCCACGCATGTCGTCGATCCATACTTATTTTGTCCCGTCTCCAGTCAGCTTCAATATTTATTACACTTATCGAGCGTCCCTTTTTTGGGTTCCTCGAAGACTGCCGGGACTCTGGACCTCTGGATTCTTCGACGATTGCTGGAGCTCCTGTTCCCAACACGTCCTAAGTCTGCTTTGGCAGACTATATATAATAACTTTGCTGCGGACGCTAACGGGAATTTTTCATTTTATTGGTTCCACTGGAACCCGACGCTCCTGGTCCCTAATTCCACTTTTTGACGACGGTGACTGTTCCTCGTAGTGCTCCTAGCACCAAATGCTTCTGGAACTCATTTGGCTTTCCATCATAACTCATTTGGCTGCGCAGAAGGGATAGCTGTCACTGGTCATGGTTCGAGTTGTTATATGGGTTTCCCTGTTGAAATTCCATTTTGGGTGCTGCCTGCCCTATTTGTGTGGATGGCTGTGTTTTGTCTCATCATCATTATCTCGCTCAGTGTGCTCTGTGTTGTCTCATTTCGGCCATGAAAAAAAAAATTACATTTTGTGGTACAAAATTTGTTCAATCCAACATATTTAAAGATGGTACAACTATTTAAGCTTAATTTTTTTCAAAAAAGATTAGACGATTAACTAAAAGTTATTAATAATTGGTCCACTTAAAATAAATATACAAACTTTGCTTGAAATGAATGCAGGTCAATTATATTATAAATCCTTAATCAGCATAAAGTTAACGTAAATAAATTGACACTGCAAGATTGCAAATATAAAATTATGCGAAGTGATGAAACAATGTTTTTTTTCTTTTAATCAACAGTTAAAATGAAAGTCTGTTCCATTTAAACCTTAAAAAATTTAGACCAATATAATTATAAATATCATAGATCACCATAAAAATTCGCTTTATTCTTTTAAAAAATATTTAAAAATTACGTATGTCCTTGTTAATTTACTAAAAAATGAAATTCAACAATATTTCAATATTGCAAACGCAAACATTCTTAAAAAACAACGAACTGGCGTATAAATTCAATGTCAATGTTAAAAATTGCACTGATATTACGTTTTGCACATATGAATATTAATTAGTAAGTAAAAAGAAAACAAAATTAACAACAGAATAAATTTTAAATTACAAATATAATTACTGCGAAAAGTAGCACCAAACGAAGCTCGGCAGTCTCCTTCATGTCACAAATAGCGTTGACATGCGGAGTAAAAAAATACAATTAAAATGACTAAGAATGCTTGTTGCAAAAAGGCACTACTGATCGAAGCTCGGCAGCCTCCACCATGTAACGAATAAGCTGAATTTTTATGGTTGATTTTATAACGATTTAATAAATTTAACGAACAAATAATACTTATGAAACAAATAACACTTATAAACTTATTATACAAATATCTTAAAACTACTTGCCTAAATAATTATCAACTAGGGCGTTGATAATGGCAGGGACTCTTAACGGGCATTAGGGTGAGTGATAGCGGTAAACCGCTACACCCCCCTAACCCCTCGGACTCGCTGGCTCGATCTTACTGACTGCTGCTTCTCTCCTTGTGTTCTTCAAAACCTATTATTTTATACTGACCCACATAGTGCTCTTTTACCCCCAAACGGAAATTCGCAAGTTGGTCACGGCACACTTTTGCCGTGCAATCATGTCGCCTTTCCGTGTGGCGGTTTCTTGTTGCGTAAAACCATTACGTTGCATTTTCAAATTAGAACAAATGTAATCATTGAAATAAAAAACAATTAAAAAGAAATATAATTTTGGAAAAATATGAGCACTATGTGACAATACCAAATATTATCAAAATCGCTCCAGCCGTTTAGACGTAAAGAAGTAACGAACATACACACTCACAAACTTTCGCCTTTATAATATTAGTGTGATTACTGCTGATGAAATCAAAGGAAACGTCTTCACAATTAGTTATGTGGTGATTACCTTGAGCTAGAACAGCTAATAAAAGAAACTTTTTCATTTTGAGCTCTAAATCAGCAGACCTAGACGAATTTGAAAGTGATGTAGCCTTGTTATATGACATCCTGAAAAAATCACGTTTGTCACAATATCTAGTTTAATGGAAAAAAATTACAACAACAAGAATGACATTTTATTTAATCGACGACATGCTCGAAAATTTTTCGGAATAAGTTGTGTGGAAATGCTCTTCACATGAAACCAAGTAGGTACTTTTAACCCTAACCTTCGATTCATCTTGAAAGAACTAATGACTTAGGTACATAAATATTACAACATGAGCAGTGATAATCTTTATTTTATCGTTTTTTTTTTGTGAGTACTAAAAAAATAAAGAAGACTTTATCATTTCGAACCCTAAGTAAGTACACTTAACCGAAATTGTATAAGATTTAGGCTTACGATTTATCTTGCAAACATTACGTTTATCGTAATATTGTAACAAATTTTCTAGTCAAAAATATTTATTTAAATAATTATTTATTTTACACTATTTATATAACACTTAACACTAACTTAGAACTACTATTTATATAAGAACAATTCTCTTATTTATATAACAACTTATTTACGTATATCATTCTTATCTATCGCTTATCGTCTTGATTCGCGCACGGATGCTTTCTACTACTCTCTGTCTCCAGGCCCAAAGATGATCACATTAAATACACCTTTAGAACTTTCTAGATAATTTCTCAAAGAAACCCTGATTGTTCCCAAATGATGAATGGTAATTAGAAAGCCGTCGATAATTCACAGAAATGATCGTCTTACTTGTCGCTGGAGAAATATTTATAGCTTGTAAGTCGATAATGATAAAAGAGCCGCGCGCTGTGACTGCACCGTAAACATGTTAGCGATAAGAAGTATATGCACACAAATCGTTATCACACACACGCACGGTATCACTGGACGCTACAATGTATTAAGCAATTTAATTCAAAAATTGTTTCAGAATGAGTTTGAACAAAAAAACGAGTAGACATTAGCCTGTGTTACGACCCGTTCTAAAAACACATTGTCTACCCGAATTATAAAATAGTAGAGTATACGACTGCATATTGCTTTTTATTAATTTGGTGGTAACATCAGAACTCTTTCCATCTCCTGGGGTAATTTTTATCGATCGTTTTTGCCCTTCACCTTCGCATCCAGAGTTTGCTTCCTTTAATATCTCAGTATTTGTCGCCACTATAAATAAAGACAAACACAAAGAGCATGAACGGTTCGGTTGTTCGACACGTTTGGAAATTTTCCCATCGTCAAGGAAAACGTATTTTCACTTAAGCTATACAACATCGCAATTATCAGAAAACAATTTAAGGACCGATACACATATTTTTCAAATAGAGTAAACAAGGATAAATTGTTTATCAGAACCAGGAAAACAAGAGAACATGTTGAAACCACCACTAATTCACATTCGTTTATCCGATTTCATTCTGATTTCATTTTTATTGTGTTTATTTTATCGTTCAAAACTAATTTGCGTATTTAATAATCTCTTCCTGAGCAGAACAAACCTAATACCTACATGAAAAATAAAAAAAGCCGCCCTTCATTTTTTGTAATTTAATAAAAACCATCAGAAAAACGGAGATGTTTGTTACAAATTTAAAATGCGTAGGTACATAAATGAGCAATATTAGTTTCGACAAAATAAAATTTGAATTTCAAAATAAACATACAATTAAACTCAACATACCTATACTCAAACTGAAAATCTAATTTCTGATCCTACGAAAGTATAAATTAATGATGAATTAAAGATGGAAGTCAAATTTTGAATGACTTCGTTAGATTAGTTACGTTTCTCCAAAGATGGAGTCCGAAATTTGGCTTTTACCTACCTAATCCTTTTCTCGAAATTAAAAGTAGGTAGAAAAAATAATTTTGATAGACAATTTTCTAGTAACAAGAACCTTTCTAAAAAGCATCATCTTTTAATTTAGGAAGTGAATTTGGCAACTCTTTTTTTTTTTTTTTAACGAATTTTATCCTTAAAAATATACTATCGAAGCTTAACTTATTTCGAAAATTTCTCTAATACATCTGCACGATTTCTCATTTTTCTATAAAACAGTAGAATATCCACAAACCATTTCACCCTTTGTAATAACTGGGGATGTATAAAAAAAATGGGAGCCGTCACGGGACGCCTGGCAAATGTGAATTGGTAATTGGTCGAGGATAACTGAAGTATGTTACAACATTATCAAGACGTCTAATAAATACTTCATCTATTGTTGTTGCATATCTGGTAATAGGTTCCATTGGATTGTTGTTAATTTGCAATTGAAATTCTTTTTGGAGGAACGTAATAAATAGCATTGATTCATCTTTAGCAAAATTTACATTGAAATCTCTAGCTAAAATCAATGGTAGTTTATCTTTATTGGTTTTAAAAATTATTGAACCTCTGTGACTGTACGGAAATAATTTCTCATGTAAAAATGAAATATTATTCACTTTTTTATTAGGTGAAATGTACACAACAACCATAATTAATTTACTTCCATCTTCTGGTTTACTATAGTAAACGACACCGTCGAACTGAGTGGAAAGAGAATCGCATAGGCGCTTGTGCATGGCGAGCGTCGCCACGGCATGCAATCGCCACGCCAACAATCCGGTTTACCCGCAGCTATAGATGTTTCACATCAAAAAAACTTTTAAAATGTTCGTTAGTAAAAACGTTTTCGTAAAATTAGTTACACTACTATATAGAAATAGGAAAAATTATTTTAATAGACTTTTTTCTTCTAACTGAAACACTTTTAAAGGATTTTTTTAAAACACCGCCTATTATTATAGAGGATAATTTTAACAAACTCGTTTTTACTAAGTTGAACTTTTTCTGCGGATGTGAATTTCATCCTTAAAAGTATGCTTGCTCTTACTTGCATTACTGCTGGTTTTTTTGTAAAAAAAAATAAATATTCACTACCCATTTACTTGAAATTTTAAAAGATACGTAGATTTTAAAAAAAGCTCCAAAAGTGTTGCTTTTAGTAATAGAAAATAGTCTATTTTCAAATAAAAAAAAATTAAAACGATTTTTTTTTCTTATTTTAGAATCTCAAGTACAGGTTTTAAGGTGGATCAGTTACACCTCAAACACCCTGTGTAATATTTAAAGAGACTGAAAAAACTGCTCTGAAAATTGACGAAAAATTAAGTTCGTAGCAAAAATAATTTTCTTAATGTAAGTTCACCCATCGTGGAGCAAAATAATTTACCGATTTTTACAATAAAATTTTGTAACTGACCAAAAATGGTTTTCCAAATTGTATTAGTTCAGGCTTAGTAGTTAAAAATCTCATCGGTACAATTTAAATTATTTGGATTTTTTATCTTCCGAATTATAATTAATATAGGACAAATAAAACTGTTTTAGTATGCCTATAATAATTGTTAATATTTAATTAACAAAAACGAACGTATACCTGATGGAAATGTTAAAGTTCAAATGACGAAATCAGGTAAAAGCGCTTCTTTTTCCCTGTTTTACAGTGAGTTGTGCCAAATTGACCGGTCAACAATTACCCTGCTTTGTTTGTTTTTCCAGCCGACGCTCGGTTGGTGTATTTTAGCTGCTTTCAAAGTTGACAAAAGGAAATGAAGTGCAAAATGAACATGCGGCCAATAAAATTGTGTTTAATTGTTCACGTTCAACAACTAAATGAACATAAAACTACAATGTAACCAGTACCTAGGTAACTGTTTTATACCAGTGGCGGTACGAATCATAAAGTATGGGCTTGAAAATTATTTTTAAATATATAAAAAAACACAGTCAGACTTGTGTAAAGATGCGATAAGTTTGTAAAAGAATAAATACTTACAAATTTAGTTAATTATGTGTTAATGTTTGAATACTCTTGATTAGCTAGTTTCGGGCAGTATTATAAGTGAAGTTGTCACATCTGCCGTAATTGAAATAATCTTGGCCTTACAATTTCGCCTAATATCATCTTAGTCTTTATACATTATCAAGACTAAGGTACAGACCAGTACTAAGACCAATAGGAAGAGTTGTCAGCAAGATTCTTGCAAAATTCAGAATAATAAAAACATAGCTTACAGTAGTAACAAAGATACAATTAAAAAAAGACAATAAGTCGGGAGTTTATAAGCTAACTCGCCCTAAAGTCTACATTGGTCAAACAGTGAGAACATTTAAAAAACGTATAATAGAACACAAAAATAGTTATGTAAAGGACATAGTTTTTATGAGAATTTCGAGATTTTACATATAAATAATAAAGGGCAAAAATTAACATTATTAGAATACTTGGAAATAAACAGAAATAAAAAACTAGGAATAATTTTAAATGACCAAGTAGGATGTAACAACTCCCCTCTACCGAATTTGTTTTAACCCAATACCACCCTCTATTATCAGTAGCTATTTACGGACCTGAAGTAGCTTTCATAATAAGTAATAAATACTCTATAGCCTGAAGAAGCCTAAGTTAAGGCGAAACATGTTGCTAAATTAATTAATAAATAATTTGTGAAAATCATATAAATACAAGTGTTTTTATTCTTTACATATCTTAGCTGCTTACTTTTTAGTTATGATATACCTGACAATTGCAATTAAAGAAATAAGGCGACAGCCCTTTTTAGAGTCCTTATTGTTTTGATATGAAATAAAATAAATAAAATATCCAGTATTGAAGGTTTTTGGTTATTAAACATTTTGTGTCTAAATTACCTTCATTGTTCCATTTTCCATTACCTAAAATGCACTGCAACATGGAAATCAACTACCCCTTAATTATATTGGCTTTCATTAAAAGCGACTGTAAACGTTTAGGTACTTACCTCACTCAACAAAGAATTTAATCAAGTCTTAAGTAAGCTATTGTTAGGCGTTTTATGAAGAAAAACCATAATAAAATGTGCTTCTATGTTGCGTTCTTATTTAAACGTTCTTTTAGGAAAATAAAAAAATATTCAAATGATAGCAAAAATCTGCTTACCTAATTATATTATCTACGAATAATGTAAAGTATGTATTAATGCTTGCTATTACTTACATAAGGGGCCGTTCATAAAATACGTTCGCTTACAGGGGTCTTGCTGAGTGTGACAAGGGGGGACAAGGGGTCTACGACAACTGAATTTTTACGGAATCCTTGGCTTTCTGATAAATAGAAATATCATTTATTTGTTCGTTACAAAAGATATTTATTAATTTATTTAAATTTTATTATGAAAATAAAATAACGATTTTTGACTATCAAAATTTGTGTATTATCAATCAAAATTTATCATGTTCAGGGGGGGTTTAGTTTTTGTGACGTAATATTTACAGGGGGATCACAGAAAGTGTGACACAGCGTGACAACCGGGGGAGAAGGGTAAAAAAAAGCTAATTTTAGTGTGACGTATTTTATGAACAGCCCCTAAATACAAAAACATTTTTTTTTTAATTTAGCATATTAAAATATTCTATTTCCTCAGTAACTTACCTACTCGCACAAAAAATTTATAAATGAATTGTACTCATTATAAATATAATACCAATGGTTATTATTAATCTTAATTAGTTTTTAACGAAAGCTCTTTTCTGTTGCTCTCTGTGTAAACGCCGCAATTTATAAATTGATCCATAGTGTAGTCTTCAAGCTGTAGTAACAGATTAATATATAAATTGTAATTATTGGTGATTTCCTCCTTGCAGGGTTTTATAAGCAGCTACCAGAACCCCTGTCAACTCAAGAATGTCGAATGTTACAGTATAGAAGAAAAAGTGATACAATAAAACGAAAAGTTCGGCAGAATTTTTTAAACATTTGGTAAGTAAAACTCACTATTAAAATGTTTTAACTTTTTGGAAAACAATAAGATTACTGTAAATAAAATTTTATTTAATCTGAGGGTCTAAACCTCCAGACCAAAAATAACATCACACTCGCATTTACTTGCATTAACAAGACCAAATCTTTTTTTGTTAATCTTACTTGCAATTGACCAGTCCTACAAACATTTATCAGTAATTATTTTTTGTTTTGGAGGTTGATAAAAAATTAGATTTTAATACGAGAACAAAAACAAAATCTTCAAGAACAAATACAACTTCTTCCACTTACAAGATTAAAAAGTATTTTTAAAATTTGTTCTATTTAATATTGTCAGTAAATTTTTTGTTTTCAAGATACTACACAAAGTTTATTTTAATGTTAGAGTTTAAAACCTCAATACGAAACGTAGCTCACCGCTTACATCTTATTACATTAAAAAAATCAAACATTTTTATAATTGTCGAGTCCTACACTGGCAACCGCTCAGTAAATTTTTTATTTAAGCAATGTAAACAAAATTCACTTTTCCTTTTTAATACAATCTTCAAAATTGTCAAGCTATCCGCAAAATTTTCACCAAAGTTTTTTGGAAAATGGCAAACATAGTTTGTTTAAATCCTAGAACCTACAACCTCAAAACTAAAATTAGAACCACGCTTGCATCTTCTTGCATTAACAAGACCAAAAATTCTTTTAAAGTTTCGAGGCCCACATGCAGTTGCAGGTAACTATTTTTTATTTAGAGTGTTTTAAAACAAGAACCTAAAACTTCAACACCAAAAGAAAGACCACATTTACATTTACTCCCATTAACAAGACCAAAATATCTTTTAAAATTGTTATATGCTTCTTAAAATTGTCAGTATTTTTTTTTTGTTTGGAAGATAGTAAACAAAGTCCATTTTAATCACACGCCTAAGTTAAGGACCACACTTGCATCTTCTTGCATTTACAAGACCAAAAATTCTTTTAAAATTATTACTAAAGCTTGAAAGTTAAAATCTTATTACTTACAGTTTCAAGACCAAAAATTCTTTATAAGTTTGTATTTATCGAGCTATTGTGATAAATACACATTTTAAGGGATGTGTTGTTATCTTCCATGTTTCGAATTTCTTCTTTCTTCTTCTGTATACACAATCCTGAAGATGCCGAAAGGCGAAACTCCTGTCGCAGAAAAGAAAGAAGAAATTCGAAACATGGAAGATAACAACACATCCCTAAGTCATAAGACGAATTTGGAAACATCATACACAAAATTTACACATTTTAATGCGAGAACCTGAAACATGAAGGCTAAAAGTAGAACCAGACTTCTTGAAAAATTCGATGGAGTTGGCCTTTACTATATGAAAGTTTATCATATTGATTTTTTCTTATGAAATAAAACACTTGCAAAATAACTTTCACTAAATTTTTATTGAATCTTGACAAATTCATTTCAACCTACAAGGTCATCTTCAGAAGAAGGTACTATGAAGATGACCTTGTAGGTTGAAACGAATTTGTCAAGATTCAATAAAAATTTAGTGAAAGTTATTTTTCAAGTGTTTTATTTCATAAGAAAAAAATCAAGAACCAGACTTGCTTCTTCTTGCATTTACAAGACCAAATATTCTTTTAATATTATCAGTAATGTTTAAGTTTGGAAAATGGCAAAAAAATCTGTTTTAATTGTAGTCCATTAAACCCAGTAATGGATTTACGCCTAGGCCCGTGAGACCCAGGCCTAGGGCAGCAAAATTTGAAGGGCGGCTAATTTTTTGAAATGCCAAAATTTTAAAGACGAAAAAAAGTAAAGACAATCCGTTTCAAAAATTGGTTCAAATTAGCTTTTATAAAAAAATTTCTATGGAATAAACACTGAAAAAACAGTTAACTCGATTCAAGTTGGTTTGAGTATTTTTTAGTTGAAGTATTTTTTCTCTTGAATCAAGACAGTAATTTCTTTCAAAATAGTTTTCATGCTTCAAGATTTTTTCCCTTTTGTTAAGTTAACTGGTTTTTCAGTGTATTATAATTTAATTTATTAATTTACTTCTTAATCTGTGGGTAAGATGTTAATTTTTTAATAGATTAATTATAATATTTATCGAGTAATGTTTTTTACTTTCTGTTCCTTTAATGATTAATGATTAATCTCACGTTTACAAAGCGTTTTGAAATTACTAAATCTCAATAACTTCTCAATTTGTTTTCAGTGTAAAATGAAAATACTGTACATTTGCATATATGAATATCATTTTGATATTCTTTCAAAAGAGTCAGGACATTTTTTGTTTATAAAAATCTTTTTTCATTAAATTTCGAAATAAATTATAAGATATGTACGTGATAACGGTGAAATTGTTGAATGGTTTTTAGAATTCCTACCAAATATCGGCCATAAAGCTAAAGATATTGAGGATGATTATTGAGGATGCTATAACAAACTTTACGAAAATTTCAATTTTTTTGATGATTTATCTGAAATACGTAGATACAAACGAGTTGAAAAATCTTGCCAATAAACTAGTCAGTAAATATCCTGACGATTTGGAAGAGACGTTAGGCAATGAATTTATTCACTTCCATTATCAACTCAAAGATTCTTTATCAAAAACAGAAGATGCACAAAAATATGCAATGTATTGCATTCACGGAGTCTTCGAGATGTTTATCCGAAAGTGAAAATTTTGTTGAGTATTCCGGCTACAAATTGTTCAGGAAAAAGATCTTTTTCCAGTCTAAAAAGCGTAAAAACATATTTACTCGTAAGCATGGGCCAAAATAGACTTAATGCTCTTGCATTACTGTGTATTAAAGCTCAACTAGTCCAAGAAATTAATTATGACGATATAATCGATATTTACCTAATATACCTAATCCAGGAAAAGAAATTTTCAAATTGATTAATATTTAAAAAAATATTTATTATTTATCTATCTAAGGCATATAAATTATTTATCTTTCATGTTTATTAGTTATATTTAAAAATATTTCAATAAAATAAAATTATTTTGAAATAAAACTATTGGATCAAAATTAATGAAATCCATTTTATCAAAAAGGGCGGCGCATCTAATGGGGCCTAGGGCGGCAGCAAGCCTAAATCCGTCACTGATTAAACCTCGAACAAAACTAGGAACACACTTGTAACTTTTTGTATTAACAATTCCAAAAATTCATTTAGGAGCTTTTATGTAAAGGATTAATACGAGAACCTAAAACTACAAGACCAAAAGTAAGATTACATTTACATATACTTCCATTAACGATACCAAAAATTCTTCCAAAGTTATCTAGCCATTTACTTACATTTGTCGGTATTTTTTTTGTTTGGAAGTACGAAACTGTAATTTAAAATAATGGAGTCATCATGGTCTTGTTTTTGTTTAGGTATTTAATACTTCCTTAACTGTGAATCCGCCCCGGATTAGAGTAGATTTTCTCTTTGTTTCAGTGATTCGGAAGTTTCAGAATCAGTAAAGCAATGGTTGAGAATGCCAACTTTTGATAGTAGGCAATGGGAAGACGAAGAACTGTTGCTACTTTTACAACAAATGTTTTTAGATCTCGATTTCTGCTCTAAATTTGCAATCAATATTAATACATTAAGAAACTTTTTATATGAAGCTTATAAAAACTATAACGATGTTCCCTTCCATAACTTTAGGCACTGTTTCTGCGTCGCACAAATGGTAAGTTCATACAATTCAAAGTGTCCTATTCGAAATTCTAAATAACATAAAAGTTATAATATAAGAATCTATGTCAAAATTGAAACAAATTCTCAATACAGTAAAATCTCCTTATTCGCGGTTTCAGTATTCGCAGAAGCAAAAATTGTGACAACTTCCTGTTTCGCGTCGGGAAATTTCGTTATTCACGGATACGTAAATTACGATTACACATATAATTTAATTAGAGATAATATTCATTGTTCAATATTCAACGTTTTCCCCAGTTAGATATCAAAACGAACAAGTAGGTGTCAAAATGTACACAAAGAAAATTAAATACTATTTGTGTTAAGCTTAAAGTTCTTTGATAAAAGCCGAACTCACCGGTAGGTACTACCTTTTAGAGGTGTTTCAGAGTTTATAATATCGCTACCGCTGAATCGCACGTGCGGAATTTAAAGGCCTTTTAGAAGCGACAAAGCAGCAAAAAATTACAAAATATTTTAAAACAAATAATTCAAGCAACGAGAATAAATAATACCTAATATTTTATGAATAGTTATTTTATACCTTAAATATATATCTATCTGTTATTTATTATTGTCAGTTTTTATTTTTATTTATTTTATTTCATTTTCTTAGCTTATATCCTAATTCCTATATTTCCATACAAATTATCATTCCATATTCACGGTTTCTGTATTCGCGACATAATTTTGGAACATATACCCCGCGAATAAGGAGATTTACTGTACCTACATATTTATGTCCAAAAAAACAATTTTGGAATTTTTGAAGAAAAATATGTGCCTGAAATGCGCTATTGTGTGCTACGTAAAAAAAATTATTCAAAAAACTTAACTTTTATGACTAGGTCCCTTTTATGATGTTTAGTTAGCTCCACAACATCACTTCATTAAAAGCAAACCAATTGTGTTGTAATGTGCTCAAGATGTGCTATCATGTGCCATTAAAAAAAAATATTTACTTGAAAAATTTAATTTTTATTGAGACATCCTTTTTGTGATATTTAGTTAGTTCCGCAAAACCACTTTATCGAAACTAAACATATGGTGCTGTAATGTGCCCGCAACGTGCTGTTATGTGCCAATGTGAAAAAAAATATTTGAATAAAAGGTTTACATTTTTCGTAAGAAGTCTTCATTAATGTTAATTGAATCTACTGTTACTTGGCAGAAATTCATTGTAACAATTTTTAATTAAATTAAAAACTGATAATTTCCACAAAAATTTATTAACAACTGACACGTGTTTCACCACTTTGTGGCTTCTTCGGAGGTTACAAAGTTTCTTAACCTAATGTACACAATGTTCTTATTTTTATACTAATAATGTTAGCTTACATATTTTTTGGGAGGGGGTTTAGTCATTTATCTATTTGCACCCAGTGCTATTGGTCTATGTTTCAGTAATTTAATTTACTTTGTTTAGATTTCATTTTCAAGATTTAATTTGAAACTGTTTACTGTCATAGTATATGTTCAATTCTGTTTAAATTACTGCTTTTCATTCTATTACAATGTTTGCATAGTTCGTAATATTTTAAGATTTTACCATGATAGTTAGTTCTTTGAATATATTCTTATTCTGTTTAATTCATTATTCCTATCTATTATAAGGTGTATCATTCTTAAATTATTTAATTGTCACTAAAATTATATTTTTATTAAAACTTTACAATAGTCCGAAAATATTATACTACGGGAATTATTGCTTATTTGAAAGGATTGGTTAACGGTCGATAAGAAAAGCAAATTATAACAGTATAACTTATATTAAAAGTAAGTTATGAATTATTCAAATAAATTTAAAACTTCGAAATGTTATAATTACATACGTACTTTATATTAGGTTTAAAGGTAGATTTATTCAAGTTTATTTTATTCTATATAAAAAAGTCGGTTATTTATTTTTTTTTGTTTTAAACAATTCACACTTTCTACATAAATTTTATTACTTACTGAGGTGCGATGCCCAAATTATTCGTTTAAGTTATAGAGGGTTCGTATTTTAAGTAAAAGAGGTTTTGGACTCCGGGGGGAAGGGAACACAAAATTTTATGAATTTATAGAGGTTTTTACGTTATCGAGGTTTAAGTTATCAAGGTTCTACTGTAGTTATTTTTATTTGCTATCTGTTTAATAATATTCAATTCTTTGTCATAGTTTGTTTGGTCTATTGGAATTCTTATTAGTCTGTGTATCATGAAATAAAATGCTGCAAGTTTGTGTTGTTTTGGGTGAAATTAATTGTTATTAATAATGATATCTGTGTGTGTTGGTTTATGGTAAATAGCGAAATTATTATTATTTCTGGTTATTGTGAGATCTAAATAATTAATGCTCTTTTTGTTTTCTACTTCAACTATAAATTTAATGTTATTATGTATGCTATTCAATGCTTCTAAGAAAAGGTCTAATTGTCTATTCGTTCCGGTAAAACCAACTAATATGTCATCTACATATCTGAAATAATATAGGCAATGTTGAAATAACGGAAATTTTTGAATAGTATTTTCTATATTGGACATAAATATTTCAGCCAGTATTGGACTCAGGGGATTACCCATAATTAAACCTTCATTGCTTTTAAATATTTCATCGTTGAATTCAAAGTAATTTTGCTTTATACATACAGAGAGTAATTCCATTATTTCATCTATAATGATAGGGTTAGTATTATTTATTTTCAGTAGGTTTCTAACTAAATCTACTGTTTCTATCGATGGTATAGATGGGAACAGGTTAGTAACATCAAAAGAAACTAACTTACGTTTTTGTGGTAAATTGATATCCTTAATTTTATTAACTTAATGGCGAATTTATTATTAAAATTACAGTATGAGTGTATAATAGGTATTAATGCTTTCGATAACTTATATGACGGTGCAGTTACAAAGGAGACTACTGGCCTAATAGGGTTGTTTTCTTTGTGTAACTTTAAGAAACTATATAATTTAGGTGGTTGTGGGTTTATATTAATTAAATAATTTTTATTGTGGGCTTGTAGGATTATTTGTGAGTTATTGATACTTTTCCTTAACTGTTTTTAAAAATTTTCCGTGAGATCCTTTATCTTTCCACATTTTGTAAAACTTAAAAAATCTATAGTCTTTTTCTATACGCATCGATAAATGTGGTACGATGAAATAGCTTACCACACTATTCGCATATTATTCATGAAACATTACCATACATTCCTTTACATGATATGCAACACATCTTGTATTTATTAGGTAAGTAGGTACCTGTACTTTTCATTAGTTTATAGAATGTATTGTACACTATAAAATTCGTATTATTATTAATATTATCAATACAAAGTGTTATTAAACCTTTATTAATTTTTAATAGTAACTTTTTATATTTAATGATAGTTTTCTATTAGTGTAGGGAATAAATTTTTCATATGGTACCGTTTTAGTGTTATCACAACACATAGACAAAGAGACTGAAATTTTTGCTCATTTATGTATATATATCTTAGAATAGAAGATTAGTAATTATTAAGTAATAATTATAAATTCTTATAAAACAATATGAAAATACTTATGTAGTCAAGTCATTTCCCTATTCACGTCAAAGTAAAATTTCCATTTTTCTTCGTAATAACGTTACTAGTAGAGAAAGTATTAATGAAGACAACATTTTACTAAAAATCTAAAAATCTAAGCTTTTTATTCAAATATTTTTTTTCACATTGGCACATAACAGCACATTGCGGGCACATTACACCACTATATGTTTAGTTTTGATAAAGTTATTTGCGGAGCTAACTAAATATCACAAAAAGAATGTCTCAATAAAAATTAAATTTTTCAAGTAAATATTTTTTTAATGGCACATGATACCACATCTTGAGCATATTACAACACAATTGGTTTGGTTTTAATGAAGTGATGTTATGGAGCTAACTTAACATCATAAAAAGCAAATTTCGGGCACAAGTTTTTTTTAATTTCAAAATTGTCAACTTTTTGGACATTACACTTTTATACTTTTTTGAAAAAATATCTGCTCCTTCGAATATTAAATTTTTGATCATTTTTTTTTCTGTATTTTTTTGCAAAGAGAAAACGACTTTTTAAAATGGATTAGATATCCTACAAAACAAAAATCCCTCATATTTCAGATGTACTCTATTACGTGGTGTGTAGATCTTCCTTCAAAAATTGGTGATTTAGAAGTGCTAATTTTATTAACTTCGTGCATATGCCACGACCTGGACCATCCAGGCTACAACAACATTTATCAGATAAATGCGAAAACCGAACTCGCTATAAGGTACAATGACATATCCCCGTTGGAGAACCATCATTGCAGCGTAGCATTTAGAATACTTGAGAACGAAGACTGTAACATATTCCAGTCGTTTTCGGCCGAGGAATTCAAGCAGGTGAGAGAAGGTATAATAAGGTGCATCCTAGCAACCGATATGGCAAGGCACAACGAAATACTGCAGCAGTTTAAGGAAATTACGCCCGAATTTGACTACTCCAATAAAGCACATGTTAATTCGGTAAGTCACATCCACAATCTTTTTTTAATTAATAAAGAAGGTCGGGTCAAAATTCTACCCTTCGACTAAAACAAAAGTAACATTCCTAAAATAACACAAAACTCATCAAAAAGTCATTATTATGAAACGCGCATTAAGTGAGAAGGAACTAACTAGAACAAGAAGCAATTAAATAAAACACAAAGATCCTCCTTGAAAATCTTTTGGTGGGGGAATATTTCTTTCTTGCACACGTTTGCACAGTCAAATAGAGCAATAAGTGACATCAAAGAGGCCTTCCGCCCTATTCTTTAGTTTTGCACAAGAATTAGGCCGGAGGGACTGTCTACCCGTCAACTCTGGTGGGAATGAAACACTCAAAAGGTTTTCTTTTTATCTTAAATGATAAAAAGTATTCGCTGTTGCCGATTTATTTGTCTAAATTGAGGCGTGCCATATTTGAATAAACCTAAAGACACCATGTGTAAAGTTACAAAACTTGTATATATACTCACCCCCCATCACGTAGTCTACCAAAGTATCTCCCCAACCTCCTTTAACTGCGTAATATTCATAAAAATAGCCTTCCTTAGGTCATTAAAATGACCGCAATGCGACATCAAATAAATTAATGAAAGCGTCTCTGAGTGAAGCCTAAATTTTACTAAATTAACGAAAACTCAAATTTATTAAATCCATCTCCTGAAAGAAGATATCAGTACGAAAAAATCCGCTCTTTCTGATAATTTGAATGTATTTCTAAATCAAAATTTGCAGTTGTTTGACACGGAAGAGAAAATACTTTGTGTTCGGATAGTTTTAATAATTAAAATATTTAAAAGAAAATGAACCACATCGCCATCAAACGTTAAAACTTTAAAGAAGTTGTGTATATTAAAAGTCTTTTTTTTAATAATTCGAACGAATATCAAATAGAGTTTGAAACAAACAAACTGCAACGTCTGGAAGTGAAGTGCACGTTTTTGAAACATTCAGGAATTTTTGAAATTTTTATAAGTAGTTTTTTAAAGGTAGGTATAATATATACAAAATTTTATTTTAAAATTAGAACTGCCTCGAAAACCACTCTCTTGAGTAGTTTTTAAAGGTTCCAATATAATAAAGTTTCGAAAAAAAACTACTTTGGGAAAAATCTAAAAAGATATGCTCTTTCTTGCGCTTAAACTGGATGTTCATTAAAAGTTGAAATTAGCGTGTTTCAGCGTCACAAAGTGAAAAGGAAATTTTTAAATTTTTATGTGCATTTTTGAATCATTAGGAAGTGGAGGCTCTCACAGAAAATACTGGTCTTTTGAATGAGTTAAAAGAATTTTAAAAAGCACTTCATATAAGCCTGCCACATGCCACATCGTCATATAATAAAAGAATAGGAAAAAATATGATGAATAGGCATTTTTTGAAGATATATCGGATGCTCTTTTAGAAAAAAAGTGAAAAATTGTTTCACAATTAAATATATGTTACAGTTAAAACAAGTTTTTAGTTAGAACTCGTTCTCCCTAGTTAAAACTAGTTTTTACTTAATGCCTTTGTTAAAACTAGAAATACCCAGTTAAAACTAGAATTTACCACTGATATATTTCATTTTCAGATAAAACTAGTTGTCACATCGAGCTGTAGTTAAAACTAGCACTAGAAAAACTAATTTGGGATTGAAAACAAGATATAGTTTTAAAAATATTTATTGAAAAGATCTAAGACACTGAGAACCAAATAATAATCTAACACTAAAGGAACATTTTAGGGAACATCGACTTAAATTAGTTGCCAAGATGACAATATTAATTATAAGTAGGTAAATAAAATAATAAAATAAATCAACAGAACACAACCATAAAATTTCAAAAAGAAACATTGTTAAAGAACATTGATTAACACACAATAAAACTAATCAGTCAAACTTAAATTTAAAAAAGGATGAGGATCTACTACGAACAGTTTTAACTGTCTCGCTTCGGAAAAACGCGTTTTGTCTAGTAAGTACTAGTTTTAACTCATATTCGATTTGAGCATTAGTTAATTCTAGTATTACAAATGCATACATTAAAAACTAGTTCTAACTAGGAAGAACGCGTTCTATCTAAAAACGAGTTTTAACTGCAACACATATAATATAGGAAATTTTGTTTGACAATTGTAACTGGAAAAATGCTCTAAATACTTTTGAGTAGTAGTAACTTTTTTAGTACATAAATTCAGCTTCCTAGAAATTTTGGCGAGCGTTTTCTTTTTCTGAACATAAAAAAGATTAATGCCGCAACTTTGAGAAAATTATTCTGTAGATAAAAACGTGCTCTTTTTGTGTATCAACCGGATGTTCATTAAAAGTTAACGTAAGCGTGCTTCAGCTTACAAAGTAAAAAGGAAAAGTTTAAATTTTCATGTAGGTACATTTTTGAATCATTAGGAAGTGAAACCTTTCAAAAAGACGTTGTGTACAGAAAACGCTGGTCTTTTAAATGACTTAAATAATAATTTTAAAAAAAATAATATACGCATTCTTGGTCATATTTTTTATGATGATCTTCTATAATTTTTTGTGAAAAGTATAGAAAACTAGAAAAAGACCAGAAAATTAAGAAAGTAAATGTTTTATTTTATTTTAGGAGAAAATTGAAAAATCGTTTCATTGTAATCATTACCTAGATCTTCAGTCCGCACTTTCAATTCTTCTTTACTCTAACACTAGACCGTTGAGGACAATTAGAGGTCAAGTCATGTTTTTTAAGTTTAGAATAATTCAACTTCAAGAATATCGCCGATTACCAAATTATTTGCTGTTTCCATTGCTGCGGCCTCATTAAAAAGACATTGCTTGTGCCCTCCAATTAGCTTCAATGGCCGTGTTTAATGTGGTCACGTTTAATTTTTTCTTCACAATCATACACCTTTGTAATCATATATTGTACTAATTGAATTGGTTCGACACAAAAGTTTATTTCAAGCACATCCTATCCTAATTTCTTCCACTTTCTGAAAAACCGTATTCTAATTATCCAAAGAACTTCCCCCTGATGGCTTCAGTACGGTGACAACATCGCCCTTCGAACGAGAAAATCCTTTTTTGTTCACGTTTTGAAAATAACCGGAGCAAGATAAATATTCCTTTAGTCGTTAACCGAGAGAGAAAAGTTGTTCCGGAATATATTGCTTTCTCCTTACAAAGGTAATAAAAAGTCCCTAGAAATGAGCCAGGAACGGTGGCCCGGAAAATTGTTTTCCTATTGTTTCGGTATGCATTTTGAGCATATAAAAACCAAGAGCTAGTCTTCTAAACGAGAAAATACAACTTTTATACTTATAACGTTGTAACTTGTGAAAATATTTTATTTCTCCTAATTCCACTCCATGAAATCGTCTATAAATTTATACTGGTAGCCACAACATAATTTTACGATTAAATGCAAGGAAACAGGTTGGGTTAGGTTAGTAGTAGTAATAAGTTAAGAAGAAACACCGTAAGTTTCAATAATTGTTTAGTAGTTGTTTATTATTTTTTTTTAATCTGCTCTTAAACTTCTTCAGGGTGAGATTATGGAAATCCACAGTAAACTTTGTCGGCTTCCACAATCTCGCCCTTAAGAAGCCCCTTCCTCTGTGAAATTGAAATGTTGATGGTAGATTGCCTAAAAAACTTGCTAAAAATCTTCATTCCAGAATTATTTTTTATGTTATCTGCTTAAACGGATATGAATATTTGATATTGACTGATATATAATCTTTACTTTTTGTAAATAACACAATTTGTTCCTAATATCAACAGTGCTTTTTCCACCTGAAGAAGCCATCGTATGGCGAAATAGATAATTATTATCTATAAATTATTGTGGACTATGAAACAATTCCTGATGCTTATGTTTTTTCTTAATTTATAATGGAGTTTCAACACCTAACACCTACACCTGCTACTATCAGTTTTTTGAGTTATGAGAAGTCAAGGGTTATCGAAATTTGAGCAATTGGCTTTCAAATCAATTATTTTACAAAATACAGAAGTATGTAAGAATAGATTGCGCCTGTGATGAGACAGGAGTGAGTGAGATGGAACGCGCTAACAATCCTCTCACTCGATCTATCGTATGTACTTACACCTCAATGAACATTATATACTATTAGACCAGGGTCGATAATTTTTGAAACCAAAAAAAAAAAGAAATTCATTAAAAAAGGAAAAGAATATAACAGAAATGAAAGGAAAAATAATTTACGGGCGATCCGAGGTCGGGAAGAGGAAGAGGGTGAGTTTTTAAGAATAAAAAGCGGTTTTCCTTGATTTCCGGAAAAACAACAAGTCCTATGGAAAAAAGTTAAATAGCAAAGTTGTAGCTAATAAAAAGATCTACAATTTTTGTATTTGCACTTTTTTCACATAACCTTAAAATTTATGTGAAAAATTCAAATAACCAACTTTTTGGTTTTTTATTTTTATCTTTTACAAAAAAATTTTTTTTCACGAAATTTGGTGAAAACTTACCTATTTATGTCCCAAACACGCTGTAATTTTTTTGATTTGAAATATTTATTTTTTCACCTTATTTTTACTTAATATCGAAAAAGCACCCTAATTTTCAATCGAAAATTCTCAAGTCAAAATATCTGCTTTTTTAAAAACGTTGGTGGGCTTTTTCTTCGTTGAAATCTCTACTTTCTGATAGTGTGAAAAAAAATATACATTACTATGGTAAGTTTTCTCAGGAAATGCAAAAAAACGAAAAAAACAAGATTAATGTTTTAAAAATATTATAATGAATAACGTAATTAGTATAAAGTATGTGAATTCAATAGTGCGATTTACATATATATGTATATATATTATGAGATTTTGTATGACATAAATGTAATGAGAATTTAACAAAACAACTTTTTTACTGAAAAAAATAGCAGCGGTCACATTTTTTAGATAAAATTCCCTTCGCTTTTAGAAGAAGAAAAATCTCACCAACGTTTTTAACAAAGCAGATATTTTGACGTGAGAATTTTCGATTGAAAATTAGGGTGCTTTTCCGATATCTATTAAGTAAAAATAAGGTGAAAAAATAAATATTTCAAATCAAACAAATTACAGCGTGTTTGAGACATAAATAGATGTTTTCACCAAATTTCGTGAAAAACAAATTTTTTTGTAAAAGAAAAATAAAAAACCAAAAACTCGGTTATTTGAATTTTTCACATAAATTTTGAGGTCATGTGAAAAAGTGCAAATACAAAAATTGTAGATCTTTTTATTAGCTACAACTTTGCTATTTTACTTTTTTCCATAGTAGTTTTTCCGGAAATCAAGGAAAACCGTTTTTTAACCCTAAAAACTGACCCGCTTCCCCTTCCCGACCTCAGATCGCCCGTAAATTATTTTTCCTTTCATTTCTGTTATATTCTCTTCCTTTACCGATGGGTTTCATCCTACTATAATTTTTTTTCACTTTTTACTATTTTTAAAGGCTTCAGCACTGGTCTATATCTGCGCTAACGATTCCCAGATTTTGCAATAACTTTTTTTTAGTTTTTTAACTGTTTTAATGCCAATATAGGCAAATGATTTCTATTTTCTGTACATCTTTGATCCAATAACTTTATCGACCGTATCCCAGCTGATGCTAGTCATTTAAATATTTATCGACCCATAGAATATTTTTTATTATTTCCAAAAACTTAAAAAAAACCTAGTTTCTTATTCTTATTTTTTGCATGCTTTTTTGTCCGCAGATACCGACTGGCGATTATTTTCATTATAAGTAAATAAATTAAAATTACAGAAATATAAATTCTAAATAAAAAGTGTAAATCCATTATTTTGTGTTTCTGCAATTTAGTTCAATATTTTTAACAACTATTCCACTTACCTATTATAAATAAACAAGCCAAACGTGTGGGCTACGTCCCACTTCTTTTCAAAACAAACAAACTTTTCTTTAATGTGAAAGATTATTTTCACAATGTGCTTACTGTCTTTCAAAGGTGACATTTTATATCGACTATAAACGGTACTGGCATGAACTATTTTAAATTAAAACTCCAAAATATGATTAAACTCCGGAAAAGCACATATACGATATAAGAACTACAAAATCTTCAGAATCGGTAGATTCCTCTATGAGATTTCCATGAAACAAACTTCACCATGTAAAATCGGTTTAATCGCTATTAATACGTGTACGTAAATACGATGATAGATCAAATATAAACGAGCCTTTGTTCATAATACATTTATTTTAAAAATTTTCACAAAAACACAAACTTCCTTATTTTTAGACATATCCCCCTTGTTTGATTATACATTTTTCCCAACGGATTGGTAGTTTTTCATCTCGTTTTCATAAAAAGAAGCAGGGCGGGATTCTATCCAGTTGCGCACAAACGCCTCCACATGTTCATCAGTCTGAAATCGCTCGCCTCCTACTGATTCTTTGAGGGGCCCAAACATGTGGAAATCACAAGTTGGTAAGTGTGGGCTATATGGATGTTGCTCCGACTGAGCCTAGTGCATTTCACTGATTTGGGCCTGCGTTAAAGCTGCGATGCGAACTCGAGCAGCTTTTTGATCTTCACTCAGCAACTTTGGGAACCAACGAGCTGAAATTTTTCGGAATTCCCAATTTTTCGTTATGATTGTGTGGACACTGCCATAGCTGATGCCGAGTTAAACAAATATCTGAAGCACAGTGGCGTGGTGGTACCCTTTAATAATGTTTCTAACGCGTGCAATTTTAACCGGCGATATGCTGGTGCGCGGACGACGAGGATGATTTACATTTTCGGCACGATTTTAGTCAAAAATTAAATTATTTGCACCAAACTTTTACCTGTTGCCACGAAAGCGTTTCATTTCCGAACTGTGCTAGCAATCTGCGCAAAATTTCAGCTGGTTTCACGTGTAAGAAACTTAATAATAATCCGTTGCGCAACGCTGTTATGCATCTCTTTCTCACTCATTGTGATAGCTACTAACCAAACAAACATAGCAATACGACGAGTCGTTTCCGTGTCAGTTAATATCCCCACTTCAAGTTTCTAATGCCCGTATGCGCCTTGAACAACTATCCGGCCCTCAATTTAAAAAGGCTCATTTATATTTGATCCGCCCTCGTATAAGATTATAATTTTGCTAAAATTTATGTCATTGTACTTTCTATTTAAAATATTGTGTCTTCTGGTCTGTTAATTACTTCAGCGGTTTATCTCTATCAATTCTTGCTATAGCTTTAACGTCAAATATTTTCATCCCAGTTATTCGTTCTTCTTATTAATCTTTTAAATTTTGTTCTATAAAATCCCTAGGACGTAGATCTAAAATGCATTGATTTGGAGTGTTTGTATATACACATGTATGTACTTTCAGTCGTTAAAAATACCACCATTATGTACATGGATATTTTCAGGTATATCTACTTTCTATAATGACCTAGCAACTTACAGATTAGCCAGCTAAACTGCCAACAATGCAATAATGTATGCGAACCCTTATGTATTTCTACCTGCAGCAAGCATTCACCCACCACCATCATAGATTGTTTTATGACTGACCTCGTTATCTAGAATCTTAGCCGTATACAATCTTCATAAAGCTGTCGGTTCGTTACTCACACACAAAGTTATTGCTTTATGAAATTCTGAATAATTTCGTATTTTGTAATCCTTTGACTAAAATCTCGCGAAAATTAAAAAGAAGAAAATCAAAACAAATAATTTTACTTAAAACCCCTAATACATATTGCAAGCGGCAAAGCCTTTTGAATATATATGTTACATTTAAAACAAGTTTTTAGTTAGAACTCGTTTTCCCTAGTTAAAACTAGTTTTTACTTAATGCCTTTGTTAAAACTAGAAATACCCAGTTAAAACTAGAATTTACCACTGATATATTTCATTTTCAGATAAAACTAGTTGTCACATCGGGCTGCAGTTAAAACTAGCACAAACTAATTTGGGATTAAAAACAAGATATAGTTGTAAAAATATTTATTGATAAGATCTAAGACACTGAGAACCAAATAATAATCTAACACTAAAGAAACATTTTAGGGAACATCGACTTAAATACGTTGCCAAGATGGCAATATTAATTCTAAGTAGGTAAATAAAACAATCAAATAAATCAACAGAACACAACCATAAAATTTCAAAAAGAAACATTGTTAAAGAACATTGATTACTACACAATAAAATCAAATTAGTCAAAGTTAAATTTAAAAAAGGATGAGGATCTACTACGCGAACAGTTTTAACTGACTCGCTTCGGAAAAACTCGTTTTGTCTAGTAAGAACTAGTTTTAACTGATATTCGATTTGAGCATTAGTTAATTCTAGTATTAACAAATGCATAGGTACATTAAAAACTAGTTCTAACTAGGAAGAACGCGTTCTATCTAAAAACTAGTTTTAACTGCAACATATTTATATAACAAAGAGAAGGTGCAGAAAAAACTTTGCTTTTTTGCATTTGGTGGTGGTATTTTTGTATATAGAAACAGTTTTACCAAATGAAATAATACAAAATACCTATACCCTTTTCAGAAATGATGTACATTAAAAGGCCTGCATAAGCAAGTCACAAAATTCCTTCCAAATTAAAAGAGTGCGTAAAAACATTTCTTCTTTTTTTTTGTTAAAAGCAAAGAAATCTGATAAGACCGATTATTCTAGGTATACGAATCTAAAGTTATTTAGCAATCTAGAATTAGAAAAAAAATCAGGTCTTTGAGGGTAAAAAAAAGGATAACTATACAATTTTTCGTAAATCCCTTCACAATTAAATTGACTGAAATAATTACTTATCCTGCAAAAGTTCAGTTAGAACTGACTGAATTGTGCTAATAAACCTTTTTGTCGAAAAAAATTTTTTCGAAATCACAAAATTGTGCAAATTTCTGGAAAATAACAGAAGATTTGCATAAGTCATAATAGACTTGGCCTTACTTTTACATATACAATTATTAAGTAGTTTTGGATCAACATTACATATGGTACCTATTATTGATTTTTTATTGCACAAGTCCTAAAAGTTACTAAAATAGTAATTGTCAATGGTTCGTTAAAAATTTCTGAACCGTCCGTTTGGCCCGATTGTTAAAAATGTTGAGCCGCCTTGTTGATAAATAATAACTACACACGATCATATTTCGTAACTCCCATTTTTTCTCACCCACTTTTAAAGATTTAAAAAAGTAAAATGTAAAAGTAAAAGCACGCATCTATGAAATATTTTCAAAAACTTTGGCCCCAAAATTAAATATTTATTTCGAAAATAAAAAAAAGATAAGAACTTTTTTGATTTTTACGTTATAAATTACCCCGATTTTTATCAGACTTTTAAGATGGGTGGGTGTAACGTTCATGTTACAAAAAATTAACACTCAGTTTTTTTACGATTTTCCTACTCTTTCAACCACAAATATACTTCTTTTTTATTATATTATATTTTCGTAAACGAAGCGCGAAACACAGAATAAGGCATTATGAATTCTTTGTAGGATGAATTTTATATTTTAATAACCCCCCTTTATCTTCTTAGGTATCGAATTTTTGAAATTATAATAATGCAGTCAAATTAAGATATTGATTTTTGCAGTGATTTCAGATATGCTACTGGAATTTTCTTAAATCAGTTAGTATTACAGGGATACGAAAAAGATTAGATACCTGTTTATTCTGGTTTAAAAAATACAATTACCTCGTATATGTTTAGATAAAAGAAGCTTCTTTATTATAGATTTCTGAAAGAGCTAAGGGCACTTTTTAATCATCTCATCCCGCAGGGCCCATTTGTTATTTTTTTTTTAATCCATTTCTGCGAGAAACTTAATTCTCCATAAAGTATTTCTAAATAACTTTCAGCATTTTGTTTCGTCCTCCTTTAAAACCATCATGGTGCATTTTTACCTCTTTGCCTCTTCTAATTGTAGTTTTAATTATACTATTCGTCCAATGAAAACCGTTGCATCTACGAACTAGTTCCTTTATGAATGATAAGTATAATCAATAACCTAAAATTTTATTTTCTCATTAGTTAAATATTCATTATTTCTTCTGAAGTACACTTATTTATACAAAAAAAATCAATAGCTCGAGGGCGGAACGTTTAAACACCCCATAAACCAACCCACGTTGCAATTAATCTTTTCGTTTATTATTCCGACCTTATTCGATGTAAGTAATCTACTTTATTACTAAAACTTACCATTAGTTGACTAACTAATATTATTCAAAGTTTCTTCAGACTGCAAAGTTTGCCGACTTTCTACTCAAATTTTGCTAACCGACAGTGCTTTTACATCTTAATTACACCACACAATAACAATCAGTCTTATTCAAAGTAAATTAAAAAATATACCTTCATTGAAATTTTTTTAATATCGGAATAATAAATTTTTAATTTTTTTAATATTTTTTCTTTTAGATTGGTTCACACTAAATATTACTTAAATTGCTTCAGTTAAACATGAAAGTTTAATATATGAAATTTTTTGCACCAGTTCTCTTTCGCGCATTTTAAAACCCTTCTGCAATTCCTTCGTCCTTGTGGGCCACTTGAACCTCACTTTTAAACACGTACTTCTTGCCTCTTCAAATTTTATTCACGTATACAACTTACAACGAAATACTTTTTCGATAAGGTAAAGAATTTGAAACCTTTGTAAAATATATTTTAACAGGTCACTGAATATCGTTTAATATAATTTAGTAACATTTTATGTAAAGTTTCTACAAAACGCTATAATACGTAGAAACCATTTCATTGAATATAGGTAGATACTATTTTTCAACACAAGAAAATGTGAACGTAAAAATTTATATCAATAAATAAATAAAAAATTTCCCAGACTAAAACGTTTGCTCCTTCATTATTCAAAACAGCATCACATTTTCCTAAAAGTACATCATCAACAAAAATATTAGCATAAGAAGAAATTTTCCAGCTTTTCATATTTCTTTTCAGCTCTTTATATTAATATAAGGGTTGATAGCGTTCTTTCCTTAAAATTTCTAGTTAAGCATGGTCCTTATAAAAGTATCAGACATATCAAATGAGGCAAGACCAATGGACGTGGCAGAGCCATGGTTAGACAGGTTGCTTCAGGAATTCTTCAAACAGAGCGATGCCGAAAAACTCGAAGGCCTACCAGTTACACCTTTCATGGACAGAGAGAAAATTACAAAACCTTCGTCCCAATGTTCGTTCATTGGGTTTGTTTTATTGCCCCTCTTCGAAGCACTTGGGGAACTTTTAACTGAACTGCAGGTGAAAATCCTATTCTTATATAGTTCAGTGTTAAACTCATAATAAGAAAAGAAGCTTTTTACTAATTGGCATAGAAAAATAGGATTGAAAATATGTTTTTTCGGCCTACAAAATTTTTCGCTAAGTGTAAAGGCATTGTGTACTGAATTAATTAGTTTCTTTTTTTGTGTTACATAACATTCGCAGGACCTAATTATACAGCCAGTTAGAGAGGCTTTGGATTACTACAAAAAGCTTAACGAAGCTAGCAAAGAGGAACGACTGCATCGGAAAAGCATTGTCTCGGACAATACCGAGCACAGCGGCGAGAACACTCCTAATGTGACGCCTAAATCGAACTCAAGCACCAGTATTAAAATGAAGAAAAGCCTGAGCTTCCAGAACCGTACCAGGTAAAGATAAAAAAAACTTGGTACTCAAAAGATTTCTCTTTTTTCAGTAGGTAACCCAAAGGTCTTTCTTACATTGTTACAGTTCTAAATCGGTAGACGAAGATGTTGATACAGGAGTTGAATACAGAGAAGAAGTCGACGTCGAAAGTCAACCACTCGAAGATGTCCTTGAAGACATCGAAAGTGGTGAAGAACCTACAGAAGTTGAAGTATCAGAAAAGGCACTAAAATTTAAAATATCGACCGAACCAACGGTGGGTGCAGGGAGAAAAAGTTATCCCGGATCCCGGAAAGGAAGTAGGGAAAAAGTTCCCAACATAAATAACGTAGATTTGGTGAGAGTTTTACAGCGCGAAAAGGGGAAATTACGAGCGGGGATGCTCAGCTTTGACCAGCGGAACGTCTACCTTGGTAAGAAATTATCCATAGATAACCCCGAATATTTAGACGAGGTTAATAAAAATTACGACATGAAATGTTACAACATAAACAACCGCAACGAAATTGACGACGAGGAATGTATTATATCAAAGGAAACATTGAATTTGAACAAAAGAAATTCGGAACATTCTGTCAAAACTTACATTTCCGACGAGAAACGTAGTATTTTGAAAAGTAGCGAATGCCGTTCATTAACAAATGTAGAAAAATTAAAAATGAATAGTCTTCATTCGTCTCCCGCTGATTCCCTGACCCCCGACCAGTCCCCAAGAGCTAGGAGCACATCGGTTGCTGGCACGACCGATCAACCTTCGCTCTCCAAAGAAAAGAAAAAAATGTCACTCTTGAAAAACATCAAGAGAAGCTTCAACAGCAGAACCTTCGACTCATCGGAAACTTTAACCACAGACAACAAAATAACAACGGAAGGCGACACTAAACCACAACAATTATCTACTACCACGACCCAAGAAGCAGAATCTCTGGCAGAAACTGGAACAAAGTCAAATAGATCCATAATGTCCCGATTAAAACACTTTTCAGAAAAATTTGGACTAACAATGGAGAAGGAGAGCAAGTCACCGGTACCAAAAACCCCAAAAAACAACAACAGCAGCAGCAAAAGAACCACCCTCACATTGAGGAGGAGCAAAATGGACCCAGAATGTTGCCAAAGTCTTGAAAGTATCTCTAAAGCAAACACACTTCCTAAAGCCAGAAAGAGCATGAGTGCTGCTAGAAAAGGGTGGAAATTCTTCACTGGTAAAGACAAATCACCCAACAGTTTAGACGTTTGGGCTTCAGAGGCCGATTTCAACCAGCATTCAGATAACACCTCGATACCATCAAGCTCACAACTAAAAACAGAAGTGGAAAGAGTTGGAATAATGGAAAAAACCAAATCATTGACAAATATTCAAACGGCCGAAAAAGAAACGTCTTCGACGTCATCTTCAGATGACAAGCAACATATCCATGCAACGAAGGGACCAAAGCAGTATGATGTGCATGGTAACAATGAACCCATAACGAAAATACAGGACATATACAAGGACCACGTGATTGTAACAACAAGCAACAATCAACAAAAACATACTGAAATGATATGACAGAAAAGCAACGCCCCTGGGGGTGTAGGGGATGGATTGGTTAACTATTTCTTTTGTCGGTGTTGTACATACAATGGTACTATTTCAACACCTAGTGACAATGTCTAGATCAGATAAAAATGTAAAATAATGTGCAGTGGATGATCATATACATACCTATATATACATATATTTATTTATTAAATGACTCGTATTTATTTTATATTTTTTTAAATTATTTCTATTTTATTGATTAACTTTCTTTTAATGAAAAGAGAAACGAAAAAATAAGAGGAATTATGACACGTTTCAGAATGTTACTTCACCTCTATCGTTTGAATTAAAATGATCACAATCGATATTTTATTATTTCAAAGACTCTTTGAACTCCCACTTCGTTACCCACTTCAAACCCATTGGAAGCGTCTTTGATAAACTTGGTCAAAATTAGATTTATTCTTAAAAGAACTGAATAATGTCTAATTTTTACTAAATTAATGGTAAGTACCGATTCAAATACATTAATATTTAGATAAAGTAAGTACCACACTTCTTTGTATTATAGTCAATATATTGCAGTAATTGCAGAGGCGGATCCAGAATTTAAAGGAAGAATCCATAAAATTGAATTGTACGTATATAGTATGTTACTATTAAAAATTGACTAAATATTTCTAGAATTTTGGTTTTCTAATCGCAAACGGAAAGGTCCGAATCGGAACCCTTCGTCTCCTTTGAGAATCCACCACTAATTACATGTATCCGTACCAAATAATCTAAAAAAGGTTTTTTCGTATACCTAACCAGTAAACATTTACACAAAAGGAAAACAAATATGTATCTCTAAAAGCAGCAGTTCTAAAGATAAGAAGAACACAATTTCAACTTACATTATTATATAAATAATAACACTAAAAAGAACCAAATTAAAGCAGGTCTTAGGGATGATAGTAGATATCTAGATCTAAGTATCCACCCTCTGATAGCGGAGAAAACTAGTGGGAGAGAACTTGTAGAAAACCATTGAAGTGTTTTTAATTGAGGACAGATTCCCAGGAGCTGAAGTAGTTGAAAATTTAAAATAAGATAAATTACAATTGTGTACATAAAGATGGTCGTTAGTTGGAGAGAAGAAAGGAGATGTTGGTGATATGGATGTCTTTATAGAACACTAAAAAGCAGTTTTTAGATGGGAACAGAAAAGTGAAAGCTCAAGGAGTGAAGATAAATAACACCGTATAAATAAATAAGCCAATCCTTTTATGAAAATAGCGCCCCATTCATTTTATATTATGTACGTAGTTCAGGTTATTGAACGTAAAGGTTTCTCTCCCCTTTCCCCTTCCCCTACCCCAACAAACTGAACACATGTCTGTCCTTCTTCTAGAGAAATTTTTCTACTTAACGTTGGATCGAAGAAGGAGGACAACGGGGACCCTTTATGCTCCATAACTTCGCGCACTTAATACAGAGTAAGTGCAACGCCTATTTAATTAAAAGGTTACCTTAGATTGTTTTTCCTTTTTTTTTATTTATACTTCTTGCGCCTCCATCCCTCCACTCTCACATTAAAACTCCTCTTAAGTGTTCTACAGGGTCATCCCTATTCCACTCCCGCACCCCTGTTCTTTTTTCCTTCTATTTCACCTCCTTTACGTACACAAGTCCACCCCCAATTAAAAATACCTAAACGATATTTTACAAGACCATCCCTATCACCTCGAACCGTTTTCCTCCGCATCCAAAGGTGAATACCCAGATTTAGACATTTGCAAGCGCTACTCTCTCTTATTAGGTATTATCGTCATTGCAAGGATACCAGAAGTATCGCAAACTTCCACGAGCATTGGCAATGGGCAGGGAGACACAACCCCGCCTATTACTCGGGTATAAACTCCGCCTCTAGCGAATCTTGCGTATTTTGCAGCTCACATGAACACTCCACCCGTCACACAAATTTAACATACAGGGTTTTTCAAATTGATGGGCTATTAGAAGTATATGAATTAGTAGAAGAAATTCAATTCTGAAACTGGGGCTCATTTGGTTATTGTTTATGCCGCTTCTTTTTAAAATATTTTCAAGTTCGATTTACATCCGGTTATATCGGAAGCCGACACCAAATTTTTTATTTTAAATGGAATGGTATATTTTTTACGCTGAATTCGAATAAAACGTGTACTTCTAAGGTAAGTTTGATAGCCAATTTGTACACCTATGACGATCGGTTACTGAGTTAATTTAATTTATAGAAAAAAAATCGTTCCCGCAATCCAAATTATAAAAAATCATAACTTCCACAAAATACGACTCAGAGTTTTGAAATTTTTACTAGTTATAGCTGAATATTAGTGCTAACACCTTGACAAAATCGAACTAAATAACTTATACAGGGCATTCAAAATAAAATTCTAAAGTTTAAGAACTTCAAACACGAATAACTTCGTTTTTTCAAATGGCACCTAACATTTTTTGTTTTCTATTGTTTTATTTGAAAATTTTGGAGTAATTTTGAATTATTACTTAAAATAGCTAATTTTAATATTTTTCGCCTACAAAGGTGTTCCTTTATTTATTGTTTATTATAAACATTTGTCTCGAACATCTCCCCAACAGAAATTAAGCAATAAAAAAGGTTTTACTGTGATTTTGCTTTGATTTTCGTTAGTTTTGTCAATTGTCCAAGGCACACTCTTATTACGCCAAAATGAATGAAATTATCTATATTTCAAAAATTCTAAATTACTCAAAATTTTTCAACTAAAACGGTAGGGATTATTTATATGAATCGAAAGAGGATAAAAAAAGGACTCAACTGAAAAAATAGAATATGGTAGGTGCCATTTGAAAAAACGAAGTTATTCGTGTTTAAAGTTTTTAAACTTTAGAATTTTATTTTGAACGCCCTGTATAAATTATTTAGTTCAATTTTGTCAAGGCGTTAGCACGAATATTCAGCTATTACTATTAAAAAGTTCAAAACTCTGAGTCGTATTTTGTGGAAGTCATGATTTTTCATAATTTGGGTTGCGGTAACGATTATTTTTCTATTAAATTAAATTAACTCAGAAACCGATCGTCATAGGTGTACAAGTTGGTTATCAAACTTACCTTAGAATTACACGTTTTATTCGAATTCAGCGTAAAAAATATACCATTCCATTTAAAATAGCGATGTTGGTGTCGACTTCCGGTATAACCGGAAGTAAATCGAACTTAAAATATTTTTAAAAGAAGCGGCATAACCAAATGAGCCCAAGTTTTGGAATTGAATTTCTTCTACTAATTCATATACTTCTAATAGCCCATCAACTTGAAAAACCCTGTAGGTATACTTAAAAGAGACATTCTTCCCAAAATTTGTTTCTCAAATGTAATACTACAGAAACTAATGACTGTATTTTACATTGAGAAAATTTCTTATTATTATTTTAATCTGCACACACATCTGTTTATCTGTATATTTATATGTCGCAACTCATAGTCCTCGCATTAGACATTGAATTTGATACAAAGATAAATACCGAAATATTTGATGGAGAAAAAATTGGATTGGATATAATTTCAAGGTTTAGAGTGGGTAATGAATGCGGGGAATGTAAATATTGAACCAAACAGGAATAAATAATCTGCAGGTTTTGTGAAAGAGAGAATGAAACTTTGATGGCTGCGGTATTTTTTAAAACAAAGAAAAAGGGTTGGTTTTTTAGTATAGTTTAGTTGTTAGTAATGGTAATAAAAAGAATTATATTAATTTACTGTAAGAATTATAACATATGCTTTAATAAAGCTTATACAGGGATAGATAGAACAAACTTTTGTATATAAAAAAAATTTTGACGTCCTCACGTAGCATGCAGATACCCAAATTTTTTTCACCAACCCCATCAAATATATTCATCTTTCCAAATTTAACAAAAATTATTTTGAGATTTTTCAATTTTAACTTTTGAGCTACGTAGAATTTGCTTTCAAAACTTCCCTCTTCTAGTTTCTAAACTGTCAATTGCAAATGCTGCAACAAATATAGTTTGACAGCTACTGTTGTCCCCATACCGCAATTTGGAACATATTTTAAAATCTTGTTTTAGATTTGTTATAGAATACACTTCTTAATTAATACGGAAAACGCAAGGCAAAAATGATCGACTAAGTTCAAACAATATTTCGGACTATTTGAATAAACTACCTACCGACATGTTCCAAACAAAATACACTATTTTTTTTCATTTATCATAGGTACTACAATAAGTTGAAAGCCAAGTGAAACAGTTTATTTTGAAGTATTTTACAAAATGATAGTTACCTACCAGTTATGTATTCAATCAAAAAGAAAATGTCAGTACATTCTTGTGAAATTTTTATAGGTACATTCACTATTTATTAGGAATACTTTCTAAACCATTAACCGCATAAGGATCTCCACAAGTTAAACGCTTATCTCTTAAATATTGTAGCATTTGTTCGGGGCTCAATAATTGTCTTCTGTAAAAATTCCCAAGGAGAAGATAATTAGCCACTGCGGGTACAAAATGCGGCACCGACATGATTGTGGAAATTATAAAATAAACTGGCAGTAATTCGTACCACATTATGTATGTATATTTTCAATTTATTTTATGATACATCATGATACATGTATATAAATGTTGTCTTGGTTTGTTTCGTTTTGTTTCCTAGAGACGGTCTAATTATTTGTTTAAGTTTCCACAGACGCACTGGACGCACGTTAACGTCCCAAAGCAACACCATCGTTTGTAGAGGAATTTCAAAATCTCATGAACCGCAATATGCGTGAGGACGCCGAGAAGCGGAGCTTCTACGTACTCAAGGATTTAATTAACAAAGAGCGTAAATATGTATGACTCTGAGCAATCCGAGGTCATTGCTTATCTCATGAGATTCTGGAATACCCCTACACATATATAATAACTTTTTAGATAGACAGAAGCTTAATTTCTGAGTCGCAATAGCTTGAAATCTTGAAAAGAAAATATAATTATTTTCTCTTATTAATATTTTGTCACCGCAACTCTTACAAAATACATATGTATGTAATTAAAAATAAATACCATCTTTGCGATTTTTACCTTTTTAGCTGGTAGAGTATTTATTTCTATTTTAGGGTATAAAGTTCATTTAAAATCCTGATTAAAGAGGAGAAGGTTCAAGTCTCAAAAAGGGAAACAAAGAAAAGCGGATTCAAATTCATGCTCATCACCCTTTCGTCTTTATTTTTTTTTTTATAAATTTATTATTTTGACTGTTCTCTAAAAATTTTATATTGCTCTTCTTCTTTTTTTATGACAGGTTAGAAATAGATAATCATAAACGTCATTAGTAGATTTCAAGCAAAATTGGCCGTAAGCAAATAATTTTTGACTAATCATTAGTTCAAGAATTAATTGTTTGAAAAGCAGCAAGAATTATATAAGTAATCAAATTCTCATGTTTTTTTGTATGCCAGCGAACAATAATAATTGGGAATTGGAATCTGAAATTGGTAAAAATATTTACTGCTTCTTGGTCGTATATTTTAAATTGTATTTTTAAGTACATAAGTATTTATATTAAAATTACTTACTAGGTAAAAGTGGAACATGGGATCAATTTAAATTTTTTTATAGAAAATTTTTTCGAACTTTAAAAGGTGTATCCGGGAAAACATGGCTTAAATTGCAAAAGTGGATTCTGGTTGATCCAACTCCCGAACAAAACTTGGAAAGTTTGTAAGTTATTATCATCAAGCTTCTCGGAGTTTTATATAAACAACTTCCACTTTATCTTCTACATCGATCTTGATTATAACTTCATTTCAACAAAAATACCCATCGCCTTCAAATACAAGTTAGTTAAGTTAATTCAATAGGAAAGCGATAATTAAAGGAATAAGAAACACTTGATTTATTTCTCTGACAATGTCGAAGTTTTGTAAATTGATTTTTCGGAGAAAAATAGCTACCTATTCTGGCAAGCGTACGATTTCTGTGGCGCCAGGATTTTTTTTTTTTTTTTTTTTTGACGTAATCGAGGTCCCTGAGTACAGGAAAATAGTAAAAAAATCCTACTTGCTTGGTTTTCGATATATCGAAGTTCGAAAGTCGAAAAATCAAATTGAAAATTTTTATGAAACAAATGTGTTTTATTATGTAAGTGGCCGTGAAAAACACAAAAAAAAATGGTTAAAAAATCCCAGGTACTATATTTTTCAAGATATTAAACCAAAAATGTAAAAAAAAACATTTAATAGAAAACAGTTCCGTTTCCGTGGGCACACTCATACAGCCTATAGGTTTATACAAATGGCTTTTGGTCCTATACAGGTAAATTGAGATCACTGAACACGTTTGTTGTGGTATTGAATCGAGATATCGATTAGATTCGGAGATATTGAGCGCGGAAAGTCCATACCACTTTTCGGTGGTGCATAGCATTTCAAACATTTTAATCATAGCGACCACTAAAACTAATCGAGACATCGATTCTATACCACCACCAACACTTCGATTTACCGTTATAGGACCAAAAGTCATTTGTATAGGCCTATAGGCTGTATGAGTGTGCCCACGGAAACGGAATTCTTGTCCGATTTTCGATCGAAGCGAGATATCGAAAAATTTTATTCTTAATTTTAGTTTTATTTTGGCTTAATTAACCTAGAAATCATGGCGCCCCAGAAATCGTACTCTCCCCCCTATCTTTAAAAATGCCTACAAATAAGTGGGCCTTTAATATTGTAGAAACAGAATGTGGAATTTAGTACCTATGCTTGATCGAAATCTAAAATAATAATTTTGTTATTGTCACAAAATAATGAAATCGGTACCTGAAAATGAGCCATGTGGCGTCCGTAACGTAGGGCTATTTATATACGGTTTACTTATCACACTAATATTATGAAGGCGAAAGTTTGTGAGTGTGTGAGTGTGTATGTTTGTTACTTCTTCACGTCTAAACGGCTGAAGCGATTTTAATAAAATTTGGTATGGAGTTAACTGACACCCTCGATCAACACGTTTTACTGCGGGAAAATATCTTATTTCCATGGGAAAATCGATGAAAATGAATTCGCGGAATATTAGAAATGCCAAAGTAACTCTGTCTGTATGCTACACAATATCGCCTAAAATTTAGTGAACCGATTTAAATGAAATTTGGTACAGAGATAGTCTAGAGCCTGAGAAAGGACATAGGCTACTTTTTAATGCGAAAAAGGGGTTGGAATAGAAAAGTTTGTGCCGAAATTCCGTAATTTTTAAAGACTTTTTAGGCTTTTGATTAGAAATAAATAAATACAACATTCAATCTTTTTAAAAATTATACCCTAAAGGGAATAAAATTAGCCGATGAAAGTTTTTGTGTAATGACGACGTCCAAAAAGCTTACGGTCCAGAAAATTAAAATATTAAGTGTAAAAAGTTATTGAGGTTTTGTTTATTTGGATCAATAAAAGTAGTTAAATACTAAGCTATATAAACTATTTTAAACTATAATTAAACTATATTAATCTATAATATTATAAATGCGAAAGTAACTCTGTCTGTCTGTGTGTTACGCAATCACGCCCAAACTACTGAACCGATTTAAATGAGAATTTGGTACAGAAATAGATAAGTAGATATAAAGCTAGAGGCTTGAAACTTATTTTTTAGGCTTTTGATTAGATATAAATACGACATTTAAAGTTTGTAAAAATTTTACCTAAAGGGGGCAGAAATAAGGTATGAAAGTTTTTGTGTAATGACGTCGGCAAAAAGGCTTACGACTCAGAAAATAAAAATATAAAAGAAAAAAATTTTAAAAGCTGCCGAAAGTCACTATTCCACGCGGAAGAAGTCGCGGACATAGCTAGTTATTTATACTTAATAAAATTCTGTAAAAGCGAAACTGAATCGAATATACTTAAAGCAAATCATTTTTTAGTTCTGATTTGGCTTTTTACTATTATCACCACCCTGGAAAGAACCTAAACACAAGTCATTGTTTTCAAAAACGGAACCAAAAAGACTATTGTAAAAATTACAGTGAAGATACTACAATGAGGTCTACCGCTCATTGCGAATATTTCGATAAACCATTCAACGTTTTTACCGCCTCCCATTTCGAAGAACACCATCCTGGTAGAGTTAAGAAAAAAATAAAAACAAACGATCCTTATTCTGGTAATTTGGAGTCGTCAAATTCGCTCGACTCGTTTTTTGAAAGTATATCAGATACAATTAAAAGAATGCCACCCGTTGTTCAAGCACACTTAAGGCTGCAGATAGCCCAGTTGGTGTTCTCACAAGAACTGAAACTTCTTCAGTATCCATCAACCACATCATTCGAAAATAATACATAATTCTCTGTAAATGTATACCGTAGATATTTAATAAATATTTTTATTTGCATATTTTCTTTTTATCAAATTTATCAGTTCAAACAGATTTTGGCTTTAAATTACACAGTTTTCAGTTTTGACCTGCTTTTTAATTATAAGGTGTTGAAATTAGCAAGAATAACTTAACAATTATCATATCATTTTACGTAATTTTTTTTTATATCTTCTATAAAAGGTAAAGGTTAAGTTGAGTTAGATTAGGTAGGTAGTACCATCAAGAATATAATCGATGAATAGGAATTTTAGGCAAATGTGAAAGTGAACAAAAGCTTGAAAACAAAACTTTTGGCTAAATACTTCAATGTGAATCATTCGGCAAACTTTCATCATCTCAAAAAGTCCCAGAAACTAGAACAATATGTCAGAATTTTCACCGATTGCCGCATTTAAAACGATTAAACTCAATTCTTAAAGAATTTCGTCTCTGAGAATCCACTTGGGACTACTTTCATCCTCTTCCAGGCCTGTCAAAAGACCCTGGTCATCGAAATTTGATGGTCGGCCTTTTCGTCTTCATCTGCAAACTTTATAACGCCAAATTTTAAACTTCTTAAACTTGGCTTTTGATAGTAATTTTCCTATCAACCAAAAGTCCCAATATGATTTGTAAAAATTGACTTATTCGTTGTTATCCAAATCCACATAAAAAGTTGTAAAACTCAAGAGATGGAATAAGTTTTATTTGCTAACAACTGAAAGTAGATTTATTTATTTCATTAATTTGAAAATGTTAAATTACGGATATTTCGATAGACGTTTTAATAGTTTTACCGCATCTCATTTCTAAAAACACCATCCTTATTAGAAAAAGAAAATAATTAACACAAACTATCCTTGTTCTGGTAATTTAGGATCGCCAAATTCACTTGACTCGTTTTTGAAATAATATCAGACACAAATAAAAAATGTCACACTTAATTAAGGCTCCAAAGAGTCGAAGTTGGTGTTCTCACAACAGCTGAAACTTCTTCAGTATCCATCAACCACCTCGTTCGAATATAATATATAACTTTTTGTGAGTGTATTTATCTATCGTAAGTATCAAATAAATATTTTAAGAAAGTTTTGTGAATTTTTTGAAGGCTACATGTTCATATTTGTAGACCAAAATATAAATGATACCGCTATCGACAGAATCGACAAATATTTTTCGGGCTTTGAACAAAACCGTAAATATTATTATTTATTATAAGACATTATGGAAAATATTTGTTTAGATTTTCATTTTACTTTGCTGTATAACTAGTTGTCCGAAATGGAATTTGTGTCAGGTACGTGTTGGTCTTAGTATAGAAATAAAAAAAGATTGTAAATAATTAAAAACAATTGTTAGCAGAATTGTTTTAAATAAACCAAATCGCAGAACTTTTCAACAGTTTATTTCTTCTATAAAATATAATAAAATAACAGGCAACAACGAAGCAACTTACATGGATCGAGTCTTATGAGATGAACAGAATCTACTTAGATTCAAGTCTAAATTTCATCTTATGGACGTTTTGCAGGAACAGCGTTTTATATCAATCAATGTGATCCCGCCTTGCAGAGTTATAAAAATGTTATCAATCACGCGGTAATAAAATGAATTTGAAGAATAATATCAAAATAGTAATTAACACAGTTATAAAATAAGATAATGTTAAATACGTATTAAAATGAAATACATATATACAGAGTGGATCATAACACTGTAATAAAATGAGTCTAAGGCAAAGTATTAAAATAGTAATTAAAACGGTTGTAAAATAAGATGATGTGAAATTAAGTACTAATGTTGTACATATAGGTATACACAATCTTAAATATGCTCCAGCACCATAAAATAATAAAAGAAATATTTTCTGTTCAGTTTTTCACATTATTATTTATTGTAGCGACCAGTGACACAGTACGTGTGTGCGATAACAATTTGTGGCATGTACTTGTTATCACTAACATGCTTACACCGCACACGGTACTTTTCGTGTTATCAACTTACAAGATGTAAATCATTCTCCGGCGACAAGTAACAAGTTCAATTCTGGAATAATCGAGGACTTTCTAATTATTACTCATCATTCGGGAATACACAGGATTTCTTCGAGTTCCTGTCTAGAAAGTTCGAAAGGTGTATATATAGTGATCATCTTTGGACCGAAAAACAGTCAGTTGTAAGAAAGCATCAGTGCGCGAATTAAAACCGATAATAGACAAAGTGATATAAATAAATTGTAATATAAATAAGTGAATTGTTGTGATATAAATGGTAGTTCTAAGTTAGTGTTTAAGTGTTATAAATAGTGTTAAATAAATAATTATTTAAATAAATACTTTGACTAGAAAATTCGTTACATTATGCTACAATCAATTTAATTGGTTTTTTTATCTAATGTAACTAATTGCAGCTTCAGAGGTTACATAAATATATTATTTATTTATTTGTAGTTAATAATATGATTCTGTCGTCTGTTTCCCAACGTCAGTTACTAATCGTAAGTTCAACATGATGTTGGAAATTCATTCCCTGGTACTGTTGTGCGTATGCTTTTATCTCATTTACAAATATCTTACTCGCAATTTCGATTATTGGAAGCAAAGAAATGTTCCGTATGTAAAGCCAGCATTACTTTTTGGAAATATCTGCCAAGTGTTCTTTTTCCAAAAACAATTTACAATTCGGATAGCTGAACTCTACAATCAAATACAGGACAGTATGGTAGGAATTTTTATTTTACATCAACCATTTCTTATTGTGAAAGATCCCGAAATCATTAAGCACGTTCTCGTAAAAGATTTCGACACCTTCAGGAACAGAAGTGTTTATTCCAATGATAACATAGACCCATTTTCTGCAAATTTCATGTTTTTTGCCGAAGCCAATATATGGAAAATATTTAGGACCAAAACGAGCCCAATTTTTACTTCGGGAAAATTAAAACACCTTTTTGGCTCAATAGAAAGCATTGCAAAAAATTTTGTTAATTATTTAAAAGAAGAAACATTAAAAGATCCAATACTCGATGCAAGAGAAGTGTGCGCTCGTTTTTCGATGGACGTTATAGCTGGAACCAATTTTGGTGTTGATGCGGCATGTTTAAAGCAGAAAAATGCTGATTTTTATATGGTTGGAAGAAGAATGTTCAATTTTAGTTACGAAAATACCATTAGACTCGCTTCTTATCTTGTTGCGCCTTTTTTAGTCAAACTTACCAATTTACAAGCATTCGATCGACATGTCAGCAAATATATTAAGGATTTGACGACGTCCCAAATCAATTTCAGGGAAGAAAATAATCACAAATACGGTGATTTAATTGACGTTTTAGTTGATTTTAAAAGGAAGAATGTAATGAACGACATAATCTTTGGTAAGTAAATTACACATTTTATTATTCCATATTTAACCCTTATATGATACCTACAATCTTTGTACAATTACAGTTTGGGCTAAAGGACTAAGTAGTCTATTTAAACAATTGGGTCAAAACGTTTTGTCGGCAAATACGGCTGACATCATCAATAAAACTGCGTTGACTACTTTGGCGAAGGTTGTACCTCGAAGTCTCAGCAGAAACTGGGTCCTTCTGTGCCGAGACTTCATGTGGTCAATGCAGTTCCACTGATCATGTCAACCACAGTTGACGACGAAACGTTTAGATAACCTGAACTATAATTCTACATATAGTCACGATCAGGAAGAGAAAACATATATTGTATAAACAAATAACTCAGAATTATTGCATACTTATTAAAAGGTAATCAAATTGTAATTTTATGAACTTTTATTGTATTTTTAATATCAAACTTCAAAAGAATGTTTTCATCTCTAATGTCAAACTTTAAAGGCAATTTTTAAACAAAAATGCCTTTGCTAGCCAGTTGCTGAAGTTATCATTCCAGGAATTTCCAAGAATAAAACTGAATAAATAAAACGTTGATCAAAAATTTGCGTACCAGGCAATTTTGTAAAATTACCTCGTAAATGCTAGAATTTTAATCGAACGGGGCAAATCAAAAAGAAGATTAATTATATTTTTATTCGCGTAAAAACAAAATTGGTTATCTAAAAACACAATATTTAGATTACAAAATTTTTAGTTCTAATTTACCAACATTTATAGATAACCCACAATTTAATAGAGGTAATCTTTTTATTTGTATTTCTTTTTAGGGAACAACATTTTGTATGGCCAGGTTGGCCAATTTTTCTTTGCTGGTTTTGAAACCCTTACAGTTAGTTTATCGTTTGGATTGTACGAATTAGCTTTAAATCCCGAAATACAAAAAAAAGTCAAAACAGAAATAGCTTCCGTCCTTCGGGAACATGAAAAGATTAATTACGATGTTATCCAATACTATTTACCCTACCTAGACCAAGTTATCAAAGGTAAGTTTTTTCAAACATTCAAAATTAAATTAGGTAGATACAAAAAGATCCCATAAAAAATTCTCATCGTTATTTTTAGCAACTACTGTTCGAATTACATACACAAACTTTAAACTAATTAAAAAAAAGATTTTTATGTAAAAATCCTAGAACTAAAAGTGGGTAGTATTTATAATTACAAATTTTTTGTTTTATAGAAGTTTTACGAAAATATCCACCCCTTTCCCTGTTAGACAGAAGATGTTCAACAAAATATAAAATACCAAACAGCGACGTTATCTTAGAATCAGGAACGCCCGTTTACATTTCTGTCTACGGGCTTCATTACGACGAAAAATATTATCCAAATCCTCAAAAATTTGATCCCGAACGATTTTCAAAAGAAAACGAACAAAATATTTCCGATTATTTTTATTTACCATTTGGTAACGGTCCAAGAAATTGCATAGGTATGTTATCATACAGTTATCATTTTTTTTATATATATATAAATACACTAATTATAAATACAGTAAATCATTGATGAATCACTAAAAAGTATTTTTAGGGAAATTAAACCAGTCTTCAGATAAAATAGTATCTAATTAATAACCATATTTTTCTTTCAGGAAAACGATATTCGCTTATTGTTTTGAAATTGGCTCTTATAAAAAATTCTCTCCGAATTTGAGATAGAAACTTGCAAAAATACACCGTTAAAAATTGAATTTTCACCAAAATCATTAACACTGGTACCTAGAAATAATTTGTATCTGAAGTTTAAAAAATCATTGACAGATTTTTAAACTTTAATGTTCATAACTTAATTCGGTAACAACTTATACTGTAACCTATTTAAATGATAATTGCAAAGACATTGCAAATAAAAATAATATCTAATCTCAACTTTTGATTAGTTTTTCATTAATATTAAGTAGCGTTACAGTAGAGCCACAGGAAGGGGTGACGTTTGGATCCAGACAGCCCCTTCAAGAACAGAAAACCCATTTATCTACAATCACTATAACATTAAACACTTTCTATTCTATTTTTACAATGCAATAAAAAAATTGTAAAGTTGTTATTCAACCCTCCAAAAATGTTTAGAACAATTATATATAAGGGTAGAGAGAGTTTACACCCTTGCCGTTTAAAAACAAAAATGATTTAGGCTTCAAAAATTAATACCTACCGTTACAGACATTTCTATGTGCCAAATTTTATTAAAATCGAACAAAGCACTATATGAATCTAAAAAAAAAGGCGATTTTTTTCTCATATTTGCCACCCTCTCACCGGTAAATGAAGCAATTAGTATACAGATAAATGCGATTAAATCGACTTATTTGCTTCCTAGGAACTCAATTGTTCTATACACCTACATGAAGTTCTCAGACAGCTACAAATATTTTTATAAGCAAATAATTGTGTCAAAGAACTGTGCGTTAAGTTTATACGCCTCCTAATAACCCAGACATAATTAAACGGTATACTGCAATGTTATTATCGATAACTGTTTCGTTAGTGGAAACAAAAAAGGTGCAGTTATTTTAAAAAGGTAATTTTCAAATACCTATCCCTGTGTCAGATACGTAATAAAATTTAAAGGTAAGCTTGGTATATTAATTACATTGTTTTAATTGTGTCATAAGCAATAATAGACCCATCTAAAGATAAATTGATTTTGTGTATTGTGTATAATTTATATGTATACATGTCTGTGTGGTTTATATAAACATAGCAAATTTTTCACTATAGAAATGTAGAACGTAATATCATGTTAAAAAATAGTTTTGAATGAAAACAAAAAAATTATTAAGAAAAATTTATTACCCATTAACTATAACTGTAAATAAAAATATATAAATAATAATCAGTATAATATAAAGATATAATTATGTTGAATCAGAATTAACTGGGGAAGATGCAGCAACATTTGGATTATTCCTACAATTTTCAAAATCCACTGTTATAGATGAGCAGCTGCTTAGTGTTGTATTATTATGATTATTTGCATCTACAAAAATTACTACTTATTAATCTCAAAGCCACAATTTAATATTGTATCATTTTACTTACCATCAACATTTGGACTATCTTTCGCTACATCAAGGAACAAAGACAAATTGCTTACAAAATTATTGAAAAAACATTTACTTTCTTTAAGGCCTCTTAAGAAATCCATTAAGTGTTCATTTTGATACTTATCAAGCAACATCTGTAACAGTTCAACCATTTTAAAACTAACTGCTGAATGAGAAAGTAACTAAATCGTTTTTCTTACATCTATATATTCCTGCTTCTTGCAAGAATCTAGTTTATTAAACTCTTCAAAAATCGTTGACTTTAAATTTTGTAAGTCACAAGCATATTGTTTATTAAGGGCAATATAAGGCATGTCTTGATCTGCTATGATATTGGACTCAGCCAATTTACATATAAGTTTAACTTTTTCAGAAGAAATTTCGGAAGCACACTCCGTTATTGTTCCTAAAAAGATAGCAATTATTAATTAAGAACTAAATTAATACTATACCGAACCTATACGTTTTATCTGTCGAAGCTCCCTGAGATTTTCAAGTAAATGTTTCCTTTCTTTCTCAGCATTCAAATTATCAAAATCGTTTTCTAATTGAAGCAGATTTTTCTGTAATTTGTACATTTTCACATTTACCAACAACCGCACCGATATTTGGTTTACTAATGTTTATATGGATAAATGTTTACGTCCAAAAAATTTGAAATTGAAATAACCTAAAAATAAATAGTCTTATTGTTAGTACATAGAAAACTCCATTGATATTGATAGCATAGATAATAAATTACTTTTTCCATTCAGAAAATGAATTAAACATTCCTTTTAATTTCTGAAGAATTATTCGCTGTTTTATAAAAATATTTCATTCGTTTTACTGTCGTATTGACAATATAAAGTATATATAACATTAATAAAGATTTTGCAAAAAGAATTAATCCTTTACATATCCTCTAACCACTATCAAATATTTTATCCCATCTATGGTATAAAATGACAATCATAGTCACAACACACAGAGACAGCAATGGACAGCAATCACAAGATCTAAAATGGCGAGAGTACCGTACGTTATTTTGTTTTCTTCTCTCCTTTTCAATACAAGTAAGTATTAATTAAAAAGCATTTGAAGGTATATTTACATATTATTTAAATTGTTTGTTTTGCTTTAATAACAATTATTACGTTGTCTAATACAGAAATAAAGTTATTTATATTTGACTTGTTGCAATAAAGTATAGGTTGTATATCGCAAGCTGTCGGGCTTGCAACCAATAATTGAAAATCTCAATCATCATTATTCTATTTATTATAGAATAATTAAAACATATACCAGTAGTTAAACATTTTGACCTATAATGGGTTAATCATCGAAATTATTGAGGGATAATTTACCAGTTACCCAGTTTTATGTGAAGGTTTCACAATTATCTACTATTGAAGTCCATATCTATCGAACAAAAATTAAAATATATATAGAGAACAGTAGAAAGACAATATTAGAATTATTTGTAACTACCGATTGAAATTCGGCCTTTTTTATTACAGAAAGTGGTGATGGAGACAGCAATAAGTTGATGTTGATTTAGCCGTCCATTTTGTATTCTACTACAGTATTTGAACCATTTTTACAATATTACACCAAACGTTATAGGGAGAAGTTATGAATAGATTTAATTATTTAACTTGAAGTAAACAGAATCGAATGAGATGAAAACGTAAGTGGTCATTTATTTTATAAGAATTTCAAACTGTGCACATAGATCGTTTTGGTGTATATGTTCTTTAAACCCCGTTTTTGCAAAAAACTAACCACTTAATTCGCCTGGACTACAAGTTTTAAGTATTATTTAAGATAGCGATAGAGCATTTATAATAAATTAACTTAACAACTAAGTTATAAATTAGATGTACATTTGAATTCTTTTTTTATGACAGGCTGTAACTAATAAAAACATAAAAATATATTAATTAATAATAGTGTACATTAGTAAATAAGAATTCTTGACGTAATTGTATATGAGACTGTGAATAATGAGGAATGAATTGTATATTGGTGATTTTTCCTCTTGGCAACAGTATTACTGATAATTTCATCCATTTCTTGCAGATTCGCCTATTTTGGAGAACATGGAAGTTAATATTAGTGATCTCTTGAACTTGACCTCGTCTCCTAGGACATAATTGCGGAATATTATGGTGAGAGAATGCACTGCAACATGTACAAAGTGGTCCAAAAAACTTGTTGCTTTTTGAAACTTCCAAATTCAGTGTGCTATACATACTACATTTTATTATCCTTATTCGTCATTTATTAAAAATTAACAGATGACGCGTAGGGACGTTTACGTTTGTGTTTTACTACTTTTCCTTGTCTTGTCCGTATTTTAATTATTGAATGACTTAGCTTATTAATTTTTCTTGTTTCTGTTTACAGATTGGCCAGCTAATTGGATAGAATTTGAAGTTTCTATTTGATGGTGATGCTGAGCAATATAAACACAACTTATTGCCTACAATGCCAGTATTTTTTCTGGGCTTGGTTCGCTTTGAAGCATTACATTTTACACAATAATAATAAGGTGAGAATACAATTTGTAATATTAATGTATTTAACAGAGAAAAGGCTTTGGCATGTCCTTTAATAAATACTATTTTCTGTATTAAATAAGTATTAATGTATTATGTCCTTAGGCCAGTAATGCAATGTGTCCTAGATTGTCACATATAATCCAATAAGCATCCTTTCTTAAATATGCATACATGATTTTTGTTCTATTCTATAGAAACATCATAAGAACTAAATGTTGTGTTATGGAACATTAATCGAGTGTGTCCTGTTTCACTCTGGGATGTACAGCAGTGGAAGGATTCACAGCAACAGAAATAAAAAGTAAGTAAAAATTTTAACGAATAATAGTTGAAAAATGTTCATTGAGTTATTCTCAATTCTTAGATTTTTCTAAATTGGTTTCAACTTCAGCGGCGTTAAAAGTAGAGAAGTAAGATTAAAATAGAACTAGCTACATAGCTAGCTAATTTAAACTGGCGTAGAGAACATTCTCTTCACCAGTTTAAATGTTAAATACAATATTTATTTTGTGTATTTCTTTTCTATAAGCACCCGGTTGTTGTTTACAGCGCCACTCCGTTTTATTATTATTATTATTCGTCATTAAAGATTGAAAGATGACGTGTTAAAGCGTAGTCATTTTGTGTTTTATTACTCTTACTTTTCTTTTTGCGTTTATTTAAGTTTTATTTCGTATTGTAATTATTAAATGGCGTACTTAATTAATATTTCTTGTTTCTTCTACAGATTGACCAACCAATGAGAGACATTTGAAGTTCATTTTTGATTATAGTGCTGAGGAAGAAAATGTGCACGACTTATTGGTTATAATGATATCTTTTTTTCTGTCCTGGGCTCGCTTTGGAGTATTTTCATTTAATTAGGGTGAGAATGAATCAAAGTTAATTAAAAATTGCTTGTCATTAATTTGTCGCCACTCTTATGTGTTTCAGGTCAACGTTGGAGAAGACCAAGATCCTTCAATCCAGTAGTTAGGGGTTATTTATTTGAATTGTTATTTTATTTTGCATGTTCTCTTGCTTACCTCTTCGCTTTGCTTACTGCAATTCTTACTATCACGCTTCGCATTTACCCTATATGATCCGCAGGATTCAACGTTTCGTTATCTTGCTTGTTCCTTCTCATCTATGGTTCGAAGCGGAGGCCTCCCCGAGCGACTTGCCATAGACTTAGCTTTTTAGTTGTTCTTTGAAGTGTCTTATACACTTCTCGCGGTCTACTCGAACGTCACTTCCTTTCAGACTGTTTGGTGTGGGTTATCTGGAATAGAAGCAATAGGCGACTGCCCAGCTCTCACAGACGACATCTGTCCAATCTTTTCTACCAAAATTCTATTAGTTTTTGCCGTTAGTCCTTTGTAGTTTAGTTGGTTAATGCACTGCAATATTCGCTTACAGGTAAAGGACACCGAACGAAGACATCATACTGTTTTACTTTTATTGTATTGTCTGTGATATTTCGTTTCTTTTCTTGTCTTTTTCTCTTACAGGTATTTATTTGTTATTTTATAAACTGTTATGTTAATATTTTATAAATGTATTTGGGACAAAACGCTCCTCTGATACTTATAATTTTTCCAAATTGGCTTTTTGGCACATTTGTTACAACCAAATTGAATTTTAATAATTAGAAGTAATTACATAATTTTGTCTCGATTGTAACAATATCTTGTTAAAACGTCATATTGTATTTATTAATGATCGGTGTTAATATTATGTTAAGTAATGTAAGAACCAAATGGATTAATAAATGTATAAAGGTTAAAAATTTGTTTTAATTCTTCATAAACAAACTGAAAATAATATCACAGTGTGTAAAACAACTGGCAGCAAATACATGTAAAAGATCTGGATCAACTTATGTTCTCCTAATACATAAGTGAAAAATTGTTTAGTGAAAATTTAGAGTGTCAAATTATTTGTTGATCGCACCTCGTATAGGACCAGCACTTGAAATTTTGCTTAATTTTTTACCATTTGTATCAGGAGAGCATAAGTCCAAGGAGGTGTTTTTCGATTTTTTTGTCAAATTATTTGTTGATCGCACCTCGTATAGGCCCAGCACTTGAAATTTTGCTTAATTTTTTACCATTTGTATCAGGAGAGCATAAGTCGCAGGAGGTATTTTTCTAACATATATACGAGGCCTGATCAACAAATAATTCGACAAAAAAATAAAAAACACCTCCTTGGGCTTATGCTCTCCTGATGCATGATGGCCCAAATTTAAGCAAACTTTTCATTGCTGTGTCTATACGAGGTCTGATCAACAAATAATTTGACAACCAACTATTCCTAATTTGAAATAATTTCCTACTTTTATATTAGGAGAGCATAAGTTGCTTTGGGTCTTTTTCCAGAAAAATATATTAAGAATCTTTCATTTTTGAAGTATCCACTAAACACTTACATGATTAAAGAAAACACAAGTATAATAATAATCGATTTATTAAATACACCAATAAATCTGTTTGTAATACTATATTGTACACAAAATACTTTAATACTTCAGATTAATATAGTATATTCACTACAATCCAGAAATTAACGTGAACGTAATAACATTGAAAAATGTATAATATCATATTAATGTAACAATTTATAGAGTACAAAATAAAACATTTAAAAGAGAAAATACAAAGCAAATCGAAAACAATGATATACGACAAAGTATATAAACTGTTGTACTAATATTTGATCAATTAGATCGTTATAAAAGTAGATATTATAATAAATACTTAAGAGAGAACAAGTTGTTGTTGGCGGTATTTAATTGATTTTCTCATAGTATTGTGTATTTAGGTATATTAAAAAGAGTTAAATTAATATTACTGTAAGTACAGCCATATGAGTAAATTAATTCAGTACAATGAATAATATCCACTCTTTTTCATTACTTATTTCAATACGAAAAGCTGTATTTGGAGAAAAAGTCCCTCTAATACTCTGTAGCCTCCACATCAGCCCCGTATAGCTACATCATTATTTGCCAGTAGGTTACTTGGAATTACTAAAATTCAATTCGGTTGTAAGAAATGTAGCAAAAATTCAATTTAGAAAAATTAGAAGTATCAGAGGCTTTTTTTCTCAAATAAATTTTATAACAATTTATTAAATATATCTGGGTTGCATAGTATTACAATGCCTCTTAGTAACTATACAAACAATAGGGAAACAATTATATAATTGTGATAGTAAATAGAAGTACATTAATAATACAATTGTAAAAACACTTTTATTAAATTATACACAGTACAAGAAAGTTAACTGTAGATTTCTACTACAACTTTCAATCATTTATAAACCGTTTTATTAATATTTAATCGATTCAAACCAATGTAGGAAGGATATTTTACACATTAATTTACAATTAATATAACAGCTTATAATTTGTTTGTATTTTAATGCGTATTCAAAAGAGACCATGTTATTGGAAGTTGTACTTAATTAATTTCCTCATATTATTGTATTTATAGAAATATTAAATGAAAAATTAAATACTCCTACAACATTATGAAAAATTTAATTCAGTGCAACCACCAACTGAATGTTACAGAGAATACAACAAAAACATTCATGGACTATCCGCACAGACTAACAGATGTTACTAGAAAAGATAGGACAGATGTCATCTAGATGAGCTGGGCAGGCGCCTGGTATTCATCCTATTTCAGAAAACCATGCCCTCCAGTCTGGAAAATGAAATAAAACTGAAGAATCATATATGTAGATAGTAAGTGGTATGCATAAAACGAGTGTCTGAGTACAAACTCACATTTTAAAGCAATCACTTTATTTGCAGTTTATTAAAAGCAAGTAGAATTTAAAAAATGAGGAGTGTCTATCTGCTCTGTTTTCTTAAAGTTTTATTTCCTCGTTAAGTAACGATTAGATTCTAATTTTATTTTATGCGCAAGTGAAGCTAATGCTTTGAATATGCGAGTCGGTACTCAGGCACTCGCTTTATGCGTACCACCCAATGTTGAAGAAAGACGTAAATCATTATCGGCAAATCTGTACAAATGGACAAAAAAATAAATTAACTGTACCATTAATTAAATAAAAGATTAAACAGAACACAAACGCAAATGTTAAAACGGTGTGTCAATGATTTTGCTGTATTTTTTCTCTTCTCTTGTTTACCAGTTTATCAGTTAATCTGTAAAAATTTACAAGAAAGACGAATTAAGTACACTACATTTCTAAATAATAAAATAAGTAATAAATTAAAAATGAAATGCAGTCAGAACACAAATAAATTTAAGTAAAATTGGAAAATTAAAAGTGCTGAAATGTGTAAAGCAATTCTGAAAAGGCATTTTTCTAAAATAATCCAAGAAATGGAGAATACAAAAAATCGTTAGTGAAAAGAACATCATAACTAAAGCTATATAATTATTTTTGTTGTCCTTCTAACGGGCAAGTCAGAAATTTGTTTATATGCTACAGCCTACCTTTTCATCATTTCGTGTTAGATCTCTTTTTAAAGTTTGGTACAATGTTGTAAAAACGGTTCGGATCCCGTAGTAGAAATCAACACCAACTTATTACTATCTCGCAATCATCCACTGTTTTCTGTATAAATAAAAAAGAAGTCGAATGATGATTTAAATTAAAATAATGTAAAAATGTGACAAAATGGTCTTGAAACAATATCAAAAATACGAGAAAAGTCATACAACATTAATTACCGAGACTTCGACAACTGCAAGTCATCCAGCAAAAATTTAACTCAAATATTTTTAATTTTCTGACCTAGAAGTACAAATATTACTCACTTTTCGGCCATTTTAATTGACTACCATTGACTACCCACTACCATATGATGACCATGAGTTGACTACCATAGAAATACGTCAAATATTAACTCTATGACAGCAGATGAGTTCTTCTAAATATGTTTGTTAATAATAATTTTGTTTTAAACAAAAAGAAATGGTTCGAATGCTACAAAAATTCAATCACTACTTATTCAAGAACTGGTGAGAATTAGTTTAATTGAGACAAAATAATGTGATTGGGTACTTTAGTCACTACATCAACCAACATAAAAACCTGATGCCTACACCTTATCTATGCCTACACCAAAGCCACATCCAGTTATATCCATAGGTATATCTATGTGTACATGATGTGTACCTCTAATCTATTTCTATGGTACTAAAAGACAAAGCCAACAAAGACAAAGTTATAACCAGTAAAAGTTCATACCATAGACTAGGATAGATGCACGACTCGCGGTATTTTTGGGATGGACACTCAGCGCCATCCGTTGTTTGCCCCACATTAATAAGACGTTACTTGGAATATATATAAATGGAAATGACAAAGAAAACTTTCTAAACTATTGCGCCATCTATACATAAAACTATGAAGCATCATTTAAGGCGCGGGAATTTCAAATTAAACCAAATTTTAATTGTTTTATTGGAAATTGAAAAAAAAACAAATATTATATAAACAAATTTATTAACAAAGTAAAAATGCAGTAATAAGTACAATTAGTACAATATACGAGTAAATAGCAAAACACCAAATTAAAATACTTAATAAATACTAAAAAAGTAATTATGTTATCAAATAAAACCCAATTTAAACGTTTTAACGTATTTAGTCATATATTTTTTGTTCAGAATATTATATATATATAATTTCAATTTGTTATAAAAAATAGGAGCCAAACGTTAAAACGTCAATAACATGTTATAAAAATAACAAAGTTCTGTACGATAAAGTGTTGGGTCAAACAAAAAATTGGGCAACATGCGAAATAATACATAAATACAATAATAAGGATAAATATAACTAATAAATAAACAAATTACCTATAATTGCTGCATTTAGCAGCAGCCAGATTAATGAGTGGATCCGCGTAAGGCTTCTGGATTTTCACCCCACAGTGGTGTAAACTTCCGGGCAATTTTGTTCTGTGTGGGACAGAAAACACCCTTTCCACCCATACACGTTGCAAATGGGGTTGTTTGGGAAACTTGTACCTACAAGAATTACAACAAATACCTAAATGTATTCTCTTGTATACTGAACATCATTTCATTGTTACCTTGGGGTAATTTCCCTACATCCTTCGACGCAGCATATTCTTGTGTATTTCCATTTTTTTATTATCTGTAATAATATCAACAGCCGATTAATAAACGATTACTACCTATTATTTTAACTAGCTTTGATTCGAAGAGCAAAGTTTCTAACAAGCACTATTTCAGGATATAATTACTTATTGTAAAGCATGATTGACGTACTTAATACATTACTTACTTTCAGGACAGGTAAAACTAGTTCTCACAAGCACTTTTAACAAAATTTCTTACGATTAAAAAATTGTAACGCCACAAACGTTTTAGCAACGTTTCCAGCTAATGGGGAATTTCTCTGCTGATAACAAATTATAACAACAACCGCCGTCGCGTGATCTGTTGTCGTTTCACTAAAAAGTATCAGTAATGTATGTCGGTAATATCGATTTTAGTAATTTAAAAAATATCTGTAGTTCATGTGGGGCAAACTAAGGTGGCGCTGTCGCTCGACATTTCATAGCCTGGTTCATACAATCATCCATCATCCACATCTATGCATTCATCTTTGAATACTACATGTGCTTGAAATTTAGCTCTGTTTACATTTAAATAAACAAAAGTGATAAAAATAAAAAGTTAATCGATTCAAATTTTAAATATTAATCTTTTAAGTTCACTTTTTAGCGGCTTTTCTTGACTAAACAGGTACCATGATTTAAGTCTTTTACATTATTTCATCATTTTCTTTTTTATCTTATTTTAATAGTTTTATATTACGAAATCTTTAGGATGGATACCCATATGACTGCCAAAGAAATACGCAATGCTTACATTGACTTTTTTAAAGAAAGGGGTCATACATATGTTCACTCTTCTTCAACAATTCCTTTAGATGATCCTACCTTATTATTTACAAATGCAGGTATCTATTCCGTTCGTTAAATATCTTAGATTATGGAGCATTGTATTTTTATATACTAGTCACGCCATATCAATTTTAGGAATGAATCAGTTTAAACCAATTTTTTTGGGAACTGCTGATCCCAATAGTGATTTGTATAAGCTAGTACGTGCCGTGAATAGTCAAAAATGCATTAGAGCTGGTGGTAAACACAATGATTTAGACGACGTAGGAAAAGATGTCTATCATCATACATTTTTTGAAATGATGGGGAATTGGTCCTTTGGAGACTATTTTAAAAAAGAGATATGCAACTGGGCCTGGGAATTACTAACCAAAACATTAAAATTGGACCCTGCACGTCTCTATGTCACTTATTTTGGAGGAGACTCACTACAAGGACTCGAGCCTGATAATGAATGTAAACACATATGGCTTGACATTGGTAAGAAATCTTTATTAATTCTAATCCTTGTGAACTTGTTATTGTACTAGTTACTGTACATATCTTTTTCTATGCTTTATAATCTTAATAAGATTACAATTCATTTAATATTGTTCATAACTACAAATTTAATTAACTATTGTAGTACAAGATAAAGAATAGGCAGGTAATCAAGTAAACAAAAAAACAATAAGAGACACCTATTCATTTTATTTCATTTAATAAATTGGATAAGTCACTTATTTATTTATTATTTTTTATTTATTTAAACCAATGCAAGTATATTTTCGTAAATAATTCATCCCATTAAAGTAAATTTTCATATTGAACCAGACAGAATTTTTTATTGTTTATTAAGTTTGTATTTTAATTTTTCATCATTATTTATGAAATTTCGATTACATACTAATTTTCATTCAGGTGTGAAACCTGAACACGTGATACCAGGAAATATGAAAGACAATTTCTGGGAAATGGGTGAAACAGGTCCATGTGGACCCTGTTCAGAATTACATTATGATAGAATTGGAGGTCGCTCAGTCCCACAACTAGTTAACCAAGATGATCCAGATGTACTGGAAATATGGAATCTTGTGTTTATTCAGTTTAATCGAGAAAGTGATGGGTCATTGAAACACCTTCCAAAAAAGCACATCGATTGTGGTTTAGGACTAGAAAGGCTCATATCTGTACTCCAAAACAAGAGATCTAACTACGACACTGATTTATTTGTACCTTTATTTGAAGCTATTCAGAGAAATACAGGAGCTCCTAAATATCAAGGCAATTAAAAATGTTAAAATTATGTCCTAAGCCATTATTTATTTTGATTTTCAATGTAGGAAGTGTTGGTGAGGACGATATTGATGGAATTGATATGGCTTATCGAGTTCTCGCTGATCACGCTCGTACTCTAACAATTGCCCTATCAGACGGAGGTACACCGGACAATACAGGTCGGGGTTACGTTTTACGAAGAATTTTAAGAAGAGCTGTACGTTACGGTTCAGAAAAGTTAAATGCAAAACCAGGAGTCTTTGCCTCCCTAGTTCCTGTCGTTTGCGACATTCTTGGTGACACTTTCCCAGAAATACGAAAAGACCCTCAAAGTGTTATGGACATTATTAATGAAGAAGAAGAACAATTCTTAAAGACTCTGTCGCGAGGTCGTAATTTACTTAATCGTACCATTACAAAGATTGGAAAAAATTCAAAGTGTTTACCTGGAACAGTAGCATGGAGACTGTATGATACTTATGGGTTTCCAGTTGATCTAACGTTATTGATGGTGGAAGAAAAAGGTCTGAGTGTTGATATGAATGAATATGAAGATGCAAAGAAGCAAGCTCAAATTATCTCACAGGCATGTTTAGAATTATCTACTAACTTTTTAGAAATTATGATTTAACTTCTTATAGAACAAAGCTGGTGGAGTAGAAGATACTGTAAATTTAGACGTTTATGCTATTAACGAGTTGCAAAGTCAAAAATTGCCTCCTACTAATGACCAAGCTAAATATGATTATCATTCAAACGGTGATATCAGTAGCGAGTATAAATTTGAATCGTGTACTGCAACCGTTGTGGCTTTAAGACACGCCAAACAATTTGTCGACAAAATATCAAGTGGCCAAGAGTGTGGAGTTATTCTTGATAAAACATCGTTTTATGCCGAACAGGGAGGACAAATATATGATACAGGATTTATAGTTAAAACAGAGGATGACAGTGTGGAGTTTGCAGTAAAAAATGTTCAGGTATATAAATAATTCTTTCTTTTTGTTTCACGCGAAATTAAAATTAGTAATTTAAAATTTCAAATTTAAATCTAATTTTAATTAGGAACTTAAATCGATTAAATCTTTCAAAACATTCATAATTTCATTGCACATAATTTAAAAAAATTGAAAAATTCAAATCTGTTACTCGTAGGTTCGAGGTGGATATGTAATACATATAGGAATTGTAGAAGGGGTGCTTTGTAAAGGTGATAAAGTAGAATTACATGTAGATACTTCCCGAAGACGCCTAATAATGAATAATCATACTGGAACCCACATTTTAAACTATGCTCTTCGTGCCGTTCTCCAAACCGAAACTGATCAAAAGGGTTCCTTGGTTGCCCCTGATCGTCTGAGATTCGACTTTAGTAATAAAGGTGCTTTAAATATGGAACAAATAAAAAATGTCGAATTAAAATCAAAAGAACTGATTGATAAAAATGGACGAGTTTATGCAAAAGAAAGTCATTTAGCACTGGCTAAGACGATCAACGGTTTGAGAGCTGTTTTTGATGAGACTTATCCCGATCCAGTGCGAGTTGTAAGTATTGGAGTGCCAGTGGAAGACTTGGAAAATGATCCCTTTGGACCAGCGGGCATGCATACTTCGGTGGAATTTTGTGGAGGAACTCACTTGCATTATGCTGGACATGTTGGGGATTTTGTCATTGCCAGTGAAGATGCCATAGCAAAGGTAAATTTATTTTCCATTTGATTTAATTATTCCTACCTAAATTGTAATCTTTTAAAATCGTTAATAATGTAAAAACATGTTTATGTTACAGGGAATTCGAAGAATAGTAGCTTTAACAGGACCTGAAGCTACGAAGGCTTTGAAGAAAACAGAACTTTTAGAAAATCGTCTTAATGAATTAAAGGCTGTTATAGGCTCGGATAAGACGTCTAATAATATAAAGGACTACGTTAAAAAAATCGTCGAATTGACTAACGAAATTTCCCAAGCCACAATTCCGTACTGGAAAAAAGACGAACTCAGAAACATTTTAAAAGGCCTTAAAAAAAGTCTCGACGATAAAGAACGTGCTGACAAAAATGCCATTGGTAATCAAGTTGTCGAAGATGCGAAAAAGATTATTATGGAAAACAAGGCTCCCGTTTTAGTAGAAGTCTTAAAGGCTTATTCGAATACAAAGGCCTTAGATTCTGCCCTTAAACAAGTAAAAACTTTAACTCCGACCACAGCCGCAATGTTCTTCAGTGTTGACAATGATGCTTGTAAGATTTTCTGCTTATCGAATGTCCCGAAAGAAGCGGTGGAAAAAGGTTTAAAAGCGAATGAATGGGTGTCACAAATTACTCATCTTATAAAAGGGAAGGGCGGTGGAAAGGCAGAATCCGCACAAGCTTCAGGTACCAATCCAGCTGCTTTGGATGAGGCAATTGAATTAGCTAAAAAATTCGCCCTAACTAAATTATCGTAACAAAAATTTAAACGACTTTAATCAGTCACAATAAATTGTATTTGTTTCATTTTTAAATTTTTATGGCTTTTTAAATACCAATGGTAAACATTAATTACTTAGCTCAAGAAAATAGTTATTTGCTAGCTGAATAAATCTATTCTGGTGAAAGTTCTAAAATAAATAAAAAACATGATTTTATAAATATCTATGAAGTTTTATTTGAGCTGTTATCGTACAATGTCCGAATTTTTTTTAACAAACTACCGACGTTTTGACCAGTTTTGGCACTCAAAGGAAAAACCTCCAAATCCGTTTTTTCTCTTAACTCAATTAGTTTATTGTTTCTATTCAAAAGATCAATTTTATTTGCTATGACTAATTGTGACCGTTGTAACAAGTTTTCACTATAATGTGATAACTCCTTTTGTAATATTTCTAAATTATTCCAAGGCTGATCTAATGACATGTCTAATACAAAAAGCAACACAGAACATCGTTCTATATGTCTCAAAAATTGAATACCTAATCCTTTATTTTTATGAGAGTCCTCTATTAATCCAGGTAAGTCTGCAACTATTTAGTTTCTAAGTAAAACTAAAAATTAATAAAATTCAACATACCAGCTATTTGTTCATAATCATTATAAAGAACCATTCCTATATGTGGTTTGAGAGTAGTAAAGGGGTAGGGGGCTATTTTCGGACGAGCTCTAGAAATTGCTTGCAAAAGAGTACTTTTCCCTGCGTTTGGTAAACCAACCTATCAAATATATACATTTTTTACAAACCTAAATGTATAGCAAACTAAAAAAAAACTTACAAGTCCAATATGAGCAATGCTGCTTATTTCAATGTAATAATTTATACTTTCACCAATCGCACCATATTCACATATATCTGGACTTTGTTGAGTTGGATTTGTAAAAAATTTATTGCCTTTCCCGCCCGCTCCTCCACGAGCTGCTAAAAACATTGAACCTACCTCTTTTAAATCTCCAATAATACAGCCGTTAGAATCCTTTATAACTGTACCAACAGGAACTTTTATCAAGGTATGATTGGCATTTCTACCATGACAATCTCTATTTGAACCACTTTCTCCATGTTCAGCCTTTATTACTGTTTCAACGTTCTTGAGATCTTTAACAGAAGTGCATGCTTGAAGAATTACATGGCCACCGTTGCCTCCGTCACCTCCATCAGGACCAGCATATTCGTTACACCACTCACTGAGGAATGAAATACAACCATCACCTCCATTACCTCCTAATACTTTTATTTGTTTGTGGTCTACAAAATTTTGATTCTATTCTTTACTATAGGAAAAAATCTTTTTTTAACTAGTAGTACTTACAAAAGATCGCAGAGACTTTGGTTTAATATTACGAAGTGGTTGAGGCACTTTACAATAAAAACGGACACTACTTTTTAAACAAAAACACAATTTAAGAAGTCTTGTAGGTGTCATTTCTAATTATATTATTAGAAATTATGATTAGAAACATAAAATTAACACATTAAATCTTAATAAAAATATTAATAATGGAACTGAAAGACACATAACCTATTTAAAACATGACAATTACAACCATATTATTGCATATTATAACTGACTATAACCACCTATAACTGCTATAACTATAACCTAGGGCTATAACCACTAACCACTAGCCACTAGGACTATAACCTTACAAAATCGTGGTCACTAATCGTGGTACCAAACATATACAAAGTATATGAGTAAACAAATCAAATAAATAAACATGAAAATAAAACGTCATAAAAAAGTGCAGAAAGACATTTCTTTTTATGTGAATTATTTTAATTTTCATCCCCCTTATCAAATGATAGTAGATGGAACGTTTTGCTTTGCAGCACTAAATGTAGGACTAGCTACAAGCAATATACCTGTATACAATTTTTAATAACTTTTTTTACAGAATAAGATTAATATTAAAGACAATATTCCAAAGTATCTTCAAGACAACGTTAAATTTTTAACTACTCAATGTGTTATTATAGAAACCGAATTACTTGGACGTAAAGTGTTTGGCGCTTTAAATGTATTAAAACAATTCGCTCTGCACAAATGTGGTCATGAAGGCAAGCCTGTACCGGCTGTAGAATGTTTACTTTCAATGGTAGAGCAGGCTAACTCCAACCACTATATTTTAGCAACTCAAGACAGAGATTTACAAGAGAAATTGCGTCAAATTCCTGGTGTTCCTTTACTTTTTTTACACCAAAAGACACCAGTGTTAGAACATCCTTCTCAAATCTCAAAACAAAAAGCAAATGAAATAAAACAACAACGATTTTCTCTACCAAAAGAAGAGATCGATAAGTTAAAAAAAATTAAAGAATTACATGGCATTGATGCCAAAAAGGAAATTCCACCAAAGCGAAAAAAGAAAGGACCTAATCCACTGTCTTGTAAAAAGAAAAAAACAAATACACAAGTTAGCAACACAAAAATAGATAAAGATAAAAATAATCTAAAGAAACACAAGAAAAAGATTCGTGTATCCAAACATATTAAAGAATTATTAAAAGAACAAAATAGCTAAAATAACTTATTAAATACTCCCTTCATTTTTTAATGCAAACATATATACAGGATAAAGATTTTGTGGAAATATTTTCTGTTTACAAGTCAATATAGATTGTAAATTGGATTTTTGAAATATACCTTTTAAAAGACACAATGATCTTGTTATTGAAAAGTCTTTTTCATCGATTTCAAATTCCCCTGTGGGCAGAGTGTTTTCTTTTACAATAATCAATCCATTTTTTTTGAGACCATTTCTGAAATTACAATATATTAAATTATATTATCCATTTACTGTGTAATCAATTACTACTCACCCACAATGTTTCAAAAATCTGATAAAGTCTAAATCAGTAAGATGACCTGAGACCCATTGTATCCAAATGACATCATAATAATTTTTTGTAGGTACAAAGTCTTGTAATCCAAGACATATTATTTTATCAATTTTAGAAAATATACGTGGTTTTAAATTTATTTTAAAAGTATTGATAAATGAATAGTTTTGTTCAATCAAATCAATTTTTCCAAAAAATCTACTTAACAAATGCTCAGTAATTCTTCCTATCCCAGCACCACAATCTAATGCATGCTTTCTTTGTGGAGGATTTTGCATTTGAAACAGTTTTTCAAGAAATTGTGTTGATTCATAAATATCAACTTCAGATAAGTACCCATAGCCTCCTAAAACTCCATCAACTGTAGCAGGTATTTTAGACCAATACCTTTTTCCATTTATGTACCATTCAGAATTGTTCAATTCACCATTATATTTTTCATTACTACACATAATAAGTCTGTCATTTATTTTTTCAATTTGTCAATTTTTATTCGTAATTGAAAGTGCGTAAAGTCATTAACTCATGGTTTAATTGAAATTGAGTTTTATTTTGTAATTTAAATGCAATAAAATTATATTATATTTAAGGAATAGTTTCTTTTATTCAAATACTGATATTATTTACTTATAGTTGAATTAGTCATAGTATTGACAATTCCATAAGCAATGGTTGAATTATCTTCTAATGCAACAAGTTGTTTTCTTAATTTAAAATAGTCCATTTTATTTACAGAAAAATTAATTAAATCTTCAACATTACCACTTCTTTCTTCTGATTTACGCTCAAATTCCGTTTTTGTTATATTATCCACCAAAGTGTTTTCAAGCAAATCCATTTCTAATTCCATATATTTACCAAGTTTTTGTAATAATATTTTGTGAAAAGGTTTTCCCAGGATAAGTTTATGGCCGTCATTAAATTGTTTAAAAAAATTAAAACCATTTCTCTTTGGTATAATTGTCAGGAAGGGAATGTTTTGAAAAAGAAAATGTATAATAATTTCTACATTTCTTTGCATCCTTAAAATAATATATTTCATTATTTTGAAAAAGTAAGTGTTAAACATTATTAGATTTGACTTTACCCATAAAATATATGAATTAGATAAATTCCTTCTTCAATTTCTTCATTGATTTTAATAATTGGTCCAGACAATGAATTAGTAATATTCAGTGGAATGTATAAGTTATTAGAATGTGCCACTTTTCTCATACATCCAAGAAATATATCTTCTAAATTTCTTTTTGTACTAGACTCGTCTATATACAGAATGAGTTCTACTTTAGGATTTAAACTTAAAAATGACAGAATAGCTTCTTTCTTGTACTCTAGTAAATCGTTCTCTGAAACAATTATTTCAGAATTATATAAATCATCTGCAGATATTTGGATATCAGGTAATGCTAGTTGAATTTCATTTTCTTCTGTTTTCATTAGCACCATGCCATTAATATTATAGTCCTTTTTTGAAGAAAAGTCAGGAATATTAATTACAGCAGTAATTTCATTAAAATTTGAGGCAGATTCAATCCATTCTGAACTTAAACTTGTAACGTTTTTGATTGCAGTGGTTTTAAGCACTTTTATAACACTTTCAATTTCCTTAGATATTGGTTTTGATTCTGGGATATTGGGTACATAATAGGTAAAAGTTTTAACAGAATAATCAATAGGATTTTCTTCATTCCATTGTAAAATTAGTTTTATATCTTCAATAACTCTAAAAACCAATTATTAAAACAAAATAATTTTGATTCATGAATAAACACTTACTCAAAAGTTTGTTTACTGCTAAAACCTAAGACAAGATAGTTTCCTATAACTTTCTTCCATTTTTCTTTAAAATTGTAGATCGTACTTTTATTGTGTAGTGTTTGGTTTACATATTCGTTCAACAATTTCTTTTTCTTTTGGAGATGGATTGAGAGTTCATTGTTAAAAGCTTTTATCTCTTCTAATTTAAAATTAATAAACGCCTTTACAGGATTATCATCCAAATCTAAGGTGTCATCATGAATGTCCATTTTGCAATCATTTTTAATTATAAATAAATATACGATTACTCTTTCACCTTTCTTTAATCTTAATACTCTTTTATTTTTAAAAACTAAACAAATTTACATTTTTAGGTTAACTCCTAATCCATAATCATAGAAATAAATATACAATGATCTACGGCATACCTACGGTTAAATCACAGTATACTTCTAAGCAGTAGGGACATAACTGTCGGTTCCTTTGATTTTCGCGTAGCGCGTTTCTGTGACCTTGAAAGGGGTCCGCCATGTTAAAAGTGGATCCTTTTTAAGCGGGAATTTAAATAGATGTCAAAGTGCAAACGAACCAAGCTTGCAATATGATTGCGATAATGGCAATGGAGAGTACAAAATTATTGCTTTGTTTAGCAAATATCGATCAATGTGTAATATGAAAGAAAACGACTGTATTAAAATTGAAAAGAAATAAAACAACACACAGAAAAATGAAAACTGTTTATTAAAGATTTATTACACTTTGAAGCTGCACACCATCTGCTGACTTTTTTCGCATTCATTTTGAAAAACAAGGTAACACGTAACACCAAATACTGCTTCGCAACTTTTCTAACCTTAAATTGCCTTAAATAATTCAATATTTGTAAACGTGAGGAACAGCTGTTTTGTCGACGACATTTTGAAAGTGGATCCTTGTAACGCATGCGTATTAAAAATACGCTACGCGAAAATTGCGTTATGTCCCTACTGCTTAGAAATATACTGTGGTTAAATCAAGTTATCTGAACCATAGATAATTTATAATTTCACGTTGGGGTTAAAGTACCTCAACAGTTTGAGTAATGGAGAACACTGCTACGTATATATTTATTAGTTTATTAGCCAATCCAGAAATGTTGCATACTTCTAATTACAAATAATAATGAATATAATATTTTTATTTTATTTTTATTATAATAAAAAAGTAAAATGTGTTTCTATATTATTATTTATATGCATGTGTAGGGCTATTTATATTTGCTATTCCTTTGGGCCCTTATTTCAACTCTTGGACTTTCAATATCGTTTCTACTTTGAACTAATTTAAGTTCTGTATATTCTTCGTTATCACCTCTGTCTACAGAAAAATATAATAATCAAGACTAATAAATATACAACCTTAATAATCATAAATAATAACGAAACGTTAAAAATCGCTGTATTTTTTTTAAGATTGCGTTTGTTGGACTGGTTGCTATCAGAACGTTAAGGAGCAACACGAAGTTCAACTGTCTTTTATGTAAAGGTTTTTAAAAACAGACTAGTAAAAAATAATCAAAGGTAAAAATCTATTACTAGTTGGCTCCGCTAGCCTTTTGCTTAATCCAACATCAATATATTATTTAAAAAACTAGCTGTTGCCCGTGACTTCGCGTCAATTTCTGTTATTATGATCGCGACTAAGAAGTTTTTAAAAGAATAAAAAATTTTGTCTAAAAAATAAAAAAGAATTAGGGGTGGACCATCCTTAACATTTAGGGGGATGAAAAATAGATGTTGTCCGATTCGCAGACCTAACCGATATGCATGATATGCACACAAAATTTCACGAAAATCAGTCGAGCCATTTCGAAGGAGTTTAATTTCAAACGCCGTGACACGAGAATTTTATATATTAAATAATTTATGATTAATAACAGTAGAACGCACACTAAGTTAGGCAATCGACAATTCGCGAATCGGCCGGATTCAATTCCCATTGGAGATAGATACTATTTTTTTTTATTTACAGAAAATTGTAGTTGCGTTAGTAATAACTAGTACATATACCTAATTAAGTTAAACTGAAGTATAAAATAGAATATTAAATATTAATTAATTAATATTTTGTAGGTACCTTGAGTGTGATTAAAGGTTCGTTTTAAAATAGCTTGTAAAGTAGCAATAGTCTTTTCAAAAGAACCTTTAAGACAGTTATTGGTTTTATACATCCACGCCAAGAATAAAGCTGCAAAAAGGTCTCCCGTACCCGTATACGATCCGGATATGCGAGGAATTTCTATAACAAGTTCTTCTCTTAAATCACCTATTACGAATAAAAATTTATTTAAAAAAATAATATATTTATACTTATAACGAATATATTACCATGCTTTAAACTGGCAATCGCTAATAAACGATTATTGGTCCCTAATTGAAATGAAGATAAAACAACAACTTTTGGCCCTTTATGATGTAAATCGTTTATACACTCTTGAACATCACTTAATGAAGATATTTTTTTATCAGTTAATAGTTCTGTTTCATACTGATTAGGAATAATAATGTCTGCTAAAGGAACCACAAAGTTTTTATAAATTGGCACTAACGCTTCAGGAACATAAAGTTTCTGATCATCTCCCATCACCGGGTCACAGACTAATAACATTTAATATATATAAGGACTTTTTTGATTTTGCAAAACATTTGATAATTTCTACTCTTTTCAATGCATTGGTTTATTTCATTTGTTATTCTTACCATATATAAGATTTGGGTTTTTAGACTTCAAATGTTTAATTAAATCCACTATTCGTAATAAAAGGGACGAAGTAGGAATATATCCCGTGAGTAAATGGGTATAACCATTATCCAATTTATTTAAAGATAAACCTTTTGCAATTTCACTTAATTCATTTTCTGTTAATACCTGACCCTTTACTATACTGCGTCCTGTATGATTCGAATAATGTACCGTATTAATTGGGTCAACTTCAAACCCCAATACCTAATAAAATAACAGAAAAAAACACTCGGTATGCTACCATCTTTTGCTATATTGAGCCTACATTGAGATATACAAGGTGTTAAAGAATTATTGGTTTATTATCTTCTGATATAAAAAATACAAACTCACCTGCAATGAAAACGTTGCACATTTATTCCCCACATAACCATGCACAACGTGGCTTTGAATAGATAGTACTCTTGCAGATTCGGCCATCTTATTAATAAAAATACAAACATAAATAAAAAAACAGTAAAGGAAAATTATAATTATAATTTAAAACCTGAAACGTGTAATAAAATTTTTGTTTTTGGTACCTTAAAATTAAAATTATCGATGAATAATGCAGAAACACTCCTTACTGATTATTAAGATTATTTTATCATATAAAATATTGTTTTACATTGATAAGAAAAATTAGTCTCAATAAATGGAATTTGTAATATATTTCAAAGTAGAGTATTTTTTCTTTAAATTTTTATTCTAGTTAATTAAAAGGAACAACACATTTCCTTCAGAAATCAAATAAAACAATTATAAAAGCATTATGCATTTGTTTTTAAGAAAAAACAATAATTCATCATTTTGAAATTTAAAAATTGCATCTGTTATGTTGCTTGCATTGCTTCTTTTCTTTTTTATTTTTTGTTACGAATGGAAGTGGATCCGCTTCCGTTATAATTTGAAACGAAGACCGTTGCAAATGCAAAAATCTTTCAAATTATTAACTTTATGTGTGAAAGATAGTAGTTATTTAAACAGAAAATCCAAATTTAAAATAATTGAAAGTAGAAAGATACGTGAAGTGAAGTGAATATCAATTATTTATCAGTAGTTGTGCATCATCCATGAAATGACATTTTTTTCCTATGAAAATGTTAACGTAACCTTTTAAATTCTGACACGAATGGTCACCCCGTAATGCAGTAATGTCATCAGTCATGGATTTTGACCTAAGTAAAGAAAATATTCAGCCTCTTCGAGGCGGAAGAAACGTATCTCAACTAGAAGTAGCATTGCAGGCACAATTTAATGAAGATTACCAAAGAGAACTTCTCCAACAAAAAGAGTAATTATTACTTGTTCCTCAATAAGGTTATTCATGTAGAACATTTTTCTGAAAAGTGATTTTATTTATAATTTATAAAGCTTATAATGTGTATTTTTGTGATAACTTCAAGAGATTCATAAGTATAGGGAAATGTTTTTATAGAGCTTTCGAAAATGCAATTAGACACTATGAAGGAGAAGACCCCTTGGATAATTGGTATCATTATATTTCATGGGTAGAGCAAAGTTTTCCAAAACATGGTCATGAAGGAAATTTGGTTGTTTTATTAGAAGACTGTTTAAGCAAGTTTGAACATGATAAGAGATATATTCATGATCGTCGTTTTTGCAAATTATGGATAAAATATGTAAGTTTACTATGTCTTTATTTATGTAATACCACAATTAATTCTTACCTTGAATATTTTGCTCACAAAAGGCTTTTCTTTTATGCAAAAATGCTTTGACATTTAGGTCATTAAAATAAAAATGTGTCATTTAAAACCAGTAGTTATGTTATTAAAAATGTTTTTTCTCCCAAACAATTACAAGTTATTAAAATAAAAGGTAAACCTTAAAATGTGAGTTTAACACAATTTACTGTTTATTAATGAAGTTTGACAATTACTTATTTTATACCAAGTTAAAGCATAAATGTGAAGCTATACAGACTATTCTTAAAACATGAAAATCTTTAAGAACCAAAGAAGGTAACTTCAGTTCCTGAAAAAGGTAATTTTCTTACCGAAACGTCCTTAGGATGTTTAATGTTGTGTTTTGGCATTGGTTTTTAGTTTGCTTTACAACAAACAATTAAGGAGGAACTATACATGCAGTAGTTTTTTCAGCAATCAATCGTCTAATTTTTTATTATAAATTATAATTTTCACTTTATTATATCTGTTATTATATAAAGAGTACCTACAGTACCATAGATATACTGAAAACAAAAATCGTTCACTTATGTTAATTTAAAGGCAGTTGATGTGGGTATTTACGTTTCTTTTTATGGAACTATTTAAAACTGATATACATATTGGAATTATATCATGAAAAAATTGTTATAGAACAATATACCTTTTTACAATTTAAAAATGATGAAATGAATTTCATTTATAATTTTCTGAAATTAATAATTCGTTTAGATTGACATGCAACCAAACCCATTGGAACTATTCCACATGATGCATGCTCAAGGTTTATGTAGAAGCTGTGCCGATTTGTATAGAGCTTGGGCATACTATCACGAAGCAGCCGGAGATTTCAAAAGTGCTGACATGGTTTTCCAACTTGGCGAACAAGAACTTGCCCAACCATATGAAGAATTAGTTACAGCCCATCGTAATTTGGTTTATGCAGTTGGACAGCAAGTAAGATAATTTAAATTTAAAATTAGACATTATTTTGATAGTAATTAAATGTTTAAAATAGATGATAAGAGGAGCAGAAGCAGATGCTCAACGATTGGAAGAACAAAGAAGAGCTTTAACAACTTTAAGTACTTATGGACATGGTAAAATGGTCCCAAGTGTACGTATACCAATTTCTGCTGGTGCTGGTGTGTTGCCCACTGGCACAAAAACTAATCTAAAAGAAAACGTGGCAGTACCTGTATATCAAGATAGGGACAATAGTAAATTAATTGGGGCAGAAGCTGTACCACCTGTAAGCATTTTATCTGCTGCAAAACGTCAGCAGGCTCCTAAAGAGAACACCATCAAACCTGGAGTTTGGACCACAGCTTTACCTGTTAAAAAAGCTCCAATAGCTCATCGACTTCCAGCATTTACAGGTAAATTATTCCGGTTGAATAAATTTTCACAATTCATTGCTTTTCTTAAATTTAGTTCATGAAGATGTTATTGATCTCCATTCGATTGGTATAAAACTCCCGGCTGAATTTTATCCAATAAGTCATGAAGACTTTTCCAACTGGAATCCTCCATTGGCCTATTTTGAACCTGAAGATTCAAACAAAATTCCAATGTACCCCAAAAGTAAAGTATATGCAAATCCAAAAGGAGAAGTGAGCATTGAAGAAGTACGAACCCTCAGATACAAACTAAAAGGCGACTATAATAGACTTACTGTTTCTCTTTCTGAAACAAATCAAGCCATTCAATCGATTTTGGGAGATAGTATTATCAGTCAGAAAGTTCCATTTCAAGAACAGCAGCAACACGTTGGATATGTACAAGTAATTTTTAACTTCCAAAGTTATTTGATATTGCTACCATTGTTTTTATTTCTCATAATTATCCTTTTCTTTTAAAGACGCAAAATCAACATTTCCAAAATCAATTACCTGGATCTGAGCAATGTCAATATCACCAACAGGTGGGTATGTCTCAAAACAATATTAGCAGGGTTAGACAGGAAGGTGCAATAAGGAAATCGTACGAATTTATAAACAATTCCCAGCAACAGCAACATTTTGAAATTTTCGGTCAGCAACAGCCTATGATTAGTAGTGGTTTTGGACAGTTCCACAATCAGCAACTTCAGCCACCACAGCAACCTCAAAGTAACCTTTTTGATCAACATCATGCAGTGAGCTCCCTTAACCACTCTCAACCCCATACAAGCAATCAGTTTCCACAACAACAGCATATTGCATTCTCAGCACAACAGTTTCAAATGCAGGCCCAGCAGAGACAACAAACCGCTCTCAATAAATCTAGAAATAACAATATCTCTCCAAGAACACCATCTCAGTCTGTGAAGCAAACCATTATTGCACAGACATACACTGTGGTGTCACCTGCAGCAACTGGCTTTGCAAACCTAAGTACTCAACAACAGGCTAAAATCCCTGTTAACAGGGAGTCACCTAATGTAAGTACCGAATTTGGAAAGGACATGGTCGATTTATGGAGATTTACTACAGAAGAAGACTCCAACAGTAAGTTTTTTTTATAGAAATTTTAAGCTAATTGTTGAATTATGCCAAAAACATTATTCTCAGTTCAAAAGTATAAACGAATTTCTTCTAATTTTGAGCTTCTTTTTAAAAATAATATGGGGAAAAATTATTATATATTTAAATCAAATATCTTTAAATTTATTTTCTAGGTTTACCTCCTATAAAAGGAACTTCAAAGTTTGCTATATTTGAAGACGACACTCAATTTAAAGGTACTGCTATGAAAAGTCCCCCTTTTAGGATAATAAGCGATGAAGAACTGGCAGAAACAGGTTCCCGAGGAGGCCTGGATGTAGCGGCGGCCGCACAACCGGGCGATGGTGCCAAAAGAATTCCAATTTTCGAAGATGATAGCAATTCACCTATTAAAAACATCGGGAATTGTCAACTTCCTGTTTTCCCTGATTTAAATGCTTCTTGTAACACCCAAATATTCAACGTCAATCTAAATGCAATGCAAGTAAGCACTCCACAATCTAAACGAACTGAACCACTTAAAGATATTAGTGACGAGACTCTTAAACAAAGCAAGAAAATGCTGTTCGGACCTGAACCCGAGAAGAAACACATGTCCACGATTTTTGAAGAAACTACAAAAGATTACAGGTAAAAAATCAGTTTTATTGTTAATGAAAATTAAAAACAAGACATTTTTAGTTTACTAAAAATAACGTTTCTATTTCCCTTCTTAGCTGAATAAGTTTATGTCACGTTATACTTTTAAGTTTACGACTTGTATTAAAATTAATCAAACTTTCAAAGATCAAGCTCTTCTAGTGGAAGCTCAACAACATTTAAATCAGTCATATCAAATCAATCAAAACGTGAAAACATGGCAGTGATAAGTGAGGAAGAAAGCAACTATAATTTCAATTTAGCACAAAATATGAAAGCTAATGCAGCATTAAGATCGAGTTTGTTAGGTGATCTGATGGAATGCGAATCAGGCCAAAGCAGCCCAGTGACGGACATACTTCTCGCATTACCTCCAGCCCCTCTTCATATAGAGCCCTTACCACAGGTAATAATGAAAATAATACGTATTTAAGAATTAATCATAATATGATTCTGTTTCTATTTTAAAACCCACTAAAGATAAATCAGCTTTTTTATTTTTTCGTAAATATATATTTATATATATTTGAATTTTAAGTGTTTTTTTCCTCTACTATAGGCTCCAAGTGACCCATTCAAGTCAACCGTAATTGAAACACTTTTAAAACACGTTGCGTTCCCAAACCGTCACACTGCAGGTATTCATATGATAAAAAAGTAGAATTTCTAAACAAGTAACATTGGTTTTTATAAGAAGGAAATAAAAAAAAATGTTGCAGGCTATATAGAAATATTTTGTACCCCTCGATTCACCATTAAGAAGGAACCGTGTAGAATTGGAGACGATCGGTACCTCATAGAAAAGATGTTGGGCAAAGGTACTTATGGTCAAGTTTATAAAGCAACCGATTTAAGGACGAAAGAAGTTGTTGCCTTAAAAATACAGAAACCTCCCAACAAATGGGAGTTTTATATCTGCAGGGAAATACAGTCACGATTGGCCAAACATCCACTGAGAAACCGATTCATGCAAGTCCCTGTCGGCTACTTTAGTGAGTAAAAATAATTTTGTAATCTTTTAAGAATTTTGTAAAAAACCGGGATTTCTTCCTATCATAATTGATAGGTTTAAAATTAAAAAACCTTGAACATAATAAAGAATTTGAATATAATATATGTATGGTACTTTAAAGTGTTCTAATTAGGCTATTCTTAAAATTCAGTTGTATTTTTAGAAAATTTTCATGGTACCTGGCAGTATTTACCATTAAAGATTTTTTTAGCCTTTGAAATTATTTTAATAGTAATGGTATTTGTTTGTTGTAGACGATCAGATGTCCATTTTGGTATCAGAATTCAGCCGTTGCGGTTCGTTGTTAGACGTTGCAAACGCAGTCAAACAGAAAACGGGTAAAACTCTAAAAGAACCTTTCTGCATCTTCTTCTCGATGGAAATGCTGAGCATCGTGCAAGCACTACATAAAGCCAAAATTATACATGCTGACGTGAAACCTGATAACTTTCTGGTTTTCGTTGCCCCAGATCAAACGATCTCGCTCCAGCTGATTGATTTCGGTTGCAGCATCGATATGTCCCTCTTTCCTGAAACTACCACGTTTTCTCGTTGTGTCACAACTGAAGACTTTGTATGTTGTGAAATGCGCGACGGACGACCGTGGAGCTATCACACCGATCTCTTCTGTGTAGCCGCATCCGCTCATGTACTCTTATTTGATAAATATATACAGCTTCAAAAGAAGGATGGGCACTGGTCAATTACCCAACGATTTACTAGGTACAATTCTCTTGTTAAAAGCTTTCCTCGTTTAATTTTAATAGAAAGAAAACAATATTTATTTTTTGAGTTCGTGGTGTGGATTAACTCCAATTGGAAATAACTAAATGTTTGAAAAATAAAAACTTGTACATGGAAAATGATACACAAATAACTTTTCAGTTTTATTATTAAATCACGACTATAGTTTCGCTACACTGTAGCTTTATCAAGTGAGTACAAATCTCACTTGATAAAGCTACAGTGTAGCGAAACTATAGTCGTGATTTAATAATAAAACTGTGAAAAGTTATTTGTGTATCATTTTCCATGGATTATACCACTTTTCATCAAGTAACAGCCGATTCTATTAACTATTTAAAAACTTGTAGTTTTACATTATTTAACTTTTCATTTCAATTGTTTAGATATATGTCACTGGAGTTGTGGAACACATTCTTTGCAAATCTACTAAATCAACAGTCGGGTCTTGCAGATCCTGAACCACTACTTGGACTCTTTCGGGAAGCATTCTATGCATCTGATCGCACGGCTGACATGAGATATCTCGCAAACATATTAAAGGACCGATAACAACACATTACGTTAGGCTTTTATATCATTTCTACGTTTCACGTTTTTCAGGTTTTATTATTTTTTTTTTAAGATATACATTACATTTTTTTGTGTTTTGATAACATTTTGCTTTACGTATCAGTTCTTAAGCAGTCTTTATAGATAAAAATCAATGCGGTTAATATCCGGTATTAAAAGTTTACTTATTTATTTAAATAATGAAGTCGAGCATCTTTTGCATGTTGTGCATGCAAAATAGGTAGGCACAGAAAGAAAGTCTTTTGAAGAGAAAAGTATAAACAGCTATGTAGTTCTTTATAATTTTAGTTATCATTCAATTTGTATTGCCCATTTTGAAGTTGAGTCATGCAATCAAATTTAATTAATAAATTTTAGTTTAGCGAGCAACAAAATTACTTAGTTGTATTTTTGATTTGCTTTGGACATTTTTATTTCTAATTGATATATAAATTATTAATTTTTAATTATCGCTTCTAATCTAATAACTGGAAACTTTGGCGGAGTTGTAGAATGTTTTTAATTATCACTTTGTTAAAATGCTGTATACAATGATTTATTTCTATTTACATAAAGTTCTAAAATGTAACTTCAATTCTTGCCCATATTTTTTATATTCTAATTATATTTTAAGAATAAAAGACCATAAGGCGGCAAGTATAAGGAAATAACCCCTGCCCATATTTTTAAAATCATAAGTTTGAGATCTCAGCTAATTTGGTTTTGAAAAAAAGAAAATGAAAATAATTATCTTATAAGTCAGGGATCTGAAACTTAGTATTTTTATTTGCACCTGTTTATCCAAGACAAATACATTATGCCTGTCATTCTATGGCCTTTGTAAACATTTATTAACTTCTTTTAAATCAATTATTGATTGAATTAAACTAAGATGAGCGCTTTTTAATGTAATTTGTGACTAATAATGTTTGAAAAATGTGATGTACCACTTCTTTCTACCAAAACTATTCTATTTTAATTAAATATGATTGCAGGGCCGATTTTGAGTTTATCTGTATGTAATGGAATCAATAAAAGAATATTTAAAATTATTTATTTTTATTCAAAATAGATAAGAGCAGGCAATTTACTGAATAACAGTTATAACATAAGGAATGCTATTTAAACTTTCCATAGTATATTGTTTGTGAAAGGCTGACATGTTTTAATCAAACAACTTTTATTCAATAAGTAATGAGAAAATGGTGTTAAGGAGTTAAGGTATCCTTTTTACTTAAAGTAAATAATTGCAAGTGATTTTTTTTCTGCAAGTTAATTTGTAAGCCTCTTCAATAGTAAATTGGTTATTTTTACTTTAAATTTGTAATTTAATGTATAGTTAAAAAAAATATTTATATCAATAAATGTGAGGTTTTTAACATTTAGCCTTAATTACATTTTCAGAAACATATATGTAATGTATTTTTAATTTTTATCAGCTAGGTATTTAAATTATTCTACAAATTATATCCTAGGGACCAAAAGACTAGCAATTTAGCATTTTTGGCCGAAATTTCATAATTCAATGATTTTAAGATTTTCTTGGTAGGCTCTTAGTAGCTTGCTAGTAGTCACTACTAACTGACTATGAATAAGGCTGTTAATCGTATATTCTTATGATTGCAAAGGCGCGACAGATTTATTGTTTTGTATCATTTGTGTTATGGTATACTTTATCGTAATGGACATATTAAAATTTTGTGTTTTAAGATAATACAATACATTCACAATTAACCAGATATTTTTAAGGCAAAAAACCCCTTATGGGCCTCCATCCTTTATCAAAAAAAAAAAAACAATGTACCTATTAATCAAAATAAAAAATAAAAATTATTATGTACCTGTTTTCTTTTAAACATTTTTTAAAAATAATTTACCTTGAACATAGCACATACTCAAAGCCAAAAAGTCAAGGGATTTGTTTGGTTTAGTCTACAGTAACAAGTAACAAGTACTAATAACCAATGAGTTTTCTGAAAAAAAAAAAAAAAGAAAATTGTGTTGGTCAAGTCGTATATGAAACAGGATTATTGATTGGTACAAAATAATAAGCAGTACAAATTAAATGAGTTCATTAATAAAAGATATCAACGTCGTTATTTCAATATTAATTAATACTTCTTATATTTAACAATATCAAAGAACAATGCAGACAAGATTTAAGATAATATAACAAATTATACTTAGTTTTTATTTTATAAAAACCACACTTAATACGCGGTAGTCATTGTAAAACTTACCTCCGTATGTTTTTCTATTGGGTTTTTACGGTTTTCACTTTATTAAGGCAGATCAAAACTTAAAATTAAATATTTAAAAAATTGAATTAAATAAAACAAACCATAAACAAACATAAAAAGAACTAGGTTAAAAATCTATGATCTATGGTCATATATATATTTATATATATATATATAATACCATAGATTACATACCACGATGATAGATCATTTCTATGATTACAAGCAGCAAGTAGTACCAACATAATTTATTATGTTATTATTATGTCAACAAATTTAACCTATAATTTTTGTCTGCCTTGTGTTTAGTATACAATTTACGATTTATTTAATATTATTGGAAATATACTAATACAAACTCTATTAAAAAAAAAATGGTATAAAAATTTGTTTTGCATAAATGTAATTCATAACATTAAATATTTTTAGCTTCCCCTTTCGTTGTTAAGAACAGCACAAAATCATCCGATGGTAAATATTATATTTTCTTTTTATACATCTACTTCAGAACATATTTTGACTTTTATTTTCAGTTAGTAGAGCTTAAAAATGGGGAAACTTACAATGGCCACTTGGTTAGTTGTGACAATTGGATGAATATTAACTTACGTGAAGTAATTTGCACATCAAGGGTAATTTTTTGAAACAAAGTGTTTATTTCCTGAAATTACTGCAATTAATTTCAGGATGGCGATAAATTCTGGAGAATGCCAGAGTGTTATATACGTGGTAGTACAATTAAATATCTACGAATTCCAGATGAAATTATCGATATGGTAAAGGAAGAAGCTACTATAAAAAATCGTGGCAGAGATAATAAAACTGGTAAAAGCCAAAGAGGAAGACCTGCAACAAGAGGTAAATAAATACACTAACTATTCCATGATGACCTTAAGATAAAAGTACATGGAGAACTAAGAAAGTTGAAAACTTCATTATATCAACTTTAATGTTGACTATCTTCAATCCCTATCTAAAGGCTATTGTGAAAAACCTTACTCAATTTTACAACTTTTTCAATGATTTAATAATAATAATTTTTGTACTTGCAGGCAATTTTGGTAGCAGGGGTGCAAAGTCTGGAAACATTGGTAAAAATCCAAATCAGAAAATGAAACTTAAATAATAATTAACATAATTACATACTTACTAATCGTAAATGTAAATTATTTATCTTTATTGTGACTTACTGGAATAATAATAAGTTTTATAATTTGCATTTGTTTTTTGTTCATATTTTAAATACATACAAAAAAATCTGAAAAGCATAATTAATCTGCAAAAGATAAAAAAAGAACAACGTTAACACCTTATAAAATTTATTAATTTTAACAGATCAAAAATGGACGGATCATTTGTACAAATTATTTTCAATCGTTATTTTATAACACGATTACCATTAGTTCTTATATAAAATAATGTGATATGTATATAATATATCTTACTATTTAACTAAACATATTATGGTGCGTAGAATTAAAAAATAAAATAAAAATTACCTTCAATAGAAATTTTCAACAATGTATGTACATGTCTACCCTATTTTCTTTACAATAACATACATAATGTTGATGTTATTAATAAGTATACAATAATATAAAAATAGAATTTTTAAAAACCACAAAGGACTACAGTTAATAAAAGATTATTTTTTTTCTATTATCGATAATATATTGAGCACATGAAGGTACCACTCACTTTGTTGTTGCTCAATGAAAAATACATTAAAGCCGTTGTAAAAATTCAAAAAATTGACTATTAATCCCAACTTTGGTAATAAAACAGTTTTAGTGTTATTAAATGCTATACGTTATTAGAGTGATGTGTGTAAGACATTATTCTTTTTTTATAAAATTTATTAAACACACTGAAGCTATTATTGTACTCTTACCAACCCTAGTCCTTTATTCTAAGACTGCATCTCAAGACAAAAACTCTAAATAACGATTAAGTACGCAGCAATTTATCGACTATAAAAAAGTATTTTTAGTTTTAATAATTGTAAGTACAATATTTAAGTCACGGAAAATCGATAATACAAGAAAAAACCTTAAAGATTTTTTATATCAGCCAAATATGTATAAATAATTAAAAAAGATTATAAGTAGCTGCCGTGGATAAATATACAAAAAAAATCTTATAAAAAATAATACTATTATGTTCGCAACGAAATAAGTGAGAAATAAGCTGCCTGAGATAATTAATTCAATTGATAAAATTAATTATAAGATCAGAATTCTATTTATCCCGAATAAGAAAAAAAAACTGATCACTTTTAATTAAGAGTGCTAACAAGCGCGTTTTATAATTGCCTTTTTGTAAGTGCATTAATACATTTTGATTAATTTTAAAACAACCTTTTGTTAACTAAAAATGAATCAATAACTCAGAAATTATTTTAAGTACATTTGCAGTCATACTGTAAATGGCACTAAGTGAAATTGTAAATCCATCCTATAATTTTTAATCGATTAAAACGCTAATTAGAATGAATTAGCCGATTCTTTCTAGAGCATTAGTATGAGCATCTTGATTGGGCATCGTAAAAAATGATTTAAAAGTTAGCTTACTTTCAGGCTTACAGTTTAAGTGTTTGATTATGTACTGACATGGACATGTTACTGTGGCACAGTGACGGTTCCCTTGAGCTGGCGGACTTTTCAGATATCCTCTTACCATTTCTTTTCCCCAACGTGAAGCATATCTTAGAAATAAAAGTGTTGCCCTTTCCTAAAAATTAAAAACTGAATATGCGACTATTAAAAGAAAGTTGATGTTTTCACAAATATTATGACATACTTCACCTTGATGAATTAATATGAAAAGCAATAAATGTAACTTAAAAAAAAACAACATATATAAATTTAAAATTGCGTTCTTGCTAAACTAGGTTTAAAAAACTTATCTGACCATTACATTTCATTTGCATTTTTTCATTGAGAATAACAAAAAAAAAATAAAACAAACAAAAGTGCATTAAAAAATTAAATAAAGCAAAACGAACCATATTTTATTTTGGTTAGTCCAGTCCTGTTTTGGCCAATATTGCTGACCAACAATGGCAACAGTCTCTTAAATCAGTCCGTGGTCGTTTATTAACTAGAAGTTCTTCAATATACTGACATGGACAAAGAGCACTACTGATATGACGCGGATTTGAAGGATTCCCTGCAGTTTCGTCCAAAGTCCAATCTAATCGCCTCCTCAAATAATCTTTTCCCCATCTTTGTAAATAACGTAAAAATACTTGTTCGGACAGGCCCTGTTACAGTTACACATTTTAAACTTTCGACGCAAAAAAAAGTAATGGGTTGCAATTAACTGCTAATAATTTTGTCACAATTTTTAGGAGTGGCTGCTGGTCTTAAAAATTAAACGCACTTTTGTTTGCTTTATTAATACTCGATATATTATTAATTCTCTTTTATTAATTAGTAAATCTGTTTAATTTGTAACTTAATGTTCTTTATCATTTTATGTTGTCTTTCTTGAGTAGGAACTCGAACAAAACAAAGACAAGGATATAAAAAGATTTTTTCTGGTCTTTTTTGCTTTTGCCGCCCTACATGTATTGACCGTTTTTACATTTGTGGCATAATTAGTCATCACTAAGAAATTACTACAGTTCCTTTTTGACTTAATTTTTTATGAAAGGATGGCAATTAATTCAATCAATAATTAGTTAAAAAAACTATACATATTACATACAATACTATTTACAGAAAGTGGCACAAGTTTCAAAAACAAAATACTATAATGAGAAGTGCTTACTCATTATAATTTTAATTTAGATTAGTAAATTGCATGCCACTCGTTAACTTTTCATTGATTAAAAAACACAACAGTCTTTATAAAAAAACCTCACCTGTTTCCGGGACAATCTTGTGGTCCTGCTCCCCTGTATAACAATATCATTTGAAGAAATATCCATTCTTTGTTCCCACCCTGCTGCTTCACGTTCTTGAAGTTCGATACTTGTTTGCAAATGTTGAATACAAGGTGCTGAATCCATATAAATAAAACACAAATTTACTTTATGACATGATATTTTCCCTCTATCGTCCAATGCAAGGATTATCTTGTGTCTAAGGAATTGTTTGTTTACATGTGCCAGACACCTTTCTAAATTACGAGCCAGCTTAAATTTCAACCACATCGACAGAAATATAGCAGCAGCATTAAGTACAAGCCATCCAACTCCAAGACCAAATAATGGTAAGCCCGTCAACCCGGAAAAAAGAAGACCAAGGAGTACACAAAAAGCAATTGTCAACCATAAAAATAGGACCCGTTTGTAGCAGACGTTGTAGAGGGTGAATCGTACATCGTTTGTGAGCAATTCCATAGCATGTACATATTCTTCCACAGTCAACTGGAAAAATAAAAATCTTTATTATACAACTACTCTTTTAAAAATAAAAGACACAAAAAAGTTAACAAGCCAGTAAGATAGAATGTGGATAAAAGAAATGTGTTGAACGGGAAAAAAGGGATGGAATGTAATTAAACAAAAAACCAAATTTTGATCACATAATAAAAAAATATGCCGTTAACTTTAGATTAATTAACTTATCAAATTTATTAAGCATAAATGATGCAAACGTTATAGTACTTTTTAATTATATAAATGCAGCCTTTTAATTATTAATTTTGTAGTTTAAGTCAGTACTTTAGGATTGAGAAATCGGGATATATTCAATTAAGAAAATAACAATAAAGTGAAAAATATATAATTTACACAATACACGATTAATACGCTAAAGTGGCAAAATAGAAATAATTTAAATAAATCCGAAAATAAATACTACAATTTGGTAAAAAAACATTGTTTGTAGTATAAAATACTATTATAATATGTACTTGACAAAACTGAAAACTAAGTTTAAGTGTATTTTGTTAAGTATTATACAGCAATTTTGTATTAAAAGATTACACAAATAATTTTTGTCACAACTAATTATGAGAATCAATTTAACTTGAAGTAAATTCGTTACCCTTACTTGGCAATTACTTTTAAAAAATAATTGAACAGCCTTGGGCAAAAACAGGTAAGCTCCATTTTGAAGTGAAAAAACTTTTTGAAATAATTTAGTTTTGCTTACTTTTTGGTATAAAACCCAAGATAGCTCCCAAATTTAAAAGCTGAAATGCAAGCATACATATGGGAGTCATTTGCAATCTTTTCATTGTAATATTCTTAACGAAACTGTCTTGTTTATAATGTAAAATTTATGAAAAATGAAGCTGATCTGTTTTTGTACAGAACCCTTAAACTGAAGTAAATCAATACATATCAACTCACTGTTAGCCCCTGTGCCATCAGTTCCTCTGGTACTAACTCTGGACGAAATTGTGCTGGAGTAATCCATGGGAAACGAGTGTTTATTGGTAAAAGAGTAACTACAACATCACCGTTGGCTGCAAATGTATAATAAAAATAGTTTCTTACATGAAATAATTACCCTCAGAGTTTTACTTACAGAATCCCTGTCTTATGGGCTCAACAGTGGCAACAGGTAATTCAACAGTTCGTAAAGGTTTTGGATTCAATCCAGCTGAATTACCACTATCAGAAACACATGAGCTTAGACTTTTATCTAAATTAACTTGTACACTTTCTGTAGAAATGACTGCTGGTTCTTTGCTGCGATTATTCTCATTATCGTCAAATTTAACCCAACTTTTCCTAGGTACTGGGGCTGGATTATTTGCAAGAGATTCTGAATCCTCTTGTCCTACTTCTGATTTGTTTACTGCTTCAACACTCATAATTATTAAAAACAATTATTAATTTATATTTTACATAATAATTTCACAAACGTGACGTTCCACTACTGCTAGCATTGCTAAACGATTTTTAACGAGGCTAAAGTTCTTTCGTTAATGTTAACGACATTAACAATATTAATAGTTATATATTATTAGCATATTGACAATCATAAACACGTTTCAACTATTATACCGAATATCATACCTGTTCGCGTACACTAGTACACCTTTATGGTGTGTACATAAACATATTTGTGTTATATAAAATAATGAATGTGTAAATGATGAACCAATATATAAATGCATGTGATAGCAATTATGAAATCACAGTATGAAATCAAAAATTATACAAAAATTATACATGTATAAGTACGAGGTACGAGCTATCGAGCTATGACAGGTGTCACACGTCACACATAAGGTGTGTACATAAATATAATATAATAATAATAATAGCATAGATTAAGGATATTTGTAAAATACATCGCTCTAATAATATATATGCAATATCTGTATAGTTATATTATATAGTATAGTACTAAGTACTTAGGATTATGCTAGGTTATGCTTAGGATCATAGACTCTGATAGACTCTTTTAGGATCTGTAAAACAAAAGAGAATGAGAATGATGCTAATAATCATCATGTTTGTCGACGATAATTTTTTTAGAATATTTACAGACCATATTATAGGTAAATTTTATTTTTATTAGTTTTTAAATGTAAAAGTAAAAAAAAAATTAAAAACCCCTTATTCAAATATAATTGAACTGAAAAAAATTGCAGAATAGTCCCTATTCAAGTTGAAAAGGATAAATTATCGGATTAAACAAAAATACTAGGATACAGGAGAACTCATCAGTTCATGTAAAAATGATTTAATTAATTTGCTTTCAAGAACTAACAACTAAAAAAACTCTCATTGAAAAACACTGAAAAATTCTAGTCTAACAATAAATATTTTCTATATGGCATTTCCCTCCTTCCTCCTTATTAAATCCTTATATACAACCCTCATAACACTGAAGCAGTTATTATGCATACGCTTCATTCTCAAAATGCTCAAAATATATAAAAGGAAGTTCTGTTATCAACCAACAATTGTTTAGAAACTGAAACTTTTCTGTCATTTGTCGAACTATGGTCAAACTGTTTCTCCATCATCTCCATTATTCGTGTTGGTGTATAGCCAAAAGGTGGAATGTTGTTGTAAAATTTGTTTTGATAGTGAAATAAGTAGTATTTTTTATAATTAACGATGCAAAATTTTATAATATAACTTAATAAATTTATTCAAAGGGACATTGTAAGTGGTTTTCTTTGAAAGCAAATGTTGACTTTGGATAGTATTATTCTTTTGCTGTTGCTGAAGACTTATTGTCATTTGAATGTCAGTAAATCCAGCTACAGAAATGGACGTTGATTCGCCCGTGGGACCCCTGAAGAGGTGTTCCAGTGCTCCGACAATTAACGAAAATAATTCCACAATGACGACATCTCCATCAATCAATCAGACACCCAGGTTGTAATTATTTTGTTAAGTTTCATTCAGGATTTTTAAGTTTTTTAAATATTTTAGCAGAGAGGCACCGTCGTTTAATATGTATGGATTCCACAACCAGCCACGAATAAGAAGATTTAGTGCAAGTTTTACACCTATATCTGGTTCTCCAGTAAGTACATTATAAATTGTTCGTGTAATTTTTTTATTATGACTTGAGACTTTTATAGCGCCTGCCAGAAATTTGTCCAGGGTTGAATTTAGCTTTAAATTTTTGTTAAAATTATCTGCTGCATCTTATAATTAAATTAAACATAAAACAAAAATGTTAAAAACAATATGAGCAACATATGGTTTGAAAGTTAAAGCTAGAATACTTTTAAATCAAAATTAGTAAGAAGAAATGTTATGTGATTAAGCTATGCACTTTTTTAAAAATTCTAACTTTGTTCTTGATAATCATAAAATACCTAATCTCGTTTATAACATTCTCAAATCATTTTACACATTTGAATTTGTAATCTTTGTAGTTTTTTCTTAAGAAATGGGATTTTCTTATTCAAAATTAACATTAAATTAAAAAAGAAACTGAAAAGGGAAAAATAATATAAAATATCTCTTAATAACATAGTTCTTGACTTAGTTTTAATAACTAATTTTGAGTTGGTACCATACAAGCACCGGAAATAATTAATTATTTCTTTAAAGTAATTAAAATGATCTTCATTGATTGCTCGGCACTCACTCAAAATTGGTACTTAACATTATTTTAGGTGCTTAGCTACACCCTATTTTGTTGTGACTAGAGTCTACTAAGTACATGATTTTTATTACTTTTAAAATACTTATAATATCTATCTTACTTCATACTTTATATAAAATAATTATTTTATTGTTATGTAATATAGTAATAATGAGAAACAATGAAAATTCAGCAAATGAAAAGCAAGCAAATATTCCCTTATTTTTGTACCCTTAAATTTAAATGGGATCAATTTGAAGGTATATTCTTTACAAAAAAATAATCATCACATTTGAACTACTTCGTAAAATTTGTACTTTGTCATACATAAAACAATGAACAGGTCGACTTGAGAACTTCCTAATTTATTGTTGATTAATAATTTTGGCAATGGGTTGAAGTGAAAATGATTATGGTTCATTTAAATCATGTAATAATTTTAGTTTGTTTTCTATTGTTTCACAGAACTGTGGTTTGAGATTAACACCTCGCATTAGTCAAATACGTCAAGAGGAATATGCTGATATAAGTAATTTAAGAGAATTGGCCCATGAAAGAGAAGTTCATCATAATATGCAAATGTCACAATCGTGGGAAGATTTAAGACTGGTTACAGATTCAAATGAACAAAAAGGAACAAAAATGGGTCCTTTACATGTTAGTCTACCATGCTATGGTCCAAATTGTAACTCACCTTCACCAACAAGGTTGAGTTCACCAGGTTTTCAAAGTCCTACCAGGGGAAGTCGCACTTTCGTTCGACGAAGTGCCAGCCCTGTCCTCAGGCCTAGTCCTCTTGGAGTTAAACGAAAACTGGACGACGACACATGTCATTTAAGTCCACGTGCCAAACGATTAAATAGCTTTAGTTCTTTTGAAAGAACTGGTCTACTAACCACAACTTCTAGCCCTTTATTAGGATCGTTGAGTTCCACTGGAACGCCAGAGTCTGTATCAAGCGCAGATTCCCCAAATTTTCACTTTCGTCTAATGGATAGCCCTTCACCAAATCCCTTGCCTCCACCAGAACCAATGATTCTTTCGAAAACTGATCAGAATATGACTGAAAGTCCTAGCTAAAGTGCCATTATTAGTTTATTGTTTTTTTGTATATTTATTAGTTATTTTTTGGTTGGGGCCAAAAGTCACCATCAGTGAACCAGTTTTGTATATTTTGTCTCAAGTAGCTTTAATTACTGTAGATAAACTGAATATCAATTATGCCCTTGAAAAGGTATTTCTTTTCTAATATAAATAATAACTATCTGCTTATGGAATTAAAAAATAGGTTTTGTGAATGTATATATTAATAGCTCTTTCTAAAAGCAAATATAGTTTTCATTTCTAATTGAAACAACGGATTGATATTAAAACGAATATTCTAAATCAGTTTGGAAGGATAAGGCTGAATATAAATGGGTTATCTGTCCTCTGCTCCTACAGGTCTCATATTTTTTGTATTAATATTTTTTATTATATCTTCACTTATCATCTATCAACAAATCAGGTATGAGTGTAAATGAAATATATAAAAACAAAATATATTAGTATAATTGAATTACGTAAAAATAAAATTAGAGGGTAAAATTAAATATTAAAAGCAACAAAAAGATCTGAACTATAAAATATTTTTTAATTTCTTTGTTATATCACAACCAAAAATTTTTTTATAATTAAACAGGTAGATAATTAAAAAGTAAAGAATTGTTTAATTTTATTTAATAAATAAAATCTACTTATTTTGATAAAAGTTTTTTGTAATGACAACTATGTACTACATTTTAAAAAAAAATTTTTACCAATTCAAATGGTTTAGTGAAAACATGTTTTTAATCATACATTTAAAAAACTAAAACTGAGTTGTTTATCGAATTTACAATTTGTTGTTTTCAATCTTATTTCACCCCAATTTTTTTCCCTTGAGTGCATCAAATATTTTTCAGTAGATATTCTTTATATTAATAGTTTATGTTTAAATAACTACTATCAAAAATATTGCTTACGTTATATATTTTGATTATAAGGTACAGTTTCAATACAAAAGATTTATTAAAAAAAAATATGAGATCTATTTAGGGGTAGTTCGCCCCGTATTTACCAGACTATTGTCTTTTTCTGAATATAGAACAAAAAATAAAATAGAATTCTATATTAAAGCAGTAGTTTCATATTTCTCTTTACCATATGTTCATTTTCTTATAAAAGAAACAGTTTTAATTTCTTAAAAGTACACAGTTGTTGAAAGAGCTCCAAACATTTTTGTAAATAGTAATTGAAGTTATTTTCACATGGTTTTCACCGAATTAGTTCAAATAGTTTATAAAAAGTTACCTATTTCTTTTGTTTTTTTTTTTTTTTAATTTTATTTTCTTTAATATTTTCACTCATTCGTAATAGCATTTCATAGCCCATAATAAAAATCTACGAACTATGCTTATGTATGTAATTAGTAAATTAATTAATGGTGTTTTTAAAAAAAAATTAAAAAAAGCATATTTGTTTGTTCCCTATGCTATTAATTTTTGTGCCTTCAACAGCATAAATTTTGTTTATTTTGATTGTATATTATTATTTTATGTAAATGATATTTAGTTGTTATATATTGTTTGTGTACATTTGGTACATTAACAGTTCATTGATATATCCTTTGTAAGGTAGATTGTTTTTATTTAAAATAAATATTGAAAAAGCGTAGGGAAGTTTTTGTTCATTTTCATTAAACAAGTGTTTATATTACGCGCTTTTTTGAAATCATTGAAGTCAATTAAAATATACGTGTTAAGTATAATCGATACAGTGTGCTTCAAATGAAAGCATCTATAATTCCATAGAGCTTGTACTATATTACTGTTTATTATCGTAGTGCAGCTCTGTGAAATCTGTGATATGTTAATCTGTCAATCAGTTTGTTGCAAAAGCTGGATGACTGTATGACGTTTATATATGTTTTTATTTATTTGTGAAGTGCAACCACGAAGTTATAAAGCATAAAAGAGTAAAAATGGCGTCGTCCCGTAAAAAGCAGGACGAAAAGAATTTAAAAACTTTAAGAGAGTTAGCTGCATTACCATATAATAAATATTGTTTCGACTGCAATCAACGAGGGCCTACATACGTTAACGTCACCATAGGTTCTTTTGTGTGTACGAAATGCTCTGGAATGTTGTAAGTGTCCCTTACCTCTCTAATTTAATTAATAGTAAATGTTATAATTTGATCTTAATCATTTTATGAAGTAGTAATAACAGTTTAAAAATTGTATAATAAAAATAATGATGTCTCGTATTCTATACATTCGAAATTTCCGGTACGATAAAAGTTATCGACAGAAAAAACTCCCACTGCATTTTTCAAAAAGAAAAATATAGGAACAGAAATATTTCAAAAAGGATATTTCTAAAAACACCGACTGTAATTCTCAGATAAACAACTTGTCACATAGAATAAACATAAATAAGGCAAGGCAGATAGTTTAACAAAAATTCATAAATTGTTTAAATATCCACTGCCACCATTATAAGTACGATTTTCTGGCAATGTCTATAAATATTTATGTATAACTTTAAAGAAAGTTAAGTTTAACTTTAAAGAAAGTTAAGTTTAACTTTAAAGAAAGCTTAAATGTCTCTCTTTGAATGCTATTTTCAGAAAGTGATAATGAATGAATCGTCGCCTTGAAAAATTACAATAGAGCAAATTGTTCAAAGTTGTTTCAGTTTCTGCATAATCATACCAGAACCTTTCTCTATAAAGGCTGCTGTAGATTAAAAATTTTTAATTGTAAGTAATTATCAAAGTACGTATATTGAATAATATCTTTGTTTATAACAAAAGTAGAAAGAATTGTTCTAAATATAATTATTTTGTAAGTACCTAAATAGGCATAGAAAAAGACAGAGAAAACTTAGTTGTAATAACAAAATAAGAATTAAAATTTAGTTGCTCAAAATCATGATAAACAAGCATAAATACATAAAAATGTACTTGGTTGTTTTTTTTTTTAATATTGTATCTATTGACAAAAGACGCAGGTAATTAAACAAAGGATTGTTTAATAAGAAATGATTCATTTGATTTACTTAGGGAGGGTAGTATAAAGCAACAATATTATTTGGTAGAAAGGGGATAACTACCATGACGCTAAACTTTGTATGGTATCTTTAATGCAATAAAACTTAGCAGGCTGTCGATGACTCATTTAATGTTTCTATAATGATGCGTGCATGTACGGGTATGTCAAAAATATTTTCTTAACAGTTAACGTTAGTTTCATTTGGGTTTATAAAAGCATATTATTAGATGTGTATATCGACTTTATCACTTTAACAAATAAAAATACATTTAGTATAGAAATCCAAGAAAATTATCATCGAAGTAAAAAGATTTAGCGTGTTATTTGATTGATGTATAAGTTCTCATGCTAGTAGTTTATTCTTATATTTATCTGATTAATTAGGAAGTTGCGATATAATGTGCTCTAGAGCTGTTAAAAGGTACTTTTATCATCGAAATCCATTTTGTTTGGTTTATTTAATTTAAAGTTTTCAGAAGGATTGAATCTCAATATTTTTTAAAGTACACTATTGTTTTTGTTCTATTTTCTTATACATTTTTTACAGTTAATGATTGTTTCTATTAAATTTCGCAGTTGTGTTTTTTATTAACTGGAGTGATTCATTTTTGAATTCAGCGCTAATGATTTGCGGTTTTTTAACAAAAAAACACCGTTTAAATTATTATACAACAAGGCATTGATTGTGTGGTCGTTATCTTTTATAAGAAATGAAGGTTATTTTGCTCGAGATGGAAAATTCTCTATACATTTTGTTTACTAAATGTTTTAAAATGCTTTCAAGCATTAAAAACCATAAAATGTCATAGAAATGATAAAATAATTATTATAAATGCATACAGATATGTACAACGTGAATTTTGCAACCAATCGCCTTACAAAAATAAGAAATAATTAATAGAAAAAAATAATAAATAATTAAAGTCTGTTTTTATTGTATTAATTAAACAGTATTGCAATTTTTATTTTATTCTCTTTAAAGTAAAAATGTAATTACAGGCGAGGGTTGGCTCCACCACACCGTGTAAAGTCGATTTCCATGGCCGCGTTTTCGCAAGAAGAAGTGGATTTTTTATGTAACCGCGGTAACGATTACTGTCGACGAGTGTGGTTAGGATTATATGAGAATAATGCGCCACGAGATCTGCGGGATGAGCAAGCCATCAAAGATTTCATGGCAGACAAATATGAGAAGAAGCGTTACTATTTAGAACCGTCTACAGTGTCGGTTATAAAAAACACTTCCGTTAATGCTGCAACTTCGTCGTCCCAGATAGTGAAGAAGACCGCTCCCGAAGTGAAACCTCTGAGTAGTATTTTACCGCAGCCCAAACTCTTACTGGTAAATGGGAATTCTAAACAGCAAACCATTGCGAATACAACGAGAAGTGGTGTTTCACGAAACGCAAGGAAAAATACCGACGATTTCGTAGCAGATTTCGGCTCTGCCGATATTTATAACGCGACAAGTTTAAACGTGAATGCAGATAAACGCAACAACAATTTACCGACTCAACCGTCCTTTTCTTCTTCAAATACCATCGACAATAAGAATCATTTTACTAACAATGGTAAGAATTATTTGAATAAAGAGCCCTCTTTATATACCTGTATCCCCTCCTTTGTGGATATTAATATTAGAACTGATAAGGTGGTGTTCATTGATTATAGGAAAAAGTACAGGATGATGTTTTTTTTTTAAATCGAATTATAGCCAAATTATCATGGTTTGATTGTTTAATTCTTGTTTCACTGTTTCCAGTGGAAGATTTCAATTTTGCAGATTTCTCCTATTTTAACACACCTTTTAATGAAGTGCCTCAATTCCCAATGTACAATGTCAGTAATCGGTGGAGTAAGTTTGAGTTGTTTTTGATAACTGTGTTGCTTGTACATACATAATTTACATTACAAACATGTTTATATAATTAATTTGTGCATGTTAGTAACAAATTTCCTATAATTGAGCTTCTTATGTTAATTCAAATAAACAAAATTTGTTATGTATTTTATTGCTGGTAGAAATTGCTGTTGATTTTGATTTTTTACCGTTTTGTAATTGAGTTCATCTTAACGAAATTTTCATTTGCGTCAAACGTTAGTTTAGCAAATATTGTTTTTAGTTTTTTTAATAAATTTCTTACTGCGCTATTAAATCTGAATACTTTTTTGTTATAATTAATAGGTCTTCCGACTCTGAGTACAGCGAATTTTTCTATTCATGCTCATAACGTGGCGGGGCCTCCAGCTCCCTCTGAAGATCGTTATGCCGCTCTTAAAGATCTTGATAACGCTCTCAAATCTCAACCCACATTGGATTGGAATTCTTCAAGTTCTAATGGCTCTCTTTACAGTTCTTCAGCAACTCCTACAAGCTCTCTATATAGTTCGCCTTCGCCCCAAAATTCTTTGTTTGGGTCACCCCCTAGTCAAGGTAAATTTTAATAAAAATTTATTAATAACTCATAACATTCAAATTTGATTTAGGCCAATTTTTAAATACATTTCCTCCTCAACAACAAAATGCCAACAAAATGTCCAATCCATTCAATACTAATTCGATTTGGAACAGCGACGATATGCAAACGAAAACAACCAATGGTGTAGTTAATCCATTTCAAATAGAAATGCCTAAAGTCAACGGATTTACGCAGAATTTTGCAAGTCCTTTTATTTCCAACAACACCCAGACGGCGTGGAATGCAAACCCTTTTGTGGTAATTAAATCTTTATTTAATTTAATATTGTTAATAAATTTTACTCATTTATTCTTTCAATTAAACAGCTAGGCTCCATGTCGAATGGTCATTCAAACAATCCATTCTTGTGAGTTGGTCTGTTTAGTCTCAATGCACGAATTAGGCTCATGCTAAGAAATATTTTATATAGTAACGTGATCGTTTTTAATTATAGAACGTTAAATAATCTGCTTTATTTATTTATTGTTTTTCGATATTTAGTTTAATATTTTTTCTTTTTTTCCTGTAAAACACCAAAATGTTTATTTTTATAAAGGCGTTTCTTTAACGGTTTAATCAAATAGACGATGTAATATCGAGCTTGAATATTATGCTTATTAAAAAAAAAAAATGTATTTTTGCGGAACAAGGAAGAAAAATAATGATCTTTAGCAATTAGGTGCAATGATAGTATTTTGTATGAATGTATAAAGGAAGCTGGGGTCAAGGTTTTGCTAATCTAAAATATTTAATCAGTGCCTTATAAAGACATTTTTAAATAGTTTTCTTTTTTATTCTTTATAACAGTAAGTAATTTATTGAAGTTAACTTATAAATGGCCTGAATTCACTGAAATTTTAGTATTTAAAATGCATTATACAATTACATATTTTTCGTGTCTGCCGATCAGAAAGTAGAACTTTACGTTGTAAAATAAAGGTGCAAGTGCTTTTTTCTAGCCTCAGGCACGAAAAATAGTATACTACGGGGGATAAAGTAAATAATGCTCAGATCTCATATTTACTACCCTTGGCTTTGATCGGGTGGGCGATACACATGAGAACTCAGACATTTTTTACTTTTCTTTTCTAAGCGAGTAATGTACTATTCTTCATCAATCTGAAGTAAACACTAGTGTCGTTTTAAATACAGTTTTTTGTTGTGTGCCATAAAATCGTAACATAAATATTAACGTCCATCGAAAGGCCTAGACCCTAGAAAAATCCAGGAAATGCGAAATAGTGTCTTAGGTAGGACATTTTAGCAATTCGTAAAAAACAAACTTGAAATATTTTCTATTCCTTGTAGTTTTCGACAGTTTGCTATTATTTAAAACGTCGTAGTTTATGAAGACGAAATTAACGTGTGTGCATTTTTGAAATCTAAAAACATCTTAATTAAAAAAATCAAAATATGTAATTATTATACATTTCCATCTTTACAAATTGTATGATAATGAAATACAATTAGTTTTAATATTTAGAATTTCTAATTTGTTTTATTTTATTTTGAGATGTTTTAGATTTTCTATATGCACACAATTAAGTTACATAAATTTAAGAATTTTCTGTGATAACACTTGATAACACAGAAAGCATAATGCTTGTACTGCTTTCGAAACTTTTTAGAATTAAAAATTATTGTTATGCTTTCATATAAAAAGGAAAGAGAGGACAGAGAAGGTAATATGTAAATATATTTTCTTGCAGAAAAATATACCTATATAGTTATGTTAATAAAGAATGATTTTTGTCCACAACTAGTTATTTAAGGAGCTGTATATGTATTTATTCTAACAGCACAGCATGTACAATTATTATATATAAACTAATATGTACATAAATAAACTGTGAACATACCACTTCCTTTTTTACAATTTTAATCTTCTAATTTCATCTATTTTAAAGTCGATTCTATAAAAAAAAAATAACTGCCGATTATTCAGAGGCATTGTAAATAATGATATTAAAAATGAAGTGATAAAGGAGAGGATAGTTGATTTTACAATCACTGATTGCAACCATAAACATCAAAAACTATGTAATCTTGCCCCAATCAACGAAAAATACTATTTATACTATTATTGATATGTGTAAATAAGAAACTATTTTTGTTTTCGGAAAATTAATTGCAGTCATATGATAATCATTCATTTTTCTGAACTTTTAATTACTCAAGTTCACCTAAAATTGCTTTTTAATACTCGAGAACAATTAGAAATTGAGTAATGAACTACAAATAAAACTGTTAAGGGCAAACAAGTGAAAAAATTCAAGGTATAAATATATATATATACTTTCAAATCAATAACTTTTTTGACTTTGCAACTAATACTATTGAAGAAACAGCGAAAATAAAGATTTTTAAATAGATTAAATCAAGTCGAGCAAATTTGTCCCAGGACAGCTAACATAAATACTATTAAATGCAGTTTGGTGTCGTTCAGTAGATAAATACAAAAAAAATGTTAGAAAGTAATCAAATACCTTAAAGACATTATACTCCTCAATTCGGTTGGAGTTAGCCTCCAAGTCAAAGAACTTTCGTTTCCCCAATAGTCCGATATTTCGGAAACCTTTTCCAAGTTTAGGACCGTGGCAATTTGCGTCAGCCTCGCAAACTTGTCTCTAATTGACCAGGACGTAGTGGTTGTAAGGTAAGCGGCCAAAGACCTGACCTCTTTATCCAATATCAAACCTCCTAACTAGAAAAGAAAGTATTGTATTAAAATTAAGGACAAACTTACGATTTATACTATATTTACAATGGAACTCGGATATAACGTCACATTTTTATTACTACAAACCCTTGAAATGCTTCAATTATTGCCAGTACTCTTCTCGTTGACACCTTGGTCGGTAAAGTAAAACTTGCCCAATCCCCAATTTCCTTTGATAGTATTTATTGCAGATGCCTACATATTTATAACAAAGAAAATTCTACAGACTCGAAATTGTTTAGCTTATCTTGTGAACAATCAGTATAGTAAATAACGACACTCAAAATTTTACCGATCCCTAAAGTGACGCTATAAACGAGTTCTACTGTATATTAAAAACCATCGGTCAAAGCCCCAGAATGTATTGTTTTATAATACATATTCAAACTATTTTCTGCATATATTATTTTAGATATTTTGGTCTAGAATTTTGAATTTTTGGGGCGAGTAATTTTTGCATACTTTTGTCATAAATCAAAACTATAACTTTATAATCGAATTTCATCGTAATATGAATAACTAAATTAACCATATGTCTACGTGAAATTATTTAATTAACCTATTTAAACATTATTATTCGACTTACTCGGTTAAAAGTTGTTTTTAGAATCACTTTTTCAAGTCTCGAAGACACTTCAGCGGCTAAAACGCCTACAAGAGCGTCATAATTCGACGGTGTTAGACTTTCTTTAAAAGTGAATAGTAAGGAGTTTAAATTTGATATAAGTGTATTCATAAAAGTGTCTCCTGCTTCATATTCGGAAAGCTCATCCTAAAGGGTTAAATATATTATTATTATTAAATTTGGAACATGTGTATCCAATAATTTCTACACAACTTACTTCGTTCAGTTGATGGTTTATATTTAAAAATGCATCAACCCAAGGACTTATTCGGGGTTTGATGGCGCTCACTCGAAGCTGTTGCATTCCATACTCGGTAATTTCTCGTAAATTTGTAATTACAGCCGACAAACCCGACAGACAGCTTTCCAATTTGCCCTTTTCATTTGGCGTAATGTTGGGCAAAGCTTGACTTACATCATTAAGAGTTGTATCACAAAGGGTTTCAACATATTCTATACTAATACTTGTATTATTTAACGCCACCTGTTGAACAAATATGAGAAATTAACTTAATTATACAATATATGTACATACCACAAAAGCAGTTCGGGATTGCTCTGTGTCCCCAGACTGCAAACGTCCCTGTTGCAACGACGTTTGCAGTACGTTATATGCTTGTGTAAGGTCTAAGTATCCTGTTGGATAACCCTGTCTTAGTCTACTACGTAATACGCCACAGAAATCATTCTCTAGAGCCCCACAGGCATTATTAACTATGGCACAAATTCCATCCAAACTGCCCGTAACTGTTGCTCGCCTACATTAATAAAATAAGTATTATCATAAGAAAATATTAATTATGTATGTAATAAATTCCTTTAATACTTACCTAATACATTTTCGAATAATAAAAAATGTATCATCCACCATACTGGACGTATTTTGTCCAGGTTCAAGTGTATCCATATTTACAGCCTTATTGATTGATTCTTCCATAAAATAGTGTTCCAACTGAAGATACTTTGAAAGCAAATCAATTTTAATTTGATTCAAATCACTTGAACTGATAATCATGTCCAATTTGCTCAGTTTTTGTACCTGTTCCTCTTTATTAGGACATTCTATTTCAATATCCATCTAAAAACAAAACATTAGTTTAAGTTTATTTCTTGATTAATATGGAAATGAAGGTACTTACTGTTACTTTACGCCTGACAAATTTCAAATAAAGTTCAGCCCTGGAATGCATTATTGTAATTTCATGAATTAATAAATCCAAATCTTTTGGATCAATTTTCTCAAGTTTACTAAAACTGGAACTACTGCTCATTTTGCTGATTTCAGAGATTTGATTAAGTCGTCTAGTTAATTGACGATACTTATTAAACTCTAAAAGGATTAATTTTGTCTGTTTATCACATTCCTTTTGCAAAATAGAAAAAGCAGATAAGAGGTGTCCTGGACCATAATATGTTTCAATAAGCGGATGATGAATATCAACAATGCGTGCAATTCCTTCAAACAGTAGAGTCATAGTATCAGCATAAACAATATTAAAACGTTTATCTGATACAGTTGTATTCAAGGCAGTCTTGATGTTCTTTTGAGAAGTTACTTCAAGCTTAAAAAAAAATATTATATTTCAAAGTAAAATTACATCATAAAAAATTACCTTTGTGCAGAGATAATTGCAGAACTTTTTAATGCCTTCTTCGTGCATTCCCAAAAGTGGAAATATTTTAAAAAATCTCTCAACTGAACCCAAATCTTCATTATGAACTGCTTCATCAAACTTGTGCTTAATAATTGTCCTCAACTGACTGGCAGCATCTTGCAGTGTTTGTACAGCTTTTCTAACACTTGACAAATTTTCAGCCTCACTTGCTGTCCGTTGCAGTAAAGATTGGTCTATTAATAAAAACCTATGAACGTGCCCTGCACCTTCTTCATAGTCTTCATTCAGTATTGCAGTTTGTACACCTTGGGAACTCAATTCTATATCAACCAAATCACTCACCCTTTTCTGACATTCGTCAACTCGGCACTAGACACATAAAATTATCTTAAATTTATTGATAATATGTAACAATTAAATTTACCCTTGCAATTTCGAGGGGCTTAACTTTCTCGTTGATCTTTTCAGACAATTCTGACAAATCGGCAATCGTTAAAACTAGTTCTTGTGCTTCATTTCGAATGGTCTTTAAAACAGGTATAACTTTAGAGAGGCCCTTAATTTTACCATCAATGTACTCTGTTTGTGATGTCAAATTTTTGAGTTCATTTATAAACTCTTCCTAAATTATAAGTAATAAATTTTTTTTAATAATTTACAAAGTATAAATATGTATTACATCTTTTAGTTTAAGTCTATCCAGTTCCTTTTGTAATTCGTTTTGCTTTTCTAGGAGTGTCTTATCAATTTTATTCGTATTAAACGACATAATTATATTCACTAATACTATTACACAGCTAAAAATGAATTAATAACATACTATAACAGAAAATAAATAATTTATTGATTTAAAATTTTAGAAAAAAAAATATAATTTTAATTTGCACATAACCTTCACTGCATTTTTACTATTCTGTTTATTGCATTTGTCAATGGCAGATTGCCAATTGTTTGGTAAGCTATAAATACTAAATAGTTCCCTTTACATACAATGTGTCACACATTCACCCATATTGATAATTGAACAATAACATAAGTTTACTTGTTGTCATAATTACATTTTATAAGTAGTATAATATCAATAACTGTATTTTAAAATAATTTAATCATAACTAACATATTACTCATTACTAACTTGAAGTAGAGATATGACGTCATACAGGTAGAGTGCGCACAAAAGTTATATAGACATTGTGTCAAACTGTATGTAGCAATTATAATGTAATTTTAAAAGTAGTAGTAGAAGTACCAGTAAAACGCAGTAAAACGCTGTTTTATTACGTAAAATACTAGAAAACACATGTATCTCATTTTAACCAGCGCAACGATTATATCACTACGTAATCTACATGTGTTCATAAAACTGTAGAAAAATTGTAAACGACTGTAACTTCACAAAAATATTTTACATAATATATAATTTGTTTATTAGTTAAAGAAAGCATAAAAATAGTAAAAATTAATCGTTATCTTAGCTTTCTTTTTATTTATCTCAATAAAATACGCAATAAATGATTATTGGTTCTAATTAAATATTTCAGTCCACATAATGTGTATGTATAATTAAATAGCAATTGCTTATTATTCAAAATTCCATATCGTTCAAGATCGGTTGTTAATTAACGTATTTGTATTAATATTAAAATACCAGTAGAGAAATCAATAATTCTGTGTTTGAATATGGCAGAATCGCCCCGAGTGCTCTCAATTCAAAGCCATGTGGTTCACGGATATGTCGGAAATAAAAGTGCAACTTTCCCTTTACAGGTGAGCGTTACACAACATTAAAAACAATGTAAAACAAAACTGGTTGCCTAGTTGAGGATTTAAAAACGGCTGATATTTAATAGGCAAAAGTACAGTAAAAGCGATCTTATATGGGTTTTGTTTTCTCATTTTGAAGTATGGATTTTTATTTTATCAACATAAATTACTATGTAATTTGTCTTTCAAAAGTTTTTTTAGTCTATTAGTCATGGGCGAATTTATATATGGTCTTTTGAGCTCCAGCCCTCATTGATGACAAACAATATTGTAAATTTATCAAATTACATCATTAAAGAACAGTTTTCTGACAAAATGACTATTAGTTTGATCAATTAAGTAGGCCCCTCAAATTTACAGCACTTCTCTGATATTAGTGTTTACGATTTTTTATATACTAAACAATAGTATCTCAGATTTTTCATTATTATCAATCTAATTACACTTTCGTTCCTTTATATTTAAATAAGACTGTATCAAAAAAATCGACTATTTATTTTTTCAAGAGATATCGAAATAACTTTCACCATTAATCGGATAATTTTCCGGAAAAAATAGAAAAACACTAGTAATTAGTATCAATTTAAACTTTAACCTTTAATAAGTTTTAAACAAGGATATTTATCACAAAACGATAAGAGATCTTTTTTATGGAGCATTCTATTCCTTACAAATATACAGGTTTACAGGAAATTCGATACGTTCCTTTGGAAAAGTAAACTTGAGCTTATTTGCGATAGATTTTGTAAAGTGGTACCCTAGTCGAAAACTAGTAGTTTTGAATTTTTATGCCGATTTTTAACAAAAAAAAATACGTATTTTGGCAATTGTAAAAGTAAAATACAATAAAAGGTCATTAGACATTTTTCCTAGAAATCAGTAGTCTCGTTTTCAGCTGCGAATTATGCTTTTATTAGCTTTTTTTACCTTAGTATCTCAATCATCTCAAAAATTAACAACTACGGTACCACATGAGAAAGTCGATCGCAAATATAAATCCTGTAAACCTGTATATTTGATATTCACTCATGCATTGAACCGTTAACGAGTCAAAAAACTCCAAAATTGAAAAAATAAAATTGTCCTATGCTATTTAAATAGAAAATATAAAGTCACAAAAGCTTTCCACCCTATTTCCCGGCTTTACCATACATTGCAGTGTAAACCGAAGGGACAGCTTTCCTACTGCATTAACAGCTGGTGCAAATGAAACACCAAAGTGTTTGCTGTTTTACTAAGCTTAGTTACAAGTTAATTTAGGAAAAATTCAAATTACTAATTATGCATTCTTAAAAACAAATTAGTAAAAATTCCAACACTAAATGATCGTTAGCTCACTATATAATTATTTCTTTTTATATTTAAAAGTTAGAACAATACATACATAATTGAATTTTCAAATTATGTGTAAAAATTTCCTAAAATTGTTTTACTTACTTTTTTGTATTATATAAGGTCTTAGGTTTTGAGGTGGATCCATTAAATTCGGTCCAATTTTCAAACCATACGGGATATGACACGGTCAAAGGACAAGCATTGACGGAAAAGGAGCTAGGAGACTTGGTAGACGGTTTGGTGGCCAACAAACTGGACCATTACACTCACTTACTTACTGGTTATATCGCTACATCTTCGTTTCTTTTAAGAATTGCGGATTTGGTGAAGCATCTGAAGCGGGTCAATCCAAACCTAATTTATGGTAAAAAGGCAAATATAAAAACAGTAGTTAATATAAAACAGGATATAGCACGTATCTGACAAAGGAGATAAGACATTAGAAACTAATTGCTTCATTAAGAATTATAAGGATTTTTTTATTAGTTACATTCTCTGGAATAAACTAAAAAGTTCTTCGTTTTTCAAGATATTTCCTTTTACATTCCATTAAAACAATAACGAATAAAATTGACTGATACGATATCATTACAATGAAAATTTAATGTTTCTAAATATCACTTAACATCTTTTCTTTCATATGTAGTTTGTGATCCTGTTTTGGGAGATAACGGGAAACTATATGTCTCTGAAGAGCTGGTCCCTCTTTATAAAAACGTCATCACTCCCCTGGCAGATATTTTAACACCAAATCAGTTCGAAGCAGAGCTGTTAACTGAAATGAAAATTTACAATCTCGATGATGCTCAACAGGCTATAGAAGTGTTACATAAAATAGGACCTAAAACTGTAGTCTTGTCTTCCACTGACCTGGGAAATGAAAAAATCTTACTGGGAATAGCTAGCACGAAACAAGGTACTTAGTAAGTCGCCAATATAATAGCGACGACATAATGATTACAAAAGAAATACTGTTGGTGGTGCAATCTTGATGAAACATTTCAATATTTAATAATTAAATAAAAGAGTATTTGGAAGTTTCAACGATTTATTATCAACGCTCTGACAATTGTTTCGACCTGGCGGTCATTAACGAAGAGCAATTACAACTACTGAAATTACACTTAGACTACATCCCTTAAATACTACTTGGTACATGACGTCATGGAAAAACCTAAAGTCTACATAAAATTAATACCTATAAGTTCGATAATAATAATGGTGTATTGTTCGAGCAAAGTTCTAATTGATTATTAACTAGATGTTTTTTGTTATGAATTGCCTTTTTAATTTCTAAATTTTCTAATAACTTTAAAATATGGTTTTTCTTCTGTATGTAGAATTTTTACATTGTTTATATCTAATTCATGGTTATTGTTAACGCAATGTTCTGAAAAACCTGTTGTAAGTTTAACATTTCTTATACTAGAGATGTGTTCGCTAACACGATTTTTTATGGCCCTAGCACTTTTTCCAATATATATGACATCGCAATTGTTACAGTGTAGTTGGTATATGCCACTTTTTTCTGTTTTTTCCAATTTCTGTTTGTTGTTAACCAAAAATGAGCCTGTATTGCTTTTGTTTATTTCAATTGTATTTAGTTTTAATTTATGTAGTCTGTTTTTAATCTTGCTACTTACATTATTTACATAATTAATTGCACAGAAAGTGGATTGTTCATTTGTGTTTTGAAAACCAGAAGTTAACAAAGTTCTAGCTTGTCTTCTAATTTTTTTATTTACTAGATTGTCTATAACTGTTGTTTTAAACCCATTAGTTACAGCAATATGTTTGATAGTTTCTAATTCTAAGTTAAAATTCTGTGTAGACATTGGTATATTTACCAATCTATGTATGTAACTATGAAAACCTGATAATTTAATTTTTAGAGACTGGTTAGCAGATGAATGTATAGTATTAATTGTTGTAGTACATTTTTTAAAAGATTATTATTAGAATTGAATAACATTTTTTCAAATTGTGACATGAACATTTCCGAAAGAATTGGTGAAAGTGGTGAACCCATAGGAAGACCATCTTTTTGTACATAAAATACATCGTTAACGTTGAAATAGCTCTGTTTGATACAAATATTCAATATATTCTCTAACTCAATTTTCTCCATTTGAAAGAGTTGACACGAAGCGATTTTTTCTTTCATGATACTTTCTAGATTTTTGATTGGAATGGAAGTGAATAAGTTGCTAACATCAAAGGATACAAACGTGGCATTGTGTGGTAAGGAAACATTTTTTATTTTATCAACGAAATCCAAAGAGTTTTTGATACTATATTTTGATTTATAGTCTAAATTGTTTATGATGATATTGTTGTTGCTCCTATTTAATAAAAGAAAATCAAGCATTTAAATATAAAGTAATGAATCCACACAGTCCTACCTTTTACGGGCTTCCAAAAATTCACAAGGATAACTGTCCTTTAAGACCGGTAGTGTCGTATTTAAACGCACCATGCTATAAACTTTGCAAACTTGCCAACAATATCATCATAAACAATTTAGACTATAAAAATCAAAATATAGTATCAAAAACTCTTTGGATTTCGTTGATAAAATAAAAAATGTTTCCTTACCACACAATGCCACGTTTGTATCCTTTGATGTCAGCAACTTATTCACTTCCATTCCAATCAAAAATCTAGAAAGTATCATGAAAGAAAAAATCGCTTCGTGTCAACTCTTTCAAATGGAGAAAATTGAGTTAGAGAATATATTGAATATTTGTATCAAACAGAGCTATTTCAACGTTAACGATGTATTTTATGTACAAAAAGATGGTCTTCCTATGGGTTCACCACTTTCACCAATTCTTTCGGAAATGTTCATGTCACAATTTGAAAAAATGTTATTCAATTCTAATAATAATCTTTTAAAAAATGTAAACTTTAGGTGCCGTTATGTCGATGACGTCTTTTATATATGGACAGGTACTTCAAGACAACTTGACAGTTTCTTAAATCATTTAAATTCAATAAATAGCAATATTAAGTTCACTAAATAAACAGAAGTTAACGGTTCACTTAATTTCTTGGACCTAACTGTTTTTCGTATAAAAGAAACAATTAATTTTAAAATTTACAGAAAACCGACTACAACAATTAATACTATACATTCATCTGCTAACCAGTCTCTAAAAATTAAATTATCAGGTTTTCATAGTCACATATATAGATTGGTAAATATACCAATGTCTACACAGAATTTTAACTTAGAATTAGAAACTATCAAACATATTGCTGTAACTAATGGGTTTAAAACAACAGTTATAGACAACCTAGTAAATAAAAAAATTAGAAGACAAGCTAGAACTTTGTTAACTTCTGGTTTTCAAAACACAAATGAACAACCCACTTTCTGTGCAATTAATTATGTAAATAATGTAAGTAGCAAGATTAAAAACAGACTACATAAATTAAAACTAAATACAATTGAAATAAACAAAAGCAATACAGGCTCATTTTTGGTTAACAACAAACAGAAATTGGAAAAAAACAGAAAAAAGTGGCATATACCAACTACACTGTAACAATTGCGATGTCATATATATTGGAAAAAGTGCTAGGGCCATAAAAAATCGTGTTAGCGAACACATCTCTAGTATAAGAAATGTTAAACTTACAACAGGTTTTTCAGAACATTGCGTTAACAATAACCATGAATTAGATACAAACAATGTAAAAATTCTACATACAGAAAAGAAAAACCATATTTTAAAGTTATTAGAAAATTTAGAAATTAAAAAGGCAATTCATAACAAAAAACATCTAGTTAATAATCAATTAGAACTTTGCTCGAACAATACACCATTATTATTATCGAACTTATAGGTATTAATTTTATGTAGACTTTAGGTTTTTCCATGACGTCATGTACCAAGTAGTATTTAAGGGATGTAGTCTAAGTGTAATTTCAGTAGTTGTAATTGCTCTTCGTTAATGACCGCCAGGTCGAAACAATTGTCAGAGCGTTGATAATAAATCGTTGAAACTTCCAAATACTCTTTTATTTACTTATTAAAGATTACAAAAGAACTAGATACTTAGTAATTTAGTTGTTTTTACAGTTTATTAACCATATGTTATATTAAATAGCAGTAATAATCAATTCAAAAGGGTTCCCTATCTGATCACAAATGCGAAACGCAAGAACCACATTTGATCTGACAAGAAGACAAGTGACGAGAAGAATAACTTAAATCTAAACAACACAATTTTTTCAACAATTTGAAATTTTAAGTTTAAAGAAAATTTAGATATCAATTTTTTATAGAATCATTTAAAAATTGGTGCTCCAATATCAAAATTTAGTTTTTTTTTCTGTTAATTCTTTAAATTTGTGGCAAATATCATCCTTTTTATTTAGCCCCAGTTAAAACATTTAAACATCTTAATTTTTTTAAAGATTAACAATTTTATAAAATCAGTGTTATATTGTTTTTTTTATTACTAAATTGTACTTACATTCTCAGTCTCAAAAAATATATACTATTGTAGAAGGAGTTAATGAAGAACTAATTATTGATATACCAAGAATTCCTGCAATATTTACTGGCACAGGGGATCTCTTTGCGGCCTTGTTTTTGGCGTGGATGTACAAGAGCAAAAATTCGTTGAAGGAATCTTTAGAAAAGACTGTCGCTACAATGCAGGCTGTCCTGAAAAGAACATTTAACAGTGCACAAGGTAAAATGAAAAGAAAAAGTCTACCAGTTTTTTAATTTTAACCCTCACTCGCCCTGTATATTCAGAAGCACTTAGGTTTGTACGTTTGTAGTTCTGAAAAAAAAAAGAAATTTATGATACGTATACATGAGTATATAAATAAATGTATATAATTATAACACTACAAGTGAACAAATAGTACTTCAAATGGCTTTTCATAACTATAGTAAATACATTAAATATTGATCTACTTTTTAGACTTATTTAGTAGAAAAGTTGTAATTTGAACAAATCATGTGTCATTTCATACAAAAATTTATAACTGTAGTTTGCCTTATTTTTGTATCAATTTATTGTATATTTTCCAACTTTTTTGAAAGACCAGATGTTGGTAAGTGATACCAAATTTTTATTTGAAGTTGTGAATTTTTCATAAAACAAATTGATATGACTAGATGTATATAGTTATTTATTCTGTTCTAAATAACGAGGGGTACAAATTTATAAAATTCAAAAATTATATAAGCAACGTATGATTTTTATTTATTTACAGATAGAGGGGATATTAAAAGATTTGAGCTGAAACTTATTCAAACTAAAGAAGGGATTGAAAATCCGGATGTTAAAATAAAAGCTCGAAGAAACTAGATAAAAATTTAAATCAAAAAACGCTTACATGTCTTCCATTATTAGTGCATTTATTGGTATACAAACCCATATATTATACAATAAGATTATAATAGTCTTTAAAATGTTAATTAATTTTATGTTTGAATGTTATTATTAAATAAGTACTTTTATTTCACAACTACTAATGTTGTCATGTGATTAGGTAACCTGACCAGGACTTTGACAATAAACACTGTTAATTTTATATAATCTTTATTTGGATAAAACTAATTAGAATACAAAAATATGATTTTTTTACTTCATAAATTACTGAAAAGCCATCATAGTACTTCCCTTCTATGATAATGCGTTTTACAGAAGAACATACTAATGATTATGGCATTTATGTGGAGCGATAAAATAAAAACAAAATTATTATACATTAAATAACAGAAAAAAATCAAATCAATTTTGAGGTATCAAATATTTTAAAAAAGTCATCACTATCATAAAACGAATATTTTTTAAAAAAATCTTATTTGCAGTTTTCAATTAAAACACGTTTTTGACTCAAAAGCTAAAAGACTGTAAGTAGTATGTTCTTTAGCTAACACAAATTTGCATCAAAAACAAAACGACTAACTAAAAGAATTATAATAAACATTTTATTTGTATTGACTGTTAAATAGTTGAAAACAACCTTTCACACATTTGGATGTTTTTATCTTCCTCAAAAAAACCTTAAAAAGGTCTTTTGTAAATTGAAATTTACAAACAAATGTGGACGCCGAATACAGTAGGAAAAAAATAATAAAACGAAACTATCTACAATAGAATACGTCATTTAAACAGTAGTAGTTCCAAGACACAGCCCTATAAAATAAAATATCTTCCAATTTATACACACCCTATTCTGTCGCCTACCTGCAGAATTTGTCTAAAAATGTTGAAAATAGAACAGTTTAAACTTCTGAATATCAGAAAAAATTTATTACAATAAACAATACAACTATTCCAGGAAGGATTCTGTAACTACTAATTTTAAAAATTAACCAAAGAATTTATATGCACTGATTTTGTTTAACTTAAATAACATCAAATATCAAAAAATCACTACTAATATCGAAAAATAAAATTTACAATCCGATCAAAATTATATTGAATAAATAAAACTAAATTTTAACGCCTTTCAAAAATGAAATACAATCGATGAATTGTGAACGATTCTGGAAATGTGTAAACTTTAATAAAATAGATTTGCTTCTTGTATTAAAAACAATTCTTATAAATACAGAATTGGGTGTAATGTTTTTTAGATGTTTAATATGAATGTATAAAGAAAGAGTTTTTAAGACATTTTCATCATTATTTTGAGTGATTTTTGTTTTAAAATATTTCGCAGAGAACAGTTTAAAAAGATTAGTCTTCAAAAACGATACCACAAGCCTAGAGATAGAATAATAATCTCCACCTGAAAAAATGTGTCATGACTAATACCTAGTTTACTATCCTATCTCTAGCATTATTGATTACAAGAACCAACCGTACGCTCAAACTATTCAATTTAGTACAATATTAAAACAAAAATCTTCCCAAAACTAAAATAAAACGTCTCTTACCAGTTAAAGATCGCCAGTTCTATTTGCACTACTATTGTTCAAAATGTGTATTATAATATACATGAAGACTTTATTTTTTTGTTGATACTTACACATACTACAATTATTAATTTTTTATTGTGTCAGTGGACTGTCGGTTCCACTGCCACTGTTAGCATTCTCACGGGCGGCAGCCAATCGCTCCTTCTTCGTTATCTTTGATAGACTAGCGATTTCCTTTAACATTGTCTGGATTTTGATATTTAACGTATCGCATTTGTCATCGTGCTCTTTCTGAGCAGTTTTCATTTTACTTCTTAATTCGGTTTCAATCGTAAAATGTTTCGCTTTAAGTTCTGTTATCTAAAACATTTAATAACATTTTTGAATTTGCAATACAACAATCAGTTTCCTTATTTATAAATATTTGGAATATTTCTGTTTTTGCTTTTAGATTCGTCGTGATTTAGCAAGTATTATTTTTAATTTAATTTAATTTTGGAATTCCCTCAGTATATCTATCAACAAAAAAAGAAGTGGCTTGTAAAAGAACTAGTTTTTAATTTATGTCTTTCTACGAGAAGAGACCGTCTGTAAAATACGTAACCGTTTGGAAAGGCAATGAAAACAGTGGGATGTCACCACTTTTTCGATTTTATAATGAACAATACCGATGATACAAAAGCAAAAATCCGTTTGATCAAGTGGATTACGTTCATTTATATGATTCAATTAACAAAACATTATAAACAATGTATGTGGACAAACTCAAAACGTAAGCACAAATATTTGTAGATCGCGAACATAGTAAGATTGGACAGAGTTCATTAAAGTACAGTTTACAAATTAGTCGCTGCTAAGACTAAAAAAAATGCTCCTAAGTGTAACAAAATTTTTAATTTCGTCATTGAGAAATTCTTCGGATATTTCTCGAATCCAAATCAAGATATAGTAAGGGGAAAAACTAGAAATCGGAAGGTGCAAATTAAAAATTAAAACTTCAGATTTTACAGAACCTCTTCAATAGCGAGGTATGTCTGTATGAGCGTTTTTATGTTGAATATTTTTTGACACTAGGCTTACTCTAACAACAAACTTGATGTCAAAGGTGTTTTAGAATTTCTATATACTAAGTATTTACTGTTGCCCCTTTTACCAGATAATCGGTCACTCGCAACTGACGAGGCTCTACGAAAAGTAAAGTTTGGACTGATTTCAGACTTTACATACTTTCCCGATCTTGTGCCTTTTTTTCCCCGACAATGAGAGACTTCGAGCGATGAAATGAAGGTAGCTACTGACTTATAAATTCGAGAAAAGTGGGGAGAATCTTTTAATGACGAAAAGGAAAATCTGATTATTTTGAAGCTGAAGAATTGTACATTAATATGTTTGTCCGATATTCCTATTTGTTTTTCTTCACGTTCTACAAGCATGTGTGCATTAGTTTACATCCCACCCTCGAACTGTATTGCTGTTGTTTTTTTTTTACGTTAGGTACATATATAAATTATTAATTTTTAAATAAATTTTGAGGATAACTATTTTTTCTTTAAAATATATCTTGTATATATTAAAACAATGATAACTGAAATTTTTTAATTTTTTTCATGGTAAAGATGATTCGGGTCAAGAAAACCAAATGGACAAAGTTACAAAAAGAAAAAAGGTACTATTATTTAAAAATACATCCATTAAAAGATAGGGAGGCATAGAAAAAACGGACTTTTTAGGGGTGAGTAATATAGAAACCGAAGATCTGAACTTTTGTTACACATAATAGCCGCTGCTTTCAAAAACGCCTAGACAAAAGAAAAGTAGCGATTTGTTAAAATTAGCAATAGTATATTAACACAAATAATCTGACTGTGATGGCGAGAGGATTATGAACTAAATAATATTAATAACGAGTTTTTTTATCAATGTGATTTAGCCTAATAAAGGGTGAAGGTGGATCTTAAATTAATAAAAATTACCGCTCTGAATATAAAAATAGTATTGGAGGTAATATATTTTTATTTAATTCCTGCCATATTTGAGAATAATTTACTATTCCTTTCAAAAGATGATAAAATAGAGAAGGCAACATATTGGAGATGTGTTGTGCATATACTATAAACAGAAAATAGATTTTACTTACTCCAATTTAATTTGCTAATCCAAAATTTTTCTTAAGATTACACGATTGGATACGTTATAATTATGTGGTTTCTTAACGTATTTACTTATTACATACAAATAATGGATATATTTATCAGTAAAAAGTTCAGAATAAAGTTTATTTTGCTGTTGTTTCATACCAAACATAACATAACATAACAGTTCACTTCACTAAATTACTTACATTTTTCTTGAATATTAACATATAATTAAGAATATTTTTTGAAATTTTGATTGCATCACAGTTTTTATAAACTATTATGTTATGTAGATCCAATACTTTAAATTGTTGCTATTATGATTTCAAAACTAACAATTACTTCTTATTTGATTAGTATTACGGTATTTTTGATATTTGAATGTCATCTGCATTTAATCGAGTAATAAACTGAGAAATTAAGTGGCACGATTTGCTTTGCTTTTCATTGACATGTGCTTTCATTACGGGCTGAAAGTTTGTTTTCTTCATGTATTTCATAAATCTCCCACAAGAAATTACTAAAAGTGCATAAAAATTCAACTTTATACTAGAAAAATTGATACTTGCACCTTAGGGATAGTCAAGCATTACTAACTATTAAAAATTTTAATTTTATTCCTGAAACATCTTTTAGGAGAAAAACTATGTTAGTTAAGTAACTATCTTTTCATTATCTCTTTTTTTAAATTTAAACATGAGATAATACAGATAACTTCTTTACAAACCTGTTTATCTTTACTAAGGAGTTGGGCATCTTTAACACTCAGCTGCTTTTGTAAACTAGCAATTTGTTCTTTGAGTTGGGTCATAGCAACTACATGATCCGAACTAGTTGGGTCTAACTCAGCTCTAGCTAAGTTAGGACCGGAATTATTTCGGGCTACTTTATTTTGAGGTCCATTCTCTGTTTCTACGGGAACTTTGGTAACATCTGCCCTTCGAGGCCTTTTACTGTGGCTTCGTAATCTAGAAAAATTGAAACTATGTACTTTTTTCTGTATTTCCTTTTCTTTTTTCTACTGCATATTAACATTGATTTTTTTCATATAATACAATTTCCTTTATCAATTATGCCTCTTTTCTTAACTTTGTAAGGGGAGACCTATCACTAATAAAAATTTTTTACAATATTATTTTTCCCTTAAATACAAAATCTTAGTATCTATTAGTAGAATAAATACCTATTTGTGATGTTTTAGTACTTTTATTATTGACTAAATTGTTTTATTTAACTAATTAATGTACTCGTTAAAAAGTATGTGTATTCTGAACTTTTTATTGAAACTACCACCCATCTATTTGTATGCTTAATAAATACTCTCTGATTGAAAGACATGTACTTACTTTTCTTTATGATTATCCTTTGACTGTCTTAGATGTGACATTTTTAAGTGTGCTCGTCTTTCTGCATCACCCTGTTTGGTTTTGGCCAAAGCTCTCTTAAATGAAAGTGTGCACAACCAACACAATAACTTTCCATCAACCTAAAATAACATGTACCATCCATATCCACAATTTCTAAAGTAACTAGTCCATATTTACCTTTTTATCATCATCATGCCTATCAAAAGCACACTTTTGTTTACACTGCTCACAGTTGACGGGGGGTCCATACTTTATTTCAGAATTAGTACAACGTTGGCACTTGTTGCCTATAAATGCTGCGATTATATTACAATATTCACAGGCGGTTGGCTTGCCGTAAGCTTTCACATTTTGTTCACACTTTTTACATATTGTGCTAGTATTTCCTTTGGTAGTTTGTTGAAACTCGGATCGACAATATGTGCATTTCACCACCGGAAATGCTCCACGACATTCCTGGGTGAAAAGAGGTGAATAAAGAACAATAAGGATGTATCCTAAACGAATTCTTGATATTTTTTAAAAATGCACAATCTAATTTTGAATTTATGTGTAATACTGTCGTTATAATGCCAAAGGATCAATTTACTATTTCAAATAAACAATACTAAAACATACATATATATATAATATAATATAATATAATATAACATACACAACTAAATGCCAAAATATAGATGTTTTTTCAGTAATAATCTTCAAAACAGTAAGTGAAGTAGCCCAAAAGATTAAGATTATAAATTAGTCTCAAAAAGGCTAACTTTTAAAGCGTTTATTATTTTATAAGATTAATGTATAATTCACCGAAACCTATCTGGTGACGCAATTGATTCATACGTATAAATACAAGTGCTTAGATATTTTTACAGCTTTTTGTTTGAATTATCATAAAATAAATTTAACTTAGCATACGAATATCAAGAAACTCACTTTGCAAAGCTGTTGACCTGGCGATAGTTCTTCAAAAGGATGTCGTGAAAAACATTTGGAACATGCAAATAATGCTTGATACTGAGTACTCATGTTCACGACGAAAAACGTAATCGAAGGTGATGTAGGAACTAACGGTCTATTCTAATTAAAAAATTCACAAAATTCACTAACAATCACTTTTACAAGAGCTGCCAGCATACGAAACGTATTTCGACACAAAACAATTTAAAATATAACGAATATTTAATTTACAATGGTTTACGTTTACAACACCGACATAACAGTGATTGTCATGCGCTGCGTCACAGCATACAGCAGTGTCCCCAACCTAATTTTAGTAAATTTTGAATTATTAATTGTGTATTATGTATTTTTAAAGTCTTTTTTATATGTTAAGAAGCTTTATTCCAATATTTTGCTAATTTATACATGTATATATTTATATACAAAATGCAATTGTAAATATTTTTATTTTTTAAAATTAAAAGTAGCAGATATTGGTATTAAACCGGAAATAAATTATTATTAAAAAAAATAAAAAGTAATATACAGGGTGTTGTAAAGAACTTTATTTTTAGTTTCTAATCAATTAAGTGCTACTACATAGTTTAATTTGATATCATATTTATTTATCCAATTGATTAATTGAAAATATTTAAAAAAAAGTACTATCATGGTTTCTATGGTAAATATATAAACATCGTTAAATGACAAAATTATCATTTCTTAATTTTAATCATAGTTTAATAATAGCTACCTACATTAATAAGGAATGTTTAAAACGAAATCGTGATATTTTGTAATCGATTTATTAGTGATAGAATACGAATTAATTTATCATGGGTATTGATTACTACGGGGTCTTATCAATAAAAAGAAATAGCACGTGTTTGGATATTAAATTAGCGTAAAGGATCCATTTAGAATTATAATTATTAAATTTTTTTTTTAATTTTTTCAGTTATCGAAAATGTGCACTTGAATTTAACCCTGAGCGCTTACAAGACGAAACATCAAAAAAAGTATTTGCTTTGATTGGTGAAGCTTTCGATGTTTTAAGTGACCCATTGCGTAGAGCTGTATATGATCAGTATGGAGAAGAGGGTCTCAAAAGGGGGGTTCCCATATCAAAAGACAATTATTTTGCTGCTTATCATTATCACGGCGACCCCATGAGAACTTATAGGTAAGCTCAATTACTAAATTAAACCAATTATTACAAACATTGTTTATTAAGGGACTTTTTTGGAACAACATCCCCTTATGCCGATCTAATGGATTATCTCCTTAATCCTCCACCTCTTTTTGATCTACCGGAAGGCAGGGGGATACGTAAAAAACAACCTCCTATTTATCATGTTTTATACTTAACACTTCATGAGGTTTTCTTTGGTGGTGTTAAAAAAATGAAAATACAAAGGCTACAATTTGTTGATGAGAAGAAAAACAGAACAGAAATAAAAGAAAAAATTTTAAGTATTCCTATAAAACCGGGGTTAAGACCGAAAACGCAAATAGTGTGTCCCGAAGAAGGGGATCAAAATCCAACACAAATACCTGGTAAAATAAATCAAAATAACAAATGGAAAAAAGGACCTTTTCTATATCTAATACGATTTTTGAAAGGCCATATTTTAGCAGTACATTAAAATATTTAGTTTTTTTTTAATCGATCATGGCATTATAAACCCCTTAAATGTATTAACTATAAGACTTTTACCTAATAGAGAACACGGATAAATGTTAATTGAAATAGAAAAGTGTCTGAAATACTGTGTATAATTAGATACACAATTAACAGCTGCTTTTTTTTTACAAACTACCATTAGCCCTTACAAGATAAAAAAATTATTTCTTTATTATTCAGCTGATGTGATATTTGTAACGGAGGACAGACCTCATGAAACGTTTCACAGAGAAAATGACGATCTGGTAATGACTGCTGACATCTCTCTACAAGATGCTTTACTTGGAACAACTGTTGTTGTTAATACTATTGATCAGAGAACTGTTAGAGTTCCAATAACTGATATTGTTCAGTAAGATTAAACTTATTGATTCATAATTCCTGTAAAATCAGAATTAGTTTGTTAATATTGTCCCTGTAATATTTTTCAGTCCTGGATATGAAAAAATAGTTCCTAATGAAGGGATGCCCATTTTAGAAAATCCTAACACTAAAGGGAACCTGATAATAAGATTCAATATACATTTTCCTTATTATTTACCAAAAGCATGTAAGGATATGATGCAAAAAGCCTTTGTTTGTTCAAGGGTAGGAGGTGGATTTGGTCAGGATGAAATGATAAATAAAATTGTTCTTGCTGATAAAATACTGAGAGTTGATCCTGATGAACAAATGCCACCGTTTTTTGATTAATCAACGATTTTAATAAATATTAAAATGTTTTTTGTTTTTGATAACAAAATGTTTTAAGATTTGAATAAATTAAAAAAAAGTTTCTAACATAAGGTAATATATTAATAAAAATATTTACAGAATCACTAAGTTTCTCTCTTTCAGTGATGGGTTGTATTGTATTACTGCCTTTTATACAAGTTATTATTAATTAAAATATATAAATAATTTCATAATAAAGTAAATAAAACCTTACTTGTGTATGACATTCCTTAGCTGGCTGTAATGTTGAATATTTTTGCTGTACCATCATCAGAAGTAGTTAGGACGGTGGATCCATCTTCTGAGATGCAGAGACTTAGTATGGCAGCAGTGTGTCCTGTCAGTGTTTCCACAAGTGTTCCTAGTTTTCCATCACAAACATAAATAGCACCATCAGCTGCACCCACCAACAACTTATCAGTAACTGTCCATTTCATTATTGTAACTGAAGATTCTATTCTAGCCTCATGTCTTAAGGTGTATTTTCCTATATCCCATACACATAATCTACCTGACAACGATCCAGTTGCAACAAGTCCCAATTTGTTATTAAATTCAACTGCTTCAATATCTTTCTCTTTGTCTAGTAAAACAGAGCCAATGATACGTCCATCTTGTACCTTTATTATTTGTCCTGAGGGGGCTGTAGCACATAAATTACCATCATTGGAGAGACTTAGGAATGTTAAAGGTGCATCAGATATATCGTTGATCTGCCACTCAGTCAAAACCGTTTTTATATCCCACAGTTTCAGTTTACCATCTGAATAACCAGCTATAAGACGCTTACCTTCAGGCAACAACTTGGCACAAGTTGAGGATACTCCATGTGACGGTAAGATTTTACAAGTACCAGATGGTACTTGCCAAAGATAAATGTCTCCTGACTTTGTACCGCAAAACAAAATATTGGATAATGGATGCCACAATAACCATTCTAAGTCATCTACTTCATAGCACCAAATCAATTTCTTTTCAGGAATGCTCCAAACCTAAATTTATAATTTTCAAATGAGAACAATAAGATTATGTTAATAATCATAACTGCATTATGTTACTTGAAAAATGAAACTAATTTTGAGTTACAACTTGTAGATTGCCAACTGTAGTCTTTTATATTATAACTTTGGTTTGGTCAGTGTTTATTGAAGCTGCCTGAATGACAATAAATTAATTTTACCTGTATTAAACCACCCATATCACCAGTGGCCACATACTGATCGTCATGATTAAAAGTCACTTCAGTTACAGAATCTTTGTGACCAGTACATTCCAGAATAACATCTCCAGTTTCCAATGTCCACACAAAAGCTGAGTCATCTTGACCGCCTGTTGCTGCAATTTGACCATCTCTACTTAAGGCACTACTAAAAACTGACTGCCCATGTTTATCAAACGTAAACTTTGATAAATCAATTACTTCTGTTTGTAATTCTTCAGGTTCTTCGAAGGGTATATTTTCAAATTCATCCACTTCTTCTTCAATTTCATCATTACTTTCGTCTTCATCTTCAAAATACACAACTTCTATTTCTTCTTCAGTGAGTGCTATTTCGTTATCGTCCATTTGTAGTGTTGTTATTAAGTTGACGAAGAGGATTTATTCTCACTCCAGTGATATCCTAGTTATTAAAATTTGGACGTTTTGTTCATTTTATTTTAAAGACAATGCACAAGTGTTTATATTAATTATCACGTTTATCATTGATAGGTTATAAACAATTATGTTGTGGAGGAGTGTTAGAACTTATCTATGATTTGAACCATTGAACTCAACCTTATTTTGTATCTATGTTCTCTGATTGGTTCACGCATACATCTATGAATATATCGATTTAAACGGAGAGTAAAGTTTCGCGCCAATTGAGTCATCAACCGCATTAAGAGTAGTACACAGTAGTTCATCGATTTTAGCTTCCATCTTAAACTCTCGCAGTGCTCTCAACCGTTTTAACTTCGTTCTGTTCGTTCTGTTAATTAATAAAGTAATTCATGTTTGTGGTTTATATATTTAGTTGTTTTCTTATACTACAAGGACATTTAACTAAACCAACCGCAACAATGTTATACACCATATGTTATAAATCATAGATTAGGTTTTGTCCTGTAATTCCTTAACAAGGGAGTATGCTTTTGCCCCAACATGTCATACAATTTTAATTAATCTGTTTGTGAAAATAAAAATACTAAGCAACAAAAAATAAGAATTTTTAAAACACTTAAGTTAGGTTATAATACATAACGGTTATAATTAATTAGATAGCTACATTACAATACATTCCAGAAGAGTGGGTTGCCAGACTACAGGAAAAAGCACAGTTACATTGGTGCAACGCACATGCGCTCTTGACAGACGAATAGCGTGCAAACTGATATAGGCCGCGCGCGCTTTCAAAACTTCTTCCTATGCTTCTAACTGCTTCTAGCCTCAAATTGTATGGGATTCTGAGCCGTCGATTTATGAGATTTGTTTGGTGAAATGTATGTGCATTTGTGCAATATTCCAGGAAAAATAGAAAAGCAAGAATACTTTCCTACTAAAAACCGTTCAAGAGTACATTTAATTCCAATTCCAAGTAAAAGTCCCTTCTAACTTTATTTTGTTTCCAGACTCAGGATTTGTGAGATTTAAATATTGTTACAAGAATAAAAATTTATACATATTGGTATTGGTGTTGGCATTGTAATCTTCAATTAAAATTTTATCTACTATTAATTTATTGGTGTAGGTAATGGTGAAGGTATATGTGTTATATTCCAAAATTGGAACAAAGAGGTTTTTAAAAAAAGGTTTATTTTACAAAGTGCACACTGATACTAATAAGTCTAGTCTACAGCTAGATTGATTGTTTCTCATTTCTAACAAGCTTATATAGATTATTACAAAATAGGCATTGTCAGCAAAAGATGAGCATAATTCACTGTCTTAACAAATGTAGATAATGGTGATGGTGTAGGGATGTCTTTAAAATGTATATAATTTTAATAAAAAAAATAAAAAGTCCGTCTAAATAGAAACTAAAGTAATTATTTTTTAATAAAACATAATTTCTAACAAAAACGTTTGTTTTTTCCTCAGTTTTTATAGTTTTATTGTAATACATAACATTAACGCAAAACAAATAATTAAAGACAAAGTGTAGGCTATACAAATAATTTATATAAAACTAGGTATAACTTTTGTAACAATTATTCTTTTGTACAAAGGCTTCCGATGACGAGACCTGATGTTTTTTTTTCTACAAATAAAAAAAACAATGTTTTTGTTAGAAATTATGTTTTCATTAAACAATAATTACGTTAGCTTCTATTTAGACGGACTTTTTATTAAAATTATATACATTTTAAAGACATACCTACACCATCACCATTATCTACATATACCTTCACCATTACCTATATGGATAAATTTTTATTCTTGTAACAATAATTAAATTAAATCTCACAAATCCTGAGTCTGAAAACAAAATGAAGTTAGAAGGGACTTTTACTTGGAATTGGAATTAAATGTACTCTTGAACGTTTTTTAGTGGGAAAGTATTCTTGCTTTTCTATTTTTCCTGGAATATTGCACAAATGCGCATAGATTTCACCAAACAAATCTCATAAATCGCTCGCTCAGAATCCCATACAATTTGAGGCTAGAAGCAGTTAGAAGCATAGGTAGAAGTTTTGAAAGCGCGCGCGGGCTACATCGGTTTGCGCGCTATTCGTCTGTCAAGAGCGCATGTGCGTCAGCACCAATGTAACTGTGCTTTTTCCTGTAGTCTGTGGGTTGCCTATACAAAGTGCCAAAAAATTTTCAGCGACTGTAGCAAAATAAAGCGATGGACACCTGACAAATAGATAGCCAGCTCGAACTTGGTTGCAAATGTGCTGCCATCTGGTCAGTGTTAGATGGACAGTACGTTCTGTAGTCTTCCTAGATTGTTCCTAGATGACGGTAGTCTCGTCAATGACGTAGTAGTGTAGTAGTTCTGTTCATGTTTTGTTTCTGTTTTTTCGCTGTATAGTGGCATGTTGAATCCGTTTCTGTTATTTGCATTTTCAATAAGAAATATTGAAAATATTTTATCACAATAGATTCCGCAATTTCAGTTTTATATCTGGTACGTATTTTTTTCTTCGCAGAAAGGTTGATTTAAACGATTTTTATTGATTATCTAAATTTACAAGGACGAGTTCCATCGGCCATTTTAAATATTTTATAATAAAAATGTATCGAATTATTTTTTGAAAAATATTGCTTTCGTTTAAATATACAGGAGTTGATTACCATTTTCTTTATTGGCTGAATTGTTATTTTTAGTAGATATTTTGGGTTTTGGTAATAGTTTAATTGTTTAAGGTAAAGTGCATATTGGGATGTTGCACTTTCATTCATTTGTTATTTCTCTTCGCAGATGTATGCATTTTCGAATGAACCAGTTTTCCTGTCTGCCCAATGAATTGTACAGACAACAGTTCTGCATAACAGATATTACCCCAGTGTGAAGTGTATTATTGAAGTGAAACTTCTTATGGAACACTGTAGAAGTTTTTGGCATGAGAGTTAACTCGTAGAGCTAAACAAATCTGTTAAACTCCTTGTCTTTTTCTAATTAACATTTACTTAGGCAGAGTGAGAGAGGCAGAAAACTGTTAAACTTGTCTTTTTGTGAGGAGTTTGCAGAACAAGATGCATAGTTGGTAAGAGATATCATCGATAAATATAATTTTAATTTTGGTAATCATGTAAATAAGAACAAGTAAATAATTAATCTGATCATTTATAACTAATTTTTTGCTTTATAGTAAACATTTATTATGAAGAAAAGAAATTAAAGTTGTAATTTTTTCTTTTCCATTTAGGTCAAAAAATGAGTTATGATGGTGGCGTGGCTTTCTTTCCTGGACAGAATGATAAATATCACACCATGAAATGTATTGCTAAATAAGGACTTTGAGACATGAAACAGTTTCAGTTTTGAACACAGCATTTCAGAGAGCAAAATAGATGGTAAGTGAAAATCATTTAAAAATGTTTTTCAAGTATTAGGTTTGTTTGTTGAATGTTATTACTTATTTATATAAAAATATGATTAGAATTAAAACACTTGGTCTTGTATGTTTCAGTAATTTTAATTAAATAGTCTTTTGTGCATCGATTGTGATATATTTTTAATAATTGAATTAAACAAAGCACTTCACAAATCTGTGAAACCTACAGGAGAAATGTTTCACTTAGAAATAAGCCTAATCATAACCTCAATTATTGATATTTGTATATTTGTTCATTCGTAAATAACTTGAAAGGGATGTTCATTTATGATTGTTTGGTCTTTTGAAAACCACTTAAAAGGACAAGCTAAAACAGACTATTTATTATTTCAGTAATTGTTAGGATTTTTAATCAGAATAACAAATATTTAATTGTTTTTGTATACCAAAAGGAAACATTTTGATTTATTTGATAATATTATACTCCGATATCCCCTCAGAATGGTTTTGTAATTTTTTTTTGTAATGTTTGGGAATGTTATTTTAAGGATTTATTTTAAACAAACTGTTTTCTTTCTAGTGTTAGCCTATTTATTTTGTTGGTTGCTATATTGACTTACTCAAAATTTAATAAAAAAGAATCTTTCATAATTTTTATGTTCACTCCCATAGTATAAAGTGCTGTTAAATTTTTGAACTAAAAACTTATATAAAGTAGTATATATAAGTATTTTGTTTTTATATTTTTTAAGTACTAGTAATAATTTTCGTATTTCTTACCTTTTAATTAAAGCTAATTAAAAATTGAAATATTGGTTATCACTTTGACAATTTAATTGTATCTGAATACATTTTCCTAATGTTTTATTTTAGAGGAACTCTATTTGGATAGTGGATCTATCATAAATATGTTGCTTTAGTCCTATTATTATTGAGGATGTTGCAGTAATTGAAGGAGTTAGAAAGAAGAACATCATTTCCACTGCTATGTGAACCCTGATATGTTCCTATTATAACACGAAGGATTTATAGCAATGCAACATGTAAGTCGATATATTTCCATTTGTAACTAAACAAATCAAAATCAAAGTTTTTGGAGATTAATTTTTTTTTTATTACTATAAAACCAACATGCAACGTTTGGCTTTGTAGGGTAAGTCTTTTTTAGAATAAAAATACATTTAATTATAAGTTATTCTAATATAAATCATTGGTGGTTCTAACATACATTTATAGATAATAATTGTAAATAAGTAAAAGCAGTTCTATATACACTCCAATGCAGTAGTTAAAAACACACTTTAAAAGAACAACATAAGATCAATAAAATAAACGAATAAATAATTAGTTAAAAAGCACATGGCCACATTAAAAAACATACACAAACTTAGGCCGCTTTCTGACTTGTCGGTGTAGCAGCGGTGCGGTATCGGTATGCTCGGTATACGCGGTACCGAATGCTTACTGAGCACCTATATTTCAATACGGTCTTCCTGACTTGTGCGGCACGTGCGGTAGAGGAGTGATATCGGTTCGGTATACTGCATCGCGGTAGAAACGTCCAGTGGCCGCTCGGGATTACTGCATGAGACATCATACAATATCTCCATCACTCAAGGAGGACGACATCTTCTTGTGACGGTACAAGCGGTTCTGCTCCGTTTTATGCCGAAAACATACCGATAGATGTGTAAATGCAAGCAACGCGGAATCGTTTCGGTACCAACCACTTCGGTACCGCACCGCTGCTACACCGACAAGTCAGAAAACGGCCTTAATTTGAAACTATGGACCTATAAACAAAAATTATTAAAAAGCTAAGGCCAGGATAAAAATTTATAGTTTTAGTTAGTTTTTAGTTGTATGTTTAAATTTGTTATATATGTTATAATATCCTTTTACTATAAGAATATTGTCCACACCCAAATAGGCAAATTCTCCTGAATTAGATTAAAAGAAGCTTTGAGAAATAAGCCTCTGTACAAAGGATATTTTAATTTATAATAGTCAAAAATAATTATAACAAATAATAAATTTAAACAAAGAAATATACAACTAAAAACTAACCAAATATTTAATCGCTACAAAACGTGTTATATAACTTGTAGACTAATAGCTACTATAAATATTCTAATCTGAAAAGTTTAAGTTGGCAATTGTAAATTGGCAGTAAAATTTGACAGGTGTCGACAGTAGTTTTTACCATGTTTGCGATAGTTGTCTCAGTTGTTTTTAAACAGTTTCAGAGTAGTTTTCTCTTGTCTCTTTCACTCTTCTTGAAGACTGTGAATATTGTTTTCTTGTCACCTTCTCTAAGTCTAGACAAAATATTAATTAAAAATTATAAAATATAGAAACTACCTTTTCAAACTTACTTTTCTAATATAATTATGGCAACATCCGGACCGACCTGTTTATATTTGTTTGTTTCCTTTCCATAATCGTGAAAGTACGTGGGCCAATCCCACGACGTTGCCAGGTCTAGGACTTCCCTTCATTTAATAAAATAAGCAACTAACACGTCTTGGGGCAACTCTTTTACAGGTTCAGAGTCAGCAAATTTTATAATGGTAACAAATTTTTGGTGTTATGTATTAGAAAAGTTGCTTTTATCACATACGTTCACACTGCAAAAGGTCGAGGTTGACCGAGTTTAAGGCCCCTATTGACATCTGATTTCCATATTTAGCAGTATTTCTAGCATTGAATTTGCTGTGTTTGCAGGCAGACTTGCAAGCCAATCGAGTCACCTCAGTCTGAACAAAAAATAATTTGCAGATATTTATTTATTGAATATTGAATATTAACGGAGTAAACCCCATAAAGTATTACAATATATACAAAATAAATGGGTGGCAATATTATATCCTATAAATATAATTATTATAAATACATAACATAAATTTAATTACATTTGTTGATAAATATTTATTCAAATTTTAACATAATGTTACGTAATTCACAATTATCACGTAATTTTTCTCTCAACACTTTTTATTTAAATTAACTCCAACACAACAACGATTCAATAACTATTTCGGTAAAAACAACAACTCTATAACTATTTCGCTCGTCAATCGCTTTATCTTCTCTTCTCGCTTATATCTGTCGCTCTCTTCTATCAAATACTGTCAAACTGTCCAACGCTGTTCCTTATATAGTATTTAGGACGTTTCTAGACAACTCTCGAAACGTCCAGCAACTCTCGGACTTTCTGGAACGCGTCATAGGTTACTTTTATGCTTTTACTAAACTTTCGCAGAAGGCGCATGTCAACGTCAGAATGACATATCCGTCACACTGCCCCCCCTCTAGCGCTGATCGTCCCGATCAGTCTCTTTCACTGTGTATGGAGCCAACCGGTCGAGGTGTACAACTTTCATCTTCAATTTGGGGCCTCGTTGTAACCTGTAGACGACATCGTTTATACGGGTAATTACTTTGTACGGGCCCTTCCAATTCTATTGTAATTTAAGGCACCTTCCTTTCTTGCGAAATGTGTTATACAGCCATACATGATCGCCCTCCCTGAATCCAGTGGAATTCACTCGCTGATCGTAGCGGTTGCCATCTTCAGTTCGTGGAAAGGGACCTGCGATATCCATGGCTATTCTTTTGTATAGTGCTCCGAAGTTATACTGGTGCATCTTTCCTCGTGTCCTGGTTATCGGACCTTTGTTAGAAGCACATACTACGCATTTTCTACACCAGTCTTCCATATCCAATCTAGCATTCACCCAGTAATACCGTTCACGTAGTTTCTCTAAGGTCTTCTTCACCCCAAAATGTCCACCTCCAGTCCCAGCATGCAGCTCTTTAATTACTTCTTTCGTCTTTTTCTTGGGCAACACAACTTGTAATTGCTTCTTGGTCCCGTCCGGACTTTCCCAGATTCTTTTAAGGACTCCATTCTCGAGCTTTAATGAATCCCATTGGGCCCAATAACATTTCGTCGTAGCACTCAGGGGGCTTACGTCCGTTCGCTGTAACTCAATCAACACTGTGTCTTCCCAATTCTCTTGTCTGTCTACGGTGGTATGTAGGCATAGAACTTGTTCTAACTCTTCTTTTCGTTCCACCGAAGAACAATTCTTGCTATTCCGTGGGCATGATCGTCTTGACAGGGCTTCAGCATTACCATGGTGTTTTCTTGGCCGATGTTCAATTTTGACATTGTATTCCGGTTTGCTTTTTTCGGCGGTTGACGTCTGTATTCTTCCAGATGGACATCCGCAGCTCAGGTGCCCCGTACGTCCGCACTTCCAACATATAATTGCTCGTTTCCTTTTGTTACAATCGCGTGAAATATGCCCATATTTGTCGCAAGTCCAACATTTGAAATTGTATTCTTGTTTGCTTCCTTCGGCAGCTGACGTCTGTCTTCTTCCAGACGGACCACCGCTGCTCAAGTGTTCCCTACGTCCACAATTCCAACATGTAACTTCTCGTTTTCTCTTGACACAATCATGTGAAAGATGCCCCTGTTTGTCGCAAGTCCAACAGCGTGGGCGCTCACTCATCTCTTCTTTCGGTTTTGAAGACATGACTTCTTTAGCAATTTTTACCATTTCTTGCCGAAAAATCTCGCCATCTTCTTCAAAATTCAACCCAGCCTGCCGGATTCTAACATGTCCTTTGGATGCTTGTTTGGCTGCTTCATATTCCAGCGCATGCGACAATGCTTCGCCTGCAGTTTTATGTCGAGACATGCGCAGAGCTTGCTGTATTTCGACATCTCGCACTCCATCGACAAACATTTGGGTGGACAGCTGGTCTGTTAAGTCTTGAGGGGCACTAGGATAAGTCAACCGCACAAGCCTTTCGACGTCCGCTTCGAATTGTTGAAGGCTTTCACTGCTACGTTGATATCGACTTTTTAATTGAGCCTGATACATTTGTTGTAGATGTTTATCACCGTAGCGCATCTCCAATCGGTCCACCAGAATTTTAAAATCGTTTTGTTGCATTTCTGGTATACCTTGCAGAACGTCGAGAGCTTCCCCACGTAGCGCTATGATCAGGGCAGTGGCTTTCTCCATCTCATTCCACTCATTCGCCTTGGCAGCAGCGTCAAATTGTTTAAGATAGACTGACCAAGAAATCTTCCCATCAAATGTTGGTGGTTTTATTCTCGACATTCTTACACTTCCTTCTTCGCTTTTCTTTAGTATTGGGTATTCTTGAACGTTCAGATTGGCCTTCATTTCGTCTAATTCCTTTTGAAACTTTTTGTGCACAGCATTTAACTCCTCTTGAACTTCTGCTCTTACTTCCTTTATCTCTTCTTGAACTCCTTGGACTTCTACCCTTACTTCCTTTAATTCTTCTTGAACTTCTTCTCTTACTTCCTTTAATTCTTCATGCACTTCTACTTTTACTTCCTTTAACTGTTCTCTCAATCCTTCTTGTACTTTCTCCAATTTTTGTTTCATTTCTTCTTGACCTTTGTTTATATCTGATTTCATTTCTGCCATCATTTCTTCCTGGCTTGCCTTCATTTCATCTTTGCCTGCTTTAATTTCTTCCTTCATTTCTTCCTGGCCTGCCTTCATTTCCACCTTCATTTCTTCCTGACCTGCTTTCATTTCCACCTTCATTTCTTCCTGGCTTGCCTTCATTTCATCCTGACTTGCCTTCATTTCTTCCTGACTTGCCTTCATTTGTTTAAGCATTTCCATCAAAAATTTCATCTGCTCCTCCATTTTCGCTGCTTGACTTCTTGTTACTGGCATAAATCCTTACTCCTGACACCAATTGTTACGTAATTCACAATTATCACGTAATTTTTCTCTCAACACTTTTTATTTAAATTAACTCCAACACAACAACGATTCAATAACTATTTCGGTAAAAACAACAACTCTATAACTATTTCGCTCGTCAATCGCTTTATCTTCTCTTCTCGCTTATATCTGTCGCTCTCTTCTATCAAATACTGTCAAACTGTCCAACGCTGTTCCTTATATAGTATTTTGGACGTTTCTAGGCAACTCTCGAAACGTCCAGCAACTCTCGGACTTTCTGGAACGCGTCATAGGTTACTTTTATGCTTTTACTAAACTTTCGCAGAAGGCGCATGTCAACGTCAGAATGACATATCCGTCACAATAATTTTAGATTTCTTTTTTAAAGTATATATAAATCATTATATAAATTAAACCAATTAATATTATCATTCGATACTTTAAATAATCTAAACATTATCGGAGTGACAACCAATTATCATAATAGGTAGATTGAAGTAATACATATTATTTCTTAATGTTCTTGATAGGACATAAAATTCAAGTAAATTCAAGAACTCAGAGCAGTCAATAATATTGTTTACTAATTTATATACAAAAATGAGATCATTCCGATCTCTAGCTGACTGTAAATTAGATATTTGAAAATCCAAGTACTGTAGATTATATACGTGATCGTTAAAATTCATACCTTTACCAATTCTATAGGAGGCATACCTTAAGAATTTATGATTAAATGATTCCATTTTTTTTTTTACAAGACCAAGTTGTGTAGGGTTCCCATATGATGGAAGCATACATTAATGTACTATCTAAAAAAGAAAAATATAGTCCTATAGGTTGATAAATTGTTAAATTTGTTAGAAAATATTTTTATAAAATACAATTTTTTTATGAATTTAATAACAATATGTTCAATGTGGGACTTAAAAGTTAATAACGAGTAAAATATAACACCCGGATCATGGACTTGATCAACATGCAGAAGATTTTCACCATTAAGAGTATATAAATTAAAAATTGAATGAGACCTCCCAAAACGAATAGATGAACATTTTTTAACATTGCATATAAACCTATTCGATATACAACAATTATTAAAGATTAATATGTTGTTGAAGTAAAAGGGAATCAATAACAGACAGTATAGCTTTATAAAGCTTAGCATCATCGGCAAACAAGATACATTCAGAATTCTGAATAACTGAAAAAACATCATTGATATACAAAATAAGTCAAGAGAGGACCCAAATGGGATCTTTGACCAACTCCAGATAATACATTAATTGGAAAAGATTTAAAGGAACCAATTTAAACAATTTTATTTCTATCAGTAGGTAAAGATTTAAACCAATTATGTACGTGTAGCCCCATGCAGGTGCACGCGTGCTCCCCTATGAGACATTGTATATTTTATTGCAATTTGTAAGCTGTATAAAAAGACTAAAAAAATTAAAAAAATCCAGTAGCGATCCACCAATTCCATAAGCATATAGTTTACGAATTAATAAATCAATAATAACCATGTCAAATTGGTATAAACTGAGTCTACGATTTTATTAAAAAAACTTGTTATGTAACTATGGTATACATGTAAATCTGTCTCAGTAGATCGCATCCATAAATCCATGTTGTCTGGAGTTAATAAATTTACGTAAAAGAATAACTTTGTCAAAAACTAATTTATCAAGTAGTTTAGGAAAAACGCTGGTGTTATTTAATGGACAATAATTATTAACGTCAGCTGAATCACCAGTTTTCTAACATGGCGTAATAAATGATAATTTCCAATCCGTTGGAAAAATTCCATATTTAATAGACATATTACATATTTTGGTTAACCAACCCTTAATTGACTCAGAACAACTATATACTAAGAGAGGATGAATAATGTCAGGTCCAGGTGTAGAGGTCAGTTAATTTTTTTATACAAGATTCAACCTCATTTATAGGAAAAGAAATGGTATTAAAACTATTTAAAAACTCAAATAAAATTTGAGTCGTACTCAAAACAAAATTCTGGTAAACACTTCCAAATTTTTTTGCAAATAAATTAACAATTTCACCAATATCGATAGCTATAATATTACTATTAATGGGTTAATAAAACTTCGAGAAGGTACAAATACAAAATGCATCAAATATCTCGAAAACTAGTAACTTTACTTACTTTTTATTTAAAAATAGAAAATAAAATGAAAATTGAACACCCTGTATCTTTTTCCCTATCAATATTTCGACTAAGATGAGTTTGGCTCAATCGACACATTTTGAGCTGTAGTATCACCAGTTTCGAGATTTCTCAACCTTTCGAAGACATATGTGCCGGTATATTATTGTAATTTTCTAGTTACCACATATGCAACCGCTATTCACAATTGTATATTGTGTTGGATATGTAACGTTCTCTAAATACATCAATGATTTTTGAATTTGCAACGACCGAGTATCTATGACTGCAACATTGACGTTTGACAGTCTCAATCTTATTATTATTGTTGTGAAAGCCACGCCTCGTCGCCATTGTAATATTTCACAATTTTGCTTTTTGGTTCGTTTTTTATTTTATTTTAGCTTTTAATTATTGTGTTTTTATTATCCGTATCTACAGACTGATGGATGAACAAAGGAGCGATTAAGTAAACTTTGGGTCTAATGGAACACATTCACAACATTGGAAATTGTTCATGGATTTCACTTCTTTGGACCATTGTGCACCTAATTTAGGACCTGTTAGTGAGAGCATACAACCACAATCCTATTTGGACTTCACTACAACAAGAAATTGTCCACACTCTGTAACAACAACATACTGCCTGGCTGGCTAGATGACTCTACTGCTGCCACATGAACGTTATAATCTGGAATTAATTTAATTTATCTGTTAACACCGTATCTGTTTCAGGTCAACGCTGGAGAAGACATAGAAGATCCATTCCGTAGTCAGAAATCTTTTAATATTAGGTATTTTGTTTCTTTTTCTTTTTTTTTTTTTATTAGTCTTAATTTTGCATGTTTTGTTAGAATTCATTTTAGTTTATTGTTATTATTTTGCAGTTTCTCTTGCTTACCTCTGCTTTGCTTACTGCAATTCTTACTATTACGCTTCGCATTTACCCTATATGATCAGCAGGATTCAACGTTTCGTTATCTTGCTTGTTCCTTCTCATCTATGGTTCGAAGCGGAGGCAGCCCCGAGCGACTTGCCATAGACTTAGCTTTTTAGTTGTTCTTTGAAGTGTCTTATACACTTCTCGCGGTCTACTTAAACGTCACTTTCTTTCAGACTGTTTGGTGTGGGTTATCTGGAATAGAAGCAATAGGCGACTGCCCAGCTCTCTCAGACGAAATCTGTCCAATCTTTTCTACCAAATTCTATTAGTTTTTGTCGTTAGTCTTCAGTAGTTTAGTTGGTTAATACACTGTACTGTTCGCTTACAGGTAAAGGACATCAATCGAAGACTGAAGCCTACTTTTTTTTAATTTGTTTTCTTGTTTTTTTTTTACAGGTACTTATTTGCATTCATAAAATAATATATTAATATTTAAACGATATATTTGTAACAAAAAAGTCCCTCTGATACTCAAAACTTTTCTAAAGTGTCTTTTTGGTAAAATTATTAAAACTGAATTCAATTTTAATCATTAGAAATAGATTGGCAGATAAGAGTTGCCTGTAAGGGGTGATTGTGGAGGCCACTAAGTATTAGAGGGGCTTTTTTAATCCAAATATAACGTTTAAATGTAAATATAAAAGTCTATAAAAGTTTTTTGTGTTGTAGTAAATACTAACTAGAAAAGAACGAGTTATTGGTAGTTGTACTGAATTAATTTTTTTTGTATTGTTGTACATACATGTAGGAGTATTAATTTAACTCATTTTATTATACCTACAAATACAATAATGGGAGGAAATCAATTAAGTGCCACAAACAACAACTTGGTCTTTTTTTGTAAGTTTTTATTACAACATGAACGATATGTAAACTTTTATAATGATGTAATTGTATTTTAATTTGTTGTGTATTTTCTCTTTCAGGTATTTTATTTTATTATAATTAAATATCAATATTGTTATCATATCAAACTTGAAAAAATATATAGATAAATAATGCAATATACATAAACTCATGTTAAAATGAATTGTACTTATATTTGATTGTTGTTAGTATTGATCTTGCTTATAAAATACTGTAACATCCTAATGGACTATAAATAAACTGAGAGAGGTTACAAATAGTTTTAATTTATGCCTCATAAAGAAAATGAATTTAAAAATAAAACAATTGCTTGTCAACTTAGTTGTTGATCACATATCGTAAAGATCCAGAAATTGAAAATTTGCTAAAATTTTGACCATTTGTGTCAGGAAAGCATGTCGCAAAAGGTATTTGCGGAAAAATTAGATTGTCACATTATTTATTGATCAGCCCTCGTATCAACAAAAACATTTGTTTTAATGTTGACCATTAGTTTGAGAGCATGTCGCAGGAGGTATTTTCGGAAAATTTGTCACATTATTTGTTAATCAACCCTCGTATAAACCAAAACTTTTAATTTTACTAAAATTTTGACCATTTGTATCAGGAGAGCATAAGTCGCAGGAGATATTTTCGAACAAAATTGATTTGTCACATTATTTGTTGATCAACCATCGTATAAACCCAAAATTTTTAATTTTGCTTCAATTTTGACCATTTGTATCAGGAGAGCATAAGGCGCAGGAGGTATTTTCGGAAAAATTTGATTGTCACATTATTTGTTAATCAACCCTTGTATAAACCACAATTATTAATTTTGCTTAAATTTTGACCATTTGTATCAGGAGAGCATAAGTCGCAGGAGATATTTTCGAAAAAATTTTATTGTCACATTATTGTCAATCAACCCTCGTATAAACCGAAATTTTTAATTTTACTTAAATTTTGACCATTTCTATGAGGGGAGCATAAGTCGCAGGAGGTATTTTCGGAAATATTAAATTTTTGAAGATATTTTAACATTTGTATCAGGAGAGTATAAAAAAAATGCTTTTTTTCAGAAATATATAGGTAGAATTACAGGTTTTTAAGAATTTTTTACTCATGAAATGGTTACTACAATTTTATATAATTAACGAAAACAGGTATTTAATTTTAATTGATTTATTAATTAAACCAGTTACTTGCATTTTACTACAGGAATCTGCATTTAAAATCTTTATATAATTACACATATGTTTAGGTTCATATAATAGGTACATATATACAAAACGTAAAAATAATAATAGAAAATGTACAAATTAAGATTATATTAATATAATAAAACGAGTTAAATTAATACTCCTACATGTATGTACAACAATGCGAAAAAATTAATTCAGTACGACTACCAATAACTCGCTCTTTCCTAGTTTGTATTTACTACAACATGAAAAACTTTTATAGACTTTTATATTTACATTTAAACGTTATATTTGGAGTAAAAAAGCCCCTCCGTGGCCTCCACAATCACCCCTTACAGCCAACCCTCATCCGCCAATCTACTTCTAATGATTAAAATTGAATTCAGTTTTAATAATTTTACCAAAAAGTTAATTTTGAAAGGTTTTGAGTATCAGAGGGACCTTTTTGTTACAAAGATATCGTTTAAATATTAAAAATGAAATAAGAAGTACCTGTAAAAGAAAAAACAAAACTAATAAAAAAAAAGTATAGTCTTCAGTCTTCGATCGATGTCCTTTACCTGTAAGCGAATAGTACAGTGTATTAACCAACTAAACTACTAAGGACTAACGACAAAAACTAATAGAATTTTGGTAGAAAAGATTGGACAGATGTCGTCTGTGAGAGCCGGGCAGTCGCCTATTGCTTTAAAGTGACGTTCGAGTAGACCGCGAGAAGTGTATAAGACACTTCAAGGAACAACTAAAAAGCTAAGTCTATGGCAAGTCGCTCGGGGGTACCTCCGCTTCGAACCATAGATGAGAAGGAACAAGCAAGATAACGAAACGTTGAATCCTGCTGATCATATAGGGTTAATGCGAAGCGTGATAATAAGAATTGCAGTAAGCAAAGCGAAGAAGTAAGCAAGAGAACATGTAAAATAAAATACCACTTCAAATAAACTAAGCATGCAAAATAAAAAAGTAATTCAAATAAATAACCTCTAACTACTGGATTGAGCAATCTTCTTGGTCTTCTCCAACGTTGACCTGAAACACATATAGTAGTAACAAATTAATGACAAGCAATTTTTAATTAACTTTGATTCATTCTCACCTTAATTATGTGCAGAATAAAATGGCCCAGGCCAGGAAAAACGATACCATTATAGCCAATAGGTCGTGCACGTCCTCAGCACCATCATCAAAAATGAACTTTAAATGTCTCTCATTTGTTGATCAGTCTGTAAGAAACAAGAAAAATTAATTAACTACTCCATTCAAAACTTAAAATATGAAATATAACTAAAATAAGCACAAAAAGACAACTAAAGCAATTAAATATATATAAAAAGACTACGCCCTTTCACGTCATCTGCGGTCATCTGTCTATTTTTAATAAATGAAGAATAATAATAATAATAAAATGTTGTGGCAATATAAACGACAACCGAGTATCTATAGAAAGGAAATGCACAAAACAAATATTATTAGTGTTTAACGTTTAAACTGGTGGAGAGAACTTTTTGTATCTTGACATTACTGCTCTACTTTTAACACTGCTAAAACTGAAACCAATTTAGAAAACCCTAAGAATTAAGGTTAATCAATCAACATTTTACAACAGCTATAACTTGTTAACATTTTTACTTACTTTTTGTTTATGTTGTTATGAATCATTCCTTTAGCAACTGAAATAAGCTGCTCTTGTATCCAGTGGAAAAAGGACCTTTCTACACTTCCATCATTTGCTGCTACATCTTGGAGTGAAACAGAACCTGCTCCATAACATGCCAACCAGTTCTTACGACGTTCCTGTAAAATGAAACGCTATGAAACAGTATTCAGATATAATTAATTCTATGTGCATGTGATAGGAATGTTGAGACTTTTTGCAAAACTTCACAGGGTGTGCGAATACCTTGTATGGCCAAAGCGTGTAAAATTGTATACATATCCTGATAATAAAAGTGCTTAGATTGATACTGATACCTAACAAGTTACCTTAATTAAGTTGATGACAGCAAACAACGGCACACAAAAATGGTAGTACTGCAGATACAGGATGTCTTCGAAAGGTTGAGAAATCTCGAAACTGGTGATATTACAGCTCAAAATGTGTCGATTGAGCCAAACATATGTATCTTAGTCGAAATATTGATAGGGAAAAAGATACAGGGTGTTCAATTTTCATTTTATTTTATATTTTTAAATAAAAAGTAAATAGTTTTCGAGATGTTTGCTTATAAATGTATTGATAAAATATAGTAGGAACCGGAACAAGTGTTTGCCATTACATTTTTCTATTAAAAAAATCATATATTTTAAGATATCAAAACGGCAGACATGCTGCGAACACGTTTTGAAAGTCAATTTTGATGCTTTTCGACTTCTAGGCACGCCTAAAGGAACCCTCGATGGGAATAGTGAACCCCCGTTTGACCTACGACAGGTGAAATAGTATACCTAGCATTAATATGGAGTTAGCTACTATACCGTAAGTCTGCGGAACGCTGGCTCTTAGACTATTGTATTTGTACCTACTCGACGTTGCTTTGCAATTTAATGTAAAAGTGCGGAATAGTGTTACTATGATTACTTATGCTTGTAATAAAAGGAATTGAAATTTCACTTAGAATTTGATGTTGTTAACGATTAAACATATTCCAACTGCAAAGCAACTTGATTAATACGTTCATAAAACGTCAAGTAGGTACAAATACAAAATGCATCAATACATTTATAAGCAAATATCTCGGAAACTATTAATTTTAGGCACTTTTGACAAGTATACCTTTTTTGTTTAGAAAGGACGGGAGATAAACATTGTTTGATCAATAATAACATACAGGGTGTCACAATTTTTTTTTGTTTGACCGATAATATACTAAAATAATGGCGTATGTGCTGCCTTGTAGAAATGTAACTAAAATCAGTAGTAAATTCTTATTCCTCGTACCAAAAAACCCCCACATACCGAGATTTAGGCCAAAAGCTACAAAACTTCTCCAGCAATAAGGAAAAATAGAAAATCAAATTACCATTCCGAGAACTACAACAATGAAGTTATCACATTATTACGGGGGTATTAAAGAATTGCCTACCGATAAAATCCGTGTAAGAGCACATACAAAAGGTGTACCTAGCTTTATTAAAGTTGCAAAGTGTCGTAAATGTGCGTAATTTTAAAACGACCCGAATAACTGGGATTTTTAGTGGCACTTTAAACTAGCTATTACACGAAAAAAATGCGTTTATATCCCGAGGTTTTATTAAATTAAACTAATCAGATTTGGGTACATTTTCTGTAGAAATTTCATACACACATGTACGTCTGTAGCCAGTCAGCAATTTTAGAAAAATACTAAATATCAACCATTTATTTAAACAAAATCTAAAAACCATTAAATATCTATTTAAAACTTACCCTCAATATAAATTATGTGATCCTCAAGTCAAGCTCAACAGCAAGTAGGATGTAGGCAGCCCATAGTCGATGATGTGTTGCTTTACTTGCAGTTAAACTGTAAAAAAGACAAAGAGAACAAATTAGTAGATAAGTAGTTATCCTTACTTACTAATAATAAACAATAAGATACAATAAATTAAAATAAAAACAAAATACATGCAAAAACGATCATGTTTATAATCACTATTTAGCTTGCCGGTCTTGCGTACAGGTATCTGCGTATACCTCTGCAAGTTTATGTATACCACTATTTGTATACTGCTGGATTAATAAATTAAAATTGAACTATTAAAGTAGTTGTGAAAGGAACACAATAAAATAATTAAATTATAATAAGAAAAGTAAAAGTTTTATTTAAATAAATGTCTTGTTTAAGTGATATTACCTGTTTTATTATCAACTGAATAGCATAAAATTAAACCGCCAACACAATACGTTAGTTAACAATGTAAGAACTACTTATGTGCAATTTTATTTGTCTCGAAAGTTTGTCGTTTGGAATTATCTGTACCATAATTAATCAATACTTAAATAAAACAATAATAGTGATATATTTGCCTCGATTCTATAAAATTTCTTCAAAATATTCCCTGAACTACACAACATGGCAAAAACTACTGTCGACACCTGTCAAATTTTACTGCCAATTTCCAATTGCCAACTTAAACTTTTCAGATTAGGTAATACACCAACACTAAAAGTATTTACAGCCCACCCGCGAAAGATTGAATTTTCTTTAAAAATACCGGTCTTATTTGAAACTTATTTACAACAATGTTCCTGTTAAATTGGCCTAAAAATCGATTAAAAGATTTTGTTCTAATCCTCTAACCTAATTTTAATTTTTAAAAAATATAATATATTTATTTTCCGGTTGATACTTTTCGTTTTGACACATTTATCCGTCCATTTAAATAGCGATAGTCAAAGGTAAAAGAGCCCCTAATAATCTTTTAGTCTTAATAAAGCCTACACTAGAAGGCGAAACGTCGGATGTTGGTTTTATAATAATAAAAAAAATTTGTCCCTAAATGCTTTGATTTTAATTCTGTGTAAATTATAAAAGTTTAAAGAATTAATTTTTCTTACCATCTACCTTGCACTGTAAACTCCTCCCATGTCCAAAAAATGAACTGTTCCAGACTGTTTCAAACTTTCTCTTTGACATCATGACTCATCTTTGATCTAAAAGAAGAAAAAAAATAACCACTTTATTTTCTTTTAATTTAAGTGTTTATTACAAAGCAACAAATTTATCATAAATAATCAGATTAATTATTAACTCGTTCTGATTTAAAACATACTAAATAACTAAAATTCCAACAGCAAAACCTGAAGAAGGTAACTTTGTGCTATTTAGTACCTTCTACAACTTCGGCACAGTTCCCAGTTATTAGATTTGTTATTTAGAAAATTATCACAACTATAATTATATTTTTAAATTATTTCACTTACCATATCCCTTTTGCTTTTTAAACTCTTTATGTGTCCATAAAGTAAACAGTTCCGTGCCTCAGAATTTTTCTTTGGCAATTCCTTTTGTATTATGATTGTTGTCCTTTTTGCCAGACGAAAAAGTCACCACCATAACTTCTCTTTCCGGTTAAATTATGTGCAGGAATCTCACGTTGTTCTCACTTATCCGTCGAATTTTAACTTTAATTTTAATTTTAACTCCATGATGTTACAAGGTGAAGACTTCATAGCAAACCAAATCCAAAAGAAACCGACCATATTGTTTTTGAAAGTCGACTAAATGATCATCAACATGGTCTCAATTCCTACTCATTCGTCAACCAATCTGTGGAAAGGGATAAAGAAAATAATTAACTACCCTATTTAATAAATAAAATACAAAATTTAATATTACAACACACCAAAAACTAAATAAAATAAGATAGCCTCGAAATTCTGTTAACTTAATGACATGACCACAGTTTATAATGGATAGACAAAGATAATGGATGACATGATTTATTTGGGATTGTTATGTCTAAATATTTTATTTAAATATTTTAGTTTATATTGTAATTTAAACATTCCAGTTAGATTGTGTTGGTATGAGTTAAAGAGGAGTTTAATCAATCCTAATATAAAATTCACTGCAGAATAGAAAATAATAACAAAATAAATTTCTTGGATCTAACTCTATTCTATTACCAACCAATTTGGTTTGTCATTATTAAAGTTAGGATTTTTATGCACAAGAAATGCTTTAAATATGCTCTTAAATATGTCGCCTTTTTCCCAAAAATATGTCAAATATATGCTTTGTTTTTGCAATTTATGCATTTGTATACACTTTATTTACTAATCCGAAAGTGACCGAACCGCAGCCATGAGCGTTGCTAAATATATATAGGGTGTCCCACGACTAATTCATGTTTGGTAAAATTTCGGTTTATTTCCCGTACCGAGCTATTAAGGTGCATGCAGGGTTTTTGCTTAGGTTAGGTTATAGTATGAAGTGGTCGCTATGATTAAATTGTTGATAGTGCTATGCACCACCGAAAAGTGCTATGCACCACCAAGGGATGTTTTGCTTAGATTACGGTAAGGAGTGGTTATTGCTCTGATTAAAATGTTTGAAGTGCTTTGCACCACCGCAAAGTGCTTTGCACCACCAAGGGGTGTTTGGTTAGGTTTCGGTAAGGAATGGTTATTGCTCTGATTAAAATCTTTGAAGTCCTATGCACCACCGAAAAGTGCTATGCACTACCAAGAGGTTTTTGCTTAGTTTACGGTAAGGAGTGGTTGGTCTGATTAAAATGTTTGAAGTGTTATGCACCACCGAAAAGTGCTATGCACTACTGAAAAGTGCTACGCATACGCACCACCAAGGGTGTTCTGCTTAGGTTACGGTATGAAGTGGTTGCTATTATTAAAATGTTTGAAGTGCTATGCACCATCGAAAAGCGCATATAGCAAACATTTTAATCAAAGCGGCCATATATATATTTAGCAATGGCCACCGCTGCGGCTTGGCAATTTTCGGGCAAAAACCTCTTGGTGGTGCATAGCACTTTTCGATGGTGCACATTTTAATCAGAGCAATAACCATTCCTTACCGAAACCTAAGCAAAACACGCCTTGGTGGTGCATAGCACTTTGCGGTGGTGCATAGCACTTCAAACATTTTAATCAGAGCAATAACCACTCCTTACCGTAATCTAAGCAAAACATCCCTTGGTGGTGCATAGCACTTTTCGTGGTGCATAGCACTATCAACAATTTAATCACAGCGACCACTTCATACTATAACCTAACCTAAGCAAAAACTCTGCATGCACCTTAATAGCTCGATACGGGAAATAAACCGAAATTTTACCAAACATGAATTAGTCGTGGGACACCCTATATATATTTAGCAACGCTCATGGCTGCGGTTCGGTCACTTTCGGATCGTCTCGGGTCTTGATTCCAGTAACCATAGTAACAAGTAACAAACCGAAGCATGCACTGAGTAGCTAACCTCCAAATTTGTTTATGTTGAAAATCCAAAAAATCCAACTTTTTTCGTGTTTATTCACTGATTTACACCTTCCGAACACTTTGTTAACTTCGTAACCATAAAGTTTTACAATGTGCACACAAATTTTACACGAGACAACGTCGAATTTTGACTAAAATCACGTAAGTTTTGAGTCACCTTTTTAGTAGTTTTTTGCCGTTTTTATTTATAAACCATTAAAAATATCACTTCCCCCCCACATTTTATTGATATTTAGACTTAACTAAAGCCTTTTTACAGAAAGAAAATCATTATTTTCCATTTTTAGTAGGAGCCGCGATTGTAGTTTTTTTTTTGTCACTTACCCATTTATTATCACAAAAATCCTTACTTTACAATGACAACATGTTTTTCCAGTAGAAAACAAAGACACCTTCACGATTCTGCACATGGTAAGATTCAAAATGTCCACTACAATCATTGTGCTCCACAATTTATGTATAGAATCCAAGAATTTCATGTAACATACCTGTACAAATTTGTCAAATTGAACAATATTCAGATTAATAAATAATGGTAATAATGGCATGTTCTTTAAAGTATATTTAATTAAAAATCGAGACTTACTCCAAAAAGAGCAGTTGCATCCCCCTCATTGAAACAGAAATTGCAACGTTCGATCCTGTAAGAATAACAAGTTTATTAATTCAAACTAAAAAATACTTCAAGATATAATTAATTTAGTCTTGATTGATTAGTTCGTAAACGAGCTTCTCGTTAAACTAAAAATTAACGTAACAATATAAAATTATTATATTTATTGCCTCATTGAAACTGTAATGTATTGATGGATGAAGGCTTTACCTTTAACTTTTGACTTTACCTTTTCCGTAAATAAATCCGTAGATTATTATGTTCATTTAGGACGGTAAAAAAGATGGCGAATAACTCGAGGGATAATCATCTAAATTTACAACAACGTATGGTCGTTTTTGTATCTTCTATCTTTTATTAACAAAAGAGAAAAGAAATTAATATCATTAAACTGTTTAATAATACAAATTAATTGTACCTTTAACAAATCACTTTCAATTTTAAAAATGCGAACAGATATCACAACGACCACTTTTACGTTAGTTTTCAGTTTTCCATTTGAAAGACAGAAGAAACCGATACCAACATTAATAAATTCATCAAAAACTAAAACAGAGGAGCCAAAACAAATTATTAAATAATTAAATTGGAGCACCTAGCGTTTATGCAACTCAATGTACACATTTTTATGCGTGTTGAATCAACACAAAAATTCTAAAGTTAAAAAGGTTTTTATAAATCTTCGAAATATTAAATATTTAAAGGAGCAAAAATAGGTAAAAATGCGTATAGAAATTAGTGGTAACAACAGTTTACCAATACAACCTATAATAATGAAGTAATTTTTAATTGACGGAAAAAAAAATGCTAAACTAATGGAAAGAAAAAAGTAACTCCAAATTCTGACCCACTGCACCGCCGCGTACAAATTTTCATAGGTATACAAAAGAAAGCAATATGGGTTGTAACAAAAGTGCAATATCAACCACAAAATGGTACAAATACGACAAAATTCGAATGATGTAATATCTGCTATCTTCTGACGGTAATACTAATGCGTAATAGTTTCTATACTGTTTCATGAAAAAAAAATTAACTGATTGATAGAATGTAATCAACGTATTAAATATCTGGCTGAGCTATTGGGTTTGGCGATGGTACTGTATCCTGCCTTAACGTCGATTTGTTCCACCGCTCACAAAGTTGATTAGAATTGAGTATGTTGCTAACAAATATTTATTTATGTAAGTTTATATGTCTATGTTAAAGACAAGTCCTTCAAATTTGCAATTGATGTGAAGCATTTAACAAAACATAGCGAACATCACCAATAATGGCAAAAAGTAGCAGGCCTTTGGGTATAGCAGATTGGGTATTTGACTAATTTTTTTTGAAATGGAAGCCTTTTTATCTTACAAATTGTCTAGTCTAAGTAGTTTTTTTATTTAAAAAAAATAGGAGGCATGAGACGTTTAAAAATCACCATTAGACAGAAAGGGAGATTCTGATGGTTTGTCTCTGATCATAGATTAGATCGATTTTATAATCTCATGATCCGTGGTAAATTGAAGGAGGAAAATTCAAATTAAAAAGCAATTTCATTTTGTATACATACTTATTATTCTTACATTTTACAGTCAATTATGCATGTACATATTATTTTAACTGATATTCAACAAATAAAACATCTTAAACAAATTTAAAAATGAACTTGAACTTGAAATTTATTCAGTTTTAATTTTTTTAGATTTAGATTCTTCGTCCTTCACATCTTTATAGGAAAACCTTTTCCTACCAAACCTTTTACCTCTTTTATACTGATTTCTCCTTTTATTAATATCTTCTACCATTTTCTTGAGAAATGCTTTTTCTTCTTCACCTTCTAATACTCTAAATTTTAATTTTATTTCACCAATTTCTAATTCTCCATTAGTTAATTTTTTATAAAATTCTATAGCAGAATTTTCTTGTGGCATTCTAACATAACCCTCAGTTTCTCCTTTATTATAATCAATAAATGCAGGTTCCTCACTAGCAATTTCAGTAACTTTTTCTTTAATTTCTTCTCTAGTAATTTCATCCTCTTCTTTAATTCCAGAAAAATGGACAACTGCACCCAGAGGAAAATCAAACTTAGTTTCTGTAACTTTGTCTTGTGCTTCCACTTTTCCTTTCTTTTTCTGATTCTTGCGCTCTTCATTTGCCTTTCTTTTTTCTTCAATGTAAACTGCTTGTGGTTTACAAATAAGCTCTAAGTCTTTATATTTGAGCGATTTAGTATCAAGAAATTTATCACGAGTTTCCTCATCTTTGAATATTATGAAACAAGATCCTTTAAATATACTTTTTTTTGTTGCTCTGTCTAGATAAGTGCGTTTAATACAAGATTCAATTGGTCCAAAAGGCTTCAAAAACTCCATTATGTCATCAAGAGATTCATCAGCAGGAAAACCTTTGGCATATGCTAGAAGTGAAATGAAATAATATCTTTTTCCTTAATAGTAACGTAGTAACTCAATAATTATCCCTTTATATTAATCAAATATACTATTGCTGCATACCTGTACGTTTCATAAGTTCTTTCCTTCTTTCATCATCAAGCTCAGGTGCTGGTTTATTCGGGGATCGTCGTATTTTTTTTGAATCTTCACTAACTTCAACAATATCACTTCCTGAATTTTTAACAGCCTTTACAATCACATCAGCGTCTGTGCTCAAGTTAGCAAGCCTTTTAAAAGTTAATAATACATCAATACTAATCCAGCCCTCGTCTTCTTTAAGTTTTTCCTGTAGAAACTTATCTTTAGGTAGATTAATATCACCGAAGTAATAGTCAATTTGCTTAGCAATTTTTTCTTCTAAATCGTTGGCCATTTTGTAGTCAGAAAAGAAATATTATATTTTATACACGCTTTTTATTTGTTTACATATGTTTTAAAAGGTAATGTATTTTTTGTAATAAACCAGTAATAAACGATTTTGCTGTTGCAAACACGTGTGTATCAAACAATCGTCGCGATATTTGACCTAACCTAACTAATTTTGAGGTTAGGGATTTTTATGTTGAGGAAAAAACCGTTTCAGCGCGAAATTTTAAATCAAAAACTACCATTAAAGTTTGATAGACATAAGCCCTATTCTTATTAATAATTAATTACTTAAAACACACTTTGTTTTTATAAATTTGTTTCTCTACTCAGTAATTTTTTAAAAAGTTATAAAGTGAAATTAATTTCCCTTGCATAATTATCAACTCTCTTCCATACTAAAAGCTAACTAAAATTTTCTTTAATGAAACCATTTCAAATAAGACCTTGTGTTTTAATTGTCTCTGATAAAAAAATAAGCAATTTAAACATAAAAACAATATTAAAGAGGAAATAAAAGTATGAAAACGATCCAAACCAACGAGTTTAATAACTTTTTTAAAAAATAATTAATTTTTTTATCACTTATTAATTACCTAATAATTCATGAAATTTAGGATTTCCCCAACAGTAAATACAATTATTTTGCCGATCCATTTTTTGTATGTTTCTATTATTACCGATACTTATTTTATCAAGCACATAAAGTTCCATTTTTTAAACAAATAATAAAAAACAATTTTATAAAACTTATTATTACGGGACGCATTTTTGTATTGTTATCAACCTTAATCCTTACAAGTTTATTAAAAAAAAAAAAAAAAACAATAAAAAGCAAGCACTTTATTTTGTAAATGTGTAATATAATATATACTATAAGCAGTTCTTGTATCACAATTGCTCTCATTTTGCGTTGATATAACATATGTATTTTGCCATAGGTGATTGTCTAGCACATTAATTAACAACGTAATTAATGTAATGATTAAAAAAACAATTTAAAACTGCATCAAAAAAGAATCTTACATCTCACAGAAAACTACAAATATAATTAGGTATTTAGGTAATTAAGTATAATATGTCTTTTTTTAATTAAAGTTAATGATTTTCAATTCATTTTATAATTCACTAACCTTGTAAAACTTTTTTTTCAATAATAAATGTCAACAAATAGTTTTCCAATGTTTGTAAATTTTATAAACAGATAATAAGACGGTTGAAATTATGGCACAATAAAAATGGTGGGTGTAAAGCTTCCCCAGTCTGTCGTGATTGTATGTGCGATAATACAATTTGTATATATTTGCAAGCATTGATTGTGCAAATAAGTAATCAATATTAAATTATTGCATGATTATTATGCTTATAATAATAATATAAAAATATTTTTAGTTTGTATTATATGAAAAATAAGCCCAAAGAGACCGTACCACGGATTATTTTATAGTAATATTAATGACATTTTAGCAAAGAATTTTTGTATACAGACTGCAAGATGAACTTGGGCGAACTACCCCTAAAGCTACATATCTGATAGTGTACTGCAGCTGCCGCCAAATTTAAGTGATTATTTCTATATGAAAAGTCGTTGAACGGTTTAAGAGTAAAAAACCAATTACAAAATCCAACGCAACTTCTTGTATATGTCATGGAATAAATAACTGACACAACAGAAACGAGACCTTTCGCTGCTAGGGTAGATCACCCACGTCTCATCAGGGGCTGTTCATAAGATACGTCACACTAAATTAGCTTTTTTTGACCCCCGCCCCCTCTGAAACATCTTGTCACACTCAGCAAGACCCCCTTCTCCTGTATGCGAACGTATTTTATGAACGGCCCCCTCAACACTTCTGTATCTATTTTGATTTACAATGTTTTTACAAACATTTTATGTCACTATTATTTTGTTTATTTCCCACGTAAAAGTTTATACTTTTAAAGAGTGTATTTTTGGTCCCAGCGTATAAAAAGTAGTTACTGATGAGAATAAATGAAGAACTGATTGTCTTTAAAATAAGTACAATTTTTATAAACATTGTATATTTGTATAATTAAATGAAATGCTGCCTATTGCTGCGAAGGTAACCATTGAAGTTGTTTTAGCATTCACAAAAAGCATTACCAACAATTCAGTTTAATTACCAATAAAACTAATAATAAAAAAATTCTTTATGTAAAACGATATCAATTCAATAAAATGCATATTAAGTGCACTTGTGTGTATTTTTGATATTATTTCCTATCAATGTATGATTGTTTACCACATAATTTGTTTGTTACGTTTAAAAGATTTATCTCAACCATAAACTATTTTTTGTTTGAATGTGCATCAGATATTTCTATAAAAAAAAACAAAAGAAGAGGCAATACTGAATACTGAATTAGAAAAAATAAACACTAATCTAAATGCAACAAGAAAATGTGTAAAACAAATTATTAATAAAGAATTTAACGACAAGAAACAACGGTACGTCGTATAACAACATAATAAATTAGTGTAAGTGACCGATTTAAAAATTAATAATAATTAATAATATAATAAATATATGGCAGCCTAAAAGGGAAATTAACAAAACTGTTAACAAACATTTAAATGTAGGGGAAAGTGGGATAATTAGAAGCGGATTTAAAAATCATATATCCCGTACTAATTATAAATATGTGTAATAAAAAAATAATAAAGAGAAATTTTCGTGCTTTCAAACAGATAATTTGGAGAATCGAAAGTATATGTTTAAAGCACGGCTCTGTACAAGTGGAAATGCGGATGTTTTGTTATACAAAAAAGAAGGATGATGAATATAATGTAGGTATTTAGAAAGATGAATTTGTGTAGGCTTTCGCAGCTGTCGTCTCCTGTGTATATTGTTTGCGTAGACAATGGCCAAAAAACCTAAACTCAATAATATATAGAAATTTTTAAAATTGGGTAATATTGGAAAAAGAATACAGGACGCTATGTAAGTCAACAAGAAAAAAAATGAAAGGTTAATAAGAGATTTATTAAAAACAGAAACAGTAGTAAAGAGTCAGAGGAGAACGTAGATTCGATTTTCACAAATGGGATATGAGAAGTCCTACTTTACGGGAAATGCGATGATTGGCCAGGACCCTGATATTAAAATGAAAATTAGAAAGAGCGAGTTATGCGGGTTTCATAACAGTAAACAAAAAACTCAAAGAACGAACTCAATCTGGAATAAATATGAGTGAAAGGATTATGACGAATAAACGATAAAAATGAGAATATCTATAGATCAACCAATTAAATTACGGACTCCTTCCACTCATAGGAATATTTCATTTTAATATTCTCGAATGACTGTTTCTTAAACTGACGAATCTACGACGGATGACCAAGAAACAAACGGATAGAAACAGCCTTGATGAAAATATGAGGACCTCGTTTTTCCTTACAGAACAGAATATCCCCCGTGCCCTGCTTGAAGACGTCAGACATGCATGAGGTTCAAAGAAAATATTTCGGATACCCTGCGTGTCTTTCCAAATTATCTCCTATATTAATATTTGTTGAGAGTTAATTTCCAAGAAATACGGAGATCAGTTTGATTTATTGTCCAGGTAGCTACTTAATTTCCGTAAAAGAGTTGATTGTCTATGAAATGTTAAAAACAAAATTAGAATACGACTTGAGATTCCCAATTATCCCACATTCCCATAGGTTACGTATGCTTGTCTTAACATATAGAACGGGATTTATTTACGCTGGACAGATTTGATCACGGTCTTCATTTAAACTGGTAATAAAAATTTATAACTTTTCGTACAATAAATAAATCTATATACAGATATACGGTCACCTGAGAGAAGGTGCTCCTTTGAACGTCGTCAACAATAATAAATTATTTAAAAATTTGTAACTATGGTGATATTTCTATTATTGTTAAAGCATTGCATATATCATTAATAAATTAAAGCTTAACAAAGCCCCCAATTTGTACATGGTAAATAATAAATTAATTAACCAATTACAATAGGCTCTATATTGTTTAAAATGCATTAATAAGGGGGTAACGTCTCATGTGCAAGTATCAACAAAAATAAGTTTCTGTTTTAAAGCGTTAATTTGTAAATGATATTTAATATTAATGAACTAATAATAATAATAAAAGGGGGAAAAGAATTTAAAAAAATATCACGTGCCCTTTTGTGCCCATTTGAGATCGTCGGCACGGGGTTTATACCCTGTTGTAAACTCGATTATATATTCTAAAATGCTCCAAAATCTTAACTTTTCCAATGGCCAATTGAGCCATCCCGTTGTAATGCAAAAATATGTTTCATGAGGTGCTACGTGATGAATACGATGGTGACGACGTGGCAATATAACGTGATGCTCCTGTAGCCATACTACCCACTTAGGCAACCCAAAATACGTATGAGACCATTTATGGATCTACAAGGTATAAAACATTAAATACACACAAAATCCCATACTTTTCCGATACATCATTAAGTTAACAACTTCATCATTTATGAAAATGAAATTTATTTGTAAGAGAAAGAAACAAAGCTGTTATTTCACGTAATTAACGTAATTACGGTTTCATCGACAAGATAATTGAGGAGTACATATTCAAAAAATGCTTAACAATTTTGTTTTCGATCAGAAAAAGCTAATCATAACACATTTGCTGGTATCATATTAAAAATTTAGATAAATCAATATCTATAAAATATTTGTAGTTTTAGGTATTTATTGATTTCGAACTTATCGTTAGAATCAATTATTTACAGTTAAAACTTAATAAATAAAAGCATGTAATATGAGAAAAAACGTTTCCAGTACAAGGACTTGTGAAAGTATTTATCTAATCAAAATTGTCTCAATGAAACAAAGGTAATCATAAAGCATATAGTAAATAAAATCAGCAATTTCGAAAAGTTAATTTCTTCAATCCAGTGCATTAAGAGAGACTTTATTTTAACTTTCAATTCTTTCTTCAGTTTATTTCTAAGAATGTCTCACATAAATATTAGATATTAAATGAGAATTTTAGGTGATAATTGAAAACTGAAGAAGAAAGGTAGCAAAACAAAAAACAGAATTATTTATGATTTACCTTTTGTTAATGATATTGATATTTGGATGCAGTCTACCTATAATTAGTTTTCTAAATCTTTTAGTTATTGTAGTTATTCAGTTTAAACGAAAAGTAGTTTTTTTTAATAATCCAATCATAGTGTTTTAATTTTGAATTTTAATAAACACATTTAAAGAAGTGCTAGGTTGCAATTTTCTCAGCTTTTCCTATAAAGAAAGAGTGAGAATCTACAACCAGCAAATTATACTTACGCAATACTTGAACAAATAAATTTATCTTTAGATAAAAGCTATAAATCTACATACACCTTAAGTAGCACACTTTTGTAAATTAGATGATAAAATAACCAACCTACAGTAACTTCAAAAACATATTTAAACTGCAAAATACTTTGTTTTGTTTCTTACCTGATTTGTCATTGCAACAAATATGGCCAACAGAAATACAAAACAAATCCAAAGAAATTTCTTTCGAAGTTGTTCCTCTGGCAAAACGATAAAATCCCAAACCATCTTTGCCAGGAAAGGAATAGTGACCCCAAAATTGTCTCCGTTCGTTTCAATGAAGTCATGTCGTGTGATCGACGTCGGGTCAATGTGGTGCTCACGAAAAGGCCTCAGGAAATTCTACGGTGTTAAACTCTAAATATATGCAAGCTTTTACATTTAACCAGCTGCAGGAGAACAGCTATACATTAACATCTATGCTAAATTGTTAGTAAATGATTAGTTACTTATGAAAAATGTAATTTTTAGTATGCATCATCTACACCCTATCCTGATTTTACTAGATAGATATGTTCCCAAACAAACCAATTCTGTAAAATTGGAAAACTGTTTCAGATTCTTAAGAATAAGTAAAAAATAATACAGTAAACTATTCGTATTAGTATTTTATGATTTACAATTTTTATAATTAACATCAATATACTAGGTTTTTTTATACCAAACATGAACAATAAAAGAATATTGGACAAAAATCTTTTGATGTAGGTTCGGGAAATTTCCAACGATAAGAGAATAAATTGTGGGTCGATTTAAAAACGAAATAAAAACAACAATTTTTAAAATATGGAAAATGGGAAAATTGAGCTTGTTATTTAGAAAATATTCAAAAAGATACTGAAATTTGTGTTTAATTCAATTTAAACAAGACTCTGTACCTTACAAAAACTTAAAAAGAAAAATTATAGTAAAAACAAATTTGAAATTGACTGTTCCAAATTTCTAGCATGAATTTTTATAAGGAAATTTGCATTGTTTTTGGTAATTTTTAAGTCTAAAAGTTATTCTCAAAAACAAATTGTTCAGGAATATAACAATCAAGTAAAAGATTATTATTACTAGTCAATGTAATTTTAGATCATGCAAATTTTTTGTACTCATTTGTCTTATTAAGGTCCTCCACCTTTTCTGTTTTATAGGAAGAAATTTTTATTAAATGTAAGAGCAAATATTGTTTGTATAAAACTGTTCCCTTCTGAATTGCATGCACAAATATATACCTTTCCTATAATAGGTAATTCAACAGATCCCCAAGTGTCTGCTCCCCAATGTACAAGGCCCGAAGCAAAATCTGCTGTCATTATGCCAAATAATGCTGCCAGTATTATACTACTTAAATTTGCCAAATGAATATGAGTGACGATAAAAAAAAAATTGACAGCCATAAGAGTGATACAAATACCAACACAAATGCATTCCTGAGTTCTTTTACCTGTAAAAAGAAACAATTTAATGTACCTATTAAATTAAAAACATATAAGTGTTCAAAGTTTGTGCTTTAATGGTTTGAAATGAAATATAAGAAATATGCCACTGGCTACTGCAATTATATATTAAATCCTAAAAAGTATATTGGATATTTCACAGTTTGAATCAGAATAATGTGGGAATCCTTTTCTGAACAAAACAAAAAGTAATTGAAAACATAAAGTAATATTCAATTTTAATAAAAAAAAAAAATTAAACACATAATTAATGGTATCACCTGTTGTGTAAAGATTAGCTAACTCTTGGGCTCCTTTATGTTGAGGGCCCCATCGTGGTCGCACTTTTTCTTCTTGAGTAACGGCACAGTTTGCATTGGGATCATCTTCCAACATTGAGTTTTCCAAAATTTGCTGTTCTGTTTTAACAGGGGCAAGAATTTTGTTTGCCATGGTCGAACCGATATCTAACTTCTGATCTATGCCCGCACTCGAAAGTGCCTCTTTTACTCTCTGAGAGCATGAAAGAGGCAGAGACAGAGACATGCTTAAAAGGGACTTTGCAAAGTTGTATATCACAATTAATCACAGTGGGTTTTTATTCTTTTTGCAACATAGTCACAATGAAGCAAATATTAACGGTTCAATTTTGTTGATTAGCTCCAGTAAACACTAGCAACTACCAGCCACGACTAACAAAGCCACATTTACATTCAAAAAACGACCGTCAGAATTGGTCAGAATCGACGACAATGTTAATTAATAAATAAATCGAGCCGAATTTTTAATGAAGCACAAACGTTACTCCTGAAGTCCATTTTATTCATAATCACAGTTTTTTTAAAATCTAGTGTAATAAAAACCAAGCACAAAACTACTACTAAAGTAGATACATACAAATTGTAATAAATGGGTGCGACCGGTGATATCATCCATGGATTATGATTAGTCGTTTCTAACTATCTAAGTACTTGTTAGGGCGGAAGTTTTTTTTTTTATTTTTATGTAATAATAAAAACCGTTAAGTAAAATTTACAATTAAAAAGGAAAATTGACAACTGTCATATTACAAATAATTTAAACGATAGAAGAGTATTACTTCACTGCACATGTATGGGATGTAAAAGCCGTATATAAAAATACACTATTACGTATAGCATTTTCCTTTAAAAATAAAATAAATTAATCTGTTTATTTATGTATTACGGAATATATAATAGACGATGATGCATTGTAATGTTATTCCATGTTCATTCCATGTTATTCTTTCCGCTCAATCGAAATATGTTCACGATTTCGCCATCTTACTGAGAAATATATAACCTAATACCAACATTTACAGTTTGCTTACAGATGACATCGTTTGTTATCAGCAATCAAAATATAGTACTCACCTTATCTATGGTACACACCATAGACAAAGTACAGTGTACCAGTACTTAGTACACACGGTACACACATGGTACACACTACACCATAGACTACACCACACACCACACTTCCACACATATATATATCTCTTATCTATGGCTTCCACAACCAGACCACAACCGGTGCCGGTCGGTTTAGGTTAAAAACGTGTTTATTAGATTTTGTGATTTATATAACTTTTAAAATATTTTAACAGAATCAATAAGATTGCCATAAAATACAACAAAAAAAAAACAATAAGATTAGTTGGTTTTTAATTTTCTAAGTAAAAAAATATGTCTAAACCACCATACAAAGTTGGTAAGTTTATAAACTTTTTTCACTTAGCCTGACAATAAAAAATTATTTTTTAAAGCTAATATAAGCTTATCTGAATGGGGAAGAAAAGAAATAGAGATTGCTGAAAATGAAATGCCTGGATTAATGGCTATTCGTAAGAAATATGGACCCCTTAAGCCACTGAAGGGTGCTCGAATTGCTGGTTGTCTGCATATGACAATTCAAACTGCTGTTTTAATAGAAACATTGCTGGAATTAGGGGCAGAAGTAAGTTAAAGGCAAATTCTACTATGAGACAGCAAAAGGAAAGCAGATAAGTTATCATAAGATAACTTATTGTGTTTAAAGATAAAATGCTAATCATTGACATTTGACCCCTGTTGAAATAACACTAAAATAAAAGAATATTTAAAGGCGATAACTATATAAAAAAAAGATTAAATTAGGAAAAGCTATTCAATGATAAACACTGTTTATTTAAATGAAAATAATCTATTGAAACATTACCCTGACCCTGCATTGTGGGTTAACCATTTTTTTTTTCTTTCAATGTATAGGAGTGCAAATTTTTGCCATAAAATTGAAAACAAAAGTTATATGATCTAGAAAAAAAATCTGTGCTTATTGAATAAAATTAATAGAAGTTAGAACTCTTACATATTTTTTTTTTTAAATTCCCTTTACTTTTTTATTTATATACAAGGCAATTAGGAATTATATTGACTCCTTCATTAATATATTCAATATGATTGATTTTCATGTGCCTAGTAGGATATTATGATATAACAACAAAAGATTTTAGTATTGAAATAATTAAGAATGACTAATAATAATGCATTTAATCATTTTAACAAATTCCATTTAAATGAACAAACATGTACTTAAATCAAGAAAATAAAAAGGCCATCGGTGCAGACAGATCCTACATACATTTACAGTTACAGCCACTATTTTTTTGTTTAGTTAGGGTAATTTTGGTTGTTTTACAATTTATCATCTTTTAAGGTGCAATGGTCAAGCTGTAATATATTTAGTACACAAGATCATGCAGCTGCTGCTATGGCAAAGCGAGGCGTCCCTGTTTATGCTTGGAAAGGAGAAACTGATGATGAATACATCTGGTGCATTGAACAGACATTACTGTTTTCTGGGGACAGGCCTTTAAACATGATTTTAGATGATGGAGGTGATCTGACTAATCTTGTACATGCCAAACATCCCCAATATTTAGAGCATATTAAAGGAATAAGTGAAGAAACCACAACGGGCGTGCACAATTTGTATAAACTTCATAAAGAAGGGAAACTGAAAGTTCCAGCTTTTAATGTTAATGATTCTGTTACAAAGGTAACAATAATATATGCAGCAGTTCTTATTTATTTTCCTTACTTTATTGTAATTTTTAGAGTAAATTTGACAATCTTTACGGTTGTCGGGAATCCCTAGTTGATGGAATTAAGCGAGCTACCGGATGTTATGTTGGCTGGGAAAGTATCTGTAGTAGCTGGTTATGGGGATGTGGGCAAAGGATGTGCTCAGTCTCTTCGTTCATTCGGCAGTCGAGTAATAATAACTGAAATAGATCCAATAAATGCCTTGCAAGCCGCCATGGAGGGTTATGAAGTAACTACAATGGAAGAAGCCTGTAAAGAGGGTCAAATTTTTGTGACGACCACCGGAAACAAAGATATCATTAAAGCAGAACATTTTATTAATATGCGGGATGACAGTATCGTGTGCAACATTGGCCACTTCGACTGCGAAGTTAATGTTTCTTGGCTTGATAAAAACTCAAAAGAAAAGGTTAACATCAAGCCACAAGTTGATAGATATACTCTAGAAAACGGAAGACATATAATTGCACTTGCTGAAGGACGTTTGGTCAATTTGGGTTGTGCTATGGGGCATCCAAGCTTTGTTATGTCCAATTCATTTTGTAATCAAGTGTTGGCACAAATTGAATTGTGGACTAATCAAGGCAAATACCCCGTTGGAGTACACATGCTGTTAAAAAAACTTGATGAAGAAGTAGCAGCTCTTCATTTAGAACATTTGGGAGTCAAACTTACGAAATTAACACCCAGTCAAGCAGAATATATAGGAGTTCCTCAAAATGGCCCTTTCAAACCAGATCATTATCGGTATTGAACTTAAAAAATTGAAATTTATAGTTTTAGCAGTTAAAAGCTTCATTTACCTAATTTATTACAAAAGAGAAGTCTTTTGTAAGTAGTCACTTTTAAGTCCCAATTTATACCTTTCATATAATTGTATGTTAGCTTTGATACAATGATTCACTATTTTTTGTTGTACTTCATGGTATTTTTAAATAAAACATTATCTCTCTATATACCATTTTTAAAACAAATAAAGAATTGATGAACCGGTTATATGCCGTCTAACCAGTTTCATCATCAGCTTCATAAAGCCATAAATCAACTTTATTCCTTTTTTGAAGAAATCTAAACGCAAAAAAAAAGTATAATTTTCAGTAAAAAATTTATTGGTTTGAATATCACAATAATCATATAAATAGATAGGAAGTAAAATGAATAACACAAATTACACTCGAGATGAAAGAATTAAGAATGATTTATTTAATAGAAGGATAAAAAAACTCTGGTATGCACAAAATTAATTAACTACTTGTGCATAAAAGAGATGACAAAATCTAGTATGGCTATTATTAAATGACTACAACACCACACCCATAAATGTGATTTAGAAAAGGGCATGTGGCATCGTTTTAGGCACATACTTAATCTCACTAAACAGCATCAAAAGTAACGATTGAGCTATACTGTTTTTTTTTGTACTGGAAACGTATGAATTTATGAATAGGAAGTTTTCAGTTTAAATTTTAACAAGTTAAATACATGAAATTTAAAATATGGCATAAATATACATATTATTCTTTTAAAATACAAAACAATAATTAACAGATTAAAAAATTATGACTGACAGAAAATTAACACCACATACCGAAAAAAAAAATTCCAACATGATAAGTTAAAATAACTTTTACTTTTAAAGAAAGGTGGTAAGCACAGCCTTTACAAATAAAAAAAAGTGGATTTAAAATAAGTAAACACTTTAAAAGCCATAACTAAATGTTCACACCCATACTTTTCAGTTTCTCTTTCAGTTTTGTTATTTCTAGTTCTTTTTCGGCTAGTTTATCTTTTAATTCCTGTATAAGACCAGACTCACCGTTGTCAGTATGAAGACTTTTCAAGATGAAGGTGGCGTCAGGCCTGTGTTCAGGATACCGTTTCACAAGTTGTTTAATTATTGTTGCAATTTGTGGATAATGTGATAATATGTGATCTGAAAGATGTCCTTTCCGAAGATCTGTTATTGTATGAACTCTTTCCATATCGGTATTAAAGGTCTCCACCAATTCTAACAAAACAATTCCAACTGAATACATGTCACTCTGAAAAGAAATATATATATTTATTTATTTATTTAATTTCAGTCGTACAAAACAATACATATTACAAAGTAATATCCACAGAGGTGAAAAATCACATGGTGGGACTGACTTAACTAAGTAAAGATAATTACAACTTAAAGTATCTTTTATTAAAATAACTAGATTAAACCAAATAGAAAATTAAAACAAGACAGAAAATTTAAACTAAAATAAAGAAAACATTAATCCCAAATTCCTGGTTGAAATTAATATTAAAAAACAATCAAATATTGTTCTTGGTCCAGACTTGAAGTTTCTTACTTCTACTCTTTCCTTTAAATATTTTAAGGTCATTAGGTAATATATATATATATAAGTAACTTAATATATATATTCTCTTAAGATTTTAAAATGATATTTTTTTCATGACCTGCATGACTAATCTTCAACGTTATTTGATTTGAAAATTAGCATTAGAATGTTTAAATAAAATTGAGATAGGTTAATGTTAAGTACATACCTTTGGATCACATTTGCCCATAAGTTGTTCAGGTGCAGCATACAATTTAGTTCCTAAAGCCAAAGTGTGTCTGGCATTTTGCAAGGGACATGCTAAGCCAAAATCTCCCAATTGTATCAGTAAGTGCCCCCCTTCATGCTGAATAAAAATATTACTGGGTTTTATATCATGATGTACAATGTTTTTTGAGTGGATGTATTCAATCCCTGAAATTAAAGTTATGGTTTGAAAATAATATTTTAGTTTATTTTTTATTTATTTATTTATTTATTGTCAAGTACAAACATCTCTACTCTTTACAATTATTTTTTAAACTGCATTGAGGCATCAGATCATTTAGTATCTTTAATTATAATTATTAAGAGGTATGTTTGAATATAATGTTAAAAATTGAATAAAATAAAATTTTAATTATACTGTTCCTATAATGTTAAATATTTACCTTGTAATAACTGTTTAAATATCTCTATTATAGTATTCTGCCTTGTTTGCAGTGTATTCAAAGACACCAATGTAGATTCACTGTGTTTCAGTTGGTTCTCAGTCAAATTCCTTTTCTCTAGCCATTGTTTCAAAGTAGCTTGGCACAGTGACATCTGAATATATAATGTAGCCCATTTTGGGCGATGTTTTGCAGGAATCAAACTCTGAATATCCTCAAGTTTACAAATTGCATTCCCTCCTTCTGAAATACTGTTCTTTTTTATTCTAGGCTTCTTAAAACCATTACTTCCTGATAATTCTCTGTTTGAATGAAATTTTCCATTTTCTTCAAAGCTAATTTCAAAGTCTGAAGAACTTTCTACTTTTTCTGGTATAACTGTATCTGCATCAGTCAAAATATTAATATGGTCATCCAAGTGTTCTTGAATTTCAACTCTATTCATAGTTATAGAGTTTCCATTTATAAATGGGTAACTATTGTCTGTTGAATCTGTTATAATATTTTGACTCACTGGAGCCCCCAATTCTAACCATGCCGCTTTGTACTGAACTATATTGGAATGATTTAAAGATGCAAATGTTTTTACTTCAGACAAATAATTCATTATTGACTTTACACTTTCTGATTGAATAAAAATTTTTTTAATAGCATATTCTGTTCCGTCTAATTTATGTTTAACTCTGTACACCTACAAATACAATAATTACTTACAGATATACACCAATTTATTTTTATAATATCAAAATGGTAAAATTATAGTTTTCCACTTACTTGACCAAAACCTCCACCTGCAATATATTCTATTTCATCAAATTCTCGATAATAGTGGGACCAATCATTAGTTACATCATTGGAAGGCCAAGCAGGCTGAACTGGAGCTGATTTTTCTCCTCCCCTCGCAGTATTTACTAATTGATATAAAGCTCTTTGATACTGATTTCTCATACCTTCAAATTCATCCATATTATAACTTTCATCAATTAATTTCATTTCAAATAATTTTTCACAAATTAAACTGTAAATATGCTTTGATTTTTCATTATCAGACTCATACATGTTGCAAAGACTTTTAACTAAAGACTCAATGCAAATGCTAATTAAAGTCGTTGTTTTTAATGGTGCAGTAACAAGTGCATCAGTTGTATCATTTTCTGAGGTTTGATTAGGGGTTGGATATAGAGATTGTGGTTGAGTGTCAGGCGGTTTTGCTTTGGTTTCTGCATGCTTATCTTCAGAATTTACGTCTTGCGGACCAGATTTTGCCATTTTAAAGTTTTCAACATAGTTCACATACTCATTTCACTTTTTTTATGTCATAAAATAATTTTTTCATCACTTGACTTATTCGTATAGGTAACTACTACAGATGTGGATTTACAAATTAAGATAATTTATTTGAACAAGCACTTTCCGGGATTTCACATAAAAAACTCGTCACAACTTGATCAAACATAAGTAAAATACAATTAAAGTAAAATGATATAACATCCATATGAATCCCTCCGTATCTGTAATTTGTCATTCGTAATAGTGGAGATAGTAACGTGTTTCTCAAGAAAATCAATTCCTTCTACAATTATTTACTGAACTATTTAGCTGTAAGAAAACAAAAAAATAATGTTCTTATTATAAAATGTTAATTATTTCACCAGCACTATATTGTTTGTATTAATATTTAAAAATTGGTCCCCAGTTAAACAATATGTGGATATGTGATGTTGATACTGTTGACACTATTCATTTGTTTATATAGGTATTATATTATTATTATTATAGACCAATCTAAATCCAGATGTCAATTATTGCAATATTTACTATCTTTTGTTGACAATTTTGTGGAGTTTAATTATGGAATCGTACGAAGAGTTATTAATGCAAGCAGTAGAAGAAAACGATATAAATTGTGTTAAATTTTGTTTAGCAAAAGGTAGGTGTTTCAAAATGTACTATCTGTTTGATTTAGTAACAGTAAATTTAAATAAATTGTAGGTGCAAATCCAAATAAAATATGTTCTGTTGGAATGACTGCTATTGGGGCTGCTGCTCAGAATGGTAACTTAATCATTTTAAAATTTTTAACAGAAAACCAAAGGTCTACCTTAAATAAAAGTATTAGAAATGAAAATGCTGCATTACATCTTGACTTGGACAACAACAGGAAGATGAAGAACATTGGCTATTATGTAGTTTGTGATCATTTAGATAATTTGGACTTTGATGATGGACCTACTCCTGAAGGTATGGATGCTCTTGAGTGGGACATGGAGGTAACAGATGAAAACACTGAAGAATTAGCTTCTACACCTCCAGAAGCCAGAATATATAAATGGTATGCTGATATACTAAATAGAACAGCTGTAGTGTTGCAGTCTCCTGAAAATGACATTGCCCGGTTGGATAGGTATGGTTTAAATGCTTTACATTATGCAATAAGTGAAGGGCATTATGATGTTGTTCAATATTTATTAGGTAATTACTAATTAAAATCACTTTTGTTTAAGTTGCTTTCTTCTTAATCAGTTACCATAATTTAACCATTTACTGCTGCTTACTAGTTATGAATTTTATTTATCTATTTTTCAATGGACTGCAATCTTTCTACAAAACTTGAATTTGTAGATAATTTTAAAGAAATTGGTGTTAATCAAAGTGATGCTAACATTGTCAGTCCCTTGCAAATAGCTGTTATTAAGCAAGACATTAAAATGGTAAAAATTTTACTGCAGAAGGGTGCTAACATAAACTTTGCAAATAGACATAGAAAAACCTCTTTACATTTAGCTGCCCAAGAAGGTAATCTTGAACTGGTCCAGGTTCTAGTTGAAAACGGTGCAAATTTAAATGCCCAGGATATTGATGAATGTACACCTTTGTCTGTAGCAATATTCTGTGAACATGAAGTTATAGCAAAGTATTTGATTCAGAAGGGTACTCGATTGAATTGTGAGGAGATGTGTGGGCATACGGTGTTACATAGAGCTGTTTGGAATAACATGACTAACACAGTTAAAGCTCTTTTAGATGCAGAGGCTAAAGTTATTCAAAGTCATTATTTGTTACATACAGCCGTTAGGAATAATAATTTAGAAATTGTAGAAGCTTTACATAGAGCAGGAGCAGCAGTTAACGTTCGAGATGAACAAGGGAACACCCCACTTATTGTAGCTTGCACACATCAAACTTTCGAGGTTGCTAAATACTTGTTAAAAAATGGTAAGATTCGTGTTGCAATTTTCAGTAGAATTGTAATTTTTATAAGACAAGTTATGAGGAAATAGAACCCAAACTTTGTATGTTTATTTACCTCAAATCACCGTTTTGTATATATTATAATTTGGAATATTCTAGGGTTCTCAGTATTTTATACACTTATCATAACGTTATGAAATGTCACATGTATAAATACAAAAATTTAGAAACTGACATTTATAAAAATCACTTCAACGCTTAGAATTATTTGCACTGAGAGCTCTAATAAAGTCCAAATATTTTGGACGAGACATTGGCCTAATATAATGAAAAATAATGAAAAACACAATTCCCCATAACTTGTTTATCAAAGAGTTTTATCATTAAAATTTATTTTATTTAATTAAAGGTGCTTCTGCAAATGTTAGGAACGAAATAAACAGTCTGACGGCTCTTCATATATGCGTTGAACATATACACAATAAAGACCTATTCAAAAAGTTTTTAGATTTACTTCTGTATTATGGTGCAGACATTAATTCGACGTGTTACATGGGCAGTGTCTTTTTTTATTCAATTATTGCAAATGAGGCTGCTGCATGTTTGTTGGTAAAATATGGAGCTGATGTGAATTTGAAAGAAGAAAGAGCTGTCGTCGATTATTTGTCGGCAGCCAAAAAGAATCAACACAGTGTGCTTGTGAAGTTAATAATATCAGCAGGATTCAACTTTAACAATATGCTATTTGATATAAAATTTTTAAAGACACAACCTGTGGACCCAATATATGATTATATAGTATACACAAAGTTAAATCCCTTAAGTTTAAAAGATATTTCTAGGATTAAGATAAGAGGAATTTTGGGAAGAAATGTAATCTTAAAAATACAGACACTTCCTTTACCTACAATTCTTTTGCAATTCTTAGCTTTTGATGATATTTATATTTAAGTTATATTTGCCTAGCAATCATTTTATTAAATTCTGTTATTTATGCTGTGTGCTTTACGAATTCGCACTTCGAATATTAGGAAGTGTACAGTATTAATTATAACATTTTAAAACCAATGTTTTAAATAATAATACGATTTTATTCTAGTCTACAATTTTGAAGATAAATAGTTACTTTAATTTTTATTTTCATTACTTTGTTTAATTTAAAAAGTTATGGACCATTTACATCCCGTTGTGACATCGGCTAAATATTCAGGTGAAATGAGTTAGTTATACTAATGTGAATTCGAAGGATCACTCAGTATATTAAATAAGTGTATTTGCAATGCAAAGTTTAATTTTGTTTTATATACTTTTTTATATTAAAAATATATAGTTATGTAGTTAGTCGTAAGTACTACTGATGTTTTAAAAACTAAAATGGATCTTAAATAAATACACTTTTATTATTAAGCCTTTAAGTGTATTATATTTTCAATTAAAATATAAATAAAACAATAAATTCATTAAAAATATACATATCTACATACTGATATTTCAATTATGAAAACGCAAAAATGACATGCTCACTTAATTATGTTTTTTAATTAATCAAATACATAATTGTGCAATTGATACATAATTACTTAATTTAATATCCCCCTTACAAGAGCAAATTAGTACGTTTTACAATGTTAAAACATGCAAGCAGACATGTAAATCGTTTCATTATTAAGTACAAAAAAAATAGCGTTAAGTAAAATGTATAGGGATTAACTTCCCTTGTAGAATGTAATTATTGGTACGAATTAAATATTAAGAGGTATTTAAAAACGTTATTAGCTCTTCATTTTTAGCATAATCAACAGGTAATTTTTCTTTGAAATCTTTTATTTTGTTCAACAGAGAACAGGAATTGAGAAGTAGTTTACAAATGTCCATATTCTGAGACTCAGCTGCTCTATGAAGAGCAGTTTTCCCATCACCATCTTGTAGTTCACAATTTGCCCTTTTTTCTATAAAATATTCAACAATAGCTCTTTCCCCTACAACAACGTAAAACTATGTAAGTAAATAAAAATGTTTTATCAGCGAGTTAATTCTTTCTTGAATTGAGTTTTAGAAAATAAAGAAATGATACAATTTTTCAGTTTAAGTTTAAATGTGTCCTATATTATGTATTACGGGACTTTCCTGTTTATAAAAAATAAATGCAGTATCTATACAATTTAATAATGAATTCCTCTTTATCAAACGCAGAGGAAATAATATATTACATATCTAGAAAGGAAAACGAAGTATTGTTTTTGCATGGAACCTTAAAAATAAGTTCTTACCTGCTGAACAAGCTCTATGTAAGGCAGTAGCATTCCCAGACCTAGTTGTTGCATTAATATTTGCTCCATTTTGGATTAAAAGCTTGCATACATCTAAAAAGCCGTTTCTGGCTGCATAATGAAGTGCAGCATAGCCTGCAGCATCTCGTTTATCGACATCTGTGCCACAATTTAGCAGTTTTTGAACTTTCTGATGGTCTCCATACTGAGCCGCGTGCCAAATACCTCTTTCAAATTCAAGCTCGTCCAAAGATTGATATACGCTCGAAGTGGTGGATGGTGCATAGCATGCGTCGTGATTGTGCTGATGAGGATGTGACATTTTTTTCTTATTGAAAAAAAGTATTTTATTTTGTATTTTTTTAAAATAGATATCTTTAGAAAAATTGTACTTTTAGTTTTTTTAAATAACTGAGAAAGGTTAAGTATAATGCTTTTACAAGAGAATTAAATGTCACGTTTCATTGTCCAGACTATTTCTGCTTCTCCAGTTGTGCCTAAAACAAAATTGAAAATAAGGAAATATGAGAAAACGGCTTTCTTATTTGCATTATCATTAAGAAATTCAAAGACAATTGACATTGCAATATAGTGTTTGCTTCAAATTTAAAATCAAGTTTCTTATTTTTACAATAGACACAAAGTATTACTTGTAATTACAACCAATATTATTAAATTTGAGTAACAAAGTTAAGTTTAAATAACAAAAGGTGTAAAATAATAGTTAACACTATAATTGATTCATCAAAAAATTGGCATATTCAGGTGGATGATAAATATTCACAACTATTAAAAACTATTTAGAAACTTTTGTTCTTTTATTTAAACTTAATTATGAAGTTTCAACAAGTAACACCTACAACTATTAATTAAGAAAGTTCTGTAAAAGATAGTCGAAAATAGATTAAAACAAATTTCATAAAACAGAAAATAAATTATGATAATCAAATAAATGAAAAGGAACCAAAAAGGATTGTGACATTTACAAAGTGGGTATGTGTTTCGTACTATCTTAGTTTAAGTTTCTTTAAATGCCCTTATTTTAAAAACTATTTTGTAATATTAGAAGAAATTGTTAATACTTTCAATGCGTAGTACATGCTATAAAAATATAAACTGCAATTAGCTTGGGGTAATTTTACAATAACTCTCTCTAACTTTTAATTAAAATTCTCTGTTATGTAATTTTTAATATTAAAACAGTCTGAAACGAATTAAACAATTAAATTCTAATTGATTGATCTTACATTACCAAAATATTGGCATTGACAATTATAATTAAATACAAGATTAATAAATGTTTTTGACATTAATGAAAAATTACATAAACTTACAGACAACTTTATATCCAAGTTCTGAGAGTGCATTAATCAAATCAATGGGTGGAGTTTTCAGTAATATTCCATTAATTACTTCCTTTTTATAATCTTCAAAGCGTTTAGCAAGTGCTACCTCTTCTTCATCATTCAACCCAAATACAGCAGTATCAGATGAATGAAGTGAGGCTTTAACAGCTATATAATAAGAGTGAGTTGCAGAAGACATCACAATCTTTGCAGGAATCTCCATTTGCCAATTTTGGAGAAATAAGTTAAATATTCTTGTATCTTTTTAGTATACACTAGCTTTTGAATTTGATTCCTGTTCAAGTGGGTCTGGTTCAGAAAACTCTCTTCGCATAGTCCACATATATTCGTTGTAATCTTGTTTAACACTAGTTGAAGACGACGCAACAACTCTGTATCCCAAAACTTCAAGAGCAGTCAATATTACACAAGGATGTTGCATGTACACTATTGTAGAATCGTCACAATAACCACCCGATGCAAATCTATTTAATTGTTCAATATCGCTCTGTTTTAAACCGGAGACTAATACTCGCCAAGGTGATTTATTTCCATAAGATGCAAGATTACCGCGGACTAAAATGTAAGGCATTTGCTGTTATCTTTTTCTTATCTACACTTTTAATTCCTTATCATCTGAAGTAATATTGTTTAATTTTTGTTACAATACACGTCCAAATAGGGCGTATTCAGGAAATGTTTACTTTTAGCATTTTTGTCTTAATAAAAAACAGGTTTAAAATGGATTTTTTTAACACATTACCTTACTTAATTAAATTGCAGTAAAAACACAATAAACGGCAAAGGATGTGTAAACAATTTAAAATATATACAAAAACTCCTAATACGTCATTTTTATTTACAAATGTTTATAAATCATTTGAAGTACGACAAATTATTATTTGAATGTGCCTAATTCATAGATAACAGTTATCTAATAAATAAAAATAAATACAATAATAAAACTTAACGCTGCCAGATCAATGATCAAATATGTAAAAATCATAATAAAAATAAGTTATCACTAATAAAATGCTTTTGGCGACCAAGGCAATTTTTAATTTATATTGGTAACATTGTATATTTTTTAATGATAATATGATTATTTTGCCTCATTTCGAGTAATTTTTATTTATTTTGAAATTTTACTATTATGCAATATGGCAACGAAGCTCGTATTTCCATTTTTGTTAATCTATGGCAAGTTTCTTTTTCCATTATCTATGGCTCTTGACGTTTCTTTGACGTCTAATGACTTCCATGACGTTTAGTGGTTTAATACTAACCTCCTGTGACCTTCATTTATCAATTTATCTCCCGGCGCCTCCCTGTGTCCTAGTAAAGTCTCCCTGATTCTGCTCATTCATGTAAGTTTGTGGTTTTTGCATAGTGCTGCAACCAGTTTTTAGAAGTCGTGGTCCATTTTTTATATAACTAGTTAACTAATTTGTATTTTATTAAATTTATTACTGAAATACACCTCAAAATGTCCATTAAAACAACAGCAAACGTATTAAGTAAAGGCGGTTTAAATGTTGTTTTTCAACGTGCAAGGTATGTATAATTTTTTTTCTGAGATTTTTAGGCGTTTTACGTAACATGCTTTTTGCCAAATTGCTTACTAATATATAATATTAATTGTTACTTATTATTAATGCAAACTTGGCGCTTTTAATTTAATTGATAATAACATCATAGAATTTTTGTTTCATGGTTTTATAATTGCTAGCTTGGTTAATGATTTATTTGTTTCATATAACGAAAATTAGTACAATTGAACACGCTGCTAAATAATAAAATGGAACATTTTCAGTGTGATGTAATTTACTTTCAGATAACTACTAGTAACTAGTTGTTTTTAAATAAAATCACTTTTTACCAATTTCATTTAAATGAATTGCTTAAAAATAATTTCATCTAATTATGTTGCATATTTACATTATTTACAGAACAAATATTTGACCTTGATAAAGGTCGCACTCATTTAAATCTGCTAATTGTTGGGAACTGGGAATTAATAAACTATGACTTACCATCCTGTTGTAACAATGTGTCAATTAAGTTTTTTATTTCAGTTCATGGTGGTCAGGTGTCCCTATGGGGCCACCTGATGCAATTTTGGGTGTCACAGAAGCTTTTAAAAAAGATACAAATCCTAAAAAAATAAATTTGGGTGTAGGGGCATACCGCGACGACGAAGGAAAACCCTATGTGCTCCCCTCTGTTAGAAAAGCTGAAGAAAAATTAAGGAGTAGAAATCTTGATAAAGAATATGCTCCAATTTCTGGGCCTCCAGAATTCTGTAAGAACAGCATTTTGCTTGCTTTAGGGGAAGACTCAGCACATGTTAAAAACGGTCTTAACGCAACCGTGCAAGGTATTTCTGGAACAGGGTCACTTAGAATAGGAGCAGCATTTTTAAATGCATTTCATCCTGGACCCAAAGTTGTTTATGTACCAGCCCCCACATGGGGAAACCATATTCCCCTTTTCAAACATTCTGGACTTGACGTGCAATATTACAAATTTTATGATGCTAAAACTTGTGGTTTTGATTTTAATGGGTGTTTAGATGATATTTCTGTAAGTATCTATAACCATTTCAATTTTTATTTCTTCATAATTATGAGAATATGACTATTATCACCTTTAATAGATAAGTTACCGTTAGCAACAAATTAAAATATATGAAAAACCTTTTATCAGGTTGTTTATACCATTTTTATCATTTTTATTACATTGACGGAAAATATTTTATAGTTAATTTTAACTGGTAATAACTGAAATTGCCAACAATTTATTTATTGATAAGATAAAATAAAATATTCTTCCAAACATAATATTTTGAGAAATAATACATAACTAATTATTATATTAATTAATTTATAAAGGAAACAAAATCTGTAAAATAAATAATTTTGGATAGCTTATGTCGATGCCATAAATGAATGGTACCAAGATCACTTTTTTAATAATATTCTGATCCTAATAAAAAACATGAAAAAAATAGGATTCAAGAAATAATTATCTTACTCTAATAATATAGTCCAATTTCTTAGATATTAAACTATTAGGGACGACTGTTTACTGTTTTCCTTTTCTTTCAGAAAATACCCGAAAAATCTATTATCCTCTTACATGCATGTGCCCATAATCCTACAGGTGTCGACCCAAGACCCGAGCAATGGCAAGAGCTTTCGAATTTGATAAAAAAACGCAAACTTTTCCCCTTCTTTGATATGGCTTATCAAGGATTCGCCTCTGGTGACACCAGCAGAGACGCCCAGGCTGTTAGTTTACTATTATAATAAATTAATTTTTAATGCAATTCCTAATAATTCAGTATTTAATTATAGGTTCGCCTTTTCTTAAAAGAGGGACATCAAATTGTTTTGGCACAAAGTTATGCTAAAAACATGGGTTTATATGGTGAGAGAGCAGGAGCCTTTTCTGTAATTACCGACGACACGGACGAAGCCGCGAAAATTATGTCACAAATTAAAATCCTCATTCGACCCATGTATTCGAATCCACCAATTAATGGAGCCCGAATTGTAAACGAAATTTTAAGCGATCCTTCACTGAAGAAAGATTGGTAATTTTTGTCATTAATAATTTTTTTTTTCAGTAACTAACCAATGTGAAGTTTCAAATTTACTTTAAAATTTCTTGTTGACGTACTATTTATAAATTAAAGGCAAAATATATATATTTTTCTCAAATAGCAAACACGTTTGTGATAACGATAAAACTTTGTAACATATATTTATGTAAGCGGGATAATGGGTTTGGTTGAAATTTATTTTTAGTTTTTTATGTTTTGGACAGCTAAAAGTATTTTAAGAAATTTTGACACGTTATGACGTAACAAAAACGTAAGAATAAGCGTACATTGTTATATACAGGGCCTTAAAATTTAAATCAACTGCATTTTTCACATTTTATTGGATTTTTTTTATTTTTTACATATTGATCCTCATTAAATATGTATTGTTCTGGATGGTTTGGACGCGTCCTAAGCTGTTTGCGCAAGTGCTCTTTGACGTCGGTATGTTTATTCTTTAAGTGGTTCAAACACGTAAAACGCAAGGAGATAATTTTATTGAAAAGGTTGAACTATTAAGCGGCGTCATTTACTTTCGTTTAATTGAGGAAATAAACAAGCAATACTTATTTTTAGATCTTCTAAAAGTGATGTACTCAAGTTGCGTCCATGACAACAAATGAATTAAAAATTAATCTTCGTTGGTAAAATATTAGACGGTTTAACGTCTTCTCTAATCAAAAATGATCCATTGCACGACAGATAATGGAAGTAGAGGCGGGTTAAAGTCTGTATCCCTTTCTAAATTTGGCCCTTACCATAACATTTTCAAATATGTAACAGCTTTCCTTCCTCATATAGAGAGACAGTCCGGTTTATTTATTTAACTATATACACCTATTGGCTATATACAACTTAAAGATACTAAAAATTGCGAATTTGATGTCATAAATTAGTCTTTACTTAATTGTATTTAGTTTTTTTAATTTATTTGTTTTGTAGTTATATGTAAACAAAATATTTTTTTAAGGCTTGGTGAAGTCAAAGGAATGGCTGATAGAATTATTTCTGTTCGACAAAAATTACGCCAAAATTTGGAAAAAGAAGGCTCAACACACAACTGGCAACACGTTACAGATCAAATAGGAATGTTCTGTTTTACTGGCATGAAACCTGATCAGGTAAATTTGTTTACTCAAAAAAAAAAAAATGTATAAGTTTAGAAAAACTGTAGTAGAATTATTTTTTATTTAATGAAGAATTAGTGGGTGTAGTTTAATTTAATTCAGTCTAAGAATTGAGCGCATGCATTTAACGAATACTAATAATCATTCTATTAATAAATAATACATTCAATAAGGATTTAAAGAGACTTGTACTTATTACCATACACAATTTTTAAAAACGGATACTTTGAATGTGGGCATTATCAACGCGAAACTGGTTGCTAGTTGTAAAAAGTTTTGAAAATGCCCGTATTTGGAGTGAACGAAACACGTGTTCGTGTTTAAAAATCATGTTGTAATAGGGTAAGTTTCTTCAAATCTTTATTTTTTGCTTGTCAGTCTCCTATAATGTTTTCATTTATGATAAAATTATGATTCCAGAAATGTGACCTTTCACAGTGGACGTATTCAATTATACTAATTATTAAGCGTTTGGGGCTTTTTGACTGTGATCTGTTGAATTCTTTTCCTAATATTTCGTTTTCTTTTTACTCTTCACTGCTGAAAGGTTGTACAGTCATTTAGCAGTAAAGAGCAGGTCCGAGACTTCTACCAAATAATAAACAATCACAGACGGTACGCCATGAAAAAATAAAATGACTTTAACATTAATTACATAACTGATATGCATCAAAAGTATATTATGAACTTAGGGAGGAAAAGTAAAGAATGCTCCAGATTTCATACTTGTAAGTTATTCTATAAAAAAAAATGCATCCAACGTGAAAGCTTTACTTTTTATACAACACTTAGAATTCATTATTACTTTGAATAATAGTTTTTAGTTTTTCATATGTTGTTTATTTATATTTAAAACAACTTTTTCCTAACTTCAGTTACTATGTAGTTCCTTTTTAAATTAATAACTAGATATGTTCCATTTAATTTTAAGGTGGAGAGACTTACAAAAGAGTTCAGCATATATCTTACGAAAGATGGTCGTATTTCAATGGCTGGAGTGACCTCACGTAATGTCGAATACCTCGCCCATGCAATGCACCAAGTCACAAAATAAAAAAAGAAATGTAATTTATTTACGAACCCATTAAGATCGTAAAATATCAAATTAATTAGACAGACGAGAAACATGAAGTTTAATTAACAGAGTACAAAATTTTTTAAACCATACATTTCATATTGTAAGTACAAAATAACATATACAACAATTTCACAAGAATAAATTTTGTGTTTTTTATAAAATTTTATAATTATTGCTTTTCAAATTTACTATTAAGCCTTAAAATGATTATTATTAATTAAAAATTGAATTTTGTACTCTGTTATAAAATTAAGTTTTCTCCTGTAATTTTAGAAAAACTATCGATAGATGAAATATTGATGGAAATGCTGTTATGTTAATTCGCTTTTAGCATTTAAAAATCTAGCAAAAACTGTGATCGAACGTTTCCGTTATACAAGTTTATTTTTTAAAAATGATTTTATTGTACTGTTTTATTTTTTGCATTTTCTATTACTTAAGTATTACGCATTTTATTTATTTTTGTTTACCCACGCTATTTGCTGTTTTTAAACTATTATTTCAAAAATAAATTTCAGTCTACAAAATGATTTTTGTTTCATTTCTCGTTTAAAAATAATGAACAAAAAGAAATATCCAGTGAGTATGATGAACATATCGAATTATGTTGTAAGACAACAAAAACACCACTTTTATTTAATTAAAACTCATTTCATATCATTAGCTAATACAGTAGGTCATCAGTCAGTCATCAGTTGCTTGATAAACGACTCGCAGCAAAAATATGAAAATCCTTAATTCAATTTACCAAATTCGTTTTTCATTTTCAAATCAGATACTACAATGCAAGTTTGATCATGTTTATATATATAAATAAGCTTACAATTTAAAGAAGTCAGAGTTGATGTTTTATTACTTTTTTAAAAAAATTTATTTACAATTTTCGTGTTTAGCAAAATGAGAAGCATGTACAGCTTTACAAGTTTACTATAAATATAAATTACTCTAAAATAAATAACCGATGAACCATTTTAAACATTTAAGGATAATGTACAAAAAAGAAAATAACAAGACCGTTTAGCCATTTTTCGTGGTATCAGCAATCGAACCGTCATCATTTTACCAAAGAATATTTACACAAACAGAAGAAAAGGAAATTATGCAACACTTTACAAAAGGAACTTTTTGAAATATTAAATAAATTCTGTAATGTAGGATTACTTAAATGTAAAGTTGTTAAAAAAAAAAAAAAAAACATTAACATAACAGAATAATCTTATCTCTTACCTTTTATCAATCAAGTATGACTCTTGTACAAAATTTATTTTACGTGGTCTCCTCTTTTTAGATTTGAAAAATTTCAACGTATATTTGTTTGGATTTTGGCGCAGTTATTTTCAGTCGCTATCTCTAACTCGCCGAATTCCATACTAGATTTATGATCGTTGCCCTCTTCAAAATTAATAAGATGCATTGGAGAATTTCTTTCTTCTTCGTAATGATCCGTAGTTTTATCTAAAGAGGAGAAAAATCATAGTCTTCATTTTAAGTAAATTTTCGAATAAATCTGCCTATTTTTTTTAAGTTCTTAGATGTCATTCAAAAAACTCTTCTTCTATTAATTGCATTGCTTTTATGAAATTTTTAAATAAATGTTTTCTGCTAAGCTCACCTATAATTATGTAGCTATCTTCTGAATCTTCGGTAATTAAAGTGTCGTCAATGATGTCGTATTTATCCTGGACAACTACAGTCTCGTCTTCAATGATTTCACTATCTTCTTGAATAATTTCTTCTCCCTCTTCTTCGATAATTTCGTTCCCGTCGATCTCTTGTTCCTCCAGGAAATGATTTTCATTAATAATTTCGTTTTCTTGTAACTCTTCACTTTGATCGACCACATACTCTTGTTGTACTATTCCGTTTTCGTCGTGTATTTCACTAGCTTCTGATTCAATATTGCAGGGTTCTTCTTCGACCGGCCTTTGGTCAACAATTGATTGAGGTATTTCAGTCAATTGAGATATATGAGTTTCAATATCATCGGGAAGGTTTTCTGGCTCCAACGAAGCTTCCAAGACAATAGATTTGTTGGAATCTTCTTTTGAATTACCATCACTTCGATGAAAGTCTGAATTAACACTTGCGTTATTGTTCATCACAATATTATCTTCACTTTTGTTTGTTTGTAATTTTGATGGTACCATGAGAGGAGTTGTAAGACTACTCTTAGTCACCGTTTGCGCATTACCCATGCTGTTCATGATATAAACGGGAGCTGAAGTGGAATTAATGATAGGTCCTTTGGTGGTTATTATTTTTGTGCCTAGCGGCAGCATACGGATACCACCTTTTGCTGTAAGGGCTTGCAAATGAGACAGTGAGATTATCTTTTTGCCTCCCGTGTTCGTCTTGACTGATATTTTATGTTTGGGTAGTGTACCAGTATTACTTGTATTGGCAACAGTATTTGTGACAGCTGTGAGATTCAATGTAACAGAAGTAGCATTTGTAGATACAATTTTAAATTTGTCGAAGTTTTTCATCGAAATATTCTTGACAAAAGGTATCGTAAGAGTGCGTTGTAATATGCTAGGGGTGGTAATCGTTTGAGGGTTGGAAACAATGATGAGTTTTTGGCCAGCAGGTGTTTTGGCTGTAGTCTTACGAATAGGACATACTTTTACAGTTTTCGTACCCACATCACTAACTGAAGTAGTAGGTGATGAAATATATTTATAACTTTGCGATGTCGTTTTCATGTTATTAGCATTTTTCGGTGCTTCGTTTTCGTTGGAACAACCAGGTTGTTGGGGTGCTGCGTTGTTTTGTTCGGCTGCCGTAGCTTTCTGTGCCATATAGCTATCAACCTCGTTCTTTATCATTTCAATTGTCTCTTCTGATTTTGGACTTGATAAACTTATGTTTTGTAAAATGTTTATTTTCGGACTACCACTAGCAGGAGGTTGAGGAGATAATGGAAACTTGTGCTGCTTGAAAGCTGGATTGTACTTTTGGTGAATTGCCTGCTGAGTTCGCTGGTAACTTTTCTGTTCTTGTTCTTGCTGACGAAGTTTCAACTGTTGTTGCTCTTTCATCTTTGCTTTTGTTCTTTGTCTATAAACAGAAAACTTTAGTTTAGAACTGTTTGAAGAATTACTATCTTTATTAACCTGTAAATTTGTTGGATTTTGCTCATTTTAGGAGCATTCATGAAGTGACCAATTGAAGAATTTTCAATTCCATATGAATTTTTACGTTTTTTACTATCTTCAGTCTTTATAGCATCGGGCACACGAAACTGAACATTTTTACTATTGTCTAGTGTGGTGTTTGTAGATTGAGAAAAAGATGAACCTCTTTTTCGTTCAGTATGAGCAGGTAAAGGTAAAAGTTCGTTATTCTTACTGGCCTCTTCAGCCACTTGATTTGCAATTGCTGAATAAGCTGTCTGAGGTGTAGCTCTTGGCAAAGGTGGAATAACACTACGTCCTTCTTGAATCCAATCTTCCCAAGTAATCGCACTTCCAGATACACTATGTAATTAACAATAACAATGTAGAAAGTTTGATTAAAAATTACCAACTGTATAAAATATTTAATTAATATTAATAATTTAGACCATGAAGTAGTATATTATTCTTAAGTTTATTTTTAAATTGAAAAAAGTACTCCTTGAATATGAATATTCTTTATATACTACAATAAATGAACAGGTACCTAGGTACTTACTAATATGCTACAGTATTCAGTCTTTCATCCAAAACAACTCTTTTAAGTTCTGACTTAAATCTTTCTTCAGATATATGCAAAATGTTACCAGCCTCTTTCATAAATTTCATTTTAGTAGAATCGAGGGATCCTTGTGCTCTAAGGGCTGTCACAAGGCTAGAGTAGGCCTCAAGTTCTGCAACAAGTAAATGTAACGCAAAATTTCTTTGAACCATTATACAGACCTAAAAATCTTAGAACCTTCCACGATTCGTCCTCAGTCATATCAACTAATAGAGGAAACATTTCAACTATTTAATTATTTATAAAAAAATATTACTTGACAAACATTAACGTTATATTCTAGGTTAAGGACAGATCATTTTTCCAACCTTTGTGTACATGCGTTACTAAACTTGTCAAAAAAATGACCGAAAATATTTCACTTGAAAAAACATTAATTTATTTAGGAATAACAAATTTTAAGCAATAAAACTAATAATTACTCAAAGACTTCGCTTGGGCGACAACATTTACCCACATTCCATAAAATTTAAAAATGTTTAGGGATATTTGGTTTAGCATCCATAAATACATCTAACATTTATAAAAATAATATTTTTCTTTTTGTTTAAATTTAAGGTATTTTGTATTCCCATTTAGTATTTTAAAATAACGTATCAAAAATTATTGAAAAATATTGTAGTAAACTAATAAATTTTTTAGATTTACATTTACTTTATTAGTTAGCTACTAGTTTTACTCAGTAATCTATGCAACATACACGACGTATGTTAGGTTGCATATACTCTTTTATTGTTTTATTTGGAATAAGAACTAACTACATAAAATTTATTAATTTTTCTATTTATCTCATATATATCATTTAAATAATCCCATTTTAACACTTATTAATCACAAACGGAAAAATTCGTACGTACTCGAATATAGTGTAATAGAAGTGTCGGTTTCAATTCTTGGTCGACGTAACATCTTTACCTAGTTTAATGGTAACATACACAAATTACTTTTGTTTTGTGCATATTTATGGTAATGTACCTAATATATTTAATTTTACTTCTTTTATAATGATTACCAAGAAACTTATTCTTTTGATATACATATAATAAATAAGGTATTCATGATAAAGCAAGAAAACTCACGAAGTCAGCAACAGTAAAATTATTAAGCAAAAAAAGAGGAATTGATTTAGTCAAAATCAACTCAACGCTATTTTTATTGATAAAAACAATGATAAAATAAAGACATATAATTTTGAAACTTATAATTATATAAATATAGTAGTATTAGATATTTTAATTTTACATAAAAATTATAGCACACTGTCGTGTACAAATCACATTCCAATAGGATTAAGAACTTCTATATAAAGTTTAGAAGTCTACATTGAAGAGTGCAGAAATATCCCAAATTTTTATTAAATGATCCTGTCCTACTGTTAATAAAAGCCTACTACATTCGTCGACGTTCATGTACACTATGCTATGTTTAGCGTCGTGAAAGGTCGCTAAAGATGGACGTCTATAAAAAAAAAAGTAAGATACAATTCAGATTATTAAATTTCATATTTAAAAATTTAAACAACAATTTGTTTTCCAGCTAAAACTACTGTTTTATTATATCAATCAAAAACAGTTTATTTAAATAATAAAACTGTTTGGTGGATTTAGTTTCTCCTATTAATAATTAGAAAATAATAAAGCCTGATATTATTACACTTGAAGTATACTAATTAATTAAAGTGTAAATTATTACTCACTCTTTATCACGTAACGCAATATGACACGGATCGCAGACCCTAACGGCAAATTCAAAACCCATAGCCGGTATCGTAAGTCTACCGGATGAGCACTTATCGCAAACGGCCTTTCCACAGTGACGGCAATGGTGCTGCCGCAGTCCTAGTTGTCGTTGATCCATCATGGCACGCAAGTTCCAGAAAAACGGTCTATTGCACAACTGGCATAAATCAGACTCAACCCATTCTGGCGTTTCTTGTCTTGCCTTTTCCATGTCCCAAAAAACTAACACATTGTCTTCTCCGCCGCTAAGTAAATAATTTGTGGAACGCAAAAAACAAAGGGCAGAGACCTATTCGCAAAAGTTGAAGTTAATCGTTTAAATTTGAAAATACTATAAATACACTAAAATAAGAAATAAATCATATGTACCCCATAATAACCTTGCAAAAATCTATGCACCACCAAGAAAATTATAAACTTGAAAGCTTATATACCTTATAAACTTTAAGATTGCATGTATATGAAATAATCAATGTTGGCAGAAGCAATTGTACTTTACTCGGTTTAATGAATATGATAATGATAAAACACACAACTGAATCGTGTCAAGAATTTTGTAAATTGGTAAAAGCTTTCGCGTCTAGTTGGACTGGAAGAAGCGCGCCACTCGTGCTAGCGAAACGTTAGAAAGCAATTCCAACCGACGACGGCCTTTAGACTCGAATCAGTACATCACCAGTCTAATTTTGTAAAAATTGATCATTTGATTTCAAAGTTACTGATTGACTGATACAGTCTAGAATCTCAAATTTTATAAGGTATAATTAAGATCATTATTGGAAACCCTACAAAGCCCTATTATCATTGTTGAAGTAGAAGCTTCATGTTACAGACCTTTCCATGATGCCCTTGCAATTCATAGGCGGTGCCCTCTCCTCCGCCAATATCCCATACAATGATTGTTTGATCAAAGGAACCGCTGAAGAGCGTTTCTCTTTCACAGTCCCAAGCCAAAGTACGGATAGACCCTGAATGACCCTTCAACACCGTCACTAGTTTCGCCCCTGAATTATCTAACTTCAGCATAGTTATATGACCAGCCCAATCTCCAACAAAAGCGTGTTTTGTATCAACATCAAATCTATTTCATGATTAAAGAATAATATTCAGGTGTTATATTTTTTTTACAATTTTTTCTTAGGTTCTCATAATTAGCAGATATTAGATGAAACATGTTGTTTTTTGGATTGTTTCTGACTTTTAATTAACTGCAAAAATTATAATATTCCTATAAAATGTACTAAAGATGTTATTTGCTAAGCATGGCAAAATGTTGCAGTTTAACAAAAAACAGTGCAATACAATTCAGAACCTCAACCCATTTAATTTTAATAACAGTAAATAGTAGTTAATTACACTAACAAAATTCAACTCCTACTGTGAGTAATAAACCATAACAAAGAAAACTGCTAAAAAAATAATAAAACTTCAAAATAGTTCAATTTCAAATAAAGGCTACAAGAAACATGTTTACAAGGACAAGGTTCATTTACTGTACACCAACTCAAATATTTATCAATGCATTTTGATTTACTTCAGTGTAGATGTCAATGCACTAATTAGATTAGTCGTGGTTTATAGATAATTGCTTTGAAGTGTTTAAATATAGAAATAATTCCTTTATATATTATAATAAATAATTACTAATTCAATATAATATAATTATGTTAAATATGAAAGGATACTGCAATGAAGTACACCATGCTTCTACTGTATAAGTTCCAATGTTCTTCCCTGTTTGAGTGCAATTAAAAGAGAAAGATTTATCTCTACTTGCACTTAAAATCCATTCATTATCTAATGCATAAAGGAGATCAGTGACCCTGGCTTGATGTGCCAAGTATTCTCTAGTTAGATTCATGCGATTAAAATCTGGCGCAAGTATGTATTCTGAAACAGTCCCATTATCCTGTCCTATAAACAACTGTCTTGTTTCTTTAGTGTAATAAACTGATGTTGCCCCACTTGGCATGTGGTGGCAAATACTTGGCCAGTACAGACCAGAATCTCTTTTTAACCATACTCGGACAGCTCTGTAATGAATAATATTTTAAAATATGTTCAAATTGATCCGAATTAATGGGCTGTTTGCATTTACTTATCATCAGATACAGTGATGACGCCTTCCTCTTTCGGTATGAAAACCGCCGCGTTAATTTCATCATTACAGCCTTCTAATTTTGCTACTAACGATGGTTTATTCGTTGTCGAAAATCGGTCATTTGATTGTGTAGCTGGTTTTATTTCAGCTGCCATTTTTAACTATTTTTTCACGTTTTAAAAATGACAAAACACAACTGACAACATCATTTACATAAACAACACTACTATAAACACACTGAGACTATAGTCTATGCTATAAGTAATTAAATTAATTTATTCATTTACTTCTCATTCTTTCATTGATTACCTTTGATATTTAGGTCAATTCAACCTGTAGTTTACATGTACTATATTTGCAACATATACTGCTAAAGGTAGCACTATGTACAGAAGAGAAATAGTTTGTCATTTTATTTCTACTTTACCAGGAAATCCAGTTCCTAGACAAAATCCAGTTATTAAGGTTTAAGAGCCGTTAGTGCAAGTTAGTTGCAAGCATAGTTGCCACAAAAAAAATAGGAGTAGATATATACGTTCGTTTTTAGAATAATAAGTGAACTACAGTTTATATAAACCAAATATTTTTACCTAAACTGTAATCAACAAATGTTAAAATAAAGATTGTTTATAATAATTTTGTAAGATAAAATGGTATGTATATAAAAGGTCGTTTATCAGTTGTATATGTTCTTAATTTAATACTACTGCCGTAGACTAGTCACTGACCAATGTATGGGTCACTGATGTGACTAATCATTGCATTAGCATATTATTATTGTGGTAGTAGGTAGTTGTTTTTGTTGACATCGATTGACATGTAAATGTCAAAATTGAAGTTTAATGATAATATCTAATAAATAATTGTAATTTGAAAATATTTTTTTTCATAATTACCAAAAGAGAATAGTGTGTTAACGTTGGAAGGCGACCATGAATCAGGAAACAGATGGAGAGATTGCAAAGACAGAAGAACCTGAAGCAGAATCTCAAAGTCTTGGCCAACCCTTAAGTGATTTTTTGTTACAGTTGGAAGACTACACTCCTACGGTAATTTTGCTATAAATTTCTTATTAGAAGTTCTTAACAACAATCAACTTTCAATAGATTCCCGATGCTGTCACAGCTCATTATTTAAGAGCATCTGGTTTTGAACCAAAGGACCCACGTCTTCTACGTTTAATTTCTATAGCAGCCCAAAAATTCATTTCTGACATTGCCAATGATGCCCTCCAACATTGTAAAATGCGAAACATTTCTAGCAGTCATAGCTCAAAGGTATATCCTTTAATACTCTTTTAATGCTTCAATTACTGGAATATTATTTTAGGGCTCCAAAAATTGTAAAGATAGGCGTTATTGTCTGACAATGGAGGATTTAATACCTGCACTGGCTGAATATGGTATAACTATCAAGAAACCACACTACTACGTTTAAAACCCTTAAAATATGAAGATGTTTAATGTACCAATTAAGTATAACTGAGATGATAATAAATGTAACATCAAAAATTTAGTCTTTAAATAATACCTAAGGGTTGTAAAGTTACAAAATATATTTATTAACTGTGTAATTACATATAGTACCAACACCACATATTTATAATTTACATTTTATATGTTCCTACTGTTAAATATTTCACAGGAGAGATACCAATAGTATCGTTGAGTTTTTGCATTTCAAAAAAATTTTCACGTTTACACTTTTTTGGGTCCTTGCAACAAATATGACATGCATCTTTATCATTATTAATTAAAAATTCTTCAAAACTTGCATTTCTTGCACACTCTTTTAATTTTTTTTCGTGAACAGTTACAATATCATCAATATTTGGTGTCATGCATAAATTAAGACTTGGATAAATTACAAAACCAAATGCTGCTACTACAGTTAAAAGAAATATTGGCACTGCTACAGCCCAGTATCTTTGAGGAAGACATGTTATGCCAATATAATGAAATAAAGACTCTGGCAATACAGCCCAAAGTAAGTACAAAATAAATAATAATTTAAAACTTAAATACATAGCAAACCCATACACAGCTCTATTGGGTGTTGGTGCAGGAGTATGTTCTGGCATCTCTAAATTAATAGTGGTCGTAACAGTCACTGACAGGAGGTCCAAATTGGTCAATTGCTGATAAAATCAAATTAATATTATCAAAAAAGTTGCTCACAGCTACTCTCAAATTCTTAGCAAGTCCACCAGAAAATTTTCTGAAAACATTAATAACTTTATTCCAAATATAAAGAATTCAGACGACAATCTATTACCCAATCAAAATCTGTTCCTCAACTGATAATTTTTTATTTACCTGACTACGTTTCGGTTCCTTATCTACTCTTAATACATCGTAAACGATTTGAGCTATACGTTTAGTTGGAAATGGCACTTTAATTGCTCTAATTCAAAGGTTAAGGTAAACGAAAGCTAATGATACATTAGAAATTTGTAATCTTAAAGGATACATTGCTATATCATTCATAATTACTGCAAGAAATAGTTTAAAAATAATAAATGCTTCTTACATCTTTCTTTAATAAGAAAACATTGAGGTTATCTTCAAATTTAAAATATTTCTATGGCATTTGTATTTCTCCCACATAAGGCAGTCATCTATAAGCAGAAAATGAAAGTGTCTAAAAAGTAGCTCTACGGTTTTATATAAAATATAACTAATTTTTGTATTTGACAAATAAGTAACTCCCTTGAAAAGTTTGAATAATAGTAATTACAAAGTTATAATATTTAGATCAACTGTTCTAGCATTACGTAAAGCCTTTTAACTGGGAGTTTTGTATTTAAAAAATAAAAATTTTGTTTCATTTGAGCTCTGCTAGATATTTTATAAAATTTTATTAACTTGAATAAGCTAGTTATGTTTTAAAAGATTTGAAACTACAAAATATGAATTACATTTGATTTTTTAGACTTTCGTAATATTTGACATGAGTGAATATTAAATTATTGTAAAAAATATTTAAATATCTTATAAATTGAATAATTAGGCACTAATAATCATGTTGTCTACACTTTATATATGACTGGAAGGGAAACTAATATTCAGATCAATTACTTTGGTCATTATATATACTTCCTATTTATGTATTTATAATTGAAAATAAATTTATTAATATACAATAAAAATTTCAATTTTAAATTGTTTTTTATTGATAAAAATTATTAATTATAACCATATGATTTTATTAAAGTTTGGTAAGGAGCCACCTGTTTTGCAACTTTTTCTGTGGACTTCCTAGTCAATTTCTTCAGTTTGTCACGCTTACGAATGGACAATACAGCTTTAACTTTACGTTTTGTTTCCAAAGCACGCACAACAGACTGATATTTCCATCCAACTTCATGGGACAAACGTCCAACATGACAATACTACAAATTTTATTGTTTTTTTAAAACTGTAAGTTACAAAAAAACTACAATAACAATAAACCCACCTTGCGTCCAGGTTTCAGGCACAAAATTCGAAGTGCCCCAGGTACTACCAAGCGCTTTCTCCTGTCAAATGGAGGTGGAATTCCCTCATATGCCTTCAATCTCCTTAATGCTTGTTTCCCACGTTCAGTTTTGTGGGGTAACATACCTTAAAATTAAACTATATTAATTACCAATTGGCTACTTAATATAAAATGCAAAAAGGAATAATTGAATTATCATAACTATTTCTTTTTTCATTATTTTTCAAATAATGTAGGTAAGATAATTTATAATCATTGACAAAAAACTTAACAGAAACTTTAGACGTTAATGAGTCCCTACCTCTTACAGTTTTCCAGAAAATTCTTGATGGAGCTCTGAAATGGAAAGGTCCTCGAGCAGGGTTAACGTTACATCTTTTTCTCAAGAAGGACATAAATTTGAGTTTATTTCTGAAAGATAAACGTGTTATTAAAGGAAGCATATGAACACACGTTTAGAAATCAACTAACCTAAAAAAGTTTCCTGAAATATTTAGTTGTTCACATCGAACAACAACTATCTTATTTCCATTTAAAAGAGCTTTTGCAACCACAGCTGCAAGACGCCCCAGAAGGTGGCCTTTTCCGTCAATTAATATTGCCTAAAATAAAAACCATACATCGTCAACACGTGTTCATATTATAAAATCATTAAATAAGAAAATATGAACCAAATTAATTAAAACTGATAAAGTACAAGTACAAATATTCTGATACAGACACCTTAATGTTATAAATTCTACATAAATATTAACTTTTCTTCGCACCTTTTCACTAAATCCCGTCATGTTTTTAATGGAGTCACGAAAGAACCACCGGAAGCACTGCAGAATTCTATGTGTCAATTGTCATAGAAGTCATAAAATATAAGAAGCTTATAGTTCGTTTAATATGTTCCATTATTATAAAATATAAATTTTTAAAAATTGTTAAGCAGTTATTCAAGCAATCATAAATATTTTTCATATATTATATAATTTGTTAATTTAAAAAAGTTTAATCAATCAATTTATATTATACGTAATCGTAAATCAAAAGTTGGTACAACTGCAAGATCGTAAAATAGAGGGAAATAAACATGATTTAAATTACCGCTTATTCTGACGATATATTTTTTAAATTATTTATTATTCAGAAAGGTGGTCTTGCTTGTACAATTATTAAAAAAGTTTTCATTTTTGTTTTATAGTTTTCTACATACAAACTTACTGAAAAAAAAACAATAATTAATAACCAATATTAATTTCAAATTCCAAAATAAAATGAAATATCAAGTTATATAATACAAAAATGTATTTTTATTTAAAAATAAAAAAACATTTTTAAACATATGTTGATCGATATTCTCATAAAATACAGGAGATGGGGTAATGGAAATTTATTTAAGAAATGGTTAGAAGAAATTAATGATATATTAAAGATTAAGTGTATAAATTGTAAAATAAACCATAATCTTAACATTCAAATAATGTTTCTTGCTGCAATACTGATAAACAATTTATTAGTATCTTCATTACTTCGAAATTGATAAGTAAATAGAGATTGTAACATTAATATATTGCATTGCCGTTCTTAACTCTACCTGTAATTTCTTTAATAATTCAAAAAGTTGTTACGCAAATATTCCTTGAAAACTTATTTAAAAAATGCATCTTGTATCTAGCTACCGTACTTCATCGTTATAAAAACACTTATACTAATATAATAATATTAAAATAAGATAACAAGATAACTTATTACATATATACACTCAACTCTATTTTAAATGTACGAAGTGACTTTAAAGGTATGAGGATTATAATACGAAACGAAAATATATGGCTTTTCGAAAACTTTACAGAAAGAGAAATAAAATTTTCTTTTTAATTAATTTTATGAAGGGTTTATAAAACTATAAATTGGTGTATTTAAAAAATACGTCTGTAATAGGCTTTTGTGATGGATAATGTGATAATGGCTATAACTATCTGTTAATAGAGCAACAAATAGTAACAGAAATGGCACAACTATGTAGATCAAAAACCTTCAAAGTCAGGGGAACGGTCATCAGGTGGAATATCCGAATCCTTTTGGTACTTATCAAAATATTGAGTATCGATGTTGCTTCGAAGATTTCTAGCAATGGGGGCCTTGATGGTACGATTTCTTAATTTCATCCAATCAAATCCAACATACCACTTGTGACGTCTTATATCTTCGGCCCCGTCTTTCTGGCAGCCCAGTCTTTCGGAAGCCATAGATTTGCACAATTTCTTTATTAAATTTTGTGCAGGTCTGGATATTACTTCAGGAAACCTCATGCTATCGATTCCGCGCAAAATGAGATTATAAGTTGTCATATGACTGCTATCATTACTTCTAAAGGGCGTTTTTCCGACCAGTAATTCGTAAATGAAAATTCCGAATGCCCAATAATCTGTGGCTTTATCGTGTCCTCGAGCTAAAACTATTTCCGGTGCGACGTATTCGGGAGTTCCTGCAAAAGTGTATGTTTTTCCTCTCAAAGGAAGAGTTTTTGCAAAACCAAAATCAGTTAGTTTTAGGTAACCACGATTATCTAAAAGAAGATTTTCTGGTTTCAAATCTCGATAGATAATGCCACGTTCGTGAAGATACGCGAGAGCTTCAAGGACGCAGCCAGTGTAAAATCGCGCCACAGGTTCTTCAAAGCGTCGAGTTCTTTGTTTCTGGAGCAAAGTCCATAGGTCTCCTCCGAGACAAGACTCCATCAAAAAATAGAGATATTTATCGTCTTTAAAAGTGTTATATAAACGTGCTATAAACGGACTTTCGCAACTCATCTGGATGTTTCTTTCGTTTAACACGTGCTGTTGTTGTTGCTGTTTTACCATTTCGTACTTTTTCAAATACTTTAGAGCGAATGTGAGATTTTTCTTTGTTTTGTGTTGGACTAATTCTACTCTGCCGAAACCTCCTACGCCCAACGTTTCGATCGGAATTAAGTCTCTGAGTGTTATATCTTCATATTCACGTTTCAGTTCTGGTTTGATTACTTGTTTCTCTTCGGTCGTCGGTATAAAGTCTGGATCTATGTCGCCGAAGTAGTCAACAAAATGTGACCTTGTCAATGTTAAACATTCAACCCCCGGAGCATCAGCGGTAACCGTTGCTTGTCTACAGTCTTCTTTCAAAAGTGCTCTTTCCCCGAAGTATTGCCCTCTTGTAAGGGTTGCCACTTTGCCCTCGTTACGTTTTGTTACTGAAACTGTACCTGCTGCGATTATGTAGAATTTGTCACCCTTATCACCCTCACGAACGATTTCCATTCCGGTAGCAAAGAATTCGTTTCTGAGAAGGTCTGATACGAGTCCCAAAACCTCATCGCTCTTTTTATTTAGTTTAGGTACATTTCTTAAAAATTGTACCAATTCATTTCGTTTTTGGATAGCACTTTGTACCATTATTTTTTGGTAAATTTCGCTATCCAAGACCCATAGTTTTCCATCTTTCAGGGCTCGGATTGTTGCCTGACGTTTCGCATTGTATAATATCGCAAGCTCACCAAATACTCTATTGTCATTGAAGGTTCCAACATTTTTGCCCTTTATCGATATTTCAAAGACACCGGATTCAGATACATACATATGATGGCCCTCTGTACCTTCTCTAATTATTATCTCTTTCGACTTTACTTCTTTTGGATACATCGCATCAACTATCATTTGCAACTTTTCTCCGTCCAGCAGATTTGGAAGAAACCCATTAGATGCAATTGCCGTCCTAATAACATCTTCATCCCTGAAAAAACGTATTTACGTATATGCACAACGTTTTTAAAAATTGTAAAAAAATTATTACGTACTCGTTAGTTTTCTTATGTTTTGGAATTTCTTCAAAAGTGAAATTTTGGTCATCAGTGTTGATTCCCTGAGCACGGACGCCAGACCTCCTTTCTTGAACGTCAATAGTTTTTTCTTCTGTTTCGACTACCGTTTCTGGTTTTGAAGTGCCATTTTGATAAGGTACGGGAAAAATATAATCTTGTGTAACTTGTACGTAACGATCGTTGTTGTTTTGTGTACTATCTTCTTGAGGAACTTTAGGCAACGTCCAACGTTTCGAAGGGCCACTATTGAAAAAACAACTCAGCATTTTCAAAACTACAACAAAACTTTACAGTTATTGTCACAATAAAGGAACTGATGGTTAAATCTTTACACAGCAATCCTCACACTAATTAGTTTATGACGCCGATAATAACGGTAAGAACATTTCTGAGCATCTTATCTTATGGTAGGATATAAGATTAGATACAATAATAAAGGTGATGTATTCTTTTTGATAAAAGTACATATATTGTAATTTGTACAGACCGACTACACTTAACAAATAAAAACACAGCCCAGCTACAGATTTATTCCATTGTGCTTTACATACTTGTAGAATTATTATCGGTTAGGTATATTTTTGTAAATTAGTTGTAGTAATTCTAAAATGAGAAAATTAACAATTGGATAAATTCAGATTCATTAAAAAAAGGTACTAAAACGATAAGAAAATTAAAATTAACAATGCTTAATTACTTATTAGATAAGAATATGAAACTGAATACAAAAAACGCATATCTACAAAGATTGCAAATATTGAAGTTTCTTATATGGGGAGGAAATAAAATAAATACAAATAGTTTATGTAATAGAGTACTCTTCAAAAATATCAGTTTGCTTTATTCAAATACCTAATTAATGTTTAGGTGTTAAAACCAGTGGCGGCTCGTAAATGAGTAATGTTACAAAATTCGAGAAACACTTATAAGCCGTCAAATGTCTTTCACAGAGAAGTGATGTATTAATGCTTGGAGATGGGCAAAGCCCTGACTAAAATGGCTTCAAGTCGTAAGGTCTTGTGTTAAGTGCTTTGGTCACCGAAGTCCCAAATCCTTCGAATTACTAATTACATTGAAAAATGTCATTAAATTAAAAGCCCTAAATACTTGTGAAAAGAGCTTCGAGCAAACTTTAAGGTCTTTAATTAAACCAAAAGACCTTCAATTACATCAAAAAGCTTGAAGCCTTTTTGATGGTTTTGCTTTGTTTTCAAACATTTTGAGGAGGCTTCAAGCACTTTAAAGGGTTACCAGCATTGTGAAGGGGCTTTAAGCAATTTGAAAGCGTTGAGTTCATTTTTAAATTACAAGTTACACAGCACTTTTATAAAGTAATCCGATTATTGAGCCTCAACTGCTCGTTCGAGAAAAGGCTATCAAAGGACTTCTTTTAAACTTACAAACTTATCGATTACGTCTTCGTAAAATGGTTGTGTTATCTCTAATAATTCCCTTTGAATGAAAATATTGGCCAACGATGAAAGTCTCTCTTGACTAGCATTTCTTGAATATACATTTATCCTTTTAAAGCACGTGAAGCTTTTTTCAACAGAAAAACTTGTAGATGGAATCGTTAAAATAAGAGAAAATAATTTAAAGGTTTCAGCAAAAATGTTTTTGTTTTCATGAACTTTCTGTAAAACCTCTAGAGTTGTTTTATTTCTGTAATGTATTTTAGCTCGCTACGAAGACGCTGAATTTTTGTAAATATGTCCGGATAATATGATTCTAAGTTTTGTAAAGCTGTAGAGGGAAAAAAGGACTTATAACGTTCAAAATTTGTAGCGTCGGCAAGGCAAACAAATTTAATTTTTTCAAAGTTCTGAATTCTGACATCCATTTCCTTTAATAAATGGTCTATTATTTTAAAAAATTGCACTCGGTACTTTGCAATTTCATCTTGTTCGAAATTATCACCTTCCGTTTTCATATTTATTTTCACGTTTAATTCTGTTATTCCGGTAGTTTTAATAAATAAGGTGTTAAAGAACTGATCGGTTCTTTTTTCTTTTAATACTTCGCAAGTTTGGTTTATCTGTGACATGCAGTAAGTTATATGAAACGATTTTTCTCGAAGGATATCGTGTAAAGCATCGGTTGATGAAAAAATTTCAATAAATACGATGGCCAAAAAAGTAAATTCATAACTTTTCATATCGTTTAAGAAACCTTTCGCAAGTCGTACTGATTTCAGATTATCAGACTTTTCACAAGTTATTATCAATTCAAAAACTTCTTTCAAATTATTCCAGTCTTCAATAATTACGTTCAGTAATTTAGAATTACAAGACCATCGATTTTCTGCTTCTGTTGGAATGAGTCTGGACGTTGCATGTGGCCTTTTTGAAAAATGATGGAAAAAGGAAGAAATTTCACTGATGGTTGCAAAAAATATGCGATAGATTGAAATTTTACAAAAACTTTGTTGTAGCACCAAATTAAAGCGATGCGCATGGCAGTGAACAAAAACGGCTTGAGAGGCCTTTTCGGTTATTTTTCTTTGAAGTTCATTTAAATCTTCAGAAAGTACGGTTGCCCCATCGTAACATTGTCCTATTAATTTGTGTTCATAATGAAATTGTCCAAGAATTCTATCAAGCATGTCGTACAACATTTCTGAAGTTCTATTTGGGCTCACATCATGAAATCCCAAAAATCGTTCCACCAATTTATTTTCTGAATTAACAAATCTTACTATCAGCGATATCTGTGAAATTTGATTTATTTCTGTAGCGTCATCAACTTGTATTGAAAAGAAGTTAGACTCATTTATCTCTGTCTTTACATAATCGTTTATGTACTCAGATATACATTCTATTAAATCATTTTGAATTGAATTGCAATTTTGAGTAAATATATTTTCGGTAAAGGCTTTCGCGGCCAGAAGATGAACCGGTGATATTCGTCGGGTTTAAAGGCCGTCGTCGATTGGAATTTCTTCCTAACGTTTCGCTAGCACGAGTGGCGAGCTTCTTCAGAGGTCCTTCCATCTTCGATGCTGGATGTAGACACACGAGCGAGCTGAGGTTCGCTTGTATGGGAATCAGTGGGTATCGTTGGGTGTCATCGTGTCGTCAGTGTTAGACGGTTTCAGATGCCATAGAGTGTATCATTGTGTCGTGTTGTATCGGTTGGTGTCGTTTTTCGCGGTTTGTCGTTTCGTATCAGACAGTCGCAAGCTTGCGCTGTGCGTTGTTTTGTACCAACCAAATGTGCGTATGCGTTTTGCGCAGTTTAGATTCGTTGTCTTTTGACTTTGTCCTTATAGTAGTTATACCAGTATCCACCTATGGTATCCACATGAGCGAGCTGAGGTTCGCTTGTATGGGATATTAGTTGTAGTTGTATACGTTAGATGTAGTCATCGTGTACGTTCATGTTTTTATGTACTTGGTTTTGTATTTAGTGATTGCGGCTTGCTTTATTGTTAACGTTTTTGTATTGATATTTAATATGTATAGTTTTAATAATCAATAATCGTAATAATTCAAATTTGTGTAATTTTAATTCTAAACGTACATGAGTCTTGGTTTTTTACTGCTTTTATTTGCCTTAATTGATATCCACCGAAGAACTGATTATTTGTTTATTATTATAACTATTTATTTATTTTCAATTTTTTTGGGAATTTCCCTACTTACAAGTTACGAACGAATCAACTTTAAGCCAGTCCCATAGATAATGGAAGTGTGGGTTAAAAAGATGAAACCATAGATATGTGAAACTGACAAGAAACAATAATGCAAAACAATATTTTATTTATGTAGGTATAAGTAAATAAATAATCCGTCTTGTATTTATACTTTATTTTTTTATTTCAAGTTAACAAGTTTCACACTTTTAATTTTTTTAACAAATTTAATGTATTACTTATTGTTCTAATAAATAATTTTCTAATTCAAACAATATTATTATATTTTATATGAGAACTGTCTCTGTTTATGCAGAACTTAACATAAGCCTAACGCTATCGCCACTCTATGGTATACGTATTAGTGATGTCAAGTACGATTACTTTTTGGTACTCGTTAGTACCAGTTACTTTATTAATCAATACTCGTTACTTTGTAATCGTTACAAATACTCGTTACTTTTTCTGTAATACGTAATATCTTTTACCTAGGTACGATCCACAGTGACGACGATTACCATGGCGATTACCAACAAATAACCGGTAATATGTATATGTATAATTATGTTATTCCCTTTTTATATGTATTATCGTTTATTCCTAAATAAAAAAAAATAGTTCAATAGAAATTAAGAGTTTTATAATAATAACAATAACAATAACAAAAGTGCAGCTCTCTTTACCATTCAACAGAATTCAACAAGCCATTTTTTAACATTGTACCTAGTGCCTAAATTATACATAACTATAAATAAAGATATTTATATTATCGTATGTTGACGCAACGACGACGCGATGCTGCTCTACATGTTTATAATAAAATAATAATAACACGATGAATGGTGCAAGTAGTCCTCTAAGCACGAGCTTGTCTTCATCATAGATAGTCTTCGTTCTGTTTCATTTCCACCCATACATCATATATACCTAGGTATGTACTTAGGTACATAATATGGACATTGAATATAACAGGTACATGGTACATTTTTTATACGAAATAATATTGGTAATCGAACTGGCATGGCATATCGATTACTTCGATTACTTCGTCTTACGACTCCTACGACTAATGTACCGAACAGTACCGATAGTACCGATTCAGTACCGATGGGATGCAGTAGGGGTATAACTAAAAGTAATCGGTAACGATTACTTTCCCAAAGTAGTACTCGATTACTACGATTACTACCAAGTAACGAGTATTGAGTAACGAATCATTACAATATTGACATCATGGGGTGTTAACTCGTGTGTCAAAAAAGGTTCATGACAACACGTGGCAGGTGGCGCTACTTGTACATTTAGTGAATATTAGATTGACAATATATCGCAATAGATGGCGCGGTAAGTACTGACACAAAATTTAATCAAAGGTGAGAGTAAAATGGGTTGCCTATAGAAAAACGAATTTTGATCATAAAAGGAATGATAAATGAAACCGGGGAAAATCTCGCAGAAGCCGGTAAACAGCGAAGCCCGCGAACCTACGAATGTCGATGAAAACATGGGAGGAAAAATGATTTGTGATTATGAGTGAAAATGTTTCTAATTTTGAAATAATGTAGTGAGATTGTATCCATTTTACTTGTCTTTAGAAGGAATTAGGGAATAAATGTTCAGAAAGGTATGTAATTAAGTAAAAAATAATTGAAAAGTCGTATCGAAGACTACTACATGTAAATATATATACACTTCTGTATCGATGTTTGAAAAATTGTGAAATATGTGACAAAAGTGTATAATTATATCATCAATTTTCAGTAAGAAAAGTAAGAGGTATTCGAAATATATTTGTTTACAAAATATTGTAGGCATAAAAAAATAGTTGATCCCGTTGAAAACTGCCCTCATATCAGTGATATGGTATATTTAGAAAGTAAATATGTATATATTAACTGTTTACACGTTGCTCTTAGAAAGTCAAAACATTATTGTATATCTGCAAACTGATAATATTGCCATTGCCGATTAACAATGCATTTATAAACGAAATTGCTTGTAGGTGATGAATAGTAATTTTTTTTTAAACCGAATTACGGTTACGTTTGACACTTCAAAAAACAAGCCTCTACTCAGTGATGTGCATATTTTTAATGTACACAGTAAATAAGTAAAGTATTTGTTTTGTTGGGTAATAGAAGTTAAATTTAAAATTATTGTCATATTTTCAAACATAATCAGTTGAACTCTTCAAATTTTGTAAATTTTAATTAAAATTATACCATTGTAATTATATTATGAACAAAGAAATTTAAATTATATTTACCAACTGACTGGTAATCTAACTGATAAAGGTTTGTGGTGTTTCCCGACTGTGACTGAACAGTCCCAAACAGAAATTTTCAATTTTCTAAGATGAAATTGTATTGATACCCAACTTCTATGTACGAATGAAAATTATGTATGTATATATTTTGAATTGTTATTCTGGAATTAAAATTATGTACATAGGTAGGTAGATAATGTTAATTCTCGAATGAAAATTAAGAAATTACAATTATAGACATTATAATAATCTAATATATAAAATTCTCGTGTCACGGTGTTTGTAATTAAACTCCTCCGAAATGGCCCGACCGATTGTCCTGAAATTTTGTGTGAAGATCATTCAAGAATGTTTCAGAGTGGTAAAAAAAGTGAGAGAATATTTGAAATCATAAAAGGATGTTCTGGATAGTTCTAAATTCGCGAATATTCTAGAATATTCCATCAAACGTGTGAGATATTCTTACCCGAGCAACGCCGGGTATTGCTGTAAGTTTACATATATGGTATATACGTAGGTATATAAAATATAGGCGATAATATTGTTTACCTAATAGGTCTCATGCAGCTTTCGGCACATGCTTGTTTAGTTGTAAAATGGTACATCGGAATTAATAATGTCTTTTTTGAACACATGGACGCCTTTTAAATTTTGAGCAATTAATTTACTAATTAATTCTTAACTTATATTGTGAATATTACTGGTAATAATTAATCGTTAATTGATGACGTGAAATCAGTAGGTATGAAAATTAAGGGTTGTATGTATTTTTGTATGTTGTATCATAAAAAAATAAAAACAAACAATATTGTCTAAAAATTAAAAAAAAAATGTAGGGGTAGACCACATGAAGTTTCAAAGAAAAAAATAGAAAACCGTTACTTCCGGTAAGTACTGTGCTGCAACCTCTTTATTTCTACATACTAAACCGTAGCTGACGATTTTTAGACATTTTTTGTTACAGCATTGGGTTCAAAGTTGCTACCGGAAACACCTCCCCCAGAGACATAAGCGTTTACAGCAACAATTTCCGGTAAGTGTTCTTGAATCACATTATGTACTTTTCGGTTTTTCTTATTTGTGCGTTTTGTTATTATAATTTCATTTTTTGTACAGGTGCCTTTTTGGGCGTGAAATCTAAAACTGCAGGTTTCTCGCTCATTCTTCCATGATACAACCCAGTAAGTGCCGCGTACGAAATTAACAATAAAGCAGTTATTACTCTTTGTATTTCTGTATTTTTAGATATCAACAACAACGTCCTATAACGACGTGAGGTAGATAGATTTCAGTTGGTAGGCCCTCCTCGAAGAGAATCCAACAACGATCCAACATTACTGTCGCACGTGCGGAGATTTTTGAAGATTTCACCTCTTCCGCGAAAACAACAAAACAAAAAAAACAAAACAGTAGTACCTATATAAAATATGTCCTTCAGTTAATATCCATAGGGATAAAGGAGGTACATGAAATCTACAACAACCATTGCATCCTCTACAGCTCTTGTACACTGCCTAGTTCTTTGATGAAGTAATTTAAAAGTTTTCTATTCCTATAAAGTAACATTAATTTTTCTTTGTACTTAGTCGTTAGAGTAAACTGCAATAATTTCATAAATGGAGTAATATTAATACAAAGGGATATATTAAGGAAACGAGAAAATTTGGAAGTAATTTATTATATCGAACTCGAAAAAGAACCATTAAATTTATCGCAGCCAAAGTTTCCTGGTCATATTTTTACGTTTTTACTTTTATTTCCACATGAGCCCTGTTTTTCTCCAGTTATGAGTTAAAAGCAACAATAGCCATCAAATTGTGCTTAGTTTTTACGATATGTATCTCTTTTGTAACATACTTATCTTTTTTCTCTCATTACTGTTTCATTATTTCTTAAATGTTGTTAAATTTGTTTGAATATACTTTATATACATTACACTTAATGAAAATTCACTATTACACTATTCTTAAGGTGTAATTAATGTTTTTTAAAATCTTCTTTATTTCAATAAATACTTTTTCAGTATTCTTAACTTTTTATTTATTGTGCACTTTCAACATGCCATTGAAGTGTAAAATTGACAAGTGACAATGTATTTTCTTTTTTTTAATGAAAGAAACCATGCGTTTTCTTTTATAGAAAAAGAAAAGCACGTTGCTACTTGTCAATTTTACACTTTACGCTTTATACATGCAAGAATAAAGACACCAACCCATTCAAATTGCGCGCCTTACAATTTTAGTTAGTGACAACACCTGCAAGGTGCCGCTGAAGCAGTTTCCAATAGAGTTAAGCATCTATAAACCTTCTCTAATCTATGATTGACATCACTAATACGTATCACATGCAAACGTGTCGCTTGCTGTTTCAGCACGTTTCAGCAATCGTTTCAAAACTGCGATTGCGTATGTGAATCTTTTACTGTGTCATATGAAACAATTGTGTTGAAACAGTGTGTTGATACAGCACACGGTATCAGTGTTACTGTATCGACACACTAAAATTTTGTGTGTTACCTATGCCTAATAGATAGCCTAGCTTTAACAGCATTCTTTATTAGGCAACCCACTCTACGACCTTTACATCGCCATCTATTACGTGGGCACTCAACTATTTCACAAAATGACATACTGAACACCCCACAGAATTGTACACGACACACACAGGTGAAGTAATCTCTCTCATGAGAATAGCTGTTGCTGACATCACTGTTGTTATGGCAACCTCGGATAATGCCAGTGGCGTAACTATGATTAGCAAGACTGTGCAAAAAAATTATTTTTTTATTTTCCTTATTATCATATTCTTTTTATAATAATACATGTACATACTTTTAATAAATTATTTTATATTTTTTAATTAATTCAACCTTTGGTAAATGGGAAAGATCCAATTTCATGTAATAAAAAACTTACTGTTTAACAAAAAAATAGTTTTAATTTAAACATAGACATATTTATGATAGGTACACTTTATAAGTTAAAAATACATATTTTCATTTCAGTGATAAATAATACATTTCGAGGGAAATTGTAAATAAACATTTCAATTAATCCAAATTGCCAACAAAAAAGTAATATGATAAATAGTCAAAGATTTTTTCAGGCACACATTAACAATAATTAAATTAATTATATATAAGAAAAATTAATTAACTAGTCGTGGTTGCGATATTCGTTAGTAAACTTTGAGCTGATTGGGCTGCAATAGTTGGATCAAAAATTACAGATGTTTGTTGAAGTTTTAAATTTTGATGAACACCTTCATGAGGTATACTACTAGCATTTAAGGAAGGGACATTTTCAGAAGCATATGATGTTCCTATAGATGGCTGAATTACCACACTGTTTTGATTTCCAAAAGTAGGGTAATTTACATTAGCAGATGTAGAAGATGGTAAAAAGTAATCTGCAGGTGTTTGAATTGTGTTTGTATCAGATAATGGATTTTGGGGAAATTGTGAAGAAGAAACAGGAGTTGGAACAGACACGAATGAAGGAATACTTGCATTAGAAACTGATACTGGAAAGGGTGATGGTGCACTTAAAACAGTTGATGTCACTGCAACGTTCTGAATAGGTGCATTAGTCTGTGGATTAGGAAAGTAAGTCATACTATTAAAATTAGGATTCTCAACAGTTATCTGAGTTGAAGAAGAAACTGCAGGATTTTTAAAGGTGTTTACAAGAGATGGTGTTACATCAGACTTCTCAGTATTTATAAATGGCTGTATATCAGATTTTTCAGAATTCCCTTGGACTGGTCTTTTGATTGTGGGTGGTTCGTATATCTTTTGGGGCACATATCCCCTTACTGGAATGCGATGAAGATAACCATAACCAATTCCACAACCTAAGCTTCCCTCTCCTCCCCAACCACGATGTGGAGTTATTGTCACTTCTCTACAACCATCCTCTATACTATTATACACATATAATTTTAAACTACGGCCCTCATGAGCTTCTATTAAAGCAAATAAATCTTCATTTTCATGTAGAACAGATTCTGCGCCTATAATATAGTCAGTAAAAGGTCTTAAACCTGCCAATTCAGCTGGAGAACTCGGATGAACTTCTAAAATATGCCATACATTTTCATTGGCTCCTTCAAAGGAGCAAAATCGAATGCTGATCCCTAAAAGGCCTTGTCCTCCCCAACTTTCACTTGGTTCTATTGTTACAGTTCGAATAGTTTGTGTTTTACTACTATAAACTGTCATGGGAAGTTGTTTACCTACAAAAAACATATAGAGATTCTACTAATTATTTATGGTACTTCATACCTAGACCATTTCGAAGAACTTGCTTTAAAGTTTCGTTATCTTGGTCCAATCGGGTTCCATTGATTGAAATAATGAAATCGAAAAAAGCTTGCAGACCTGCTCTACTACCGGGAGAATTTTCTTGAACCTGGAACTTCTACTTGAGAGTATGCTTATAAAAATGACATTGTATTATACCCTTAAAACGTGATAGCCTTCTGTTCCTCCTCCAGGAATTTCGACACTCTCCAAATTACCCATTTTTTAAAACCAATTATTATTTAAAATTACGTGGCACTTCTACTGACATAGCCTAACAAATTTGACAACTGTTCGTTGGTTGACACTGTTGACAACTAAATCGTAACAATAATGGCAAACATCACGGGATGTTGCCAAATATTAAATCCTACAAGAATAACATACTAATAAAAATAATTTTTATACTTGTTTATATTTTATGTCTGATATTTACAATTAATAGCTTCATGTGTATTTACTTTAGATAGTTTAGCGAGTTTATACTTCAATTTTATAACAATTTTATCAAAAATTACACTGCATGGTTGTAGAGACACCTTCATATTTGATGTTTTGAATTTGTATAAAATTGTAAATAAAGCGGTAATGCAATCAAATAAATGCATGATGCCAATTTGTGTCAAATGTCAACGATGAAAGCTGGTATTTCGTAAGCAAGGAAATTATGATAGTGTCCTAAATAATAAAATTTTTAAATTGTAACACGTATAAACTAGTGTTTGGAAACATAAAGGGTTTATTTTTCACTCCGAAATTCAAATTCACGAATGCAACATGATTAAGTTACGATATCCGTAAATAAATATGACACTTCTTTGTTTAGATCGAAAAAAATAGTCAAATTCTCCTTATTGTTCACAATATCGCGATAAATTATTATTTGCGTCTTAATGAATTCGGCTCCCTTTTTATTGAAGGTAAGATATTTTAAGTTGGTTTTGAATGTCATATTTGTATTTGGGTTATAATTAAGATTAAGTAGAGAATAGATTTACTCATTAAGTCCTTCAATTAAAAAAACTGCTTTATTAATAGAATGTTTATTTTTAAATTGTTGTATGCATTAGTTTTATCTGAGAAACCTTAGTTATTGCCGTTAATAGTTTATGTAAGTAAAAAAAAAATTTTATTAATTGCTATCATTTATACTTTTGGGCTTGTTTTAGGCAAACTATAAAAATGCAGAGTTACGCAGCATTACAAGACGGTGACCAAGAAGAAAGTGGTGTTATGATTCATGTTGTTGAATCTAGAGCACGATGGAATCACATAGACGATCTCGATTCTTTTTTTTCCCGAATGTACAGATACCATCAGAAGCATGGTTTCTATTGCATGATGTTACAAGAAGCATTAGAATTATGTCAGTTCGTTTTTGTAGTGTTTTTTACAACATTTTTACTGCATTGTATAGATTATCCCGTATTGTTTAAGGAAGTACCAATAAACTCTACTAAAGTAACAATGGCAGATGTAATATATTCACCTCAGGAATGTAAAAGCCACTTCAGTTTGTTCACGTGGATTGCCCTTTGTATAGCTGCAGTAGTTTGGACTTTAAGACTAATACGTGGATTGTATCACATGATTCACTTTTGGGATATCAAACAGTTCTTTAACACTGCTCTAGATGTAGCTGATTCAGAATTAGACAACCTTACTTGGCACGAAATTCAAACCAGAGTGAGAAATGTTCAGCTAGAACAGCAAATGTGTATACATAAAAGAGAATTAAGTGAACTTGATATTTACCACAGGATATTAAGGCAGCAAAATTACATGGTAGCTATGGCTAACAAACGCTTACTACCACCTCGACTGCGATTACCGTTTGTGGGGGAAGTTGTCTATTGGACACGCAGTTTGCGTTACAATATTTACTTCCTGTTATTTTGGGGACCGTGGGCACCTTTTGAAAATCCTTGGCATCTCAGAGAAAACTATAGAAAGCCAAATATGAGACATGAATTATCTAAACAACTAGCAAGACATGTTCTCTGGCTAGCATTAGCAAATCTTATGTTTGCTCCACTAGTTTTTATTTGGCAAATCCTTTATGCCTTTTTCAATTACGCGGAAGTAATAAAACGAGAACCGGGAAGTTTAGGAGTAAGAAATTGGTCATTGTATGGCCGTTTATATTTGCGACATTTTAACGAACTGGACCACGAATTAAACGCCCGACTGAATCGCGCTCATCGACCTGCTACCAAATACTTGTCAGCTTTTAGTTCTCCAATGGCTACAGTGTTTGCTCGTTCGTTTGCATTCATGTGTGGAGCTGTGTTGGCTGTTCTTTTACTCTTGACAGTCTATGATGAAGATGTACTATCAGTCGAACATGTTCTAACAATGATAACATTGTTAGGCGCCAGTGTAGCAGTCTGTAGAGCATTGATTCCAGATGAAACAATGGCTTGGTGCCCAGAAACGTTGCTGGCTAATGTTTTGGCCCATACACACTATTTACCCACGGACTGGAAAAATCAAGCGCACACTACAAGAATACGATCGGAATTTCAACAGCTCTTTCAAATTCGTGTAGTTGGGGTATTGGAAGAACTTTTGTCGCCTTTAGTCACGCCATATTTGTTGTGGAGGCACATTTATCCAAGAACGCTGGACTTTGTGGACTTTTATAGAAATTTCACTGTATCCGTAGTTGGTAAGAAAATTATTTGCTTTTATTTTTTAAATGTGAAAAGTACTTGTTAATTCTAAGCGATTTAATTTTCAAAGGTTTCTAATTAAACAAAATATTATTTATTTATTTATCTATTTTCAACGAGCCGAAGGCTATTTACAAGAGTATAAATAAATGTTGGAAGTCGAGTATAGATCCAATACGTAGCAGAACTGTAAATGCGACAAAGACTTGTCGCACTTATAACAAATATTAATTAATGATAATAGACTTATGAAGTCTTTTAACGTCGAGATTATTTATTTATTTATTTATGTAAAATACAAATACTTTTTATTTTTAAAAATATTTTGGCCTTAATTGATTACATGGCTAATGAAATATAAACTAATACAATTAGCAAATGTTAAATTTGTTTTTCTTTTCTAAATATGTTTTTAAATCATAATAATTGGTTACTATTATATTTTCTTCTTAAACATTTAGAGCCCTTTTTGTTACGTGAAATTTTTCGGTAGTTTAAAAAAAATAGTTGCTTGTTCAGAAAATAAACAAATATTAATTTTTATTTATTTTTTTTTTTAAATTTAATTCTATTATAAAAAGCTAGGAACATCACTTTTACATACATATTTAACTTATTACAAAATTTTAATAAACTTTTTTCTTAAAATAAATTATTTAAAATGTAAATGTGTTACAATTAATTGAAATAATTGTTTAGGTGTGGGAGATGTATGTAGTTTTGCACAAATGGATGTAAGAAAACATGGAAATCCTGACTGGCAGGGCGGTTGTACTTCGGTTGCTGCGGCGCCCAATCAGTACACTCAGGCAGAGGATGGAAAAACCGAGTTGTCTCTTATGCATTTCAAGTTGACCAACCCAAGTTGGCATCCTCCTCCAGAGGCTCAACAATTTGTAGAAGCTGTAGAACGGGAAAGCAGCCTCGTTATGCCGCACAGCGATGGAGATTTGTACTCCAACGCAGAACTTACGGACAGTTCTATTCGTGGTGACGCTTACAGATTGGAGGGCCCACTTAATTCGAACATCGAAAATATGAGTTTAAGTACATTGTACCTGCACGACAGACATTTTAGACAAGCGGGTTCGCGCTATCGTAGACCTGCCGAAGAAACTACTCCACTTCTTCGCAGTAACTGATCTAGTCTAAGAAATAATCCTAAAATTATTTAAATTATTACTTTACTGTATAGGATGTACATTTTTGTTTTCATCTTTTTTTTTTTAATAAAAATTCCGACCATGTGCCTCTAATGTATTTCATTGAAATGATTGTAGCAGCAACAATCAGTTTTTAATTTTTGTTAATGGCAAAGGTCTTAGCCAAGCAAGTATAAGTCTATTTCCTAAGTTGTAGATGATATAGTTCGAGTCAAAATTTATCAAATACATACATAGACAATAATTACACAATGTGTGCTAATCAGACAAGAAAAATATAAAAGAATGAATCTTGTTCAAATTACCAAATGGAAATTTTTTAAACAAATATATTAGTAAAAACTGAGGGGATTTCATATGGTTTTATTATTTTTCTATCAATGTTCCACGAGACTTTTTGACTTCTATTTGTGATGTTGTTTCTTGCTTTCTTTTATTCATGCCTTTTCGTTCTAATTGTTTCTCAATTATCCTGGCATTGTTTGCATAACTGTCTGCAATTTCTCGCTGAAAACAAATATGTAAAAATTAAAAAGCTCTCTGAAAATACAGTTCTTCATTTATAACAATTAGTTATTACTTACTGCTTCTATTTCATCTTCCTCTTCATCTATTGTAGATACTGTAACAGAACTGAACTTCCCCATATTTTTGGTATGCTTTGTAACCATTATTTTCTTGGGTTTTTCTATCGCAACTTGATTATAAATGTCTGTAATGGGACCTTCATTTGTTGATTTAATAATGGAGCCCTTGACAATAAAGATTACTGGACTTGCTAGGTCATGTTTATAGTATAACAAAAGACCGCATTTTTTACACTTTAATCGATGTTGCTTCTCTATACCTTCAGGACGTTTTAAGAATACAATCTCATCTGTATCACATGTTACCTTATGTGCACGATATACAGCATCCAGAACTCGGGCTCCGTCCCTCTTCCTTAGAGGCAACTTTTCTATAGCACAATCTACGAAAGGTGTTGCTTACGAATACAATTATTGAATAATGAAATTAAAAATATTACCTAGTATTAGCGTCATTTGCCCACAAATGCAATAGTAAATATGTAATGGTTTTTCATCTCCATACTCTTCTTGATCTTTTGTATCTGAACAAGCTATGCTTCTTGAGACAACTTTCGGCATGGTTTTTTAATTATTTAGTAAATTAACTAATTTATGGAAAATAATGACGTCTTAACAGTTCTTTAGTAGTTTTTATTATATTCATTATATTTTGGTTATGTTCAAAGCATGTTCAAAGGTTATTTTAATTTTGACATGACAGAGCCCTTCTAATTATTTGTAATAAAAACCATACTAATGAAGCATATTTACATTAGATGGCACTACCATTCGGTTTTTTTACCCATTCTACGTTTCACGCATTTAATTGCGACAGACGACAGACCATCGACAAGGATCGACACAGTGTGTGGGATGTTGAACTAGCCTGCCACCTGGTAAGTATGTCCAGTACGAGTCATTTTAAAAAGCTTCGGAAGTTAACCGGTTAAGCAGCGACCGATAGACCGAAAATTGCTATTTCGAATTATTATGAGTAGATTACGCTTAAGTAAAATTGTCTATGTATGCGATTTATTTTCGTCTGTTTGCTTTGATTCGTAATTCCCCTCTAAATTCTTACGTTTCCGAAGTCTAATATCACCTACTGATAAGGGTAAAACGTACACCACTCACATACCCAATATTAAGTAAGGCACTTAATATTCAGCATTCATAAACGTTTTAAAAAAATGTAAAACAAGTTCTGTGTTATGTGTATTTATTGTGTAAGTTTTTTAAAAACGATTTAGTTGTTTTTTTAAGAGAAGTAAACCAACATACTGCATTCGACAGGTCGTTGATAAAGTGATATTATTCTCCAGTTTATTGTTTAGTAGTTGTGCCAAAACTTCATATGGACTTTTTATTTTTAATTTACTGGTATTTTCCTTTTAGTAATGTTTGTGAAAGTTATGTGTTTAAATTTTAATTTTAACTATCTTTATTGTATTGTTTACTGTTTGTGTTTAAGTAAATATTGAGTTTATTATTATCGCTAAGATGCTCAAATGCTGTATGATTTTATATACAAATAAATAATTTTGGATTTCACCATTTTTTTTATTTAAATTTAAAAGAAAAATAAGTAAAACCCTATACGTTCGTATAAATTTCAAAATTGCCGCCATACGTCGAGGTTCTTTTAATTTATAGATGGCGCCTAAAGCAGCAGAAATTCCTGTATATTATTAGTTTTAAGTGGCTAATTGCCGAATGACCTTTTGGACACACTGACCAGATGGCAGCACATTTGCAGCCAAGTTCAAGCTGGCTATCTATTTGTCTAGGGATCGACAGACGACAGACGACAGTTCATCAACCCTTAGCAAATGTAAACAAAACATGTAATTTAAATTGTTTAGTGTGTAAGTTAGTTTTTAATATTAAAACGGTAAAATGTCGTTAAAAAGTGTAGCTGATCAGTATTTTGGCAGTATCAATACGACGGCTTCAAGATTATATACCGATTTGAACGAAACTAAGGCTGCATACGATAAATTGTGGTTAAGTTTATCAGAGGAAGAACAAAATCAAATCTTGAATGAAAGTATAATTAAACCTGAAGCATGCTTGCAATATAATTCAGTTCTTTGTAACGGCGTTGCAAAAGAAGAGTATGCTACGAAAACCGTTATTGATGATAACTGTTCTTATAGAGATGAGCATTCAGCACCCTTCAGTTTTCGTACCCCAAGCCAAAGAAACCTTACGATTTTTCAAAACAACTCGAATAATGTGCAAGCTGAACTTCAAAAGAAATCGAAACCTAGAAAGGTAGATTATGTAAAAATTGTATTTTATTGTGTATAAAAGTGGTATAAGTTAAATAAAACTATATACCTATCTATTATTTTTAATATTAACTACAATTTTAAATATTTTAGAAGGAAGTAGCTGCAAAAGTTCATGTTATCTGTAATGAAAACACTTGGCATGATAATGAAGATTCATTTGCATCTGTGGTACCAAAGACTGGATTAGACTTCTTAGATAACTGGTAACTTAAGAGTGGGAATGTTGATCACATAATACATATGCACACATAATAATATAAAAGCTTCATTTTATAAGTTTCATAAAAGTCTTATTAATTATTATATGTATTTGTTGGATAAGCTAATGTTTCAGTTTTTTTTTACATTTTTATTAATTTATTAGTAATTACTTAGAATTAGTGATATATAATGTACATATATTGTGCTGATATATGATATTCCTTGACGTATACCTCATTCATTTAATTGATATATGTATTGCAATTGTGCGAAGTTTCTGAAAGATAATAAATTTGAGTGCTTTGAAACTTCTGTTTATTTTTAATCAATTAGTATCTGTTGTTATTTATTAAAAGTACACTTTTTTAATATAAATTTTTATGTAAAATCTCCACAATTGTGATAATAGGGAATTGGACAAAAATATTAAGTTCAAAGAAAAACTATTCAAAATTTCGTACCTTTTGGCTGAAGAGGACCGCTAGGTCCTATAACGGCCTGAGGTAGAGGGGTTTTAGTCGGTAGGTCCGAGGACACCTTCCTCGGGAATCCGACACTACCCAGTCGTACGGACGGCTGGGCGTCTATGAAGATTTCCCCTCTTCCACGAAAACATTAAAAAAAAAAAATTTTAAATTTCGTTGAACGTTTCGCTATTTATTTATAGCTTCCTCAGCAGTTAGGAATAAATAAATGGCGAAACGTTCAACGAAATTTTAAATAGTTTTTCTTCGAACTTAATATTTTTGTCCAATTCCCTATTATCACAATTGTGGAGGAGATTTTACCTAACACCATGGACATGAAACAAAACTTATTAATTTTTATTTTAATATTTATAAATAGCAAAATTACACGATTACAAGTAAAAGGTAAAAATAAAAAAAACGGTTAGATGAAAAAAAATTTACATAATGATTTAAAATACAATAGAATTATTTTATTTTTATTTATTTTATTTATCATGTATCTTTGTCTTTCTCGTGCATTAAAAAGAGAACGCATCATGTACGTATGTCAGTTATTGTTCCAAGAACATACGTTCTGTTGTCATTTCACACTCTTTGCACTGCTAGAACAAAGACAGATATAGTGTCTTCTTTTTTGACTTAAAACCAAGAATATGTGACGTTATGGTAAAGATAAAATAATTCTACTATAGGTACAAATAATCATGTTTTCTTTTGACTGTTAGTATTATAGTTTTCTTATTTTTGGACAGATGGCGTTATAAAGTAAATTCTATTTAAAGTTTTTTCTAACTGTAAAATAACCATAAACGGAATTAATTAATTATTAAATATTTCTGATTTATATATTATTCATATACTTAGTAGTTAAATAATACACAGAACATGTTACTATAATAATACAGTATTTTAAAAGGAAGAAATTATAAAGCAAAATAAAAATCTAAAGAAATTCAATCAAGATAAAAAATATTATTGTTATTTATTTTGACGTATTGTTTGTCGAATTTTCATATCATAAATAAGTTGAAAACATGTGCTGATTAAATCCGTTTATGATAAAAAGCGCGTACGCGTGAGTGTACAAAAAGTACTCCAGTAGGGAGAAGGCGTCGACCAATCAGCTGTTAGACCGGTCGGACGTTTTGTTAAAGCACGTGCGCAATGGTGTAGAACTCTTATTTTTAAGAAATAGTTCATAGTTCGAACGTGGATTTAATCGTGCGGTCTTTTATCGTGAGTATTTCGCGCCATATCGGTTTATTACAGTTCGTTTCCAATCGCTCTTGTTCATTTCATTACCAACGAATAATTCGGTACTGCACTTTTAATTAGATACATATTTCTTATGTAGATCGTGTTATTTAGATGTGCTCTAATAATAATGACCGATAATAATCGTGTTTTAGTGTTGGTGACGTTTACCGTTTAATAAGTGAATTCTAACACCTTCTACGTGTAATTTTCTAATAAATAAATGGTAATAAGTTTAAGTCACTCATTATTTAACCTAAAAAGTCCTTGCCGTGTTTTAAATTTCTAATAACCACCTGTTGATGCAGAAATGGATTTCAGAATGCTAACGAAACACGATCGAGTTAACTGTAAGTACTATGTATCAAATTTTTTTCTATTTTATTTACCTATATGCGAATAGTTGTTAAGATATGGGTGTATACATTACATAATATAAAATATTACCTGTATGTAACATTGTATATTATAACAATACGTACAATTAATAAGATATTTTTCATATTAACAGATTTAATTTTTTAAGGTTAAATTAAGTCACAGTTAGGAATTTAGCAACTGATGAAGGCGAACAACATTTTTCAGTAATATTAGCATTAATGTACAATTAAAGTAATATCGCTGTTAGATATAAAGGTACCTAAACATATTTAATAGTGCTGATCAAATAATTTCTATTATTTTTTATGAATATTGAATGAAATTATTATTAAAATTTTATTTCATTGGAATATTAAAATAGCATATTATTTGAATTTTCATTTTCTTTATTATTGTTTTTAATAAATAATCGAGAAATAAACAGTAAACACTTTATATTAATTGATTGCACATAATTATGAATTTAATTGTAATTAAAGCAAAATGCATATGGAAATAATCGGCTTCCTTTTACTTAAATCAATTTACTGGAACGTTTTTAAACGGCAATTTAACATTAAAAGGTTATCATTACGAAATTAAATGATAAAGGTAGATTGTGGATTAATTTTTACGATACAAACTTCATACTTAGATAGCAAGTCAGGAAGTACTTAAAAATTTCATGAGCATAATAAATTTAAAATTTTAAAAGAAACACAGATGATTCCTAAATATTTTTAAGTTAAGTGTTATCGATAGACACTGGAAAACTTTCTTAACTCGAACCTCCCAAACGTAATCAAAAGTTCGAATTAAATTCGAACAAAAAAACTGATTCGTGAAAGGTTTTTTGTTTAAATTCTTTTTAATCAAAAACAATTAAATTGTGTGCGAAGTGCGAAGATTTGAAATTTTGAATTTACAAACAGTGTGCTATCTTCCTTTTGTGAAAAATTACTACAATTCTTCTAGAAGTATTTTAAGAATAATAAAACTTATTTCTTATTTTAGATATTGTCGTTTATCATCATTTTCACTTCGTTTTTTATTTATAATCGCTATTGGTGCGAAACTTTCAATGAAATCCATCTTTTTGTACCCAGCCCTAGCAGTTCCATGCTAACATCTTTATGGAAAAAGGGTTGCTTTTATTGTTATTATAACCACATGTAATGGGACTGTCGGAATCGCTTTACATTTATTTCATTTAGTAAAATGTATTTTTTTCAATTTTGGAGTATCTATAGTAAATTAATGATTCGTCAAAAGTACCACTATCCTACATACCTAGTCACTTTGGCCGATTAAAAGTGAAGGCGCTAGGGGTAAAGTATGATTGCTTAAAACTTAATTGGGGATAATAATATTAGGAGTCCTCTCAAATTTATCAACATTAATGCCCCCTGCCGAAAAAAGAATCGAAAAAAGTCCCATTGAAACCTATTCAAGAACATCATGGGAGTAGTCAGGGAGGAATAGGGAAGAGTCTTGCCCCCCTCTCAAAATTCTCGAAGATTATATTGGATAATTTTCTTTTTGTTTATAATTTTTTTTTTAAATTTGAACTGTTTGTATTGATGTTTCATTCTCTTAGCGACATCTGGGTTGGGTGACAGTCTGTAAAGGTTCTCCCTTCCCCCTATTCTCCCTTAAAACCGACACTATTTGGAAAAAGAAAGGTGGATTGGGGCAAAGGGAGACCGTTATGTATCACAACCCAACCCATATACCACAAAGTGGATGTAACATGGATGTAACCTCAATTTAATAAAGGGTTGTGTTGATTTAGTTGCTTATGGGGAAGAGGAAACTTTACATACTTTAACATAACCCACATATCGCAATATGAATGAAACTTCAATTTGATATTTTGATATATAGGGTTTTTCAAGTTGATGGGCTATTAGAAGTATATGAATTAGTAGAAGGAATTCAATTCTGAAACTTGGGCTCATTTGGTTATTGTTTATGCCGCTTCTTTTAAAAATATTTTCAAATTCGATTTACATCCGGTTATACCGGAAGTCGATACCAACTTTGTTATTTTAAATGGAATGGTATATTTTTCACGCTGAATTCGAATAAAACGTGTAATTCTAAGGTAAGTTTGATAACCAATTTGTACACCTATGACGATAGGTTTCTGAGTTAATTTAATTTATAAAAAAAAAATTACCGCAACCCAAATTATAAAAAATCATAACTTCCACAAAATACGACTCACACTGTTGAAATTTTTACTAGTAATAGCTGAATAGCAGTGCTAACGCCTTGGCAAAACTGAACTACCAAAATAAATTATGCAGGGCGTTCAAAATAAAATTCTAAAGTTTAAAAACTTCAAACACGAATAACTTCGTTTTTTCAAATGGCACCTACCATTTTTTATTTTTTCAAATAGAAGTGTAGAGAGAATTTATATGAATCGAAAGAGGATAAAAAAAGGAAGCGATTGAGAAAACAAAATATGGTACCTAGTTGCCATTTGAAAAACGAGGTTATTCGTGTTTGAAGTTTGTAAACTATAGAATTTTATTTTGAACGCCCTGTATAAATTATTTAGTTCAATTTTGTGAAGGCGTTAGTACTAATATTCAGCTATTACTAATAAAAATTTCAACAGTCTGAGTCGTATTTTGTGGAAGTTATGATTTTTTATAATTTGGGTTGCGGTAGCGATTTTTTTTCTATAAATTAAATTAACTCAGAAACCGATCGTCATAGGTGTACAAGTTGGTTATCAAACTTACCTTAGAATTACACGTTTTATTCGAATTCAGCGTAAAAATATACCATTCCATTTAAAATAACAAAGTTGGTATCGACTTCCGGTATAACCGGATGTAAATCGAACTTGAAAATATTTTTAAAAGAAGCGGCATAAACAATAACCAAATGAGCCCAAGTTTTAGAATTGAATTCCTTCTACAAATTCAAATACTTCTAATAGCCCATCAACTTGAAAAACCCTGTATATTGAGAATAAAAAGAAATTATACATATGTTGTTAATTTGTTTATCATATTGAAGGTCCTAGTACAGCTAGTAGTATCCTAGGAGCCGTTCAAGTATTAAATTACGTTGTTTCTGAATATTTTTGACCCTCCTCCTCCTCCTCCCTCTCTATGTAAACCGTAACGTTCAGCTTTAAGCCACCCACCCAAACGTTACGTAACAGCTAAGTGACCATTTTGACTACTTATTGACTTTTATAAAATTATAATGTTCTATAACCCCTTTCCTCCGCTGTATCGCATAGTAACGTGTTACAAGACCCTCATCACTCTAAATTGGGTTAAGTAATTCATCAACAACTTCTTACTCCTGTAGGTTTGGACAGTAGATACAATATAAAATTCTTGACAAATAGAAGAAAATTATTTTATCGTATAATAAATAATAAGAGTTCTTTCTTTTTTATTTAAACCTGGAACCCCAAAAATAGTCACGTTAATTGGTATCATCTATAGCAATTTGTATATTGGTACGATATAACTTGTAGGGTGATTGCGTGTTGAGTCAAGAGTGCTTAGCCGTTTAAAGAGTTGTTGACTGGCTATATTTTAAGGGTTGATCGTTTGTTTTGGTCGACATTGCCCTAGGGCGCCAAATGCGCTTGTCGCTAGTCGGTGACCCGTTATTCTCATTTTCATTCCCGTTTCCATACGTCGACGCTAGCGACGTCGTTGACGCCAGCGTCGACCCGTCTCATGTCGATCGACTTCGCTTTGGCAAACGCGCCTTCGCCGTTTTTGGCAACGTTGGGATTTTATTGGGGGAAGGGTTAATTGTTCGGCTTTTAAATTTCAGAGATTTTCTCATTTTCCACTATAGGTACTGGGTAACTTTTTGAATTCGATACATTAATTTTAAGTTGTTATTGTTGGTGCAATAAGCAATCAATTTAAGCTAATAATGCCCTATTCAATTGTTAACCGTCCTCGAGATATTTAATTTTCTATCTTTTTTTAATAATTTTCAAAAAATCAACCAAAAATTGTAACAAAATCAAAACTGCTCGTCGGATTCTTATATCGTTTTTCTTAATATTTAGATAATGTGCCGTTACTTCAAAGTGACGAATGAGCCAAAAATTAGAATCAAAGTTGCAAATTGTGTACAGGTTAAAAGAATAACATATTTTTTAATTAAAAATTGTTTTTTATTGAAAAATTAGATATTAACTAAGCGTAAAAATGACATTAAAAATCAACATGCATCATTAACTTTTGAGTTAAGTAAAAATCATATCAGAAAATTCTCTTTACTGCAGTAATAAGCCTTAAATCCTGACATACCCACACTCAAATTGCTAAATACAAATTAAAACTAAAAGTGGATTTTACGAAATATAAAACACATTATTTCAATATAAGTAGAAACAAAAATTAAGAATAGTTTTGATTTTAATACGGTTTATAGTGGAACTTTTAAAAATTATAAAAAAAGTTAAATATTTCGAAAACGGCCAACAATTGGGCAATGTAAAACTGATTCCTTATTGCACCTATCATAACATAATAATGTATCGAATTCAATGTTACCCTGGATACTACGCAAGGATTAAGAGAGTTTGTTTTTATAATTTACCAGCAGCAATACCCGGCGTTGCTCGGGTAAGAATATATCACACGTTTGATGGAACACTCTAGAATATTCGCAAATTTAGAACTATCCAGAACATACCATAATGATTCAAAACATTTTCTAACTTTTTTTAACATTCTGAAACATTCTTGAATGATCTTCAAGATTCTGGAACATTCTTAAACATTACCAAATCATTCTGAAATGTTATAATAAAACATTCTTTTACTTCTTAGAACATATTTGAAATCCCTCTAACATTCTAAAAAAATCTGCTTCATTCTCATCCCCACTCCACGCTGTTTGCTGGGTGAGTAGTGACATCAGTAGACGCCTGGCGGGGATGACTAATCGATTGATAATAATCAATTAGTTATCGACCACTGAGAGTTGAAGATTATTATAGTTCTAATATCGCTATTAAAAAATGGGGGTTGGTGGAAGAAGGATGAAAATTAAGGGTTATATGTAATTTTTAATGCCACATTATAAACACAAAAAAATTAGGGGTGGACAACCCTTATCACTTAGGGATATGAAAAATAGATAGTAGTCGATTCTCAGACCTACTGAATATGCATATAAAATTTCATAAAAATCGGTCAAGCCGTTTCGGAGGAGTATGGTAACTAACATTGTGACACGAGAATTTTATATATTAGATATTTAATGAGAAGTTTCAATATATTTTCAAGATATTTATATATTTTATAAGTATGTATGTACTTTAAATTATGTATTAGGTGTGAATTTTAGATCTATGTTCTTTTATTCTCGTTAAAACTTTCGCTTTGTTTGACCAATGTAAGTACCTTCACAGTTCCGAAAAATTTACTTGACTTTTTCTCATTACCTGTTTACTCTTAACTACGATTGTGGTTAGATTACGTATTATCAACAGAGTTGATAGATTAATAAAATCATGAATTTTTAAACTGCTAATTATCAAAATCAATAGGTATCTCTCTCGAATTGGTTAATTAATTTGAAATTGAACAACTATTTAAAAATCATAATCCTTAAAATTGTGTGTATCCAACGGTAAATTATTATTAAATTTTATAGGGTATACAATTGTATTCTATTCAGTTATATTTTGGAAATCTAAAACCAGGTTCTTTTTTCTATTTCTGTATTTTGGAACCCTCAAGACAGTGGAACCTGGTGTTTAATAATATAAGGGGGTTGGAGTGGAAATAATTTTTGTAATTTGTGCTGTGCTGCACATTTTCGTGCGTTTGCACATGTTGGTAAACACTACTCTACACAGTTAGTTTGTAATGACCTTTCTGGATTAATGGGCCTCTAGGTCAAGAACACAAGATACAGGAACGAGGACAATAAATATCGATTTCTAAAGCACAAGTTAAAAACAGATATTGTGTCAGTTTTTTGTACATTACCATTACCTGACGTGCTACATTCACCAAGGAGAATCTACCCATAGATAAATTGATATTTAATTGAATGTACGTACTACTCTACTCGAACAGACGGTCAGTGTGCAAACTTTGCAAGATATCCATTAGTACCAAATAAGGCCATTATGAATTTCTAGTAATTTTTGATATTTTCAATGTAAAGGCGCAACATTCATTTTCTTAAAGATCAACAACAATTTAAAAACGTTATAACATTTCTTCAGTGATCGTTAGAATGAAATGTTTATTGTATAAGGGGTAGGTAATAATAGGACCACTGAGGTTATATTTTGATGGAAGATGATGGTTATAACATTTACAATTAGTACCTATCGTGTAGGTGTAGATAAGTAAAATTATTCACGAGTTTCGGAAGCTCGTTAAAATTTGATTCATCGAGCTATTATTGTGTCATTCCCGAGAGAGTTTGGTAACTGGTAACAAAAGTCACTTTTAGTGATACAATAAAGTTGTCGAAGTAGTTTATATATCAAAATTTACTGAAAATATCACCGCTTGAAAACATAAAATTTCGGAAATCTTTTATTACCGACGTCTTTATTTAATATAAATATTTAAATTGGCTATTTTAAGTAATAATTCAAAATTGCTGGAAAATTTTAAAATAAAACAATAGGAAGTATCCATATAGATCAAAAGAGGATCAAAAAAGGAATCGATTGAAAAAATAAAATATGGTAGGTGCCATTTGAAAAAACGAAGTTATTCGTGTTTGAAGTTTTTAAACTTTAGAATTTTATTTTGAACGCCCTGTATAAATTATTTAGTTCAATTTTGTCAAGGCGTTAGCACTAATATTCAGTTATTACTACTAAAAATTCTGAGTCGTATTTTGTGGAAGTTAGGAGTGGGGGGTGGGGCGCGGTATTATATTCCAAATACCCGCCCCCCCCTGGATTCAGTTACACATGACATACTTTAAAAACCAGTATAGTATAAATTGCTCATGCAAATATTGGTTAGTTCCTACACATGCAATCTTAAATTTTATAGAGCAGGTATACTTATTTATATGAAATTGAACTGTACAAGCAAGTAACACGGACGTAAGAAACATATTGCATTATATGCGAATAATTTATTTTACAAGCGAGTTTTGACGCAGTTGCTCATTAAGGATTTCACAAACACAAATGTAGCTAGTCAATTCCCGTTGTAGGGTGCACAATTTGTAATCGTGACCTTTGCCGTTAGCGGCCCAACTACCTACAGGAAGGATATATAAGGAGGTCGACGTTAGGGGTGGAATTGACCTACAGCAGCCAGTGCAGGGGTTTGTTTAAAATGAGAACTATGCGATGGTGGTTCGGTTCGGCTGGGTAAAACGGTCGTCGACGGGCAATAACTGGGTCGGCGAGACGTCGCAATCAACGTTGCGCTGCCCCTTTTCTGTATCGTCGTCGGTCGTCACCGCCGACAACGACGCCGCCGCCACCGCCGCAGCGTCCCTTATCGATTCCCGATAATACTACGCACGGCCGTCGTAGTAAGCGTCTCTCCCTGCCCCTCCCATACCAAGATGCGCGTTCTGATGCTACATTAACCAACCTTTTGGCGGGTAAATATTTATAGCTTATGAGTTCGCTGTGGTCGTTTGTTGCGTTTATGTATTCGCGAGCGTCGCGGCGTCCGGAAGTGCGTCGAATACTGTTTTTTTTATTATTCTTAAAAACCGCACAGACGGTTTTTGTACCCGCAATATTGTCTGGTGTCAATTGTCAGTATTGTTAAAAACGTTTGTCGTTTGTTTTTTTTTTTTGAAGAGGGAGGCGTGGAAATCTCGTGTTGCCGCAACAGCGTAATAATCACAATTGACCCTGCGTTTTGAACGTCGGAATTTGTGTGAGGTGTGTTTACATCCCATTGACGACGGATGTTCAAACAGTGGTAATATTAATAATAATTTTTTAATCGGTTGAATTTCAATTATTTGGCAATATATAAAGAAACAAGAAATTGTGTCACATTGTACAATTTGATGCACAGATGAAATAAGTTAATGTTAAAGTTAAATTAAAACCATTATTGTTTAGATATATAGGTAGGTACCATTAAATAGTTAACTTTCATTTAAACGTAAATTAAAAAGCTTAAAATCTTGTTAGGACTTATTTTTATGGTTAATATTTTTTTTCACTGTTTTTGTAATATTTAAAGCTTTTTTTAATAAACAGTGCACTGGAGGTAGCCGATAAACCTAACAATAATTGGCATATTAACCGCAACTGATAGGTATAGAATATTGTTAATTATAGAAGCCGTCACTTGTCGAAATTGGTAGGTATATATAGAATAAATAATATTTAATTAATTTAATAACATTTTTTTCATTAATCATTAGATTCTTCTTTAGGTATAAAATAGTGTTTAATAAAAATTTAATTTAAGGTAATTTTAACGTTATAAGAATAAATTAATAAGGTATTCCTTTACTGCAGCCGATTCTCTCAAAAATAACCCACCAGTTTTTTGATTTTTTTTTACAATCAATTTTAGAGTAAATTACCAATTAGAAGTTCACAGGTGTTGATAATTGGTGGTTTACAAGCTTATGGTTTCATTCATAATCTAAAAGGGGTTAAAATTTAAATGTAATCAGAAAAAATTAGACAGAAATAATTTACCATGTAAATTGTGCCGAATAGAATTGTAAAGTACATCGGCCAAACAAAACTAAAGCTTTCAACAAGAATAAGTGAACATGGATCTAATATACAAATCTACATACATGTGAAATACATGTCTTGGGTTTATTTTAACATCGAAACTTTCCATTAAACATGTATTTAAACTTGTATATTTTTCACGCAGAATAGTCAACAGTGGGTCATAAATAATTTTATTAATTTGTTGTTTGTTCTTTTTTTCTTAATTAGTTAAATTTAAATTATTTTGCAATAAATTGTAATTATGTCACATTGCACAATTTGATGCACCGATGAAATACGTTAGATTAATTTTGTTTAAGTATATTACAGGTTAATATTATTATAACTTAAACGTAAATTGTTAAAAAAACTTGTTGAAGCTTTTCACTTTTCTTTAGATTTGGTAAATAGCGTTTTTGGATAAACAAAACAGATTAAATCCATTTACCGCGACTGTTTCTCTTGAAAATAATCAACCAGGCAGAAACAATATTGTTTAGTTTCCAAACAATTATTTTTTTTATTTTTCTTGAGTTGATCATATATTTAATTAAGAATGCACGGGTGGATAGCTAGTATCTACATATTTAAATAATGTATTATATATTTTTTTAAATTAATTTTACAATGAATTTCAAATTAATTAACTAATTAGGGGTCGTTCATAAAATACGTTCACATACATGAGTGTGACAAGGGGGGACGGGGAGTCTACGGCAACGTGACGTTCGCCGTTCATCAAAAAATTTTACTGAATTTTTACAGAATCCTTCGACTTCTGATAAATAGAAATATTATTTATTTTTTCGTTACAAAAGATATTTATTAATTTATTTAAATTTTATTATGAAAATAATAAATATTTTTGACTATCAAAATTTGTGTATTATCAATAAAAAATTACCATGTTCAGGGGGGGGGGGGTGTTTAGTTTTTAGTTTTTTCTAGTAAATTTAATTTTAAACATGTACATGTAAAATTTCATAATTCGTGTTGGGTAAATGGTTAGTTTCTAATACGTGGGTTGAATAGTTAGAATTGAGTTTTTTATCCTGATAAGATTTCAAATGTTCATTAATTCGAGTTTTGAAGTTTCTACCAGTTAAACTAATACCTATAAAATTTACTACAAGAGTCACATTTTAGTTTGTACACAGCATTTTTGTTTTCTTTCTTGGTCTTGTCCTAATTGTTTTTAATAAACACATTTCTACTGCAGTTCATTAATTTTCTAATTTGACTTGATTTTCGGAAACTTTTTGTGCACCATTTTAATGTCATAATAAATAATCATAGTGACCATTTGATGAAACATGAAACATATTTTAATAAATGTAATAAATAAAACAAAAGTATTGTTTCGACCCACATGTGGTCATTATCAACAACATCATCGTCCTAACAATAATTAAAATTAAACTTGCAAAATTGTGTATATATGTATATACCTATTATGTACATAAATGATGGGGATACATATCTGAACATTGTTTACAATGTTGTGACTTGTTTTTGCATTTAATGTTCATAAAGGATGGTGATAACTTATGTTTTAGACACTGTTTTACGAACCAAATATGGCTGTTGCATATTTTTAATCTTTTGTTTTATTTATTACATTTATATTTTTAGAATTTCAGAATAATCATCAGAGAGGTGCTGATAAATGTCTTTGAAATAAAAATAAAAATTCATTTATTTTCTAAATCAGAGAAAGGTATGACCTATTTGAAAACAGGGGATTATAAGGGAGCAGGGTCGGATCTACCATATGGCTTTTTGGTTTTCAGCCCAGGGTACCGAGGATGCAAGGGGCCCCCAGCTAAGTCAAGTTAAAGTCAAAAATAGACGATAATCCGAAAGAATCTATAATACGAGGATGGATCAAATATAAATGAGCCTTTGTTCATAAAACATTTATTTTGAAAATTTTCACAAAAACAAATTACTCTATTTTTCGACATATCCCCTTTGTTTGATTATACATTTTTACCAACGAATTGGTATTTTTTTCATCTCGTTTTCATAAAAAGAAGCAGGGCGATAATCTATCCAGTTGCGGACAAACGCCTCCACATGTTTATCAGTCTGAAATCGCTCGCCTCCTGATGATTCTTTGAGGGGCCTAAACATGTGGAAATCACAAGGGGATAAGTTTGGCCTATATGGGTGGTGCTCCGATTGAGTCTAGTGCATTTCACTGATTTGGGCCTGCGTTAAAGCTGCGATGTGAACTCGAGCAGCTTTTTGATCTTCACTCAGTAACTTTGGGACCCAACGAGCTGAAATTATTCGGAATCCCCAGTTTTTCGTTATGATTGTGTGGACACTCCCATAGCTGATGCCGAGTTCAACAGATATCTGAAGCACAGTGGCGTGGTGGTCCCTTCAATAAGGTTTCTAACGCGTGCAATGTTAACCGGCGATATGCTGGTGCGCGGACGACGAGGATGATTTACATTTTCGATACGATTACGCCCTTCGTTAAACTCTTTGCACCAAACTTTTACCCGTTGCCACGAAAGCGTTTCATTTCCGAACTGTGCTAGCAATCTGCGCAAAATTTCAGCTGGTTTTACGTTTTCACCTGTAAGAAACTTAATAATAATCCGTTGCGCAACGCTGCTAATTTAAAAAGGCTCGTTTATATTTGATCCGCCCTAGTATATTATAATATAAATTAAATATTTTACTGTCTCATTTTTTCTATACTTTGAGTAATTAGGTGGGCCCCTAAGTAGTATTAGCCCAGGGCCCCCAAAACTCACGGTCCGGCCCTGTAAGGAAAATTTAAAATTATTTCATTTGTTGCATCCCTGTTAAACATTTAAGATGCTAAAACAATTTTAAACTATTTTGTTACTTATTCAGAAAACTGCAATATCATTTATTCGTCCATACGGAAATAAAGAATAGTAAAGAATTTGATTTCTGTCCAGCAAGTAAAGTGCGAGGAAGCGTAGCTTTGATAAATTCAGTGGATTTTATTATACGGAAATTATAGCTGTCTTGTATAAAGTATAGCGATTATGACGTTGCAATAAAAGTTCACATAGTCGTAAAATAACATGAATTCGGCGATTATTATAAGCATTTACCGACCCGACCGTCGGAATAATGGTGGTAATAAAACGCGATTAAAAATGTAAATTCTACTGCAGTAAGTTGAATTTACCGCCCTCTACACATAAACACATTTAAAGTTAGTTCGTTCGTTATGCTTTGTAGAGTAGATCGAGTTGTAAACAAAAACGGGTTAATTTTTAATTATTGTAACAGTAGGACAAAGGTAACCTCATGTTATTAAAGTTTATGTATGGGCGGCTTGCAACGGCCTATCTAAAGGGAAAATTTTTTAATCATTACGTTCAACCAATGGGAGAAGTTTCTCTCTTGTTTTTGTTTTTCTCAAATAATGCTACTGCTGTAAACAATCGCAGAATGTAATCGTGAAACGAAAACAACAACAGGTACTGAATTATTACCGCAAAGGGATCGCAGCAGAGGGATTTCAAACGTAAACAAATATTTATATGTTCATTTTTAGAAAAGCTTTATAAAAAATTTAGATACCTTAAAAGAAGTTACCTAATTGAATTTACCGTGTTTTTCGTTAGATGCATATTTTTATTTTTTTGTTTATATTTTTATACTGTACATATATTCTTTTGTACCAAATATAAAAATATTATTTTTTTTTTAAATACGGAAAAATTAAAACAAATGTCTATTTTTTACTGAGAAATCCGTTTGTGTTGTTGTGTACACTTCCTTAATATTCCCTAAAGGTACTTATGATAATTTCTTTATTAAAAGTTTTTGCAATTCAAATTATCAAGTAAGTAGTGATTTTAATTAAATTTAATAAAAAATAGGTTGGTATTATGAACACCTGAATTTAGTATTAGAGTTGAGTAAAATCTTCATCATATAGCCTGTCGCAATTTATTCATATGTATATGTACAATGCCTTTCGTTTCATCTTCTATCTTCATTTTTTGTGTCTGTTTCTTTTCTTCATAGTAACCGTAACTTCGCTTACACTTCTCTAAATTGGACCTCCTTCTTAAAATTTACCACTCGCCTATTCTGTCTCTTTCTTTACTATTGCACACTTCTCTCTTTCTCTGTTTCCGCTTTCTCACCCTTACTAGTTTAGGTAGTTTAAGGCAGTACTGTCCAAACTTTTGTATCGTGTACTCAAATCCACATTTTTTCCGCACCGTTGTTTCTCCGCACCTGTGTACCGCGCCAGATTGATACTTTGTAAATATTGTAAATAGTGTCAAATATATTTATTACAATAGTGAATCAGAGTATTATCAGAATTTAAAATTCAAAAACCTTCCAGGTTAGGATTTGTTGGAAAGTCTAAGCCATATTTCACCGCCTTTTCAAGCTCTTTCGTTGTTTAGTGTTTTTGGGTCATGACTAGCCATTTTAAGAAATAAAGTCTAACTTAATTTTTTTACATGGTGTTAGTAATTCTTCCGGTATGCAAATTTCAAAATTTCGAGAAATAAATTCACGCAGAGCAAGGGGCAAGTTTCTTTCGCCAGAACCATCAAAAAACTCCTTTTTATTTTTCTCTTGTTTCTTCTTCGAATTTTTCCAGTTTTTCTTCCAAATTTCCTTCGAATTTTTCTAATTTTTCTTCCAGGACTTGAATTTTCATTTAATTTATCTGCAAGATTCTTTGAATTTATTATTTCCAATTATCAAGTAGTAATCATTTGATAAACGTGTTGAATCAAATTGACCATAAAACACATTTGTAAACTTCAATTTGAAGAAAAAACAATTTTCTACTCGTTAATCTCCAAATAGGGTAGAAGGGTAAAATCATTATATGTAATAATCAAGCTTTAATCCTAAATCTTTTCTTAAAATTCTTTAGTTTTTGTAGTCCTTGTTACGTTTTAAAATTCATGTAATTTATTAATAATTATATCAAATAGAAATTAATTTTAAATCCTTAAGCCTAAGATTATGTGGAAAATGCTTTAAATAGATAACGAGGACTTGAATTAAACCAAAAAAGATTCAAATATACGAAAAGTCTCAAAACAGAATAAGGAGATATTTGAAATCGTTTTATTGAGCTCTATTCAGAGATACCACTTCTGTTTATTTTTGCAATAATCTCAGTCTGTTTTTAATCTTTATTTTTATTTTTGTTTTTCAATTTCAGAATTGTTTGTTTCGTTACGCTGACGCAATTTCTGAGGATACTTGTTTAGCAGTTTTTTACTATTTTTTTGCAGGAATTAACAAATGTTTATTTAAAATATTTTACTGATAATGAGAAATTCCTCCATATTATATGGTAATATTGTAATTCAAATTATCAGTTAGTGTACACTTCAAAACATACACTTGTTGAATCTTTGTAGTTTCACAAAAGAAATTCTTGTTCTTTTAATTTCTGTTCATTATGAAAATGGTAACATAGAAAAGAGTTGGGCAAAGCTCTTTTGTTAAATGCCAAGCCCTTATCCAAAAACCCCTGACAAGAGACGTATGAAGTCAGAAAAACAACTTTACTCAATCAAAAAATCTTTGGGACAACAATTTGCCGCTAATTAGTCGTTAATTAGTTGTGAAAGAAAAAAATTATATTGTATTATTTGCTAACTTTATATTAAGTTTTAAAATAATAAAAGACAATATTTTTCTTTCACAACTAATTAGCGGCAAATTTCTCTTGCAAAGATGTTTCGATTGGGTCAAGTTGTTTTGCTAACTTTGACAGAAGTATTAATTACATTTGAATTATCAAATACATCGAAACAGTATTAAATTTAAAATGCTTTTGTGCAAAGGGCTTAAGAGCTTGAATTAAATTTAAAGGCCTTTAAATATATACATAGAAAGTATTACAGCCCTTTTGATTGTGTCACTATTCAAATAGGTATGCGGTTATATTATATGCAGATTATGGTACAAAATAATAAATTTATAACCCCTTAAAATTGCTGTATTTTGTAATTATACTAAATTTTCATAGGTGTGATTTATTTTTTGAATATTTTTTTATTTTTTTATAGGTAAAGTAGATGCAGGAGTAGGAGATATTTGCTTGAAAGAACGTATTTTGGGGGGTAAGTGCTTCAATTATTTACTTTGGAACCTTTTAACATTAGTGCATTCTGGGTATTCGTTAAGTAAATAACGTCTTTCGGAATAAATTAAATTGTAGGTACCCAAATAAAATTATGACGAAAACGTTGGACAAAAGTACATACATACGTAGATATAGAATTTCTTTCGTACATTCTTAACAAAAAATGCATTAGCTTGGCAAGTGTCACATAAACATTAAACAAACTACCGTGTTTACATAATTTATCTTATCAGATGAACATATAATGTTGAAAGAAGAATGGGTATTGAGAGAATGTATTTCGAAATGCCTTAAAATTTGCAGCCACAACTAATCTTCAACAGCGAGGGAAAGTCTGTTTTAAGAAATGAAGAATTTCTATGTACAATTAGAGCATTTTAAAAGCGAATATAAGGGGACGTCAATTTCGGTGACTCAAGCACGTACGTGTATGGCGAATAGACGAATTTTGTTTGGGGATGTTGTTACGGAGGCAAGTTTAAAAATTAAAGAAAAACATTTTGCAACCTGCACTGTGTGACGTCAAATTAAATGGGCTGTGAGGGTTTTAAATATACAGGGTTTTTCAAGTTGATGGGCTATTAGAAGTATATGAATTAGTAGAAGGAATTCAATTCTGAAACTTGGGCTCATTTGGTTATTGTTTATGCCGCTTCTTTTAAAAATATTTTCAAGTTCGATTTACATCCGGTTATACCGGAAGTCGATACCAACTTTGTTATTTTAAATGGAATGGTATATTTTTCACGCTGAATTCGAATAAAACGTGTTTTTAAGGTAAGTTTGATAACCAACTTGTACACCTATGACGATCGGTTTCTGAGTTAATTTAATTTATAGAAAAAAAATCGCTACCGCAACCCAAATTATAAAAAATCATAACTTCCACAAAATACGACTAAGGGTGTTGAAATTTTTACTAGTAATAGCTGAATATTAGTGCTAACACCTTGACAAAATTGAATTAAATAATTTATACAGGGGGTTCAAAATAAAATTCTAAAATTGAAAAACTTCAAACACGAATTACTTCGTTTTTTCAAATGGCACCTACTATTTTTTATTTTTTCAATCGATTCCTTTTTTTATCCTCTTTCGATCTATATGGATACTTCCTATTTTAAGTAATAATTCAAAATTATTCCAAAATTTTCAAATAAAATAGGAAGTATCCATATGGATCGAAAGAGGATAAAAAAAGGAATCGATTGAAAAAATTAAAAATAATAGGTGCCATTTGAAAAAACGAAGTAATTCGTGTTTGAAGTTTTTCAATTTTAGAATTTTATTTTGAACGCCCTGTATAAATTATTTAATTCAATTTTGTCAAGGCGTTAGCACTAATATTCAGCTATTATAAGTAAAAATTTCAACACTCTAAGTCGCATTTTGTGGAAATTATGATTTTTTATAATTTGGGTTGCGGTTGTGATTTTTTTTTCTATAAATTAAATTAATTAACTTAAAAACCGATCGTCATAGGTGTACAAGTTAGTTATCAAACTTACCTTAGAATTACACGTTTTATTCGAATTCAGCGTGAAAAATATACCATTCCATTTAAAATAACAAAGTTGGTATCGACTTCCGGTATAACCGGATGTAAATCGAACTTGAAAATATTTTTAAAAGAAGCGGCATAAACAATAACCAAATGAGCCCAAGTTTCAGATTTGAATTCCTTTTACTAATTCATATACTTCTAATAGCCCATCAACTTGAAAAACCCTGTATATTTTTTATAAAGAATTAATAGTGTTAAAGTTATTTGAATATTTTCGACCTTAACTTGATGAAAATTCCTAATACAGAAATAAAACTTCACGAAGTAGATTTTCACAATTTTTTTTAAAATTATTTAACAATGTTTAATGTCAACATGTTTCGTCAAAATATTGCATATAAATCAAGTTTTTCAGTAGGAAAATACATAAAAAATAATAAAGATAGAGTTTACAAACTGACATGTGGATCTTGCCCAAAAGTATATTATATTAGACAAACAGGAAGAAATTTTCAAAAACGTATTTCCGAACATAAAAGCAGTTTTTTAAAAAATAAAATAGACTCTAATTATGCGAACCATTAATAGACGAAAATCACAATTTTAACGACAAATTTGAAATGGTACATGTCTACAATAAAAGCAAAAAAAATAAATCTCATAGAAAATCTAGAAATAAATAAATTTAAAATCCTCACTGTCAAAAATTTTGGCGAAACATAATGTTACATTAAACATTGTTAAATAATAAAAAAAATTGTGAAAATCTACTTCGTTAAGTTTTATTCCTGTTCTTTTAACAAAATATACGAAAATTGACTATTGCCCTCCCTTATCTTCGAAGCTACTGTTTAAAATTTTGAAAATTACAGGAAAAATCTATAAGAAGTCTATAATTTTAAAATCACTCAATATTGTGTGTATACACTTACATTTGCAGTTGAATTTTTATAAACCTGTATACTACCATAAATAATATATTTAGCAAGATACGGGAAAATCAAGTCCGCACTTGACCAATTTTTTTAATGTTCGTGATAATCCCAGTCAGGTTTTTACAGAAAAGAAAATTGGAAAAATTGTCCTAAAATTGGAAAATTCGAGTAAGACTGAAACTGATTTTTACAACTAAAGTAAAACACTTTTCCCGCCCATTAAAATATGTTTTTTGTGATTTATTAATATCCTATATTGAAAGAGCATTGAACAGTAAATATTATTTTTATGAGGGCAGGGGGTGGTTGCGACAGTTAATACAACAAAGTGGGCGGGTTACGACAAGTCTATAATATGAATAAAAATAAACATTGAACCAAATAGGTCTCAAGAAAATTGTTAGTCACTTGTTCTTTGTTAATTATTCAGAGCAAACAATTAAAGGAAACGAGACTCAATGAGGGTAAGGTAGAATTATTAGAGAGGGGGAATAAAGTTTACTCACAATCAGTCTGAAACTACTTTTATCTTTATGAATTTGAAAACCAACCCTTTCTCCAAACAGTTATTATAAATAAGAATGTTATCACTTAATAACACAATAACACTTTGCCTGCCTTTTATTGACGAGTTTTAATCATTGAAAATATTCGGTTGCATATTGTTATGAAGGGTCATTGACCAAATGACCATAATATAAGCGAAAACCGCCACTGCGACCTACAGGTAACTCGGCTGTTAATGTAAATGTTATCGGCGATATGTTTTATGAGCGTTTCACGGTTAAATTGTTAAACAATATTGCGATAGGCTAAGGTATTTTACAAAATTGTGAATGGGATGTAAATAAACAATAACATGATAACAGGCAACTAATTCTCTAAATTTATATCCTCTAAGTAAATATTTATGAGAAAATATTATTAATAATACAGATAAGAATGCAGCATGTACGAGTGTGCTTGTTTTATAAATACGAATTACGATATCGCGTATTTTTTAAGAATATTTTTGTTATTTTAAACTACTTCATATGTAATTATAATACATGTGTACAGTAATAAAAAAACTTCATTTTTAGATTAAAATAATTGTAAATATTTATTGAAACACTGTAATGGAAGGTATTATTATTAGTTTTTGTACGATTATTTATTTTTTGTATTTTCAATATAATTGAACAGAGTAGGTGGATTTCAATAAAACATTTTTATTTTAAAAAGTTGCGCACACTCTGGAAACGAACAAATGTTTTGAATGACATTTATGTAGGTAGGTATTTAATTTTTACGTGCTAAATTATTGCAATCATTCTCCCTGTTAGTGACCTTGTCCTAGTTATAGATCCTATTGATTTATTTAATAAAGAATTAATTAAGGACAATGCTGGACATAAAACTTTAATAACGTGTTTCACAAATGTAAACGTAATTTTTATCAGTCAACGTCATAAATTATGCATTGTAAAATTGATGAATAGTTAACCAGTAGATGGCATTTCGTTATGGATTTTAAGAAACAGGATTTATTTTATTTATAAACGTAAGAAATAAATTTGAAATAGGTACAGATATACAATAATGTGGGACAAAAAAATTTATTGAAAATAAATATTTTATCTTTTCTCATTATTTTAGTTAGGTAATAGCGTGGAAGAGGGCTTCCCAGTTTGCAATTTCCCATTTCAGGACCTACGACTTACAGTGTGCTCAAGATAAGAAGGATGGTATCTAATAAACGGTAAGAGGTACGAAGTAGATTAAATTAGAGAAAAGTGGGCATTTTTTAGGCCAAACTATATGCCGTGTAGAAAATTTTCAAATACCGACTATTTCCGGAATTACCAAATTTCAAAAAAAATTCTGGTTTTAATAGAAAACGGCACTTTTCCCGAACTATTCAATGGTGGCAACATTCAACGATTTGTTTTAGAGAAGCTATCATCAGTTTAATTTTTTCAATACGCTTTTAGCTGGTTTTACGCATTAATTAAAATTATTGCTGAATACGGTTCTGAAAGCTACCGAAATATTCATATGGGCGAAGTTATAACAATAAAACAAAAGTACAACAATTTTTTTAAATTACAAAGTGTAAAAAAATAAAACAATACTTTGAACTTCGTCCTACTTTTATTATTATTTTTTTAAATTAGGTGATAGATATATTGTACTTTATTAACTTTTATAGTGTTACGACTACCCCCAAATGAAAATTTTATTGGCGTTCAGAGCCGTATTATTATTAAGGCACAGGTGTACAATTACTTTTACTTAGGTACCTATCACATACCAATAAACTTAAAAAAAATTAAATAATGCCTAAAAGAAGCCAAAAGCGTGTTTAAACAGCTGTTAGTGTAATACTCTAATTAAGATTTTAAAATGGCCCTTAAATTTTGTAGTAAAAATAACAGGGTCGTATTACAAAAGAATTAAACTGATGATGACCCCCTTAAAACGAAATGTTGGACTTCAAAAATGTTGCCATCATTGGACAGCCCGGAAAAAGTGCGGTTTATAATAATATCCATTTTCAAATAAAGCCACGAAAGAAATACAACCGTTTTGAAAAATTTCAGTTTTTTTTTTCTGAATATATCCAGAACTGTTCGAAATTTTCAAACTTTCCCAACTTTTCTATAATTAAATCGACTCCATACCTATTATCTCTTACCATTTACGAGATCCCAATGTTTTCCCATCCTTATTTTGGACACACTGTATACCATATCGTACTGCGAATAACAGTATAATTTATGTACTTTTATATATAGGTAATTATTCCTATAAGGGGCCGTTCATAAAATACGTCACGCTAAAATTAGCTTTTTTAACCCCCCCCCCCCGGTTGTCAGGCTGTCGCACTTTTTGTGAACCCCTGTAAATATTTCGTCACAAAAGCTAAAACCCCTCCGCCGTGAACATGATAAATTTTGATTGATAATACACAAATTTTGATAGTCAAAAACATTTATTTTATTTTCATAATATAATTTAAATAAATTAATAAATATCTTTTGTAACGAAAAAATAAATAATATTTCTATTTACCAAAAGCCCAAGGATTCTGTTAAAATTCAGTAAAATTTTTTGACGAACGGCGAACGTCTCGTTGCCGTAGACCCCTTATGCCCCCTTGTCACATCTTGTCACACTCAGCAAGGCCCCTACCCCCTCCCTTGTATGCAACGTATTTTATGAACGGCCCCTAAATATAATAATTAAAATAAATTCATGAATCACGTTGTTTCGAAGTGGGGGGGGGGGTACTTTGACACTCCATAACTTAACCTTAATTTGACAATGTTGTTAGTCAAACCACAGTATACTTCTAAGCAGTAGGGACATAACGCAATTTTCGCGTAGCGTATTTTTAATACGCATGCGTTACAAGGATCCACTTTCAAAATGTCGTCGACAAAACAGTTGTTCCTCACGTTTACAAATTTTGAATTATTTAAGGCAATTTAAGGTTAGAAAAGTTGCGAAGCAGTATTTGGTGTTACGTGTTACCTTGTTTTTCAAAATGAATGCGAAAAAAGGCAGCAGATGGTGTGCAGCTTCAAAGTGTAATGAATCTTTAATAAACAGTTTTTACTTTTCTGTGTGTTGTTTTATTTCTTCTCAATTTTAATACAGTCGTTTTCTTTCATATTACACATCGATCGATATTTGCTAAACAAAGCAATAATTTTGTACTCTCCATTGCCATTATCGCAATCATATTGCAAGCTTGGTTCGTTTGCACTTTGACATCTATTTAAATTCCCGCTTATAAAGGATCCACTTTTAACATGGCGGACCCCTCTCAAGGTCACAGAAACGCGCTACGCGAAAATCAAAGGAACCGACAGTTATGTCCCTACTGCTTAGAATTATACTGTGATCAAACCTTCGACTAATTTTTGCAGTTAGAAATTTTATGAGGTCCTCAAGTGGAATCACAAAGTGGGAAGAAACGGTTCGGAAAATATTTTCGTTTATCACCTTAAGTAGTTGAATCTCAGTGTCTACGCTACGATATTCATTCAGTTTACTGGTTATTCTACAAAAATACAGTCGAATTTTGATAATTCGAATCACCATGTAACGCAAAAAAGTATTTTAAGATTTTCAGTTACTCTTTTTAGAAGAAAATTGGTGAAAGTGCCGGGCGTAACAAGCAGTAAAAGAGAGACCGCATTTACGAAGCTAGTTATTTACACATAAAAATCTTTTCTGGTATATGACGATGATATTCAACAGTATATATTTGTAAAATTTAAGAATATATAAAACATTATGTGTTTTATGAAGAGACTCTACAAGGCAGCATAATTTGGGCAGTTAAAAAAAAATTTTGTATTAGGTAGCAATTAAAACAAAATGTCCCTCCTATGTGTATGACGGTCATTTTTCTTGCATAAAAAATTATTTGGTTAATTAAGACGAATTTGATGAATTAAGTCTTTTAACCGCAGGTAGTATGGGTTCCCATGAATGATTATAATTAACGAAATATTGTCTGCGATTAATAATACATACGGGGTGACCCATTGAAAACAGTCAGTGCGATTTTTTCCATTTAGACAGGTCGAATTTGGTTGTAAGGGGGCGACATCTAAATTCAATGTTTTCATTTTGTTACCTCAACCTCAGAGCGGAGAAGGAGCGCGCACCATTAAATTTTTAAATGGAACGCCAGGTCAAACTACACACCATTTAAGAGGTCTTTTAATCATTTTTCAACAATTTTTTATTTTCTGAAATGGGACCGTTTACTACGCATTCGGTATAACATTAATTAAGATACTTTAGTACACGGAGAAAACAATCATGAAAATATTGCTAGAATTCTAGCAAACATGACTAAAAAATGTGTCAATTATATGGACGACCAGACGCTCAAGGAGATTTTACTATAAATGTCTAGTCAATCTACCTTCGGTGTTGAAACTGAATTTTAGTAAAATAACTTGATTAGAAAACATTTTTTACACTTCTTATCACTAATTTTACTAAACTATTCTCATTCTAGTATTTTTTTCTTTACGACACGATAAAATAATCGAGAAGTAGAGAAAAAAGTGTAGACTTATTTAGCTTGATTATTCTAATACTAATTATTAGAAAGAATGAAAAATTGTTTTATACAACCAAGTACATTTTATGAGAATTCTAGTATTATTTACTAGAAAAATTTTGCTTTAATCATAAAGTAATAAAATCATGATTATTTTTCTCCGTGGAAATAAGAGTAAATTCTTGTATGTTTCGGTTGTCATGGAGTTTTCTTTTCCATACACCGATATCATTCCCTACGAAATGAGTTTTCAAAATATCAACTTTCAAAGTGTGAAACGAAGTTGGAAGTTTGATATCATTTCATATTTTCTAAACAGATAGGACCAAAACTTAATTTTTTTTGACAGAGGTTCCATATACAGTAACATAATTGATATATACAGAGTTTTTAAAAATTCAATCTTAAAGGGGGTTTTAATTTCAGTAAACTTCTGACGCACATATATTCGTTATATGTATATGATGTACACAGACATACGGACAATAATCCTTTATCATAGCCCAGTAATCCATTGTGACAGGTTGTGATATGACATTGGGACAGCTTCGTGTTTCATTGAGAATGGTATTTACTAATATCTTTGCGAATACATATTTATCTGTATATAGGGTATTTATATATACGAGTTATAAATGTTTCTTTTAGTTGTAGATAATCTCGTGAATGAATGATTTATAAACTTTCCGCATTGTCGTGCAAGTAGTAATTTATATAAAATGTATTTATACAAATACAAGTAGTGGTATAGAGATAGATACATGACCGTATAGTGAGGAAAATCCGTGTCGCTGGACACGTTCCATTCATCTATTCATTCATTCATATGTGTAAACATCAAGGTCCTTATGAGAGTATAGTACTCGTATTTTAAATTGTGTCGTACGTAGGCACGCACAAAATGATACAGAGAGAGAAATTATTAGAAATTCTAATGAACATCCGGAGTATTATTATAATTTATAATGTATATGAATAGAAACTACTCAACAAATTACCGCAATAACAAAGAGGGAAGTATCGATAAAAAAATTTTAAAATCGGCTCCTTTACTCGCAGTACAACAGATAGTAAGATAAATAAACAGTCAATAAAATACAACTAAATGAAAGGCCAGACAAATCTAGTTTAAGAGAAAGTGAGGTTACGGGGCTCAAAATAAATAGAGAAACATTTATATTGAAACTAAATTAAAAATGTAATTGATTATTTTAATACTTTTTGTTTGTTGTTTTTTTAACAATTACTTTGCCATTTTTTGGCTTCATCAGAAGATACAATTATACGTAAACTACATATTTACAAAATGTCTATATATATTTAATTGTTGCTGGATAAGGTTAAGATGGGGATGAAGGAATTGACCAGAGGTTTGGTAAGGGGAAGTTGTTTAACTTCTGTTTGGTCATTTAATATTGTTAGAAGACTTTTCAAAGTTTCGACGAACTTTTAGTTTTAGAAGACCTTTTACAAAGTGTTCAAAGTTCTTTTAAAGTGTTTGACGACCTTTCAAAGTATTCGACAATCTCATAAAGTGATCGAAAGACCTTTTATAGTGTTAGAAGACCTTTCATAGAGTTAGAAGACTTCAAAGTTTTCAAAATCCTTTCAAAGTATTCGAAGCCCTTTCAAAGTATTCGAAAACTTAAAAAAAAAAGTGTTAGAAGACCTCTTATAGCGTTAGAAGATCTTATAAAGTGTTTAAAGCCCTTTCCATGTATTCGAAGCCCTTTTAAGTGTTCGACAACCTTTCAAGATGTTTAACAACCTTTCAAAGTCTTCAATCATCTTTCAAAAGTCTTTTCAAAGTATTCGGTGATCTCACAAAGTGTTCGAAATTTTTTCAAAGTGTAAGAAGATATTTAAAAGAGTTAGAAGACCTTTAAAGGTTTTAAAAGACGTTTCAAAGGGTTCTAAGCCGTTTTAAAGTGTTTAAAACGTTTTCAAAACGTTTGAAGCCTTTTTCTTTTTAAATTCGAATTATTATTGTCTTTTTTCACTAACGTCATCTTCTTTCTCTAAAGAAAACTTCTGGATTTTCTTTGATCTTCCCACAAGTACCTAGGGCTTTGAGTTTAATTACTACTTTCCGATGTAAAGCACTTTTGAGCTTAAATTCTGCTGGTGGGAACTTTGCCCAGCTAAGGATACGGTGTAACGTAACTGAAGTTAAAACTAATTACAAAAGTATATTTTTTAAAACACTACCTAACGATTAATTGTGTATTGTGTACCTAGAGATAATGTGAGAAAGTTTTTAAAGGCTTCGGTTTTTATTCAACGTGTCCTGACACTTGATGACATTATTTGAACAAAATGTATTAATAATAATTAATAATAATAACAATATTCAATTAACTTTCGTCAATACATAAAATTGTTTGTTATTGTACATACTAACAATTAATCGTAAGTAACAATACATGAATGTAATTGGCATGAAGCAGCGCAGCGGCACTAATTCTACCATAACGTTAACATTGACGGCTTTCTCTTCTTCTCGACGGTACAGCAGAAGGCATCGGCATGATGGCAAAGAACTTTACCGAAAGAGAGGCCCCTAAGTCCCAGATTATTTGTTATTATGTAGGTATACATACCTACCTACCTGTGGTAGGTTGTTGGTATATAGAAACAATAGAAGCAGCAGCGTGCGGTACGGACATTACGATTGGCAACTTATTGTTTTGGTTTATTACTTTTCGCGAGTAATAACGAGAGAGTGCTGCTTTGCTATACGAATAACTACCATGGTCGCCGCGTCTGTTTGCGCAAACAACAACATTTACTTTTATTACTAGCTAACAAAACATGTTTTGATCAGTTAGTGTCTTGCGTGCCGCATTTGAGGACGTGACCTGACGTTTTCCCGCGTTTCTTTCGTGACGTCCTATCCTTTCGCAATAATTTCCAAAACCGTATTCCGTTCGGGACCATTGCGGAGAAACACCACGAACGGATTTTCTATAATGCACATATATTTAGTACGGATCTGACAATTTATTGAAACTACCTGTACCTACACTACAGACCACATTAATTTTGAATAGTTCTAATTTAATTTTCGCCCACTACTATTGCCATGTTTCCGGGAACTCTACCAGTTTGCAAGTGTAAAATTGCTGATTTATGCTTTTGCACGTCAGGTAAATATGTGAATTGTACGTCGCTGTGTGTTTGTGTGTATTCTATAGGTACCTAGTTAGCATAGGATGTAGTTTTGATGATGATGGTGCAATTTAAGTGGTCCGAGATGACGCAATCTGCTGAAACGTCACAGCAGATAAAATGTGCAGGTAAGGTTTCGTCAGCGACGAGTCTCCTGACTTTGCCACATGTACGTACACATACATCAGCATTTTTGTACGTGGATTGAATCTATCACACCCTAATAATAATTTATTGATTATAATGATCAATTAATGCCTGAATAAAATTATTTGAAAATTTTAATTGGCTTATAAAATTTTTGTAATCGAGAAATCCATCGATTTCGAAGATTTTGGGGTCTGGTCTTCAGAAAGTTTTTATAACGTAGAAGTGTCTTTTGGGGGTTTTGACATGTTTTGGTGCTCTATATTGTGCCTTTTTGGAGTTTTAATTTAAAAAGTTCGTGTCAGTCGAGAAGTATCGATCTAAAGCCGATAGGTATAAGTGTCAATTTTGAAGTTTTAAGAGACAGACAGTACTTTGAGAAAATAATCTGTCACTTCAAAGAAAATTCGTAGCCCACACTTTTAACTTGTAAATTTTTATTTTGCGAAATTTTTTTGACTTTTCGACAATTTTGTCACTTGAGTCACTATTTATTATAAAATGTTAGTTAAGCATCGACTTTATTTTCAATAAATCAGGCACTACTCTAAGAAAAGCTGTAAGGGTTGATGCTTATATAATATTAGGTATAGGGTGAAAGTGTAGAAAAATTTATGTGATAGTAGGTGATTTTCTTATCGCTGCTAATGTAAAGTTTGTAATTATCTAACCTTCATAAATTAACGTTTTGAAAAGGTTGAATATTTTCAGCTTGAATCCATATTACCAACTTCCTTAGAATGGAAATTCATTCAGCACTCATCTGGCCTTATGCCAATACACATTTTAAATGGACTGTGTAAGTTGAATAATTTTAAACTTTATATTGGCAGCGATAAGTAAATCACCTACTACCAATTACATGACGTAGCCAGGGGGGCCTGCCTTTCCCTAAACCGTCCAATTTCTCAAAACTTTTCGAAGATTAGTACCTATTATAACTTTTTTTTCTCAATAAAATTTTTAATTGAATTTGTAAATTTGTTGTCCTATCAACCTAAAATACCTTTTTTTTTGGACGAAATATACTGTTTTTAAATTCGGCTCTCCCCCTTGACAAAATCTTAGGAACGCCCTTGATTACCTACATTTTTCTACATTTTCAGGGCTTGAATGTACTTTATTTTAAGCATTTTATTTGTAAACAAGAAGTTGAAATTTTGTAAATCAATTACTTGTTTAATAATTTGTATTTTAGAGGGCTTTAATCTCTTTAACTGTTCGATCGAGTGCCTGAAGATTTCTCCTTTTACTTTTCGAAGTACTTACGTATCTAATTGACAATTAAAATAGTCCTTAAAATTTAGAAAGTGATTAAGGTTTCAAATACCAAAGCACTTTCAGTAGGAGCGTCGTGTTTAGCGCTTAAAACTCTGTTAATGAGGGTTTAGACCAATTGTCCCACATCTAATATATAAAATTCTTGTGCCACAATGTTAGTTACCATACTCCTCCGAAACGGCTTGACCGATTTTTATGAAATTTTATATGCATTTTCAGTAGGTCTAAGAATCGGGAACTATATATTTTTCATACCCCTAAGTGATAAGGGTTGTCCACCCCTCCCTTTTTAATTTTTTGGAAAACAAATTATTTTTATTTTTTTATGATTTGGCAATAAAAAATACATATAACCCTTAATTTTCACCCTTCTACCACCAACCCCCATTTTTCAATAGCGATATTAGTACTGTTATAATCTTCAACTCTCTGTCAGTGGTCGATAACTGATTAATTTATATCAATCGATTAGTCATCCCCGCCTGGCGTCTACTGATGTCACTACTCACCCAGCAAACAGCGCGGAGTGGGGATGAGAATGAAGCAGATTTTTTTAGAATGCTAGAGGGAGTTCAAATATGTTCTAAGAAGTAAAAGAATGTTTTATTATAACATTTCAGAATGATTTGGCAATGTTCAAGAATGTTCCAGAATCTTTAAGATCATTCAAGAATGTTTCAGAATGTTAAAAAAAGTTAGAGAATGTTTTGAATCATTATGGGATGTTCTGGATAGTTCTAAATTCGCGAATATTCTAGAATGTTCCATCAAACGTGTAATATATTCTTACCCGAGCAACGCCGGGTATTGCTGCTAGTCATGTATAAAAAGAGATTTATTTATTAAAATCTACCTTGACAAAATGTCGGTATTGGTTTGGCTAATAAATTCTTGTTATTGTATATATACAAGCTCTAACAAGTAAATGTTTGAACACCACAAAACGGAAAGTTTTTTTCAGTAAATTCTTATATTAGGCTGGTAAACATTCAATTAAGTCAGGTTTATCCCTTTTTATTATCAAAACTAAGATTTTGAAAATGTGGTTAAAATGAAAATCGTATTTCGTCGTATTCCATATTTCCGGTATTTTTCAGAAAAATTATTGTGTATTCGGTTTAAATCAAACGTTGATTAGATTAACACATGTTGATTACTATTTGAAATAGAACATTCAAGGAAATGTTCGTGCTTTGCTAGATAATAAATTTATCCATAATACCTTAATCTAAACTGTGTAATAAAATGATAATGTCGTGTCTTTGTTACGGTTGACGCAACAACAACTGGGTAAAGCTTCATGAAACTAGCTCGTAAGAGCTGAAAATAATATTGTCTTGTGAATACTGGATTCCATCAGGATTGATTTTTCATGATCAACAGGTCAATAAAAGGACTTGATGGTGGCCATGTATTTGACATTACCTTATTGGATGAACAAGAAACTGATCGGTGCGAAAAGTTTTCAGTTTAATAGTTGTGAATGAAACTTGGCGGTGTATTTCAATTTAACTTTAACCCCATTTTTAAATTAAAATGCATCTAATCTCTTATTCTTATGCTGATTCCGAGAATATGAAAGGCGGGAAATCATCATTTTTATAATGGTAAATACGTTACCGTTTAACTTTAAACTTTGTTTTCTGATACTAAGAAAATCGTGTAGGTAATAAGTTTTAAGTATTGCACCAACATAATTTCGTTTCAAACCTAATCAGTCATGTCTATCACAACCTTAGTCATAGAATTACATAATAGGAGTTTATTAAATTATGTATGTGTGTATTTATTCTTTTACTTATTCTCAACTAGCTATGCCCGCGAGTTCGTCCGCGTGGAATAGTGACTTTTGGCGGCATTTAAAATTTTTTTCTTCTATATTTTTATTTTCTGGGCCGTAAGCCTTTTTGCCGGTGTCATTACACAAAAACTTTCATTCCTTATTTTTGCCCCCTTTAGGGTAAAATTTCTACAAACATTAAATGTCGTATTTATATCTAATCAAAAGCCTCAAAAATAAATTTCAAGCCTCTAGCTTTATATCTACTTATAAACCTCTGTACCAAATTCTTATTTAGGTCGGTTCAGTAGTTTGGGCGTGATTGCGTAACACACAGACAGACAGAGTTACTTTCGCATTTATATTATTATAGATTAATATAGTTTAATTACAGTTTAAAATAGTTTATATAGCTTAGTATTCAACTACTTTTATTGATCTTAATAAACAAAATCTCTATAACTTTTTACACTTAATATTTTAATTTTCTGGGCCGTAAGCTTTTTGGACGACGTCATTACACAAAAACTTTCATCGGCTAATTTTATCCCCTTTAGGGTTAAATCTTTACAAACATTGAATGTAGTATTTATTTTTATATAATCAAAAGCCTAAAAATCTTTAAAAATCACGGAATTTCCGCACAAACTTTCCTATTTCAACCCCTTACAACCCTTTTTTCGCATTAAAAAATAGCATATGCCCCTTCTCAGGCTCTAGACTATCTCTGTACCAAATTTAATTTAAATCAGTGGAGTAGATTTTAGGCGAGATTGTTGTAGCATACAGAGTTACTTTCGCATTTATAATATTCCGCGAATTCATTTTCATCGATTTTCCCATGAGAATAAGATATTTACCCGCAGTAAAACGTAGCCTATGTGTTAATCCAGGGTGTCAGCTAACTCCATACCAAATTTTATTAAAATCGCTCCAGCCGTTTAGACGTGAAGAAGTAACAAACATACACACTCACAAACTTTCGCCTTTATAATATTAGTGTGATAGTCAGCAATCAAAGTACCTAAAGTAAATTAAGATTTAAATGAAATTCTTAGACCTCATTAGCAATTAGTCATTTAATATACCGATGTTCCTTGTTAAATTCTGCGTCATTTTGTGTAGTGTTACAAAATTTGTTTGAATTAAAAACAAAAAAAAAAACAAGATTAACCAACTACTAAATTTAAAAAATTATATTAAACGATGAGGAAATAACATTTATATTAATTACTACAATTATATCTATGGAAGTCCAAGACATATTCTGTTAAACTTGATAATAATTTATACAAATAAATAAAATTGGAGTGTCTGTTTGTTCCGACTAATTTCTTAAACGGCTGGATCGATTTTGACAGGACTTTCACTGACAGATAGCTGATGTAATAAGAAGTAACTTAGGCTACTTTTATTAAAAAAAAAAAAAATAGAGTTCCAAGTTTGATAGATCTTTATTTTCTTTTAGTATTTCTTTTTTAAGTAATTTAATGATTCAGGTGTTCTCTAACTCATTATTTTTTTCTTTTAAATTATGAACGGAAATTAGTCATTTTACATCGAATTTATGACCCCCTGCTATTTGTGTGGTTAATACTAATATTAGAATACCTGGAAATGGCTGCAAATAACTTTTATTGACGTCGACTGTATACCTGTAAGGTGTTTCGTAACAAATTTCTTATGAAATCCTTGTGATTGATATTGTTGAAATACACAAATGTTGTTTGTAGCATAATTTTTAAAAATACAACCAAATTATAAGCTGAAATAGGCTAAATTATTATTGTAACCACAGCTTAATTCGCGTTCTATACTTGGAACAGATTGTTTTTAGAATCTTGTTGTAGGTATTACAAGTTTTAAATCTTAACTATCGAATGGTACATAATCTTTTGTTACATTTGACTGAAATTTTAATATACATATTTTATTCATAATTTTGCATGGAAATTCCTGTTTGTAGCTTTGAAAAAGAATTCTCAAAATATTTTTTGGCCAGTTTTTAGTTTTGGCAATTAATTTATTTTCCCAAATAATTCCGGCAAACTTTTACCTTTTATGTTACATTTCTATTGAACTGTTAAATTATGTGTAAACGTGAATAAAAGGTGTTATATTTTTATCAGCCACTGTCTATTCTATTATTCATAGATTCATATAAGATTAATTAATACTTACATGTCTATAAATATTTCACTTTCAATCAACTATTAAGTATTAGTTAAAATAGTGGGTGCAGCACGCTTATTATAGATTTATAAACAATGAGTATGCATTAGGTATTTTTAAACAACTAAATTGCCTGTAATTGCATGTTACAAAACAATATTATTAATTATAAAAAAAATGGAAATGGAACTGGAAAGCAATGAAAATGCATTTGTAGTTACAATTAGAGCAACCCCAAATACACAGGGGTAAGTAGAGAGCAAGCTTTTTGGAGACAACAATTTTTAATTATTTAGTTATTACTTATTTATATTCAAAATTGGCTAGTTCTAAACGAAATTTTTTCCCATTTTTAGTAGTCCAGTGGCTCTAAATATTTTAGGAAGGTGATATTTGTAATACATACAGGATTTCAAGTCACAAATGAAATTCCATCAGTTAATATGTGGGTTTATATTCGAAGGGGCTGCAAGTAGACAAATGACACAGGTGTTCATAGCCAATTTTATTGTGTTTCATTCTGTTACATCTCACCTTTCGCCTACTTGCAGTGTCTTTTTATTGATTGTGTGCAGTGAAAGTCGCTTATAATGACTTTGCATATAACGATAATGTCGTCACAGTCGATGTTAAACAAAAACAGATGCACGTGATCTTTCACGTCGCCAAAATGAAATGAATAACGTCATAGGAAAATCTATGGTACTTATGGATCTTATTATTTATTCCTCCTGATTATTTAAATTAGCTAGCAATTAAATTAGAAAACGAAATACTAAATTTTTTATTCTTTCGTCTATATAATTACAGCTAGAGTTGGGCAAAGCTCTTATCAAAAGGTCACCAAGCCCTAAGCCCAAAGTCATTATATTAAATTGCTTTAGTTCCAATTACTTTTTAAAATCCAAAGACTTAAAATTACTAATTAGGGGCCGTTCATAAAATACGTTCGCATACAAAGGGAGGGGTAGGGGTCTTGCTGAGTGTGACAAGGGGGACGTGGGGTCTACGGCAATGTGACGTTCGCCGTTCATAAAAAAATTTTACTAAATTTTTACAGAATCCTTGGACTTCTGATAAATAGAAATATTATTTATTTGTTCGTTACAAAAGATATTTAAGTATAAAAATAAAATTAATATTTTTGATTATCAAAATTAGGATACAATAGTATATAGTCCGGTCAATTTAGACATTTGAAGTTACATAATTTCAGTAAGATCGTTTAAAATATGATTAAAAATAAAATTTGAAAGTTCCCCATTTTTCCCCTGTATGGAAAAATTTTATTCAAGGTTAAAGGTCAAAAAAATGAGTTTTTCGCGATTTTCAGCAAAACGGTAAGTTTTATCATAAAAATACTTTAGACAAAAATTATAGATCTTAAAATTATATATAAAATATGTATCAATATAATTTTTCCTAAGAGCCACCGTTTCTGAGATATCAGGTTAAATGAAACCCAGTCCCTTATTTTATACGCTAGTGTAACCTCGAGACATCTGTCTCCTGTTCAATTGCATTCGTGGTTAGGGTCTTATACATGGCCGTAGCTAGGGGGGGGCATCGTGGGGCAATGCCCTACCTTGAAATCACAATTCCCCTACTTTAAAAATACCAAAAACTAAGATAAATTATTATAATTAAACTGTTTGTGCATACTTTGAGATAAACAAAATTGTAGCGATAGATATCTAAACTTTTCGGAACATACCACAGTTTGTGACATTCATTTCATATTATAATAATTCTTTGTTCTGTGTATAGAGGGTATTTGAAGCGCCATCACATGAAGCGATGGGTCTATTTAATTATAATATCTGTAATGCAGAGGGGATTCCCCGTAGCTTATATTGCAATATGGGCTATATTGCAATCTATGGTACGGAGAATCCCTTTTTAAAAAAATAAACATAAATTAGAGATTTTTTATGATCGTTTCTGGTTTGGTTAAGTGAAGTGTACGGTAAAGAGTGTTTTAGTCAAAAATCGATACCTACAATATTAATTTTTATTGCTATATAAATTGAAGATTCATTGATTTAGCGATGGATATACGGGCTTTGGAAAAAAACGAAGAGTTGAAGAGGAAATTGACCATGAAGAACCTCACTGCCCAAAACAGGTGGAAGCACAAAATACAATCACTCCTAGGTCCATGGCAACAGGTTGGTCAACACATGTTGATACCGTTAGCCATAGTATTCCTTCTGATATTGCACAAAGTTTGCAGAAACAGTATGATCTAAATGGTACTTTTGGTCGTATCTTTTGACTCGTATCACCCCACAGAACAATTAATTATAACCTCACTCTCACTCAGACGTGGATCTCTACATCCAAATTTGGAAGTTCAACCATCTTGTTTGCTTGTTCTTCATCATTGAGGATTTAATAGTTCTTAGATACATGCTCATGCTCTGTCACAGAAATTATTTGTTTACGAATAGCTATTGAATGTACATCACTGACCTAGAGGTCAGTGATATACATGGTGATTGATTTAGGAGCCCGTGCTTCGAGGGCAGATCAATTATGATCAATTTTTTACTTCCGCCCTACCTGTAACCAATGCTGCCCTACCTCAAATTCGACTCTAGCTACAGCCCTGGTCTTATACCTGCTTTATGTCAGTGTGCCCAATAAATGAAATACTGTTAGTCTCAGGATTACCAGATGAGGGGATTTTCCCCTAAAAAATAGGGTTTTTTTTCCTTTGGGAAATTTTTTGGGGATATATTTTTCAGGGGAATTCTTCTGGGGAAAATTTTTCCTCTACAATCTTTTTTCTATTTGCACTAAATATTTTCTAGTTCTTGGGGATTTATTTGTCACATAGCTTATTTTGGGGTTTTTTAGAAATACATATTTTATAGATAATTTTATGATCTACAATTTTTGTCTGGGGTAATTTTATGATAAAACTCACCGTTTTGCTGAAAATGGCGAAAAAATCATTTTTTTGACCTTTAACCTTGAATAAAATTTTTCTATACAGGGGAAAGATGGGGAACTTTCAAATTTTAATTATATTTTAAACAATCTCACTGATTTTCAGCTTGGCGGGAATTTATCTTATTTTTGGTCTAATTTGACAGGACTAATAGGGTTTTATTATTTTTATTAAACCGATAAGAGACTCAACAAAGATTTGAAATGCTTGTGAGCACACAGCAAGGGGTGGAATCAAATAAATACTTACATCAACAAATCTAGAGTTCTTTTGGTGATTGTGCTGTTTTGATTTTTTAAATGTTTTTATTACTTATCTCATCCAGAATTTAACCAGTTCTTTTTTATTTTAAAGAGACAACACTTTGAAAGGACTTCAAACACTTTTATTAACAATAATTGAAGCTTTTTTTCGAAATAAAAAATGTAAAAAAATTTGATAAAACAATTAGTTTACTTATTCGTGAAAGTGCTGAAAGACTTAAAGTACTTTTAAATGCATTTCTCCGTTAATCCATAAGACAATTGCAGGGTCAATTTGAAATACGGCCCATTTATTATTTCTCTTAAAATCATTATCGAAACGTTGGTGCTAGTATTTTAATTAAAACAAATAAATATATTAGAAAATTCACTTCATATTATAAAAAATTGTCTGCCTTTTTTACCCAAAAATTGTACAAATGCTGCAGGATAGATATTGTGCTAAATAGTCCACCAAATTATGCACGGAGAAAACAATCATGAAAGTATGGCTAGAATTCTAGCAAACATGACTAAAAAATATGTCAATTATATGGACGACCAGACGCTCAAGGAGATTTTACTAGAAATGTCGTCAATCTACGTTCGGTGTTGAGACTGAATTCTAGTAAAATTGACTTGATTAGAAAACATTTTTTACAGTTCTTATCACTAATTTTACTAAACTATTCTCATTCTACGATAGTATTTTTTTTCTTTACACCATAAAATAATCGAGAGGTAGAGAAAAAAGTCTAGACTTATTTAACTTGATTATTCTAATTCTAATTATTAGAAAGAATGAAAAATTGTTTTATACCACTAAGTAAATTTTATGAGAATTCTTGTATTATTTACTAGAAAAATTTTGCTTTACTCATCAAGTAATAAAATCATGATTATTTTTCTCCGTGTGTATATTATTTTCTTATTGTTTTTGTGATTTTGTTTAATTCAATGCTTACGGAATAAAAAGTGTGTGTTGCAGATTTTCCTGACCTATTTTAAAAATATTTGTTGATAGTTCCGCGATGCTAAATAAGTCTGCAATTGACGACCTTGTTGTTGCGTTGCAGATTTAGTTACGTGTACGTTCGTTCGTTCGTTCGTTCGTTCAAAATAAGTCATTTTTTCTACTTGTTGAATGGAAAGGCAAGGTGTGTTTTGTAGGTAGACTGTGGCCTTTGGATCGGTGCCAAACGGCAGGCATTCAGATATTTTATACCTTGTCTGTTACTGTCAACAAAATGACAGATAACAGAGACTTTTCTCAAAAAAAGATCTGTTGCAACAGTCATCATTATTAGAATTTGTTTATTACAAATAATACATACGATAAATATACATATATACATATAAGCAAGGCGTCATTGGTGCACTGGTGGCAACTGATCAAAGATAGGATAGGTGTTGACTAATTATATAAGTACTTACTTACACTTCATTTTAAATTATTTTTGATCTTCATTTATACGTATTTTATTATTTAAAACTGATATTCAAAGAAAAATAAAGATAAAAAATAACAATTTTAATTTTCAATGGTATCTTTTTTGCCTTGAATTATTTTTAAATTTTTAATTTCTAGAACTTTTAGGTTCAGTAGTGATACTTATCATGATTAGTTACACATTTTTTTCTTCAAGAAATTGGTCAAAAAATTCAGAAAATTTTAATAACAACGTATATGTATTTGTTTTAAAGATGGTTAGTAGAATCCGAAGTTCATTGTAAATTATTCTAGAGTGATAGACAAAAACCAAAGAGATTATTCATGACCTATTTGTCTTTTCGGAAGATCATCAGGTCCGGATTAAGGCATAAATGAAGTTATTTGCAATAAACATTAAGATTAATAATTTATCAAATAATATAAACAAATGAAAAAAATACACATAGATATATCAAAGCTAGCACGACAAAGTTACTTTTCTATTTTAACTTGATATCAAGCTGGCACTACACTACATAGCGTACCTATCTCGAAATGGAAATATTATAGAAAAATACTGTAATGGCCATAATTTGTTGCTGAAAAATAACAGCTGATAATAAGCGAAAATTTATCTCGAAATAGAAATATCCCAAAAATATACAATAAATACCGAAAATTGTTTCTAATTATTATTCTCTCATTTGTTACCACATTGAAAAATAGTATCAAAAATACAATGTTAATCAAATTTGAATTTTTTCTTGCAAAAAATTAGCTTTTCCGTGATCAGCTTGAAGCTGGATTCGTGAAAAGATCGACTAAGTCAAAGTGTTTTAGCATTTACAGTATATTCTTACTAAAGTTTTAATAACGCTAACAATAAAAGTAGTGTCAGCTTAGTATTAACCCAGCATATCAGCTGACTATTGCTAAACGCCTGGAATGACAAATTTTTCGATTTAGTAACAAAGAATAATTAACAAATTTTGGTCGTTACCAGTGGCGGCTCGTGGTCGAATACGAAGGGGGTTCACAAAGTTAATAACATGGAGGTAATATCAGAACATGAAGCGTATTACACGATGTTGTAAATGCGCCGCAGGCGAAGATTTTTAATTTTTTTAGGAGAAAAAAATACTTATGGCATTTAATAACACAATAAATAAGTGCAGTGCACCTAAACGCTGTATGTTGAGTGTATTTTATCTTCCATTTCACGCGTCCGACTACCTCTCTCTCTAACACATGGACATCAAACGGAGTATCGCTCACGTGATAAGTTCAGAATCAAAACTTGAACCAAAAAAGTTAGGTGAAGTCGTCAGCGACACAACAAAAATTTAAATATTTTCTATGGGTTACGGGTTGGTGTTTTGTAACTATGAACTATGAAATGGTAAAAGAGATGTATATTATACGATAATCATCAATAATATAATAAATATTAAAAGGATAAAATTATATAATGTAACTAGTTCAATTTTTAAGGGAGTTCACTGAACAAATGCACCTACAGTAAAACCGCCACTGGTCGTTACTATATGTTTATAAGGTATTTCTATTTCGAGATACACTTATGTGTAATGCCAACTTGATATCAAGCTAGGATAGGGTTGCCATTTTCCAATTTTGGAAATCAGGATTTAAAGATGGACCATATAAAATTTCAGACCTGTCATTTTAGCTATTTATTCGACACCCAACTGATTGATGCCGTTTCTATGAAAGGTTGTAGTGTTTTAAAGTTAGGAGAAATATTTTAAGATGTTGGGGAACAGCTAAGCCTAGGAAAAGATAAACCTAACTTGGCTTATGCCAACTTACAATTCAACGGGTTTCAGTGGCCCATCCAGGCTATAATAAAAGTTAGTGCAGAACTCAGCAGAAACATAAGTAAGTGAACAGTGAGTATTATTGAGACGCAATGGAGGATAGGGGGACGGGGTAGTTGACGTCAAGGAGATATACAAATTGTTTCGTTTCTCGTAATTTAATATTTTTTTCAATCATGTTTAATAAATATTGAGGGGGGTAATTAACCCCATTTACCCCCCCCCCTCAGTTAATGCCCCCCTAATGGGTTAGGCAATAACGAAACCAATATCTAAAGCTTCTAAATCTTGAGACAACTTTTTCTTTCATTCATTTTAAAAATTGTACCTAAAAAAGTGGGGTCTTTGATTTTTTTGAAATTTGGTCTTATTACACTGAAAAAGCTGAACTTGAAACAGATAACAAACTGTTGTCCTTGATCTATTCCTTTATTTACAGGAAATAAGTAAATAACAAAAATCTGGAGGGTGGGTGCCTTCCCACTTTGTTACATCTAAGAAAGCGTACGAGTAAAGGTTGATTCTCACTATACATTCCGTTTCCATACCATATCCGTTCCGTAGCCATTACATATATTAGACAGGTATTCACACTGTGCGTTCCGTTTCCATAACCATTCTATACAATTCGATTGCATACCGGTCTAATTTTACCAGTAAAGTCAGGTCGGGTACCTAGTGAAATTAGTAACGACAGTGTGCGACAACGTGGACAGAAGAAAATTTAATTATAGCTGCTATTATTTTGGACGAGGAACAGCAAAAACAGCAAAAAAACGAAAAAGACGTTTTTGGATTCACAGCATATCAAAGCAAAGAAATATTGATGGCAAATATGTTACTTTGTTTCCAAAACTAATTGACGATGATACAAAATTAATGATTTCTTCCTAAATATGGAACCGATATGATACGGAGCGCTGTTCATACTCGACATACCATTTCGGGAACGTCTCCGCATTTCCGTCAAAAATATGTTTTAAAAGAATGGATATGGAAAGGATACGGAACGAAGGCGGGCCGGTATGTAAACGGAAAGGAGTGTGTGCATTACTGCGCGGCGGAATATCTTACGCACATATCACTTAGAGGTCAATTTCATAGGTACAATAATTTACGGAATGGTTATGGATCGGATATGGTATGGAAACGGAATGTATAGTGAGAATCAACCTTAAATGAGCTAGATCAGTATTTTTTAATGTGGGCAATAAATAGAGTCTCCTTATGGACGCTGGAGGTTTCCAGAAAAAGGGCGGCAATTTATTATTTTATTATCATTATTACTGTTAGTAATTAAGCTACTGAGTACAGGTGTGTGTAATCGGAGAACTCTCAGGTCATTTTACACGTTTCGCTATTAAATGTAACTGCATTCAAACGTACATAACTTAATAAATTGGTTACTGGAGCAATTTTTCTTTTTTTTTTCTTTTTCAATGAATATTGGTTTACGTCTTCAACAACGTAAATAATACTACATTATGTATTTAACAATCGTACATAATACGTGTACGTAGGTATTTATTTACATAATGTACAAATGTGTGCATTGGCATGTGTTTGCGGACATGTCATGTTAAAAACGTCTGCATGTTATTTGCAGGGCTTCTGTTCTTACGTGTAATACCTGAAAAGTACACGTGTACTTTCATGCATGCAAGTGAATAAAAGTGTGTAGGTAAATTGAACCAGGGAGCTTGTTTTAAATATATCAATCAACAATATACGTATGTGACGTGGTAATCGTACAGAAAATGTTTTCGTTTCAAATAAAATTAAACGACCACTACTATTTTTATATGTACATAGTTTACTTATTAAGGTAATTGTTACATATTGTAGGGGCGTTGTAACAAAAAAAAATATAGTCATCAGAAAGATATATTTAAACAAAATTTAATATAAAATAAACTTAATATTTAAATAATGAAAACAAACAAAATTATAAACGAAAAATACTTCTCAATATTAAAAGAAACAAAATGGCTCTGCAGGGCCGAGTTGACACATCTGGAAAGTAAACAAAAATAATTTATGAGCAACCAATTAAATCCATCGAAGAATAATACAAAAATGACTACAAAAATAATAATCGATGTGTTTGCATTTCAATTATTTTCCGAATCACAGGTATAAGGGTCAACTCGCGAAATACCTTCTCAGAAATAAATCAAGCTAGTCTAGAGCAGTGGCGGATTTATCAGCAGGCTGAATAGGCTAGAGCCTAGGGCGGCATATTTTAGGGGGCGGCAAACTTTGCTCAAAAATTTTTTTATCTTATACACGGAAAAAAAAACGAGGCTCAATATATCAACAAAAATTACAATATTTTAGTGCTATACAGTATACTAAAATACACTAACGTCTGTATATGAAAAATTACTAAACGCTTATTTATAAAATATACTATTGTGTATGAGCTTTATTGAAACGAAAAAGTTATTTATACAGATAAACAAAAACTTATTTTATTCTAAATCTTACATAAAAATTTTATCATGATAAAAATTTTTCCCCCTTTTTTTTCTTCTTTTTCTTGTCTTTCCCCTCCCTCCCTTTCCTTTTCCTGTTTTTCTCCTCTATTCACTTATATAGTATGAGCTTTATTGAACAAAATTCTATCTTTTCTAATTTCTTATTTTTTTCTTCATTCAAATATACAAATATTATCACCAATCTTCCCCTTTGTTTTCTACCATCTACTATAATTACTCCCTTTTCTATTTCATTAACTTCAGCCTTTATTTCTTTTTTTTAAATTTCCCCCTAACATTCCCCCCTTTTTCTCTTCCCTTTTTCTTAATCCTTTCCGCACTATAATTTTTCCAATTGTACCCCCCGTCTAACTTACTCTCTAAACCTTCCATGTCTTTGTCCTCCACCCACGTTTCACTTAATAGCACCATTTCATAGTTTTTTATCTCCTCCCAAAACCATCTTTCCTTGTTCTTTAATCCCGCCACTTTCCATGCAATTGTCGACATCTTCTTCGTTCCATTTTTTAATTTAGGTCCATACTTTGTCCTCCAGCTCTTCTTATCTCCTGTCGAAACCCTGTTCCTTTCATCTTATCTTCCCCTTCTTCCAATTTTTTGATTCCTTGGTTCCATACCCATACTTGATCTTCTATAAATACCTTCTTATATCCCGCTTTGATTTTAATATCTGGTTTCTTTCTTCCCTTATTCTTTCTTCTATATTTTCTCTAATCCTTCTCTCTTCCTTTGTTAGATCCCAATTTATGAACACATTTGTGCCCTTAAGATTCCTACTGTTCCTTATTATATTCATCTTTTCTGCATAATTTGCTACTTTTGCTCTAAACATCGCGTTCTTTATTTTCCATACTTTTTGTATTGTTGTCTGGACTCCTAATTTCTCTCTTATGTATTCTTCTATCTCCTTTTTCCATTCTCCTTCACCAAGTTCTAGTCCTTTTATGATGATGTTTGTTTTCCTTTCCTCTCTATTTATTCTTTCCATCTCTTTTTCCACCTCCTTTATTCTGTTCTCATACTTTTCCTGTTTTCCGTTCTCTCCCCTTTTTCCATGCACTCTTTCTTTTAATTTATCCTTTTCTAAGTTTATTTCTTCTAGTTTCTCCTTAGTTTTTTTTTCAATTCTGTTATTCTTTGTTTAATTACTTTATTTTCTTCCTGTATTTCTTTGATCTTTTGATTTAAATTTCTCCATCTTTTTTCCTCTTCTTTATCTTTTTTTTCTTAATTTTCTATGTTTTACTTCCATCTTAACGAATTTTCTATTCTCATCTCCTCTAGGAACTTCATAATGTCGTCCATTTTATCTTCGTCACTTCTCGCCAACCCACTGCTATTTTGTTGCCTGTTTTTCTTTTTTATTCCTTTTTCTTCTGTTTCGATTGTCGCTGCTTTTCTTTTCTTGCTTTCCTCTCCATTATCTTTTCTGTTGATCCAATTCGCTATCACACTTCCTACTGAAGCTTCTATTTCTATTGGCCATTTTTCATCCTCGTATTTTTTAAGCTTTACTTAATCTGCCTTGTACTGCTTTTTCTGGCCTTTTTTTATTGTATTGACATGTAAATTCTTAATTTAACAAAAAAAGACGAAAGCAAAAAACCATTCGTATCTTTCCTCACAAAAAAGGCTCCAACGGCCACGTTGACCTTCAGTCCTCTCCACGTGTTGCCAAAATCCAATATAATGATCGAATTTCTCTCAAAGTACACAAGCCTTTTTCCATAAACTCTACCAGTTGCACCAGTGAAGACTTCTCTCCCGTTGTCCCAAAAAACAACGAGAAATATTTAATTCTTGCTACTTATTTTTTTTTTAAATTCCGGAGCACTCAAACACACGTCTACTCAGCCTCAACTTAACTTGAATTTTTGATTTGACTATTGTGATTTTGAATTTTTAAAATATTCCAACGGCGTTTAAGTATTACATTTTAAATTTAGTATTTTTACCTATTTTTTAAATTAATTATTGCCATAATTTTTTCTTTAGGTCCACCCACACTATTCAATTAATGTGTAATATGTTTCACCACTTAAATATATCTATTCGAAGAGAAATGGGATCCGAAAAAAATTGCTTAAAAATAACAATAACAAATATTATATAGATATATATGTGGAAAATTACTACTTTTCTATTGATATTTCTGATGATATTAACAACCTGTTTGAGTGTAGAATAAAAATTTAACAAATTTACATGTAAAAATCCATATTTTTGCACAAGATTTCATAAATATTATACATTTCTTAAAATGATGATAATTAAAAAAAAAACAATATCTAATGATAATATTGTAATGAATAAAAGCTGTAAATTTACATTCAACGAAAGTTCTTAACATTCTTACATTTTTAATCCTAATGAATTCGTATCAATATTTGTTGATTAGTCTTATAAAAATATAATACAATCATAAAGTTGCAATTTCATTGACAAAAAATTGATTGTGAATTAGGGTATAGAATTGCAGGTGTCAGTAGGGGCGGAAAATTTTGAATAGCCTACGGGCGGCAAATGTGTGAATCCGCCACTGGTGTTGAGTATCTACCATGGTAAAAAGGGGTGCAGTATACTTTAACTAAGGTACTAAGGGTCAACTCTCATAGCATATTATATTGTAATGCAAATTCATAAATAAATAACATAAATAAGTTACAGACAGTTAATAAAGTAAAATTAGGTACCCTGTGAGATAAGTCTCCTTTTGAAAATAACAGAAATAACAGTTTCTAACAAACGCACAAAGATACACAAACTAAAACTTTTCGGCTGCTATGAATAGACTGATTAGGGATGGTGATCTGAGATCGATTAATCGAAGAATCGATTGTCCAGACCCAAAAGATCGATTTTTTAAATCGATATGCTGCATTGAATCGATCCAGTGAATCGATGTTTTACCCCTGAAAATCGCCATTCGATTTTTTTGTTTTGGTAAAAACCATAAAATTATTATTTACAAATAGTAGAATATATCCGTAATATTACGGTATTGCCGATTAAAGGGTTAATTATTCAAAAACGCGCGAGATGGCTGTAGTCTATGACTTTTTGTATTTGTTGATTGATATTGCGTCATTCATTTGTTTACCTAAGCAAACTGTGTCGTAATATTACACTGTGATTAGCGAAATAAATACTTTTTTTGGTGTAGTGTTTGTTACGGAATAATAAGTAATAATGTAATAAATAAATACATTTTTCATCTTTGGTTTAATAAATTATTATTTATTTATTTATTTATACCTGATTTGACTTTGATATGGTAATAAAAATGATGATGATGTTATTATCGAATTCCCTGACTAAAAAAAAAACTGGTTTTACTGATAAGAGATCATTTATTATGTTATCTTTCTTGTTTTTCATAAAATGGATTTATATTTACATTATGAATGCAAACCTGGAAAGAAATCGATATTTTAGACCTCGATTTTTTGTGAATCGATACATTAGCTTACGATTCGGATCGTTTTGAAAATCGATCTTTTTCGGAAAGAATCGCCATCCCTAAGACTGATTTGTATTAGGATAGTTTTCGTCTGCAAAGTGCTTGTGTTAATTATAAAAGAAAAGGGAGGGTCGCATACCTAAGGGTTTACTATGCGGTTAACATAAACACCATCTGGAGGAATCGAGCCAACGTTGACCAGAAATCTGGTGTAAATATTTCAGTATACGAATATAAAAATTCCTTTACAAAATTTACTTAGTTCTTACATGTATGATAAATAGTAAAAAAACAATAAGCAATTTTTTATCAAATAAGGTTACATTTGCTCCATATTCTGATTACTAGAGGGCGGGAGTAGTCATAGAAATGACCAGAAAAAATAAATATTAGCAACTTATATAAAATTTACAAACAGCCAGAGTTGTAATGTAGGGAGCTCATATAAGTACACGAAGTTTTTATAATTAAGTATTTTTGTGGAGTAGTGATGAGTCTTTCGAAAAAGCAAGACCAAGACCGAGACCAGACGAATTTGAACAAGACCAAGACTGAGTAAACAAGAGCGAAACCACAGAGAAAAATAATCATGATTTTATTACTTGATGAGTCAAGCAAAATTTTTCTAGTAAATAATACTAGAATTCTCATAAAATGTACTTGGTGGTATAAAACAATTTTTCATTTTTTCTAATAATTAGAATAATCAAGCTAAATAAGTCTACACTTGTTTTCTCTACCTCTCGATTATTTTATCGTGTCGTAAAGAAAAAAATACTAGAATGAGAATAGTTTAGTAAAATTAGTGATAAGAACTGTAAAAAATAAGTTTTGTTTCATGTCCATGTGTAAAATCTTCATAATTGTTTGATAATAGGGAATTGGACAAAAATATTAAGTTCGAAGAAAAACTATTTAAAATTTCGTTGAACGTTTCGCTATTTATTTATAGCTTCCTCAGCAACTCATTTTTAATCTTTCCTCTCGTCCAATCATCTTAAAACCAAGTGTGTATGGTTAGTCATAATTCAGTTGAATTCTAAACATCTTTTTGGCTAGTTTACAAATGTGAGAATAGATACTAGAAATGATAAACACTAAAACTTTTTTCTTCTCAAAAGAACAAAAAACACAACATAACTATAATTTCGTTACACTTAAACTATATTTTTACAATTAATAAAACTGAAAAACGGATTCTGTCGATAATTACAAATTACAAATTATTCTTTAAACGTGAGGCACCATCGGGTGTCTGATTGAGTCTAACTTAGAAATTTTAAATAGTTTTTCTTCGAACTTAATATTTTTGTCCAATTCCCTATTATCAAACAATTATGAAGACTGTAAAAAATGTTTTCTAATCAAGTCAATTTTACTAGAATTCAGTCTCAACACCGAACGTAGATTGACTACGTAGACATTTCTAGTAAAATCTCCTTGAGCGTCTGGTCGTCCATATAATTGACAGATTTTTTAGTCATGTTTGCTAGAATTCTAGCAATATTTTCATGATTGTTTTCTCTGTGCTAGCCCAAGACTATCCGAGTCTTGGTCTTGGTCTTGGTCTTGCTTTGCTCATCACTACTGTGGACTCTTTTTTCTGTACACGAATTCCTCTTGGAGTGTTCAGTGTCCCTAAAAGTGTTCTAATTACCTGTACATACATATACCGTTGCTCCGTTGAGCTGATTGCGTTAATTTGTTACTGATTGATTGTTTACCGAAATTCTATACTGATTCATTCAAAACAATTAAATCTTTGAACTGTATGTTAACAAAAATTCTACTTTTTACACAATAAAAGGCAAGTAGGTAAGCCTGAATACCGTTATTTGTTAAGTAAGCAATTTACTCACAGTCAATTTAATTTAATTGGCAATTAATTAAATTAAAGAAAAAGACGTTTTTAATTGCACAACCTTTAAGTAAACTGTATTTTTAGTGCTAGATAATTATCGTATCGTACCATATTTATGTCTGTAGAAAGTTTACCGTTTGTTTTCGAACAATACTCAATTACGGCAGAACTTTTGGTTGTTAATTGTACAAGTATAATTCTGTCTTCTTTGCATTTCCTGATTATTATATTGCTTTTTAGACTTGCGCCTGACTGATAATATAATTGCTAGGTATGAAATTGTTCATTTGACGGCAGATAATATTTTTTCGCAAATTAATTGGATTGGATCGGAATTGGTAAAACGGCAGCGTATTTAATTGAATATTTATTTTTTGTATTGCAAATAAATATCAAAGCTGAAGTTAACAGAAATACAAGAAATAATCGCAAAAAAAGTTTTACATCCATTTATCCATTATCCAGGTTTTTTTTGACCAGAACGGTTGTCCTCAATTTTTCTTTACAACTAGTAGCTCTTACTTGTTTCTTAAAGCCCCAATTACATTCGAAAATCCAATGGCTTGGAATTATTAATTGCTTCGAGAAAATGTTCAAGAAGTTTTTGAACCCCTTTTTTTTGATATAAAGTGGATTTCGTTCATAACGACGATGAAGGAACCATTAAATTTCCTCGCTGTATCTCAAAGTTGCTATATACAAAGAAAGAGAGAAATAATGAAAGAAAGAAAACATGTAAGAAAATTACTCAGCAACTGATTTTTGAATTTAACTTTACCTACCTAAACATTTATAAACAAAAACGCATTTATTTATTACAATTACTGGACATCTGTGGATGTAAGCAAAAGATAAAAAAGTTTGTGTTGCAATATCAGCGTGGGATTTCGAGGAATTTGCAATAAATGGTTCATTAAAATTAGTTGGTGTACCCGAAATCGACGTTACATCTAAAGTCGCTATAGCCAAATAAGTTTCCTCTAAAAGTACACTATAAGTTCAAGGGACTTAGGGAACATACCCACATTACGTGACTTACTTTTTAATATTTTCCGAACCCTCCCTCCCCTCGGTGATCATTCGTAATATATGCTAAGACACTCCCTCCCCAAAGTTGTTACGTAGTATTGCGAATGTGAATTTAAATCATTTTGAACGCAGAGGTGAAAAAAAAATAAAAATAATTTGGCCGATTTTCGTCATTATTGACAGAGTTTAGAAGCACTAAACACTTCGCGCCATATTTAAATCTGGTTCGAAAAAGCTCGAGATTTCTCTCGGCGAATTCGACTATATCACAAAAATCTAAGCCACCCCCCGCTCCTGTGACTGAGCGTAGTATTTTAAAGACCCCCCTCCCATTAATGGATCACGTAGTATGGGTACGTTCCCTTAAGGGTTATGCTGCATGACCAAAACTTCGTTACAATCGAAGACGTTATAAATTAAATCCACTGTATATACTGCTAGTTTCAAACGGTTAGAGATGTGATCTTGAGAAAAGCTGCTCGAATGTATAATGAATACACACCGGGGGTGAGAAAAATAGAAATACTTTGAGCGATCAACGTTGCGATAAGTGGTGTTGTGGAGACCGTCAAGAAGTGTACAGTACTAGACGCAATTTGCATAAACAAAAATTCTTATATTAGATAGTTAAAATGAATATAAGATAACAGTAGAAAGCAAAACAAAAGTTTATTGGTATGTGGAGGATTATTTATTGTATGACTAAGTTAAACGTATTCTTTATATATCAGTATTGTCTACTATTTCCCATGGCAGTTCAAATTTTATAAACGATACTGTACACCTTTGTCTACTTTTTGCTTCGTGATCGGGGGGAAATGAGCCCCTGTTAATAAAATGAAAATTGAATTTGGAAGTTTGTCACAGGGCATCTCAAACCCTGTTTGAAACGACTTGTACAACTTTGTTTACTAAGCCTCGATTATTTGTCCAACAAAGGACCCCCTGAAAGGACTATTAGAAGCACTAAAATTACATTACATTTTAGAATCTGAAGATCTGAAATTACCAATTACTTCGAAAAATTTCTTTGGGACTTTGGCAGAGTTTGAAGCCCTTTTTTGAAATACAAATTTGTTTACTAAGCTTCGACCAATTATCTACCAAAAGGACATGAAAGGAGTAGAATAATTAGAATTAATATCATGCAATTCTCTTTTCTAACTGGTATCCCTAAGAGTTCCAAATACAGGGTTGGAATAAAAACAATTTATTTATTAAATTTTTGAAATAAACAGTTGAAAATGTGTAAAAGATATGTTCATATGTTTTATATGTACGATAAACTTTTTTTCTCGTTTATTTTGAACATATGTTATAAACTTATTTTAAACTGATGAAACTGATTTTCCGGATTGTAACCGTATCTTTTTGATGAAATCCCCATGGCGGACCATGGTCACGTCAGTAGTGTTTAACGTTTCGACTCCTTTCGCAAGGGACATCTTCAGGAACTTCATGTTGTTGAACAGCACTAGCGTTGAAGGCCTTGAATCAACAACGTGAAGTTGCTGAAGATGTCCGTTGCGATAGGAGACGAAACGTCAAACACTACTGACGTCACCAAAAAGACACGGTTACAATCCGGAAATTCAGTTTCATCAGACGACAATCGTGTAAGTCTAAATGGAATTCATTGTTTTAAACTAACTTTTCAACGGACTATACATGGATTATTTTCTCTAGATACTTGCCCCCTCCAGCGTACTAGATGCGCATAGGCAAAATTGTTGGTAGGGTATAAAGAGCTCATTCTGCTGTCGATTCTTCCTTGCGAAACACAGTTATATATACAGTACGTATCAAAATTTTATTCTCGCCATAAACACAAATATTATGTGCACCTCTGCGGTTCTGTTTATACCTAAATTACCAAATCAGGAATTATTGCTACGTTATTAGATATTACATTTTCTACATTTTGCTTCGCATACAATACCAAAAAAAAAAAAATTCAAATAAGCAATTTTTCCGTAAAATACTATACATAGTCAAAGCCAGCAACCGGCAGAGAGTCCGTTTGAAAGTTGTATCCCTCCTTTTCTGGCCTAGTGTCGTTCTTTTCTACTTCGCGCAGATCACAGCAACGTGCAGGTATCTAGAGAAAATAATTCATCTATACTCATTATTCGGATCGGTCTTATCTATACAGGTAGGGCAAAACGTTCACCGAACAAAGTTTCTTCGTCGGCATTGTTTTTATTAATCTCGTACAAGCAAAAATGCATAATTTGGTAACCAGTTATCTTCTGCTTCTTTGAAAATTGTTTAAAATTAATTGAATTCTCAAAAGCTTTTGAATTTGAACAATACGTAACACTAACATACCTCGAAAGTTTTAAATTCTATTTAATGGACTTGTTTTCTTTTTCTTTTTTTTTATATATGAAAAAATGGCTAATGATATTTGTACGAAATTTCCTATAGCCCGCTTTAGTTTTCAAGAGAACTACGAATTTTGGATCCAAAAACAACCTAACCACAGACGTTTAAGAATATTTCGTTAGTAGAATTATCGAAGCTAATAAATAAATTAAGTTTCTTCTAGTAACCAATGCGATGTTTTCCTTATTTTATTCACCCATTATAAAAGGTATTAAATAATTATTATAGTTTTAATTCTTACTTAAGGTATTGTTCCCTGTTTAGCAATGTAAGTGGGTACAAAAACTTGAATGGACTATAGACATGTTTTCTAAATCATGTAGAGAAAGTTATCTGTTTTGATATTGGAGTACCTGTACACATTGTTGGCAGTTAGTGTGAACAATTAATTATTGTAGTACGGGAATGTTGCCAATAATCAATTAAGTTAATTGTATTAATCGATATGTAGATACATTTATAAATGGTGTCATAGGTTATGGTAGTTAAACAATACCTAAATATAGGTCCTCCTCAATCTTAAACTTTTTGGATTTGGTCCATAATTATAATAAATAATTTCATTTCAATCTAAGGCACTAAAAAAGTGATTGTATTGTAAAGTTGTTTTTTTTATTTATAACGAAAGAAGATACAGTACGTACCACAGATTGCTGCATTTATCTTTGTATTTTATGAGTGCCAAAGTGATATTTGGGTTTGGCCACCCTGTATTTTATCTACACTTAAAAACGAATTGCAAAAGGACCTATTACACAATATTTTAAATTAGTGCTTTTTTATTAGGCGTTTGAAAAGAATGATGAATAGTTAAATATCTACTGTAAATACATCTTACATTCGTAAATAAGCTTATTTGTTCAGATTTATTTTTAAACGCATAGATAAACATAAACAAAGTGCATAAATATTTGGCGGACTTCTAGGTAAGAGTCATAGAAAGATTTACGAGATTTCTATTTATTCCAATTGCACATCCGTCTATATTCATAGTCAAATTAGTTTTAGCGGAGGATATGCATATGTAGACAGATTATTATAGGTAGTTCATATTCATTTATTTATTTTACTCACATTTATTTTCTTTACACATAACTAATCGTAGAGTGGAGAGACAAAAATCATGATAAACATTATGGTAAATAAAGGAAAATATCTACATATGCAACTTTTGAATGTAAAAATTTAAACTGGTTCAAAAATATACGCATATAGTGAGAAGTTAACATGAATTTCTAAACATACCCATATGTTTATTATTTCGTTCATTATATCCGAGATTGACTCCTTGATTCGATTAATTATTTAAAATATTTAACATCTTATTAATCTAATTGCAGGATATTTAATACCAACTTTAAAGTCTATATGTTACAGTTAAAACAAGTTTTTACTTAGAACTCGTTTTCCCTAGTTGAAACTAGTTTTTATTTAATGCCTTTGTTAAAACTAGAAAAATACCCAGTTAAAACTAGAATTTACCACTGATATTTTTGATTTTCAGATAAAACAAGCACTAGAAAAACTAATTTGGAATTGAAAACAAGATATAGTTTTAAAAATATTTATTGAAAAGATCTAAGACACTGAGAATCAAAAAATAATCTAACACTAAAGGAACATTTTAGACTACATCGGCTTAAATTAGTTGCCAAGATGACAATATTAATTATAAGTAGGTAAATAAAATAATCAAATAAATCAATAGAACACAACCATAAAATTTCAAAAAAAAAAACATTGTTAAAGAACATTGATTAACACACAATAAAATCTAATCAGTCAAACTTAAATTTAAAAAAGGATGAGGATCTACTACGCGAACAGTTTTAACTGACTCGCTTCGGAAAAACTCGTTTTGTCTAGTAAGAACTAGTTTTAACTGATATTCGATTTGAGCATTAGTTAATTCTAGTTTTAACTGCAACATATACACTTCATAATTTTAAGGATTTCCAGTTAAATTCAGTATGCAACTAATATCCACAAAATTAAAGAAATTTTGCAATTTACAAATGGGGACTGAATATATGTAACCGACCATGTATAAAATTGAAAAAGAATCATCCCTTCAACAAGACGCAGTTCCACAAAAACGTGCGCACTCCCCTACTTTGTCTTATAGATGAAACAAATAAATAAAATGGAGTACTTTTAACTTAGCTTCTACATGTGCAAATAATTTAGTTACTTTTCAAACCTGTGATATCAAATAAAACGTAATGAAGACGAAGCATTAATATGAGATGTTTTTTAAAATCGTTTTTTTTTATAAATTATTTAATTACGTATACTCAATGTAATCACTAATATATACGAAATTAAATCTATGCTAGGCACTTGGTGAAACATACTGAATATAGAAACGAAAAATTAAAACACTTGGTACACTTTTGTTTCACAATTTTATTGAGGAAAACTCTAACAATTGTTTCGGCCGTTAAGCAATTATCAAGGAGAATAATAAATAAATAAATAAAAATGATAATTCAAGACATAATTTTTCTATTGTTAAAAAAAAGCTTGTTTCGCAGACATTTTAATTTTATACGTTATGTCGTAGGTTTTATAATAATCACAAAAAAGAGGAGATATTACTTTTTTAAAAACATTTAATTTTTTCTAGGTCTACTCCTGTATAAGAAAATATGTTTTTGTCATCTAAAGTTTCTAAAAAATTCACTTGACAGAGAGACACGTGTTAGTGATCTTATAAAATATAAGAGTTTTTTTCATTTAAGTACGTACATAATCTCAATGCCTTTTGAATTTTACAATTTACGCCAAGTGTATAGAAAGTCCCATGATTAGTCGTATCATCGATCAAGCCCTGAGACAATTAGGTACTTAAGGATATATAAACAATTCTTACTAATTCAATATTGATTTGCTTTCAATTTAAGTTTATCTAGTTTGTAAACTTTTCTTCATCACACGGAGATAACTTTATCATATTACATAATTTCTTCTTTGTTAAACAACGACGGTTATACTAGAAAGTCTATAATTTTTGTTAGAATCAATTAAAGTAAACCCCTCGTGCTGTCAGAGTTTAATTATTTTTTATGCAGTGGGGGGATTCAAGCTAAAATAAAGGATTGCACTTACCTAATTAAGGATAAGTTATCAGTAGCCAGTAATATTGTGATTTTGCTAATCATATGGCTTTATATTTTGGTTACTTTTTCAATCCCCCCCGTAGGTCTACCATGTTTTTTTTGGACACCCTCTCCCCTAATAACGTGGTGTTTTCGTCAGACGACAAATAAATTCAAACAAACATTGTTTCTTTCTGAAGTACCTTTCCAACGGCACTCCGTTTGACCTAACTTTCCATTTAAAATACAATGTTGACTCCGATTTAGGGCGTATTCCCATTTCGTACCGCGGTCTAGGTATTACATAATAATCAATATTCCCATTTCGTACTGCGTAAATATTCTACCTAATGAATTACATTACCAAATATATTTATTTATAGACAGTTCAGTCTTCTTAGAAACCAGCAGTACCTATTTACTTTGTGTGATATTTCTTTTTTTATTCATCTTGACTTATTAATCAAAAGTGATTTTGTTTCATTGCTTAGAATCATATGGATCATTTTATTTTTCCGATTTCTGACTTGCACTATAATTGTTGCTAATTTGTTACCAAATCCAAAAATTTGTCGCTTGTGCCGTTTAGCCATAATCAGGTGGTATGCTAGCTTAATATCAAGCTAGCACTACACATAGCGTATCTCGAAAAGGAAATGTCGTAGGATATTACTGTACAGACCATAATTTGTCGCTAATCTGTCGCTGAATGATTACACATTTAAAGAATTTGTCGCTAGTCTTATCTCCAACTGATAAGCGAAAAACTGCCATCAAACTCTCGAAAGGTAACGTGTTGCCTAACTTGGGGGAAACAGGTGAAACCTAATTTAAAAAAGTTGGTAAATAAATCCGATCTCTTAAAACGAATGTAACAAAGAACTCCTTGATTAATTGTTTGATGGTTTTCCAGCAGTTTTTCACTTATTAGCTGGAGATAAGACTAGCGACAAATTCTTTGAATGTGTCATCTTTCAGCGACAGATTACCGACAAATTATGGTCTTTACAGTAATATCCCCTTTTTTCGAGATACGCTATGTGTAGTGCTAGCTTTATATTAAGCTAGCATATCAGCTGATTATGGCTAAACGGCACAAGCGACAAATTTTTGGATTTGGTAACAAATTAGTGACAAATTATAGTACAAGTCAGAAATCGGAAAAATAACTTTGTCGTGCTAGCTTGATATACACTGGTTACGGTATGCAAAGACAACGTTGTCGTGGTCATGTCCTTCCCTTATACATAAAGTTTTATTGGGTTTAACTTTCTTTTTCGTAACATACATCTGGTTATTATTCTTTTACCTGTTTAATTACCCATATGACAAACGCGGTACGATATGGAAATGGCGTTATGTGGGTATACATTTGAGTTGTGGTACGAAATGGGAAATTTAATGGTAATGGTACGAAGTGGGAATAAGCCCGATTTAGGCTAACTCAATATTGACGTTAGTTATCAATATCTTCATTTCAACCTTCTGCTATAACCGATATCAGAGAAAACGGTTGGTAAACAAACACCCTGTATGTTAACGAATGTGATTTATGGCTTGGCTCTTGATGGAACATATTTAATATTAAGAGAAAAACCAACACTTAGTATTTATTTTCCCAAAAGTGTTGTTTTTTTCACCCTGTATGTATTTTATTTCTTTTATCAAAAGCCAATAATACAAAATTATGATAAGATTTATATCGGACTTGAGGAAAGCGCGTAAGGAGCTTCTTTTCTGCCGGGGGTTCTCCTACCGCTCACGTGTTTCTTTTTGTTATTCAAAACCATCTTAAACAGTAAATTTGGAGGTTAGTCACTCTTGCAAACTGTCGTAAACAGAAAATATGTCAAATTCAGTCTAACTATAAGAAAATAAATTACTCAAGTATCGAGAAAATAAATTACTCAAGTATCGATCCTCCGATTCTGTACCTATTCACAGATTCTCAGATTACTTCAGAAATATTCAGAAAATTGTTTTCTTTTTTGCAATAAATTGTCACGTGTGCCTACATCATTACATTCTCTATTACATCACTCTTTTTTTAATTTTAAAAAGCTTATCCATTTTTCTTTGTGGATATCAAATTTATTTATTTATTTATTCTATAATAGGCTTGTTCAGTATTTTTTTTTTATTTCATAAATCCAAAGTAAAAGTGAAAAATAATGGATCTGCAAAAAATCAGAATTTTCTTCCCACGTTTAGTGCCTCAAAAATAATTACAAATCTCCACCGCGCGAGAGTGGGAACGGGGCCAGGCGTTACGTCACTATACGCATAGGCCTGGCGCCGCCGATCGACGACCGTGTACTCGATGCTTTTTGCTGGTTGTTATAGGTGTCTTCGGAGTATTGTTTGTGTTGCGTACTGTTTATTTTATTCAATATGAGTGCAAAAAAAAAGAATTTTAAGTATTGTATTGTTCCAAAATGCACCAATACAAGTATAAACGCTCCGGAAAAACTATTTATTTGTTTACCATCTAATCTAAAGATAAGAAAAGCATGGCAGCGTGCAATGCGGAGAGCCGATTTTCTATCCGAAAAAGGGACGAGATTTTGTTGTGAAGATCATTTAAATGTGAGTTTATTTCATAGTATAAATAGATAATGCTTCTATAATGTGTTTATTGTTTAAATATAGGTTGGAAATGACATAGAGAATTATCTTTATATAAAAACCATGAAATGTGGGAGGATAAAATTGAAAACAGGTGTTATTCCGCATATTTTTGATTGTCAAAAAGATCGCTCCCTATTACACACTTCTAAGCCTCGATTAATTACACAGAAAAAAGAATAGAAAGCCGTTATAGAAGAATTATTACGTGAAAATTTGGCAGATGAGGAAGTTCATTTGGAAGACATTAAAGAGAAAGAAATTAAAATTCATGGGCGCGCTTCAACCGATCGAAGCATCCAAGTTAATCTGAAACCATCAACAAGGTCCAAAGCTATCCAATGTCTAAGTAGCGATTTGGTTTAAATAACATGCAAAAAACGTAAATTAGAAGATACTACGAGTAGTAAAGAAGTCAATAAAAGACAAAGAAAACGTGAAAGTCTGCCACTATTTCAATCTCAACAATGTTCCTCAATAAAGTTTTTGGTATCCACAAGTGGTTCCACTACATCCAGCACATCCACATTTTCAATATCTGAAGATAATGTGTCGGAGGATTTTGTTCAAATTTGGAATACTAAAGACTATGTTCAAAAAAGATCTACATATTTGATTGAAAAAAACCCAAAGCTTTATTTAGGAATCCCTAGTCATTCCTTGTTTATTACAGAGATGTTGTCTCAAAAGTGCAAAATTGCGAAGCTCGACATATTTATAACGTTGAAAAAAATAAAACTTGATACATCGTACAGGATATTAGCTGATGACTTCTGTTTGTCAGTTACAAAAGTGTGTTCAATAATACAAAATTGTATCCTTTTACTGGCTAAATTCCTAAAGCCTTTTGTTCAGTGGAAAACTTTATTTGAAATTCAACGACACCTTCCTATCCCATTTAGACACAGATACAAAAATGTACAGTGCATAATAGATTGTTTTGAAATATCTATTCAAAAATCAAATAATCCAATTCACCAATCGTTCTCTTGGTCTCAATATAAAGGTTGTAATACTATAAAGTATTTGATAAGTTGCCCTCCAGATGGCTTAATTTCCTTTATATCAAGCGGATTTGGCGGAAGAATAACAGATAAGATGATTGTTGAAAAGTCAAGTTTTTTGAATCTGGTTGAAGATGGAGCACAAATTATGGCAGACAGAGGATTTAAGCACCTTGAAGAGCAGTTGGCAGCGAAAAATGCCCACCTAGTGAGGCCACCATCTGTTTCATCTACACAAAAAAGTACAAAAGAAGAAGTAAAAGAAGGAAAGCGGATAGCAAGTTTACGCATACACATTGAACGTGTAATATCAAGAATTAGGGAATATCGTATACTTCAACCCTACGCTCGAATTCATTTACAGTTGATTAAATACCTAGATTTGATAGTACAGATTGTTTGTGGAATCATTAATCTACAAGATTTTTTAATTAAATAATAAACAACTTTAAGCTTTTATTTGTTTCTATTTTGAAACATTACACGACTTTATTATAAATTGCACTAAACCAAAAGTCATTAACCTGATTTATCATATTTTTAACAAGTTCACTATCATAATCGCAATGTTTAACAGAGATATTTTTTGTAGTTTCAAACTGGGGATCTGCCACTACAAAAATTCCTTTTTCTCTTTTAGACAAAAATAGCTGCACCTGCATTTGATAATAAAACTTTGGTTTTATATTCCCATCGGAATCCAAATAGTTATGAAAAGTTTTTTCTGAAGTAGGACTTTTAATTTCTACCACATAATCGTCATTTATAGCATCTGGTTGATGCTCCTATAAGTGGCAAATCTTTAGAAAGAAATATTCCAGCCTTTAAAAATTTCGCTGACATATCTTTCGACAATATTTTTAAAATATCGTTTTCTAACTTCAAACCACGCGACATGGCCTCTGTCTGAAATATTTTTGCACCCAAAATAGTTTCTACTAAACAACCATTGAGTGTTTTACATTTTACAGCATCGTAAACCTTTGAAGCTGTGATCCTAGCATACCTCATTTCTTGCCACAATTTACTGGCACTTTGCTCTCTAGTTGCCTTCTCTACTTCTATAATTAATTGTTCATCCATTCGGTTACTGCAGAACTCAATAAAATGTTTCGATGTTTTGGGCAAAGAAGAGTTTTTAAAATCTAATGAGAGATGATAGATAGTGAGGCTGTAATATTTATGGGGTGGTGGTATCGCATTAGGCTGTTTTCAAGTTTTCGCTTTTTACTTTCTTTAACATATTCATCTAACAATGAATGATCATAACTAAGCGTTATTTTTTTCTTATTAAAATCAGCAGTACTGATACATTTCATTGTTTTCGATGCTGTCGATAACACTGACTTCTTCCAGTAACATTTTTTTTCTGTCGATGAAGGCTCTTCGCTACGGCGATGTAGCCACATAAGAAAAGCCACCGCATGCTTACATCCACCATCAGAGGCGGCACAGTCATTGCATTTTGCTTCTATGACCGTTCTCTCAAAAGTATTAATAGTACATTGAACATTATAATTTTTTCCTTTAATTTTATGTTCCGGCGTAATTTTTGCCTTTAGTTCACAAAATGATTGTTGTTGTCTCAACTGTACATAACCAATCGCGTTGTCCCCGTAGTTTTGTCTACCAGATCTGTAATGCAAAGAATGTATATAAATAGCTAGAGTTTTTATCTTACAATTAGGCAAAACTTTATTTAATTGAATTTGTTATCATTTTACATAAATTTAACTGAAAGAACATTGTGTTCTATGAAAAAATTATTTTTATTTGCCTTTGGCACGGTCAAGAATAAAATCACCTATCTTATTTTTAATGTTTTTATAGCTCTTCCTCATAAATATAAATAAATCAAAGTTTTTGATCTGAAAATAATATGTCACTACTTTTTTTACGTAATTAATCAATTAGGAGTAAAATATAAGGGAACCATATTTCTATTTAAGAAGCTTAATAAAGATTAATTTGGTTATAGTGCACTTTATTAGATAAAATCTAGCCTAAATAAAAAGAAACAGAAAATATTTGATGACTTACCTTTGTAACTTTATTCCCTTCGTTTCTGTACTGACATACTCTTTATTTTTATTAAAATAGTCCATAATCATAAAAATATCAACTTCTGGTAAACTACCAGAATCAGCTTTACTAAATCCAATTTCAATTGAACACATTTTGGCTAAACTTTAAGCTCAGAACAACGAAATAACAAAGCACGTTTGATTTGAACGACTGTTAACAGCCGCGTGTCTCGATAGATCTCATTGTCAGAGTTGCGTATAATGACGTCACGAGCGGGCGCACTGCTTTGCGACTATTACTAACTTCAACCTCTTATATCTCGAAAACGGAAAAAGCTAAAAATATGAAATTTTAAGGGCATAATAAGAATATCGAATACTATACAAAAACGTATGAAAAACATAAAAAAAGAATATCACGGAACAAGCCTATTGCGTTTTGGTTTTACTCACTGCTGTGGGTGTAGTTATTCTAATAACAATAAAGTAAGAGAATCTTTTGTTAAATTTGGGTACCACAGACCATAAGTTAATTTAAAATGAAAATTTGAATATCTGTGCATGTAGATACAAAAGCCAACGACTTGCTTATTAGTCAGTCAGTATTATAATATAAATTATATTGTTGATGTTAATTTACGACATAATGTTTAATAGGGACATTTATTACACGCCATTAATTACAGCTACTACTCAGCACTGAAGTGAATAAGTATTCACGATTATGATAATTTGTTGTAATTTAGTTTGCCTAGTCACGTTTTTTGCATGTTTAGGAAACTAATTAATAAGTTGTCGTTTATGGATATTAATGAATAAATAGCAGATCATTATTGTTTGAACTAAAAACAGAACAGATCAATAAATATATCATATAGGTACATTTTTGTTTACGTGCCTAAAAAAAGGAAACTTCTGCAAACGAACAATCGAGAGATAAATTTAGACTTTATTTAAATGTGTTCTACAAAAAGCAGTTCAAGGATCGTTAAAAATTCTCGTAAAAAAGTGTGAATTTAGAACCTATTGAAGTCGTCAGTTTAATTTTAAATGTTTGGGCCTCATGATTGGGTATTATTACCTTAATTTTAGGATCATTTGTAAGACTGACTTATCGTAAGGTATCCCCTCAGAATACTTTTCAAACCTAACCCAACCTTGCTCTTGTCTAAAAGACCATGAAGAATTAGAGCCAGATGGGAGGAAAAAATTTTTTATTTGTAAAAGACTAAAAACGGCTCTTCGCGTTTTATAAGAATTTTTCAAGGTACCTAGGTTTTATATCAATAAATCTTATGAAGTTTTTTGTGATTACGGTACTTTCTATTGTGATAATATAGTTTACTTACCGAACACAATTAATTAGATAAAGAGAAATATAAAATAATAAATATAATTATAGTGGTCTTTGGCTTTGGTTCACACGTGGCTCTTAATTATTTATTATGTTATATTTATCATTTTTATTATCTTTATAGTTGTATGATTAATTATTTATAATATTTACTGTTTTATCTATTCGTTCGTGTGTGTTAAGTAATGTGTTGTAACATAAAAATTTGTGAGTATGTACATTGCCCCCAGATTCGTTAACTTACTTTAAAAAAATATATTAAAGAATCAGCATCGAAATGGGACTCGGTATACAGGGTTTTTCAAGTTGATGGGCTATTAGAAGTATATGAATTAGTTGGGATCATTTGGTTATTGTTTATGCCGCTTCTTTTAAAAATATTTTCAAGTTTGATTTAAATTCAGTTATACCGGAAGTCGACAGCAACTTTGTTATTTTAAATAGAATAGTATATTTTTTACGCTGAATTCAAATAAAATGTGTAATTCTAAGGTAAGTTAGATAACCAACTTGTACACCAATGACGATCGGTTTCTGAGTTAATTTAATTTATAGAAAAAAAAAATCGCTACCGCAACCCAAATTATAAAAAATCATAATTTCCACAAAATACAACTCAGGCTGTTAGTAATAGCTGAATATTGGTGCTAACGCCTTGAGAAAATTGAACTAAATAATTTATACAGGGCGTTCAAAATTAAATTCCAAACTTTAAAAACTTCAAACACGAATAACTTCGTTTCTTCAAATGGCACCTTCCAGTTTTTATTTTCTCAGTCGACTCCTTTTTTATCCTCTTTCGATCTATGTGTACTTCCTATTGTTTTATTTGAAAATTTTCGAGTAATTTTGAATTATTAGATAGGGGAGAGTTGCCTATATTGAACCATTTTAAAACAAAATACTGTAATTCAAACAAATAAATAAAAAAAAAACATATTTCAATGTAAATAGAAGTTGACCACCCAGTTTACAACTTATAGATAATAACGAAAACGTCATGTAAAAAGCCTTTCGATACAAAAGAAAAGTTTAAAAAAATTTAGTCATAGGTTCATTTTAGGAAACTGGTCTCTTAAATTCAATTAACTGTTTCCTAATTTGAACTGCTTGTTAAGAGACATTTTTAGCTTACTAAAAACTTTTTATTTTTATATATAACAAATACTTGTAACATAGGAACAAATTTTGGACTGTTGTATAGCCAGATTCGTCAACATATTGGCTGTAACTTTATATTATTTGTCAATAGCATGTAAAAAATTGCATTACTTTTTCTCTGTCAAAACCTCGTGCCCTGGCAAAAGATGTAGATTCTGGTTGGCGCACTGCTAGTTCGGGATGTCTACGCATAAATGCATAGAACCACTTTTTACCGGCAATTTTTTTATCTGTGTTAAATGGATGGCGCAACGTGTGTTTTTCCGCCAACTGAAAAGCTAATCGCCTTATGTCTGTTATGGTAAATCCATAGAGCATTTCTTCAAATTGAATAATTTGCTTTACTAGTACATTTTCAGTTTCAGCTGAAAAAACACATTTGTTTCTAAATTTTTTCACATCGTCTTTGGCCAGTTTATTAGTACCTCTTACATGCCTCAGAAGAGTGAATTTGGATATATTGTACCTTCGACTACATTCATTCAAACCTACTTCACCTTCTTTATAAGCTCTAATAGCCATAGCCATGTCAGTTTCTGTATAACGTCCATATTTGCCGCGCTTAGACATTCCTGAAACAAGTAGCATTAATTGAACCAATTTAAATTAGGAAACATTAATCAGTTCAATATAGGCAACACGGGCCAGCATAATTCTTTCAACCTCACTTTTGTGAAAAATGACGATTCTGGATTGAAGTTGTAAGAGAATATATCTAACAGTATATTGCAATCGTGCACACAACAGAGATTGCTCACCTCGATCCGTTTCCATAATACGCATTTAGTAAAACAGCAAAACAATTACATCTCAGGTACAAGAAATACAAAACTACATGCCCTGCTCATTAGAGTCTGCCAAATGGGATGAAATTCGAACTTAGTCATCTACAGGTACTTAAATTTCGATCATCAATGATCGATGGCGCCAAAACTATCATTTGTAGAAAATAAGTATGAGGTTCAATTTAGGTATGGGTTCAATATACGCAACTCTCCCCTACTTTTAATATTTTTCGCATAAAAAGGTGTGCCTTGGAAAAATGACAACTAACGGCAATCAATGCAAAATGAAGCCAAAAATCGCATTTTCGATTAATTTCTGTTACAAAAAATAATCAAAAACGAAAGCTTCAATCGAAGTATTTATTATAAACATTTGTCTCGAACATCTCCCCAACAGAAATTAAGCGATAAAAGAGATTTTACTACGATTTTGCTTTGATTGCCGTTAGTTGTCAATTGTCCAAGGCACACTCTTATGACTCTTATTACGCCAAAATTAATGAAATTATTATCTATATTTTAAAAATTCTAAATTACTCAAAATTTTTCAAATAAAACAGAAGGGAGTATCTATATGAATCGAAAGAGGATAAAAAAAGAATCGATTGAAAAAATAAAATATGGTAGGTGCCATTTGAAAAAACAAAGTTATTCGTGTTTGAAGTTTTTAAACTTTAGAATTTTATTTTGAACGCCCTGTATAAATTATTTAGTTCAATTTTGTCAAGGCGTTAGCACTAATATTCAGCTATTACTAGTAAAAATTTCAACACTCTGAGTCGTATTTTGTGGAAGTTATGATTTTTTATAATTTGGGTTGCGGTTGTGATTTTTTTTTCTATAAATTAAATTAATTAACTTAAAAACCGATCGTCATAGGTGTACAAGTTGGTTATCAAACTTACCTTACAATTACACGTTTTATTCGAATTCAGCGTAAAAAATATACCATTCCATTTAAAATAACAAAGTTGGTGTCGACTTCCGGTATAAACAATATAAATATTTTTAAAAGAAGCGGCATAAACAATAACCAAATGAGCCCAAGTTTCAGAATTGAAACCTTCTACTAATTCATATACTTCTAATAGCTCATCAACTTGAAAAACCCTGTAGACGCCGGGATTAACATTAAGATGGGAATCAAAATAGGTGTGAGGATCGGAATTTAGATTTGACTTTGCGTCAGGATTGGAATCAGTACCCATATGAATTAGAATGAGGCTGGGAATCGAAATCGAAATGGGTATGGCAATCAAAATTGATAAAATTGGTTGACGATCTGAATCGACATTGAGACTGGAATTGAAATGTGAATCGGTGTGGAATTGTCTTCAAGATAATGTAAAGATCGGAATTGGGATATGATTCGGAATGGGTTTGAGAATTGAAATCGGGCTGTGAATTGGAATATGACTTAGAATCAGTATGGAAGTAGAAATTAGTGGTGTAAAGATAGGAATTTTGATGTAAATTGGAGTGGGACTGGGAGAGATGTGAAACAGAATAGGACTCAGAATTAGTATGGGAATCCAAATCGTCGTCAGGATTTCAGATGTGAATCGGAATGGAACTGGGAATTGGAATCGGGCAATAAATTGGAACTTAATATAGAATCGGTATAGAAGTTGGGGTTAGCATCGGGATGGGAGTGAAAATCAGAGTGAGGATCGGACTCGGCGTGACTTGGGATGGGAATGTAAATCGGAATAGGACTCATAATCAGTATTTGAGTCGGAATTGCCAATCAAAGTTGTAGTGTAGAGTCCGAATCGGAATCGGCATCAGGATCAGAAATTGGACGTGAGTCAGAAAGGGATTTGGAATAGGAATCAGATGGGATTGAGATTTGACATTGGGCCAACAAAAAAAACCTTTTACTACCCTGATTGGTTTCGATTTTTCGTATTCATAACCTAGATTGTTGAGTGGAACTGACGTCGAGAATATAAATTAAATAAAGTCTTTTATTATCAATTAATAAAGAAAACGTTCTGATTGTATTGAATGACAATAAATTGTTTGTTGTATGTTTCGTATAATTAATTGCATTATGTACGTAAACTACCATTTTTCATTAAATTGATAACAAGAATGAAATTTGCTTGCTCGATAACCTTTGATCAGCGTTTTTCTTGGAGTGAAGCGACAAAAATGTTGGAAGTGGTTCTAAACTACATACTATATCGTAATATTAAGTTCTGACGTTGGCGTTATGTTGATAATGTTTGCGACATCGCCCTTAAATCAAGCGATAAAAGACGCCTTCTCTTCTTAGTTTTTACAATTAATTTAAAGCATCTTTTTAGTTAACTTATCCTACTTTATGAATAAATGTTTGTACGTATACTGAATTTATGAGGCGTTTTTTAAGTAAAGTTCAGTCGGTGAAGTGTGCTAGCCACAGGATGGTTGTGAACCTGGAGGCTCAACTTCCTTTAGGTTAAAACTGTATTTTTTTTTTCTTGTGTGCTTGATCCCTTTGTTGTTATAAGTGTCAAAAGTAAAAAATTAAGTGAGGTGACATGGGAATTGTTTCGTTTGTTCCAGATTGGTGTAAGTTTCCAAAAATGAAGTGTGCCTGTTCTCAATCGCCGGGTTACAAACGGCTCGAAGAACGCATCCTTGAGTACGACAGCATCATTTCCGAAGATAAAGATTCCTCCAATGAGAAAGAGGTACGTAAATGTATACTACGCATAATTTAATTAAATCTCATTTCGTATATACTTTTGAGATTCTATTGTTATTTTCTTAAAAGTTTATGTGTGTTTGTCAGTTACGTAGTGGGGTTCGGCATCAAGAAAAAAAGATAAAAATAGGAACCCCTACAAAGATATATCGATATTTGTTCCTCTTTTTTTGTATGTCACGGTCGATTGTATCAGCAAGTAATAATGCTAGCAAGTCTTGTTTGGCACAGTTATAAAACGTGCTTGTTCGTATCTGTGCCAGATGAAGAAATATTATCTATAGATATTCTCATTTTTTTTACTGCAAAAGAAGTCAAAAATGGGTTACCTTTTATGTTTCTCTTAAAAAATCCAAGACGTTTATAGACCATCAGATTTACCTATCATTGACAGTGTTTGTGTTATTAGAATGTTTTTGATTTTCTTTTATCTGTTTGTACTTAGTGAAATCCTAAAAATTATCGAAAAATTTTTTTAACGATTTGTTACCAGCTTCTAATTGTTTGACTTTTTAAGGTGCCTATGAACTGCACATTGTAATTTTTAATATTTTCATATAATACGTTCGCATACAAGGGGGGGAGGGATCTTGCTGAGTGTGACAAGATGTGATAAGGGGGGACGGTCATCAAAAAATTTTACTGAATTTTTACAGAATCCTTGGACTTCTAATAAATAAAAATATTATTTATTTGTTCGTCACAAAAGATATTTATTAATTTATTTAAATTTTGTTTAAATTTATCAAGTTCAAAAGGGGGATTAGTTTTTGTGACGTAATATTTACAGGGGGTCACAGAAAGTGTGACACAGCGTGACAACCGGGGGGGGGGGTCAAAAAAGCTAATTTTAGGGTGACGTATTTTATGAACAGCCCCTAACACATACATGGGAAAGTACAAATTCAATTCAAATTCTTAAATCCTTGTTGAAAAGACTTTAAGTATGATACCATAGCATAGGGTTTGAATTTATTAAACCGATAGATACTCAACAAAGATTCGAAATGCTTGTGAGCACACAGCAAGGGGTAGAATTAAACAAATACTTACATTAAAAAGTCTAGCATTCTTTTGGTGATTGTGCTGTTTTGATTTTTTAATGTTTTTATTACTTTAACCATCCAGAATTTAACCAGTTCTTTTTTGAGTGTTAAGAGACAGCACTTTAACAGGACTTCAAACACTTTTATTAAGAAAGATTGAAGCTTTTTTTCGAAATAAAAATGTAAAAAAATGTGATAAAATAATTAGTTTACTTATTCGTGAAAGTGCTGAAAGACTAAAAGTACTTTTAAATGCATTTCTCCGTTAATCCATAAGAAAATTGCAGGGTCAAATTGAAATACGGCCCATTTATTATTTCTCTTAAAATCATTATCGAAACGTTTTTGCTAGTATTTTAATTAAAACAAATAAATGAGTTAGACAAGGGGGGACGAGGGGTCTACGGCAAGGCAACGTAACGTTCGCCGTTCATCAAAAAATTTTCTGAATTTTTACAGAATCCTTGAACTTCTGATAAATAGAAATATTATTTATTTGTTCGTTACAAAAAATATTTATTAATTTATTTAAATTTTATTATGAAAATAAAATAAATATATTTGGCTATCAAAATTTGTGTATTATCAATCAAAATTTATCATGTTCAGAGGCAGGGGTTAGTTTTGTGACGTAATATTTACAGGGGGGTCACAGAAAGTGTGACACAGCGTGACAACCAGGGGGGAAAAGGGTCAAGAAAAGCTAATTTTAGCGTGACGTATTTTATGAATTCAGGAATTATGAAACATATATATAATAAAAAAATATAGATAACTAGCCAATGCATAGAAATACGGTTTTAGTATTCTGTAAGGCTATCCCCATTAAGGAAATTAATAAATTAAAAAAAAAAAAATTCGCTGGAAGAAACAATTCAGTCATTCCCGATTTTCCCAATTTTTCGTTCCATAAAAACCAGAGTGAGACCTTAACTAACATTTTAAAAAAAGTTAGTAAAATCGGCTCAGACGTTTTGCAGTAGATTACGAACAAATAATTTTTGAACGCAATTCTAATCCCCTCCCGTAGGAATTGAAATCTTTTATATTGTACGATGTAAGAAACTGTACAAAATTACTTGTTTCTAGAGCTACCAGTCGTGTCAGCTATATACTTAGGTATATTTCAAATTTGTAAATCCCGTTTCTTTCCCTTAATGGTTGAATTTTCAAAAACGCTTTCTGTGTCTATTCTGCTACCGTATAAGAAATTTTTAGAAATTTTTTGAAGGTTCCAGTTTTAGCTGTTTAAAATATGCATTGATATTAACTTTTAACCCCCCAGTTTCCTGTCTTTAGGCTATAGAACTCCTTTTTTTCCTCAAAAGTTTCTTCAATAGATTACTATACAGTAATTGTAGGGGTTTAAATAATTTATTTATTTCGATGCACAAACATCCGGACGTTTCACTGATGTTCTTGAGTTGTTTATGGATAGTCAATGGCTGAAAAAACATCAGTGAAACGTCCGGATATTTATGCATTGAAATAAATAAATAAATTTCTATATTAATTCTTTAGGGATGGTGGTATTTTGAAAACTCATTTTGAGGGGATGATACGTCGTATAACAAATCTTTGTGTAAAGGTTCAAGCTTCCTAACTTAGCGGTTTGCGGTGGGCCTTGATCGGTAGGTACATCAAACTTTGAATCATCCTTTAACCCCTGGAGTAGTTGAATATAAAAAAAGTCTTTTTTAATGCTTGCTTACGTTGTTTATGTATAAATTTATGGAAAATTTCACGATTCTAGCCTGGGGTTGTGTGTTGATATATCAATTGGTGTTTATCCTTTTATATACATAACTATTGTAACGTTCGAGGGAAATTTGTTAAATTTGTTATACTTTTAATATACTTTAATTATGTTTGACAAACTCAGCTCTATCAGCGTAATTATCTTCACATTCTTTTGTACATGTTAATATTTTTTTTTTTGTACCTATATGGCTATGCATATTGTTTTGTTTTGTTTCATGAATCTACTTTCTAAGTTTTACTTCTCTTGTGCTTTTCTTTGAACTTCATGTGTATTAAAATTTCTCTTTTTAATTGTTATTGTAATTATATCTGTGCTTTTTCTTTTATATACATTGCGACGTTAATTAATTTTTCTCTTATGATTGATTTCTTTTATGTAATGTCCTATTCTTTTTAAATTTATTCTATTTCCTTTCCTAACATTTCTTCTCTTGTACTCTTGTTAATTCTTACATAATAGAACTTTACGTTTACGGTTCAGTTACTCCCCCCAGTAGAAAGTCGCTCTTTTATTTATCCTACTAATAAGTAAAAGACCATGTAAAAGACCTTTTTTTCCCTTAATTCGTAAATTAAGAAAATTGGACGTAATTATTAAAAACTTTTTAAAAAACGCTTGAGTTGTTAAAAATTGATCCAAGTGCAGATGGAGGAGGGGAGAAGTCAGTGATAACATATGTGAAATTGTGAGAATAAGATGTAGGGAAATAATGCGAGGGCGTGATGGAAGTTTTGTGGAGAAAATGGTAGGGAAAACTGGTGTCTTGAAATCTAGAAGGAGGGAGGAATATAAGCGTGATAGCTAGAACAGGGAACGAATAAAGAGGATATAATTTTTGGTATAGAGACGTAGAATACTCGGGCATATATTGGGGGGCGGGGCGAAGGAAGAAGGTCAATGGAAGAATGTGTGGAATAGTTGAATGATGAAGGAATTAGACTGAGTGTATTAAGGGAAATTTTGGGAAGAAGGGAGCGGTGAAAATTAAGTAACAGAGATGGGGAGTTATAAGAGAAGACCCAGTGGGTTGTAAAGCCTTAATAGAAATTTTTAAATATTTATATTGGGGATTAGTGGGAAGGGATTTGCATTGGGGCGGGTTTAAAGGGAGGTAGGAATGACCTAATGGTTATTTTTAATGCAACTTTTGATGGATGCAATTTTTTTTATGATTCTTGTAATTGTTCCTTGTAAGTATCAGAATTGGTGGTGATTAATGTTTCTTATTACTTGTTTATAACTTTTTGTTAATAAAACTATTTCTTATTGAATTTTCGCGTTGTTGAACATAACAATCTTTTATCGTATGAATTAAGAACAGAAGTGTGCTCTCTTCAGCAGGCACAGGTTACGTTATTATCTATTTCTATGACGCAAGAAAAAGCACTAACATCGGAATTTTGTTTAACAACCTTTTAGAATAGTTTGTTCAGCATAAGGACACTTTTAATGCTTAGCATGACAATTTCGTTGAACTAAAATTATCACATATGCTTAACGTTATAATTAATTTTGCATACTGCGATGTTTTTTGCATACTTTAACTGTATAATCGTCTTTCCTAGAACAATTTTCTATATAATTATATTCATAGCTATATACTCCGATATTTGTTTATACGTAGTATATCTTCCACCCGATGAAGCCGCTGTGCTTAAAATAAAGAAAAAGTTTTGTCTAAAATATTATCGTATTTAGTAACTTGACCTTTATGAATGTTTTCTCTTTTTTTTTTCTTTAAAAATTCTAAAATCTAATTTAATATATACCAATATACCTAGTGATTATTAAATATGTATGTCGATATTTTTTATTACATTTCTTCTACGAAAGGAGCTATCAATGTTTATAAAAATATTATATATAAATTCTATCTATTTTTGAATTGAGGTCTTCACCAAATGCGATTAAAAAGTTTTTAAACAATCCGTTGGTTGCGACTTTTGCGGCCCACGCGAGTAACTTCCCAATACGATAATACATATTTTTATCAAAATCAATCATTTCAACACATCTTTTAAATTTGTCATTACAGTGGCTAGGTATTTTTAAATTATTTTTGAGAAATGTACTTTACATAAGTACTTAAGTATCATTTCACTGTTAATTTCAGTGTTGGATTGCTATTACTAACAATGTTCTGGTTTATGCTAATTGCCATCAAAACTGTTTAAATAAAATAAATATGTTTCAAAATAATTTACAAATGTAATTTTTTTGGAGACTTTCTCTGTGGGGCCGTTCATAAAATACGTTCGCATACAAAGGGGTCTTGCTGAGTGTGACAAGGGGGGACAGGCAACGTGACGTGCGCCGTTCGTCAAAAAATTTTACTGGAGTATTTATTTTCTTTTTTTTTTTAATGTTTGTTATAATATAAGTCATACATTTCGTATTAGTAAATATACAGGCATTACAAAAGATGTTTATTAATTTATTTGAATTTTATTATTTATTTATTTATTTATTAATTTAACGGGTATAAACCCTTAATATACATTTAAGAAATAAAAATATAATAGGTGGAGAATATTAACATAAAAATGGGATTCAATCGATAACGATTATAAATAAACAAAACAAAAATATATATATCACTAAGTATGCTTAATTATAATCAAATAACTCCATTCTAATAATATTTTTAAAGTTAGATATTGACACTGTCATCAGATCTATGTTATTCTTAAACAAAATATTATTCAACTTATTGCAATATCTATCAACGGTAGAAAAATCATTTAGTCCAAAATTTTTAAGTTTAATATCAAAAAAATTACAATTTATCCTACGTGTTCTCGGAGGAACTGAAAAATTTATCATACTTAAACTATGTGGATCATCAATATAATTATTAATTAATTTATATAATAACATCACTCCAAGGTAATTAACAAAAGATTGTATAGAGCATAAATTAATTTTGGAAGCAATAGGAGAGTAATTATGATCAGTAAAAGACATTGGTGACCCAATTTTAAATGAAAGAAAGCCTAAGAATATATGATTACTGGATTCGAGCCTTCTTATTTGGCATTTAGTTTTAGGAAACCATATCTCTGAACCATACGTAATAATTGATCTCACCAAAGTCTTGTACAAGTAAATAAGTGTGTCTAATGATTTGAACTCTCTAGCATAACGCATGACAATATAAAGCATCTTAGATGCTTTAGTAGCAACCATATTAATATGTTCATCAAACAAAAGCTTACTATCGAAAATAATTCCTAGGTCTTTATAAGATTGAACTCTATGCAATGGAGTATTATGCATATAGTAATTGTATTCCGTGTTTTTAACCCTAGCGTAAGTCATAACTTTACATTTGTCAAAACTAAAACAAAAGCAGTTATCTGTGGACCAATCAACTAACCTATCAATATCACTCTGAAATGAAATAGAATCATTGTCACACGAAATATTTTTAAAAATTTTTAAATCATCTGCATATAACAAGCAATGTGAATTACTAATAACAGAAGTAATATCATTCAGAGCGACAATGAAGAGTAGTGAACCACAATGTGATTCTTGGGGTACCCCGGATGAAACGTTACATAAGCATGAAAATTGATTATCAATACAAACATTAAATTTCCTACAAGATATGAATGAACGGATCCAGGAGTGAAGAGATCCATGAACACCATATTTGGCCAGTTTACATAATAATTGAGAATGATTGACTCTATCGAATGCGGCGTTGAAGTCTGTATATACATCAACTTGATATTTACTATTAAGAGAGTCAATCACATACTCCTTAAAGTTTAGTAGGTTAGTAGTTTTTGATCTACCAACCGTAAAGCCATGTTGACAAAAAGATATAAATCCACTTAGATGATTAGATAATTTTACCTCAACAATAGAATCAAATATCTTAGCAAACAATGAAACCTTAGAGATAGGCCTATAGTTACGGATTTCACTCCTGTCACCCCTTTTGAAAACAGGAATAACTTTAGCAATTTTCCACTGTTCTGGAAAGGAACCTTCAGTAAGTGACTTATTAAACAAATTAGTAAGAATTGGAGCCAAAACATCACTACAATTTTTAATAAAAATTATTATTATGTAAATAAAATAAAAATTTTTGACTACCTATTAGAATTTGTGTATTATCAATCAAAATTTATCATGTTCAGGAGTTTGTGTTTAGTTTTTGTGACGTAATATTTACAGAGGGGTCACAGAAAGTGTGACACAGGAGGTCAAAAAAGCTAATTTTAGCGTGACGTATTTTATGAAAAATAAAAAGCGGCTTGTTGGAATGTTGTTATTAAATTGCAGACTCAATGTCTTCTTTAAATTTCAATAGGTAGAATGCTTTTGTGACCTTCAAATTGTAAAATATGTTGACCGCTTGATCAATTGCAAATTGCAATGACTTCCCTATGACCGGGACGTTATTAATAAATTAAACCAGGTTCGGATTAAAATAAATCAAATACATACATCGCTAAACAGGTCAGGAAAATTAAATTCCGAAACAATTATCATCAAAATTAATCATGATGAGAGACATTGTCGAATGCGAGTTATTTATCAACGAATTGATTGTTATCAGGTAGGCGTAAAACAAATGGAGTTTATTAACATAAGTGACCCTTTAATTAGTCATTAATAAAATCTGTTGTGTGTTCAAGATGGTAATAAATCTTAAATGTCTGTAAGAGAATTTTTTGAACATCGATATTGAACGGATTTGTATGCGATTCTCAATCATTTTATAATTGCATAGGTATTCACGTTAAAAGAAAACCCCGTCAAAACAATGACCAAGAGCTGGTCGTTTGTCTCTGCACGGAGAAAAATAATCATGATTTTATTACTTGATGAGTCAAGCAAAACTTTTCTAGTAACTTATACTAGAATTCTCATAAAATGTACTTGGTGGTTATAAAACATTTTTTCATTCTTTCTAATAATTAATATTAGAATAATCAAGCTAAATAAGTCTAGACTTTTTTCTTTACCTCTCGATTATTTTATCGTGTAGTAAAGAAAAAAATACTAGAATGAGAATAGTTTAGTTTTAAAAAATGTTTTCCAATCAAGTCAATTTTACTAGAATTCAGTCTCAACACCGAACGTAGAAAATCTCCTTGAGCGTCTGGTCGTCCATATACTTAATTGACAGATGTTTTAGTCATGTTTGCTAGAATTCTAGTAATATTTTCATGATTGTTTTCTCCGTGTGCTATCTGGGCACGTGATTCGAAATAGTTGCCTTGAATTTGGACATTTGGTCCTCCTGTGAAGGTGTGGATCCTGTGATGTAAATAGAGGTGGTATTAGCTATAGAGTTGACAGAAATTTTTAAGTCGTTAGCTCGTCTAGCAAAAATTGGAAATGGTGGAATTTTCACTATAAAAACCACAAACAATTTTTCATTTTAATTTTTTAATATACCTATAACAATTTATATGATTTTCTCGTCAACGAATTTTACAGGGAATGCTAGTTTAGGTTATAGAAAACAGGACGGCGGACAATATGCCCTTTAGCACACGGATAAAACAATGATGAAAGTATTGCTAGAATTCTAGCAAACATGACTGAAAAATCTGTAAATTATATGGACGACCAGACGCTCAAGGAGATTTTACTAGAAATGTCTAGTCTAGTCAATCTACGTTCAGTGTTGAGGCTGAATTCTACTAAAATTTACTTGATTAGAAAACATTTTTTTACAGTTCTTGTGACTAGATTTACTAAACTATTCTCATTCCAGTATTTTTGTCTTTACGACACGATAAAACAATCGAGAGGTAGAGAAAAAAGTCTAGACTTATTTAGCTTGATTATTCTAATACTAATTATTAGAAAGAATGAAAAATTGTTTTATACCACCAAGTACATTTTATGTGAATTCTAGTATTATTTACTAGAAAAAATTTGCTTGACTCATCAAGTAATAAAATCACGATTATTTTTCTCCGTGCACTGTAGCCCTTTTTTACAAGTTTAAAATAATTAAATAAAAAAAACGCAGAAACCTAGACGCCTGGCTATCATCTTTTAGCACCTAGGTAGGTATATACTGAAATCAACATATTGTATAAATGGCAGACACGAGCTAATGGTTTAGGGAACCCTTTTTTGCAATTTTGAAAACACTTCGAAATATCAGCAGCGCTTCTTTTTGTTTGTTAGATGTTTATTAATTATCGTGCTGGGGTAGGTATATCTAAGTTTATAGTTAAGCAATTTTCATTTAATTAACTAACATGTACCTGACACTAGTTCCATATCTGCAATTTTATAATTATTTCTAACTATAAAATCTATCCTTGAAGAAGCCGTATACCACAAGGCGAAACGTCGGTATTGGTTTTTGATTAATAAACACTTTAGCCCCTAAAACAGCTTTGAGTTTTGATATACTGTTAGTAGGGGTAGAATAAGTAATTATGACAAAGCACTAAAACCTTGCCCACCGCTGGTTCAATATTGCAACAAAATAAAATGTATTTTTTTCATGTTTTTCAAATTATGTATTATTTTAATCATGTTTTTTCAAGTGAATCTCGTATTAAGTATCTTTATTTGCGTTTATTTCAAATTCTTCAAAGGAGTAAGTATAAAAGCGGAAGTTACATAACGTCATGTTCGATGTAAACTTTTAAACAAAGTAGGCTTATCCTTATGACGCCACAACATTTGTTTATCATTGTCCTTGTCATCATCTGCATTCATTTGATTACTTTAATAACACATGTTATTAAATTGTCATTATTATGGTTTTGTTTGATGTACATACTTACATAGAAGATATAGTAATAACTAATATCAGCCTATGTATTTTTGTATTTAAGTACATTATTACAATTATTGCCTACTGCGTAAGTTAATAGATAACCTCGCAAATCTTTTTTGTTTACGCGTGTTGGTGAGTTAAAAATAATGGATAAAGTGTTTTATTTTTGTGTATTTTACAAATTGTTTATGACGGAATACATTTGATATACTTAGTGTTTTTGTTTTTATGAAGGCGATTATCTGCGATCAACGATGATGCTTGATAAACATTGCTTTACTAATGTAGGTCAAAAATAACTTGTTTTTTCATTCATTAAATATTAGCATGTATTTAGTACATATGCCGTGTATCTGTCTAGTCATATAAATGACACCTAGTTTGTTTTTTAGGATCCAAATTTTATTTGTTAAAATATTACGTATTTATATCGCGTTTGACAAGACTACAGTACTTAGTCATTTGAGAAAAAAAGTATCTAACATCTAACTGTAACGGCCTACCTATGTAATTGTTAACCATTGTTGTTGTTTTTGCTTATTTGTTTTGTAATCAGATGTTTCCTATTTTCTGACGTGTCAGCTGTGTGTATACGGATGAGAATAATAGTCGTAATTAACTTAATTGAGCGCAATTTCCGGATTTTCAGTAATTTGATAAGCACTTTTTCATTTAGTAATTAACCGTTTAATAAATAACAGAATTTCCTCGTAATGGCGGTGAATCTCGCCTTCTGAAAGGAAACATACAATTTAATTTTTAAAGAGGCTAAAATGTGTAGAGGTTAAATATTAAAAATATGAGATAAAAAGTATTAAGTAGGTACCTACCTAGTTCGAAGAGTGTCTGATTTTCCACAGATTTAAAAATGGTGGTTTTTAATTTTTTCAGTTCTATTTTATTTCCTTCCTTATTCAACATAATTGTAAAAAGTCTTATTCGATTAATATATAGTGCCTAATACTTCTTTTTTAAGAAAACCATTTTGATACAGTTCTGACAAAGTAAATGATTATGTAAATTTAAATTCAGTTGCCCCGTAACAATTATATGTTTGAACACTTCATGGTTTTATATGATTAATGCAATATTTAAGCAGTCTCTTATAAATTTTTTTGGTATACTTTATTGTTTTAGTTCTGAAAATTGATACACATCTTTTAGTGCAATCACACTAATATTATAAAGGCGAAAGTTTGTGAGTTTGTATGTTTGTTACTTCTTTACGTCTAAACGGCTGGAGCGATTTTAATAAAATTTGGTATGGAGTTAGCTGACACCCTGGATTAACACATGGGCCCTACATTTTACTGCGGGAAAATATATTATTCCCATGGGAAAACCCGATGAAAATGAATTCGCGGAATATTATCAATGCGAAAGTAACTCTTTTTATGCTAAAACAATCTCGCCTAAAATTTACTCCAGATTTAAATGAAATTTGGTACAGAGATAGTCTAGAGCCTGAGAAAAGACATAGGCTACTTTTTAATGCGGAAAAAGGGTTGTAAGGGGTTGAAATAGGAAAATTTGTGCGGAAATTCCGTAATTTTTAAAGATAGAAGCTTGAAACTTTTTTTAAAGCTTTTGATTAGATATAAATACGACATTTGAAGTTTGTAAAAGTTTTACCCCAAAGGGGGCAAAAATAAGGAATGAAAGTCGGCAAAAAGGCTTACGGCCCAGAAAATAAAAATATAGAAGAAAAAAATTTGAAATGCTGCCGAAAGTCGCGGGCATAGATAGTAAAATATAATAAAAACTGGCCAAGTGCGAGTCGGACTCGTGCACGAAGGGTTCCGTACCATTATCTATAAAAACGGCAAAATAAATATGGTTTTATTCTCTTTTCAGTATTTGTTGTTATAGTGGCAACAGAAATACAACTGTATGACTATTACGGTTCATGAGATACAGCCTGGTGACAGACGGACAGACAGACAGCGAAGTCTTAGTAACAGGGTCCTGTTTAACCCTTTGAGTAGTAGACTGTTAAATGTGTGTTTGTCATTATTACATTAAAAATCATTACAGACGAAATATATTTATTGACGTTTTGATCAGCAAAAGTAGGTAACTATTAATAGTAATTAAAGGTAAAAGAGGTCAAAACGCCGTATTCAATATACAGTGAATTTTGTTTATAACGACGATGAAAGGACCATTATTTATATTCTGTCGCTATATAGAAAGAAAAAGAGAAAGAATGAAACAATGAAACTAGAGAAGAAACTTACTCAGCAACTGATTCTTAGATTTAACTTTACCTACCGATTATCATTTCAACTGCTGAACTTGATATAAATGGTTCATTAAAATTAATCGCTATACCTGAAATCGACGTTACATCTAAAGTCGTTATAATCAAGTAATTTTTCTCTGTAGGTATAGGTATTTTAAATTGAAAGGACTTAAGTAGTTTGTCGCTATAACCAAAAGATAGTTTCAACCGAAGTCTTTATAAAGGAATAATTGTTTCCTAAATTTTTGAGCTAATATTGTCAATTGTAACTTCTTAGACCTTGTTAGTAATGAGCAAAGCAAGACCAAGACCAAGACTCGGATAGTCTTGGGCTTGGCCTCGGTCTTGTTTACTCAGTCTTGGTCTTGGTTTTGCTCAAAGTCGTCTGGTCTCGGTCTTGGTCTTGGTCTGTCTGAATTTCGTCTGGTCTTGCTTTTGGCCTTGGTCTTGCAATAAGGTCTTAACGATCAGTTTTCAAAAAATTTTGTAAACATGTTTTTAATTGGGAAATATTTTTAAACCTAAATTTACTATCCACAAATTGAAAAAAAAGTTCATCAAGATGTTATTGCTTATTATTATTCAATCTAAAATCAATTATTAATTTATGGAGTACTTTAGTGATGAGCAAAGCAAGACCAAGACCAAGATTCGGATAGTCTTGGGCTTCGTCTCGGTCTTGTGTACTCAGTCTGCTTTTTCGCAAGACTAAGACCAAGACCAATTTTGCTCATCACTAGTCCTTTAAATAGGTATTTTTTTAAACACGCATTTCCTTAATTAAATTCAAATCCACAAGAAAGTGCTCTTAATAGTACATTTATCGGTTAAGTAGAATAAAAATATTTTGTGTAAATGTATCTTATTCTCATTCAAAGGAATTTAGAACGACAACAAATTTCTAAAAATCTACAATGTTCAAATATTCAGTTGTTAGGGCTTATGAGATTGATTAAGTATACATAAAGTAGAGAGGGTGAATAATGAAAATAAAAATATAAAAAAGGGATGTGTGTATTTCCAATTATAGCGGTAGAAATTGTGAAGGGGTGTCTCTATTGATTGGGTTCCACGATTTTTAACCCTAATCCAAAATTTAACACGCTCTCTCTAAAATTTCCACTTAATATTCTTTTTCAGTAATAATTGTGATTTTAACCTTTGAAAAAAAAAAATCAAAAAGACAAAAGGACACGTACTTTATTTTAAAAGAGATCCGTTGTTTATTTTATAATTGCGAATCTTGAAGTGATATTTATAGTGCAGTAAAAGCGGAAATGAGAAAGTATTTTGAAGACAAGAGGACACTTAAAAAAAATATTTTCCATGTTTTATTTTGAAATTGTTCTTACCAATTAGTTGTTTGTTACTTATAATCTGTATATTATAAATGTCGTTGTTCTACGTTTTTTAAATACTTAACAAAGTTTTCTTTTCAGGAGGAACTTCGATTTTATAACGATGATGGCAGTTGGCAGAGTGTTATTGTTGAAAAGAGTTTGTGCTCTAGTGACCTTTGTCAGTTGCTGGCCCTGAAAAACAGACTCGCTAAAAGTGCCAACTGGAGCATCATAGAATATTGGGTAGATTTGGGTCTAGGTAAGTTTCATACAAAGTTATTTCATTGGAAGTAGTAATTATTGCAAAGGACATTTAGTACATATTTGAATGAACTTTACCAGTGTTAGTATGACGAATTTTTGATTTATAGTGCACTGATTATATCAGAGGTTCCCTAATTTTCTTGTCTTGAATACCACTTGTCATGTTTTCCAATTTTGGGTAGACCCTCTGCGTAGCTAATATTTTTACAAATTCATCAACTTCAAATGATTTTTTTTTAATATTTAAATTTAGTTTAAAGCTTTCCTGATCAATCTCCAAATTTTTAGAATAATCTGGAACATTCTAGACCGATAAAATATATTTTTAGTCATTTTGTTAGCGGTAATTTTTCATTGGACTGTATATTCGTAACCAAATGGCCGGCCTTCCATGCCATCACTGGCTTCTGAGAACCACATCTGTTTGTTACCTCATCTATCTAACCTTTTCATTGTCCATTGCAGTTAGTTCCATTAATAATCTTCAATATAATAAATGAACATTTTAGAAAATGGGGAATATTCTAGAAAAGTTTTCAATATTGTCCCTCACAAGCGCAGTTAAGACAATCTCGAGTTTATATGAACCGTACAATGTGTTAGAAAGGGTTAGGATACTTTCGCAGCTCCAGTTCTTCTAAAGCTACACGCTAGAGTAGTTTTATGCCGAGGCATATCGGAAATATAAATAATAAGTAGGAAGAAATTTCCAGAAACAACGGCCAGGAAACCCGAGATCAAATATATGTTTAAGAGACAACGGCCACGAAAGCTTACACATATTTATTAACTCGCGACAAGCTTTTATTACATAATAAATTGTGTAATGACGTTTTAAGTTGATAGTAAAAGTTTTAAAGGAAAAGTTTATTTTATTCTTTTTAGTGCATTAAAATTAAAGTTTGTTTTTAAAAATTATTTTTTACTCTAAATTTTTTAATACTGTACAATTTATTTTATGTACGAGGGTGGATCAAATATAAACGAGTCTTTTTAAATTGAGCGCCGGATAGTTGTTCAAGGCGCATATGGGCGTTAGCAACTTGAAGTGGGGATATTAGGTGACACGGAAACGACTCGTCGTATTGCTATGTTTGCGTGGTTAGTAGTTATTACAATGAGTGAGAAAGAGATGCATAGCAGCGTTGCGCAACGGATTATTATTAAGTTTCATACACGTGAAAACGTGAAACCAGCTGAAATTATGCGCAGATTGCTAGCACAGTTCGGAAATGAAACGCTTTCGTGGCAACGGGTAAATGTTTGGTGCAAAGAATTTAACGAAGGGCGTAATCGTGTCGAATATGTAAATTATCCTCGTCCTCCGCGCATCAGCATAATGCCGGTTAACATTGCACGCGTTAAAAACCTTATTGAATGGGACCACCACGCCACTGTGCTTCAGATGTCTGTTGAACTCGGCATCAGCTATGGGAGTGTCCACACAATCATAACGAAAAACTGTGGATTCCGAAAAATTTCAGCTCGTTGGGCCCGAAAGTTGCTGAGTGAAGATTAAAAAGCTGCTCGAGTTCGCATCGCAGCTTTAACGCAGGCCCAAATCAGTGAAATACACTAGACTCAGTCGGAGCACCATCCATATAGCCCAAACTTATCCCCTTGTGATTTCCACATGTTTGGGCCCCTCAAAGAATCACTAGGAGGCGAGCGACTTCAGACTGATGAACATGAAGAGGCGTTTGTGCGCAACTGGATAGACTCCCGCCCTGCTTCTTTTTATGAAAACGAGATTAAAAAGCTAAAAATCCGTTGGGAAAAATGTATACCTAATCAAACAAGGTGGATATGTCGAAAAATAGAGAAATTTGTGTTTTTGTGAAAATTTTCAAAATAAATGTTGTGAACAAAGGCTCGTTTATATTTGATCAATCCTCGTATGTATATATGGTGGATGAGCCGGACAATTAGATTGATGGATGATGAGCGCTTAATCAAAACATGACATCAGTTAGAATTATTAAAATATAACAAATTTTTAAAAACGTTCCCCCTCATTTTAAATTTTAAACATTGGTTTTTTTATCAAAGTTGATATACCTACTCCCAATTTGGCTTTGTTTTTTTCCACGGGATTTCCAGAATTGTGAAGAATAGTTAGTAATGTTATTATTTCGTTTTTAACTATAATTTTTAAAGCTAGATTTTGATTTATTCTTAATATTCTAGATTAGTTTTTGTTTGATTTAAAATTTCAAGCAAGACTGAACCTGTAGGTCAGGATAAGTAATCAAGTAAAGGCCGAATGTACATACATTCGTAAATTACAGTTTTACTATTGAAAAATACAAAGTGGGATCATTTTAAAACAATAAAGACACTTAATAATTTAATGCTGTTGAGATATTAATTTTGAAACAAAATGTTTTTTTTTTTCTGAAATTATTATTAGGCAACTGTGAGAAGGGTAAAATCACCTCCACCATTGCATACACGCCAGATTTATACGTTTTTAGGGTTCAGCACCTCAAAAGGAAAAAGCGGAACCCTTATAGGATCACTTCATTGTCCGTCCGTCCGTCTGTCAAGACACTTTTTCTCAGGAACGCGTTGAGGTATCAAGCTAAAATTTATACCAAATACTCAGGTCTATTGTCCCTTGGAGCTGTGAAAAAATCAAACTTCTAAGCCAACGCAGTCAAAAGATACAGCCGTTTATGCCGCAAATTTCCACAAATTTTTGAATCAAAACCTACAGGGTACTTCCCGTGAACTCAGAATCTTGAAATTTGGTACAAAGCAACGTCCTATAGCATAGATAAAGGAAAAATTGCGAAAACCGTAAATTTTTAGTTACATCATATAATAAAAAAAATTTTAAAGTTACTACGCCTTTCCTCATGAACGCGTAGATGTATTAAATTGAAATTCATATCAAATACTTAGGTCTATAATACCTTTAAGCTGTAACAAAATCAAACTTCTATGGCAACGCAATTAAAAGAAACAGCAATTTAAGCCGCATATTTTCAAACTCGCAACTACTTGCAAGGGAATTAAAACCTAAAGGGTACTTCCAGTCGATTTAGAATCTTGAAATTTGGCATGAAGCAATGTTTTATAGCACATATAAAAGAAAAATTCCGAAAACCTTAAATTTTTAGTTACATCACATATATACAGGTTTGTACGGAACCCTTGGTGCGCGAGTTCGACTCGCACTTGGCCGGTATTTTTTTTTGTTTAGCTATAAAAGAGACATGAAATGCAGGTTTGAGTAATGATTCTGTCTTTGTTAAGAATTTTACTGCTCGGTTAGTTTAAAACTTTGTCTGTCGTTTTACTGACCACTTTACGGCTATTGGTATTTTTTGTTTTTTTTTTTTGGGGCCATATATTTTTTCGTTCAGCACACTTGGTAACAACGAACGACGAGATAGTGTCGTACGGACAGGTTAGTTAACATTTTCGTAGAAACACTTATTGCAGTCGTAAACCATGTTTGTCTCGTCAGAATCTTTAAATTAACTTCAATAGCAACCGCAACGATTGGTCCTGGAAACACAGCAACACAACAATCAAGCATTGCAAACTCGCTAATTTCAACCGAGCAAGGTGTGTTTCATTCTGATTCAGGGTCGCACAGTGCGTGCAATTTAGTCGTAACAACATGCAGTGTTTATGAGTAATGAACAATGACAAACGGACGTGAATGCATGACCTCAACTTTTCGGCCCAACTCGTTAATTCAACATACATCAATAGAACAAATTATTTATTGACAATGTATGAGGGCCTTTTGATAAATGAGTTACTTCACAGCAGAACTGGACAAAATCTTTGATCCTTGAAGTCCCAATCACATCGAATAAATATTAATTTCAAATCCCTAAGCTTTGAGAGGTTTGCGTTGCGTTCAAGCACATTGAAGGGTCTGCAAGCATCTCGAAAAGGATTTTAAGCTCATTAAAAGAGCTTCACGTGCTTCGAAAACTTAAAGAGGATTTCAACGTTTTGAAAATGCTTACAGTTCTCTTACTACTTCTTCGCGAAAGTGCTTGAAATACAATGATTTTAAACTTTTAAATTCTCAAGCAATACTTTGGTTAACATCTTACAAAATAGATGGCATTAGAGTCATATGAATATTAAACTGAAGGTTTTTTTGTATAGGTAAATGAATATTTTGTGGTATAAAGTCATTTGTCTGCAAAGTCCTCATCAAAAGAGCTCCAAGCCCTAAGCCCAAGGGCTTTGCTAAAAATGTATTGCCCTTTGAAGTCCCAATTACAGTTTAAAATCCAAGAACTTGAAATTACCTATTACATCCAATATTAATTAAATTCAAAACCCCAAGCACTTGGAAAAGGGGTTTTGACGATATCACTAAGGTTGGAATTAAATCAAACGAGAATTACAGGAAATGATGTGAGGCAAATATGGATAGGGCGACAAAGAACGCCATGAGGGCAAGAATTAAACTAAAAGGGCTTCAAAAAGAAAGAATTTCAAGCACTTAAGAGCTTCAACCACTTTTCAAGTGCTTTAAATACTTTGAAAATTCTAGAAGTTCATTTTTGAAATACAAATTGAATTTAAAAACACTTACAAATTAGTTTGTTAATCAATTATCAACAACTTTTTTGGAAAGTAGCTTGGAACAAAGTGCTTTTAAGCCCTGAAAGGACTAGAAACACATTGTCAAGAATAAAACACTAAAGCTCTAATGAACAGGCTCCAAAAAAATGTGTTTTATACACCAAAGAGGTATTGTGTCATTGTTTTGGTACGCTGAAGCTGAAGGAATCTGAAAAGAGAGGAAGTCATTACCATTTTGATTGCGGTAAAAAAATGCCCGGAATGGCCATAAAAATAAAAGGATTGAATTGCCTTTGAATACTACTTATTTCTAATTATTAAATTAAATTATCTAATGCCAAAGGCTATCATGTATTCTCAAAATTGAGAATAGCAGAATGAAAATTGAAAATAAGAGTCAAATAGAACATAAGCGAATATTCTAAAAGCTTTGAAGAATATTTTTTTCTGCGCAGGAATTAACTAGCTGCAAAAGCGTTGATTTCGAAGAGATTATGTCAACATAATACAGTACTTTATAAAACTGACAATGAGACTATTTTCAAACTACTTTTTATTACCCTCGTAGATTTTGCAAAGGCAAAGAGGTTCGATTTTCTTCACTGATTCACCCTTAGCATGTTCGTGAGGATGTTGAGTGTGTCTGAAATAAATTTTCACTTTCTACGCAAAGAGGGTGGCTGAATCGTACTTACTACAAACGTACTTACTTCAGAAAACCCTCGTCGTCAGGTTAAAAATTCTCTGACCTCTGAAACCACCTACTGAATCGATATGACCTTTGGATATATACATACATATATATATATATATATATAATATATATATATATATTGCTTTATTAAATCATAACGTTACAATACATTGATAAAAAATAAACTTAAAATTATACTTTTTTTATGACACAAAATAACCTCTCTTATCTATATTTATATTGTTCCAAAGCAAAACAAAACATCCTAGTCCGGGAGCCCACAATCCTGAAAGTGCACTTACACGGATTTCAAAATTATTTTTATTAAGAGATAGTTAATAGAAATACGAATAAAATAAACCCGGTATTACGAGATTTATCCTGGCACCAGTATTTTTTACAAAATTTTTTATTATTAATAAACATTTATGATTTACACTTATCGCGAAAATTAATTTCAACCAGTGCATTTTATTCTAAATTTTATGTACTTCAAGAAAAAAATGGTATGGCAGCTGCTACTGTGGCAAAAATGTCTGTCATACCTATTTTAAAAACATATTAGTGATAAAGTTTTACCCTTATTACGGAATAACCTTTTTTTTAAATTTGTTCCTTTTTCTGTCTACTTTGCAATTATTTCGGTATGACAGCTCGAAACTTGACAAAAGCATCTGTCATACTAGTTCAAACAAGCGAAGTAGGGACGTACATTCGTAATCATAAACATTAGAATTTGAGTTTGTCCACCACTGCTTCATTCTATTTGACACTATACTATGTTGAGTTGAAGACTCAAAGCAGACCTATTAAAAAAAAAATATTCTTCAAAATAAATATAAGGAATCAATATAAATAAATATAAAAAATCTATAATAAATAATAGAAAATATAAATGAATATTAATTATCTATAATGAACGTAGGAAATGAAGACAAACCTATTTTGAAAAAAAAAATACTCAAAAATAAATAAGTTCAACACCCTCCATTTTTATAATCTAATTGCAAAGTAGACAAAAAAAGGAACAAATAAAAAAAAGTTATTCCGTGATAAGCGTAAAACTTTATCACTATGTTTTTAAAATAAGTATGACAGACATTTTTGCCACAATAGCAGCTGTCATACCATTTTTTTCTAAAAGTACATAAAATTTAGAACAAAATGCGCTGGTTGAAATTAATTTTCGCGATAAGTCCAAATTATAAATGTTTATTAATAATAAAAAAAATTGTAAAAAATACTGGCGTCATACCGGGCTTATTTTATTCGTATTTCTATTAACTATCTCTTAATATAAATAATTTTGAAATCCGTTTAAGTGCACTTTCAAGATTGTGGGCTCCCCGCCTATCCAGTTTTTATTTTCATTCCAACCACCTTCTGTCCGATATATCGTTTAATTATACAGACATATCGCATTATTCTACGTAATGTTGTTTACATTGATACAAAAAATTAGATGTAAAAATTAAAATTAAACTTTTCTTTGGAAATATAAATAACTTTTTTTAAATATATTTGCACTTATCCTATAAAAAATATAAAAGGCATCCTCTTTTTCCCAACCCACACCACCCTACGTCTAATACTGCCCTTCTTCGTTTAATTACTTTTTATTTTTCTATTCCCTTTCTTTTATAGTTTCATTTAATTGGATCCGTTTCTGTAACTGTTTTGACATTGAAATTTACAACACAAAAATAAACGTACTTTTCTAATATTTTTTGGGAGAAGGTAAAAATAAATAAATAATGGAAGGTCATAAACGGTATTTATCCGTTTTGTTATTATTTGTTGTTCTGAACCTCAAACGAGTCAGAATAAGCTTTTGAGCCTATTAAAAGAAAAAAAAACAGTGCCTAAATTAAAACTTATTTGGAACTTTTATTTGTTTCAAAGTGCTAATAAAACTATTTGTTACCATATACATACTTTCTATTTTGCTTTTCTTATAAAATCCTTGACATCGAAATTTGTTCTCATCAATTAGCTCGCTTGTTTTTTTTTTTTTAAAGCTCTACTTCCACCCTCATCGTTGAGGTTTTTGCGTTACCCTTACTAGGTCGAATATTGTTCTAAACATTTCTGATTTTATTGTGTAATGATTAATTACTACTTTCGTTGCAAACGTCACTCATCGAGCTAACGCTTTTGTTTTCGAGAAAATGTTTTCGTGTTTGTTCCGGAATTATGACCAACCACGGCATTCGGGTAGGTGGATGGTTTGACGGTGGTGTATCACATTAGGTTTTTGTTTTATCCCGACAATATATTTGTACGTCCTACGATTACCACATTCTCCTTTCTTCGTGTAGTAACTAGCAATAATAATAAAAATATGTTGTCAAAGGTCAAACCCACGCATACCCTGTAATCAACACTACAGGCAATTTATCGAACATTCACCACGTATTTATTAAAAGACATTTAATCGTGGTTGAATGAATTAGTTTCAATATTTATTATGGGGCAACGTTAAAAAACCTTTCATTTTTCATTTTTACAATTAGCTTGCTTTAAAAGAACAAGATATTTTAATACAATGAGAGCAGTAGGAGAGCCATTGCACCCCCTCGAATAAAAAAAAAAATGAACAAACCACGCAAGCATGAGTGTGAATGTTAAAAGTAATGTTGGGTATTATTATAAATTTATTAATTATGGTTATGGTATTCGGTTGGCTAATGCACAACCCTACTTCTATGAATTTGAAAGGCATGCAAACTGATCTGCGTTCTCGCCGGTCGCCACAATTGGACTGAGCAAAGACAACAGTTGCTCAAAGGCTCTATTGTCGTTTATTGTTAATAGTCTTTTGAAAATATTGACAATTTCGATGTGCTGTATTACATTACATTTTTTTTTTGAAAGACCCTAATTTTTATGAGTTTTGAAATTTGGAATTAAGAAGAATTTAGAAGTTTATAAATAAGGAAGAACATTTTAAGAATTTTCAAAGAGAACGCTCTGTATATTAATATTTTATTTAATATTTGAAAAATTGTTTTAGTTCAAACAAAACGAAATTGATAATGCTGCATTTTGGTTTCATTAACACAAAACAAAAACAATAATGTTTTTCTTCAGCTTCTAGTTAAAAATAAAAGACCAAAATAGATACAGTTTTACAAAAACCCATTTACTTTCTGTCAAAATGTTTTGCGTTCAGTTAAGTGTGAAATGGAACGTTTTCTTGTTTCGTACCCATGTCCTTCTATGAGCGACTGAAGGACGATTACTAAATGCAAAAGTCAAGGGATGCGTGTCTGGCTATATCCTTGATCCAGTTTCGTGTAACTGCCCTCGTACATCAATTGCAGTTTAAGTAATTACTTACAAAGAATATAATATCTATGATTTCTAAAATTTAACTACACCGTATAAAATTTAAGATTGCATGTGTATGAAATAATCAATTGAGACAGGCACAATTTGTCCTTGACTCGTTTTAACTAATAAGTAAAGGGTAAAACCTGCAATATACAAAAGTAAGTGTAGTAGAATTATTTTATTTTTACCATGACGTGACCTTAATGAATAAAATCATAACAGCTCATACACGTATGTCAAATCAGTGGCGGATTTACCAGCAGGCTGAATAGGCTAGAGCCTAGGGCGGCAGATTTTAGGGGGCGGCAAACTTTGCTCAAAAATTTTTTTGTCTTACAGAAAAAAAAAAAATATTATCTTATACACGGAAAAAAACGAGGCTCAAAAAATCTACAGAAATTACAATTGTATTTTAGTGCTGTACAGTATACTGAATACACTAACGTCTGTATATGAAAAATTACTAAACGGTTATTTATAAAATATACTATTGTGATTTTGAATTTTTAAAATATTCCCATAGCGTTTAAGTATTACACAATTAAAATTTAGTATTTTTACCTATTTTTTAAATTAATTATTGCCATAATTTTTTCTTTAGGTCCACCCACACTATTCAATTAATGTGTAATATGTTTCACCACTTAAATATATCTATTCGAAGAAAAATGGGATCCGATAAAAATTGCTTAAAAATAACAATAACAAATATTATATAGATCTATATGTGGAAAATTAATACTTTTCTATTGATATTTCTGATGATATTAACAACCTGTTTGAGTGTAGAATAGAAATTTAATAAATTTACACGTTAAAAATTGCATATTATTGCACAGAATTTCACAAATATTATACATTTCTTAGAATGATGATAATAAAAAAAAACAATAATGATAATATTGTAATGAATAAAAGCTGTAAATATCCATTCAACGAAAGTTCTTCTTAACATTCTTACATTTTTAATCCTAATGAATTCGTATCAATATTTGTTGATTAGTCTTATAAAAATATAATACAATCATAAAGTTGCAATTTCATTGACAAAAAATTGATTGTAAATGAGGGTATAGAATTGCAGGTAACAAAAAAAAATAAAAACAGTGTTTTTGCAGACAATTATATAACAATAAAGTTGTCAGAAAAACCGTTTTACTCACAATATGTTCTACAGTCAATCCTTACCCAGCCCCTTTTTGTTTCTTATATCGCATAACTTTAGGAACAATACACGTAATAAATTGCAATATATTTTAGTCTTTCTTGTGCATTAAAACGAGAACGCATCATGGACGTATGTAGCTTCCAAGGACTTACGTTTTGTTTTCACTGCACTTTCTTTGCATCGTTACAACAAACACAGATATAGTAATTTATTTTCAGATTTTAAACAAGAATTGGTTACGTAATGGTAAAGATAAAATAATTCTACTATATGTGTTGTGTAATTTAATCTATTTAGGAAATACGTCGTTGGCAATGTAAACTTAAAAACAGAGGCAACTTGTAAATAGTAACGTTAGTTAACTTTTAACTTAATTAACTTTAACCTAGCTTACCTGTATATCATCAGTTTTGACGTTTCGTGGGCATTCTTAAATGAATCTTTAACATTCTCCGTTTTTATTATTAAAACACTGTTAATTTTATATATTAAACATTTTTACCGACTATTGCAGTCTTAAGAGAATTAGGTAAATTATTTATGTTCATGATTCAGTTGCATTTATCTATGGCCTTGCATTATTATTTGTAAATGGAATTTAAATTTTGTAAAAATTGAAACGAAATTTAATTTGACTCCAAAATTGTTGATTGATTGTTTGATACAGTGTAGAATTATAGCGACATGCAATCTTTAATTTTATAAGTACAGTGACGGTGATTAAACAATTGAAGATTTAGATTTAAAGTAAATGAGGAGGATAAGGAAGGGGATGATGATTTCTAAGTGAGATTTTTTTATTTCAGAACGAACAGTTGAAGATCACGAGTATGTTCTATCAGCCCATAGAGATATACAATTGTATTGTAGACACGCCAAAGTTAGGTTCATGTTTAGAAAAGACTTTAGGAAATATGAATTCTTCCACAATCCACAGGTGAGTTTCATATATACATCTTATGAAATTCTACACTCTTTATTTTGCAAGATTTAATTGTAATTATTATAAATGTTGGATTTTTCAAAAATTGTAACACTCAGTAGCAGCATATTTCTTGTCTGTAAGGGTGTAATAAATTTTAAAATATTTTCTAGTTTTCTGCATAAATTATGACTAATTATTATTTGAACATTTAGTTAACAAATATTTGTATACTGGTATTTTTTTTCATTTGAATGAAATTAAAATTATTTTCAAAGCAGCTACAATTAGGATATATTTTTGAAGATTATTAAATTATGTTTTTGATACAAATATGAAGAACACAGACATTTAAACGTTAAATTTCTTTGTAAACACAGTAATGTAATTTGTAAAATAGATGAAGCAATTTTTTGCCATTCTGAAGTGTCGAATAATGTGAAGTTATTCTCTACTTACCAACTAAACGTTGTTTTTTGCATTTATTAAAAGTTGACCAGCGCTAGAATAAATCAAAACTTTTATATCATTTGATCGTTTGAATTCTAAATTTTTGACTTTTATCCCGAAAAAATAATATATTTGTTTATTTTTGTTTAAATTAGTATGTATTATTGTTGTTACACTTTTATGCCGGTTGCAAATGAAATTATTATCTCGTAAATGTAAATAGCGATGTTTTTGTATAGTCTGTCAAGTTGATAATTTTCATTTAAGGAAATAGATTCTTTAGTGACATTTCTTTGCAATATTTTTGAAATAACAAAGTAGGAAAGAGCATTAAAACCGTTTGCTTTCCTACTTTGCTACTGATTTTTTGTTGCTTTTATGCAAAAATTTGAATTTTTTATCAGTTTTATGGCCTTGGAAATTAATTGTATCACTATAATGACGCATTATTTGCGCCTTTTATTTATGTTTTCGCTTGATATTTAAAGAAATTTCAAATATTTTGGTTAACGGTTTATTTTGGACTTCGCTTTTTGTTTATTTGAGATTTTAAAAAAGTCTCAGAATAATGGGATTCATAATTTCCTAATTGTGAAATAAATTAATTGTTTATTAGACAGTTTGTTTTATTATTTGGGAACTTCAAATAATATTTTTAATCACAAAATAATTGATTAATTTACATAATTAGTTTCATTTTATTTACTTGCCTATATCTGCAAAACAAATCAATAAAGTACGTGTAGTCAGAATTATGTTACACAGATGTACATAATTGTTTTAAATTTGATAATTTATAATCTTTTAATTATTTACTGAATTTTAATGATTAATAATTGTTTTGTTCGTTATCTATTAAATTTTGCGTAATTGAATTTGGGTACCATTACACTTTAAATATAAACGATTAATGCAAAAAAGTATCCATTAGGAATTCGTAGAAATAAAAAGTAATTCATTGATTTAACGATGCATATAAATTAAACGTAGGTATATCTTTAAATCATCTAAAAAATAAATACCTTAATCTTCTCTTAAATTAAAATAAGAAAAATATATATCTGTAGGTATTACATACAGGGTAGGTCATTGAAAACGAGCCAGAGAGCATTTTTTGTAAAAATTTTGGAAAATTCCTCATAGGTCAACCTAATTTTCGAAGGGGACATCTGTTAATACAGAAAATAAATAAAACATTTTCAAATTGTTGCCTTACATTATCAGTATTTTTAGTAGTTCTGCGTTCAGGAATAATACTCTGGAGCAATTCTTTCAATAATTCAAACTCAGTACCATAAATTTCTGATTTTAAATATTCCCACAAAGAAAGTCCAAGGAGGAAAGATCTGGGCACCTGAAGGGTAATTTTCTTTGACGTTGTGTAATAATAGAATATTTAGAAAATAAATCGTTATAACTTTGCAATAATTTTTGTGTTGTATGAAGAAGAATGAAAATTTTCAAATGATGTATCGTATGACTCCTTTCTAAATATAAAAAGCCGTGGACAAGGAGAAAATGATATAATCACCGTTTCTGTGTTCCACTCTGAAACTATATGTTGACCTGTTCAAAAAATTTTTCACCATTTGTACTTTTCTACACAATTTTTAATGACTTGGATAGAATTTGCGGTAGGTTCGTTATGAAACATTGTAATAATATAAAATAAGAAAATTAACACAATTATTTATTAGGAACTCTAACACATACGTTTCGACCTCTCGGTCATTATCAAAGAGGATTACAAGAATACTAGTTGGTGCAGTGATAGGACAAATAATTTATACCTAGGGAAATTTTAAGTGGTGGAATTCCCAGCATTAATTCCAAGAACACGAAATAGTGGGCTATTATACCCTTCAATTTGGTCATTTAAAGTAATGTGTACATTTGAACTTAATGATTTCTGAATTTCTAATTTTTCTAAAAAATTTAATTTCTTGCTATTATTATGGACATGTAGTATCGTAAGGTTATTTTTACTAATAGTATGATTCTTTTCTATGCAATGTTGGGATAAACTCGTGCAATTTTTTTTATTTTTTACTGATCGTTCGTATTCATGGAATCTAATGTCAAAACTTCGACCTGTTTTACCAATATAAACGCTATTACAATTGTTACATTTAATTTTATAAACTCCAGAGTTTTTAAGCACATCATTATTTGTTAATTTATTGTTTACTATTAAATTTTTCAAAGTGTTTTTATTTGAACTAATTATATTTAAACTTAATTCTTTACTTAGATAGTTATTTATATTATGACTAAAGTTATTTAATTTTTAATGGCCCACGTTATATGAATGTTGGGTATTAGTTTGAGTTAAATGAATCATTTTAATTGTGGAAGGAATTTATTAGAGGATTTAGAGATATACATATATTTTATCCTAGTTCTAATCCTGTTTTGCGGATGTTTGTCATTTCATGATAAATTCGTTGATATTTCTTAATTGTGTAACTGTCTTGGGCCTTGACTTTATATCCAGTGGCGGATTTACACATTTGCCGCCCGTAGGCTATTCAAAATTTGCCGCCCCTACTGACACCTGCAATTCTATACCCTAATTCACAATCAATTTTTTGTCAATGAAATTGCAACTTTATGAAGACTAATCAACAAATATTGATACGAATTCATTTGGATTAAAAGTGTAAAAATGTTAAGAAGAACTTTCGTTGAATGGATATTTACAGCTTTTATTCATTACAATATTATCATTATTGTTTTTTTTAATTATCGTCATTCTAAGAAATGTATAATATTTATGAAATTCTGTGCAATAATATGCAATTTTTTACGTGTAAATTCATTAATTTTTTATTCTACAGTCAAACAGCTTGTTAATATCATCAGAAATATCAATAGAAAAGTATTCATTTTCCACATATATATCTATATAATATTTGTTATTTTTTTTTAAAGCAATTTTTTTACGGATTCCATTTCTCTTCGAATAGATATATTTAAGTGGTGAAACATATTACACATTAATTGAATTATGTGGATGGACCTAATGAAAAGATCATGGCAATAATTAATTTAAAAAATAGATAAAATACTAAATTTAAAATGTAATACTTAAACGCTATTGGAATATTTTAAAAATTTAAAATCACAATAGTATATTTTATAAATGAATAAGCGTTTAGTAATTTTTCATATACCTACAGACGTTAGTGTATTCAGTATATCGTATAACACTAAAATATTGTAATTTTTGTTGATTTTTTGGGCCTCGTTTTTTCCGTGTATAAGATAATATTTTTTTTTTAATTTCTGTAAGACAAAAAACTTTTTGAGCAAAGTTTGCCGCCCTAGGCTCTAGCCTATTCAGCCTGCTGGTAAATCCGCCACTCAAGAAATTTGATGTAATGTAAAAAAGTACTTAGGAAGATCCTAATTTATATTCTTATAGGTACGTATGTAAATATATGTTACCGTAAGATTGTCAGTGGCGTCAGCTGATGAACTATCCCGCGAAATTGTAAACTGTCGATTAATTGCCTTATGTATGTACCTGCGGTCGTACGCGTGGAAAACTAAAACTGAGTACAGCTATTTGCTTTCAGTTGTTGCCAAATTTTAAAGTTGTTCTATGGCTTGAATAGACGTATTATGATTATTAATTATTTTTTAAATCAACGCAACATAAACTCTACATAATCTAACCTTTAATGTTGCTTTTTTTCTAAATGTTGTAATTTATTTTTAATTTTTAATATTATACATCTGTTAAAAGCAATTTAGATTAACGGTAGGGTTATGGTTGCATTAATTTGAAAAAAAATCACAATCTAGCGACAGTTTACAATTTCGCGCGATGATTTTTAAACGGACGCCATTGACGATCTTACGGTAATATACGCATCTGAGCATCTTAGAGGGCAATATTCAATTATTAAGTTATTATAACGATGTATAGACACATAGGGGTTTGAACTTAATGTAAATAAAGTTATAGGCACGATGAGACACGCTATCGTAATTTACGCTATAATTTTTGACCTTCACCGTCGTATATGACTTGGTGAGGTCAATTGGTAAAGCCACGCGCAAAAGTTGTAAATATGTAGATGAAAATTATTACTGAGACATACGTATTATCATAAATAAAATCTTCTTGGAATTGCGAACGAAAAAACGTATAATCAGACATATTAAAAAGGTTGTTAGGGGGTCTTGACCTACTATCTAAAAATTATATTGTTGCTGCAGATAGAAATTATTATGTTGAATCTTAAAACAAGTTGTAAAAATAAGTATCTTTCTGCAAAAAAAAATATTTTATAATTTTTAAGACTTTTCCCTATGGAACATTATTTTAATGAATACTAATATAAATCACACAAATAATATAAAGGCGAAAGTTTGTGAGTGTGTGAGTGTCTATGTTTGTTACTTCTTCACGTCTAAACGGCTGGAGCTATTTTAATAAAATTTGGTATGGAGTTAGCTGACACCCTGGATTAACACATAAGCTACGTTTTACTGCGGGAAAATATCTTATTCCAATGGGAAAATCGATGAAAATGAATTCGTGGAATATTATAAATGCGAAAGTAACTCTGTCTGTATGCTACACAATCTCGCCTAAAATAGTAAACCGATTTAAATTTGGTACAAAGATAGTCTAGCGCCTGATAAAGGACATAGACTACTTTTTAATGCGAAAAAAGGGTTGTAGAGGGTTGAAATAAGAAAGTTTGTGCGAAAATTCCGTAATTTTTAAAGATAAAAGCTTGAAACTTATTTTTTAGGCTTTTGATTAGATATAAATAAATACGACATTCAATGTTTGTAAAAATTTTACCCTAAAGGGGATAAAATTAGCCGATGAAAGTTTTTGTGTAATGACGTCGGCCAAAAGGCTTACGGCCCAGAAAATTAAAATATAGAAGAAAAAAATTTTAAATGCTGTCGGAAGTCACTATTCCACGCTGACGAAGTCGCGGGCATAGCTAGTATAGAAATAATTTGCGAATATTGTCGCTAAAGCGGTTAAAAGTGTAAAAAAAGTTTTGCAACACCAGAGAATTGTGCTCCGACCGCCCGTCAAGACAGATACGAATTTATCCGAATACGTTCGAATTGTTTCGATTGTAACAAATTTTTATTTATGATTGTATTCAAGTATCAATATTAAGATTTATTTGTTCGTAAACGTGTATGTAAATTGTGTACACATTTGTTTGTTTTTTGAATGTAAAATAATGAAACACTGGCTATACGCGATTTCTAGTTTTTACAAATTAAATCTCCAAAATAACAACGTAAAATAAACGAAATTGATTTCTGGCTTGGCTCTTGGTTAAATATACGTATTTAATATTAAGTGAAAAAAACAACACTTTGTGGGACAAAAATACCACGTGTTGTTTTTACTTTTAATATGTAAAATAAACGTTGATTTTGATGTTTTTCGCCAAAACTGGTTGGGGATTTTTCAATTATTACCTTTGTAACGCGATTCGTTTGAAGATTTATTGACCCCCGAATTGATCAAATTGGTGCAAAGCAATGTCAAAGCAGAAAATAACAAAGTTTGTGTAGATACTCAAAACGAAAACAAAATGTTTTCATTTTTTCCTCAAATAATATTTGCTGTTAATAACTTCCATTACTGTCTGGAATTGATTTTCTTTGCCTGCTAACTCTATAAATGTGTTCTTTCTGAACATTTTCCTATTTCACTTGTTTCTTTTCTAATTTCAAAACGATTAAAACTAAATAAATTTAAACAATATTTTATTAAATTAGTACGATTAGTTAATTTACAAAATCAATAATATTTTTTACATATATGAACATCTTACGATTTTGTGTTTTTCATTGTAATATCAAAAGTGCTCATGATCAATTAGTTTTATTTACGTTACTTACTATTAAAAATAATTAAAGTTAAACTATATTTTAATAAATGCGTATAATTAATTAATTTATATGATTAATAACTTCAAACGTTATTTTCTACAAATTTTAGGATTTTGCCTTTTGCATTTTAATAACATCCAAAGTACTCATGTTTAGATAGTTTCATTTACGTTGCTTAAAGATTAAAAATAATTAAAATTAAACGATATTTTAAAAAAATTATTTATAAAATTTATGATTTGATTCGTTCTTGTCTAAAAAAAAAATATGGTTTTACCTTTTCTATTTTAATATCAAAAGTACTCATGGTTAGATTGTTTCATTTATGTTGCTTACGATTAAAAATACATAAAGTTAAACAATATTTAACTAACTTAGTTTAATTGAATAATTTACAAAATTAATAACAAGTATTTTTTTTTGAACCTCGACGCTTTTGTTTTTTTTTTTTTATTTTATTATCAAAACAACTCGTGATCAGTTAATTTTATTTATGTTGATCACTATTAAAAATAAATAAAATTAAACAATAATTTACTAAAACAATTTAATTCATTTACGAAATTTTAATAACAAGTTGTATTTTTTTGTGCTGCACACAAAAATTTAGTTTTACATTGTTTTATAATATTGGTTTAATTTTATATTTGTTCTCTAAATATGTAATTAATAAAACCAAAAAGTCATTTTAGTTAGTTTAAATTAAAGGATATTTAATTTGAATCAAGGTAGCAACGACTCTAGTAGCAACTAGAGTAGCAACAAGTTGTGAGCGCCATCTGTGAAACTAGTGTTGATTTCTCAACACTGCTCTACGTTATGAGGCGAACTGTAAAATGTGTAAACAGCGTGTAGTATTGCTTTGGATAGTCGACAATAGAGCGCGCTATGATCAATAAAATACAATAATCCTCGACAATGAAGCAAGCTTATACCTGTGTTTGTAGTGTTATTAGTTTAATGTAAAAAAAATGCATTGCAGTGTTTGTTGTACGTTTAGAAAAAGTTTTCATTTATAAAGGTACTAAATAATTTAGATTAAGTACTTATGTGGGACCTGGTATTTATATAAATATTTTTAATTGTATATACAGTCAAATTCTGTAACTCGAGCGCTGATATGTCTAATTTTTAATAAGTCGAACCAAATTCTTTGGCAATAGTATCAACTGTGAAAAATACGTTTTTATTTGATAACTCCAACGCTCGAAATTCTATTACTCGAATATATCTTAACGACTCGAAAATAATATTTGGAACTTCGACAAGCCGAATTTTCTGGAGGAATCTTTTAATAATATACGATTTTACGTTTCTTTTAAATAGAGGTACTATGAAAGCAGAGGGAGTTCATTCTCTACCATTATTTGTCATCAAAACGTACTTTAAAAATATAACAGAAATGAAAGGAAAAATAATTTACGGGCTATCTGAGGTCGGGAAGGGCAAGGGGTGAATTTTTAAAGGTAAAAAACGGTTTTCTTTGATTTTCGGAAAAACTACAAGTCTTATGAAAAAAAGTTAAATGGCAAAGTTGTAGGTAATAAAAAGATCTACAACTTTTGTATTTACACTTTTGTCACATACCCTCAAAATTTGTGTGAAAAATTTAAATAACCAACTTTTTGGTTTGCATTTCCTTACAAAACTTAGCATAGTAATGTATATTTTTTTTCACACCATCAGAAAGTAGAGATTTCAACAAAGAAAAAGCCCACCAATGTTTTTAAAAAAGCAGATATTTTGATGTGAGAATTTTCGATTGAAAATTAGGGTGCTTTTTCGATATTAAGTAAGAATAAGGTGAAAAAATAAATCTTTCAAATCAAAAAGATTACAGCGTGTTTAGGACATGAATAAGTAAATTTTCACCAAATTTCGTTAAAGAAAAAAATTATTTGTAAAAGAAAATTAAAAAACCAAAAAGCTGGTTAAAATTTTGAGGTTATGTGACAAAAGTGTAAATACAAAAGTTGTAGATCTTTTTATTACCTACAACTTTGCCATTTAACTTTTTTCCATAAGACTTCTAGTTTTTCCGGAAATCAAGGAAAACCGTTTTTTACCCTTAAAAACTCACCCCCTCCCCCTTCCCGACCTCAGATCGCCCGTAAATTATTTTTCCTTTCATTTCTGTTATATTCTATCCCTTTTCAAATTGGTTTCATCCTACTATAATTTTTTTTGGTTTCAAAAATTATAGACCCTGGTCTAAATACCTAAATGTCTATCTATCTATAACAAGAAATAAATACTATGTACAAATGCTCATTTACAAATATTAAGCACATATTTAATAATAGAATGTCTCGACACTTTGACTTTTTTTTACTTCACATAGTGATTCGAGTTATCGAAATTCGACTGTATACTTTTGATTATTTATCATTTAACTATTAAAATACAGGCTCTACACGAAACAAGCAAATTATTCTGCTACAATTACCATAATTAGTCTCGGCGTTTTTCTGTTTTTTGTTTTATGTTAATCCACAACGTTTGTTGATAGCAATTCAAATGTAAATTTCGAACTGCAAACAGCGATTTTTTGCATATCATCTTTAATGTATTCCGGAAACTTACAAACCGCTTCTTTTGCACTATCCGCATCATAAAATGTGTTCGTCACGGCTGTTTGAATTTTATGAAATGCACCGAAAGTTTTACATAAGTTAATAAAAGAAAAACACGAATCTACAATTTAGAAAAGGAAATAATACAAAATATATATAATTAAACAATAGGAGAACTCCGTTAACCACGAGAAGTTTCTCTTTTAGTTTGAACTCCATCCCCCTTGATGAGACTCGGTGAGATAAACAGAGACCTTAACTCCTCTTATATGACATTTAGGTTACCCTATAATTTGTAAGATTGTTGTTTTGAAACCCTGAGCCTTTCTAAAAAGTATCTATTTAATGTGTATTCTTTTATTTAAAAAGTTGACGAAACTTTCAATTACTCGTTTTTTTTCCTGAAATGATATTAAATGAGAAGGTTTCCTTTTTAGTTTAAACCCCCTCCTCCTTTCGATGAGATCCAGTAAGATATAGTGTGATTTTTGCTTTAATTGTTATTTGTTCTCCAAAAAATTAGCATTTTTGGTAGCCATTAAATTATTTTGTGATCAAAAATAGCATCTAAAAGCTTAATGATTTTTATAATTATCTTTATAATGAATGAATTAAATAGTTGACGAGAATTTTTAATTACTCCTTTAAATGAGATTTGGTGAGAAATCCTCCTTTAATTACGTGAGGATTTATTTTTAGTTTGCACCCCTCTCTCTCCCTTAATGAGATTCTGCGAGACATAGAATCCGCCCTCCCTCTCACATAAGATTTACCGTATAATTTTCAAATTTTTGTTTTAAGTACCCTGAACCTTTTTTTTAATTGCTCTCAATATAATTAGTCTTTTCGGTATTTCGTGACCATAAAAATTTGTAAAAACGTAACGATTTTCTTTAATTGCTCTTCATAATCTGTGTGTATTCGTTAAATTAAAAAGCTGTCGAGGAATTTTTCGATTACTCCTTTTAAATAAAATTGGGGGCCTCATTAAACACGTGAGGTTTCTCTTTTAGTTTGAAAACCATCCTCAACATTTATGAGATTCGGTGGACTAAGATTCCCTCTTAATGAGATTGGTTGAGATACAGAGAGACTCCCCTCCCTCTTACATGAGATTGACCCTATAATTTCCAAATTCTTGTTTTGAAAATCCTGAGCCTTTCTTGATGAGCATTGATGATATTTTGCTGGCTCATCTTCCGTTTTGAGTTTACATAATTAATAGATACTCTTTAAATTCTGTTTGAAAGGGTAAAAAGGGACCAGGATTGAATTTATTTACATTGGGGTATTAGAAAATTTCTTCTTTTTCTCTCACTCTCATAAAAAAATATATAAAACATAATAGAAATATACACTATGTTTTTTAATAAATGGGTTTGGGTGAGCCCTTATAAACGTTATTTTGTTAACTTGAAAAAATTTAATCAAATAATGAAACGTTGGAGTTTTATCTTAGGAACTGTTTTTTTTTTGTCATCTGAATAAATTCATCTGAATTTGGTTGTTTATTGTATATCGATATCAAGGAGATAATGGAAATTAATTAAAGACATTATTTTAATTTTACAAAAAAAAAAACAAAAAACAGTTTTTCGCAGGTACCAGGAGAGTTTCAGTTAGAAATGTCTCTTTCGCATTTTTCATTACTTAGAGCTTTTATATAAAAAAATAGAATGTTGTTTATTTTTTATTAACAGTGCAATTATTTATTTCAGCAATTCTTCCCTTCCGACATGATAGATATTGAGGGTGAAGAATTCCGTAGGTTTAACGTCAACTTTTCCAAACGTTTGGAGGTGAGTATTTTATAGCTTGTTATTTACCCAATCCTTTTATAAATAAGTAATATAATTAACAAAATCGGTTTCGTGTGGAAAACTATTCGTTTTTTCACTGCGAAGAATATCAACTGTTTCCGGCATTCTTTTTAATCAACTTGTCACTCTCAATGACATCACGGAAGATTTTCCAGACAAGTGCAAGTGGTGTAATTAACAATTCAATTAAATTAATGGAATCCTTATTAAAGAACTCTCGGAAAAATAGAATGTCATTATCAACAGAAAAACAACTAAGTGGTTTTTACTTTAAATATTTCTCTGTTTTTTAAATTAATTTTCGTGGAATACAAATAAGTAGCAGATAATCACTTTAAGTGGACGTTGTAATTAATGTAGGCAAACATTTTATAAAATATGAATGGAGATTCTAAAAGAAAAACAATTGTGACCTCATGGATAATTGATATCAATAATAATAATAATTAATAAGTGGTTAGCATTTCTTTTAGTTTGATAAGTCTTTTGTTGTTGAATTTAATTACATACTGAGTACGGCTCTGAATGCCATCAAAATTATCTATTGGGGGAAGTAATAACAGTTTATGGTAAAAGTCAATAAAGCACAAAATATTTAACATAATTTTTTTAAATCAATAATCTAAAAACAGATTGTAATAACTATATCACAAAAATAAGATGCAATTATCATTTTGCTTCAAATATTTTTGGTTTTGAATTTTAGAAAGGTTCTGGCATTTAAAAGGATGTTGGTATTGTTCATTACATTAGTGGCGTGCTGAAAGCAATGAGAATTATTTTTGCTCGTATTTTGTACTTGGCAACACCACTTCCGGTATTTTATGTATTCCGTTTCGTAGAATTAACTGTTCCATTAGCCACCATAATTTGGTTCATTGTTATAACTTGCCGGTTACGTGATTTTCGTCTTGGTGCAGGGTGAAATTCCGTCCTGATAAAATCAATATCTAATAAAGTGGGAAAACGTTATTAAATTTAACTAGTGATTGTGCCATAGATAACTCTTTCATAATTCATACTAATGTATTATCAGTGTCACATGTTGTCATGGTAGTTTATTTCATATATCCTGAAATTGTTACGTGTTAATAAAATAATTTGGAATTGGGTTTAGGGGTACTGTTAAAAAAAAATTTTCTTTGTTTCAAGAAATCACAGATCTAAAATATTTGTTATCAACGAAAAGATTCTTTGAAGGAGAATATATTATTTTATTTATTATAGAATCACATATTAGACCAGGGTCGATAATTTTTGAAACCAAAAAAAATTATAGTAGGAGGAAACCCATTGGAAAGGAAGAGAATATAACGTAAATGAAAGCAAAAATAATTTACGGGCGAACTGAGATCGGGAAGGGGAAAGGGGTGAGTTTTTAAGGTTAAAACACGGTTTTCCTTGATTTCTGGAAAAACTACAAGTCTTATGGAAAAAAGTTAAATAGCAAAGTTGTAGGTAATAAAAAGATCTACAATTTTTGTATTTACACTTTTTTCACATAACCTCAAAATTTTTGTGTGAAAAATTCAAATAACCAACTTTTTAGTTTTTTATTTTTCTTTTACAAAAAATAATTTTCTTATCACGAAATTTTGTGAAAACTTACCTATTGATGCCCCAAACACGCTGTAATATTTGTGATTTGAAACATTTATTTTTTCACCTTATTTTTACTTAATATCGAAAAAGCATCCTAATTTTCAATCGAAAATTCTCACGTCAAAATATCTGCTTTTTTAAAAACTGATGGTGTGAAAAAATATATATATAACTATGGTAAGTTTTCTGAGGAAATGCAAAAAGACGAAGGGAATTTTATCTAAAAAATGTGACCGCTGCCATTGTTTTCAGTAAAAAAGTTGATTTATTAAATTCTAATTACATTTATATCATAGAAAATCTCATAATATATAAATATACATGTAAATCGTTCTGTTGAATTTACATACTTTATACTGATTACGATATTCATTATAATATTTCTAAAAACATTAATCTAGTTTTTTTTCGTTTTTTGCATTTCCTGAGAAAACTTACTATAGTAGGTAATGTATATTTTTTTTTCACATCATCAGAAAGTAGAGATTTCAACGAAGAAAAAGCCCACCAACGTTTTTAAAAAAGCAGATATTTTGACATGAGAATGTTCGATTGAAAATTAGGGTGCTTTTTCGATATTAAGTAAAAATAAGGTGAAAAAATAAATCAAAAAAATTACAGCGTGTTTGGGACATTAATAGGGAAGTTTTCACTTTTTTTTGTAAATGATAAAAATAAAAAAATAAAAAGTTGGTTATTTGAATTTTTCACATAAATTTTGAGGTTACGTGAAAAAAATGTAAATACAAAAGTTGTAGATCTTTTTATTACCTACAACTTTGCCATTTAGCTTTTTTCCATAAGACTTGTAGTTTTTCCGGAAATCAAGGAAAACCGTGTTTTACCCTTAAAAACTCACCCCCTTCCTCTTCCCGACCTCAGATCAACCGTAAATGATTTTTCCTTTCATTTCTGTTATATTCTCTTCCTTTTCCAATGGGTTTCATCCTACAATAATTTTTTCACTTTTTACTATTTTTGAAGGCTTCAGCACTGGTCTATGTATATTAAAGAGTATTTACATTTTGCTCCCAATTAAATCGCATTTTTACAATCACGACTTACTATCTACACGATACTGATTGTTACCTCTAAACTTATCTTCTATAACCCTAATATATTCGCATATTTCATCACATACTTCACCTTTTAATGTTTCGACTATCAACTCCCACGTGTAATCTCTATCTTATCACCTTTCCATTCCTTTATAAATTCTCTTATTTCCTCTCGTTGAATCTTTATTGCTATTCCACAACTAAACAAATGCGGTAATGTTTCCTCAATACCTCCACATAATCCACATTCCCAATCTCTGAAACCCTTTTTGTGTCCTCTCCATACGTTACCACATCTAATTCTAGCTCATATTTCTTTATTCTCGATATTCAAATATTTTGCCCTATTAGAACACGGCATAATTTCTCTATACATCCTATTATAAGACGATTCTATTATAGCCACCCACTCTGCTTCTAGTTTCTTATTCCGTTAGGCAGTCAAGCCTTTCTTAAGAACACTGTATACTTCTTCCGCACCCCTTCCATCCCATATCATTTTACCCACGTTCGTAATTTCTAGCTCACTAAACATTTCCCATACGGATTTTCCCCATTTTGAAGGAGTTCTATTTATTATACCTCTCATTTCCTCTAATAGACAAATTTTAGGCCATCTCTCATTACTGATCCCCACTACATCATTTATGTACCTAAAAACTCGTTCCCTGATTGTATACCCTATGTCTTCCACCCCCAATTAATTTTTCTATTTTGGGGTATTTCTGGCAACTCCCAAAGTCATTTTGCAATATCGACCTGGTACTCTTTTCATACTATCTAATTTACCCCAACCCCAAATTTCTACCCCGAATAGTGCAATAGCTCTCACTAGAGAGTTCATTTAATATACACTGTCGTTTCGCGAGACTCTGCCGGATGTTTTAACCACGCCCCATGTAGCATTTTGTGCCTTACCTGCAAGTTTTCTTAAATGACTCTCAGTACCATTATTTTTCGTCGTGAACCAATATCCTAAGTAGGTATTTGAGCTCGCCAACAATCTCTACCTCTACAACTAACTTATTTCTGTCCACGTATTTTTCCAATGACTCTTTGATGGAGAATATCAAAACAAAGAATTTTCATTCTTTGTTTTGATAATATCAACGATATTTTTGCATGGATACAAATAATTCCGCATTCAATTTAATGGCACATTAAAGCCATCTGTTCGCGTTACCCTCGGAAACGTTATTTTATCATATCTGTGTATTGATAAAAGACAAGAAAATCGAAGTGTACATACAAGTATTTAGTTTCCTTTCCTATTGTACTCGTTAATGGAGATGCGAAGAGAATTCAATGATTGTACGGTTTGCAAGACTTATTTTTAGGGACCTATATTGACTTCGCTGCTGAAACCCTATTCCTTTGTGCTCTTTAAACAGCAGGGTATCGTAAATTTACATAGACTGAAATCTGCTTCTATCGCACTATTCTGTTAACATTTTAATAATATTTTTGATGGAAAAGGCCATCAGAAAAATCAATGATTCCATTTTTGTTGCTATTGAAATTGATAAGGAAGAATAATAAAGAAGAAAGCTAAACTGAAATAGAGTTAAAAGGATTACAATGACGCCAAATTCAATCGTTATAGTAGAAGGGCGTTATAAGCAGTTATATTAGTTTTTTTAATTTATTTTTTGAGTAAGGTATTCATTTACCATAAAACTTTTTGAAGTTTTATAATCTACTTTTGGGTAAATTTTCCTATTCTTCCTAAAACTTATTTATAATCCACTGAGAACGAAAAAAAGAAAAATAAAAATCCAATTCTGTGACCATGCGATTAAAAGTGGCAACCATTTTTGTCCTAACTTTGGATCTATTTATTTCATTTATTGGCTTGAAAATTTATGCCGAACTTCAGAAAAAAAATAAAACCAAAAGTGGTCGGTTGCTATCGTGGCTGGTCACGTTCGTGGTTCACGTCAAAACCAAACAAATCGTATCGTTCAGTGTCCGAAGCAAGAACGTACACAAAAAGTAACGTGTGACCTATAAAAAAAACTTTCTGATTGACAGTTTAATTAATTGAAAGAACAACTTAATTGTACTGAAAGATGTGGACGTACAATTGAGGTTTACGCCTTTATTGTGTTGTCGGCACAAAAAGCGTGTGCCTTCGGCGACCAGTGTTGAATTCTACAAGGGCCAATAATAAAATACACATAAGTACATGTATGTATGTTAAACAAGAAACGAAATTGTCGACTTAAGTGGCGGAAAATTAAACTCGGTTTCTTCTTAACAAAGCTCTGTTGGCTACGTATGTACCACATCGTATGTAATAGCGAGTTGTGGACGTGCATATAATTGTAAATATTTTATAAAAACAAAAAGAATTTAAATATCTTTTCTCAATTTTTAGCTCAGTAAAGTTCGCATAATAATGGCGTCTGGGAATTACAATTGAATCATATCACTAAGAAAACACATAAAAAAGTAATAATTAGTAGAGTTTATAAATAAGGATATCTTGTGCAGACATCGGAAGGACCCTACTTTGAACCTATATAAAATATGAGTGAAAAATTTACCCTTCTATTTACGTTTGATAAACATAAACATAAATACATGTCGCAATCTCCTTTATTTCCAGATCCAATGCCCCCTCTTTCATTAAATTTGATATTCAAAGAAATGATAAATTAGGTTTGTGCCTTCGCGTTTTCTTTACTGTACTTATCAGTTGTAATGTAATAATTCATCGAAATAATTAGAGGTGGAAACATTGTGTTTTGTGCCTGTGGAGAAACTTCTTACGCGATCCAAGGAAACCTCAGAAAAACAAGTATTCAGGCAAGACATGGATACCCACATTGTGCCTGTTTCCTCTCGATACCAAGCTACGAAGTCCTTCCCAAAAGTTTAAGGAATCATTAAAAAGTACAAAATTATTTTAGTCTACACAACATCGTCAGTGTTTTCCCATGATTGCAAACACTCCTCGATGTCGATTGAAGTCAACACTTCTAAAATCCCACGATTTCGTTTGAATTTTCCAACGATTTTAATTCAAATTTGGAAATCTGTTTGGATGAAGTATAACATGAATGGGTGTTTGGTCAAAAACTACATTTTCGAACATTTTTCCCTAATCGCTTCAAAACCGTTTGGTAGTAGGCTTATGGTCTATCAAGTGGAAACAAACTCTTCGTAGACAATTTATTAAACATTGATAAAATGATGACAAAGGACAATAATGATACAGAAGAATAAAAATATCGAATCCAGAGCACGAACCGATATTTCTTTGCTCTTTCTGAAGTCTTCAAATCCAAAATAGTATCACGAATGACATAAATTAAAAGCTATGGAACTTTACTGAATCCTATAGTAATATAAAAATGTGAAAGCTGGACGATGACGAAGTAAAGCGAGAGAAAACTCAAGATGCTTTGAAAAAAAATTCTACAAGTAATCTGTGATCCTGTAAAAGACATTACAAGGGGAAATTACAGACGCAGAAAAACAATGAACTCGAAGACATATGTTAGGATGGCTTGGTTACATCACACTTCACTCAGAAAATGTAGTTAGGTACCAAACTAATCTGTAGTGAGAATCCAGCTGGAGAAAGACCATTAGGTAGACCTTTTAACAAAACTATTTCGTATTGGTTTGAATAATAATAGTTAGTTATGAAAAAAAAATTAATTAACCAAATTTAAAAAAATAAAATGCTCTGGCGCCACTTTGTTAAACAAAGAAAAAGTTACTATGCTCCGGGTAGAGCATAGGTGGTTCCTGAAGGACCCTGATGATGTGAGAGCTCGAAGCTCTCATATATATAAAACACACAAAAAGCCTTGAATATATTACAAAATTAAAAAAAAAAAAGAAAAGAAAACTTACATCCAATGCCAGCCCAAAGAAATTTACCCTACGCCAAGATAGGGAATACCGCTGGTTTCAGGACCTTGAAAGGGGACTTTTTAAATAATTTAGGAGGCGAACGGTTTTCCTCGTAACTCCAAGGACTTTTTGAGATGGTAAGAGCCGCCTGCAGGTTTTATACTGCTCATCAGAGGTTAAAAAATGCGAGCTTGGAGTCCTTTAGAGGGATTCGATTTAGTTCCAGGATTTTCTTTACCCCGACCCTTTTTCCCAGCTGTTCAGTCCTACTGGATCCTATGATAAGTTAAATGGGCTGACAGTAATGGCAGTAATGAACCTTTGAAATACAAATTTCTTATAATAACTAAAAATTCAAAATAAGTGACATTGAAGATGCCTACAAAAAGAATAAGGAGGATGGATTAGGGATGTCTGTCGTCAAACTCAAATTTCACACAAACAACGTACACCCAGATACCATAAAAAAATTAATAAAATATTAAAAAATATATTAAAAACAGGAGAGGAAAATGAAAAATATGACTAAATTATAAGGTTTACCACAAGGGGCTAAAAGATTGCCAAGAAATCTCGTGAACTCTAAAAATGCCTCGTGGCAACAAAAAAATTTTAACCTAAAAAAATTATTAAAAATTAATTGGATAAGTATTAAAAAGAGTTGAATGACTAGCAAAAATGAAATTTAAAGGAAAAATGAATCTTAATGAATTTACATAATTTATTTAAAATGAACGGGTAATGGTTCACAAAACGTGAAGCACAAAACACGAACAGGAAAATCCACACACACGTCTCGTCGGTACCAAGGATCGAGGAAAAAGCCTCGTGTACCGACCGGAAAAATTTCAACGATCCTTCCACACGGAAAAAATTTATTATTTAACTTAAGCATACATGTGTTCATTAATGCAAACGTAAGTTCCCTATTCAGCAAGCATAACGTACATTTATTTCAAATAGATGATTTCGTTAAAATATAATCTGATCCATAATTTGATTTGACAGTAACATATCATCAAATTTAACTATATCTGAAGTCTTAATTCAATAATTTGTTGTAATTACAAATTGACTATATGGTTTTGTTGAATGTAAAAGTATCATCTGTTCGTAGGAATTTTATCATAAAGTTAATGTAACTGCTTTTCTGCAGTAAATTTGTTTCCTTATGCTTAACTTATTCTTACGTATACGTTAATTTTAACCCTACGGTTTAGTTAAAACAACACATGCAATTCTTGACTCAACTGTTTAATAATTTTAATTCACATATTGATTAATTTAAACTTAACTAAACGTTAATTTCAGATTAATATTATTTGTTTGAAATAACAATATGATGATATGATAATAATATTTATTGATTTGTTATACATACTTCAATCATATTATTTTATTAATTAGGTAATTAATTTAAATATACAGGTAGATATCTATATTTAAATCAAACCATGATTGATATAAACTTAAAAAAAATATTTTAAAAACGTGTTACATTATTATTATTATTCTTATTAACCATTATTTCAAGCACTTCTAATGTTGAAAAATTCCAATGTTTCTTATTCAAAACAATCCTTCCTTTAGGTGGTATAAGATAACGGCAAGCAAGATAGCTCTATTAAGAATTTACCACCTAAAATTATAATGTTAAAAAAGTAATATCTTTACTATCAACTGTGAACAATTACTTGTGTTGTTTATACTGTTTGCGTAATTCTAATAGATCCAAAAAGGTTTGATCCTTAGAACTGTTTCCTCTTATCTCTAGAACAACGTTAATAAATTTGGTCCAACTTTCGAACAACTCACATTCTTTATTGTTAAAAGGTTTCTAAAATCTGCATTAAATCTGGAAAAAAATTGGTTATTTTCAAAAAAAAAGAAAATGATACAAACAATCAAACCGGTCAACTATTATTACATACCAACGAATCAGCTCTAAGGTCTCTTAAGGAAGGCCATCGCTCCATAAACGTATGAACACTTTCCTTCCTCTCGTCGAAACTCTTCCCTTAAGAAACTTATTTATTTCACAACGGTCTAGTTACGAATGCTAGAAAACACACCGGTAATTACTCTCGGGAGGGGGGGGGTTAGGTTAGGTTAGGTTTTGGTAGCAGGCGGGAATATTCAACTATATAGTATTGTTCAACCAAACAGATCACCGAAATGGTATCGTTAAAACAATTAAACGACAAATAAATAGGGTTAAATTAAAACACACAAACAAATTAAGAGAAAAATATAACAGAAGCAAAAAAAAATTAAAAACTGCAATTAAAAATTAAACTCTTGGAAAATTTTACTACTACATTTGCTTTACTCTATAGGCGTTTCGCCTTTTTATGGCATTATGAAGTGATTACATTTTAAACGAAAATAATTTTTAACAGCACGTAACCGAAATAGAAAATAAACTAACAATTATTTATTTTAGTTTAAAATGTAAGCTAAAAAGGCAAAATACGTGTACTGTAAACTAAATAATGTAGTGAAAATTTTCAGTTGTGGAACTTTCTATTGTATTATATAATTATATTTAACTAAGAAATAACGTTTAACTTAATTAAAATATTGAAAACAAAAGTAATATGTTATTTAGGGTCCATATTTTTTGAAATTCACCGATTATTTCAATTAAACATCAGGTTAACTATGGGTGATGTATAGACCCGATAAACGAATACAAAATCAATATTAACGAGAAAAAAACAGTACATACCTACATTCTTATAATAATTATCATTAATTCATTATATCTTTGATATTTGAATTAACCAACATAGGAAAAAAAAATTATAGAGTAGGTCTATTAAAGTGAAAAAATAAAACATCAAATAATTAAACAATTGATTTAGTAAAGCTATTTTAAGAGCTTTGATTGGGGTTGATTATGTGTATTATTTTATACTAAACTTTGGGTTTGTTTACGAAGGATTATTATTTCTATTTTTAATATAACAATAAGTACAAGAAGTAATCTGTTTATTTCAAATAAAATTCTATTAAATATGTAGTTATATTAATTATACTCCGTACAAATTTTGTATGAAACCTATGATCTGGTTGAATTATTTGAAATAAAAATGTTATCTTTCATTTAACAACTTCTTTACGATTAAATAAAACGTAATAAATAGTTCCAGCCAACGATAAATAAGGCTTAAATTAATAATCATATACTTTTAAAACAAACATATATAGTCAAAAATAGCATAACGTTTGAGTAATTTATATTGTTATATTGAGCATATCTTTTTATTCAATTTAATGATGCTTTCGTTGGAACAAATTTAACATTGTCAAGTTAAAAATATTATTTTAATCATATCCACATAATCAATGCAACTATAAACTTTTTTCCGTGCATCGATTGCGTAGTCCTGCGCAAAAGTTGTTAGCCTTGATGATAAGACGGAAGGTCGATCAAAATTGAGAAGAAATCAATAATAACTGGACCAAGAAAAAGACGAACTGAATTGAAATAAGTTAAAAATTCGTAACGAGATTTTTCATAAAAAAAAGAAAACGTTACAACCTCCTCTGAGATTGCGAGATAATACAGCGATGGATACACTTATCAGCCCCAAATGATAGAAGACCCAAAGGAATGGAGGCGAATTGTAAATGCAGAAAAGGCCCATCCAGGGTTGTAGAGCTACACGAAGGAAAAGAAAAATGATTGATACCGACTTCACTTTGCTGCAAATTTGATGTTTTTGTTTGTGGTAGAAAGGTTAGTGTTTTGATTGCACTGTGTCTTCCTAATCTAATCCACGGCATTAACCCTTGGTGTTTCAACAATTATTATTATTTTGGACAAGAAGTTGATTTTGTGAATATTTATTCAAGCTCAATTTAGGTGGTCACTCAATAGTCACTTTTGTACTGCGCCGGGAAATGTAAACAATTTTTGTTGCAATTCGTTTAGTATTAAGGTCATTGGACATATAATGCGCTGGGATGCTTTTTACAATATTGCTGTAGCTTCAACCATGTCGTGTATGTTTTTTTTCCGTCCTGAATTGAATGAGTTATTTCGAAATCCTTTAGCATATTGTCTGGAGTCTTTTCTACCTAACTAGAAGCTGCAATGCCAAAAACTCGAACTAATATTTTGCTTCGATTTTAGTCTTATAAGAATTAAATTGCATTAGATACCTACCGCCTCGTGCCGATTGTTATCTATCATCTCACTGAAATATGAACCCAGTAGATACTTTACATTGGATTACGTTATGGATACTTGCACTGACTTTGATTGATTATTAAAAAGAATGTGCCAAAAAGTGAAAACAGGCCCGAATCGTTTGAAGTGTCAGCCAAAATTAAGTTGTACAGATTAAGATAAGCTAGTAAACTGTCTGCCAAATAATATGCAACACTTTATATTTATAGAAAATATGTATTTTTATTTTTATTTCCTGTGTTTCTTTTCAGTAAACAGGTGCTTGCTATGTATCTCATTATAAAAAAAAAAATAGTTGAAAAGAGAGAGTGTTTATAAGCAAAAATAAAAGAGACTTCTATTATTTTCTGCAATAATGTCAGATGGCCTGGCCCTCCTCGAAGAAATTTGCATTAGAGTGATTGTCATTAATTTTATGACAAAAAGCAGTTAGGTACTCAAGATGTGAAACACTAGACAATTAACCCTATTCTAGCCAATTAGAAAAAAAAGGAAAAGAACAGTTGATAACTTTGTTTCCGAGAAAATGCGTGCGACTTGGTGACCGACTAACTACAATATGTACTTATATAATAACAATACATGCCGGTATTGTGTACACATGCACATCATCGTGTAGTATGCCTTACAGTAAGTGTAATTACTCCAATCTTCAATTACCCGACAACGCCAATAACAGTAATGCAACCGAATACAATTGCATTAACAATATTATTGCTGCTGCCATCTAATTTCCAAACAATGGGAAAAAGGTGACGAAATTAAATTGACCTGGGAACGGCTCTAATTAACATTAAATAATATAGGTATCGTATATTGTGGAGCGATTACATTTTTTAATGGTTTTATTAACAAAACATAATAATAGTAATAAAGCGAAATACTAGTGCAGGTATTCTAGTTAGTTGCTCGTTTATAATTTGAACAATATCCTGGAACATACTTAACGTAACGTAGTTAAGGTTAATGAAATTCCTGTAAGAAATAGCACAATGGTCGTAAATTGTATATTGACCGGATATGGTTATAGTAATGATACCATTAGTAAGTTTTAATTAAAGTACGTTTTATATGGGCGTTGTTTATTATAAATACAGGGTGCCTCACGTGATGTGGACCATCAAGACTATCTTTGTTTATAGCAGAGATAATTGATAAGGCGGAATCAATATTAAAAGATTATTAGCGTCTGTTAAAATTTTTAACTGATTTTCTTTTCGTTGGTTTTCATTAAGTATATGTATTTAAAATATTGAACATTTAGCACAATGTCACTGTTGAATCAAAAATCATGATCGGACTAATTTCAAAAAAATTTGCTTGATGGAAAGTCATACTTAGTGCAAAAATAAAACGCACCGATAAAAGTTCCATTTTTATTTTATTTATTCTGCAAAAGTTCAAATTAGAAGCAAATATCTGAAGAAACCACATGGTGGTGTCAGGTGATATCGATAAAAGCGGAAATTTTATTGGTGATTTTTGTTTTGCGGTGGTAAGAAACATATAAATATACAGGGTTATTCACGCTATACGGCACGGAATATTATGGCCAAAATATGAAACTTTCAAAAACTTTGACTTTTGGGTTATATAGGGGTCTATTATGGTTACCTTTCAAATTATTTAAAAAACCTTAAGGTTTAGGTGTTATAAACCTTATCAAAACAAGCACTTATTTTGATCGAAGAACCAAAAATGCAATAATATAGAGGGGGTTCCATTCAGGGTTGGAAAAAAAAACAGTTTTTTATTAAATTTATGAAACAAAATGTTTAAAACATGTGTTCATATGTTTTAAACATTTGTTTTTTTCGTTTAATTTGAACAAATGTTTTAAACATTTTAAACTAGTTTTAAACAAGTTTATTTTTTTATCATGTGAGGGTAATTCAACCGACTTGCTGTTCGGACCTATCGTCTCCATATGGGTAAGATAAAACGTTCATTGAACAAAGAAATTCTTTGTTGGCATTTTTTTTATTAATGCCGCATAAGCTAAAACGCATAATTTGAACGTATGGTATATATTTTTTCAACCACGTGTATTTGAAAATATCTCTTGCTTCTCTGAAAATTGTTCTAATCTAAATGAATTCTCAAAACCTTTGAACAGAGCATAATAACATAACACCCCTTTAATGCCTTAAATTGCATATATATAGGACTTTTTTTATTCTTTACATGAAGATTGCAAAAATGATTAAAGTTGTTTGTACGAGTTTTCCTATACCAAGCGGTATTTTTCAAGAGACAATGCCGCCGTTTGACGATTGTATGTTTGACGATATGTGCGTATTTTTATAACTTACAATTAGTCTGAAGCTCTTAAGTACAGACGGGCCGCTGAATTGATTTATTGATTGCATCCACACGTCCACTGCACCACACATTTTGGAACTACAGTCGTTTAAAAGCATTTCATGAAAAATGTCGTTTTCTGTATTCCACAAACATGGATTTAACAAATTTAAACAGAAATTGATTATTATTTAGCTTAATTTAGAATTTATTTTTTACTTTTCTTTTTATTTTATTTTTGTTTATGTTAACAATTAGGTATGTATATGTATAATAAATGAGTTTTTTCTTAGTGATAAATGTTTTCCTCATTTTATACCCATAACCAATATTTTTCTCTAGCTGAACGAATTTAATGAATGTTTCACATGTTTTGTTTTTTTTTTTGTTTTAAACAGTTTAAAACACTGTTAAAAACAGTTTAATTTAAAACATGTTTTATTTAGATTGTGTTTTAAACGGTGTTTAAAGCAGGTGTTTTAAAACAGTTTGTTTTAAACATGCCAACCCTGGTTCCATTTAAAAAAACATAACTTTGATACTTTTAGGGCATTTGGAACACCCTGTATAATATGAAAATTATTATAAAAGGTAACCATAATAGACCCCTATATAACCCAAAAGTTAAAGTTTTTGAAATTTTCATATTTTGGCCATAATATTCCGTGCCGTATAGCGTGAATAACCCTGTATATAGTTTTGAAAACTAATTGGAGTTTTTCCTTGTACAAGTACCAATATTGAGAATGAGACTTTTTTTAATGTCTAAATTTTCAGACTAAGAACCTTTTACTTTCTTCAATTATGTTACTGTGAACAACAATAAGTCTAAATTGCAGGTGGACTTGAGGAGACAAAATGATCTGAGACCTGGTCTTTAATTCGAACATTAATAACTGTGTCACTTTGATTAATGTGGCAGGTATAACAGTTTTTAATTCTGGGTCGAATTTCGATTACTTATATTGAGGTTCATAAATGAGTGACGTGAACTTAAAATGGGGGAGGGAGAAGCCCAGAAAAATCTCCTCAAATATATTTAAAGGGAAGGGGACCACCTCACGTCAACTTTTTCATACAAAGAATTTTTGTAATTTTCTCTCTTCTTTGTAATTAATAACTCATTTTAAGCAAATATTCCATAAGGAGGGAAAAGAGGGCTCCTACCAGATCCTGCTGAGAGGGAAGGAGTTCAAATAATAAGAAAAACACCTCACGTAATTAATGAATGTCCTTTTATAACTTTTGCCTTTGAATTCTTAATTTCTAGTTATAACTTAAGTGTAAATTGTACCTCTAGTTAACTGTGCGATCTAAGTTAAATTTGAATATTTTTCATATTTAAGTATAGAAAATAAGGGGATGATACCAGTTTGTTAGTTTTTTAAATTACATAAAAATTAGTTAAATTCAAATTAAATTTACTTTTTGTTTTCTGTAAATATCTTTTTCCTCTTAAATAAGCGAAATTAAATTTAACTAATATTTATTGACTTAAAAAGTTAATTAACTGGAATCATCTTTCATTTTCTATGCTTATCTATTCTTATTTTTTATTTAAGTTTTGATGTCTATTTTGTTTTATAATTTGTGTTATTTTTGTTGCAGCATTTGATAGTGGAAGAGGGCAAGTGTCCAATCGTGTGCTCGCCCATATGGGTTCGCGACGCGAAAAAACAAGTTTGGGGAAAAGCATTCTTACTCCTGAAGGATAAAAAACTGTACCTATCGTACAAGGTGCACGCGCTGGCAAAGTTCTTGCGAGCGGCAAAGTCCAAGGACAATACGGTAAGTTCCAATTATTCAATCCATTTAAATGCATGCAAATACACTTCAGTGGAGTAGAGGTATTTAAATAACAACAATAATAAAAACCCGCCATATGACTCATTGCGGTTTGAACAATTGCAACAATTTATTATCGTCTCGTGCCGTTAGAAGTAACGAGGCAAAAAATATTAGGGTACAAAAAACTCATCTGTTTAATAGATACAACTATTCAAAAGCTAGTTTAGAATCCTTTTTAGATTTAAAATCGGTGTGGGAGTGATCGGAGCTGCAAAATATAGATTACTACATCTAATGTAAATATAATATATGTTAATGATCATTGCTTTTGATTAGGTAATGGGTATCTGATTCAAAGTGTTCATCGAGTCTGCAAATTTTACCATCGATCAATTGTATATAAAACTGTTTAAGCAAAGAGATTTCCTTTAAAAATACTAATAAAAGCACACTCGTTTAGGCTCCAAAATATAATATTTATAATTTTTACAATAATTATGTATTTGGAAACACAGTAACTTTTTTGGGGAAAAAAATAGTTGTAATATAAACACAATATATTTGTATACTAGTTGTAACCCATCTGCCTCGCTGGATGTAACTGTGGGCATAAAAAATTAGGAAATTTTATTGAACGGAAGAATTATTTTACTTTAATTACAAAAGGCAGTTTCATTCTTTCCTGAATTTCTGAATTTGACTGGGACTATAACGAACATTTAATAAAAAAATTGCAAAATCTGTCCAGCCGCTCTCAAGTTATGCTGTCAGTTACTGACAGACAACTCCTCCATATTCCCCCGAGGGAAAGATATTTGCAAATGTGTGCAGTACAGTGGAAGTATTAATATTTTAGTCTTGAAAATCTCGTTTTACTCCCTTAAAAATTGAATTTTTTTTTCTGTGTTAAATCTGTTACTGTATTAAGGAACCTCCGTGAAAATTTTGAAGGGGTTTAATTGTCTTATCTGTTTGGAATATGACTATATAAATAAAAGATCATACTTTGTGAGTTTCTAATTTTTGTATTTGAAAGTTCCACGACTCCAGTTTCTACACACTGTAGCTTCATCAGGTGTTGAAATATTGAAAATTTTAAACTTAAAAGTTGTGTCTTTTATTTTTCAACACGTATTAGCCTCTACTATAAAATAAAAATAAACAAAACATGAAAAGTGTTTAAAATTAAACTTTTAACCCCGTTTCACACTTTAAATACAAAATATAATCTTTACACCCATAGGTTTGGGCTATGCGTTGATAAATTAATCAATCTGTTTATACATTCATTAAAATATATGTATATTGTTAGCCTTAAGGTACGAGGGTACGAATTGTAAACCTGAACTTTCTAATTAACAAATTTAAATCATCTGGATTTAAAATTGATTTTATTTTTCTGAAATCGAAGTTCTGTTGGCACTGGCCATTATACTAAATTGAAATGGGAAACATTTAAAATCATTTACATTACAGTCTAGAATATTTAAAAATTTTTCATTATAATCGTATTTATATTCGTGAAGGTGTAGGTACCTAAAATGCTCAAAGTAAATAAATTATTGCTTTGTTTTAAAACTACTCAAATGCTAGTTCGCAATATCCCCAATTTAATAAATATGCTTTTGATATTTATAATGGAGTGACAATATTAAATAACATCATCTATTCAATTGTTGAAAAGTTATTGTTGATTGTTATGTTTTTTTTTGCAATGACATATTGCATATTAATTAATGATAATTGATTTAATTAAATCAGACCTACTATACATAACCTCAAGTTAATGAGGAAAAATTGTTGCTGTTGTCATACCATCGCCGGGAATCGAACCCGGACCCTTGGCTTTACGCGCCAGTGCTCTTACCATTAAGCTTTGTAGCGTAAAGCCAAGGGTCCGGGTTCGATTCCCGGCGAGGGCATGACAACAGCAACAATTTTTCCTCATTAACTTGAGGTTATGTATAGTGGGTCTGATTTAATTAAATCAATTATCATTAATTAATATGTTTAAATTTACCTCTATTCAAGTAAACTTTCTTCAATTGACTTATATTGCTATTGTCTCTGTGATATTAAAAGTTTCAATAGATATAATAAAAAAATTAATACTACTTTAATAATTTTATCTACAAATTGTATGTGTATCAGTTGTTCAGTGCTATTTTAATACTATTAAAAAAAGAGGGTAGTGGGGGTTATTAATTTAATTTTCGGGTTAATTGCAAGGTTTCTTTTTCTTGAATTTCTATTTGCAATATTAAAAATTTAAAGATGGATTTGAAGTTGACGAAGTTGATTTCATTGAGAGGAAGGACACTAAAGCTTCTTAATTAACCCTTTGCTTTGATAATTTAATCTCTGGTGCAACAAGCTATGTGTATGTATCTCTGTACGGTTCTCCTTTGTTAATTAATGCGGTAATTATTCCTTAAAGTAGACATTGTTGTACCACATTTTCAAAGAAAAAATATAAGTACTAGTCTACTGGTATTATGGTGTTCAAGGTTAGACCCGGTGTACTTATACCTATTTAATATGAGCTCTGTGTGTTATTTGCATAATTTGTTGAAATTATACGTTAGAAGTATAGCTACGTAGGTACTAGGTATTTAAAAACTTGGGCGGGAATTTTTTTTAACAACTTCTATCTAGAATTCATGCATTACTTGTTGAAGAGAAAGCTAACGTGAAAAGTTTCCCATATATAATTGTTTGATTATGGTCATTTATCTACATACTGTATATGTATATTACTTACTTATTAAAAAGTTCAGTTTTCAACGGTAATACTCGCTCATTAATTAGAATGAATATCTACAGGCCTGACAACTAAAATGTCCTTAAAAAGTTAACTCTCAGACGATGAAATAAATATAGAAATATGAATATGTATTTAATTAAACATTAAATTGATATATGGAGTTATTAATTAATGTCCTTAAGCCCGAAGAGTATCTGTAATGGCTTTCTAATAAAAGGAAGTGAGTAATTGCACCCCCTTGAATTTTTAAATACGAGACCTGGTGGCGGCTGATTGTGAAACAAATTTGTATGAAAAAGGAAAAACTGAGTGACTGACATATGTTTCTATACCAACTCTGGGTTTTGAGACTTAAAATTTTGCATAGACGAGCACTAAGAAAGGACTTTTTAAATTCAACCAGTGAAGGGGTTAAAACGTGATTCAGCGGTTGATCAAGACACACCCCAAAAACGTAAGTCAGAATACAGTGGTATCATCCCCTATAAAATTATTTTCCAAAATACCAACTCTAAAAATATGAAACGGGGGTTAAAGTTTAACATTAACGGATATTCTACAAAGCTAAAGTTAGAATTTTTTTTTCACAGCGGTTCCTTATACAGTAATAGAATTGACACAGGCAGCATTTTTGAAAAGTCAACCTTTAAGGGGGTGAAATGGGATTTTCAAATTTGGAATACTAATTGTTTCTTATAATATATATATCTCTTTGTTAAAATGTATAGGTACTTCAAAGATTGTACCATATGTATCGTAAATTACAATGCCTTCAAAAATTGTCTGTTCGTAACTTAAAACATAACTTGAGAACGGCTGGACCGATTTTACATTTTTTTTTATGTTCGTTATAGTCCCAGTTAGAAAAGATAAATTGGAAAAGTTGCGTTTCTATGCGGGTGCAGGGGGCGATGGGGACGGCGACAGTTACATCCAACGAAGCGGATGGGTTACATAATAAGAGTGAAGGTCTTTGAGCCCAGAGTCTATCTGACGGGATTGTATGGCTCGACATCCCCGAAACTTCTGTATTTAAATCACCCTGAGTCGCCACTATGCTACCAATTATAAAATTCATATTTCGTACTGTACACCTTTTGGCTGGCCTGCTCCAAAAATAATCGTTGTTGCCAAGTTTAAAAGATAAAGCGTTCGTTTAATGTATTTGGCGTCGTTTCAATTTCATACGTACAAATGTTGAAGGAACTTGGGTTATTTTTTCTAAAATTTAATTCTCATTTACGGAAGTGATTTTTATAATATATATATATATGTTCCTTTTGTATTTACACTACAATTTTATCATGTAGTTACCCAAGGATATATGTATGTATGTATAAAGTAATGTTTCATTTTTAAGGAGTTAAAAATTCTCATGCATTTATAGTAATATGTGTAAATGTTTGTTTGTTATGATAAAATTCACAATCGTTGGATCTATTTCGAGATGAACATCTAGACTCTTTATTTGGACAGTCGCAATATATATATATTTTTTTTAAATTACTATTTCCAATAATGAGGTTTTTTATGTCCAAAAAGTTGACTCGACAATTTTGGAATTTAAAAGAAAAAAATACGTGCCAAAATGTGCTATTACGCTAAAAAAAAATATTCAAAAAACTTAACTTTTATGACTAGGTCCTTTTTATGTTTAGTTAGCTCCACAACATCACTTCATTAAAAGAAACCCAATTGTGTTGTAATGTGCTCAAGATGTGCTATCATGTGCCATTAAAAAAAATATTTACTTGAAAAATTGAATTTTTATTGAAATTTATGAAAATACTTAGATATGTAGTTAAGTCATTTCCCTATTCTCATCAAAGTAACATTACCATTTTTCTTCAAAATAACGTTACTAGTAGAGAAAGTATTAATGAAGACAGCATTTTACGAAAAATCTAAACTTATTATTTAAATATTTTTTTTCACATTGGCACATAACAGCACATTGCGGGCACTTTACAGCACTATGTGTTTAGTTTTGATAAAGTAATTTTGCGGAGCTAACTATAGATCACAAAAACGATGTCTCAATAAAAATTCAATTTTTCAAGTAAATATTTTTATTTAATGGCACTTGATAGCACATCTTGAGCACATTACAACACAATTGGTTTGATTTTAATGAAGTGATGTTGTGGAGCTAACTAAACATCACAAAAAGGACCTAGTCATAAAAGTTAAGTTTTTTGAATAAGTAATTATTTTTAAGTAGCACATAATAGCACATTTCGGGCACATTTTGGCACATATTTGTTTTCTTTTAAATTCCCAAATTGTTGAGTCAACTTTTGGGACATAGGTTTTTTGTAAAAGGATTTTTTTTATTTGTAAGTCTGTAAATAAGTAACAATTTACGAGATTTCAACTTTTCTAAAGAATATTTTTTGAGCAATTGAAGAAATAAAGGTGAAATCAGGGTTAACACTAAAACATGTTTCTATTTAGTTCAGTAGGAACAATTTCTGTTAATATATCTCTCGGTTACATTTCGGAAATCTATTTTAGCTTTCCATTTAATCATGCTCAAAAAATCCTGGTCCGGTAGAGTAACAAAGGTGATGCTGTTATGTAATTTTGTAAGATTCCGATACATCTTCCTAAAAAAGTTGGACCAGTACCCTACATTTGCTTGGCCTGAGGTTACAAAGTGTGCTCTCTGGATCTCTGGTCTATTCTACATGTAGGTACCATCCATGGTAATGGATAATATGGTATGCAATATGTATTTAAAAAAAAAACCATTTATAATTTAGGATCGCGGTTACAAGTCATGAAAAGCGTGAAGTATTTGAATGATTTATGAATTAAATGTTGTGGGTGCTGAGTCATCATTCGGCCTTGGCCTTGCAAAATGCTCCAAACTGGATTGGCAAAGTAGCGTGTGGTTAAATAATGTAACATATACATTATGTGCTTAGTTATACTTAGGTATATGAATTTGTATACGTCATAATAATGACTGATGACGATGGAAATTTGTGTTTTACGTTTTGTTTGGCACGTAAAATGGAATAAATTGATTTCTCCCGGGAATCCATCACGTGTCTCCGATAAATTCAGGATTCGTGACATACTGAACGTTGTAGGGTTAGTTATCAACCTGATTTGAATAATTCTCTGGGGTGTCACACCATCAAACGGTAAAAAGGAATTTTGTTATCATATTTTACCACTATCAATGCCACAACCCAGGGCATATACCTATCTATTACAAATTGTAGAATACCTGATTTGAATTTGACCCCACTAGGTACCTATGCAAAATATATAATTAATGTCTATAAAGGGTGTGGGATGGTCTAGTTTTTGGAAAGTGCAATGTTTAGGAAAGTTTCAGGATAGAAAGGATTGGAGTCTGATAATTAAAAAATAAATATTCAGGAGTTAAGGTGCGTGTCCAATTAACCTTCGGACTGATAACCAAAATAAAAAACAATACAATTTGAACTAAATTTTTGTTCCTACACTCTCGTGACGTACTCATAGTATTGTGGATAATTTTCTTTAATATCTACATATTTTTCATATTGTAAAAAATGGAAATGCACATTTTTCATAGGACGTTTCAATTACAATGACCATTGCACCATTTGATGACGTTCTCTTCTTCTCATCGTTATTTGTATTGTAACAGAGCCTTACAATGACGCATTTAATCAATGCCGTAAATAATTTGCTCGTGATGAAAACTTACATACCCACCTGTGCATGATTTAATAACTCATGTGATAACTACTGGAAGATTACATTTGAAAGGAAATGCAATAATAAATGTGTAACGTTCACATGTATGTAGGCACCTATGCATAATTAGGTTGGCGTCACTCCAAATTTTGCCGTTGGTTTATTTTAGGAACGATGAAATTTTTATGATAGGTACATGTTAAAAACTCATGAAAAATTTGATAGTTACTGTCTGTACCAAGTACAATCGTAAAGGAGGGTTTTCCCTAATTGTAAACCAATGATGATTCAATTCCTTTGCTACCGTAAAATATTAATAACGTATTAATGAACCTTTTTGGTTCATTCTCTGTGATATATTATTAATGTTTGCTAATGAAGATGAAAAATGATTGAGCCAAAGAAAATTTTTTTTATAATATTATGGTAAAAAAAGTAACACAATCAAGGAGTCATCCTTTTCTGGGACTTAAAACAAATACACATTTCTTCTTTTCAACGTTCTTATTTGTCTTGGGGTAGGTCAATGTTTCTCGATTATTTTTGCTATTTTCTTCAATTTTTCGTACACGAAATGATTCTTCATTTTAGGTAGTAAACATGCAAAAAATGGAGTGATTTATCGTATTTGCAATGCAAGCAACATTTCCAAAAAAGTAGGATATGCACCTACTTGATTTATCACACTAATATTATAAAGGCGAAAGTTTGTGAGCGTGTGAGTGTGTATGTTTGTTACTTCTTCACGTCTAAACGGCTGGAGCGATTTTAATAAAATTTGGTATGAAGTTAGCTGACACCCTGGATTAACACATAGGCTACGTTTTACTGCGGGTAAATATCTTATTCCCATGGGAAAATCGATGAAAATGAATTCGCGGAATATTATAAATGCGAAAGTAACTCTGTCTGTATGCTACACAATCTCGCCTAAAATACTGAACCAATTTAAATGCAATTTGGTGCAGAGATAGTCTAGAGCCTGAGAAAGGACAAAGGCTACTTTTTAATGCGAAAAAAGGGTAGTAAGGGGTTGAAATAGGATAGTTTGTGCGAAAATTCCGTAATTTTTAAAGATAGAAGCTTGAAACTTATTTTTTAGGTTTTTGATTAGATATAAATACGACATTTAAAGTTTGTAATTTGCTTAAATTTCTAAGTACATAAATGAGTAGTTTTCAGGCCGTATGCTTCCTTATAAATTTTCCCTTTTGGACAACATAAATTTTACTTCTGATAGCAACTTATTGTATTGTATGTAATACATAATGTTTATGTACCGAGTGCCTACCATAACTGGGATCGTACTATGTCCATAAATAACGCTAATTTTATACTCGATTAGGTATTGTCACGAATTGAATTTTTATTTGAGATGATTGTCATGCATTAATTAAAATACAAAAGGCAAATTATTCACAGAGTACGCTCCAAATAACATTGATTTAATTCAGCGTTTAATGTAGAATGCCAAGTCTAATACCACTTTTTTATAATTTAACAAGAAATCGAAAAATTTCCTATAGACCACTTTGTATCTCTCGTCTTTTTGTTCATTATGGATTTACGTATCTGCATTTCAACGTATGAGTAACAAAGGACAAAAAACCGAAAGTTTTAGTAACGGTGATATTTATTATTATAACGGATTAGCTGCGTTTAGCTAACTAGAAATAGGTTTCGGCGTTTTTGACAGTCACTAAATCTCTCTGTATGTTTTATTTTCTGCATTCTATTCTGGTAGAAGTTGTTTGTTAGTAATCCAAAAGAAAAGGTTGAAATTTTTGGAAAATTAATTTTTTTGGGTCTCTTTTCATAGAATGAAGATCATATTTAGTTTTGTTGCATAATCTCTAGAATCTATGATCTATGATCCATTTAGACATTCTAAGCTTCATTATATTCGAATTGGTCTGTACAAAAACTTGTCGTTTAGTTGATATACTTTTCCGTTGACATTTTAAAGGCACTTCATGAATATTTCAGATTAAAATTGACTTTACGAGTAAAGTTCTTTACATGCATGATATTCCAGAAGTTTAGAAGTTGGAACGTTTTGCATTTTATGTGCCAGGCAATTACGTTTATTATAGTTCATATATTGTAGGAAATGTAGAAACTTTTTAAAGGTATACGTATGATTCAAAAAGTTTGTTGTTTTAATTTTTAATAGGTATTATAAGTAGAACAAATTTAATGTAAAAGGTATTTATAAGTACGTTACATTAATTTATGCTTTGCCTGTGGTAGGTAGCAGGTAATAATGAACAACTCTGCATATACGTGGTAAATATTCATCTCGTTCTTATTATCCTCGTTGTTTTATAAAATTAAAACTGGCACAAAAACTTTAAACAATGCTTGTAAATTATTTACGGTGGCATACCGCAAAATGAACAGTTTGAATTTTAATTGCTGTTGATGATCTGTCGTTTTTTGCCATATTTTTTATCATCCCATTTGCTACAGATTTTCTTCGTTCCCATGTTGGCAACATTTTCGTTTTAAAATTTCAAGGCTACGATAAAAATTGCAGATATGTTTGGAGACACCAGAAGAGCAAAATCTCTCTCTCTCTCGAAAGCGAGAGGGTGATCGTTGAAAATTTTATGTTAACTTTTTAATTAAAAACACTAACACGGGGAGAATGGTTCAAATTAAAACAAAAACTCCACACGTAATTAATTTATGTTTCTTTTAAGATATGTAGAAAGAAGATGTTAGAAATGAGGAGGTATTACAAAGTGTAAGAGAATGAAAGATCCTATGTATGTAAATAATGACTAGACTGAGATATATTAGAAACAGAAACAGGAGTGAAAGGAACGAAGGAAGTAGTTGGAGATTTAGGTTGTTTTAGTTTTCGACAAAAAAAACTAGAAGTCTTCGGACGACGATGATGACAGTTTGAGGCATATGTCGAATTGATATGCTATAGATAAGATGTTAACTATACCTATACCTAAAACAAATGTCTTGTTTAATTTACACAAAAGTTTTGATCTGTAAAGAATTGATAATTCATGTTGATCATGTGGAAGCTAAATTTACATGAAAAGTGTTTTAACTATGGAAAAACTTGTGAGAAGAAAGTGTAATAATTATTAATTTCTGTTTGTGTTATTTTGAATCACACTTCAAATTTAAGTTATTTTGCATGTATTTTAAAGGAAACAGATTGTCGTCAAGCAAAATTTGTAGAGGAAATTTGCGGTCTTCGCGAACATTGCTTTTGCACGTCATACATCCTGTAGGTAAAGCAATTTTGCAATGCATTCAGTCGTGTCCAGATGGGGCATAATAGTACGAAGCAAAACCAAGAGAATGGTATAAAAAAAATAAGAAAAAACAAGTAAAAAGACATCAGAGCCCAGGCCAGTCACGTTGATTATTATTATGAGAAGATTCTAGGTTCGCGTTGCGTTTTGCTAAGGCAACGCCACTCGAGTCATTTGTAATCGTTACCATGATGGATGTGTTTCTTATTTTAAAATCCGACATCCAATAATCCCATAGCTCTCTCGACACAGTTCTCTTCTTCCTTTTGTATAAATGACCGTGGTCGTGAAACAATTCCAACCAGCTATTATTTATTTTCCCCAAGAAATTCAGACGCCCCGGAAACGTGGCATCTGTAACTGTTTTCGTTAAAATCGAAAACAAGTTTATCGCTTACAGCAATACTTCTGTATAAGAAGTGAAACTTATTTCTTGTATTTTACTTTATCGATTTATTATGAAAATGTGTTTTCGATGATAAAACCCTGCTATTTTTATACGATTCATGTGAATGAGAAATGGTTAATGAAATCGTTAAAAAATGAATAAATGAACAAATGAGTGTCTTTACTGGGGTGATTTTGAGCGAATCTTTGGAATGGATTGTGGGTGGTCATTGCTCAATCATAGAAGGGTTAAACGAGGTAAAACTGAGCTACTGACTCCAAAACACATTTTTTCTGTTCTATTGGGGCTCATTTAAGCAGACGCACTCAAAATAGCACAGTTAAATGTGGTGATTAAGGGTGAATTCCTTTTAATTTTCAAAGTATCTGGGGGCACGGTAGGGCCCCCGCCAAGACGAGCCAAGCGGAGCGCAAGGGTACTACCTACCTTTTCTCGAAACGTTTCGTCGTTTTTTTGAACTCTCATAACTTTGGTTTGGATGATGCTAAATAGTTAAAAATTTCAATATATAATGACACCAGTACAATCATTAAACATACAAAGTTTGAATGTCGTAGCTATTATACTTTAGATTTTATTAATGTCTAAAAACCCCCGATTTCGTCACTGATTCACTCACCGATCATCAAAATTCTTAAGGTACTTCCTGAAGTCCTAGAACGCTGAAATTTGGTATGTAAGCTAATAGTACTACAAAGACAACAAAAAAATTAAAAAACCAAACCTAACCTAACCTATCCCTTCGAAATGGGAGGTGAAAGTTTGTATGAGACTTGCACTACATTTGCACTAACTACATAATCATGCAGTAATAACTATTGAAAAGCTAGATATATGAAAAAAAAATAAAATACTTATAACAAATAAAAAAATATGAACGTCATATATTTTTGAAAATCATCCCCTAACTCTTAAAAGTAGTGTGAAAGTTTAAACACGGTATAATAGTGCACCTTGTAAATATTGATTTTAACAGTATCAAAGCACAACAGACAGCTATAGTCAAATATAATCGCCTAAGAAAGAAGTTTCGCCCTGACCTACCACTTATTTTAAATAGTAAATAATCAAATAAAAAAGGCAAAGAAAGAGAGTGGGCCATAAAAAAAGCTGTGGCTGACGTGCAAGAAATACATCCCAAAAAAAGGAAGAAAAATAGGCTGATCACCCAACCATCGGAACAGACCGGCCCCTACTTGTTGGTTCATCTAAATTCCAGACGAAAGTAAAGACACGGGGTCAAAATAGGTTAGTTTTAAACTCAAAAAAGTCCGTTAACCAACTTACAAAAATAAATGAAATCCCACCAAAAACATTTTCATGTAAAAATGTTGCCAAGACGAGTGTACATAGCTTACTCTGTGAAAAAGTTATCAGATCTCGTATAAAGCCAAGCTCTAAATACTACACGTTCTAAACCTACAAGCTCTACACTACACCTTAATCAAAATCTATGAAAAAGTGGTCAGATCTCATGTAGTCAAGATTCTTGATCTATGCGCCGTTACTTTACCAAGCCTAACTTCACATACTCTTTATTTTAGTCAAAACGTGTGGCTTGGCCGTTTTGGCTACCGTTATGAAGATTCGTTCATTGTGTGTGAAATAAAACGGCCAAGCCACACGTTTTGACTAATATGTAGAGTATGTGAAGTTAGGCTTGGTAAAGTAAGGGCGCATAGATCAAGAATCTTGACTCTACATGAGATCTGACCACTTTTTCATAGATTTTGATTAAGGTGTAGTGTAGAGCTTGTAGGTTTAGAGCGTGTAGTCTTTAGAGCTTGGCTTTATACGAGATCTGATAACTTTTTCACAGGGAAATATGTACACTCGTCTTGGCAACATTTTTACATGAAAATGTTTTTAATGGGATTTGTTATTCAATTTATTAGTCAAGAATTTATACGACAAATATTAATTATATTTCTTAGAATTCAGAACAACGGTTGTGTTGTTTTGAATCACTTTAATTTTCGGAATACATTATGTGCAGTGAGCAGTGTTGAAATTAATTTTTGTGTAATACTGCGAAAAACAGTAATTTGAATTGTAAATTAGGCGCATTGTCATATTTGTTTTAAAATTTCATTTCATTGAAGTTTAACAGAACATAAATTGAAATTAAAAGTAGATTCTTGCATTTTCCATTATACAAACTAAACGGATTAGAGCGAACTTAGTAGTTTACTAGAACGGTAGAATTTCTTTAATTTCTTGGTGGAGTTGCACGTTTTATTTGGCATGGAAAATACCCTGTTTCTCGGTAAGGGAAATTTATGTTCGTTCTACCACATCCATCTCCGGAACTGAAGTGTTTTCGCACTCGCCCCCTTTTAATCGGGACTTTAATCTTCTAAATCGTTCGCTTACGATCTTTTAAAGACAATGCGCTCTTGTATTTTACATGCGAACTCTAAATTACACCCTCTTGCTTCTATCGAACTCCTAATTCTTATGTAAACATTATCAGAAAGATAATTAACTGTAGATATATCTACGCACATGCTACTTCGTCTATGAATTTTAAACAACATTCTCTGCACATGTGTAATTAAAGTTTGGTTAACAAGGGCTAAAAAGAGCAGATTAAATTTTTCATGTCTCGAGAGCCTCAAGAAATGTTATCGTTTAGACTGAGTATTATTCAGTTTCAGCTTCTACTTCAAAGCAGTTTTTAGTGAACATCCCCCTTTTACGGATTATAAATTAAGAAAAGTAAAAAATTTAGACTGGGTATGGTTTTACAATAAATTATGAAAACAAGAATAACAAGAAATGATAAACCTTGATGGAGAAAACTCACTTAACAAGAAAAATAATAACATTTAGATGTCCTTTAAGAATTTTTAAAGTGATAGAGCTACATACTTCCATTTTCTGCTTTATCATATTTATTTCAATTACGTTTTTGTTGTTTGTTATAAAAGGGAACATTTTTTAACGTAAATTGGAAAAAATCTCATACTTAATGTAGAAAAGAATGACGTGATTAAAAATGGAAATTCATACATAAAAATCATTAGGATTTTTAAAAAATAGACGATCTGTAAAAAAATTATAAATAGTTAATAATAGTAGAAAGTTCTTTAAGAGTCTCAAATAAACGGATTTTCATATAGAATTAGTCTTAATATATCATTCTTTCCCTTTTGATGTATCAAAAAGGAAATTGTACGAATGAAGATCAATGGGGGCTTCTTAATTACAGTTTGAGAGTAAGTAAGTAATTGCAATTTCTTGATTTTTTAAATAAAACATACCACCACCACTACTCATGACTTAAAATCTATTTTATATAAACAGTTGCAATTTTGCTAGTCTAGTAAGACGATATTTTTAATACCAAATACAAAATTTCAATAAAAAGTCTTATCACACACGAAATAACGACGTTCGAAAATCATAATTATTCACTATTTTTATCACTGACTCACTCATTAAAAGTATAGACGACGTCCAAATAAGTCACTTAAGATGTTAAAAATTGGTATGGAGGTAGGTTATTGGATGTATGTATACGTATATAAAGGAAAAATTTAGAAATCGTCACATTAAGGATTGATATAGAAGGCAAAGGCTAATTATTGGGCAACCTTTCCAACTGCCTTCAAATTCGAGTATTTTGTAGTATTTGATGTGCTGAACAAGAATATATGTACATAATATATATTTTGCAGTTAAAACTAGTTTTTAGATAGAACGCGTTCTTCCTAGTTAGAACTAGTTTTTAATGTATGCATTTGTTAATACTAGAATTAACTAATGCTCAAATCGAATATCAGTTAAAACTAGTTCTTACTAGACAAAACGCGTTTTTCCGAAGCGAGTCAGTTAAAACTGTTCGCGTAGTAGATCCTCATCCTTTTTTTAATTTAAGTTTGACTGATTAGATTTTATTGTGTGTTAATCAATGTTCTTTAACTATGTTTCTTTTTGAAATTTTATGGTTGTGTTCTGTTGATTTATTTGATTATTTTATTTACCTACTTATAATTAATATTGTCATCTTGGCAACTAATTTAAGTCGATGTTCTCTAAAATGTTCCTTTAGTGTTAGATTATTATTTGGTTCTCAGTGTCTTAGATCTTTTCAATAAATATTTTTAAAACTTGTTTTCAATCCCAAATTAGTTTTTCTAGTGATAGTTTTAACTACAGCTCGATGTGACAACTACTTTTATCTGAAAATCAAATATATCAGTGGTAAATTCTAGTTTTAACTGGGTATTTCTAGTTTTAACAAAGGCATTAAGTAAAAACTAGTTTTAACTAGAGAAAACGAGTTCTAACTAAAAACTACTTTTAACTGCAACATATATAATAATAATCTTGGTTCAACATTTTAACAACAACAATCATTTTTTGTACTGTACTAATTTTAAAATTATCCACTGTCAAAATAAAGGCAGAAGGCTAGATTTACTAGAAATCTTAGAAATAACAAAGGCGAAAAATAACAACAAAATGTTATTAAAAGAACAACTAGACTTTGGGGCTTCCCCTCTATTAAGAGCGGTAATAAGAAAATAAAATTGTAAAATAAGGTAAATTGTTATACTTTTAAAAGGACAGAATAAATATTTTAACTTACAAACTCTTTGAAAATGGCATTATTATAGCCGAAACATATTGTTACGTAATTTTCAATATGATGTATTTTTCGCTCAACACTTTTTATTAAATTTACTCTATAACAACAACTATTCAATATCTATTTCTATAACAACAACAACTCTATAACTATTTCGCTTGTCAATCGCTTTTCTTCTCTTCTCGCTTATATCTGTCGCTCTCTTCTATCGAATACTGTCAAACTGTCCAACGCTGTTCCTTATATAGTATTATGGACGTTTCTAGGCAACTCTCGAAACGTCCAGCAACTCTCGGACTTTCTGGAACGCGTCATAGGTTACTTCCACACAATTTTCGCAGTCGGCGCTTGTCAACGTCAGAATGACACATCTGTCACACTGCCCCCCCTCTAGCGCTGATCGTCCCGATCAGTTTCTTCCACTGTGTATGGAGCCAACCGGTCGAGGTGTACAACTTTCATCTTCGATTTGGGACCTCGTTGTATCCTGTAGACGACATCGTTTATCCGGGTAATCACTTTGTATGGGCCCTCCCAATTCCGTTGTAATTTAGGGCACCTTCCTTTCTTGCGAACTGGGTTATAGAGCCATACACGATCACCCTCCCAGAATCCAGTGGAATTCGCCCGCTGATCGTAGCGGGTCTTCATCCGGTCACTTTCGAATTTTATTCTTGTTCTGACGGTCTTTATGGATGGTGTTAAGCCGCTCGCGTAGTTTAGACACATAATCGTCCGTGGACAGCGAAGAATCTTCAGGTCGACCAAACATTAGATCAGCAGGTAGTCTCAGTTCTTTCCCGAATAGCACGCAGGAAGGTGTCTGTCCGGTGGTCTCGTGTATGGATGTCCTATAGGCCAGAAGGAATAAGGGAATGTGGCGATCCCAGTCGGACTGATGATCGTTCACGAACATCCTCAGGTTGTTTTCTATAGTCGCATTAAATCGCTCTACCATGCCGTCAGACCGAGGATGCAGCGGAGTCGTTCTAGTTTTCCTTATTCCCATCAATTCACATACTCGTTGGAATATTTCTGATTCAAAATTTCGGCCCTGGTCAGTGTGAATCTCCATAGGAACTCCATATCGGCTGATCCAGTTGTTTATTATTGCCTCCGCCACGGTGGTTGCATCCTGGTTGGAGATTGCATAGGCTTCCGGCCACTTGCTGAAGTAATCCATCACAACGAGGATGTAGCGGTTGCCATCTTCAGTTCGGGGAAAGGGACCAGCGATATCCATGGCTATTCTTTCGAATGGTGCTCCAACGTTATACTGGTGCATCTTTCCTCGTGTCCTGGTTATCGGACCTTTGTTAGAAGCACATACTACGCATTTTCTACACCAGTCTTCCACCTCCAATCTAGCGTTCACCCAGTAATACCGTTCACGTAGTTTCTCTAATGTCTTGTTCACCCCAAAATGTCCACCTCCAGTCCCAGCATGCAGCTCTTTTATTACTTCTTTCGTCTTTTTCTTGGGCAACACAACTTGTAATCGCTTCCTGGTCCCGTTCGGACTTTCCCAAATTCTTTTAAGGACTCCATTCTCGAGCTTTAAGGAATCCCATTGGGCCCAATAACATTTCGTCGTAGTACTCAGTGGGCTAACGTCCGCCCATGTTGGTCGAGATTCTCCCGTCTCCTTCCATTTCATAATGGGTCCTAGGCCATCATCGGTTCGCTGTTCCTCAATCAGTCCTGCGTCTTCCCAATTCTCTTGTCTGTCTACGGTGGTATGTAGGCATAGAACTTGTTCTACCTCTTCTTTTCGTTCCACCGAAGAACAGTGTTTGCAATTCCGCGGCCATGGTCGTCTTGATAAGGCGTCGGCATTACCATGGTGTTTTCCTGGCCGATGTTCAATTTTGACATTATATTCCGGTTTGCTTCTTTCGACGGTTGGCGTCTGTATTCTTCCAGATGGACATCCGCAGCTCAGGTGCCCCGTACGTCTGCACTTCCAACATGTAATTGCTCGTTTCCTTTTGTTACAATCGCGTGAAATATGCCCATATTTGTCGCAAGTCCAACATTTGAAATTGTATTCTTGTTTACTTTCCTCGGCAGCTGACGTATGTCTTCTTCCAGATGGACATCCGCTGCTCAAGTGCCCCCTACGTCCACAATTCCAACATGTAATTTCTCGCTTCTTCTTGACGCAATCGCGTGAAAGATGCCCCTGTTTGTCGCAAGTCCAACAGCGTGGGCGTTCATTCAGGTCTTCCTTCGGTTTTGAAGACATGATTTCTTTCGCTATTTTCACCATTTCTTGCCGAAATATTTCGCCATCGTCTTCAAAATTCAATCCAGCCTGCCGAATGCTAACATGTCCTTTGGATGCTTGTTTGGCTGCTTCATATTCCAGTGCGTGCGACAAAGCTTCGCCTGCAGTTTTATGTCGAGACATGCGCAGGACTTGCTGTATTTCGACATCTCGCACTCCATCGACAAACATTTGGGTGGACAGCTGGTCTGTAAAGTCTTGAGGGGCACTAGGATAAGCCAACCGCACAAGCCTTTCGACGTCCGCTTCGAATTGCTGGAGGCTTTCGCTGCTACGTTGATAGCGACTTTTTAACTGAGCCTGGTACATTTGTTGTGGGTGTTTATCACCATAGCGCATCTCCAATCGGTCCACCAGAATTTTGAAATCGTTTTGCTGCATTTCTGGTATACCTTGCAAAACGTCTAGAGCTTCCCCGCGTAGCGCGATGATCAGGGCAGTAGCTTTCTCCATTTTATTCCAATCATTTGCCTTGGCAGCAGCGTCGAATTGTTTAAGATAAACTGACCAAGAGACCTTCCCATCGAATGTTGGTGGTTTTATTCTCGATATTCTTACACTTCCTTTTTCGATTTTGTTTAGTTTTGGGTATTCTTGAATATTCAGATTGGCCTTCATTTCGTCTAATTCCTTTTGAAACTTTCTGTGCACAGCCCTTACTTCCTTTAACTCTTCTTGAACTTCCATTCTTACTTCCTTTATCTCTTCTTGAACTCCTACTCTTACTTCTTTTAACTCCTCTTGAACTTCTACTCTTACTTCCTTTAACTCTTCTTGAACTTCTACTCTTACTTCTTTTAACTGTTCCTTCAAGCCTTCTTGTTCACTTTTTATTGTTCTCATATCTTCGATCAATTTCTCTTGGCCTGTCTTAATTTCTTCCTGGCCTGCCTTCATTTCATCCTTGCCTGCTTTAATTTCTTCCTTCATTTCATCCTTGCCTGCTTTAATTTCTTCTTTCATTTCTTCCTGGCTTGCCTTCATTTCTTGCTTCATTTCTTCCTGGCCTGCCTTCATTTCTTTAAGCATTTCCATCAAAAATTTCATTTGCTCCTCCATTTTTGCCGCTTGACTTCTTGTTACTGGCATAAATCCTTACTCCTGACACCAATTGTTACGTAATTTTCAATATGACGTATTTTTCTCTCAACACTTTTTATTAAATTTACTCTATAACAACAACTATTCAATATCTATTTCTATAACAACAACAACTCTATAACTATTTCGCTTGTCAATCGCTTTTCTTCTCTTCTCGCTTATATCTGTCGCTCTCTTCTATCGAATACTGTCAAACTGTCCAACGCTGTTCCTTATATAGTATTATGGACGTTTCTAGGCAACTCTCGAAACGTCCAGCAACTCTCGGACTTTCTGGAACGCGTCATAGGTTACTTTCACACAATTTTCGCAGTCGGCGCTTGTCAACGTCAGAATGACACATCTGTCACAATATGTTTGAGAAAAAAATAATCCAGTGAGTAAAACGCAAAAACACAAGAATGTTTAATAATTTAATAAAGTGAAGAGCTATTCTTGATACAAAAATAATATTCCACCAAAAAAAAAATACCATAAATGTGAAAAAAGCAAAGTTCGTAAAAAACTCTTGCAAGATAAGTACTCCGATAACTGTTTCGGTCATAAAAGATGTTAGTCTGACTGGAAACCAAGTTATTTCCAATTTTCTTAAACCAAAGCTCATGTTATGCACATCGTTCGTCAGTTGTTTTAAAAGAAAATTTGTTATTTTCTTTACTACTCAATAGTGCAACTTGGCAAATTTTCTTTTTTTCAAATTTCTATTAACTTGGAACTATATCTAAAACTACAAGAAAATTTGCCAAATCGTTCTATTGAAATGTAAAGAAAATAAAAAATTTTCTTTTAAAGGCAACTTAAAAACGTTATACATGACAGGAGCTATTATTTAAGAAACTTGGTTTCCAGTCAGATCTCAATTCTTTCATCAGTTATCCGAGTACTTATCTTGCAAAAGTTTGGTTACGAACTTGGCATTTTTCACATTTATGTTTTTGGTGGGATTATGTATAGGGTAAGAGTACCAGTGAATGAACAGTACCAGTAAATTAACAATTCTGAACAAATATACGATTCATGTAAGTAACAGCAGTGTATAATAAGAGTACTAGACTTGGTCGCCTCATAATTTTTGATAATTTTAATACACTGTTATATTTCTCGTTATAATAACTGCTAACGTAACCTCAAAATACAAATGATCATCGCAAAAACCGGAAAAAGTATTGTTCATTCACTGGGTCGCGTAGTATTCCCAGTAAATGAACAATATGTTCATTCATTGGAAACTAGTGTGAATACGCGTTTGAGCATATTTTCGTCTTTAAGTAATCGTCTTTTAAGGCGATTCCTTAGTTTTAAAAGACTTCGCCGACAAATGTCCCTGTCCAATAAGTGAATGACTAACAAAAATAGGTTCATTCACTAGATCAAGTGCCCTTATAAATGAACAGTCGACTTTATGTCGCAAACAAGGTGTTTATGAATGTCCCCAAATGAAAAAATTAACTTGAGTTTCAATCATAAGTTTTATATTTACATTTACACACAAAATGTCCTTTATTCGTCTTACATTTTTAATTTTTTCAATTGTTCTAATAAATTTTACCATTTTCTTTCTTAGTTCATTTATTGGAACAATGGTATTCATTTACTGGTATTGCTTGTTCATTTATTGGGGTTTTATGCAGAATTAAATAGTTATATTCCCTTTCAATTCAAGATTAAACGTAAGTGAATTCTTTAACCGTAATCCTAATCATGATTAAATAAGATGTATGTATAAACTAAGATCATATTTTAATATAACATAATAAATTTATAAAGATTATCCAAATTCTGTAAATGCCTTAACTGTTCATTCACTTACCCTACATACATACCTACATACATTGTTTGAGGAGTATTCGCGTTCGGGTTCGATCGGCAAGTGCTTAGTCGTCGGCAGCCACAGCTCGGCTATGCCATCAACGTCATTGCTCCGTTCAATTGTGAACATTACATTATAGGTGGGGAAAACCTGTATTTCGAACGACTTCAATGCCACATAGAACTACGCAAACGTTTTAGTATAGTCATGACCTGCGGCGGGGTGTTGTGACAAACGTAACAGTGTTTCGGTGAAATGTCTTAAAAAAATAAACCTCAATTAGGTACGTTTAGAAAATAAACAATCTGTCTTCGTCAAAAAACGAGATAAGAATAATTTATCGTACGTAAATATTATTACACATGAAAATTTTGGAGAACACTTGCTAAAAAAAATAAGGTAAGGTTTCCTATTAATTTGGTAATATTTAAAATGAAGGTCCTATGAGAATTTATATCTCGAATGGCCACTGAGTATTGCATAGTCTTACGAAAGCTTCGTCAACTAAGCTTCTATTTGTTTTGACTTAAAACTGTGTTTTTTAATATCTTTAAAAACCAGGAATATGTTTTAATATCCACTTTCACATGTCAAATAGTTCACTTTCGTGATTATTAACTAATTATTTTTAACATTCTATTAGAAAAATCGTTGAACTGTAGTTAGAAACATGCAGTTGCGCCTATAAGAATGTCGTAAAGGAGTTGTAACTTATGAGGTCCTATGGGACAGTGTCAGAATTACACTAGGGGCACAAGAGCTAGTGTCCTGGGCTCCAAATTTCTAGGGGCGGCAAAATTTGGTACTTGAGATTTTTTTCGCTATAAAAAATGCTTAAAAAAGTGTGCATTTACAAATACGTAAAACTAAATACAAAAAAGACCAGACTCGTTTATCTCAGAAAATATGTATTCTGTATCTCAGTTTATGTCAAAATAATGTTTCTTCTGCAATCATTCTAATCATCGTAAAAATATTTTCAACAATTAATCAATCATTTTATTTAATAAAAAAAAAACATTCCTTAAACTTTTCGTTATTATCAAGCTGAAATTTCTTAAAAACATATACATTTACACGGAAAGAATTGTACAGTAGAAATTACCTATAAGTTGTAGGTAATTGAGTGACAACCTCAGAATATAGCAAAAAATAACAGTATTTTTATAGCAATTATTACAAAAATTGAAACAAATTATAATGTAACATAAGTACAGCAAATTTTACTATGCAGTCAGGCAAATTTCCTAATCAGTTTAGTCATTTTTACCATAACGATGAGTCACCCGATTGCCAAATGCATCGTACAAATTTGTAGGTAAAAATTACTATGTAATTCTCTCCGTGTGCAAAAAATTGAGCTCTTAGAGTTTAAACATCCCATATTTGTTTCAAATTACTTTTTTTCAATATTTGAGGAGAAACATTTTTAAATCAATCAACCGGTTTAGTCCGTAGTATTATTTGTTAACGTTTTTAAAGCAGAAACAAATAACTGAGCACCAAATCTGGATTTCACTAGGAATTCGAATGTCGTTTCAAAAGAAAAAAACTTTTTTAGAATTTTTGATGGAATTAACGGAATCTGGCGTAGTTTTTTAAGCTTCAGCTTCCTATAAATTCAGAACGTCGAGATATGACGAATACTCGATTTTCGTATATCGGTCTGAAATTAATAACTTCCCAATTTTGAAAATTGGTCGTTTTTATAGCGGAAAGTCAAAAAGTATTCTTAACCCTCATCCATTTTGTGTAGTGGGGCGGCAGTTTTTTTACAGTGCTCAGGGCGGTACTAAGGTAAAATTCGACCTTGCCCATAGAATGTCTAATGTTATGAAAAATTATGGCGATAAAAAATAAATAAATAAACGTTTTAGAATCTTTTGTTTTGAATATTACGTTGGTCCATATTTCCTATAATTTGATTTGCTGCTATTATGTCAGTTATTGAAGATGCCAAAGATAAAATTATTTTATGTAAGTTGATATAGTATATTAGGGGCTGTTCATAAAACACGTCACACTAAAATTAGCTTTGTTTGACCTCTCCACTCCGGTTGTCACGGGACTTTCTGTGACCCTCCTGTAAATATTACGTTACAAAAACTAAACACCCCCTCGCTGAACATGATAAATTTTGATTGATAATAAGTACACAAATTTTGTTAATCAAAAATATTTATTTTATTTTCATAATAAAATTCAAATAAAATAATAAATATCTTTTGTAACGAACAAATAAATAATATTTTATTTATCAGAAGTCTAAGGATTTTGTAAAAATTCAGTAAAATTTTTTGATGAACAGCGAACGTCACGTTGTCGTAGACCCTCTGTCCCCCCTTGTCACATCTTGTCACCATCACCAAGACTCCCCCCCCCCCGCCATGAAAGGCCCCTTATTTGAATACCCAACAATAATTTCTGAAATATGCTATATAATTGACACCCGTTACTCATAATTACTAAATATTACTGGAAATTTTCTCATAGTTCAGTTCAGTTTTTCCAATAACCATTACGGAAAATTTCCCATAATCTTTTCTCCATGTGTATTTACCTTCGCAAAAAGGACAATAAAACTATTAATAGTTCATTTTACTGGAAAGCCAAGCCGAGTACGATAAGTAAATCGTGAAAGTCAAGTGACTTTCACAACACCGTTTGATTGACGAGATGATTACGGTGTACAGAGGAAAATGGACAAGTAGATGTGTGAATATCTACTTTGAAAGGCAATTGCAGCAAGACTGACAGTTTAGCGTAATGAGATATAACGGACAGCGTAATTATTTCACGTGAACTTATTGTTGGAACGCTGTGTGCTGCGATATATAACATAGGATACTAAGAAGTTTTCAGTTGTTTTTACGACCACATAATTTCTTCTTTCTTCCTTTATTACCTCACGGAAGAAAATTATGTGTGCGGGCGTCATCACCACGGTTTTGCTTCCTTGTTCTTTTCTATTGTTTGACGTGGTTCATAAGTTCAGGATAAGGTCAAATTCAAACTTTATTGATGTCAAACGGAAAAACAATTATTGTATGGGCATTTACATTAATTTGTATTGAATATCTATTATACATAGTGCTTTCTTACAATAAGGGTTTAATCAGGAGGAAAATTTTCATGCAGTCAGAATACAAGTCTGATTTTATATTTTATTTGCGTAGTAAAATAATTGAACTGTAATAATAATTAATAGAGTTCAAAATCAATGTTGGTATTAAAACTATAAGTAATACAAACCAAATCAGCAAATCTGTGTTATCTCGACAAATGGAACGTGAAAAATTCTATTGCCAGTGGGTACGTTGGGTTAAATTGACCCAGCAATCTTAGCTGAAATTTAAAGCGCTATTTTATTAGAAAATTATATTTATTTGATTGAACTTGTAAATTAAAGCTCTATCTAAAATTACTTACCAGATATTTCTGAATTTTATGTTTTTGAAATATGTATCTTTGAACCCAAAATGAGAACGGTTTTAGCAAAGAAAAACTAATTGTGCAATAATATTTTGGTTGATAGCTCTTACAATAGATTAAAAATGTTAAAGAAAATAATAAGCAATTCTTGATAATTACAGTGGTATTTTATTTTCTTGAAACAGAAAACTATTTTTACAGTTAGTCAGAAATACTTAGAATAACGAGAAGATTTCGTTTATACAATACTCTTTTTTTTTCTTTTTTTATTAAAGCCTTCCGCTTACCATCTTTACAATTATATCAGCTTCATAAATTGATTGTTTAGAATCCGAAATTTATCCAAACGACGGGTCCCAAATTTCATCCCCACTATAAAAACAATCCACACTTTCTAAATTGTTGTAATTTTTTGAATTTGATACCAGTGAGTTAGTTACGTTTTCATTAATTAAGCTACATTAGAAAAGCTTTGTGTACACATTTAAAATTTGAAGTGAGAAAAGAAAATAAAAAACGTGAATTTCTTTTTTAATTTTGGAAAGAATAGAAAAAAAAATTCAACGCATAATCCATAGTCAGAGCAATAAGGGTAGTAAGATAGTAATTGATAAAACCTCCCATCAAAGGGCAAAACGTTGGCAAAGGCTTTACATTTATAAAATACCTTAGTATCCTTACTCATCAGATTATTTCCATATAAACATATTATTCATAATTTTAACTAACACATATTTAAAAAAATATTCTCTATATTCGAAGTCATCATAACAAAACTTGCCGTTTATATCTGCTTCACTGGACATAACTCCACCACCCTCGAAGGAAGTTAATAAATTAAGAAAAACCAAATATGTATATAGGACGGGAAAGATATATTAGCAATTACTGTCATTCACGAATTTTCTGTTTTTTTTTCCATGAAAGTCTGACAAAATACCATAAGTGCGGCCGTTCCCCAATTATTAAGTTACAAACATAGTCGCTTCGTTTGCACATTGATATTCCAAATTTGGTAACCCTGTTTCACCCCCTTAAACGTTGAATTTAGAAAACATTTCTATGCCAACTTTCTTACTGCATAAAGAACCTCTGTAAAAAGTTTTAAGCAGGATTGAAATTATTTAAACCAGTTGATTAAAACCACGATTAAAATTTCTTCTTCTAATACATATATAAAATTTTCGTGTCACAATGTTAGTTACCATACTTCTCCGAAACGGCTTGACCGATTTTTATGAAATTTTATATGCATATTCAATAGGTCTGAGAATCGGGAACTATCTATTTTTCATACCCTAAGTGATAAGGGTTGTCCACCCCTAACTTTTTAATTTTTTTGACAAAAAAAAATAATCTTCAACTCTCAGTGGTCTATAACTGATCAATTATTATCAATCGATTAGTTATTCCCACCAGGCGTCTACTGATATCACTACTCACCCAGCAAACAGCACGGAGTGGGGATGAGAATGAAGCAGATTTTTTTAGAATGTTACAGGGAGTTCAAATATGTTCTAAGAAGTAGAAGAATGTTTTATTATAACATTTCAGAATGATTTGACAATGTTCAAGAGTGTTCCAGAATCTTGAAGATCATTCAAGAATGTTTCAGAATGTTAAAAAAAATTAGAGAATATTTTGAATCATTATGGGATGTTCTGGATAGTTCTAAATTCGCGAATATTCTAGAATGTTCCATCAAACGTGTGATATATTCTTACCCGAGCAACACCGGATATTGCTGCTAGTTCAATATAAAATCATTATTAATTTAAAAAAAATTAAGTTAAAATTTGTATAGGTACTTAAGAATGTATTGATTCATAAAAAGATAAAAATCTAGAAGCATTCTTATAGTAATATTTATTGTATATTATAATAATTAACAAGGAGTTTTACAAAAACACAATTTTTGAGTCTTTTACATACAAAAAAAATAGTGTTGAACTTTTATCATACCGAAGTGTTATAATACTTTAATTGACTTAAGCAGTAATATAACAGTTTAGTTGCTTTGCAATTAGTCGTTATTTAATAAAATAGAATTTTTCTTTTAAAACACGTCGAATTTTGCTGCGTACATGTATTGTTCATGTTTAAAAAAAATATTTGCTTATTTAAACAAATAATAAATACTATAAAGAGTGGAAATGCTAGAAAACAGGGAATATATGAGATATAGCAAAAGAAAACGTAAAAACTAGCCAAAAAATTAGATTTACAAAACAAATCGTGATTTTTTGGAAAACACATTTATTTTTTATTTTTTCAAAAAGTCATGATTTTTATCAACGTTGATTTTAAGGATCTAGTCTTAACTGTTTGGAATATATTGATATAAAACTTTTAACACCCGTTTCATACTTTTAGAGTTGGTATTGTGAAAACTCATTTTGGTTGGAATGATACTGTAGGTATTCATGTAAAATTTCAAGCTTCCTGACTCAGCGGTTTGAGTGTGCATTTTGTACCTTGTAGTGGTTGAATTTTAAAAAATCATTAATGCTTGGTTACGTTGTATAAGAAAAACAAACAAAATTTCGTATCTTTAGACTCGAAGGTTTGGGTTATGCGTTGATATAGCAATCGGTCAATTTAGCCATTTACATTTTTTTATTTTGTATTTTAAAGGAAGAAATAGATTTGTAATTTTTGGCATATCAAAAATTATAATGCTGATATTTAGACTAAATATCAGGAGTCCACAAATATGTTTATAATTTTGTCAAATTTCTTATCGTTTCTGAGAAAAAGCGACTGCCATTTCTATACGACAATATCTGTGTGTGTTGGTCGGTATTAAAACAAATTGCTGATCTGACAGGTCCATGTCCCTCTTCATCTCATATCTACTGTAATTTCAAAATTTGCCTTACTATATTGTTTATGGAAGATAAAATATATATTTACGAAATGTCCTTGTTGCCTGATACATTAAAGATTAAATTTACCGCCATTGTTATGTTGTTAAAGACACGTGGAAGACATAATATAGCATCAATATTTAATTTAGTTGATTTTTTAGTTTAGTTTACCTGATAGCTGTCATAAATTCAATAAAAAATGTAGTAAATAAGTAAATGAATCCATTAAAAATGGTAATCTGAGGCAGTGCCTATCGTCACGCCATTAAATGTGTCTAATCATCACTTCGTATGGCATGATGCATACGTATATTTATGTATTATGCACTCTAATGTACGGACGTCCCGCTGTATGCATGTAGTTGCATAAATGCATACAACACTGGTAACCAACAACACGTGTTAAATTTATCTGTTTTACATGCAAATTGTTTGCTATGATAATGATGGCGACGTAGCAGCCTTTAGTACTGTTGCTAAGATCCAATTTACATTTTTATGATTGCCGAGTGAAGAATCGTAAAAGTACTTCTTATACCTTTTGAACTGATGTTGTCGATTGAGATTGACTGGCCCATGTGCAATTTATTGATTCATTCAGTCTGATTTAGCCTTCTGAGTATCTGTTTCTTCGTTTTTACGTATTTATTTATACATCCTCATGTTTTGTCCCACTAACTACTCTGTGCTTATCCCAGAATGTGTAATACAAAGTTTCGTATACTTACTGAAGTTGGAGAGTCCAGGTGGGCGGAATCATTCCCAAAATAGCGTAGATAAAACACGCGGAACAGAAGTTCGAAAGAAGTTGATCACAATCATGTTGGGGATTAATATTAATGAAGTACAAGAAAAACAGAAAAATATACATATAAAAGTTCATATAAAAAACCTGACATATTGGGTGTATGTGTAGCAGGGTTGGCATATTTAAAAATAAAGTTTTAAATCACATGTTTCAAACACTGTTTAAAACATTTTTTCTATTTGAAAATAAAGAGCAATTTGGTATGATGTAGTAGGATCTACTTTAAAGTAAAAATTTGACGTGAAATTTAATGATGATGCTCTTAAGGATGTCTGAGTGATTTTAAGCAAGTGTCTCAAAATATATTTCTTAATAAGAGAAAAAATGTTTACGGGGTAAATTGGAAAAGTTAGGAGCAATATCGCAAATTGACTGACTTTCAAAGTCTGGAGTGGAAAACACAATATTATTAAAAAAATTGGAATAATTTTTTATCTCGATTCCTTTAGTGGGAAGCGGGGTGTAGAAAAAAAAAACTGTACAACGTAAAATTTGCAATTCCTTTGCCAGAGGGTACAGAGAGTGCTAAAATCTTAAATTTTTGGCTAAAATCACATCTTCAGAGTCAAAAAATGGAAAAACTGATTTTTAGTAATTCCAACCCCCAATCTTTTCTGGGACGAATGCAGATGGTTTGGCCTGTTGTAAAGGAATTAAAAAGCGGCCAAGTGCGAGTTGGACTCGCCCATGAAGGGTTCCGTAGCAGCAAGTAACATAATATAAAAGTTTTTGTAGTTCGTTGTAACTTTGATCGATGCTTTAATAATAGTGTATTTTTCTTTAGTTAAGTTATTGATAAGTAAACGTTATAATTAGGTACCTAAATGATGGGATTTACATCTAACTGTATGCGAGCCAAATGCCCATATAGGTTTGTGACAGCTAAACAAGCTAATATATATTCCAGTTTGACAAGAAATATTATCAATTTGTGTGTTCGGGTAAAGCGCAGTCGGGAATCTGCCCCCCGCGCGCTCCGCACCCGCTTCCGATCAAGCCACGCCCCGCGCGAATTATAATTATTATTTACTTAGGCAGCTATTACAGATTTATTACTAGAAAATAATGGTTCACGGTTTATACATAAGGTTTATGTTTATGAAATTAAATGTTTTTTTTATTATTTTTATATTTGAGTTGATTGAATGAAAGGTAAATTTCGGTTTACGATTTATGTCGTATTAAAAAAAAACTACTTACTACATCTCGTTCAAACCAATTTTCGGTGGAAGTTTGCATGGTAATGTACATCATATATTTTTTTTAGTTTTATCATTCTCTTATTTTAGAAGTTACAGGGGAGGGGGGACACACACACATTTTACCACTATGGAAGTGTCTCCCGCGCAAACTATTAAGTTTAGAAAAAAATGATACTAGAAACCTCAATATCATTTTTGAAGACCTATCCATAGATACCCCACACGTATGGGTTTAATGAAAAAAAATTTTTGAGTTTCAGTTCTAAGTATGGGAACGCCCAAAATTTATTGTTTTTTTTTTCTATTTTTGTGTGAAAATCTTAATGCGGTTCACAGAATACATCCACTTACCAAGTTTCAACAGTATAGTTTTTATAGTTTCGGAAAAAAGTGGCTGTGACATACGGACTTACAGACAGACAGACAGACAGACTTGACGAATCTATAAGAGTTCCGTTTTTTGCCATTTGGCTACGGAACCCTAAAAATTGTAAGCTCTACGTTTTTTGTTCTCACACTGGTTTCTCCCTGAGGATGAATAAATCATCAACTCCAGATTTTTCAAGATTGAGAATGAATTTTCCATTGGGGCTTTTGATTCGCCAATTTTGGAATTGATTTTTATCTGGATCCATATTGATGGGGCGGGCGGCGGAGGGGAGTGTGAAAGCAAAATTTTTAGGTAACTTCGGCTCTATATTATAAGGAACATTTTTAGAGAATTTTGCCTGTGAACATTCATTTGCAATTTTTAAGCTTTATATTTTTAGTTTTCACGTTGTTTAACTAAGACCAATAGGAATCGAGATAAATCACAGTTTCAGAATTTTTTCAAAGTGGAGAATTTTCCACTTTTTTGATACACCATAGGTATATAGGTATTAGGAAATCGATGAAAACAATAAAAATAGCATACGCAGTAGGCAGTAATAGGATTTCGAATTTCAGGATCCTTCTTGCAGGATCAGGAAGTTTAAATTCGATATTTATTTTAGTCAATATTTACTAAGGATGTAATTAGAATTTGAAAAATGACAGAAATTTTTGTGGGCCACCTTTCTCAAACCTGAAACCATTAGTGGTTGACTTACTTTATTTTTGCGGAACTTGAGGCGTTTTGAATTGTAAGCTCCATAAAATCTTCAACGACATGGCTTATCCTTGACCTATTCAAAAAAGCGTGGCTATGTCCCTGGATGTAATTAATTCTAATAGATTCGTTTAATTTCATTTAGAAAAAAAAATGTTGTGTGTTCAGTGATGTATCAGTACCATCCATTGAAAATTCACATTTATTATCTCGGGTTGCTCAAAGCAAAAGAACGAAAGTAATTTGAAACGTTGAAAAGTTTGTTCGCGTATGTTTCCTATTAATAAACCGATGCGATGGATGTGCGTGCTTGTTGTCGTGCATGTTTATAATGAAAACTACAAGCAGCACAAATGCCGACGATACTGTCATCTCCAAATACAATTCTAGGAAGATACGAGACAAAAACATGTGTAAGCTATTAGCGATTTTAATTAGTTTCCATGTCTAGATGAAGAACAGACGCCTTTTTTGTAAATGATACCATGTTGCAAATTATTAACAGCACTTGCATTTTCTTTTATGTGCTCTGCACAATGCCGCTTCGTAACTGCAACAAAAGCAACGTTTTTTAGAAGCAAACTCACTTTTACTGTTCCTAAATTTAGATCACTCTTTGCGTTTTCGTGTAAATTTATTATGTTTTTACGACAGATTTTTGGTATTAGAGCATTGTTCGTATGTAGGTACCACAACTTAGTTTATTAAAAGTTTTGAAAAAGTCAGACAATTTTTATAGTGACCTTAAATGAAACCAATTGAAATTAAATCTGACCACATTTAAGTTCACATAAAAATATAGATGTTTATGACACTGTTCTGGAGAAAATTTAATTCTTTGACAGCTGATGAATAGGAATAAGGAGGAAGTTATAAACGGTTAAATAATTTACTGAACTATAATAAATGAGAAAATTGTTACTAATAACTTAAAAAAATACGATCTTAACATTTTCCCATTGTCGGAATGGGGTGGAGGCCTTAATAGAACGGTGTAGATTTCCTATTTGTCAACCTTATGCAGAGCTTCCAATTTTTCTTTTTTCTGTAGGTACCTGTACACCCCTTTAGAAAAGCCTCAAATAAAACTATGCAATTTTCTGTAATTTATATCTTCATGAAGGTTATTCTGCAGTTTTTCTACGGTTTCATCGCCATAGACGATTTATAAGGGATACTGGAAGAGTATGCAATTTTTCAAAATTTTATAAGTACATAAACGTTTGATTTTTAACTTTTGTGGCCATATGCAAATTTCGGCTAAATAGCATTTGAAGCTTGTGTCGTTCCCAATAAAATGAGCTGAACTTGAAACACGCACAACGTCTCAATTTCAGTAAAATTTACGTTGTAAGTTTAAGGATATATATATAAGTTGAAACAATGTAATTGTATTTAAAATGAGATCATCAGAAGTGTGATGGAAGGACTGATTAGTGGTGGGTGACCCACAACACTTAAAAGTGTTTAGGGTGGGATGGGGATGAAAATGTGGAGACCTGAGGGACAGAAGTGAAAATTGAACTTTGAAAACGTAACATAGCATTTTTTTATTTAGAAACTTAATTGTGCAATTTCAACAATTAAAGTTGGTTTTGTAAACTTATATTTTTTAAGCTGTACCGGCTATCAGTTGTGATTCACCCTTATGACCAAAGGAGATATTCAGGTATACATTGGAAATTATAAAAGAAAAGAAATACATTGATCAAGCCAGGCAAGTGAGTGCACAATATCGATACTAATATTAACATAGTAGCTGCAATGATGTTGACAGGTTTTTAAAAATGTTTGTCAACGTACGAATACATTTTGAAAAGTTTGAAGAAATTTATTTTACCATCCATTTGAAAACAAAAATTATTGAATTTTTTTAAGTTCTACTAAATAATTATGTATGTAACTAGCAGCCATACCCGAAGTTACTCGGGTAAGAATATATTACACGTTTGATGGAACATTCTAGAATATTCGCGAATTTAGAACTATCCAGAACATCCCATAATGATTCAAAACATTATCCAACTTTTTTTTAAAACTCTGGAACATTCTTGAATAATCTTCAAAATTCTGGAACAATCTTGAACATTGCCAAATCATTCTGAAATGTTATAATAAAACATTCTTTTACTTCTTAGGATATATTTGAGCTGCCTGTAACATTCTAAAAAAATTGCTTTATTCTCATCCCCACTCCGTGCTGTTTGCTGGGTGAGTAGTGACATCAGTAGACGCCTGGCGGGGATGACTAATCGATTGATAATAATTGATCAGTTATCGACCACTGAGAGTTGAAGATTATTACAGTACTAATATCGCCATTAAAAAGGGTGAATTTAGGGTTATATGTATTTTTTATGCCACTTTATAAAAAAAGTAAAAAAAAAATTTGTCTAAAAAATAAAATACAGTTACTTCACTTAAGGGTATTAAAAATAGATAGTTCCCATTCTCAGACCTACTGAAAATGCATATAAAATTTCATAAAAATCGGTCAAGCCGTTTCGGAGGAGTATGGTAACTAACATTGTGACGAGAATTTTATATATTAGATGTTTCCAACTTTGCCCACTTTCCTCGACACAATCCTGGCTACGCCTATGTTTGAAAGGGTTATGTATGTACATTTCCATGCATTGTACTCTTTAATTAGTGTTGCCCTTTGAACTTTAATTTCAAGAAAAGAGCTTGACGATAGCGTGCAATGGTCATTTGTCATCGATGTTATTAACTGGTTTTTTCTTCTTCAATTTCTAAAAAAAGGAACCTCTAATGAAGTAGTGTAAACGATGATTCGACACGAAAAATTCAACATAACGTGCACCGCTTTCTTGATTCTACGTATATTATATAAAGAAAGAAAAAACGAACCGGTTACGTCATTTTTTTGTTCGCGCGGGCGTTGTTTTTAGGGTGGGCATTAAAAGTGTTACGTAACGAGCGTTACGTGGCCTGTTGGCAATTAAATTTTACCGAGTAAATTGAGCGATTAAAGAACAAAAGAAGCGATGCCGAAAGTGAAATGGATAAACTATTATAATGGCACATAGATAAGTGTTGGAAACGGAATACAATGGACAGAATTTAAATAATCTTCTATATTCTTGGGTGCGTTCAATGTTAAAAAAACAAAAATGGGTGGAGACAAAAAAAGGCGGATTTCTGGCGCTTAACAAATACACCAAGATGGTTGTGATAACGGCGAACAAAACTACTATCTACATGATCAAAAAATAGATATATCTTGAATAGGTTTCTGTATAATAGACTTCAGGTTATCCGGATCCCTAATAACGTGAACTCCGGAATAACTGTTTAACTTACACTTAACATTTTTTTTTTGTACACGAGAGCATTTCGAAATACAGAATATGTTCAATTGCTGAAGTTTGTCAAAAACTACAGTTAAATGATACTTTTTTACAGGGCTGAGTAGACATTTGGTTATTTTTGATTGCAAATGTGCTTCAAGCCTTTTCAAGGGTTAACAGCACTATATTTGAAGCTGTTTCACTAACAAATAGTTGGGGCTTAGTGCTTGAATTGTATTATAAAAATCTTTTGTAATTTGTGGTTCAAAAAACGACTCACGCACTTTCAAATTGCTTAAAGCCCCGTTTAAGTGCTTGAAGCAAAGCACGGAGAAATCATCGAAAGGGCTCTAAGACTTTTGATGTATATACAGGCTTTTTAGTATAATCCAAGTCCTTATACTGGGTAAGCCCTTAAACCTAATTATTTTTCGATGCAGTGGACCTTTTGAAGTCCTTGGATTTTAAAATTAAATTGGGACTTCAAGGACTAAAGCACTTTAAGTAAAGGCCTAATGCTTAAAACTTGAGGCCTTTCGGATGAGGGCTTCGTTTAGCTCTGCCTTGTTAAGGACTTTAAAAATGCTCATCCCTTCCAGCGAAAAAGCATTGCTGTGCTTACATAAGGTTAGGTTAGGTTACCGCGTTTAATTACTACAGGCGGCCTTTTTAGCTATTTCTATATAATTTATTTTATTGCAAAGTCTAATAATTTCTGAGTTATTTTATTTTTAATGTTTTTTTAAATAATTATCGTTTTAAGCATAATAAAACTAGTAACATAGTTACATATATGCTTACGGTTTTGTCATCTACATGAGTTCAATTGTCGTTACGAACCATGACAAAAGCTTACACAGTACAAAGTAATAAAATAAGCTTAAAAAAAGGTACAAAGTTCTTTAATAAAGTAACTACATAAAAAAGCAATCAGTTTTTTTCGTAAAACGATATTATTTTCTTTGTAAATCTTAAAAAATAAAATAACTCAAAAACTATTAGAATTTGCACTTAACTAAATTAATATAGCTAAAAATACTTATTGGAAACTCAGCGTTCACCTCCTAAATTCCCTAAACCCCTTCGCCTAATACCCTGTATACTTTCAATTTATTTGAATATGACAGGTCTAGCTTGTACGAATTTTGTTATGTCCAAAAAGTTGACTCGACAATTTTGGAATTAAAAAAAAAAGATGTGCCAAAATGTGCCCGAAATGTGCTATTATGTGCTACGTAAAAAAAAATTATTCAAAAAACTTAACTTTTATGACTAGGTCCTTTTTATGATGTTTAGTTAGCGCCACAACGTCACTTCATTAAAACCAAACTAATTGTGTTGTAATGTGCCCGCAATGTGCTGTTATGTGGCAATGTGAAAAAAAAATATGTGAATAAAAAGTTTAGATTTTTCGTAAAATTTTAAACAAAATAAAAAACAATATTATAAACATACAGATAAACAATCAATCAGACGCCATATTCTCCCCACTACAACACATTCCAAACATATAAATACGCAACAACAACCCACAACATACACAAGCCTGAAGATGCCGAAAGGCGAAACAGCTGTCGCAAAAAAGAAAGAAGAAATTCGAAACATGGAAGATAACAACACATCTCTAAGTTATAAGACGAATTTGGAAACATCATACACAAAATTTAATTATAGATATTTTTTTTAATGGCACAGGAGAGCCCATTACAGCACAATTGGTTTGGTTCTAATAAAGTGATGTTGTGGAGCTAACTAAACATCATAAAAAGGACCTAATCATAAAAGTTAAGTTTTTTGAATAATTGTTTTTTACGTAGCACATAATAGCACATTGCGGGCACATTTTGGCACATTTTTTTTTTAAATTCCAAAATTGTTGAGTCAACTTTTTGGACATCATTTTGTTGCTGTTTTGATGCATGTAACAAAAGCGAAGCTTCTTATTATAAATCGGCACAGAAAGATCAGTTGTGTGTTAAACCCTAAATAATAAAATAATTTACGAGGGCATTTTATTCCTCTAGCCTCAGGCTTTTCACTTTTCAGTGTTTTTAGTTCACTCCTAAACTGAATCGAAATTAATTTTAAAAACATTGAAATTCGATATCGTGATTATAATGTTTGTGCGTTATCGACTATATAAGGAAATTAAGACTTCTCAGAAACTCCCCCTTAGCATTAAATCGGTCATCGGAACTGTTTACGACGTGCTGATGAGATCCGATGATATAGAAGTCGTGATTCATATTTGGCGGTGAACAGTGACAGATCATATTAATGTACCTATCGATAAGCGATTGGATCAATTTCTTTAGAAATATATTAACTATTTATTTGGAAATCCTAAGTAAGATTCGATAAGAATGGGTTACTAAATCATAATTTTTTGAGTAATTGGGTTGAAATTGGTAAACGGTTTAGAACACTCTATTGCCGCGTGCGCGCCTAACACGATTTTGATTTATTAAATATCTTTTACAAAAGTTTCCTGGCTATTTGTTATTAACGCCCACAACCAAGGTTTCATGATTCTCAATTAGCTAGATCGTGTAGTAATTAATTATTATTTTAATAACCTCCTACACTTTTCTCTGTCTTGTAATTTAAATATATTACCGCATTCGCATATTTGAACGACGCTATTCATTTGCTTGCAGTACACGTGATTTTGAAAACGTAAATGTACAATATTATTCCTATTAGGTGGTCGTAAGCTATTATAAAAATACATGAGTACATGGGTATTTAAATATATGGGCGTCTTAAATATATATTTTATCTTTTATATACTTTAATGTTCCAAGAAATTCAGGATCTTCAGGTTATTCCGCAAAATTTTTCTTTTTATTATCTTCTATTTCCACGAAAAACTATAAGTATATTTAGGAATTTGTCGTGTAAGTCCCCCTGAAAGTTCTTATGATTTGCAGTAAATAAATCTTTTGCTTTTGGAAGCGTTTTTATAATTCGTGGAAGTAAGTAATCTGCTCGCAGATAGAATTTTAGAAAACAAGTTTACTGACTCTCGCTCTTGACGTGATTTTAGTGGTAAAAAATTATTAAAGAAATATGTAATAAGAGCAGCACGATTATAAAAAAACAATTTTATTTTGTTGTGATTCTTCAGATACAATAAATCTCATGAAGTCTTTTCTCTTTTTTTATCTTTCCAAAAATTTATTTTAACTGAAATAGAAAACCCTTTTAAAATTTGTAGTGTTTTCCAAGATACCTACATATAACTAAAAACTTAAAAGTCTTCTTATAATGAGTGTTGCTTTTCTTCTGTATTAATCTTTTAAAATCCGGTATGTACTTTAAATATATTTAGCTACGTGACTGCTTAAAAAATTATTAGCTGGCCTTTTTAATCTACACAGTTTCTGTTCCGACAAAAATAAATGGAGGCAGTGCTTGCCAGCTCACAAAATACCTACACGTGTAATATTTTTAACGATAGATAATAAACCGGCTACGGTTCTTCCTGTCAGCTTGGCGAAAATGCTTTCCGTTATATTTTGGCACATTTTTACAAAGAACATTACATACCTACATAAAAAGGGACAAGGACATATACGAGCCCTAATTCAATGAACTGTTAGCTCAACTAACAAAAAAATATATATTTTTTGAGAACTTCTCATGTCGAGGGTTAGAGTTACCATCCGTCCGGATTTTCCTGGATTTGTTTGTAGGACTTCAAAGCAGGATTTTATATACAACTCTGGGATTTTAATATTCACCACAGTAATATGTAGGTACTACTTATACTTCACAGGTCAGGATCTTTTTACTTACTCACATTAAATTATGTATTGATAATATTTGATAATTAATTGCAAACCTATCACTCACGTTAAAATATAGCTACTTTATTGAACTTAAAATATTCAAAGTAAATAAATAATTGCAATTTTACTACCCCTGCCAGAGCTCTGTTTCCTTAAAATTGTTATTTAGTAGATAAATGAATAATTTCATTAAAAAAAGTAAGTGCTATGAATTATTAATAAATTTATTGTTGTTAAAATTGGCCATGTCGTAGAAATTGTAGATTATTAGTTTATTTAGGGTGAAAATCATCATAAAATTTAATAACTGTAACATATTTCTTTTTATCTGTTCAAAATGCCAGTAGGTTAGGCACTATAATATAATTAATAAATCTGCTTGTGTCTCTGTGATACCGTTGGTTGTGTCGACTGAATTTGTATTCTGCTCGTAATAACGTCGAAAGAAACTCTAGGACTAGAAGAATATCAGCACAAAAATCACGTGTTATGGTTACTAATGAAAAAATACAAACTCCGAAAAAAACAGCTTCTCTTCGTTACTGATTTGAGTAATATTTGCAAACAGAAATGATACAATAAAAATAAAACGAAAGACAGTTAAAAACGAACCACATAGCTATTAATAATTAATAAGAGAGTTAAGTAACCAAAAAGGTCAGAAGTTGTTGATTTATGATATCAGGTCAAAAAACACTGACAATGAGTAGAAAAAATTGTAAACATAAAATAAAGAACAAGTTAATTATAAACAGAAATTTTTTTTAGAAGTGTTTGTGAGATTTAGTAATTTGGGTGGATGATGAAAATAGGTTGTTCAGAAATGAGAAAGTACGAGAGCAGAGGGAGCAAGGGAAGTTAAAAAAAAAGTTGAAACATAAAGGGATCTTAAGAAATGTATTAGGCGTAGAAGTAGAAGAAGAGATTCTATTACTGTTCGAAAACAGTTGTCGGGAAATACGAAATTTGGCATAGTATAGAAATGAGTAGAGAAACGTGTCCAATCAGCTCTTGGATTAAAAACCATGTAATGATGATAAAATTCTATTAGGTACTTGAAATTAAACGTACAAAACTAAAAATCGAACACATTTTATCGGTATTCCGCCACTGGCTAAAACAAAAATAAAAAAAATTACTTTCGAATCAACTCACATTGTATATTTAATGTAAAAGATATTGAGCAAGTTCCTTTTCTAATTCGTTATCTTTATTTTCGGCAAAAGTGGTTCTTGTTCTTTTTTGTGCCAATTTTGGTCATAGTCTCTTCGCGTGTTCAAATTAATTTTGAACTTTTTTTTTAACTATACGATTGCAGGTACTATTTAACTAGCGGGACACGAAATTAAAACAGTACCAGTTGAAGTAGAAATTTAGAGGTTAACGACATTTATAGAGGACTTTTGGGATGTCAATCTCGACAAAAATTTGCTCAGAGATCTTCATTCGAATAAATCCAGTTCACTAATCTAACATTAATGATTTCGAGGCGCGTTTCTTACTGTCACGTTTTATTTAACGGGTATATTAATCGGTAATGCATTTTGTCTTTTAATTATTGGTTTAGCAAATTATAATATTTTAAATTTGTAACTGTTGAATTTTTTTACATCCTGACGATGTCAAATAAATGGTAAATATATATTTTTTTTAATTGAGGCTTGAAAACAGTGAAAAACCGCTCCATTAAATTCAGATGTTAGGCGGATAGAATGGGAATCAAAAACCTGCATTGGTGATTGAAATTACCAACAGAATTTTAAAATCGGTAACACCTAAGTCAATAATTATGATAAATTGAACTAGTAATTAAATTAAATCAATTTCGCTCCCTTAACCTAAAGTAACTTATTTCAACCTTCACCTACCCTTACGAATAGCTGGCGTGTTACGCAATCGTTAGGAGAAGAATTAAGGGAAATTACTTAATAAAGAAGTATTACTACTCATTTATCATAAAAATGTCAAAGTATATTTCCCAATAGTTATGATAAATTATTTGACTTTCTAGTCATTTTCTTTTTCCCTTTACCGAATCTAACTGACCTCAACCTGAACCGAACCTAACATATAATAAATCCACGATTAGGTGAAATCCAAACGACGACTTATAGCAATTAGTCTCTACAGTTTTATTTAGAAAAAAATCTGGTTGGTAGCTTTTAATAAGTATTTTCTATGAAATTTTTGTAACAATTATATCGAAATAACTTATCATATGCGTGACCGATACGCTCTCGGTTTATTGAGTACAATTTAATTTTAATAATGGTTATGTAATAAATAAGGTGTTCATAAATTCGTTCGAAATAGGAATTTGTGGGAACCTTGAACTGCTACTTTGTACATGAATTTTTTGGCCTACGTCCAATTGACCTAAAACAATCGCCTTAACACAACAGGTGACAGAGTGTAACGTACATATGTTAAATGCCAAACGTTTTGACCATCAAAGTTGGCATGATGCCCATCTCTATGCCTCGGTCTGATCTACGAAATGGTCCCAAGCAGACTAAAATTCTTAAATAATCTTCATCTCACGTTTTCCCAGAACCCGTGTAACATACGCTCATATAGATAGGAATATAATTATGTAAGCAAAATGAAAAATTAATTAAGGACCTGTCAATTTGCAATAGCTAGGGGGAGAGAGAGTGAGAGAGAAAATGGGACTTATAGAGAAGTTATTATTCATTTTAATTTTAAATAATTAAGATAGTCCATCCTTGGTCATGGTTTTTTCGTTTACAACTACATAAATGATGACCACGAGTGCCTGAAATAATTATATTGTACTATAATTAATTTTCCAGTATAATTTATTTCTTAAATAAACTATCTAACAATTAATTTATTTAACACCGTAGGTAGCTCTAAATTTGCTCAATTTATTTACTTAAAACTACGTTTCCATCACTTGATATTTTGTAGTGTTTATGCCACCCATTTACTATGTCGATTGAGCTCCAACTTGGCATCAGCTGTTGATTTATACTATCATCGAATTATCCAGATGAAGTCTTTATTATTATTAACTGGAAAATTTGTGTTATATGTTCGCTTGCCAAATTATAGCCCGCGGCGCTTACACAGGGAGCTACTATTGACGCTCGTTACAGCCAGAATTTATTTACATATATCTCTGCAGTGGCGGCTCGCGACGTAAAAAGACAGTTGTTCTGCAAATAAGACACAAAAATTTTGGAGATTGATATCCATAATTCTGCAATTGTTTACTCCCTTTTAAAATGATGCTTGTATCTTTTCCACGACTAATTTTATTATTTTTTATCTTCGTGAAAAAGTCGAGAAAATTTTTTACATACGTGTACACTAAATTAAACAACACCACATTCATTGTGCCACAGGAAACATTCATACCACCCGAAAATAATTCTTTAAACTTAACGTAGTTATTACACCTATTTAAACATTCTTACATGATGCTATGTCCAAAAAGTTGACTCGACAATTTTGGATTTAAAAAAAAATATGTGCCAAAATGTGCCCGAAATGTACTACGTAAAAATAAATTATTCAAAAACTTAACTTTTATGACTAGGTCCTTTTTATGATGTTGAGTTAGCTCCACAACATCACTTCAGTAAAATCAAGCCAATTGTGTTGTAATGTGCTCAAGATGTGCTATTATATGCCATTAAAAAAAATATTTACTTGAAAAATTGAATTTTTATTGAGACATCCTTTTTGTGATCTATAGTTAGCTCCGCAAAATTACTTTATCAAAACTAAATACATAGTGCTGTAAAGTGGCCGCAATGTGCTGTTATGTGCCAATGTGAAAAAAAATATTTAAATAATAAGTTTAGATTTTTCGTAAAATGCTGTCTTCATTAATACTTTCTCTACTAGTAAAGTAATTACGAAGAAAAATGGAAATTTTACTTTGAGGAGAATAGGGAAATGACTTTACTACATAAGTATTTTCATATTGTTTTATAAGAATATATATTTATTACTTAATAATTACTAATCTTCTATTCAAAGGTATATGTATACATAAATGAGCAAAAATTTCAGTCTCTTTGTCTATGTGTTGTGGTAACACTAAAACGGTACTATATGAAAAGTTTATTCCTTACACTAACAGAAAAATATTATTAAATATAAATAGTTACTATTAACAATAAAAAAAGGTTTAATAGCACTTTGTATTGATAATATTAATAATAATACGAATTTTATAGTGTACAATACATTCTATTCAATCGTAAACTAATGAAAAGTACGGGTACCTACTTACCTAAAACAAGATGTGTTGAATCACATGTAAAAGTCTAAGACTCTTCGATAATGGTGTAACAACCGAAACACGTGTCAGAGACGTTCAATTAAATTTTGTGAAACAAACCAAGTGTTTTTATTTATTTTCCTTTTGCTTATTTAAATATGTTTCACCAAGAGCCCAGCGAAATATCAGTCACTACTATTATGTAAAAGAATGTATGGTGATGTTTCATGAACAATATGCGAATAGTATGTTAAGCATATTATTATGCTATTTCATCGTACCGCATTGATCGATGGGTATAGAAAGTATTAATGAAGACTTAACATTTTACGAAAAATCTAAACTTTTTATTCAAATATTTTTTTTTCACATTACAGCACCATAAGTTTAGTTTTGATAAAGTGATTTTGCGGAGCTAACTAAATATCACAAAAAAGATTTCTCAATAAAAATTCAATTTTTCAAGTAAATATTTTTTTAATGGCACATGATAGCACATCTTGAGCACATTACAACACAATTGGTTTGGTTTTAATGAAGTGATGTTGTGGAGCTAACTAAACATCATAAAAAGGACCTAGTCATACAAGTTAAGTTTTTTGAATAATTTTTTTTATGTAGCACATAATAGCACATTTCGAGCACATTTTGGCACATATATTTTTTTTCTTTTAAATTCCAAAATTGTTGAGTCATCTTTTTGGACATCATAATGCTCATCCGCAAATCGCCATTAGGTATTTCTTGATTTTGACCAATCTCATCGTTGTTAGACATTTAGGTATATATTATAATTTCTCTTTTTCTCATCCATGTTGAAGTCAATAATGCATTTCTTCTGCTTTAACTTATACCTACCTTATATCAGTCTATATATATACATTCCTGTTTATAGACTAATTGTAAGATGAATACAACCAATAATAATAAGCGGATACCTACACTCAACATACAGCGTTTAGGTGCACTGCACGAGAAGCCGGAATCAGCCGGAATAATGTCGTGCTACGTCGGCACGGGTACCCGACATTCTGCCAGGGTTTTGCAACTTCGGTTAGCCTACCAGCCTGCCACCTGGTGAAAATGTCCAGTACGAGTCATTTTTAAAGGCTCTGGAAGCTAGTGTTGGTAGGAACCGATAGTAAAAAAATTATGTTCAGAAGCATGTTCAGATTTCAGAGTTCAAAGTCCACTAATTGTAAATGACGCACAATTTATTGCACAATACGTGTTAATTAAAATATTACGTAAATGATGGAGTCGTATTCGGTAAAATATATTAAAGAAAATTCAAATAATTTTCAAAATCGTTTCGAAATAAAGAAAAGGGGTCCACCTCGCCCAAAACTACAGCTGACACAAGAGTGTACCTTCAAAAATAAAAAGTTCAAACGTGTGTTTAAAGTAGAACAGTATAAAATAACTTCGTGGTTGTGTGGGCGTAATAAATTAAACGCATTATTTTGCTTTCCGTGTCTGATTTTTGCCGGTAATTCTGTTGAGTGTGTTTGCTAATTCAAAACATAGACGAATGGATTTCCTGTTTAATTAAACGTAAGGTTTTTATTTATTGTGTTATTAAATGCCATAAGTATTTTTTTCTCCAAAAAATATTAAAAATCTTCGCCTGCGGTGCATTTACAACATCGTGAAATACGCTTTATGTTCTGATATTACCTACATGTTATTAACTTTGTGAACCCCTTCGTATTCGACCACGAGCCGCCACTGCATATGTAGATGTATTAAATTATTATATTGATAAATTTTAGTAGTTAAATCGTAAAATACGTAAACATGTAATTTTTTGGGAGTCTGCAGCACATACCCACGGCTCGCCCCTGTAGCTGTATAGGTATGTCATTCTATGAAGCAGTGACTTTATGGTAAACTACATAATTGTTCAATTCTGTAAATACGTGACTTTGTAACAAACTTACGAAGTTTATGTGATAATGTAGGATATTTGCAATTGCGGATTTTTAATATTTTTGAAATTTATCTGATTTTAAACTTTAAATCGTAAAAACCTCTTTTAAAACATACGTTTTCATTAGCATTCTTTTGTATTTGTGAACAGATGTCAAAAGCTTTAATATGCACATTAAAAGGAAAATACATACATACAATTGTACTCAATAAACTTAACTAAGTAAGGGTTACATTAATCAAAGAAGCCAATAAAACGTATAATAACTATTTTAATAATTTATTTCTATAATTTTTATAGCATCTTTTAGGTGTATTATCTGTGAACATTGATTTAGAATTTTATATTTTATATTTTTTATATAATTAATTTTTAATTTCTGTTGTTACAGGTGAGTCACATATAATTTACTTGATATTCATTTGTAAGGTATGTACGAACAATAAAACTTACCGTCAATTTCAATCTATGAAATCTATGCAAAGGATGACCAATAAAGGTAAGCCTACAACAAAGCGGATTTTACGTCCGGCAGCGGTCAGTATCGATACCTGGGCAGATATACAAACGAACATTATGAATTTTAACGGAAAGCTGATAATAGAGATGCTAAAGTACCTATAATTGGATGACCTTATCTTCTTTTGCGACAAATTATTTGCAAAACTTATTATCGTATTCTTGTAAGCGGTCGACTTTTTAATCATGCACAACTAGATCCAAAGCTCCTCGTTAAAAAAAATTACTACTGACCAATGCCGATCATGTCCCCTCCGACTTTTCGTTGAGCTCACCTTTAATATTTTTAAATATCTATAATTGGTACCACTGCTGCATAGTAAAACAAAGCCAAAAAAGAGAAATGTGAAATGTTTATGTGACATACCACAATAAATAATGTTTTGGGGGAATATATCTGTATTTTTTGCGTCTAAAATTTTTCAAAACCGGTATATGTCTTAATAATTTACGAAAAAAAACCTGCAGGTAAAACGTACACATATGTAAATGTAGAAGTTATTTAATAATATTTCCTGCTTACCTTGGATTTTTTTGCAGTAGCTAATTCTTAGCAGAACTGTAAAGCGTTTCCAGTATACTGTTTTATTCCTTCGTGGTTCAAAATTAGGTAACTAATAAACGTCACATTTGAAGTTTAACTTTGTAATTTAAATATTATCAACGATATATTATATTTAGCAGAAATGTGGTAATAAAAATGCCATAAAGATTTTCTACGTACTTATGTACGTACATGGGTAGTTTCGGAGAATAATAAACAGATTTATAACTATTCATAACGCATTCATATGTTATAATTATATATGTGTTTGTAAAAATGAGTTCAATTCAAAGCCATTTCGCATTAGCATCGCAACGGCATAAATTTTGTAGATAAAGTACAATAATTATTGAATAATTTACAGCACCGTTTTAAATTATTATAATTGTGGCTTGCCTGCTTGGTAGGTATTAGCATTACGGTTGCGCTTAGATTACTTAATTGAGTCAACATGTGAAGTCATTTGAATAGTTTTTCTAACTTGACATTACAAATGAGTGCATTTTTAAATTGCTTTTGTACACACACACTGCCGATTATTTTAGAAATCAAATAAAGGACAAGGACTGTGCTGATGTTAAATGTGCGGAACTATAATTATTATAATTTCTAGGAACTACAATTATTATAATTTGTATTTTTTAACGCTTTTTTATGCTTCTATTTAAAAGTGACTCATTATAAGGCATGGACGACTAAGTAACGACCATGTTTTCATGATTTTCGTGAATCTAAATGCGGCATTAATTTTTATTCGTGATTATTTTATGACTTGCAAGAGTGAGTTAACCTGAAACAGAGTGATTTAAAAGCCAAAGTTTAGAAATTGTCGAAATTTTTTTCTGTCCATGAAGACTCAGGAATTTCCATACTTTCTGTAAAAATTGAAAATGTATTTGTATTTCGTACTTTTTTCATCTAAATTTTCTTATTTGGTAGGCATGATCGTAATAATCAATACACTTTAGTTATTTACAATTGATATAGTATTTACCATAATCTGGTATGTTTTCCAAAATTCGGATCCTGGAAAAATTAGGAAAAAGTATTCCTTGAGCTCGTTAGACAACGTGTCCAAGTTTAGGATATCTAAGCTGTCAAAAAATTTATTAAATTTTTCTACATTATCTGTTCGGTTAATCGTTTATCAATTATTATTGAAAACTAGATCGATTTTTTATTTTTCTTCCGTTTGCTTTTGATACTTCTCATGAAGTACCATCCACAATAAAAGAACACTGTGCAATATGCAATTTTGGGTTTTAGCGGTTCCTCATTATGAATAGAATTAAGCCCAAAAAGAGACAACACGATTTTTATCAAAGAATTTACGCTATGTACTTTCAATTTTGCCAGGATATTTTGCAGTCGAATTGTTTATCAATTGTTTGAAAAATATTTAATTAGTTTTTCACATTTTTAGCCATTTATACTTGATACTTAATAAAGCATCATTTTCGGGGATTATGGTCTTATTAGTGGTAGGATTTGAGAATCATGCAAATTCTCCTCAAATCATTTTCTCAACTATTTTAGGCATAATACGTCTAATATAACCAAGTATGTAATATACTGTACGACCAAAAATTCCACTTTAAAATATTTGGAAACCTAAAATATGCTTCAACTTTCAGGGACCATCCACAGAAAAGAAAATCTAATATTAGGTACTTATAATTTTCTAAAGTATTTTTTCCACCATATTCCTCTGAAATTAATTAAATAAAGCTTAATTTTCTGGGTTTTCGACCTACTTTGGCTCTACGATTTAATTCCTGGAGCAATTTTCCCGAAAAAAATGGAAGCGAAATTATTTTTGATTTTTTTACGAATTAATTTCTGAGAAATTCATTTGTTCTCAAAATGAAACTATTCTTGGTCAAATTCCTGCAAATGAGCGAATTAATTCCTTATGAAAATATAAAAGACGAAATAATTTCTATAAATATTTCCTCAATTTACATAATCAATCAATTTCTAGAAATTCTTGTAAATAGACAAAAACGAATGCGTCGCTATGACTGCTTGCGATTGAAAGGCCTTTTTAAGCAATGTAAAATGGATTGCCCTAGCGGGGGAAAACAATAAAAGAAATAAATTTACTAAAAAATTAACCTAACCTAACCTAACCTAACTCTCCCCTCCCCCCGAGAGTAATTACCGGTGTGTTTTCTTGTTTTGTTATTGTGTTGATATATTAATTGTAGTTAGTAATTAAATGAGTTTTGAAAGGAAACCGCGCCCGCGTATCAAAGTCTTAAATAATGTGTTATAATTATTCAAGGACTGAAAATTGTCACACAAACGAATTTATTTCTCAGGAATTGTTTCATTTGCAAAGCGAAATAATTTCTGGATGTTTTGCTTTTTCAAAACGAAACAATCCCTGAAAAATAAATTCGTTTATTCATCCAGAAATTAATTCTCCAAGAATTAATTCGTCCCACCCCTAATTTGCCGTTAGATCTTTAGGGATCCTATAACCCAAAGTTCCCCTTTAACGAATTTACATTAGAACTTACCCAGATTACTTTTTCAGTTTAAATCATTGCATTTGATATTAAACAAACCTTAATTTTCGGGGTAGTCAATTTTCTTGGTGTTAGGATTGTGGGAACCTTTTCTTGTATCCACCTCGACTGATCTAACCAAATCCAATTTTTAACTTTAAAGCATTCGAAAACTTAAAACGCGTTCAACATCCACAATAAGAGAACATCTTTATGGAATTTTAGATTTTAATTTGTCTACATTATAAATAGACGTAATAGTAGGTACTATTTTTGTCTTGCTCGAAGAATTTATATTGAGTAGGCACTTCTAACTTTACCAGATATTTTTTCCGTTCAATTCTCCATCAGTTATATTGTAATGTATTCATCATATTATTCACCGTTTGATTTTAATACTTACTGAAGCTCAATTTTCTTGATGGTAGAACCAAACGTTCAAAGAAACGTCCCTTATATCCCCTCTTCAACTGCTTTAGTCATAAGTCTGGTCAAATATTGTCATCTAACCCCAAGTTAAATCGTTTATCGATTATGGAAAAAAATCGATCTTTCATAATTTCTACCATATGCCTTTAATATTTGATCATTTTCGGGGTTGCCGACCTTTTTAGTGGTAGGATTGCAGGAGAATGCAAACTCCCAATATCCTCTCCTCATTTATTCTAGGTACGTGTCTGGTGTGTTTCATTTATGTGCACATTATATATGGATGAGTGTTGTGTGATTTCACATACACACATGTGTTTGTTAATATTGTGGAGGAGCATTTTGCATCGGTTCCTTCTCGTAAATCAGTAATGTGTGTGGCTTTTCTGACAAATCTGGGTTAATAGTCGTGAATGCAATTAAGTGAAATGCAAAAGGAGTTGGATACATGTCGGCACATATAAACTCATTCACATACAAACATAGACACATGTGATACTTACATGTGCAGCGGTTCGTATAATAGACGTCAACTATAAAACCTGGTGTCCAGGTCAACATCCTCGCAATACAATGTATTAAATTGTGCGGTTGCAAAATGCATGGCAACCAGGATGTAGGTAGTTACGACCAATATCTTTATCCTTACAATAATTAGCCGTGTAATAAAATAAAACCGGACTCGTGACTGATACGATTCCATAAAAAGTATGGGTAATTTTTGATTAAAAAAATCCTGCTACTGCCACTTTTTTAAAGACAAAATAATGCATGCAGGTATGCAAACATTCGGGCCATTGGCAACCGAAAAGGCGAAAGAGCTATTTTTAAGTTTATATTGGTTATTTATGCTAAAAAATGCAGTAGTAACTGAATTCACTTCGGATTTGACGACTTGACGATGAGTTTTTCTCAAAAATAATGACCATAAACAAAAAGGAGTACATATACAAGCAACAAAAGAACGTGATTAGATGTAAAAACATTAAAAACTGATGAATAATTAAGTCATTAGCTTCAACAGGTTGAACAAAGTAGCCATTGCTATTCCATGAACCCCTAGACACCCACAATTGTTGTCTCCATTTAATTTAACCTTGTGGCTTACCTACAATGAACGTATAATTAATTAGACTTTAATTTCGTAACCTTTTGTAGTCGTAGACTACTTTCAAAATTCCAAACGCCCTATGAACCCTTTTTCGATTAGAATTGAAGAAAAAGAAAGTGAGGAATTTGGAAATATCTTTTATTTTATGGAGGATACTAATAAATAATTTATACAGTAACTACCGGATATAAACATGGAATCCTTAGGGATCCATGAACCCCAAATAGCTTAAAAACTACTTGAATTAAGGTGACCACAATATTTGAACAAAAAATAGGATCCCTTTTCCTTGTCTTGCACTTTTCAGAATATGATTTCTTATCAACGACTGGGTTTGTGGAGTTTCCTCATATAACCCTGAGGTCACTACCGCAAACGTTTCGTTGTCGATAATTTGTGTGGTCAATATTTTCTTAGCTGAATGAGCTTTTCTAGGCTTGAAAGCTCCATGCATTCTATTTTCTGAATTGTTATTGCTTATGTTGTTTTTGATTGCTTGCCGATAACTTTATCCGTCTTTTGTTTCCGTAATGGTATGGAAAGTGACCGTATAAACGTAAACTATCGATTTTGCTACTTGTGTTGGTGCCGTGTCGGAAAACCACCCGACGCGACAGACGGCGATGGAGCCGGTCGCGTTCCCGAATCCTACGTCGAGGCCTGTCGGCGCGATTTCCCAAATTCCTGGGATTCGATGCCTTCATGGCAGGCGCAACCGCGCAGTGTTAGGCCGCTTTCTGACTTGTCGGTGTAGCAGCGGTGCGGTACCGAAGTGGTTGGTACCGAAACGATTCCGCGTTGCTTGCATTTACACATCTATCGGTATGTTTTCGGCATAAAACGGAGCAGAACTGCTTGTACCGTCACAAGAAGATGTCGTCCTCCTTGAGTGATGGAGATACTGTATGATGTCTCATGCAGTAATCCCGAGCGGCCACTGGACGTTTCTACCGCGATGCAGTATACCGAACCGATATCACTCCTCTACCGCACGTGCCGCACAAGTCAGGAAGACCGTATTGAAATATAAGTGCTCAGTAAGCATTCGGTACCGCGTATACCGAGCATACCGATACCGCACCGCTGCTACACCGACAAGTCAGAAAGCGGCCTTATCTACCCATCTTTCTGTATGGTCGGATGTGTTTGGTAACATGGGCGCACTTAAATTAGCATCATGGGAAGAGGGGTTAAGAGAAAAGAAAAATTTCTTTCCTGATTTATTTAACGAAATTCCCGGATTGTTCTAAAGTAGTATATTAAATACGTTAAAATAGTACCGGACTGTCTACTGTCCAGAAAATAGATTATGATCCGTAAGGGGAAACTTTTGGCAAAAAACAGAAGAGGTTTTATAATAAAAAAACTAGCAGCAATACCCGGCGTTGCTCGGGTAATATTATATCACATGTTTGATGGAACATTCTAGAATATTCGCCAATTTAGAACTATCGAAAACATCCCATTATGATTCAAAACATTCTCAAACTTTTTTTAACACTCTGGAACATTCTTGAATGATCTTCAAGATTCTGGAACATTCTTATATATTTTTTTTTGATACACTAATCAATGAATTAGGTTCAAACCAAATACGGAAGTACCTACCACTACACACAATAATTCTACTCTTCATTTGCATTATTAAAATATTTTAAATTTGTTTTCGTTAATTGATAATATTAGAAATGTTCTCTAATTCTTTCTTTGAACGAGCTTTTTTGCCCAACTTAACCTTCTTTTTAATCTTCATTTTTCAGCTAAAATTCTACTCTTAACTTTTTATTTTTAACCCTTCTAACAAATGAGATCAGTAGCAAATAGTTGTAGTTTATATTCTTTAGGATAAGAATTTGGCACAACCTCCATTATTTTTACCCTGCGTGACATGCCACTGTTTGTAGCTATATGAAGTGCAATGGCGAGTTGCATTTGCTCTCCAAAGGACGTTCACGTCGTACTGTTCGATTTTAACTAAGATTAATATACTCCGCTTCCACATTCTGCCTCAGATTAGGCGCCGGGTAATTAATTACCAGACAAAATACGGTTGACATTTGTAACAACCGCGTATACGACATACATACATACATACTCTTATACTATATATAGGATGTTATTCTGTCGTTGTATGTATTAGGTATCCTTGCATTATCATAATAGAATAGACGGAACTGTGGGTCCAGGAGTAGTCGATCTCTTCTCTGTTAGTACGTGAACTGAAAGATAATACGTGATATGATAGATGTGGATACAGAGTTGTTATTCGTAAGTATATCTATATGAAATTTACTAAGGGGACGTCTATTAATTTTATTACGTGAGGTATTTATTCTTCTAATTAGAGCATCTCGTTCATTCTTAGTAAGATGCCCCTTTCTACCTCGCGTGAGATTTACTCTATTAAGGGTTTTTATTTAAAAGAGGGAACGAAGTTATACCAATTATTTGAATTTTAAGTTGACGAGAGATTTTCAATGGCCCCTTCTTTTAAATAAAATTTTGAGTTGACGTGTTTACGTAATTAATGTACCTTTTTTTAAAACTAATTCCAAATAAATTAATGTATAACCATTTGACTATCTGTCGATCATAAAAAATGTTACAATGACAATTAATTCGGAGGGAAAATTATCACAGTTACTTGAATTTTCGCGTAACGTGAGATTTGACGAGATTGTGCTGGATTTGCTCCCCACACTTTGAGTTCCTGTAATTAATGGAACTCCTTTAAAATTAATTCCAAAATGAAATAATTCCAGGTCATTTGACCAGCCACCGATTATAAAAAATAACGTTACAATAAATTTCGATCAAATCAAAAAGAAGTAGATTCTATGTTTGTGAACAATTGCCTAATTTGAAAAGGAAATTATTTGAATTTTTAAATGACGTGTTAGTTTTTTAATGACCCCTCTGCCCTCAAGTGAAATTTGACGAGATTGTGCTGGATTCACTCCCCGACTTTGAGCTCCCGTAATTAATGAAAGTTCCCTTAAATTCATTCCAAATGAAATAATGCCTGACCATTTGATTATCTCTGATTATAGAAAGAACGTCACAATGAGTTTCGATAAAATCTTTATTTTCGATTTATTAAAATAAAATTAATGCTTTACTCGTGAACGATTAATTTGGAAAGGCAATTGTAACAATTTATTGAATTTTAAGATGACGTGTTACATTTTCAATGACTCCTTTCCCTTCAAATGAGATTTGACGAGTGTGCTTGATTTCCTCCCCCCATTATGAGCTCCCGTAATTAATTGAAGTCCTCTAAAATTAATTCCGAATGAAATAATGCCTGACCATTTGATTATCTACTGACTATAAAAAAGAGAGTCACAATAAATTCCGATAAAATGTTAATTTTCGATTTACCAAAATGAAATAAATTTAGAAAAAAAAATATACCAATTGCTTGAACTTTCAGTAAACGTGATATTTTCAATGACTCCGCTTACTTTGATGAGATTTTACTGAACTTCCTCCACCCATTTTGAGCTCCCGTCATTAATGGAAGTCTAAAATTGATCACAAATGAAATAATGTCTTGTCATTTGACCATCCATCGATTATAAAAAATAGCGTTACAATAAATTCAAATAAATAAAGTATTCATTTTCAATTTATCAAAAAGAAATCCAATACTCGTTAACGATTCATTTGGAAATTAAAACTAAAACATGAATAATTAAATTTTCGATTACGTGTTTTCTTTCAACTAACCTATTTGGTACAATAATAAAAAATTGATCGGATTTGTCACAAACACATATGTGAACTTATTAATATATGTACCTATATGTACATATGTATACGTACATACTTAGGTATATATATATCTTAGAATAATGTCGAGGATATTTACAATGCAGTCCCGTCAGAGAGAGCGTCGTTTCCCCGGAAAAGATCGGGATGATATTATTTATGGACGGTAAATAATACGCTAGTTCGGCTCGATTTCCATCCATGCGAAGACAGAAAAACTGATTTTCCGGGGAACACATTTCGCTAGACGGACAGACGGACGGTTATCGCGGCACAGTTGAACATAAATTTTCCGAAGATGAAAACTGGGTTGGTTGGTTCTGTTACCGGGCCATTGCTTGTTGATGTCGATGTCGTTTTCTGCACACATGTACGCAATTACAGATCCAGAAAGAAGGGAGTTCAGAATTTGATATTATAAACCTTTATAAAATTTGGTCTTTATACGTACACGGCAATGACTGCCATATTCATACTCATCGATTTTACTTTCCTAAATCAAGAATTTTTAATAATTAGATTAACATGAGTATAATAAATTGGATAGAAGTACATTTTTTTAAAGTCCCCTGTAGTGTAGTTTTCTGGAGATGTTTTTAGATCACTTTGTATCAGTAGCATAAAAGAAATCAACATCGTGATATCAATGACATCGATCGTTGATAATATTCGCTTGTAAAATTGATGTGTGTGCACCTGAGTGCATGGTAGAAGGTCGTCGAACTCCGCAACAACGTTAACTCATAAAATGCCATTTCCCGGGGATAAATGCAATAAAGAATTGCTTTTGTACCGTCCCGTCCGTCACAGCGTCAATCCGGCCATTCTGAATCTGAACTTACAGTAAAGCTTACGATTTGTGTGATAAAAGAATTACTAAATACAACAAACTATTTTCTAAAGCCCTTGTCAAAAGAAATTTTAATTTAATGTTGTTCTTCTTCAAAACTGATACACGAAAGGTAAAATTGTAATCCCCCATTATATTATCTGTTGGTATTTCAAATTAATTGAATATCGATAGGGTAAATAAAACGGGCTTGTGCTTCTCTACAAGGATCTATCGATTTCGGTACGTATATCAAGCTAGCACAACAAAGTTATTTTTCCGATTTCTGACTTGCACTATAATTTGTCGCTAATTTGTTACCAAATCCAAAAATTTGTCGATCGTGCCGTTTAGCCATAATCAGCTGGTATGCTAGATTGATATCAAGCTAGCACTACACATAGCGTATCTCGAAAAGAAAATGTAGGAGATTACTGTAAAGACCATAATTTGTTGCTAATTTGTCGCTGTAAGATGACACATTCAACAAATTTGTCGCTAGTCTTATCTTCAACTGATAAGCGAAAAACTGCTAGAAAACCATCAAACTGGCACAACATATGGCATATCTCGAAAAGGAAATATCGTAGGATTTTACTGTAAAGATCATAATTTGTCGCTGAAAGATGACACATGCAACAAATTTGTCGCTAATCGGATCTCCAACTGATAAGCAAAAAATTGCTGGAAAGCCATCAAACTCTTGAAAGGTAACGTGTTGCCCGCCCCACTTGGGGGAAACAGGGAAAACCTAATTTATAAACTTTGGTAAAAAAATCCGATCTCTTAAAACAAATGTAACAAAGAACTCCTTGATTAATTGTTTGATGGTTTTCCAGCAGTCTTTCGCTTATCAGCTGCAGATAAGACTAGCGACAAATTTGTTGAATGTGTCATTTTTCAGCGACAAATTAGCGACAAATTATGGTCTTTACAGTAATATCCTACGATATTTCCTTTTCGAGATATGCCATATGTTGCATGGCACTATCGGTCGACTATACCTTTACGTGTCCGTGTTTATTTCAGCATTTATTATTTCTGCCTTATTTTTATTATGGGAAGTTTTGGAGTATTACCATCATTCATTGTTGCGAACCATCGGTCCTAGGAATTTATTTTATTGTAGGGCAATTCAAAACGTGTCAGAAAGCGTAGTGGACCCCAATAGTAATCTTAATGATAGTTATTTCCCTATCGCATGTTTCTTTGAATTTCGTACTTTAAAGTTTCCGATCACGTGCTGTTCACGCGCTTGTACGTGACGTACCGGTCAGCACCCCCTTCTTGTATTCCCACTATCACTGTTCATCCCCCTGTATCTCTATCTCTATCTTCTTTCAATCGACCCGATTTCACCAATTATCGATCAAAATCCTATTCTAAACTCCACCCCAACAATATTTATACCCTTTCCCTTATTTCCAAATTTTCATAATTATTTCCCATTACCGGAGAGAGTACGTCTTGAATCTTCCTCGAATTCGGTCTTGTTCACATTTCATTAATTTTTCATATTTGCAACTTCGGCAAATACCCTATTTAAACAAATACCATTTTTTCGCGGTCAATTATATAACTCAGTTTTTCGTAGATTAAGTATTCGTTGTTAAGTTTGTTTTATGTGTAGTGTTTATTTAAAATTAATTAGTAAATAAAATCATTAAAAAACCCAAGTGCATTAATCCTTGTGTGTGTGAACAATCTTTAATTGAATTCCGGCAATTTTTACATAGTTCGTCAAACTAGGCGACAACATTTTTGGTCCTTCGAGCCGGATACAAAACAAAAAGGATTACCATAGAACAAGGATTACAATCATTCAGCTCTACAGCAGCGAGTCCAGGACTACAGTCTCTACATTGGACATCGACACCGGAGCCTATATTCTGGTAAGCTCATTGCAAGCTATCACCTATTCTATTTCATTCTTCCTTGTACGTTCCCTTATTTTATTCAAACAATGGCAGATCTCGATTTGCTCAAACGCAAGCAAATAGATCTCAAAAAACGAATAACCAGGTTACGAAACTTAATTGTTCAAAATCAACAATCGCCCAACCGCGACCTTCTTCAAACAAAGCTCGATAAGCTAAAAGAATGTTTTTCATCTATGTACGAATTATACGAACGGATTTCCGGATTAGGGGCTGAAGAACAACAGGCGCAAGAAAGAGAAGTAGACTCCATCGAAGACGATTTCGATATAGTTATCACAGAAGCAGCTCGTGTGATAAGAGATAGTGCACCCAACAGAACTTCCTCTCCTGTAGCTAGTAAATTGTTAGCTTCTAGTTCAAATAGTAGTCATTTGCCCGAAATAAAATTAGCGAAGTTTGACGGAGCAATTGAAGACTGGCATTCATTTCGAAGTATTTTTACCGCTAAAGTGGATTCTAATGATCGAATATCCGATTTAGATAAATTTTATTACTTGCAAAATTCGCTTAGTGGTAAAGCGGCACAAATGATTGATGCAATTGAATACACGGCTGAAAACTATAAAGAAGCATGGAATATTTTGGTAAAAAAGTTCGACAATTCAAGACGCGCCATATTGAAACATTGGACGGTTTTACATGAATATCCGCGATTACAACGGGATACGCCATCTGCATTGGACGACCTCACTGTAACTTATCGCCAGCACATTAGATCATTAAAGGGTTTAGGAGAACCGATAGAGCACTTCAGTAGTATCTTCATATTTCTCTTAACTAACAAGATAGGAGAAAACACCAAATTCGCATGGGAAACTACGCTGCCTGATAATAAGATGCCCAGCTACGAATCACTGCTGGAATTCCTAGAAAAACGTGGTGGTTGTTCGGAAAATTCCTTTATCAATAAAAACGACAATAACCGTCCCAGCAACCGCTTTCTCAGAAGCGAAAATAAATACCTGCAACATAAAGCTAAGGTATTTGTCACAAAGACCGATAAAAAAGATTATTCGTGTCCAATATGTAAAGAATCACATCCAATTTACAAATGTAAATCGTTTCTCGCTATGTCCCACGATCAGCGTAAACGGGTTGTCAATAAAAAACAACTATGCTACAATTGTTTAAGATCAGGGCACAGTCTAAACGACTGTAAATGTAGCTGTTGTCGTTTCTGTATGAAAAAACATAATTCGTTATTGCATCTAAACCAAGTACCATTGACTGCTATGGCTTCGACATCCATAGGTCGCTGGTTCATATCCGGCTCGAAGGACCACAAAAATGTTGTCGCCTAGTTTGACGAACTATGTAAAAATTGCCGGAATTCAATTAAAGATTGTTCACACACACAAGGATTAATGCACTTGGGTTTTTTAATGATTTTATTTACTAATTAATTTTAAATAAACACTACACATAAAACAAACTTAACAACGAATACTTAATCTACGAAAAACTGAGTTATATAATTGACCGCGAAAAAATGGTATTTGTTTAAATAGGGTATTTGCCGAAGTTGCAAATATGAAAAATTAATGAAATGTGAACAAGACCGAATTCGAGGAAGATTCAAGACGTACTCTCTCCGGTAATGGGAAATAATTATGAAAATTTGGAAATAAGGGAAAGGGTATAAATATTGTTGGGGTGGAGTTTAGAATAGGATTTTGATCGATAATTGGTGAAATCGGGTCGATTGAAAGAAGATAGAGATAGAGATACAGGGGGATGAACAGTGATAGTGGGAATACAAGAAGGGGGTGCTGACCGGTACGTCACGTACAAGCGCGTGAACAGCACGTGATCGGAAACTTTAAAGTACGAAATTCAAAGAAACATGCGATAGGGAAATAACTATCATTAAGATTACTATTGGGGTCCACTACGCTTTCTGACACGTTTTGAATTGCCCTACAATAAAATAAATTCCTAGGACCGATGGTTCGCAACAATGAATGATGGTAATACTCCAAAACTTCCCATAATAAAAATAAGGCAGAAATAATAAATGCTGAAATAAACACGGACACGTAAAGGTATAGTCGACCGATAGTGCCATGCAACATACTCCCCCCGTTGAGAGTTGTGCGATCAACCAACTACTCGTAATCAAATGCAAAATGTGACACACTTATGACTAAAGCTATAGTTAAAAAAAATAAAACATAAGTTGGAAGCACTTAAACATTAGAATTGTCATTAGGCGTCCCTTCGACCCCATTGTCACACGCGGCTATTGGCAAAGGCACTAATTTTTTGATACACCTTTTCACTTCACCAGCGACAGTTCGAATCTTTGCTGAACGAATCACGCCATCTTGCCCTGGTTGAACTGCGACAACTCGACCTAGGCGCCATTGAAGAGGTGGCAGATGGTCCTCACGCACAAGAACCATGGAACCTTGACGTATGGAGTGGGTGCCCTTGCACCATTTTCGTCGGACATTGAGTTCGTTTATGTACTCTTTATGCCATCTAGCCAAAAAGTCCTGTTTTAGCTTTTGTAGATGCTGCCATGTGGATAGACGGCTGACAGAGACTTGCGAAATATTTTGCTCTGGTAAGCTGGTAAAACTATCACCTATGAGGAAATGGGCTGGGGTCAAAGGTAAAAGATCTTGGGGATCGGAGGATAGAGGAGTTAACGGACGCGAGTTAACAATGGCTTCTATCTCGATTACCAAGGTATTAAATTGTTCAAATGTGAAGAGAATATTTGTGGATACTCGTCGAAGATGATGTTTGAACGACCTTACAGCTCGTTCCCATATTCCTCCGTAATGCGGTGATTGCGGTGGCGAAAATCTCCAGGTGATTCCCCGATTTGACAAATATTGCTGCACTTTACGATTATGCTCTTCTGACAGGACAAGGGATATAGTTTGCTTTAATTCATTGTTTGCTCCGACGAAGTTTGTAGCGTTGTCCGAATAAATGGATGAACAAAGTCCTCTTCTAGCAATGAAACGCTTTAAAGCTGCTATAAACCCTTCCGTTGTAAGGTCGCTGACGACTTCCAAATGGACAGCTTTCGTGGATAAACAAATGAAGATGGCTACATATATCTTAACTTTGATGCGATTACGGTTTTTCTTTTCTTTGATAAAAAACGGCCCGCAATAATCCACACCAGTGTTCGTAAAAGGTCGAACTGCTAGGGTTCTTGCTTCCGGTAGGTTGCCCATAATGTAATCAACGCTTGGAGGGTCGAAGCGGGTGCACTTCACGCATGAACGAATAACGTGTCGGACTTGGTTTCGGCCGTCGATCAACCAGTAATGCTGTCGAAGGGCATACAAAGTTGCTTGTATACCACCGTGATACGTGACTTCATGGTAATAATTGATGACCAACTTTGTCACATGATTGGCTTTCGGCAAGAGAATAGGATGCTTTCTGTCGTATGGGAGCTGACTTTTTTGTAAACGGCCTCCTACCCTGATGATTCCTTCCCCGTCTAAGAAGGGGTTAAGCGATAATAATTTGCTTTTGTTGGAGACAGGCTGTCCTTTTCCCAATTTGTTTAACTCCTCTGGAAATTCTTGTCTTTGAATAATTTTTAAAATCCTGATTCTTGCGTTTTTTACTTCTTCCACTGATAAGGCTGCTTTGCATCTCAAATTTGGAAGAAATCGAAGGCAGAACGCAATTACACGCTGTAGTGTGATGAACGACGAGAACCGATGTAATATCTGGGTATCAATGCAACTCAAATTGAAACATTTTGGCTTGCGCAATTCTAGAGATTCACTTCGTTCGACATTAGGTTGCTTGGGCCAATGTTCCTGTGCACATACTAGCCATGACGGACCTTTTCGCCACAGTAATGGATTTGTGAAACCTACGGGCATCAGACCACGCGATAAAAGGTCAGCTGGATTGTCTTGCGTGGGTACGTATCTCCAGTCTGATCCCCCTGTTTTCATTTGAATATTGGCAACCCTATTAGAAACAAATACCTTAAGTAGATGCGGCGCAGTTTTGATCCAATTTAAAGTTATGGTGGAGTCGGTCCAAAAGAAAGTTTGATCAACTTGTTTTGAAATTGCGTTTCTTACGGATGCGTATAGGTCGGCTAGAAGTGATGCCGCGCATAGTTCGAGGCGCGGAATGGTTTGTACATTTTTAATCGGCGCTACTCTCGATTTAGCGCAATACAATTGGACGTGTGTTTCCCCAGAAGAATCTCGTGACCGTAGATAGATGCATGCACCGTAGGCTCGTTCACTTGCATCACAAAATCCATGCAATTGTATTTCTTGAGGATGCTGAAGAAGGACCTTTCGATCAAATGACAAACCATTTAGAGACGGTAATTGTTCCACGAATCGAGTCCAGCGAGTGTTGATGTCTTGAGGTAGAGATTCGTCCCAATCTAGCTGCAACTTCCACAACTCCTGCATTATGACTTTGGCTGTTACCACAACGGGATTCAGAAGTCCTAGCGGATCGAAGATCCTGGCTATCTCGGAACAAACCTGCCGCTTTGTTGCTTTGACCGCCTTTGTAGGTTGTACCGTGTAGATTATTGCGTCTCGATCAGAATTCCAATGGACACCTAACGTTTTAATTGCCGCATGATCACTTTCTTGTAGCTGAAGATTGACATTAGTATCGGGTATGGTTTGCATAACTTCATCCGAATTCGAAGCACACTGCCTCAGATTAAAGCCTCCATAAGACAGCAACTGCGTAATTTCAGTCCTAAGTAATATCATGTCTTGAATAGTATCTGTCCCTGTCAATAAATCGTCGACGTATAAATCGCGTTTCAATATCTTGGCAGCTGTAGGATATGTAGCACTCCCATCATCGGCAAGTTGCTGTAAGCACCTTGTAGCTAGAAAGGATGCAGGTTTGAGTCCAAAAATTAAGCGGTTGAACTGATATGTAGTTACTGACTCATTTTCGCCGTACCATAAAATGCGTAGATACCTCTGATCTGGTTTTCGTACAGAGATTTGGAGATACATTTTTTCTATATCCCCTGTAAGGACATAATTGTGTAGACGAAATCTTATGAGTAGGGAAAAAATGTCATCCTGTACGGTGGGACCACACATAAGAGCATCGTTAAGGGAAACACCAGTGCTGGAGGATGCCGACGCATCGAAAACCACGCGAACCTTTGTGGTCATGCTGCTTTCTTTTATGACTGCCTGATGAGGGAGATAATAACCTTTAGTAGTAGTATCGGTTACTTTACTCATGTACCCTAAGTCTAAATAATCAGTGAGGACAACTGAATATTGTTTGTTGAGGTCTGGAGACTTCGCCAACCTTCTTTTCAATGAATGAAGTCGTTTCATCGCCATTGTATACGATTCTCCGAGCTGCGGGCATTTTTCGTTAAAGGGCAACGCTACTGTATAACGGCCACTTGAGTCTCTGGCTACATGTTTAACAAAGTGATCTTCGCAAGCAGCTTCTTCTGGTGATAGCCGCTTTTCCGTTGGTCCATCTTCTATTTCCCAAAATCGTGAAATGTCTGACTCTATCTTTAGTAGGTGACATTTCACCGGTTGACCCTTTGCGTACAAAGGTAAGCTGCCTCCTATTATCCAGCCGAACTGTGTTTTTTGTAATACCAAGTCGGGCTCCTCTGCTGAAGATAACTTGATTTGCCCTACGCATAATGTGGAAAATGATGGGCCAGAACCAATCAGGAGATGAACTAAAGATGGTCTGTTGAAAGTGGGGTCCGCTAGATGCACGTTTTTAGGTATGTTTAATAATCTGCGATCAATTTTCTGATTTGGAGTTAATGTTGTTATTGATGGTACCGCCAAGAATTCGAGCGTCTTCTGATAACCGTTATGTTGTGATTTGATCGTAGCAATAACTGAATATTGAGATGATGTAGTCATCTCGCCTAATGTACCAATGGGAACTGATACTGCATGTTTCTTTAGCTGCAATTTGTTAGCTAAATCGTATGTAATGAAGTTTCTGGTAGATGCTGTATCAATAATGGCACGACCGGAAAATTCGAAATTATCTTTACCTGTTATATTTAAAATAGCTGTGGGCAGAATGTCTTCGCAATGCGTTGCATTTAAAATAAAGGATTTTACTCTGTGGTCGGCTAGTCATAATGAATTATTATCTCTTGATTTTTCGTCTATGTTTGGCGCGACTGATGTCGAAGCCATAGCAGTCAATGGTACTTGGTTTAGATGCAATAACGAATTATGTTTTTTCATACAGAAACGACAACAGCTACATTTACAGTCGTTTAGACTGTGCCCTGATCTTAAACAATTGTAGCATAGTTGTTTTTTATTGACAACCCGTTTACGCTGATCGTGGGACATAGCGAGAAACGATTTACATTTGTAAATTGGATGTGATTCTTTACATATTGGACACGAATAATCTTTTTTATCGGTCTTTGTGACAAATACCTTAGCTTTATGTTGCAGGTATTTATTTTCGCTTCTGAGAAAGCGGTTGCTGGGACGGTTATTGTCGTTTTTATTGATAAAGGAATTTTCCGAACAACCACCACGTTTTTCTAGGAATTCCAGCAGTGATTCGTAGCTGGGCATCTTATTATCAGGCAGCGTAGTTTCCCATGCGAATTTGGTGTTTTCTCCTATCTTGTTAGTTAAGAGAAATATGAAGATACTACTGAAGTGCTCTATCGGTTCTCCTAAACCCTTTAATGATCTAATGTGCTGGCGATAAGTTACAGTGAGGTCGTCCAATGCAGATGGCGTATCCCGTTGTAATCGCGGATATTCATGTAAAACCGTCCAATGTTTCAATATGGCGCGTCTTGAATTGTCGAACTTTTTTACCAAAATATTCCATGCTTCTTTATAGTTTTCAGCCGTGTATTCAATTGCATCAATCATTTGTGCCGCTTTACCACTAAGCGAATTTTGCAAGTAATAAAATTTATCTAAATCGGATATTCGATCATTAGAATCCACTTTAGCGGTAAAAATACTTCGAAATGAATGCCAGTCTTCAATTGCTCCGTCAAACTTCGCTAATTTTATTTCGGGCAAATGACTACTATTTGAACTAGAAGCTAACAATTTACTAGCTACAGGAGAGGAAGTTCTGTTGGGTGCACTATCTCTTATCACACGAGCTGCTTCTGTGATAACTATATCGAAATCGTCTTCGATGGAGTCTACTTCTCTATCTTGCGCCTGTTGTTCTTCAGCCCCTAATCCGGAAATCCGTTCGTATAATTCGTACATAGATGAAAAACATTCTTTTAGCTTATCGAGCTTTGTTTGAAGAAGGTCGCGGTTGGGCGATTGTTGATTTTGAACAATTAAGTTTCGTAACCTGGTTATTCGTTTTTTGAGATCTATTTGCTTGCGTTTGAGCAAATCGAGATCTGCCATTGTTTGAATAAAATAAGGGAACGTACAAGGAAGAATGAAATAGAATAGGTGATAGCTTGCAATGAGCTTACCAGAATATAGGCTCCGGTGTCGATGTCCAATGTAGAGACTGTAGTCCTGGACTCGCTGCTGTAGAGCTGAATGATTGCAATCCTTGTTCTATGGTAATCCTTTTTGTTTTGTATCCGGCTCGAAGGACCAAAAATGTTGTCGCCTAGTTTGACGAACTATGTAAAAATTGCCGGAATTCAATTAAAGATTGTTCACACACACAAGGATTAATGCACTTGGGTTTTTTAATGATTTTATTTACTAATTAATTTTAAATAAACACTACACATAAAACAAACTTAACAACGAATACTTAATCTACGAAAAACTGAGTTATATAATTGACCGCGAAAAAATGGTATTTGTTTAAATAGGGTATTTGCCGAAGTTGCAAATATGAAAAATTAATGAAATGTGAACAAGACCGAATTCGAGGAAGATTCAAGACGTACTCTCTCCGGTAATGGGAAATAATTATGAAAATTTGGAAATAAGGGAAAGGGTATAAATATTGTTGGGGTGGAGTTTAGAATAGGATTTTGATCGATAATTGGTGAAATCGGGTCGATTGAAAGAAGATAGAGATAGAGATACAGGGGGATGAACAGTGATAGTGGGAATACAAGAAGGGGGTGCTGACCGGTACGTCACGTACAAGCGCGTGAACAGCACGTGATCGGAAACTTTAAAGTACGAAATTCAAAGAAACATGCGATAGGGAAATAACTATCATTAAGATTACTATTGGGGTCCACTACGCTTTCTGACACGTTTTGAATTGCCCTACAATAAAATAAATTCCTAGGACCGATGGTTCGCAACAATGAATGATGGTAATACTCCAAAACTTCCCATAATAAAAATAAGGCAGAAATAATAAATGCTGAAATAAACACGGACACGTAAAGGTATAGTCGACCGATAGTGCCATGCAACACCATATGTAGTGCCAGTTTGATGGTTTTTCAGCAGTTTTTCGCTTATCAGTTAAAGATAAGCCTAGCGTCAAATTTGCTGAATGTGTCATCTTACAGCGAGAAATTAGCGACAAATTATGGCCTTCACAGTAATATCCTACGACATTTTCTTTTCGAGATACGCTATGTGTAGTGCTAGCTTGATGTCAAGCTAGCACTACAGCTGATTATGGTTAAACGGCACGAGCGACAAATTTTTGGATTTGGTAACAAATTAGCGACAAATAGGCGACAAATTATAGTGCAAGTCGGAAGTCGGAAAAATAACTTTGTCGTGTTAGCTTTATATACGTGATTTTAGTACTACACTTGACCTGCAGTTTCTTGATTTCTAATCAAAGATTGCGGCCAAATGATGTTCTCTAGTAAACTAATAAATGTTAAAATTTTATAAACATGATAAATAATAATAATAATAAATGGAATTATAATTAAAACACGTAAAGTAACAGCCAACTCAATGCATTACTCATAAAATTAAAAAGGAGATATACAATAGTTCTAAAAAAATATTTATAAGTATTGAAATAGACTATAAAGTCGCGGGTCTTGATCATCTGAGCTCATGCTTCATGTGTTTTTACCAAAAAAGGAATTAAAGAAAAGAAAACGTTTATGCTATTTTAAAAAGTTTTTATACTGGCTTCTTCCGGCATATAAGTACATATTGAATACCGTAGATAATTCGTTCTGTTGAGTATCGCCTGAAGAAGCCAATTGTATGGCAAAATGAAATACATAAATGTGAAAATTAAAACTATTCAATACCAGTTGTGCCCGCGACTTCGTCCGCGTGGACTAGTGACTTTCGGTAGCATTTTTAATTTTTTTCTTGTATAATATTTCAATTTTCTGGGCCGTAAGCTGTTTTACCGACGTCATCACACACACCCTATTTTTACTCCCTTTAAGGTAAAATTTTTACAAACTTTGAATATCGTATTTATATCTAATCAAAAGCCTAAAAAATAAGTTTCAAGCTTCTAGCTTTGAAAATCACGTCATTTCCATACAAAATTTCATCCCCACTTAAACCTCTTATAACTCTTTTTTTCGCATTAAAAAGTAGCCTACGTCCTTCCTTAGACCCCTTATCTGCACCAAATTTCATTTAAATCGGTTCGGTAGTTTAGGGCGTGATTGTGTAGCATACACACAGAGTAACTTTCGCATTAATAATATTAGTATAGATTTACCAAAGGACTGAGCTGAATGTTGTCGAAGAGAAAATTGAAACATAGGCATTATAATTTTACAAATATGTAGTTTGTTGCCAAGGAAGAAACTGTCAGTTTTAAATACATACGTGTACCTATATATGTCTATCCTATAGTATATACCAAGTTCCTCGAATTCGCGTGTTGCTTTTTAAAGTGGTTATTATGTCTCGTGCACCAACAACATCCATGAGGCAAAGCACCTTATTGTGTGGCACTTTTGCGAGTAGATACTACTTTTCTAATTATCTTTCTGTAATTGCACACACATTGACATTTCAGGGTAAATATTACGCCGTTCTCCCATATTTAGGGGAACGGTTTTTTTGTTTCGTGTCATTAAAGAAACAAAGGAGAAATTTTCCACTTAAAATGGTATACGGGGCTGGGCACACAACATTTTGAACTGTGCAATATAGAACGAAAATTGAATAAAACACGTTTTTTGCTAGTTGTCAATTGAACCAAAAAATAATATTTTGATAAAGTTTGTTGTGTTAAATAATTGGTGAAAACTCCTAGCAGTTAAAGACACAGCACTAAGTTGTTGTAATATTTAACAAGTTTTAGTAACTACTATAGTGTACCCTGCAGCAGCTCAACACCCTGACACTGTGACGCATACAGAAAATATTTTTTTGTGGTTATTAGCAAAAATATTCGGTACCTCCAATTTATTTCGATGATAATAGTACAGATAACGAAGTCGAGTTTTTTTACGAGATATTTTATCTAAAACGATCTTGTCCTAATTCTTCTAGATGTTAAATCTTGAACAACCGCCTACGTGTATGTGAGCAAGAAAAAAAATGAATCAGAAAAACGAGTAATAAAAGCTACGACAGTTGCTTTTTTGCAATTCTAAACTTTTATGTGTTTGTATACAAAGTTAAACGTCCGCAGTCGTGACACCATCCTGTCTGTCCTGACCTATCTCACCTTGTCTACTTTGCAGTGGTCGAGACAGTCGGTAGCATTTTTATTAGACGTTAAAATAAAAGAGCCATACATAAACAAAGTACGTCTAGCATTTAACTTGTTAATGACTCGACTAACTTCGTAATAAAAAAAAGTGAATCAAAATAATGCGCTGACCTCGACGAAATAAAAAAAGCGTTGGTTTCTACAATAAAAGACCGTGTTATTTATTTTCAAAAAAAAAAAAATGTTTTATTTTGTTTACGTTCTTGAAATGCCCAAAACAGAATTAGAGTTTGTTGAATATTGCCCTGTTAAATTTGTTGATTTGGTCATTCGTGTCAACACGATCTTTAATGAAATTTGGTAAATATCTAAGTCTATGAATCCGCATTAAAAACGGGTGGGGACAAAGATAGGCGGAGGGGATGGCTGTAACCCCACAGAACACTTTTAGGTGTTTTTACTTAAGGGTGGATGCGTGGAGTTAAAATTAAAAATGAAATAGTTAGTGTATATGACTATGAGTTGACTCTCTGTGTAAGAGTGGAAAGGGGGATTAGGATAATTTTGTAGAACACTACAAAAGTGGGAACGAAAGGGTGGAGGCGCAGGGAGAATAAATAAAGGACGTGACCACAAAACAAAAATTCAGGCACTAAATTTTTCGCGAGAAAACTTCAAAAATAGTGCTTCAAAGTCCCAAAAGGATAGTAAAAGTACATTTTCAAACACAGAGCACTAAAATTCTCCCCATATTTGATCATTATAATAAGCACTTCAGCTACCATCATGAACAGTAACTTAACTAACTAACGGGTTATACAATCATAAAAAGTTTCCCTGTATTTATAGCCGTACCTTGTGAAATTAGTTTATAAATATAAATGGCTCGTTTCTCAATTTTTTTTTGTTTATTAATCTTGAAGAATACGTTATAAGTTACATGACAATATGCAAACATGCAATATTTTATTTTATATCTGTCTTAAATGTTGCGACAGTAGAGATAAAAACTGCAGATTTATGCAATGAATATTAATTAAAAGATGACATTTTTATCTTCATTTTTTGCAATAACAGAACGCCTGCATACAAGTTGTTAATTCTTTTGCATCAAGGCTGAATTCTTGAGATTTATATATAAGAGCTTTTAGCTAATTTATTATGTAAAATCGTAGATGCATATTGAAATGTACTTCCTGAATATTAACATAGGACAACTTTTTTAATTTAAACAGCAATATTAAAAAAAAAAATAAGAAATGTCTTTAGTAAAAAAAAAAAAACATTTTAGAAGAGCGTTTCTATTTATTGAGTCCGAACTGGCGGTAAGGTCACATTCTTGCATATCTATCAATGTACCTATACATTTTTAACTGCAAAATGATTTGAATAATTTTTTTATTACTGCGATTTACTACTTGACATGTATATTGAAGGTTGAAACACTGATTTTAAAATAGTCAATGTCTAGAATTTTTAAGTGCCTGTATCTAATATTGTACTATGCATATTTCTTTGTTATTATCGTTAATAAAATGCATACCGTTCTGTGCTTACATCCAATAAATAATATGTTGAAAGGTTTCTCAAAGTAAAGAATTATTACGACTGCAATTGAGCAAAATAAATTTCTTCTAAAATCGACTCAAGTTGCAACAAGAAACAAATAATTTCTTTAAGGGTGAAGTTTTTTTAATGTGGTCCTTAATTGCATGGGAAATGTAATATTCAATAAGGGTAGGTAGGGTAGGTGTGGGGCTATAAGTATGAGAACGTCTTATGAACTTCAGGTGAGTAAATCAACTGACTTTCAATGGAACTGCTTCAACATGATGTATGTACGTACGTACGTACGCGACGTTTAGTGCCCAAATAAATTTTTTATGCGGTGAGGTAACTTAACCAACCCCCTTTGAATAAAAGTGGAATAAAGAAGACTTGTCGCTTCGATTACCGTCATTTCCTTTTGTGTATATAGCACTTACATACTTATTCAGGAAATATTGTCTGCATAAATTATTTTGAGCTAACATTCAGTATAAATAAGTATATGAGGAGGATGGATGTCGAGCTGGGTATACGGTTTGACCCACTGACCGACAAATTGGCAAAACCGGTTGCAAAGCATTATAACGCAGTAGCGTAGACTAATTTTAGAAAATTCACAATAGGGCTAATTTTAAATTGAAAATGCACCAATGCAACATTGAAAAATTAAAAAGTGATAGTAAATATCAACACGTATGAACGTTAAGTGCTAAAATCATTCATTAGCACTAATTAACACATACTTAAAGGGGGAAATTAATAAGTTACAGAGTGTTCCATATATGCTTATGTTTCAGAAACTCCAACGCTCTTCAGAAAATAAGGTAATTAAATTTTTTGTCTTATAGTCCAGTAATTGAATTTCTTTAAATTAGCGCTCCTATTGACAGTTACAAGTGTCGTGGTTGTTACAATCGAGAATGAACGCAAACGGTATTACAATTAATACCAAAAAAATGTTGAAGCTCAGTAGGTACAAATAACCTTCAATTTAAATAATATTGAATGTGCCCCTAAAAATTTGGGATTTTGATCTGTGCTTAACGGCCGTTCATAAAATAAGTTCGCATACAAGGGGAGGGGAGGGAAGTTGCTGAATGTGACAAAATGTGACAAGGGGGCGGGGGATCTACGGCAACGTGACGTTCGCCGTACATCGAAAAATTTTACTGAATTTTTACAGAATCCTTTGACTTCTGATAAATAGAAATATTATTTATTTGTTCGTTACAAAAGATATTTATTATTTTATTTAACTTTAATTATGAAAATAAAGTAAATATTTTTGACTATCAAAATTTGTGTATTATCAATCAAAATTTATCATGTTCAGGGGTGGGGGGGTGTTTAGTTTTTGTGACGAAATATTTACAGGGGGGTCACAGAAAGTGTGACACAACCGGGGGGGGGGTCAAAAAAGCTAATTTTAGTGTGACGTATTTTATGAACAGCCCCTTACAGATAATAAATAAATTACTCCATATGATTTTTCGGTTGCTTATAAATGAACAGCTACTTAGAAATAGTATTCTATTTGCTTTTGTGGTGCGCCGCTGGATTTCAGTTTGTGAACGAACACCTTCTTAAAAAATTACCTATTGTTCAGACCAAATGCCCTTCGAATGTCCGGACGTTGCAAAGGTCTTCCATGTGGCGTTTTCGTCAGGGCCAGCAGCTGTTTCTAAGTCACTCCTTTATTATATAACTATATACTTAACCCACTCTTGAATTGCTATGAAGAATAGAAACCATTGGAAACCGTGCTAATATACTTTGTAACTGCATCTGCACCAACCATCGTTATTTTGTGCTTCGCCAATAGGTACTATATTTAATATTTTAACGTTTTAACCCCCTCAAATTACTGTAATAACATACGATGTTTGAAATTTTGTATTTGAAAATATTATTGCTGTGGGTGCAGGCAGGATATGCCATTTCCGAAACGCCATTTCCTGTCAATATTCTCGACTATATAGATAATCGTTGATTTTTTTTATAAAACTACATATGTAAAAATATTTATAGTGATTATTTACTGACGCAAATGCATTCATAATTAAATGGAATTCACAATACGAATTCTATAATTTAAATAATTATATATTGTAAAAAAAATCAGGTATTAGTGTCCTTTATTAAAGATCACAATTTGGTAATATTTTCTTTGAAATGTTTTATAAATTACATATTAAAAAGCAGTATATTTATTGTTAATAAAAATCATTGGTTTTCTAATGAAAAATGAAATGAAAATTCGTGTTTCAAATGGAACAGTAATTTTCCTTTGAGTTAAGCTTGTCTCAACTTTTTTTTAGTTTATATCTGAAGTTGATAAATCAATAAAAAAGTGGAGTATTAATATAGATACTTATCTTTTGATATATGTGTAGCAATAAAAAAATTTTGCTGATGTTTTGCATTTTGTGAAAATAATTGCAACATTATGTAATGTTTATCTGCAATTGATAAGATAATTTAGCAAACAAAAATTACTGATATATGAATACATTTAAAGAAGGTTTAATAAATGATTCCACCACGGATATTTTTATATGTATATATAAACATCGATAATATTGCAAAAATTATCATCCTAGATCAAAACAAAAGGTTGTTTATACAAAATACATTATAAAAACATTTTTCCTATGTAACATAGTTTTTGGACCATAATAAGACGCACCCCACATTTGAGTCCATTATTTTATGTAAAAAGGTGCGTCATATAGTCCGAAAAATACGATTTTTCATCGTTTACTTGAAACATTCTGTTTATTATTGTATGGAGGAAGGGTTATAAATGCCCGTTTGATCTCATCTCACCTTTTAAACATGCAAGACCTGCTCAAATCGGAAAGTTATCATCATCCCTCGTTTAGTTCTGCTTGTATCATATCATTTCGTTCACAATAAAAGTATAATAAAAAAGAAGGCACATGATCAATTAAAACCATATATTAAGAAAAAATGAAATGTCAAAGTTCACCAGAATTATGCTTCTATAAATAACCTGCGCTGTAGTAGTACAAGATGTTAACTGTGTCTGTAACTAGTTCTTTAATATCATAATTAAGTTCTTGTAATTAAAACCGTTGAATGCGTTAATAAAAAGATAATAACAAAACCATTCATTCAAGGTGAAATAAAAACATTTTATTGCATGCCACTTAAATTTACTTACAAAGCTCAAACGTTAGTCATTCGATTTAATAAAATCCCGTTTCTATTTTTGCAGTTACTACTTTTAATTACAAGTCGTTGTTGTCGTGAACCAATGCATTACATACTGGTGTATTGACAATTTATTTAATTATTGTTGTTATCACAAAAACAATTACTTTTATGACTGCATAAAAGAATAAATCGAATTAGATCCTATTTCTATTGCTATAGATGAGCCACAATAAGCAAAACTTATCAATACATCATACAATACTTACAGTTGTGACGTAGTGGTCCTGCGCAGGAGAAAGAATTATTTCTAAACATCTATTGACGTAAGCTCAGAAAAGTGGGAAGGGGTCAACAAAAGCTCATCAAATTTCATTAAACGAAGTCAACTTTTTAATTCGAAAAATTATTATCAGTAGGTAATTTCCTTTTTCCTTTTAATTATAAACTCAAGTTAAGTAAACCTAATTTGATTATCATTTCGGTTTAAATCTTCATAATGGTGGCTTAATATTATCTTAAATAAGATGTAAACTTCCTTTTTATAAAGTTATTTTGTCTCTTCTATGTATAAAATTCATACCAGCTCTCGAACAAATGTTATCGATCGTTTGCTACTTTTAGCCATTAGTGAGTTTGTTGTAAGTAGTGCAAAGTTTCATTCTGGTTGCTGTTATTGACATGCTTTTTTTGTTTAAATTGTTCTTAATTCGATCCTGTTTGTAAAGGATCGTTGGTAATGCTAATTTTAAGTCTCTAAGGTGTCATTAAAAACATATTTAGAAACGATCGGGTTCCGCACGTGTAATTACAATTGCAGATTTCCTTTGTGGCTATGAAAATAAAAAAAAGAGAAAAGGAAAGACGTTCGTTATTCAGCATTACGAACTATGGTCGTAGACAGACGACTTGATGCTTTAGGGAGCTTGTAGAAGTCACGTTTTGGATATTTTCGTAGAAGCAAAGCCCAGAAGGTTTTTCTTAATTGACTGGAATAATAAGTTTCGCAAGCTGGGGGCTATTGAAACTAATTAGAAGTTATTGAGATGGTATTTGATTAAAGAAGGGAAAATTAAGCTGTCATAATAATCCCAAAAAATGAATTAACAACAAAAAAGATTATTGAATAACGTTTATAAATCTAAATTTATTATCTATAGCGGTTCATGGCTCACATTTATAGTAAACAAATTCCGTCAGGATTTAATAACATTAATATACATTCGTTTATGTACCTAAATGTGCACCTTGCCGTATGAAGGATGGATAAAAATGCAATCTATGTATGTGCAAATAAATCTTAACGTTTGATTAAAATATAATTGATTACAACTCCACTAAGCTCATTGATCTTTTTAGAGTAGGTATAAAATTGATCTTAATTTCTTTGGTTTAAACGAGTACCAATAACTGGATTATTTAACGAAAAAGTTTGTCAGTCTCTCGTCAAAAACTTACTAATACAGGAAAGGTACCAAATATGGAATATGTTCCTTATATGGAATAGACTAAATTTAGAGGAATTAAATATGGCGATGCCGAAACTGCAAGGACATCATCTACTACTAATAGCACTTATTACTTTTAAATATATTTGTTGTGCCTAGAATTACAGTGGTTGCTTTAAGACGTGATTGTGATTTATTGTCGCGTTACAAATTTTAGTAAATAACTACTTGAGCTTTTATGGTACGGATTAAAAATTTTGTCAATTATGCAATTCATTAGTGGCTTGAAATTACTGTGTCGTGGTTTCTTATTATTGTACTAAAAAACATATCATTTTTGTCAATATTATTAGGGACAGCGATGCGATGTACCCAGTGGCGGATTTACCAGCAGGCTGAATAGGCTACAGTCTAGGGCGGCAGATTTTAGGGGGCGGCAAACTTTGCTCAAAAATTTTTTTGTCTTACAGAAATAAAAAAAAATATTATCTTATACACGGAAAAAAACGAGGCTCAAACAATCAACAAAAATTACAATATTTTAGTACTATACAGTATACTGAAAATACACTAACGTCTGTATATGAAAAATTACTAAACGCTTGTTTATAAAATATACTATTGTGATTTTGAATTTTTTAAATATTCCAATAGCGTTTAAGTATTACATTTTAAATTTAGTATTTTTACCTAAGAATTTTTAAATTAATTATTGCCATAATTTTTTCTTTAGGTCCACCCACACTATTCAATTAATGTGTAATATGTTTCACCACTTAAATATATCTATTTGAAGAGAAATGGGATCCGAAAAAAAATTGCTTAAAGATAACAATAACAAATATTATATATATATATATATATATATATATAGCTGTCGGTCAGTCTGGCATCCGAAAAGAACTCCAGTAAACTGGCATCCGCCTTATATTCACGGACTGAATACTGTTTTCATTTTAAGGTGTACCTAAACTCCGGCGTTTATGCGATCAAATCTGCATCCTATATCTCTACAATGAAAATATTTACAGTAACTGCCGATAAGCGCAGGAAATAAAAACATAAAATTGTTCTGGAATCAGTCAATGATATTTTGATCGAATTAAATTTAAAATATATCTAAACCAATGCGTTTTTTATTTATTTAAAAAAAGATTTAAATGTGATAAATTTGAAAAAAATATATAATTTAGAGACAGTTTAAGATATGTAACAATAGTATTTTAAAAACATTTTATAAATTTATAATTATTTATAATCCATGGGTTTATCTGTTTCATATTTACCTCAAAATGACTTTTATCTGTTTTTGTTGTAGTGTTCGTTCAAATTTCCCAGTATATGGTAAACTAATAGTGAGAGCGATACTGATAAAATTGATTGGGTATAGTTATTGTTTTAGCACCTTATCTTACGATTAAACAAATTCTCTTCACATTTAAGCTTCTCAGATGTGAGAAAAGTATTATATCTGTGTTTTTGAATAATAATTTTGCAGATTTTTGCTAACCAACGTACTATTTATTATTTATTATTATACACATGTATTCTCTATTTTAGAGAATTTACATTTGTTTTCCTTACATCATATTTTGTCGAACTTATAACTTTTAACTTATGGTATCACCTAATCTATTAAAAGTAACCTTCATTTTCTCTAATCTTTGTTTCCGTTATTCTCATGTATTCGCATATTTCCTCACACACTTCTCCTTTTAGCGTCTCTACTATCAACCCCCTTATGTTGTTCTCTAATCTCTCACCTTTCCATCTCTTCATAAAATCTTTTATTTCCTCTCTTTGGATTTGCATTGCATTTCCACAACAAAACAAATGCTCTAGCGTTTCCTCACTTCCTCCACATAGTCTACAAACCCAATCCCTATACCCTTTCTTAAATCCTCTCCCCATGTTCCCGCATCTGATTCTTGCCCACATTTCCTTGTTCTCTTTCTTTTTGTACCTTTTATTTAAATACTCTGCCCCGTTTTCACCTGGTACAATTTCCCTATACATTTTGTTATAAGAAGAGTTCGATAAAGCCTCCCTCTCTGTTTCTAGTTTTTATTCCGCCACACACTCATTCCCTCTTTTAATCTATTGTATATTTCCTCTCAACTTCTTCTCTCCCAAATCATTCTACTCACATCTGTTACTTCTAGCTCATTTAGCATTTCCCCTACATTTTTACCCCATTTCGAAGGCCTTTTATTTAAAATGCCTCACATCTCTTCCACTAAGCAGATTTTTGGCCATCTCTCGTTGCCCATCCCCATTACGTCTTTTATATATCTACAAGCCCGTTTTCTAACTGTGTATTCGATATCCTGCACTCCTAGTTCATTCCTCCAAATATATTTTGGAGTATTTTTAGCAACCCCTAAGGCCATCTTACAGTACCTTCCTTGTACCCTACTCAGATCCTTTATTTTACCCCAACCCCAGATTTCTACTCCGTATAACGCCACTGCTCTAACCAAAGTATTCATCAAATACACACGATCATTTCTTGTGTCTCTACCGGTTCTCTTAAAAACACCCCATGTTGCATTTGCTGCCTTTTGCGCCTTCCCTACAAGTTTTTTTATATGTCCTTCTGTACTATTTCTTGTCGAGAATCAATACCCCAGATACTTAAACTCATTCACAATTTCAATTATTTCGCCCTTAAATGTCTAACCTTCGTTTTTTTTTTTCTTTTTCCCCCGTTTCTAAATACCATCACTTTAGTCTTTGCCGTATTTACAGGCTAACCAACGTACTAAAACAATAGAGAAATTTACCTTTCCCTAATAGCGATTTGTTAAATCATCATCCTCTAGTGCAAAAATAATAGTTTTTGCATATAAGAATTAGGTACATGGATTTCGAGAGATATTTTAAATTTGTTTTGATAAAATTGATAGCATAAAAACTAACGGACTTATAATACAAATAAAATGATTGTCTCACGTTTTCGTAAAAACAAACATTAATACGTAGCATCACGTCTATTGCTGAAATGGAACGTCTTCCATCCATTAATTATTTTTTTAGCCCTAACAATATATTTTATAGATATTTTTCTACTATTTCAAGTACGAGATTTGTAAAGTTTCATTTAAATTTGAAACTTAACATGAAATATAGAGAATTGCGTATTATAGACTACTTTATATCTTAATTTCTCTAAGATTAAAATTAATTAGTATGTGATCGTTATATTTCCTTTTCAATGTTTTGTGTGAGTGTTATCTGAAATAAAAAATTTCAGAAATTAACCGGTGAAGGAAGATGAATTTGGTAAATCTTTTTACCTACAATGAAATTTTTGTACAAAACGATTTTTGTACAGGTAACAACCAAAGCACAATGGGGCGCAAGATATTTTTTATTTTAAAAACTACAGCCGGCGTTTCGCCCCCAGTGTAGGCCTCTTTCAAGGCCTAAATAAAATAAAGTGAGTTGTAATAAGTTATTAAAAAATGAATATTTGAAAACTTACTAGTTAGTCAAGTCGCAGATGGAAAAGTACATGTAGACGAATTAGCAAAAAACATTCAAAAAACTCACAATACGAAGACAATTTTTTTTTAAATAGGTACAATAAAAGACGGCACGTTGTATAGATAAAATAATAAATAAATAATTAAATAAATAAATAAAACACCACGTGGACATCACATTTACAATTAATATTTAATTAATTATTTGTTTATTTATTATTTTATCTATACAACTTGCCGTCTTTTATTGTATTCAAAAAAAAATTGTTGTCTTCGTATTGTGAGTTTTTGGAATGTTTTTTGCTAATTCGTCTGACATGTACTTTTCATCTGCGATATACTAATTGAACTGTAAAAACTAGTAAGTTTTAAAATATTCAATTTTTAATAACTTACTACAACTCACTTTATCTTATTTACGCCTTGAAAAAGTTCTACACTGGGGGCGAAACGTCGGCTGTAGATTTTAAAATAAAAAATATTTTTAGCCCCATTGTGCTTTAATTGTTACCTGTACATTGTTTTTGGGGAAGAATGGTTAATATAAAACGGGTTTTGAAAAGATAAGGTAGCTTAAGAATTAAGGAAGTTACTGTTACATAATCAATTACATTTTTTCGGCGTAAATTATGCAATGATTAATGGCAATATTTCAATTCATTGCAAATGTCTCATTAATACCTACATTTCATAGAATAGGTAATTTTTTTTTAAATTCCACTCTAATAGGAGATGTACTTTTTATCTTTAAACGTTCGATAATTTAACTCTTTTTACTTTAAAGAAAGAACAGTTAAGTCAATTACAATTTAAAGGCCTCTGGTTTGAAATACTGATTTTGAAGCATTGTTTAGAAAACACTAAATAGGAACATGTAATAGATAAGAAACAAATAAACGGTCGCTATCGGATGCAACAAGGTGCGTGGTCTGTACCGTTTCTTGAGGACGCACGTTTAGCCTTAATTCGGATACGACATAGGTATACGCATATATTACGTATGCGCCATCTAGCATATATACACGGCACTGTAGTGTTTAGAAATATACGGATATGGCCCAGTCCGGCATCCGCTCGGATTTCATTTAGTACCACAGGGCGACATCTGTGTAATACGCGAAGGCTTTTGGACAACATGTTCAAAGTGACGTCCGTATATCGGATGCCACTTTACCCCGGACGTCATTTCAACCGCAGTTTTAACACGTGTGGATGCCACTTTGTACCGCAACTATATATATATATATATATATATATATATATATTATCTGATGATATTAACAACCTGTTTGAGTGTAGAATAAAAATTTAATAAAACACGTAAAAAAATGCATATTGTTTCATAAATATTATGCATTTCTTAGAATGATGATAATTAAAAAAAACAATATCTAATGATAATATTGTAATGAATAAAAGTTGTAAATATCCATTCAACGAAAGTTCTTAACATTCTTACATTTTTAATCCTAATGAATTCGTATCAATATTTGTTGATTAGTCTTATAAAAATATAATACAATCATAAAGTTGCAATTTAATTGACAAAAAATTGATTGTGAATTAGGGTATAGAATTGCAGGTGTCAGTTGGGGCGGCAATTTTTGTATAGCCTACGGGCGGCAATTTTTGTATAGCCTACGGGCGGCAAATGTGTAAATCCGCCACTAGATGTACCTAATACGAAATAGCGGTTTGTTCATTTTATGGAATACTCCATATTAGGCACCATTTTACATTAAAGCTAAAATAATAGTACTCAATGCCACTTTATCAACACAAACATTAAACAAATGTATTTTATCTAATCTGGCAATAGGAAAAGAGAAAATATGGATGAGAAAGTGAATATTTTGCGTATGAATTCTGCAATTCCTTTTTGTATACGTATTTTTATTATGTCCGTTTTTTGTATGTAAGAGAATTAATGTTATTTTATTTAACACTAATCTTCAGTTTTATTATATCCTATATTCCATATTAAGTACCCATTCCATATTAAGTACGAAAATGCATTTTTTCAAATAAATTTATTTATTTTTTTTTATTTACAGCCTGATAAATTAATACATATAACAAAAGTAATAAGGTTTGCTACATTCTTATCACTTAAAATAGAAGACTAGTAAAAAATAACAAAAATGGTATTCCATGTTTGGTACTTCTACTCTACTTATTAGTTTTTAATCTTTGATAATAATAATGTGAGATTTGTAGTTTGTTATATGTGAATCTTAATGCAGTTGTCGAAACCATAAAGTTTTATAAAAAATTAAGGAACATAATCGTGGAGTTTGCGAACAGAAAATCCTCTTTATAAATGCACACACATTTGTCCTTGGATATTAAGCCTCTATTCAACTTGGCAACAACAGCTATTATATTATAACGAACATTAGGTACACCAATCTACCGGCCGTGCGGGTTTTAGCCATCTTTGTGGTTGATTTCGACAGTAGGAACCAATTGTTACTGCATTCTTTTATTGTTTGAATATTGGGTCCGGAGATCGTACCGTATCTACTCTACTGTTCTGAAAAAAAATAGGATACAAGCAATACATTGTATATTTTTTAAATATTATTATATCGTCAAAAACACTTTGGAATGTGAGATGGATGTGTACTATAATTTTTTCTCGTACTGTTTATCACAACACACTAATATTATAAAAGCGAAAGTTTGTGAGTGTGTCAGTGTGTATGTTCGTTACTTCTTCACGTCTAAACGGCTTGAACGATTTTAATGAAATTTGGTATGGAGTTAGCTGACACCCTGGATTAACACATAGGCTACGTTTTACTGCGGGAAAATATCTTATTCCCATGAGAAAATCGATGAAAGTGAATTCGCGGAATATTATAAATGCGAAAGTAACTCGGTCTGTATGCTACACAATCTCGCCTAAAATACTAAACCGATTTAAATGAAATTTGGTACAGAGATAGTCTACAGCTTGAGAAAGGACATAGGCTACTTTTTAATGCGAAAAAAGGGTTGTAAGGGGTTGAAATAGGAAAGTTTGTGCGGAAATTCCGTAATTTTTAAAGATAGAAGCTTGAAACTTATTTTTTAGGCTTTTGATTAGATATAAATAAATACGACATTCAATGTTTGTAAAATTTTACCCGAAAGGGGATAAAATTAGCCGATGAAAGTTTTTGTGTAATGTCGTCGTCCAAAAAGCTTACGGCCCAGACAATTTAAATATAAAGTGTAAAAAGTTATAGAGGTTTTGTTTATTTGGATCAATAAAAGTAGTTGAATACTAAGCTATATAAACTATTTTAAACTATAATTAAACTACATTAATCTATAATATTATAAATGCGAAAGTAACTCTATCTGTCTGTCTGTGTGTTACGCAATCACGCCCAAACTACTGAACCGATTTAAATGAGAATTTGGTACAGAGATAGATAAGTAGATATAAAGCTAGAGGCTTGAAACTTATTTTTTAGGCTTTTGATGATATATAAATACATTTAAAGTTTGTAAAAATTTTACCCTAAAGGGGGTAAAAATACGGAATGAAAGAAGTTTTTGTGTAATGACGTCGGCAAAAAGGCTTACGGCCCAGAAAATAAAAATATAGTAGAAAAAAATTTTAAATGCTGCCGAAAGTCACTACATATTTCACGCGAACGAAGTCGCGGGCATAGCTAGTTTTTTATAATAATTTAGGGTGATCCACACTTCCTCTGAGCCCAACGATAATGTACTTATACAAAATGTCTAATATCCCCTGCTGACTAATAAACCAAATGAAATCTGTCCTTAATTGGGCGACAAGAAGGGGTTTGCGCACTATCGAAGCAGTGCCCACTCCATCAAGCGAATTAGAGAGAATGAGCTGCATTTAATGCAGAACATTCTGTTCATTTCGCTATGAGCCGCCAATATATGAATATATAAACGAATCGTCCCGTATCAGACGGTTTGACCGTAATTTCCAAAAATATTTCCAATTCATTGCTTTCGTCCGATACGTCAATAGATGCAGAACAAAGGGAAGTTCGTTTATTCCATGCAAATATATTCGTTTGTAAATAGAAGGGTGTTACCGAATAATCAGCCAATAGAAGTGTAGGTGAATAAAAAAAGAAACGTCGGAAAAAAAGCGTGCAGATCATTGAACCCGTTTATGTTAAAGTGATTGGGAGTTAAATCCCTTTACGTTGGCCTCGGTAATGACGTCGACAAAAGATAAGATTTCAAAAGTGCTTTCAAGCGACATAATTCGATTGCCCTAGAAAACTGAGGGTCGACCGGGAAAAGTCGTCTAATTTACGATGATATCAGCATTTTTGGAACACAATTTAAAGTGGTTTATGGCTTGTTCACCAACTGAGAATCAGAAAAAAAACTTTGCCGAAATATAGCAGGCAAACAATAATAACCTCACATAACGAAAACCCCTGACTTAACATTTCTTTCTTTTGTTTGAAACAATGATCGAGTTGTATTCAGTGATGACTGGATAATGAAGGATGTGGGGGTTTTGATGATAACAGGGGCGGATTTAAGATTTTGAGAAAGGGATCACACCAATTACTGCCCTTTTTAAGTTCCAGAATTATTTATTTAATGTTACTAAAATAAGAATGGATTTAGAAGGAAGGATATAAAATTGCATGATAATACGTAGATACTAAAATAATTTGCACTCTTTATCTTTCATCCCCTATTAAATACGAAAGTAAATCGGATGCAGTAGCTTTTCGCCACTTCTTCTTGAAAAACCGAGACATCTAGAAGAAAAATGATATCTTTTCAACGTTCAAATTAAGTTTATTTTCTTGAGATCGTTCCACATACACACGAGTACAATAATTCTTACGCATACGTAAATATATGCTATAAACGGCATAGTCAGCTTCATTTTTCTATAAAATATTCCTTCTGTTTAGCGATAGTGAGGTTACAGTGGTAATAAAAAAGTAAACGAATTATTCATAATACATTGTACGCTGCTGTCATGTTCAGGAAACCTTTTACGTACAATATGAAGCTACATAATTGATTTTCTTTTATTTACGTCGTATCTCGTGGCAAAAGTTTTCCCACCGAAAAGCGACAGTTATATATTATATACATAATATATTCATAATGAAATTCATCCATCAACTTTTTTAATATCTTTTGGATATACAGGGTGTGTATCTAATTACTTCGAATGGATAAAAGAACACTACAAAAGATTACGTTACAATAATTTATTATCCAGTTTTCCACCCTTTTCGCCTCCAGTCTAATCCAAATAGACTCATTTTGTACTTTTCCAATATTCGAGTTTTCTTTTCGTCAGATTGTCGGTCCCTTTATCTATAATAGTTTAGATAATTGCATCATTATTTATTGTGTATAAACACATTTTGCCCTTTATTTTGACTGACCCATTTGAATATTGGCAGGCCTCTACTAAGGTAATTACAGTACTAATTAACACTTAAGGAGAAACGTCATTATGTGTACCGATTCAAATTTTAAGATGGATACTGCAGTCGATATTTATCATTGAAGAGGTTCTAGTTACATTCTCTCAAATATTTCGGTTTTAAATTACGGGCCATTAATCGATTTTCATCATTTTTAACCCTGTCTCCATGCCCCCATGTTAGGACAAAAGACTTTTTGGACTCCCCTCCCTTTTCTTACGTAATCACACTAATATTATAAAGGCGAAAGTTTGTGAGTGTGTGAGTGTGTATGTTTGTTACTTCTTCACGTCTAAACGGCTGGAGCGATTTTAATAAAATTTGGTATGGAGTTAGCTGACACCCTGGATTAACACAAAGGCGAAGTTTTACTGCGAGAAAATATATTATTCCCATGAGAAAATCAATGAAAATGAATTCGCGGAATATTATAAATGCGAAAGTAACTCTGTCTGTATGCTACACAATCTCGCCTAAAATTTATTGAACCGATTCAAATGAAATTTGGTACAGAGATAGTCTAGAGCCTGAGAAAGGACACATAGGCTACTTTTTAATGCGAAAAAAGGGTTGTAAGGGGTTGAAATAGGAAAGTTTGTGCGGAAATTCCGTAATTTTTAAAGATAGAAGCTTGAAACTTATTTTTTAGGCTTTTAATTAGTATAAATAAATACGACATTCAATGTTTGTAAAAATTTTACCCTAAAGGGGATAAAATTAGCCGATGGAAGTTTTTGTGTAATGACGTCGTCCAAAAAGCTTACGGCCCAGAAAATTAAAATACATACCTATTAAGTGTAAACAGTTAAAGATGTTTTGTTTATTTGGATCAATAAAAGTAGTTGAATAATAAGCTATATAAACTATTTTAAACTATAATTAAACTATATTAATCTATAATATTATAAATACGAAAGTAACTCTGTCTGTGTGTTGCGCAATCACGCCCAAACTACTGAACCGATTTAAATGAGAATTTGGTACAAAATAGATAAGTAGATATAAAGCTAGAGGCTTGAAACTTATTTTTTAGGCTTTTGATTAGATATAAATACGAATTTTTTACCCTAAAGCCTAGCTATAGCCTAGTATTTTATATATACTGTAGATATGGATTATATATAAAAAAATCTAAAATTACGTATTTAATTGCAAAATGTGAATTGGTGGATTTTGTCAAAGTCTATCTACAGGGTGATTTCAGTTGACCTAAAAGTGATTTTCGAAACGTGACTTCTTTCTAAAATCTACAACTTAAATTAATTATTCATAAGCTCTCAAAAATTTTCAGTTTTAATTTTTAATCCTGCGATATTTTAAGCAACCATGCTCATCTTCTTTCATTTTCTTCCGCTTATTTTCTCTTACCACGAAAAGTTTTTTCCTGATCTATCATTTGCTTATTTTCTTCGTTCCATTTCCACTTTTTTCCCTTATCTACACTTTTTTGTATCATACTTTCTTTCTTCATTTAACATTTGATTTATTATTCCCCTTATTTTCATTTCATCAACTACTTTTTATGATTTTGGTTTACACCCAATAGGTATATCATTTACTTCAAGATTTCTATTTTCACTTTGTTTCCTATCATTCCTCTCTACTGAGCTTATCCTCTTCTAGATCAAGTCCAAACATGAGATTCGTTTTCTTCTTTGATTTGTTTTGTCGTGCTAACTCATTTTCAATCCTTTTGTTCTGTTTTTAGTTCTTCTACCACTTCTTCATTTTCATTTTTACTTATCGATTTTTATATTTCTTCTTTCACATTTTTTAACTCCCAATAAACTCCTTTTTTATTTCTTATAAGTATATCCCTGCCTTATTGCCTTCCTTTGCTCTTTCTTTTTTATCTCTTAATAAATCTTCTGATCATTTCTATAACACTGATTTCTTTTGTCACTATCTACACCCATTACTTCAAATCCATTTGAATTTCTCTTCTTAATTTCATTTTCTCTGTTTATTTTACAATCTTCCTTTATTTATGTGGTCGTGCATTCTTATTTATCGTTTAAATTACTTCAATGGTCAATTTAATTTTATATAATGATTACTCATATAAAATCTTTAAAAATGTTTAAGTGGAAGCATAGGACAAAAATGGGTTGGGAAAAAACTGATTTAGAGTATTGATGATGAGTCAAATTCGTATTTGTGTTTGATTTTTTGGTTTAATCGTGTGTTAAAAAAAGTAAAAAAGTTTATTTTCAAGACTAACAGTAGACCTTTAATCAGAAATAAATTCAATTGAATGAAATTATCATTAATTAAATATGAGACATTTCCGCATTCGTCTTTCTCTTTCACCTTATTCCATTAGAAAACATTAATTTGAATTCTCATTTTTGTTTGCGTGTTACTTGTCGTCGCGGTGTTGCTATCTGAGATTTATTGTGTTTTCAATGGTAATCATAAAAACAGTAGTACCAAAAACCTAGTGCAAATAGTACGTAGTTGCATGGTTGTGAAATGTTGAAAAGGGTTTTTGTCAGGACCTTTTTCGCCAACTAACGATCCAGCTAGCAACACGGTAGCACCAACAGCAGCAGTTAGTTTGATGGCTCATAATATAAAAATGTTACGGAGGCAATAAATTGGAGTGGCAGCTAAAGTGACATTCACTTTTGCGACCGTCCTGAAATGTTGGTTTCATGCGCGAAAAATTATCCGGCATCATTCAAAAGTGCACTGGAGCACAAATGCTGGCGTCGCACTTCTTTCCCAGATATATATATATACTATATACTTATCCTGTAGTATAGTACGTAAGTATATACATTTATATGTATATAAGAATTTTTAGGGGTGAGATCTGCCCTCTGTCCTATAAAATATGGCCGCCGATTTAACAATGAGCCACCACCCACCACTACGACATATTGTGAGTGATCAGTCATGGATTGTTGAGCTAAATACATGTTTGTTTCAAACTCCCAATAAAAAGTATAACAGTGGCGGTTTTTCCTTACAGTCTTTTGGTAAGTAGTACGAATTTTGCCCTTGCAGTTTTGAAACAGAAAATGACATTCAATAACTTTTCCAAGTTAACCACCTCTGAAAATTCTTCTGTGCCTCCAACTGTTTTTTTTTTAACATTTCAGGCTATGTATCGATAAAGTCCTACAATTGTTATATGTATGCCTCGTATATTTATTATTGTGTGAGTGTGTACCTATGTCGGTTTCGATGCCATTAAAGTTGCGTTATTGATTAGAAATGTCAACCACCAACAGCCTGGTGGTGCTGGCTCTGACGTCACAAAGGGTTGAAGTGGCACCAACGATTCTTTATTGAATGGGGGAATGTTTTTTTTTTTGCCATGCCAGCAGTTACAAAAATGGCGACATATCCTGAAGTACTATTCTTGGATTTGATGAGAATATTTTGAAAGAATGGTTAATTAAATTATTACATAATAGTTAGTATGTTGACAGTTTGTTAATAGATTGTTTGACGTGCTACCTGTCTCTATTGAAAAATGATTATCGTGGGTCTAAAAACTTTATACAAATTCGAAATTATTTCGGTCAATTAATTTTGTACAGTATTCGAATTCAATTAGCAGTTCTTTCGCTCTGCTGAATTTTGGTTCATTCAATAAGTTCCAGTCTAATAATTTATTCTTTCATTTTCAGGCCATTAAACGGTGTCATTAAAAATAATTACTTATTTAATTTAATAAATCGATAGTGGAATACATTACGTACGGTTTGAAATTAATACCTATCGAGTTTCAGTGGAAAACATGTACAATTCCGTGATTTTACTACGTTTATTAATTTTAACGAATACGTCAATATAATTTGTCAGATGTTTTTTTTCTCTTTCGAAAAAACAACACTGAACCACTTGTAAAGTTACAGTTATATTCGATTTTGATTAGTTGTACCACCATGGATTCTTATTCACAAAATAAACCATCTTTATATTTGTTTATCTGGCCTCAACATGATGTTTGTTTTAGGAAGCCAGAAATAAAAAAAAAATAGTAAAGTACACTATATATCGTTTTTAGGTAAATTTTAAAGTGCAAGCAATCTATTTTAAAGTTGGTTATGTTAATGTTAAAACTTGTCATTTAAAGTACTGACAATAAGCTTCAGTTGTAAACTTATCGTAACAATGTTAAAGTCATTTTTAAGGGGCAATTACATTTTCCTCATTTAAAAGAGTGAAGTAGTGCCGTTTTGAAATTTTTATTCACAACTGGTAGATACAAAGATAGGAAGGTACTTAGGCAACTGCAAATGACTAGTCAATATCTAAATACATGCATAAATTGCCTATACAGTAAATTGTCGAAGGCCAAAGACTCTTAGCAACAAGCCACCTATGATTAATATTTACGGCAGTTATCGAATAGAATACCTAGCTAAAACGTTAAAAAGTGCTACTACCTGTACATGTTTACAGTTGCTGATAACAATGATTCATTGTCGGCGTTAATCGAAATTTTAAATACTCCTGTTTTACACACGTAACATCGACCAATAAAAATAGATACGTTTACATTTTTTTTTCATTGTCCATTAAAAAAACGATCGTATAAAAAACCATACATAGGTAAGAAACGTAATGATGAAATAATTTGCTTCTTGTCCTAATTATAACCTACAGTACGTTATATAGATTTGAATCGTAAAAGAAACACTTTTGTATCAACTTCTATTTTTTTGATAAACACATGCCTGATCGATTTTTTTGGGTTCCATTTCATTTGCAGATGTTGAAACTTAAAAGACATTCGTTATAGGAAGTTTCTGTTTTATTATACGGTGTTATTTGTTGGAGATTTCTAAATTTTTCAATTATGTATAACTTTGGCATGATTCTAAAGTAATTTTATCAACTTTAGTTCTTCCATTATTGTGATTTCCAAAAAAAAAATACTATCTGATCTCATTTTTGTTCTAGTGACAATTAATACTTCTGTAAATTTTGGATATTTACAGTTTTTATCAAATAACGTAATGTGAATTTAGGGGATATCAATTAATTACTAAAAATAAGGGGCTAGCAAAATCTCATCAAATTTCCAATTAAAGAAACGCGGTCGTTGAAACTTCAAAGAATTTCCTTTACCTTTTTAATAAGAAACTTATTAAAAGGCACATCTCATCGAACATTATTAAATTTCACTGAGGGATATGCTTTTAAGATTTCAGTACATTTTTTGTATTTATGGAAATATCTGTTAAGTACCAAGTTGGTTGTTTTGGTTTCCTTGATCGTTAATGTGGTATTAGGAAAAAAAATTACTTGTTCATTTCTGATTTTTTGATCTCACTATTTATTTCGGTAGCAATGGATACCAACTTTTGAATATTTTCAAAGTTATTATCAAATAACTTAATGTGTATTTAGGGGATACCCTTTAATTATTTGAACCCCAAATAAGGGGGCAGGGGTCCATCACAATCTCATCAAGAATTTCCTTTACCGGTTTTAAAGAATTTATTAAAGTGTACATGTTATATGAGGGGAGGAAGAAGACCCAACACACCATTCTAAATCTTACTAAAGGGAAAATATAAAAAAGGAACTGAAAAAAAAATTTTACGTCCTTATTGGACGATAATGCTTTAAAAATTTCAAGATTTTGTGTGGAACTATCTGTTAAGTATCAAGTTGGTTGTTTTGGGCTTATTGATAGTTTGTGTGGTATGAGGACTATTAAACTTAGTTGTTCTTTTTTGAAAAAATATTTATCTGATCTCCCTATTTAGCCCGGTTGCAATTAATATCAGCTATTAAATATTGGATATTTTTAAGTTTTATCAAATAACATAATATGAATTTAGGAGATATCCATAAATTAGTTAAAGGGGTCTATTAAAATCTCATCAAACTTCATATTAAAGAGGGAGATGGTTGAAAATTCAAAGAATTTCCTTTACCATTTTGATTGAAAACTTATCAAAGGTTATATCTTATGTGATGGAGAGAGGGAGTCCCATCACACCTTATTAAATCTAACTAGAGGGGAGGATAGAAAAGGAATTAAAAAAAAAAGGCATCTCACGTAATTAACGGTCGACATGCTTTTAAAATTTCAGATGTTTGTTTGGAAATTATCTTTTAAGTGTCAAGTTTTTTTTTTTTTGTTACTCTGATGGTTAGTGTAGTATTAAGACTATTCAAATTGCTTGTTTTTTTTTTTCTAAAAAAAAATTATCTGATCTCGGATTTATTCCGGTGGCAATCGATATCGGCTTTTAAAATGTCCTTAGGGGTCATTCATTAATTACGTAAGGATGATTTTGGCAATTTTTGACCCCCCCCCTACTCCCATGTAAGGGTACGTAATATTTCTTGAACCCCCCCTCTCCCTTCCTATGTAAGATCATATCGCGTTCTTCAGAATAATTAAATGTTAAAAAAGGATCATTTATACTAAAACTCACAGTTTGAGGTAAATTAAAGGTTTTTAGTTTTTAACAGATATTTTTAGGTCATGGTCGTATATAGCTATATAAGATACCTATACATGGATATTACATAATCATTAGACAACTATTAGTCTGTGGAATATCATCATGATATTAAGAGTAAAATTTTAAATAATCTTAAAGTGAGCAAACAAATCAGTTCAACAATTGACAAACGATAATATAAATATATAAAAAAAATTAATAATTATCAATGTTTCTAGCATTTAAAATGGATAAAAATAAACACATTTAAGATTTGTTTGTAAAATAAGATATAAACCAAACTGTACATTATAAAATGAGAAATATATTCGGTACACGAAATAAAACTAGATAGTTAATATTAAAAGACAAAATATTACGTAAGAGTGTATTATGAGCCCCCCCCCCATAAGGGTTTGTAGAGACCCCCCCTCCCACTCGAGACCCTTACGTAATTAATGAATGGCCCCTTATCCTAGTAAAAAAAATATTAATATTCACTCAAGTTGAACGTATGGATCAGAAGTCTAAAACATGAAGCATTACTGTTAAGCTTTTAAGTTGATACTTATTTATATATAAACTATCAGTGAAACCCGGCCTTGCTCGGGTTAAAATACATCACATGTTTAATGGTATAAAAAATATGTAATGATCTTTTTTTTAACGTAGGTATAGATTTATATCGTAGATAACGTAGATATTGAGATACTTATTCGGCCATTAAACATACGGTGTATCTGATAGAGTGAACTAACTAACGAATTGAAATAATTTTAAGAAACAGCTTAGTAAATGGAAATTTATGTTTTATTTACATAATTATTTACATATTATATTACGATCCAATACGAATATTCGAAAGCCGTTTCTCCCTTTGTTCTTCTGTTTCATTTTGGCGTGTCACTTTCCTTCTTATTGAATCCGCTTTAGATTTTGTAAAAACTTTTTTACGCTTTGGCATTGTGTATATATGTAATGTAATAAACATACACAAAATTAATCTCTTGATTGTTACGAAGATAACATCGACGAAAAGTCACTGAATTTCGGTTTATATACCATCAGACATCGAAATTTCTAGTATTAGAACACTCTAGAACATTCAAATAATCTATTCTTTTTCATTTGTCGAAATCACTTCAATTTTTTTGGTCACTGTTCGCTCTTGTTTCCAATTGATCTTCACTCGACTGCAAACACAATTTAACTGACAAAAAGTCACTGAATGTTGATTTATATATCATCGAACATCGAAATTCCTTGTACCTACTAGAACACTCTAGAATATTTAGATGTACATCACTTTGAAACTTAGATGTACACTTTTTGAAACTTTCTAGATCATTCAAGAAATTTTTAGAACTTTCTCGAACACTCTAAGTCGATAATAGCAGTTTGCGCTCATTTTAGAATTTTTTGGATCATTTTAGAAATTTTGAGATCTTTCCGGAAGTCCTTATGACTTTAAAAAGGACAGAAATATTTCTTTTCACCTTTCTGCCACCTACAACTACCCACTTCCACCCACCGCGACCAAACTCCCTTACTCCCACATGGAGACCAAGGGGTATTTACCACCCCAACAGGAAGTTGTTTGTTGTAGGTAGAGATGGAGAAAACCCTGTCTTTACATACGAACATTAGCATTTTATATATGTATTTAGATATTTAGATTATAGAAACCTTTTGTTGTGCTGCGAAACACATATTCACAGTTGCACCCACCTTTGAGTTTTTGAAACTATTTAGTATTATAATCACGCCTGCAGAATTTATATTGACGATGTATTAATGCGTGGTGGGTACCTCTCGCAAATCGTTTGCAGTAGGGGTCATTCGTAAAGGTGCCCAATCTAATCATGGTTCATTCTAATGCATCACGTGTTTTACCATGGAAAATGCATTGCAGTAATGTTCAAGTTTTAAATGGCTTTTGGCTGCCATTACATATGCATCGCACCGCATGGGAATGGTCATAAAATATCATACCAATTTTGGCTCATATACTTTGACCCCTTTCTCATTAGCTCGTTGTGCCAGTAATGTACATTCTGTTTTTTGGAAATCATGTGAAAGCTCAGACCAATGTAAATCGCACCTAAACTCTAATTTGAAAATTTGATTAGATGTCTTTTAACTCGTACTTCAAAATTAACTTTAAAGTTTTTTTAAGGCTAATTTTGATTTAATATATCATTACTTCCCCTTAGGTTTGAATGTGAGAAATCAGAGCTCAGTAGTGTATTAAGTTAAATACTGGTCCCACAACTAGTTTTTTGGAGACATCCTGAAAAATCCCCATTTATCACCTCCATATGTTCGCTTTTCTTGAAGATTTTACGTGACATGAGCTAAAACCTACTTTAACAAACCTTAAATAATGTCTATACTATGAGGAGTCCTTCGTAATCATGATCTTTGTTAAAAAGAGGAGTTGCACAGAATTTCAAATTGCAGAGACGTTTGTCTTGCCTTAATGGCTCCTGAAATGCTTTATTAGCTGTATTTCAAAAAAGTGCTTTGAGGCCCTTCAAAGTCGTTTAGTAAGTATTCAGAGTGCTTTTAAGACACTTTTCTTTCCAAAGTCTAAAACAATACGAAACTGCCAAACGGGTAGGAAAACCTTTTTAATATAATTGAAACCTTTTGAAGGTGTTTGAGATCCTTTCGACGAGCACAGTAAACATTTTGATGTATTTGATGCCCTTTTTAAATTTGAGCCCTTATGAGACCCATTCATAAGTGCTTGAGGCCTTTTGGTTTATTTGAAGTCTTCTTAACATAATTTAAGCCCTTATACACTATAAGGCCTTAAATTATGTTAAGAAGACTTCAAATAATACTGCACACTGCTCGAATTCTTTTAACATATTCGAAGCTCTTTTAAGGTGCTCGACATCATTTCAAAATGCAAAGCAATACCATTAAAAGTACTATAAGCATTGTGATGTATGTATTGAAAGCTCTTTTCTTAAAATTCAACCGCTTATAAGATGCTCAAAGTCCCTTACGTAAGTGCATTAAACTTTCTGATATATTTGAAATCTTTTTGATATAATACAAGCCCTTCTATTGTGTTGAAAGTCTTTCTTAAATTAGTTAAAGCAGTTTCAAAGTGGTCAAAGCCATTTTGAGGTGCCTAAGATCCTTTCAAAGTGTAAAGCAAAACCATTATAAGAACTTTAAGCTTTTTGACATATTTGGCCCCTTTTGTTGAGTTATTACGCTTATAAGATACTCAAAGTCTCTTTCGCAAGTGCATTAAACTTTTTTATATATTTGAAATCTTTTTTATTTAATACAAGCCCTCCTAGTTTGTTGAAAGTCCTTTTTAAACTAGTTAAAGTAGTTTCAAAGTAGTCAAAGCCATTTTAACGTGCCTAAAATCCTTTCAAAGTGCAAAGCAACACAATTAAAATATCTGTAAGCTTTTTGACATATTGAAAGCCCCTTTTGTTAAATTCAAACGCTCATAAGATGCTCAGTCCTTTTTGCAAGTGCAAGAGATATATTTGAAGCCCTTTTGGTTTAGAAATACAATAGATCATGCTTTCCCTTGCTGTAACTTCATTTAAAATAATACACACAATGAAACATGAATAGTTACAAAAATATTTTATTGAATTAATTCCGCAATAACTATTTCGCCACACAGTGTGTTCTTCAGATGGAAGAATGATTATATATAATTATTTAATTCGTGACTTTGTGGTGTGCTTGAAACCATTTTTTGGATTAAAAAAAAAATGCTTTTCGGTTTTTAATTGATAATATTCGGAGTCCTTGGATTTAAAATGTAATGGGGACTTCAAAGACCAAAGCAGTTTGAGTATAAGAGCTTTGGACTTATTAAGACTAGAAGCCCTTTTAACGAGGGCTTTGCCCAGCTCTGATAGCTAAAGCAATTTATATATAAACTATTTAGTGAAACCCCGGCGTTGCTTTGGGTTAAAATATATCACATGTTCAATGTTATAAAAAATATGTTTTTAAAGGGTCTATTTTTTAACGTAGATTTTTAGACTATTTATATCATAGATAACGTAGATATTGAGAGACTTATTCGGCCATTAAACATACGGTGTATATAAAGTATATCTAATAGTCAACTAACTAACGAGTTGAAATAATTTTCAGAAACAGCTTAGTAAATGGAAAATTAATGTTTTATGATACATATATTATCGAACGTCGAAATTCCTAGTAACAGAACACTCTAGAATATTTAGATGTACATCACTTTGAAACGTAGATGTACACTTTTTGAAACTTTCTAGATCATTCAAGAAATTTTTAGAACTTTCTCGAACATTCTAAGTCGATAATAGCAGTTTGCGCTCATTTTAGAATTTTTTAGATCATTTCAGAAATTTTGAGATCTTTCCGGAAGTTCTAATGACTTAGAAAAGGACAGAAATATTTTTCTTCACCTTTCTGCCACCTACAACCACCCACTTCCACCTACCGCGACCAAACTCCCTTACTCCCACATGGAGACCAAGGGGTATTTACCACACCAACAGAAAGTTGATTGGAGTAGGTAGAGATAGAGAAAACCCTGTCTTTACATACGAACATTAGCATTTTATATAAATGTATTTAGATAGGAAATTATTGTGTGAATTTATTTTTTGTTGTATTGTGTACGTATACCTTCATCAATAAACTGGATATATCTAACGTTTTAACTGGCACTAACCAGCAGTCGGCGTTAACTGTTGTTACGGCGTTTGAGAACAGATGTATAATACAATGTAGAATTGAGGCTTTTGTTTCTTGGTCGGTCGGCAATGATTTTCTGAGCTTTTGACTGAGGTAGGTAGTTTAGTCGGATCAGCTGATTATCAGCTGTTCGGTTTTCGTTCGTGTTTGAACGTTCTCCTTCGTTGTTCTCCACCGACGAACAGAGACCGAATAGACATTTCGGCGACAGTACAAAGCCGGTAGTTGCTGCATAGTGTAGTCGGGCTAACGCGATCATATGAGTTTTTCTTTATACACAACTATTTTACTTAATTAACATAAAACTTACGAGTGAAATTAACTCGTTTGTGGTGAACGTTTTGTAGTTTTCTTTACCCAAAATCTGTATGACGTTTTCCTAGGTGGTGGAAATTGACAATCATTTTTCCCTTTGTGTGAAAATTTACACGTAAGTCTTAAACACTTTTGTGACGTATTTTAAATAAATCTACTGGTAAATTTGTTCAAATTGATGATGGACAAAAATACCTACCTCAAAACCTACCTAAAAGTTGTTTTTTTTGTCTTTTTGCTTGCACCTCCAATATTGACCGGCGTTAAGGCAGTTAGGTACAATCAATCCATTTAACGTTTAGCAGTAAAATTCAATTTGACGATAAGTTAATAGATTTAACAAAAATTAGTTGAAGCAGTACATGTACTTGTTAGGTACATTTCTAATAATAACTTGATTTATTTTTTAATGCTCTTATGTGTGCAGCGAATGTTGCAGGAGTTTGGACTTTAGTAAGCAAAAGAAACCAAATTCTACTCTTTATTTTCCCTATAAATTAACTTTGATTTAAACCTTTTTTTATATAACTAAAATTAAAATTTAGAATCTATTACACTATTATATACCTACTACCTACATAAAACTCTTTGAAAGAGATTTGCATGAAAAGTTTGCAAATTTATGAAAAAAATAAAACTATGTAGTCTTTTTAAGCTCATTGAAACTTTTTGGATTATTAAGATAAAAAATCATAGTAGTTTAATACTATTTTTTTCAAAAACTTACAAAATAACTCAATCCTATGAGTCCTTTTGATTGTAATAAAATAGATAGTCATCCCTTACTCACCCCTTACCTTACCTAATTTAATCTAACATAACTAAGTAAAAATTCACACTTTTAAATTATGTAGTGTTGAGTTAGTAAAAAAAAATCAGATGTTTTTTTTAAAAATATGTTTTAACGTATAATTCTTATTTTTTTTAAATAAACATACTCAACCCACCCCTAACCTAGTAAACTAATTTTACTGTTTTAAATTGGGATAGGATTGAGCTAGGTTAGGTTAGGTTAGGTTAGTTGGAAAAAAACAGGAAGGGGAATATTTTTAAACTCTTTTTCTGACACTGGCCACAAATATGCAAATTTTAATTGCTTTAAATGTTGGTTGGGTTAGTTTCTTATTTTATACTGTCTTTTCCCCCCGATTTTTCTTAATAATAAGGCAATTTCCAAAAAGAAAAATTTATATTGGCTTTTGGAAAAGCCACACTGTTAGTTTAACGGAAATGTAACATTTTGTATGAAATACTTTTTTCAAAGAACTAATTAACGTCCAAACCTATTTAATTTATGGGTATGTACCGGTTAAGATATAATTAACGATTGCATAATTATCAGCCGATTGCATTTTTGTGCCTTTCTTTTATGAAATCCTGCGCCGGTGTTTGTAAATTATATCTAGGTATTATGCACTCATTGTAAGTAAAACTAGAAGGAAGTTCCATCGTATCGTAACAAAAAGGAATAAATCGTATACATATATACCTACTTAAATTAAAAATGGAACGTATTTTTCTGAATAAGAAAAAATTTATTTACAGGTAATAGGTATAAAAGCGTCAGAAAATTGTATTTAGAATGAATTTTGTTATTTGACAAGTAATGGACATTTCTGGGCTAAAAAAAAAATTTATAGCTTTACTAAAGGTTTGTATTCAAATTAATAAAATAAAATTGTGTTTGGAATTATTTTTTTTTATTGGAAAAGTGATACATAATCATAGTACCTACGTTGATTAATGTTGCAATTCGTATTTATAAATAACCAAAGAACAATTAAATACACGAAGAAAAACTTAAAATTAAATACAATTGATATGTATAATGTAAGAATTTCTTACATGGTGGAGTACCCAGATATATTCAACCTGTTTCAGCTACAATTATATTATACCTGTTTATAGAAATCTCATAAATTCTAGAATGTTATCGATTCTTCTGCATTAGTCATAATTTACAAGCAAGTCATTCTCAGTTTTTAAATCCATTGTAGTACCTACGAGTATACTATTCGCAGCAGATAATAATAACGAAGTCAGTTTTTAATTAGTAAACACTAGCAAATAATAAAATCGACACCATATATTTTTTATGTTTTTCCTATATTATTTGAAAAATTTACTTCATTACGAGAATATTGAAAACACTAAATGAAACCTGAAGACTTAATTGTAATAAAACTACATACTTATAGATAATTGTATAAAAGTTAAGGCTTTAAATATTCGAGTTTTTATTGAAGTAAATATGGTAGGTAGATAAATAAAAAATGTAAGGGATTATAACTTTTTCCTTGTGATTTGAAGTGCTACTGCCGTGACTATTTTAAAAAACAGCCAATAATCAGATGAATGGGGTGAAAATCATTTAAAACTTGTATGTAAATTTTGTATGAGGGGAATGAGGGTTCCACGACTTCTTACCAAATTCTACCAAACGGGGAGGAAAAAGTCCAAGTTAATTAATTGTCATTCGGTAATCTTTTTTTCTTATTTTAGATTTAACCAAACTTCCCTGCCTAAAATTAAATTCATAAACAGAAAACAAATCATTAACATTTGTGAAGTAATTAAAAGTTTAAAATATATTGTAATCTTTTATAGGTACTTACTTATTATTAAAATTATCCACTTTGTAAAGTTTCTATTTAAAATTAAATCTGAACCTCTTAAATTCTCCACCCATTTATGTATATATTTGAGTTTTAGGAAATGTATTCTCGAACTCGAATTATCTGGGATGTTTCAAGTTAGAAAAGTTGTAACGTACAGGTTGTATTTATACGATTTTTATATTATCTGTTACTCGATTAAATATTGTTGGTTGAGGCGTCTGTCTTTTGTGAATCAAGGGATAAATTTTGATTCAGCTTTCGCTGTTATGAAAGGTTTTACCTCTGAAAGTTTGATATTTTCATAAGCGAGAAGTCTGCAAAAATTATGATTTTTGTCTTACCGCAAGAATTACAAAATAGTTGACTGAATTTCAATGGTTGTAAATACATAACAATTTTGGGGAGATAAAGGTTTCAGGCCAGGACTAAGGATTGTTATCAAAACAGGATTCAATTTCAAATTATGACCAAAACTTTATGATAAAAAAACTTTTTATTAGGGACAATATGATTGATATAATAAAACTGAACGATTGTTTTAAAAATCAACTGGAGGCAATTTGACTTAATTTCAATAATTAACTCGAATAAATTAGGTAGGTGGATAGCCTTAAAAAAACTATATCAAAAATAATTTACAATCTTAAATAAAACTTGTTAAAATTAAGCATTAGGGTAAAACTGAATAAAAAACCAATCATCTGTTTTTTTAATAAATAAAAAAAATTAATGTAGATTTTACTTCATATGATTTTCGATAAACTGCAACTTCTACAAATAAGGATTATATTTACTTAATTGTAAAAACTAAAAATAAGTGATTGTGCTAAAAGGTGCTATTTAAGGAAGGTCAGTTATGTTATAGGTACTAGAAAATTTAACTGTCAGGTGGAACAAAACAATAAAAAAAAAAATGTATTTTTTAGCTAAATTAAAGACGTAGGTATATATAGTAAGATTTTTTGCAACGTGATAGAATTTTTGAAACCTGTCTACTTAAGTAATTGTTTTGAATGAAATTGAATTATGGGAACAATGTAACTTATTTAAATAATGTTTCATTGCCAAACGCTATTACCTTGATTTTCCTACATAATAATTTATGATTATCTAATATATAAAATTCTCGTGTCACAATGTTGGTTACCATACTCCTCCGAAACGGCTTGACCGATTTTTATGAAATTTTTTATGCATATTCAGTAGGTCTGAGAATCGGAAACTATCTATTTTTCATACCCCTAAGTGATAAGGGTTGTCCACCCCTAACTTTTTAATTTTTGGACAAAAAATTTTTTTTATGGTTTGGCATTAAAAAATACATATAACCCTTAATTTTCATCCTTCTCCCACCAACCCCCATTTTTAATAGCGATATTAGTACTGTAATAATCTTCAACTCTCAGTGGTCGATAACTGATCAATTATTATCAATCGATTAGTCATCCCCGCCAGGCGTCTACTGATGTCACTACTCACCCAGCAAACAGCACGGAGTGGGGATGAGAATGAAGCAGATTTTTTCGGAATGTTACAGGGAGTTCAAATATGCTCTAAGAAATGAAATAATGTTTTATTATAACATTTCAGAATAATTTGGCAATGTTCAAGAATGTTCCAGAATCTTGAAGATCATTCAAGAATGTTCCAGAGTGTTAAAAAAAGTTAGAGAATGTTTTGAATCATTATGGGATGTTCTGGATTGTTCTAAATTCGCGAATAATCTAGAATGTTCCATCAAACGTGTGATATATTCTTACCTGAGCAATGCCGGGTATTGCTGCTAGTATTATTATATTTCAATATAACGATTTATAATAAATCTTTTGAATGTCGGAAAATATTTATCATTGAATTGAATTAGAAAATAAAATATTACCCTGCAATTCTGGTCTTGACGGTTGCCGCTGTTCGCTGATTGAGTTGAGGTGACTCTTCTACCAAAAGGCCACCGTTAGGTGGTTGTTATTTATATACAACCTTAATACCAATACAACTTTTAAAGTGTGTACATACTTCATTAAAAAAATTGCGATCTGAGAACTCATTGTTAAAAATTGCGCAGTGTGCAGTTTTCAGTGATAAATAAAAACGAGATAGTACTTCAACCACATTAGATTTATCACGAATAATAATATAATTGGTAGGTGTCATCAGTCATTACTCTCGACTGTATTCAGGCTAACGACTGATAAAAAAAATATTGCGAGAGATTTATCAAACCACAACTCGTGCAGTAATTATTATCAAGCTGCATTTTAAGATTAATTTTACGGCTTCCCGACGGATATTTCGCAGCAAAAATACTCGTTATCAGTAGCTACCGCAGTTTTCTGCCACTCACTCGTTTTGTACATAGCTTCATATGTTAATTTTATTATAAATAATGTACTTACTACATAACTTGGTACATAATTATTAAAAATATATGTAACTCATTTTATAATTATTATCAGTATGCAGTTAGCTTCCTTTGTTTAAAAATTAATCAAAATGATTTGGGTACTACATTATCATTGAATAAAATAATTATGTAATCCTTCGTTTGTACGGATTTTTAACGAAAGATAAACTCATTCATGGCCCAGTTGTGCTCTATGAATATATGATGACTCATTCCAATCTTCTTGGTTTTACTTCGCCCTTGTGACATGTAAAGTGTAATGATCATAATCCTAAACCTATACGAGACGATGTTAATAATAATAGAGTCTGTTTGAAGTAGGGGAGTTTTTCTAATGGTACACTGGAGGGTAGAAGGTGGAATGAGAGTAGTATTGGAGGTGCTTTTCATAATCATCGATGAAGAATGCCAATAATATTAATAACTGCCCTTGTTGTGGTAATTCATAAACCAAAACAGTGGTGTCTTTTGGAAAATTATGATATTTTCCAACATCAACCTTTTTATTGACACTCAAGTCATTTAATTTCCATAAATTTCATTTTGTCTTGCTTTTTGGTGTTCGATTAAGCTTTAACGTTTCATTGAATTGAGTGGATAACATTTTCAGAAGTTCGTGTTCACTGCACAGACTTCAGCTGACCACTTTGTTTAGAAAAACCCCTGAAGATGTTGTCTACCCTTGAATTATATTTATAGTATGGAAAACGTTAAAGAAAAAGTGTTTTCCTATGCAATTTATATTCCGCGCAGTTTACAATAACTTTTTCCTTACTTATGGACGAAATTTTCAAAAAAATAAATAAATTTTATTTTTTTAAAGGTACTCATTTGGGTGCCACGATATTTAAAATATTAATACACGTGTAAAATGTTTAATTGTAGTCGATATACATACATATATATTGTACATCCATCCATAAATATGCATAACACGTAGACAGTAGATATACGTATATAAAGCTCATTTAAATCTGCAGTGACCTCTGTGTCTCATTATTACTGAAAAATTTACATATTCTCTCTTCGACACGTCTTTGTTTCGTTAAGGTATCACATGACGGATCGGTGTGGCGCGGCAGCCGTAATTCAGATTTATACTTTGTACTACTGGCGAATAATAACGATATTTAAATGAATTTTTATGCATTTGGAATTCGTGATTTTTTATTCAACCGCGCGCCGTACTTAACTCGAAATGCAAAAGAAAAGCTGCGATATAATTTCGGAAATCAGTCAACAGGATTCTCTTGAAAGTTACACATTATGTTCATATGGATAAGGTACGTATTTACTAACACAGAAACTGAACAGTTATGCAATTATTAAAAATGCAGTAATTCTATTATATTGTATTTATTTTTGCACTCCAATATGAATATTATAATAGATAGGTAGGTACTTGATCAAGATTCAAGAATAAGCCTTTGTGTGTCTTTAAATCATTTACAGAGTATTGTTCGATATTCTAAAATCACATGTTTTTCTGTGATTTTCATGGATCACTTAGAAAATTCTGGGATAATAATCTGATCTGATTCTTTCTAGCCATCACCCAACTATTCCCACCATCCCTAAATGAAAACTGAACTCTTGCATTTTAAAATCCTTTTTGCACTAGAGTTTTGAGGGTGGTCTTAATTTTTCTGTTGTTGGCAAAGGCAAATACAGGCATGTTAGTATTCCAAAGACAGTCTTTCACTTTATTTATGCCCATTTCGTCTGTTTCATTTGACGTTCCTCAAACACCATCCATCCATTGCCATAATCCCCAAAAGAAGGCCGAAGATGGTCTTGCACCTTAAAACGCTCTTTGCTTTAAAGTTAAGAGGGGCTTCCAATAGTTGCAGTAATATCTTAGTCCTTAATTGGAACAAAACTAAAAAACTGGGTGTGACGGTATGAGCAAAGGCAAATGCAGGTATGTTAATATTCCAAAGATGATAATCTTTCACCTCTCTTTTCGTCTCTCCCTCTCTTCGTCTGTCTCTTTGACTTTCCTCAACCACCACCTACCCATTCCCAAGATTCCAAGTCTTACAATTATGGTCTTGCACGTTAAAATTCTCTAAGCCTTAGAGTTGGAATGAGTCAAAGCATTCAAAAATAATTGTGTTTAGAAAACTGGATTCCGGGTTGGCTTGTCTTGGTCTCAATTTTTCTGTGGTCTTCTTGGATCATATTGGCATGGAGCATAGGCAAAGGGTGACGTGTTAATGTTCCAAAATTAGGTTTTCGCTTCTCCATTGCCAGTTTCGTCTGGCTCACCTGACTTTCCCTAGATACCACCTACCCAGTCTGTCCTAAAAGAAGGGTGCAGTAGTAGTACTACTGCATTTTCGATTTGCTTATATTGGCTTGATTTTTCTCGTAGTTTTCGTAGATTTTGTAAACAAATAATGGAAATTTTCTCCCTTCTATCTAGTTTGTCTCGTTTCCCTTCTTAGTTACAAGCATTCGCTCATCTTTCTTACGATTCCTGTTAAAGAAGGCTAAAGTTTGCCTTGCTATCACTTTACACCATGGTATAGGTTGATGGGGTAGAATAGGACTTATTTAACAGGATTATCTAATACTAGGAATGAAACAGTGTTTTTTTAAAGCTTTGGATTGAGGATTAAATGGAGCAAAGCTTTATTTTAGAACTTAAAAGAATGAAGAATGAAGAATTTAAATAATTCAAGGAAGTTGCAGGATAATACCATATCATGCAAAGTTTTAGGACCACCTCGAGACAGACTATAATAACGTATTTGTTAACTTTTTTATAAAAAAATTGACGACCTTTTATGAACAAATGCTTGTTGTATTCTTCAAAGTCGTTTAATTAGTTATGTAACATTTTTTTTATATTAATACAGCTGAAGTTAGTGTTTTATTGTATAAGAAAAAGTATCTACTCCTTAATCACTTTAAAACTTAATTAACGTACACATGTAGATTGCTTATTACTCTTAGTTAACAGGGCGTTTAATTAGTGTTTATTAAATTAAAACAAGTCCGTCCTTGTTTTCTGTCGGCAGTAAAATTAGAAACGTTCCTTTATTTATTCATTCGTTTGACGGATTTCATGATTGAGTGTGCATTTCTTACTGTGTACACACACACATGAGCAAGTTTGTATAAAGTTGCATAAATAGGACTAAAGTTGATCTCTCGTTCGTTTCTTATTGAATGTGGAAATTGTTCGAATCAAGGTTAACATTTACGACATTCAATTAAAAGCAAACAGCATCTTTGGACGTACACACTTACTTACGTATAAGTATATTATTTGTGTACTTAAACTAAGCACTTATGATGTATATGTCTAGGTACAATACACCTTTTTTGAAATATATGTGTATTTAAGTAAATACGTTTATGTATGCATAAATTGACTGCGTTTACATCAGATAGGATGCACAAATATAATACATACTTGAAAGGTTTTAAATGATTGTGAGAACGGAAATTTTGTAAAGAATATCCGCCAGGCTGCAATGGTGCAGAAAGAGTCGAAATGGGGAACCATAAATGGGCTGGGTGCTCCAAGGAAAATTGGCCATTATATTTTCACTATACTTACCTTACCTACCTTTATTTAGTAATAAATGTTCAGTTTTCTTTGTAACAGGATTATTAATGAGTACCTACTAGGTGAAATGAAGTCTTATTTGTTTTCGATAACATAACAATTCTGATTTCTAATTTATGGGAACCTATAATTACAGCAACACTACAAAGCAACAAGTTCATCAATTTATGAGGGATATTTAAAAAAAACAGTATTGGAACTTCATTTTGACTTTGGTTTTTTAAGCAAATGTCAAATTTTAAAATAAAACACGAGATTATTTTAATAAGAGCATCCCAAAAAGCGAGTGCAATAGGCTCCTGATTTATGTTATTATTTTACTTTGTTGTATTCCTGGTTTTCGTGTGGCATTTCTTATCTACCCAGCTTAAAAAAAGTTTAATTTCAAAATTAAAAGACAACTAAAAATTTTCAGTTTTCATTCAGATTAAATTAACATTTGCAGCTGCAACCTCAGATTCATTTCTCTAAAATTGTTCTTCACAGAAGCCAAACTCTTTTAAATTTTTATTAGGATACTAGCAGCAATACCCGGCGTTGCTCGGGTAAGAATATATCACACGTTTGATGGAACATTCTAGAATATTCGCGAATTAAGAACTATCCAGAACATCCTATAATGATTTAAAACATTCTCTAACTTTTTTTAACACTGGAACATTCTTGAATGATCTTCAAGATTCTGGAACATTCTTGAACATTGCCAAATCATTCTGAAATGTTATAATAAAACATTCTTTTACTTCTTAGAACATATTTGAACTCCCTGTAACATCTTAAAAAAATCTGCTTCATTCTCGTCCCTACTCCGTTGTTTGCTGGGTGAGTAGTGACATCAGTAGACGCGTGGTTGGGATGACTAATCGATTGATAATAATTGATCAGTTATAGACCACTGAGAGTTGAAGATTATTACAGTACTAATATCGCTATTAAAAAATGGGGGTTGGTGGTAGAAGGATGAAAATTAAGGGTTATATGTATTTTTTAATGCCAAATTATAAAAAAATTAAAATAATAAATTTTGTCCAAAAAATAAAAAAGTTAGGGGTGGACAACCCTTATCACTTAGGGGTGTCAAAAATAGATAGTAGCCGATTCTCAGACCTACTGAATATGCATAAAAAATTGCATAAAAATCGGTCAAGCCGTTTTGGAGGAGTATGGTAACTAACCTTGTGACACGACAATTTTGTCTATTAGATTTTTGAAATTATAGGTCAAAACTATTTTTAAACAACTTATCATCTTTTCTGTCGGATAGCATTGAAAATTACCTTACAGCCACGCAACAATCATGTCAATACAAACTAAAAGCAAACGAATAGGAGGGAAGCTTTTTAAGAATTTTTTTTGTCTGTTATGTATACATATTTGATAATTAATTAATGTAGATTTGGTTTAAGGAACGATTTCTATCTTTGGTGTGTATGTATTAAAATATGCAAAGACTGTATGATAAAAAACATACATCGATTACAAATCCTTGATACCCCAAACCGACGCGACGTTTCTAACGCAAAAAAGTGCTCGTTAAATATTAATTGTTTCCTTTTCCTGTTGGGTAGGTCAATAGGAGTGGCAAGTCATTACATGATGGATTAATAATATTAGTGTGGTGTACAAAGTTGCCGTTTATGTCAATTTTGATTTTAATACATATGTATGTACTTTACTTTTATAACAAAACAGACAGCGGTAAGATTTTAATTAAGTGCATAGTTAAATGCAGAGGGAATGGTTTAGAAAACTAATATTTTTCATATTGTTAAATAGGTATCTACAAAAGGGTTCTTTTTAATCAAAGTGTACGAGAGAGTCTTTTCAAATTTGGTTCTGTTTTAAGGATTCTTAGAATCGAATGTAAAAGGATCATAACCAAAAGCGCTTTTCATATTACTTTAGTGACAAGAATGCTAATTTTGCACATTTCAAGTTTGTCTCTATCGGTAAGAGAAATTCTGAATAATACTTTGACACATTTAAAAAATTCTGAGAACATAAAAATTGATCGTAATTTTTATTTTTGGGAAACCTTTTGATTTATTTCTCGTTAACCTGTAATATAAAATACAGAATTTAATTATACTTTTAAATTCGTACCAAATACGTGATTTAATTATGAATTAAAAATAAAAATATAAATAAATAGTAGGTATATGTGGACATGTGTTTAGATTATTGTTTAAAAATCTATGTGCGTCTAATTAAATGATATTTTATTTTGATTTAATATTTATGGAACGATGTGCATTAAACCCTAAAAGTAGTATGTAGTAATTATTAAAATTTTTGTTTACAAAGTGAATATGTATGAATTTAAATAACATTTGTTATTACACTGTGATTCACATTTCATATTTCATAAATTATTTTTTAGTAAAAATGTATTCCTAAACAGTAATAATTTTTAAATTCGCAACTTTTGTAAAAATTCAGCTACCTATCATACATATATTACTGATAATGTTTCTGACTCGGCTTTTTTAGCTTGATTTCTCAGGAAACTAACTATTTCAGTTTTTCTATATTTTGCGATTTGTGAGGAATTCCTAGAAAGAAACACTTACATGAAGAGTCCCGAGAAGTAGCAAAACGGAAAGGAACAGGAAACCTCAATAGATACGTAAAAGAAGTTTTAATAAGATTCGTATAAGTACTTCAGGAGGAAATATTTCTAACAAATAGAAAATGCTAATTCTCTAACTTTTTTTAACACTCTGAAACATTCTTGAATGATCTTCAAGATTCTGGAACATTCTTGAACATTACCAAATCATTCTGAAATGTTATCTATAATAAAACATTCTTTTACTTCTTAGAACATATTTGAACTGCCTGTAATATTCTAAAAATATCTGCTTCATTCTCATCCCCACTCCGTGCTGTTTGCTGGGTTTGAGTAGTGACATCAGTAGACGCCTGGCGAGGATGACTAATCGATTGATAATAAATGATCAGTGATCGACCACTGAGAGTTGAAGATTATTACAGTACTAATATCGCTATTAAAAAATGGGGGTTTGTGGTAGAAGGATGAAAATTAAGGGTTATATGTATTTTTTAGTGCCTAATCATAAAAAAATAAAAATTAAAAATCTAGCGCCCCTTCAAGGGTCTTAGTTTTTTTAACTATCTTAAAAGATTATTCCAATACCCGTCAATACGTTATAACTGGAATAGTCATAATTGGCGCCCCTAGGATGTGTCTAAATTTGCCTGCCCCTCCCCCACTAATGCATTGGGAAAAATGGACAAAACAAAACCCTATAATCACAGGCAATTTTTTAAAATCGGACACGTGTTTTACAAACGTTTAAATTGTGTGTGACGCAATATGTGCGAGTATCTTCCAAATTTTCATTATTTGCTTGCTACAGTCTACATAATATTCTCTTATTCATTAGAAACTTATCACTTTAGTTCACTTTTAAATTTTCAAAAGTATCTAATTTTGGATATTTTCCGGAACATGTATTACTATGAGACACGGGGCTTTAATCCGCGTTTGTCTCGAAAAATCCGGAAATCTCTAAATATCTAGGAATGACCGACCGCCTGCCCCATAAGCGGCCCAGGTTGTATTTCAATAATTTTCTTGTTCAACAAAATCTACTTTTCCTGAAAGTTCTCCTTTGTATTTAATACTTTACCTATATATGTAAAAATTTGTTCTTTTATGGGCAACTCTGATAGATTTTAGGGATTTTAATATTTTCGAATTAAATCGCCCTTTTATGTAATAAATAGGGAGCAGTAGACACAGAAAATTATTCCGAAGGATTTTTAGTGACTTAAGTCCCTTAAACTCTGAGTCAGGTTAAGAAAGGTAGGAGGTTATTTCTGGTTATCTACTGTTTATCAACTTGGTGGTCGCGACCCCTAAAAAGTTGCATTCTTTTTTGTTTAAAGTGTTTGCATGTGATAATAATATAATCGTACAAGGAGTATATTCTTCTTTTTTAAAAAATAATCTTTTTGTTGCAGATCTTATCATTCGGTCCTCTTGGTCCTATAACGGCGTCGTCGGACTCGGTGTCGACGGCTAATTTTATAAACGCGAACCACGGCGGCGTCTACGTGGTGGGCGTAGGTGGTGGATGTAGTGGCGGTGGTGATTTGTCGGTGTTGGCACGTCTTTCCGACTACTACGTGTACGCGACGCTAAACGCGAAGAATCACTTCCGGGCGCCGACGGAGTGGGGCCTTTGCTTGCGGCCGTCCGCAACCGGTGCGGACACGAGAACGGAGGAGGACGAAGTCACGGCCCTCGACGTGCTGGACGACAATTGCTACGAAAACGACGCCGAAGTGGAAAACCGTCAGGACGACAATAACGTCGGCGGGGGTGGCGACAGTAACAGCGGTGGTGGACGTGGTGGAGACAAAAGAATACGCGGTGGCGTCGGAGGGGTTGGAAACGACGGCGGCGTCGTCGGTGGTGGAGGAGGAGGTAGTGCCTTCGGTGCCGGTAACGGACAACAGCAGCTCCATTGTCTCGCCTGCGACTCCGAACGCGCACGCACGTGCTGGTTGACCGCTATGAGACTCGCCAAGGTATGATTATGATCTTCATTCATCCCCTTTCTTTTCTTTAACATTTTAGCTCTTCTTTGCCAGGGTTATTCCCTTAAATGGAACCCCTTTGGCGTATTTCACAGCCCATTTTCTGGGTAGGTATTGAGAAACATTGATAGAATGTTTTTCTATATTTATTTCAGGTGAAAAAAATCTTAAAAAATTCAATTGTACCTATGGCTCAGGCATTGGTTCAGTTTTTAATTTAAATAAATCATTACGCAAGAAAATACTTAATTAAAACGCAGGCTTATATCCTTAAAAAAATCCATCAAAATCAGAGAGGGGCAGGGGGCGCCGTCTCGCCCCCTAAACTGTCCATTACCCCAAAATCATAAAAAATTTAGTTTTTTTCTAAATAAAAATTTGAACTGTATATAAATTTAGTTTCTTATGAATCTAAAATATCTTTTTAGCCCTTGACCAAGGACGAAGCATGGATTATGTCGAGGGAGGGAGGGAGAATTTGAAAGACTGACAAAATACTAAATTGATACATTATTTCACATTTTTATCCAGATTTTTTTTTTACAAAAAGCAAGGAAGCTATAATACTTATCTGCGAGGATTTTGAGAAAATGGCCAGTTTAGGGAGGTGGTGGCAGCGCTAAATAATCTTCATGAAACCCACACGATAAAGAAATAAGAAGGAGTTGGTTTCTCAGTTGATATTACAAGTCATTTTAATCAACTTAATATTAAACTTCAAAGTAAAATTCATGTTTATTCAACGCTATTTGATAATATTAACGCTTTCAAACAAAAAATATTACTTTGGCGAAAACAAACAGAAAAAGAAAACTTGTCTCACTTTGGAAGGTGTCAATATCTATTGCTTAAATCACCTAAATTAAAATTTAAAAATTAGGCACACCAGAATTAAATTGTTGGAAACGGAATTCGATCGTAAATTTTCTGATTTTAAAAGCTGTGATGTATAATTTCGTCCTTTTACTTTAGCTCTATCTATCGATATTGAAAATACAATTAAAATTAACTGATGTGATCCAATTCTTTGCTGAAGGAAAAAGGTATAAAAGTTAGAATTCTGCAAATGTCGGGTGAAGAGGTGGCCACAGATTGGGAAAGCCGGGAATTTTAATGCAACCGAAAAAAATGTATGACGAAATTTAATTGTGACAAAATCATAAGTTTGTGTTTCCATTGTTCATCTTTTAATTCAGCACATTCATAATTTTTTGTCCAGCAATTTAAATAACAAATTAATATATTTAATAAAGAAAAATTTAAAACCCTTCGTCGGACCGCGTATTTGACATGTCTAATTTAGAATTAAAAGTGATAATTCTTAATATTGTGACGTGTTCAATCACGGAAGTTAATTTGACTATACTACAGTTATAAACAAGTCTACACAATTTATTTCACTAAAAGTCTCTTTTCCCGCTCGCCTTTGTGTGAACACTACCTATCGCTCTCTATAATGTAGACACTTCTTGTCGCTGGGTATGAATTCTATCGCCCGTGTTGCCTATCGAACGCTTCGCTTCCAAATATCAGCTGTCCACTGTCAACTAACTCGGTGTGAGCGTCTCGCCTTTATAAAGTCTTTTCAGCCTTTTTCTAGGGAATTCTACAGCCGTCTAGTAATCCAATTGCTTCCCATTGATCTTTGCTGGTGTTTTCTAGATGTTTCAGGAAAGCCGAGAATATTCCTTATGTAATCAGGGAAGATGTTCATTAATTATGTTCACACCAACTTAATTGCCAAGTACTCGTAACAATATTACATATTTTTTAATAAATTCGTAAAAATTGGGGGTTTAATGAAGGTGTTATTGAACGTATATCAAGCTAGCACGACAAAGTTATTTTACCGATTTCTGACTTGCACTATAGTTTGTCGCTAATTTGTTACCAAATCCAAAAATTTGTCACTCGTGAAGTTTAGCCATAATCAGCTGGTATGCTAGCTTGATATCAAGTTAGCACTACACATAGCGTATCTCAAAAAGGAAATGTCATAGGATATTACTGTAAAGGCCATAATTTGTCGCTGAAAGATGACACATTCAATGAATTTGTCGCTAGTCGAATCTCCAGCTGATAAGCGACAAGCTGCTGGAAATCTATTAAACTCTCGAAAAGTAACATGTTGCCCAACTTGGGCGAAACAGGGAAATCCTACTTTAAAAAATTTGGTAAATAAATCCGATCTCTTAAAATAAATGTAACAAAGAACTCCTTGATTAATTGTTTGATGGTTTTCCAGCAGTCTTTTACTTATCAGCTGGAGATAAGACTAGCGACAAATTTGTTGAATGTGTCATCTTTCAGCGACAAATTATGGCCTTTACAGTAATATCCTGCGACATTTCCTTTTCGAGATACGCTATGTGTAGTGCTAACTTGATATCAAGCTAGCGTACCTACCAGCTGATTATGGCTAAACAGCACGAGCGACAAATTTTTGGATTTGGTAACAAATTAGCGACAAATTATAGTGCAAGTCAGAAATCGGAAAAATAACTTTGTCGTGCTAGCTTGATGTACGTTGTTATTGAACCATGAAGGAGTGAAGGAATTTAAGGAATATAAAAAACAGGAAAATCAATCATATTGTCCTTTCCGAATTTTCTAATTTGACTTCCACCCTGTATATGGAAGGCCTAATTTTTAGAAAGAGTGGTTGTATTCTGATCAAGCAACTTTGTAAGAAAGGCTGTCAAGATTCTGTAAAACTGCGTGTATGAAAAGTAGTTGTAGGTATGTATACGTGTGCCTATATGAATACATGTTCATATTACAAACACTCTCACAATAGAGCTTTGACGATGAAAGCGTCATCGTTCGTCGTCGTTGTTTTTTTTCCACATGGCTTCGGCCCCTTTTTCTTGTTCTCTTGCTTATATAGCTTAGAACACGTTGCAGTTATTACTGTCATTATTTTTGTATGGCGAATGCACTGCTACACTCCCTGGTATGTTTCTTCTCAGAGGGATTTTGTCAATTGCACCACCCCAGACATGTTAATTTTTTCCTAACGAAAATATAAAGGGTTATCCATAAAGTATGCTACTCAAAATGTACGTATATCTTTGACCCCCTCCCACCCTCGTTGTTCGCTACATTACATTTTTTGAAACACCCTTTCCGAACATATGAAACAAAACTAGAACCCCCAAACGAATAAATATTTTAAGAAATTATGCAGATATTTTGTAAAGATTTTATTTACTTAGTCCATTAATTTTTTATTAATAAAACCAGGGTCCTTTGAATATATGTGTATATTTTTTAACTTGAAAGGATTTTTAAGAAATATTACTTAGTTTTGTAGCAAAAAAATAAGATTATCATCAAAAACTATTCATTTCATAATCTGTCCAAAGTGAGTCATCATTTATCTATAACTAAGTCACTAGAAGTGTGACTTCATCAGCGTTTTTGCGACACAGAAAAAGAAAATTCAGAGACGAGCAATGTGGTTTTGCTAACGATCGTCACTAAATTGGATTATTCTTAGTACCTGCCTAATAATGCCTAAGGTAATAAGCACAAAGATTATTATCATGATTAACTAAGACTAAACTAAAAATTGAGCTAATTATAGGTCGATGTAATCTGTAAATCTACTAAAGAAGTGCATTATTGAAATATTTTGTAACAACCCTAGAATTTTTGAAAACTTTACATTTAATTAGAGGCCGACAAAAAACGAAATCGATACAGGCTATATTATTTTCCTATTTCCTATGTATTTTTAAGCTTTTAATTAGAAAATTGTGTTCACTAGGAATGTTATTTCAATAAAAAAGTTGTCATTCGTAAAACTAGTTTTTAAGCTAAAAATTTGAACTAATTTAGGAATATAAGGGAAAATTTGAATTTAAAAATTGTTTTATTATTACCTTGCGATATGTGTATTACACTTATTGTATAAGACACATTTATTCTGAGAAAAATAAACTGTCTTGCATTATGTTATTAAGATAAAAAAGGCCACCCTGAACATGTAACTCGTTGAATATATAAATTTTTGATATATATACCTGCTTAAATAATTTGAGGAGAAAGCAATTCAAGTTCAGGGCAACTTTGAACATCTGATGCTGACATGACTGCTGTTAAATAATTTTTTAAGTTTCTTAATATTTTTTCGAAATCATTTTGTGTTACAAGTTTTATAAAGAAGACTATTAAAAGTAAAATCACAGCAATGAGCTGGTCTGAATGCAGCTCACTTACCTGTCAAATTTGCCGCTTTATGCTGACCAAAGGATTCGGAGATCCGGAAAGAAACAGTGCGAATTTTTGATGCAGTACACACAACTACGTATATCAAGCTAGCACGACAAAGTTATTTTTTCCAACTTTTTTAAATTTTTTTAATTCGTTTGGGGCTTTGATATTAAGCTAGTACTGTACATAGCGTATCTCGAAAAGTATATGTCGTAGGATATTACTGTAAAGGCCAAAATTTATCGCTGAAAGATGACACATTCAGCGATTTTGTTGCTAGTCATATCTCCAGCTGCCATCAAACTGGCCCTACATATGGCATATCTGGAAAAGGAAATATCGTAGAATATTACTGTAAAGGCCATAATTTGTCGCTAATTTGTCGCTGATAGATGACACATTCAAAGAATTTGTCGCTAGTCTTATCTCAAACTGATAAGCAAAAAACTGCTGGAAAGCCATCAAACTGTCGAAAGATAACGTGTTGCCCAACTCGGGGGAAATAGGGAAAATCTAATTTAAAAAATTTAGTAAATAAATCCGATCTCTTAAAACAAACGGAACAAAGAACTCCTTGATTAATTGTTTGATGTTTTTCCAACGGTTTTTCGCTTATCAGCTGGAGATAAGACCAGCGACAAATTCGTTGAATGTGTCATCTATCAGCGACAAATTAGCTACAAATTATGGCCTTTACAGTAATATCATACGACATTTTCTTTCCGAGATACGCTTTGTGTAGTGCTAGCTTGATATGAAGCTATCATACCAGCTGATTATGGCTAAACGGCACGAGCGACAAATTTTTGGTTTTGGTAACAAATTAGCGACAAATTATAGTGCAAGTCAGAAATCGGAAAAAAAACTTTGTCGTGCTAGCCTGATATACATCACACAACTGCCTTATGCAGCTTAGCTCAATATTGATATAAATGACCTAAACAGAGCACCTAAATAGTTTATTCCACTCGTCAAAAGATCGATCAAATGTTTTAGCTTTCAATTATTTTGGCACTTCTACAGCTTTGCAGCACTTATCCCCCAACTGCTTTTGTCAATAATAATTATTTTCTTAATAGGAAGATTAGAAACAATAAGCAAACAGTTGTTTGCGAATTTTTTGGGACTAAACAGATAAATAATTATTCATCATCATAAAGATTTTGGAATGTTCCTGGAATAGGTCAATTTAGTTGTGAAGGGGAACATTTTTTAATGTAGAAATTGTAATCATATCATTTCAATTATTAATCCAACTCTTAAAATTTAAACAGAAGAAAGGTCTCTGTATTTTAGACACATCACAAAAATCATCGGAGAGTTATTACGATCTATTTTCAAAATATTTAACTTCAAATATTCAATTTGCATGAAACAAAAAATATTTTTCATAAAAAAATGAGAAAAACTTGTTCATAAAAAAAATGCAAATTAATTTTTAATCTAATAATAATAAATGTTCCATTTGAGCACCACCAAATTCCATACAATTGTACGAATATTGTTCAAATTTTTTTTACGCTGGCGTAATTCTTTCAAGAATTCACACTCGGTACCATAAACCTTTAGTTTTTAATACCCCATAGAAGAAAGCCAAAGGAAGATCTGGTTAGACATTCTAAAGCATCTCTTCGACGAAAAACGAAATGATAATTTGACCACCGTTTCTGTATTAAAACTAAGTTAACCCGTTCCAGGAATTTTCTAAAATTTGAACTTTTCTACCCGAAAACCTCTCTGGCTCGTTTTCAGCGGCCCACTCTGTATACTCCAGTATTACGAGGATGGATCAAATATAAACGAGCCTTTAATTTATTTTGAAAATTTTCACAAAAACAATTTTTTTTATTTTCGACATATCCCCCTTGTTTGATTATACATTTTTCCCAACGGATCGGTAGTTTTTTTATCTCTATTTTAGCAGGGCGGGAGTCTATCCAATTGCGCACAAACGCCTCCAAATGTTCATCAGTCTGAAATCGCTCGCCTCCTAGTGATTCTTTGAGGGGCCCAAACATGTGGAAATCACAAGGGGATAAGTTTGGGCTAAATGGATGGTGCTCCGACTTAGTCTAGTGCATTTCACTGATTTGGGCCTGTGTTAAAGCTGCGATGTGAACTCGAGCAGCTTTTTGATCTTCACTCAGCAACTTTGGGACACAACGAGCTGAAATTTTTCGGAACCCCAGTTTTTCGTTATGACTGTGTGGGCACTCCCATAGCTGATGCAGAGTTGAACAGATATCTGAAGCACAGTGGCGTGGTGGTCCCATTCAATAAGGTTTTTAACGCGTGCAATGTTAACCGGAGATATGCTGGTGCGCGGACGACGAGGATGATTGACATTTTCGACACGATTACGCCCATCGTTAAATTTGCTTTACACCAAACTTTTACCCGTTGCCACGAAAGCGTTTCATTTCCGAACTGTGCTAGCAATCTGCGCAAAATTTCAGCTGGTTTCACGTTTTCACATGTAAGAAACTTAATAATAATCCGTTGCGCAATGCTGCTATGCATTTCTTTCTCACTCATTGTGATAGCTACTAACTAAGCAAACACAGCAATACGACGAGTCGTTTCCGTGTCACCTAATATCCCCACTTAACGCCCGTATGCGCCTTGAACAACTATCCGGCGCTCAATTTAAAAAGGCTCGTTTATATTTGATCCGTCCTCGTACATTTATAGGTACATAGGAAGGTTTAAATAAAGAAAAATGCGTAACGATTGTAACATTTTGAAAACTTAAATTGGTTGGAAACAGCATTTTAATTCATTATAGTGAAGTTTTATTAGTCAGTGTAATTTACATTTGCCTATCACAATTTTATTGCCTCATGATTTGTTCCCTCCAGCCCTAACAACTAAATTGTACGTTGTATCGTGCAATTTTGAAACGAAAAATAAATAATAGCAGGCCGCCTATTGTCTTTTTTTCCTCTTTGTATTATTTCTTGTTGTGTCTTAGTCAGTAACAAGTCTTGAAGATGTGTCACAAATTACCTACTGCAAAAACGTCCGTTCTTTTCAAGAGCCCCGTAATTATTTCTGCCATTGTCTACATGTAATCCTTGAAGTCGGTCACGTTTTGTGTAATATAATCTCATGTCTCTGTCGAAATAGGATAATGGCACCCGTTGCTGATTCCGAAAAACTCATTATTCAGTAACAAAATAATCAGAACCACTTCTTTTTTTATTATAATGTGTTCGAGATAAGCAGCTTCTTACTTTTTTGTTTTATTAAGATGTAAAATGGTGTTCCTTTATTATTATTCTTTTTTGTTAATATCTGTATCTAAGTATGTGGCGTCGGTCGGAGTAGGTTAAGGGAGTGTGGGGGGAGGGGTTATTATAATAATGCTTATAATTTGTTAGGGTCAGAGAAGTACAAGAACGACGAATAAATATAGGAAAGAATATGACTCCACAATATCTACTTCGTTCATATTGTTCTTTCCTACCGTGTCCTTATGATTATACATAAACAATCCAATGAAAGCATTTTTCAATGAAAATAAAATTATAGGTCTGTTTTCTGTCGTGAATGAAAATTAAAATAAAATCAGTCAATACTATTAAGTGCTTTATAGGAATGTGAATCCTCTTTCAACCTGCACCCCCTTTACTGTCATTGTACTATTCTGGCTGGTCTGAAGTACATTATTCATATGGTAATTACATTAAAGGTTAATAGAAAATCTAAAATTCACGTTTAGGAGATGGAAATACATACACCTATAAAAAAAGTAAACTAAGGAGATGAAAATAAAACCCACAGTAATTTGTTTTTGTCTTGTAGTGTTTCTTATGTGTTTTTTTTTTGTTTGTTTCAGTATGGAAAGCAACTGCGGGAAAACTACAGGGCGTTTAAGAACAAGCAGACTGAAAATATTAATCCTAAGGAATACAACAGCTACACTGTACCAAATGTAAGTGTTTTTGATTATTATTGTTAGCATTAGACTTCTATCAAATCAATTATTGATGCCTATACGAACAAATTAATTTCAACTTTTGACACATTGAAATGGCTGGAGATCGGGGCTCCAATCCTGGGTGATACACTTTCTTTTAACATACTTATCCTAACGATATATAATAATGTCATTTACCTAAATACCAAAAAACGAATCAATAAGTTAAGGTGTGAAAAAGAGAAAATAGAACGAAAAATTTTAGTAAGAATTTAACAAAAAACACATAATCACAATTGCCCTTGGTATTAGAATAAATTATACCACAAAATAAACCTCTTAAACAATTATAAAACTGAAAGAACAATGAACATAGTAATGAAAACAGTTTTTACTTCATTTTTTATCAGTATTGTCAGTCGATTATTTTTCTTGCGTCACAAATAGGTACCTACCTGGTATGTAATTATAGATACTTAATTTCTTTTTTGCTAAACGGTTAGGTTAGGTCTTTTTTCTTTCGTCATTTTGTTATATACAAACCTTTATTGTGGCTATAGAAATTTTAGTGTACGGATATATATTTTAAGAGAATTCTTGGAATATTCATGGACTATGACAATAGTGCAGTAATAGATAGGTAACTAGGTAATTATGTTGTCACATTTTTACTTTCACGTTTTGTGAGAGTTGAACAGGTGGAATTGAAAAGGCCGATAACAATAAAAGAGAGAACGTCTAAAATAAATATTATCGTCGATTTATGTCGGTAACGATTTATTTTATTTTATAGAATGTAGATGTAGAACTTGATTTAGCACGTAGATAAAAAGGAGATAGAGAAAAGGGCGAATAGGTGAAAAAACATAACAGCAAAACTGGTAAATGTCATAAAATCTAAGGGTTGTAGGTCATGGCTAGATTAGGAATCTTTTATCATTAAAGATAGCTTATTATTATTACTATCGCCCCTTAGAGCTATTTTATTTTTTATATGTTCGTAAATCACTTTTCAATTTCATTATTTGTAAAATTTGCGAAAAAGCAAGACCAAGACTGCAAAACCAAGACCAAACGAAATTATAAGGAAATTGAAAATCATGCACCCTCGCATGTGAACCACCCTGAACCGCCACTTCTGACAACTACCACTGTTAAGATTATTAAAATAGTGTTTAGAGTCGCATTAGTGCTGTTTTCAAAATTTTGGCAAGATGGTAAGACATAAAAGCCTTTATTGTCATGGGGTTCGGTTTCTTGTTATTTTTTTGCAACCTACTCATTAAATTCTGTCCGTTTCCCGAAAGTGTTTCTCGTTGCTGGCTTCGTGGGTCGTCTTCATTTGTATTTATGGCCTCTTTGAATGCAGCAACTCATAAATCACAGACAGACTTTCGTACTGGAAAAACGATTAAAGTTTTAGCGCCGTTTCAGAGTTTCGAAAGCCGATGTTATAAAAGTAGGGGTTTTCCTGCTGATTTCCCCTGGTAGTTTCGTCCACAGGAATTGCTAAATTAAACTTGTCAAAAAGTAGCAAGAAAATTGTAACGAGCTTTTCTTACATCTTTTCCTGAAATGTTAATATTACTTTAAGAGCTTTATTTTAATTTCTTACTCACGTTTTCTTTTTTACACAAATCCATAAAACTTCACATTGTATATTAAAAAATTATCTAGGTACCTACTAAGCAAACATTAAGAGTTTTTATATTAAATTAGTTCACTACCCCGGCAAATTATAGTCATTTTAATTCGGATTAAATTTTCCTTACTTCCAAAAATAGAGACTACAAAAAAACGGCCTCTCCATTCACTTTCTAATTTTTTTATTTATTTTTAATTTCGATTGACTGCAGAATCAATCTTTAATATATGGTTCACCGCACTTATGTATAAAAAAAATAAGACAATTTCTTTTTCGTGATCGAATCAGTTCAGTACCTACCTATCTTGATTGATGATGATCCTTTCACTGATTTTCTGCTCTAGTTTCCCACTTAAGAATTATAAATGGATGAGTCACTGTCAGTATTTTTATTACATCATCTATTCCGCTAACCACTATAATAACAACACATCACGTTATAGACACGTTTAATAATACATATTGTTCTAAATTTCACGGTTACTAACTGACAGACTGAATTATTCATGTTAATAGAAAATAAAAGTTTAAATTTAAACCTGTGGTTCTGTTTTTGTTTTTCCATGTATAAATGTATAAGGTATAGATAAGCTTTTTAAAAAAGGTTTTTAGTCGCGTGTTAATAATTGTCGTTATCTATTCAATCTAATTGTAAGTTTCTCTTTATGGATATGGTTTGGTGGACAGTTTTATTTGGTCAACACGTATAATGAAACGAACCAAGTTGCTAAGTCCTTTTTTATATTACATAGGTACTTTTAATAAAAATAAGGAATTTTAACATTAAATTAATAATATAATAGCATCATTTTATTTTCCTTGAAAATCATTGAAGAGAAATAGGGACAATAAGACGAATAGGCACCTGGCTGTAACGAACAAAATTGTTGGCTTTTCGTGTTCGTTATAACTGATTTATCTCACACAGTACTGCCACTATTAGAAAACTTTGCCAGACAGATTCGTTTATAAAATAAATTAAAATAAAACATTTTAAATGTTTTTAGCAATTCAAAATAAGTACAATGTAAACTCTATAACGAAGTTCAAGGGATTGATCGTTATAGGGAGTTAAAAAGAAAAACAACCAAATTCACAATATAATTTTTAACACATATGTGTTTTAGAAAAGTGTGTACTTTGTTGCCTATTTTAAATACATACTTATATAGTCAGTTAATTTTACCTGACGTTTTTCGCTATGAACAAATTTCTTCGTAATACAGAATGGCTTTGCGCTATAAATAGTGAATTAGTGTATGCGTTTTAAGGTAAACCAACCAAATTGTGCTCATTTCAACATTATAAGGAGTTTATCGTTATAATGAATGACGTTATAAAGAGTTTACATTGTAATTTTTTTCATTGCTTAGACATATCAATATTTTTAAAACCGTTTTGGCTTAGTTGTTATGTTTATTTTAGGAACTTTTACAACACTAATCAAATAGTATGGAGTTAATAAAAGTTTTATAGATCGTTTACTTCAAAAATATAGTCGACTTTAACTACATTCTGACAACGAGGCAGAATGTTGAAAAGTTTAAATTCCGATAGTTTTGAACTACTTATACTACCTATTTCTGAGGCTATGAAAATTCCCTATTGTGTAAAACACTTTACTAAATTAACTGCCAAAGTGCTTCCATATTTGTAGTCAAGTTATATGTACCTATAATTATTTAAAACTATTGGGGATAATTTCAAAACAACAATTTTTTCATATACATATTTACCTAATTTTTTCTACAATAATATTTTTTAATTTTATTTATTCGTCTTGTTTATTATTTTTTTATTTTAATAATTAGTTGCACGTGTGATCTTTTATTAATAGACTACAAGAAGCGAGAATTATTTTCTTGTTAATATTATAGGTTGCCAAAAGTAAACTTTTATCTAGCAGCGTTAAAAATTTACTTGCTCTCGGTCAACCATTAATTTTCTCTGCTTTATGTAAATGAAAGCAGTTTACTTAATATTTTACGTCAGGTATGGCTGACGTTGTTGCGATGCATCTCGTGTATCTCGCCGAATGTTTGACGTTGGTTATAAACCAAATAAAATTTTTGATGTTGCTTCATAAGCATGCACCATCAATTACTGTTAAAAAAAACCGTACTTCCTGCTTCTAATTTCTAAAGCATTGCAAGATTATTTAAATAGAAAGTGTGTGGAAATTTTGAGTAAGGATTGACGTCAAAAGACAGTTGGTAGGGGTCATGGTTATGTTATGATGGTAATGTAAAAAGGGAAAAAAGTAACTCTTTAAACTGACATAACTTAACTTAATCTAATACAGAAGAAAAAAGGTGACTAAATAGGAATTATTTTTGACCAGATTAGGTTATCCTATGTGAGGGTAGGTAAGGTTAGTGCCATTTCTAGCATTTTTTTAAAATAATCTACTACGAAGAAAGAGTTATTTTCATCATTTCTGATGCAGATTATAAAAAATCATGTTAAAAAAATTGCTCTTTAAAATAAATTCAGATATCATCTTTCAGTTCATAACGCTGTGTGTTCGTTATAACCGATTTTCACTGTATGTGATAATCTGAAGCCAACTTTAGATGGTGTCACTACTTCTCATGTCGTATAAAGACTGAATCTTTCGTCTTTTGGGAAAAGGTAGAAGTAACTTTAGCTTACGTAAGTAAACCAAAAACCGAATGGTTTATTTGAAGTAAATTCTTTTATGCTTTCGTTTCATGTCAGAACATTAAATTACACCTTCGATGATGTTAACCACCGTATATACATATGTATATGTGCATTGTACATTATTCGTGTTCATGTACTGTAAACGTTTCATATAGGTACAATCGTTAGGTATAGTGCCGTATGTATGTGAAGAAAGTAAATTCACTGCATGTGCATAGTAACAAAGCCGACCGTTAATAAATAGACCGTACGTCTGACTTTATGACGTTACCTTCTTTTGTTCTCAATTTTTCCTTGTTTTTAATTAATTAAACGACTAATCAAATGTTCAATCGGTACCCTGCTGCTGGTAACTCACAAGTTTCCTTTATATACGTCTATTTATTTCTTTTATTAATAATTATACATTCTTATTTACCATTTTTTCTCAAATCAGAAATTTTAGTACCTACTACCGAAAGTGCGGATTTACATTATTTGGTACCGTACGCTTAGTCACTTTACTTTAGCAACTATTTTTTTATGAACGTTTATTAAAATTATAACATACTAGCTGTGCCCGCGACTCCATCCGCGTGGAATAGTGACTTTCGGCAGCATTTAAAATTTTTTTCTTCTATATTTTTATTTTCTGGGCCGTAAGCCTTTTTGCCAACGTCATTACACAAAAACTTTCATTCCTTATTTTTGCCCCCTTTAGGGTAAAATTTTTACAAACATTAAATGTCGTATTTATATCTAATCAAAAGCCTAAAAAATAAGTTTCAAGCCTCTAGCTTTATATCTACTTATCTATATCTGTACCAAATTCTCATTTAAATCGGTTCAGTAGTTTGGGCGTGATTGCGTAACACACAGACAGACAGAGTTTCTTTCGCATTTATAATATTATAGATTAATATAGTTTAATTAAAGTTTAAAATAGTTTATATAGCTTAGTATTCAACTACTTTTATTGATCCAAATAAACAAAGCCTCTATAACTTTTTACACTTAATATTTTAATTTTCTGGGCCGTAAGCTTATTGGATGACGTCATTACATAAAAACTTTCATCGGCTAATTTTATTCCCTTTAGGGTAATATTTTTACAAACATTGAATGTCGTATTTATTTATATCTAATCAAAAGCCTAAACAATAAGTTTCAAGCTTCTATCTTTAAAAATTACGGAAAATCCGCACAAACTTTCCTATTTCAACCCCTTACAACCCTCTTTTCGCATTAAAAAGTGGCCTGTGTGTCCTTTCTCAGGCTCTAGACTATCTTTGTACCTAATTTCATTTAAATCGGTTCAGTAAATTTTAGGCGAGATTGTGTAGCATACAGACAGAGTTACTTTCGCATTTATAATATTCCGCGAATTAATTTTCATCGATTTTCCCATGGGAATAAGATATTTTTCCGCAGTAAAACGTAGCCTATGTGTTAATCGAGGGTGTCAGCTAACTCCATACTAAATTTTATTAAAATCGCTCCAGCCGTTTAGACGTGAAGAAATAACAAACATACACACTCACACACTCACAAACTTTCGCCTTTATAATATTAGTGTGATACTTCTGTTAACTTTCAACCTACATAATGGGCTAAATGTAGTAAAGGAGGGACGCTTTGGTATAAATATCTGCATGATTTTAATTCTGGTGTAAACGTTCCTGAGCTTTAATTAATAGATTTTAATTCAGATAATTACCAGGAATTCAAGCTGTAAATACGTTGTCGATAATTTTCGACGGCTTAAAGCTTATTAACTGCTTGGATTCCCTGGTGAGGGTGAAATCTATTCGCCTCTTGTCACAAACCTATGAGGATAACCAGCCACTGGCTGTGCCCTTTCTATAGTGTCATGCGCTCCAACTCACTTCCGCTCTAGGTTAGCATAGCAACAACCAGTTCAAGAGCTTTCCTCTTGGGGGATGAATAAAACTTGTCAGTGTTTAAAATAATAAAAAAGTTTAATGTAAGAGAAAAATATCAAGGCATTGGGGTACAATCTACGAACTCCCTAGTATATCTAATTAAATTTGGGACGATAAGAATGTATATATGATAATAATTAATAGAATAAGAAAAGTTACTTAATGTAGATTAATTAATTATTTTGACTATTTATAAAGGGCTGCAAACGGTAGGACGTTTTCGTATTAAAAGGAGAAAAATGCAACAATAATTTTATAGGTATAAATTTTGTATTTTATTATGGGTTTAAAGGAGTACGATAATTAAAATGAGCGAAACACGTGTTCAATTTGTAAATGTTCCTAATGGAAATGAAGGGTGCATTTTGTTTTATCTAATTACCATAATCTATTTTTATTATTTATCCCTGAATTATCAAAAGTGTTTCATAAATATTCTATTAACCAAAAAGCATCCACTAGAATTTATTACATAAATATCTGATGGGTATCGATTTCCTCCAAAGTCCAGAACAAATTTGATCTGGTCTGGTAATCCAATTTTAGGAAATTTCAAAATCTTATTTTGTGTATCAATTTATTTCTGTCAGGTCATATTGATTTTAATATGCTTCAATTGACACATATCGTCAAACGAAGTCAATATTCCTTTTTGGTTTCCAAAATTTTGTACACACACGAACTTCAAAAATAATGAAAAAGTACCTAACGAAGCAACATTGAAAAATATAATCAAGCAGAAAGTTTTAAATTTGGAGTAATTACCTACCTACATAACTTCTCCTCATATTGGGAAATTTGTACATACATATGGATTTCATATTAATGGTGACGAAGGTAGATATTATAGGTTGTTAAATTTGAATAGTGAAATTATTTCTAAAATAAACTCCAAGCTTCCACACCCTAGAAAAGATAACAAATCCTTTTTAAATTATAGTATTACTTCTTTGTCTGTCTTTTTTGCCTCTCAAATGTACCTACCACTTTTCATTTTCATCAAAAGTTTATGTGGACTTCCATTAATTATGCAGGGTGTTTTTCTTTTAATTTAATCCCTCCTTCCCTTTAGATGTTGCACGACCATCCCCTAAACTTTTAATTAAAAGGGAAAAGAATCTTCTCCATTTGAATAATGCTTCTAGTTGAGTGAGGACCTTTGAAGTATTGAAGTAAATCTTATAGGTACCACTAATTTAGGAAAATATCCAGAAATCATAAACTTTGATTAGTCTGTCAAATATAGCACTTCAGGACACATCTAGCTGAGCTAATTGTAAGACCTTCAAATTTAGATTCAATAAAAACAAGTGCAGGAATTTCCAGTGAATAGAAACTTTTTCTGATTATTTATGGGCTAGTTAACTTTGTATTATGAAATTTAACATCAAAATTTGCAAATATAAATACAAGTATGAAGTAATTTGTTTAACTGTTGTGGATTAAAATAACAAAGATGCAATTTTTATGGAAAATAGGAGAATTAAACAGTTAATTTAATTTGTTTTTGTTGGCAACAGTCTTGAAATTGTAATTGTTTTGCCTTTTGTTGAAGAGTAACATTTTGAAATACGGATAGATTCAGGGAATATGTTTTGAAACTGTGCCTTTAAATTGGGACAAATAAGAATGGTGAAAGATACAATATAGAGTTTCCATAAATATTTTGTTAACGTGGGTTAAGGGACAATACATTGTTTTGCCAGGCAGTGACTAAGAAACAATTTAATCGCAAAATATGGGTAAACTTTCTGTTTTTTACCTGTGATACGTATTTTGGTAATTAGAAAACGAATACGAACGGAATTTAAGGGCAAAATTACATTCTCGTTAAACATTTTTATTTTCATACATTAGGCATAACGAACTTGTTTACAGTGAACAATCGGCTTTAGTGAACTTTTTGAACGGGAAATTACCTAGTAATAGTTATAATCGAATTTCACTGTATGTATACTTGATAAAAATTGCAATTACTAAATAAGTAATTTAATTTATTAAATTCAATCGAAATGTAACATTCCTTCCTCGAAAAACATTTTCTGAAACAGTAATCTTTTTTAGGTACCTACTTTATTTCTTTTAGTGATATTATAACAATTTACATATCTCATAAAATATTTGTGTTAAACACTTTTTTTGTAAAATAACTATTTTCAGTGTAAATATTTGACAAAACCTACACAAGATTGGAATTTGATGTACAAGCGATATCAACAATTTTGGTTACTTCTCAGGTAATAATTGTATAAACTTGCGCTAAATGCAGTTGTAGATACATCTCTCTCTTGTTATAAACGCGTACTTATTTGAATACCGCCAGGCTTTATCGTATCAGCCTATGTAAATATATGCAGTGCGATTTCTTATCTAATCTCACGATGTTCTGATGCTCAGCTATTGGTGATAATACTACAATAATCGTACAAGCGCACGTGGTAACGTTAATACATATACATGTATGTATGTGTAGGAAGTTCGTTTAAATATTAAAAAAATATTGTCAGCTATAATACCTAATAACTGTTTGTGAAAAACACATAATTTAAAAATATTTGGATAAAGTTACAATTGTTAAAAACATTCGCTACTTGGTCTTAAGGGATTTCCAACGAGATTTACTTTGTGACTTTAAAGGGTTGCCAAAATTAAGAAGAATATTAAAAATACCTAGTGAATTTTAATTTTTTTTATAGTTTGGGAAGATAAATAAGAATACATGAGATTATTACTTTGAGGAATCCTGTAAAGGAGAGTAAACAATTCAAAGATTTTGTTTGAACAAAAATTTAAAAAAAATTAATTGGTGTTGCATTTTTAAAAATTTTAGAAAATTTATTTAAAACGGCCCTAAAAAATAAAATATTTAACGGTTTTTTGTCAAAGCTTTTTATTAAAACAATTTTTTCACTTTTTATATTTAAAAAACTTAGAACACTTTTTAAAGTTCATTTATTTTGTAACAATTTTATTTATTTTTTTTTTAATTTATGGTTTTGCGGTACGATTTTTTTTTTAAATAAATTTAAATCCCCTTTTCAAAAACTGATCTAGATAGGTCTAAAGTTTGATTTTTCCCAATTACCTTAGAAATTACACGATTTTTTCCCGAATCCGGTCGTGTTACTTGTCGTTTGGAGAAAGATTTACATCTTGTAAGTTGATAACGATAAAAGTACCGTGCGCGGTGACTACGTCGTAAGCATGTTAGCGATAAAAGGTGCATGCACACAATTGTTATCGCACACACGTACGGTGTCACTGGTTGCTACAATATGTATTTATGATTTTCTTTTCTCTTTTAATGAAAAGCTCCTTAAAGGGAAAATTTCAAATGAAGGAGATGCGAAACCTCATCATATTTTACAGAATCTTACTAATGGGGAGGGAGAGATTCAAATCAAAAGAAATTGATATTTCAATTAACATCATTTTTCTACTTCAGTAATTTCAATAAAAAGAGTTGTATCTGGAGCTCCTCGGCAGTATTTTGATGTTAATTAGGTACCTACTAAGATTTGATGTTTGAAATCCTATTCTACGCTACCTTATTATTCGCTGTTTCCGTACAACTCCTGTTATCCTTCCTATTCCTTGAAGGTCCTTGGAGTATATTGTAGCCGTGCTCTTGCATTAAATTTGTAAATTTGTTCTCAAGAATAAACTTAAGTGTTTTTTGCTACTCTAAAGTAAAGGACCACCCTGCTCTCAAACTAAACACGCTGCCCACGTACTGTCGGAAGATGTGAACGGTTGAAAAAGTAATGGCCTTATATAATGCCCATAATGGATAAGATTTTCGCAAACCAAAGTACTTATCTTGGTATTTTCAAAACCTAGCAAACAAACGAAAGTGGTAGAATTTTGTAGGAAACGTTTTTCATAACAGCAAAGCTAGAGAAATGGGATTGATATTTAAAAAGACTTACTTTTTAATTAAAGTAATTTATTTTATCTGGTTTTAAAGAGTGTAAGTATTATGCACTAAAAAAATGTATAGATCATAAATTTTATAAGAGGTAAACCAATGAAAGTGGTAGAATTGTATATTATTTAATGAATTTTGTGGGAAATCTCTTTCGTATTCGCAAAAACTAGAGAAAATAGGAAACGATACGTGACGCTAAAATAAGCTTTTTTAAACCCCCCCCTCCGCTGTGTCACACTTTCTATGACCCTCCTCTAAATATTACTTCACAAAAACTAAACCCCCCCTGAACATGATAAATTTTGATTGATAATATACAAATTTTGATAGTCAAAAATATTAACTTTATTTCCATAATAAATTTTAAATAAATTAATAAATAACTTTTGTAACGAAAAAATATGTAATATTTCTATTTATCAGAAGTCCAAAGGATTCTGTAAAAATTCAGTAAAATTTTTTGATGAACGGCGAACGTCACGTTTCCGTAGACCCCCTGTCCCCCTTGTCACATCTTGTCACCAGGGCCGTAGCTAGGGGGGGATTGTGGGGCAATGCCCTACCTTGAAATCACAATGCCCTACTTTAAAAATACCAAAAACTAGGATAAATTATTATAATTAAATTGTTTGCGCATAGTTTGAGATTAAAAAAAATTGTAGCTATAGGTAGGTATCTGAACTTTTCCGAACATACCACACTTTGTGACATTTATTTCATATTATGTATAATAATTCTTTGCTTTGTGTATAGACGGCATTTGAAGCGCCATCACATGAAGCGATAGGTCTATTTAATTATAATATCTGTAATGCAGAGGGGATTCCTCGTAGCATATATTGCAATATGGGCTATATTGCAATCTATGGTACGGAGAATACCTTTTTAAACGAAAATAAAGATAAACTAGAGATTTTTTATGATTGTTTGTAGTTTGGTTAACTGAAGTGTACGGTAGTGTTTTAGTCAAAAATCGATACAATTGAAGATTCATTGATTTCGCGATGGATATACGGGCTTTATTTGGAGAAAAACGAGGAGTTGAAGAGCAAATTGACCATGAAGAAACTCAATGGTCAAAATACAATCGCTACTCCTAGTTCCATAGCAGCAGGTTGGTCAACACATGTTGGTAATGTTAGCTATGCTATTCCTTCTGATATTGCACAAAGTTTGCAGAAAAAATATGATCTAAATGGTATTTTCGGTCGTATCTATTTACTCGTATCACCCCACCCAGCAATTAATTATTACCTCACTCTCACACAGACGTGGATCTCTACATCCAAATTTGGAAGTTAAACCATCTTGTTCGCTTGTTCTTCATCATTGAGAATTTAATAGTTCTTAGATACATGCTCATGCTCTGTCACAGAAATTATTTGTCTACGAATAGCTATTGAATGTACATCACTGACCTAGAGGTCAGTGATATACATGATGATTGATTTAGGAGCCCGTGCTTCGAGGGCAGATCAATTATGAAATTATGATCAATTTTTTACTTCCACCCTACCTGTAACCAATGCTGCCCTACCTCAAATTGGACTCTAGCTACAGCCCTGCTTGTCACACTCAGCAAGACCCCTCCCCCTTCCTTGTATGCGAACGTATTTTATGAATGGGCCCTAAAGAGGGCGGATCTTCCTTATAAGAGTATGTTAACGATACTGACAACACAAAATTTTTGTTTACGTCGATAATGTGCACTAAAAATATGGATCATAAATTTTATAAGAGCTCTAGAGCAGTTATTTAGAAATTGCAGTAAACTTAGCGAAAGGGTTCGAAACCTCTCAATTACTTAATACCTTAATGAAACGAGTAGCCTGTGAAGGAGTCTGGGCATCAGCATTTGCAAACTCGATTAACTGCTAACTATCGATTCGATTTTTCTTTCCGTAGCTCAATAAAAAAGATACTTCTAGTAAATTTAATGTACCTATTGTTTCGCTTTTGTTTTCTCTTGTCTACTAATAATGTAAGTACGTTTTATCAGTAAATAAAGCAACATTTAAAAATTTATTATACGATTAGGAAGTTTCCTCTTGGCCAAAATATTAGATAATAACTGTAGCATCACATAGCGACAGCGTTCGAAAATTAAAACGAGTTATCATTACAATTTACTGACCTTATTAGAATCGAATACGAGAAATCAGAGCTCAAAGGTTTTATTAAATCTAAATCGAGGTTGATAAAAATCGTGATTAAAAAAAAAATCAAAAATTAATATCTAAATCTATTTTTTGCCTGGTTTTTAAGTTTGTATTGATATATTACTTACTTTCTAACAATTATTATTTCTTGAAACAACCAAATAAATAATCATACCTTAATAACAGGAAAATTCTATTGTGTTAGGCAATGACAAAGCAGCTAAACTGTAGTGTTTCTGTTTAAGCATCATAACACTTAGGTTCAGAGGTATTATACAAGTTCAACACTAATTTTTCTTTAAGTATATGTACTTATGTATCTAAAAGATTTTTAAAAATTGCGTTCTTGTAAAAAGCAGCTAAATCCCTTTTTAATTATTATAATACATCATACACGGAGAAATCAATCATGAAAATAATGCTAGAATTCTAGCAAACATGACTAAAAAATCTGTCAATTATATGGACGACCAGACGCTCAAGGAGATCTTACTAGAAATGTCTAGACAATCTACGTTCGGTGTTGAGACTGAATTCTAGTAAAATTGTTTTTGTTAGATTGAGACTCATTCAGTCTACGCTCATAGTTAAAGAATGATAATGGTAATAAAAACTTCAATTTATTTACGTTTGTGGTTCTACAAAAGACCTTTTAATAGAATTGATTATCTTAGATTTAAAAACGGTAGCAGAATTTTAATTAGGTACACATTTTTTTGCAGCAATTTTTCTGAAGTTGTAAACCCTCATTCGTTTTAAGTATTATGATAAAATTGTCTTCTAATACAGTTTAAGAAAAAATTCATCAAAGATTTAATCAAAATCGTATTTAACTTTTGTTGCAATACTCTAAAAAATATTCGGAGTAGATTTGCCTTAAAAGAAATTGTGAAATCCCGGCTTGATGGCCGTGGTCTAGGATTATTTCTCCTTCGGTGAGAACACCGACGAAGTCTCTTATCCGACGTTTCGCCAACAACTGTGGTGGCATCCTCAGGGAACGGAGCGTGGGCGTAATATCAGTCTCAGCACAACCGCAGCGATGGACATTACACCCACGCTACGTTCCCTGAGGATGCCAACCACAGTTGTTGGCGAAACGTCGAATAAGAGACTTATTTGGTGTTCTCACCGAAGGAGAAATAATCCTAAACCACGGCCATCAAGCCCGGATTTCAAAATTTCTTCTGAAAACGCCGGCCGTGAAAGCGTAAGTCTTTTCATGAGACTTGCCTTACATTTCAATTTTACTTAACGTAAAAAAAATGATTAAAAAAATTTTTCGTTTTACTGAAATTAAATATTTACATTTGTTTTGTTTCATTAATTAGTGAATTTAAATTTTTTTAGTATTTCTGTATTCCTTGTTGTCACAAATACATTTTAATATCCTGACTTAAAATTGCCAATTACACTGAGAAGTAATTAAATTAAATTCAAAACCGTAAACACTTGTGAAAAATGATTCTTCCACACCATAAAAGCTCGAGTTACCTACATCAAAAGTGCTTCAAATACAACAAAGGGATTGAAGCACCTGTGAAAAGGGCTGCTAGTACATTAAAAGTACTTAAATTAAGACAACAGGGCTTCAAATATGTTAGAAGGCTTAACGTTGCTTTCAAGAACTTTGTAAAGGATTCAAGCATCTCAACGAGGCTTTAGGTTTCAAGCCCTTTAAATGCCTTTAAGGACAATGCACTTTAATAGAGCAGTTCGATTACTAAACCACACTGCTTACTCCATAAAGTGTTTTTAAGCTCTTAAAGGATTTGAAATCCATTTTCAAGCACAAACTCCTAAAGCTCTGCTTAGTAGGTATTAATTTTTCGGTTTTCGTTAAATATTAAAAAAAAATACCCCTAGTTTGACTAATTTTATAATTCGTTTTTCTTATTGATGCTTGCTGTTTTATTTTACGTATACAGTATAATTCATCTTTCTAATATTAAAGATTTAAGTACATTTCTTGGAATTTGTTTTATCTCAATGTTTCTATATTATGCTTTTTTTTTGAAATTCTTCCTAATTCATCTACAGACTTGAACCCCTTAGAAATACATACTTATGATGAGTTCAAGTTAAAAAAAATTTTGTATTGTAATAAGGTTCTCTTTACATCTTTTATTCAAAGCAAAATCTAATGCTTCCTGTCATTCTCAATTGCTGAATCTGTGTATGTTTCTTAAAAAATATCTTTTGCTTTGGTGATTAATGCAACAATTCCCGGTCTAATTTTTGCTTTCACTTGTAATGATAGTTTCAGCCCTTTAGACTATTTAATAGCTCAAATTTTTTTGTGTGTGATGTTTACAAATTCGTCGTAGAACTCTGAGGTGTGTTGTTTTCTTCCATGTTTTGAATTTCTTCTTTTTTCCTCGCGACAGCTGTTTCGCATTGCGACATCTTCAGACTTCTGTATGTTGTGTGTTGTTGCTTATTTATATGTTTGGAACATGTTGTAGTACTCTGTATTTATGATATTGTTTTTTAATTTGCTTTTATATATTTCCATGTTTTCAATATGTTTAGTTTCCTGCTAGTGTATTATTTTAAGGGTTTTTTTTATTGGTCCTGGTTCGTGGCTGTTTTCTGTTCAATATCTTTCTGTCAATATTTTTGCATTAAATGATCGATATTTACATAATTAATGAAAATAAAGGCTAAAAAAAAAATGTTTTGTATCCACTAGCAGGTGTTACCTACATTTAACATATTATAACATATAATCAAACAAAGTTGTACAATTTGTACGTACATTGGATACAGATTAATTAAAGTTACGTATATCAAGCTAGCACGACAAAGTTATATTTCCGATTTCTGACTTGCACTATAATTTGTCGCTAATTTGTTACCAAATCCAAAAATTTGTAGCTAGTGCCGTTTAGCCATAATCAGCTGGTATGCTAACTTGATATCAAGCTAGCACTACACATAGCCTATCTCTAAAGGAAATGTCATAGCATATTACTGTAAAGGCCATAATTTGTCGCTGCAAGATGACACATTCAACGAATTTGTCGCTAGTCTTATCTTAAACTCATAAGCGAAAAACGGCTGGAAAGCCACCAAACTCTCGAAAAGTAACGTGTTGCCTAACTTGGGGGAAACAGGGAAAACCTAATTTAAAAAAATGGTAAATAAATCCGATCTCTGAAAACAAATGTAACAAAGAACTCCTTGATTAATTGTTTGATGGTTTTCCAGCAATTTTTGCTTATCAGTTGGAGATAAGACTAGCGACAAATTCGCTGAATGTGTCATCTTTCAGCGACAAATTATGGTCTTTACAGTTATATCGTACAACATTACGTTTTCGAGATACGCTATGTGTAGTGTTATGTTGATATCAAGCTAGCATACCAGATAATTATGGATAAACGGCACGAGCGACAAATTTTTGGATTTGGTAACAAATTAGCGACAAATTATAGTGCAAGTCAGAAATCGGAAATATAACTTTGTCGTGCTAGCTTGATATACGTATTAAAGTCGTTAGTAAAGATTATTGCTAGCATCAATAAAATTGGTTTATGACGAAAAATTTAAGGTTAAAGTGCAGTGTCCCGAGCCACTTATGTATAGGTGCGTGTGATATCCACGAAGCTAGACAATCTTATGTAAGATGCTAATGCAATTACAGGAAAGATATAATTATTTCACACACATACACAACTTTTTTTTCCCCTTCAACATATGTTTATATATTTTTTATTAGGTGTCTGTAGAAACTACAGTATAGTATAGCTGACAGTGGCGAGGAAATTCGTGACCGTATACACAAGGAACTCCATTTCACTCATTAGTATTTGCAGACACGTGTAGCACTATATATTATGCAAATTAGTGTTTTTGCATTACTCTTAAGTTTGCGTGTCTTTGTACGTATGTACCTAGGCAAAGCTGTACACGCACAAACACGAATAAACTTACGTAATAGGTGAGTCGTGTATTACGGCTAATTTTATGGCTTACTTCACATTTCCGACGTTTGAGCGATTTTCCAGGGGAACGTGTCTATTGTTTTCCCTCCCTGTATTATTACATAATTTTTTATTGTTCATTTATTGTATGCTTATGTTCTAATATGTGTGGTAAAAAGTTTAGACCATGGAGACGTTACACTCTCATGAAAAGGGCCAAATATAATGTAATAAACAGATTTTTTTGCTTTTATAGGTAATAATTGTTTGAGTAAAACAAAAATCATAGGTCGAGAATTTTTATATTAATTGATACTGCAGTTAGTTGTTATTTAACGTAAAAATTAAAGACATGCTGAACTTTTAACACTTATTTCGAATGTCCAGAAGGAATAAAAGTTGAATTTTCAAATCAATTCTTTTTCATTTTTACATTATTTTGCCCTTCGATCAATAGAAATCTAAATAAAAAATTTCAAAATTTCCTCTGCAAGATCTGGTACGTCACTATGAGATACCTATTGGCCTATGGGGGTGGGGAATTATATTTTGTAAGTTGTAAAGATGGACATCAAAATCGAAGCGAACATTTTAAATATTTTACTTTTAAAATGAACCAGAATTAAAAAAATCCGACTGTACGGGCGGAATTTATCCCCGGAAGGGGAGGAGGGTCAGGAAGTGTTTAAGGGAAAATTGAAAATCGACTTTTGAGCAATAACCAAAGAAGATTTGTGGTGATAGCTTTTATAAAAAATATCTTTCCTTAAAGTGTGAAATTAGTAAAAAAAAATTTTTTTCAGACAAAACGTTTTCACACATTGAAGGGGTTAATTTTTTTTGAGAGGTGACTGACTCATTTTTCCATTTGGATGGCGATGAGGGGTACATCCCTCATCACTTCTAGTAATTCCCCATTCCCATATACCAGTTGACGTACCAGAACTTGCAGGGGGAAATTTTTTAATTTGTTTATGTAGACTCCTGTTGATCCGAGGAAAAATAATATGAGAATGAAAAATGTTTTGGACCTTAAAATTTGCAATATGCTTTGTAAGAGGTCGAACACTATATATTATAGTAGTTCGTTACCTACCAATAAGATAAATAGAGAGCCGAAGTTACCAAAAATAAATTTTTCACCGTTTAACTTTAAAAAAGTGATTGGAGACAAAATCTTTTAACTACGACGCTCTTTACTTTTATTGAACGTCATGTCTAACAAAAATTGTAATTCTAAAATATTTTTAATTAGTTTTTAATTTAATTTCTCTAATTCTATTTTTTTCAATCTTTCCCCTCATTTTACAACAATTTGACGGTAAGTAGAAGTCAGAAGTTGAATTTAAAAGCATTTCCCAATCAATATTGTACACGATATATTTCTGAACCCGTTTGTTCTTCTATTAGCCCTTTAGATTGAGGCGTTAGGAGGGTTAATCCAATAATAGGGGTCCGCAGGATAGACACCGGATTTCGAAATGTTTTCGTTTTTACTCTCCAGCCTTCCGAAAATAACTTCTCACTAAATCCACGTTCGACACTGTTATACAAATTCCGCGCACCGGCACACCAAAATCAATTGCTCGGGGTTTGAGGTAAATTTCCGCGCGTAATCTTTGAAACGAGGCCAATTGACTTTTCTATTTCAAAAAGGAATTTATCCGGCACGTAGGCCGCCGAATTTGCGAAAGTGACGAAAACGATTTTGTAAAGAAAACAGAATTCTTGAGTTTACTTCTCTACTTCGTAGTGTGAAAATTTACCTCTGACAAATAAGGAAGAAGATGGTAATGATTTTAATTTACCTACGCTTGAAAATGTTTAAAAGGAGGGCAAAGGACAATGACATTTAAAATTTATACAGCACAGACACTTTGGTTGAGACGTAATTTAAAAAGGACGTGATTCGGATTACTGAGGAAGTTTATTTCTCAATTTTTTTTATATTGGAACTATAATCAATCAAATCAAATAGAAGCTAATATTAATATCATAGATTAAACGGCACGAGCGACAAATTTTTGGGTTTGGTAACAAATTAGCGACAAATTATAGTGCAAGTCAGAAATCGGAAAAATAACTTGGCGTGCTAGCTTGATATACGTTTAAAATATGATGTTTCTGCGCTTTTTAAAGAAACTAAAGCACAAAACACTAAAGCTCTGTTCATCTCTGCTTGGTATTAATTTTTCAGCTTTCTTTTAAATAAAAAAAACACCCTGAACTATCAGAAGCTTAAATAATTTTCAGAATTCGTTTTCCTCATATCCACTCTCTTGCATATATTTTGCAAATAACTTTATTTCCATTTTATGTGTATGATTTTAACAGTTCAAGTAATTTGTCTTTGAATCTATACACGTCAGTGGGTAATAATTTTTATTAGTTCGTAAATCGTGATAAAGACAGGAAGGAAAAATCTCCATTTTACGAGTATTACCAATTCAAATAAGATGGAGGAACGGCCATTATTTTGTTGGTACGACGGAGGTACTCGCATCGAGCCCAGCCAGCTCTACAATTTCTAATAAAAGATTAACTGTATTTCGAAGACAGATAACGGCATCGGAACCCATTTGATAGTTAACAGGGTGATTTACTGGTAACGACTTATTTTTATTATACTTTTATTGCCGAACTTCACAACACAAAAGACGTTAGAACGTTTTAATTCTTAGAGATCCTTTTGACTTCTCAATAATGTCCATCAAAGAGAGAGAAACTTGGGACGTTAAAAACGAGCAAATTTCTGCTAGCCGAACGTATCATTAAAAAAATAAAAGGAAAGTGGAAAGTTGGCGTTTTTTGACCGACTTTCATCGTTATCGTAAAACCTATAGAAAATGTACAATAAAAGTTGTAACATGGCAGTCGTTAAACAGCTTTTATTTGATTAACAAAAACTACTGATAGTCTAAGATAAAATCTACTTACATTGTATACACAAATTTCTTTATGTTTCCTATAATAAATATTTAAACACGTGAATATATCATCTTGTCCGTTCTTCTTCTTCTTCTTTCCATTAGTACCTTATCTAAAAGGAGAAAAACGGGATCCTTTCAGATGTCGGCTTGTTTGTCATAGTTTGGGGGTATATTAAAGTTATTTAATTAATTTAAGAAAACACTAATAGAAACCTACCGTATATTTACGTGGGAAACGCAGAAAATGGAAGGAAACTAAGAGCGCTGTTAGGACGAATGAGAACGGTTATCCGTTTCACGACCTTAACCTCCTTTTGTCTCGTTTCTGGCTTAATTTGAATAAAACTGATACGTAACTACCCTCTTATTTAACCAATATTATTAAATAAATTCTAATTGACCTTTTTAAGTGTATTAATGGTGTGCTAGTGACGTCACTTATTTAAATTCGAAAATATGCGGTTATTATGAAACTCAGGAATATCCTTCTGTTCCTGCAATTTTTTTAAATATTGACCACCTATAGGTATCAATTTTAATTCCAACAATTCTTTAGTCCTTAGAGCTGTAGACTCTTCTCGTATATAGTTATTTTTTTAATGTCCATAATATACAACAACACTGGCACTACTCGTTGGCTTTTCTTCTTTCTCTTTTTTTGTTCCTTCGCTATTTTGGCTTTTTTCTACATGATTTTTTTATTTAGTTGTAGCCATTTGTACTAATATCTGTCACCATATTTACTCCCTTATCTTGACCGTATCCATTACCAAAATCATTATACTGTTATTCAGAGCTGAGATATGATTTAGATCAATTGATTAAAGTCATGATTTTAATCGATCTGATTTTTTTAAATAAAAGCATGATCAATTTTAGAAAATGGAACTTAAAATTTGAATACCTACCTACTTAAAAATGTATTTATTATCTATTCATAAAAGGATAAAACCTAGAAACATTTTTAATGGGAATATTTATCATGTATTATAATAATTAAAAAGGAATTTAGCTGCTTTTTACAAAAGCACAATTTAGAAAATCTTTTACATATAAAAAAGAGTAGAATTAGTGTTGAACTTTCTAATACCTAAGTATAATAATTTTTAAACTGATTTAAATAGTTTAGCTGCTTTGTCGTTAGTCGTTATCTAATATAAAAATTTACTTTTAGGGTCATTATTCAAAACATTAGTGGCCGATAATTATTATGTATCGCTAATGCATAATTATTAATGATAAATAACTGTAAAATATAAATGACTTCCATTGATGGTTATTCAAAAATAGCGTAATAACGTAACAAGATTAATTATATCCTAACAGCGGAAAACGGAAGAGGAAGTAGGGATTTGCGTAAATGTTTCGCTTAATTGATGCAGTAACCTGGGCAGTGTCAGGTGCATTAACTTAACTTTTAAAATAACTAATTGCCGTTTATACAGACAGGGCTGTGTTTAAAGAAAATACACATGATGCAAAATTTATTGTTAGGTATTTATGATTGTTAAAAATTTTTATGCAAGAGTAACAAAGAGAGATTTATTTTGCATAACGGTATTTTTATACTCCTTTGTATTTACCATAAAATATTTTTTTATTAGTTTTGTTACCTATTCATTGAACACCACATAAAATATTTAGGGACGTAGGCAAATTAATTTTGTTCAAACTAGGAATCTATTGACTTCTTGTCATCGAAATTATATCATAAAAATTATTGGCTGGTCAATATTTTGCCAAGGCGTGGTTCGAACTCTTTCATTCCCATCAGCACGCCCTAAACACTCGTTTGGATAAAAAAAAATTAATGTAATAATTGAAAAGAAAAATACTTAGATTTTTTGAGGAATTTTTTCTTTGTGTAAATCATAAGAAATAATATTATACAGCAGAATGTAAAGCAATAAAGTTGTTTTCATTTAAATTTTTGAATAAGGGGAAATTCGAGATGACGACGACGTATTAAGGTAACTTTTTTGTATTGTGTGACACCATGTAGCTATAAAATACAATTTCTTAAAATGACATGTTTCTTCCTGGTCATTAAGAAATTGCTTAATTAGCATATTAATGAGTTTCTAATATCCAAATGCGCTCAAGTAGTCATTTATATGAATATGTACATAGACACTTATGTATAAATATATCGATGTACGTATGTAGGTAGATGAATATTTTACAAAAAAAAATGATTAATAAGGTGTCAATTACATCACATTTATCGATTTGTTAATAATGCAAAAACTATCAGAAAGAGGAAGTTATTTAATATATGTATAATTTATTACCTACGGTGCGTTTTTATTTATACAATTTGCTTACCTTTCACATTCACACCCCTGAGTAAGTATTCTACCGAAGTATATGTGTCATGCTAAAAATAATTTAATTTTTAAATCCATTTCTGTAACGACGCAAAAAATATTTTGCCATAAAAATCGAAAATATTTAAAATTACGTAGTATATATAAAATTATTCACTTCTATTCACCACAAAAATATTCTTAAATAAAAATAACCTTTAAAATAATTGTCTTAATTCATCTTTTTTCTATTTTTTTTAAATGTTTTAAATCCGCAATTGCTGACTTTATTAAAGATTTTCTGGACTCACCTTTGTGTCTGCTTAAAATAGTAACAATTTCAGGTCTTATATGATTAGGCTAGTAAAGTCCGTATCCAAGTTTGTTTCAAATCAACAACTAAATTCCTTTGGATTTTAATTAATAGGTTAGGTTAAGATGGGGTGGTTTACCCAAAACAACGAATATTAGGTCGTACTTGGTGTACAAGACAAAATAGCTTGGAAACTCATATAGATAGAAGTTATTTAAAGGACATCCATTAATCAATTAATTAATCTTAATTAAATCGAACTCAAAGAGAAAGGGGTCATTAAAAACACCATGTAAGAGGAATTGAGGATCTCACCACATCTTACGGTCTCAATAAGAGGGAGGCAAGGGTCCATATTAAAAGTATTAACAGATACGTGATCTACAGGTCAAAAAAGTTTGAAAGCCTCTGAAATGGGCAGACAAAGAAACGACATTTAAAAAATGTATTTAATATGTAGAATCTTAGGGAGACCCAACGGAAGTTATTTAAAAGAATTCCATTAATGGGTGGGTGGAGTGTATCAAAACCTCATGAAATCTCATTTAAAGGGAGGTGCGGATTCCACCATATATTACTAAATTTTACTAATTGTAAGGGCGAAGCAAGGTTCCAATTTTAAGGAAACCTCCTTCTCGTGATTGATATGTAAAAATGATCTTAAAGTCCATATTTTTCATCTTACCAAATCTCACCATCGGTAGGGGGGGACTACGGTCCATGTTAAAATAAAAACACTTCCCCTTATTTTTGTAAAACTCCCTTTAGATTTTATTATATTACAATATGTACGTATTGTAGCGACCAGTGACACAGTACGTGTGTGCGATAACAATTTGTGGCATGTACTTGTTATCGCTAACATGCTTACGGCGTAAACACCGCACACGGTACTTTTCTTGTTATCAACTTACAAGATGTAAATCATTCTCCGGCGACAAGTAACAAGTTTAATTCTGGAATAATCGAGGACTTTCTAATTATTACTCATCATTCGGGAATACACAGGATTTCTTCGAGTTCCTGTCTAGAAAGTTCGAAAGGTGTATATATAGTGATCATCTTTGGACCGAAAGACAGTTAGTTGAAGAAAGCATCAGTGCGCGAATTAAAACCGATAATAAACAAAGTGATATAAATAAATTGTAATATAAATAAGTGAATTGTTGTGATATAAATGGTAGTTCTAAGTTAGTGTTTAAGTGTTATAAATAGTGTTACATAAATAATCGTTTAAATAAATACTTTGACTAGAAAATTCGTTACAGTATGCATTAGTAAAGTAGATTACACGTGTACCATAAATATGTAAATAGTTATTGTATATATTATAATCAATTTATGCAAATTCCAATAAATAATGTTAATAATAATAATGGTTTCGTGCAACTTTTACTTTTTATAACTGACCTTGATCCGATAGGGTCCGATGGTCATCGTAGTCAAGTTGATTACATAACATTACCTAATCGAGCAATCCTCTTACGTTACCTGTATATATTATAATTCACGTAACATTTAATCTACGAAAATGAATTTATAAAAAAAAAAACGTGAACCATTATGTTAAAATAATCATGGACCATAAAAAAGGTTAAATGACGACACCATAATAAGGTAAAACGTTATGCAGGGCTTCCAAATTTAAATTTTTCATAGAAGTATTTACGTTAAAGTGAATATAAAAAATGATTATAATATTTAATTATTTAATAATGTTTAAATATGTTATGAATGTGACTTAAGGTGTTCATTGTTTTGGTAATTTCTGGGAAAAAGTGTGACATGTTTAATCCTTTTCTGTTGTTGTTAACAACACGTGCCACTAAGACATTAAAATTTAAATGTAAATTACATAAGTATTTTTAGATATTTTTTTATTTAATTTTTCTGTTACTTAACATAAATTATAAAAAGGTATTTAAATGCATAATTAATAAAAAAATTACAGGAAGAACTGAACAATGACATTCAGCAAAAAATAACTTGCTAACAATTATTTTATTTGCGGTATTTTTTCGATTTTATATTCATATTCAATAATGCTACTAGTAATACCTTTATCTGGTGTAAAAAGAATCCAAAAGAATATGAAAAATGTATAAGTTGAAAATGATTCATGTAAACATATTTAAATTTCTGATTAAATAATTTATGACAGTATAGGTAATTATTGGAAGTATAAGGAAGCATGGACACCAAACGTACGCATATGAATATTTTTTTCACAAATTACAGTAACAATAAAATCAATTAAAAAACATCGAAAAAACTGTAATTTACATTATTTTACATACTTATTCTGAATTGAGTCCTTCGCAAAGCAATTTAAAGTAGTGATGAACAATTATGTATTAGTTCTTTTTGCAGCCCAATTTTTAATACATACATAATCTAATCAAAACTAATTGAGGGCTCTGTGTATAACAGAGTGATTTTTTTTTTTAATCATTAACAACAATTTTACAAGTGCAAATGTTGGTTCTATCTGGAAGATATAAAACTTTTTCAATTCAATTTAGAATTGATTAAGATTAAACCAGAAGTTTACAAAAAAAATTATTTTATCTCGTTTTGCGTTGTATTTACAGGAATGTATCATAATAACGATTTGTTTAATGTATAAATTGTGAGCACTTTGGGGCTTATTGAGCTGTGTCAAGTGTAGATTTCAAAGCGATGTTGGCGTAGCAGATGGCCAATTAAGTATTTACCATACATAAGGTTGTATTTCCCATCTGGATAGGACTACTACATATATAATAATATGATATCTGCAAAATCTTTATTTTACTCATTTTTCATTTTGTACGTATCAAAGAAGATACCTATGTTGATTCACATCAAGAAACATAATACATAATTAAAGAAGTTAATGGAGTACCAGGAGCTTTTGTTACTTCCAATCAAAAGATAATAAAAACTGTTTTAGACAGAAACATTACTTGATAATCTAGTCAAAATGACCAAAAATTTGTTTTTACCCTACTTACATATGTGTAGTGCTTTGTATCCTCGGGATGTACATATACAGATCTGTTAAGTAACGAACCGAACATGGAAATTACACGTTTCTTTTTCGGTATTTTACTTGAACCATGTATGTAGGTACTATTTGTACTAGTTATCAAAAGATAAACGCCGTTCGTTGTGATTGCATAAAAAATGTACATGCCTGTGTTTGGTTCCTAGGTTACCACATCTGTAAAAACTTGACTGGACCATACGTTAATAATAATTTAAGTTAAGAATTAATTGTGTGGCGGATAATGCCACATTCCCAAACTTCTAAACAATAATTTTCATAATAAAAAAAAGTTACAAAACTTTTATTGTAGACCACAATAATATTATTTTACCACACAGTGGCTTCCTCAGGTGGAAATATAATATTGTATTATTGTGTTCTATAATAAAAGTTTTGTAACTTTTGTGTTTTGTTTTTATTTGAATATAGAGTTGCAAGAATTAACAGCTTCGTCGATTAATTAAATGCTTTTCATGCTAATAATTGTATATTTTGTTAGTACTCTTTTGTAAATATTGAAAATATGTAGTAGAATTCTTTTGTATTACATATATTTCTTTGTGTCGCTGTATCCATGCGAATATTCTTCAATATTCTGATCAAATTCTTTTGTGTTCTGTCCACCTACATAAATTACTTTATTACTTGTACTTTCCAGCAATCCCTTTAACAGTTCATCTTTCGTGTACTAACCGCATGATGTCTGTCTGTACCCTTCATTATTTCTTAATTGTAAGTATTTTTACAATAAGTTTCTTCGGTGGTTTGGTACTACATCTATTTCTTAGTATTTCTTATCTCTAAAAACTTCCAACTTTGTTACCACCCTATTGGTACCATACTTTTATCTTTTAACTGTTAGCTCCTCCTTCATAAGTTTTCCTAAATTTTTCTTTCCTAAAATTCTTCAGTTGGTCTCAAGCTTTCCTACCTTTGGGTTTCTACCTAATCTGTATTCACGTTTTATTTTTTTATTGTTTAATTTAATAGCCTTGTCCTCCAGGCTTAACCACAAATAACTAAAATTGTAATTATAAAACATTGATGTAAGTCAAAAATTTTGTTTTTAAAGTTCCATACGTCGAAATGAAAAAACTAGGATTTTTGATCGTATCATATCAATCAATGGGTATGACGTATTACGTTGTTAATCGATAAATAATACTGCCTTGCTAAGCCGAATAGCGCTATCTTAAGTAATTAATTTTCAGAAAATCGACTAAATTGTTTTTTCGCACCTTCGAAAACAATTTTTTTTAAAATGTTAAAATTTATTTATACATTATTTTGACCATAGATATTATTGGCATACTCAAATCACACTAGTATTATAAAGGCGAAAGTTTGTGAGTGTGTGAGTGTGTATGTTTGTTACTTCTTCACGTCTAAACGGCTGGAGCGATTTTAATAAAATTTGGTATGGAGTTAACTGACACCCTCGATCAACACATAGGCTACGTTTTACTGCGGGAAAATATCTTATTCCCATGGGAAAATCGATGAAAATGAATTCGCGGAATATTATAAATGCGAAAGTAACTCTGTCTGTATGCTACACAATCTCGCCTAAAATTTACTGAACCGATTTAAATGACATTTGGTACAGAGATGGTCTAGAGCATGAGAAAGGACATAGGCTACTTTTTAATGCGAAAAAAGGGTTGTAAGGGGTTGAAATAAGAAAGTTTGTGCGGAAATTCCGTAATTTTTAAAGATTTTTTTAGGCTTTTGACTAGATATAAATAAATACGACATTCAATGTTTGTAAAAATTTTACTCTAAAGGGGATAAAATTAGCCGATTAAAGTTTTTGTGTAATGATGTCGTCCAAAAAGCTTACGGTCCAGAAAATTAAAATATTAAGTGTAAATACGGCATTTAAAGTTTGCAAAAATTTTACTCTAAAGGGGATAAAATTAGCCGATGAACTTTTTTTTTTGTATTGACGTCGGCAAAAGGGCCCAGAAAAAAAATATAGAAGAAAAAAAATTTAAATGCTGCCGAAAGTCACTATTCCACGCGGACGAAGTCGCTGTTTTGATTAAATAGAAAGGCTTCATAACTTGAGAGACTGCTTTTGGAAATTTAAAGATAAATTGAAATATAAAAAACTTCTTAGTGATTTTTTTAATGTTTTAAATTTGAAAGCACTATTTGGCTTATACCATTACATGCTAAATTGTTATAGGTATCGAATAGTATACGAAAAAAGGGCGTATTCAGAGATTCCGCCATCGGTTTAGTGAAACAGAATAATAGATCATCAGTGTCGGAATCATTTTGAGAAAAATATAATCACTACATTAGGTTGTTCTTTTTTTTTATTATTTACTATCATAAATTGTAATTTTCTTCTTCCGTAACTTTTGATAAACATATTGATGGATGTTACATTTACTCAGTTTATGGTTCAAAAATATCATCTTAATGAACATGTCAACTTAATTATATCTGCAAGGAAAGTAAATAACTACGTCTTCCAGGTGGTGATACTGTAGAAGTGAGCGTATCGATAAATTCAATTTCCTTTACGTCGATAATAGAGGAAGTAACGTTATAATGCCATAAAAATACTTAGATAAATGTAGTGATCGGTGTCTCTATGTGAGTTTACACATTTTTAACGTTCCTTGAAAATTTAAAAAATTTCCACCCGGTTTCTTGAAGTGTCTCTTCGCGACCATGTTAAATAAGATCTTTTAAAGCGTTTGACTAACCATAAAAACGTAAAAAATACACTTATGTAACATAAGCTTTTATTTTATGGGTTTTAAGTGGTAAAGAAAGTCCTTTTGGGAACCAGAGTAAAGTGTATATACTCGCTTTTTTACAAATCTGTTTGAAATTGTTAAAAAGAATTAAAGAAATCAAACACAGGAAAACATATTAGAGGTTTTATGTTTAAATTTATTATTTATTTAAAATTATGTTCAACTATTTAATGATAGGACAAATTTTCGTACATAAGTACCTAGTTAGGAAGAAAATAAAAATGGAAAAGAGGTCGTTGTTATGGTACGTCAAGAAGGATTGATGGTATGACGGAATGTTCTCTGTCGATTTATTTAATGATTAAAATGAACTAGGAACGTGGAAAAAAGGCCCACGTCGCGGCCCTTGTCATGTCTATTTATCAAAATTACACATGTCGAACGATAGTAAATCGAGTCAGGAGGAGCTTTTTTCAAAAGAGGTTCAACACGATCGAATCCAAGTGAAAACGATAAATCATCCTGTCCATCTAAACAGTGAAAAGGAAAGCAAATAACTGACACTAAAAGGTCCCTAATAGAGAATCGAATGCCTTTTCTTTAGGAAATGAACCGATCAAGTAAATATTAGAATAACACAAAGAACGAAAGGGTGAATTTATACCAAGTGAATTATTATTTAATCATTTTTATGGTGTGGTGCCTTCAAAATGAAACACTTAAGGCTTAAGGGTTCACTTTTTTATTCCAATAAGAATCCATTATTGTGTATTACAGTATTGAACTTGAAATAGTGCGGAACCCTTGGGGCACCAATTTGTCATATTACTTATACTTTCTTTTGTAGTATTAAACAACAAGGTTCGTGGGTTATATAAGTCACTAAGGAGCTAAAAGAAATATATGTATACTAGATTTTATATCTCCCACGTACTCTATAATTAATTATTATTTAAATTCATACAAGCTAAAAATATCTTATTATATGTTACATATACAAGAAATGATGGAGTTATGTATTCGAGAAATACAATACACTTTTCCGTTCTGAAAACACACCCCTCGTGAAGATATAAACTGCTGAAAAAAGTTTGTTTCGTTAAAAAGTTTGAAGTACAAATTACTTTTATATGAACAATTCCTTTGAAAAATAACATCAGTTTCATCTTCTAAAAGGGCGCTGTTTCCGAAAGCTTGATTTGAAACAGAGGCCAAAGTTTTATTAGATTTTTTTGTCGGGCGTGCGAAACATATCTTTTGAGCGATTTTTTTTGTTCTTCGGAGTTCAGTAATAACTTGGAGGGAATAACCGACGCGTAAACTTATCTACTGTCACATTTTCCGACGGTTGGATAGGTAAAAGGACCGGGACGAAAAGGGGAGATGCTGTATCATTCTTTTGTTTGATAAAAAACCTACATCAAAGAAAAGAAATGGAACTGAAACATAAGCGAGTTGCAAAAATATTTCGGTTGAAAAAACGCGGTATCGTTGTCATTGTTATTATCATCATCGTATAGTTTTGATTTGGGAAGGCGTGTTTATCACAGAGATAAATACGTAAAAGGATGAGACGATCGTTCATCCCTTTTTCAATTTCCAGCGCAAGATTAGAAATCTTTCCTCTTTTTTCTGTCGACATCGGCGATCCATCCACGTATGTAATTTCAAAAATAAATAAGTAGAGTAGTGAGCAAAATCGATCCCAAGCAGTCGACTGATGAGAGTTATCATCATAATTACATAAATCTGAATATTGATACAACAAATTATAAACAGATTTTGCATTTATTTTGGAGTATAATTAATTTAAACAATAATTTAACAGTATTTAGTGAATATTGTAGGATTATCAGGCAATTCATTTGGTTTTGAAATATGGTTAATATAATAATAGTAACATCAACAATTTAGAAGTAATAAAAAAAAAGAAAATCTTTATTAGATTATTTACACTGACCTACCCTACTAGTTGTGGTTCACTGTAGAAATGGATGGTCCAAGGGTGGGTTACACCAATAAGGTTTTTGCTCTACACATATGGAATTTACTGATCCCAACATAGGGATTTCTATTACATGTACTTCAAATGCAAACCTTGTGTTAGGGTTGATGACGGCAGACATACTGAAATTGGCGAGATACAGAAAAATTGCGTTTTCTAGATTTTGATATTTTTTTATAATTTGAGGTAACTCAAAAAATTATAATAAACTAAACTATTCCTATGCAAATGTAGATTCAAATTCATACGGGGGCTGAAATTAATGGTCTTTGAATTCTCTATAACTTTTGTTTGAATCATTTTCCGCTTAAAATTTCAGCCCCTTTTACGTACATTTACAAAACCTGTTTTTATCAACTTAGGGAAAACTCTTAGAAATAACTTTTTTAAGCTTCCTCTTCACCCTTGAAAGGGTCCCATTCATTTCTAAATTTACGTCAGTTTTTTCGTCTATTGCCTGGACTAAATTTCGATGAGCATAAAATCGTAATGTTCTTTTTGTCTAATGATTTATTTCAGTACCTTTTGCTTTCTGAGGTGAAATAAATAAATAAAATGCTGAATGTCGATTAGAGTGATAAGGGGAAGACAAGCCCCGTCTGTCACTATCAACTCTACCATAATATTCCATGTAATAGAAATCCTTAAATGTTCTGATCAGCAAATTCCATACGTGTATATTATCCAAAATATCTTAAGTTTGATACAATTCATTAGACACTTAGGGAGCAGTGGTAAAGCACATCTCCTCCCCAATGGTCTGCGGAGGAAATTATAGTATCCAGTTTTGGGTTGTATCGGGTTAAATTAACATTCGAGATGGGTCACAACTTTTAGTGCATAAAATGAAATAAAGTTAATTGGTATCATAATTGCATAAATCTGAACATTTATATAGATAAAATAGATCACAATAAACAAAATGTTTCAGGAATCTGTTCGATCACGAGTGGCGATGGACTTCACAGGGTCCGTGGGCAGGATAGTTGAAGATCCGAAGGAAGCAAAAGCGATAGCAGTGGCCGAAGGATATTCATGGAAAAGACGGTGGAGGCCGTCAACCAGGACAAATGCTAACAATATTCAGGGGATCGATTCGGGAGTGCATATTACCCAACCCTGGTTTCATAGCGGGATGAGCAGGGATCAGGCCACTGCATTAGTTAGCAAATATGGAACTGTCGATGGGTAAGTCGATTTAATAATTTATGTTTTTACAACATAAAATCAGGGAGGAAGGAATAGGCAGTTAAATAATTACAATATAGAAGAAGGGGAAGAGGAAGGAGAGGAATCAAGTTTTTCTTTCATATTTTACGATTTTTTTTCGGCTTGCCTGTGGCATATTATTTGAAAATTCAAGTACCTAATGTAGTTTTTGAAATATTTTTTTATGTTCCTAAAAATTTGTCTATACTTCAAAAAAGCGTTATTGTCTGTATTTCTACTGACACTAATTTAAAGAGTTAAAAGAACTTTCTCTAAATTTACTGCAGGTGTTTCCGTTTCCTGTTTAAAATAAATTGACAAAATTATCCCGGACAAATTTATTCTTAAAGATGTATCAAAATCACTTCAATCTTCAAAACTGAGTCTAAATTAAATAATGTCCATGACATTTATTAACTACTTGTATTTTCAAATAAAAGCTAACGCAAAAACTATATAATTTCTTATTTATCTCCGAAGGTTCTAAGCCAAAATAAAATTGTTTAATATAACAGATTAAGAAAATTTGATATTTGACGGTGGTATTCCTAATTTTCCAGGGTGTTTTTGGTAAGAGATAGCCGTTCAAATCCTGGATCGTTTGTGTTAACATACAAATGTGGGAGTAAAGTGCTCCACGCCCAAATTAATCCGATTCTAGACCCAGTCCGGGAAGCACATGTTTTTTCTCTGGATAGCGGTGTTACTAAATTTTACGACTTATTACAATTGGTCGAATTTTATCAACTAAACGCAGGCTGTTTACCCACACGTTTGACACATTACGTGGTCCAAAGTTCAAGTCCTATTAATATTCCGAATAATAACGTTTCGGCTCCTGCACCAACACCTTCAGCGTTACCTGGCAGTTACTGAAGCTTTTACCATTTATGAACAGGTACACAGATACAATTGTTATAACTATTGTACTGATTGTGGTCCTGAGCCTTTATTCTGATCATTTTAAGATACCTACATAATGTTAAAAATATTCGTTTTTTTATTTTTTATTTTTAATTCCTACGTGAATGAACAATCGATTAAAAAAAAATAATTATGAACTGAAAATGTTACTGTAATATAAGTAGTAACGTTATAGTTTTTGAACATTCAAACATCGAAATAAAGTAATTAATTAATTGGTTTTGGAACGTGTGTGTGGCAAGACTTAATTCAGTCAATTTTATGACTACGACTTGAGTTCGTGTTAAAGACTTTTGTATTAATTAAAATCAATTTCGATGACTTATGACTTGATTATTCTACATTCTGTAGGTAATATTAATTATTAAAAAAAAATATTGACTCTTCACATTAAAATCAGCAATTTTACAGTCAAAATTATCTTTCTATAAATTCTTCAAACGTTTTCTTACGAAGTAAATAAATTAAGATAATAATATTCCTAATAATTATTTATTTCGATGTTTGGGTTCACGTAACAATCATAGATCTTTCGAATCACTTATTAGGTGTCTATTATCTATGTATTGTACCTAAATGATCATCTACAATATAAGATCCATTTAGTAGATAATAAAATGTATGTCACTAGGACAGAAAAATATTATTAATAATAAGAGCATTTACCTAACAAACCAAATTTATACGTTTCGCTATGTAGTACATGGTATTTATCATTACTTACTAATTTGTTTAGTTTTAATGGTTATTATTCTTATATTTTGCAAAAAGAAAATTACAAAAGACTTCAGCTGTACATTAAAAAAAAAATTATTATGTATTTAGTCGGTAGTTAATTAACAAATTAACCAGCTGTTGAAATGTTTGTTGTTGGTCAGTAGAGAGAGAAAAAAATTTAAAAGACTTCTCAGTATTATTTAGTTTTTCAAATGAACAGGGTGAGATACGTTAGTTGTTATTAATATGTATTGTATTTCTAAAAATAATATTAGGTTTCGATATGTGAAGTAAAATATATGGCTGTGGTCCTGTTTAAGGTTGAAGACTAAACTTTTTTCTTTTTCGTTTGGGTTCATTTTCTTTTCAGTAATTATATTTATTAGAAATTTTTTGAGGAAGAAATTTGCTGGGCAAAATGTTAAATGAAAATCCTCAAAAGAATGAACAAAATATACGAAATTAAGTTCAAGCCAAATAGAAAATAATTTATTAATTTTTAAAAATAATTTCTAAAGGGTTTATAAAATTTTTGGTTAGTAAATGATTAGAGAAATATTGTATTGAAAAGTTCATTAAACATTTTTGGAGGGAAATGGAATTACATACTAAATTTTGCAATTAATAAATACCAGTGCCCATTAGAAGTTTGCAACCTAAGCTCTTTATCTTATATTTTTTTATTTCTTTACAAATATTTTTATTAATCTAAAAGTGAACCTTTTTACAATCCAGTCAAGAGAATATGTAGTGCACCACTTAATTAAAAAAAATGATCACTTTTTCTTACCTACTACATATTATTGAATATTTATTTCCAGAATTTAATTTTTGAAAATATAAAATATAGTCAGTAGTGTGCCCATATTTACCACTTATGCCAATTTTTTGTATCGCTTATAATATATCTCTCAATCTTCGTCTCAAAAAAATAGTAGTGTGATATTAATGGTAGTTTTGCAGAGCAAAAAAGACCATCAAATTGCCTGTTGTGCAAACGTGAGTGCGAGAAGAATATTAGCAGAGATAGATTTAAGGTACGATGTGGAATTTTTTGAATGATTTACCAATAAAAATAATAAAACATTTTAAATGCAAAAAAAATGGTCGAACTATGTAATATGAAGAAAACAGGGAGGCAAGTACAGATCTCTTAGAAAATACGTTATGAGTTTGTCAGTTTTATGGACACCAGTTTTGGGGGCTAATTTACCAAAGTTAAAAAGGGAGATCAGAATTATCATTATACGGTACAAGCGAGTTTAATACTAAATTTTATATTTGTCCTAATTTGTGTGTGCAAAAAAAGCATTTAATTTAATTAAAAGAAATTACTTTTGAAAATAACGCCAAAAAATTGTTATATGTAGTATTAGTTAAGAAAATTATTTATTTTTGTTCCATAAAAATAACATCTTATTGGTTTTTTTTTCTAAAATAAGTACTTATTTATACATAAAGGATTATGATATAATAAAAGTATGAAAATAGTCCCATATATTCAATAAGTTTCTCAAAAAAATGTTTATTTTTTTGTTTTGTATATTTATTCTGTTAATATATTATAATTAGGCTCGCTCCAATAATTAAACACAATTATTTAAAGAGAGAATAAAACAACACTTGGTATTTTTTGTCCCACAATTTTTATTTAAAACTGACAATTGTTTCGGCTGTTATGCCATTATCAAAGTGAATGAGTAAATAAAAATTGTGGGACAAAAAATACAAATTGTTGTTTTTTTTTCTCTTAATATTAAATATGTTCCACCAAGAGCCAATCCAGAAATCAATTTCGTTAATCATTATTTTGATGGTCACGGCTATTTTGGTAATGGTACAAAAAAAGACAAAAATGTTACAAATATTCAAATTAGACTACTAAGATAGCTGTATGTATTGGAACGATCCTAAATGTTATGAATCATTGGAGTATGTGTAAAGAACGATGAATGTAATGAAAAATAAAAAAATCTTAGAAACTTATTGGACTTGAACTTGAACATAAATTATGGAGGCCACTCTCATACTCTTACCGACCCCAGTCCTTTATTTTTAGTTTAGTTCTGATCTTTCTTTTTTTCCTTAACACTTTTTTTTAAAACATTTAATCAACTGTCATTGACAGTAAACCATACGAAAGCAATTAAAATGTAATAATAAACATTAGTAACAATAATAAACATAACAATATACATAAGTAGTCCATGTAAATGTGATATGCACTTTAGTCAAAATTGTTTATTATGATAGATATTTTAGGTTTATAAGGTAATCAAATTTATTTCTGTCGATTTTTTCGGAATTTTTTTAATTGAAAATTCGACAGCCATAATATTTTTTTACAACGTACATATTATAATTATAAATATTATTCTAACAGTATTGTTTTCAGATTGGTAATGTCTATAAACTATTCTATGTATAGGTTTTTATTATAATTATCATAATTAAAAGAGTGTGATGTTTGTATCAGTAGTAGAATTAGTTCTTGTGTCAGTTAAAACATGTTTTTTTTAGTTGTTCTTTATGTGACCAGCTTTGATAATGCATTACTTTGTATGCCTCAGCTTTTGTAAACTCTTTTTATTGTAATAACAATTAGATTCCAGACAAACAGTTGTACTTACTTAGTACTGGTGCATCAGTAGATGCAATATTAACTATTGATGTAACTGATATAGTTATAAATAGTGATAATAGAATGCAAAATTTTAACTGATACATTTTGTATGAAACCTTTTTCAATAAAGTTTACAATTACTTCTAAATTTTAAAAATACCTACCTACTCAAGAAAATAAAACTAAGTATTCTAAAAACTTATTAATAAAACAATATATAAAATGAAAAAGAATACCACAAGAATAAGATGGAAAATGGAAAACGTTATTACTAATCCAGTCTTTTTGGTAGGTACTAATATACATGTAAGTAAATTTATGTATTAGTTGTGGGTTCTCTTTATGGCCTTATGATTATTTAGCTACGACATTTATCGTCTAGATGATTATCTTTAAATGGGTAGGACTAAGGGGGAGAATCCCTCCCGGTCTTGGTTTTTTGGAGACTGAAAAATGGCAGTAGCTTCGTCATTTTTCTCGTCTTTTAGCATTATTGTTTCTATACATTAATTACTATCGTTGATTTATTTTCCTGTTTCCCTCTTTTAGTGCCAATAAATGGTTTAGAGTAGTTTCAGAAACATACAGATACATATTTAAATTATCAGTTTGTATGTTTGTACAAAAACGTGTACAAGTGACCTTCACCATTTTTTTTACTTATTAATATTTCGTTACATTCTTTGTAGCAGACACTAAAATTACTTTATTTTGATTTTGTTACTTGTAGTAAATCTTTCTGCAGGAATAGTGTGCTAAAACTGGATCTGTCTGTTATTAGGCATTGGCCATACCACCACATAAGACAAGCAAGAAGGTGCTTTTTTACAATGGAAACCGACATTTCGGTATCTTTTTTTAGTGGAATTGAAAAGGAAACCAACGGTTAGCAACATCATTAATATAAAACAATTAGACTTTAATTTAAGAAAAATGTTTATTAATTGGTTTTGTCACTGTGTGCATTAATTTGTTACTTGTTAAAATTTGATTACATTCTCCACAACATATACTAAAATTAATTATATTTACTATTGTTATATCTATTAATCGTTTTGCAGGAACAGAGTGCTAAATCTGGAGTTGTACGTTGTTAGGCATTGGCCATACCACCATATAAAGCAAGTATTAAAGTCCCTTTACAATGAAAACCGACACCCTAGTATCTTTTGCTAATGGAATTGAAAGGATTATTAGAATGGTAAGTCACAACATTAATGAATAACAATTTGATTTACAAAAAAAAATTAGTGAATGATGAATCCCTCTTAATTTTTATGTATAGGTATTTAATCTTGCAAACAAATATTTGTTTCTCATATTTTGATAGTCCTGTTTAGAGGAAAGGTGAACAAAGTGTGTACGTGGGGGTGCCGAAAACCCAAGTTTTCGACATTAAAAAATTGCAATTTTCATTAATAAAAGTGTGGGTGTTATATCTCCTATAGTTTTCGAGATTTATCAGATTTTTATAATCTTGTTTACAAGAAAGGGGAACAAAACGTGTTAAGTCCGATATTATGTGGGAGTACATACAACCCCGTTTTTGTACTTTAAACTTTGCAGTTTATTGTATAAAATTTAAGGGTGATATAGTTTTTTTAATAGAAAAGAACGAGGGCGTCATATTAAATTAATTTTTCATATTTTTATAATTTTTTCCAAGGGAAAGGTAACAAAATATACAGTTTTCGAAATTTGTCACGTAGCTAATAATTTATAAAATTGAATGTAAAAAGAACACAATTACAAAATAATAATTATAAAACATTTGCTTTGAAGCTAAATATCATTTAAACTATCGTGGGTGCATTCGTGGAGAAACATTTTAATAAGAAAACACAAACAAACGTTTCTGCAAATAAACTTTTATTACTCGACAATTGTTTCGAACCTAGACGGTCATTTTCAAGAGTACCTACTACAAACGGTTACTAATCTTAAAATGTAAATGACAATGTTTATATAGGTATTACAATTAGGGGGTGGGGTGCAAAAGGTAACAATTAGAATTTTGAAATGACTAAGGGTGTATTGTAATTTAAAATTTCTTTTTGGTTGTTTACTAAATTTTTTCCTGATTGTAGAGCATTTTTTATTTCTAAATTTTCAAGAAGGGTCAGTTTTCTGCCCTTCGGTTGTGAATGTAAAACTAACATTTTATCTATGTCTATGCTATGATTATGGGTGATACAATGTTCGGCTAGGCCTGTTGAAACTTTATGTTTTTTAATGCTATCTAAATGTTCTTTTCCGCGTATATCTAGTGAACGTCCACTTTGCCCAATGTAAATTGCATCACATTGCATACAATTTAGTTGATAGACACCGCTTCTTTTTGGTTTATCTATTTTTAGTTTGTTGTTGACTAGCAGTTTTTTCAAAAAATGTGATGCAATTTACATTGGGCAAAGTGGACGTTCACTAGATATACGCGGAAAAGAACATTTAGATAGCATTAAAAAACATAAAGTTTCAACAGGCCTAGCCGAACATTGTATCACCCATAATCATAGCATAGACATAGATAAAATGTTAGTTTTACATTCACAACCGAAGGGCAGAAAACTGACCCTTCTTGAAAATTTAGAAATAAAAAATGCTCTACAATCAGGAAAAAATTTAGTAAACAACCAAAAAGAAATTTTAAATTACAATACACCCTTAGTCATTTCAAAATTCTAATTGTTACCTTTTGCACCCCACCCCCTAATTGTAATACCTATATAAACATTGTCATTTACATTTTAAGATTAGTAACCGTTTGTAGTAGGTACTCTTGAAAATGACCGTCTAGGTTCGAAACAATTGTCGAGTAATAAAAGTTTATTTGCAGAAACGTTTGTTTGTGTTTTCTTAAATATCATTATTATACATTATTATTAATAATGATTACAATAATATTGAATTAGGAAGCGAATAAGAATTTATACTCTCTATATATAAACTTATTTGAATTTCAAATATTTCGCGTCTGGAGTAAACAGCGCCACTCCCGGCAAATTCAGTAACCTCGAGATAATCTCGTTACCAGTTGTATTTCTGATTGGTAATTAATATACAAAAAAATTCGTCTGTGTTTTCGGCAAAATAATTTGGGAAAAAAGAATGGTACACACAAAATTTATATCACAATCTAAACTAAAATTTAAGTTTTATATGTGGTACGTATTATTTTACTGGAATATTACATTATTTATACGATTTACATTAAACAAGTAAATGAACAGCACGAAGGTCAATGTCAGCCATAATTGATTATTTAGAAAAAGCATACACACCAGTTAATTAATTTATAATTTATAATTAATTTAATCGTAATAAAATAACTTTTATTTTTCTTCATTAGCCATTTTCGTTCTACAAAATTACTTTTCTGCACCTTGACAAAACATAACCTTAACTGTTTTGGTGTAATGTATGGGAAACTATTATATAATTAATTCAAATAATTTGTATTAAACTCCACTTCTGCTTAATTCAAATTTGGTGTGTTCTTTTCTAGGTGCACTTCTTCAGAATTTTGTTCTCCTGGCTTTTGTCAAACAAGATCAACCTATGCAGAAGTCAGAACGTGTATTTCCTCTGTACGTCTTCAAATATGATATTAATTATGGAGATAAAATATAAACTGGAAATGTTCAAAAATAAATCTATAGGTTGGTGATCTAATTTATTTGAAGTTTCTGATGATATAAGTAGATAGGTCTTAAAGTTTTGATAACAAAAAATTGAGCGTTGTCTCACATTCAATCATATTATTTATATTTTATTTTTATTATACTGCTTTTGTATAAATGTGAAAATTCCATTGCAATGTAGATTAGTTTTAAAGAAGAATTGTAAAAGTACGTTTTTCTCCCCAGGAAGAAATAAGGGCTAAAACCTCAACTTGGAGTCTTCCCATAAAAATAGTTTCTGGTATGAAATTAGTTACCTTTGGGTACATTGGAATTTCCAGGACAGGGCAATGGTAAGAAAAATGAAAATTAAATATTGTATTTTTGAAAATAGTTTAAAATGTTTTGAACTAGTTTAGTTTTTGTTTTATAGAGTAAGCTTATTAGAAAATTGGTCGTAAACAAGTTACCAAATACAATTTTAATAATTATTTAACTAAAAATTGTAAATTAACTGCTTTGATACAATGTGTGTGAATTCAAATAAGTTACAGTCAGTTTTAATTTCATGTCATTTTCTGCTTTACAGGTACACTTCAGAAAAAGATAGGTTTCCTGCCCTTTGCCAAACAAGTTCTTCCTTCAACAAACCGACGTGGCACAAGAAGTTAATTTCCTGCCTGTGTCTAAATGATCTTATTAATTATAAAGAGATTAATTAGTCCACTTAAAATATTTGAAGCTAAGTAACAAAGGTAAGTGATGCAATTTATTTGACTTTGAAAGATTCCGCTGACACTAATAAATAGATTGGTTTTGTTAATTTGAAAATGAAATATTAATTTCTATATTATATTGATGTAGGTAAATTTTATTTAAAAGATATAATACATTGTAAATTTTACAGGAACCTAAAACGTCAGGATGTTGTTGTACATGTAGGAATATTATTTTAACTCATTTTAATAAACCTACAAATACAATAATATGGAAAAATCAATTATTAAGTGCCACAAACAACAACGGCGTCTTTTTTGTAAGTTTTTGTTATAACATGAACGACATATTGTATTGTAATTTGTTGTGTCTTTTCACTTTGAAGTATTGTATTATATTGTAATTGAATATTAATATAATAATCTTAACTTAATTTGTACATTTTTATTTTTATTACTTTTACGTTTTGTATGTATTATGTGAACTTAAAGCTTAATGTATTATATGTGTATTTATATAAAGATTATAAATATATATTCCTGTAGTAAAATGTAAGTAACTGGTTTAATTAATAAATCAATCAAAATTAAATACCTGTTTTCATTAACTATATAAAATTGTAGTAGACATTTCATGAGTAAAAGATTCTTGAAAAACATAAATTCGACCAAAAATATTTTTTAAAAAAGCTTTCCCTTTTTATGCTCTCCTGATACAAATGGTCAAAATTTAAGAAAAATTGTAATTTTTGAGATTATACGAGGGTTTATCAATAAATAAAAAAATACCTCCTGCGACTTATGCTCTCCCGATACAAATGGTCAAAATTTAAGCTACATTTTAATTTTTGAGATTATACGAGGGCTTATCAATAAATAAATAAAATATCTCCTGAGACTTATGCTCTCCTGATACAAATATCAAAATTTAAGCAAAATTTTAATTTTTGAGATTATACGAGGGTTGATCAATAAATAAAAGATATACCTCCTGCGACTTATGCTCTCCTGATACAAATGGTCAAAATTTAAGCAAAATTTTAATTTTTGAGATGATACGAGAGTTGATCAATAAATAAAAAAATACCTCTTGCGACTTATGCTTTCCTGATACAAATGGTCAATATTTAAGCAGCATTAAAATTTTTTGGTTTATACGAGAGCTGATCAATAAATAATCTGACAATCAAATTTTTCCGAAAATACCTCCTCCGACTTCTGGTCTTCTGATACAAATCGTCTAAATTTAAACAAATTTTCAATTTCTGAATTTTTACGAGGTGTAATCAACAAATAACTTGACAAGAAATTTTTTTATTTTTAAATTCATTTTCTTTATGAGGGATAAATTAAAACAATTTTTAACCTTTCTAAGTTTATTTATAGTCCTTTAGGAAGTTACATTTATTAAATTATAAACAAGATCTATACTAACAACAATCAAATATAAGTACAATACATTTTAACATGAATTTATATACATAGCATTATTTATCTGTATGTTTTTACAAGTTTGATATGATAACAATATTAATATTTAATTACAATATAATAAAATACCTGAAAGAAAAAATACACAACAAATTAAAATACAATTACATCATTATAAAAGTTTATGCCATTCATGTTGTAATAAAAAATTACAAAAAAAAGATATCAAGTTGTTGGTTGTGGCACTAATTGATTTTTTCATACTATTTTATTTGTAGCTATATTAAACTGAGGTAAATTAATATTCCTACATGTACAACAATACGAAAAAACTAATTCAGTGCGACTACCAATAACTCACTCTATTCTAGTTACTATTTACTACAACATGAAAAACTTATACTTTTATATTAATATTTAAACGTTATATTTGGACTAAAAAGTCCCTCTAATACTCCGTGGCCTTCAAAATCACCCCTTATAACCAACCCTATTCCGCCAACAAATGTCTAATGATTAAAATTGAATTTAGTTTTAATAATTTTACCAAAAAAACAATTTAGAAAACCTTCGATTATTAGAGGGACTTTTTTGTTACAAATATATCGTTTAAATATTAACATAATATTTTATAAATGCAAATAAATACCTGTAAGAAAAAAAAAACAAGAAAACAAATGAAAAAGAATAAAGTATGATGTCTTCAGTCTTCGATCGATGTCCTTTACTTGTAAGCGAATATTGCAGTGTATTAACCAACTAAACTTCTAAGTATTAACGACAAAAACTAATAGACTTTGGTAGAAAAGATTGGACAGATTTCGTCTAGGAGAGCCGGGCAGTCGCCTATTGCTTCTATTCCAGATAACTCCGCTGCATCCCAGTCTGAAAGGAAGTAACGCTAGAGTAGACCGCGAGAAGTGTATAAGACACTTCAAAGAACAACTAAAAAGCTAAGTCTATGGCAAGTCGCTCGGGGCTGCCTCCGCTTCGAACCATAGATGAGAAAGAACAAGCAAGATAACGAAACGTTGAATCCTGCGGATCATGTAGGGTAAATGCAAAGCGTGATAGTAAGAATTGCAGTAAGCAAAGCGAAGAGGTAAGCAAGAGAACATGCAAAATAAAATAATAATTCAAATAAACAGCATGCAAAATAAAAGTTATTCAAATAAATAGTCTAACTACGGAATGGATCTTCTTTTTCTTCTCCAGCGTCGATCTGAAACAAATACGGTAGCAACAGATTAATAACGAGCAGTTATTCATTAAGTTTAATTTAATCTCACCTTAATTATGTGTTCGTCACATTTCAAACTGAACATGCAAAAGCAGCAAACCAAATCAAAGAAAAAGATACCATGGCGAACAGATAGTTGTTGCGATGGTAGAAAATACACTTCAGGATGCCCCCACGATCAGTAACATTGCTGAGAATTGTGCGGATAATGTTGAATGGGAACACAGTGTTCTTCACTAGATTAGAAAAAAGAAATAACAGTTAAAAATCGTAAAGTTAGAAGTTCAAGAAACGAGTGAAACGCACCCTTGACGTAAAAAACTTCTTCATTACATATTTTCTTTCCTTTCCCTTTAAAACAAAATTATCAAAATCCGAAATATAATTTCGAAAACTATACTAATTTTAACATTCCCCAATTTTACAAATGCAAATTGCAGTTTCAAGTCCAACAAACGGGATTGTGCGAACCCCCACGTCAAATCTGACTGCATATTTTGTTCCCCTCCCCTAGGGGCCAAACCATAAAACCGTGAAAAATAAATTTCGAAAACTGAACGATTATTACATTCCTAATTTCACAACTGGAAATTGCGAAGTTTCAAGTGCAAACATCAGGTTGCGTACAATTCGTACGCCCCTACGAAAATCTGACTAAATATTTTGTTCCCCTTTCCCGTAAACAAAATTATTCAAATATGACAAATAAATTTCAAATACCTATACAAGATCCAAAACCCTTAATTGTATTAATAGTAATTGCACAGTTTTATGTCCTCAAAAGAGTATGTGCGCACCCCCATGTCAAATCTGACTACATATTTTGTTACCTTTCCCTATGGACAAAACTACAAAAATCTGAAAAATTAATTTCGGAAACTATACAAGATATGGCGCCCTATTTTTTTCTATTAAAAATTGTAATGTTTTAAGTTCATAAAAGGGCTTGCGCGCAGCTCCACTTTGAATCTTACTTTACACTTTTTGTTTCCCTTCCCTGTAAACAAAATTAATAAAAACCGAAATATAATTTCGAAAACTGTACAAGTTATATTTTTAATTTTGCAACTGCAATTTGCAGCTTGAGATTCAACACATAAACTGTTAATGAAGATATAATTATATACTTACCAATTTAATGTCCACAAGTCATTCTGTTTTCAAAAACTCTACTTCTATTTTAATTGGGAAAAGTGGTACTTTGCTTTATGGCTTTCTCGAGAAAAGATTGAAGGAATCAATATTCAGCATCACGTGACATCCTGACGTTTTAATTTCCTGTAAAATTTACAAATATTATATCTTTTAAATAAAATTTACCTACATCAATATAATGTAGAAATTAATATTTCATTTTCAAATTTACAAAACCAATCTATTTATTAGTGTCAGCGGAATCTTTCAAAGTCAAATAAATTGCATCACTTACCTTTTTACTTAGCTTCTAATATTTTAAGTTGTCTAATTAATCTCTTCATAATTAATAAGATCAATAGTCGAGATGGTGGTGACGCTAATCTCTTGGTGAAACATTTTAAAAATTTAATAAGATCATTTAGACACAGACAAGAAATTAACTTCTTGTGCCACGTCGGTTTGTTGAAGGAAGAACTTGTTTGGCAAAGGGCAGGAAATCTATCTATCTTTTTCTGAAGTGTACCTGTAAAGCAGAAAATGACACATGAAATTAAAACTGACTGTAACTTATTTGAATTCACACACATTGTATCAAAGCAGTTAATTTACGATTTTTATTTAATTAGTTATTAAAATTGTATTTGGTTACTTGTTTACGACCAGTTTTCTAATAAGATTACTCTATAAAACAAAAACTAAACTAGTTCAAAACATTTTAAACTATTTTCAAAAATACAATATTTAATTTTAATTTTTCTTACCATTGCCCTGTCCTGGAAATTCCAATGTACCCAAAGGTAACTAATTTCATATCAGAAACTATTTTTATGGGAAGACTCCATGTTGAGGTTTTAGCCCTTATTTCTTCCTGGGGAGAAAAACGTACTTTTACAATTCTTCTTTAAAACTAATCAACATTGCAATGGAATTTTCACATTTATACAAAAGCAGTATAATAAAAATAAAATATAAATAATATGATTGAATGTGAGACAATGCTCAATTTTTTGTTATCAAAACTTTAAGACCTATCTACTTATATCATCAGAAACTTCAAATAAATTAGATCACCAACCTATAGATTTATTTTTGAACATTTCCAGTTTATATTTTATCTCCATAATTAATATCATATTTGAAGACGTACAGAGGAAATACACGTTCTGACTTCTGCATAGGTTGATCTTGTTTGACAAAAGGCAGGAGAACAAAATTCTGAAGAAGTGCACCTAGAAAAGAACATATCAAATTTGAATTAAGCAGAAGTGGAGTTTAATACAAATTATTTGAATTAATTATATAATAGTTTCCCATACATTACACCAAAACAGTTAAGGTTATGTTTTGTCAAGGTGTAGAAAAGTAATTTTGTAGAACGAAAATGGCTAATGAAGAAAAATAAAAGTTATTTTATTACGATTAAAATAATTATAAATTATAAATTAATTAACTGGTGTGTATGCTTTTTCTAAATAATCAATTATGACTGACATTGACCTTCGTACTGTTCATTTACTTGTTTAATGTAAATCGTATAAATAATGTAATATTCCAGTAAAATAATACATACCACATATAAAACTTAAATTTTAGTTTAGATTGTGATATAAATTTTGTGTGTACCATTCTTTTTTCCCAAATTATTTTGCCGAAAACACAGACGAATATTAAAGTAGCAGCAAAACGTACTACCTATATGCTTTAATGGAACAGTAAACTGGAAAGCAGTTTAGATAACAAATAAACAGTGAGTAAGAAAAAACTACGTCATTACCAACTTTATGAAATGTAAACGTTTTCGCATTCTTTTGTTAAATTGTCGTTAATTGTTGCAAATGACGACTTAAAACAATTAGTTAAAATAAGTATACGGACTCGTTACTACTTAACAGGATAATTAAGTAAAATAAGATTTTTTTGTATATTAATTACCAATCAGAAATACAACTGATAACGAGATTATCTCGAGGTTACTGAATTTGCCGGGAGTGGCGCTGTTTACTCCAGGCGCGAAATATTTGAAATTCAAATTAGTTTATAGAGAGGATAAATTTTTATACGCTTCCTAATTAAATATTACTGTAGATCATTATACATATTAATGTATAATAATGATATTTTGCTTCAAAGCAAATGTTTTATAATAATTATTTTGTAATTGTGTCCTTTTTCGTTCCGTATGTTCAAGCTGCCGCTTATAAACTTTGTAAAAAATTAAACTACATTTTACCAAAACTATTAAATTTTAACTCAGAATATGCCACCAAAAACTCTTTAACTCTAGCTAATAAATTGAAAAATATTTCATTACCGCCTGATTACAAACTAGTATCCTTTGATGTAGTAAATCTATTTCCTTCAATACCTAATAAAGAACTGTTATCGATTTGTACAGAATTAGTTAATAATAATGCCAACCTAACTAAAGACGAAAAACGCGATATAATGTCACTGATTAACACTTGTTTAAATCAGAGTTACTTTAAATTTAACAATAAAATTTACCAATAACTAGATGGCGTACCAATGGGTTCACCCACTTCCCCCCCTGTTCAGTGAAATTTTTATGGCTAATCTAGAAAAGAAATTGTTTAAATCACAGAATAATTTAATTCATAAGATATATTTTTGGACTCGTTATGTCGCTGATATACTATGTCTGTGAACAGGTTCAGATTCAGATTTAGATATTTTTTTAAAATTCCTTAATTCTTTATATCCCAGCATTAAATTTACTTTTGAAATAGAAGCTTCACGTTGCCTACCTTTCCTAGATTTAAAATTAACAAGATTCAACGATCACATTAATATTGACATTTATCGTAAACCAACGGCCACAGACACATTGATACCATCGAATTCAAGACAGTCACATAAAATAAAATTGAGTTCCTTTTATTCTTATATACATAGGTTGTTGAATTTACCCTTAACTAAAGAAAACTATGATAAAGAAATATTAACGATTAAACTTTTAAAAAATCTATTCAAAAATTTTAAAAAGAATTCAGGTTTAGCAGATCATTGTATTGATAATAATCATTTCATATATTGTAATAGTGTAAAACTTATACATAACTGTAATAAAAGTAAACGTTTAAATCTCTTGGAAATCTTAGAAATATCAAAAGCCGTAACTCAACAAAAACAGGTAACAAATGACCAAACCGAATTTGGGATTTCCCCGTTATTAAAATTAGCAGTGGTGACAGACCGGTAACCTACTATGTAATTTTATGTTAATATTTAAGTTGTACAATTGTAATAGTCTTCAACCCCTTATAAATACCTTTGTAATACTTTAATATACATTCACTTTGAGAATGGCGTAACTGCCGAAACAATATTGTCAGTGTTTAATAAAAAATTGTGGAACAAAAATACCAAGTGTTTTGCTTTTCTAAATATTAAATATGTTCCACCAAGAGCCAAGCCACAAGTCAATTTCCAATTTTATAACTGCAAATTGAAAATTTTTGAGTCCAAAAAACGGGGTTGTGCGCACCCCCATGTCTAATCTGATTTTACACAATTTGCTCCCCTTTCCTAGGGACAAAACTAAACTAAGAATCTTAAAAATAAATTTCGAAAACTGAACGAATCATTAAATCCCTAATTTCACAACTGGAAATTGCGAAGTTTCAAGTACAAACACGGGGTTGCGTACGCCCCTACGAAAATCTGACTTTAAATATGTTGTTCCCCTTCCCTGTAAACAGAATTATTAAAATCCGAAATATTACTTCGAAAACTTTACAAATTATATCTTTAATTTTGCAACTGAAAATTACAGTTTGAGATTCGACACAAACTGCTGATGAAAATATAATTACTTACCAATTTGATCTATTTTAATTGGGAAAAGCGGTACTTTGCTTCACTCAGATAAAGTGGTTTTCTCGAGAAAAGATTGAAGGAACCAATATTCAGCATCACGTGACATCCTGAGGTTTTAAGTTCCTGTAAAATTAATAAATTGATTATATGTCTTTTAAATAAATTTTACCTTTTTTAAATAAATGTAGAAATTAATCTTTCATTTTCAAATTTACGAAACAATCTATTTGTGTCATCAGAATCTTTCAACGTCTAATAAATTACATCACTTACCTTTTTACTTAGCTTCAAATATTTTAAATTGGCTAATTAATCTCTTCATAATTAATAAGATCATTTAGACATAGGTAGGAAATTAACTTCTTGTGCCATCTCGGATTGTTGATGGAAGAACTTGTTTGGCAAAGGCAGGAATCCAATTTTTTCTGCAGTGTACCTGTAATGTAGTAAATGGCACATTAAATTAAAACTGACCAACTTATTCGAATTATTTGAATTCACACACACTGTACCGAAGCAGTTAAGATATTGTATAATTTACGATTTTTAGTTAAATAATTATTAAATTTGTATTTGGTAACTTGTTTACGACCAATTTTCTAATAAGATTACTCTATAAAACAAAAATTAAACTAGTTCAAAACATTTTAAACTATTTTCAAAAATACAATATTTAATTTTCATTTTTCTTACCATTGCCCTGTCCTGGAAATTCCAATGTACCCAAAGGTAACTAATTTCATACCAGAAACTATTTTTATGGGAAGATTCCATGTTAAGGTTTTAGCCCTTATTTCTTCCTGGGGAGAAAAACGTACTTTTACAATTCTTCTTTAAAACTAATCTACATTGCAATGGAATTTTCACATTTATACAAAACCAGCAATAATAAAAATAAAATATAAGTAATATGATTGAATGTGAAACAATGCTCAATTTTTTGTTATCAAAACTTTAAGACCTATCTACTTATATCATTAGAAACTTCAAATAAATTAGATCACCTACCTATAGATTTATTTTTGAACATTTCCAGTTTATCTTTTATCTCCATAATTAATATATTTGAAGACGTCCATAGGAAATACACGTTCTGACTTCTGCATAGGTTGATCTTGTTTGACAAAAGGCAGGAGAACAAAATTCTGAATAAGTGTAGCTAGGAAAGAACACATCAAATTTGAATTAAGCAGAAGTGGAGTTTAACACAAATTATTTGACTAGTTTACTAGCTATCAGGTACGAAACGAGTGCCAGTAAGGATTCGACTTAATTTTTTTAATTCAATTATTATAAGTGTTTATTTAACTTAAAATTTTGTAAATATTTAGTGTTTTCTTCTGTTTTGAAATGTTTTAACCCACAAACCTAATTTATAAGCCACTTATCGTGCTATTATCAAATACGGATTTTGACATCATCGTAAATAATAAAAAATCGGCTCATCAAATGAATAGATGTGATGCCTTTGGCGGATTGAAATACCTGTCCGGTAACTTTTGTTAACCATTAGAAAAGACCCGTATTACCGCTTACATAAGGTTTCCCATCACATTCCACGATGAGAAGCACAGTGGAATCTAGTTGTTAAAGTCACCAAATTGCGACAAAAAACTTTGTTTATTAATATTCAAACAATTACTTATTGCTAATAAATAACACACTAAACTATAAATTGGGAAACCAAAACAAACTTTGTGTGACAGCTAAATCTTTTTAAAAAGGTACTTAAATTTTTGCGACTTCCTTTTTCGTTGTAGAAATATCCATAATAATTGATTATCTTTGCAGATTTTACTCATAAGAGGAATATAAATTTGTAAATTTGTAATACTTCCGCTTATGAATATCTCCGAAATAATAATAATAGTAACTTAAAGGGGTGAAAAGTCTTTTATTATACAATACAATCTTAATGACGTTTCGGCTTCTTCAAGGATGGATTATTATGGTCCAAAAGTTGTAATTTGTGACCATCATAATACACTTTTCAAGAAGCGAAATTGGGTGTTAAAATTATGTAAAATAAAAGTTGTCAGTTGCTATTAGTATCAGGTTGAATAATTTTTTAAACAGTATTAGATTTTCAAAATGTATCTATACTAGTTACATTATGCATCTTAATTAATTGGTATAAATAAATAAAGTTATATGTAATGCATTTTTGGCTTTGACTTCTTGAATAGTTTATAATACATCCTACTGATGTTGCAGGTAATAAAATAATTTGGATGTTGTTATTCGTATACTCGTCAAGTAAATTTATAGTTTTTGGTATATTTGATACATTTTTACAATCCTGACTCAACTTTAGGGAAGGTAGTCATGAAAGGTTCTCATGTCAATCAATTTTTATGACTACCTGCAGTTAGGGTCTCATAAAAGTTGATCATCAATTAAGTTATAACTGCACCACAACTTTGGAATAGCTGTACCAGAGCTAGGCAGATCTCATTAATTAAAATGTCTTCAAGCTCTAAGCCTAAAGCCTTTACGTAAAATGGTTTTAAGCCCTCAAAGATATTCATACACATTTTCAAGTACAAAGCAATAAAGCTCTGGCCAGTTCTGATGCTAGAAGTACTGTATTTTAGGTTGCTTGGAAAAATGTTGTTAGTGCAGAAAATAAACATGTTTTACAAAAGTGGTTTGAAATACGTACATTAAAAAAGAGCTTCAAAACTTCTTCCAAGATAAGGATGGTTTTGAAGGGGTTAAGGGGAGGTAAGAAATGTCTGCCAGCAGTATGTAACGACTGTGCAGTCATTAGCAGTGGCGGCAGATTTTAGGGAGCGGAAAACTTTGCTCAAAATTTTTTTTGTCTTACAGAAAAAAAAAATATTATCTTATACACGGAAAAAAACGAGGCTTAAAAAATCAATAAAAATTACAATATTTTAGTGCTATACAGTATACTGAATACACTAACGTCTGTATATGAAAAATTACTAAACGCTTATTTATAAAATATACTATTGTGATTTTGAATTTTTAAAATGTTCCAATAGCGTTTAAGTATTACATTTTAAATTTAGTATTTTTACCTATTTTTTAAATTAATTATTGTCATAATTTTTTCTTTCGGTCCACCCACACTATTCAATTAATGTGTCATATGTTTTACCACATAAATATAGATATTCGAAGAAAAATGGGATCCGTATAAAATTGCTTAAAAATAACAATAACAAATATTACATAGATACATATGTAGAAAATTAATACTTTTCTATTGATATTTCGGATGATATTAACAACCTGTTTGAGTAAAGAATAAAAATTTAATAAATTCACACGTAAAAAATTGCAAATTGTTGCACAGAATTTCATAAATATTATACATTTCTTAGAATGATGATAATTAAGAAAAAACAATAAGGATAATTTTGTAATAAATAAAAGCTGTAAATATCCATTCAACGTAAGTTCTTCTTAACATTCGTACATTTTTAATCCTAATGAATTCGTATCAATATTTGTTGATTAGTCTGATAAAAATATAATACAATCATAAAGTTGCAATATCATTGACAAAAAATTGATTGTGAATTAGGGTATAGAATTGCGGGTGTCAGTAGGGGCGGCAAATTTTGAATAGCCTACGGGCGGCAAATGTGTAAATCCGCCACTGGTCATTAGAGAATATATTTGGCAAGTGGCAGAATTATTGTTTAATTTTTACTCATTTTATACTGTTTTGCAGCAGTTTTCGAATTTTACGGGAAATTTGTTCTTCCATGAAAGTGCATGCTGGAACAAAACAATTACACTTGGGTAGATCCGGTTAGAATCTACTGTTTTCCATGTTTCGTCAACCCCAACCTTCCCATTTCCCTTAAAACCGCCGTAAAGTTTTGTCTGCCACTATTTTTTCCTGGTTTATAAAAAATTTAACCGAAAATACCTAGTCGCTTAACAAAAACATTAATTCACGCTGCAACACTAACATAAAAGCATCACTAATAAGGAATATAAATATGTATAAAGAAATTATATACCTATATAGCATAAATCACGAAAATTGTACAACTAGACTTATTAATATTTCAAGGCTGGTATTAGACAATAATGTTCTAAAATAGAAATAATAATCATTTGATAACAATTAAAAAAAAACTCTCTGTTTACACGTGTATAAATTGTTGATATTAATAATAAATTATTATCGACCAATTTAATGTGAAGTATGGGCTTATTTCTTCTCACATAATTCGTGGTAATAGGTGGTTTAAATATGAAGATAAATCCACTCTTATTTCGTTTTCCATTATTAATTGCGAAATTAACTGAATGTGTAATGTCTTCATTAACTAACAATTGTATTACATGTTTATAAACAAATTGTAAAATGTTGGTTATCACATTTTAAATTGTTCGTAAATATATTTTATAAAAGCATTTACAATTTAATTCCGAAAGCCTAACAAATCCCTAACAAATCGGCTCTTCGAATACAATTTTCGAACAGATAAAAATTGTCAGAAACATCTACAAAGTAACCCCAACTTCCACAAATATTAAAATTAGGCGGGTGTATACTTTTAGTAAAAAATTAGGTAATCAGGTCATAAATTATGTTGACTTTTCAAAACATGTTCTGTTATTGTTATGGAATAGGTAAACGTAAACTTGTAAACAGAAGAGATAACGGTTGTATTTCATACCTTTTCCAGGCTGTTCTACTTTTTATTTGATGGTTAAACAACAAATTACGTCCAAAAGAGTAGAGATTTCTTCACACCACTTTTGAAGTTGATTTAAGTATGTAAACTTGTGGTACAATGATTTTTCAATGTTACAATGTACAAATAGACCAGTGCTGAAGCCTTTAAAAATAGTAACAAGTGAAAAACATTATATGTAGTAGGATGAAACCCATTGGAAAAGGGAGAGAATATAACAGAAATGAAAGGAAAAATAATTTACGGGCGATCTGAGGTCGGGAAGGGGAAGGGGGTGAGTTTTTAAGTGTAAAAAACGGTTTTCCTTGATTTCCGGAAAAACTACAAGTCTTATGGAAAAAAGTTAAATGGCGAAGTTGTAGGTAATAAAAAGATCTACAACTTTTGTATTTACACTTTTTTCACATAACCTCAAAATTTATGTGAAAAATTCAAATAACCAACTTTTTATTTTTTTATTTTTATCTTTTACAAACATTTTTTTTTCACGAAATTTGGTGAAAACAGCTATTTTTGTCCCAAACACGCTGTAATAAAGTCGATTTATTAAATTCTAATTACATTTATGTCATAGAAAATCTCATAATATATAAATAATATACATGTTAATTGTACTATTGAATGCACATACTTTATACTGATGACGTTATTCATTATATTTTTTTCGTATTTTTTTGTATTTCCTGAGAAAACTTACCATAGTAATGTATATTTTTTTTCACACCATCAGAAAGTAGAGATTTCAACGAAGAAAAAGCCCACCAACGTTTTAAAAAAAGCAGATATTTTGACGTGAGAATTTTCAATTAAAAATTAGGGTGTAATTATATGATATTAAGTATTATTAAGGTGAAAAAACAAATATTTCAATTAAAAAAAATTACAGCGTGTTTGGGACATAAATAAGTAAGTTTTCACCAAATTCCGTAAAAAAAATTTTATTGTAAAAGATAAAAATAAAAAACCAAAAACTTGGTTATTTGAATTTTTCACATAAATTTTGAGGTTTTGTAAAAAAAAGTGCAAATGCAAAAGTTGTAGATCTTTTTATTACCTACAACTTTGCCATTTAACTTTTTTCCGTAAGATTTGTAGTTTTTCCGGAAATCAAGGAAAACCGTTTTTTACCCTTAAAAACTCACCCCCTTCCCCTTCCCGACCTCACCGCCCGTAAATTATTTTTCCTTTCATTTCTGTTATATTCTCTTATTTTTCCAATAGGTTTCATCCTACTATAATTTTTTGTGGTTTCAAAAATAATCGACCCTGGTCTATTACTCTGTGATGTGTGTACAGTATTGTGGGTACAAAAACATCCTACTTACGCCATATAAAAGATAAGATTGCACGGGATCATATTTTTAAACTGTACTTATCAATCAATGAACAATTCTAAAGTTACATTAAATTTAATTGCAATTTTTTGCAAGATTTAATGCCATTGACAGTCAGTAAACAGCCCTAATACCCGAAAAGAACAGTTTTTTTAAATTTCGGAAAGCACAGAAAACGTCAAAAGAGTGACATGAGATAAGTCAGACGGGATTAAGTAAAATTGTTTACTCAATTCCGCAAAAAGATTCAGTTACACAACACATCCTTTTGTGTGTTTTATCTTTTTCGTATTCCTTAAAACAAGTAAAAGACAGATTACTCCTGTCAGCATTGATTGCTTCATATACATGCAATTTTTAATTTTATACGGTATAAATACATTTTAAAATATTATAAAATAGAGTCTACAATACCTGGCTGAAATTCATAATCATAAGGATATATTAAGTGTAAATTTTAATAAATGTATCATTTGTTAATTATTTCCCAAACTTTCGTATATTCAGAAATTCAAATTCATTCAACTTTCGAAGTATTGGTCTTGCAGTGTTGTCTTGCTTTTCTTGTTTTAACGTTACATATTTAGCAAGATAAAGATCAAGATCAACATATATAACAATTTAACAATGTTCTTAAGACCAAAGCCAAGACAAAATAAACAAGACCCAATACCAAAACCAAAAGCAAAATTTATTAACAGGATTCTCGCAAAATCCTGACCTAAGTTTTAAAATTTTATTCATTGGTTAGAAATATTTGGTTTTCGATTTACAGTATTCTTTAACTGAATATCCGATTTTATTTTCTTTTTTTAATGAGCTCTACTCAGTGATGTGTATATTTATGTGCATAGCCTGCAACAATGAGATATTGTAACTCTTAAAAATGGCAAATTTGCATTGGGCATTTTTTAAATAGTTAAAATTTGACTTTTTATTATGAATGCCCTGTATTAACTAGGCCGTCAAAACACAGAAATACAGGGTGCTCACAAATACTGGCATTTTTTTAAATTCGCACCTAAATTATGAACACTATATGTATAAGATTAGACTTTGGAACTTTAAAGGTTTTAAATCGATTGGGCAATTACCTAATACGAATTTGCAATTTTTGGGGTTACATCTAATCTAAATCTAAATGCATATATAAAATGCTAATGTTCGTACGTAAAGACAGGGTTTTCTCTATCTCTACCTAGTACAATCAACTTCCTGTTGGGGTGGTAAATACCCCTTGGTCTCCAGGTGGGAGTAAAGGAGTTTGGTCGCGATGGGTAGAAGTGGGTGGTTGTAGGTGGCAGAAAGGCGAAAAGAAATAGTTCTGACCTTTTGTAAGTCATATGGAAAGATCTCAAAATTTCTAAAATGATCTAAAAAATTCTAAAATGAGCGCAAATTGTTATTATCGACTTAGAATGTTCGAGAAAAAAATTTCTTGAATGATCCAGAAAGTTTCTAAAGTGTACATCTACGTTTCAAAGTGATGTACATCTAAATATTCTAGAGTGTTCTGGTACTAGGAATTTCGATGTTCGATGATATATAAATCAACATTCAGTGACTTTTTGTTAGTTAAATTGTGTTTGCAGTCGAGTGAAGATCAATTGGAAACAGAGCGAACAGTGACCAAAAAAATTTAAGTGATTTTTGACAAATTAAAAAGAACAGACTATTTGAATGTTCTAGAGTGTTATAAATATTCAGTAGGTCTGAGAATCGGCTACTATCTATTTTTCATACCCCTAAGTGATAAGGGTTGTCCACCCCTAACTTTTAATTTTTATTTTTTGGACCAAATTTTTTATTTTTATTTTTTTATGATTTAGTATTAAAAAATATATATAACCCTTAATTTTCATCCTTCTACCACCAACACCCATTTTTTAATAGCGATATTAGTACTGTAATAATCTTCAACTCTCAGTGGTCGATAAGTGATCAATTATTATCAATCGATTAGTCATCTCCGCCAGGCGTCTACTGATGTCACTACTCACCCAGCAAACAGCACGGAGTGGGGATGAGAACGAAGCAGATTTGTTTAGAATGTTACAGGCAGTTCAAATATATTCTAAAAAGTAAAAGAATGTTTTATTATAACATTTCAGAATGATTTGGAAGAATGTTCCAGAATCTTGAAGATCATTCAAGAATGTTTCAGAATGTTAAAAAAGAAAATGTTTTGAATCATTATGGGATGTTCTGGATAGTTCTAAATTCGCGAATATTCTAGAATGTTCCATCAAACGTACAATATATTATTGTTACCCGGGCAACACCGGGTATTGCTGCTAGTTTTCTATAGTAACAGGCCATGCAAAGGCCCTATATTAAAAATATACACATCACTGAGTGGAGTTAATTAAGTGCAATATAAAAAAGAAAAGGAAAATAAACTCGAAAGTTCCATTACAAAATAGGTTTTTCAAATATCAAAGTGAAACACACTGTATGTTTCAATTTAGAAAATGTAATGGAAATTCTAATGAATTTGACTTTTGAATCTTAATTCTATAAAAATGTGACAAAAAATTGTAAAATTAAAAGTAAATGTGACGAACCATAACATACATAAGTATAAATCTCACCATGCTAAAAAAATGCGCCCTTGTTTAATAACTCAATATAGTAGAAAAATTATGCAATTTTTCAAGAAAAGCCAATTTCACCTGTTTGTCAATTTTCCTCTTGAAAAAAACGAGAATTGATAATAAGTATATAATGAGATAATTTTTTATTGTTGGATTACTTACTTACATTTGGTTTCGGATATAAACAAAATCTTCAACAATGAAAAAGCTTTCAAAAACTTTAATCAACTGACTGAATTCGATTGCTTTATAATAAACTTCCAAAAGGTGAAAACATTTCTGTATTACAACTACACGTATGCATATAAGGAGATCAGTAAATACCACAAAATTTTAAGTTAATTCCACTGTGTATCGTGAGTCATTTAACAGTACCTACAGGTAGAACGAATACACTTATACACATTACACATACACACAAAAGATAGTAAATACTAATATACCTTTATTCGTTTGTATACCTTAAGCGAAGTCGCTCAGTCAATTCCGACACAACCAACCGCCTTCACCTGTTGCATTCGTAAAGTCAAACATGCCTGGCGCAGGTATGAGACGCCATATTGTTGGCAAAAAGAACCGTATCTGATTATTACCTGTACAAAAGGGCACCTGCTTACCCCCAAAACGTTCTAAATGTACCGTTAAAATTTATTATGAACATGTGAATTAATAAAAAAGTGAGAAATAAGTTTTGAAAATGCGATTCTTATTTGAAACGCGTGTGAGATTCTGGATTTTGGTGTTGTTCTTTCTGTTGGGTTCATTGGTAGGATGGACGGGTGCCGATTTGACTCTGAATGGCATGAAAAAATGTGGATCGAGATCATGCAGCCAGAACGAATATTGCTCAGATTTTGACAAACTTTGTAAACCGTGCGACGACATATGTAATGAAAAACACCATAATTATGACGCCAATTTGTGTGTTAGGGACTGTCAAGGTAAGCTATTGCTCCTACATTTATTTATTTTTTTTTGCAAAATACTTACTTGCCATATTTATTGCAAGTTTGTTTTGCAAGAATTCGTTTGCGAAATTATTTGCGCATATGTACTTATGTATGTAAGTGCACGAACGGGTAATCGAGGTGCATCAAGTTATTCAACTTTCACTTTTAAAGCCCAATTGCTATTTTTTTCTTTGTTGTGTTTCTATACTCATTTAAGCGTTTAAATTAGTATGCTGTCGATAAAAGACTATGATAACAATAGAAAAAGGAGTTACTTTCAATAGAAAACAAGAGGGAAACATGCTAATCAACAAATAATTTATTATTTAAGGGATACAAGGAAAATTGGTGTCAATAGTTTCAAAATAATAGTATTAAGTTTATAATCATGAAGAAACTTGTAATTATAGCATGTACAATTTATATAGCTTATTTTTAAATTATGACGATTCAAAAATGATGCCACCTTATTTATATTATTATATTAGCCTCAAAGAGACAGTAGAATTAACTCTTGAAGTATCTTTCCTAATTTTATAACACATTGCAACCGCACCACAACAGATTTGTTGGATGAGGTTGAAAAGATAGGTCTGGACTTATAATTACTGTGAATATTTAAAAATTGATGATTCTAATAAATCTAAAACATTCTGAAAGCCAAAAACAATTAAAAGTGATAAATTTTTAATTTATATGTCTATTTAAAATAGTTTTATTTCTTTAATCCAGGCCAGGTCATAAATAATATCCTGTGGTTTTGGTCTATCACCCTCAGTTAACTCATATTATATTAATAATTTATAATGAATTCCGGATTCTATTATATTGTAGCGACCAGTGGCACAGTACGTGTGTGCGATAACAATTTGTGGCATGTACTTGTTATCGCTAACATGCTTACGGCGTAAACACCGCACACGGTACTTTTCGTGTTATCAACTTACAAGATGTAAATCATTCTCCGGCGACAAGTAACAAGTTCAATTCTGGAATAATCGAGGACTTTCTAATTATTACTCATCATTCGGGAATACACAGGATTTCTTCGAGTTCCTGTCTAGAAAGTTCGAAAGGTGTATATATAGTGATCATCTTTGGACCGAAAAACCAGTTAGTTGGAAGAAAGCATCAGTGCGCGAATTAAAACCGATAATAGACAAAGTGATATAAATAAATTGTTATATAAATAAGTGAATTGTTGTGATATAAATGGTAGTTCTAAGTTAGTGTTTAAGTGTTATAAATAGTGTTAAATAAATAATTGTTTAAATAAATAGTTTGACTAGAAAATTCGTTACAATATATTTAAGGCAAGTCGGTAGGTATATATATTTTTTAATCATCAGATGTATTCGGATACTTTTAAAATGTTGCATTTAGAAAACTAAATTTACAAGAACATTCAAAAATTAAGAAACATGTATATTCTCTTAGAACACCCTCAATTTTAGTACGTATAACTCATACTGAAATTAAACAAGAATGTGCTCTGATAAAATATACAAATAAAATAAAGATCGTTCCAATGAAACTATACTTAATAAACAGTGGACAAATAAGTAGAGAACCTCTTTCAAAGGTACCAAAACAATACTGAAACAGTGGGGGAAAAGGTACTTTAGTACAAAAAGTAGAAATAACTAATTATCCAAAGCACATTAGCAAAATTTAATTAGAAAAGTGTATAATGGGCAATTAGAAAAGTGTATAATGGGCAAGGAATTAATTCATAAAACTGAAAAAACTCTACCTAGAAAAGACAAAATGTAATAGAATCAACTTTTTAAAATAGTCAAAAATCCGGTACCTTAAATATGTTAAAAAATAATTTTCATTTGACTTTCTATAGTTGTCGCCTGTTTTGTTTAATTGTTAATTTTTTCCAACTATACCAAAGAAAATTTGGTAAATATGTGTAATATAACTTAATTATTTGCTTTTTTATATAAAACTAACTATTTTCAGGCTTTAACATCCGAAATAATTAATTGCATAAGTCATATTTTGTAAAGGTTGCTCTGTTGATGTTAAAGAATCACACTAATATTAAAAAGGCGAAAGTTTGTGAGTTATGTTTGTTACTTCTTCACGTCTAAACGGCTAGAGCGATTTTAATAAAATTTGGTATGGAGTTAGCTGACACCCTGGATTAACACAAAGGCGAAGTTTTACTGCGGGAAAATATCTTATTCCCATGGGAAAATCGATGAAAATGAATTCGCAGAATATTATAAATGCGAAAGTAACTCTGTCTGTATGCTACACAATCTCGCCTAAAATTTACTGAACCGATTTAAATGAAATTTGGCACAAAGATAGTCTAGAGCCTGAAAAAGGACATAGGCTACTTTTTAATGCGAAAAAAGGTTTGTAAGGGGTTGAAATAGGAAAGTTTGTGCGGAAATTCCGTAATTCTTAAAGATAGAAGCTTGAAACTCACTTTTTAGGCTTTTGAATAGATATAAATAAATACGACATTTAATGTTTGTAAAAATTTTACCCTAAAGGGGATAAAATTAGCCGATTAAAGTTTTTGTGTAATGACGTCGTCCAAAAAGCTTACGGCCCAGAAAATTAAAATATTAAGTGTAAAAAGTTATAGAGGTTTTGTTTATTTGGATCAATAAAAGTAGTTGAATACTAAGCTATATAAATTATTTTAAACTATATTAATCTATAATATTATAAATGCGAAAGTAACTCTGTCTGTCTGTGTGTTACGCAATCACGCCCAAACTACTGAACCGATTTAAATGAGAATTTGGTACAGAGATAGATAAGTAGATGTGAAGCTAGAGGCTTCAAACTTATTTTTTAGGCCTTTGATTAGATATAAATACGACATTTAAAGTTTGTAAAAATTTTACCCTAAAGGTGGCAAAAATAAGGAATTAAAGTTTTTGTGTAATGACGTCGGCAAAAAGGCTTATGGCCCATAAAATAAAAATATAGAAGAAAAAAATTTTAAATGCTGCCGAAAGTCACTATTCCACCCGGACGAAGTCGCGGGCATAGCTAGTTAGCAATAAAACACACTAAGCGATTAATTTTTATAATGTTTAATCTTATAAACCTATTTACATTTTGTAGAACGATTTCAAATATGGTTATGCCGTGACTGTTATTTAGAACTTCGATTTTTTTAATTTTATTTGTTCCTCTTTTTATCCATTACATTCAACTTTACCAAATCAAATTTGCAGATGTGCCCTTTTCCTTTTACTTTTTTTTTGCAAAAGTATCATTTTTTACATAGTTGATTATTGATAATTTAGGCATCAGAAATAGAAACTTACAATAACCTCATCTTTTGTGTTAAGCATAAAATAAAAAGCGGAATACATTAAAAGTAAACAAAAAAAGAAATTGAACCTACATTAGAGTTAGTAAAAAGTATTAGGTACACTATGTAAACCCGTAACATACGATTGGCTACTTCAATTAATTAAAAATGATATAATATAAGTACACCGCTACTTCGATAATCAAGTCACGGTTACTGTTTGAGTAAAGTTTATATTTTATAAGAATTACTTTAATAATTTATTCCCCAGTTGAGCTAAATAATCAATTACCTTGATAATATCCATTATTTAAGCAAGTTGTGTAAGAATAGCTTCTAACTTTCAAGAAAATTAACGGAAAGTAGCGTTTATTATTGCTACCTACTCATTTATTATTCAATTATTATTAATATATTTTCTTGATGAATTTAGAATTTTTTTATATATAAATATTTCGTCAACAACCTTTTATTAATGCGTAAATTTGTTATATGTTTTATGTATTATCCGTGTTTATACAATACGTATACTGCTTTGTAAAAAATATCTATTATTAATATCGTGTAACATTCTTATCTTGTTTGAAGAAACAAGTGGTTTGACTTGAATTTTATCGTGTTAATAGATGCTAAAACAATTGCTCAGCAATTCAAATAGACTACCTAAAAATTTATTTTTCTGTGGAATTGCCTTTCATCATTCTATTTTTTTTTTAATTCAGAAGAAATATTTTATTAATGCCTTTGATGGTAGCTATGAAATGTACTAAACGTAAACAAAAAATTGTTTATCCGTTTTATTGCGTATACCTACTCATCGTTAATATCAGTTTACCAAATACCTGGGAGGAAATAACTTCTAAAAGGCCTATATTGTCTAAATCTTTTAAAGTGGCCGCTCTTATTAATATGTAGCTGCAAAATTATTCATTCAAACGAAAAACGTTTTGGATTCTTAAGCGATAGGTACTCCTACTTGTGTTTACAAAGGTCAAAATAGGTAATTCGAAAACTTATACTTGTATTGTACCGAAATAGATAATAACTTTTTGCAAGTATTTAGGACAAAAACCATAATGTTTGAGGCATCGTATAATACTTGTTGTACTGTTAGTTAGGGGCCGTTCATAAAATACGTTCGCATACAAGGGGGGGAGGGGTCTTGCTGAGTGTGACAAGATGTGACAAGGGAGGACGGGGGGGTCTACGACAACGTGACGTTCGCCGTTTATCAAAAACTTTTACTGAATTTTTACAGAATCCACGGACTTCTGATAAATAAAAATATTATTTATTTGTTCGTTACAAAAGATATTTATTAATTTATTTAAATTTTATTATGCAAATAAAATAAAAATTTGTGTATTATCAATCAAAATTTATCAGGTCCGGGGGGGTGTTTAGTTTTTGTGACCTAATATTTACAGAGGGGTCACATGAAGTGTGACACAGCGTGACAACCGGGGGAGAGGGGGTCAAAAAAAAGCTAATTTTAGTGTGACGTATTTTATGAACAGCCCCTTACCTAAAATAAGGATTATTATCCTTTAACATCGTTACTATGTAGGGTTCCAACAGTTCTCTTTTTACTTGTCGAAGAGAGTCATTACTCAATTAAAAAACTAATGAGTATCTTAAAAAGTTTTATTTCTTGAGCCGACACTTTAAAAAAATTAGATACCTAATAGCGTCTGTGTCTGTTGATCATATACGTTTTGCAAACTTCTAAACGTTAACATTAAGCTACAAAGTGTTTGAATTTTATAGTACTATTTTACATTTTTATAGTACCATTTTACATTGAAATTAAACAATTTACACGAAAAGAAAGTAAAATTTTGACTTCACATTCGTACATCCGCTCTGTTTTAGTGAACATATTAATGCTAAATCTTTACTGATAAAATAACATTTCTTTTGTAATTTTTCTTTCGACCATTTTTTTGGCAAAATTCATATTTTAAGTAATAATTTCCAAAACGAAAATGAGAAGCAGTTTTGGCGGATAAAGAGTTGCTGAAACAAAATAAATTGCCTATTTAAGAAAAAGTAATTTTAACTTTTTGTCAATGCAACTATTATGAATTTTGGAATGCTTTTGAGTTTCCTGCATATACGAGCATATGAACCCAGCCAGGTATACTTTTGGGTAACTAACCCATAAATTGTCACACATTAAGGGATGCGAAGGGTCGACAAAGTATAGCATCGTATGATAAGCTATGTGATGTCAAATGTATAAACCTAAAGCATTAATATCTACTAAAAATCTGCCACGTTATTATACATAAATAATAAAAAGGAATGAGTTCAAAGTATATGGATTCAAAATGACCAAATCTTTTAAGTTCCTTTAATTTTTTATGTTTTGTAAAACTTCCAAAAAGAATATTTTTAATAGAAATATAATAAATAATTTCGGAAATGCTGTTTTAACTTAATAGTTTCTTAATTTAAAATTACAAAATATATGACGTCACGTCAAGAGAGGGAGATCATACAAATGCAACCACTTATAACAAGGACAAGGGACAGGGGAAAGGAGCTTCAAAAGTCATGAAATTCGCCTAATATTATTCAAACTTGCTAAATATAGGTTTTCGAAAACTTTCACGAAAATATATGTATATTTATGGCGGTTGTTTTAGTCACGTACGCGTGGGCTGTGTGACCAACCAGTCGTCTCGCATTTCCCCTCAATGAACGTAGAATACTATGAACCTACAACCTACGCAAATACTGCTTCCGAATTTCTATTATGTATAAATAAACACAAAATTTATGACCTGCTTATTTTAATAAAATATCTTAAATATGTGATGAAGATAAATTAAATTCTTATTAATAATGGGGTGGCAAAATAATGCAAATTTCGACAAAGCTTTGATGAAAATTACTCCACAATTAATTCACCAAACCTTGCGACTTGTCAAAAAATTCTGGCATAACTTCTAACGAAGCTAACGTTTGATGAAACAATCGTTGAATCTATCATAAAAATTTCATAGAAGTTTTGTTTTTTCTTTTTTCTTTGTTTTGAATTTTAACTCAGTATACGTGCATTTGTACATTCATTTTTTCCATATTCAGAGCTGGGCAGAACTTTAGTGCTTTAAACGTGAAAATGTGCTTTAAGTTCTCTGAGAGCTTAGAAGCACTGTATTCAAGCCCTTTCTCGAACAAGTAGCTGGAGCTTGATAATTGAATTGTTTTATAAATAGGTATGGTACTTTCAAAAAGTTCAAGTACTTTCAAAGTGTTTGAAGCCTTTTTAAAGTGCTCGAAGCCCTGTTAAAATCCTTTCAATGAGCTTGAAGCCCTTTTAAAGTTCTTGAAGTGATTGAAAGCAAGGCAAACCCATCAAAAGGTTTTTAAGTTTTTTTATGTACACTCAGAGGACGTTAATTCGTTCCCAATAGTTTTCTTAAATGGCAACGTCGCGCCTTTTCGGTCTGTATATTGTCGATAATGTAGGAAACAATAATATTGCGAGCAGAATCGCATCTCTTGCTCGCTAGTTTCGTGACTGTTTCAATGTTTACATACCTAATATACAGGGTCTTTTAAGTTGATGGGCTATTAGTAGAAGGAATTCAATTCTGAAACTTGGGCACATTAGCTTATTGTTTATGCCGCTTCTTTTAAACATATTTTCAATTTCTATTTATATCTGGTTATACCGAAAGTAGATTATAACTTTTTTATTTTAAATGGAATGACATACTTTTTTTATATTTTCCGATAGGAAATCTGAATTCATGCATATTTTATAGGAGGCATTACTCCGAAAATATTGATGGATTTTGAGTTATTTAATGTTTTTCAAAATTTTTGACATCTGCACGTTAACATTTAAAAAACCGTAATTCAATTAATTTTTGAGATTTTGCTTTATAACTCGTAGCAATTATTTATAACTATTCACATTATCGAAAAAAAATTGTGGTTTGTAACTAAAATGTACAGGGTGTTCAAATTTTGTGGTCAAAGTTGGTCAACTTTAGAGAGGCATAAGTCAATTTTTTGAATGACCCATTTTTCAGTACATATTCGAATTCCTTATTGAATTTTGCGTATTTTGATATGCGAGTATCGTATAACTTTGCTTATACTTTTTGAGAAAATCTACAATTTGAAGTATGTCATTCCATTTAAAATAAGAAAGTTAACATCTACTTCCGGTTTAGCCGGATGTAAATCGAAACTGAAAATATTTTTTAAAGAAGCGGCATAAACAATAACCAAATGAGCCCAAGTTTCAGAATTGAATTCATTCTACTAATTCATATACTAATAGCCCATCAACTTAAAAGACCCTGTATATTAGGTATGTAAACATTGAAACAGCCACGAAACTAGCGAGCAATAGATGCGATTCTGCTCGCAATATTATTGTTTCCTACATCATCGACAACATACAGACCGAAAAGGCGCGACGTTGCCATTTAAGAAAACTACTGGGAACGAATTAACGTCCTCTCAGTGTACATAGGTAAAGCACTTATGGTTTAATTGAAGCCTTAAAAGTGTGCTTGAAGCTATTTTCACAAGTACAAGTGCTTTAAACCATTTGATGTATTTTTGCTTGAAACCCTTGTGATGTATGTGAAACACTTTTCATATATTTGAAACCCTATTGATGTAACTGAAGTCCTTAAATTATGGTGTGCTGGGTTGCTGGAAGCATTAAAGACTTCAAAAATCAAAGCACTTTAAGTAGACGCTTTGGGCTTAGGCATCGAAACCATTTTATTGAGGGCTTTGTCCAGCTCTAACCATATTATTTACCAAATAATAAAAATTCAGTATTACGCAGGTAATGAAAAGAATACTTTTCAAATGAGATTAAGTTTCATAACATGCTTTTGTTATTATATTACATCAAACTTTATAGTAATCAAGAAAGCTACTCCCATTACGTGCATCTATCATATTTCATTTAAATGTTTAGAATGATATCTATTAAAAGACCATTTAAAAGCCATTGTGGTAACGTCTTCTCCTGATACTTAATAAGTTTAAGCCGTTGTAAATAATACAAAAGGTTTCCTAATTACGGTATAAATATAAATTACCTTTTCCACGAATAAGTCACCTGATGATGAATGATGAGTCAAAAAATTCGGCGTTTACATTTACGGTTGTAAAATATTTAGAATTGAACGTTGAGAATTTATTTATAACAGCAATTGTTTTTGTCTTATTATCAAATAAGCGAATGCTATTTTTGGCTAAATATAAATAGATAACAATATGAACCCAATTGTGTCATTGTATCAACAACAATATGTGCAATAAAGCTTTTACTGTTGATATAATTGTAATATGTAGGTCAAAATGAAAGATCAGTAAAATGAGGTGTACATATACACTCAATAATTCTGAATAAAAACATTTATTCATAACATATTTCAAAAAGTTCTAGTAATAACCTGTACCGAAGGCAAAGATTATAGTTATGGTCAAAATGGTTACATGTAATATTACTATATAATTTATTATTAAAACGTTTTTGAAACATTATAAAGAATTTTTTTTTGTCTATTGCATTCATTGTGAAGCATTTAAAAAAATTAAAATAGGTAAATAAGTGGTAAAAACAAGAGAAATAACACGACTTCTTCTCAAAATTGGATCGATGAGGCTTTTAACTCTTGTAACTACATTATACACAATAACACACAATTAAAAGGTTACAAATAAATTTATTAAAATCCGCTATAATTATTTCGGAACACAGTGCCTTCTTCGGGTGGAAGAATTATAAACTAAAATTACAAATACACAGTCCTTATATACAATACTTAAATAAACTTGAGGGTAAGGGTAAATTAACAAGAATCAGTAAAAACAAGAAGAGTTTATGTTCTTGTTTTTGAAACTGCGCAAATGTTTATTTATTCTATCTTTAAAAGACCTGCCTGTTTGACCTACGTAAGTTGTTTCACAATACACACACTTTAGTAGGTGGTATACCTCTGATTTTGATAGACAAAACTAATACACTTTCAAAATCAGGAGTATACCTACTAAAGTGCGTGTATTGTGAAAAAACTTACGTAGGTCAAACAGGCAGGTCTTTTAAAGATAGAATAAATGAACATTTAAGCAGTTTCAAAAACAAGAACATAAACTCTTCTTACGCCGAACAACTACAAGAATATAAATATAGTTTTAATAAAGAATTTTAAATATTACATCTGGAAAACAAAGGATTCAAACTAAATTTGTTAGAAAAAGTAGAATAAAATAAACAGAATAATAATAAGGTACAATACTTGAAATGACCAAATAGAAGTTAGTAATTCGCCACTCCTAAACATATAGAACCATATTGTTGTTTTTACTGATTCTTGTTAATTTACCTTTACCCTTAAGTTTATTAAAGTATAGTATTGTGACAGATATGTCACTCTGACGTTGACAAGCGCCGACTGCGAAAATTGTGTGGAAGTAACCTATGACGCGTTCCAGAAAGTCCGAGAGTTGCTGGACGTTTCGAGAGTTGCCTAGAAACGTCCATAATACTATGTAAGGAACAGCGTTGGACAGTTTGACAGTATTCGATCATATTCGATAGAAGAGAGCGACAGATATAAGCGAGAAGAGAAGAAAAGCGATTGACAAGCGAAATAGTTATAGAGTTGTTGTTGTTATAGAAATAGATATTGAATAGTTGTTGTTATAGAGTAAATTTAATAAAAAGTGTTGAGAGAAAAATACGTCATATTGAAAATTACGTAACAGTATATAAGGACTGTGTATTTGTAATTTTAGTTTATAACTCTTCCACCCGAAGAAGGCATTGTGTCCCGAAGTAATTATAGTGGATTTTAATAATTTTATTTGTAACCTTTTAATTGTGTGTTATTGTGTACGACTTCTTCTCTTTAGAACAACCCGTAAGGGAAGAAACAATTTTTAATTGAAGCAAACTCAGTGTTTTTGTTACTCAATCCTCTACTTTAATTTTTATTAACACTTATAAAACAATGTATAACTGTAGTTTGTAGACTTTCACGACCGATGTTTAGTTGGTGATGAATAGCCATTCTTAATAAATGGCCTCTTCAGTGTGAATTCAGCCGCCTATGACACATCGTGAAGCACTGAAGATGCCAATTATTAAGAATTGTGAAACGTCTGCAAGATGATTTCGACCACGGCATAAAAGGCCAGAAGATATTCGTAATCGACTTATAAAATAATGTTTATTTCATCCCCTGAAACTATTCGTTTTACCATGTAAATTTAGAGATATTTATTGATAAAAACAGTTAGATTAATAAAGAAAACCTAAAGGTATAATTAGAAATCATTTCTTTAACATTCCGTACGTATGTACAAGCTTTATGATAAGAAAATTTTAAATTTCGAAAAAATTCCTCGAACAGATAAACTTTGGGAGGTAACATCTTTTAATGCAAAAACGATGATCATTTTATTTTATCCCTTTTTCCAAATAATCAAATACTTAAATTACGTAATGTAATCATTACCTTTGATTGACAGTTATTGAAACCCAAGTTGACAATTTTGTGAATTGCAGATCAATTTAAGTAAATCATATTTTACTATTAGAAATAACTTTCTATGTTTCTGTAAATTGAGGTGTTGTGTTGTCATTAAAGTTGAATATTTTGAAAATAATGCTTTTTTTTCATGTTTAGACGCTAGTACATAATACGAGGGCGGATCAAATATAAACGAATCTTTTTAAATTGCGCGCCGGATGGTTGTTCAAGGGGCATACGGGTGTTAGCAATGTTAGCAACTTGAAGTGGGGATATTAGGTGACACGGAAACGACTCGTCGTATTGCTGTGTTTGCTTGGTTAGTAGCTATCACAATGAGTGAAAAAGAGATACATAGCAGCGTTGCGTAACGGATTATTATTAAGTTTCTTACACGTGAAAACGTGAAACCAGCTGAATTTTTGCGCAGATTACTAGCACAGTTCGGAAATGAAACGCTTTCGTGACAACGAGTAAAAGTTTGGTGCAAAGAATTTAACGAAGAGCGTAATCGTGTCGAAAATGTAAATCATCCTCGTCGTCCGCGCACCAGCATATCGCCATCGCCGGTTAACATTGCACGCGTTAGAAACCTTATTAAAGGGGACCACCACGCCACTGTGCTTCAGATATCTGTTGAACTCCGCATCAGCTATGGGAGTGTCCACACAATCATAACGAAAAACTAGGGATTCCGAAAAATTTCAGCCCGTTGGGTCCCAAAGTTGCTGAGTGAAGATCAAAAAGCTGCTCGAGTTCGCATCGCAGCTTTAACGCAGGCCCAAATCAGTGAAATGCACTAGACTCAGTCGGAGCACTATACATATAGCCCAAACTTATCCCCTTGTGATTTCCACATGTTTGGGCCCCTCAAAGAATCACCAGGAGGCGAGCGATTTCAGACTGATGAACATGTGGAGGCGTTTGTGCGCAACTGGATAGACTCCCGCCCTGCTTCTTTTTATGAAAACGAGATGAAAAAACTACCAATCCGTTAGGACAAATGTATAATCAAACAAGGGGATATGTCGAAAAATAGAGAAATTTGTGTTTTTGTTTCAAAATAAATATTTTATGAACAAAGGCTCGTTTATATTTGATCCTTCCTCGTATTATCGGTTTATAAAAGTCTTCGACCAAATCTTTGAGGTACCAAATTTTCATTTTCTTCTTAAACACATGAAGTATTAAAAATTATTGTGAATTTATTTTTTCTCCATTCCACATAATGATCACTCTCTATAACGATAAAAAATGCACATTCCCTTTAACTTCGTTATAAAAAGCGTACACTGTATTTTTATATTGAATATAAAAAAGAGACTACTGAATCATATATCGCATGAAATAACAGCATCATATTTTTTATTAAAAGTTAACCTAACCTGACCTAAACGGATCGAGGAATTTTCTGAAATTTGAAATTTTCTACTCAAAAAAATTTTTCTGGCTCGCTTTTAAGGACTCACCCTGTATATTACATATTAGTAAATTTCTTGCTTATTCGTGAACTAATCATTCGATTCGGTGAATAAATAAATCTAGGTTAAAAAATTACAAATAAGGCATTCTTGTTAAAATTTTGTCAACTAATCGGAAAATGTTAACCGCAGATTTACTTAACTAGACGAACGAGCGCATAATTGTTTTAACTTCGCAGTTATAAAAGAAAAATAGCACTGATAACAATGTTCATTAAAAATGTAATCGTGGTGTGTTTAAAAGTATCCTAAAATTAAGATGTATTGATTCTAGATTACATCCACGATCTCAGATATCTTCGAAAGGATGGGAATTCGGGTGCTGGAAACGACTTGAATGGTAAGCAATTTTTCATTTATATTTTAATATATTAAAAATCATATTGAAATTTTTAATTTATAACTAGCAAAAGTGGAAAAAACACAAATAGATTGTTTCACCGATTTTTTTTATTCGATTATTCGACAATTTTGATCGATAGTCAGGACCGGATTAATTTAAAAGATGTTTGTCCAAATGTTGAAAAAGTAATTTTAAACAATTATCGATTTTTTAAACATTAAGAGCTTGCAAATAATAAAATAAAAAATATATTGGTATACTTTAAAACCAGTGTCATCGAAATTGGGAGGTGAATTCTCGACCGTTTTTAAAGCAAGTGTTCTGAATTATTTTTCGCATCTCCAAAGCTTATCAATAATACTAGTTAGATACAATGTTGTGTTTGTAAAATAAATATTTTATTATTAAAAGAAAATTGCTATCACAACCGAGTTTGCTTTCAAGAAACTTTGACATAATGTAGTTACCTACTTTGCAATAAAATTTTTAAAAGTTTGGATTGTTATAATACAGATATAAATAATTAAATGTCGATAATAATCTTTTGTTTTTTGTTACTTTTCAGATGTTGTTCAAAGATTGCATTCCATGGTTTCAGTTTCCCTATCGCTAACATGCATCGTTTTGATAATTTTACTCATTGTACTGTGTGTGCAAATTTATAAATGGAAAAAACGAAATAATGTTACTTGGGCTACACTCAAAAACAAACTATTGTTTAAGGTTAGTACCACTTTTTTATTTATTACCTCTGTATTTATGTCAATTCAGTAATGTATGGCAAAAATAAAACTGTTCCCACAAACAAATATAAAAAAAAATGAAAATTTTTAGTCAAATAAACACTTATTTTTGACGATGAAATTAAACACAAAGTTTAAGTTACAAAATATTTTATTGAATACCACAATGACCATTTCGCCACACTGTGGCTTCTTCAGGTGGAAGAAATTAACTAAACTTAAAAATAAATACAAAAACTTATACCATATACGAGATTTGAGGCTGAATAATGGGAGGGGTAGCCTCAAATCTAGTATATAAGTTTTTGTATTTATTTTTAAGTTTAGTTAATTTCTTCCACCTGAACAAGCCACAGTGTGGTATTCAATAAAATATTTTGTAACTTAAACTTTGTGTTTAATTTCATCGTGATTATGGAGTTACAAGAATTATCAGCTTCTTCGATTCACTTATTTTTGAGGCCAAGTCCTGCAAATTTCAACTAAAACCTTAATTATTTCAAAATCAAATTAATTTTCAAAACTTGTTTTGTCAGTAATATGAACAAAACAATCATAATTCTGAATATATAGACAGTGGCGGATTTACCAGCAGGCTGAATAGGCTAGAGCCTAGGGCGGCAGATTTTAGGGGGCGACAAACTTTGCTCAAAAATTTTTTTGTCTTACAGAAATAAAAAAAAATATTATCTTATACACGGAAAAAACCGAGGCTCAAAAAATCAACAAAAATTACAATATTTTAGTGCTATACAGTATACTGAATACACTAACGTCTGTATATGAAAAATTACTAAACGCTTAATTATAATATATACTATTGTGATTTTGAATTTTTAAAATATTCCAATACCGTTTAAGTATTACATTTTAAATTTAGTATTTTTACCTATTTTTAAATTAATTATTGCCATAATTTTTTCTTTAGGTCCACCCACACTATTCAATTAATGTGTAATATGTTTCACCACTTAAATATATCTATTCGAAGAGAAATGGATCCGAAAAAAAATTGCTTAAAAATAACAATAACAAATATTATATAGATATATATGTGGAAAATTAATACTTTTCTATTGATATTTCTGATGATATTAACAACCTGTTTGAGTGTAGAATAGAAATTTAATAAATTTACACGTAAAAAATTGCAAATTGTTGCACAGAATTTCATAAATATTATACATTTCTTAGAATGATGATAATTAAAAGAAAAACAATAATGATAATATTGTAATGAATAAATGCTGTAAATATCCATTTAACGAAAGTTCTTCTTAACATTCTTACATTTTTAATTCTAATGAATTCGTATCAATATTTGTTGATTAGTCTGATACAAATATAATACAATCATAAAGTTGCAATTTCATTGACAAAAAATTGATTGTGAATTAGGGTATAGAATTTAGAATTGCAGGTGTCAGTAGGGTCGGCAAATTTTGAATAGCCTACGGGCGGCAAATGTGTAAATCCGCCACTGTATACATATAGATAATTATCAGCTACGCCAATTTTACTGATGTTTGCCTCATATTTTATGTAATAAACTGCATATTACCTAATTGTGAATTTATTTCAATATTTTGTTAATATTAGTATACCTCTGATGCTCCAGTTTTAGTCGATTTCAGTCATTTTTCAAACATATTCCGCATGTTTCGTCTCATTTTACTGTAGTGCATAGATACTTGTTTATCGTTTAAATTAACTTATATTAGACATTTGATTGGTAACGGACAATTGTTTTAGAAAAATAGTATAAAATAAATAATAGAGTAATTTAAAACAAACCTTTAGTAGGTACATCTACCATTTTTCTGATGTTAAATTTATGAAGGCACAATTACAACGTTATAACACAAACTGACCGTAAAAGAGTGCTATCTTACTTCGTTTGATAAAAGACAAGTTTTTTGTAGTTGTTCGTTCGAGTTATTTGAGATAGTTTAATTGAGGACAAAGTGAAGGTTACACAGGCAGATGTTACAAAAATATCGTTTTTGTAGATAAATAAAATTCTCTTATTTTGACACTATAACATATTATTTTGAATGCCGTTTTAGAAACATTGTGAGACATGATTTATTCTTGAATGCTTGAAGCACCCGCAAAGTACTAGGTATCAAAAAGGCTTCAAGCTTTTGGTGTAATTTAAGCCCTTTTGGTTTAATTCAAGCGTTCTTAAAACCCTTTTTACAAATGCTTCAATTCTTTTGATATGTTTGAAACCTTTTTCATGTAATTTAAACCTCTATGATGTACACGAGGCCCTTTTCACAAGTGATTAAGGCTTTTAATTTAGTTACTTTTCGTTTCAAGGTCCCTGGATTTTAAAAGGTATTCACGCCTTAAAGAACCAAAGTCTGAAGCCATTTTAGTTTTCCCCAACTTTTACTATGTTTCAAAAAAACAAAATGTTTTTATTGTTTTCTTTAAAAGTAAATACTTCAAGAATACTTTTTTTAATAACTAATTCAATACTGAAAACGTAATTGAAAATATGTTTTGAACATTTTTAAGCGCGGTAACAATAGAATATTGTAACAAAATTTGAAGGAGAAAAAGTTTCTTTTAAATTAAAACAGAATACGATATTTCTTCACTATGTATATATTTTTAAAATATTTGAAGATATGTATCGTTAAAAAATACGGAAATACTTTTTCTCCTTAGAAGATCTGATGAGAAGCGAGGGGTTATTTTGAGATATATTAGAAGAAGGAACAGGAGTATAGGGACGCAGAGGTAGATTAGATTATTAAAGGCGAAAGTTTGTGGGTGTGTGAGTGTGTATGTTTGTTACTTCATCACGTCTAAACGGCTGGAGCGATTTTAATAAAATTTGGTATGGAGTTACCTGACACCCTGGATTAACACATAGGGTTATAAGGGGTTGAAGTAGGAAAGTTTGTGTGGAGATTCCGTAATTTTTAAAGTTGGAAGCTTGAAACTTATTTTAGGCTTTTGGTTAGATATAAATCAATACGACATTCAATGTTTGTAAAAATTTTACCCTAAAAGGGATAAAACTAGCCGATGAAAGTTTTCGTGTAACGACGTCCAAAAAGCTTACGGCGCAGAAAATTAAAATATTAAGTGTAAAAAGTAATAGAGGTTTTGTTTATTTGAATCAATAAAATTAGTTGAATACTAAGCTATATAAACTATTTTAAAATATAATTAAACTATATTAATCTATAATATTATAAATGCGAAAGTAACTCTGTCTGTCTGTGTGTTATTACGCAATCACGCCCAAACTACTGAACCGATTTAAATGAGAATTTGGTACAAAGATAGATAAGTAGATATAAAGCTAGAGGCTTGAAACTTATTTTTTAGGCTTTTGATTAGATATAAATACGACATTTAAAGTTTGTAAAAATTTTACTCTAAAGGGGGCAAAAATAAGGAATGAAAGTTTTTGTGTAATGACGTCGCGGCAAAAAGGCTAACGGCCCAGAAAATAAAAATATAGAAGAAAAAAATTTTAAATGCTACCGAAAGTCACTATTCCACGCGGGCATAGCTAGTGGTATATAACTTTCAGTTGATCATGCTTTGTTTGTTGATTATATTTATTTATTTCAAAAATATATGATATTCTTTTGCATATTGAAATGCGAATATTAGGTCAAAATAGAAAAGAGAATGAAGAGGACTATCATTATTCGAATTGACGACTCCATGATGACTACTTTATCTATTATTCTATTTTACTAAAATAATTTTAGACATTTAATTATCATCCAATTAACATTGCTGTTTTAATCCGTTTATTTTTAATATTTATACTCCAAAATTTCTGATTTCATATGTACATGTATAGTATTATTTTTGTGGGGTCCTGAAACATCGCAGACATCTTAAGTCCAATCATCGGGTTCGCAAACATTATTATTATGTTGTGAATTTATTTCACTAATTTTATTTTTGAAATAAAATATGGATCGAAGGACCAGAGCTGAATTTATTTTGAATGAATGTAATATACATGTCTTAACCATTCGGGTTCGTGATTCGGACTGCCCAAAAGGGCAAACAAGCATTTACTTTAACGTGTGCAATAGCGCGAGCATGCGCAAACTATAAGTATAAAAAATCTTAACAATTATATTAATTATATTGTTGAAATAGTTTTTCTCTTAAACACTATTTGAAATTAAATTATAAAACTTTATTTGTTGTTTACCGAAACGTGTTGTGAATTTATTAGGTTGCTAATAATAAACGTTGTCCTTTAGCGTAGCTAACTAATTTTATTATTTGTTTTAAATAAATCATTTTAATTTCTATGCATAGTACCTACAGTACGTCGGTATGTAGGTATGTTATAAGTAGCTACTTAAAAATAACCGGAAGTATTCAATGTTTCGACTTTATGATTAATACAAAGTTTTCTGATGATTCACCTGCGATGATAACCGCAACAAATGTAAACAATAATTGAAATTGAATGAATAAAAATTCTGTAGGTAGGTAATAATGTGAATGCGTGAAAATACCTTCTAAAATTGATTGATTTTAATTGCTGTGCAGAAAAAAATTAACGAACTATTTATTAGGAATAGGACCCCTTATGTAAACCGATTCAGAATTTCAAAATTCTACATGTCCTAAATTTTGTTAAAAAAATTATATGTAATCTTCCAGAAGTTCTCAAAATTTTTCTACTTACTATAAATTCTTCCAAAATTTCGTCACCTTATGAGCAGAGCCGGATTTATTTAGGTTAGGGGCATTTGGGTCCTGCGCCCAGGGACCAGTTGCGGATTTACCAGCGGCAGATTTTAGGGGCGACAAATTTGGGGCCAAAATGTTTCTTATATCTTATAGGATTTAAAAAGATTCATATTTATACAGGGTTTTTCAAGTTGATGGGCTATTAGAAGTATATGAATTAGTAGAAGGAATTCAATTCTGAAACTTGGGCTCATTTGGTTATTGTTTATTCCGCTTCTTTTAAAAATATTTTCAAGTTCGATTTACATCCGGTTATACCGGAAGTCGATACCAACTTTGTTATTTTAAATGGAATGGTATATTTTTTACACTGAATTCGAATAAAACGTGTAATTCTAAGGTAAGTTTGATAACCAACTTGTACACCTATGACGATCGGTTTCTGAGTTAATTTAATTTATAGAAAAAAAATCGCTACCGCAACCCAAATTATAAAACATCATAACTTCCACAAAATACGACTTAGAGTGGTGAAATTTTTACTAGTAATAGCTGAATATTAGTGCTAATGCCTTGACAAAATTGAATTAAATCATTTATACAGGACGTTCAAAATAAAATTCTAAAATTGAAAAATTTCAAACACGAATAACCTATGCGAATAACCTCGTTTTTTCAAATGGTACCTACTATTTTTTATTTTTTCAATCGATTCCTTTTTTTATCCTCTTTCGATCTATATGGATACTTCCTATTTTATTTGAAAATTTTGGAATAATTATAAAGTAGCTTTGCAACTTTAAAGTATTCAAATGTAACTACATATTTATATTTTGAGTTGTATTGATAAAATATTGATTTTTCGTAAAACGTACCTATAGTCGGTTAAGAAAGTGGTGTTATTGGATTAAAAATCTCTACTTAATTAGGATTCCGTACCCAAAGGGTGATCAACGGGACCCTATTAACGTGCCTCCGCTGTCTGTGTGTCTGTCACAGGACCGTATTTTTGAGCGGTAACAGGTAGAAATTTTCTTTTATTTTCATAAAATACTTTTTATTTGTTCATTAAAATAAGTTACAATTTGTATTTGGTTTTTTATTTTATTATGGAGTCGACTCTATTACGACGAATCTGAATTATGACAAATCTGAAGTACTTCGAATTCGGAACACGACGAGTACGGAACAAACGATTTTAAATAGTTTAGTTGGAGCCCTATTTTATTTTTGCCCCAGGGCCTTTGGTTACCTAGCTACGCCACTGCATAGAATTAGAACTATTAAACAAGATTTCATATAATTGAATTGAAAATATAAATACACAAGAATGTTTACATCTTTATGATAACAAGTAAAAATTTAAGAGCTATAATTTTTGTATAAGTTTCTTAAATCACTTACTCTAAAAATAAGACGGGATCCCTTTGAATGTGATGGATTTACGCCTAGGCCCGTGAGGCCCAGGCCTAGGGCGGCATAATTTCAAGGGCGGCAATTTTTTTGAAATGCCAAAATTTTGGAGACGAAAAAAAGTAAAGACAATCCATTTCAAAAATTTGTTTAATTACTTTTTATAAAAAAAATTCAAAGGAATATACACTGAAAAAACAGTTAACTCGATTCAAGAGAAAAAGTTTTGAACCAAGAAACTTTTCTTCGCTTGAGTAAATTTTTTTTAGTTTAAGTATTTTTTCTCTTGAATGAAGTTAACTGGTTTTTCAGTATATTATAATTCAATTCATTAATTTACTTCTTAATCTGTGGGTAAGATGTTAATTTTTTAATAGATCAATTATAATCTTTATCGAGTAATTTTTTTTACTTTCTGTTCCTTTAATGATTAAAGATTAATCAATCTCACGTGTACAAAGCGTTTTGAAATTACTAAATTTTAATAAACATTTGCATGTATTGAATATCATTTTGATATTCTTTCAAAAGTGTGTAAGAGGGGTCTGTGAACCTGGCACCCGGAATGGAGGAAAAATTTTTAAAAATCACTTTCGAAGGTCAAATCATTTCTAAAAACTACCCTTTCTGTTGAACTACAAACGAAACAAATTTCACTACATTCATTTTCTATGTTTACTTGATACTACGGAACGTTCCCTTAGTGTGTGGCATCATTCAGGGGTAGGGGGATTTTTTAAAACGCGAATAACTTTTTTACCATTGAACTACAAACAAAATAAATTTTACTACAATCAATTAGACGAGATTTGACCTTCAAAAGTGATTTTTAAAATAAATAAGGTATACAAATATTATAATAATAACTTATACATCCTTAAGGCCCTGGCCTTCTAACGGCTGTGATGAATGCATGGCAAATATTAGTTTAATTATGTATACCGGGTGTTGGCTGTTACAAATGTCAGGACAGTTTTTGTTTATAAAAATCATTTTTCATGAAATTTCGAAGTTAATTATAAGATACCTATGTACGTGATAACGGTGAAATTGTTGAATGGTTTCTAGAATTCCTACCAAATATCGGCCATACAGCTAAAGATATTGAGGATGCTATTCTAGATACTGAGTGTAGGTACAATTAGCCGGGCGTAAAAGTGTAGGTATATGAAAAACTTTACGAAAATTTTTTTTGATGATTTATCTGAAATACAAACGAGTTGAAAAATCTTGCCAATAAACTAGTCAGTAAGTATCCTGACGGTTTGGAAGAGATGTTAGGCAATGAATGTATTCATTTCCATTATCAAGTCAAAGATTCCTTAGCAAAAACGGAAGATGTACGCTCTGCACAAAAAATATGCAATGTATTGCATTCACGGAGTCTTCGAGATGTTTATCCGAATGTGGACATTGCTCTCCGAATTATTTTGAGTATTCCGGCTACAAATTGTTCAGGAGAAAGATCTTTTTCCACTCTAAAAAGAGTATATACATATTTACGCGCAAGCATGGGCCAAGATAGACTTAATGTTGCATTACTGTCTATTAAAGCTCAACTAGTCCAAGAAACTAATTATGACGATATAGGTAATCGATGTTTTTGCGCGGACCAAAGCCAGGAAAAAGATATTTTCAAATTGATTAATAGTATCTATTTAAAAAAATATTTATTATTTATCTATCTAATGGTAAGGCATATAAATAATTTATCTTTCATGTTTAATAGTTATAGTATATAAAAATTATATTCCAATAAAATAAAATTGTTTTGAAATAAAAATATTGGATCAAAATTAATTCGAACGGGCCTAGGGCGGCAGCAAGCCTCAATCCGTCACTGCCTTGAATATTAAATCCGGCCCAGCTGATATAACTAGTAGGTACATACAAAATAAAAAAAAATATTTAACTTACATTTATCTGTTTCTAGAAGTCGGACACCAATTCCAGCAACAAAACTTCAAATAATGGTGTTACTGTTGCGGTAACAAATCAATCGGGAAAGCCAGACCTTCGTCTAGATATGCCATCAACTCCTGGAACTAATTCGGAATTTAGCCCGTCCACTGTAACCACGTCGATCAGCAGGAGACCTGTGGAAGATTGTAATCTGGATTATGCCTACGATAATCCCGCTATGTCTACTACTCCAAGTCCCAACAAACCACACGAAAGTAACTTTTAATATTTTTTTAAACAAAATTCTGATACAAAGGTAAGACTTTTTTGTTATAAACAATAAATAATTTATAGAAATCTCAACGATAGTTTATCAGCAGGATAATTAATTATTAAGTATAAATAATAATGATGAATATGCAGAAACGTTGAAAAAAAAATAAATAAAAAGGATATTACTTATTTCATTTTGATTTTTCAAAATATCTGCAATTACATGTTTAATAATTCATGAAAAAATACTTTTCTTATTCAAAATTAAAAAATGAAGTGTTTTGTAACAAAAAAAAATTTAGACTTAATAAAGTAATAAAATAAAATACACATATATATCTTAATATAAAAATATCTTTTTTATTTGTAAATATTATATTTAGTCTAGGTATATGCGGCAGCTTTAATGTACATATTTTAGATAAAAAGAAACATTGTGCAATTAAAAAAAAATGCATTTAGTATTTACATTTGTAATAAACTTATCAAAGCTCACTCACACTTTGAATTTTTTTGTGATTTTTATTAGAATTTGTAAATTATTGCTTCGGTTTAAGCTTTAAAATTAATTTGTTTTGATAAAGTTACATTTTCGAGAGATACTTACTTTGTTCGACATAAATTTTATAGTTTATATATTTATGCTCATACACATATTAATCTGAGTAGAGTCATACTCGAACTGTATTAACAATAATAAGTACTTTTTAATTGTTATTTAATTTGTAAGTGTAGTATTAAAATTAATATCCTTTCCATCCGTACGTTACATTCCATATTTAAACAATAAGCATTTTTAATAAGTATTATAGTAAATATAATAATCATTAAAATAAGTTTTGCACTGCTACGTGTGATAGTCAAATAGTGTAGTTTACAAATTTTAAGTTAGTGTTTATTTTATTTTATTTTTATTTTTATTATTTTCTTTAAATATTGCCCTTTTATGCAGCTCAAGCGGTACTTAAAATAATAATTTTTCAAGGTATAATTAATAATTAAGATAAGTAACTTTAAGTAAAGTATTCTACTAAATATTATTTTCGTAAAAGGCCAAGAACCGTCGCGCGTCGTAAGAAAATTTACCCCAGGTTTACAAATTAAATAATAGGGTCCATACATGTAAATTATGTAATGAATTATTTACATGAAATGTTTTGTTTTCCAGCTACCTACCTTTTTTATTTGTTTGGAATTTTTCGACCCCCCTAAAAATCTGGTCTCGGAGAATTCCTCTCTTCTCATTCACCCACCCTCCCCTCCTCTACGGTTTTCTTAAACTCATGCAATAATTTCTCAAACAAAAACAATAAAAAGTTATAAACATTAATATCAATAAAAGGAATAGAGTAGATGAAGAATGTGAAGATTATTCTCATATCAGTTTCCGAAAAAAAAAAATTTAGTATTCAAACTTGGTCAATTGGAATATTTTGGAAATTTCTTGTAGCTTTTCTTATTATTATATAGAAATATTTCAAGTCATATTTTTTAAAATTAACGTTTATTATGAAACTAAGGAAAACATATTTCAGATAGGTATATCGATAATAATTAATAAGAACAAATAAATAAGATTAGCAAAAATGCAAGAAATGACCAGATTTAACTTTCAAAATTAAAGTGTTTTTAACATTTTTGTAATGGCTTATTGAATTATTTAGATACGTATAAAGGAAAATATTCTTAAAAATATAGAAAATTTATTATTCTCAATAGTACAGGGGTCATTTTCGTGTTCGTACTAACTCTGATCCTTCACTTCTGAATTTTTGTATATGTAGACAGTAATTACGTGTGCTAAGCAATAATATTTCATAGTGCCCCTCTTATCTGAGAATAATTGATTATGGTGCAAATATACAAAGTGTTCATAAAAAAATAATAGATCTACTTTTCTGTATGTTTTTAAATATTTTATACTCATCTACTGATAATAAGGACCTTTAAACACTCTGTATACCTATCTAAAGAAAACACTATTTTGATAGGGACCACCATAATACATAGGCTTAGTATTAAAATAAATTAATATTGTTTTATTTTAATAGTAGGAATAAAACAGATAAATATAGCATAATATAACGTGTGATTAATTTAATATTTTTTTTGTTTGTTTTTGTTTATTTTTTTTTGGGAGATTGTTTAAGAATCTCTTGAATAAGCGTCCAACAATCCGTCCAAGTAACATTTAGGTGTGAGAGATTTTTGTATAATAACTCTCACTATATGTATTAATAGATAACAATTAATAATATAAGTTACTTTATTCTAGTATTATTTTATTTTTTAGTATAGTTAATGTATAATTAAAAAGTCCATTTATAACATTTAATACGTTTCATTACAATAAGTAATATTTTTTATTAAATAAGTTTTATTTTGTTGTATCTGTATTCAAACGAATGGTGTATAATTCGTAAAACTGGGCTCGGTACTTAAAAAACTACCCTGTTAATAATATCAGTGGATAGTTAATCTAGTTTTTAATTCTAGAAATAAGAAAAATTGTACAAATCTTATTCACATACCATAGTCTTAATAAAGTTGTTTTAGCTAATATTTCGTTACACTTAAAAAAAACAAACTCACAATCAAACTTTAAATAAGAAAATATATTGTAGGTGTCTTCAAATTATTATTAATTAATTAAACGACAATTTAAAGATACCAGGCGCCATCTAGAGATTTTAATTGAATTCGGATTGTTGAGTCTTTTCCATAGAGTAGAGATTTATAGTAATTTTCGCCTATCTTCTCATAGATGGCGCAATTTTACTATTTTTTATAAGTTTCGTCTTTTTTTTTATCAATGGAACATTCCAGAATCGTTGTGCTGTGCGGCACGGTTGTATAGCCGGCATTTTGTGTTACTTTTAAAATATTGAATAATATTACATAAAACAAGTAAGTACAAAAAGTAATTGTAAATAGTAGCGAATTAAATATTTGTTAGAATTCCGAGGTGGAACTGTCAGTGAAACTACTATTAAACTTAGGAAATTTATTTAATTTGACACGTGCTCTAGTAACGCAAGCAATTCCATTAATATATTACTATTTATTAATTATTTAATGATTGTGCACTTATTAAGCGCAAATTGAACAATTAATTAGATTTTACAGTATAGTAAAAAAATATAAAGTTCTCAATTATTCAGTACGAAAACTGATAGTGATAGGTTATGTGAAAAAAAAAAACGTGAAAATTAGGTATTGTAGTATGCTTTGATTTTTTTGTATAATTTTTGTTACATTTGTAAAATCGATTATTTGACAGGAAGTTTTAATATTGAAATCGAAAATTAACGTATTTTTCCAGTATGTATCGCTTACCAGTTCATCTCAATGGAGTTGCAAGACAGCAAGCTAAGCAGTTGATGCAGTTACAACGCTGGTACGCAAAAGATGTTCGCTTTGGACCCGAAGTTAGAGCCCTCATGCTTCAAGGGGTCGATATTCTTGCAGATGCCGTGGCTGTTACAATGGGGCCAAAGGTTAGTACTTTTTCCAGTTTATTTGCTTTGTTATTTAATTAACAAAGACAAAGGTCCAATTACATTTATCAAAAAGAAAAGGATGTTTTGCACCATTCTTAAGCTTCATACTTTGTTAATTTAATTTAATACATTCAGGGAAGAAATGTTATTATTGAACAATCTTGGGGATCACCAAAAATAACTAAGGATGGTGTAACTGTTGCTAAGGGGGTTGAATTAAAAGATAAATTTCAAAACATTGGAGCACGTTTAGTTCAAGATGTAGCCAATAATACAAATGAGGAGGCAGGAGATGGTACCACCACAGCTACAGTTTTGGCAAGATCAATTGCTAAAGAAGGATTTGAAAATTTGGGAAAAGGAGCCAATCCTGTAGAAATTCGTAAAGGTAATATATTATAAAAATAGCTTACATTCAGGGTTATTTTACATTAAATTTCTTTGGTGGTTATTTTAGGAATAATGATAGCTGTAGAGCAAATCACAGCTACTTTAAAACAATTATCCCGACCTGTTACAACACCTGAAGAAGTTGCTCAGGTGGCAACCATCTCAGCAAATGGTGACAAGAAAATTGGTGACTTAATTTCAGATGCTATGAAGCGTGTAGGTAAAGATGGTGTTATCACTGTAAAGGATGGAAAAACTTTGAATGATGAGTTGGAAGTCATTGAAGGCATGAAATTTGACCGTGGTTACGTCTCTCCCTACTTTGTTAATACCACAAAGGGTATATATATCTTATTACAAAAATAAAATTGTACATTTTCATGTATTAATTATTAACAGTAAAAAACTTCTTTTTGATTTGTTATAGGAGCTAAAGTAGAATATCAGGATGCTCTTATTTTGTTCAGTGAAAAGAAAATTTCTTCTGTTCAGTCTATTGTACCTGTTTTGGAATTAGCAAATGCCCAAAGAAAACCGCTTATAATAATTGCTGAAGATATAGATGGGGAAGCATTGTCTACATTAGTAGTGAACAGGTAAAATAAATTGAAAATTATTTTAATGTGGTGTTTTAATTACTATCTATGAGTTAAACAGCTTGAAAAAATAAGGTTTAAAAAAAATTATCTGATGCACTTTTTGTGTTTGTCCTATATTATCAGTAGTATAATTGTTTTGTTATAGTATAAAGCATAATGACATAATTATATCCAGATTTATCTATTTATTTTCTTATTAGTATTGTACATTAAGCTTGGTAACATAAAGAAATGAAATTCAAATTTTGGAAACAAATAATTTAAAAAATATGTATTGATTTACAAGATAATCGCTTGGAACTGCAATTTGTTACTATAATTTTGTGTTTATTTTATTAATGTTTTTATTTTAGATTGCGTATTGGACTTCAAGTAGCAGCAGTAAAGGCTCCAGGATTTGGAGATAACCGTAAAACTACTTTGGTTGATATGGCTATAGCAACCGGAGGCATTGTCTTTGGAGATGAAGCAAATGTAGTCAAGCTAGAAGATGTTCAACTTGCTGATTTAGGTCAAGTAGGAGAAGTATTAATTACGAAAGATGATACACTTCTCCTAAAAGGAAAGGTAAATTAATTCATTCATTTGTACTTTAGATGTTTAAGAATTAAAATGATTCATTGAGAATTTTTTCTTTTATAAACTACAGGAAAATGTGATATTTTTCATTAAAATAAACATTTGATTCACCTTTTTTCCTTTTAGGGTAAGAAAGAGGAAGTAGAAAAGCGTGCTGATCAAATTCGCGACCAGATCGAGACCACCACGTCTGAATATGAGAAAGAGAAGCTACAAGAGCGTTTGGCTCGTTTATCTGCGGGTGTAGCGGTGTTGAAAGTAGGTGGAAGCAGTGAGGTGGAAGTTAACGAGAAAAAAGACCGCGTTAACGACGCATTAAATGCGACACGAGCTGCAGTAGCTGAAGGTATTGTCCCTGGTGGTGGTACTGCTCTCTTACGCTGCATCTCTGCCCTTGAACAACTGAAGCCATCAAATCACGATCAAACGATTGGTAAGTTAGTTATTTTTATATCCAGAAGGTAAAATTCGAGAAAAGAAGTCAAAACGGGCTAAACCACATCCATTTGTATGTACGACCTGTTGTTTGCTAGCCAGAAAATTAAAATAATTCTCGCACATACAGAGTATTCATATCATAGCCAAAAGTAAATTATGTTACTTAAGATAGTTTAAAAATAAATAATAATTCCAAATCATTATTGGTAATAATGTACTTATAGGATAAAACTCGTATTTTGATTGATTTTGTAAATTGGTTATTAAACGTGTCCCTTTTTGTTTTCAGGAATTGAAATTGTGAGGAAAGCTTTACGGGTCCCATGCATGACCATTGCAAAGAATGCAGGTAAAGACGGTTCTTTAGTTGTTGCCAAAGTGGAACAGAACTCTGGTGATTATGGTTACGACGCGCTCAATGACGAATATGTTAACATGTTTGAAAGGGGCATCATTGATCCAACAAAAGTGAGTATTCAAAAAATCATTTAGCCATTATAATTAATTAATTGTAGTATATGCTGCATTTCTTTCCAAATACATGAAAATTCTTTTAATAATACTAAAATACAAAATAATTAAGATCAGAGTAGATATCAAAGTATTGTTGCTTATGATTGAGTTTTAACATTATTTTATGTAATATTTGCGAGTATGAAAATTTTTATGGCACATATTAGAGCTCAGAAAATGTCCATCTTAATTTTTTGGGTGTCGGAATTGTGCAAAATTGTATATTCTAAATGTTACAAATAAGCAGTCGTAGATTGATGTATCATGACTGTAAATATGCATTTAGTACATTACATTCATTTAATAATTCATTCATTACGACAAAGATTAATTATATTTATTATTATACAGGTTGTACGTACTGCTGTGACAGACGCTTCTGGTGTAGCATCACTTCTTACAACAGCCGAAGCCGTGATAACCGAAATTCCGAAAGAAGAACCAGCACTTCCTGGCGGCGCTGGCGGAATGGGTGGTATGGGAGGAATGGGTGGAATGATGTAATACCATTTCAAAAAAGAAAAAACAGACTGCGATAATATTAACATTCATTCGTGTTAGTTAGTTCGGTATATTTTTTACTACTGCTCGTCTTCAAGTTCATTTTTGATTGATTATTCGGTAGCGTTGTTACTTGTTGCTGCGAAATGAACTCCGTTTAAAGGTTTCATGTTCTCGTCTCGTTTTCGTTTGCTGGGAAAGAGAAAGACAGGATGGAGGAAAACTTTATAAAAACGAGTCGAGAAACGAAAGGAATAATTGAATTGATAGATATCTAGTGTTCTTGTGAATGATTGTAGTGAATTACAAATATTAATTCGGCTCGGGACCGTTTTATTCATTTGGGCTCCCGAGCTGGGGCTATCGTGTACGTGATCTGAAAGACATACTGCATTTTTTTTAGTTGTGGTTTATAATTAAATATCTATGTAATATTGATGATTTTTAAGTAAACTTGTTATATTTTTGATGTCGTTTTATTTATTTTTTTGTTAAAATTACATAAATCTTTTTCGGATAGACAACCTAGGGCTATTAATTATCTCTATGAACTTTCATAAATAACAGTGTTTTGCGTAGTAGAAAAAAATGGATATTTAATTCGTGTTAACTTTTTTACTTGTCAATGGAATTTAAAATACTTATTAATGAGAAAAACTGGGGGTAAAATTGAAAAACGAACAAAAAGTTTTTAACGTAATTTACCTGAACACAACTATAATTTTTGTATAGCTTTTTATTTACTTATAAAAAAAAGCAAGAAGAATATTTTCCATATGTACAATGGTGGAAAATTATTTATGTTCACTTACATTGAATTTTAATTTCTAATAATAAGTAACGATTCCGCAGTTGGAAATTTATGAAACATATTGGAATAAATATGTAGATGTGATAAAAATTGCTTTTTTATGTTTTGAAACATAAAAAAGCAATTTTTATCACATCTACATATTTATTTTAATTTCTGTTACTAAAGAAGAGAAACTAACAGATATTAGACGATTTATAAAACATTTTTTTAAAGGCTTGTTTTTTAAAGAACGTGAGGGAAAGATTTTTAACTAGTGTAAAAAATAATTTAAATTATGGATATTTTGTAATATCTATTAGTAGTAGTTCATTTCGTTTATAGTAGGTTAAATGACAAATTTTATATTTTTGCGGTAAACAATAAGATGACAATAAGGAGTAAAAAGTTAGGTTAGTTGTTACGGACCATTATTAATATTTTCATTTTTTTCTTGTTTGAATTGTTTAAATTTAAAAACAGAAGCCACGTTATTAAGGCATTTGTGAAGTTACAAAGTTTTTTATAGTTAGGTTATATAGGTACATTTGGGTACATTATTAAGAATATCTTTTTCTTGTAAAATGTCTGAATTAACCAACCCAGGAAAAATTATTAAAATAGTGAAAGAACTTCAAAAGATAAGGGAAATGGTAAAATGTTCAATTTGGTGAGTTAAAATTCATAAATAAAAGTAGGAGTTTTAAATTATTATAATTACATATTCAGCTTAGAAATAGTAAAGGAGCCTCTGGAAGTAGGATGTTCTCATGTGTTCTGCAGCGAATGTTTTAAGAAATATGAAACAGACACAATGAAAGGAAAAGATTGTTTGTGCCCAGTGTGTCGTAGTCGTGTACAAAGGCGCAAAAAACGACAACACAACACAGTAAATAAAGTGGCAGAATATTTAAATAAAGTTGGTGGTATTTTAAACAATATAACCAATTGCAATGGTGAGTAAAATAATATATCAATACTCTTATACTAATGCATGCTGTTTTCTAAAGAATCTGATTTAAAGATCGGGTTGCTTTTCAGGCTGGTCACCACATTTTTTATATACTTTCTTTATGCTACTTCACTTTCTTCTTTGAAATGGTTTCATCTTCAGACAGTTTTCTGAAGGAGAGAGTATTATAACTCCCTTAACTTCAAAGAAAGTAAATGGTTAATGTGATGACCAATCTGGAGACTATTGGCACTATTGAGGAACTACAAACCAATCTAATTTATACAGTTCTGTAGTGTATTTGCGTGTTCTTTTTAACTCTCATTTAAATATATTTAAATGAATCCTTGAAACGGAAATATTTGTTATTAATTAAGTTGTTTCGTTAGTTTTTGAAGTACCAGAAGACAGCTACAACAAAATTTAACATCATTATTGATACCAAACTCGAGAAAAAGAAGGAATTTTTCTGATACACCCAAGCGGACAGTTACTTCTTTAAAACATACACCAAAGAAGTCAAAATTAACCATAAATAATGATTTAAACATCAGCATGACTAAAAAGGTAACAAAATTGGAACAAAAAGAGACTACAAGCCCAGCTAGAAAATGCCAAAAGAGGTCTTCAAAGAAAACGTTAGGAGTTGGTCACGGTCATGGTACAAACATTTCTGAAAAAGAAAACATGATCCCAAAAAAGGACCCATTTGATTTACTTTTAGAATCTTCCAACATTTTACCTCATTCAACTTTTAAAAGTAAGGTAATAAGAACATATGGTGCTAAATCAAAAACAATTAGAAAACACATATATGTAGATAAAGTCGTAGAATTTCAAGATAATACAAATAAAACTCGAATACTTCAGTGGCTCAATGACACCAGAAATAAATTTGATAATATAACATTGACGCAGACTCAAAATGAAGATCATGACACTGAATCTAGTTCAATTAATTCCTTCAATATGCCTTCAATTTCCCAGGTGAATAAGTTAAACAAAGTAAAAGTTAATAAAAGCACTTTAAAGCATAGAGCCACCCAAAAGTTACCTACAAAGGACATTCAAAAAAACTTAAAAAATAGCAGGGCTGCATCTCTAGACCGTTGTGTTATTAGAAAGATTTATCCCAAACATAGATTAAAAAGACATAGTATTGCTTGTGAAAGTCAGGATTATGACAATATGATAATAGAAACAGTTCACAGCGAAAGTGAATCTTATAATATTGAAAATAGTAAGAGGCAATGGAATGTATTAGAAGAAGAGTGCCTAAAAGATATAGAAAAGAATATCACGAAAAGAGGAAGAGGAAGACCAAAAAAAGATCCCAACACTTCTATATCTCAAAAGTCACAGTGGGATAACTTGAAAATGATTGGTAAAAGAGGTAGAAAAATGAAGAAACTTGATGTTAGTCAATGTAATTCTAAAATCACATCAGAATCATATAAAGAAAGCAAAGGAAATATGTTAAAGGAAATATCTAATGATACTAAACACTTACACAATACAGACATGAATTTTAAAAAACCGACAGTTCATGCAGCAGACGTTACAGAAAAAAATAACAAGTATCCTAAAGAAGCGAATGAACTTTATTCAAATAAATCGTACGATTTAGACACAATTGAGGCTTATTTTGTTGGGAAATTAACAAAACTTGAAGATAAAAAACAAAATGATAATCTAAATAATAATAGTTTAAACATACAATCACCAAAACAGAATCCAAAACTTGCCAAAAATACCAATTGTATATTAAAATCAGTTGAAAATATAAAGGATAAAAAAAGTAACGCAGTAAGAAAGAATACTGATATAAAAAATTTGAATTATTCAAATGAATCTCTTATAATTGAAAAAGTGGCTAATGAAGATAAAAATGACATTAAAATTACATGTAATAATTCGATAGAGATTCAAAAAGTTGTAGAACAAGAAGAACTTAAGGGTATAAGTAATGTATGTGAATTAAAAATAGATTCCAATGGTTGTAACGAGAAAGAGAACAATGAAGAATTTTTTAAACCAACTCAAGTTTTCCTCGAAAATAAGAACTTCGACGAATTCGAGCTTAATAAACATTTGAATGTTTTAGTAAAAAAACTCTTAAATGAAGTAGAATATCAAAAGCAATTGCATGCTAATGTAAACATAGATATTTTTGAACCAATATTAACGGCTATGAGTTTCTTTATAAAAAAAACAGAACAAGAAAATGATCCCCAGTTCAAAAAATACTCAAAAGATGTTAATACTCAAACTGACAAATTAGTATTTTGCAATGCATCTATCCAAACATTTATAAATTTGGAAAATGTGTTTACCCAAACTGATCCTATGAATGGATTTTATATTTCTTCAAATGAAAGTTTTAAAACTCCAGCTAAAATTCATGTAGAAATCCAAACTGAATGTTTACCAGAATGTACCAAATGCATTAAGAATGATATGAAGCTATTATCACCTCCAAATGAATTTAAGAAAACGTTAAGCGATGAAAATAGTGGTAACGGTTATCAGTTTACAGAAAGTTTAGATAACATTAATTTTGAAACTCAGGATATTTTAAATCAAAACCAAACAAAGTTGAGTCAACCATTAAATAGGTTTGTTTTTAAATCTGACAACAAGTTAAAGAACAGTGGTTTCACTTCCAAATTCTCTACAGCTTTGTCTGCAAATAATACAAAAAACAGTAATGGTGATAAAACTACATTTTTAAGTCCTATACACAAGAAAGGTCCATCACAATTTCCGCTTTCATCTACAGAATCTCAAAAATGTTTGGTTGTTTCTACAACATCTCAAAAAGACTTACCATTAAGTAGACGAACTTTAAATCAATTATTCAACAAAATGAATGTCGAAGACAAAAATTTATTCAAACGAATACGTAAACCTGAGTCGGATAGTGATTCAGATTCCGAAATTCATGTTAATCCTAAAAAAATTTGCACCAAATTTTTGAACGATTTGTCCCTTAAATTTGAATCTCAGTGCGATGATCTGGCTAATGCAGAGAAGGAAGACGCGATTAGAAATGAAAAATTAAGCAGCGACAGCGACAAAATTGATTATGAGGTAAAATTATTTTTTCACGACGCTACACAACATTAATACGATACAGCAAAATCATTTGTGGCGACACGTATGTGATATTTATCACAAATACATAGCGCTGTTTTCATTAATGTTACTAAATTCAAAATCAAGACAAACATTGCTTAACTGTTAGAATTTAAAGAAAAACTTCAATTGTTTGCGATTTAGAAATAATAATTCAACTATCAATATTTATACTGATTTAAGCAAGTGTTCGTTTTTACTTTAAACTTGTTATATCAAAATTTATAAATGTAAATGTTCTTGTGTGTCATAACATTGAATCATAAAAATAAAAAAAACAAGACTATTTGTTGCAGCAAAAAAGTTAACCAAGAATGATAGGAAGTTCCAATGTTTTTAAAAGTTATACAATAACGCATATTTTTCAAGTTCTAATGAAATTTTTAAATCTATATTACGTTCGTCTTCCATATTTCCTTACTTTATTAAAGAAATGCTAAAAATCCACTCTATAAATGTTGAGCGGTGTTGATTGGCAACATGTCTCCCGCATGTCGTACCTCGCCGTGTATGACTGCATTTAATTACACTGGCGCAACATCTAGGCAACGTATCACTTGCATGTTGTGCTGATGTCGTGTAGCGCCGCGAGGATACGGAATAAGATTGCTTTCAATTTTTTTAGGAATTTTTGGAAAAAGTCTTGAAAAAGTACGATGAACCATCGGCAAATGTGAAGTTACACCCAAAAAACGAGAATGTCATTGAAAAATGCGAAAAAATAATAAGAGAGGCCACAATGCTCCGTCCACAAGAGATTGCGAAAAATTTAAGTAACTTGAAAACAGACCAAATAAACAAATTGAGTTTAAATACCATGCAGGAGTTTAATCAAGACTTTAATTATGTAAAAAGTAACCAGACAAATTCGGACGAAGTTCCTACAAAAAATGTTAACCCATTCTCTCTGTCATTATTTGGAAATAGCGAAGAAGAGGCAGGCTTAGATCGAAACATTAATAAAATCAACAGTAGTTCAAATAAAGAATTCAATCGAAAAGAATTTGATGATTATGTTAAAGAACTTGGCAACGAATTTGAAAAATCCTTCGATGATGATGTTAATGCTGAATTAGCAAATATTCACGAAAGTATAGAAAAGAAATCACCGAAGAAACAAAATTGCGGACAAAAAATAACTATTCTTCAGGATATTAAGTTGAATAACGTTGTTAAAAAACCGAAAAAAGAAGAGATTAATGAAGATATTGTTATTGAAAAATTTGACGACAGTTTTGATAATATTGACATCGTCAGTCATAAAAGCGACGATATGTTTGATGATGTAGATGTAGTGGAAAGTACACCACAAAAGAATAAAAAACCTTCAAATGATAGGTAAAGAAAGTGACTGTTTCATTGTATTAATTTCTAATTTTTATTTCAATTTCCAATTCTGATTCTCTTTCTAAATTCACTTTGAATTTCAGAAACATTCTTTTTGATGATCCAATGTTATTGCCAGAAACTAAGCAGCCCCTAACAATTGACGAAGACGTAATAAATTGCTTAAATATGACTTTTACGCCACCTCCAGAATTCCAAGATGACGAAAATCCAGAAGATGAAACATTAAAGTATATTAATAAGTTAAACGAACCAAAAGCTAATGCAAATGAATCAGAAATAAAAATGTTTACATACGGAATATCATCTCTTACTCCCGATCTGCTTTTAGATCGAAATGCATCTTTAAAGAGGCACTTGCCAGAAACAAGTACTCCAAACATGTTAGAAAATAATTTTCAACAACCATTAACCCCTTTGAATTTATCTCCTATAAAAAATGAATATGCTGCAGGACCGTTAAATCCAATAGATATTGCAAAATCGTCCAAATTTTCTCCTCTCATGATTGTTAAGTCTAAACAGCCTCCACAGCGAGTATTAACGCCTCAGTCAAGTACCCCAAAGCAGAAGAGCATATTGAACTATGTAAAATCAGATAATTTAGATGCAAGTCCTAAACCTGGATGTTCACGTTATTCCACCCCAGAAGTTACTATAACGGCGAAACCGTGTGTTTGCTGTACAAGACTGACGTTGGAACAGGTGATGGCTATTAATTCTTTAGCATCGAAGAAATTACTTAGTTACAGTGCCACGTTTTCAAAATCTGTTACGCATATGATCGTTGCCACAAATGCGATAGGCTGTGTGAAAGATCACACGATGAAGTACGTTTTTGCGGTGGCTGCTGGGATTTGGGTGTTAAGTTTTAACTGGATCGAAGAGTGTCTAAAAAGGAAGTGCCTGGTACCTGAGGTACGATAAAAATAAATTATGTTAAGATGTCATCAAAAGTGAATTTCATTTGTAATTTTTTAGTTTTGGTTGTTTTTACAAAACTTAAGATTTGAATTTACTATTTTCATTCTTTTTTTTTGAATTATTGTTTTAAATTGTGATAATTACAAGAATGGGGGTTTTAGAAAATTTTATTGCGTTTTGATATTATTCATTATTATTGATTATCATTATTTGTTTATTTATTATTTATATTTATGAATTTGCTGTTAGGAACAAAAACTTATGATTAGGAAGAGACTTAATGCTCATCTACAGGTAGTCTTTATTAACCACGTCGAAAAAATTTAATACCTTTCTTATAAATTTGTTGATGTTAAAGGAGCGCGAACATTATTTTTAGGAGCCCTTTGAAGTAAAAGATGTATCAGGATTACCAGGACCAATGCAATCACGTGTTACTCTTAAACGCGATTTGCTAAAAGGCTTTAAAGTACATGTGGCGAAACCTTTTGTTTCTACGACTGCTGAAGAAGTTGAGGTAGGTACTCTTTTTGATAAACCAAAAACATTCATAGATACGTACATATATAAAGCAAAACATAACTTTTTGTAGAATGTTGTAACGATGCTAGGAGGAAAAGTTGTGTCCAGACCAGATGACCTACTTTCCAGGAACGGTTATATTCCTCTGATCATAACTGAAGCTAGAGCATCACAAGATTTCGAGTTGTATGAGAGTAAGTTGCAAATCAACAACTTTATAACGTTTCAAAATAAAAATATTCTATTTGAAATAGATCATTGGTGGTGCATTAAGTTTGTAAAAAGAATCTTTCTTATTTCTTTAATTTTTAACAGCCTGGTTGGAGAGTTTACGATCTGTAACGGTCGACCTTGAATGGCTCAGTAGATCTGTCGGTCAATACCAGTTGCAAAATTTAAGACAATTTACATTGTGCTCAGAAGATTCAATTTGCGAATTGGGGTACCCATCAGGCCTTACCGCTGAAGTGACCACGTCGCAGAGTGTTACCACGATCTCGTGTTAAAGAAGACAATTTACGTTTATTGTTGTTACCTATTATTAGTGTAAGTTCCAACTTGTGTTATGTTAATGTATCAAGAACCTTGTTTAAATATATGTAGTTTGATATATTTTTTACTTGCATGATTTTTTTTATTATTGCGAATGCTTATTTTTTTTAAACGGGAAAGTAAAAAGTGAAATAAAAAGTTGAAGGAATGGGATTGGTTTACTACGTCGTAAAGAAAAGTGGCCCCAAAATTTAAAATTAAATAAATATTCTCGTTTTTATAGTAAAATGCAGGACACTAATTTAACGTAAAATAAATTATGAGTAAAAGTGTTTTATGTTTTCTGCCTGAGGTCAAAACTACTTTATTTGTAATATACCCAGTTTTTTAAACATAAGCACATTTTTTAGCAGTTTTTGTATTTTTATATATGTTAACGTCTAAAGAACAACATGTAAAATATCACCAGGCTACAAAAAATGTACTCATTTCTAAAAAAGTCGATATAATAAAAGAGAACAATTTTTTAAAATTTTGACGTTAGTTTGTCGATTTTTCTTGTAAGAAAACGTAGTCACATTTACTTTTAATTCATTGTAGCGTTAATTTAGTATTTGGTATGTCAATAAAATAATGAGAAATATAAAAAAAAAATTTGGGGTCACTTATTGGATACCTCTATTTTAAAAATGTATTGTGTGTTGCATAATCATATTTAATTTTTTTAATTTGACGTTTGTAACCTTGAACTGGGGGAGAACAATTCATTAAAGGAATATAACCTCAAAACAAATACCATTCTGTCATTCTGTGTATTTATCATATTATTAGTAATTTAAAATAATGGAAATTTTGCAAATGTGATATTTTTCGAAATGTTACTTGTTGTTTTATTAGTAGCAACATTAGAAACGACTTTTTTAGTCGAGTAAGTTATTACCTCTTATTTATTGTTGTTTTCTTATTTCATATTGTTTCAAGTTGTTTGCAAATAATACCAAACGAACCAAGTACCAATTGTTCAAAGTCCTTGGATAATTTAGCAAATGCCTTAGCAAACTTTACATTATGCTCAGTAAAATATTCTAAACCAATAAAATTGTGTGAAAAATGTGTTTACAATTACTTAGAAGTCTTAGAGAGTTACCAGGATATTGCAAGGGTAATATTAAAATTGTTAAACGTATTTTAATTTATTGCATATTAATGATTTTTAATTATTTAGTTAGCTGATGGGGATCATTCTTGTATTAGTAATTTTGTTAATTTAGATAGACTACAAATTGTAGATACTCTTTATAAAAATAGTTATGACCTGTGGAATCAAGCTAAATGTTATGGTAATGAATCAACAACTGTATGCAGTTAGAAAAATAATTTTAGTTATTTTTATCTTTTTTCAGAATGTTATCAAAGTATGAACGGAAATTTAACTGCCAATTTATCTCTTGAAACAAAGCATTTCAATGAACTTTTAGGCGATTTTAAATCATGCATTAGTGGAAAAGATGTAAATGAGACAAACATGTGTAACATTTGTATAGATGCCTATACTAGTGTGGACAAATTTTATAAAAGTATAAGTAATGAAAATGAAAAAATTGGAGTATGCATGGATATTGTAGACATGGTAAAGAGTTTATGACTTTTTTGCTTTCAAATAAGCTGTATTTTTTTTTAAGATGAATCAAACAAGGGGATTATGGAGTAAAAATTGTTGTAAATACAGACATCAAGTTGAATATATTTTTGTGTTTTCTACAGCAGCAATGCTCTCTATAACAATAATGTTTTATGTTTTGACTAAAATTTGTACAGACAAAACAACGCCCACTGTGTTCAAACGTAAGTGCTATTTTATATTATGATTTTTTATCACATGATGTGCATAAATTAACAAGACTTTCAATGGGTAGTGTTCCTAACTTGTTCTAATTGAGAACTTATCAAAAAAACTTCAAGCTTTATGCCCTTAGTTAATGTGCTGTGGTTCTTAAAATATTAATTATATTTTAAAATCCAAGGACTTTATATTATTTAGCATTTTAAAAGAGATTGAAACTCTTGAAATATAAGTGGTCAATTTACAAAGCCTTTGAGGATTTGAAGTAGTCAATTACCAGGTGCCATTTTCAAGCACAAATCATTAAAGCTTTGCCTAACTTTGGTATATGTAATTTAGTTGTAATATTTAAAATAATGTTCTGCTAGGATCAAAATAATATCATTAAATATGTTTTCCTTTTTTCCTAGAGAGCAGATTTGCTAATTATCTACAGAACTCCTCTTCAAGTAGTAGAAGATAATCTCTAGTCTAATTTTGATCAAAAAGTAATAAATCAAATATTATCACTACTTGTATACTGTATATTTTTTTAAGAAATCAAATAAAATCTTTAAAATATTTATTTGAATTATTTTAAATCAGGTATCGCATTCTTTTTATCAGAAGAAACAGACAGAACTAGACAGAACTAATTAAGTCACAGCAGTCTTGATTTACATTTATGCTAAAAAAATAATAACTTACACTTTTATGCTAAAATTATCGATGTCTAGCTTTTTTGTTATTGTTTTTCTTTGCACTATTGCTAAAGTTCTTTTGTTTAGCTGCAATGTCTCTACTAGGGCTTGGCTGATGATCCAAACCATTTTGATTCTGCATACCATTTTGAACAAATAAACTTGAACTATTTGTGGGGTGTTTCCCTGCTATTTTAATACTGTCCAAATGATTTGTTGTTGGACCTGTCATGTTTGTATCACTTGAGTCTTCATTTGTCTGAGATTCGGTATCACTGGGGCGTTCAGCTAAAAGTATAGACAACTTTTATAATAAGCTAGCACATCGAAAAAAAATTTGGTAATATTTGTATTCAGTATACAAATTATGTATTACTTTTTTAATTGAGTGATTGAGAAAACGCTGCTCTTAATTCTTGAAAACTGGATTTACAGTTACATGCTGTCATTTTTATCTATTAGTTTAGTACTACGAGTTTTTTCTCAATAATTTAACATAAAAGCTATCCATTCAAAATATTTTGTCTTGAAACTGTGTGTACTTTAAAAAAATATAGACTATTGGGCATGCTAAATGTCTAGACTATAATATAGAATACTGATAACATGCAAAGTGGTAAACAAGGATAATACATTCTAGTGCCATTATAAAACAAGCAAAACAAGAAAAGAACACTTAAATAGACTTTTATTTTATCATAAACTGTATAGCAACAACTTTAATTAAGACAGTGGGGTGAAAAAATAAATAATTTCTGTAGCTTTCTAAATATAAATTACGTTACATTTAAGTCTACTGAGCTCTTACTTTTTTCTTGTGTTTGGTCAACGATGCCACTAACAGCCTAAAAATAGAGAATATTAGATTTTAACCCAATAAATACATTAAATACATACAGCCATAGACGTAATGGAAGACTTTGAGAATAATCTTTCGGCTTCTTTAAATTTTCGGTTTCTTTTATCAGATTTTGAGTTTGTTGTTTTGTTACTTGATAAGTACCTATCCCATCCTCGAATTATATTGCCATATAACTGTGTGTCTTCCAAATAAGATCCTTCGAAGGCGTAAATTTGACGTTCTAAGTTTGCAAGTGTTTCCTGAAAAGAAATTTTGAATTTACCTCCAGAAATGTTGATAAGTTGATGTGGCATTGGACACACCCACGCTCTGTTAGAAATTAGTTTTATGTTTCTTAAAATGTAACCAATACTTACAGCAATTTCAGCTTTTCGTTTAACTAACTCAGCCAATTCCCCTCTTGCATCAATCGTTGAAGTCGTTTTAGAAGACATTTCTAGCAACAAGTTTAATAACAACAACAAAAGACAACCAATAAAATGCACAATATGTCAACGACCATAGATAACAGCTCAACGATACGTTTATTTGTAGAATGTATTTGAATATAAATTACGTATTAAAAGAATTTGAAGAGAAAAGTCTATTGTTTAATCAGTAACGTTTATGTTCTATTTTGAAAATGATGCTGAGCATGATGTGTGAAATTTAATTTTTATTTAAATGTATTATTTATTTTATGGTCCTGATTACTGTTCCTCTAGCCACGTATTGTTTTGTATTTATCTTTATGGTATATTTTGTTAGCATCATAGTTAGCATTTCTGTGGTAAAAAAAGTAAATATAACCCCCAATATTTTAAAAATCAATTAAAAATAAAAACTACTTATTAGTTTTTTAAATTTTTATTTATTACCTATTAATTATGTCTCGTAACAAATTACTTCGCGTAACTCAATTGGATGCTGTGTATTTGAACAATGAACTCACCAACATCTTTTTGCAGCAAGTGCAGAAATGTCTTCGTCATTTGCCAGTATAATAACTATGTGTATTTATTTTCTTGTTATTTCTACATTTATTATTTTAGGTTGGACAGTACTTTAATTACCATAATGAAATAAACCACTTAGTAAGACTATTACTATCATCTTATTCCTTGTTTAATCATGACTGCACGTTTGGTCAAAAAATGCTTTTAGTAAAATACTCAAATGCTACCCCATTAAAGAAATTTTTGTATGTACTGCTAAGTTCATTAGATTATGTTAGAGATAAAATAGAAGACACTGGAAGAAATAATTCTATTATAAAGTGTTGCAAAAATGTTTGTTCTGTAATTAAAATTTTAAGTTTTATTAATTTATGTTTATTTATAAAATATGGAAGTTATCCCCAATTAGTAGAAAGAATTTTAGGATTAGAACAAGTTTACTCAAGAGATGTTGTGCGAAGGCAATTTGGATCTAAATATTTAGCAAGAGAATTATTATGGAATGGCTTTATAGTAAGTTGTAAAAGAAGGGTAAATCTTTGGAGGGGATCCCCTGCAAGTGGCCAAAGGTCAACTTCATCTTTTTTTAGGGGTGGTTCTATTTGAAAAGTATTAGGTCTTGATCTAAGTTTTCTAAGTAGATATCTTAGTCTCCACTTCAGTGGATCCCTCTGAGAAGAATAGCCATTTTTAGTAATTAATAATTAATTATTACTTTTATGATTATTTTTAGGAGGTGCTTATGTGTATTTTACCTTTGATTAATTATCATAAGATGGTGAGAATGTCTAGGAGCCTTGTTACATTTCACAAAGGTAATGTTGTAATTGAAAATGCTAATGTTCAATTTACATTATCTACCAAATGTGCATTTTGTGGAGATATTCCGGTTATGCCCCATCACATGGACTGTTCACATGTGTTCTGCTATGTCTGTTTAAAAGTAAGTTTTTAAAATACGAAATCATAACGAATTTTCACCAAATGTGTGGAACTAATACAAAGTAAATATTTTTTTTTAAGGGTAATTTTCAAGCTGATTCTGGATTTGAATGTCCAAAATGTGGTCACAAAAATTCTAGGGAGATTTGTAAAAAAGTAGTTATGTAAATTGGGTACAATAATAAAACAAGGTGGGTGTAAATATTCTAATCCTAATTTAAATGCGTTTTTATAATAAGATTTAATGTATATTTATGTACTTACCTTAGTTAATTGTGTAAATAAAAACGGTTAATTATGTTACCTATACAACTTGTATTTTCTTTGTTTAATCAATTTCAATTAATTGTACAATAAGACAAATTTCTTGAGTTGTTAAACTAGAAAATTCACTCAAAAAACTAGGAGGCCAAATTAAAGTTTTAAATAAACATATTTGGTGTTGAAACAAGTTTATATAATAATAGTAATCAAATAAATGTATTGATTCATAACGAAAAAGTTTTTTATACATTTTCTTTTTATTTTTTTATTAATATAACTATTAGAGTTTTTATTGATATTATACTATGATTTGATAGTTTATAAAATCTTAAATACACTTTCTTCGTGGGTATTAGTTTGCCTTATATTTCTTAAAATGTTTTAATTTCGGAAACGAACCAATTTCTTAAAAATTTCGTTATCAGCATTTGTTAAACAGAGTACGTTTTAATGGGATAATTTAAAAAGTTATATACTTGTATTAAAAATTACGAAAATAATGCATCTATAAAGACTATTTTCCTGAAATGTGAAATATATTTATAAAAAATTAATAATTAATTGTAAAATAGGTTTTATAGATCAACTAATTGAAAGTCTTAAATAAGGGTCCTAAATTTAGGAAAAAAACAATTTTCGAAAATTCGGAGGGTTAACGTATAATATGTGTTTTACACATTTTTGCAATTTGTTTTATTACGATTGGACGTGCAATTTTCAAAAAAATTGGAGTTTTATTCGTTTTATTAAAATACACTTTAAGAATAGCGAAGTAATAACATTATTTCGTACTTATAGGAAATTAAGATTTAAAGTTTTTTACTTTGTATATCATGTGATTATTTCCTTTTCTTTAATTTTTCATTTTTTTACTTTATTTATAAAAAACATATATTTATGATTTTTGATACACGATATGCATTTACTTGGCCTATATACTTCAAAAAAGTTTTAGCAAGTGGTGATATTCCATAACAATATAAACTACTTTAGCTGGTGGTAAGGATAGGAAACATATATTAATGTTTATATAATTCTTGAAGTTACATTTAAGTTAATCAAAATGCGGATTTCTGAGTATATATTTACAATTTTTGATACACGATGTTATATATTTAACCTATACTTCAAATAAAGCTCTAGCAGGTGGTTGAAGTCTTCCCTCTGCGGAGACAGCATAAATAGAAATGTGAGCATTGCTTTTAAAATCGAGATCGTGAAGAACGGCACAAGTTCGAAATGAACTGTAAACTCTCGATTTTATGAGACCGTTTACGAGTATTTCGTAACCGATTTGTTCCTGGGTAAATTTTCCTGGTGTCCAAAACAGTAACAAACTGTTTGAAGATATCCTCCTTGCTTCTGTTACCTCCATTTCGTCAGGATTATTCACAATTTCCTCTTGAACTGATTCTTTTTCCTGTTTATATTTGTTTGTTGCGTTGGTGTTACACTCACTGTGGACTTCACGAATGTTTTTATCACCATGATCGTTATTATCGGAAGTTGCCTCCTCTAATAATTGAGTTTTTAAGCAATTTACATTGCTGTTCATATGCTTACACTGAAATTGAAGTTTTTCAAAAGTTCTTTGTAATGTACCAAGGGTATTTTCGAGATTTTTTTGTCTATCGGCTGAATTACACCTTTTCAGTTGTTCAGCCTCTTTACAAGCGCTGCGAATTTTGTCAAGTATTTCAATAATTTCTTTATTATTTTTGCTGATTATTATTGCCATTTGACCAGCCGATTTCGTGGTTTTTGGAACGCTTTTTTTTACTTCTAAACAAACCGATGATTTGTCGATTCGAATCTTTTCTTGATTCCCGTGTAAACTTCCGGCTAATAGTTGATTCTTATTGAACACACAGTTAACACAACCACAGTTTGAGTCATGCATATTTAATTCTAGTGGAAGTTTAATTGGGGATTCAGGAGACGTTAAACATGTGGGACATTCGCAATCTGCTGGATGGTAGTCTTCAGATAATCCACTGTTGTGTAAAGAGTCGTCAGAAGTTTGATTTTTCATACCTTCGCATAAGTATAGGCACTCTACACATGAGCAATCTATTCCATGTTGTGGTGGAGTCACTTCTTTTGCATCCCCATCGTTTGTTAAACACGAAACACATATGCAATCGCTTGCGTGATGATTTTCGTTTTCTTCGTTGAATGATTTTCTAACGTTGGTTCCCTTACAGAGGCAGTCTACACAGGTGCAATTGTGATGAAGGGGTTTTTGTTTATTGACGAATATTCGGGGTCTTTTCACAAGTGTTGCTTTGTTAGCTTTTAATTTGGTTTTCGCAACAGCTTTAACATGGGTTTTGGTCGTATTAGACTTAATTTCCTCTTCTGAGGGATGAAATGATTCTATAGTTTTTATTAGTCTTGGTCTTCGGTGATGATACGCCGGTGTTGTGTTACAAGAAACAGACTTAAAAAGGGACGGTACACTAGTTGGAGTTGATTCTGTATTAGGAAAATATACCGAAGTATCGTATATTATTGACCTTCTGGGCTTGTCAATCAATATGCAATTCATTTTTCGTGATTTTTTTGGTTTAGGTTCTCTAGATAATATGGTAGGTATTATCGGGTACGTTTAATGTGTGTCAAATTTAATCCAAAGAGGGTGCAAATTTGTTTAATAACCATTTCTGAGTGAACCTGAATCTTTGAAGTTTTGTAACGCAAATTTAGAAGTTTTAAGTCATTGTCAAAACTGATAAGTCAAAGGAAAAGTCAAAACTGAAGGTATCTATTATCTATTGTGTATCCATTGAGTATTGTACTTTTCGTGCATTGATAAATCGCATCCAGAGAAATTTCGTTCAATTAAAGAAGTCAGGATAGATCATCTCCAGAATGTACTTTAATGTTGTAATGATCGAGCTTCGTTTACTGTTTTTTTAAGGGAATTTTTAATTGTGAAAGCAAGGAAAGTATGGGGAAATAATGTCTCAGGAATATACCTATTATATATAGGGTGGCTTGAACCTTTGGCTACTTTTCGGACAAAAATGATTATTATGAGTAGGTAGGTATATTATTTTTAAAGAGTGGCACTTTTTCATTTAACCGATTTATTTTACCACTTACCATTTTGTATTTATATTCATTTGGTGGATCTAAACCCTCTTATGTTAGTTCCCATCCTCAGCTTGTTTGTCGAGTCTGTTAATAAGTCTGTAAAGGTAGCATTGTAAAATGAGCAAAACTGAATAATTTTTTGCTAAAAGTTTAGTGCTAACTGAGCCAAACCTAAATATTTGACGCTTTTTTGAGAGCTTCAAAATACGTTACAATGTTAGCTTTCAACAAAAATTTTAAAATTTGTACAATCTTTTGTTTTCGACGTACAACTCAGTTAGGTCTAGTACTGTGAAGCTTTCAAAAGATCGTCAAATTTCTATATTATTATTTATTTATTTATTGTCAAATACAAAGTAAGTTAGATATAATTGATATAGGTCTATAGTTGGTAATTAAATGTTTTTGGCCTTATTTGTGTATTGGAATAACTTCGGACTTCTTAAAAGCACTAGGCCAAGCTGAGTCTTGGGAAATAGACGTATTAAAGATATGAGCTAGAGGCTTACTAATATGGAACTTGTTTAGTTTTAAAATTTTGGTGTTAATATTATCAATAGATTCATGAGAGTCTTTTAGATTGTCAATGACTTTAAGAAGTTCAGATTCCTTAATTGGTTGTAGATAAAAGGATTTATTTGAACTGTAGTTCAGTGCCAGGAGTTATAATATTATCATTAAGTTTTTTACCAATTTTACTGAAAAATTCATTCATAGTATTTGAAATATCTGTTGAATTTTCAATTTTATTATTTTCGTGGATAATGTAATTGATGTGGTTTTTATTAGTAGGGGTTGTTTTTCCTAATTTAGAGTCAATAGTTGACCATAGTTCTTTTGGGTTATTGGATTTTTTCTTAAACTCATTTGAATCAAAATTCATCTTAGCTTTTCTAATAACCTTATCAAGGATTTTGGTATAAAGTAAATAATGGGTTTTCATATCTTCTTTGGTTGGAGAATCAACAGGTAGTTTTTTCCATGTAAGATAAAGGAATTGTTTGGTCGCACATGAGTTAGTTATGGCCTTAGTGATCCACTTTTTTTTTGTTCTTTTTGTTTGTATTTAGGTTTTAATGTGTAGCTTTATCAATATGATTTTTAATTATTTGGCATAAAATTTTTAGAAAGAAATTATTCAATTTTGATTATTCTACAGTACTAGTTTTATAGAGGTTCTGCTCACTTCTTTGAACTGTCACTTTTAAAATTTTTGGGCACTTATATTTTATCGCCTGATAAAATTTTGAAAGGGTGAAGCTGTCTCTGTCTTTTATATTTGTAAAAGAAGAAATTATTTGAACATGTAAATATGTGGTAATCGCATTAAGTATTTTGTATTAGATAGTAGTCTTAATTAATTTTATATCAGCTGAAATAATTAACGAACTTTCTATTACATTAGTGTTTCATTCGTATTTTGATTTGGATAACATTCATCTGAACAATTATACTTTCAATAATGTGCCTATTTTGTCGTAAATTTCATAACGTAAATAATATTTATCGATAAAACATTAGGTCAAATTAAAAAAGAGAATACCTCGTACCTGAGTTACTAATGAAAATAATATGAATTGAGAAAATTCAAGAATTATTTTGCAGAACACTATTCAAGAATTTTTAGCGGAGGAAAAGGGCATGGAAGTGAAAATTGAAAATGGGGTACATAGTAATTGTGTATTTGTTTGAAGTATCAGTTGAAGAGGGTTGGAGGTCGAGGGGGGTTAAGGATAAACCTGTAGAACACTAAAAAGTATGTATCTTAGGTGGGGATAGATGGGTGGAGGAGCAGGGTAGCGCTTTAAAGTTATCAATTTCTGTGTTTTACAATATCTTCATATTTGTAAATGACAGAATTTTAATTTTAATATGGTTTAATTATAAAAATACATTTCGACATTTCATATGTTTTATTGATTTTACAAAATAAATTATTATGTATATTTATCACATTAGTAACCGTAATGAAATCAGAATGCATATATACAATAATTACATAATTATCTGATAGGTAACAGAATTAGGTAAATTTTAATTTAAACTCAATATATGTATGTAGACACTTGTAGTATTTCTGTTGCAAATTTACATTAGCAAGAAGGGGAAGCAGTAATAATAGAAGTGTAAATGAATGACCACAGTCTGCTTGCTAATTTAAATTGCAATGTCGTAACCAATATAATATATATAAAACGATGAAAAGATAAATAATGATAATAATGTGAGAATGATGAGATGACGAAGGTAAATAAATTGGCGAAGTTTTAGAATTATTTTGATGGGAATATAATACTTAAAGTGGTGAAAATGATGATTATGGTGAAACCATGAAACATAAACATAAGTCTAGTAAAAGGATTCTATTAATTATTGTCCTGTGATGAAAAGCAATGATAATTTTCTTATAAGTGATAGTGAAGGCTTATATTATAGAAAGAATAAAAAAATATATTTAAAAAGAACTAATTTTTATAACGACATGAAACAGTTACTTTTTTCTGAAAAGACTAAGTAAGTAAAAGCGTTCAATAGAAAGCCAAATTTGCTAATTTTTCTAAAAAGAAATAACTCTAATTATACCTACGCATAGCATGACACGTAGAATTGTTTTTATAATTAACATATAAACTAAAAGCCTAAGTACATATTATGTAAGTTTTATAAATTAAATTACGAAACCTATTTCGTATTTCTCACAAATCAATCTGGAGAATGAGCTTTAAAGGAGTTTTAATACAAAAAATAAATTTAAGCTTTCACTGACGTCTTTGAGTTGGTAACTGTTGCATGAAATCCTGTTTCCCAATCTGCTTGATAAGAAACAGTTCGGATATTACCATCTGGTTCTACTAGAGAGTAATGTCCATTAACAACATCCCCGTCACGTTGTTCCTTTTGTTCTTTAATGTCACCTGTGTGGGGGTCGTTTACGTAATATTCGAAGTAGTACTTTGGATGAGCATCCTGAAAATAAGTTTTGTTGGAAAAATCAGAATGTACATTTCATTAAGTACTTATCAAATTTTTCAAAACATAATTTCTTTAAACCATTGCATTGCCATCTAAAACATAAATTGATAAGTGTTTATTAAATTAGGCTTTTGTTGAAGTTGAATTATTTTAAAAATGTGTCAATAGGATGTTTCATCTACAACTACGTTCGCATTTTCAAGGGTGATGTCATACTCAGTCCTATGGCGAGTGATTAAAGTCGCCTAGAGATAATTCCTTTTTGTGTCTAATATAAGTAGATTTCGTGGGTAGCCTCATTTACTTTCTTAGTACATTTATGTAGGTAAGTACTTTATAAAGTTATCCTACACAGAATAATTAAAATGTAATTTATTTGTTCACTTGTAAGGAAAGTACCGTTTACCTGATCTAAGTTATTCAGGGTTGGACTTGCTAGATTTATTGTGTTTATACGATAGATAAAATTGGTATTAAATCTACTTCAGAAATTACCTTGACCAACTTGTGCCGGTACTTTTTTAAAACTAGAACAAACGCAGACGATTAATCATTTTTTAACATTTAAAGCGAAATAATTAAAATGTGGGCACCGAGATAAGCAGACTGCATTTTTTTAACTGGACTGGTTTCGAACTGCCAGTAACAGAATTGATTGTCAAAAAATATATCTATTTTTTTAGACATTTCAATACATTAACATCTTTAATTGTTTCTATTTTGTATACGTATGAAAAATCAGAACAAACGACCGTTGGTTTAGTTCAAGGTGAAGAGGTCAAGGCCAATAAGTGTGGTCTGTGGTCAGTTCCGACATTGATTCAAGTGAAACGTGCTAAAATAAAAAAAATATTTAAATTAAGGAAAACGAACGTCGTTTTTGGATTTATTAGAATTTTAAAAATCACTAAAGATTTCCGATGTCTCGATCAATAATATAATTTAACTCAGAATATCCCGCTTCTTCACTCAAAAGTATGTATTGAAGATTTCTATATTAAAGGAAAAGATAAATTAATTTTGAATTCTCCTGACAGAAAAAATCATGGGGTCGAAAAGCCCTATTCAGGGAAATCCCTTTATTCTTTTCTGGAATAATCTAAAATAACCCATCTCAGAAGACAAACGTGATTTGAATGATTTTTGTTGCTTAAGAATTCAAATATTTCTGTAAGTCTATTTTAGTTTTTAAAACTCAACATTTTACTGTATAATAATTTGTATGCTGCATAACATGAGGCAGTACAAAAGACATGTGTCGCATGTAGTTGACAAAATTTAGATACACGCAATCTTAATAATGCTTTCGTATTTATTACTTACGTAGTATTTGCCATGTTTCTCGTTTTCGTGATCCTTGTGTGCTTTTCCATCGGAATTTGACGTTACATAACTAACAGCGGTAGGTGCGGCAGCCACTAGGCCCTGTCCATGATTGGAAGCGCCGCCACTAATTTGTGACGTTGACACGCCTGGGAACGAAGAATAAGCGATAGCAGGTGCCGCCAATTTTACACCAACTGGCGCCGTTACCAAATTTTTAACGCCAACGGCACCTACTTGTCCCAAATTATCAGAGGAATAAGAATACGACGATGCTGCATCATGGGCAAGGTTAGAATTCACGCTGGAACCCTTTTGTACTAGCGAAGGGGCAGCGTACGCCACTGGTGATATTGCAGCTACTTGTGCCACTCCACCATGGACCTGACCGCCTAAATTTCCTGAGGAATAGGAATATGAAGAAGAACCTCCATGTGCTAGACTTGCACCGGAGGAAGTAGAAGATGTTTTTGAAACGACTGGACCAGCAGAGTAAGCTATTGAACCCACAGGAGCTGCGTGGACCTGGCCGAGATTTCCTGAGGAGTAGGAGTAAGAAGAAGCACCTTTTTGGGAGAGACCCGAACTTAAACTGGACGATCCCTGATGATAAACTGATGGACCACTGTATACTGATGCTACTGCAGGTGAAGCATATAAAGCAGGACTTGACACCTTTAATATCCCTTGTCCGGAATCTAAAGAAGAATAACTAGTTGAGACATCTGAAGCTAAAGAATATTTGGATCCTGCACCAGAAGAGCCTAAACTGGACGATGTCTGATGGATAGAAGGACTAGTGTATACCGATGCTACTGCAGGTGAAGCATATACAGCAGGACTTGATACTTTTAGTAGTCCTTGTCCAGAACCTAAAGAAGAATAACTGGTTGAGACATCTGAAGCTGAAGAATATTTGGATCCCGCACTTGAAGATCCCAAACTGGAGGCACCTGAACTGTACTGTATACTTGGAGCGGAATAGACAACAGGTGATACACTCTTTATTGAAGAACCCAGAATTGAGTTATGGGCACCAGAAGAAGAGGAGGAAGAAGAAGAGGAAGATGCATAACTTGATGATAATCCAGAAGAATGAGAATTATCAAAAACTGGTGTCTTTTGGACTACAATAGGACTATTATAGGTAACGGCAGGAGAAGCAGCATATCCTATCACAGCAGCAGGTTTAACTGCTGAGGCGAATATGTTTTTGGAATTGTAAACATCAGACGATAAATAATCGGAAGATACATCAGAAGCCAACGAATATTTTGTAACTGCGGGTGCATATTTAACACCTATGGGAATATTTTGGTTGTATGCTGCTGACGACAAACGAGAATTATAACTTTTAGATGCAGATGCAGCTGCTGCTGCAGCGGCTGAAGCTTCACTAGAAGCGTAATGGATAGAAGGACTGACTTTAGCCGATACAAATGGAACAGAGTGTGATTTTAAAGTTATCGGAACAGCTGTTGTTACTGCTATAGGTGCAGAGTATTTGTACGCAGAAATACTTCCGTAATTGCTACCATAACCGAGAGCTTCATTTGATCCGTAAGAATAACCTTCAGAGCCTGTACCTATAACAATTCCTGATGACAGTTTTGGAGCTGAAAAACTTGATGAATAAGAACTTGAAGAGGCCTGGGAGTTGGAAGCTTGAGCAGCAGCTGATTGCGAGCTGGAGCTCGAGTATGAAGAAATTGTGTTTGGAATTGATGTCTTTGTCCCTATCAAATATTTTGGAGAACCATAAGTGGATAAACCCGCGGTTACAGCATAATTTTGCTCGGCGGATTTAACGACGCCGGGAGCATATGAAATTCCAACTGAAGGAGTAGTATAAGCCACTGATTTGACATGAAGCTCGGGTTGAATTGCGTTGTACTGTAGTTGAGGTTGGGAATAGTATTGAACTTGAGGTTGAATGTGAGCTGTCTGTACGGGTATTTGAGGCTGGGAGTAATATTGTACTTGTGGTTGAGGTTGAGGTGGTAAATAGGCTTTCCCTGGACTTAGTCCTAGAGCTAGTGCTTTTACATCTCCACAATTTCTTACTAGATCTGGATCTTCTAAAGCGTCTGTCAGAAGGGCATTTAATGCGATTTGTAGTAACAACTGAAACAAAAGTTTACAGTGATTACTATTTTTCGAAGAATCCAACATTTTAAACGTTAACATTTCAAAAAGCCGAAGTTTGTTCTTATTAAAATATCTATGCGATATTGTTAATTTAGTTAACAAATATAAGGTGTTTCTTTTGTAAAACCTTCCACAAAAGCTGAAAATGGCCTTAGTTTTTTATATCATCCATAGTTTTTTGTTATAAAGCATTGTTGCTTCCTAACACCATATAAAACGATAAATACATAAATAATAATCTTAGATGTGCTTCAAAATATTATTGTCATGTTTTATGACCATATAATGTTCAGTAATAATAGGTAAGTAAGCATATTAGCGCCCCATTTACGTTGATATCTGTTTTTAAATCCAAAAATATATTTATTTGAGCTTTATTTATATTGGTTACTTACGGTATCTAAATTTTCATTTTATCACACTAATATTAAAGGCGAAAGTTTGTGAGTGTGTGTGTGTATGTTTGTTACTTCTTCACGTCTAAACGGCTGGAGCGATTTTAATAAAATTTGGTATGGAGTTAGCTGACACCTTGGATTAATACATAGGCTACGTTTTACTGCGGGAAAATATCTTATTCCCATGGGAAAATCGATGAAATTGAATTCGCGAAATATTATAAATGAGAAAGTAACTCTGTCTGTATGCTACACAATCTCGCCTAAAATTTACTGAACCGATTTAAATGAAATTTGGTACAGAGATAGTCTAGAGCCTGAGAAAGGACATAGGCTACTTTTTAATGCGAAAAAATGGTTGTAAGGGGTTGAAATAGGTAAGTTTGTGCGGAAATTCCGTAATTTTTAAAGGTTGTTTAGGTTTTTGATTAGATATAAATAAATGCGACATTCAATGTTTGTAAAAATTTTACCCTAAAGGGGATAAAATTAGCCGATGAAAGTTTTTGTGTAATGACGTCGTCCAAAAAGCTTACGGCCCAGAAAATTAAAATATTAAGTGTAAAAAGTTATAGAGGTTTTGTTTATTTGGATCAATAAAAGTAGTTGAATACTAAGCTATATAAATATTTTAAACTATAATTAAACTATATTAATCTATACGTAATATTATAAATGCGAAAGTAACTCTGTCTGTCTGTGTGTTACGCAATCACGCCCAAACTACTGAACAGATTTAAATGAGAACTTGGTACAGAGATAGATAAGTAGATATAAAGCTAGAGGCTTGAAACTTATTTTTTAGGCTTTTGATTAGATATAAATACGACATTTAAAGTTTGTAAAAATTTTACCCTAAAGGGGGCAAAAATAAGGAATGAAAGTTTTTGTGTAATGACGTCGGCAAAAAGGCTAACGGCCCAGAAAATAAAAATATAGAAGAATAACATTTTAAATGCTGCCGAAAGTCACTATCCCGCGCGGGCGAAGTCGCGGGCATTGCTAGTTTCTTTACAAGTATTAGATGGTTTATTTACAATATCTATCTAATTATCACCTGGCACATTTCTAAGAAAACATTGCAACAATTGAGTTAACTGTGTTCCAAATTCGCAATTTAGTTTCATTTAGAACTCAAATATTTCATTTTTCGGTATTCCCCTTAATATAGGCCACAAATACGCCCTTATTAAATTTTATCTCAATTATTCTCGGACATTTTTGTTTGTTATAAGAACTCTCCTCCAGTCGATCCATTGCTTTATCAAAATTCTTTGTCAATCCAATTAGAATTAACTAGCGATCATTAGTAACAAACATTCTTTTAATTCCGAAGGAAATAATACCATTTAGTGTCTATATCCCTCATATTCATCATAACGAGAATATATTCTAAAAGAAGTAGCAGCATATTACAAACTCTATGAGGTTTATGCACAGAGGGATATTTATTACTGATGCAAACTAATAACGCCTTTAAAGAAATTGTAAGTACAGAACAGGAAATCAGATCATGTTTCTGTTCCAATGCGTTATATACCTATATATATATATATATATATATATTTATACAATTTTTTTTGTTATTTTTGGTAAAAAATAATTTTTACGTTATTGCGAAGAAGATTCTATTCTTTTAATGCGGATGCTGAATGTTCTGATTAAAATTTTAATAGATTTAAAACTCTAAGATCTAAGAACTAATCTCACCCTGTAAAATCAGGCGGGGCGCGTGTATGTAACTACTGCTGATAAAAAATCTGTTTTGAAATTTGATTTCAGGATTGATACATACACCTCACTCATTTCACCCAAACTTTAACCCTTGAAAACTTTAGGTTTTCTTCTACCGCTGCTAAAATCTTCAATAGGATATAACCGACTAACAGGTATTTTCTCATTGTTTTGAAATGTACGTATGTCTTAAAGTATTTCAAATTTAACGTGTTTTGGTAAAGATTTTGATTTTTTGATGTCGAAAGAAAATATAAAAAATTTAAGACTTACTTGGTCAAAAATCATTTTCTAAGTCAATTGTACGTGTACTAATGTGGAATAAAATTTATATTTTTATATCTAAACCTTCATAAAATAATAGATTCTTTTATCTGGATTTAACAGAGAATTTAAAACATACTATAGTAAAGTAAAAAAAAATGCAGTTTTAATAATTCATAAAATAGTGAACCTGTCAAAAATCATTTTTTTACAGATGTTACTCTGGATTTTAATTTTTAAATAAAAAGTCTCTAGTCCATTAAAAATTCGTGAAGTTGTATACTTCCATATGCCTCTTATCATAATTATAAAAAACTAGTTTCAATTTCTAACCAATTTAATTATGCTGTAATAATTGTAATATCGATAAATTGAAAGTGGTTCTTATGGCATTATTAAAATGTAGCTGTTATTGACAGATTTAATTGGCCACAAAAACAGTAAAACATCCATTTACAACAGTAAAGGTTACTCAGGACAAACAAACATCCAATAAAAAACTGGTCGAACAATTTTATGCTCGTCAAATAGATGTTTTATCTTTGAAATTTCGTTCATCAAAACAGGCTTACATTAGTTTAGTATCATCTATCGGTTAGTGTGGCGTTAGGGAAGATATTCTCGTGTTTCTATTGTGCAATAAGAAGAACTGTTACTATCATTTTAATAACTGTATGTAGAAAGTTGAAACATTTTATTATTGTGGGTGTATTTGAGTGATGTTTTAAAGGACTAATTAAGTGTTTGTTTTTATAAATTAAATTTTCACCAACGACAGGTAATCATTAATTATTCACTTATAGTGATATATCGCTATGAACATTGTACAAGTATATACTTACTTCTAACATGATTATAGACAAAAATTGTTTATCAGATGGGAAGAGTACAATTTCCGTAGCACTGCAAAATGACAGTTCGTTTCGATAAAATATTTAAAATAAGACGAAGATCAAGAATAAAACTTTTCGATTTGTTGCTTATTTTTTAGAGATATGGATACTTGTATTTTTCAGTTCCCCCACGGAGAAAACAATCATGGAAATATTGCTAGAATTCTAGCAAACATGACTAAAAAATCTATTAATTACATGGACGACCAGACGCTCAAGGAGATTTTACTAGAAATGTCTAGTCAATCTACGTTCGGTGTTGAGACTGAATTCTAGTAAAATTGACTTGATTAGAAAACATTTTTTACAGTTCTTATCACTAATTTTACTAAACTATTATTATTCAAGTATTTTTTTCTTTACGACACGATAAAATAATCGAGAGGTAGAGAAAAAAGTCTAGACTTATTTAGCTTGACTATTCTAATACTAATTATTAGAAAGAATGAAAAATTGTTTTATACCACCAAGTACATTTTATGAGAATTCATGTATTATTTACTAGAAAAATTTTGCTTGACTCATCAAGTAATAGAATCATGATTATTTTTCTCCGTGGAATACACTTAAAAATAGATTGAGCTTAATGGTACGTCGATAATGGTGATTTCCTCTCTCTCTACGTATGATAAAAAGATACTAATCATTAATAAATTGACAAGTAAATGTACTTTTGTACACAATCAGAAGGAGAAACATGAACTGACAAAATCTAACTGAACTTTACCCGAAGAATGCTTTTATTTGATTACGTATTTTTTTACTAAGTCATCATGTTTTTACTGTACAAAAAAAGAATTCGATAGTTACAGGGAGAAAAATAATCATGATTTTATTACTTGATGAGTCAAGCAAAATTTTTCTAGTAAATAGTACTAGAATTCTCATAAAATGTACTTGGTGGTATAAAACAATTTTTTATTCTTTCTAATAATTAGTATTAGAATAATCAAGCTAAATAAGTCTAGACTTTTTTCTCTACCTCTCGATTATTTTATCGTGTCGTAAAGAAAAAAATACTTGAATAATAATAGTTTAGTAAAATTAGTGATAAGAACTGTAAAAAATGTTTTCTAATCAAGTCAATTTTACTAGAATTCAGTCTCAACACCGAACGTAGATTGACTAGACATTTCTAGTAAAATCTCCTTGAGCGTCTGGTCGTACGTATAATTAATGGATTTTTTAGTCATATTTGCTAAATGTCTTGCAATATTTTCATGATTGTTTTCTCCGTGTGGAACGATTGTATTATGCATTTACTAGACTCACTGTTTTGTTTTTAACTAAAAGTAGTTTATTGTATATTTTTATGTATTATTGTGGATTATCACATTTTACACTGAAACTATAAATATTTTATACTAAAAAAAATTAAATAAAAGTTGTTATAAGCAAAATCACTATTTGGAAGATATTGGACATCTTATAAATTTAATGATGTACGTTGATCGGTTAATCTTGACCATTCTGAATTTATTATAAAAAAAATTGTTTGTCGCATAAATAAGTGCTTCCGAACAGTCAGTAAACGGGTAATAAGAGATAAAATTTTATGAAACCGACCTACAGGTAAATATGTAGAAAATTGTGGAATTGCAACTTCCATGTATTTTTCCTTCAGCAAGGAATCACATTGAATATCAATTAATTCCATTTCTAAGTTTACATCAACGATTTCAATATCGGTAGTTAGAGGTGAAGTAAAAAGACGAAGTTTCACAGCTTTTAAAATCAGAAAATCTTCGATTTAATTTAATTTGGTGTGCATATTCTTTAAATTTTAATTTAGGTGATTTAAGCAATAGATATTGACAGCTTTAAAAGTGAGACAATTTGTTTTCACCAAACAATTAATAATTTTTGTTTTGAAAGCGCTAATATTATCAAATAGTGTTGTAACAAAAAGATTTTTGCCTTGAAGCTTAAGATTAAGTTGATTGAGATGACTTGTAATATCAACTGAGAAAGTTAAGTCCTTTATTTTTTTAATTCAGCACAATCATGATTTTTTTGTTTCCAAGAAAATTGTGATTTTGTCCAGCAACTTGAGGAATCGTTTTAAAAAACAAATTATTTTATCAAAAAAAAAAAAAAAAATGGAACATCTCGGCGGACTCGCGTGTCGCGTGTTTAACCTTTGACAATCTAAAGATAATGTAGGAAAAGGCAATTCGCACCAAGTGACTGCTTTTATAACAATTATAATATTTCTCGTAAGGGGCTGTTCATAAAATACATCCCACTAAAATTAGCCTTTCTAACCCTCTTGGTGGTCACGCTGTCACACTTTCTGTGACCCCTCTGTAAATATTACGTCACAAAAACTAAACGCCTCCCCCTGAACATGATAAATTTTGATTGATAGTACACAAATTTTGATAGTCAAAAATATTCATTTTATTTTCATAATAAAATTTAAATATTAAAATAAATATCTATTGTAACGAACAAATAAATAATATTTCTATTTATCAGAAGTTCAAGGACTCTGTAAAAATTCAGTAAAATTTTTTGATGAACTGCGAACGTTACGTTGCCGTAGACCCCCCGTCCCCCCTTGTCACATCTTGTCACACTAAGCAAGACCCTCCCCCCCTTGTATGCGAACGTATTTTATGAACGGCCCCTAATCTGAGATACTGAAAATTTTTCTTCTGAGTTGTTTTATTGAAAATCATCGTCCAACTAAATATTATTATAAGTATCAGTTTGCTTTTAAAGAAGTTTGATTTAGTTAGAAATCGTGATAAAGTAAGTGCAACTACTGTTCTTATTAATTTTGTTTTTTGTTTATTTGTTTTCTTTTGTGCAGATGTTCAGAATAGAATCTTGCGCAACGAAAATAATTAATTTACTTCCAACATGTTTTGCACATTGCAGGTAAACTTGAACTATTAGCTATAAGATATGGATTAAGAGATGTATTTTTAGATACTGAACTAGAAAGTGCTTTGATCATTCACATTTGTACGTATAATACGTATTACATACATACTTAAAGGTCCGTATTTGTACCTAGGCATTAATTCATAGTGAGATAATAATCTGGACGAGGGCGTATCTGATAGGTCATGGCTGATTCATGTATGCTTTTGTTTTTATGCAAAAACCAATTACACATTACACAAATAGGTATAATATGCTGATGTTGCTGAGCTTTTCTGAGTATGAAAATTTTTAACACGAACGTTTAATTTGATTTCGTGGCGGATAATGTGAATAAGGAAATTGGGAACAAGGTAAAGATATACCTTTGTGTGAACAATTTTGGTAATTTATTTGCAAAAATATCCGATATGCCCGAATTGTAGTAACAGCTCCGATTTTTTTAATTCACAAAATGATAATTATACTTTTTTTTAAATTTCTTTTTGGAACTGTAATAAATGTAACTAATAACAAAATTATCCACATAATTTATTCTGTTTACTTTCAGCAAATTTTAAGCAAAATTTAGAGTTGCTTTCAAGATTTTAGTTTTAATAGTTTCGGAAATAGAATGGGGTGTCAACAGGTGATATTTAAAATAAAATAAAATTAGCTAAACATTGATCACACGCGATTTCTACCTTGAAATAAGTTGATAAATTGATTAATGTCGCACAATAAATTCTGTTTCTGTAAAAATAATTATAATAACGATTATCATATGAAGTGATGGTTGTTTCTGTTTAAACTAATTTTAAACCAATTTCGTTCCCTGCCTAATCCTACGTAAAATATTTGTAACGATTTTAACGCGTGTAAACGTGTAGTAAAAGTAATTAATTATCGGTGTAGTTTATAGTTTACTATTACCGGTGTAACAAACGATCTGAGTTATTTGGGCTATCGACGAGGCGTAACAAAGTAGTCAACATAGAAAAAGTAATCTATCAAAATGTTGACGACAATCGATATGGTGTAACGCGGTGGGCAAGGTGCCTACACCCAAAAAGAAAAATACCAGCTGTATAAAAAACGTTTACATGTTTTTGGGAATATGTAGTTCAATTAGGGTTAATTGTGATTTTAGCTTATTTGTCTGTCTGTATGTAGTATGATTAGGTTTGATACAATATGATAACTTTTAGGGTAACGAGATATAAATAATTAGATTTTTAAAGAAACAATTAATTTAATTGAACTTGTGTGTTTTTAGGAATCTGTTGTTCAATTAGGGTTAATTATGATTTTAGCCTCCTAGCCTGTCTGTATGTTAATCACAATCCTCCTGTGGTTCAGATTTTAACTTGTACCTATTAAGATTAAATTTGGTACCTATATGACACTTCTAGTCTTATGAAATATAATCAGATTTATGGGAAAATAATTAATTTAATTAATGTGTATTATATTTTAAGTGAGGTATCTTTAAAATGCAATAAAAATAATATGTTTAATTCTTTTTTCTTGTAACTCTTTATTCTTATGGTAGTTTTATGAAATTCTGACTGAAGCTTTAAGATGACAGTTTTATTGAATTTTATAACCGACACTGTTTAAGAGAGTTCAAAAATGGTTTAGAAATTCCGGCTATAACGTATAAAAGGAGAAGAAAATCGAAACGTTGTATAAAAGGTTAGTTAAAAAATATGAAAGTACATAAGTATACATATGAGTTCATTTTTAATGCTTTGTTATTTATAGTTGCTAAAAATACTTACATATAATGATAGCAAAGAAAAAAGTTTAAAATATATCCATGTTAAAGCATTAAGTCAGAAAACAAATCGTTTTGATTCGGTACCTACCCAATAATAACGTGATAAAATAAAAAACTACTTCTTCTAAAAAATCTACAATACGAGTTTGCTTCTAGTGATTTCTGATTTTAACTGTTAAAATGTTTCAATTTATAACGTCTTACAATAAACATTTCTGTATTCTTACTAATTTTTGTAAAGTATATTTAAAAAGTACATAAGTTATTTTAGTTTCCTTTTTAAGAAATATATCTATATAATATTGATATAAACAGTATTTTGTTCAGCATTTATCGAGAAAATTAATAAAAGTCACATTAGTTCTCGATGTAGTATTATATCAATAAAATTATCTGAGCTGAAGAGGGGTACCAACAATTTTTTTTATTAAGGTTCATGTATTATATTAGTTTTTATCGACCTATGAAAACCACCTTGATAGAGACTCAAAAAATTTTTCGTTTTTAAAATAAAAAATTTTTTGATACCCCTATTTGCTTCTGATTATTTTGTTGTTTCCAATCAGGGGAAGAGTTATGCAAATAAATATTTTAATTCCCTACATCTTAATTAATTTATTTTCGTAATTGTCAAAGTCATATATATATATATAGAACCCTAATTTATTTTGGAACCCTGTTAAACTAAGCTATCGTCTACAGAAAATAGTAAAATCGGATGAACTATGACTACTAACTTCATTATTGTTAATTAACAGGCGTAATTTTATTTCTTTTTATGGGTTTTAGGACACCCAACAAAACTCATTTACCATTTCTTCCTTTTTTAGGATTATTACGTAATGAAATCTGAACTACAGCAGGGGTAGTAAAAGTTTAATATTTGTGAAAATTCAGCCGATGTTTCATTTTCTTTTGCGAGTTTTTTTCAAGGTGGTTTTTCTTTAGAAGTACCTTTATTGAAAAAAACTTGTATCAGAAGGCGAAACGTCGTCGGTTGAGTTTTTACAAGTAATAAACTGTACTTACCCTTATTGTGGCTCTGATTTCATTAATTCTAACTTTAAAAATTAGGTTACGATTTTAAATTAAATGCGTTTAAAATTATGTGTTCTGGACCAGGTAGGATTCATAAGTTAGCAGGATAGTTTTGGATTAGTTGTAATTGATAAAATTACCATAAAAAGAAATATCAAAGTATTTAATATTTCTTTTCAAAATGCTTGTTATTTAAAACGTCAGGAAAATTTTTTGAAATTAATGTATTTTAGCTAAAATTTTAGTTTGCATTTATTCCCCTGCTTACACCATTTAAGTGAATTTTATACATGAATATAATGATAATTGAAATAATATGTGAGAAATAGATACCTATATTTTCATGTTAAGTATAAAAAGACCTACTTAATATTATTTTTAATGATGTATTAATTTCTCTTATTAATTAAAGCAAAATAAAAAAGAGTAACAACTTACAATTATTGGAAAATAAGCGTATTTTATTACTATTTACTTCTTAAAACAAACAGTTATAGTTATTTGACTAAAATTAAGTTAATTATCGTTTTGATTAACCTTTGATAGAATTAAATGCGTTAGTGTGACGCACATAGAAATAATTTTTGTGTTATTTTATTTTAGTGAATTAAATAAAATTGAACAGAAAGCACTACAGATATATATCAAATAATATTCCTTTTGGAAAACGTAAGAGTTTTCCACATGATTTTTCCGACGACACACTAAATACGATAAATGAAGTACTACAACGTAGGTACAACTCTTTACTTCACATACAATAATAATTTTTAAATCACTCCACTGCGCGTTTAACTGACTTACCAAATTAAAAATCATATTGATATAGGCGACAATCAAAAAGCGGCTTACATTAAAACTAAACTAGCGCAGAATTAAGAAGTCGCCCGCTTTTATAGCTAACGATTGGTCCAGATCTGATAGCCCGCGTCCACTGCATCCACCCATCTCAGTCTTTAACATTGTTGCCATACGTAACGTAATAAATAATTAAATATTAATACACGTATTGATTATTATCATTTAAATATATCGATATAATTGAACACGGGAAAGTTAATTAAAACTTAACACCTTGATATTTTTAATAGATAAAAGTATAATTACGTGTTCAAAATAATATTAGAATTACCGTTGAAATTTATAAACTATTGTTTTTTGTGTTTAAAGTAAAAAATACAGGTAAATAATTAAGAAGGGATATTTTGTAATAATAAATTTTTATGTATAAGTGGAACTTTAAGTTAATTTCATCAGAAAATAAATTAGAATATTGATATGATGTGATAACGATATTGGAAATAGATTATTAAGGTCTGGGAAAAACAGAAAAATAGACTAGAAATACTTTTTTATATGCGATTATAACGAAAAGTTCTTATTAGTACAATTATTTACTGTAGGGGAATTAAGGGGTCGCAGGGGAGGAAAATGGACGGCGAGGATAAAGAAAGTGTTTCTAGGTGAATCTAAAGGGGAGGAGCACAGGGAGAGAAAATTAGGAAAAGTGATATCACTTAACTCAACCCTAATGTAATCTATTCTAATATACATAAAATAGAAAATAATTTTTGGGGTAATTCTTGACTTCTTTAAACGAAAAATCGAAAATTGTCAAAACTACAAAACTGTATTAGCCACTAGATATATTATATTATTATATTCATAAGGGGAGTAAAGATAAAGAAAACGAATATTAAAAAGAATACTAACCTAACCTGACCTGACCAGACCTAACCTAACTACCTAATATCTCCTATATATCTATATCTTCCACCCTATTTTTTTATATAATTATAAAAGCCACTATGTAACACATCTTTTTTAATTAGTTGAAAAACAGGATTACTTTTAAATGATTCAAGATTTCATTGTATAACTTCATGATATAGTATTTATTATGATATTGTAGAGTTATACAATAAAATCTTAAGGTATTTAAAGAATAATTTTGTTTTTCAGCTAGTATTAAAAAATATTTCACAAAAAGCTGATCCCCACCACTGTTTTGTTAATATTTGTATTTAATTCTAAATTGAACTTGAACTTGGAGCTTAAAAGATAATACCTACTGACGCCTCAAAAATCTAAAAATTTGATGAAAATTTTAAGACGCCTTTTAGTCATTACATGAAATGTAACTTTCGTTTAAATTCTAAAAAAAAAAAAAAATATTCGTGGAGCAGAGCTGCAACAAAAGTGGGGAAGGAAATTATAAAATAACTCGTTTTAATCTGTCATGAGGACTCCTGCAGTGTCTTCTTTTTTATTAATTAAAATTTCAGTTTTTTTCCGTAAGGAGTTAGATTTGTTTTATTGGATCTCATGAACTCAAGTTTCCATCACCCTTTTGTAACAGAAAGGGACTTTATTTTTCAATATTTTCTTATATTTTTGAAACTTTGCACAGTTATGCAACAAAATTGAATCTAACCTAGATAAGTTTTTTTTAATAAGATCATTTAAACTCAAAAAGGATTGCAAAACAAAGGCTTGACATTGAATGTATGATGCAGAACCCTTTGAAAGGGCTCCCCTTACACATATCTGGTTAATTCTCTTTGTTTTTTTTTATTAATTTATGCTTGTGTTTTTCTTTAAGATATTATTGTTATATATAAATCAACACCTATGTAGATTGAGGCGAAAAAATATTACAGCAATGAACATTATCGTTTTCCCTTCTGAAATGGGTAAGTAGTTAATAACTTGCTATTCACTTTAAAAATGTCTTAACAAAAATATGAAACTCCAGTGTTGGTTGCTACTATCTATTTTGTCTCAAAAATGCATAAATGTACCCTCGCGCCCCTTCTTCCAAGTTTATTGCCACAAAAATATAAATTAATCGTGCAAAAATTGTAAAATTGCACAAACTGTGGACCAAAAGTTTTCCTAAGGGGTTTTACTTTTGAAAACAACGTTGTAAGTATGCAAATCGATACATAAAAAAATAAATAAAGTATTTATGTTTCAATTTCCACTTATTTTCCTCTTTCAGATAATATTATATAAATCAAAACAAAACGGGATGCACAAAATAGTAGACATTATTCTTGTAAAACTTTTTGTCTAAATAGTTAGTTTCTGATTATAAATTCTTCTATGTGTTACCATTGCTTTTTAATTATTTATTTAATTTATTATTTTAAACGTGAAATAGAACTATAAAATTACCATTTTTCGTGCGAAATTTTGTGCAAACTTTAAATAATAGATACTAACTGACAATCTACTCTGAGAAAGCTTTATTAATAATAATTGGTTGCAATTTTAAATATATTTTATTATTCCAAGGTTGATTTCAATTTCTTGAAGTATAAAATATGTAAAGTTTCAGAAATAAATCACTACTGCAAAAGCTTAAAGCTTATGCAGCAGCTAAAATGTTATAGATACAATTATACAAATAAAGAAATTGAAACTGAAGTGTAATAATTATCTTCAATTTTTGTTATAATTTACAAAACTACGATGATGTTTCTTGTAACCGTATGCGATACATAATTGTTCATATGGCAACAACGATATACGGTTCTTGTTTCATTACTTTCACTGTCGTGGTGGAGTATTTGTATTTGGTTGAGTCCCATTTGGACGGTTCGCATTGCGTGTGGTTTTAGAGAAAGGTCTGCAGGACGCGATCAAGAATAATGGTTTTGGGGTAGAGGCACGCTTGCTCTGTCTGTCTGTCGTTTTTGAAATATTTACAGCAAACAGGTACAGGAAACTCTGTTCAATTAATGTACATATGAAATCCGAGTTAGCTAAAGTGTCGTTCAACCTGAGGCTACGGTTAGATGTTAGGTATTATTGGTAGGTACAAGTCAAGTGGTAAAGGTAATACATTTACTATGAATTTAACTACTCGTACATACATATATGCACATGTTTGAGAATTCTTGGTTCAAACGACCTACTATACATAGTTATTTATTTAATTTATGTATCGAGAACAAAATATTAAGAATCAAAAATCTGGACACTTTCAAAAAAAACCAGTTACGTCATACGGTTCGATTCTAGGCGCGATAATTTGCAAAGATACTCATAAATCAAGACATTTTTAAGTACCATAAAGCCCTCAGGCTTTCATTCAACAGTTGAAGAACACTTGATTTAATTAAAAACATAAATTTTGTTGTTTATATCAATAAGATAATACCACAGAATGTTTAAACAAGTTGTGGTGTAGTAGTTTAACAGGGTAAATAAATACCTAGTCTGTTGTAGGATCATATTAAAATATTATTGAACATTACTTCATAATCAGTATTAAATTATTCAAAATTAATGTTATTAATGATAAAAATGACGATAAAATGAAAGGATTAGTTCCAGTTTTTGCTATTGCTTGATTTACCATTGACCCCTTTTTCAGTGGGGTGGTAGGGTATTTTCTCAAATTAATGTGATATGTTGCACAATACGTTACATTTAACCCAGTAATATAGGAATTTAGAGGCAGATCATATCATATCCAGTGTCATTATTGATTAGGGAAGTGAAGCCTCAGGGAAGGTCGATGATGCCTTTACAGTTGTTCCTAGATTATATTGACTGAATCTTTGCGTAAACTATTCGCCAAAAATGACATGTTATACTTGCGCAGTACATATAGCCAATGAAATTTAGGCACATGTTACATTATTGATTTCTCATTAGTAGTCTTCTCCCCACAATTTTATGCCACGTCCCTTTTGTATGATAAGGAAATATACGTTCAAAATCACGATTTATATGTTTCATTATAATTCAAAATAAGGATTTATATGTTTCTTGGTTCAAAATATTTTTTTCAATATACTCAACATACACAAGGTCAATATTATGGATCAAACATACTGATAGTATTTAGGTTCAAAGCTTATACATGTTGAAACATATCCATAATGGTAAAGAATTAACACAAGTTTCAAAAAACACTTTTATTGTAACACACTACAATTGTTGTAGTGCTCTTTAATCCTAGTTTTTAATGATCTATCCGTCTTTCCTACGTACACTAAATTACAATTTGCACAACTTAAACAGTACACCCCAGATTTAAGATCTTTAGGTGTTTTACATTTGTTGTTAACAATATGTAGACCTAGTGAATTGTTGGTTTTAAAAGAGATAAAACTATTGTATACACGTTTGATGTTGTTGCCTATATTTGTAGTGATGTTCCCTAAATATGTTAAATAATTAAAAATTTCTGGTTTGCTTTTGATCTTCGGATATATGATATTTAAGGTTTTTTGTTTAAAATGTCATCTACTACTGAAGTTGAGTAGCCATTAAATATAGCTATTACCCTAAAGAGCACTACAACAGTTTCATTAATAACAAATCTGTTTTCACTTATGCAGATCATCTTAATAGCTAGCTACTTCAATTGAGATTATAAAATATTACATTTTCAGAATAATAGTTTAAAACTCGATCTACTAGAAGGTTTAAAAATAAATATTGTTCAAACAAAATTTAGCGTTAAATGACCAAGTAGACTGTAAAATGTCGCCATTATTAAATATTTACTAATACTTCTCTCCTCCCTATTTTTGTACCTATATATAGCTTGTAATTTAGACTAAGTTTTTCACACCTGATGAAGACACTGTGTGTCGAAACAATTGTAGTGTGTTACAATAAAAGTGTTTCTTGAAACTTGTTATTATTCTTTACAAATACTGATAGTATATGGGAGAAGCTTTGATGGAGTTCTAAATAATAATAATAATATAATAAAAATAGAAAAAAATATTCTAGGTATATAAAATTTGTGTGAAATTTAGTGTATAATAACGTAAAAATTTTTTCAAATATAGTAGACTTCCAGTGATACCGGAAACGGACCCTAACTGTTAGTTTAAACGGAAACCCCTACATATTATTGCAATGTTTAATTCTTCATATAAAAAACAAGTCAGTTTATTAACACTATATCGGGCCTATTTCGCACTATTCATGAGCTATTTTACATTTTTTGAAAAATGCTACTTTTAATACCTCTGAACCAAAAGCACTTAGAGGCTCGATTCTTGAAAAAATAGTCATAATTTACATAGATTACATAGTTAGATACTAATTAAATCCTATTAACTTTATTAATGCCAATATTTACAAACTGAAATAACTCTTATATTTTCAAAATTAAACTTTATTTTTATCGATATAGAGGTGTTGGTATGTTTTCAAATGTTATTAAAAAATTTCGACTTCCTAAAAATTTTAATAAAAGAAAAAATGTAGCAATTGAAATGAAATTTAATTTGACTCCATATAGAGTACCTATCTATTTGACTGTTTCACACCAATTTTTTATTAAACAGCTTCCAATATAAGCATTGAAAACTATGGATCGATATTGACAGTGCCTTTGATTAGTGTTACTTTGCTTGGTAGATTTATTTTCAGTTTAGTAATTCAATTCTTGTTTGTCTTTTGGTTTGTTAAATACCTCTATCTTAATAAAATAAAAACGTGAAAAGTTGCAAGAAAAAGTTTAATTGTATCTATCACTACAGCAGTTTCGCTATACTATAGCTTCTTCAGGTGAAGATCTAACAAACTACATCTATTACCTATAACAGTATTTATACCTTGAAAATAATCAATAAGTGGTAGGGGCAGCTTGAAATTCAATTTTAGCAGTGGAGAACTCGAAATATCTAATTAGTCGTTAAGAATAATATTCTGTTTCCTATATCTATAAATTTGCAATTGTTCAAAAAGGTTTAACTTTATGTCTTTATTATGTAAATGTAAAATCTTAAAGTCTTTATTAAAATTATGGTTACATTCAATTAGATGTTCAGAGTATGTAGGCTCTGTTTTTTTATTAACAAAACATTTTTAGTGTTCGAGAATGCGTGTGTTAAAGGCCTACCTGTCTGTCCTACATAGACTTTTTACAGTTTTAGTAGATAAACACCAGATTTGGCTTCTTTCTATCTTACATTCAAATCCCATATTAATTATTTTGATCTCATTTTAATGTTTGTAAAAATTTGCAATTTAAACTGAAAATAAACAAAAATGATTTTGCCCTTGCCCTTGCCCTTGCTCTTGCTCTTGCTCTTGCTTTTGCCAAGTGTACTTAGGTCAAGTTCTTTTGAAGAATATTTGTATAATTATATGCATGGTTGTCATGCACCACTGGTTACGTGTGTATGTAAACATTACATCGAGCTTTAAAAGCATTGAAATCCAAACTTACTCAAGCGCGAACTAACGTTACACACATTATATTGTTCCATAGATTTTAACATGTTATTTTCTTAGTTGCATAATTTTTTGAAAGAATTAAATCACAGTAGTTCTGATTTCTTCTGCACTCACCACATCATATGAGTTATAACCAAATTGGCTAGGGTACTTGAAAATCAAGCCAATAATAAATCTATAAATTATTCAATGATCCATTTTTTCAAATCTATGTAGAGGTGTTTTTGAAAAATAAAGCTAAACTATTTGTATTGTCAGTTTTTCTTTTTTAATTTTGATTTAAGAGAGGACAAAGTAGTAAAATAAAGTGGAAATTAGAAACTAGGAACTACTTCTGTTATACACATGTATGTATATGGTATTGGGTATGATGAATTAATTTGATTTTTAAGACACACAATATGTGTAAATGTACTCCACATATTACGTCCTGTATATTTACGATTAGTGTAGAAATCAATGTGATAATTACTGCGCAGCTACATTTGAAAGGAATTTATGGAAAGTACTTAGAGTATCAGAATTAACTTAATTAATTTATTTAGTTTTCCCTTTAAGAAATTAATTGGAGATAAGTTGGAAGAATAAATGATTGCAAAATTCTCATTAAAGAGTATGTATTCATGAAATTCATTAAAATAAATATGGTATATAATCTGCTTTCCTTACTCTATATTTGGATTTGTCTCTGAATTTTTTTGCATCATGTAATTATATGGATTTGAGAGAAAAATTTTGCGTTAGCTTGTTGAGAAGTTCCTTAACTGAATTTATTTTATATTATTATTGTAGTCTATGGATGTTATGTTGTAAAACATTATTTATGAGATAAATAATTGGAAAAAATGTTATTGGTTAAAATGGGGCAATAATATATTATTTTAATTGAAGTGACAGTTGCAACTTAACAGTGCGTACCTTATAAGGCTCAATGTTTATTACGGCTTAATTTTATTTTCAATGCAATTACGTAATGTGACTGCAAATTGTTGGATACCTATTGAATTGTTTACACTAGTGTTAATAACATTGTACCATTTTGTTGTATGGTGAAGGGATATTATTTACTTCCATATTATGTGAAATGAAGCGAAGTGGCAATTCCATCTTACTCATTCTAGTTTTACAAATCCTTAAATGGACTTAATGGACCTCTTATTCAAGCCTAAGTTAGTTTTAACTTAGGCTTGAATAAGAGGTTTCTTCTTTCGAACATCTTTATTGTAACAGAAATTATTCTGTACTAAAAGTTTCAAAAAACTGATATAATTGTATAATTGTTCATTTGGTCTTACTATGTTTCATAGTGGTACTGGCAGCACGTATATAGGTTGCGAAAAGGCGAACCTTTGTTTGGGAGTTTCATTTTTATAGAATGGGTATATAAGTTACAGTTAAAACAAGTTTTTAGTTAGAACTCGTTTTCCCTAGTTAAAATTAGTTTTTACTTAATGACGTTGTTAAAACTAGAAATACCCAGTTAAAACTGGAATTTACCACTGATATGTTTGATTTTCAGATAAAACTAGTTGTCACATCAAACTGCAGTTAAAACTAGCACAAGAAAAACAAATTTGGAATTGAAAACAAGATATATTTTTAAAATTATTTATTGAAAAGATCTAAGACACTAAGAACCAAAAAATAATCTAACACTAAAGGAACATTTTAGGGAACATCGAGTTAAATTAGTTGCCAAGATGACAATATTAATTATAAGTAGGTAAATAAAATAATCAAATAAATCAACAGAACACAAGCATCAAATTTCAAAAAGAAACATTGTTAAAGAATATTGATTAACACACAATAAAATCTAATCAGTCAAACTTAAATTTAAAAAAGGATGAGGATCTACTACGCGAACAGTTTTAACTGACTCGCTTCGGAAAAACGCGTTTTGTCTAGTAAGAACTAGTTTTAACTGATATTCGATTTGAGCATTAGTTAATTCTAGTATTAACAAATGCATTCATTAAAAACTAGTTCTAACTAGGAAGAACGCGTTCTATCTAAAAACTAGTTTTAACTGCAACATATATACTACTCGTATACATCTGCATTTAGAGATTTTTTCCAACATACGTAGCTTATTTAAAAAGTAAGTTTAACACTCGTATTACACTATCAAAAGACATGTTAAAATGTAATTTTTGAAATTTTTATAACTATCTAATCTATATAATTGCCAATTTTTTAAGACATTTAAAAATGATTCAATGCCGAGTCGGAGTGCATCGTATATCTCCAAAAGTTTTCTTGAACTTGGGAAGGAAGTGGTGGTCGCTCTGAGCTGCATTAGCTGACTATCACTTAGATTTTTGCATCACCCCCTATATGATGCGAGCAGCGGAATGAATGCATTGAATTCAAAGCATTTTCTCATTCAATATAACAGGCCCTTTGTTTTCTATTGAATTTTCGATAAATTTTGTTCCTTGTTTTATTGTTTTTCTTTTAGCCAAAAAATGACTCATACAACGAATCTCATTTTTGTGCGCAACTTTTACTTGCAGGTTCATGGTAAAACATCAATACAACAGTTAAATTTCAACCAATTCCATAAACGTATACGTTTAGAATCGATGTAAGACTAATCTATAAAAATTTAGTCGATCTACTGTTTTATCGAGCGAAGTACTACAATAGTTCCCACGTACAATTAATTGCTCATTTGGTCATTGTGTCTTTCACAACAGATGTAATACGGGTTTCATAAAGGTTTAGGATCCACATTTTCGCATACTGTACCTATACACGAAACCCCCTGTATTCAAAAAAATATTGAACTTTACAATATACCTTGAGGAAGGTCTTAGGATATAAAGGGTGAAACGCTGGTGAAACGTCGGTGTTAATTTTGGATAAACAAACTGTTTGTCGCTCTCTTTCTTAATTGAGGTTCTTTTTATCCTTAAAAAGGGTCATGTTGTCATACTCTGTGCTTGCGTCGCGTTTTGATGGCAAAATTGAGATGGACGCCTTTTCTTGGAGCCAAACATTGTGGTGCATGCAGTGAAAATAGTTGGAAATTGTGTGGAAAGTGCAGTTTAATTTATTTGTGGTTTTGAAAAAACAGGATGATTATGTGTTGTAGGTATATACTTATGACTGTAAATGTCGCAGAGTAAGAAAAAGAAGCAGGAGTCAAGTTTCATAAGTAAAAATAATTGTTTATATTATTGTTAAGTTAAAAAATTAATATTTTCAATTTGTTGGAATGAGTTTCTCAAGAAAAACTAATTAGAAAGTTGAGAGAATCAGTTGTTGACCACAAATTTCCACTAAGGCGTCACATTTAGTAGTAAAAACTAAAAAATCTAGTTATAATAATACCTATATTATAATTATGAACAAATACTGTTGACATTTTAATACATTTAGATACATATAGACCATTATTATTAATATTCTGTTGATTTTTCTGATTTGATAGGTAAATGTATGCACACATGAATAAGAAATTACGTTGGCTTTTATTCAACTTTAAAAAGCCAAACTTGCTTTAATCTCAATTAAAATTAGATATAAATATTTCTTAAGCTGCTCGGTACCACATGTATTATATTTTACATTTCCGTTTTTATTTTTAATACAAACATATTCTATACTAGCTGTGCCCCGCGGTGTTACCCGTGGTTTGTTAGGGAAAATAAAAACTAAGTATAAATTTCCCCATACATTATCCGCGAATTCATTTTCATCAATTTTTCCATGGGAATAAGATATTTTCCCGCAGTAAAACGTAGCCTATGTGTTAATCCAGGGTGTCAGCTAACTTCATACCAAATTTTATTAAAATCGCTCCAGCCGTTTAGACGTGAAGAAGTAACAAACATACACACCGACACACTCACAAACTTTCGCCTTTATAATATTAGTGTGATATTGCGCAAAAAGGAGTAATTTCAGTACATGCGATAATAATCTAATAAATCAAATACTTTATATTAACGGAGTGAGTTTGATATTTTCATTTATACGCACATTGTACATAATCCAAACGTAATAACTTACATAATTCACAGATACCTGTCCACATAGTACATAAATATATAACAACACTATAGTTGAATTGCTCTAATTTGTCTTTTCTTTTAGAAACGCGTCATATCAACTTTCTTACCTGTGCAACTTTAATTCTGTTTGTTACAGACGTAGGTACACATATGTACATATTCGCGTAACCCATGTTGTAAACATTTCTGCTACAGTACATGGAACTACGAATGTGGAGCAACGGATAAAATTATTCAGCTTACCTACGGGTTATAAAAGTTTAATGTAACAAGTCCTAGAGCAAAAGCAGTAACTAGGTTTCCATTAAATTGACTTTATTTATTGTTTGTTTGTTTGTTTCTATTGCGGAAAAGAAAGTAAAGCTTTAGAATGAGTCTACAAACCCTGAAAAAAACCGGAAGTGTGCTTTTAAGGAGATGTGCCATGTGTATATTATTAAAAATTATCTAATTAATTGTTTTCATATCACTGAAGGAAAAATTAACAAATCTAAATTTATTTTCCCCAGTAAGGGGAAAGGTTTTGGTAATTGTATGCATTTATGGGGGAAAAACGAGTAAAGAGATGAAGGTGGCTTTGTAAATACCCTTTAAGTGTTTTTAATTGGGATAAACATGTGGAGGTTAAAAATGGTGCAAACGGTATTTGTGTATATGAAGCAGCTACCGCTTGTTAAAAAGCGGGTGGTCGAATGAAACTTAGGATAGCCTAACAAAATACCAATTAAGAAGTATTTTTATGTGGGAGTGAATAGGTGGAGGTGCAGGGGTTGAAATATTGCTTTATTAAAACAATTTAATTTTTACAGACACAAAAAAAGGAAATTAAACAAGAGAACATAAAGAACTCCTCTCGTCTATACAGTGTGTCCAAAATGAGAATGAGATCTTGTAAACAGTAAGAGATACTGAGTTAATTAAATTAGAGAAAAGTTTCATTTTGTAATACGGCTTTGTTATTTTTTATTACTACAAAATTTAAGGACACTTTTGGTTTGTAATATGATGATGTTTTGGGCATTATTTAAAATTTTTCCTGTGCACGGTTCTGAACACCACCATTTTTTTTTGGGGGGAAGTTATCTAATATATAAAATTCTCGTGTTACAATGTTAGTTACCATACTCCTCCGAAACGGCTTGACCGATTTTTATGAAATTTTATATGCGTATTCAGTAGGTCTGAGAATCTGCTACTATCTATTTTTCATACCCCTAAGTGATAAGGATTTTTATTTTTTGGACAAATTTTTTTATGTTTTGGCATTAAAAAATACATATAACCCTTAATTTTCATCCTTCTACCACCAACCCCCATTTTTTAATAGCTATATGTGTACTATAATAATCTTCAACTCTCAGTGGTCGATAACTGATCAATTATTGTCAATCGATTAGTCATCCCCGCCAGGCGTCTACTAATGTCACTACTCACCCAGCAAACGGCACGGAGTGGGGATGAAAATGAAGAAGATTTTTTAAGAATATTACAGGGAGTTCAAATATGTTCTAAGAAGTAAAAGAATGTTTAATTATAACATTTCAAAATGATTTGGCAATATTCAAGAATATTCCAGAATCTTGAAGATCATTCAAGAACGATTCAGAATGTTAAAAAAAGTTAGAAAATGTTTTGAATCATTATTGGATGTTCTGGATAGTTCTAACTTCGCGAATATTCTAGAATGTTCCATCAAACGTGTAATATATTCTTACCCGGGTAACGCGGGGTATTGCTGCTAGTAACCATATAAAAGTCAATAAAGCGCAAAATATCCAACAAAATTTTTCTTAATAAATTATTAAAGTGTAAGATTCAACTATACTTTGTACTACTTTTGTTTTACATTGTTTAAATTTTAAATAAATGATTAAAAAGAATTTGCCGATTTACTAGATCTCTATGCTATCCTATCCCTATCTTGGACACACTGTATAATAATTCTAAAGAAAGGACAACCGCTTTTCCCCATCCTATACTTCCTTCTGCCCAATACCCCTACTACCCTTTTCCGTTTAATTATTTATTATTTTCTGTTCCCTTTTTTATAATTTCATTTAATGGCATTACGCCTTTCCCGTTCGTTTTCCATAGTAAATCCTGCTATTACGATACATACACCCATATTATTTGTCTTAAAAATTCCGTCATAAAATTTCCTTGCCATGATTCCAATAAAAATACCTTTAGCACTTCCACAGACTTCAATTCTAGTATCTTTTTTAAATCTTCCCCCTTACAATCTCATTAGGTACATCTGATTTTCACAATTTTTCATGCATTTACCCCAATTCTTCTCCATTCACACATTTGTTCCTTGCTTACATTCGTTATACTCCATTCCTTTTTCCTTTACCATCTCGTATATATTTCTTTATCCAATCTTTAGCTTTCTTTTCTTCCATAGGAATTTATTTTCTTATATTTCCTTCTTGTAGCTTCTATAGCTTCTCTTCGTAATTAAGTGCACCTTTTTGAGTTTCTTCTATTAATTTCCCACATTTCATTTCTCTCTCTTTTCTTCGTGTTGTCTTTTCCTATTGTAATTTTTAATATTGTCGTCGTAAGTAATAAAATTAAAGCACTCTCCTTGGTTAATGTTTGTGCAAGTCATGTTAGGTCATATTTCCCTTACCGACTTTAACTGAAAATGCTTTTATTTCATTGCTTAGGATCATAGGTTGTGGTAGAAAACGAGTTCACGAACAATCTGTGCGTATGTCGTACTCATGTATTTCCTTATCTTCACCCCTTGTATCTTCACCTCTCCATGCTAACCTAAAAACACCTTTTTAGAATTCTGTAAGATTATCCTTAATCCCCTCTCGGCTTCCCTTCTAATCTCCTTCGACCATTTATCCAATTTTTAATTTTCGTGATCGTTCCCTTATTCTTCATGTGTCCTTCTTGATCTAAAATCCGTTGAATGGTGTTCTATAAGGTTACTCTCATCCCTCTTAACGGCCTTCATCCCCATTTGAGCGAGGATCCATACGTTTAGATATTTGCCAAGTTTATAGTTTAATATCAAACTTTTTGTTAACAGTTCTCACTTATATGGCACAATTACTATGATGCAATCAATAGATACTAAGAACACTGATTTTCATTCTGTTTTCAATTCTGAAGTCGTTGCTTCTGTACAATCTAAAATTTACAAATATGAAGTGATGATGACATTTTACGATTATTTGGCAGTTTTAAGTGAAGGCCAGTGGAACAGGATGAAGAGAATGTAAAGTGTCATTACCAAACTCGGACTTACAAATCTCCCATACGGGTGGTTTGATAAACTAATAATCTGCCAGATCTGATTTATATGTTAATATAAAATATCGCGTGTAACACTATAAAACAATGAAAAGACGTTTGGTCGGAGGTCAAAAATAATCATTTAAATGTTAAGTGAACCTTGGAAATGGAATAATAATAATCTAATTTTATGCTCCAGTTTTTCTTCCGCCATATGGCAAATGAGTAAAATTAGATTTTTATACAGAATGACATTTAGTGGAGATTTGTCCTATAACATTAATTATTAATTATCTACATGTATATTAAATAATATAACATAATAAAAAAAAGATAAATGACGCGGAAATAAACATTTAAACATTATTGTGATTAAACAGTTGTGTACTAATGTAAAAGATATGACGCTTAATTAACTGTGACTGGGATAATTAAGTTGCAAAGTGATCTTAATTGATGATCCTTCTTAGTTATTAAGTATAATGGAGATCAATGCACCAAATGATGTGTAAAGCTGAAGGAGTCCCTTTTTCTGCAACGCTTTTTGTTTTCTCTGTAACATTTTCTTGTTTCGAATAAACAGACAGGCTTAAAAAAATTTAAACAAGTATAGTAAGAATGGTATGCTGTAAAGCTTTTTTTTTTTCGTTCAGTAATATATCATTATGTACCTGCGTTGATTTTGTGATTGCAAAGTGTGTTAAAAGTCTGATATTTTAGAAGCCGTGTAATAGAAGTTACCTACTTAATAAAGTTATTTTAAAATCTTATGAGCTGTGAGATGCGCAAGAACGGCGTGAGGCAGAGCTTATGTTCGGATATTTAGTTAACAGAGAGATGAGTTATGTTTCTGAGCATCCTAAAGGCCAAAGCTCATGAGGCTCTGAAATATCTCTTCCAAGTAAAGTTTCAGTATATATAGGGTGTTTTTTTTAGATGCGGAGAACTTTAAGTTGATAAGACTTTTTTTATGACAGCCGATTTGACAGTTTTCGGCCATTTTGAGGTTAATTTGAGTTGGCAATTCAATCATGAATAGACTCACGCCGGAGCAACGTTTGCAAATTGTTCAAATTTATTTTGAAAAACACACTTCAATTCGAGAAACGTATTGAGCATTACGTTCGTTTTATGGTGCTCATAATCGTCCATCAGAGCGATTAATTCGAGAAACTATGGATCGTTTTCGCAATACGTTTATCTAAACGATAAGACCCATCCCATAAGACGTTATTCAGTCCGCACACAGCAAGCCATTGCTGGTGTACAGCGTAGTGTTGATGAAGATCCAAATGTGTCAATTCGTCACCGTGCACAACAATTAAACTTGTATCCATCCACTTAATGGAAGATTTTGCGCAAAGATTTTGGTTTACGTGCTTACAAGATACAACTTGTGCAGGAATTGAAGACAAACGATCATCGTTTGCGGCGTACGTTTGGTGAATGGGCCGAAGGAAACATTGTCATTGATCCACAATTTCATTTGAAAATTTTGTTCAGCGATGAAGCACACTTTTGGTTAAATGGCTACGTCAACAAACAAAATTGTCGTATTTGGAGCAATGATAATCCAAGAGCCATTACTGAAACGCAATTACATCCAGAAAAAGTCACCGTTTGGTGCGCTTTATGGGCCGGTGGAATCATTGGTCCATATGTTTTTAAAAATGGAGATAGTGAGAACATTACAGTTAATGGTGAAAGGTACAGAGATATGATTTCAAACTTTTTTGTGCCTCAATTGGAAGGCATTAATGTTGCAGACATGTTGTTTCAGCAGGACGGCGCCACATGCCACACAGCGCGCAATACAATCAATTTGCTCAAAGAAACATTTGATGAAAGATTAATTTCGCGATATGGACCAGTTAACTGGCCACCTCGTTCATGCGATTTGACGCCATTTGACTATTTTCTTTGGGGATATGTGAAGTCGCGTGTCTACACTAATAAACCTGAAACAATTGCACAATTGGAAGCCAACATTCGACGTGTTGCTGATTTACTGCAAAGAGTGTATGAAAATTGGAACTTTAGGTTACGCCACATACGAGCCAGTCGTGGCGGCCACATGCCCGAAATCATCTTTAAAAATTAATGCCAAATGAAGCCAATTTCATAAATATTTGAAACTTTGTTTCTGTTTTATTTCAATATAAAGTTCTCCGCCTCTAAAAAAAACACATTTATGAAACTTAATATTACTACTACCTTGTTGGTGACAATAGTCCCAATAATATTTTAAGGAATTTTTAGGCTATAAATATAAGGCCAATTTTGGTTAAAAAAATGTTTGTACCAACATCTACAATGCAGTCGGGGATACCAAAAGTTTTATGACAATTATCGTTTTCAAAACGTTTTATTACATTTTAGGATGTTTTATTAATAGTCTTCGTTAATCATGCTTTCTGAATACCAACAAAAAAATAACAGGTATTTATTAGGAAGAATGGCTGGTTCCCACGTTGCCGATTTATTTGTTTTGACGTTTCGAGAGTCATGTCGCTCTCTTCTTCAGAAGGTCTGAAACCAGTTTAACTATTAGGAAGAATGAATTTTATAGCGAATGTCATTGGTTCGGTTCAGGGTGGTTTCCTTGGATCATTTGGTCGAATGTTTGGATGCTAATGATGATAATGCAGAGTTAATCTCCACTTCTGCTTATTTTGCAATTGTTTTCCCAACCCACTCATTTACACGATTCCTTCAGCTTTACACTGGACTGTGTGATGGAATAACTTCTTATTCATTAAAACTAGTATTTAATAGGGGAAAGAAAAACTCAAAACTTTATATTAACTTGAAGTTGAGAGTTAAAATGATTTTAAATTCTTCTAGTCCTCTTATTGGTGTGTTTCGAGTTGACTTATTAAAATTGCCTTTTTATCAGCTTTTACTAATTTTTAAAGGTACTGTCCATTGACAATTCTAACAGTTAGTACGTAAATTTCATTAGAAAAAAACTGACCATGTCAGTATTGATTTATCTTTAATATTGATTGATAAAGTTACTGGTGTGTCAAGAACCACAATTCCCTGACAAAAATAATGCCAGGGAAAGTGATCCTTGTCAAATTTACACAGAATCGCCCTGAAAAAATGCCTCTGTGCCTTCTTACAAAAACGTTTTGCTCTAATAATGTTTGGAAAAGGTTCAATGTCTATAGAAAATGATTTTCGTGACAGCTTTTGATGTTTTATTTACCCTGAACTAGTTGTTTGTATGGTGTTATTGCTTGGTTATTCCATACATAATTTAATTCAACTTTTTTTTGCAAATCATGTTGATAACGTTAAGTATTGAAATTTGTTAGAATGTAACATGTATCAAACTGGGCAGAATTTTATATCAGATGTGTAACTTTCGAACAATTCGACATTGAACATCAATCGAAGGTATAAATTTTAGGTCAGATTTTGTCATAGTGACTGTCGCCTTTCAATCTGCATTATAGCCGTTTAGTAAACACGTCTATTGTTATTACTGTTCTGTTGTAAGAAAAAGAGTTGTGTGAGTCACTAATCACGTTATTAACATGGATTATAATGTATTATGATGTGTTATCGCAGACAAACGTCTGTCAATATGTTCATGCGTAGTTATGCGTACATACTGTCAAAAGGCCCAACAGCTGTATGCTGGGATTGCTGACTTTACGAACGTTTATTAAAAATAGATTACCAAATAATGTAAATTTTAACTTTTAACAACAGTTAAAACAGGTAATTTTAAACTCAAATTAAAATGATTGTTATGTCGTAAACATAAACACATGACGTGAAATAGATACCAAAGATTATGACGGGTTGGGTCGTTAAATTAATTCATAAAAATTGGTTGAATAGTTTATCAAACACTGTGAAACGAGATTTTTATACATATAAGATAAAGATATATAAGCACGCGAAGGGTTGAAACGTAATGTGAGAAAGATCAGAAACGTATCAATTTTTAAACATTTTTACTTTAACGAGTTGTGGGTTTTAGTGATGTCCAAAAAGTTGACTCGACAATCTTGGAATTTAAAAGAACAAAATATGTGCGAAAATGTGCCCGAAATGTGCTTTTATGTGCTACGTAAAAAAATTATTTAAAAAACTTAACTTTTATTACTAGGTCCTTTTTGTGATATTTAGTTAGCTCCGCAAAATCACTTTATCAAAACTAAACATATAGTGCTGTAATGTACCCGCAATGTGCTGTTATGTGCCAACGTGAAAACAAAATATTTGAATAAAAAGTTTAAATTTTTGGTAAAATGCTGTCTTCATTAATACTTTCTCTACTAGTAATGTTATTACGAAGAAAAATGGAAATATTACTTTGACGAGAATAGGGAAATGACTTGACTACATAAGTATTTTCATATTGTTTTATAAGAATATATATTTATTATTTAATAATTACTAATCTTCTATTCTAAGATATATATACATAAATGAGAAAAAATTGCAGTCTCTTTGTCTATGTGTTGTGATAACACTAAAACGGTACCATATGAAAAGTTTATTCCCTACACTAATAGAAAACTATCATTAAATATAAAAAGTTACTATTAACAATAAAAAAAGGTTTAATAACACTTTGTATTGATAATATTAATAATAATACAAATTTTATAGTGTACAATACATTCTATACAATCGTAAACTAATGAAAAGTACAGGTACTTACCTAATACAAGATGTGTTGCATAACATGTAAAATAATGTATGGCGATGTTTCATGAACAATATGCGAATAGAGGTACTATGTTAAGCATATTATTATGCTATATCATCGTATCACATTTATCGATGCGTATAGAAAGTATTAATGAAAACATTTTAATAAAAATCTAAACTTTTTATTCCAATATTTTTTTCACATTGGCACATAACAGCACATTGCGGGCACATTACTGCACTATATATTTAGTTTTGATAAAGTGATTTTGCGGAGCTAACTAAATATCACAAAAAGGATGTTTAAATAAAAATTCAATTTTTCAAGTAATTTTTTTTTTTAATGGCACATGATAGCACATCTTGAGCACATTACAACACAATTGGTTTGGTTTTAATGAAGTGATGTTGTGGAGCTAACTAAACATCATAAAAAGGACCTAGTCATAAAAGTTGAATTTTTTTGAATAATTTTTTTTATGTAGCACATAATGGCACATTTCGGGCACATTTTGGCACATATGGCACATATATTTTTTTTAAATTCCAAAATTGTTGAGTCAACTTTTTGGACATGTTTTAGTGTGTGAATTTAGTTCAGCCTCACTAGTTTTTGTTTGGTCTTTTGTACCTTAAATATGGATGTTAGAAAGATCAATTCTTTTCATTAGATACCAAAACGGTTTGTCATTATTGAGGCCAGATTGAGGGCAATATGCTGTGAAAAGTACGATATTTTATAAACTCCTGAAATTGATTTTTATATGCTTCGTTAATGTTCCAATTTTGAAAAATCAAAAGTTCAAAACTAGGAGTTTATGAACTAAATGTTGTGATTGACGGAGGGTCTACATACGTAGGACAGGCTAGTAGATTTTTCCATGAAAGAATAAATGAACATTTCAAAATAAATACAAAGCCAAAAATTGAATTAGATATTTTAAATTTAAGAAATAAATAAATAAGCAAAAAGCGTAAACCTAAAATGGTCTTTACTCTGTTTTTACTTATTTAAGAAGAATACCGAATTATTAAAAAGTGTACGTCATATTTCATGATGAAGTTACTCTGCAACGAAACGACTATAAGGATTGTATACAATCATTTGCAAAATCAAAACCTGAGTGTAATTTATATTTGTGATAATATGGAGTTTCAAATGTCTAGCTGTATTGTAAATGGATAAATTAAATTATAATATTTGAGCTGAGAGAACTTAAAGAGCATAATAGAGTTGTATAGTTTTTCTGCGAAGTTGTCTTGGAACACTCTGTACTATGCATATACCATCGAATATTATCTTAAAAGGTTACCCTTAGACAAAAATGAAAAAGTGTACTCAGATAAAGCAACATGATTTCTCAAATAACTTACACACCAAACAGGTATATTCAGTGTCAAAACAAATTTGAAACTATGTTCTCAAATTTTTACCGCGATTTTCGACCCACACACGTTTGCGTGATATGCATGGTAACAGGGCCTTCTGGGCATAGTTTACTTTTAAACAACTTGTTACATTCTTTTATAAAATATGTAATAATGTTGTATCTCTTTTTTGCAGGTAAACCTGAGATCAAAACCGATCCTCTTCATTAATAATAAGAGAAATGTAAAACTTGTAAGTTATTTGCAAATTTTATTTATGTTTAAATTGTAGATTTAATTTATATTTACTAAATTTAATACATGGTTGATGCTCTTTGAAAAGAAAAATGACAGGAATTACAGGTACGTTAATTATATCATAGAAATACGTAAGTTGTTAATTAGTATCCTAAAGTTTCATTAATTGGGTACCTACATAAAACCCAAAGTACGATCCATATTGAATTTTGAAAATTATTTTCACATTTCTTCGACTATTTGTAACTTACTAATTAAGTCTGACATTCATTATATTCTCATATTACACCTCTTTTAATCGTACCATTAGTTTTGATCAATTTCATTTTCGTTGATACTTACTCTGAAGATACATTGCGCCTAACGAGTTGTTTGTACTCTGTAATAAACTAGTGTTTGAGTCAAGGCTATATTCCAGAACATCCTGTAATGATTCAAACCGTTCTCTAACATTTTTGAATATTCTCGCATATTCTACATCATTCTCGAAAGATCTTGAGTATTCTGGAATTTTTTTATCATTCTAAAAAATTTCCGTTAATGGAGAGCATTCTAGATCAAGATTTAAAGCATTCTCTAATATTTCTGAATATTCTGGAACATTCTAGATCATTCTGGAATGTTAAAAAGCATTTTTTAGTTTCTGGAACATTTTGAACATCCTCGAAAAATATTTTTGAAAATTGTAATACATTACTGTCTCTCTTTGATTCACTAAAAGCTGCTCAAAACATTTTATCGAGATAAAAACTACCAAATCTTTGAAGTTGAACCAAATTATACGTAGTAAGCAAAATTTCATAAAAAAATGTTGAATAGTTCCGCAAACAAACATTGTGACGCGAGTTTTTTTGTATATATAAGATGGTAAGACACATTGAACGAAATGAGTTTTACCGTGGTTTTTCTATTTGAAATATAAAAAAAATATACATTCTGATTTACGTTGGGGTAGAACAAAATCCCCTTTTTTATTTTCCTACACTAAATGAATGCTTTTTAGCTACGGTTGCACACATCGGGGCACGGAATCAGAGGGTGCAAAACGAACATAATTGAAGATTAAACGACTTACCTGGTAAGGAAGTTCAATCGTAATTATACGACTGGTCCGTTCCGTATAGAACACCCTGTAGTTGCCTCCAAGCATCTAAGTGCCACTATGTTGAAAGAAAAGAAACCAACCACCGCCTGCATGCTAGTCCCGTATGCAACCGTCTTCATTACGCTTCGATGTGAATCTCCTCTTGTGAATCGCTATGTATTTTCGGGAGGGTACTTAAAAGACTTCCAATTGCAGTATCCAGAAACAGAAACTGACTTATAAGGGGAGGGTTTGTTCTATACGGAACGGACCAGTCGTATAATTACGATTGAACTTCCTTACCAGGTAAGTCGTTTAATCTTCAATTATACTTCCTGGTCCGTTCCTAATAGAACACCCTGTAGTTGTTTAAAGCCCTATAGCGATTTACACATCAGGGGGCAAGATTACATGAATGGTTGATCATTCACCATCTTTGTAGAGGAGATTAAGAAATATATATATCATTCTGTTTATGTTTCGTTTATTGTAAAATAAATCAATGAAATTAGACAATAAATGGAGAAAACATATATACAGTATAAGACTTATCCATTCAGAAATTGAAAAAGAAAAAAAGATTAAACATTAATATACATTCTATTCAATTTATATAAAATAAAAAAGAGAAAAAAAAAAGAAATCCGGCACTTTAAAGAATTTTAGATGTAGCCTGTGATGGTCTTACAACTAGCAATACGAAGAGCAAAACAAAAAGAGTTTTATCTGGAGTCGGTATCAAGGATGTATAGGTATACCTATATCGACGAGCAATCGATATTAAGAGTCGATATCGAAAACTTTACTGGCAAAAGTAGTCTGATCGATAAGTGGACGATTGTAGTGCTTAAAAAAGGTTTGTGATTGTTTAGACCAACCTGCAGTTGCCCGAATTGTTTCTACACTTACGCCTTTGCGTAACGCAGCAGAAGAGGCTGCATGTCGCGTCGTATATGCACTAAAATTTGAAGTGTCTATTCCGCTCCTTTGTAATGTCGTTCTAATCCAGCGAGATATAGTTTGGACAGAAGGTACTCTGTGAGGTTTTTTATATGTCAGAAATAGACTAGAATTTTTTCCCCTAATGTCTTTGGTTCGTTTTAAATAAGACAATAGTGTGGATGCTACACAAACCTCTGGTCTGTTGGTGAAGAAGGGCAAGATAATTCTTGGCTGTTCCCTAGATGGTGCGGATGATTTTAGTAAGGCAAATATTAAAATTTCGACTCTATTATTAAGAATGGTGATATTATTGGTATTTATCTTCGATAACGTCTGAAGACGCTGCGCTGTAGAAAGGGCCAGTAAGGTAACTAGTTTTAAAGTTATATCTTGTAATGTAAGGCTATTATTCGGAGAGAGAGTTGCCAAGTAGTGTAAAACGGTAGAGGGGTTCCAGGTTGTGGTATATTTAGGAAAGAAGGGGCGCAGTTTGAAGACCCCTTTAAGGAAGCGGTTTATGACAATATCGTCGATCTTGGATATCAAGATGAGTTTAATCGCTGACCGATAGGTGTTTAATGTAGAATAGCTAGCCCCTTGATTATAATGGATGTTTAAGAATTCTATTAGTGATTCTGTAGGAGGGTTGTATAGATTAACATCACAAAGTCTACAGAATGACCACCATTTCTTCAAGGCCGTGTTGTATTGGACTAATGTGTTTTTACTTAAAGAGGCGCTTAGGACGTCTGTAGCGCCTGCTGAGATGTTTCTGCGTAGAAAAGAGCCCCTGATAAGTGCGCTACAACCAGGGTAATCCTTTTCCATAAGGGGTGATGTGCCCTAAAAGGAGACAATAATAAGTTTTTGGAAGGGGCAAAAAAAAATTGCTTGCGAGTTGCGCAGTTTTTCAAAGACTGGGTACCACGGTTGTGTAGTCCAATACGGAACTACGACTAGGCCTTCCGCTTGATCGGATATAATTTTATTTAAAACCCTGGCTATTAGAGGAAAAGGCGGAAATGCGTAAAAAAAACAGGTTATCCCATCTTATGGTAAACGCATCTATAGCGAGAGCATCGGGGTCTCTTTTCCATGAAACGTATGATTTAAGTTTTGCGTTAATCTTTGAAGCGAATAAGTCAATGTGAGGGGTACCGAAAGTAGACGTAATTATATTAAAGGCTGTGTAGTGAAGGCTGTATTCTGTTTCTATGTAACGCGAACGGGATTCTAAATCTGCCTCTATATTCTGTTTAGATTCAATATAAGTTGCAAATATCCATAAATCGCGACCTTCGCACCACTGCCAAATTTCCCTAGCTAGTTTTGATAAGAGCCTATGTCTAACACCTCCCATTCGGTTTACATATGCAATAGTGGTCGTATTATCTACTTTGAGTAAAATCGAACAATTAGATTTGTGTCGTGCAAAACATTTAAGGCCTATGAACACTACTGACAGTTCTAGAAAATTGATATGGCAATCTTGGTCTTCAGCGCTCCAAAAACCGTGTGATTTTTCCCCATTACAGTAAACACCCCAACCAGTTGCAGACGCGTCCGTGTAAATTATCATGTCATACTGGGCCGTTCGTAGTTTATTTATTCCATATGGAATTTTGTGAAGCCACCACTGTAATTCTTGGACCGTGTCCGAATTTATAATAAAGTTGCCATTATAGTTGCCTTTAGACTTTTTTAACGCTAGGTATTTCTGTCTTTCTAATTGTTTTGTATATAACCAACCGTATTTGACTGCGGGACAAAAGGAAGTTAAAAGTCCTAGAAGTTTTGCGAAAGTCCTTATTTTACACGATTTTAGTGTTAAAAAGGATTGAATGGACTGCAAACCTCTCTGTTTCTTGTCTGAGGGTAATTCGATAGTCAAGTGATGACTATCAAAGAGGAACCCCAAATAGTTAATTCTATGACTCGGGGTCAGGTTGCTTTTATCGTGATTGATGTTAAATCCTAGCGATTCTAGAAGCGAAATGGAAGTGTTTGTGTTTTGTAAACATTGTTCCTTTGTAAATCCCAGAAATAAAAAATCATCTAAATAATTAATAGACAGAAAACCTTTAGATCTAAGATGATGTAGTATTGGTTTCAAGATTTTTGTAAACAAAAAAGGGGCTGTACATAATCCAAACGGAACGCATGTAAATTCATACAACTGATTGTCGAAAGCGAAGCGCAAATACTTCCTATGTGATTTGTGGATTGGGATGGCAAAGTATGCATCTTGTAAATCGACCGAAGTCATATAGACGTCGTGAGCAATTATATTCTGCACTGATCGATAATCTTCTAATTTAAAATGTGGTGGTGTTAAAAATTCATTTAATCGCTTTAGGTTAAGAATAAATCTAAACGTGTTATTACGTTTCGCGACAAGAAAGTAAGTGGACAAAAATTGTCCTTCCGTTGCCTCACATTTTCTAATAGCCTTAATGGACAATAGATTGAAAAGATTATTGCGTAGTGCTAGTTGCTCTGCATTGGAAAAAGGTCTGAGATTAGGTATTTTCCGCTGAACAGGAGAGCGATCAAAGGGAATGTAATAACCATGTATGCATTGCAAAATAAAAGGATCGCTTGTAATTTTTTCCCATTCCGTAGAAAAATACCTAATTTTCCCGGCAACACTATATTCTACCTTTACGCGGTGTTTTGGCCTCTGGACGAGTGACTCCACCGGGATGGTCGTCTTCTGCTCCCGTGATGGCCCTGAGGCTGCCGCCCCCTCCCCCTTCGACCGGTAGACCTGTTCGGGGTGGGTAGTCTGAAGCGGGCCTTTGAGAATGGGCGCCGCCAGTTTAAATTATCATTGGATAAAGGCCGGGATGGTGGAGCCGAAGATTTTAATGGTCCTCTCAGTTTTTTGCTGTTAAGCTGAATGTGAGTTGCCGACTCGCACTGCTTCGTAAAATCTGTCCCAAATAGAAAGGTGTCGACGGGACATTGTTTGGCCACCTTTTGCATGGGGACACTTAGCTTTGGATATATTTGATGCTTACGGTGGTGTGATAGCACATTATGGGCTTGCGTAAAGAACTTTGCTGAGTCGATTAGCCCTGGCAAAATGTCGGTCCTAACGTTTTTAAGGTTACCCTGCAAAAGCTTGTCCAAAGCTCCCCCTAGAGCCGCTAGCCCGGAACCTAGTTCGTACTGGATATGAGCCAAGACGGAATCCTTGGCAATGTCCATAGGTGAAAGCAGTAACTTTACTTCTGGATTAACGACTGGGGCTTTTAGAGCTGGACAATTCTCCGGTATCAGCCACTTTTTACGTATTTCGTCCTTCATCTCGGTAGTCAATCCGTCTGTGAGGTAGCTCGACCAACGTACAGCTAATTCCTCAGAAAGAGGAGTTCCCCTGCAGGTATTATGTTGTGGGTTAGCTCCCAACAATTCGGAATAATTAAAAGATACTGATGGCGGCTGGTCTTCTACTAGTTCCGACTCAGATTCGGAATCCGAGGACAGGACCCGTATGCGTTTGTAACGGGATTGGGGGATGTGATCGGTATCGCTTGTGCCATTAGAATCCCCAGGCTCACCTACAAGGGATAGAACAGCATAGAGAAAAAAGGTACCAAACGACGTGTACAGAACAAAAAAAAAGGAACACTCAGTAGAAGCCGAAGATACCACAAGAAGAAAGATAGATTGTGTGTGTATGCCTGTGTGTAAACATTACGGTCCATGTGTGCGGGAAGGTAATAGTTGCCGAATACTGAAGATTAGGCACGCTGGGAGAAAAAAAAAAAAATGTGGGTCGAATCGACCGAGCTATGTTAAACAGACGTAGGGTCGGTCACACACAAAAAAAAAAATCAACATATGGTCTGATCTCCGTGTTGGAATACGGCATACTAACACAAGAGAGAGCCAATAGTATCATGTTTCGACCCATGTATTGATTCCGAGGAGTGTTGGAGAAACAACAAACCTGAATGCAATAAAATGTAGGGGGTGAGAAAACCCTCCATACGGTACTTGTTGGAGAAACAACAATTATATTGCAGTATGGCTGTATATGTAGAAAATGTTGGAGAAACAACATTTTTACAGCGTAAATAAAGGCCCTCCTGTATAACAGTATGGAGATTGTTGGAGAAACAACAATTATATTGCAATATGGCTGTATATGTAGAAAATGTTGGAGAAACAACATTTTTACAGCGTAAATAAAGGCCCTCCTGTATAACAGTATGGAGATTGTTGGAGAAACAACAATTATATTGCAATATGGCTGTATATGTAGAAAATGTTGGAGAAACAACATTTTTACAGCGTAAATAAAGGCCCTCCTGTATAACAGTATGGAGATTGTTGGAGAAACAACAATTATATTGCAATATGGCTGTATATGTAAAAAATGTTGGAGAAACAACATTTTTACAGCGTAAATAAAGGCCCTCCTGTATAACAGTATGGAGATTGTTGGAGAAACAACAATTATATTGCAATATGGCTGTATATGTAGAAAATGTTGGAGAAACAACATTTTTACAGCGTAAATAAAGGCCCTCCTGTATAACAGTATGGAGATTGTAGTCCTACCTGAAATAATGATGTAATAATCATAAAAGGTACTTACTAAACGATGTGGAAGGGAGTGCGACGTCTTGCACCATTCGTTCCAATTCGCTCATCCTCTGTTGCATTGCGCGGAAGCGTTGTTGTAATTGGGAATTTTGCATTTTTCACTCACAAACACCAGCACAAAAAGAAAAAAGCACTGTGACACTGTCGACACTAAGAAGCGTAATGAAGACGGTTGCATACGGGACTAGCATGCAGGCGGTGGTTGGTTTCTTTTCTTTCAACATAGTGGCACTTAGATGCTTGGAGGCAACTACAGGGTGTTCTATTAGGAACGGACCAGGAAGTATAATTTAGTTTGTATGTTAAAAAAAGTATATTTTTGAGGTAGGTATAGTTTTGTATGGGCCATACGTACATATATATTGAATTATGATTAGATAGTTCATAAACAGTCATTTTCACTTTCACAAATGCAGTTTGTTACGCATACATACATAATATGAATGAATACATACAGATATCAATGTTATCTAAGTGATTACTTTCTCCGATAAAGAATGTAATTTTTTTACCACACAGCATAACTAGTCTAAATGCTGCACCCAAAACTTTTAATCAGTTTCTTCCTTTACACCTTGTAATATACATGGATATAGAAGTACCGATATATCCTACTTGGTACGATTGGGTTGTTATTGGCAAACTGAGGCTATAACTATATTTGAACTTGTATTTGTGATTTTTTCGCTATAACGGAAATTTTAATCAGACTCGGTCGTAACGAACAAGAAAAGCTTAAAAATTTTGTACGTTATAGCCCGGCGTCGCTATTGTCATTTTCATTCAACTCTACACAAAAATTTTCTAGTAAATAATACTAGAATTCTCATAAAATGTACTTGGTAGTATAAAACAATTTTTCATTCTTTCTAATAATTAGTATTAGAATAATCAAGCTAAATAAATTTTAATTTACTTATTTTAAAACTATACGTATATTAATGGAAGTTTTCTTCTGTTTCTTTTCCTTTCTTTATATTTATATTTTCTAAAAACATGTAATTTTTGCTTGGCCATTTCGTAATAGATAAAGATAATAGTCACGATTCCAGTGTTGGCACATAAATCTTATGACCACTTGTTATGCCTCTGATAATAAAACTGGATTATCGGAAGTTTAATCTCTTTTATTTTTTTAATTCAGTTTTTTGAACATTCCATTTTTGTAGCTAATTTAGTAATCCACAATTTTCAACAATACTTATATTAATAACCAAACACTATTTGTTTTACTGCCAGCAACTTTGTCATATGAGGTTTTGCTCTTTTCTGGATCAAAAAATAATGTAAATTTTAGCGAAATGTAATATTCTGCTTTCCCACCCCTTTAAGGACAGAGGTGGTATTCGAACACTGATTAATAACGCAAACACAGAACTGATGTTTTTGGAAGAAAAATTTTTGAATTCATACTTTTTGTTTGAAAATAAACTCTGGACTTTAATCTTGAGGAGTTTATTTTATATAGGCACTAATCATCTAGAATCCCTAAAGATATTTATTTATTTATTTATTCCAAACGGGCAAATTGCCCAATTACAAAGAAATGACAATATTTGCGACTGCTAGAGCAGATGCGCTTAACGTAAAATAAATTTAATTTACTTAATGTTCAAACTTAGAAAAATAAATAATAAGAAAGAAAATACAATAAAGAAGAAGATAATCGGCTTTGTATATGAATTTTGTAAATAAAATCTGCGTTCATAAGAAAAGAAAGAAAAAGTCCAATTTATTCAATTTATTAAGGAAAGTAAGACTTAGAAGTTTGTATCACACTTGTAGAAATTTCTTGCACTTGTTCTTGAAGTTAGAAATACTGGTAAAATCATTAGATCCAATCACTTGCAGCAGAGAGTTCCATTGTTTTCTCATTCTTGAAATTGGGGAGTGGAAGAGATAATTTACTGTATGTGAGCTTTCAGATATAGGTCTGAATGTTCTTAGATTGTAATTGACTTCCCGATTTGTAAATTTCTCTGACAGTTGCATACAATTTAGTTGATTGTGAATAATTTTATCAGTTAATAAATTATCATGATACCTATGCGTCCATTCTATAGTTTCAATGTGAAATTGCTGCATTAAAGTTTCATAACTGTGATCAAAGAAGTCCATGGGGTGTCCCGACTTAAGTCGTAAAAGTTTATGTTGGATGCTCTCAAGTGCATCAAAAGAAAACTGTGTATGAGGGGACCAAATCGGAGAAGCATAAGTCAAGATAGGCAGAACCAATGTTTTATATAATGAAATAATAGTTGCAGGTGACTTAAATTCCGATGTTGACCTTTTTATGAAGCCCATAAGTCTCAGACATCTGGAAATCACACCACGCATGTGTTCATTGAAACTCAGAGAAGAATCTAGAACAATTCCCAAGTCCTTGAAAAACTCAGGCCGAGCCAGGGTAGTCCCGTTTAAATGATAATCAGATACAATCGGGCTCCTTTTGCGAGTGAAAGACATGACAGAACACTTAGCGACGTTAAGAGTCAGTTCGTTTCCATCAGACCACTGAGACACTCTAGAAAGGTCCTCCTGTAGGTTATTAGCGTCGTCTTGAGTAGTTATTCGTGTATGCAGTTTGACATCGTCAGCGAAGATTTTGCACTTGGCATGACGTAGGACCGAAGGTAGGTCGTTCATCACAGCACCGGTCCAAGGTGAGAACCCTGAGGGACTCCGGTGTTTATGTCACACTTCACGGATAAAGCACTTGGTAGTCTCATCTGCATGGATCTCCCAGACAGTTACGAAGACAGCCACACCAGGCAAGATGAACTCAAGCCCATCGATCTCAGCTTTCCAATTAGTACCGAGTGGGATATAGTATCGAAAGCTTTCGAAAAATCAAGAAAAACCGTGTCAACCTGATCCCCGTCTTCAAATGCTGAGTAAATGGCGTCTGTAAATAATAAGCTGTTTGTTACTACTGATCGACCTCTTACAAATCCGTGCTGATCATTTGTTAGCAAAGGCTCAATCCAGTCCATCAAGAAGTTTGAAACAATTGAGTCGAAGAGCTTGGGGATGCAACTGTGGGAATTGAAAGATATCGATGGTTTTATTGAAGTTTATTGACAGAATAAAAGTAAAATATAAGTTTTAAAAATTTAATGATAACTACTACCCAACTCGAATACCTCTCCGTCTAAGTTCATACTCTGCACTCTGTCGTCTCCCGCGCACCCTCGCATTATCTATCAGCCTGAACAAGACACACCCCTTCGCTCATCCGCCCCACAGTTCATTACATTCAGGCTTATTACTTCTCTCTCTCTCACACACACACACTCGCTTGTTCGTTCACTTTCTCTTTCTCATACACTCGCTTGCTCGTTCACTTTCTCTTTCTCTCTCTCACATTCATATTCCTACACTCGGCCATCCTGCGTTCGATATCGCCCCGATATCATCTTCATCTTCATTATCTATCTCGTAATCATTGCCAGGCTGGGCCCACGGCTTCATTCGATCGGCGGATGTGCTTGTCGAATTTGGTCCTTCGTGGTTGCCAATCTTTTCAACCTTATATCGGTTGTTCCTCATAACCATAGTAACTTTATAGGGTCCCAAATAATTTGGATATAGTTTCAACCCTGGTCCCAGTTGAGAACGTTGTATGGCGACGATATCGCCGACTTTATAAGCTATTGCATCTTTGCGTTTTTTGTTGTACAGCTTTTTATTTTCCTCTTGAATTTTCAGAATATTCTGTCTCGCCTCTTCGCGTAAATTAGCACGGTCTTGCTCGAATCCCTGCATGTTGATTTCGTCAATTATTTTCTTCAGTTTGGGGTCATTCTTGAGTCGCATTGGACATCCGGTCATTACTTCGAAGGGGGTCTTTCTAATGCTACGGTGAAAAGATGCGTTAATGAAGCATTGAACTGCGTCGGTGTATTTGTGCCATTCTTCGGGTTTCGGGGATGCAAGTTTTGTCAGCATCGGTATGATCGTCCTGTTCACCCTTTCTACCTGACCGTTGCCACGGGGTACTCCGGTCGTGATGAGCACATGTTCAATTCCTTCTTCGGCGCAATATTCCTTGAATCCATGGGAGGTAAAGGCTGTCCCTCGATCGGACACAATTCGTCTCGGATTACCAAACACTGCAGATTGTTTTTTTAAACGATTTATGACTTCTTCTGTCGTCGTGGATTTGGTCGGATAAAGTCAAGTAAATTTAGTGAAAGCGTCGACGATCACTAACAAGTGTTTGTAGCGCTTTTGTGTTGATGGCAAAGGCCCTAAATGGTCGATGTGAAAAGTATCGAGTGGTGTGTCTCCTTTGTCTATAGGATTCAAAAATCCTTGTGCCTTTCCGGATCTTTTCTCTGCCAATATGCATGAAAGGCAGTTATTTATGGTCTTCTGTATTCTCTCGTTCATGTTTGGAAACCAAAAGTCTTGTTCGAGGATGTAGGCTGTTTTTTTCATTCCAAAGTGTCCCCTTTCATGGACCTGCTTAATTAGTTCTCGCTGCATGACTCTCGGCACTACTAGCAAATGGTTACCATTTTTTTCTTTGTACAACAGACCACGCTTCGTCACAAAATCTGTTCGCTTCCGATTGTCCACTTCACTTGTAAGTATTTTAATGTCGGGATCATCTTCCTGGGCCTTTTGTATTCTCAGAATTAATATATCACGACTTTCTTGCACATACAATACGGTCGTCGGATTACGGCTCAAGGCGTCCACATGTTTCATGGATGTGCCTGGTCGATGTTCAATGGTGTATTCAAACTCTTCAATCAACAATGCCCAATGGGCTACCCGCAGGCAGGTATCTTTCTTTGCCATTGTCTGTGCAAAGGCTCGGCAATCAGTCACAATTTTAATGGGTGTACCCAGCAAATACACCCTGAACTTCTTTAATGACTTGATTACGGCCAATATTTCCAATTCGTAGCTCGTGTATTTTTCTTCCGTCGGAGTTGTTTTCCAACTCGCATAATAAATTGGATGCAGTTTTCCATCTTCGGGGTCTTTCTGCAGGAGAATTGCACCTAATCCCATCATACAAGCGTCGGTATGCAATTCGGTTTCCACGCCGTCTCGATATAATTTCAATACAGGATCTTGTATGAGTGTGTTCTTCAGATGGTCGAATGCAGCTTCTTGGTGAGGCCCAAACTCAAACTTTGCCCCGTCTTTTAATAACTGCGATAATGGTCTCGCAATCATGGCAAAATGTGGGATAAATTTTCGGAAATATCCCGTCAGCCCTAAGAAGGACTGCACCTGCTTCGTTGTTGACGGCTTCGGGAAATTTGCTACGGCCGCGATCTTCTTACTTGAGGGTTTAATTGACCCATCCTCAATAACGTACCCCAAGTATTCAACACGCCGCACCAGCAACTGACATTTCTTCCAATTTATTATGAGTCCATAGTCACTAGCTGTCTTCAAAACTTGTTTCAATCGCTCGAGGCAATGTTCTTCGTCTTTCTCCAAAACAATTAAATCGTCTAAGTAGGCTAACACTATACCTTCTGCTAAGAGTTCCCGGAAAACAGCGCGGATGTGTCTCTGAAAACACGCGGGAGAGTTACTTAGACCGAACGGCGCGCGAAGAAATTCGTACTGTCCGTCTGGCACAATAAAGGATGTAAATTTCACGCTTTCTTCTTGCACCGGCACATGGAAAAATCCGTCTTTTAAGTCTAAACAGCTGAAAACTGCACTATCCGAAAGTCTGTCTATTTGATCTTCCATCAACGGCAAGGGGTAACGATCGCGCACAATTTTTTTGTTTAGGCGTCTATAGTCCACACATAGTCTAGGTTCGCCATTCTTCTTCTCGACGAGAACTATAGGGCTTGCATAGGATGATACACTTGGCCTAATAATCCCTTCATCGAGCCATTTGTCGATTATTGAATTAACTACGCCTTTTTGAGCGGTTGATAGTCTTCGCGGGCTTTGGAAGACGGGCACATCATCGTTTAGCACAATTTGCATTGTTACACCGCTGTCTAGTTTATTTACCGGCTTGTACTCGTCTATAAGTTTTCGCACGTTTTGTTTTATGTCAGCACTTTTGATGTGATCTAATTGCACTGCCTCTTTATTTGTTGAATCTTCGTCGGTCGCCTCGATGCACAAAACTTGTTTCCAGCCTTCGTCTATTGTTTCGGAATCCGACTGGAGTTTCTTCAATGTGGCTTGTCGATTTTTCACCGTTATTTCCGCGAAATCGGATAATCCGCTCCCGATAATCATTTCGTACCCTATCACGTTATCCGGCACCACGTCAAATGCGAATTCGAATTTCATACTGTCGATAGTGATATCGGCGAAGAACCGTCCGAGGGTCTTATTACCGGTTGACCCAGCTCCATCAAACGGTATCGACACTGGCCGTAACTTTGGTGCATCTAGTTCCATGTACAATGTCCACCGAATCAAATGTAGGTCACTTCCCGTATCAATTAGCGCGTTTACGTCTTTGTCCATAATTGTGACCGTCTTGAGAATTTTCTTGTTACACGACCGCACCGTATCGCACCTCGAACTACTTGGAGCACTGTTGCTACTATTTTTACGACATTTGGCAGCAATGTGCCCATAATCACCACAATTGAAGCACTTCGCTCCCTTCGTCTTGTTAGGACAGTCTGTACTTTTATGATTTTTTTCGCCACAATTAAAACATCGCACCGTTACCGCTGATCCACCTCTTTTTTGATCGACGCGTCTCGACTTGTCTTCATATTTGCTCTGAGTTTTTGGTATTTTGGAACGTCGCACGATATTGTTTTTTTGTGCCTCGTATTGCTGTAATCTTCGCCTCAGTCCTTTTATAGTCCTAGCGCCGTACAAAATCGTTTTGTTAACTTCCTCATCGTCGATGCCGTCAATGACGTACTGAATTTTAGCATCTAACTCCATATCAGCATGACTTGCTAACTCCAACACCCGATACATGAACATTTGGTAACTTTCATCTGCCTTTTTCTTCATACCACTCAACCGTCGATGCACTTCCTTACTGTTAATTGTTTTTGCGAATTCTCTTTTTAATGCCGTTTCTAGTTTTTTCCACGTTTTCGCGACACATTCAAAGTCGACGAAGAGTTTCGCGGAACCGCGGAGGAGTCTTCTACCATACATAACCATCTGGGCGTCTGACCACCGGCACATTTCCGCAATTTCCTTAAAATTCGCGATCCACTTCGCGACATTTTCGTTGCCGTCACCGCTGAAAGTTTGGAGGGCATCTTCAACATCTTTGAAACTGAGTACTGGCTGTGAGGAACACTTTGGTCGTACATTGTTTCTAATAATCTTTCTTCTTAAGCGATTCCTGAGAGTCTGAGTAGTACCTTCGACTGATAGTCCTTGTTGGCGTAATTTCTTTTTCAACTCGATCCTTGATAGCGAATCGACATCGTCTTCGTCACCTCCATCGTCGTCTTCGTCGTCGTCTTCAACTTCGTCTTCTTCAACTTCGTCTTCATCTTCATCTTCGTCTTCATCGTCGTCTGCTTCGTTGTCATCTTTATCTTCGTTAGCATCGTCGTCTTCTTTATCATCGTTATCATTGTTTAATGCCTCACGCAGTCTTTCACGCAATACTGGCTTGGACCCAGTAACAGGAAGTCCTAGCTCTTCTAATCGTATTCGTAACTCTTCTACTTTCATTCTTTCCAGGGCTTCTACGTCAGACATCTTAGGGATAATGTAAGAGGTAATCGCACACGAGTCACACTTCAGCAAATGGTCAGTCTTACACACTGCAACAATGGTCCGTCTTACACACTGCAACAATGGTCCGTCTTACCGCGTCTTTTTTTTTGCACTCGCCGTACGACACTTTGAAAAAAACTACCGAACTTTCGATCCCTTGTTTTTGATCAATCTATCCCGGTTGAGCCCCCAATTTGGTGGGAATTGAAAGATATCGATGGTTTTATTGAAGTTTATTGACAGAATAAAAGTAAAATATAAGTTTTAAAAATTTAATGATAACTACTACCCAACTCGAATACCTCTCCGTCTAAGTTCATACTCTGCACTCTGTCGTCTCCCGCGCACCCTCGCATTATCTATCAGCCTGAACAAGACACACCCCTTCGCTCATCCGCCCCACAGTTCATTACATTCAGGCTTATTACTTCTCTCTCTCTCACACACACACACACTCGCTTGTTCGTTCACTTTCTCTTTCTCATACACTCGCTTGCTCGTTCACTTTCTCTTTCTCTCTCTCACATTCATATTCCTACACAACTTATTATGGAAACTGGCCTGTAGTTAGATATATCCGTACGAGAGCCTTTTCTAAAGATAGGAGTAATATACGCCAACTTCCAATAATCAGGAAAGATACCAGACGAAAGAGACAGTGAAAATAATTTAGCCAATGGATCAGCAAGAACCCTGGCACATCTTTTTAGGAAGTAGGCAGAAATCCCATCGGACCCCACCTGAGTGGAATCTTTAGTATCGTGAATGGCCTTAAGAACTTCGCCTGGACTAATGGACCACGTCGCCTCAGGGCTCTCATCACTGGGACACTGTACTTCGGTTGTTGATCGTGAGGAAAAGACTTTGCCGAAGTGATGTAAAAATAAATTTGAGATGCAGCCTCAACCTCGTCCAAAGCCATCCTCTTAGGTAGAGAATAGTCGGATTTACACGACTTCATATATTTCCAAAAAGTCGTAGGGTTTCGTCCCATGCACCCTTCAACCTGCTCCAAGTACCTGCGATAACACTGCCTCGAAAGTCTAATGCAAGCGGCACGTAGTCTTTTAAATTCAATGTGTTCTGACGAATCCCTTGTAAACTTCCATCTAGCATGTGCTCTCCTTTTCTGCTGTAGTAATAAACTCAGCTCTCTGGTATACCATGGGGGGGGCAGAAGATGGTATTATGAACGGTATTCTTCTGTTTAAGACCTTATTTACTATAGTGTAAAACTTACACACCAGAAGTAACGTCCTGCAAATCAGTCACAGTACTCCAATCCACCTCACCCAAGTCCTGAATCACTAGGTCAAAGTTACAGCGTTTGAAGTCTCTGAAAGCGAATGATGAGGACGATAGCGGGTCTGGAATCACTCCAAGAAGATTGAAGGAATGAGCTATATGATGCTTATCAGTTGGTAACAGAGTGTCGTGTGTGGATAGAAGCTGAACTATTGATTTTTCAGCGAATATAACATCAAGCGTATAACCCTTTTCAACGATTGGAGGGATGTGCTGTTTCAAACCCAAAAATGAGCATGATCTGACACATCCTTCGGCTGATTTTATATCATCTGGCGCCAAGTATCCTGTATAGCTAATACTGAATGGGTTTGACAACCAATGTATGTTGTTGAGATTCAAATCACCACAGATAGTAATATGATGGTCAGGGTATCTGTGACTCAGGCTCTCAGCAGTGTTAAAGAAATTTTCATATAAATCAGAGCCGGAGTTAGGGGGAATATAAGCTGCAACTAATAAATGCTTGGTTAGACAACAGTCAATTTTTACAAAAACTGCTTCAACTGTAGAAGAAACATCAACTTTACTGGCACATAACCATGATGAGACTGCCACTAGTACACCCCCTCCTCTCCTGCTGTCGTTACACTCCTCTCTGTCCTTCCTAAAAATGGTATAGTTTGTAAGACCTAGTTCAGCATCCAAGATATGCGATCTAAGCCAGGTCTCAGAAAAGATTATAATATGCTGTTTTTCTGACAGTGTGTGAATATTAGTTTTTAAATCTAGCAACTTATTATTAAGTGATCTAACGTTTTTATAGTAGACCAACAACGAGTTGTTCTTATTATTGACGAAAGGGACTCTGACCAGAACCCCTCCCTTTGGAGCCTCTTCCTGGCTTTTTGTTAACCATAGATGGTACACCATTCACAAACCTCATAGTCATAAGGTTCTCTGGGTGTTCTTCATTATGTTTCTCAACCCTAACCAAAACGTCGGAGATCAACTTCCTTTGTAGTTTTGTTCTGTCAGGTGCTAGCCCAATGTCTTTGGGCAGCTTGGAGCGAGAGCCAAGTGCCAGAAAGACCTGCTGACTTGAGCTTAGGGTTGCCACTATTGGTCTTGGACGATCGCCTGGATTTTTTCCAATCCGTCGTGCCGATAATACACCATCTACGTCCATCCTGCCGAGCATCGATTTTATGACTTCAAGGTCAGATTCCAGAGCATCACCTACAGTCTTCTCCGCAATACCATAAACAATCACGTTATTAGCTCTGTTAGCCCTGTCCTGAATTTCAGCATATAACTTTTCAACATCTGTGATATCTAAGGTGGATTTCTCAACACTCACAAGTCTCTCTTCAATTTGTTTAATGTTATCCTCAGCCATAGGCATATTAGCAACCTTCTCTTCCAAAGCAGCTTTTTTATTTTTTATCACTTGAACCTCCTTCTTCAGTCCTGTAACTTCAGCAAGCTTTTCATCAACTTTATCTAAACGTACAAATAATGTGTCTAATTTCTCCTGGGTGGCACTCGAGGTGTTTTTAATGAGATTTATTAGTGTTTCAAGAGCAGACTCTCCCTCTGAGGAGATGGCATCCAGGCTATTTAAAGAAGAGTGGATATCGTCAAAATCAGACTGACTCTCTTTTCCAGATTCAGAATCCTTTCCTGCTTTCTTTACTGAGGAGGCAGTTTTTGTCGGTTTTGAACAACATCTGTAAACGTCCTTAACATTTGTAGTACATCTTTCAGAGCATGATGGATGAAAGTAGGATGTACATCTCACACACGCAACCGAATCACCAGCTATTGGTTTCTTGCAATATCGACAAATCACTACATCATTTACACTAGACATCTTAACACTCCACACCATGTGTGTTTATACTCCGATTTAAAGAAATAACTGCAGTTACACTTTTTTTTTAATGTCTACTTTAACAATGTTTAACACTGAGACCACTTACTGCTTGGGTCAAGTATTTTAATAAGTGTTTTAATTAAAAAATAGTCAATTATTCAGGTGTGATGATGATGTCAATAAAGTGAACATAACCTATATTATATATTAAAAACAAAATAGTTTATTTTCGGAAAATATTAAACTTATGCTAAAGGAACGTCTGTTAATTACGCTGGGTGTTTTTCTTTTAATTTGGACCTGTTTTATATGTGGTGGGACACCTTCTCGCCGTTATGCAAAATTTACTGTATAATTAATTTTGATGTGAAACATCTATAGGCGCGGGTAAACCTGATTGCTGGGGTGGCGATCGTGGCGATTGCATGCCGTGGCGACGTTCGCCATGCGTAAGCGCCTGTACGATTATCTTCCAACTCGGTTCGACGGTGTCGTTTACTATAGTAAACTAGAAGATGGACGTGAATTAATTTATGATTGTTGTGTACATTTCACCTAATAAAACAATGAATAATATTTCGTTTTTACATTAGAAATTATTTTCGTACAGTCACAGAGGTTCAATCATTTTTAAAACCAATAAAGATAAACTACCATTGATTTTAGCTGGAGATTTCAATGTAAATTTTGCTAAAGATGAATCAATGCCATTAATTACGTTCCTCCAAAAAGAATTTCAATTGCAATTAACAACAATCCAAGAGAACCTACTACCAGATATGCAACAACAATAGATGCTGTATTTATTAGATGTCTTAATAATGTTATGTCCAATACTTTTGTAACATACTTTAGTTATCCTCCACCAATTATCACAGTAATGCTATCAGAGGCAACATCGAATATAGTTTTACTGAAGTCACTGATTAAAAGAATTGAATTGTCGCAACTTGAAATAAATTTTTGACTTTTTAATTTTTGTATTTAATAAAAATAAATGTTTATTAAACAAATAGTCATCATTTTCTTGAAAAAATTCGTAATGTTTGATTTTGTCATTATGCCATATTTAGTTCCTGTCGTAATATTGTCTTTCATGCATATTACCAGAATATTACTTGCTCAAACTCGATGTTGCTTCATTGCTTCTCTTTCATCTAAAATAGATTTGATGTTATTTTGTTGGACCTCTCCCTACATATTGAGCTCAAGAAATTAATAGAGGTTTAATTTTTTTACTTTAGGACATTGCTACCACTAGAACTAGATTCAAAAGTAATAATTACCTAGAAAAAAATTCTGTTTCACATTTCTCTCCTTCCTTAAACTAAGATTTGATGAGATTTTGGTGACCCCTCCTCCATTTTAAGCGCAAGTACCTAATTAATGGATGTTTACATATAGATTTTTACTTTAGGACAATGTAGCCACCAGAAAAGTATTCAGTGCTGATTACCTACTTGAAATTCATTTCCTTCCGCTTTTTGAAAACAAATATTACGTAAATATTACCGTTCCGTTCTACTTTTTCGTTTTTATCTACGTTGTCATTTTAAATCATTTACAAGTTCAATCAACTGAAAAAAATGATACAATGCGTCCTTTATAGTATATCCGCAGGAATCCATATCGGCCTTTCTTTCAATTGCAATCATACGGTAACGTGTCAGTTTCGTCAAACGCTGTGGGTACCTTAGTTACTCGTACAAGTATACCTAATCACTATAGACTTACGTAAGCACAATTATTTAATTTTAATTTAAATAAGTCGTTACGCGATTATATTAATTAAAATAGCAACAGTGGACGTGTTTTGTTAATAATGATTCTGCGGCAGCATTTGGAGTTTTTTTTTTCGTTATCGTTTTCTCTGTTACACTAATCTGACGGATATATCTGATTGTCTTTCATCGCAACCTGTTTAGAAACGTCCCGTTGGGTATCACTATAATTTCACTCTCTAACTCACCGCTGCAGATAAAAATCAATGTTAGTAAACATATCTTAAGATAAGGTTGTTGTTAAATGCAAAAGAACAAACTTGTTCTGTTGTTAAGGAGTCTTTTTTAACAAAAAAGGATGTTCAAATATTACGCCACAGTTATTGAAGATTTTTGTTCCATCTGTAACTCACTGTAACGTTAATCTCCCCCCAAAATGTCAGTAAAACCTTAATGACCATTATTACTCAAAATGTTAAATATTTCGTTTAAAATGTCTAAATTCACTAAATTATTTTAATTTCCATAAGAACTAATGTTATATAACGTACTGCTTGAGTCTTCCCCTCCTTCAACTGTTAAGCATCGTAATTAACGTTTCACAAATTTCCTCCTCATAATTTAAGTGACGTAATAGTTGCACTGCCCCTAAAGGCGTTTAAAATAATTGATTAACTAGGCAGAAATATTTTTAAACTTCAGCAATTTGAAACTCTAACCATTCATGTCAATATTGGGTCCGATAATTAATAAAGAAAAATTGATACAAACTTATAGGTAATAATGTTGCCATAGGGTCTGGTTTACAATATTTTTCCAAGAACTCAATTTTCATGATTGGTATCAGTTGATAATTGAATCAAATTAGAAGCCGTGAACTGGCTGCAATTTATTGCAGGTGTATCAGTCAGAGTTGTAAATTGGCAAAGAATAGCAGTAGCCAGTCGGTTTCTGGAGCGAGGTCGAGGAGGCATACGGGGGGCTCCTTGGTGTGGACACTTAAAATAATTATGCAACCTTACTTAAGAATAATGGTACGGACCCATAGCGTCGTATTATGTCTTCAGGTTACATTTGTCTAACCTACGTAACAACAACATAAGTAACGAGAAGTTAATTTGAGGAATGTCTTTGTTTTTATGAATTAAAGATTAACCTGTTGAACCTGAACGAATGTCATACTTTTAGGTAGATACGTAGGTGGCACAATGAAAGAGGGTGGAGTTTCAATTTCTTTTGCATATTGTATCACACTTTAATTTATCACTTAAAAAGAGAGGGTTTGAATAATTTGAATTTTATTAAAATTACGTCGGATTATTCAGGAATGTTTTCTTCTTTTTAAAGCAAATTTCTGTAGGTAAACACGTAAATTTTTTCTACTAAAGTTTGGATTATTCAAAGTGGCGACTGTAATAATAAAACATTCACAGAGAGTAATGAAATTGGGAGGTAAGGAAAGAAAATTGGTAACCAAAGGGGAAAGCCGAGGTACGACTTATCCTTTCAAAAATCTCAATCATAAACAATAATTAATGATTTAAAAATTAATCAATTGTGAAATTCAATCAAAATACTATAAAACCCCCATTTCGTCACAAATAAGTATATCCTATAAAATTTAAGTTTGCCGAATTAAACGGTTACATTTGACTGCATTTAAAGTGTGAGGTTCTAAGCGGAATCCGACTTTTTTATAATTTGCTAATGATAAATGGAGATTTAGTTGGAGGTAATTCCATTTAAATATTGATTATGATTTTGATTTCATTATTTATAATTTTTTATGAACGTGAAGAATTTTCACATTTTTGGTGTCTATGCTGTGATTTAATTTTATCGGGTATACAGGGTTTACCAAGAAAGTTCCTGGTTATAACTTTATGAATCACCCAAAAACTCTATCGTTGAGGAAATAAACGACCATCGTCAATTTATTTTTGAAAAACAAGACCTCAAAAATATTTTTGCACCGTTAATTATAACACACCTTCCTTAACCAACTTTTTTACATTCAAGTTTCACTTTAATTGTTGAATGTTTTTGCGTTATATCAGTGCGGATTTACACATTTGCCGCCCGTAGGCTATTCAAAATTTGCCGCCCCTATTGACACCCGCAATTCTATACCCTAGTTCACAATCAATTTTTTGTCAATGAAATTGCAACTTTATGATTGTATTATATTTTTATCAGACTTATCAACAAATATTGATACGAATTCATTAGGATTAAAAATGTACGAATGTTAAGAAGAACTTACGTTGAATGGATATTTACAGCTTTTATTTATTACAAAATTATCCTTATTGTTTTTTCTTAATTATCATCATTCTAAGAAATGTATAATATTTATGAAATTCTGTGCAACAATTTGCAATTTTTTACGTGTGAATTTATTAAATTTTTATTCTTTACTCAAACAGGTTGTTAATATCATCCGAAATATCAATAGAAAAGTATTCATTTTCTACATATATATCTATGTAATATTTGTTATTGTTATTTTTAAGCAATTTTTGTTGGATCCCATTTCTCTTAGAATAGATATATTTATGTGGTGAAACATATTACACATTAATTGAATAGTGTGGATGGACCTAAAGAAAAAATTATGGCAATAATTAATTTAAAAAATCTTAGGTAAAAATACTAAATTTAAAATGTAATACTTTAACGATATTGGAATATTTTAAAAATTCAAAATCACAATAGTATATTTTATAAAAAAGCGTGTAGTAATTTTTCATATTATACAAACGTTAGTGTATTCAGTACACTGTATAGCACTAAAATATTGTAATTTTTATTGATTTTTTGAGCCTTGTTTTTTTCCGTGTATAAGGTAATAATTTTTTTATTTCTGTAAGACAAAAAAATTTTTGAGCAAAGTTTGCCGCCCCCTAAAATCTGCCGCCCTAGGCTCTAACCTATTCAGCCTGCTGGTAAATCCGCCACTGCGTTATAAACGAATCAATCATGGGCTGTCTGAATTAAATAAACTGAAGTTTTCGGGTAGGTTCATATTATGAAACTTACTTTTAAATTAACCGAGCATTTCAATGACATAATAAAATATGTTCTATTTAAAGTAAGAAAGTTAGTCTCCATTTCCAGTGTAATTGGAAGTGAAACTTAATTAAAAATATTTAGCATTAAAAGTTCATACGAAATTATTACGAATGTCAAATTTTCAAAATGAACATTACTACTTCTTAAAGTTCTATCGAAGAATTTCTTTCATTTTCGGTTTTACATGCAATCAATCTACGAAATCAATAGATCGATTTGGCGGCTTGTTTGTATTTGCAGTTGAAAAGTCATATAATCTATACATACATAAGTGTGGCATATATAAATTTACTAGATCACACATGTCAGTTCTAGTGGCGCAATTGGAAATTTTTGGGGGGGGGGGGGGTTGATAGTTTCAATACTACCTACCTACTTATTTTTGGGAGGAGAGAGATATCCCTAAATTTTTATTAAAAATTGAATATTTATATTAAGCAATCTGTTTTTTAATGAAAAAATATTAATTACTTCCTTAATGTCCATCGGAGTCGAGTGGTAAATATTGAGAAATGCTAACCCTGCCAGACAGTCTTCAGATACGATTTCAATATCTTCAATATTGAGTGAGATCCTATGGTGAGATCTTTCTGTAGTAATAAAGGTTGACACTGGTAGGGTTCGTAAATAAATGATTTTGTTGTTGTTTTGAAATGTTTATAAGGCTGGGACCCTAGATTTGTTATTGAAAATAGTATTATTTCGAAAAATATTTTTATATTTTAGAAAACGAGCATTATTTATTTCCTGGCAGCCCTCCCCCTGGTTGCGCTATTTAATAGTCTCTTAATAATTAGGAAATGATCAAAATATAAGCTAGAAAATTTGTTACAATTTGTAATTTCTAAAACATGTTTCTTTTAAACGAACTACTGGATATAAATGCATTTGCTCCCGCAACATTCAACAGTATTTAATAATCATTTTATGACTTATTATTATTCAAGGGAGTATTGTTTTTTTATAAATTAATTTAAATAGCTAATTGGGATTTTGTTTCTGTTGTAGTTGAATAATATTTTGTTGTTTAATTGTAATGGTTAATTTAATTAATTATATTTAATATTCCGTAGAAGTAGTTAGTAAATACGACTATTGTTTAGAGAATTAGTTTTGGTTGCTTAATTAAAATTTACCGTAAGATGTGGGAATCAATTGTAATATCTACATTTTTCTTTTATCAAATTGAAAACGTATTATAAATTTTATCAGTTATCCTTTTATCAGCAGGTATATAAGTTCCGAATCGTAACAATAATTATAATCAAATTCAGTCTTATCATGCAGCTTATGCGATTTATTGTAAATAATTATATCCATTCATACTCCTCAAATAAAATCCTTATAAAACGAATAAGACAGCTGGAGGAATACAATTTTGAGATGAGAAAAAAATTTCAAAGAACAATTCTTTATTCATTATATTAATTCATAAATTTTGTATTTTGACCATTTGTACAAATTTCACTGTAGACTTTGTACAACATTTGCACATTTGTGTGTAAATAAGTTCTTGTTTCTACCCTGATTCAGATTTTATCGTCAACATCGACAACTTACTTATGTGAACTTAATGCTTATAGTCTTTTAATTTGTTTGTTGGGCACGTATCATATAATCTAATCAGACATAAGTAATACATGCAAATAAACAAAGAAAAAACATGGGTTCTTATCTTATTCGAAAATCGAATGTGAATGTAGCATAAAATATTCTTTTTGACATTAGCGTTGATTGGAAATCATGTTATTGACACCACAATGGTAGGTAGAGTGGAGTTAACTGCAAGAATTTATTTACTTTTAATAGGGATTATGCAATTATTTTATTATGAGAAAGTGCCGAACCTAGGGCATTATTAAAACTAGAAATGAGAACTTTAAAATTGCATTGATTGATACAACATACAAAAAAATATGTAATACTCCAAATTATATAGAGGTCTTTTTATTGTGAGTAAATTTCTTCTTAAATTAATTGACTAGAGGCTATTTTTATTGCTAATTAATAAAATTAATTTAATTTTTTTGTAAAACCTACACGCGACAGGAAGTTGTTAATAATTAGCATGAATAGGGATATTATGCTTTTTAAATGTTTTATACGATAAATTGGCTTAGTGTTGTATTCTTATAATTCATTTTTGTAAATTATTACTATTGTTGCAATCTTGCTGACTGCGTCAATTTACGAGGGCGGATCAAATATAAACGAGCCTTTTTAAATTGAGCGCCGGATAGTTGTTCAAGGCGCATATGGGCGTTAGCAACTTGAAGTAAGGATATTATGTGACACGGAAACGACTCGTCGTATTGCTGTGTTTGCTTGGTTAGTAGCTATCACAATGAGTGAAAAAGAGATACATAGCAGCGTTGCGTAACGGATTATTATTAAGTTTCTTACACGTGAAAACGTGAAACCAGCTGAATTTTTGCGCAGATTACTAGCACAGTTCGGAAATGAAACGCTTTCGTGACAACGAGTAAAAGTTTGGTGCAAATAATTTAACGAAGGGCGTAATCGTGTCGAAAATGTAAATCATCCTCATCGTCCGCGGACCAGCATATCTCCGGTTAACATTGCACGCGTTAGAAACCTTATTGAAGGGGACCACCACGCCACTGTGCTTCAGATATCTGTTGAACTCGGCATCAGCTATGGGAGTGTCGCAGCTTTAACGCAGGCCCAAATCAGTAAAATGCACTAGACTCAGTCGGAGCTAGGTATGGGTAACACAGTGTCGTATCACACAAAAGTGTTGACACTTTTCAGTGTGTCAGGTGTGTTGAAACAGCTCATATGAAACCAATGACACCGAATGACACTTAACACAGTTGCGACACACGAGCGAGCTGAGGTTCGCTATGGGTTCGCTTGTATGGGAATCAGTGGGTATCGTTGGGTGTCATCGTGTCGTCAGTGTTAGACGGTTTCAGATGCCATAGAGTGTATCATTGTGTCGTGTTGTATCGGTTGATGTCGTTTTTCGCGGTTTGTCGTTTCGTACAGGGCAGGAAGTTGTTAAAATTACAAAAGGGAATCATGCTTTTTTAAAGTCCCATAGATAAATTTGGTTAGTGTTTTATTCTTAAAACATTTTGAAACCATTTGATATGTTTAATTTCTGACTGCGAAACAATAAAAAAAACACCTTTTTAAAATTTATTTTTAAGGGTATTTAAAATTGAAGTAAATAATTCCCGTCGTCGTATTTTTCTTTTTTTTTATTTCCAAAGTGAAAAAGAGATACATTTTAAATTTTTGCTAACGGATTATTTTAAGTTTCTTAACGTTCTAAAATAAATAATTTTCTAATTCAAACAATATAATTTTATGTGAGAACTGTAATCTGTTTATGCAGAACTTAACATAAGCGTAACGCTATCGCACTATGGTAACGTATCACATGCAAACGTGTCGCTTGCTGTTTCAGCACTTTCAGCAATCGTTTAAAACTGCGATTGCGTATGTGAATCTTTTACGTGTCATATGCACAATTGTGTTGAAACAGTGTGTTGATCAGCACACGGTATCAGTTACTGTATCGCACCAAAATTTGTGTGTACCAGCCTAGTCGGAGCACCATCCTAGATGACGATTATAGATAAGAAGCTCGATTTCTTAATTTGACATCAGCGCCATCTCACCATCTGTCCCACCAAGCTACATTGAAGAGTGAGAGAGAAGATGGAAAATTCTACATAGAAAACTACCATATCGGCTATGGCGGGAATTTTAAAAGCGTGAAGCATGTAGGGTTTTTGTTATCATAATTTATTATTATAAAAATAAAGAAAATACGTTAACACAAAAGTACATATATTTAATTAAAGGTATAATTACAGTAACGTAATAAATAGTGCGAATACAGTAATACAAATACAGTTAGAATTTTATATATTTGAACTATTGCATTATTCTATTTTAAAAGTATAAAAAAATTAGCAAATTTTAAATAACAGGACATAAAAAATTGTTGATTTCTTAAAATCCAGTAGATTCTGTATAAGAGCAGTTTGATGAAGGAGATCTGGTCGATCTGGTAACACTCGCAACGAGTAGTGATGTTTCTAATCAAGGCAGTAAACTTACTTGAGGGATGGAATAATTTATGCCCCTTATATTATACTCTTTCAAGTGAAAAAACAAGTTTTCAGGTAATTCACACTTTATCAAAAATGTCAACAAACAAAAACGAAAAACTTATAACACAAAACCATCACAAAACTGTACGATTGTTCGATCATACGACAACAAATTCATAAACGTTCATAAACCATAAACAAATTGATGCACATATGATAGGAAATCCCAAATTTTACGTGCACACTGATACGCACCCTATGTGCATTAATACGCAACGACAATGAACTACAATTTTTAATCGTCATCATAACCAAATTTTTTCTACTGTCAGTAATTTAGAGGTAATAAATAAAGGCGATTTAGTTGGTGGGACAGATGCTACGATGGCGTTACCGTCGACATCCCATACCCTGGCACCATCCATATAGCCCAAACTTATCCCCTCGTGATTTCCACATGTTTGGGCCCCTCAAAGAATCACTAGGAGGCGAGCGATTTCAGACTAATGAACATGTGGAGGCGTTCGTGCGCAACTTGATAGACTCCCGCCCTGCTTTTTATGAAAACGAGATGAAAAAACTACCTATCCGTTGGGAAAAATGTATAATCAAACAAGGGAGATATGTCGAAAAATAGAGAAATTTGTGTTTTTGTGAAAATTTTCAAAATAAATGTTTTATGAACAAAGGCTCGTTTATATTTGATCCATCCTCGTATGTTGCAATTTTACCGACTGTAGCAATTTATGTTGCCGTCCTAACGACTTCTTCAAATGTTGAAGACTTGTTTTAAAGAATTGTTGAATGAAATTCACTAACTCGCACTTTTTATAATATTTTGTGTACTCAATAAAAAAAAGTAAACAGTAACATTGTTACAATAAAGTTAGAATTTCGAATTTAGTTACCTATATTACGACCGTGCGCGATCCCATTTAGTTTAAAAAAAATATCGCTTAAAAATACACATTATAAATGTGTACAAGTTATGAATAAGGTTAATTCCTACTCCTGGTCAATGCGATAATTCTAAGGCGACTTCTTCCTCTTGATTTCTGTGCTAATTCTAGGTAGAATATATGCTTACAGTTTGATTATCTGACAGAAAACAAAATTATAGAAAAGATTACATACACGTAATAGTTACATTTCCTCCTCTTAATCTTATTGTTAATCAATAGTTTTCTATCCCTTAGTCACGAAGAAGGTTTCGGTTTTCAGTTGCAGGGGTTGGTTTCGAAAATGTGGGGGTTAATGAAATATCATTCCAGACGACTTAATATGGGTAATTCAATGAAGGCTTTAGAGTTTTAGAAATTTCCTAAAGGATCGATAATGTTCTAGAATTTTCCAAAAGGTTCAGGAATGTTTTTGAATTTTCCCCAGGGTCTGAAAATATTATGGAATCCTATAGAAGGTTTCAGAAAATTTTATAATGCTCTTGAACGTTATGAAACCTACCACACTGATAGAAAAAATAACTATTTTCTTGATGTTGATTTTAGTAATAGAGTTTTCTATTATTGAATGCATGATTATTAAGTACTTAAGTGCAAAACCTAATAAAAATCGTTTGACATTAATTAACTCGCAATATAAGACATGTTTACATTAACAGGGTGGATCCCAACAGAGATGTAAGTGAAAGTGTAGTGCTCCATCCTCCTTTAACTTTGCGCTCTACTGTGATGCTAGGAGCGAGAGAGAACACAGCCTAGTCTCTTTTTGCTGTTGCAGTTAGTATGAATGAATACATATGAATATTTCTATGATTATAATTTATAACTTAAAAAATGTAGGAATATAAAGTTGAACCTGAAAAAAAAAACGAAATTAATAACTAAAATCGACAATCGTTTCAAGAATACTTTCAACGAGAAAAGAAATATGTTGATTCCTGTGGTTTGTTTTGTTCTCGATCTGTAATGCTTTAAATAGTACAATTAATTTTGTAATAAAATAATGCAATTTGTAGACCAAAACACGTTTACAATTAAATATTAAAATGTGCCTTTGACTGGAGGCGTTTGCAACGTTAAGTTTCTAGGTTCTATTTGTACTCGGTTCACGTTTAATTCATTAATTTGAGTGACATTAGTGTCATTATCCATTAAGTGCACCACATGTTAGTCTTTTTGAGTCCATATAAAACGCATTGAACTTTCGCAACCCGGATTTGCAAATCGCTATTTTTTTCTAGTTCGAGGTCGAAAACCAATATACTGTTTGCTATTTATTTGCCTGCAATAATGAGTTAATCTGTTACGAACAGGACGTAATCAGATCAATATATGGGCAGCTTACAAAGGGTGTTTGTACAAATGGAATTTTTTTACCCACCCACATTTTTCTTTTTCGTTTTTGTAATGGGAACAGTGGTTGATACCTACTTATATTTAATTCAAGCAAATTTTTGTGACATGTAAAAGTACTGTGATTTAATGAGGTATTTGTTACAAGACAGGAATTAGAATTGACTAATTGCAGGAGAATTTTAAAATTAAAATAATTAATAAAAATCCATTAACTTAAAAGCTTTCTTGATTTAATGTTACATTAAAGTAAATTATTAGTTTGACTGACGATAAATTTAATTAATAAGTGATCTGGAAATCGAATAATAGAATAAGTTGATTAATTGTTTTATACTTCATATTGTGTATCATATCTATGTCTATTGCAAATAATTCTAGGAAAAAGATTTGTCGAGAGGTTGTTAAGATATAAAAATAATAGACATACGAATTAGATTTCGTTAGATTTGTTAACAGGTTGTTAACAAACCAATCCAATTGTAATTTATATAGAACAAGTCTACAATGCGAATACATTAGTGTAATTTCCAGTTGCCAGTTGATTATTATACACCACTAATAATAGCTGACATTAATTTGTCAATATTAGTGGCGATTGATTGGTAGTTAGTTAGAGACCAACCTGGTTTAACCTAATTTATTGATTTTTAAATTACATATTTGTTTTTGTTCAAATTGCAAATACTTAGTTGCTTGCTATGGATCTAATTTATCATATTTTGAAATATTTCGAGATGCCTAAAGGAATAACCTATGATTTCTGATTCGTTAAGCTTTTATTACCTCGTAAGTAATTAAAATAGCTATTTAACAGCTTTTTAATATCAGCACCATTAAACAGGTATCTAACAATTATTTGGGATTATATAAAAGAAAACAACAAGACCAGATGTATACAGTAATCAAATTATAGGGAAAATGATTTCATTCTACTATAATTTTTTTTCACTTTTTACTATTTTTGAAGGCTTCAGCACTGGTCTAAATATGAATTTAAAGTTTTAATAATTTCTCCTCTTGATATTATTCATTCAATAAATGATAATTTAGTGCCGTCTACAAATTAAAGCAATTTGTTTTTATTTTTTGGTAATGCCACTTTTTCAAAATATTTAAAGAAATATTAACTAATTAGTTTATTATATATATACAATTAAAATAATAAAAAAATGTGCAAATGCATGCAAGTAATAAAACTGTAACATATGAAAACGTTAAACATGTGGGTTTTATTTCATTGACACTACAGAATTTACCAATAACGTCAAAGGGCACGTAACGATTTATGCACAATTTCTCTACTACTTTTTCTGACCTTTTTGTTTTACAAAAAAGTGAAGTTAATTGGAGGCTGTTAGGTAGCACCCAGGCGTACGTATTGCCGTTGGTCGAAGTTGATTGCTCCAGGTAAGAATATAAATTAGATCTAAAACGTTCCCGATATGGCTAAATAAAGAACCGTTCAGCTGTCCTTAAGAATATAAATTTTCTCGGCGGTGTTTTCCGGCTATAAATAGAACTTGTTTAAATTAATTCAGATTGAACATTTATTTACAAATACACGTATTTATCTTTCTACAAATGGTTTTCAAAACGACAGGACTGATGATATAAGTATGCAGAATTGGGCAAAGCTGTTATCTAAATATTTCGAAAGCTCTAAGCTTATGGCCTTTACTTAAATTACTTTGATTCTTGAGGCCCAACAACTAAAGTTTGAACATTCCAGTTTTGTAGACATTTGTTGACATTTTAGGTTTCTTTGAATGTAAGTAAGTGTTTTCCGGACTGTTATGCCGTGGTCCTATCTTCCTCCTTCACTAGACGTTTCGCCAGTCTCAACTGCTGCCATCCTCAGTAATCTCTTGGTGCTTCTTCTGCTGAGACAGATAAAATATTATCATTTTCTACAATTATATATACGAGTACTGGGAACACTTTGTTATGGATTTGAATGAAATTAAAGAAACGCATATTAAAAAAATATTCACTTGACTAAGAAAACACAACTCAAAAATTTAAGAAACAATAAACTGTATTCAATACGACTTATTTAACTTTTATTACTATCAATAGTAATTTTGTCTACCAAAACGTCATAAAAATTATTTTACATGTAAAAATATAAAATCACGTCTGGATCGTTTTTTAATGCAGTAATGATAAACACATATTATTTACTGGTCTTCAACTAATGACCAGTTTTTTCAATTAAACAATAATTAATATGGGCATCTTTTAACATTTTATTGCACTAAAATGTGTTTATTGGAGTTCTGAATTGAAATAAACATAGCACATTAAAAAAATATGATAAGTGACTACTTAAATATTGTAACTATGATAAAATCATGAAATGTTCAAAATAATACAGTCTATTCCGTTTATAACGACGATGAAAGGACCATTAAATTCCGTCGCTATATCCGGAAGTCGCTATACAAAAAGAAAGAGAGAAAGAAAGAAAGAAGGAAATTAGGCAAGAAAAGTACCCAGTAACTGATTCCTAGAGATAACTTTATGAACCTTAATATTTATAAACAATTACTAAGTACAACTGCTGACTATCTGTGAATGTAAACAAAAGATTTAAAAGTTTTGTGTTTAGACTCGGTCGCAATATCAGTATGAGATTTCTAGCATCTTGTAATTAATAATTGATTAAAATTAGTCGCTAAAACCAAAATCGACGTTACATCCGAAGTCGTTACAGCCAAATTTTCTTCTTAAGTTACTTATTAAATTCAAGGGACTTATGTGTTATGTCGTTATAACTAAAAGGTCGTTACAACCGAAGTCGCTATAAATGAAATCCACTGTATCTGCTAAGGCTCGTAGGTACATTCTAAAATTTAAGGACTTTGAATGACCAATTATATTAAGTCCCATGAAAAGCCTTTGAAATAACCATGAGGGTTTTAATTAAACCAAAAGAGCTTCAGGTCGTAATTTTTAAGCGATCTTTTCTCCTATGATATGATAATTATCTGAATAATAAATGTTTCCTAAAATGATTCAATTTTGTAAAATATTTTTAGTTTTTTCAATTACTTCTTATTTTGTTCCTCATAAATTTAACATGAGTTGGAGTAAAATTGGTGTATATAAACAACGTAATGTAGTATGGATACATATATATAGTTAGTTGTTCAGTTAGGCCTTTAAAATAAGGAAAGCTAAAATGCACTGCGACGTTCGTATTATACGACATAGATAAAATTAGATATAGAAGTTACTGACGACTGGACAACTTTACCCATTTATGGTAATCTGTAATTAACGTAAGACTTCCAGTTCTAGGAAGTAAATATGAATCTAGATTCTCTCGGAAATTCTGTTTTCATCGAGCAATTATTTCATAAAAGATTACTGGCCCAAGCATTTATAATGGCTATCGACTAAATTATTGCAAAATTGTAATATGTAGAAAGTTCTTTTTGTTTTAATTAGCTCAACCTTTGGGAAATTACGAGTAAAATTGAAAAAATCAGTACATTTACGTTTATTACTAGGAAATGCTTTATAGTAATTGCACCTGTTTACAATGATTTATTTTGTTAATTATTTAATTAATTAATAAAATAAATTTGTGATACGATTATTAACAGAATAAAAATCTTCAGCATTTTGTTAAAATGAGTTTAGATGTTTCTACTTAATCATGGTTGGACATTTGACTTTGTGGTCTATCTTTATTACTCTCTTTATAAATCATATTTATAATTAGCTTAAACTGTTTGTTAATTAAGAAGCTATTAAGAACTAGAAGAGTAAACAAAGAAAAAAAAGGGCTAATTGTTCTCTGTCACAGTCATATGGTTTTTTAATCATAAGAAATCGAAAAATAGATGAATCTTTTGTTCTGGATTCCATTCTATGGCGTATTTATGAACAAAAAATAGAGGTGTTTGACTTTTAGATTTTAAGAATTTCTTATTTTTCTTGCATTCAAAATGAACGAACAGCAAATAAAAAAAAAGTTCATTATTTTGAGTTTTTACGGCTTAAAATAAAGTGAATGAAAAACAATCCGTTTTCAAAAACAATTTTGTAAAAAATTATTTAATGTTGGTAATGAAAAGTAACTCATGAGTACCTGATTTTGGGAAGGCTCATAGCAGATGTGTGCACTTCTACAATCTTTTTTCATAAATCCGCCATAAAATTGTACATTCAGAAATTTAAATGAAAGGGAGTTCATTACGACATTACGAGTATACCATAAATATCCTATTAAGACCGTTTTGGGACCAGAACTATAAAGGTTCACCTATTTTTCGATTTTTATCATTAGAAAACCGGGCTACGTGAAAAATCACACTAATATTATAAAGGCGAAAGTTTGTGTGTGAGTGTGTATGTTTGTTACTTCTTCACGTCTAAACGGCTGGAGCGATTTTAATAAAATTTGGTATGGAGTCAGCTAACACCCTGGATTAACACATAGGCTACGTTTTACTTCGGGAAAATATATTATTCCCATGGGAAATTCGATGAAAATAAATTCGAGGAATACTATAAATGCGAAAGTAACTCTGTCTGTATGCTACACAATCTCGCCTAAAATTTACTGAACCGATTTAAATGAAATTTGGTACAGAGATAGTCTAGAGCCTGAGAAAGGACATAGGCTACTTTTAATGCGAAAAAAGGGTTGTAAGGGGTTGAATTAGGAAAGTTTGTGCGGAAATTCCGTACTTTTTAAAGATTTTTTAGACTTTTGATTCGATATAAATAAATACGATATTCAATGTTTGTAAAAATTTTACCCTAAAGGGGATAAAATTAGCCGATGAAGGTTTTCGTGCAATGACGTCTTCCAAAAAGCTTACGACCGGCCGAGAAAATTAAAATATTAAGTGTAAAAGGTTATAGAGGTTTTGTTTATTTTGATCAATAAAAGTAGTTGAATACTAAGCTATATAAACTATTTTAAACTATAATTCAACTATATTAATCTATAATATTATAAATGCGAAAGAAACTCTGTCTGTCTGTGTGTTACGCAATCACGCCCAAACTACTGAACCGATTTAAATGAGAATTTGGTACAGAGATAGATAAGTAGATATAAAGCTAGAGGCTTGAAACTTATTTTTTAGGCTTTTGATTAGACATAAATACATTTAAAGTTTGTTAAAATTTTACCCTAAAGGAGGCAAGAATAAGGAATAAAAGTTTTTGTGTAATGACGTCGGCAAAAAGACTTACGGCCCAGAAAATAAAAATATATAAGAAACTAATTTTAAATGCTGCCGAAAGTCACTATTCCACGCGGTCGAAGTCGCGGTCATAGCTAGTAGTCCATAATTACCGAACACGAAAAACTGGGTTTATTTCCTAAAAAGGCACGTTGAGAGCTATGGTAGCGCTATTGTGTGCCTTCTTGTATTGCAAAGGAAATATATTTTTCTTTTTTTAATTTGCAATGCAAGTCATTGAAAAACTGTATGGCGAAAATTGCAGTGTTTATGGTAAAAAGGATGAAAATTAGTATCGAAGTGTTAGTACCTTTAATTTACTCAAAATAAAAAAACAGGAAAGATATTTATTCTATTTAAATATGAAAAATCGTTTGATTTTTAGAGTATTGAAAAAAATTGTTGGGCGTATACATATGTCATTGACTAAATCACCATAATAAGGGAAAGCCGCCACTGCAAACGATTAGGGATTCTGATCCTATTTATCAATTATTTATTGGTATGCTTAATACATGTTGTGTTGTCGTTTTATAATCTGCCAAATAATGTTTTTACTTACACCTAGGCAGGTAATGTTGAACATAAGGCGCCAGCTACGCCTCTGCTTAAATTAGCATTTGATTGCTTGCTATATAATTATGTAAAATAGGCGGATTCGCATATTGAAGGCTCTGTTCTATGAGAATGTATCTTTTTTATTATGTTCTAATGCTGGATCAATAGTAAATAAAATTAAATGTTCTTTAATATACCGGTAATAATTTTTGATTATGATTGATTCAAGGTTTTATTGCAATCGTAGATAAAGCCTTTTGTTTACCGTTGAAGACTCCTTATGCTTCAAGTTTCGTCGACTGGTGTAGACATCTTCGGAAGCTCTTAGTCTTAGTTTGGTATACAGGTATACCTATCGAAGTTTCTACGACCAAAATGCCCAAAAGCAAACTAAAACATTAATAATTTTTGATATTTAGGTATTTAACTAAAGAATTCCAATTGTGAATTGATTTAACAATATGTCGACCAATACATTAATATAGAGAGAGCTAGACCTATGGATCTTCACATGAAAGGGAGAGTGCGACCTTGTAGAAGACCATTCAAGTGTTTTCGTTAGGGGTGGGACTGAAAATCAAAAACGGGTCAAAGGGCAATTGCGTACAAGAAGTAAAAGTTCGTTACAGAACATAAAAAAGATGTTTGTAGGTGAGAGAAGAGGGGTAAATGCGCGGAGGGTAGCAATCCAATAAAATTATTTCTCTGTTAGTCACCAAGAGTCACCAAAGTAAACATGGCCTAACATAATCTAACTAAACTTTTATTTAATTGTATAGATTGGGTGAACAGGGTTCATATTCTTGTGGCGATTTTAATGTTTTTTATGTTTCCGTATTTTATGTTCGATATTTTGAAGCATACCGTTTCTATCCAAATTTTATTTTTGGATTGTTAATTGTATAGTTATAAATATTATGTATAATTCTATTTTCAAACTACTATTCTTCTCTTTGTAAATAACTTTAGTAGTCTGTACTTTCCAGTAATCTCTTTTAACATTTTAACCCTAGTTATCCATGTGAAAAGGCTAGCCTTAATATAAAATAATTCATAATGCAATAACAAGATTTTGCTAAGTAAGAACTTTAATCCGAGACTATATGTATGGGATTGAAACAGTTTTAGTTTAATTACATATAGTTATAGTTAACGCTTATGGCGTATCGCTATTTCATAATTCATATGTTTCATCTTTAATTGTACGGTTTTACAAATAATAATTTTTTTCTTAAAATAATTTTTTTTTTAAAAACAGAAGTGGCGGATTTACCAGCAGGCTGAATAGGCTAGAGCCTAGGGCGGCAGGTTTTAGGGGGCGGCAAACTTTGCTCAAAAATTTTTTTGTCTTACAGAAATAAAAAAAATTATTATCTTATATACGGAAAAAAATGAGGCTCAAAAAATTAACAAAAATTACAATATTTTAGTGCTATACAGTATACTGAATACACTAACGTCTGTATATGAAAAATTACTCAACGCTTATTTATAAAATATACTATTGTGATTTTGAATTTTAAAATATTCCAATAGCGTTAAGTATTACAAAGTAAATTTAGTGTTTTTACCTATTTTTTAAATTAATTATTGCCATTATTTTTTCTTTCGGTCCTCCCACACTATTAAATTAATGTGTAATATGTTTCACCACTTAAATATATCTATTCGAAGAGAAATGGGATCTGTAAAAAAATTGCCTAAATATAACAATAACAAATATTATATAGATATACATATATGTGGAAAATAAATACTTTTCTATTGATATTTCTGATGATACTAGCAATCTGTTTGAGTGTAGAATAAAAATTTAATGAATTTACTCGTAAAAATTGCATATTGTTGCACAGAATTTCATAAATATTATACATTTCTTAGAATGATGATAATTAAAAAAAACAATAATGATAATATTGTAATGAATAAAAGCTGTAAACATCCATTCAACGAAAGTTCTTCTTAATATTCTTACATTTTAATCCTAATGAATTCGTATCAATATTTGTTGATTAGTCTTATAAAAATATAATACAATCATAAAGTTGCAATTTCAAGACAAGAAATTGATTGTGAATGAGGGTATAGAATTGCAGGTGTCAGTAGGGGCGGTATTTACGTTTTAAATAAACTGTTCCTACAGTGAATTATTATTATTATTATTATTATTTATTACCAGAAAAAAAATACAGATATCTACAATACAATACATAGTACATACACATCTGCTCTATAGAGATGTTTCCATCTGTACATAGGACTGGTATATAGAAAAAACCAAGACAGCATACAAAAAATTAAGAAAATAAAAAATAAAAAAAATAAAATAGAATAAAAATAACAGTTAAATAATAGATCACTCTTAAATTCATAAATTAAGTTGTATTATCCATTTGGTTAATATCTTTTTAATAGTCTTTTTGGTGCCATTCATATTCTTTAGAGAATTCGGTAGCATATTAAAATATTTCACAGCAACATAACTGGAACTTTTACATGTTATTGTTTTATTCCTTTTTGGCAATGATAGCGACTTATTTCTAGTATTAATCTGTATATCACAAAATTTTTTTCTACATTCTTCGTAGTGAAGTAATATAGAGTTAATTATAAAACACTTCCTTACGTCTAAGATAGATTCTTCATCGATTTTTTTTAATAATTTATTTTGAATTAAAACTAGAGAGTTTAAGGTATTACTATATGCTCCACCCCAAGCAGTTGTACCATAGTTTATTATGCTTTCAATTAAAGCATGGTAAATAATTTTCAATGTTTTTTTGTTCATTATTAAACTGAGCTTATAAAATACAAAGATGAAAAACTTAATTTTGTTTATCAACTCTCTAATGTGATAGTCCCACTTCATACACCCATCTAGTATTATTCCTAAATTTTTACAATAGTTCACTCTTTTAATTTTATTGTTATCTATATAAATTTCCAACTCATGTGGGACACTATCTTCATAGCACCCGAACGTAATGAAAGTGGTTTTATCGACATTCAAAGAGAATTGATTCATACATAGCCATACATTTATATTTTCTAACCATATAGTTAATTTTGTTCGCACTTCATCCCAATGTTTCTATTCATTTAATTGTCCGGTGACTAATAATATTGAACTTCGTCGTGTTAATTTAAGACGAAAAGTCTGCTCCCTAAGTTACGTTAAGCCAGCATTACTTTATCGAGATCGCAACAATCCTATTGGCTTCCTTCTTTGATTTTCATACATCTAGATCCTCCTTAATGCATTAATCTTCAACAACACATAGTTCTGATCCGAACTTTGACTTCTAAATATTCTACGTTCAACTTTATTTCTGCCTTTATTTCAACACCTTTTTTCTTCACTTCAGTTTTGTTAATAAAATATTTTGTTTACCGCTTTATATTACTTAATTTCATCGTACCTGGGCAAAAAGAACACGAAGAGAGTCCACATTCTTTTTTGTTTGAAAACCCAAACTATCTATAATGAGTTACATTATGCGGAGTCTTTTTAAGCGGTGTATTTAGTGTACCTGTTAGGTGTATTATTGTGTTGTGGTATCTAAATATAGTTGTACCGAAAGCCTTTCTATATTAAGTATTTTAAAAAGCTGTTTTCGCGATCTACGCTGGAGGTAGCTAATCATTTTCGATAAAGAATCTTTTGGACACGTGAATGCGGTCGGTCGGGTCGGATACACCCATGTACATTACATATATCGTATACATATTAGTTAACGCAAAAATATTCAGAAACCTACTTAAACGCTGTTGGAAATGCATGTGCGCTAGAATGTAGGTATTTTTTTGGAGTTACACAATCATGTCAGCGACGTGTCACACGTCATATTTTACGCGGCTTAATTAAATAATAGAAGTGATAAGTCTTTCTCTCGGCCGCTGCGACGATTTTACGTGACTGCATTGTTATGGTTATAAAGATCACCATCTCCTTCGTTCACTCCCTCTTGCAGACAATGCACTTGCGACACACTTAATCGTTAATATGCACATGCAAGTATTTGTCTGGCATGCAAGGGGTTTAAATTTTGGTCTTAGATATAATACAATAAATAAAATAAAACTAACTGTTGATTTCCACACACTTTATCAAAAAAACACTTAACAATTGTTTCACCTTGTTGTCATAAAGAAGAGCGAATCTTGTACGGTAAATAAATAACACTTAAAAACTAAGTACAAATTGATAAAAGAACTACTTGCCTATTTAACTATCAACTAGGGGCGTTGATAATGGCAGGGACTTTTGAGACGTTAGAGTGAGTGATAGCGATCACCCGCTACACTACCCTAACCCTTCTGACTCTTTTGCTTGATCTTATTAATTCTTCTTTTCTCACTACCTCTCAACAATTCTCCAAACTAATTATTTTATAATGACCCATATAGTGTTCTTTTTGTTATCTCCAAACGGAACTTTAGAAGCCAGTCACGGCCTATTTCTGCCTTGCAAACACGTTGCTTATTTGAATTGGAACAAATGTAATATAACATAATAAAAAACAATTAATGAAAAATTAATTTTGGAAAAATATGAGCACTATGTGACATTACTAAGGCTTCATCACTTGTACTGATGAATATTTATGTAAGGCGAAACAATAGAATGTTTTTAATAAAGTGTGTGAAAACAGTAAGTTTTATTTTATTTATCGAATTATGGGTTTCTATCAAGAAAATTTAGATCAACTGAAATAGGGTATTTTAGTTAGGTGATAGGGGTAAAAGGCAATATTTTATTTCTGTTTATTAAGTAATTTATTCATTTCACCTTTAGAAATCCATTAATAAAATTCCATAGGATAATAAGTTATATCCTTGACATTTTCATTAGATACAAGGCGTGTTAAAAAAATACAAGATTAAAATGGTCCGATTATACGGCATTCTTCAGCACTGCATTGTTGTATCGTGCGTTGCTCTGTTGAGCCATTTGCTTAGGTACGTTGAAAACGGAGGATTGAAATGAACACAGGTACGTGTAATAAATTCAGGGATGAATCAACGAACTGGTCATAGTGTCAAAGGTAGATCAATACAAGGAGGACCACTGGCAAAGATCCTTAATTCAGATGATTATCAAAGTCAATATGGTAGATGATTTTCACATCAATTTATTATCTGATTTGGTATTCGTAAATCATTGATTAACAATGAAAGCTCTATCTTAAAAAACACCACTGTCGGATCTTGTTCTATTTTGATGAAACAACAGAAATATATATTTATTAAGGAACTATTTGTTGTGGCATATTGAGAGTAGACAAAATGGAAAGGACCTCTTCAACTAGAAAAAGCTTGGGTTGTTCAAATACAAACGGGATGATGTTACTATCTTTTCTTGAGATTGGAAAAGAACAATTTATAATGACTTTTCAAAAGGATTAAATATTCTGTAAGGGGCCGTTCATAAAATAAGTTCGCATACAAGGTTGGGAGGGGTCTTGCTGAGTGTGACAAGATGTTTCAAGGGGGGACAGGGGGTCTACGGCAGCGTGACGTTTGCCGTTCATCAAAAAATTTTACTGAATTTTACAGAATCCTTGGACTTCTGATAAATATAAATATTATTTATTTGTTCGTTACAAAAGATATTTATTATTTTATTTAAATTTTATTATGAAAATAAAATAGATATTTTTGACTATCAAAATTTGTGTATTATCAGTTAAAATTTATCAGGTCCGGGGGGGGGGTGTTTAGTTTTTGTGACGTAATATTTACAGGGGGGTCACAGAAAGTGTGACACAGCGTGACAACCCGGGGGGAGGGGGTCAGAAAAAGCCAATTTGAGCGTGACGTATTTTATGAACAGCCCCTAAGAGAGAGGCCTGGGCTTTGAAAGAACAAGATGTTTTATGATGCAATATCTTTAATCTTGTGAGTAAAATTTTGGAAAAAAATAAAATAATACAGTGGTAGCTTCTCAACTATATTGAATTATTCCTTCAGAATTTTTCCTCTTTCCAAAATTGCATTCTACTTTGAAAGGATGCAAATTTGATTCAATTGATGATATCACAGTTTCTTGCCTTCCAAAGAGCTTAAAAATTATTAAGAGCGGTGAGTGGCTATTAAAGGAGAATGCTTTAAAGAGCTATTGAAATAGAGTTATTGTAATGATGGTATTTCAACTATCCGATCTTTTTTTTAACACGCATTGTATGCACATAATGTATTCATAATTTTGCGCATCTATTATGAATTGTAATATACCTACGACACTTTTAAACCCTTTTTCCATTAAAATGTGTAGATATTCCAAAAATGGTAAAATTTTTGCAATTTAAATTGTTTTCCAGCCTTTGTAGGGTGAAAAGGTATCTACTTTTAAACACTTTAGCAAACAAGTATGTTGTTAGGTGTACAGTAAAAACATAAAAGCTAAGTAAATATCTGTAACATAGCGAAACAATCAAAAGGGCTTTAAGCTTTATGATGTATATGTTGCAGTTAAAACTAGTATTTAGATAGAACGTGTTCTTCCCAGTTAGAACTAGTTTGTAATGTATGCATTTGTTAATACTAGAATTAACTAATGCTCAAATCGAATATTAGTCAAAACTAGTTCTTACTAGACAAAGCGCGTTTTTCTGAAACGAGTCAGTGAAAACTATTCGCGTAGTAGATCCTCATCTTTTTTTAAATTTATGTTTGACTAATTAGATTGTATTGTGTGTTAATCAATGTTCTTTAGCAATGTTTCTTTTTGAAATTTTATGGTTGTGTTCTTTTGATTTATTTGATTATTTTATTTAGCTACTTATAATTAATATTGTCATCTTGGCAACTAATTTAAGTCGATGTTCCCTAAAATGTTCCTTTAGTGTTAGATTATTATTTGGTTCTCAGTGTCTTAGATCTTTTCAATAAGTATTTTTAAAACTATATCTTGTTTTCAATCCCAAATTAGTTTTTCTAGTGCTAGTTTTAACTACAACTCGATGTGACAACTAGTTTTATCTGAAAATCAAATATATCAGTGGTAAATTCTAGTTTTAACTGGGTATTTCTAGTTTTAACAAAGGCATTAAGTAAAAACTAGTTTTAACTAAAGAAAACGAGTTGTAACTAAAAACTTGTTTTAACTGTAACATAAATATATAAGTTCTTTTGGTTTCAAGTTCCTATGTGTATAGTATTATCAAAACCTTTATTTAATAGTATGCTCAAAGCTCTTTTTACAATAGTTCAGGCCTTTTGATGGATTTTAATCTTTAGTTGTTTAAGATAATGTAAGGGCTTCGAACTTATTTATATTTTGTTGCATTTGGTAATTTTAAGTTTTTGTATTTTAAAATGAAATTGAAACTTCATGGGCCAAAGTACTTTTAAGTTGTTTAGGTCTTAGAGCCATTTAAGTAAACTATGTGCCCAGCTTTGTGATACTCTATAAACATCTAAAAAAGAACCCTCTACCTCTATATCCAGTCATTAAGTTATTTATAAGATAGAAAACGATTATATTTCTGTAGTAGTTTTTAAATTATTTACAGTAATCTTTTTACCAAGGTTAAAAGTCTAATTTATTTAAATTAGGTAGGTTTCTGTAATTATCTACTATTTATAACTAACAAACACTACACTGCCTTTCAAGCCTCACCTGTGTTACTTTCTAAAACTTTTAGTCTGCTCTGTATTTTAACCATTTGGCGACTAGGTGTCGATATGTACTACTTCTCATCATTAATTTAGTTGTGTATTAATTGACATATTTTAGGGGAACAAATAATTATTATTTTCGAACTACTTAGGTAACAATTGAAGTAAATATTTTAATTAACAATTTGAACTACAAATTCTAAGAACAATAGTTTTTTCTAAAAAAATGTTTTCTTTTTAAATTTTTAATAAACTCTAAGGGGTGTTCATAAAAAACGTCACACTAAAATTACCTTTTTTGACCCCCTCCCTCTCGGTTGTCACGCTGTGTCCCACTTTCTATGATCCCCTGTAAATATTAGGTACGTCACAAAAACTGACCCCCCCCCTGAACAATAAATTTTGATAGATAATACACTAATTTTGATAGTCAAAAATATTTATTTTATTTTTATAATAAAATTAAAAAAAATAATAAATATCGTTTATAACGAACAAATAAATAATATTTCTATTTATCAGAAGTACAAGGATTTTGTAAAAATTCAGTAAAACTCTTTGACGAACGGCGAACGTCACGTTGCCGTAGACCCCCCGTCCCCCCTTGTCACATCTTGTCACACTCAGCAAGACCCCCCCACCCTTGTATGCGAACGTATTTTATGAACGGCCCCTAACAAGAAAAGGGTTGTCGGGCATATAGAAGTTCTTTGGAAGAATATTTTCGTACCTCATTTTAAATTTTATTTGAAAAGGAGGTAGTTCTTAATTTTATTATATTTTTTTGTGTGATACGCGATTTATTCTTAGATTGTAAACCAATTTTACTAAATCGTTTTGTAAAGGTGGACCCATTTAAATTTCAAGAAAATATTCCAAGTAGTAAAAAATTAAGGGATGCTTTTCGTTTATTACTTTTTTTAGTGGTTTAACTCTGTATATACGTATAATACTGCTATATTATCTACAAATCTAAACTTTGTAATCTTTTTCCCCTGTACCTATATCTATTCCAAAAGCTGTCCTGCCAATAATCATTTTAATTCCATTTTCGGTGTATAAGTAGCTACAGATTTAAATGAGCGATCAGGTACAATATGTGCGTCTTTATCTAATTACTTTTCTAATGATAGATAAGATGATAAGAGTCTGAAAAATAGCCCGAGTTATTTAAAGTAGCACCTCAGATAATAAAACTATCTTCTTCAGCTCTTGCTTTCGTCTAGGTGTAATTAGAATATTAGAATGTTGTTGCATCACTCAAATAAAACACGTTTGGTGTTCTGTTAACAACTTATAGTAGGTATGTTTTCAAATAGGTAATAAATAGTTGATAGGTTTTATGACAGTGCAAAGATAGATCCAATAACATAATAAGAATTATTTTCCTTTAAAATTGTCACTAAATAGTGTTAAGATGCAAATATCAACAATTTTACACAATGGAAAATTTTATTACCACTACTGCGACTTTAAATGAACCGTACTATAGGTACTTTTGGCGGCCATGGTTCATTATATTCAGTTTAGCAGTAATGGTGTAGTAGTAAAGTCGTTTAATCCAAGTTTGTGAACATTTATGGAATTCTGTTATGTGCATGGCTGACACATTCTCTACTGTTTACTTTTACTTTCTACCACGTCACCCCAAATTAAAATTTATACCTTTACTATATTTTGATTTGTTAATATTTACTACATTTTCTATGAATTTGAAAACCTATATTTATAATAATTGTGAAGAAAAGAAACACGAAAATGCAGTGTACGAAATGTTTTATTAATTATATTGAGTAATAATAATAAATAAAATAGTTAGAGTTAAAAACAAATAGCACCAGCAGTATTTACTACAATAAGAAATAGTATAGATAGAAAGACATTTACAATTTATATCACTTACAAACTAATTAATAATAATGTAATATGTTGTCACGTGAGGGTACTATGGCAACTGAACAGTACGATATGGACATGAGCGTAGGCATAGGCATAATTTAAATAATGATAATCAGACCATTATTATAAGAGGTACAATTTTTTACCATCCACGACCGTGATGACTGATAACTTGAGGATGGATGGAATGTCCGTGTCTGATGACTGTTGCTTGGAATCCGCCATGCTTGTCGGCGATATATTTCACAGTACGAATGGTACCATCGGGTTCGTGTAACGAATACTCACCTTTGACCACGTCCCCCTCACGACTTTCATGTTGTTCCTTTATGTCTCCCGTTTTATGGTCTTCAACTCCATATTTGAACGAATAATGGGCTGGAGCCTGCACGAAAATATCAGTCAGAAATATTCACTAGATTAAGCCAACAGCTTCAAATAAATTCGATTAAGCAACAAATAGAACACAAATAAGTCATTATCTGATACAATCATATAGGGATTCTGGGGATTGCCGATCTCGATTTCTCATAAAATTTCCAAAATAGATAAAATCTGCAGGAGATCGTTAAATTTTTGTAGCTTCGAACAACTTGTAGGAAGATTTAATTCTTAATTTTTGAAGGGAAACTGTTTGTGTAAAGCAATTAATGTGATTAAGCGTGAATGCAAAACATGTACTGGCCCGAATATTGAAATTAAGTAGCTTTTTCGCTAAACTTAATATTGGAAATACGTTTAATACGTGCCCCTTATTTCGTTTTGTAATAAAAAATTAAATAAGATAACAGATTATAGATTGAATATTGATTTATTACCTACAATGTATGTATAGTTCAAATTGGTTTAACGATTTTTAAATATGCGCATATTGATTAGAATTTTCGACTCAGTTTTTAAGCTTTTTTTAATTCTGTATTTGCCCTCAAATTCTCTGACCTACCCATGAGAATTCCCGAGTCAAAAAATCAGAAGCACAAGAAATTAGGAACCCTGCGTGGTGCAAATAAACTCCTAGTTATTTATATTTAGAGTTCTATAAGAGCTTCACATATAACCAAACATAAAATATAGGCTTTACGCCATAATCCTGTAACGATAAAACTACGTTTGTTTCTATTTATATTTTTTCATTACTTATTACTTATTATTTTCTGTGCTTCCAAACTTGCGTATTTCAGTTTTGAAATTCAAAATTAGGAACCTTTTTTACTTACGTGATAATCAACAACTTGCTCTTTCTGACCTTTCCACCACCCACTGTTTAAACTGTTGCCCAGACTACCGAGGTTAGAACTATGGCTAGAACCCAGACTAGAACCTAGGTTGATACTACTTAGAGCATGATGTCCACCATATCCTAAATTACTATTACTGTAAGAAGTAGCGTGACTATGTTCTAAAATTCCAGGATGTGCTAAAGCAGTTGTGGCGAGCAGAGTGAAAATCAATACCTGAAAATTGAGATAGGGATTTACCTATATGACATTAAATTTTAATGAGAAAATCATTTGTAATGTCATTATGAAAAACATCCTAATTTCTTTAATTTAGATCCAAAAAGAAATTATTTGTAAGATCACAGTCACACAAAGTAATTGAGTAGTGAGTGAATTTATGATGGGTCACTGTCCACCAGTTCCAAAAAGCCAATTTTTTCCATCAATATCTGCAAAAAGCTAGCTCTATAGGCTAATGAGGAGATCATGTAGTAACAAACCTTTATAAGTTATAATTCATTCCAAAAATAAAATTTGATCGTCTATTACACTAACTTTTTAAAACAGCTCATCGTTTTACAAAAAGCGAAAATATGGAAAAACCAAACGTTATTTTGTCTCAAAATTTTAACCATGTATTAAGAGTTACTGTAAGCACAACATCAAAATTTCAGGTCTTTGAGTTTTGTAGAGGATTAGCTTTGAATTTTAGAAAATCAGTGAAAAAATATGTTCTTTTGAAAACCACGGGAGGAAATCCCTGAATCAATTTAGTTCCACCTTCACTCGTTTTTGGCGTCTTTTTATAGCACAAATTTTTACTCATTGTGACCTTTTCGTACGACTTTAAATTTTTGTCCTAAACCATTGCTGACATTTATTGCTGTTACTACCTGTAACTATCAATCGCTTTGTGTGACAACGATCCTTTTTATTTGTGTGAATAAGACTAAGTAGAAACTAGTTTGATGAGCCTGAATTACACTTCAAAAAACATTTAATACTATAAAGGTACAACACCAAATATCTCACTTTGATAAACATTGTTGCTGGTTGTCTTGATCTGATAAACTTTTGCACTTACTTGTACAATTAGGCTTCTCTCTGTATTTATACCTCTTTACGTTTACTCCAACCACCGCATTTTGGTGTAATTATTTCTCTAATGAATATTACAATATATGCTAATGTGCATATTTAATTATTTTACACGTACTTATGTATATTAGCCAAAAACAACTAGGTACGAATGTGCATTTGTCGTTTTATTATCATTTAAAAGAATGTCGTATCTAGAGCGGTCTATTTAGGTAAAATCTCATGTAACTTGTGCTATGGTTGTGGTCACTTCCTAGACAAAATATCTGTATGTATGCGTTTGCATGTGGGTATATATTTGTATGTGCTTGCAGCTATCGGGCGACCAAGCGTGAAATTCTGAAATTCTCCTTGCACAATCGTAATATTTTTTTTTGCGTTTTAGTGATTTCTCGTGCCCAATAGAATGTTGTTTGTTATCTGGTACCAACTGATCCCATCTTAAACACTTTCGCGAAGTTGTATTATTTTGACGCCTCCTACGGTTGGAAATAAATAAAGGCTATCGGTTATTTATTAGTTATTAGCTAAAATTACCAGAAATGTTTGATTTTCATAAAACCAACGCATTATTTGACCTCCCCCCTTTCTCTTGCTATAATACCGTATATATAAAAATACCCTCTCCTTAAACTGCTTTACATACTACTTGATCAGTTTCTGAAGGGAAGTCCTTCCTTCTTAGTGAGTTTTGGAAGGATGTAATTCAACCCCCTCCCATACTTGTTTTGAATAATCCTACAATGAGTTTTTAATTATGAAATTTTTTGAAATAAAAAATTAAGGTGAGATTACCAATGATCCCCCCTCCTTTAAATAAGATTTGGTAGGACCTTTCTTTCTTATTTTGACTCGTAAATGTTTTCTTAAAGTTGTTTAGAAAAATGATATAAAAGGAACAGAAATCATATAAATATTTATGCCAGAGTTAAGGTGAGATTATCAATGACTCCTCTTTCTTTAAATAAGCTTTAGTAGACTTTTACTCCCTAATTTGATCTAATTAACGTTTCCTTAAAGATATATTTATGTAACTGATTTTAAAATTTTAAATAAACAATACAACTATATAAAATCTGTGGATGGCGTCGTTTGTCCGATGTTTTGCAAGTTGTTTTGATTGACATTCTCAGGAAATTAGTTCAAATTAAGCATAGCTGAAACAATGGATTTGATGCTCCTGTTTTCAAATTTCCTGATGATTTCAAACTATCAAGAAACGTTGGGTAAACGATTCCGTCAACAAGGAGAGTCCATTTTGAACCTTACTCACAAATTCTGAATAGCGAACTCGTTTTAAATAACTCAGTTATTAAAAACTAAGCCTTTTCATTGTGGGTTAATGAATTCTACTGGATAATTAATTATTTTAGAAATATAGTAAAAATATACTCTTTTTATTAGTTTACAAAGCTTTGGTCAATAAATAATAAGAATAAAGATCACAAAGTCTAAATTTAAATCACATTAGAAGCTGTCTAGTAGTGGTGCCCATCATCTTCATGACCCTCATGATGACTAATATGTTGAGGATGAATAGCATGTCCTTCTCTGATAACTTGAGCATTGAAACCGTTATGTTTATCAGCAGTGTATTTGACGGTACGGATCGTACCGTCAGGTTCGTGCAGGGAATATTCTCCCTTCACAACGTCACCCTCGCGTGTTTCGTGTTGATGCTTCACATCTCCAGTTTTGTGATCAGCAACCCCATAGTTGAAGGAATAATGGGCCGGTGCCTAAAAGAATAATGGTAATAGGTAACTAGACGGTATTGGGGCTATCTGGGAAGCAATAGCTCTAAATCTCAATCCCAAAATTGGTTTGTGAAGAGCAGAATTGAGTAATGGAAAACTTGAATAAAATATTTTAATAAAAATCTTACAAAATAGTCAACAGCATGTTCTTCATGATCACCTCCTCCAGATTGCAGTGCCAACCCTAAGTCGTGTCCACTAGAACCATGAAGTCCCTCTAACCCTTCGTGTCCTCCTAATGAATAGGCAATATCTCCTGGGTAAGCCAAAGAGCTGCTGGCCATTATTACACAAAAAAGAAACACCTTAAAGCAGAAAAAGAAAATAATACACATGTTATTTTATTGTGTAATAAGTTTTGTTTCTAAAGTAAATAATGTTAAGAAATATATCTTTTTAATTAGAAATTTGAAATTTCTTTCCGGAAATGTGATGTATTGTAATATATTGAGGTTTTCATTTTTGTGCAAGAATATTAAATGTACCGTTTGCAATGAGGTAAGCAAAAAGTAGTAAAACGTACTTAAAGTGGAATAAACTACTTTTACGTGTGAAAAACATACTTGTTACATAAAAAATAAAAAAGAAAACGACCAAACCGTCTTACTTGGGTGAGCATAGCGACACAAGTTAAATATACGACTTAGGCGCAGTATGTGCTTATTTTGAACTGATCAATTCTTGGTTTGCATTCATTTTTATATCATTTAAACCGGAAACATTCACTCAACGTTAAGTCGTAATTAAAAACTCTGGATTTGTAAATGCGTTACGACAAAAGTTACACAGATATATCGAATTTGTTACATACGTTGTGTAATTTTTCAGAGACAAAGAACTTACCGAGACGTCTGGTATACATGCAAGATGACCTGAATTACTTCTTGTACTGTAATAGCTCTAATTGAACCCATTTGTCATTCAGATTGCTGATAATCTAAATAAATGTGGCATCAGGAAAGAAACATTTTCCATCTCAGTGGGAACTCAAACACGTTCGTGCTCTATTATTTATATATGTAGTATTATGTGTGTTGTTTTGGAAAATATTTTGGCTTCTATGATTGATTAGGTTAATTACTGTATTAGGATCATTTGCTTTGATTGAATGAAAGAGAAATTGTGTATTCATTTGCTCTATTTTTACTGCTTGTAATGAGGTAGAAATTAACTCTCAAAAAGTTTTTTGTTGATGGAAGATTTGTGATTTGCACATTCTCCAGAGGTCAATAATTTTCATAGGTAAAATTTCCAGAGGCTTTGTGGTCAGTTGCGAAAGTCATATATTCAATAAAGTGATAATCTGGGCCACATTGATGAAGATTCATTCTTTGAATAGGTACATTGAATATAATAGCTGAAAATGAAATTTCTGAATATTCAAAACAGACCAAAAATTTGAATTTGAAATTGCAAGGACTTTTAGGGTTCTTTGTAAAAAATTCTACAAATGTAACAGAAAAGGATGCTGAGTAGGGTAACTACAAATAAAGCTATCATAATTAATTTTGTACGAATAGTGAGAATGTTGGTTAATATTTTTTGTCGGAACTGTCAAATATTAGTAAATCTCATCAGCACGCCATAGGAAGTCTAGACCCATCATGGACCACACAAAAGAGCCTTTTAACATAGACACTCTTGAGTTAGTAGTTCGTAGTAGTAGTATCAATAGGTGGTGATATACCGTTATAACTTATGTATAACTAGATAATGATAGTGAAACCATTTTATGCTGTATTTTCTAGTGCGCTTTATTTGTATACAATAAATAATAACTATATATAATATACATACATTATAACAGTATAAAAGTACAAAACAGTAACCAATAAGATCAATAAGGTCGTTCTACCTCGGTACATAGATCTGTTTAATTTAATAGTCGTGGTGACCATGATGAGCAATGACATGTGGATGAACTGCATGACCTTGCCTAAGTACCACAGCGTTGAAGCCATTGTGCTTATCAGCGGTATATTTGACGGTACGGATGGTACCATCAGGTTCGTGCAAAGAATATTCTCCTTTGACAACATCTCCATCTCGGACTTCATGTTGTTGTTTGTTATCGCCAGTTTTGTGGTCAGATACTCCATAGTCAAAAGCGTAATGGGCTGGGGTCTATATGAAATTTATTTTCAGATAAATAGATGTATATGTTGCAGTTAAAACTAGTTTTTATATAGAACGCGTTCTTCCTAGTAGGAACTAGTTTTTAATGTATGCATTTGTTAATACTAGAATAAACTAAACCTCAAATCGAGTATCAGTTAAAACTAGTTCTTACTAGACAAAACGCGTTTTTCCGAAGCGAATCAGTTAAAACTGTTCGCGTAGTAGATCCTCATCCTTTTTTAAATTCAAGTTTGACTGATTAGATTTTATTGTGTGCTAATGAATGTTCTTTAACAATGTTTCTTTTTGAAATTTTATGGTTGTGTTCTGTTGATTTATTTGATTATTTTATTTACCTACTTATAATTAATATTGTCATCTTGGCAACTAATTTAACTCGATGTTCCCTAAAATGTTCCTTTAGTGTTAGATTATTATTTGGTTCTCAGTGTCTTAGATCTTTGCAATAAATATTTTTAAAACTATATCTTGTTTTCAATCCCAAATTAGTTTTTCTAGTGCTAGTTTTAACTACAGCTCGATGTGACAACTAGTTTTATCTGAAAATCAAATATATCATTGGTAAATTCTAGTTTTAACTGGGTATTTCTAGTTTTAACAAAGGCATTAAGTAAAAACTAATTTTAACTAGGCAAAACGAGTTCTAACTAAAAACTTGTTTTAACTGTAACATATACAATATGTAGATTTCAAACGGTTTTAGTAGGTAATCAATATGTATTATAAACATAATTGTGCAAAGTTCATGCCGCTAAAGTTCGACAACTCATGGTATCTATGAAGAGAAGTTTTCGGTTTTCAACTGCGTAGGTTGGTTTCGAAGAAAAAGGGGGCTAAAAGGGTATTACCCCAGAGCACTTCATATAAGAGAACGAAACGAAATTTTCCAGAAGTTTCTGAATTCTCTAGAAGGTTCGGGGATGTTTGAGAATTTTCCAGAAGATTCTGGAATGTTCTAGAAATGTTTAGAAGGTTTGAGAATGTTCTAAAAAAAATGTTAGAATTTTTCAAAAGGTTTAAGAATATGATGGAGTCCTATAGAAGGTTATAGAATCTAAAAAAATTTGAACGTTATAAAATAAACTACGGTGATAGAAAAATAACTTTTATGAAAGTAATATTTTCTTGGAGTAACTATTCTGTTGTTGAACTCAATGATACGTAATCATGCATTACTATTAATAAACTATCTAAGTACAAATCCGTTTATTTGTCCTGAGCGAAGCGAAGGTAATTTGACTACTAATCTCACAATATGTATTCTAGTTTGATTTTGAAGTAATGATTCCGTTACAAAGCAGTGGCAGCTCCCATTACCTTTAATGAGTGATAGATGCGGGGTACTGAGTTCTGCCCCTTAAAAATTCGTTAATTATTGGTTGTATTTAGACGAGATGTCACGTCGTGCTCACATTTTCTTTGTTTTACATCATTAGGCCAATTTTTGTGTAATAAGAAGCATTCACTTCAGCTGTTTATAACGCCACAACTGATTTTTGACTAGAACATCTATTAAGGTATACTTTGCACGTGGAATATGGTGTTTAAGGAAATTATGACTCATGAATTCTTATTAGTAAGTAATTAATTGGATTGAATTGTGGTTGGTTAGGGCGGATTTTTAGATATGCGTATAGATTTTGCAGTCTTGGTTGCTTACATGGTAATCGACAGAATGTTCCTCATGTCCTCCAGAAGTGTATCCCAATCCTCCTAATCCTAGTCCTCCATGGTGACCACCTAATCCAAATCCCAATCCTAGCCCTAATCCATGACCTAAACCTCCACTGACGTAGGAAACTCCGCCAGGGTATGCAAGGCAGGCAGTGAGTGCCAGAGAAGTCAAAAGCAACTGAAAAGGTAATGAATTTTGACTTAAATTCTAATATCAAATTATACATACGTATGGAGTTTCTTTGAAAAAAAGTTTTGTAAATAAATAAATGTTAATTAACACAACCTTATTAAATATAAGTTTGTTTTGAAATCAAATAGTAGCAATAAAATCTACAAAGTACAAGGCGATTATCCGTTAAATATTTTTTAAAGTCAAAATATTTTCAAGAAGAAATTTAACGTTTAACAAGTTACATAATTCTCAGAAGTTTCAGAAATCAAAGATAAGGAAGGCGGTTTTGAGGTACATTTTGAATAATATTCCTATACGTTACTGGAATTACATTCTTTAGTACCTACTTTTTACCCTTTTCATAATTGTGAAGATTGATTATATTCTACCATCTTTAAAAAATTCATAATATTTACGCTTAGGTGGTACCTTTGATGTCTAGATGTTTCGAAATTTCACTAGTGGCATATTTGAACAAGAGTAGGTATGAAAACTTTGTTTAAATTATGTTACTTTTGAATATTAGCTTATGATTGTGTTGAGTGTTGAATAACTTTAAATCAGGAGAACTTTTCTAATCCTGTTATGTCATTCAACAGGTACACTAAGAAAAAATATAAAAGGAGTTCTATTATTGTTACTTATAACATTAAATAAGAAAATTATTGTTATTGAAACAATTATCATTTTCGTATAAATAAAATTAAGCTTTAAAAAATGTAAACCTTATAGCAAAGAGAAGCTTTTTATTACCAGGTCTATTATAAAAATAGATTTGTGTAATTGTTTCTAACTTATTACTCACACTATCTGCTCATTAAAAAAAGATACTCGGGTACAACGCAAAAGTTGTAAATAATTTCAGAAATATTTGTCAACGTCCCTTGACAATTTAAGTTTTATTATTATTGATTAGTAAATTGAAAAATGTGATTTCTGATTTTACTACTAATACCTTTACTTTTTAGTTTACGATTCTGTTTCGTTAATTCGCGTTTTGTGATTTGGAAACTCCAAAAAGACAAATCGACAAGTTTTATTATTGTTAATTGTTAAATATTAAATAATCTTACTTGGGAAAACATGTTAATCACAGTTCAGTTGAAGTATCACTAGAAACTGACAAATATCGCTTCCGTAAACCCTTTTTATATTGTTCACAATAACCATGGGTACCATAGATAACGTTCATTAGCCAATAGGTTACAAATGTAGGTAATCGAAATTCATCTAACCGAAAAATTGGTGGTATATGAAAGTAAATATAACATATATTCGCATATACAATAGATATGATATGCATATTATTATAATATACAAATGTAAATTGTGCAACAAAAAATCTGGAACAATTTAGACAGGCATGCTAAGCATTTCTATCTTTTTTATACTAATATGTTACCGTTTATTATTTATAACTGTTTTAGATTATACGATAATAATGTACAAGTTAAACAAAGTCGTAGTCATTGAAAGGTACCGTTTTGCCAATCCAATCCATTTTTGCAATAGTTTCGTTTTGGTTGTTGCAATAATTTTGTTTTTATTGAGTTTAGATTGTAACTTCCTCATCAATATTTATAAATGCTCAAAGAAATGTACCTAATCAAAATTGATAAAATATGAAGGTGATACATATTGTAATGCACACATGGCCATTAACTGATGTTTTTAGGTGACAGGTGATTTTGTTTTCATAACAGAAAGTTTATCAGTAAAAAATATCTGGAGGACGCAAGTAATTTGAATGACGGGCAATTTAATGAAATATTGTCCTTTTCCATTCAATTATTTATGTCGCTTTCATCCACTATTGGTTATTGTCAAATTTTCCAGTAGACAGTTTTATTAAATTTAATTGCAATTGGTCATATTTATGTGTCTTTTTTTGTGTGAGAGTGTAGGGATCACAGGGTCAGAAGTTAACCGAAAGAGCTTTTAATTCATGTAGCTCCATAATCATGGGGAAATTTAGCATCGAGTACAAGAAGAAGCCCCAGGGTCGCCAAATTGTCATTGTGGCGTTTAATAAAATATTTTGTTCTTGTGTTTAATTTATTATGCGTCATTATTTATGGTTAATTATCTAAGTAAAAGGATTTACGGTTGTAAAGGGCCAGGGATGAATTTTCATAACACATTAAAAGTGTTTAGAGAGGTTTAGAGGAGGCGCAAAAGGAAAGCTAAAAATATGATATCTAAAATAAATTAAAGCAACCCAATCCATTTTAATTTAATTACAATAAGCCTCGATTGTGCAGTTTTACTATAATGCCACCTTCTACACCCTTCTTTTCATCTCCACATTAAAACAGTTTTTTGGTGTTTTACAAAGTCATCTTAGTCCATTTTGTTTTCGATTGTGGCTTCGTTTATCCAGAGAATTAGATTGACATCAGTGTTTCATTACGGCAAATTCAATCCCTTCTAATTGTTGACTCCCTAAATTACTACACATCTAATTCCCATGAAAGTGTTTCCTATACATCTAAGCAGGGGACGTAAGGAAGTTGTGACTATAAGTAAAAAAATGGGACCCCTATAAGGTCAGTGTGTTACACAACTTTCGTTACGACCTTTGTTCTCAGAAACAGGTGGAGGTAACGAGTTAAAATATTAAAATTTATAGTTTTAAAACCCTGCAAAAGGTTCATGTTTTAATTTAATGCGATAAAATATATATACTTTTAAACAGATAAATCACACTATTTAGTGATTGATGAAAGATTGACCTACAGGACCTATTTCGATGACATCTTAAAATTTATCAGAAGTAAATCGTAAATTTCTTATTCAAAGTTGAATTATTAATTGAAAAACAAAAGCATAGCCTTTTTAGTGAAAAGAAAATTTTGGAAATCCAGAGAATATTCTGAACAATTGAATAAATTTGGATTATTATGACATAAACTGTAAGTATCAGATCGTATCATTTCTGTCTTTTTTCTCAGTTTGATCCCGTCCCTCGTTTAATAGTAGTGAAAACAACGTTGAAAAGTTGCTTTTACTGATATACCATAAATAAACAGAACTTAGCTCTTGTATGTGGGACTCATCTCACGAAAAATGAGCGCCAAACGATAAACAAGTCAATAGATCGGGTCGACGGTCGCAAGGCCTCACAGCCACGTCTAAATAAAAACTTAAAAAGCTAGGATAAGCAAACTTTTATTATAATAATCAAAATGCGTAGCGTTTAATAATAATGCTGCGATTTTGGATGGTTTTTATACGTTTGTATGATTTGTTACGTGAGTTTACTTGTTGGGTAGAACAATTAATGCAAATTCCTGAGATATAGGAAAGGATATTTCTGTTGTATGCTCGTGTATGAACAAATTATAACATATAGTAATTGAAATGTAAAATTAAGAAAGAAACTTAATAATCGTTTCACTGATGTATAATACCAACTTTAAAAATATGAAGAAAATGAATTGCCTGACTGCCTCTCATGAAAATTGCTAAGTAAGAGCTTTCTTTACCTTAATAAAGAAAGTAAAATATTTCACAAGTGAAAAACAATTTAAAATAGGTGAATAAAATACCCAAATTGTTCGGAGATGAATATGATGTATCGAAAATTTCGTGTTTATATATTTTTTCTTGATTTAGATATCACTCATAGCAGATTTGTGAATAAAAAAAAATTTCGTATTGTTCACTTTACTATTAACTTCTCTACGTGTTCATATACAGAAGAAAAAGTCATTAAGAAAAGAAATAAGAAGAAAAGGTTAAAATTCAATTCAATACTTTATTTCTATGTATAAAAAACAAAAATAAATAAATTCACAATGAACGAATGGCGAGTATAATCATGCATGACATAGCGAGTTACGATATGGCAAAAGAAAAAACGTGAACGGTCCATTTCCTTAGTAACCATGGTGACCATGATGGGCTATGACCTGTGGGTGAACTGCATGACCTTGTCTGAGTACCACAGCGTTGAAACCGTTGTGTTTATCAGCGGTGTATTTGACGGTACGGATGGTACCATCAGGTTCATGCAAAGAGTATTCTCCTTTTACAACATCTCCATCTCGGACTTCGTGTTGTTGCTTGTTATCACCAGTTTTGTGGTCAGATACTCCGTAGTCGAAAGCATAATGGGCAGGAGCCTGAAAATAATAAATAAAGGATTAAACCTACAAGATGAAACTATATAAATTTGAACAAACAATATTAATTTGAAATGAAAAACTTACGAAGTAGTCAACGTGATGGTCGTATCCTCCATGGTCTCCATATCCTCCATGATCACCATATCCTCCGTGACCAACACTTACAGGAACTGATCCATGGCTGATAAGTCCTCCACCGACATAAGAACTTCCTCCACTTATTCCACCGTGTCCTGCACCACCTCCTAAACCTAAACCATGTCCGTAGCCACCCCCTAATCCTAGACCTATTCCATGACCTAATCCACCACTGACGTATGAAACTCCACCCGGAGCTGCTGAGCAGACGGCGAGGAGGACAACTACACAAAGGGCCTTAAAAGAACGAACAAGATTTTTGAATTACATAAATAAAAGTAAGGTGGGAAATTAAAAATAATAAATTCGTAGTAAAGGACTATTAATAAATTCACTTCACTGGTCATTTTCAATTATTTAGAAAAATATAGGCACTACGTTTAAATTAATGTAGATTTATTTATTTAGGTTTGCACTAAGTGAATTGTCCTTTAAACGTTAGTATAATAATGTAATGGAAATTATTTCCAGTTATCACAAACACACTAGTAAAAAAAATTATTTTCTTACTTTGGTAAACATGACTGGTTATTGTAGTGGAAGTGTAGTTCGAGACTAGCGATTGCCAAAATCGGAAACTCTTTTATATTCGTCCAATAAACGTTCACTTTTAGAATCCGAACCGATACCATGGTCAAAATTCTATAGAGTATGTTTGTTTAGATAATGGCGTGTCCGAAATATTGTTAATTACGAAAGCGCGATAGATAGCATTACGTGATTATGTTTAAGAGCTTTGAAAAATATTTAGAGCATGTAATATAATATGGTACCCATGTACCTACCATACGCCCGCCGTCCTTTGTTTACATACAACTATCGGTTGTTTTCTACGGTTTACTTAGTTAGTGAAAGAGAGGTCTTTTAAAACAAAACAAAAAATCTCCTCGATATTAAATTGTTTATATCTGCATTTACATATCTGCACGCATAATCCTAAAATAATACGTATCTATTAGGAAGTTGTTTAATTCCGCTAATTTTTCATGTCATTCTCCAGATAATCGTTCTCATGGTTGAGCGAAAGGTTCCTTCTAATGTGTGTATGGTATATGTGCTGGCCTGATCAATTGATATGGGCGACTCATGCTGTGGGAAGCTATTAGTCCAAGTATTAAGTAAAGTTAATACAAAAATTATTGTCTTTATTGTAACAGTTAAATCTGATAAATGTTCATAATTATTTCCGAGTTATGTATGTGCAATAAGATGTATATGTAAATGATGGTTACTCTACATTTAATTAAAAGTTTTACAAAAAAGACCCTTCGAAGAGATATTACACGAGGCACAGTTACCTACATTTGTGTTGAAACCGAAGACAAAGAACAATTTTATTAATTTCTTTTAATAGATTAACCTTGTAGGCAAAAAATTTCAGAACTATCTTTCTCTATTTATACACATTTATTTATCTCGGAGTCCAGGAAAGGGTTTTCTTCAGGGTTTTATGATTTTATAATTTATCTTAGCACATTTTCGCAAGCGTGAGTTATTCAACAAAGGGTATAGCCGGATTAATATGGATAATCTGTTTAGTTTAAAAAAATGCATAGAAAATATTTTTTACTTAAAATTCACAATGACATTGCTTATCAAACATTTTCAATCATACTTGCTACACAATTATTACTTTAGCGTTTAATGCGTCAGCTTGGCGCGAGTTTATAAAAGCATAGTCTTTAAGTAATAATTGTGTAGCAAATATGATTGAAAATGTTTGATAAGCAATGTCATTGTGAATTTTAAGTAAAAAATATTTTCTATGCATTTTTTTAAACTAAAAAAAAAAATAAAAGTTAGTTAAAACGCGAGATTTTAGAAAAAAAATAGTTTTTAATTTTTTTCATATTGTTCCACCACTTCAAAAAATTCAAAAAAAATCCTAAGTGTAAAGGAGTACAAAATACATTTTCTGACGAATTTTGGTGAGTGACATATTTCACAAAGGCTAAAAAAATAAAGATTGTAATTTTCTTTCCTCCCCTAAAAATCGGCTTTTCGTTTAAGAATCATGATCATATTATTTTTTCATGTCTTAGACTCATAAGAATTAGAAAAAAAATAATCATCAATTAATTTTGAATTTCACTATAAAAATAAAAATAAAATCGAAAAAACAGGATTTTGAAAATCTCGAAATCCGTTTGAGTTAAAGAGCTAAAAATTATTTTTATTCGACACCAAATCGATCCCCTGAGTGCGATTCGAAAAAGCCGCGGGGGCAGATTTCCCATATTAATCCGGCTATACCCTTTAATTTTAAGTATCTAGTTGCTTTAGGGACCAATAGGCGCAACTAGCATCTAATTTTTGGGTGTATTTGGACATTTTTGTTTACTGTAATGGAGCAGTATCTGGATATTATGTAAGATTTGGAATAAGTTTTTTTTCTTTGGTTTTTTTGTTTTTAGTAAAACACTAATAATAAGTAAAATACAACCCGAAAGAGTGTAGGATAGGATAGGATAAGAAGTAATACCTATATATGATAATAGTTCTATATAACATATAGAATAAAATAAGTTTTTTTTGTGTGGATATGTATGAATAACTTTTAGTTTAATAAAGCTCTTACTACTAAAAGCCACAAAGATAGTGTAAAAAGTAATATAATTTTCAGCCCCAGCTTTGGAGGGGTGGGAAATTATTCTGGATTGTTGTGAACCTAAGTGGAAAATTTCGGTGGTCACACCCAAAACAAAAGTTATACCTTACACCGCTCATAGTTTGAACTTTCACTATATACATTAAAGGTGTTTTCTTTTGAAAAGTTTCTGTTGAATTTTTTCCAATTTTTTTGTAGTTGTTAAAATCAATCCCGAAGTGGAAAATTACAGCGGTCATTCCTTAAAAAAGGTTATACTTTATACTACTTTTGAAATTAAAATACTCACAGTCATTGAGGCGATCCGAAGAAAAGAGGGTTTGAGACGTTACTGAACTCGGAAGGGTGGGATTAAAAATTCATTCTTTACCGGGAAAAAAATGTTTTTTTTTTAAGTTTAGAGTGCTTAGCATTCCTAGCACCTTCCTAGTTACTGGTACCTTTTTTTTTGACATACTCGTAGGTGTTTCGTGATTGTGATGTGGAACTTAACGATGTTGAAACTCATTTGCTCTATTAATTCTTCACTTCTCCATCTGGTAGATCATAGATAGAGAATATTGATCGATGGTTCTTGATTCCAATGTAGAAAGACTTCGAATTTTCATTGGCAATGGCAAGGAGCTTAGAGCAGTAGGTTGAGTAAAAGAAGGCACTCGCTTCACTCCCCTAACTGACTTGTTTCTAACCTGACTGCGTTTCGACTGATATCTGACTCCTCAAATTATTATTAATTCCTAATCTATTTGTTTATTGACTTATTAATCGACTGGAACCTGCGAACATACCATTTTCAATGTTTATTTTGATGCGCATATCTAAATAGTAATGTAGCATGAAAATTTCCTTACTAGTTGTCCTTTTGACCCTAAACATGTTTTTAATTTAAAAAATTAATGACATATGTGTATTTTGTTTTAGATCTTGGTTAAACTATTCGATGGGTATTTTAGGCATTTGTATTTATATTACTCAATTTTTTTTTGGTACCTATTCATATTAAACTAAACGACTCATTATAAAAATTTATTTATGTATAAAATAATTTAACAAATTAGTTACATAAAGCCTATAACACAGTATCAAAATTCAGTTAAAACGAGCCTATTAGTGAGTATCGGTGACTAGTGATCATGGTGACCATGATGGGCGATGACTTGAGGATGTACTGCGTGTCCTTGTCTAAGGACCACAGCGTTGAAACCGTTGTGCTTATCAGCGGTGTATTTCACGGTACGGATGGTACCATCGGCTTCATGCAAAGAGTATTCTCCCTTGACAACATCCCCATCACGTTCTTCGTGTTGTTGCTTGTTATCACCGGTCTTGTGGTCAGCTACTCCATAGTTGAAGGAATAGTGGGCAGGTGCCTGAAATATCATAATTAAAATATACTTTGTGTAGGATTATGTGGCTAAATGAGGAAATAATTCGTTAAGGTCGACTTTAGTAATCGCATTAAATTCGTAATTTAGTTAACAATTATCTATGGTAAACCGTAAAGTACAGACACTTTAACTGTTAGGTGTGGGCGTGTTTCTTGAAGAAAGTGCTATTTATCAGTGCAAGACCTTATATAATCATAGGCAATGTATGCATACATGAAATATTAATGGAAAGTAGAATAGTGGTATTGGAAAAGCTGGGCAAACTTTATTTTATGTTTCTTTACGTACGAAATAATCAACGATGTGTTCATCGTGACCATGTCCCCCATGTCCACCATCTCCTCCGTGACCTCCATGGCTTACAGTGACGGGAACACTGCCGTGGCTGATGAGTCCTCCGCTTACGTAAGAGGTACCATGGTGTCCCAAGCCACCTTCTCCTCCATCCAAACCACCATGACCAGCACTAACGGCAACACTACCATGACTTATAAGTCCCCCGCTTACATAAGAAGTACCATGGTGTCCCAATTCACCCCCTGCACCGTGACCTTCATCGCCGTATGATATAATACCGGGGTAGGCGGAACATACGGTGAAAAACAGAGCAAGAGTTGCGATCTAAAAAGGATTACTTATTAGTAGATGAGCCTTTTGGAACAAAGAAGATAATTTATTATCAGGAAATCCAAACTTTTTGACATTTTTTCGGTAGTTATTATAAAAGGTGGAGTTTTTGCAAGGCATGTAAAATTTAATTTGAATCAATTTATAGTTAAAACCAATGGAAAACATTTAGTTTAATTTTGATTAATTTTACAAAAACGATCGGTGGTTCTCTAGTATCTAGATATATTTTATTTTTATTTTTATCTTTATATTGTATAGGATATAATTTTCTATGGTATTGAAAAGGGAAATTTTAACAAGTATAACTAAAGGTTTTTAGATATTTGTAGGCAAATAATTTTTTAAAAAGAAAAGTGTGAATTTTCTTACTTTGGTGTACATCTTGAGTTGTTTGTTGTGATGAGGTTCACTCTGGAGCAGGTGGGTGTAATACTGACGATAAACCATTTCGGAAGTTCTTTTATATTGATCAGTCACTTAAACGTTCACTTCGGCTTACGCTTGTAGAAATTTCAGAAGAATGTGTTAGGATATAAGTGTGACCGAAATTATTGTAACCAATTACGAAAGAACATTACATGATTATTTTTTTTATGTAGAGAGGTACATAATAGCTTTGTGTATATTTGCATACATACATGGTATGTATGCAGGTAAATGTACATTTAGACCATTCGCTTCTGTAAACGTTACTGTCTCCATGATTTCATTTGATAGGGGACATACTTTTTCTTTGTTGTTATAGTCTTTTAATTACGTTTAGCAAAAGACCTCGTTTAAAATTAAAGATTTTTTTTTGTTTTGGGTAAAAGGTTTTTTCGTTTTACTTTGCTTTATGATTTGTTTATTTACGTTTTGAACAACCTTGTGTTTAATAAATTCGATTTTTACAAAACTCAAACCTTCTTGGGTTTTAGGAAGTTGAATTCAGGTAATTTTAAATAAATATTTTGGGTTACATAATCCGGGTTAGGTTAATATTCAGGGTTGCTCAGCATGTGTACCAGAACTTTTAATTTATGGTTCATATATAATACATAGCCTTTAGTAACCCTTTGGTAATTTTTGATAAAATATCCAACTCCATCTGCACAAAGTCTAATTATTGAAAACTAATGAGTAACACACAAGTTAAATTTTTTCATATGTTTTGATATTTTTGTAATATGGGAACGTCATACATTAAACGATGACATGTATGTGTTAGTATGATAAATAAATTGTTTATGCCCCTATAGACCAGGGTCGATAATTTTTGAAACAAAAAAAAATTAAAGTACGATGAAACCCATTGGAAAAGGAAGAGAAAATAACAGAAATGAAAGGAAAAATTATTTACGGGCGATCTGAGGTCGGGAGGGATTGGGGTGAGTTTTTAAGGGTAAAACACAGTTTTCCTTGATTTCCGGAAAAACTACAAGTCTTATGGAAAAAAGTTAAATGACAAAGTAGGTAATAAAAAGATCTACAACTTTTGTATTTACACTTTTTTCACATAACCTCAAAATTTATGTGAAAAATTCAAATACCCAAGTTTTTTGTTTTTTATTTTTATTATTTTAATGAATAGAAAAAACTTTGAGTTTAGTTTCACAAATATTTGTGACGTGAGAATTTTCGATTGAAAATTAGGGTGCTTTTCCGATATTAAGTAAAAATAAGGTGAAAAAATACATATTTCAAATCAAAAAATTACAGCGTGTTTGGGACATAAATAGGTAAGTTTTCACTAAATTTCGTAAAAAAGAAAATTCTTTGTAAAGATAAAAATAAAAATCAAAAACTTGGTTATTTGAATTTTTCACATAAATTTTGAGGTTATGTGAAAAAAGTGTAAATACAAAAGTTGTAGATCTTTTTATTACCTACTTTGCCATTTAACTTTTTTCCATTTGTAGTTTTTCCGCAAATCAAGGAAAACCGTTCTTTACCCTTAAAAACTCACCCCCTTCCCCTTCCCGACCTCAGATCGCCCGTAAATTATTTTTCCTTTTATTTCTGTTATATTCTCTTCCTTTTCCAATGGGTTTCATCCTACCATAATTTTTTTTCACTTTTTACTATTTTTGAAGGCTTCAGCACTGGTCTACTATTCTATAATTGATTCTAACATTATCTTAAATTAAGAGAAAGAAATTTTTCAATTTTTGTTTATTTATTTATATTGTAGGGAAAGTCTCAGTATAAATGTTATCGTAGCATTGGACTTGTATTTTAGTATTTTTTTATGGTTTGTGAAATTCTAAGGAAGTAATTGTATAAAAAAGCAAATATTCTTCTACTTCCATGTTTTGATTGCTGTTAAGCTATAAAAAAATATTTGATGGCAATTGAAATGGTGTTCCTCATCGACCTTCATTACCTTTCACCATATAAATATAATTTACTTCTAAAACACTCCTTTAAGGAATCTCATAATTTCATGATATTTTTTAATTGTAACTGTACCTAATTGTAAACGTATGGGTTAGCTGGATGCCATGCGTACTTAAGATGAAATTTTCAATCAGTACTAAATTAGAGAAATTAAAGGTTGGATAGGGAAATCTATTAATAAGAGTAAATATGAATCTCTAAATGCCCTTTTTCTTATTTATTTTACGATTTATTAAATCAATAGATGACTAATTACTCAGAGAATATTTTATTATTTTTTTATTGTTAATATTTTCTTGTCAGTATGAAAGTCGCTGTCTTGACAGAAATTTCAAATTCTTTAAGTGGGGTGGCTGAACCTACCCGAGGTTAGGGGATGTGGAATGTATGTACTTGTAGGGGCTTCCCATCAGAAAACGCATCAAGTTGTAAGTTTGTTAAACTTTTTTGATTGTTTGGACATTAAAATTTTGTGGTGGCAAAATACTGCGCTAGACAACTCTAGGGTAACAACTGCCACCTCTTGCTACTCCCGTTGTAAAATGATTTAATTTAAAGAAAGTAGAACATTTGCTGCAATAATTCCAAGAACGTTTTTCTGAAACATTTAACAGTTGTTTTGCTGCAGGTACTAGGTATAGCCTTTTTAAATGAAACATGTATTTTTTGTTTAAATAATGATGTCCCTTTGTGGATATAAGGTGGTCATCCAGAAATGGCAAAAATAATTTTTCATATATGCGGGTTTTGTTGCTACATGGTATCTCCTTTTGACTGATTTCATTTTTTTTATCCAGATTACTTCTTCACTTTTGTACACCTGCCATTAACTTTTCCAAGCTTTCGTAAAACCTTAATACATCGCATAGAAGTGTTTTGTTGTCTCTTTTTGCTCATTATTTAGTATGTTTAGTTTTTTTTTATTGCTTTCAATCAATTTCTGCTTGCTTTCATTGCTCTTCTTGTTTTGAATTACTATAAATATGTTCTTTTTCTACCCTCTTTGTTGTTTTTTTTTTTATTATTCCAAAAGTTCTATTTATTTTAAATAATCTTTTGTATATGTTACAGTTAAAACAAGTTTTTAGTTAGAACTCGTTTTCCCTAGTTAAAACTAGTTTTTTTCTTAATGCCTTTGTTAAAACTAGAAATACCCAGTTAAAACTAGAATTTACCAATAATAAATTTGATTTTCAGATAAAACTAGTTGTCACATCGCGCTGTAGTTAAAACTAGCACTAGAAAAACTAATTTGGGATTGAAAACAAGATATAGTTTTAAAAATATTTATTGAAAATATCTAAGACACTGAGAACCAAATAATAATCTAACACTAAAGGAACATTTTAGGGAACATCGACTTAAATTAGTTGCCAAGATGACAATATTAATTATAAGTAGGTAAATAAAATAATCAAATAAATCAACAGAACACAACCACAAAATTTCAAAAAGAAACATTGTTAAAGAACATTGATAAACACACAACAGAATCTAATCAGTCAAACTTGAATTTAAAAAAGGATGAGGATCTACTACGCGAACAGTTTTAACTGATTCGCTTCGGAAAAACGCGTTTTGTCTAGTAAGAACTTGTTTTAACCGATATTCAATTTGAGCATTAGTTAATTCTGGTATTAACAAATGCATCCATTAAAAACTAGTTCTAACTAGGAAGAACGCGTTCTATCAAAAAACTAGTTCTAACTGCAACACATTTATTGACCCATACTAATTTTAACCTTTTTATTCCTTACAATTTTCTTCATCTTCTTTTTTCACTTATTATTTATTTTTTCTCCCGCTTCTTTCTTCACTGTTAATTTCAGTATATCCTTTCCTATTTCACCTGTATCATTTTTTTTTTTATTTTTCATTATTATTTATTTCTTATTTCTTAATACGGTATTGTAGTTTAAAAATAGTTCCATTTATATATTTTTTGCCCCACCATTTTACACTTATTAAACTTAAGTCATATAGAAGTAAAACAAAAGATAAACGCACGTGTAGCTTTTGATACAAAACTTTATTTGCATATAAAATAAATAACAATTTGCTAAAACTTCCAGCTATTATGTATATATAATATACATATACATAATACTGCCTTAAGTCTCACAATAAGTACATATGTATAAAGTAGGTAGATCATGGGATGCGTGTATGTTTAGTGACCGTGATGAGAGTAGATTTGTGGGTGAACTGCGTGACCTTGTCTGATAACAACAGCGTTGAAACCGTTGTGCTTATCAGCGGTATATTTGACGGTACGGATAGTGCCATCGGGTTCGTGCAAAGAGTATTCTCCTTTAACAACATCTCCATCACGTTCTTCGTATTGTTGCTTGTTATCGCCAGTTTTGTGGTCAGCTACTCCATAATTGAAGGAGTAGTGAGCTGGTGCCTAAAAATAAAATTAATTTGTGTAATAATGGCCGCCATCTGGGAATCAACAGTGGCTAAATGAGAAAATTACGTTTCAAAGGTGTAAAATATTTTAAATTTAATGTTATGGCTAGATAAAGGTAAATTATTTCAATACTACAAAAATTATAAAGTGGTGAGATTTCTTACGTGGTAGTCAACAATGTGTTCATGATGACCACCATCATATCCACCGTGACCTCCACTAACAGCTACAGCACCGTGACTTATGAGCCCTCCGCTTACGTACGATGAGCCTCCACTTATACTCCCATGTCCCAAATCACCCCCAAGACCATGTCCTCCACTGGCAAAGGAGATAATTCCAGGATAAGCTGAGCAAATGGCAAGCACGGAGGCTAGGGTAACAACCTATAAAGTAATTTTAGATTTAATTGTCCCTCAAAAACAAAAACAAATTCTATTTTATTTCAAGATTCAAAAGGAAGCACACGATTTAGTTTTTTTATTTTCACATTTTAGAAGTTTACTCGTTGCACAAACGTTTTATTTTTGTTGCTCACTAATTACACTAGGTATTAATCACGCAATAATTACAAATAATAGAAACAAAAAGAGAAATTCTCACTTTGAAGAACATTTTCCTTTGGTTTGGTTGGTTCACTTTGCGGGTGGTTGAATGAGACTAACGGTACCGTATTTCGGAAGTTCTTTTATATTGATCTGACCACAAACGTTCACTTCGGGAAACGCTCGTAGAAATTTCATAGAATGTGTAGGGATATGAGTGCGACTGACTGAAATTATGTTAATTACGAAAGAACATTACACTACATGATTAGTTTTAGAAGGTACATAATTCTTATACAGCAGGTATAACTAAGTGTAGATTATGTAGAGCACATTACGTCTATAACTTTTATTGTTGGAATTAAGCATTTTTTATTGCCAGCACTCATATATTTCTATTCATAAAAAATATATTATATTGTCGCTTTTTATTTATCCTTAGAAATATATGAGTAAAAGCACATAATATACAGAGCAACGAATTCATTAGAATATAATAGGGAATGAAAAGAGGTATCGATATGACCCTTGATGTAGATAGGTCTAGAAGGTTGTGATGAGCAAACGTATTAGGACTAAGACAAGACAAATATAGTCTTGGTGTTGATTTTGGGCAATGATGGTCTTGTCTTTCGATGGTCGAGAAGATAAGTAGACTGACATTTTAATGTATCTAATATTAAAGTGTTCTTAATTAATTTAAATTAGAATTTAACTATTGATAGTAGTTACAATCTTTGTTTGTTTTTTGTATTGCGTTAATTGTAATCTCAAAAATTATTCTGGTGTTCCATGGGGCGAGGTGACGCTTCGTTATTTTACTCATAATAGAGGGACGTTAAGTAAAATAGAATATCTAGTGTTGTTCAGGCGATGCTAATCTTATGCCTTTTTATCAAAGAAATCAAATAGGTAAAAGAAATAGAATGATTCGTGTCTGGACTGACAAAAAATATAAAGGGGGGTAAAATGACTAAAAGCCAAGTTTTTACTTTTTGGTATATGCCGAAAAGGGCTGTTCATAAAATACGTCACACTAAAAGTAGCTTTTTTGACCCCCTCCCCCCGGTTGTCACGCTGTGTCACACTATCTGTGACCCCCCCTGTAAATATTACGTCACAAAAATTAAATACTCCCCTCCTGAACATGATAAACTTTGATTGATAATACACAAATTTTGATAGTCAAAAATATTTATATTATTTTCATAATAAAATTTAAATAAATTAATGAATATGTTTTGTAACAATCAAATAAGTAATATTTCTATTTATCAGAAGTCCAAGAATTCTGTATTATTTAGTAAAAGTTTTTGATGAACGGCGAACGTCACGTTGCCGTAGACCCCCCGTCCCCCCTTGTCACATCTTGTCACACTCAGCAAGACCCCCCCCCTTTGTATGCGAACATATTTTATGAACGGCCCCAAAAACTGTTAATTGTTTTTTTTTTTAATTGTTGTTTAAATGCTATATTGGATTGAATTTATTTTGGTTTGCTTTTTTTTAATTAAATTAACATAGTTATAGGTATTTTTTTTAATCCGTTAGGTTCCACTGATCTTATTCTGCTCTTGGTTTTGCAAGGCTTATCATATAATTTACAAAAATTGCTTACACAAAAATATAACAAATCAATCGTAAATAAACATGGTCGACAGTTATGTTAAATAAAATATTTTTTATTAAGTTCTTGTGTAGTCTTTGACTAGGAGATCCCGAGTTCCTGGAATGGGGTGCCTATATTAGAATACACATGACAAATTTGCGAGAATTGTCCTGATAAGTCTTGTTTTTGTTCTTAGTGCTGTTTATTTATTTTTGGTCTTCGTATTGCGAGCATGGTTATGTTCTTGTTTTGATTTGAGCCAAGACTATTTCTAGTAATGACTGCTTCTTACAAGTCAAGAGAATCCCTTTTTTGAAAATATTTTCTTAACTGTGATATCTTCGATTGTATCTACCGATTAAGGTTTCTCGAGACTCTTGACAGCGTACGTTTGTAAGAAATTGAGACAAGATCAACACTATGGCGCCGAAAACATTTGAAATTGTCAAGACTTCAAGAGTCTCGATATCTTTATGAAGATTAATAAATACCTTAGAGAACGTATTTTTCAAACTTTTGGTATTTGAACAAACGAGTATTTTTCTTACAAAAACCTGGCATAGTACTTAGATACAAGGTTTCCTTTCAATTAATGCCTAAAACATACTTATATTAAATTTTCGTTCCAGTCTAGATATGTGAAATTGTGTAATAAATGTTTTAGGCGCTAAATGGATAATTATCTTTAAGTGTTCGAAATCTGGGCAGGTTCTAGTTATTATTTTTTTGTTATTAATTTTTACACATTAAAGTTTACAGTATCCTTTTAAAGAATAAGATATAAATTAAAAGAAGAGATAAAAAACACTTGGTAGTTTCACTAATATTTATTGAAAAATTCTTGACGACAATCGTTTCGGTTGTTACACCATTATCAAAAGAGTAGATATACTAAATAATATTTCTTATATCTAGGCTTAAATACTAAGGTTTGATGCTAGTTTTTAAAAGTGGGGATATCTGAAAATCTATTTGGTCATTCGTTACCTCTTTGTTATTAAGAAGGGCTTTATTAATTTCAACAATTTCAAGTAGATTTAAATGTCTACCCTTGTGAGTGTTGTGGAGTAATTCGATATTATCACAATCTAAAGTATGGTTGTTCACAATACAATGTTCCGCGAAGCCGCTGCATAGATTTTTTTGTGCGATTGATTTTTGATGTTCTAAAATCCTAACTCCTAGAGCTCTACCCGTCTGTCCTATATACATTGCCGGGCAATTTTTACAATTTATTTGGTATACTCCACTCTTTTTTAACAAATCCGTTTTTTCTTTATTATTCGTTAATAATGTATTTAAATTTAGTTTATTTACACTTATTGTATTTATGTTTAGTTTTGATAATCTCTTACTTATACTATTTGTTAGATTCGGAATATAATTAATATAATAATAATGAGTTTTGTCTTTTGTGCTTGGCAAGGTATAGAAATGTTTTAAAACTAATTTCTTTCGTTTTTGATTTATAAGAGTGTCTATCATACTTTCCTTATAACCCTATTATTTCTAGCTAAAACTTTTAAGAATTGGATTTCTTTGTTAAAATTATTTTTATTTAAGGGTAAAGTTAATAACCTGTGTATGAAACAATGGAAGGTGGAATATTTAATATTACTAGATTGTTTGGAATTGAAATGTGGAAGAGTATCAGTGTAAGTAGGTTTACGGTAAACATCAAATTCTATTTTATTATTTTTTCTGGTAAGGTTTAAATCTAAAAAATTTAAGACACCTGATTTTTCGACTTCGTATGTAAATTTGATGTTTTTGTATAACGAGTTTAAATAATTTAAAAATAGTTCCAATTGTCTTTCTGTACCTAGCCAGACGCAAATAACGTCATCAACATATCTTGCCCAAAACTGGACTTTCTGTATTAAGGGGTTCTTAGAATTAAAAACCAGGTATTCCAAATGAGACATGAACATTTCACTTAATAGCGGCGATAAGGGAGACCCCATAGGTAGACCATCTGTTTGTGAATACAACTTGTTGTTGAATCGGAAATAACTTTGTTCTATGCAGATATTTACAGCCTGTGTTAATTCATATTTTTGTAAAATGTCCAAATTACTATTATCAACAATATTTCTAAGAATAATTTTTAATTCTTTAATAGGGATAGAAGGGAAAAGGTTGACTACATCAAAAGACACCAGTTTTGCATTATGTGGTGAATGTAAATCTTTTAATTGTTCAACTAGACCTAGAGAGTTTTTTATGGCATATTTTGAATTGAAATTTGTTACGGTAGGTAGAATCTGGTTTAAGACTTTGCAAATTTTATACGCCGGTGCGTTAACATACGAGACTACAGGTCTCATAGGGAAACCTTCTTTGTGTATTTTAGGTAAATAAGGTATGTTATTCTCTGTGTAGATAAATATTGAGACCTCCAAATTATTATTATGACAAAAAATTATGACCAATAATTTGCACAAGATAAGAGAAATTACTTTCTTGATTTTGATTTTTAAGTCAAGACAAATATTTGGACGTCGAGAAATTTCTGCCATAGTGAAACTCTAATACCGGTAGTGAGCCATTTAATTCGATGTTTTAAATGGAATGTAATTTTTTAATTTTCAAGATTATCTATTTACTAAAAACAGTTGCTTTTATAAGATTGATTGACCCGTCAATGCAAATTTTTCAAAAACCACCCCTTCTAAAGTAGGAAATATAGGTAAAGTACTACCGATGTAACAAGCTACACCATACATCTATTTTTTGGGAATATCTATAATTTCTGAACAATTATGTTTATTGTAGATAACTACCCATAACCCCTAGGAAAGTTTTGGAATTCTGCTGTATATTCTAGAATTTTCTGCAATTTCTTAGGAATTATGTAAATTACAATAATTATGATATAATGTTTACCTACTGAAATAAAATATTCCACATAATAAATGTAGTTTAATAAAAAATAAAAGATATACGTACATAAGAAATGGGGGTAGGTATATACACAAAAAAGTGGTTTCTGGTTCACCTTAATCTAGTTATCATAATGAAAGGGTTCTAATTCATCTAAAAACTAAACTGGATAGTAAACAAGAAACTCTTGTGTATTAAAGTGTGCGATACGACACGTATATCAAGCTACCACGACAAAGTTATTTTTCGGATTTCTGACTTGCACTATAATTTGTCGCTAATTTGTTACCAAGTCCAAAAATTTGTCGATATCAAGCTAGCACTACACATAGCGTATCTCAAAAAGGAAATGTTGTAGGATATTACTGTAAACGCCATAATTTGTCGCTGAAAGATGACACATTCAACGAATTTGTCGCTAGTCTTATCTCCAGTTGATAAGCTTACACTGCATATGGCATACATATATTTCAAAATAGAAATATAGTAGAAACATACTGTTATGACCAAAATTTGTCGCCAATTATTCTCTAATTTTTTACCAAATCTAAAAGTTCAGTCACAGTCAACTGATTAGTTGGCACCGCAAGTATCGATATTGTTTATATTGATCTAATTAGTATATATTTTTAAAGGAGTACAAATTTCTCTTGTACAACATATTGTCATCAGTTCTACCGCCTGTTCGAATTACTATATACATACAATGTCCAGTAAACGTCCAGCATATCAAAAACGTAGTGGATTGTTGATTTTTTTAATTACATTTAATAATTCAGTTGAAATTAAATAAAACATTGCAATGTCAGAAAGCCCCGCGATTTGTACTTATTTGTTCCATTGGTGGTAGAAAACTGCCTAGAAATGCGTGTAATTGACATCAATATGGTAATTGTTTCTATATATTTTTAACCGAAATTGAAACTAACGCAGAAGTAAAAAAGCCCGTGGCGCAGAAAATATTTATAAATAGGGTATTTATTATAGAAATATGCATGTACTAACGTAAATATAGTAATTAAATCTTTTGAATGCACTATGAGCGACAAATTTTGGGCATAACAGTATGTTTCTATTATATTTCTATTTTGAAATATGTATGCCTTATGCAGTGTCAGCTTATCAGCTGGAGATAAGACTAGCGACGAATTAGTTGAATGTGTCATATTTCAGCGACAAATTATGGCCTTTACAGTAATATCCTACGACATTTTCTTTTCGAGATACGCTATGTGTAGTGCTAGCTTGATATCAAGCTAGCATACCAGCTGATTATGGCTAAACGGCACGAGCGACAAATTTTTTGATTTGGTAACAAATTAGCGACAAATTATAGTGCAAATCAGAAATCCCAAAAATAACTTTGTCGTGCTAGCTTGATATACGTCGATACGATTATCTACGAACTCCAAGAAAAGTTGTCTTTTATTCAGTGGCGGATTATTCAAATTTTGCCACACTTATCGACTTCTATAACTTGATACATTAGTTCACAATCATATTTATTACATTTTTATGGTCAATAAAATTGTAACTTTATGATTTGTACACTATCGTCCTAATTACCCTTTTTTCCCGTGATTGGTATGATTGCGAACTAGGGGATGGATGCCAGTCCCTAAATTATTTTTACAAACTAACGATTTAGTTAGGATTGCACAAGAAATAGTTTTTAAGCTAATAAAAACTGAATAATGTATTACTAATAAGGCTACGTAAGATATGACTTAATAACATACACAATATAATGTTCCTGCGTCGCAGCGGAAATTGTAGAAAAATCAAGTAAATGGTGAAACATATTACATGTGGGCAGAATAACATTTAGGTATACAAATATAAATCTTGTTAATTTATGTAGGGTACAAAAAAAATTAGCCCTAAATTTGTCGCCCCTAAAATCTGCTGCCCTAGGCTCCAGTAGTCTACTCAGCCTGCTGTTAAATCTGCCACTGCTTTTATTGTTTCGTTTGAGGCGATAATAGACAAAAATTTGATAAGATAAAGTGAGAGCTGTAAATGAAGCTGATTTATTTGGAGATAAAGGTTATGTGCATTGTTGCGAAGATTGGGTACCTACTTAATTGCGACTAATCCTTTTTCCTATTTTATTGACGTACATATAGGTAATACGTTTATATCATTTTAGTAAATTTCTAATACTACTATAATTATATAAATAACTGATGTAATGACTTCGACTTTTCATAAAATATGCCGGTATTGCTATAAAGCTTTTAGCAAGTGAAAAAAACTTTATGTCTATTCGATTGGGTGCCGCAGCTACAACGTTAGGAATTTAATTAGATTGCAGTGAGCTTTCTGCGGGTATGCAAAATAGCAATATTTTCTCATTTTTATTAGTTTATTTATTCTTACGGATACACCGTTTTAGTTGGCAATTCTATAGATTTGTATCGAGTAAAATACGTGAACACTTCAGACCAGACAATGAGCCAATTACCGGTTTCTTTCAATTGTTAATAATTATTATCGTCGATTAAAACGATAAGTACTGACGATTGCCCGTATTGTCTGAAAAATAAAAATTAATGTGTATTAATACCCTGTAGCAGACAGATAATGAAACTAAACGGTACGAATAAAATATTTATATAATTTTACAAAGGTTCCTTTCTGCTTTCGTTGATTGCTCGCACTGAGCCGTTTACGCAACAATTGGAAAGGTAAAAAGTGGAGCAATATCGAATTGTTCTCGTTTAACAATGTCTTTCTTCTATCATACATGGATGATAAAAATGTTTAACGCTAACACAACACAATACACTTGTATTAATGATAATATTATTTCATTGCAGAAAAAAATGTCTTGCCCTTCATGGTATTATTTAATTATTTTGTTGTTATTGGAAGAAAGTACCTTTCAAGTACATATGCTATTTTGATTAGTGGGTTTTATTCCTTTTAACCGAAAAACGTTCCTTTCCAATCAACTCGACATTCAAAATATGTTTAGATGTATTTATAGGTAGAAATAAAATTGAGACTCCGTTTTTGAAACTACTGCGCAGTTGCATAGTTCGGGAGTGACAAGGGATAGCAGTTATCATCCTAGAAATGCCGAATTTAGTGTTTTGCAACTAATGATGTAAAATAGTTTGATAAAACTTACACTTTATTGGGTTTTTATATTTTTTTTGGGAGAGGACCCCCAGATCTTTCTTGCACTTTGTACTTTCAGACTCCCTGTTGGCCCTGCGACTTCATATTCAGTTAAAAAGCCGTAATTATTAGATTATGTAGACATAAATGATCCTTAAGAATATTTAGGTACACTACTAGTATTAATGCAACAGTGTAGTGTAATAGTTGTATTTGTATTTTATTTGGTAATGGTGTGGATTACAAAGTCGAAGTGTTATATATACTAAGCTCAGAAATATAGTAGAATCGATTGTTAAAGTACCTCTAACTTTACAACATTTTATAGCATCTGAAACGCAGCTTTCTTGATGTCGAATACTGGACTCTATTGTAAATTCAGATTTTCGATTGGATTCCTCCTTATGAATTTACAAAACACATTTTAATAATATTTGAATAGAACAAAACAAAATAACGTTCATAAACATTTTAATTTCGTAGTAAATAAATATCTCATTGTTTAAATTTAAATTTCTTATTAATGGACCTAACGATTCTCTCGAAGTACACACATAAATAATGTCCTGTGGTTTGGTCAATTACCATTGTTAACGTTTAAATTTATAATTCAACCAGGATTATACTATATTTCTGAAAATACCATACAAAATACTGATGTTTCTCGTAAAATCAGCGCTCATTTAAGAAATTGCTTAGTTATTTGTAAAAAAATAATTGAACCGTCACGGGACGCCTGGCAGATGTGAAACATCGAATGAAATAAAATGATGACGGTTTGTTTATTCATTTAACGTTTATTTTCATTAAATACAAAAATTTTTAATTCAAAAATTTATTTCAAATTGCGACCACTTATTTAATTCTGTTACTCACTGACCAGTAATTGTAACACTCGAAATTACCTCTGACGGTATTAATGTGACAATTGGTCAATGATAACTGAAGTATGTTTTTAATTTATGGAAAACACAGGTTATGTGCACTATGAAACAACACCGCTAAGCTGATTGTGAGTAGGAAGAGAATCGCGCACTACTCCGCATAGACTGTATATATAAAAACGCACTTCTTCCCTGTAAAAATATTATTAAGACCGATTGTAGTTTAAAATACAAATTTATTTTTTATCTATTTGTTATTGCATTTGCATAATAAGTATAAAGATTCCAGATATCCGGGAGTTTAGGTTCAATATGGAGTTATGTCACTGAAAAAAAATCCTTCATATTCACACTTTTACCCGTTCCCTATTTGTAGTAAGGATATCACATATACAGAAGGTGGTGGATTGTTTAGGTTCAGAATGTGTCTTCTTTAAACAATTAGACAAGTTATTTTTCTCATGTGAATTGGTTTAAATTTTACAGTACATTCATGATATATTTATGGGAATTAGTATTGAAAATGGGGAGGGTGGTTGCTTTTGGATTGTATTGGGTAACGTTTCTTGAAGCGTTCTTGCAATTTAATGGTCCGAGGGGGCAAGTGTCTTAAAACCTTTAGACGGTTCCTTTTTCACCATATCCATAATATATTTATGGGAATCAGTTTTGCATATGTGGAGTTGCTATTGATTGTATGGGAGACTTGTGATGTTTTTCGACATGCTTGCCTAGTATGGCGTCCAGGTATTTTGTTTCGTCTTGTCTTTTGATGTTTTTGTTGTCAATTACGCGGTGATTATTCATGTTCGGGTATCGAGAAAAGGGGGTGGAGTGATATTGTATAACACCAACACCATTGTATTATTTTAGTTTGAGGTAGTCACATAGAGGGGATCGATTTAAAAGTGGTCATTGTATAATATATTCCGCGCTTACATCCCTTCGCTCTTACCTACTCGAGTCCCTTCCTTATTACTTTCGGGCCGATGATTACATTATTTTATAGGGATGGAAGTGCAGGAGCAGGAAATAAAGGAAATATGGGACACTTCATTTGTGATGTCTTTTTCTGCTGTAACCTAATTGTACTTATTAGTAATTACTCAAGTATTTCTCGGATATTTGGGTAGATTATGCCAGAAAATGGTTTCGTTAATGACTCAAATATAATTGTTTATTACATTATTTAAAATGGTAAGGTTATGCGAAGTTACTATTGACGTGTTCATCTCCATATTTATCTCAATCCCCTTCGCGTCCACCCTTGTGTTTTCATCTCAATAAACTTTTTTGGATTTCACAATGTTATCCGCCCTTAAGCTCCTCCCTCGAACCCTACCTCTTCTTAACAATGTTCACTTCCAGTTCTATCCCTCTCCCGTCACAATTGTTAAAACAAGGAGCTGTAGTTATAAATATGTGTATGTTTTAATTAGTCCTAAAAAAAATAGTACAAACAAATAATTAACCGACTGACCACGTTTAAATTAAATTAGTTTGAGGCGATTTTGCAAGAAATATATACCTATATAAAATGCTATACATATAGATCATTAGTACATAAATGTATATTATTATGTACATAAGTGTGTGTATCGGCTGTTTTGTTTCGTCAGAAAATCTAGTTTTAATGATTGCGACTCAAAATTAAATAATATATAATTGAGGTATGTTTCACATTTATACTGTAAAAATTTCTATATGTTAGTTACAAAATATTAGGTTTATGACGGACTTATAAGTTTCGTAAACATCCGGTTTTATTAAAGAAATTACTGTAGTTGGTAGCAAATGACACATTAACACTTTTTTTAATATTATAAACTTAAATATTTTTACCTAATAGAAATTAAGTTTTTCTAAACAAGACATATTAAGATTTCATTTTTAATTATAGAATAATAAGACGTAAATTGGTTTTTTATCAAACTCTTTATTGAGTAAATAAATAAATTATAATGTGACATATGAGCAAGTTTACAAAAATAATAAGAATAGTAGAAGAAACGAACGAATAGAAAAAAATGAGATGAGGTAAAGAAGGTACAAATCCCATTGGCGTACGAATCAATACACCAAAAACAGTCTAAATTTAATCCATAACCGCGCGTTCACTAATTTTCAATTTAATAATGATCGTGACCATATCCAAGAGAAAGGGGTGCAATAATGGGAGCAGATAAGTAGGCTTTGGCGATGGGTTGGGGGTGGATGGCGTGACCTTCCCTTCTGACAACAGCGTTGAATCCGTTGTGAGAGTCAGAGGTGTAGTCGACAATGCGGAGGGTGCCATCAGGTTCGGCGACGCTGTATTGACCTTTAACTACATCTCCATCTCGGATTTCGTACTGTGATTTGTGGTCACCAGTGTGGGGGTCAGCTACTCCATATTTGTATTCGTATTTTGGATACGCCTGAAAAGATAAATACGATACAGTCTAATAAAGGTGATGAGAGGATCAAGGGTTGAATAGTGAGGTAAATGTTCTACTGATTTTTATTATCTGAAGAGATCAATAAATGTTGATTACGTATCAAGGAGATCAAATGTTTGAAGTAAATAAAAATAGATAAAATTTTAGTAGAATATATTTTCAACGGATTTTGAGGATCTAGCTTTAGGTATAAACCTTTGGTATAAATGGGGGTTTCAGAACTTATTAGAATATTTATTTTTGGGGCTTAATGATAGGCGTTATGTTCATACTACTTGCTCTTATTAATTAATTCGTCTCATTAAAAACATTCCGCCTGCGCCTGTCAAAATTACATTTAAATCAATAGTTTTAACTTACGTAATAGTCGATTGCTGGGGCTGAATGGAGAAGTGGTGCGGCTAAAAGACCAGCTCTAGCGATGGCTGCGAAGCCGAGTAAACAGACAATCTGGAAAATGGGTCAATAATTAATATCATTTGTACTTTACGGTCTATCGACTATGTAGACTGCTTCAATTATGTTTCACTTTCATATTCGCTGTTTCGTCTAAATTGGAAGTGAGACAAGCCATGTAACTTGTTACATATACGTATTTATGTAAGTTCCGATTTGTTATTGAGGTTACAAATTCAACATTGGGCTCAAAAGGCAGTGGCGCCTGCATGAGAAGCGGCAAAAGGGCTAACGTTTGATAGAATTTTATACATAAACATTTTGTATACTTATTGGCTGGTATATTATGTCATTTTATGGCAAAGACTTTGATTTTGAGAACGAAACTATAATTCAAACGAGAATTCTGCATTATATTTTCTATTATAAGTATCCTAGTTATTTGTTGGAGTAGTTGTGGCATTAAGCGATTTCTTCTGCTAATTGAAGTTTTTCATCTAATTGTCCTGATCGTCTGTTTCTAATGTATCTCTTTTATAAACTTCAAAAACTCGATCTTTGGACTATACAATCGGCATTTGTTTTTCGATGATAATACCGATGGATGTGTTTATACAACGTTTCACCAAATTGTTTGATTGACATCCTCAGGAATGTAGTTAAGGCGTGAAATTCTTTTCTACAATTGTACGAAAACAGTTATCAAGTTCAAATATTGAACATTATTGATTCGTCAATATAATAGACACTTCATGTTGGCTTATGCTTTGTAAGAAAATAATTTTTCAAACTTTACCCACAGTAAAAAGTGAATAATAGAGGTCTGTAATCACTTTTATACTTATTCATATTATATACATATATGTAGAAAACAATAATATAGAATTATAATTTAAAAAGAATACTATTTTTATTTTAAAATTTGAGGGGATTTTTTAAAATTATTATCAATTATTACAGAATCTTGATGTGCACCATCTTATTTTGGTTTTAAAATTTTGAACGAATCAGGTTGGATTTCATTGTAGTATAAACTGTGCCTTTTAGGTATTTAGTTACAAAAATTTACTTATTTTTGGTAGATTATGTTCATCATATCATCTACTGATCACGAAATGAAGATGTTACCTGCTAAGAATAGAAGAACGTTTGCAGCTAAAAACTAGGAAAGGCAAAAATATCCAAAAACAACCTAGTTTATGAATGATTATTTTTCGATTATTCTTTTTCTATTTTTTAAAATTTTCATTGTAATTTTTTTTCACTATCCAAAATAATCTCAATAAATTAATAGTTTCTCCTTGAAGTTTATTTATAATGTCTGAGTCAGAACTACTTATTAGTTTCATAACAATTACTCTACCTACACTTTCAGAAAAATATTTCCAAGCAGTAGCCGCCTTGTATACTTTTGAAAATAATCCGAATAAATATATGTACTATTCTTTTAACTTCCGCCTAATATGTAAACAATTTTAATTAAAGTATTAATTTATCACCCCTGTTTTACTTGAAATTGTGTGTGCGCCCCTGCCTGTTACTGATAAATTTCACACATCGATACCATATACTTGTAGGTATAATTAAGGAATTCAAGGTGCCCATTACCTTAATTTCTGCTTGCCGATTGCTTTAACAGAAGAAAGAAAAATGACCCGTTTCCGTTTAGAATTTTTTAGTTGTAACGTATACCTAATTAAAAGTGTTTTGGTAGGTATGTCTTGTAACTGTATACCTGGGTACCTGCACGCTAATAATATAAACTTAGCTATAATACGTACCTAATGTAGTTGGTAAGTAATTAATGGGAAAAATTAATGAGCCGTGGTTGTTACCCAACATCCACGTTTTTTCGTAAGAGGAGAATTCAAGAATAAATAATTTACTTTAGTAAGTCATGCAACTGGTTCAAAATATACATAAATATTTAGCTGTCAAGGATAGAGTTCCATTGGTATGAATTTGCATAATTGCTGGACGCTGGTACTTAAATAAACATTAGTATTGGCAAATTGAGGCACCGATATGGTTAGACAAATGGACGCAATTTATCATATCATTTTTAATCAATAAAGCACCAATAAAAATCTCTGATGTAAGCTAATTTTTTTAAATATTTTCGTAAAGCTCTAAAAAAAAAATTTGTTTTTAGTTTGGTAACAATTAATTTAAAAAGAACCAATCTTGAGTGACTCGACCTGAAATCTTTTTAATTAATGTATTGGCTACAATATTTTTTTTCTCTGGTAGTATATTAAATACATAGTTAATAACTTTTTATGTTTGTTAATTATTAGTGTTTTTCAATTTACAACAGTGTAAAAAAATTCTTGTTTGTTGCAATTTTACTTTCTCTCTATTTACTACAGGCACAACAACAACAATAACAATAAGTATGCATTAGCATAAGTCAACGTATAAAGCAAATTTATTTTGTAGATTAATATTCTGGAGATAATTATTTATGTATTTGATTGATACTTATGTTTTATAATTACATACTGAAAACATATAGAATTCATTTTAGTTGTCAGTATCGTTTAAAGGTTGTAGTCAATTTAAAATTTAACAAAAGAACTGAGGAATAAATATGAAACTAGTATCTTTAAGTTTCTTAATATTTATTAAAGTTTTGTTTTTTTATGCTTTAAATCTCAAGTCATACTTTGGAAACAGTTTTATAGGTTGCAATTACATTACCATGAAGGTGTCTTTGCAATTATAGAGAAGGAATAAATTAAAGTTTGCCGTATCGTCATTGAAACAATTTTTTTTCCAAAAATAGGAATATAATAATAGCTACTCTTTATTCTTGGTCTTATATAACACTATCTCGAAATATTAAGACAGGGACACCACAAGTGGCTCCTTTACTAGAAAATATTTGTTTATAATTTCAAAACAAAAAAGAATAGAAAAAAACTTTAAATAAATGATAATGAAGGTGCCCTCACTACTGGGACATCAAATAGTAAGTTCATCATTTACTAACTAACTTAATACGTGATTAATGTAGTATGTATTTAAGATACTCCAGAGCTAAATTAATATGTAGGTAACTCAAGAACTTGCTTGTGCGAGAAAGTGAAACTGCTTAAAACAAAAATTTTGAAAAAACTGATTTAGGTGACATGAATAGCGTCTAACCATTTAAATGAAAATGCAAAGAAATTATCCTGTAGATGTAGGAAAAATTTGAATTAAATGGACAAAAATTTAAGAAAAGTGTACCTATTTTACTACTTTGGAAAATTTTGAAAAACTGAAACGAAAACTTAAAAGCAACGAAGTTCATTAGTACGTATATGTGAAAAATTGAAACAAACCAAAACAAAAAAAAGAAATTTAAAAAAATAGGGGTGTTAGTTTTTTCCGGTTATTGCAATTAAAAGTAGTATAATTAATTTTAAATAATAAATAAAAAGTAACTACAAAAAATTGCACTGCACTGTTACACACCTTAGAAAACATTTTCGGTGGTTTGTTGGTGTTATGTTATCACTAAAAAGCACAGGACGTTACTGGCCAGAGAATGATAATCCGCTCTTTTATACGCAAATCAGAATGACCACGAAACATTCCCTGTCTGATTAATGAAAAATTCGTAATACAGACAAAGGCCTCCGTGTGAGTTATACGTAATTACGACATACATTCATACCAACCTACTGCGTCCCTCCCCTTGAAACTGGAGCAAAAGTACGATCTTTTTACTTCCTTTTGACGCTTACGTCGATGCCGCCGCCGTGGCAGCCACCTACTCCAAAGCAATTTTTTTTTCGGGTCTCACTGTGTGCACTGACCTGAAACATTCTTGGTGAAAACTACATTAAGTCAGTGTTACATACTGGTTGTATGTATTATGATATCGTATTCTTATTACCACTGTTATTATTACTACTATTAGTGGTATCTATATGTTAAATAAGCATCTGTGTGTGCATTTTGTAGGAATTTTTGGACGTACGGACGTGGCCGGTAAAAGTTGTTAAACATCCATTTCTACAACTGTATGGCCACGTCTACCGTATTATATCAGCAGCGTTACTGTAGCAGAGCGAATAGAAAATATATTCATGAGGTCTTAATTTGAAAGGGTTAATTCTTCTTTTTTTGTAGTTCAATCAAGTTATTTCAAACATTGCCAGTAGGCATCCACTAACAGTACCATCAAAACAGTTATCGACAATTTTGGGGATGTTCCAGGATGAACAGAAAATATATTCATTAGCTGTTAATTTGAAGGAAATAATTCGTCAATTATCCTAAGTGTTTCTTGTGCGTTCCTTCACCATCCTCAATGTTCCTTGTTCTTTATTCAGTTCAATTAAATTATCTCACACATTACTAAGCAGTAGAGCAATGTTGATATTTCTGGTACATATCAACCATCCACCACCAAAACAGTTAATGACAATTTTGGGACTGTTCGAGGGTGAACAAAAAATGCATTCATGAGCTCTTAGTCTGAGGAAGTTAATTCCTTAATCATCCGTAGGGTTTCATTACCTAATTCTTTTTGGGGCTTCTTCTTGAGTTCATTCAAATTATTCTAAATATTGTTAGTAAAAACTATCTTTCAGATGGTGCAATGAAAACTGTTATATTTTGGAAGCATATTTTATAACCAAAAAGGTTGGGTAAAGATCTGAAAAAATATTTAGCTCCCTCTGATTTTCCCCAATTAATTGAAATTATAATGTTAATTTTGAAATATTTGAAAGACTGCATAGTTCCAGTACAGCTCCACAGAAATTCCAGTCTGCCACCAAAATAGTCAGTGACAATTTTTAGGACGTTCTGAGGTGAAGAGAAAATTAATTCATGGGTTCTTAATTTGAAGAGGTTAATTCCTTAATCACCCTTAAGATTCTTTTTTCGCTATTTATTCATCCTTAAGGTTAGTTCTTCTTCCTTGATCATTTTTAGAGTACCTTCTTTGATTCAATCACAGTATTTTAAATATTGTTATCAGATTTATGATATCTAGCAGGATTCAAAAGTCCACTACTAAAACAGTTAATGACGGTTTTGGGGGTGTTCTAGGGTGAAGAGAGAATGTATTCACAAGCTCTTAATTTGAAGAGGTTTGTGCCTTAATCATTCTTAAGGTTCCTGGTTCGTTTCTTAATTATCCTTAAGGTTCCTTGCTTGTTCTTTAATTATCTTTCGGGTTTCTTCTTCTGTTCAATCAAATTATTTCAAACGTTGCCGGATTGCAAGCATTTCTGAAAGACATTAAGAGTCATTTATCAAAGAAATTTATGTCATTTAGGGTAGTGTCTTTTATTGATAGAAAACGATTTTCAATTCTCATATTAGGTACTGGAAAGAATCACAACGCAAAAATCGTATTTCTCAGAATTTTTTATTGAGCAATTTATTTATATCAAAAAAGGAAAATCTTAATGTACCCAAATTTTGGCGTCAAATCTTGAGTAAGATCCTGGCTCTATTCTCTTTTAAATTGTTTCTTATATAGGGTTGGATTAAAGAAACTTGAAGATTGCTTATTAAGTCAATGGTGTAAAATTTTGTCAAATATTTTGACCTTTTCCTTCTTGATAAATATAATATTGAATAGTTCTGATATTTAATAAACTACTTCTGTACAACTGATTTAGTAAGTGACCCCTAAATAATAAAGAATCCAATTTTCGGTATTAAATTCTGCGAGTAGCTATACAAGCGTAATAGTAACAGGAACTAGGGAGAAAGTAAAACGTGTTTTTGAGACTCCAAAATTAAGGCGTTCGTTTCTTAATTACCCTTAAGGTTTCTTTTTCATATCAGACAAACTGTTGCCAATGTTTCCAGTGTACAAACTTTCTTCATATGAAAACGTCTCCCATAAAAACAGTTGGGGGTATAATTTTATTTTTAAATATTTCATTATTAATTCTTAATTTAATGTATCCTTTTACTTCAACATCAACTTCAGGATTTCTCAGATTGCTGGAAGGTAATTTTTACCCAGGAATTATTACTAAAAAAGGTCCTTATATACCTAGCTTCTACCTAGCTTCTTGCTTTGAATTCATATTCTTATATCTTGATTGCAAATAAAATTTGGACCCAAAATGTTGAGTCAGATCCTGGCTATGCGCAGTGCCATTTCTTTTAAAAATCTGATTGCTTAATAAGTTAAGTCTCAAATATTGTGATATGTATATCTCTTCACCTTTAGTTATGGTAATATTGAGTCCTATCAGTACTCAAACCGTAGCAGTGCTGGTTTTGATACTGATCCTGAAATAATGAGTAGGTACCCATTTTTGGTAGATATTGAATCCTGCGAATGTTTGAATACGCCACTGGTATTGCATAATAATTAAACAATTCAGTGCGTAAGAACAAGTCGTCGTTAAATGTCCGGGAGAAATTTGTCCTTTATTTATTGTTTAGTTTTAAAGACTAAACCAGGTGATGAAAACGACTGTCTGCCAAATGTCTTTCGTGTTTAATAGGCAGATATAATAAACGTTAAGAAAGTTAACTTAGCAAGTCAATCCATTGAAATCGACAATGTATATGTATATTTTGCACCTATAAATTTCGACAAGAATTTTATATTTACTGATGTACCCATTGTAGGTATTTGAAATAGAAAAAATAAACACCTAAAATGTCATACGTATACCACATAGAAAGTAAATATATGTACAAGAAATACCTTCAATCGATTAAACAAAAAACAACAAAAATTGTTTTGAAGAAGTTTCAGTAAGGTGTCTGGACAATAAATTCGAATTTGGACTTAAAATATAAAGATTTTGAGATTTCTTACTCTGAAATCCCAAAAATTTTATATTGCTTTCTTTGAGGACATTGTTGGATGAAGTATAAGGATAAAACAAACAAGAAAGTGGTTATTTAAGTTCTAGCTTTCCTCGTTATTAATTTGGACTCAGAAGTGCCTTAGCACATCAAGTTTTTGAAATATCATAATTTTAAAACCAGAATGACTGGTGTATGGCTTGCTTGAATTAGATATTAGGATATTTCGAAATTTTTATGTATAAGAAAAAAAAAACAGTCAAGCGTCAGTCGGGCCTCGCTTTATTATGGTTCCGAACATGTGACATGAATAAAAAAAACTAATTGGTTAATTTGGTGACAGCTGATAAACCACATTATAAGTCGGCATTTTCAGTATTTGTTTTTTAAATACAATATACCTACATATGGAGCATGATACATAAAAATTTAAAATTCCTAACTAGTTTAGTTTTTGAGAAAAACTTCCTAACAAAAATGGTCCAAATGTAACAACTTTGACGGCCCCTTATTCCGTTATTGTTAAAAATAAAAAATTATTTTTGTACTCTACTCGGTGAGCTCTAACCAGTGATACCCCACATGCCAAAGTAAAAAAAATTTTTTTACTCATATTAATGTATGGGATCCCATATAAAAAATAATTAAATTGAAGTTAATATTCGGTTTTGGTTCAATATTCTACATAATTATTTAATAGGTATATCCAGTGGCGGTTTTACTGTAGGTGCATTTGTTCAGTGAACCTTCTTAAAAATTGAACTAGTTACACCATATAATTTTATCCTTTTAATATTTATTATATTATTGATGATTATTGTATAATATACATTTCTTTTACCATTTCATAGTTCATAGTTACAAAACACCAACCCGTAACCCATAGAAAATATTTAAATTTTTGTTGTGTCGCTGACGACTTCACCTAACTTTTTTGGTTCAAGTTTTGATTCTGAACATATCACGTGAGCGATACTCCGTTTGATGTCCATGTGTTAGAGAGAGAGGTAGTCCGACGCGTGAAATGGAAGATAAAATACACTCAACATACAGCGTTTAGGTGCACTGCACGAGAAGCCGGAATCAGCCGGAATAATGTCGTGCTACGTCGGCACGGCTACCCGACATTCTGCCAGGGTTTTGCAACTTCGGTTAGCCTACCAGCCTGCCACCTGGTGAAAATGTCCAGTACGAGTCATTTTTAAAGGCTCTGGAAGCTAGTGTTGGTAGGAACCGATAGTAAAAAAATTATGTTCAGAAGCATGTTCAGATTTCAGAGTTCAAAGTCCACTAATTGTAAATGACGCACAATTTATTGCACAATAGGTGTTAATTAAAATATTACGTAAATGATGGAGTCGTATTCGGTAAAATATATTAAAGAAAATTCAAATAATTTTCAAAATCGTTTCGAAATAAAGAAAAGGGGTCCACGTCGCCCAAAACTACAGCTGACACAAGAGTGTACCTTAAAAAATAAAAAGTTCAAACTGTGTTTAAGGTAGAACAGTATAAAAAAACTTCGTGGTTGTGTGGGTGTAATAAATTAAACGCATTATTTTGCTTTCCGTGCCTGATTTTTGTCGGTAATCCTATTGAATGTGTTTGCTAATTCAAAACATAGACAAATGGATTTCCTGTTTAAGTAAACGTAAGGTTTTTATTTATTGTGTTATTAAATGCCATAAGTATTTGTTTCTCCTAAAAATATAAAAAATCTTCGCCTGCGGTGCATTTACAACATCGTGAAATACGCTTCATGTTCTGATATTACCTACATGTTATTAACTTTGTGAACCCCCTTCGTATTCGACCGCGAGCCGCCACTGAATATATCTAATGTTTGAGTCTGTAACTCATTTCGTTTAGGAGTTAGAAACCTGTGATATACTGACAGACGGATGGACAGACAACAGAGTAACAGCAATAGGGACCCTAAAAATGTAGAGCCAGATTCAAGTTGCGTTATAAAAATATACAATGGAAATATTTACCCTCTTATAGCATTCTTTTCGTATACTGCAATTATACTCTGTTTGTCAAATTGGTTCTAAATTTGGAAATCAGTCCACTGGCAAGTTGTAAATAATTTTTGGTAGGTACGTTTAATTAATTATTTTTTAGTGGGCAATTTAAATTTGAATTCAAAGTGGCTTCAGTACACCAAAATTTCGGGATCTCTTAGACTAAAGTCTCAAAAATGTAACTAAAAGAATAAAAAGTAATCATGAGAGTAGTTACTTCAGTGGAAGCCTTTATTCATTCCTGGAGTTAATTTTGTCCTAGCATTTCATAATTTTAGAATATCTTAATATCAAACCCTGAAAATTTTTTGAGTCAGATATAAGGTTGTCTTAAAAAGTACAACGAAAATACTTACTCTATAATATAGGATATATTTTTTTAACCTACTATTGTTGTGTTCTCTTATAATAGATATATTTTTATGTACCGGAGTCCATTCGAATTTAGTATTAAGATTACTTGGAAGTGGCTGCTCTCATGGTTAATCTGCGCTTTTAATTTACAATATCAATATTCTTTGAAATTCAAATTTTATTTGTGTTAACCTTTTTGGGTGGGATATTTCAACGTTCTTCCTTTTTAAGGTAATTTTGGAGGAAGATTATCTACTCAACTTCTGTTTCTCCAACCCCCGATTTTGTAGACATGTGATATTAGCTTTGTCTATTAGTCCTTGACGTATATGTTCTACTATTTATACATGTACAGGTTGCGAATGAGTGAACCTTGGTAAAGGAAATTTCCAAGTATTTATTCGTACATTTCTGGAATATCTTCACACAATTTCCAAGATCCAGCCAGTGTGCGCACTTCGTCTGAACTGCTATTAATGAAGGGGACTTGTTATAACGCAATACCTGAATCCGCATTTTCGTACACTGTATATTGTTCTAGGTATATCCTTCATCCTTTAGTAATTTTAATAAACCCTAAGGTAATTAAACTAAATAAATTATAACACTTTACAAGGTCCCAGAATCTGTAAATGTAACAACCTACGATCAAATTTACTCTCACGGCATTGTACAACAATTATTATGACAAATCGTGGTTTATATTGTTTATAGCACATTGTAAAAGTTTTAATTGACTTTTTTCATTCAATACCTTGACAAAATATTATTTATTTGTTCAACACAATATTTATAAGCACCTTCAACCTTTTAAAATGCATTTATGCATAATAGAATTGAATAGGTGAGATAGTCTTTTTGGAGGCGAAAAATTAATGTTTTTGAATGAAATTGATTCTACTAATTTTAATTTCTAAAGCATTTTAATAATTCATTTACTTAATGTAGGCATCGAAACTGTAAAATTAATTAAATTCTATCTAAGGAATTCTGATGGCGGTTAGATGTTAATGCAAATTTCAAGTAAATATTGTAATTTAAAAAAAGCGGTCTTATGGTCTTATGTTATCGATATGTCAATCTGGCGATAGATATATTTGCGTTAATTAGCCGGTTTGCGCGACTTGATTGAAAAAGTGCCTCCAATTAATTAGATTGCTTTCTGTTTCAATTAAACTGAGCCCATAGTACTTTAAAAAAATTTTGAGTTATTTCGTAGCTAGTGTGGCACATTTTGTTAAAAGGATTTAGAAGTAAAAAGTTTGATTAGAAGAAAGTAGTCTCAAAAGGGGCGTTAGAATACGTAATGATGGGCTCATCTTTAAGTACCTCTTGCTTACAAATTTATACATCTACAAAATAAAATGAGGAGATAATTCCTTGTAAATTGAATTTAAAATTTGTTCCTTACCAATTATTTCAAAGTATATCTCGTCTCTGAATTTTATTAGGATTTGAGTTTTTCCCTTGTTTTTATAATTTTTTATCCTTTTTTTACCAGAAACGTGGGATTTAATATCGAATATTAGTGTTTGAAATGCCATAATTTTGTAAAATATCTAAAGATGTAGAGGCATCTTCATAAAATACGTTTGCACACAAGGGGGGGGAGGGGTCTTGCTGAGTGTGACAAGATGTGACAAGGGGGGACGGGAGGTCTACGGCAACGTGACGTTCGCCGTTCATCAAAAAGTTTTACTGTATTTTTACAGAGTCCTTGGACTTCTGATAAATATAAATATTATTGATTTGTTCGTTACAAAAAAAATATTTATTAATTTATTTAAGTTTTATTATGAAAATAAAATAAATATTTTTGACTATCAAAATTTGTGCATTATCAATCAAAATTTATCATGTTCAAGGGGGGTGTTTAGTTTTTGTGACGTAATATTTGCAGGGTGTCACAGAAAGTGTGACACAGCGTGAAACCGGGGGGGAGTGGGTCAAAAAAAGCAAATTTTAGTGTGACGTATTTTATGAACAGCCCCTTAAGATATAATGAGCATTGACGTTGGGGTGCGTAGGGACATAACTGCGCCTTTTATTTACTAAATGCCCCAGCATAAACTTCGATTCTCGTCGTTTGGACACATTTTATGGCTCATGAGTTTTTGAAGTACCTTTAACTTTATATGGATCTTACAAAACATATAATAACCACTCATTTTGACAATGGCAGACATATTAATAATTATAGTTGTACCATATATGTGTAGATACGAAGTCCGTTTTCAACAAGGATTTTATTTTTTATTATGATATAAATTCGCTTATTCCAATTAGAACCCATATAGTGAGCAGTTTCAATCTCAGTTATCATATTCTGTTAATATTTTTACTTACTATAGTTACCTACTCTCTTTCTCAATTCAATTAACGCATGGTACCTACATGATACATAAACGTAACGTTATTTACTAACGATACATTCTCCAGAGTTACAAAGACACTATCCAAGTAATAATTTAGATGTTTATTTATTTATCGTTTTACGATATAGTAAAATTTTATTGCAAATTATGATATGTACTTACTAACCGTTTAATAGATTCGGTGGGAAAAGGTGTGGCTGGCCTTGTACAAGTGTACCAGTAATAATGTGACAAAAAAGCCAATTTGCTGTTACAAAATTTACGTACAGTGCACACCAGGGATTCGACAGAGTGACATTAATGTCTTCATATGAAAAATAATTTTATAGTTCATATATGCCACTGCTAATTTTTTCTTTTTTTCTGTTTACAAGTGGACACCCACACAATTAAATTATTTTTTTTTTTTAAGTACTATGCATAACTATCCTTCATTAAGGATAAATAAATGCAAATAAACAAACACGGAAGTATAGGTTACAAAACTTTATTATAATTCACAATAATTATTTCGATACACTGTATCTTATTTAGGTGAAAAAATGGTAACTTAAAACTAATTACAATAGGTCTTATATACTAACTAAGCTAAAGTAAGAAGTGGGTGTAAATAATCAAAAAATTTTAGTGTCTGTGACTTATTTATTCCAATTTGATCATTAGGAATATTGCCTTTTTTATTAACTTTATTAATTACCAAACATTCCAATAAGTTTAGTTTTCTACCTTTATGTTCGATATGCAGAATTTGAAAGTTGACATCAAAGTTATGATTGCAATTTAGTAGGTGCTCAGCGTCAGTTGACGCTGTGTTTTTATTTTCATAACTTTTATTATGTTCTTTAATTCGTTATAAGAATGATCTACCCGTTTGTCCTTTGTAGGCTTTGTCCATAAATAAATATTAAATTAAAAAGGTGAAAATTATTCTCAGAATTATTGCTGCTCCTTACTCTCGGTTATGGTGGTTTATGGCACTGGGTTATCTATTAGTAATAAGAGAATTTAATAGAAAAGTGATTCACTAGAAAATAGTTTTTTTTAAATCTAAAGATGTTTTAGGACATTTTACCATAGACTAACTAAACGTAAGTAATGAAGTGTACCGGCGGATTAAATAGACTTGAACTCATCAGAATGTTTAAGAAGGTATAAAAATGTTTATGGAAATTTCGGCAAACTTCTTGAATTTAGCAAAATGTCGTGAATCTTTTGTAGTGCTTACTAATTAATACCGACGTAGGCTAAATGTATCACTATATTGTGATTTTTATATGAAAGGGCTATGCAGAGATATTCTTCTTTAAGGATAGAAACCGAGCGACATGGTCTAGTGGTCCAGATCATTGCTTAGCATTCGGGAGGTCACCGGTTCGACTCCGGGGCCGTTTTTCTGTGGTTTCCTTGAATCATTTAGGCAAATGTTGGGGTAGTAATATTCCACAGATAGTCTTTCACTTCTCTTCTGTCTTTATGTCGTCCATTTCATCTTTCTCCTCCAAACCACCATCCACCCATTCCTACGATTCCTAAAGGAGGCTGAAGAGGGCCTTCCGCCCTATCCTCCCACTTTGCACAAGAGTGTAGGTCGGGGGGGGAGGGCAGCCCGCCCACTAATATTGGTGGGAATGAAACACCCAAAAGGTTTTTTTAAGGATAGAAGAAAAAAATTAAAAAGGTACTATATAATATATTATCTTAAAGATTATACGCTGTCTCCTATTTGCGGTTATTATGGTTTTCCATTGATAATAAGAGAGTTTGTAAAAGCAGTGATGACATTGGTGTCTTATGACTAGAAAATGTTTAAATTGTTTGCAAAAGATTTACTTAACAACGAAGTATACCTGTACTCTTGAAAGTTATAGAACTTATTATGTAACATTGGAGAATTTTCCCGAATCTTCTAAAAAAGTAACATTAAATGTCTTCATATTATGAAAAGTAATTTATGATTTCATATAAGCGAACTGAAAATTTTTTTCTTCATTGCTTACCAACTAATTAACACCCACGCAGGGTAAATGTATCTGTATATTGTGATTATTTCATGATAGTTCTATGCATAAGTATTACTTTTTAAGAATAAAAGAAAAAAGAAAATCCATTGCAAAAGTAATATCTAATAGCTTATCATTAGAACTGTTCGCTGCCTCATATTCGCGGTTATGGTGGAATATTGGTTTTTCATTGATATTAAAAGAATTTGGTAGAACAGTGGTGAAAATATTTTCTTAACACTTTGGTTTTTAGGACCAAAAATGTTTCAGGAAGTTTAACAATGGACTCACTAACTATACAATGAAATCACCCAAGTTTAAAATATACTTCAAATTTCAAAACGTTTTAGAATGTTATGGAATTCTTATTGAAACTTTCGAGAATTTTCCAGAATTTCCTACAATTCCTGACTTCATACGAAAAGTAACATGCCGACACATTTTTTCTTCTTTATTGTTTACTTTACCAAAGGATACCCACGCAGGGTTAATGAACCATTTTCTTGTTAAGAAAGATCTACGCCCACGAATTTTTCGGTAGGCGTGAAGAAATTTAATTAAAAAAGTAACAGTTTATCTTCAGAACTATGAGATTCCCTCTACTCATGGTTACAATGGAGGCACTTGGTCTTCCGTGTGTAAGAAGAGAGTTTTTGTAGGAATGGTGAAATTGCTGATGATAAATTCAAACTTTCAAAAACGTTTCAATGTGTTTTTCAACAGGCTCACTAAATAAATATCGACGTATGCGGTAGATGATACTACGGGACTACACTTAAGCATGACAAAATACACCAGAAAATTTTTTTATGGAATTTTCGAAAGACTTCTCAAATTTTCCTAAATTTCGTAAGATTTATAATGTTTATTTTAATGTTCTTTCGAACGCTTCACTACTTTCAATAATATAAATATATAAATTCTCGTGAAATTGCCACCCCGTTAAATGCTAGTCACTTATTTATACTCATGGAGTATTTTTGTTACAGTTAAAACAAGTTTTTAGTTAGAACTTGTTTTGCCTAGTTAAACTAGTTTTTACTTAATGCCTTGGTTAAAACTAGAAATACCCAGTTAAAACTAGAATTTACCACTGATATATTTGATTTTCAGATAAAACTAGTTGTCACATCGAGCTGTAGTTAAAACTAGCACTAGAAAAACTAATTTGGGATTGAAAACAAGATATAGTTTTAAAAAATATTTATTGAAAAGATCTAAGACACTGAGAACCAAATAATAATTTAACACTAAAAGAACATTTTAGAGAACATCGACTTAAATTAGTTGCCAAGATGACAATATTAATTATAAGTAGGTAAATAAAATAATCAAATAAATCAACAGAACACAACCATAAAATTTCAAAAAGAAACATTGTTAGAGAACATTGATGAACAGACAATAAAATCTAATCAGTAAAACTTAAATTTAAAAAAGGATGAGGATCTACTACGCGAACAGTTTTAACTGACTCGCTTCGGAAAAACACGTTTTGTCTAGTAAGAACTAGTTTTAACTGATATTCGATTTGAGCATTAGTTAATTCTAGTATTAACAAATGCATACATTAAAAACTAGTTCTAACTAAGCAGAACGCGTTCTATCTAAAAACTAGTTTTAACTGCAACATTTGTACTGAATAGAAACTTATGAAAACTCCCTCTAGGTAAGTTTCTTTGATAGTGTAAATCTTTTAGGTTCAATGGTCATGGTTGTCAAAAATATCGTCGGTATTAAAAGTAGCAATTTTTAAAAAATGATACCACATCATCGCCCATAATGCATTTCAATGAAATTACACAGAAAAACTTACAGATTTTTGAATATTAAATTCATAATTTTATTTTGGATTTGTTCAATTAATTATCTCCTCAATAATGTATTAGAGAAGATGTAGAATTATCTTTTGGTTGAATTATTTTCTTCTTTTCACATATTTCTCACATATTTAGAAAACATAATTTAATTTTAAACTGCTTCTATCATAATCTAACTATGTAGTGAACACTATCTCTAAAAAGAAAAAGGTACTACCTACTATATTCTTTTGTGGTAGAACCGCTTCAGATATGATTTATTTGAAGAAATACCTGAGCACCGCATTTGTTGTAGGTCACGAGAGCGGTTATGACAGTAGGTACTTTCCATTGTACCTTGACTTCAATTCGTTCTTGGAATGGCTGACTTTTTTCCTGCTCTTGGTAAGTGGAAGAAACGTTCTGTTTGTTTGTGTAGTAAGTAGTGCCGTTTCTGTAAGATCGAATTTTTGACAAGGACGTGGCAACGAATTAGACCCAGTCATCAGTAATCTAGGCTAAACAGTGTTAAAGTATTGTGGAGACGGAGAAAAGAATTGGATCAACTAAGTAACTACGTACTTACATGAATGTAGATATTTATTGCTGGTAGAATATTTCAACGATGAATTGCATGTCTACTTTTACTTTCATTCCATCGTTGTCTCAGTTTTTATCATGTGATATGTAAGAAATTATTTTGTAACGGTGTTGTACGTGGAACACATTGCCATTTCATTTAAAAGACCTTCATGTATAGTATTTCTTTTTGTTCATTCTCAAAGTGTTGGTTAACTTTCATATTACAGCGTCTTCTTTCTATCTTGCAATCTTTTACTTTATACATTTATTTGTTTTTGTCCTTTATACAAATCATGGTCCACAATAACCAGCAAATAATGTATCTTCGTAAAAACATAGTTGGAGTGGTAGGTTCACTCTTATTTGCGTACAACCAACTTATGTACAAGAAACGGAAAGGCAGGGTGTTAGGCTAGGTCAGGGATGGCGATGTCTGTGCCACAAAGTCATAAAAATTATTTTTTAAATAGGTAACGTGCCACAATAAAATTTCATTCGAAACTATACGTAAGTATAATTAAACAAACAAACAAAAGCAATTCATATTTAAACAATTTTTTATTAATGAATGTTTTACAAAAAGCAATATGCTAGAAACAAAATTCACGTTAAAGAATTGTTTTTAATGTGATTTTTGTTGCTGTACAAAAGATGATAAAGATTTAATATCTGGTTCATATTTAGTTAATTTCAACAGTACGCATCATCCGTCATTCTATTCCTATATTTATTTTTTATAAAATTTAATTCTGAAAATAGAGATTCACATGCCCACGTCGATTAAAATATTGATAAAATTGCCTTTGCTAATATTTTTGAAGTTTTAAACAATTAAACGTGTCAGGAACTGAATTCCATGCATAGTTAGAATTTCATCTTCTGCAATTTTATTTATTTTTTCTAAACATAAAACTAAAACCAATATTCTACGTAAAGTCAATGCCATATACAAAATTCCGTGTTCTAACTGTGACAAAGGGTATATTGGCCAAACAAAAAGACCACTTCAGGTAAGAATTCGTGAACACAAAAATGACCACAACAAACGAATTTTGGCAACCCCTCAATACAAAACTGCCCTTTTAAAACACTCCGTGGAAACTGGCCATAAGCCCAATTTTGACAATACTAGCATATTTTATGTTGAAAATAATTACTTCAATAAAAGACTCAGAGCTTTAAGGGGTAAAGACCTCTTTATTATAAAAACGACGAGCTCTGAGTCTTTTATTGTAAACACTAGGGGAAGAAAATGGAAAATAATAATTACTTCAAACGAGTTTTTCTGGAAGCTTCATTTATTTTAATACATAATGAAAAATCATTGAATTCTCAAACGGATTTGGAGGATTACCTTATTGTTAACAACTACTTTAACCTATACAACAAATTTAAAACAAATAAAAACAAACAACTTAAAATTACATAATTTACTAATACTAATAAACCTACTATATAATCTAAAACTACTTAAATACAATACACTTTCACCTACTTTTTACTAATACTGTACATTAATTTAATTTTTTATAACAAAAAAAATTATCGTGTTTTTTAGTTAGTTTTTATAACAGCGAGTCTTATAGCTTTTAATTGTAATTTTGTCCTGTTAGTGTTACCACGTGGTTACTGTAAACGTTTGTAACATAATTTATTTAATTATTATTTTATTTTTACAAGTTTTTTAATAGTATTAATATTTATTCTTTTATCGTTTTAAATGTTGTTTGGAGTTATTTGTACCATTGCACCAAATGTACAGCACATGTTTCTTAAAATATAACACAAAAAAACCAGTAAGTTACTTATTGTATACTGAAAAATTCTGCTGTATAACAACTAATATTTTTTTAGCCTTGATAAAGATTCACATCGGAACCGAAACGTTGGTGTCGTTTTTATAATAAAGAACTCTTTACCCCTTAAAGCTCTGAGTCTTTTATTGCAAACACTAGGGGAAGAAAAATGAAAAAGAAAATAAAAATTATTAATTTTATCCAAAAATCGATTACTTTCAATAATTTCTAAATCATTTCTTAAATCAACAAATTTTTGGTTCTATATGGTACTTGACTGAAATTTAACTAATTCCATTTCTAATTCATTAAAATTTAACTACTCAAGGACTTTTAAATTTAATTTTTCAAATGGTATTGTATCAGGATACAAAATAAATTTTGATTCGAGCGCTGCGACAGCAAAAACATTTATCTAATGCGCATCTGTATATACTTCGAAAGAATTCATGCCATATTTTAATAATAAAATATAAAATGTACAATTTGACGGTTCTAGTTAACATACGTTATACCTGCGATCGTCTAGACTCTAGAGGCTACTCCAATTTGCGTACAAAAATTCCAAATTAGCTTAATTTTTTATAAGTACATAGAGATAATATAATATTAAAATGATGCGACTAGAGTTTATTCTGTAAAAAAGAGGAAAAAGTGGGTTGGGATTAACGAAGCAATCACTTTAAATACAAAAAAATTGGAAGGAAATAACCAAATCTAAAGCTTTTATGCCAAATTGAATTAACAATAAAAAAACAAGTAAAAACAAACAAAACCTTAAGAAAAGGACTACTTTTTAAACCACAAATTAAAAAAACTCAGAAAATATAATTTTTTTAATAGTTTTATAAATGTTTTTACATAAATTAACAGTCGCAGGTCTGTATTAAAATGGCTAGGGAAAATTTCATTTTTTTTATTACAATATTACAGTTGCGAAGGAAGCAACTTACTAATATACTAAATATTTATAATACATACATAATATGTCTAGCGTAAATCATATTGATTAGAATTTTATACGCAAATTGGAGTAAACTGCAGATGGTCGAAGGTACAATCTACCCTGTTGCCCACCTAGTGATGTGAAAATACCCGGTAATTAAATATATTTTCGGTTTTTTTCAGGGGTAAATTTCGGGTATTTACCCAAAAAATGCTCGAGCCTGATTGTGCATTCAATTGGGGCAAATAGTTTACGAAAATAGAAGTTAAATATTCCTCTGTCGGCCTTTTTTTTATTTAATATTTCTTGTTTCTCTCAAAACCGCCCTTAACTAATCGAGTTCTCAGAAACTTTTGAACGAAACCTGCAACATTTCCTAAAAACATTAAATTGCATTTCTTTATATAACTGAATAATGAACTCTACTAACGAATTAAATAGACTTGTTTGAAAATATGAGAATGTTCAAGTAAACTTCTTGATTTTGCAGAATTACCAAATTTCTAAAAATTCACTAAGGTGACATTACAAACCTTCAGATGCCTTCAGATGATTTGATATTGAAACACCGAAAAATATTTCTTTACTGCTTAGGGTTCATAAAATACGTTCGCACACAAGGGGGGACGGGGGTCTGCGGCAACGTGACGTTCGCCGTTCATCAAAAAAATTAAAGTACTGAATTTTTACAGAATCCTTGGACTTCTGATAAATAGAAATATTATTTATTTGTTCGTTACAAAAGATATTTACTAATTTATTTAAATTTTATTATGAAGATAAAATATATGTTTTTGAATATCAAAATTTGTGTATTATCACTCAAAATTTATCATGTTCAGGGGGGAGGGTTGTTTAGTTTTTGTGACGTAATATTTACAGGGGGGTCACAGAAAGTGTGACACAGCGTGACAACCAGGGGGGAGGGGGTCAAAAAAGCAAATTTTAGCGTGATGTATCTTATGAACAGCCCTTATATTATTACGTTATTACTTACATAAATGACGGCTGAAGGTATTTGGACTAATTTTCCTAGACTGATTGGGTACGTCGTTAGAAATCTCTCTCTCTCTCTCTCTTTTTTTTCTTTTCACACCTAAACTCATATTTAATTGGAAATAAAATAATATCTTAAAAATAAAATCTTAACATAATTTTGAGTTTACAGAAGCAACATAATTTTGATTTTAACAAGTACTCATTTTTATCTCAAGGGACAACTTATTTTATCTGTATATTGGAAATAATATTTGGCATAATAACTACGAGAGACCTATCAAAATCTATTTAGTTCTTTTTTAGTTTTGTGGTAATAATATATACTCCCCAGAAATTGTTTGTTATGTAAATGGTAAGCAATAGATATGTGTATAATAAGAAATTGGTAACAGTTTACAAAAACTGTAAGAATGAGATTTAGGCTGATCTTATTGATATTAGCTATCTAAAATAAATTTCACTTTTTTTAAATATCTGCCCCTAATCGGCAACGATTTAAAAAAAAGTTGTAGACGTATTACGTTATATCTTAACGATCTTATCGTATTTGTTAGAAAGCTTTATTGTAGTTTACAAGATTGAATTTCAGATTTAATGTCTTATTTTAGCAAGCGGTTTTCTCGGCTATTTATTACCTATCTGCATTCTTGATTGAGATAAGATAAAGGAGCCGATATGTGACCCAATTTTTAATAAAATATATTCGCATAAATTTGCGCTTATAACCCAGGTTGTTTATATAGGAAACGTAAATATCGTGTTACAACAGGTACAACACAAGTCATTTACGGTTTGTTTACAACCTAATGAGGAGTTTTATAATGACTGACCATTTCAAAATCCAGGCCGTTAACATTTTTAAAATTGTTATATTATATTGTATTTCCACAATATACATTTCAAGTTTCTAATAGGAAATAATGTAAGGTAGATTACATTGAAATTAATTAAATTTATGGTTAGAGTAGTTGAAGCCTTTGTTTATTATTGTTGCACCAATTTGGAATAGTTAATTAAAAGCTAAACTTTCCTAAAGTATTAAGAAAAGAATGACAAAGGAAACATAAGCCATTAGATCCATTTGAAATTCACCCTTTCTTAATGATTTCGTGTTACGCTACTGCTTTTCGACATTTTCTTTTCTATTGTAGCTTTATATATATTCACTGTTTCATTTTATAAGCATTAACACGTTTATCATTAAACGAGTCTGTGTAAAAATTCTATTCTTTCATCACATTATCTTTAATTTATTATTTTCGGCCCTGTAAGCTTTCATTAATCAAATAAGGAAGAAGTAGGAAGTAATTGGCGAATGGTATTGTAATTTTTTGTCCATTTAGAGTATCAGAATAATAATCATTGCCATAAAAATTAAAGCTGATAAATATGAAGGAAACAAATGAGCCATAATAACACTTTACTGTCTATTGTCAAGGTAATCGTTAAAATTTAACTTTTTGGCACCAATTTAATTAGCAACTTTTGCCTAATCAACAAGATACGTATAATGTCGAAGGTTCATTTCGAATTTACTATCGCAAGGACAAAAAGATTAAAACCGGAGTCCATTCGTTTTAAATGTTCTTTTAACAAGATGATTTGCAAATCAATCAAACGGTCATTTTCTTGGTCATTTAATTTCTGATAATTATATGCCAGCCATATACTTACAACGCACGTGGGCTTTAATTATCAAAATGCATAGATAAAATATAATGCAGACGGAGATGCAGATAATAAAAGGTTTGAGAATTTGTTTAAGACAAAGAGAAAACCTTGATAGGTAAAAATGTGCTTATTTATTTTACAAGACACAGAAAGTAATTAAATGTAATAATAAGTACAGGTCAACAGAAATAAGGTGGTCCCTCAAACTTCGAGCGAACGGCGCAAAAGATAGAAAGGAAGCGCATTCGGAAGGAAAAAGATGCATTTTACCGCTCGGTGTTTGTACCGTGTTTCAAATCGGGCCCGTATTGTACAAGTAAACTCACCCCAGGGTATCTTAATGGTATTAGTAATATTTACACGAAAAGTGGTAATGCACTTTAAATGAAGCAGAATTCACATTTTGTATTTTAAATATGTAATATTATTTGAATGGGGTTAATTTAGTACCCAGTATTATTATTTCAACAATCACTTCTTCCTCAGAATACTGACTTTAGTAAGTATGTAATTAAATTAAATAATTACAGTTGTAAACGCACATCAATCTGTAAATAATAAATAAATAAATAAATATTTCGAGGTATTCAGCTTAGCTATTATTGATATTGAATTATTTATAATAATAATAATAATAAACTAAGAAACGAAACATTGATTAATTAAGTTTATAGAATAAATATGTACCTATTCCTAAGTGTTTCTTTTATTTGTCCCCTTTCCTTTAAGAGTGTCTCACCAATTATGAAAAGTATTTGCTAAAAGTTGCACGATATTTTATAAACTAAATAAAATTTAAAATTAGGTGAAAATCATTATTAATTGTCCTTATCGTTGAATTTTCTGATTTAATGTTTTTTTCTTATAATACGGGGCGAGTTTACGTACAACGCTGTGTGCTTCATCGAAGTACGAAGACTAAATGGACTGTCCCCGACCCAATATCAGCTGTGTCCATCGCGCATCAGTGGGCGTTCAGATGACAAGGGCCAAGCTATTTCTGTTGGTCTGTAACTTAATTTGCCGAATAATACAGGAGTGTACTAAGATATTTTTTGAGACTAAACATTTCAGATGATCAGGAAAAGCTACCTATTTTAAGGATATCGATTACATGAGTGTCTTTCCATTTAGTAACTGGCTCCAGAACTGGAACTAAAAATGTGGACTAAGTGGCAGTCTTTATTAGAGGTATAGGTACATATAAAATGAGTCAAATGATAAGAAAAACATGTCCTACTTTGAGGGATGACGTCTCATAAAATAATAATTGTAGAATAGTGAATAAGTATCTGCTGCAAAACTAAACTACCTGTAGGCGAAATTGTGTGCAATGCTCCTTCCTACGAAAAACCAAGTTAGATAGGAGGATCAGATAGAACCACTTTTGTAGGGCATATAATTTTCTAGGGCTTCACTAGACTTGTCTTTCAGGAATTCTTATCTTAATTTTGTCTTGCTTTAAGAATATGCACAAATCGAAACAAGTTTAAGAAAATCACTTCCAGATCACGAAATTATATCAAGATTTATGCAATCTTTATCAAGTTCAATAAAAATAGCTAAAAGGTTTGGTATTGGCAAAAAAATATTTCTAATAAAAAGCCACCGCAGATATCTATTATAGGTAGTTATAACTTCAATTACTTGAACTCAAAATGGAAGAGAAATCTAGCAAAATCTCACTTAAAAGAACAAAGCGTCACCCAAAATGTCACGAAAACTTTTCAGTTTAGACAATGTTATATAATCTCCTTTCCTATTTTAATTAAAAACTCAAATTCCATGTTATTAGGGACGCGGAAGTCCTACATTTTATCAAATCTCTCTTATAGGAAGGGTTGGACGCCGAAATTAAGGTTCTCGTTTTGGAGGAATCTTCAATATTTTACAAACGAGTGATGGGAACTACGTATATCTATATAAATATGTAAAAATAGTAATTTAAACCGTGGAGAGGGCTGATGTTCGATTCTGAAACTGCTCCCTGAATATTAGGCTTCAAATCATGAGGGCAAAATATTTGCGAATATATTTAAGGATCTTTTTAATTTGCAAAATGTTTATCATAATTAATGTCTTATAACTATAGAATAGCAGCAATTACTAGCTAATGAATTCCATATTTTTTCGGCTCAGTGAGCAAAAGGTGTAGCAATAGGTATATAACTAAGTATATGTATCAGTAAGGTATTGGGTTACATAAAGGTTAATGTAAATAACGGGCAAAGTTAAGGAAGTAATGTAAGGTATAAATAGCAGGTAATCCGTACTGCATTGAGTTATTTAACAGAAGCACACAAAATTATTATTGCCTGCTTGTATTACCAACTACCGTCTGAACTCATGAATAATATAAAAGATATAATAAATTGCGTAGATACCTCCATGAAGAAATTAGAACAGACATTACTTACTTTCTAACGCGTTTGATAAACAGAAACGTATAAAAAATGGTTTAATCGTTTAGTCACGCAACTTTAAATGACAAAAAGAATTATTATTATTGCAACCATAATTCGAAGAAATGTATGCTAAGTAATGGTTACTTCATCGGAAAATATTTTATAAAAAAAAAAATAATAAAGTTCGTTCATCCATTAATTTTCCATTAAAATATCAACATTTTAACTAAAGGTGATTAAGTTCAAAAATTTTTTAAATTTAAAAGAAAAGATAATATTGCATGATTCATGGAAAGCGACGGATTTGGTAATAAAACTTTGAAGATACTTTCTATTTATTTTATTTTTTTTAATGCCTAATATCAGCACTAATAAAGGGAAGGGAAGGTCAGAACTTTATTAAGGGATAGTAATTCCTTTTTAATCCACCTATCTTTGCAGCTGAAATTCTATAAAATGTTTTATAGCACCTCTTATGTTCGTAACACGTTATTATTTGGATTGTTGCCTCTGACCACTTATTATGTACCATATTTGAAAACAACCCTATAAACACTTTCAAATTTATTGTGATTTTTGTAGGCATAAGTGATTAATTTGTTTGGGCTGCCACTTTACATGAAACAGACTATAGCTTCTAGTAGAGTATCATATAGAACTGATATGATACAAATTTCTAAACTTTCATTCTTAATCACTGTTTTATGACCAACAAAAGCTTCGTTGAGTTTTGAGCTATGAGAAAAATAAAATAGCTTTTCTGATATTTATAATTGACATAAAGTAAAAACTCATTATTTATTTACGTTTCTCCAAGGATTGTTGCTCGAAATAATGTTATATTTCTGATTTTGACGCACTGAAGTAGTAGTTCCATTTTTTGATAAAAATTGCAAGTGAATAGGAGAGGTAAGGAAATTTTTGGGCCTTAAATCCTCAATAGGTTCATATTATTCGTTAAATAAAACAACAGTTTCTGAATGAACGTGAAATATTCATATAATATGAAAATAATATGAAGATGAAAACGAAATGTAGGGTAAACCTCAGCGCACAAAGATCACTATATATATAAGTGTATGTACAATAGACCTACATAGCATATATAAGTAGGTAATAAAATAATTACATAATATGTACGTAAGCCTTAGAAGAAACAATAATAAAAATAATAGAACAGAACCATCACTCTTGGAAATTCGTCATAGACATTTTGGCATTGCGGTCGGCACAAGCGGCAAACCCAAAGCAAAAAATAAAAGAATAAATAGGAAAAACAATAAATGCACAAGTTTGCAGTAAGTTTGCCGCCGTACATTTGAACTATGTCATCGGTCAAGTAATAATACATTCATTGCCACTGTGTGATCAAAGTCAACCTGGCATTTACCAACTGGCGGAATATCACAACACGGTTAAGCTTTAATCCATGGCAACTATGTATTACTACGTACCTCATAAGGCAAATGGTAAGAGAGGGTGAAGGTCACCCAATCCGTCTTAGCCTTTGAACAGTCCTAATCCCAGATCATGCCCATAACCGCCGTGATCAAAAGATGGAGCCGCGTACCCATGGGCAAAAGATGGGGCAGCGTAATGGGCCGCAATGGGTGCAGCAGCGACGTACTTTTGGATAGCTGGGGCTGCGATGATCTTGGGTGCCGATGGGTGGACTGCGTGACCCTGCCTGCTTACAACGGCGTTGAAACCGTTGTGATCGTCAGCGGTATATTCGACTTTACGGATGGTACCGTCGGGTTCTACAAGCGAATATTCTCCCTTTACAACGTCTCCATCACGTACTTCACTTTGGGATTTCTGGTCACCAGTGTGGGCGTCCTTTACGCCATAGTTGAATTCGTATTTGGGATAAGCCTGTTAAAAAACATTACATGATTTTTCTTCCATTAGAAAGAGGGTTCAATATTTGGGCTTGATGGTAATTTTTAATGATTTGTTGCTCTGGCAATCTTTAGGGAATGAGACGAGGACGTGAAATTTATGCTCAAGATGTTCTCAGTCTCGCTTTCCACAGCAGCTGTTAAATGTCATTAAAATTACCCTACAAATAGACCCAATCCAAACAGCGAACCTTTTCCAGCCAATGCTTATATACGCTGGTGATTTAAGAACATAGGTAATACAAAAAAATAAAATAATGTTTTTTAAATTATTAACCAAGAACTTTAGTTCCTCCGTGAGAAGTTTTCACGTCAGAAATTGCCGAAGTAATTTAAACTTTTATTGTATAACTCTTTTTGACGTTTGGCTCGTTATGTTGCTAATATGGTAGTATAATATGCAAATTGCAACAGGTGGATCTAGCATTAACTTATAAAATAATAAAATCTATCGCACATTCGTTGATCTCAGAAATTAGTCACGCATATTTAGAAATTTATACTTTACGCCGATTAGCCGTTAAGAATAACACTGGGTATCATCTGCATCTGCCATCTGTTCAAGGAGATTATGCCATTGAGTAAAAAGTGACAATGAAAGCGAAATTGCGAGGCGAGACCGTTGTGTTTCTTTCGCCTTGAATTTTAAATAAAACGTCGATAAAAATTTCACATTTGTCCATCTGTTTTGTCACATTCATACCCAAGTTTTTATATCTAGGGAACCGTGGTCTGGTAGTCTTCCATAAACGAAAAATTGTAAAAAAAGACTGAAAATAATTCATTTTATGAAGGCAAACGTTTTAATTGATAACATTACATTTATATAACGTTTCAAAAAATAGTATCAGATAAAAAATAGGAGTGAAATAAATATATTTAAGAAATTCTACAATGAATTTGGATTTTCGTTGTGTAAAAAGTATTCAAAAATATAAGAATAGTTTGGATTTATTTAAAAATTCCGCCAATTATTTAGATTACCTATTTATAGAGGACTAAATAATTTTTTTTACTAAAATGGGTAAAATAAAGAAGTTTTCTGAATTTAGAATAGGCAAACCAATTTTTTTATTAATATCTAGCAATAATGGGTACTTTCTTTTATAAAAAGATACACTTATTGGAAATATACAGTTAGGGAAAAAAATATTGGCCAATATAATTGTTGTATTGAAACAAAAGGACTAGTTGATAAAAGTACAAAAATGACCCCCATAACTGTATAGATAATAGTTTAAAAAGCCTTCTTATTAAGGAATTTTTATAACTGAATTATAGAAGAAACGCTTAGTATAGGTTTCACAAAATATACTTACAATACAGTGCTAATAACCTAACTGTGGTAATTAATTCGTGCAACCTCACATATAATGTTTTATTTAATTTAGTTATAAATAATGTGCACAAAGATTCTATTAAATATTAAAAAAAAGAACAAGAAATATAAAAATTTCACGAAAACGAAAAGTTTCTGGGAATTTGATTGTGGCAATTCACCGTTTAGATTTTTTATAAAAATATCTTATACTTATTTCAAGTGTGGTTCCTCTAAGTAAATATCTTAAATCATTTATTTTTGATACAAAATAGTCAAATAAAATATTTTCTTTTTGATTTTGATTAGTTATCCATTTTTATTAGTTATCTTCGTGAAAATATATATACACATGTGTACCTATTACTTTTAAATTTTATTTTAAAATTTTTATTCTTCACAAATGACGAAAAAATATTTAATCTATATTAATATTATAAAGAGGAAAACTTTGTTTGTTTAGTTCTAATGAATAGGCTCAAAAACTACTGGACCGTTTTTAAAAATTCTTTCACCATTCGAAAGCTACATTATCCACGAGTAACATAGGCTAAATTTTATTTTGGAAAAAAATAGGGTTCCATAAGATATTTGGGGTTTTCGGACAAAAGGTGTAAAAAACCAACCAGAAAAGTTACTTATTTCGCGTACGCTGCTTAAACTATAAAAGATAGAACCGTAAAATGTTCTAATTAATTGTAGATCTGATAAATATCTTCAAAAAAGTCCGCGACACACTATACCTATCTATGTCGAATGAGGCACAACAACCATTTTTTTATTTAAAAATCTTGAATTTTTTTGGACTACATTTAAACGCATTTATTTTACTCATGCTATTCATCCTTATCAAAATAAATTATTTCATCACTAAGTACAGTTTATATAGATAATATTTGGTCTTTGAATTATTAAAATTGGACATTTGGTTTTGAAGTTATGGCGAAATTAAAATATTACGATTTCTGCTGCACGGGCCGTTGCGAAGTGAGCGTCACCAAGGCGAGGGTGCGCGTGCGGGAGGGGAGTCAGCTAGTAATATATATAATAAATTAATTTTTCAATTACCAAACTAATGGTAAATATGATATTTGTTTCGAAAAATCTAAATAATTGGCGCCTTTACTCACTCAGTATCGAAAATAATGGGACAAAGACAAAAAAAAAGTCAAACATTTTAGAAAAAGCTTGGCTAACAAACTACTACTTAATTTTGACTATTAAGGTGACCATGTGGTAGATGATATGAACCACTGTTTTAAGTTAAGGAGAAGTAAAACTAGTAAAAATATTTTTTTTAACTGATTATTTTAGTTTTGTAAGCCATTTCTGCTATCAACTCTAGCCCTGTAAGTACTTTTCTCATCGGCAGTTTGCAATAAAACTTTTTAAAGTGACTTAATATTTGATGAAGTATTTGGCAATAATATTTTAAGAAATGAATTTTTTTCAGTTAACTTTTGGAGTTTCAATCTCATACTATCGTATTTTACAAGGCAGTAGGTATATATTAATGATAAAGTAAAGACACACACAAGATATTGTTTGACACTATTTTATTAGAAATTTTCTAACAATTGTTTAGACTGATTAGGTCATCATCTGAGAGTTGTAAAGAGACTAGAGAATTTCTAATAAAATAGTTTAAAACAATATCTTGTGTGTGTTTTTACTGTATTGAAGATGTTTTACAATTATTTTACCGCGGAATCAATTTATATTAATGATATTATCTAATATCTAAAAATTGTTTGTAGTTTACGCATTAGGTAATATATTTTTTTTTGAAATTTTGTAATGATTAATAATCAAATACCGTGCCACAAAACCAACCCAGAAGCGATAAAAGTTGAATTTTACTTAATTAGATATTATAATAACTTCAAAAACTTTAAAAAAGTTTATTTTCACAAATATTTATTTCAATAATTCTAACGATCGTTTCGATTTTTCAATCGTTGTCAAAGAGTACAAGAAATGAACTGTTATTATAACGTTTTTTCACAACCACCCTACCGCAATTTCTATTGAGTATATTCATTTAGATATTTTTAAAAATTCGTTGGATTTGGCTTCATATTAAGTGCCCGCAGAGGCAAATAGTCAAAGAAATATAATTTTTTTTTTATTTTGTGTAATCTTAATAAAATAACCAAGTAAAAAAATATTAAAATCGTCCAGTTCCCCTTTCCACCCTCCCAACATATTTAACAACCCTAGTTATACGTTAATAATAAGTATCATGTTGTATTTCTACTCACAATATAATCTACTGCATGTGCAGCTGCTTTGACAGGTGCTGCTATAGCTACCGGTGCTGGTGCTGCATATGCGTGGGCTGCAAATGTAGGAGCGTGTGAAAATGAGATTGCAGGACCATGAGATAGGGCTGCGTGACCGTCCAGGAATCCTGCGCTGGCTGATGCTACCAACGCGCAAAGGGCTACCACCTGAAAATAAAAAAATCTAAATGTCTTCTAGAATCTTAAATAACCGCCCCAGTGAGAATCATTCATTCATTATATTTCTATCACTCAGGTATAATTGATTCTTATTTATAAAAAAAAGAATAGTAATTTGTAGGAATTCTTTCAACTTTTTAAAATATGCACATTTTTACATGGGTATGGGGTTTTCATGCTTTTTTTGTGTTGAAAAGGAAAGTATTAGTATATGGATAACATTTGACTTTGTGTAACTTTTTCTGGTAAAGTGGAGCAGTTGTACAGGCCGTATGGGCATAACAGGAGTGCTGATCGAATCGGCTTACTATGTATGTTGGTCGTGTTCTTACCTTAGAGTACATTATGTAACCTGAAGTAACTATGACACCTATACTATGAGGTATTCGATTGTACTGAGTCTCCACCAAGAACTGCCGATCTTTTATACTCTATCACTCGATTGTCAAACATTCGTTCTAATTTACCGAAAAAACACCTTTGTACGTTGAAAAAATTATCCGTTGAAAGTAAGGTGGTGCAATACTGGATGTGGAGTGCAGTGTACATATGTCGTCAAGCCAAGGTCAGGCTTACTTTTCATCCGATTGATCAAATGTCTTCGATTTTTCATTCGTACTACGTACGGAATACGCCTATTTGCACGAGCAAACATCGTTTTCGTTTTATCAATAAATAATCTATGGAGAAACCAAATACATCTACACGACATAATAAAACCAAATTTAAATATATTTATAATTATTACTGACAAGTACCATGTATTCATCATTGGTGTATCTATACCTATTATAGTAAATTTAAACTGAAAGTACTCGTAGAAAAATCATTTGCCAAAACATTAAAATCCTTAACGAAGATGAAGCGGAGTATATACGGTTTTTTATAGAGCTCAGCAGGTTTTCCTGAATTCTTGAGCAGACACAAAAGTTACTATTGGTAATGCTTTCCAATTTTTAGCAAATTGAAGTTAGTTTTTTTTTGTGTTGATGTCAAGTAACGTCAACGCTGACAATACTTTATTTCAAATTTTAAGTCCCGAATAAATTTGAAACACCAATTGTCGACAGTTTCTTTTTATTTGTTATTTGACGCCAAGTGGTGATAAAGAATGAATTTACAGAAAAGAATGCCATTGATTTGGGGGTTGTTTTCGACTTTTTGGGTAATTCTTCACAGTAATGTTGGCTATACTCGACGCCAAAAGGAAAATTTAAAAAGCAGCCCATTCATTTTGGGGCTGTTTTAAATGTTGTTTCTATTGATATAAAAAACGTAGTCGACTTTGTTTGATGTCAAAAAGTCGATTAAAAAATTTGTTGTTTGAGTTGTTTTAATGTTGTTGGTTTCACTCTTTTCAGAAAAGAAAATTAGTTTCAGTCAACAATACGAAACTTTAGGGTTTCCATTTGAAATACAAAAGTGACGTCGACGATGCTTGATTTCAAAAAAACTATTAGAGTCGCTAAAATATTGTGGTTTCAATATTGTCGGTCTTAGAAAAACATCTAGTTTTAGAAAATTGATCCAGTTGATACACCAAAGTGACGTGTAAATTTTCTTTAAATTTCATAAAGAAAATGTAGTCGACTTTGTTTGATGTCAAAAAACAGAATAAAAAATTCTGGAGTTGTTTCAACGTTGTTGATTTCACTCTTTTCAGAAAAGAAAATTAGTTTCAGTCAAAAATACGAAACTTTAGTGTTTCCATTTGAAATACAAAAGTTAAAATATTGTCGTTTTAATATTGTCGGTCTTAGAAAAACATCTAGTTTTAGAAAATATAAAAAATTACAGTTTCCAGTTGATACACCAAAGTGACGTGTGAATTTTCTTTCGTAAAGAAAATTTGCTGGCACATGTTAAAAAATGTAATTAAGGTAAATAATCTTTAAAAACTTAGTTATTTTAATCTGGATAATTATGAAATTAAAAAAAGTATGAATCTTAAATCTTAAGAGTCTTTTAGAAATGTCAGGAGTGAAACATATATTTATTTATTATTATTTAATGAATCAAAAATGTTATATACGATTAAATTGTACAAATTTTACGTTAATTTTGACAACGAAGTTCAGTCTTTACATAACAAGTATCCAAGCTTTTTGTGTCGCCTTTGCCTACAGTTTGGTTTGTTTTTATAATTATTATGCATTTTTGAGCTGCATAATTAAACCTGTATTTCTTCTCTAATGTCCGCTAAGAATTCAATGTCACGGTTTGAACTTTTTAACAACAACACCGTTGGTTTTATGCAGTATAGAAATTCAATAAACCATAAACAAAGTTGTACGTATAATACTATACATATACTATGTTTTATAATACGAATGCGATAGTTACTACTTCATTGAATAACATATTTCATTGATTAAAATCTGTTTAGTATTTTACACATTTAGCTACCTAAGTTATATGTAGATGAGAGGACGTCTGGAAACCAGTTTACCTTATTATATAAATATTTCAAGTGTTTTATCATCATATTGAGGTATTGTATATTTAGAGGTAATTGTGGATTCTCGCCCTTAAGGTTCCTTACCGTTATTATTAGTCTTAACCTTAGTATTAACCTTACTTATAAGGTATACTTTGTTACAATGACTAAAAGGATAATTGGAAAATAACCCGAAGATCTTATTAATGAGACAATTTTTCCATCAGTTCGTATTATGTGAGCTAAAAAGTACGGGTTTTTTTTGTAACTGTATTTTATCTTATTAAGAAAATCAAAACACTTGGTATTTTTGTTCCACAATTTTTATTAACACTGACAATATTGTTTCGGCAGTTATGCCATTCTCAAAGTGAATGTATATTAAGGTATTACAAAAGTATTTATAAGGGGTTGAAGACTATTATAATTCTACAACTTAAATACTAACATAAAATTACAGAGTATGTTACCGGTCTGTCACCACTGCTAACTTTAATAACGGGGAAATCCCAAATTCGATTTGGTCATTTGTTACCTGTTTTTGTTGTGTTACAGCTTTTGATATTTCTAAAATTTCCAAGAGATTTAAACGTTTACTTTTATTACAATTATGTATAAGTTTTACACTATTACAATCTATGAAATGATTATTATCAATACAATGATCTGCTAAACCTGAATTCTTTTTAAAATTTTGAATAGTTTTTTGTGTTCATTCAAACGTATTTGTAAATGTTGTAAATGTATTTTATCGTTGAGAAAGCCTTTTCATTTGAAGTGAAATGTTGGTGTTACTTTTAATCAATAATTTTTTCTACTCTCATTGATTTATCTGTATTTTGATTTAAATGCGTTTCTTATATTTTAATTTGAATAATGACCTTTATATTTTTCTACTAGTTTTACTTTTACATTATCTATCATTTGTCTCAAACATTCATAAACAAAATAAAAAAGAAATTGACATCATAGAGAATAAATAAAATTGGGGTGAACTTCTAGATAGTAAACTGCGACGACCGCTCAGACCAAAGCTCGATTAAATAACATGTATAGGTCAATATTTCACACAGACGTTGCCATCTTCAACTTCCGTTTCTTATTAAAATTTTACCCTTAATGTACCAAAATAAGTATAGATAAAAAATAAAATTTTTTTAATTATCATATATTTCTCATGGGGTTCCATAAATTAACAAGCTGACAATGTCGTTAACAAAATTTCAGATAAGAATTTTCTTGCAATGAATCACCGGTTAACTTATTTATTATGCGCCAGTTAGTTCCGTTTAATAGAATATTGTGCTGAGAATGGCAAGTACATGAACCATATTTAACGTAATGAGTTGCGCATTACGTATCTCTTGACACAATAAAATTATGTTGACAAAGGACTTGCTGTCACATAATGAATCGTTGTGCAGGTCGTGAGTAAAGCCATGATTTTGCGATTTCTTCACGCGGTCACGCCCGCTAACGTTCACCCATATCCTAGGTACTTAAAGCTCTGCCAGTTTTAATTACCTATTTATTTATTACTAGAGCAATTCAAAGCAAATCAATTAATGCTTCATTTTAAAGCTTTAATTTGAAAATTTAAAACCATAATTTTAAACGAAAAATAATAACTTTGTATTCATTTTTATAACAGCAAGAATAATTATTAGAATTTCTGCTAAATGCTATATTTGTTAATAAAAAAAAACAAAACACTTGAAGAAGTTTCACAAATTTATTTACAGTACTCGATGTACATTTCGCCTGATCAAGGCATCTTCAGGAGTAACAATATTACTAGTATACAATACATATACAGTATAACTAGTAATATTGTTACTCCTGAAGATGCCTTGATCAGGCGAAATGTACATCGAGTACTGTAAATAAATTTGTGAAACTTCTTCAAGTGTTTTGTTTTTATTTATTTTAAATATGTTTCACCAAGAGCTAACGGCGTCCTCTTTCTCTGATGCTATATTTGTTGTCTGCAATTTTAAATATAAATAGCAAGTTATAATAAGAAAAATATTAAGTCGATAAAATAAACTTTTATTTTTATGTTACTCTTGATAATGAGCACATAGCTCGAAACAATATTGTCGAGAACAATAAAAATTTGGTGAAACTTTCCATTTGTTTTCTTCTTTTAAACTTTTAAGAGACATATTTTTAGGTACCTAAACCAGTCGCGTTCCTGAAAATCAATTTGAGAAACAAAATTGTGGTTAGTAGTAAAGCTTTATTAAAACAAAAAGTTATGTTAACATTTCTATATACACTAAAAAAAACAACTTACAAAAATTTAAATATTCATATTAATCAATTCCCTTCCTTCTCCGTTATATTCATTTTTCCTGTTTTCTCTCCCCCCTTTTCCACACCTCTTCTTTTTAAAATTTACTTCAATAGGATCAGACCATTACCATCCGCATTTATTATCCTTCCAAGTTCCTCCCTCTCATTCTTCTCCATTACTTCTTCTAATACATGTTCCATTGATTCACTCTTCTCTCCACATAATCTACACAATCTCTTACTTTCTTCTATCCAAAACTTATTCTCATTACTAGTTAGGATTTTATGTAAAAAACATATTTTTTGTTATTAGGAATATTACCCTAATATTGTGGATGTATCCATTTTACACTAAAATAATACGATTAACGGTATTTAAAAATTACATATTTTGCATAAAATCAAGTTCTAGTGAATATTTTTGGTTTTTATGCATAAAATGAATATTTTTTACTTTTTTGACATAAATTGTCATATATTTGACCCATACATGAGTTTAAAAATTTTAAATGAGGTTTTACTCACTGATAATATGACAAGTGAGATTTACCTGGAAATTGTTATTTGTTTATTTTTTTCCCCGATCCCCAATATCTTTTTCTTCCATATCTCTTTTATTAAGTCCCCTTCCGGTAATTCCCCCAATTTTTCTTCATATTTGACAGCCCTCCTTCTTGTATCTTCCATCAGTTTGCCACATTTTGTTTCCCTTCTTAAAATGTAATCTGGGGTAGGTACTCCTTTCTAAGCGCAACACCCATTTTATATACATTTTAAAAATATTTTCTACTATTCTATACTCTTTCCATCCCCATATCTCGATTCCATAAAAGACTATACTTTTTAGTAACGTTTTAAAAAGTACTACCCTTCTTTTCCAGTTATTTCTGCACAGTGTTTGTCCTATTCCCCATATTCTCCCCAGCAGTGGTTACTTATGTGCACATCGTCTTAGTTGTTTTCTGTCAGCATGTACCCCAAGTAGTTGCATTTTTTAACCCTTTCTATCACCTTTCCCTTCCATCTCAATTCCTCCCTATTTTTTTCTTACCCCTTACTTCACCGAAAAGTATTATTTTGGTTGTTTCACCATTCAACTGCAAGCATTTTTTTCTAAGTATTGTGATTAATCTCTTAAATTATCACATGAAAGTCAGCTAATTAAAGTAATTATTAATCAGGTACTGAAATAAAAAAAGATATTAGTGCTGCATAATGAGAGCAAGCGAATGATTACACCCCACTAAAAAAAACACGTGGTGGTCAACAGCAGAAATTAAAGTAACATTGGAATTGGGGAAATCTACATGATCCTCAACAACTGAGCTGGTTTTTAGTTTGCTCACGACCTGTAACGTTATTTTCAATAAACCTATAGGGAGATGCGTCTTATAGATGGCTTTTATTGAAGGGCCCTTAAAAACAGAAAATATTGAATTAATCTTAAAAAAAAAATTAAAAAGTATTCGAAATATTTTTTGCATTAATTAAATTTTACAAGAATATCATTTTGCTTGAGTTGAGTTTTAATACTTAATAATAGACTAAACATCATTTTTACTATAATTTATTAAATAATTATACATTTTCGTAGTTTTGATTTTCACACTTTACAGTAGGTATTAATCAACTTTGGAAATTTTTACATTAGATAGAAGATCTTCGTCATTTTATTTTTATCCTCATTTTGATTTAATAAACTAGAGCTCCTTAGCTTCCTAGCTCCTTTAGATCCAATACTGTTAAGGATATATGCTTCAATAAAAAAGAAATGTTAAGGATTTTCATGCTTCTGGTTCAATGAAAAGATTATTAACAGATTTTTTATAATTACACGGACCGTTCTGATGGTTTTGACCTTTTAAATAATCTCTAAAGTAAAAGAATAACTTTGGATTTCGAATGCTCAGATTCCATTCGCAGATATCTCATAATCTCTTCACGAAAATTCATTAAGAAGGTCTTAGTTGCCCATTCCCGTTTAGTTTAGTAATTACACAATATATGTGTGTGACCATGATGGTGGTACACATGGTATGCCGAGCGCAATTTATCACCATTAAAAACTGTGCCGAGCGCATAGACATCAAGTGGGTGTGGTACGAGAACTGGCATTATACAATAACTGATCATGCACTAACTTTCACTAGAGTTCAACGCAGGTACAAACGAGAACGTCCAAATCTTTATTTACAGTCACAGTCACAGTCACTGCAATTTTTTATTTATTGGAATTATTGTGAAAATTCATTTCTACCATATTGGCAAGAAATAAACACAGAGTATTAATAGTTTAAGGATTGATTTTGTTAAAATAATTGTAAAACTAATTTTGAGTAAGAGGATGGTCCTTGTGAAGATTAGTTCTTAATTTTTTTAATATAGAATACCTGACATTTAATTTACAATTCGGAATTTCAAATTGGTAGCTTAGAAATTTAGCTTTGGTTTCTTGAAACTTCTTTTATTTGTTTTTTAAAAATTGTAGGCTAATTTTTTGAAGTCCTTTTCAAACAGTATTTATGAAAACGGAACGAATAAACGATTTTCTTTTTATAAGGTAAATGTGGTTGAAAGGAAAATAATGTTTTTTTGTGAAAGGTGGCTAGTCATATGTATGAGCGCATTACTTGGTCTTTCGTAATTGTGGAAGTAAAATTTAAATAATTCTGGAAAAATAAATTATACAGTAGCACCTGTTTTTTACTTAACATACGCACATTAAATATGTATGTGTAACAAATAGAAAGTTTTACGACTCGAAGAAAAAAAGATGAGATCAAAAGAAGTCAGTAGGCACCAACAAATTCATATTAGGTATATTGTGGTACTAGTTTCTTTGATACAGGGTATGTGGAAAAAGTAAATAGTATAATCCATAAGGGAAGCTGCAAGCTTATTTAAAGGGGATTGCAAAGGGTTCTAGTTTTTATGTGTACTTCATAAGTAAATCTTTCCATTTTTATTATCTTGTTATGTTAAATAATATTGAACTGAACTGGAATCTGTCATCCCATAAATGGACTTTTACTAATAATTTGTACTTTAATTTGCAATTAAGTAGGTACGCGTTCTACTAAAGAATTTAATAGCATAAATACTATTTATTATACAGGGTTTTTCAAGTTGATGGGCTATTAGAAGTATATGAATTAGTAGAAGGAAATAAATTCTGAAACTTGGGTTCATTTGGTTATTGTTTATGCCGCTTCTTTTAAAAATATTTTCGATTTACTTCCGGTTATACCGGAAGTCGATACCAACTTTGTTATTTTAAATGGAATGGTATATTTTTTACGCTGAATTCGAATAAAACGTGTAATTCTAAGGTTAGTTTGATAACCAACTTGTACACTTATGACGATCGGTTTCTGAGTTAATTTAATTTATAGAAAAAAAATCGCAACCGCAACCCAAACTATAAAACATCATAACTTCCACAAAATACGACTTAGAGTGGTGAAATTTTTACCAGTAATAGCTGAATGTTAGTGCTAACGCCTTGACAAAATTGAATTAAATAATTTATACAGGGCGTTCAAAATAAAATTCTGAAATTGAAAAATTTCAAATACGAATAACCTCGTTTTTTCAAATGGCACCTACTATTTTTTATTTTTTCAATCGATTCCTTTTTTTATCCTGTTTCGATCTATATGGATACTTCCTATTTTAAGTAATAATTCAAAATTATCCCAAAATTTTCAAATAAAATAGGAAGTATCCATATGGATCGAAATAGGATAAAAAAAGGAATCGATTGAAAAAAAAAAATAGTAGATGCTATTTGAAAAAACGAAGTAATTCGTGTTTGAAGTTTTTCAATTTTAGAATTTTATTTTGAACGACCTGTATAAATTATTTAATTCAATTTTGTCAAGGCGTTAGCACTAATATTCAGCTATTACTAGTAAAAATTTCAACACTCTTAGTCGTATTTTGTGGAAGTTATGATTTTTTATAATTTCGGTTGCGGTAGCGACTTTTTTTCTATAAATTAAATTAACTCAGAAACCGATCGTCATAGGTGTACAAGTTGGTTATCAAACTTACCTTAGAATTACACGCTTTATTCGAATTCAGCGTAAAAAATATACCATTCCATTTAAAATAACAAAGTTGGTATCGACTTCCGGTATAACCGGATGTAAATCGAACTTGAAAATATTTTTAAAAGAAGCGGCATAAACAATAACCAAATGAGCCCAAGTTTCAGAATTTAATTCCTTCTACTAACTCATATACTTCTAATAGCCCATCAACTTGAAAAACCCTGTATACTAAGTATATAAGGCACTTGTTAAGCTTATAGTAATGTATGTTTCTATAATATGATCTTATCATTATTATATACGTGTGAAAAAATTAAAATCAGTCCAACATAAATTTATTCGATATATTGCGTTTAAATCTGTTACTCCAATGAATTGTGATAACCATGACTATTCTTTTAAGTTAAGTCTAAGTTCTATTGAATCCCTGCATATTTTTAATGAAGCAGTTTCTATAAAAAGGATTAAATTATCTTTAATTAGCAGTAATGAGGCAAGAATTCTGTTTACGCCTGGACGTGTGTCATATAACTTGCATTATGCTCGCGAACTTATTGAACAACACTAAAAAAACTATGTATATATTGGCACATCATTCATCAGTTAATAGAAGCTTGCTGCAGGGGCGGATTTACCCAATTGCCGCCCGTAGGCTATTCAAAATTTGCCACCCCTACTGACACCTGCAATTCTATACCCTAATTCACAATCAATTTTTGGTCAATGAAATTGCAACTTTATGATTGTATTATATTTTTATCAGACTAATCAACAAATATTAATAAGAATTCGTTTGGATTAAAAATGTAAGAATGTTAAGAAGAACATTCGTTGAATGGATATTTACAGCTTTTATTCTTTACAATATTAATATTAGATGTTGTTTTTTTTTTAATTATCATCATTCTAAGAAATGTATAATATTTATGAAATTCTGTGCAACAATATGCAATTTTTTACGTGTAAATTTATTTACACTCAAACAGGTTGTTTATAATATTTGTTATTGTTATTTTTAAGCAATTTTTCGGATCCCATTTCTCTTCGAATAGATATATTTAAGTGGTGAAACATATTACACATTAATTGAATAGTGTGGGTGGACCTAAAGACAAAAATATGGCAATAATAAATTTAAAAAGTAGGTAAAAATAGTAAATTTAAAATGTAATACTTATACGGTATTGGAATATTTAAAAAATTCAAAATCACAATAGTATATTTTATAAATAAGTGTTTAGTAATTTTTCATATACAGACGTTAGTGTATTCAGTATACTGTATAGCACTAAAATATTGTAATTTTTGTTGACTTTTTAAGATTCGTTTTTTTCCGTATATAAGAAAATATTTTTTTAAATTTCTGTTAGACAAAAAAATTTTTGAGCAAACTTTGCCGCCCCCTAAAATCTGCCGCCCTAGGCTCTAACCTATTCAGCCTGCTGGTAAATCCGCCACTGGCCTGCTGTAAATGGAAAAAGTTACCACTTTGGCTAAGATCTACAAAAATCAATTTAAAAACCATTTGAAAACTCTTGGAATGCGGTATTATTGATTATTAGTTTTAATTTTTGTCAGTTCTAACGGACTGTTATTTGTACAAACTGTTCTGATATTCACTATTACAATACTAATTATATATGATCCTTAATTTATACAAAGTATGTATAAACTCAAAAGAAATATTTAAAAAAATAATGATCCTATTATATACCAGAAACATTGCTTCTAATGGTATTCTTTGATAAAACTCACTAAATATTTATACATATTTGGGTATTGTTGTATATGTGGAATTATTTAATGATTGAAATAAATCCATATTTTTTGTGTATCGATTTTGACAAAATACAACACGAGCTTGAGGATGTATTTAATTTTATTATTATTATTTATTAAATAGGCGGCAACATCTTAGAAGTAAACTAAAAAAATATCTAAAAGTTGGATATTCAAATCCTGTAATTTTATTTGTCTATTATACGGCTAGTTATATGATATAACTACATAAATATGTAAATTGAAAGTTCCCCTTCACGTTTCTTTACTGAATATATAAATAAATAAATAATTCATTAATCAATGCAGTGGGTGTAGATAATAAGAATATATTTTATACGGATAATGATTTCTACACTTTCCCTGTAATTTGCAAGTGTTGGGTTTATGAACTTGAAATTATACCAACGCATTTATGGTAGCGTAGCATCGCAAATGTTAGCGAGGTTCTTGACACTGAGAGATGCATTCCGTGTCGGCGTTTTCAGCGTGATGGTCAATGAAAGTCACGGCCAGTAACATCTGAAGACTGTGATGTAAACAGTACCATCTAGAATTGTAAACTAGAGTTGGTGAAGACTTCCCATGGAAACTATTGCATTACATTGCAAGAAGATTATTTATGGAAATTTAAGAACGACTTTAATAATAATTGGTAATTATTTTGATGAGTATACATATATACCTAGAGTTGCAATAAAAACTAAAAATTATTGCAATTATCTTCAAAGTGTAGCTATATAGCAGGTACTAACTCAGTTGATCTTTATGTCATTTCTCGATGGAACATTTTGATAAAAAAGTGCTTTTCGTTTTTGGATCTGATCTGAAGGATGTAAAGAATTTTAATTTTAAAAATAAAGGAATATCTTCTATAACTCCGGAAACGTAAATAAAAGTAAGCAGAGAAACAGACAAAGCGGTAAACAGCCCGGAAACTAACGTGTTTACAAATTTCAAACTATTGTACCGTTACTCTGTCAGTATTATCTGTAAGGAAGTAGTTGAGACAGAATATCTTCCTAAATCTTAAAGTGTCTACAAATTCAGGAAAATCTGAAAATCTTGAATTTAAAAGAAGAAAAATAACCCTGAAATTAATTATCCCCTCGATTAATTCCTTTAATGATTTTAGATGCTATATCATGAAGGATAATTTGATTAAATACTCATTTTCTGTATTCGTGTGCTTGTCTGTATGAAGTAAAATTCATCATCAAACTTAGAGGAATTTTTAGTTTAGGAATTTCAATTAAAGGGATATCCTATAGTGCAAATTCTGGAAAAAATCTAGAAATTAGCAATTTGGAAGAAGAAAAATCATTCTGATAGTATTTCCTTTATCAGGACGAGCGCCTCTTTGAAAGATTACTCGGAGACACTTTCTCTATCCATTTCTGCAATGTTTTGAAAACATTTTTTAGGATAAAATATCAAACTGATCTTTGCTTTTTGTTTGTCTAGCATTCCATCAAAAGTAAAATTGATAATTAAAGCCTATAAAAAACTTGTAGTTGAGGAATTTGGATTGAAGGAAGATCTTACAGTGCAAATTCAGAAAAAATCTGGAAATTACAAATTTTACAGAAGAAAAATCACTACAATGTAAATATTTCCTCCAGGACGAAAGTTTTATTGAAACCTTACACGAGGGCACTTCTACAATGATTCAAAATGCACATATCGAAAGATAAATTTATTTTGAATTTATTTTTGTTCTTTGTTTGCCTGGCTGTTCATTAAAAGAAAAATTAATCATCAAAACCTACAAGAATCTTTATTTGAGAAATTTGGATTAAAGGAAGACATACTGCGAATTCAGGAAAAAAATCTGGGAATTACGAATTTCAAATTAGTCTGTCTTTATGTCAGTCTGTTAACAGTACCATCATTTTTAAATTTTCTATTTTGGCCCTTTCTAAATAGGGTTCCCTTAGCGATCTAGTGGAATTTACGCCTATTTTTTACCGTGCATTTGCTTGCAGAAGAAGTAGTTATGTGGAAACAAGAAGAAGCAGAAGCTGTTCCCTTGTTTATGGTGTAATTCTGGTAATTTTTTGTGGATTTCTATTTTTCAGCTTCTGTCTAACCTGTTTTTTTGCTGTATCACCTACAGTTTTACTTATTAGACGGATCTAGACCTTAGATAACGAAAAGCCAAAGTCTATTTTTTATTTTTTGTTGACATGCAAACTTTTGCCGTATAAGCGTAAAATATCAGAGTTCCCGAGATACAATCTATACATGCGATTGTTCAGAAATAGTGTAACACCATATCCATGGGATTGTTTGGTACACGTACAGAATACAGAAATCATATAACAGATTGTAATGGACCTCGTTCTTTCTGTTCAATTATTCATACCAGACGGCCTCAGAGACCGTTTCTGTCAAAACGTCCAATAAAACCATATCGATTTGAAATTGTGATAGCGGTAGATAGGAAGAGTGCTTTAGTTAGGTATCTAATCTACTATAGCTAGCCATAGATTTTTATTACTTTTGATCCCCATGAGCTCCATTCCATTCACCTACCTACGGCGTATACTCGTACATGATGGTAGGTGTCATGGTACTGAACGTGCTTGGTACTTTATACATGCTTATAGGTATATGGTCTGTTGTATGTATTAGGTTTTAGTCTCCCTTAAAAATGAAAGTCCAAGGCGTGTCTGTTTCCACAATAACGAAATAGTAAAGTACTATTAGAATTTATGGTATCGAGTGGGCATGGTGTTTGCACGTGTTCCACCGTGTTTGACGCCGTTGGGCCATGGTAAACTCGACTGATTGGATCAATTCCCGGATCGATTTATTTAGTTCCATATTTGGTTCTCATCACACCGATAGTGTAATGGTTCCCAGAAGAATTGTGATCATGCATCAGTAACTTTGACGAAGATCGATGAAATTTCTTGAAATAAATATACAATAGGTACCAAGTCCCCAGGACGAGAAGATTAAAATGACAGTAAAAATATTTATAATAGACAGATAAAAAATTAATGTGTTGAATTAAATTCAAGCCAAAGTCAATATAGGCATGGTTATTAATTTTATTATATTCATAAATAACAATAATTGTATTACTGCACCCTTTGTGGCGATGAAGTAAGGTTAGGTTCACATCTATAAATTGTGGGATGGAGGTAACTTATGTATGTACCTGGTATAGGTATGGGTTACCATCTTTCAATTTTAGAAATTAGGGTTTAAAGGTGGAAATACCAGGACATTTGGGTTTAAAAACAGGACGCACATATGAGCAGTAGTTCATAGTAATCCACTTTAGGGAGGGCACGGCCTGAGCTTTCCCTGTGCGTCTTAACATTTACAACATTTAAAACCGCAGGATGATACATAAAAACTATCCAGGACATGTTCTGGGAAAACAAGACAGTTGGCAACCCTGTTTTTATAAATTTATTTGTCGCGTCAAATTTGCTCATTTTATCTCTCATGACTTTCGTGTGCATCAATAGTGCAACCGGTATCGATAGCCTGCAGTATTCCTCCATACCACCCTAGTAATAAAATTTGCCTGTTTTCGATCATATAGTAGGTACAAATTGTTAAAATATTTATCTAGCTACTCAAAAATATGCAAACGTTTACTAAAATTTGTCTGAAGAACATAATATATTAGGAGAATCAGATAGAGCTGTTCTGTGAATGTTCTTTATTGAATATTTTCTAAAAACTCTGAACAACATCCTTACAATAATTACGTTTTATTTTAAATTTAGTTTTACTGTTACATCTTTGCACCGCCTTGGGAAATTATGTTCGCTCGAATTAGTAATAAATTGCATATTGATTGATGTGGGTCAATCGCGTTTTAATTATAATTATATCGGTCTAACTTTCAACAACAAATTGTATAGTAAATGATAAATTCAAGGTAACATTAATTCTTGGTCTTGACTCGCTTTTAATAATAACTAATACGCCGTTGTTGCGATTTAATTATCGCATATTGCGTATTCGTAATATAACTAAATGTTCGAATACCTTTGAGCCCTTAATTAAATATAAAAGGCGTAGATGGTCGACATAGATATCGGATAATTCTTTTAATTGATGGAATAATTAGACAAGCGAACTGTGACAGGATTTTTGAAATTTTAATGTAATTTACAGGGTGTCCCAAAATTATCGAGTAAGTCATTTAAAATTTAAAATTCTAATAGAAAATAGAAATTATATATATTTATTAAAAAAGTGAAAATAAAGGAACAATACCGCCATTGTGGATGTGGGGTTAGAATCGGTACAGAAATTGGAAAGTCGTTGATATTTAGTTAGTTAAATCTAAAAGTAAATATTAAAAAAGAACCCACCTTGACGAAAGCCCCTACCTGGTGGCGAAACGTTGATATTGGTGTGTTCAATAAAAATACCTCACCATAATAAATTTTTGTATGTTGAAAACGTTGTATAACTATTGCAGTTAAAACTAGTTTTTAGATAGAACGCGTTCTTCCTAGTTAGAACTAGTTTTTAATGTACCTATGCATTTGTTAATACTAGAATTAACTAATGCTCAAATCGAATATCAGTTTAAATTAGTTCTTACTAGACAAAACGCGTTTTTCGGAAGCGAGTCAGTTAAAACTGTTCGCGTAGTAGATCCTCATCCTTTTTTAAATTTAAGTTTGACTGATTAGATTTTATTGTGTGTTAATCAATGTTCTTTAACAATGTTTCTTTTTGAAATTTTATGGTTGTGTTCTGTTGATTTATTTGATTATTTTATTTACCTACTTATAATTAATATTGTCATCTTGGCAACTAATTTAAGTCGATGTTCCCTAAAATGTTCCTTTAGTGTTAGATTATTATTTGGTTCTCAGTGTCTTAGATATTTTCAATAAATATTTTTAAAACTATATCTTGTTTTCAATCCCAAATTAGTTTTTCTAGTGCTAGTTTTAACTACAGCGCGATGTGACAACTAGTTTTATCTGAAAATCAAATTTATCATTGGTAAATTCTAGTTTTAACTGGGTATTTCTAGTTTTAACAAGGGCATTAAGTAAAACTAGTTTTAACTAGGGAAAACGAGTTTTAACTAAAAACTTGTTTTAACTGTAACATATACAAACAACAGAGTATTTTTTTTTAAATTTTAATTTAATTTTGCCTTTCGTTACATTCCCCTGCTTATGCCCTCTTTTTCTGTAATATAAGATATAAGTGACGGAAATGTAAATATTTATCCAGTTTGTGCAATTCTCGTCTTTCTTATAAGTATTATTATCTAATTTTCGAAATCACAAAATCCGGAAACAATAAACTACAACTTAAAGGGAACGTACATACATCTATAGCAAGACAGTAAATAAGCAAAGTGTGTTTTGTCCACCACAACCAGTTTGGACATGTCCATTCGAGTATTATATGCATATGTAGGTACAAACGTATACGAGTGTTTTTAAGTGTTTGCAAGTACGATTGTCCACTATGTTTGGCCAAACAATATTATATAATGGCTGCTAAAAGCAAAACAACTTTAACTGTAATAACTGGACTTGTAGGCTGCAGTCAAACCCAAAGGCGCTTTAGGCGTCCTTGCAGAATATGTGGTGCGTGGTCAATGAACTGCTCAGTTTATGTCTGTTGTCCTGGTTGTATGTAAGTTACGTATAAGCACTCACAGGAAAGGAAAATAACAAAAAAAAGGAAAACAAGAAGAAAAAGTGATTGTATGTAGGGTTCTGTTTCGGTAAAATTATTTTTTTAGGTACCTCTTTTGATAAAGTGAGTGTTAAAGGAGACTTTCATGAAAATTATACACTTTTAGAATAGGATGGAAATTTTTTAAATCATCACCAATTTCTTTTTTTCTGAAAACCGATATTTCACCCCAAACACACATTATATGACAAATGCACGAAAAAAAAAACGGAAAATTTTAATGGTGAAAGGGGCCAATCTCTTCATTTTTTATTTTATCATATATTCAATCACCACCTCTATTTTCTACTATGCAGATTAATTAATACAAGTAAATAAGATGTTTTGTATATTATCTATTCATTTTAAGATTTTCAAATTTTTATTTTTAAGTAACGAAAGTTTTGAAAATGTAATTATGCAGGTCACGGTGGCAGTAATATTTAATCCCACTATCCCTTCGAGATTAAATCGTAATTTTCGTGCACGTTCTTGAGAAAGGTGCACCTGCATATTTTAGCAACATCATAAATAACCGAGAGCACTAACTTTCTTCAGTAACCAACGGCATGGTGTTGGTACGTGAGTTTTATATGATGCTGAAGAAAATCACTTTCTACTTACAGTACATATTGTCAATAAGTTGTTCGATGAGTACATTAAATTTCACCTTAGTTCTACAATAAAATTCATTGTAATTGAATTGCAGTTAATTGGTTTCTTGATGTGGTTGTCTTTAGGAGACAAAAATGTTGCTAATTGTTACATGTAGAAATCATAAGGATTTAGAAGTTACTTCTGTCACATATTTTCAGTAGTTGTGATATGAAAATGTAGAAAGAAAGGTCTAGAGAAATAATTTATTAAACAAAAAAGATAACAACAAGGCAATGTAGATATTAATTAACAAAGATTGTAAATAAAATTAATAATATAATAATTATAAACAAAATGTACTACTATATAAATTATTGCACATTTTAAGGTACATAGTTACAAATTCACAGGTAGAAAACTTAATCTAATCAATTTCCTTGAGAAACTTACAGAGATAAATGTGTTCAAAACACACATTTTACATATTTAATTTCAAGTTCAAATAACGAAAACATTAATTGTGTAAAAAAGTTAATCATAACGCGTTGTGGTTTCCACAATGCAAATTTCGAGTCAATGTACCTACTTTAAAAAGAATGCATTTGTCAAATTCGTAAGAAAGTTTGTGCTGTGTTTCTTTAAATATTTGCTTATGACACTTTGTGGTAATCAGGAAATGTTACAATATTTCTTCACAATGCGACGTTCTGGTCATGATATTTGCGAAAAAATAGAATAGTTGTAGTTGTAGTAGTGGAGGAATGTCTAGATTGCGCAAATTCCTGTCGCGATACTGCAAAAAACAAAAGCACATAATATGTTTGAGCCAATTTGAAATAACTACAACGCATTTGGAAAATCCATAACGCACTTTGTGTTGTAATTATCTAAATTGGTAACAGTATTTGTCTTCTATGTGAAATTCCTGTCGTGATGGATTTTTACAAAAAAAGAACCCAATGTGTTTTGGATAATTTATGAAATCCACAGCACAAATTTGGTAGGTACTGTGATTCTTATGTGTAACTACAACGTGTTGTACTAATGAGGAAATGTTATAAAGATTGTGGGCAGCTATCTTCTTTTTTTTTATTATACTTTTATAATGAAGGTTTCATTTTTGATTGATCAGAAAGCGTTATAGCAATTCCAAATTGCTACATCGTCGTAGTCAAATTTTTGGAAAATCACAACACAAATTATTATGATTTTTATGAGGTTTCAAGAACGCATTTTGTATTTATTGGTGTAAAATTCGATAATTGATGGATCATGAGTCAAAACGCGTTGTGTCTAATTTTTTAATTAGGGAATCGTTTCTAAAGAAATAGGAGATTCAAATTGAATCTTTTTCAATTCTTCCTCCTCTTTGTTCATTGTATTTTTAGATGTTTTTATACATTAGTTTAGTGTTTTGGTTTCAAATTCCTAGGAGCTTTTCCGACTCTTGCGGTTGACCTCCCATTACTAGAAGAAGACCTCGATTTAAAAGTTTTATGGATGTTTTGGGTTCGTAAATTTTTTGCATTCTCGTAAAAAGACGGCAGATAATATAGCTTTTGTTCTTTCGAGGGAGGAGCGTGAGTATATTTTGTAACTTCCCCTATATTCAGATTTGAGTATTGCCCAAGCCCCAAAGAAGCAGAGTTAGGTTTAATTTTAGCAGCACTGCTTTCTTCTGTCTTTGATCCTAAAGGTTTAAATCCGTTTTCTAACTGAGGAGGGGAGAAATTGTAAGCATTTTTGATGGCTGCGTAAACGTCTTTTAATAGAAGATTATTAGAAATCTCGGCTTTATTAAACTTGTTAATATTTGTTGAGGGAATTCTTGGTTGTTGATAAGATGATGTTTGTCGAAAAATATTTAGTGAATTTACACCAATCGGGATTTGGGAAGATCCGCCTTGTTTTACGTATGTTAAATCCAAAGGAATTGTTTGGGGTTGCAACTGCGTTTCAGAAGCGTCCAAATACGCCTGGGGTACGTTAGTATCTTTTTCTGATTTTCCTTCATTACTGTCATAAGTCTGAGGGATATAATAATGAACTTGCTTTTCTTGACTCTCGTTTCCGTGTTGTTCATAATCTCCTTCTTCCTGTTCTTCCCCACCTTCCTCTTGTTCTTCTGTAACAGGATGAATATTTTTGGACTGTTCATATTGTTGTTGAGCTGCTAATGCTTCTTGGTATTTTTTCAGTTCGGAAGGGTAGAAATATTTTATTTCATATTTTGCGGGATCGTAGGCTTCTTTAGGGTTGTAAGGACTTGGGTCTTCACTATTAGTAGTACTATGATGGTTATATTGAACCACGGGGGTGCCCGGTTTGATATTAAACTCGTTGTGACTGGTTGGCTTGTGATCTCCATGATCGGAAGAGTACCCTTGGGCATGTTTATCTACTGGATGAGTTGCAACCCCTTTATGCTTAACAGTTGCAGTGAAACCGCTTTCTTTGTCGGCATGGTAGTCGACTATCCGTACTCTCCCGTCCGGTTCTATCAAAGAATAGCTTCCCTTAACTGTGTCTCCCTCTTTTTTCTCCCACTGCTGTTTAACGTCACCCGAATGGAGATCTTTTACGCCGTAACTAAAGCTGTAATCGTGATTTTTCTGAAACACAAAAAAAATATCTTTTATTAAATAAAGTATGAATGTTCATATTTTTATTTGTAATTAATAATACTCATCGTGTATAATAAATTTTATTGAGTTGCGATCGATTTATGAAAATTAGATTGTGAGTTTATTAGATATCTAAAATATATGGTAGAAAGGGGTTAATGGGTATGATTTATCGTTTTAGAAATTTTGAATGTTGGAGTCCACAACATTCGTCTATCAGTTGACATCATTTGAGGCGGTCTATTTCAATAGATTTTTAAGTGTACATATGTATTTTCGATGATGATATATATCTAAAGTAACGTCAACTTTTTTATTTGCACTCTCTCTTTTCTCGAAAATAACTGCAAAGCAGATGTTAAAAATCAGTCTCTAGTACTACAACTACTTTCCCTGTCTAACATTGTTAGTATTGATTGCATTGCATAAACTTGGCGGGTGTCTCGCCAATTTCACAAGACACACATCCGTTTGAAGTAAGAATTTATTCTTAACAAATACTTGTATTTTTTGGCAGTAATTATAGACCTTTGCTTAAGTTACAGCAGAGCTACACGTAAGTATATAGGGCGGCTACAATGAGGGCTGTTCTAATTAATTCTAAAAAAAAACTGCTTGGAGGGCACTGATCGCTGCTGTTCTGGAGTAAAGCAATGTATGATTTTCCATATCTTTAAAAAGCCAATGTGTAAAAAATTATATTTTTAAATTACAGTCTTTTAACACACTGAAACCTCAGGACATCCTCCCTCTCTAGTCTCTTCGAAAGACTATTAGAATGATTTTTCCTTTTAACCTTTCAATAAAAATTTCTGCTTGACTTATATCTACATCGTGAATTATTTTTTCTGTTGATTTTATTTTATATTTTTACTTAAATAATTACTTATGTATACTTACATTAATAAAAGTTAATTATTGTACGTTCTTCCCCTCATGGAGAAGGTGGACAGTGCAAGTAAATTGAGGAAGTGATTTTTTTATAATTTCTCTGATGACCATTAATAACTTGAAAGAGAAAATTAACCTATCGCAATAATTGTGTAATAATATATTATACGTAGATCTATGAGTATAATTATTTAACACATTGTTGGAGATACGCAAATGTAAAACGGTAACATATGGTCGGTATAATGGCGTTATTAATGGTTCTATTTTCGTTAAATTGGTTTTGCTTACAATCGCGAGTTTAATCTATAAAAATTATTGTGGGAAATATTCTGTTTCTAAAATTAGTAGAGCATTTCGTGCTGACTTTTATAAGGATGTGTACCTTATCTGTTAACGATTTTGATTTGATATCAATTTATAGTAAATTGCACATTTGCGTAAAACTGCAAATATTACATTTTTTATCATTTCTAATCCAACAAATTGTGGGGAGTTGAACCAGCGCCCTGAATAAATATTTGCTGAAATCGTTTTTTCTTTAATTTTTTAAAAAGCACCCCTTTTCTACTTTAGGAAGTACGTAACGTTAAAAAGTTTCTTATGTATTTAATTTTTGATAAAAAAAAGAAACATATAAAAATGTTGCAGATCAATGTTCAAGATTTTATTTTGACAAATTTTAACATCAATAGTAATCCAAATAATATACTGATTGAAAAGATATGATCATGTGATTCGCTAGCGTTTTGTGTAATCGTTGCGTTAATTTTAAATCGCATCAATTAATTCTATTTCCCTTAATTGTTAATTGCGGTAAAATCGGGCTTTAAATAAGTTTAACATACAATAACTCGAAATCAGTCAATGCCAGTAATGTTTATAAATGTAAATGCGTACAAAATTGCATGTAAATGTTATGGTTAATCGATTCAGTGTAAGGTATTACGTTGTTATTATAATAACGTTGCGTTGTGTCGTAATACGTTACATTACGTAGGGACACGTTACCAAAAGCAGAACAACATGGCTGGTTAAGTTGTGTCGCGCCATTTGAAAAGTGAATTTAAAGTGAACGCTGCGCTAAGTCGCCCTAGAATTTCAGCAATTATCTCTTGTATCAACATTAAAACGTTAAATAGCAATTAAAGATGCCGGAATATTCGCACGCCGAACAAAACAACAAACTGAAAGTTCTTAATGCATATTTTAACGTGCCTTAATTATGACGTGATAATACAGGATAAAAATAATTTGCGCCTTAATCCTGTTCAAAAGAAACCTGTATGGAATGTTGTCGGTAAAGACATGTTATTACAGGCAAAACCTGGGATCACTATTAACTTATTTCGCCTGGAATTAATTATTATTTTAACCAAAGATGGCAGAGAACCTCGTTTATGTAATTATTAAATGAAGGTACATGTAGACTAAGTGATTGGAAATATAAAGTAAGAACGCAAACGGTTGTCAAATCAGTATTAAGTCTGAACAACTGTGGCGGATTAGAGAAAAGTTACATATAGTCCGATTTTGTGAAAGAGACAGCTCAAGCAGTAAAACTTCTTTTGAGTTAGATACTATTAACACGAATCGTCATCGTGATATCATTCCAACGAAAATGTTTTTGTATTCTGTTAACTACTTATGCCTTTAAAACTGAAAGAAGATTAAAAGGTTTTACAGGTATGTTTAAAAAATAAGAAACACTTGAGACAATTTTAATAACCAGTTTCAGGTACATGTTCTATAACATTTGTTGAGTTTCAAATGCAAGGATAAACTAAATAAGGATCGATATCCCTTAATCTTGTCACTATATGAGGTTCAGACCATCCTCTTTATTCATTCAACCAAATAAAGTAATGATTTTCTTGAAAGTTTTATTGCCTAAACTGCCACTTTAAAAAGATTGGACAATACGTTTGCATTATTTGAAAATTCTATGTGGCGTACGCAATAAGGGCGGATCTTATGATTAAAATTATATATCGTTCCTGTTAATGGTACCAGAATTAATTATTTGAAAATCTCAAGAGCTTTGACTTTAGAATGCTCAGAAACATAAGTTCCTCTCGTACATGTGATGTCGTCACGCCCTTTTAACAGACCATTGACGGCACGAACTATAGCATATGAATGTATTCGGTTTTATTAACCTTTAGTACAATAGTTAATCCCAAAACAAACCGGTATATTCAGCTTTTGATGCCAAAAATAACAAGGTTCTCATAAAAGTATTGAATTAATCAGTCCATCATACCAGGGAAAACTGGGATATTTAGGAATAATTATATTATTTTAAGAAAATCTGATTGAAAAAATTTATTCAAGGTTAAAGGTCAAAAAAATGAATTTTTCGCGATTTTCAGCAAAACGGCAAGTTTTATCATAAAATTACCCCAGACAAAAATTGTAGATCATAAAATTATCTATACAATATGTATCTCTAAAATACCCCAAAATAAGCTATGTGACAAATCAATCCCCAACAACTAGAAAATATTTAGTGCAAAGAGAAAATAGATTGTAGAGGAAATTTTTCCCCAGAAGAATTCCCCTGAAAATATATATCCCAAAAAATACCCCAAAGGAAAACAAAAATCCCCTATTTTTTGGGGAAAATCTCCTAATCTGGCAACCCTGAGACTAGCAGTATTTCATTAATTGGACACACTGACATAAAGCAGGTATAAGACCCTAGCCACGCATACAATTGAACAGGAGACAGATGTTGTCTCGAGGTTACACTGGCGTATAAAATAAGAGACTGGGTTCCATTTAACCTGATATCTCAGAAACGGTGGCTCTTTGGAAAAAAATATTCATACATATTTTATAGATAATTTTATGATCCACAATTTTTGTCTGAAGTATTTTTAAGATAAAACTTACCGTTTTGCTAAAAATTGCGAATAACTCATTTTTTTGACCTTTAACCTTGAATAAAATTTTTTCCATACAGGGGAAAGATGGGGAACTTTCAAATTTTATTTTCAATCATATTTTAAACGATCTTACTGATTTTCAGCTTGGTGGGAATTTATGTAGCTTCGAATGTCTAAATTGACCGAAGTCGTTAAAGCCAAATTTTCTTCTTAAATTACTCCTTAAATTCAAGGGACTTGTGTGTTATATCGTTATAACCAAAAGGTCGTTACAACCGAAGTCGTTATAAATGAAATCCACTGTATATATACAGGTACGTATTGAAAATATTTGTATTCTAACAATATTTGAATATGAGTACCTGTATATTCATATGCCTGTATTTTTAACGCAGTTTAGCGCAATGTAATGGACATTTAATATCGTTTTCAAATCAACCGTGAATAATAAGTATCCATTAGCAACGGGTAATTTTACATAATTAAATCTATTTATATTCTTAATAACTCTCTCCAATAGGTAATAGGATTTATTTCATTTAAAGTTATTCCTTATTATACCTCTTATGTTTCTTTAAGTGCAACAAATTGCAGTATTTATATTTACTACCTAAAAGCAATAAACAAAAACTGTTTTAGCAATACTATGGAGGAAAGTCTTTATGTTTCATTAAATGTAGAGCAATTAGACTATTTTTATAAAACCTTGGAAATTTTTATAATTAGGAAGATTGTAAATGGTAGGTACACGTGTGATGATGAAAGATTATAGTAAATATAGAAGCCAATAGTTAGGTGTCTCTACCAGGGCTTAGAGAATTTATTATCTCAATTGAATTACTTCAGGAATATAATAATAGAATATTAAGGGATATTTTTAAAGAAATTTAATTTAATTTAATTGAATACTAGAATGATTATTATCCTGAAACGGAGCTTATATACGGACGATCCGCCCTCATTTGCAGAGGGAATGAGATCTAGTAGAAACGTACAACAGTCTCCGTTAAATACTTGCTTCAAAAATAAATTTTACAAAACATTATTGTTAAGAAGATTGTAAATGGTGTGAAGTAAGAATTAAATGTTTAAAAGAGGGCTTAGTGAATTCGTTTTCTAATTCAAAAAATAAAAAGAATATTAAAAAATTAATATAACAAGGATGTGCTTGAGGTTGACAATTGAAATTGAACATTGAACTATTTAGTAAACCAAGCTTCTGTATGGACGATCCGCTCCTGTTTGTAGGGGGAGTAGATTGAGAAAAAACGTAAGCCTTTCCGTAAAATATTCCCTTCGAAATTAAATCCTCTGCTTATTTAAATGCTTCTTCTCCCAAACAGTTTTCTATAAGAATCATTGTAATAGTTACAAGATATTTAATAGTTATGTTACAGTTAAAACAAGTTTTTAGTTAATGCCTTTGTTAAAACTAGAAATACCCAGTTAAAAGTAGAATTTGCCACTGATATATTTGATTTTTTCAGATAAAACTAGTTGTCACATCGAGCTGTAGTTAAAACTAGCACTAGAAAAACTAATTTGGGATTGAAAACAAGTTATAGTTTTAAAAATATTTATTGAAAAGATCTAAGACACTGAGAACCAAATAATAATCTAACACTAAAGGAACATTTTAGGGAACATCGACGTAAATGAGTTGCCAAGATGACAATATTAATTATAAGTAGGTAAATAAAATAATCAAATAAATCAACAGAACACAACCATAAAATTTCAAAAAGAAATATTGCTAAAGAACATTGATTAACACACAATAAAATCTAATTAGTCAAAAGGATGAGGATCTACTACGCGAACAGTTTTAACTGACTCGCTTCGGAAAAACGCGTTTTGTCTAGTAAGAAGTAGTTTTAACTGATATTCGATTTGAGCATTAGTTAATTCTAGTATTAACAAATGCATACATTAAAAACTAGTTCTAACTAGGAAGAATGCGTTCTATCTAAAAACTAATTTTAACTTCAACAGGTATACAATTAAAGACATTGTTACACTTCAAATTACTAATTCTCCTCTTAATTACCAATACAGAACAAAATTGGAAACTTTAAGGGGTTAAAAAAATACATTTTAATAAAAAACGAACATCCGACAATTCGCCTTGAAGTTTAAAACTTTTCAAGGATAGGAAATAACCTACAGGGCCGGATTTTCCCTTAATATCACTGTAAAAAATGTCGCCTTTTCACTCATTTCCTACACAAAATGGATGAGCATCGAGATGTTATTAATTTTAGGCTGATTTTTTGAGTATTTATAATACCTTGATGTTTTAAGATCACAGGAAGCTAAAGCCAGAAAACTATGCCGAATGGGTGTAAATTCCATCAAAATCATTTAATTCGTTCGAGAAGATTTTTGACGAAATGTTTCGAAAAAAGTTATTTTTGTTCTAAAACGACATTCAAATTCCTTAAGAAATCCACTCAGGTATCTATTTGTACTCAATAAATATTACCTAACAAGTGCTGTGGATCGTACCTCAACCGGTTGATTCATTTAAAAGATATTTATGCCCAAATAGTGATAAAAAGTAATTTGGAACAATTATCGGATTTTTAAACCTTAAGGGCACAATTACTGTTCTCCAGTTTTTCTTTAAATAAATAAAATAACTGATTTGTTGTTGAAAATATTTGTATACTGTGATTACAAAAGAAACATTCTTTTTCGTACCATAAATTATAATGATTTTATAATCATCTATTTTTTATATAAATAGATACCTATACAAATTTATTGTAGGTATATATTTTTAAACATTAAAAAAATTCTCAAGCCCCGATTTTTGCCGCCTCTAGCCACTAATGTCCCTAAATCAGCGCTGTTAACCCATCCTTTAAGCTGAAAATTGTAGGGTAAAGTTATAAAAATTTGTAGTTCTCAAATAAATCTACTTAGAGAGCTAAAAGTAGTTACCAAGAAGAAAGTAAACTTGTATCTAAATCATTAATAATTATTACCAGAGAAATAAAAATTGATCACTTACGTATTCGTGAGCTGGTGCATAACCGTGTTCATAATCCAGCGTAGAACTAACCATAATGGGCAAGAACGCGAGCAGGAATTGAATGGCGTAGGTCTGAAAATGCGAAATTGAGCAATTAGTAACTAAAGCATTTAATTGGACAGTTTGATGGGCAATTTTGTGTACATGCTCCACATTTAAATAAGAACGATTAGGCAAAGAGCACTGCCACATTGCACAAATAGTAAATAAGAAATATTCACTGACTTTGAAACACATAAAGCCACAAATAAAATGCTAATGAAATATAAGAGCAATTTCAAAAGCAATCTAGTTTAGAAACAGTTCATTCATTTTATTTCTGTGTATATGGCATGGTTTGTGTTACATAAATTAGTTGCAATTAATTTAACTTTTTGTTAAAGCTGCTTTAAATAGATTATCTCTATTGAATAGACGAGAAGAGGTTCGAAATCTTTTGATTTCGTTCTTGGTAAGTAAATTAGTAGGTACATTAAAAGGGAAAATGTATGGAACGAAGAAGAGCATTAGTATTTTGGGCAATAAAGAAATGTCTTGCATTAGTTTAAACTAATTCATTTACGTCGGGGTTTATTCATAAAAAACAGAGAATTTACAAAGCCCTTTTATTCAATTCGAAACATCATTTCAAGAAGAAAAACTAACGTAACTAAGAAGAATAACCAATTGGTTATATAGAAAATTGGCTAATCCCAAGAGCAGTTACGAAGTACATGGAAAAAATAGTTATATCCAGAAAAGAAATAAATTAACGCATCAGAAGCCCGATCAACTTAAAGAAAAACTAGCTTATTTCAGTGTATGACGTCGGATACCAAAGCAATAAACATTTACTGCTTGGAAAAACTAGGAAAATAATTAGTTAATTAAGGAAGAAGTTAATTAATTCCAAGAATGGCCTAGAAAAATTGGTTATTTGCGGAAACAACCTACTCGAACATTACAAAAGCTTGTTTACTCCAGGAAAATCTACCCAATTTCACTTTTCACTACTGCCTGAAAAATGTGAATTACAACCAATCACTTAGGAAATTGATTTACTCTAGTAAAAATAGGTGTAGAACATGGTATTCCAAGACAAAGGAATTATCGGAAAAACTAGCTGTAACTAGGACGAACAATTATTATTTCATTACAAAAAAATTAGTTTTTCTCAAGAAATGCCAGGTAGCGATTTAGAAAAGTTAGTTATATACGTAACAAGAAAATATATTAGCAGAGAAGGAACTATCCAAAAGAAAAACTAGTTGTGGCTAGAAAGAATAAGTTAATAAATGGAGGAAAACATTTACCGTCAACCCCCCCCCCCCCCCGGGTAACTACCTGTAACTAAGGTGGATAATTAGTTTAGTATGGAGAAATTGGTAAGTCCTATGAATAGTCGGTCCCGATTTAGATATGTCATGTCGAATGAAACTTGGCTAATTTAGGGAAAAGCTAGTGCAAACTAGAAAGAATAAGTTCGTCATTAGGGAAACTAGTTTAGATTAATAAAAATGTCTCAGTATCTCAGGAAAATTTACTTCCTGTTTCACAATACTAGCTGTAAATAAAACTTGGTTTATTATGAAACTTGGAAGAGTCAAGTTACTCTTAATAATTATTTAAACTAAGGAAAAGTTATTTTGTGTTACAAGTTATTTTTCGGAAAAACTAGTTTTTACAAGGAAAATTAGTTAAGTTTAGAAAAAAAACTAATGTTATAATGATACACTGGTTTATCCCTTAAAAAATTATTGTTTGGAAAAATTAGTTTTGCTTACGAGAAAGGAATAGTTTATTTTTGTAAAAATTAGTAACTTCCTGGAAAAGGTCACAAGAATCTTATCATAGATAAAAATATATTCTCACTCGTACATTATTGGAGAAAATAATTAGTAGAATTATAACAACAGTTTGTGTATTCCAGAAGAAAATATGGAATTAAACTGAAGATTTTTTTCATGCTTCTGTATAGAAATAATTGTTGTTGTATTAAGAAGACACTAGATCTTTCCAAAAAAAAATTAGTAGATAACAGATAACAGAAACTAGTTATAGACAGAGGAACGAACAAGTTAATTATAGGAATAAGTAGCTTATACACAAAGAATTTGCAGAATTTTCTCATTTTATAAAAAAAATAGTTATATTTCGGAAAGACTAGTCATTTACCGAAGGAACTCATTTATTCGGGAAGAATTCTACTATACTCCAAGAAAAACTAGTACACCGAGGATAAATTAGTATATTATGGTATAATATACAAAAAAAAACTAATGCATTCAGGATAAATCAGTTGGTATGTGGAAAAATTAATTGTAACTAAATTAATTCAAGAAAAGTAGTATTTTGAAATAACTAGTTGTTTATAACGAGAAATAGTTTTCCAGGGAAAATGAAAATCAGTTATATCATGGACAAATTATATTTTTGACTATTTAGTGAAAATTCGTGTATCCTAGAAAAACTTATTTGAACTTAAACTACTTTTGGAGGAAATCTTAATTAGAAGATGCCGCCTACGCGTTATACTACTATAATATATAATCATAATGATTTCGTACCTGAAGAGTAACCGTATACATCCTCAAGTTCAACATTCACGGTCACGGTATAGGTACACAACACAAGAACTTTCGCTAACTGGCCTTCGAACATCCTGTCAATCGTTTATACCATCTTCGGTGAATCCCTTCTCTCTCATTAACTCTTAACAGACGTTAAGAAGAAATTCTTTTTTCTTCATAAGATAAATATCTTCATTACGTCTGTCCATATGCCATAAGTACATTGATATTATCTAAGATTTATTGGACGTAATTGATTTCACTGTTTTGGTGGCTCAAAGAAAAATTGATTTCATATTTTTTATTTAAAATTTGTCCGAATTCAGCAATTTCCCGCCAGCACAATATTTTCGCAGAAATTAACCATTGAGATTTTTGTCACTAGTTCATAAATGCTGAGATGTTTTCTTTTTTCTCTCGCTTGCAGCATTCGTTTATCACAAGAAGAAAACTATGAAAAATTTTTATCAATTATCAATGAATGGGTAGCAGATTCTTCAATCTGTTTATTTAAGTTTACAACAGCCAATTAGCTTAAATTAGTTTTGCCACATTTTTCAAAATTTCTGTGACATTAAGAAAAAAACATTTTGAATATACATTTATTAATAATATTATTATTTATTAAATAAAATTTGCCATTTAGTGTAATCGAAACGGAAGTCGATTTTGTTTAACAATATTATAATAATTTCTCCGCGATTTCAATAATGTATGTTTGCTAGAAGGTAATAAAAATTAACACGATATATATCGGGTGAAAGAAAATTGGGTCGCAGAATTTAAAATAGTGTTTATTTAATAGAAACGACATTGCCAGTGAAGCGAGGAAATAATTTGCATAAATCGGTTATGCAAATTAAAACATAAGCTCAGGACTGAGGACCATTCCTATAATTTCAAAGTATAAATCGTGATCAAAAATACTTGCACTCTATTTACCACTATATAAGTAGGTAATAGCTGGCAGCACAACTTACACTTTTACTTTTTTTACATCTGTACATGATGTAGTTTTTTTGCTATTTTTAAATATTTACGCAGAAATTGCAGAAGTAGCCTTATGTTTCAAAAATTGAAAGACGAAATTCAAATACAATGTTCTCATTTATGTTTTAGTGTAAAATCAATAATAATTTTTTCCTTAATTTACCTAATTGGATGTAATTTAAAAAACTCTACTTAAGTATTTGGTTGACTAGAATTTTACAATACATTTTTGAAGTTTTTTGAGAGAATTCATGGGAAATACAATTCAAAAGGCCAAGTAATTCTGTAACATTTGAGCTGGGACGATAACAGAAAGCTGTAGGAAATATAGCTTCAAATAAAATTAATTTCCTCAAAATGGGGATATTAGATTCAATCAATTATAAGAATTAAAATTATTTAAATAATAGCTACACGATTCTTCAACATTTTTTAAAAGTTAAAAAAGTACGAAGTGTAGGCTTCCTGCTATGAAAATCCTAAAAAGTACAATAAGGAATTGCAATTATGTTCAGAAATTACTTTCCCAACTTAGTGATCGTTAATAATCCAAATTGACTGCTTTATCTACCCTTTCCAAATAAAATTTCTCGTAACTTTTCCTTTTATTTTGGGCTAAGAATTCACGCTTTATTAAAATCATCTGACAGATGGATCTGGGATAAAGAAGTGCTAAAAGTTTACTATGAATCTCACAAAGGATCAAAAATAGTCCAAAACTGCATTAAGTATGTAGATATATCCTAGAGGACAAAAATTCCTTCGTGCACTGTTTTTTTGTACCTACATAAGAGCATTACTTTCGTTTCGTATTTTATTATTTATTGTTCAAATAGTGCTTATCTACTTCTGTTGTCAATCTCTTGAAGCTAAGTAAAATTTCATTATTGTGGTTTTAAAACTGCCTGTAAATAAATTTTAGAAAGTATATGTCTACACTGTAAGTAGGTTGGTTACTTGCCTAACTGCTCGTTCAAGTTCCTATCAAATATACTACCGTATAAATAATCTGATGTTGTTATTTATACTACCAGATTGTAGATGACTCTTATGGTCAAAGTTATAGCAATGAAAATTATATATTAAAAATACTCTTGTAATTTATTTTATAAGCGACGATTCTGGCTTTCATTGAAATGACATTTGCTTTTCTCCACCTGTTCCACTTAAAGGAAGCTCGAATTAAAGTTACTTGAAACAAAATGTGCTTTATTTTTTACATCATAAGCCCCAGAAGCTCAATGCTTGAAAGTGTAAATTTTAAAATTCAAAGACTTTAAATTGAATTATCAATTAGGTCAAAAGGTTACTAATTCCAAAGCCCTAAACGCTTGAAAGCCTGAATTAAATCAATAATTTAAGTATCTATGTATATCAAAAGACGAAGCACTTCTGTAAAGAGCTGCAAGTACACCATAAGGACTAGAATTAAACAAAAAAGTAACAAATACGTCAAAAGACATTTGATACTTTTTTGCTTTTAATACTTAATTTTTACACATGAAAAATAAACTAAATATCAATTTTGATATTAATGATTCGACAAAAGTTCATTGTTATAATTAATTTCAATTTAAGATAATACTTCAACCTCTCGGAATAGAAACAAAAAAGGATTGAAGTTTTTTAAAAGAACTGTTACCACCTTGTGAAAGATTTAAGCCGACTAAAAGAACTTGGAAGTCCTTCTCTGAAATATGAATTATAAGAATAATAGAGATAATTAATTAATAAAACAAATAAAATTATATTTTGCTCTGGGCAATTGTTTCACTCTACAAGGGCATCCTCAGAAAAAACTTGATATGGTTCTTACACAATTTTTCTTATAATATACATCAACATTAACATTCTCCAGGGGTGGAGTAAGTTCAGCTGCCTTTTCCAAAATTAACTGAAATTTCTTTTTAGTATTAATAAATGCACAAAGGAAAAATTTTGCAACAATCATGGCAATACTTCTTCTAAATATGCCCTTGTAGAGTGAAACAATTGTCGAGAGTAAAATAAAATTATAATTGGTATTATTATTTAATTATCTTTAATATTGAAAATGAATTTTAATTTCCATAAAGTGAGAGCGAAACAATAAGTTATTTGCAAGTTATAAGGCACTGCTATAATGCTATTATTATTTGTTAATTCATCTTCAAGAAAACTGAAAATACATTTTCAAGCACAAGGTACTACATTCCTGCCCAGCTCTTTTACAATATGATGTACTTGTCCACGAAATATTTTAAAAATAACTTACGTTCCAACCCTTTGTAATAATTGGTTTGTTACTTATATCCTTGAGTTTTCGTAGCAACGTGATTTATCTATCTTAACTGCCAGTAAAACCTATAAATAAAAATAAATTCTACCTAACAACTAACTGTTATGCCTCTATTCATCATTTTCAGTCGACGTAAATTTGACAAGGCCACAGTTTTAAATAAAAATCTGTCATTAGACAATGCTGTTTACAGTGCACAATATTGTATTTTTCGTTGCAGAAGGATTAACAAATCAAATGGAAATGTCACTATTAAACTTCACCAGGAAGTGATATATGTATTAGGCATGTTTTATTGATCTTTAATTTATTAAAGGTATAAATAATGATTTCTTTTAATAAGATTACATTCCATTTCGGTTGATAATTAATTGTGGAAATAATACAGGGTGAGCCAATGAAACGGGTCGATTTCAAAAAATCAGAAAACAGTCAAAAACTCGTTTTTTGGAAAATTTATTTATAAAAACCTAATCTACACAAATGGACATTGTCATTTCATTTTTTAAAAATAATGTCTGAAAGGTAGCCTCAATTTTGTTGCGCACATTTTTGCAGTCTTGTTGCAAAGCTGTCCATAACACTGTGCAGCATTTCTACCGGTATTGCGGCCACTTCAGCTCGAATCCTGTCTTTTAAGGCTTGGATAGTCCTTGGTGGGTTACTTTGAAACACTTTTGTTTTGAGGTACCCCCAGAGGAAAAAATCGCATGTAGACAAGTCAGGAGAACGAGGTGGCCAGGGAATATCGCCATTCTTACTCATTAGACGACCGGAAAAGCCCGTCTTAGTACACCCATTGACACTCGTGCTGTGTGGCATGTCGCACCATCGTGTTGGAAAATCGTTAGGTCATTTCGGTAGTTCTCGATTGCAGGAAGAAAAAAATTATTCAACATATTGACCAATAACGAAAATTTTGTTTATTGACGAAGCCACTAAGATGAAAGTGGGCCGCAATACCGGTAGAAATGCTGCAGTGTTATGGAGAGCTTTGCAACGAGACTGCAAGAATGTGTCCAACAAAATTGAGGCTACCCTTCAGACATTATTTTAAAAAAATTAAATGACAATGTCCATTTGTGTAGATTAGGTTTTTATAAATAAATTTTCCAAAAAATGAGTTTTTGACTGTTTTCTGATTTTTTGAAATCGTCCCGTTTCATTGGCTCACCCTGTATTACCACTCAAAAAACAGTTTTTGATTGAAGGGTCAAAACATCCGTATAGTCTTCGTTAAGGATATAGCGCGTCAAAAAATCTATAAACCCCAACTTTCCGCCGTGTGGTAACTAACTTTTCGGGCCGATGTGGAGTATTTTTTCTCATACCACATACACATGGCAGAGGAGCCATTTTCATGAAAGAGGCGGGGTGGAAATCTAGGAAAAAGGTGGACGAAAACAAAAGTGGATCCTAACCGGATATAACCAAGTGCGATTTTCTTGTTCCAACATGCACTGATATGGCAAAATAGTGGCAGACACCGCAGACTGGCAGTAAGAAAATAATTAAAAATCCAGCATGGAAAATTTTCTTGCAATGCTCGAAAACTGCTGTAAAACAGTATAAAATGAGTGAAAATTAAAAAAAATTCTTCAGCGGGCCAAATATACCTATTCCTTAATGACCGCACAAACGTTACTCATTGCTGGCAGACATTTCTTCCCTCCCCCTGTCCCCCAAACAACACCATAAATTATAGTAAGGTGACCATACGTTCTGGATTTTTCTAGAAGCAATATTTGTCCCGGATTCAGGTTTTTTGCCCCGGATTGTACCGAATTTTTGAAAAGGTTCTTATTTTCAATATTTATGTTTCATATATTTCAACTAGAATTATTTTTAGAAAATTTGAACCGAAAAAATTGTGCATATCAAAATACGCGGCACGCTTTAAACGATTTGAAGAATACAGTGAACTCCCGATTCTGCGAATACCCTTCCACCTAACGCTCGGAGACACGATATGTAGCGTAAGCGCTGTACTTTAAAAAAAAATTTTTAAGTATATCCTTAAATAGTATTTGTTATGTATAATTTTATTAGAAAAATCATATTTAAGTTATTTAACTTAACTACCCCCCCCCCCCCGCTACAAGTTCCCGTCTCGGATTTGAAATAAAAAATATGGTCACCGTATTTATAGGCTAGTGGACTTGCTTTACATTGACAAAATCGATATACATTTGCGGTGATTTTGAGGGGTGGGAGAGGAAGGCGTAATATCTGCCAGCAATAAGTAACGTTTGTCGGCCATTAGGGAATGTATTTGGCAAGCTGCAGTTTTTCTTTAATTTCTACTCATTTCATACTGTTTTACGCAGTTTTCGAGTTTTACAAGAAATTCTTCCATGCTGGATATTGAATTGTCTGCCGCTATTTTTCCATGAAAGCGTACCTATTTTGAAACAAGAAAATTGTACTTGGGTAGTTCCGGTTAGGATACATTTTTGTTTTCGGTTTTCATCAAATACATCCTGCCTCCTCTCCTCCGAAACCGCCATAAAGTTTTGTCTGCCACTGTTTATCCCGATTTATAAAAAAGGATGCTTTGACACCGTTACATCCAGACGGTTAGAGTCCAGGTTTTAGATGTTGACCCCCTTCTGTCACGAAAATGGCCACTCTACCATATATATCTGGTGTGAAAAAAAAAATGCTCCACATCGAGTCGGGAGTTTATTTACCACACGGCAGAAAGAAAGGGTTCATGGATTTCTTGACGCTCCATATCCCATATTACTACATTGTTAAAAAATAAAAATTAAAAGAAATAAAACAAAATGGTTTATTTGAAATGATGTCATTTGAAAGATCTTTTAGCAAAGTATCCCTCAACCCTCAGTTCATTTTTGATTTTATAAATATAAAAGTCACTAGGATTGTTTATATTTTTTTCTACAAACCCTAGTAATTTAAATTATTAATGTAATAATAATTAACAAGTAATAACAAAAATAACAAAATTATATCCAAAATCTGAATTCCTTAAATATTTTCCATTTTAATTTTATTCAATCTTTCATTGAGTACCAAGTTCAGATTCAGAAAATTTTTTAGTGGTTTTAAACTTTTATAAGCCTATACGATGATTTCGTGTTAAAAATATGTTGGATAACGTTTGATTTTCTTATACAATTACCTTTATTTGTTTGGTGCACTTTATATAGGTAATTGTATGCAATTAAATCTGAAACTATAGAGATATGTGTACTTTCAATTAAATTAAAATGGCTTATTTAGTATGTCCTACGTATTTTAGTGCACAACCCTCTTAATTATTTTTCATAATTTCTGTGTTACGTATAGTTCATTATCTTTGTTTTTAGTATTTTATGTTTTTTAAGGCTATTACTAATTTTGAATATTTTTCTTAATCGGAAATGTTTAAAATTGTTATAATTCTTGCTGAAATGTAATGAAAACACAATCAAAATATCTTCTTTTATGGTCAAATGGATTGGTCAGAGTTATGGAATTTTTATTGTCGGTATTTAAGTATTTTAATGAATATTTAGGTATTAAAATTCGAAGAGAGAATCCATTAAATATAATGTTCAAGTTTCTTTATTGAGGCTGATATGTATTATTTAAAGTAAAATAGTGATTCCACTAATAAGGAAGTACATAAAAATAAAACAATGGCTGGAATCAGATGTTATCACTGTCGAATTGCAGTAAACACATTTGTTTTATATGATGCTATCAGTAGCTTATTAAAATTCAAAAGCTAATATTAAACTACGTATTTATCTATTATTTTTCTAATCACTCTGGTAATCATTTAGACATAATTAATTGTACGTATTACCATGTGCTTTGCAACTAGCAAATATTATTGTAATTTTGTAATAATGTTCCTTTAATAGAGAAATCTGAAAGGCTTATTAGTTAAATCTATCGTTCAGATTAAAACAGTGTAATACAAAACGTTGTAGGTGTAATAAGTTTTAGTGGTTTTATGATGTAATCGCTCCAAATGGCTCATTAAGGCTGCTCTAATCTTCTTATTAGTGTTTAGCTGGGCAACTACGTATTTGCGAAATTGATTTTGTGAATCAAATTTTTTCAATCGAATTTTTGAAAGTAGAATATGTTACGATAGTTCTTGTAACTGTTAAGATGAAATAATGTGATAAGTATTTACAGGCAACGGACATATAATCTGTTAATAACTACAACGGGATTTTATAATATATGCACTTTGATTCCATATTTATATACAGCTTGGGAAAGTTTTTTGTAAGAAGTTACATTTTATTGAAAGAATAATGAGATTTTGAGCTTCTTAGAAATTTAAGAAAAATCTGATGGGTGAAATTCTTCGTAGATGTATTTTTTATTGAATATCTGACTATTTCTTTTTGCTTTTTTTATAAAATTTCTTTTTTATTTTTACCGTTAATTATTTGAGTATATCTTATAAGAACGACTTGATAAAATATGGTGGGGTCAGTTTATCCTCTTCACATGAGAATTCCCAATAATAATTTCCAATTAAAAAATGGTAGAACTAAACCAAATTTTTTTTTTAACTGTTATTAACGTTTGATCTAACACTAACATGTTTTGCGAAGTATAGATAAAAATAATTAGATGAAAGGTGAATGGCAAAAAATTCGCATATAATATCTCAACATTTACTTGGTGACTAATTTAAATGATCTTGTATTTCCTGTATTTTGGTCGATAACATCTTCATTTCAGATTGCTTTTTTTTTCCTTCTTGTCGAAGCATACTTAAAGGATACTATTACAAAAAATTACTTAATTAGTTCACTAGAAAAAACTTCCAGTTATATAATAATGACAGAGTGAGTTTTGTAGATGTTTAATGGGCGTTAAAATTTTAATAAGCAAAATCATGATAGCATTGTATCTGTAATAAGTTTAGAATGTTCTGTTACCCTGTTGGAGTTTGCAGTATATTTTAAGTTGCAATCGAATTATTATTGTAAAAGTGTTGTGCCTACTTTCTAGTTTCAACATCTTTGTACAACGTAAAGAGCTAACGCCCCGTACGTTATGAAATCTAAAATTCGAAACGTATGTAGTCTTAGAGGGCATTAAGAAAGAGTTAATAAGCCTCTTGGTCACAACATCCTGATTCGTAATCTTTAGCTGCCAGAATGTTCCAAAGTCTCCTTTTCTATATATAAAGTTTTATTGCACCTAGTCCAGAATGTTCAAAGATAGACTTATGCCGTAAGGCGAAACGTCGGATGTTGATTTTGTAGTAATAAATTTTTTTAACCCTTAAAAGCTTTGATTTTTCTTCGGTACTAGCTATGCCCGCGACTTCGTCCGCGTGGAATAGTGACTTTCGGCAGCATTTAAAATATTTTTCTTCTATATTTTTATTTTCTGGGCCGTAAGCCTTTTTGCCGACATCATTACACAAAAACTTTTATTCCTTATTTTTGCCCCCTTTAGGTAAAATTTTATAAACTTTAATTGTCGTATTTATATGTAATCAAAAGCCTAAAAAATAAGTTCAAGCCTCTAGCTTTATATCTACTTATCTATCTCTGTACCAAATTCTCATTTAAATCGGTTCAGTAGTTTGGGCGTAATTGCGTAACACACAGACAGACAGAGTTACTTTCCTATTTATAATAATATTATAGATGAATATAGTTTAATTATGGTTTAAAATAGTTTATATAGCTTACTATTCAACTACTTTTATTGATCCAAATAAACAAAACCTCCACAACTTTTTACACTTAAGTTTTTTGGACGACGTCATTACACAAAAACTTTCATCAGATAGTTTTATCCCCTATAGGGTAAAATTTTTACACACATTGAATGTCGTATTTATTTATATCTAAGCAAAAGCCTAAAAAGTAAGTTTCAAGCTTCTATCTTTAAAAATGACGGAATTTCAACCTATTACAACCCTTTTTTCGCATTAAAAAGTAGCCTATGTCCTTTCTCAGGCTCTAGACTCTCTGTACCAAATTTAATTTAAATCGGTTCAGTAAATTTTAGGCGAGATTGTGTAGCATACAGACAGTGTTACTTTCACATTTATAATATTCCGCGAATTTATTTTCTTCGATTTTCCCATTCCCATGGGAATAAGATATTTTCCTGCAGTAAAACGTAGCCTTTGTGTTAATCCAGAGTGTCAGCTAACTCCATACCAAATTTTATTAAAATCGCTCCAGCCCTTTAGACGTGAAGAAGTAAACATACACACTTACAAACTTTCGCCTTTATAATATTGTGACGGATGTGTCATTGTGACATTGACAAGCGCTGACTGCGAAAATTGAGTAGAGGTAACCTATGACATGCCTATGACTCTTTCCAGAAAGTCCGAGAGTTGCTGGACGTTTCGAGAATTACCTAGAAACGTCCATAATACTATATAAGGAACAGCGTTGGACAGTTTGACAGTTTTTGATAGAAGAGAGTGACAGATATAAGCGAGAAGAGAAGATAAGGCGATTAAACAGCGAAATTGTTATTGAGTTGTTGTTGTTATCGAATTGGTTATTGAATCGTTGAGTTAATTTAATAAAAGTGTTGAGAGAAAAATACGTGATATTTTAAATTACGTAACAATATTAGTGTGATTAGTAATTAGAGGGGAAATCAGTAATTATTGTTACCAAATGGTTTATGAGAAAAATATTTTGGTTATATTTGTCCTTTGTTAACTCGGCTATGCCCCTGGATACATTATATCCATCATAGCAGAAAAAATGTAATATTTTTATTATAATGACCGTGCCTTTTGAGTTTCTTTTGGGGTGAAGAAAAAGAAACCATGGTTTATTGCTTAGGGACTGCTACAAGATCACCCTAATTGGGGATCATTCATTGGAGAGAACTATGCAAGCAACTACAGAATCATTTGACCACATATTGTTGGCACTAAAAATTCAAACGAAGAACAAGTAAAAGAATTCCAATAAAGCCCTCTCTTGTAGATATTCGACCGAATTAAATAAAGCCCTTCGTGTTAGACTTAGAAAATGACCCGCTAATAATTGATATACAAATAATCTTGTCTCTAGTTCCTTAGATGGATTATTATTTCAGGTTACAATAAAATTTTTATTAATAAAATAAAACGACGAAATGAAAAATCATATTTTATATTAAGTGCATAAAATAAATTGTTATATTATAATTTATAAAGTACAATATCTATAAGTATTTATACAATTCTCATGTTAATGCTTATCAAAAATATATTATATAACACAATATAGATACATATTACTATTGGCTCAAGGAAGAGGTAGTTTAAAAAAATAATATTTACATAGGTATTATTAACAATTTTTTACAATACCACCCCTTTATGTAAGGGTGAAAATAATCGGTTCTACCTATTTATAGCTTGTTCTTTATCTAATCATCAACATCCACTTATCTTTTTTTGCAGTATTTTAATAATGACAGTCTCTTGCAGTTTTTATGAAATAAATTTTATGTGTAATTCCTTATAAAATACTTAATTTCGAAAATTTGGGTAAGGTACCGCCGTTTTGAATAAGTCTGATGTAATGAAGCTAACTGGTTTGGCCAACCATATCGGTTTCTGATATTCCCAAGGAAAACGTAGGTGACCACGAATTAATGGGGCTGTAACAAAATAGTTTTTATAAAACAAAATACTATCAATTGAGAAATTGCATTTACGTAGTCGTAATCTAAGAAATAATGGGAATAGCACATTGTACTCGATTTAAACATACAAATCTGGTAACTTACGAACTAAACATACTCTGTTAGGTAAATCAGAACAGGCGACATAATATTTTGATACATAGTACATGGTGTGGGAATATAAAAAAAAATGTCCCTAAGAATAGTATAATTTCGGTTTGTGAGTTACCAGGTTTGTATGTAGAAAATGTTATACACTACAGGAAAAAGTTTAACTGACTATAATGTACTGTATTTGTATAGGAATATACCTCAAATGCATTGTAGTTTGAAATATTTTCATATAGGTAATCAGTTCCAAATGTTGTTAATAATCCCCACAATAAGTACTTGAGAAACACTTTAACACTTTTCAGTTGCAGCGGTAGACTCTTTAACGATGTGGAGGTTTGATCTTTCCGGGTTCGTTGGCCATAGTTAGATTGGTAGGTTTTACCAGACGTTTCGTCATCAGCTGCGGATGAATCTTCAGTGGCTTGCAGAAGTAGTCTAGGCCTAGAGTACTTCGATCAAGCAGGCAATCACAAGCCATTGCAACGACGAGTAGAGTACTACGACCGCGCGGACAGCAAGCCACTGAAGATGTCATCCGCAGCTGATGACGAAACGTCTAGTAACACCTACCAATCTAGACCATGGCCAACGAACCAGGAAAGATCAAACCTCCATATTGTCTTCGGCCATGAAAACCTACATCACTCTATGACGATGATTTTCTCTTGATAATTTTCCTAAATGAAAACTTCCAGTTGTTTTATTATTATTGTTATTATTACTGCAGATATTAGTAATTTATCAAAATAAATTAACAAATCTCCTGAAAATTAATTACCTCACGCGATTGATTATATTATACGATCAAACTATATCATATTACCTTGTTGGATGCGTATGGTCTGTTAAATTTATTCCCTATTTGTACAGGTTATGCTCGAGATTATGCGTAGGTTACGTTTCTTAAGTGTAAACAGTCATGTCATAACTAACTTTGTGTACTGCATAACGTACGTTCTCACTGTAATTTTAGTTCTCTTAATAATGTTACCTACTATAAATTGATTTTAATAAACTTAATGACGTACCTATAAGTAACTGATTCTGATCGACGGATTTATCAATTAATTGAATAATTGCGTAGACTGCAGCTAGGTCAACTTATTTATCAATTAATTAAGTCGGTTATTGAATTGTAATTATAAACGGTACGTATGAGATATGTAGTAGGTATGATAAATTAATGCGACGGTTTAAATATTTTGATACGCAATTAACATAATTATGCTCCTAATAATGTACATTTCGAACTAGATGTAAGACTGTAGGTAGAAGCCTGTGGTTAGTAATTTTTTATCACAGATTGGGCAAAGAAAATTAGAAGTACAATTAACTACTCAGAATCGCTAATTACCGTTTGTTAATCTTTTAAATGATGATGCTGTAGGTAATTTTAATTAAGTAACCGAGGTGTTTACTATAATTTAAAAATCACTCAAGTCATTCAAGATGGGCCATTTGAGTTTATTTCAGAAATAAATGCAGGTGTCCCAGACTAGAGTTTAAATGAAACATTTTTCTATTCCATTAGTAGTTTTTCTCCCGTCAGGTAGTAGTCAAAGTTGGTCAATCTGGTTTTGGCTATTGTGACCAATTCTCAATCGTATTTGTTGACTGTTATAGGTTCTAGAAAGCTAAAAAGAATATGGAGGATATGCTCCAATATCATACAAAACTTTTGTGAGAAACATTGTAACAAAATCAAAATGAATATGATATTCGAATTCAGTATACTTAATATATTATTGTATGTGTAGGTCCTACTGAAGAAAAAATTGTTAACATTGACCTTCCGTCTGGCGGATAAACTAGCCATTGGATCGAAAAACGTTTTATTGAAACCTTACTCAAGAACACCCTCTCTACTTATTTTTGCAGTTTTTTCAGATGACCTAAGACTAATTACTTTCGATTGAATTTTTTCCTTTTTTTTTTACCATTATGAGTGATGAGCCGTTTCGCCACTACCAGAAATGGTAATCTTATAAGTGAAATCGACAGTGTTGTCTATTTTCAGTGTATATAGCTGTACTGTAATATACTCTAAGTAGGTAGTTTTCTATATCTTCTTAATTTTCGTGTCATGATTTGAACGTCTCGTCTGGAAACTGCAGGGTTCGCGTTTACAGGATTAATACGATATAACCAATTCACGGTAGAATACGTTGCAATTGTATGTAAATAGGTACGTACCTACATAGCTACATAGAGCAAATAAAGAGAAAAACAAGAAAAGAGACCCGATGAATGTTGTTTGTAAGTATACTATCGACAGGCTTCGTTATGTTTTGCTAATACAAGTCTGTCTGTATGTGGATTATGAAAATGATAGTTTAGTTAGACGGACTTACGGGCGGACGGGTCGTGCAGATTACACGTTATGTAACTGAAACTGAAAGGAATGAATACCTTGATAGTATAAAAAACAATGTTTACAATATAGTAACTGGATTATTAATAATAATTATTTAGGTTAATACATTTTTCTAGCCACTCGATATATTTTCTGTCATGAAAGTTATTACAAATATTGTGTGTCGAAGAGTGAACTCAGTAGCTACTCCATTAGGCTATTCAGTTCTTTATTAATTTCTAGCAAGTACTAAATGTTTAAGAAATTTCTACTGTTGATATCTTCGGCTATTTGATTTTTGATATTTTCGTCTTCGCTTGTCAGTAAAATTATTAAGCTGATAGATTAAGTCCAAGACACTTGTACTTGGTAGAAGCTTCAATACTTTAGTGGTGAAAATTTACCAAATAACATATTATTTTCACATTTTGGGATACTCAAAAGAAAATTTTTAGGTTGATAAACCAAGGACACTAAAAAAAGACCGTAGACATTTGTAGACAGGATTCAAGTAACCAAAAGTTTTGCGATGAAACTCAGTTTACTATTTAACTTAAAATTGTCAAACTGCATCGCCATAAAATTGGAATTTAACAAAACAAATTGCAGCAATAGGAGAAAGACCTATGAGAGTTACAGAACCTTTATTTTATTTACCTTTGATGTACTTATACGGCAAAATACATCTACTTCAATGTGAGCATTTCATCTTGAAGGACTAACTGTGACTTAATTAACTTTTTTTAATCGATAGAAGATAAATTCGGGCTCTACTGTTACATACAGGCTAATAAAATCGGCATTAAAAAGAAAATATAAACTTTATTCATTTTTAAAGTATTACCTACTCTCCTCAGGCTTTTCTCCACTCCATTCTCTTTCTCAAAAAAATGTTACTATGGGGAGTGAAAGAGAAGAATAGAAGAAGGTAATAAGCTCCAAAAATACACTTTGAAACTTAAGATATCCTTATTAGAAAACTACAGCAAATTACCGTCATTTGAAATAAAAAATTTTCAAAATCTCAATATTCTGAGCCCTGGTAGAGTAATTCTAAAGCGATAAATGGTAAATCTGGGTAAATAACTTTCTTCGTTATTCCGAATTTGAAATTTTTTGAAATATTTAATACAATTTTGAAACCAAGGGAATTTTATCATGGTTTCTTGATCATCAATTTAATTTACATACCTGGCGGGTGCCGATACCTAACAACTGCTTGAAATCCTTTTTGTCCATCCACTTGATACTCTACTACTCTTACTCGACCGTCTGGATCAAGAAGGCCATAACCACCCCTTACATGATTTCCATGACGTTGTTCCCAGTGGTGGTTTACGACGTTGTATCTAGGAACTTCTACTGAATATTTGAAAGCATATTTGGCCTTTAAATAAAAATTCTTAATAAATATATTTTCTGATGGAGATATTAGGTAACTGAAAATCAGTATTTCTTATTATATTAGTTTTACCTCATTATAACCACCCAGTACTGCTCTGCTGTGAATAATTAAAGTTGTAATAAGTGTGGTTATCTGAAACAACAGTAAAATATAATTAATAAGGTGTTAGTTCAAATAAAGTAACTGATTTTTTTAAAATAAAATTCTGAAAGTTCAACAGACTAAAATTGAATGGAAACTATTATTAGATTTGTATTTACTTTATTTAAAAAATTAGCAAGTTCTAAAATAAGCAAATAATCTAAAGGATAAGGAAGTTTACATTTAGCACTTAATAAACTGTGATAAATAATTAATGGACAAATAATACCTATCTAGGAATATGCTAAAACTTGGCATTTATAAAGGTCTGTTACTGTGTCATCCCCTTTTTTCTGTGATAGTTTTTCACTAAAACCATGTATTTACTACTGGAAAGAATTTGATTTGTGATCAGAAATTTATCAAATGTTCTAGAGTGAATGGCAGTTTTAATAAATCACTCTCCAAACCAAAATTACCCCCTAAAAACATTAATGATCATAAATTAATATTATATTAACTATAATATACTTAGTAGAGTCCTAAATCTGTTTCAGATTAGCTATCCTTAAGTTTAACCAGTTCAGTAAGAAAACGGAACATGAGATTTTCTAGTTAAAAAAAAAAACTACAATAGTACCTTATAAATCCTTCATATAAATGGCCACAGAATCTAGTTTTTAGTTCTTTAGGGCAACTTTAACATATTTTGTCCTTTCCTACCGTAACCTTATAATCAAGTCATTATTTGTAGCTTTCATTCCATTTAATTCTGCCAACTATAAAGGGGTACGGAATTTATAAACATTATAAATATTGTACTTTTTTGAATAAGGAGTAAATATCTCATAAATTTTAAGTTAATTTAACTGCTGTAAAAAATAATTTTATTCTTCTATTGTACCAGTATGTCGTAGGATAGAAATGAAAAATATTCTTTTATTACATCGTAAGTATTTTCTGGTGAGTTCACTTCTGTACGTGAGACTAATTTTTATTCCAGAAACAATAAATGTGTACTTTTTTCACATAATTTCATTTTGACAACTTAAAACAATGACCCTTGATACCAGGTAATACAAGTGTGTGAACAAGTATGCCAATGTCATAATGTCGACGTTAATTGTCGTAATTCATGCAAATAAATGTTACGTATGTGCACAAGTACAAGTTGTAGTACTTATTTTTGCCGTCTCGCCACCAATTAGTGTCTGCTAATCAATTCAACAATGACGGTAACCACATACCTATGACTTGTTCACCGCCACAATTGTCTTGCACTGTTGTCTTTTCCATGTAATTGCTTTCTAATTAATGGCCTGTAGATGACCATTATGAATTTGCTAGTTAACTGTAAATCGATGTTTGTACATGACCGGTACTTGTAATTATTTTCAATGAATGAGTAAATATCAATGTGAATGAAAACTAGACGGAATACATATATTCTTAAAAAGAAAAATTACATTAATTGTATTAGTCTAAGTGATAATTAAATTGTTGTTTCTGTTCGGATGATTTAGTTTTCATAACTTCCGTGATTTCAGATAGGGAACTAATTTATATATATTATGTTACCTGTTACTTTTATATGGTAGTTTCGCTCGGAAGTTAGTTAAAACATGTTTTTAGTTAAAACTAGAAATACCCAGTTAAAACTAGAATTTACCACTGATATATTTGATTTTCAGATAAAACTAGTTGTCACATCGAGCTGTAGTTAAAACTATCACTAGAAAAACTAATTTGGGATTTAAAACAAGATATATTTTTAAAATATTTATTGAAAAGATCTAAGACACTGAGAACCAAATAATAATCTAACACTAAAGGAACATTTTAGGGAACATCGACTTAAATTTGTTGCCAAGATGACAATATTAATTATAAGAAGGGAAATAAAATAATCAAATAAATCAACAGAACACAACCATAAAATTTCAAAAAGAAACTGTTAAAGAACATTGATTAACACACAATAAAATCTAATCAGCCAAACTTGACTTTAAAAAAGGATGAGGATCTACTATGCAAACAGTTTTAACTGACTCGCTTCGGAAAAACGCGTTTTGTCTAGTAAAAACTAGTTTTAACTGATATTCGATTGGAGCATTAGTTAATTCTAGTATTAACAAATGCATACATAAAAAATAGTTCTAGCTAGGAAGTAGTTTTAACTGCAACATATGCCTATAAATATATGCTCTACAAAAATTAGCCTAGTTCGTGTTAGATATATTTTTAAAATATGTTTCTAATTCGTGACTTCTTTAAGTTATTTTGAACCCTATACTTGACTCCTGTTGTAACGAATTTAAGAATGTAAACAGATACTGTACTGTCTCTTCCAGATCTGTTCTTAAGTTTACTACGTTGAATTATATTATTTGTTTTATGATTTTCGCTAGGAAAATTCACATTTTATGGGCAATTTGCCAGTACTAACGAATTTTAATAAGTTGACAATTTTAGAGGTTTGGGCTGACAAGAAGAATGATTGAATTTTACTTACTAATAATCTGGATACTAAACTGGAAGTTCTTGATTATTTAATATCTGATTTTATTTATTATACTCGTGTGTGTGTGGTTCATGTACCTGTAATCTAAGTAAACAGTAGTTCAGAATTTCTTTCAAAATATACCGAGGGAAAAATGTTTAACTGGCCATACAAAACTTTAAGAATAACCCCTTTCATAGGGCAGCATGTATTACTCGTTCTGACGCACTTTTGCCCCTTCTCCTACTATACCGGAATAAGTTACAATGTGCGATACCCATTTTTCATTAATTATAGTCTTGTTAATTTTGTATATCAAATAATTGCAGTTTTATGTCATCATTCAACTGCAAAAAACAATGACTAATTCTTTTAACGGAGCAGATTAAACAATAAAACTCCCACCAAGTACCCAATTGAAATTGTCAAATGTAACACGTTTTAAATTCTGTTAACTATTTGCCTCTGCAAAAATCAAAACTGTTTGAAATTCAGATAAGTAATAATGGAGCAGTTACAGTAATAATTTTTCAGCTACTTGTAGAATCTCAGTTGCAAAGATAGACTCAATAAGGATGATTGTCTCTTAGCATTGTCGCTAATATAAGGTTAGGATTGCCCTCCTTTAGATTACCGATACCAGTCAAGCGACCAAATAAGCTGCTAAATCTCTTAAAGGATTCAAGAGACTTTACTTTTAAAAAATTAGACAATAAGTCATTTTATTGTCTGTCATATCGATCAACAAACACGACGTGTTATACACCGCGATGATCATCAACCGTACCAATATTTTAAGCATTTGAAATAGAACTTTCCTGATACTTTTGATAGTGTAACTTTTGTGAAACATTATTTAAAACTTATTTTCAAAAATAATAAAACAAAATAGTTTCACTAAATAATTTATTTCGATGACTCGACAATATTGTTTCGATCGAATGGCGATCATTATCAAGAGTAAGTTCTACTAAAGCTTAACACTAGTGACAACATATTTATACATAAATTACAAGTTACTCAAAAGAAGTGGGGAGTTTGTTGAGACAAGTTCTGTTTGGCTATTTACTAAATTTAAATTATTTTGAATGGCTCTTTTGATTTTTCTATTTTATATAAATTTTCTAACATACATAACTTTTTTCTATTGTTGATATCAGAATGAAGAATTTTTACATTGTTGCTACAATATGAATGTTGTGAATTAATGCAATGCTCTGCAAAACCTGTTTTATTAAGTTTTCTATTTATGCTATAAACGTGTTCTTTTAAACGTGTCTCAATAGCTCTACCACTTCTTCCTATGTAAGTTGCATCACAATCATTGCAAAATAATTGGTATACACCACTTTTTGTTACAGGAGGACGTTTTGGTTTATTTTTAATTAGTAAAGTTTTTAAATTAATATTATTGGTTTCTATTGCGGTGACTTTATATCTTTTTATTTTATTTTTGAACTTACAACTAACCTTATTAATGAATCTAATAGAACAATATTGTGGGGAAGGGTTTTGTTCTGTGTTGTTTACTGTTGCGTTATAAATTGATTTCAAAATTAACTTTTTAGATTTTTTCTTTATTAATTTGTCAATAATAGATGGGCTGTATCCGTTGTTTTTTGCTATTATTTTAATTGTGTTCACTTCATTTAAGTAATTTTGTTTTGAGAGAGGGATATTTAGGAGTCTATTGATCATTGAATGAAAGGCGGCGTGTTTGGTTTGTATGGGGTGTGAGGGACTAAAAGGTATAATGATGTCTGTATGTGTAGGTTTTCTGAATATGTTAAATAGAAGTTTATTTTTGGAACGATTGATTTCTAAATCTAAGAAATTTAATGTATTATTTGTTTCTTCTTCTACTGTAAATGTAATATTTGGATCTAGTGAATTTATAAAATTGGTAAATGAGCTTAATTGTCTTCTGGTACCTGTCCATATGGCGAACACATCATCTACATAACGATGCCATGTGTATATATGATTGATGAGGGGTTTATTGGAATTAAAGATAAGGTTTTCAAAATGTGACATAAATACTTCTGCTAATATTGGTGACAACCTATCCTATGGTTGGTTAGATTTATACCAGTGGTGTATAGATTAGAATACAAGTACTTTTTTGAGCGGTTGGTTTAATACTCTTGAGTTTCCTTTTTCTTATTATTAAAAGACATTTTGAAGGTGTCACTTTCAACCCCTTAATGGTTAACTGTAGGTAGTAGTAAACATGAGAATATTTAGAAACAAATCTGGGATTTTTAACACAGTTTGATGCACTTTATTTAAGTGACTTTTTGATATCTTATTTATTATTATAAATAACATATAAATTACCAAAATGGAATAAACTCAAATTTAAGTTCTAGTTAGGTAGCTATTCCAATGGTAGGCATACAATGTAGGTATATGATACTAAATTATGAGTACTTTTTCTTGTTCTTTCTGGCAGGTATGCAATTGTAGATTAGTGTAGTCTTGGCAGTCAGTGGTGCATTTTTCTGTGGCATGTTACCAAGTAATAAAGTTGAATTATTAACCTTTGAGTTTAAGGAACATGCAGTCATGGTCGTGACTTCCTTATAGGCGGGCATCTATATTCGTAATTGTCCAACAAACCATTACTTATGTCCCTATACATGCTCTGTACATTTGTACAGGATGCTAAAAAAATCCAGACATTCTTTATTACTTACTTCCTTTTAAGAAACTGTTCTACTTTTATAAGCATTTTATAGGACTAGAAAGAAGAAATATTAAGTAAGTAAGTAAGTAGAAGAATACTTAATGAACTACTACTGAATGCTTTGTGCTATTATCAGAATGAGGGTTCCAATAAGACAAGATGATACTAAATATACAAGACCAAAGTATGGTTGAAAATAGAATAAAAACTACTGCTTAAATCAATGATAAAAAACAGAAAGATCGGTGACATAACGTAAAAAAATAAAAACATGCTGAAAACATTTGCTTATATTTAAATTTCTATACCACGTCCAAAAAAATAGTATCAATGGAATTACTGAATTTATGCGTTACATAACTTCCACCCTGTATATTTGTTAGGGTATGTATAAAGAAAATGTGCTTGTGGTTGCCAATATCCGGAACGAAGAAGATTCTGGGCAGCGGGTTGATAGGAATATTTCTTGTGATATTGTTGTCGCGTGCTTTATTTGGAGGTCGCCAAGTCACTTAGCGTTCAAATAAAAAAAAAAGAAAACGTTCGGCAATTCTCTTTTCGGTCCCAGCAATCCAATCGGCTTAAGTATCGTTGTAAACGTTGTAGATTAATCAAAATCAGATGACACTTCAACAGTGTTTGACACGAAGGTTATTGTGAGTAAATCATTCTACGTGATTGCTCTTAATAATCTGTTGCAAGTTTGGGCCGCGAGGTGCCTAAAGCTGAACGTGTACAACAAGGATACTGACGCGCGTTTTAGCTCGCGGAACATTTGTTTCCTATCATCCACATCTCCGAGCAAGGACATTCTTTTTCTTTCTTCCTTTTACTTTTCAACACAAATGGAAGATAAAGTGCGGTCGCAAATGTGAAACTGACTTTGCACCTTTTCTTACTTTGATTTAGATTAAAAGTTCATTGATGCGATGTGACCTTTATTGTTTTTACGATACGCTGCTTTGGTAAATATTATTCCTTTTGAAACATTTGCGATGTTTGCTTGGACATTTCAAATTTCAAAATAAGGTCGACGATTGCCATTGTAAATTCTGATTTATTCAGGAAACTTTTTAAAAGGTGAAAATATTAATTTAGAAAGAAGATCTGTGACCTTTGTGCAGAAAAATTGTCTAAAACTTTCGTTTCTGTGAAGGTAGATACCTACATAAGGAAAGAAAGCTCCAATTCTCTAACTTAATGCTTATAATATATATAAAATTCGTAGATATCTCTCTATCAAAATGTTACAATTTTAGATTTTTCTATATCTTGTTAAACAACTGATTAAATGTAGATTTGGTTTATTGTTAGATAATGTCAGAATTTTTTTGGGTAAAGCTCCAGCAGATATACAAACACACAAAATGCAATAAGAATACGTATTAGAAAATACGAGGATGGATCAAATATAAAGGAGCCTTTGTTCATAAAACATTTATTTTGAAAATTTTCACAAAAACACAGATTTCTCTATTTTTCGACATATCCCCCTTGTTTGTTCATACATTTTTTCCAAAGGATTGGTAGTTTTTTCATCTCGTTTTCATAAAAAGAAGCAGGGCGGGAGTCTATCCAGTTGCGCACAAACGCCTCCACATGTTCATCTGTCTGAAATCGCTCGCCTCCTAGTGATTCTTTGAGGGGCCCAAACATGTGGAAATCACAAGGGGATAAGTTCAGTTTGGGCTATATGGATGGTGCTCCGACTGAGTCTAGTGCATTTCACTGAACTCGAGCAGCTTTTTGATCTTCACTCAGCAACTTTGGGACCCAACGAGCTGAAATTTTTCGGAATTCCCAGTTTTTCGTTATGATTGTGTGGACACTCCCATAGCTGATGCCGAGTTCAACAGATATCTGAAGCACAGTGGCGTGGTGGTCCCCTTCAATAAGGTTTCTATTGCGTGCAATGTTAACCGGTTATATGCTGGTGCGCTCACGACGAGGAAGATTTACATTTTCGACACTTTTACGCCCTTCGTTAAATTCCGTGCACCAAACTTTTTCCCCGTTGCCACGAAAGCGCTTCATTTCCGAACTGTGCTAGCAATCTGCGCAAAATTTCAGGTGGTTTCACGTTTTCAGTGTAAGAAACTTAATAATAATCCGTTGCGCAACGCTGTTATTCATCTCTTTCTCACTCATTGTGATAGCTACTAACCAAGCAAACACAGCAATACGACAAGTCGTTTCTGTGTCACCTAATATCCCCACTTCAAGTTGCTTACGCCCGTATGTGCCTTGAACATACCGGCGCTCAATTTAAAAAGGCTCGTTTATATTTGATCCGCCCTCGTATATTCTTCTGGGTAAGATGCTGATGACGTTTATTTATTAGGTAGTTCTACTTTATTTGTTTAAAACCGTACAGTGCCCCCCTGCTGGTCCCAAACATTGAAAAAGAAGCTAAAAACACCACCCTGTGTCGCTTCGGGGTCTCTAACTTCACACTATTCAATTTTCATTAGCTATTCGCATGCAACTGATTTTGGGACAGGATTCATAAGTTCCTATAAAAGTTCTGCTTAATCGTAGGTTGTACCCATTTGCTTAAAATTACTCTTAGTATTCTATTTTCGACGAAGATTAGATGCAATTCAATTAACTTGAAAGCTTTTTTAATCACACTTATACTATTTAACCAACAGTATGTTCTGCGTGAATGTTCATTCAGTTCTTTATTATTTATGTGATTGTAACTAAAGTGACTTTTTTGAGAAACCATGAGGCAATGTTGAGTAAACGAGTACAAGCCTCTCCTTTTCAATCATCACTTAATATTTTGAATAAACATAAATTGCAAATTTGGGTTACTTATAATATTATATAATCTTGTTCTATACAAACGCAAATATTTACGAGTATGTATAAGACACGTACTGTATGCGTATATAAGTAATCTCTAGAAGTGTTTATCCAATAGAGCTTCTTAGAAGCATTAACTTTTAGTTAATAATGAACTCTATTACAATACAGACGACAAGAGAATAATAGTGTTAATAAACAACATCTATAACGGTGTATCTACTTATTTGGAAGGACAAGAAAATTCGTATTAGAAAGGGTTACAAGTATAAGAAAAGTTGCAAGTTGCATGATTCTATATTATTAGAATGATTGGCAATCCTTTTACCTCACGTTGATACTTTTTGTAACTTTCCAGAGACCTAACTTTAATACATGTAATTATTATTGATTGAACGTAGATGTTCTATATCCATACTTATGTATCTAGTACTCAGAATGGTATTTATATTAAAACAAAATCCTACTCTTTACAAAGCTACTTTTATGGAGGCACAAATTTCCTTGTAATATAACATATGTATTAATTAAACCCATTTTATTATATGGAAATTCTTGGTAACGTGAAATTAAAATACTTGTAAGTTTCACTAATTGTAAGAGAATTTATTTTATAGAAAGGCTTTAGGTTAGAGAACGGTATATGGGAATGAATATGTAAATGAATGTGTAAGGGTGATAGAAGAGCAAGTTAGGTAGGATGAAGGTTCGTTTTAATAGGTTAGTCAGAAAATAAGAATATTTATTAAATGTAAAATGCGTGCAAAATGTAAATACTCTAACTGAGCATACATGTGTAGGTATAAAATATATTAATAAATAAACATAAAATAATAATTTAACACTTATTGTTCTGTTTATAATGCGCGGCTATCGAGAGAAAATTTGGGTCCGGGGCCTCCGTGCTAAGGGGTGTATAAAATTTTAAACATTCCATTTTCAGCGTATTACGTACAGGACTTATTTATACAAAAGAAATCTTCTTTTATGTTTTGATATTAAAAAACTTTCGGTCCTCTTTAAAAAAAATATGCCTATGGAGATTTCCCTTTTTATTAAGTTGTGACTTCTTGTAGTTTCTCATCACAAACCCTTTTATATAATATATATTATAATCCAAGCTAAAACCACTCAGAAATTATTATTTTGCATCTGAATAAATTTTGATTAAATTTAGTTTTCAACATCAGTGATAAACTGAACATTAATAAGTAATATTAATCGAATGTTTAATATTTCGTATTATGCAACCAGAGGTAATGAGTAAATCCGTATTTTTTTCTTATTTTATGTTTTTATTGCATCAAAATAGATGGAGGTATTCGATTTTCTCTTTTAATAACCATAAATTAATGTGATATGGTAGATTTTATTCGAATTTCTTAAGAGATCCGTTTACATTCTTGGATGCCTAGGTATATACGGGGTTTTTCAAGTTGATGGGCTATTAGAAGTATATGAATTAGTAGAAGGAATTAAATTCTGAAACTTGGGCTCATTTGGTTATTGTTTATGCCGCTTCTTTTAAAAATATTTTCAAGTTCGATTTACATCCGGTTATACCGGAAGTCGACACCAACTTTGTTACTTTAAATAGAATGGTATATTTTATACGCTGAATTCGAATAAAACGTGTAATTCTAAGGTAAGTTTGATAACCAACTTGTACACCTATGACGATCGGTTTCTGAGTTAATTTAATTTATAGAAAAAAAATCGTTACCGCAACCCAAATTATAAAAAATCATAACTTCCACAAAATACGACTTAGAGTGTTGAAATTTTTACTAGTAATAGCTGAATATTAGTTCTAACGCCTTGACAAAATTGAATTAAATAATTTATACAGGGCGTTCAAAATAAAATTCTAAAATTGAAAAACTTCAAACACGAATTACCTCGTTTTTTCAAATGGCACCTACTATTTTTTATTTTTTCAATCGATTCCTTTTTTTATTCTCTTTCGATCCATATGAATACTTCCTATTTTATGTAATAATTCAAAATTATTCCAAAATTTTTAAATAAAATAGGAAGTATCTATATGGATCGAAAGAGGATAAAAAAAGGAATCGATTGAAAAAATAAAAAATAGTAGGTGCCATTTGAAAAAACGAGGTAATTCGTGTTTGAAGTTTTTCAATTTTAGAATTTTATTTTGAACGCCCTGTATAAATTATTTAATTCAATTTTGTCAAGGCGTTAGAACTAATATTCAGCTATTACTAGTAAAAATTTCAACACTCTAAGTCGTATTTTGTGGAAGTTATGATTTTTTATAATTTGGGTTGCGGTAACGATTTTTTTTCTATAAATTAAATTAACTCAGAAACCGATCGTCATAGGTGTACAAGTTGGTTATCAAACTTACCTTAGAATTACACGTTTTATTCGAATTCAGCGTATAAAATATACCATTCTATTTAAAGTAACAAAGTTGGTGTCGACTTCCGGTATAACCGGATGTAAATCGAACTTGAAAATATTTTTAAAAGAAGCTGCATAAACAATAACCAAATGAGCCCAAGTTTCAGAATTTAATTCCTTCTACTAATTCATATACTTCTAATAGCCCATCAACTTGAAAAACCCTGTATATTGAAGCTGGTTTTTCAATAGAATTCACTAGTAGGTAAGTAAAATTAAAAAGTAGAAATAAGAATCCAACTGCGTAAAAAAAGAACTAAAAGTAATGAATACAGGAGTTACCTGTTGCAGATTAAAACTTCATCCTCATATCAACTGGAAGAAAAGAAAGTATTTATCAGCTTTGACGAAAAATTGCATGAAAGTGGATGAAATACGTATCAATTGTAAATAATATTTTTGTTTAAGCTATTACGGGGGAAGCCAAATTTGAAAACAGAAATCTCAAAAAGGCTATTTTTTTGGTTAGATTTGGTCAGATTAGCCAGGATTTTATTGAGGATAGGGGCGAATATAGTTCAAAATTAACATAACAGAAATAGATTGGGAGGTGATATTATTTTGAAACGTTTTCAAATAATGACGATAGAAATAAAAGTTGCTTTTTAATAGTTGAGTGGACGAGGCTTTAATTTCTTGTAACTCCATAATAATGAAAAAACCACACACGCAATGTTTAAGTTACAAAACTTTATCGTAAAAAACTACAATAATTATTTCGCCGACACAGCGGCTTCTTCAGGTGGAAGAATACCTAATATAACTTAAAACTAGGATACAAGCAGACTTATAATACTAAAATAAAATAGATTAAGAGTAGGGATATGTTTTAGGGGAGGATACTAAAAATTAATGTTTAATAGCGGTGATTTATTAAATTCTAATTGATCATTTAATATAGTGCCTTTTTTGTTTAATTTATTTATTTCTATGCTTTATAAAAGATTTAATTTCCGACCTTTATTTTCAACATGTAAGATTTTATAATCGTCGTTAAAATTATGTTGTTGAAGAACACAAGAAAAGTTATGAAAGCCGAAACACAAATTCAACATATGCTGAATATTTAATAACTAACAACCATAATCTATCGTCATTATAACGAAGTTACCTGCCTGGCTACGCCCATGAAACATAGGTACTCAAATATTCAAATATCAATTAGCAAATATTTCAACATTCCTAATGGAGTTATCAAAATATAATTTCCACGATTGTGTGTTATTTATCAATTCCGTTTCAGTTGGCAGCAATTAATTTTCGTCTCTTACGTTTTGCGCAGTTGGTCTTTGTGTTTCTTTTTATCATGTCCGTTGTATCAAAATTTTGAAATTGAAATTTTATTCGTTTTTATCCAGTTTGAACAATTTAAAAAAATAGTTAAGTGTATTTTTTATTTATCCTCGACGATTAAAAAATTCATCGTGTTCGAATATTTCAAAGTAAGACCATACCTACTCTTTGAAAATGACTGAATAATAGTCGAAACAATTGTCAGATAGATAATAAATATTTTGTGAAAGTTTACTAAGTGTCTTTTATTTTATTAAATTGAATTGTCGGCCAATTTGATTGGACTAAGTGGTCAAAATCACCTGAGTATATCAAGTAACAAAATAGAATGAATAATCGATAATTTAGGTACAAAAAGAAAACATATTTTTGCTTCTAATTTTCACAGTCGATATATATGAATGAATATTTCAGAAAACCATTCTTGGAAACTTTTTCATACATTAATTTATTAACTTATTTAATTTTTATTATTGGGTAACTAATCAAATCAATTCCGGGACACTTTACATACTTGCAACATAATATTTATTTTATATCAATACATTGCAAAATTTACTAAAATAGTATCCTTGATTATTGATCATTGATCATATGTTGCGACATATCTGGACATTACTAATAACGTAACTCATGATAAAAAAAGGATTTTATTTCATAATAATGTTATCACAAAATATTCTATTTCAATTTTTCAAATTTAATTACATATATATTACATAAAATAGTTTGTTTTTGCATTTGAAATTTTAAGCATCAATCCCTTTTTCTTTCATGTGCTGTGAACATTCTGTGTCTCACATTAATACAACAGCTAGATACTAATTCTTCTATTATAAACCAGAAATTACATATTACCGTGTTTGTTTTCGAATAGGTAATTACATTATCCAGGTACGTAATAATACACCGAGGCATTTTCGCAAGGACTACAATACAATAGGATGTGTATATACTTATTTACGAGTAACTTCCTTAACATGGATTAATATCATCATACACGAGTGATATTGTTTAACGTTTTTGCATAAAACCGCGAATGTTACAATCTCTTGAGATAATTTTTAACCTCAGATTTAAATTGTACCGTAACTAATTGCATAACCATATACCAAGAAGAAAATCCCAAAATACACCTGACACGCACATCTTCACGTAATATGAATGAATGAATGAATAATACATTTGATGAGGAAGGAAGAGACTTACCAAATTTGCAAGAAGCACCGGTGAGAACTTCATCTCAGATGGACCGCTGATAACCAACAAATGATTTCCGCTGTGCACAAATTTAATAAATAAGTAACAATTACAACAATAATAATAATTTTCTCACGCGGACAAAATGCGAGATGCAGAGCATCAAGAAGTGCTAGCTAGTATGTATGTGTTTGTTGCCTTTCGACTGCCATGAGAAGATGATATGATTGTGGAAAAAGAGACAGAGAAGGGGGATGATTGGGTAATGAACGAACGCAATGTGCCGCTGTTTGTATGTGCATACCGACCTATCGTTGCGGTAAAGTACTTAATGCACTTCACTCACCTTGAGACAATGATCTAGTTTGCCGAAAGTGGGTGATGCCGATCACAAAACTCCTCATGTGATCGCTAAAGATCCCGCGCGCCTCTCCTCATCGTCTTCATTTACTTCTTCTACTACTGCCTCTGCTGCTGCTGCTTTCTGATGGATGACCTGGCGATTGCTTCCTTGATGATGCCGACTCGACCGCAGCATGCATAACCAACAAATCATATATACATAATTTAAGTAACCATACATGTACGAGGGTTGTTACAAAAATTCACATTGGTATCATCCTGTAACAAGAAAAACATTGTCGAGAATGTATTACCCTATGGGTTTTGATAATCAGTGATACATTTGACATATAGACAGGAACAGGCTGATTTTAAGTTCTGTTCCTGAAGGAGTAGATGCATACCTTCAGTTCAAGTTCAACTAGAAATGCTGTAAATATTTAGATGATTCAATTAGATATTCTTAATGAGTTTTGATTATTTATCAGTGATACGTTTAATCTGAAATTTGTGATTATTATCAGTATTTTTTCTCAAAATGTAGGTACCATAGGGTCTTCCATAAGTTAACTTTAAAGGTTCTAGTTCATTAGAGGAGCTTTGTGGTTTTTGATAATCAGCAACGCTTGTGGGAACAGATAAATGAAAAAAAAAGATCCAAATTCAATTAGGAGTTCTTGATAGGTTTTGATGATCAGGTTGATTGGCAAATTTATTCGAAATTTAGGATTTTGGTCTTTATTCCTTCTCTTTAGTTTAAGGTCAAGAATTCTCGTTCCATTAAAAGCGCTTTAAAGATTTCGATGATCAGTAATGCTGTTTATGAACAGATACATAGACAGATTAATCAAGGGATGTTTGGTGTTTTTCTTGAATGTAAATAAACCATAAGATCTTCATTCAGTTCAAATGAAGGTTTTAATTTAAATAGGAATTCATTAAAAATTTTGATGATCAGTGATAGATTTGACGAACAGATGGACAGATAAGTTAACTTGAAATTTACGATTTTCAGTTCTATTCAGTGGCGGTTTTACTGTAGGTGCATTTGTTCAGTGAACCCCCTTAAAAATTGAACTAGTTACACCATATAATTTTATCCTTTTAATATTTATTATATTATTGATGATTATCGTATAATATACATCTCTTTTACCATTTCATAGTTCATAGTTACAAAACACCAACCCGTAACCCATAGAAAATATTTAAATTTTTGTTGTGTCGCTGACGACTTCACCTAACTTTTTTAGTTCAAGTTTTGATTCTGAACATATCACGTGAGCGATACTCCGTTTGATGTCCATGTGTTAGAGAGAGAGGTAGTCGGACGCGTGAAATGGAAGATAAAATACACACAACATACAGCGTTTAGGTGCACTGCACGAGAAGCCGGAATCAGCCGGAATAATGTCGTGCTACGTCGGCACGGCTACCCGACATTCTGCCAGGGTTTTGCAACTTCGGTTAGCCTACCAGCCTACCACCTGGTGAAAATGTCCAGTACGAGTCATTTTTAAAGGCTCTGGAAGCTAGTGTTGGTAGGAACCGATAGTAAAAAAGTTATGTTCAGAAGCATGTTCAGATTTCAGAGTTCAAAGTCCACTAATTGTAAATGACGCACAATTTATTGCACAATACGTGTTAATTAAAATATTACGTAAATGATGGAGTCGTGTTCGGTAAAATATATTGAAGAAAATTCAAATAATTTTAAAAATCGTTTCGAAATAAAGAAAAGGAGTCCACTTCGCCCAAAACTACAGCTGACACAAGAGTGTACCTTAAAAAATAAAAAGTTCAAACGTGTGTTTAAAGTAGAACAGTATAAAAAAACTTCGTGGTTGTGTGGGTGTAATAAATTAAACGCATTATTTTGGTTTCCGTGCCTGATTTTTGCCGGTAATCCTAATGAAAGTGTTGAGTGGACAAAGACAGGGGTTACGGATTTGTCACATTTGTCGGCAAAACATAGACGAATGGATTTCCTGTATAAGTAATCGTAAGGTTTTTATTTATTGTGTTATTAAATGCCATAAGTATTTTTTTCTCCTAAAAATATTAAAAATCTTCGCCTGCGGTGCATTTACAACATCGTGAAATACGCTTCATGTTCTGATATTACCTACATGTTATTAACTTTGTGAACCCCTTTCGCATTCGACCACGAGCCGCCACTGGTTCTATTCTTAAAATTTATGTACTATAAGATCATTCCTCAATTTAAGCTTGTAAATCCTCAATCAATTTGCTTTAAAGATTTTAATGATCAGCTATAACGAGCAGATAGATCGACAGACTAATCTGAAATTTAAGATTTTTAGTTCCTACCCTGAACACGTAGATACCTTAAGACTATCTTTCAGTTCAAACTTGAGAATCCTAATTCAACTAGGAGTGCTTTATATATTTTGATAATCAGTGATGCTTTTGACGGACAGACAGACACAGACTGGCCTGAGATCAGTGCTCTTTGATCCCGTATGCACTGTAAGATTTTCCTTGAGGTCACATTTGAAGGTTTTAATCCAAATAGAAATGCATTAAAAATTTAATGATCACTGTTACTTTCGATGAATCGATAGGTAGAAGACTAATCAGAAATTTAGGACTTTTGGTCCCTTTGCTGAACTAGTAAGTACCTTAAGATCATCTTCGAGTTCAAATTTGAAGGTCTTACTTTAACGAGAAGTGTGTTTTAGGTTTTGATGACTAATGATAATTTTGGCGGTAGGACAGAGTCAGATTTAGCTATTTTCGGTTTTATTCATTCAATTCAAACTTGGAAGTTTCTTTTTTTATGATCATTGATACATTTGACTGACAGACAGAGTCAGAATTATCTGAAACTGATTCTCGGTTTTATTCTTGAAAAGAAAACATCTTCCTTCAATTTAGAATTAGAAGATACTGGTTCATGATTAGTGATACTCTTCACGAACAGACAGTCAGATTTATCCTTAAGTGGTTTTTATGTTTTTTCCTGCACCGACAAAAATAATCATGATTTTATTACTTACTGAGTCAAGCAAAATTTTTCTAGTAAATAGTTAATACTAGAATTATCATAAAATGTACTTGGTGGTATAAAACAATTTTTCACTCTTTGTATATATAAGAGCTTTTATTTAAACATAAAGTTATTTTACATATTATATACTTACATTATTCATAAATACAAAATAAAAAAATAATAATTCTTAATTCCCTACAAACATTTCTCTTTTTACCTATTCAACATAAGATACACGCTCTTCCCTCTCATTCTTCCCCAATTCTTCTTCTTATATATGCTCGATTGATTCATTCTTTTCTCCACATACTCTACATAATTTCTTACGTTCTTTCATCCAAAACTTTTTCTCATTACATTCATTCCCCATTCTGAATCTAGCTATTACTTCTATATTTAATCCATCTCTTAGATACCCCGGAACCTCATCCCCTTGCCAATCTTCCCATGTATACTCCTTCATACCTTTCGCATATCTTGAATCCCATATTTTTATTAGATCCTCACCTCTTACTATTTCATTGTTTCTTTTCCCCACCATCTTACTTACATTCAATCCTTCTCTTCTCCATTCACCCATTTGTTCTATGCTTATTTCATTTCTGTTAATGCCTTTTCCCTTTCAACATCATATTTATTTTTTTGTCCCTATCCCTAATACCTTTTTCTTCCATATCTCTTTTCTTAACTCCCCTTCTGCTAGTTCTCCCAATTTTTCCTCATATTTTACCGCCCTCCTTCTTGCATCTTCTACCATTTTCCCACATTTTGTTTCCCTTCTTAAGATGTAGTCTGGGGTACTTCTTTCTAAGCCCAGCACCCATTTTATGTACTTCTTATAGATATTTTCCACTACTCTGTACTCTTTCCATCCCCATATCTCTACTCCATAAAAAACTATACTTTTCACTAATGTTTTAAAAAGCAGTATTCTTCTTTCCCAATTATTTCTACATAGTTTCTTCCCTATTCCCCATATTTTCCCCAGCAATGCATTAGCCTTAGCTGCTTGGTTATTTACGTGTACCTCGTCCTTATTGTTTTCTGCTAGTATGTACCCTAAGTATCTATATTTTGTAACTCTTTCTATCAAATTCCCCTTCCATCTCAATTCCTCTTTCTCTTTACTCTTCCTGCCTCTCACTTCACCAAAATCTATAACTTTGGTTTTTACATCATTCAACTGCAGGCATTTCTTCTCTAAATATTTTTCCAATTTTTTTTGACATCTCCCTCAGAGCCCCCCAACTTGTCGCAATTAACGCTATACCATTCTTTGTAATAATTAGTATTAGAATAATCAAGCTAAATAAGTCTAGACTTTTTTCTCTACCTCTCGATTATTTTATCGTGTCGTAAAGAAAAAAATACTAGAATGAGAATAGTTTAGTAAAATTAGTCATAAGAACTGTAAAAAATGTTTTCTAATCAAGTCAATCTTAATAGAATTCAATCTCAACACCGAACGTAGATTGACTAGATATAATTGATAGATTTTTTAGTCATGTTTGCTATTATTCTATTCTAGCAATATTTTCATGATTGTTTTCTCCATGTGAGAAGATATTCCTTCAATTAAAATTTGAAAGTCCTTGTTCATAATCAGTGCTTCTTTTGACGGACGGAATTAGGTTTATCTGAAAAAGATTTTTGGAACAACGAAAGCAGAATTTTAAAACTAAGGGCTTAACCACACAAAAGTTATAATTAATAGACAGTTTTAAATCTCTTAGTGATTAGACGACGATTTTCAATCAAAGAGTGTATGTTGTGAAGACTACCAACCTGTTAGACCTGATAGTAATTTATTAGAGGGAATGAAGTATCAATGCATTTTTTTCTATGGATTTATAAGAAAACTTTTTTAAAGGCCCTCGTACGCTATGTTAAGATTTGATTGAGTAATCATAATCATTATGATGGGATTCGAAGCGATTTACCTTCTTTTCCTCTCATTTCTCGCGCATACACTGCTATACGCAACAAAATTTGTTTCAGGAATTATTACGTTTGACTTACGAAGTTAGATTACAATTCACATGTAGGCAGTGAGTTGTTGCGTGGACTTTTAGCAAGAGCAGTAAGCTGTAATATTCGGATGATATATGTATGAACATGAACATATAATCTGAAAGTTTATTCCACCAAATCATATTTAAAATTGTTACATCTGTCTGTGTCTGATGTACATACATACGTTCATTTCTTGAAGGTTGAAATTAGAGCGGTTTTAAGAATTTTACGTTTTACGTCAGATTAATGATTAGAGAAAAAGTAAGGTTTATTGTTTCTTAACCAAAAATGGCAAAATTGAAGTAATTACGTAAGTATACAGATTAGTTTTTACCAACAACGAAATGATTTTTACCAAATTCAAATTTACCTACACTTCCCTAATAGTGATGTAAATTACAAACATTTAAATTTCAGGTAGAGTTGCGTACATTCTTTTGAAAAATATTACGTACGTTATAAAACTTTTGTCTTTTTTTTTTGAAACTGCGAATTATGTGGGTGATGACATTTTTTTTCATGGACGCAGTAAAATGGTTTACCAAGATATAACTAATCCATATAAGTATACATCAAAAGTCGTAAAGTTCTACCACATTCGACTTAATGGATGGTTGTGGTTCACACTGTCATAAATTAGAGCGGAATTGCGTAGGAGTATTGCGAAAAAGAAAAATGTACTGACTTCACCGAATCATTTGTTGTTAAATAATTAATAAGGTGGAATAGAGATCTGAGGAGAAGAAGGACATTTGGCGGTAGGTATATGGAGCAAAAGGCATGCAAAAGGGTCATCATCAATTGCACTTCATTATAATGTGAAGGTATTCAATATTCTATTTTGTCTGCTTGAGACTTGGGGTTTAGGGCATGGGTCGCCAAACTTTTTTTGATCATCGACTCCTATATAATTTTTCGAAATCTCCATCGACCCCCATAAAAGTGATTTTCTGTTCATTAAAATGAAACTTTATTAGATACTGTGTTGTACATTTATTTTATGATTTTAAAAATTTATTCAATTAATGGTACATTGTGTAACAATAGTTTTATGAAAAATATATTAATGATAAAACTTGAATACCTTAATATTTATTAAATAATAAGTAATTATAAATAATCAGAAATAATAAGTAAATTAACTACAGACTTATTACTTCTTAATCAATGAGATGGATGTGCCTGGTGTTTTTTTGCAAGGTTCGCTATATTGGGTTCAAATTTGGTCATTTTTTATCTTAAATCCCCTGTAAACTCCACATTTAATTTATTTCTGTAAAGATTGAATTTACGTGACTGAAATCGGCTTCAACCATATAGGAACTTGCAAATACTAGCATAAATGACTTAGCTATTTCGTAAAGTTTTACATATTTTTGCATTATATTTGATTTTTCTTCGTCCCCCAATCGACCCTTCCGATTCAAATCGACCCTCGCTTTTGTTAAATAAACTCCTAGGGGCCTATATAGACCATTTTGGCGACCTCTGGCTTAGGGTAAATAAAATCCCGTACTGTTTGTCAACTTTGACCGAATTATTTATAAGTTAATACAGTACCTACCTATTACAGTAAGGATTTAAATAAAATACTTATGAAATAGTTTTTCCACAACGATTGTAGAAGTTTCTTTTGCACTGTTTAAAGTAAAATGAGCAAGAAACGAAGTTGCTCAATAATATAAAGTTTGCAGCGTACCTACAAGTTAGTGAGTAGGTACGTAGCTAAAATTACTACAGTTTAAACGCAACATCATAACTTGTTTGTTTTTATTATCCTGCTGATTAGATTTTACTAAAAGTTTTACTATTTCCATGGATGCTGTTGTAATACTATAAGCAGTTAATCATTTATCTTCCTTTCTTCATTATTTAACAGATTCTGTGTTAGCGTGCAATTGTTGAGCACCTATGTGCAGATTGACCTCCGACTGGAGATCGATGCGAATAATTTGATTTCTATGGACAATTATCTGCATTATTCGGATTATATGTTACTTCACTTGTATATATAATTTAATCAATCAGTTTTAATTTGCGTGAGATGATCAACTATTTTTAAAATTGAATGGAGCATCATAAAATTACTATTATTATCATTATTAATTACGTTTACGATCAAATAAGTTATTATAATTTATTGTAAGTATTATAGACTACCTTTGAATGACCTAGTTATTGACTTTTATTGTTGATTTTATTTTTTTTAATTTATTGTAGGAATCGTGGGGTATTAGTATTATTATTTTCATTATTATACAACAATATATTTTCAGGATGAGTGCAAGAAGATGATCTGTTTGACAGTTATTGGTTCATTCTTAAAACGTTAGTCTCAGCAGTTGATCCTTAGTTTGTCTTTTGACATACGCCTACAATATTCGCAAATATTCCAAGATATGATTGATGGTATCTACGTTTTCTTGATGGAAATTCATGATCACTAATAAAACACAACTTAATTTACACAAATATTTAATTAAAACTTGACAATTGTTTCAGAAGTACTACTTAAAACTAAATTAACAATACGGACTTATATATAACTATGTGCTAGAGGGAGGGGGTTTGACAAAAAGGTTAACTAAAGGTGAGTTATTAAGCTCTAATTGGTCATTCAGGAGTACGTCATTGTTTTTATTTTTATTAATTTCTATTGTTTCTAATAAAGAAAGTCGGTAGCTTTTATTTTCTAGATGTAAAATTTCAAAATTTTCATTAAATTTATTATTCTCATCATTAAGATGTTTAGCGTAGTTCGAGTCTAGTTTTTTATATTCAAAAGATTTCTTATGTTCTTTAATTCTTTTTTCAAAGGTACGTCCTGTTTGACCAATGTAAATTTTATTACATGAATCACAATTCAATTTGTATACCCCACATCTATTTTGTTTTTCCGTTTTGTCTTTGTTATTTTTAATATGTTTAGCTAAAGTGTTATTCGTATAATGAGCAATGAGCAATTTTAATGTTGTTTTTATGAAAAAGGTTTTCTAATTTATTTATATGGTTTTTTAAAAATACTACTGTTTTATAATTATTGTTATGGGTCTTGATTAATGGGTATACACTTTGAATAAATTCTTTTTGTTTCAATTTGCGGAGTATATCGTCTACCAATCTAACAGAGTAGTTATTTCGTATTGCTAATTGCTTAATTATATTCAGTTCTTTGTTAAAGTCAGAGCAATCCATGGGAACATTAATTTATCTATAGAGCATACAGTAAAACGCTGACATTTTATGCTGAATAGAATGACATGATCTATTGTTCATCACAAACCAACGCATACAGATATAGTTATAAATATATAATAAATTAATGTACCCATGGATTGCTCTGACTTTAACAAAGAACTGAATATAAAAAACTAGACTCGAACTACGCTAAACATCTTAAGGATGAGAATCATAAATTTAATGAAAATTTTGAAATTTTACATCTAGAAAATAAAAGCTACCGACTATTAGAAACAATAGAAATTAATAAAAATAAAAACAATGACGTACTCCTGAATGACCAATTAGAGCTTAATAACTCACCTTTAGTTAACCTTTTTGTCAAACCCCCTCCCTCTAGCACATAGTTATATATAAGTCCGTATTGTTAATTTAGTTTTAAATAATACTTCTGAAGAAGTCTCAAAGAGGCGAAACAATTGTCAAGTTTTAATTAAATATTTGTGGAAATTAAGTTGTGTTTTATTAGTATTCCAAGATATTTCTAATGAATGTAAACTATGTTGACAAAGACTTACATTAACTATTAACTAAAAAAAAGACATCCGTGTACGTTTATTAATATGTATAGTGTTATGATGAACATTTTCGTTATTTTCTTTTTATTTTCTGCACAAAAAGGTGCAGTACCTTGCATTTGATTTTATTTACAACCATAGTATAAATGCGATTGCTCAAATAAAACCATTTTCATATTGGATATTAATTATATGATTATAAATTTTAGTAAGCCCATATTAATTTTTTTATACATGCCCTGTTATTTTAATTATGGTCTCTGATTGTATAAGTTAGCTTCTAACTATAATATTTAACGTTTCTCCTTGATATTTCCTCGTAAACTCGCAAATTGCATAATACATTTAAAGATTCCTTATTTGGTAACTTAATCTGTATCCGGCAGCTAATAATAAAATAATTTTAGGCGGACGAAACGTTTTATGTAATTTTTTCTACATATGGTTATATCGTTCATTTTATTTAGTAGGTATAAAAGTATATAGATAGTATACATTCGCACAGTACTAACTGCAGGATATTTCAAAATATAGTACATATTTTAAGCATAATGGCTTGGAATGTCGTCCAATTATTGTCCGAGTTACACAATTCAACGATGCCTCTTTTATTTTTTCGGTTGCTCCAACGCTCGGTTTTATTTAATTAGTTTTTTCTCTTGAGTGCTTTTGACTTTATTAAATATAGTATAAAGGGGTGCAAAGCGTTAACGGTTAGTGTGGCATTAAAGAATAAGAAATATTTGGGGTGTGGTGCATAGACGAAGGATGAAAATACTGAAAATATAAAAGACTAGAAACAAGGAAACCGAAAGATGGTATAGTCGAAAAACTTATAAAGGAACTAGCAGTAATACCCGGCGTTGCCCGGATATAAGTATTACCCGTTTGATGGAACATTCTAGAATATTCGCGAATTTAGAATTATCCAGAACAATCCATAATGATTCAAAACATTTCTTTTTTTTTTAAATTCTTAAACATTCTTGAATGATCTTCAAGATTCTGGAATATTCTTGAATATTGCCAAATCATTCTGAAATGTTATAATAAAAACATTCTTTTACTTCTTAGAACATATTTGAACTCCCTGTAACATTCTAAAAAAATCTGCTTCATTCTCATCCCCACTCCGTGCTGTTTGCTGGGTGAGTAGTGACATCAGTAGACGCCTGGCGGGGATGACTAATCGATTGATAATTGATCAGTTATCGACCACTGAGAGTTGAAGATTATTACAGTACTAATATCGCTATTAAAAAATGGGGGTTGGTGGTAGAAGGATGAAAATTAAGGATTATATGTATTTTTTAATGCCAAATCATAAAAAAATAAAAAAAAAATTTGTCCAAAAAATAAAAGTTAGGGGTGGACAACCTTAATCATTTAGGGGCATGAAAAATATATAGTAGCCGATTCTCAGACCTGCTGAATATGCATATAAAATTTCATATAAATCGGTCAAGCTGTTTCGGAGGAGAATGGTAACTAACATTGTGACACGAGAATTTTATATACATATTAGCTAGATAAAGGATTAGACCCAGACTTATTATATTAGAGGCAGAATGAAAAATAAAGAGAGGTTGAGTAAAAAAAAATTTAACGATCTTAAAGAAAACCGCAGCAGAAATGTACTTGAATGGAAACACTTAATGTAGGTATGTTTTTGAAGCAATTGTCAAGATTTTTTTATAAATTTTTATGAAATATTAAGTATTTTTGTTCAATTAATAAAACAAGTATGTAACTTATAATTTATTTATTACCTGTTAATTTGTTAAAAATATGCATGTTCTAACTGTATTTATTATTGTGAATTACATATATTAAAAAACTATTCAAAGGTGCAATAATTTTTGAATCAGTTAGTGGCTGTTTGTCTTTAAGGGTCATCCATAAAAGACGTTCACCATTCTTCGACATTTTTAAAGCCATTCTCTTTAATTTTACGTGGGGTAACATGTTAGATCTTCCACGTCTTAAATGCGTCACAAATACCAGACACCTGACCCAATATTTCTTAATTGGTTCTTTTCATAAGGAATAAATCTAATATATTAAATTCTCGTGTCACAAATTTTCACCCTTCTGCCACCATCCCCCATTTTTTAATAGCGTCTACTGATGTTACTACTCACCCAGCAAACAGCACGGAGTGGGGATGAGAATGAAGCAGATTTTTTTAGAATGTTACAAGGAGTTCAAATATGTTCTAAGAAGTAAAATAATGTTTTATTATAACATTTCAGAATGATTTGGCAATGTTCAAGAATGTTCCAGATTCTTTAAGATCATTGAAGAATGTTTGAGAATGTTAAAAAAAGTTAGAAAATGTTTTGAATTATTATGGGATGTTCTGGATAGTTCTAAATGTGCGAATATTCTAGAATGTTCCATCAAACGTGTGATATATGTTTAGCCGGGTATTACTGCTAGTATTTGTATAATATAGTATATGAGTTATAATCCCTTTGTCATTACACACAGTCATATTTTAATAACACCTTTCTTTTATAGATCAAAATCTATAAAGTACGTTTATTATTTATTTTTGTCGGTATTTATTATTTATTATTAATATCAATGAGCGCTCTCACCACAACTGGTATCAGATAATTTAGAACGATTCTGCATTTTCTTTAATTACAATTTTGGAGATGAATTGTAATCTTTTATTAGCATTTAAACTACTTGTTTCGTTATGTGAACTTAATAAGTAGCAGTGCCACCACTAGTCAATGCCCCAAATTGGTCCTTATTTGGACCAAGTTTTCCACTTGAATTTTCAAGCTTCTATCTGATTTCCGTCAAACCGGTTACGCATTTACAAGTTCTTTTTTTATAACGTGAGCTAATTTTATCGTTTAATCCGTTGCAATCGATTATAGCAACTCAGCTGGTAGATTTGAAAAAGTAAATGCGCGATTGTCTATCTTCCATAATACAGTAGATCAGAGGCAAAAAGAAACAGACAAACATAGTAATCTATCAAGGTTCGATATAAGGTCGAATTAAACTGTTTACATTACGCAGAACAAAACGTTTGTCTGATGAATGGCATGGTTTTGCAGTTTGCTACTGAATTGAGTTTATATTCTCCCATGTTCTTTTAAAGTGTCATTGTTCTGTTACGAATCTGTTCATGACCTTAAAAGGCTATGTTTATGTTTCTATTCTTTTTATTTGTAACGCATGGTACTCAAGATAGAATTGAAACATTGAAGGATCTTCCATAAATAGGTTAATGAGCGACCTTTAAAATTTAAATTTTAATTAGAAAAGATCATATCCACATACGTAACTTATGGGGCTTATAGATCTAATGAGGAAAACATTCTTGATTTTGCTTTAAATTCTTAACATAGTTTGTTCTTCTTTGTTGTTGAGATAAACTTCATTAAAAAAAATGATTATTTAATAAGTTTATTATTAATGTTATAATTTATTAATTATTGTTTGATTGAATTCATGATTTATATCATCGAATTCTTCGAGATCTCGAGCTTTAAAGCTTCCTGCCTGTAGTTAAGTCCAAAAAATAACAATTAATTAATTTTATAATAAAGACACATTTATATAAAATATTTATTAATTTACAGTTATTTACATATTTTTATGACACTTGCAAGGAAGGCAACGTATTTAAAGGAAAATAAAATATGTACAAATTTAATTACTTTACAAAAATTAAGGAAAATATGTAACAAATTATAATTTAATATAAAAAGAATAAGAGCACATTAAATTTGAGAGTGAAATATTTTGTTACAATTAAGGCCACTTAAGTACTAATTGCATGTTTGTTCTTTTTGAAGATTATAAACATTGTTAAGATTTGTTGGTTAAGTTCTATTTACTTATTTTTATAAAAGAAATATTTATGTGTAGAAGAGGAAAAATAAAAAATACACAATAAAGAAAATTAATAATAGGGCGAAGAAAATAGGAAACTATATCGGAGTTAATTAAACAATTTTAGGACTCATGTCAAAATTAAACCAATTTTTTTTATAGGAATTGTAATACTAAATAAATCAAAATAGGTAACCTTAAATAACCTTTATAAAATACCTACCAGAAGAATGTAAATATTTTGTAGAGGTATTTGTAAGTTATTCCTATTTAGCGTGGCCGTTACCATAAATTAGCTACAGTTTAAAAATCGAGTGTTCTAATTTTAAACTTGGGATCTTTATAAGGGAGATACAATTTTATCTTGACTTATGTAATTAATGCTATAAACGACAACGCCCCAAAATCATTCAATTAACCTTAACCAGTATTTCCCAACCGGTTAATACCTGTTTAAATGTATGAATTAACCTTTTTACATATTAAGCCTTTAATAAATATTGCTTTTTTCAATTATAATATGCAAGTAGAAATATTATTACGTAGTTCGCCTAATTTTTTTTAATAATTGAATAACTACATAGTAGTACAATATTACAAGAGATACACTTAATAATTAATAATCATTATTACTTGTTAATGTAATAATTATTATTAAACCTGAAAAATCAGTCATGCGATTTAGCAATCGGATTGTCGTGATAAGCTCATCAATACTAAAAATAATTTTTTATCGTCCATTTCATATCCTGGTGAGGCAGATTCGTTTAATAACAAAAATTTAATTACAATAATAATAGTAATGAAAAAGAATTGGCACGACACAAAACCATTATTTTCACTTTCGATCTTTTGTGTAGTACTTCACATCGTCATGGTCATAGACAGAATTTAAATCTTCTTCATCTTCTCTATTATAAACTATTTGAGGAACGTAGTATTTGACACCTGAAGAATACACAATTCCAATCTCTGGAACCGTTCTTCTCTCATAATTATTGTTCCCTTCATAAACTGGTAAATTCTTTTGGTAAGCAGTTTTAATTGATTTCCTTAAGAGTTCATAATCCTGCTTGTCAAACACATTAGGTCCTCTGTATTGCCTTCCAAGAGCTTGTTGTTTCTCATAGAGGTTGTATTTGTCATAGTTAAAGGTATATTTCTGGTCCAAAGGGGTTCCCAAGATGAGATTGGGATTTGGTGTGAACGATAACAGTTTCGCCCTGTATTGTCTTGGGACGATGGGTTTGTATGAGTAAGGGTTGGGGACGTCTTCGGAGACTTCGTAGACGGGTGCCGGGACCTTTCTTGCGTTACGGTTTACTATGGGTGGTACTGGGGTTGCTGGGACTGAAATTGGACCTGTGTTGGTACCAAATGTTACCGTTATTTGATCGGAGGATGGAATGTTGAGGACTGTCGCCAAAATCTAAAAAAAACAACAATACATTATTAATTTTTTTTATAAATATTAATTATTGTAATTTAATATTTTATAAATCTAATTCTTTTATTATTTGTTTCAGGTGAGTCGAAAGAAGCATTTTAATTTTCTGTTGGTGAGTGTGATTAGTTTTCTTACCATTTTTGAAATATCTACAAGGCAGTGTCATAAGAAAAAGAATTTTAGTTATTTTAGCTGCTTAGGGATATACAAAATTTAAGAACTAAATTAAAGAGACCATCACATCACAAAAATACCTTTATTAGATTTGTTGCTTTTGAGCAACATTATTTTCTTGTTACGTTGTAAATATTTAGAGGAGCGGTTTCATATTATGAAAACACCACCCAATCAATTAAATAGAGTTCAAACGTGTTTTGAATATCAAATTGACGCCTGGTTCAAAACGATTCAAACAATAAATCAAATACGAGTGTAATCACTCAAATTGTTCTAGAAATGTTTTGTGTTATTTATTAACTAGTATGTAATTGATGATCAATATTCTTTACGTATATCTAAAATCAATAAATAATAGGCAGTTGTTCCAAATATTGATAAAAATCTAACGATTCTGACCATTTACAATCTGTAATGTGGTTGTATTCATAGATAAAATTTGTAGATATGAATGATTAACATAAATTTAAATATCAACCCGATTGTTTATTCGAGATCTGAATGACATTTTTTATGCTCTCATCTCGTTGATAAATGTGTTTCGGTACAGACACAAAGGTGGGATAAACTGCCTTTATGGTATTTTTATGGTAACGTACTGTAGGCTTTCTTTTGGCTACTGCGATGATTTATGTTGTTTTTAAATTGTTTGGCAACTAGAAAATTTGAGTATATGGCATTTAATGTTAAGATTAATAAATAATATTAGGAAATTTTTAAACATTTCTTTTGTCAAAATAGCGGAAGTTGCAAAAAATATGTACAATAACATGATAAAGAATCGGTTACATAAACAAAATGAAATTCTTTATAATATCTGAATACGTTTAAAGAAAGTGAAAAGAGGAAGAGGCCACTACAAAGTTTCATCTGTTTTTCTGATTTTATAATGGAGGCTCTACCTGTAAAATTTATCATTAAACTTAAAAGTAGGTTTTATGAACTGAAATAGAAAGATTACGTTCTATTGGAAGATAATGAAGAGTTTAAGCCATACAAGATAAGAAAAATACATTCAAAAACCATTTTGCCATGTGTAGATATTTCGTTACCCGGCGGTTTCTACAAAAATTTTCATCAAGAATTTGATGATGTAATTTATTGTTGTAGAATACATTCCAATGTTTGAGGTTTTATTACTCAGAATGTTTCCTGTGAAATAGACTATAGCAACAGGAACTTTTCTGTGGGTAAATATAATTACCACAATTTTAAAATGACATTTAAAAAAATACAACAAAAGTGGAAAATGAGTAACTATTTTGGTTTATTTTGTGGGACTTTATATAATTAAAAGTGCGAGATTTTAAAATTAATTTAAACAATAGTATGTAAGTCATAAAAATATAAAATTGGAGGCCTACATTCCACTATAAAGATAAAAAATTTCTTTTTTTGTAAGATCGTGGCGACTGTAGGTATACTCTGCACACCGATTGAGATCTGCATTAATAGGAAGTAACATTCTTTTCGTATTAGCGGTATTGGTATACTGTGTATAATGTTTTTCCAAATTCCCTTTTGAAATTAACAGTAGTTAACACTTATTAGTGAGTAAATAATAGCCAGATTTCACTCAAATTGCGTGCGTATACCCCTACAGGAAGTGATACAGTTTCGAACATAAAACGACCATAATGAATAGTTCGGAGCAAAATAAGACAATTTTTTGAAAGTTGCTGCGACCACTGTCTTATAATGTTACAAGCTACAAGTATAATTGACTCATAATTCCTACAAATAGCGAACAAATACATGAAGCGATAGCGATGGTGGCTTATATTTCGAATACTTCCGCGTTAGCCTAATATCGATGATCTTGTTAGACATATCGACACTCGCATGTAGTCGTAACTTCCACTTTCATATATGGCCGATAAGGTGATATTTCATAATTGCTCCATAACACTTTGCACTTACAAAGGTACATAGACACATTTCTTCTCTTTCACCTAATTTTTAATGTGCAACTTCTTGCTAATCACGACGGTAGGTATTCGAAAGAGGCTTTTAGAAAAGAAGGTGATGTGAATTGCAACTACCTCAACAGTAAATGTCTTAACTTCGTAAAAATAATAAATTTGCTTCCGTAACTTCATTAGCGAAAAATTGCAAAAGGTAATAGGTATTACTGACTTCTTCTTATCTTTAGGTATTTTATACTAGCTATGCCCCTGACTTCGTCCGCGTGGAATAGTGATTTTCGGCAGCATTTAAATTTTTTTTCTTCTATATTTTTATTTTCTGGGCCGTAAGCCTTTTTGCCGACGTCATTACACAAAAACTTTCATTCCTTATTTTTGCCCCCTTTAGAGTAAAATTTTTACAAACTTTAAATGTCGTATTTATATCTAATCAAAAGCCTAAAAAATGAGTTTCAGGTCTCTAGCTTTATATCCACTTATCTATCTCTGCACCAAATTCTCATTTAAATCGGTTCAGTATTTTGGGCGTGATTGCATAACACACAGACAGACAGAGTTACTTTCGCATTTATAATATTATAGATTAATATAGTTTAATTATAGTTTAAAATAGCTTATATAGCTTAGTATTCAACTACTTTTAATGATCCAAATAAAAAAAACCTCTATAACTTTTTACATTTAATATTTTAATTTTCTGGGCCGTAAGCTTTTTAAGCTTACACAAAAATTTTCATAGGCTAATTTTATCCTCTTTAGGGTAAAATTTTTACAAACATTGAATGTCGTATTTAATTATATTTAATCAAAAGTCTAAAAAATAAGTTTCAAGCTTATATCTTTAAAAATTACAGAATTTCCGCACAAACTTTCCCATTTCAACCCCGTACAACCCTTTTTTCGCATTAAAAAGTAGCCTATGTCCTTTCTCAGGCTCTAGACTATCTCTGTACCAAATTTCATTTAAATCGGTTCAGTAAATTTTAGGCGAGATTGTGTAGCATACAGACAAAGTTACTTTCGCATTTATAATATTCCGCGAATTCATTTTCATCGATTTTCCCATGGGAATGAGATATTTTCCCGCAGTAAAAGGTAGCCTATATGTTAATCCAGGGTGTCAGCTAACTCCATACCAAATTTTATTAAAATCGCTCCAGCCGTTTCGACTTGAAGAAGTAACAAACATACACACTCACAAACTTTCGTCTGTATAATATTAGTGTGATAATCTTCTTGACTAAATAAATAAATAAATAATACCTACTAAATACTGATATTAAGATGAGAAGAACAATTTATTTTATTGATACTAGTAATAGATTTAAAAAAATGGTATCTCGCATGATACGGGCTTTAAGAAGTTTTCATGACGTAGGGTAATGGTTCAAATTTTTATCTTTTTAATTACTTTGCTAGTTACTTTAATTGCTCATGACTTTTTTAAATTATGTATCTAAAAGTAGACAGAACGCTACAAGCACGTAATTCCATTTCCCTTTTTTCTCTTATACTTAATTGGCAATGTGTTTTAATATTTTATTTAATTTATTTTAATAGGAAATAAAATTGTTTGTGCGTAAAAAATAAAGTAATTAAGGTTTCCCTTCAATATATTTTTAAATATTTACTGTAAAGGTTTGATAGATAGGTAATTAAGTTAGTGCTATTGAACGATGAAAATGAATATACATTCAGACTAGTTAACTAAACAAGAGCAAACTTACAAAGAGTTAAGAAATAATATTACCACACGAATGGCATAATAAGGTCCAAATAAACGTGAATGTTATATTATGCTTCTTTTTTTCTGTTGTTAAGTATATTGAGCTGACCCATGGTAATTGTAATTTATCTTGGCAAGAAAGAAATATTTCCCTACAAGCATAATTTTTGACCACACCAATTTGTTATGCAAGAATTGTATTTATATCCAGCAGTTATCTTGCACTAAATATTGCACACAGCGTACCTTTGATTGGCAATCATCTTTAATATTGAACGTGAAAATACACAACGATACAAATGTGTACATAGTATTGCTTTTAAAACATGAAAGTTTGTTTCATATTAAGTAAAAGTTCATCGAAAAATATGTGTAAGTGGTTAATATATAAATAAACGTATTATATGTGCCTATATATCATGTTGTAATGGGTCCATTTTAAATTAATATTACCCTACATTTGTACCTTTTTCTTTTGCGACGTTTTGCAATTAAATTAGATTGCACTAGAGGATGTGATATCTGGGTGGTATGACGGATTATAATTTATTAGTAGAATTTATGTGTTCTGCTTGTAAATGCAATTTATTTCTCAGGAATACACCTAGCAAAGGATGCCGGGCATGACTAAACTCATCTACTTCGAATACAACAATAAATATTAAAGCCGCTTTAGACATTCTACATGTTAGTCAAGTGGGTTTCGCAATGGTTAGCAAATGAGATTTTTTACGTTTGTTTTATATAGTTGCACATATACGACTTAATAAAAAATAGTAACCGATGCAAGTGATTTATAAATCTCTAAAGTAGTAGATGGCGTCACATCAAATCAATGTTGACAAATCCTCTCGAAATTCACAATGTGTTTCATTTCTACCAAAAGTGTCTTACTAATTTTGTCCTTTAAGTCTTTGAAGGTTTCGTATCAGTCTAATCTTTTACTTCTCAGAATTTATACTACTACATTAGTCCGTGTCCCACAAAGCGTTCTAATAGTCTATTTCTTCATGTCTGAGAAGCTGTTCCACCAATCTAGTTCTCTATATCTCAGATTGTCTCCCATCAGTACGTTCTAAACATCTCAGACGGTATCTTACCAATTTCGTCATTCATGTCCCAGAAAGTCTTCTACAAATCTAGTCTTTCCTGTCTTACAGATGATATTTTACTGGTCCATTCCTTCATTTATTTAGTGTTATTCTACCAATTTAGTTCTTCATTTCTCAGATGGTGTTCTACGAATCTAATCCTTAATTTCTCAGAAGATATATTCTACTAATTTGGACCCTAATGTATCGAATGATGTCCTGCTAGTCCAGTCCTTCATTTCTCAGACTAGTTCTTTATACCTCAGGTGGTGTCCTACCAGTGTACTCCTTCATTTATCAGAAAATATCCTATCAATCTATTCCATAATACATTATATGGTGTTCCGTCAGTTTAGTCTTTAACATATCAGAAGGTACCATACAAATCTAGTCCTTCATTTCTCAAAAGATGCCCTACCAATTTAGAACTTCGTTTCTCAAAACGTGTCCTGCAAATCTACTCCTTCATTTCTCATACAGTTTAACTCTTTATCTATCAAAAGGTACCCTCCTTCCAATTTAGTCCTTCATGTCCCACAAAGGGTCCTTCTAGTCTAGTACTTCATCCCTCAGATGGTGTCTTGCGGGTATAGTCCTTCCTTTCCCAGCTGATGTTACACAAATCTATTATTTCAAATGGTATCCTACCAGTCCAACCCCTCATTTCTCAGAAGGTATTCTACAAAACGTAGTTATTCGTGTCCCATAATCCATCCTGTTAGTCTATTTCTTCATGTCTCAGATGGTGGTCTACCAATCTAGTCCTTCATACCTCAAATGGTGTGGGGCCATTGAAGTATTACGAAAACAAAATTTAAATAATTTGTAACTCCCATTATCACCATCCTGTCTATACTTCAGTTTTTTTTATTGTTATTCAAGAGCACTTTTCAAGTCTAGAAGAAAGCAAACGTAAAGGAGTTTATTCCACATTTATTTAATATTTATTTAATATTTGTTTTGAAGCAAAACCAGAAAAAGTGAATAAATAAAGATTTGTTTATTTATAATCCCGTGTCACTAAAATTAAGCAAAGCAACGACTCCCAACCCCACTTTGGTGCGTACGAAATACTTCGATAGCCCTAGTCTATCAGTTTAGTCCTTAAAATTTCAAAGGGCACCTCACCAATGTGACCCTTCGTGTCTTAAAGGTGTCCTATCAATCTAGGAATCTTTCTAGGAAGGTATTCTCCGAAATTAGTTGTTCATGTCCCACAAGGCTTTCTACGGATTTATTTTTTCATGTCTCAGTTAGTGTTTTAATACTCTAGCCTCTCATAAGTCAGATGATGTTATATCGGTTTTCGTTTCGTTTTTCAGAAGGTATCCCACTATTTTAGTAGTTTATGCCTTAAAAGGTCTCCTACCAGTCCAATAATTCATATCTCAGAAGATATCCTACCAAATAGTTTCTAATGACTTAAAAGGTGTCCTACCAGTCTTATAGTCCTTCATTTCTCAGAAGAACCAAATATAAACACAACAAACAAAAATTAAATACTTTGAAGTTACTAAATCGAATTCTAGGTGCTTATTTCTTGAATTAACTGGAATTTAGGTGTGATGAAAATGAAAAGTGTATGAATGAGAAGTAAATAGATCCTTCTAAAAGTCAAGGTAGACATCTCCCTTCAGAAGAAATATTTAGATATGAAATTTATTATAATTGGATTGGTGAGCTTACAAAATTATAAAGACTTTCTCTCCTCACACCTGTTGCATTTAATCTAGATTTTGTAATTTATGACGAAATATTTCTTAATGAAAACTACCTGCATAGATACTAAAGTATTATGCACTTTTTTTGAAAGTACCTTATTTAAGAATCAAAGGAGCGCCTTAATTTTTTTTAGTGATTAACAGAACCAATTTAATTTGATTATATAAGATACAAAATCGTTATAAATTTAAAAGTATTTTTTTACGATCTTAAACTTTTTTCTGGCCCGTTTGTTCCTAATTTTGTACTGTTTCTGTTTTTACCATTTCTCTTTGCTAATTAGAGCGAAAATATAATCGTAAACTCACAATTGTATTTTAGATAATAATATGCTAATTAAATTCGGATTCTCATCTATTGACACAACAATCCAGCCAGGTACATATAAGTTATTTGCTTGCATGGCTTCCGCATTTCATTATAAATTTTGTCTTTGCTATTATCTACGTTCAATTAATTATTCGCTTCACATATACATAAATAAAGCAATAAACGTACGTAATTTACAGGCGATAAAACAGAGTTCCAAACGCAATAAAAATATTCTTATGCAGACGCAAACATATTTACTGTACTTAGATGTTATAACGGTTATGATTTTCTAAAGAAAATTCTTGTTGGTCGTGGTTTAACAAACATCCGGTATTTATTGGTTTTGTAAATGTCAAAAAGTGAACAAATTATGAAAGTTTTTACTAAAACGTTTCAAATTTAGATATTAGCACAGGAAATGGATTAAAAAATCAATATCAAATTGCTTAAATATGAACAATGTTGTTGTAACTAAATCTTTTTAACCTTAATAATTCTTAATTTTTTAGTAATAATTGCAATAATATAACTAAGGGAATTCCTGTTGTAAACGACCTGAAAAACATACTCAGCTTTTAGTTCACAGTTATTCCCATAAAGATTGTTCTGAAACAAGTGATTGAATCTAATTTTAACTTAAAATTTTATTAAATAAAAAGTCCGGGCTTGATCCGATCTTTTTAAGCTATTTTTTTACTTTCGTAAAACCCTCCGAAACTTTAATAAATCATTCTTGAGTTACATTTTATTTTCTGAATTTACTTCTGTTCTGACGTCAGAGCTATGCGCAGTCAGCCCCTTGCGCAGGACCCATCTTCAACATCTAGTTCCTGTTGTTGGTCATATTTGTTAGGACTTCGCCTCCTGCGCTATGTTGCTCCTTTCTTTACTATTTTTAAGGTTTGTGTTCTTTCAAACCTGAATAGCACGTTTTCGAAATTAGAACTTATAAATTATGTGTGATACAAAGGCTCAATATTTCAAAAGGCTCATTAAAATAATTTTGTCCGTGTTACAACCGGTTGCATTTCATTTTTAAATTCAATTATCTCAGTTTCAACTGAACGATTGATGTTGTTCACACTTCGGTACAAACGAAATTCGTATTGATCATCAATCTCATTGTGCCACAAGGTTTGTCACCGTAAAATTAAAAGACTATAAAACTCATTTTACCTGTTTATTGGTCGGCTCGAGTGTTAAAAAAAATATTATTATCGCACGTACAAACTGATAATAAAAAAGTAGGCGTTTTCAGTATGTTAATAAATGGCCTAATGGAAGGTGAACAGCAATTACGATAAAAAATTGCTGTTTATTTGGGTGTTCATTAATCATTGTCGCAAGGGGCTAAATGTCAAGCGCGTATCGTTAATAGGAAGCGAAAGAAACGACACTTTGCATTAAATTGAGTAGGTACCAGCTTCTGGTTTTATGTAGTGTACATAGCTAACTATATACATAGAGTTTCGGAAGTAGGTACTAGGTACTGAATTAGAAACACTTTCGTTAATTGAACGAACACGACTATTATCTAATTTATTTAAAATGGCTGCTGAGGCAATAAAACAGAATTGCACGTAGAAAAATAATCATGATTTTATTACTTAATGAGTCAAGTAAAATTTTTCTAGTAAATAGTACTAGAATTCTCATAAAATGTACTTGATGGTATAAAACTGTTTTTCAATCTTTCTAATAATTAGTATTAGAATAATGAAGCTAAATAAGTACACTTTTTTTTCTCTACCTCTCGATTATTTTATTGTGTTGTAAAGAAAGAAATACTAGAATGAGAATAGTTTAGTAAAATTAGTTATAAGAACTGTAAAAGTTGTTTTCTAATCAAGTCAATTTTTCAAGAATTCAGTCTCAATACTGAACGTAGATTAACTAGACATTTCTAGTAAAATCTCCTTGAGCGGCTGGTCGTCCATATAATTGACAGATTTTTTAGTCATGTTTGCTAGAATTCTAGCAATATTTTCATGATTGTTTTCTCCGTGTTTCAGCTTATTTGGTCAAATGACTGACATCGGTCTGAACCTTATTTATATTAATGGCGACTGTGTCAAAGGATATAATGAGACAATTTTATATTATTTTTTTGAGATAATTAATAAGTAGTCTCAACAGGGAGTATTGTTAGAGGATCCCAATCAGCACAGAATAAAAGAGAAGAAGCTTTTATGATGCCAGACCAGTCTCAAAGGGATATGCCATTAAAGGATTAAATAGTTGAGATAGAATCTCGTCTTCGGACTGAGCGGCATGGTCTAGTCGTCTAGAATCTAGACTCTAGATAATTGCTTAGCATTCGGGAGGTTTCCGGTTCGATTGCAGGGCCGGCTGCTCTGGCCCAAGTTTTTCTTTGGTTTCCTTGGATCATTCAGGCAAATGCTGGAGTAGTAATATTTCCACAGAGAGTAGTCTTTCACTTCACTTCTGTCTTCATTTCACCAAGGCTGAAGAGGGCCTTCCGCTCTACTCTCCGGCTTTGCACCAGAGCGTAGGCCGGAGGGGCAGTCCGCTTACCAACATTGGTGGAAATGAAACAACCAAAAGTTTCTTTATCTTCTTCGGACATGCCAAAACGTTACTAAATTTAATATCAAAAAAACTAATAAATGTAATAAAATAAAAAGAAGACTTGCTATCCATATGAAAATAGTTAAATGGTGAGTAAAAGTGGGTCTCTTATTTACACATTAATCGTTTTAGGGGCAGTTTATAAAATACATTCGCATACAAGGGGGGCAGGGGTCTTGCTGAGTGTGACAAGATGTGAGAAGGGTAGACGGGGGGTCTACGGCAACGTGACGTTCGCCATTCATCAAAATTTTTTTCTGAATTTTTACAGAATCCTTGGACTTCTGACGAATAGAAATATTATTTATTTGATCGTTACAAAAGATATTTATTAATTTGTTTAAATTTTATTATGAAAATAAAATAAATAATTTTGACTTCCAAATTTGTGTATTATCAATAAAAATTTATCATGTTTTTGTGATGTAATAGTTACAGAGGGGTCACAGAAAGTGTAACCGGGGGGGAGGGGGTCAAAAGGAGCACATTTTAGCGTGACGTATTTAATGAACAGCCCTTTAACTATTTTTGGAAATTTTATTAGTTTAATGTATTTAGTGATATTTTCCATTATTGATGATATATCAAGCACCTTACTCCGTTTTTGCTTTAATGGTTAACAAAATATGCAGAAAATATCAATTCTGTTCGTAGTTCCCAATTTATGATATGAACTTAAGGAAGCGAAATTAGCCTTTACCTGATAAAATAAATAAAAAATCCTCTTAACGACTTCGCCAGTGTTTCGTGAGAAGCTTTCGAATTTTTAACATTCTCTGTTCTTATTTCCGCCTTTTTTACGTTATAGTGCAATAATATGTTTATAGTCTTAAATTTTTAAAAACTAAAGCTAGGTGTAGTAGCTAAATTTAATTAATTTAATTAATTAATTAATCCTGTGACGATGAGTGAAATAAATTTATATAGATGTGATTATTTATTTTAACGATTTTTAAATGTGTAATCTTCAAATTATAGATATAATCAATTTAGAATCATAGTTTTCTCAGGCTTCATGTAATTGACCCTAGTTTGTTGCGAAATAATGTGTGTTCTAATCTTTATTTTCTTAAGTTTAAGATGCCTTCCTTTCCTTGAAGTGGAATGTGGCGCCTTGGTGTAAGATACTGTTATGTTTTATAATAGCGTTGAATAGATAATTGACTTTATGAAGCAGTCGTGCAATTGATTGGTCAGACACGTACATAAAAGGTTTGGCTCTCGTATTATTATACAATACTTATCTCATTATATAATTATGTCGCACAAGTAGATTCATTATACTATAGGTATATTATTTTTTTTGACATATATAAGAAAAAGTTGCTTTATAATAAACAGGAATAAAATTGCATAATCTGTTAAAATATAGAAAAAAGGAAAATTAAAAAACACTTGTTTTAGGAGCTTTAATAAAATTTTGAATATTGATTTAATCAACAGGTTATTTCCAAAAAGTATTGGTTAAAGGCATTATTAAAAATTTTTCTGAAACGTACACAAGTGTTTTTCAGTTTTCTTTTCGTTTATTAAAAAAATTATTTATAAGCAATGCTTCATTAAAACTTAAAGACCTAATCTGTGTTAATTTTTGTCCTTACAAAAAAAGGTTGGTAAAGAACAAATTTTGCATCGAATTAGCTGTTATAGTTAACAGTTTTGCTCGTTATAGCCGATTGTTTGATACTTACGATTTTAATTACTGAATCATCTGTAATTAAAATAAAGTAACTACATAAACATTTTTACTCTAAAACAGAAATATTAATTCGTTATGACCATACTAATTATATCCAAATTGGAAATTTCAATGAAATGTAATTTCGTTTTTATTATTCCGTTATAACCAAGCCTGTTTGTTATACCTTAACACAAATTTATTAAAAAAAAATATTGTGAAAATGTTTGGACTCGAAATAGCTGATTTTCATTATCGGCTTCATTGTGAAAATATTGCTATTTTTGACATTTTGTCATCGTTTACCCATATCGTCTTCAAAAGCTTTTACAAAGAAATCAATCCAACTAAATTCTCATTAATTATTAACAAGTTTAATGCTCGATTGTTTTTTATATTTCTTAATAGGTTTTCATGTTAAAATTTTTTTTTTTGTTTTTAGTATAAGTTTCTGTTATTTTATTTTTAATTGGATACACTTGTAAAATATCGTATTTATAATCCCGGAACAATTTTTCAATAATATAAACGAGGCCTTTCAGTTTGGCAACAATTGAAACAACAATAATTAATAATTTGCGTGCTTGTAGCTCATAATATCTGTATAGAGATATGTTTTGATAATTTTTGATGATATCACTTGTACCACAGCATAGCATACACATAAGTATGTAAATTGTTGCAAAAGACACGGTGAATGCGTTTCGGTCTTGTATTCGTTCTGTTAACATCGCAGACTTCTCTTGATGGATGCGCCAGGCTCATCGAAGGCCATATTGCCAAATTACCGACCGTTAAGTTTACTGAGAGAGGTGACTCGTGAAAGCGCCGTGAAATAATAATAAAACGAAGTGGATCAGTTCGTTTTAAACCGTAAGTATTACTGGTATCGTTGACATTAGGTACGATCTCAGATACTTAAAATATAAAATGACAAGTGTTGAGAAACTTTGAAAGTCTTAATGTGAAATGGCTTGTCTAATATATCTACTTTGGCTGTGAAATTTTAGAAAAACTGACTGCAACTCGCAAAATCATCCCCAACGTTCGAGTGTAAATTTTAATTTAAGTCTTTTTATAATAAAATTACTGTTCTCATAATCGGTTAACTGACTTTTTGCTAGCGAAAGTTCTCGGCCTTTTCTGCACCTTATTGTAACGGGCTGCTAATCGATTATTGATTTGTAACCCACGGCGCTTACACAGCGAGATGTATAAAGTTCCATAGGGTTGTTTGTTTCTTATTTTTGGAATAAAATCTGTTCCCACTTAAAATATTTTTGTTTCATAAGAATACTTGGGTAATACATTTGTAAATTCTAGAATTTAACTCAAACTAAATTTGTGTGTGTTTCTTTTCATCTTTTTCACGCTCTATTTAACAATTGCTGAAGAACTATCTCCGTAAAAATCATACGTGTTACTAATCAAAACGTGTATTAGATTAGACAGATTGTTAACACTTAATATATATATAAATATGCTTTGCTAAAAGATAATTATAAGATATATGTAGATGAATATATGTCTGCTTAAATTCTTCTGTGCTACTTCTTTTAACCTTAATACTTGCTTTAGTTTAATTGGCTACACATACAAAAATTCCTTGGATTTATTGCCTGCCGTTAACCCAGTTACCATTAAGGTGAATTCTGAAGGTAGGATGGATGCGTCTTTAACACTCTTGAATTTGATGTTAACACGTCTATTTCATAATAAATTTAAAATTCGAACTTCATGGGTCACAAAGTTCATTAAAGTGCAGCAATAAAAACTAGAGTAAAGGTTACCTTAATTACAAAGTATAATTGTATGTACACTTTTGGATTACATAATAATTTTTAAAATAAAAATAAATAGGATACCTTTGTTTAACATAACTACATAATAGTTTCAGCCTCTATTTTATGGAAATTGGGAATCATATTGTAATATTTAAGATTGATAAAATAAAACACTTTTAATTTCCACTTATTAACTTTATTACGTCTTTACGATCGTTTCACCCTACAAGGGCATCTTCAGAAGAAGTATTTGTACAGAATATTATTACAACATCTCTTATATAGGTACTTACTATTACTATTGTGGTGGGGTTATATCTACTAATTTATCTAAAATTACAGAACTATACACATTTTCTATGTCATTTAATAAATTTATGTTAGTATTTTTCAAATGTTTTTTGATTTCCAAAGTTTCCAACATGTCTAATTTTTTACCTTTTTCCTCTATGCAAAATTTTGAAGTTTTCTTCTAAAATGAAATTATGTTTATTCTCTTTTATATGATTCATAAATGATGAATTTTCATTGTAATTTTTCAAATGTTCCTTAATTCTTTCTTTGAACGCCCTTCCAGTTTGTCCTATATATATTGCACTACAATTATTGCAATTTAATTTGTACACCCCGTTTGAATCTAATTTTTCTTTTTTATATTTGCTGTTAGTTAATACCTGGATAAATTATTTGTAGTTTTGAAGGAAATATGAAAATTATTGTTTTTATCTTTTTGTTTTATCGTTTTATTTATTAAATTTGAGGTACTCCCTATATATATAATAGATTTATAGTTACTAGTTTTTGAATTATTGTGATCTAATGTATACGCTGATTGATAGTTTTTTGTTTTTTGTTTTTTATTAATTAAATCTTCTATTAATTTCGGGGAGTATCCGTTATTGACTGCTATTTGTTTTATGGTATTTTTCTCTAAATTAAAATTTTTATTGTTCAATGGAAGGTTTAACAATCTATGTGTCATACTATGGAACGCTGCCAGTTTTTGTTGAATAGGATGATTAGATGTTTTATTAATTAAACAATCTGTCCATGTTGGTTTTCTGAATACTGATATTTCGATCTTGTTGTCTATTTTGGTTAACGTTAAATCTAGGAAGTTTATCTTATTGTTTTGTTTGTTTAATTTAAATAAAAAAGATGTCAAAAGGACTCTTAAGTGCATAAGCTTTTTATTATAATTCGAAATCCTCAATAATACGTATGTCCATTGTTCAATTCTGTTATTTTTTTAATTAAAATTCTTACTGTAACATCATATACCAAGACACATAAGTACTTTTGAAATTAGGAAAGTTATCGCGTGTAACCACAGTTTAGCAAATTGCTAATTGAATTTTAACGTTTCCTTTCTAGCTGTAATAACATTTAATTTCGAACAGGAAGTTGATGGAGATAATCCTCTTTCAAGATATTCTTCACTTAAATAATACATACTAAGTAGTATGCATTGCAATCTGTATTGTTACAGTTGTTGAGTAGGTAGGCAGAATTATTATGTACTAATTTCGCCTATTTTATTATTACGACACATTAACATTACTACAATGTTAGGTACCACATGTAGGTAAAATAAAACAATTTTCATGTAGATTTGGACAAATATGGTTAGGTATAGTATGGATTGTATAACATTAACGACTTTTATTGACATATCAATCATGCTAATGGACCTATCGCATTTATTGCCCCATTGTAAAAGTGACCTTTACGAAATGTAATGTACATACTACATATTTTGTATTATATACACACATACAGCATGTGGTACTTCCTACCCAACGGATAACGCCACTGAACTTAATTATGTCCAAACTTTCTTTCATAATAAGCTGTTAGTTTTATTGTTGAGGGGTTGTATGAAGTAATTATTTTACCTTACATGTCTATGATAGTAACACATGAATGTTTCTGTTAAGTAACAAGCCTTTAAGAAACTGAAGTTGTGTTCGATTAATCGTATTTTAACCCTCTTTTGATTTTTAAACAAGTCGTTGAAGTTTTTGTGTTAAGGTTAAATAAGGATTAATTTTGGTTATTAGGTAGTGTTTCCAGTTATTTTATTTTCATTTACGTTTATGTGAAAAAAATCAGTAGAGTAAAGTCGCTAAATGTGAAATAGTCTCTTAAAGTGGAATACCCGTGTTTTTAGAGAACTGCTAGCAATATCTACAATTAAAAGTAGAAGTATCTATGTTTCTAGACTTAAGAATTGGTGCGATATATAACAGAATTCTAATTTCTATCATAACCCTAAAAATGTGTCGAAAGCATGGTTGTGTGTCCATAAGACTTTTACAGGCGAGTACAGTTTTAATTTAGCATTTGCTTGAAACCATTTAGGTGTGCCAAATATCAGGTAATGTAGCATAAGGATTGTGTTATTGTATTCTGAAGTCAGTTCGTTAGCTGGAATCTTTCTTGTTAGTTTTGTGACTAGATTTTGTTATATCTCTGAGGTGACCTAATGTGGAATAGAAGTGCGTGTGCAAATATTCCACTTTAGGGAACTCCATAGAGGCTGGTCAAAATAAGGTTCGGTCTTATTGTGATGCTAAAAAATTACAAGAAGACCAAAGAGGCAGTTCTTCTTCAAGCTCTAAAGCATCTTCCTTTAACGTCCATGATTCTACATGGGGAAATTTGGGTTAATTATGTGTGTCTTGTGCAAATGCTGGGCTCATGAAGAATGCGTGGGAGCCGAGGCTGAAGTTTATGTCTGCGATTTTTGCAGAGGAGGAGAATAATAAAATCTGCCTTTACATTTAAATAAACGCTGATTGTTATAAAATATACTGTTTTGTTCCTTTAAACATAAATGTATTTGCTATACCACTTAAAGATACCAAGGTATTCCACATTAGGATACCAAAAATTCGACTTTCAAAAACGTAATTGTTTTGTAAAAATCGCTGTACATTCTTTTTACAGAGCTGAACTACTAATATACACTTATGTCTGATTTAAAAATAGTCTAAGTATTTCTTATGTAGAAAACTATGTATTTGAAATTATTTTTTATAACTTAATTTTTGATAAACAAAATGGTATTCCACATTACATTTGGAGGAAATCGAGAATTTTCGATAGCATCTGATTTTAATAGAAAGTGGGCACAAGACGAGTAAATCAATCAATTAGACTATAATGAGACGAATAGTTTTATTAAAATTTAATAGCCTAAAAGTTAAGGGTGATAGTGAGTGGATGCACATGCAACAGGTGACATAAACTGTAAGGATAGATACCAAATACTATTACAGAGTGGTATAAATACTAGGTCATATTGATTTAAATAAGTACTGGGCAAATTTAATGTCACAATGTAAAAATTATTTGTTAAAAAGATGCGTTTAAATCAATAGTTACAAAAAACATTTTCCAAAATAATTAACCTTTGATCGACAGAACACATTATTAATATTTATATTGTTGTTGATTTATCGGTTATTATATGATTAATTTTAATAACCAATTGTATTAATTAAAGACCTACAATTACAATACAGTCGATAAAGTGTAAATGTGTACTCCAATCATCTTTTTCTTTCACTTTATAGCTGGATGGTTATTACTTTCACATTGATTGATGCTTAACCATACATATTTTTATTTTTAGCGCGAAGTTTAGTTTTGTATACATCTACGTACTTAATAAAATGCCAGTGTCAGTTACCGATGGTTGCGGACGATGCATCAAACCACGTAAATACCGGAACGAATTATGGCTCTTCAGTCAATTAAATCGACGATTTTTCCAAGCAGATCCCGTATCCGGTGACCTTGAGCTTTAATTACCTTTTAATGACCTACGCGCAATTATCTTATTATAATGAGATCAAAAAGTGACATCATAATAGCATATCAAGGATCTTTAAGGATAATCGGCAAATTGACTAAGTGCTCGTGTGTCATGGTCAAAAAACTGTCTTTACCAAAATTGTTGTCATAATCATAATTAAAACATTAATCAGAAGTTTTGTATGGGCCCATATACAACATTGTGAAGGAATGCCAAAGGCAGAGATTGATACCGGCGGCATTTTATGGTTCCTCGAGAGTCGTCATGCGCACTGACAGAAAACAGTAAATAGCTACTTAAAGACAGGTGAAATATGCAAAAGGATAAATGCTAAATAATAGGTGTAATTACCATAGGGACATAAATTATAATAGTTCATAAAATAGATAACTATTTTATTGTCTGTTATTGTGTAAAATTAATTGCTTTTATGCAAAATCACTTTGAATAAGCAGAGTTATCCTGGAAAATTATTTGCAATATTTACTAAATTATTTTTATTAAATTAAATAGAAAGTACAGTGTTAATTCTCTATAACAAACTGTAATCCCTTTATTTCAAAAGTAAAAAGCAAATGACAAAATTGATCATGCTTGACTTAGTAATGGTATTCCTGATCAATCTTACAGTGATAATTCATAATTCAGTTAGTGTTTTCACATATTTATTTATTTATTTTTAAAAATAGTCATATTTCATTCTAGGGCATCAATTTAGTATATTATAAAGAAAAAATACCGGCCAAGTGCGAGTCGGACTCGCGCACTGAGGGTTCCGTACAAACCTGTAGGTATATAAGTAAAAGTTCACCAATTACGACAATCGAGTCATAGTTATGGCATTGTTAATGCAAAATTAAATCCATAACATAAGAATATCGAAAGCTGGAAGAGCATAGTTTCAACTTAATATCTTTACGCGTTCATGAGGAAAAGGGTAATAAGTTTATAATTATTTTTAAAAAAATATGTGATGTAACTAAAAATTTAAGGTTTTCGGAATTTTTCCTTTATATGTGCTATAAGACATTGCTTCATGCCAAATTTCAAGATTCTAAATCGACTGGAAGTACCTTTTAGGTTTTGATTCCCTTGCGAGTAGTTGCGAGTTTGAAAATATGCGGCTTAAATTGCTGTTTCTTTTGATTGCGTTGACATAGAAGTTTGATTTTGTAACAGCTTAAAGGTATTATAGACCTGAGTATTTGGTATGAATTTCAATTTAATACATCTACGCGTTCATGAGGAAAGGGGTAGTAACTTTAAAATTATTAAAAATATTTTTATTATATGATGTAACTAAAAATTTGCGGTTTTCGCAATTTTTCCTTTATCTGTGCTATAAGACGTTGCTTCGTACTAAATTTCAAGATTCTGAGTTCACGGGAAGAAACCTATAGGTTTTGATTCGAAAATTTGCGCAAATGTGCGGAAATTTGCGGCATAAACGGCTGTATCTTTTGATTGCGTTGGCTTAGAAATTTGATTTCTTTCACAGCTCCAAGGGAAAAATAGACCTGAGTATTTGGTATAAATTTTAGCTTGATACCTCCACACGTTCCTGAGAAAAAAGGTCTTGACAGACGGACGGACAACGAAGTAAGGGTTCCGCTTTTTACTTTTGAGGTGCGGAACCCTAAAAATGATGGAAAACCTAATACTGTTATGATGGCTGTAACTACAAAACATATTTTTTAACACCATTTTCTAATATTGATCTTTTTACAGAATTTTGACGTATTATTTCCATAATAAAGTTGTTGACCTGACTTAAATAATGTCTACTTTATTAGGAAGTTTTTCATAATAAATGGGGATTGAGCTATTATTTTTAACTAGACTAATATCCAATATTTAAAATTAAAATCGATTTTAACAGTTACAAGTAGTATATTAACTTTCTTCTAAATCCGGTCCTGCATTTGACTTCACTTTCTTATATGTACATTGTATGTTGTCACAGAAGGTTGCTTAACCAGAACATCCTATACAGAAACGGTGTCGTTTAAATTGTGTTACGTAAATTCCTTTGAATTATCCTTACTGTGAATGAAAATGCATGTAATCTGCATGCTAATGTTATTAAATACGCAACAAGGTACTGTAAAGGTAAGAATTTTCTTTCTCTTATTGTGTCTACCGCAAATAAGGCTTTATTTACTAAACTGCGGCAATGTATTAGATTTCTCCGTTTTATGCCATTTATTTAAATGTGAACAATGATGTTTGCACAAAGAATCCTATTACATACGCAAATTCCTAAGTAGGTAATTTATACCTACAAATTAATTTTTAGTACAGACCTGCTGTTATGTAAGTAAACTGTATTTTAATTATACATTTAATACATATTATTTATTTTAAGTAATAAAATAATTTAAACAAAATTATTGATAGCTTGATACGTATTAATAGGCCAAAATTATAACTTTAGAATATAGAAGGTGTTATGATCAAGACTATGTTAAATGTAAGGGCGTTTCTACTATATTTATTGCAATTAATAAAACCATTACCTAAATGAAATGCGCGAGAACGGTTACATCTCTAATTAACACAAATTTATTGGTGTGCTACTGGGATCTAATAATCCATATCTGGTAGACTCAATTAACTGCTTAACTAAGAAAACTTATTAATGTTTTTCAAGAACATTAATAAAAAATTATATTTTTTTTCCATTTTCTTCCCCTAGTGTTTACAATAAGAGACTCAGAGCTTTAAGGGGTAAAGTCTTCTTTATTATTAAAAAAAAATTAAAAAAAATAAATTATTATAAATAAAATAATTAAATAAGTTATGTTAAAAACGTTTACAGTAACCACGTGGTAACACTAACAGGACAAAATTACAATTAAAAGCTATAAGACTCGCTATAATAAAAACTAACTAAAAAACACGATTCTAACAAAAAATTATCGTGTTTTTTAGTTAGTTTTTATTATAGCGAGTCTTATAGCTTTTAATTGTAATTTTGTCCTGTTAGTGTTACCACTTGGTTACTGTAAACGTTTTTAACATAACTTATTTAATTATTTTATTTATACAAGTTTTTAGTAGTACTAATATTTATTGTTTTATCCTTTTAAATGTTGTTTGGGGTTAATCGTACCATTGCACCAAATATACAGCTTATGTTTCTTAAAATATAACACAAAAAACCAGTAAGTTACTTATTGTTTACTGTAAAATTCTGCTGTGTAACAACTAATATTTTTTTAGCCTTGATAAAGGTTCACATCGGAACCGAAACGTTGGTGTTGTTTTTATAATAAAGAAGTCTTTACCCCTTAAAGCTCTGAGTCTTTTATTATTAATAAAAATTTATTTAAAACTAGCAGCAATACCCGGCGTTGCTCGGGTAAGAATATATTACACGTTTGATGGAACATTTAGAATATTCGCGAATTTATCTATCCAGAACATCCCATAATGATTCAAAACATTTTCTAACTTCTTTTTTAAAATTCTGGAACATTCTTGAACATTGCTAAATCATTCTGAAATGTTATAATTAAACATTCTTTTACTTCTTAGAACATATTTGAACTCCCTATAACATTCTAAAAAAATCTGCTACATTCTCATCCCCAATCCGTGCTGTTTGCTGGGTGAGTAGTGACATCAGTAGACGCCTGGCGGGGATGACTAATCGATTGATAATAATTGATCAGTTATCGACCACTGAGAATTGAAGATTATTACAGTACTAATATCGCTATTAAAAAATGGGGGTTGGTGGTAGAAGGATGAAAATTAAGGGTTATATGTATTTTTGTATGATGTATCATAAAAATATAAAAACAAAAAATTTTGTCTAAAAAGTTAAAAAAACTATTAAGGGGTGGACCACCCTTAAAATTTAGGGGGATAAAAAATAAATGTTGGCCGATTCGCAGACCTAACCGATATGCATACAAAATTTCAGGAAAATCGGTCGAGCCATTTAGGACCGTGACACGAGAATTTTATATTATTGATAATAGAATTGCTTTCAAAGTACGGACCCTACAAATAAATAATTTACTGTTTATTGATGACCATGAGTAGGTAAATTTATAAGGAAGTGAAGTTTTAAATATTTGATTTGGTGTTATTGTATAGAAGAAAATGGTTGGTAATCGAATGGGCAGTTGCAATATTTGCATACAAATGAAATACTTTCATAATTGATCATGAACAGACACCATAACTACACCATCAAAGTCGATCATCAAGACGGTCACGTTTCTGTGAAATCTTGTACTGACTGGCTATTTAATGCATGTTATTTTCTACGAACGTGATGTACAGTACGTTGTATATTTACCCCGTTTGAATTTTTCATTTATGTTGTAACTATTTATTAAGACAATGTTTTCTAAATCAAATACTTAAAATCGTTCGGCACGAGATCACAGTTACGGAATTTCTTAACAAGGTATTTAATACTTAACTTGTATCTCTAGGTACGTTTTGAAACACATTGTAAACGTAATGAAAAAACTCACGGCAAAGCTCACTCACAGATATTTCACAATAGCGCAATTTATACAGGAAATAAAAATTTTATAAAATAAAAAATATGCATAGGAAACAATGACACCCACAACTTTTGCATGAGCAAAGTCGAGATCATTGCTCCGTTCAATCGATCATGTTACATTAGAGGTAGAAAACGCTATATTTCGACTATTGTTAATGACTATTTATACTCAGTGTCTGAGCAAATGTTTTAGTCTGCTAATTAAAAAATTATATGTAAATTCACAAATTATGTCTTTCAATCGTTAAAATAAAAAAAGTCACTCGTGAAGGGATATCTATTTTATGGTTTTGCAATGCCTAGTTTTAATTTAAAATAAAAACCGTAAATAAGTTATAAAACGTAGCGTTATTTACAATACATATTCAATCAGCACAATTAATTTAACGACCTAGTGTGTAATTAATGTGTTGATTCTATTCCAGCTCGTCGCTAATTTCTTAATAATGTGCAGTTTTATTGTTTCAAGCAAGTATGACGCCACGGTATATAATTAGAAGAAGTAACAGGTCCTCAAGTTAACCAGTTCTCTTTGTACTTAACTGAGTAATAATAGGAACATTCAGCTAATGTCAATTTTATTATTATCAGAGTATTGCAATCAGGTGAGAATAATGATAGCGGTTGGATGACTCACATATCTAATTGTAGATCAGATTAATTTAGGATGACACTAACAGAATGTCTCTTATTTTTTTAAATAGTTATACCCACTTCCTTTTGATACCTTCAACTTCCGCAATAATTATTGCTCGTCAATTTTGCTTTCATTTCCTTGTAAAGAGCAACTTTTCGATTGTTGTGTAATGTAAAGCTCTAAAAGAAAGAGATACTTGCTATATAGACTACTTACGTAGGTTACCATTCGGCTATAATAATTATACCTAAATGTTATTCCTTCGTAATTGCAGGCCGATTGAAAGCTTTAATTATTTACTTTTGATATCCACTTTTTTAATACTCTATTTTATAAACTCCTTTTACTCACTTTTACAATCGCTATCTTTAATTAACTAATTTGTAATAGAATACAGTGGCGGCTCGTTAACAACTTACACGAATGAACACATAATTCTGTGGATTATTAAAAGAGCAATCAAACCACATTGCCACTTCTAAATCTTTCTTCGAATAAATGAGCTCACTGGCCTTAAGTAATGACTAATAAGCAGCCTTAGAATACAACTGCTATTAGAATCCACAGTGTAAACATAAGTCTTTCAGTGATTACATAACAGGTATATAAAATGTAACTGCAAAAGCTTAACATAAAAGATAGTAGACCAGGTTCGATAATTTCTGAAACAAAAAAAAATTATAGTAGGATGAAACCCATTGGAAAAGGAAGACAATATAACAGAAATGTAAGGAAAAATAATTTACGGCCGATGTGAGGTCGGAAAGGGGAAGGGGGTGAGTTTTTAAGGGTAAAGAACGGTTTTCCTTGATTTACGGAAAAACTACAAGTCTTATGGAAAAAAATATACATTAGATACTATGGTAAGTTTTCTCAGGAAATGCAAAAAAACGAAGGGAATTTTATCTAAAAAATGTGACCGCAGCTATTTTTTTTTTTCAGTAAAAAAGTTGATTTATTAAATTCTAATTACATTTATGTCATATCTATCTCATAATATATAAATATACATGTATATCGTACTATTGAATTCACATACTTTATACTGATTACGTTATTCATTATAATATTTTGAAAACATTAATTTAGTTTTCTTCTATTTGCATTTCCTGAGAAAACTTACCGTAGTAATGTATATTTGTTTTCACACTATCAGAAAGTAGACATTTCAACGAAGAAAAAGCCCATCAACGTTTTTAAAAAAGCAGATATTTTGACGTGAGAATTTTCGATTGAAAGTTAGGGTGCTTTTTCGATATTAAGTAAAAATAAGGTGAAAATATAAATATTTCAAATCAAAAAAATTACAGCGTCTTTGGGACATAAATAGGTAAGTTTTCACCAAATTTCGTGAAAAAAAATCTTTTTGTAAAAGATAAAAATAAAAACTAAAAAGTTGGTTATTTGAATTTTTCACATAAATTGTGAGGTTATGTGAAAAAAGTGTAAATACAAATGTTGTAGATCTTTTTATTACCTACAACTTTGCCAGTAAGCTTTTTTCCATAAGACTTGTAGTTTTTCCGGAAATCAAGGAAAACCGTTTTTACCCTTAAAAACTCACCCCCTTCCCCTTCCCGACCTCAGATCGCCCGTAAATTATTTTTCTTTTCATTTCTGTTATAGTCTCCTCCTTTTCCAATGGGTTTCATCCTACTATATTTTTTCTTCACTTTTTACTATTTTTGAAGGCTTCAGCACTGGTCTATAGGTGCATTGAAGAGAGAAACGTTGTTAGCTTTGCGCCATCTAACGTCGAGAAACTGACTGATTTTTGATTGAATAAAAAAAATCCTTTATCTCCAGAGGTAGGTTCTTGTGTTAAATCAACTTTTCTTTTAAATAATTGATTATAAAAATTTAATTATTTGAAAAAAATCCAATTTAGATAAAACAAATGTTTTAAGAAATTAGATAATGTTATTATCTTGTGCACTTTCCTAAAAGTTACATTTTTTGTACCGTAATCAAAGTTATAACTATTTTCATCGTCAAAACTTAAAACTGGAACGGTAGTTGATAAAATACAAATTACTTCTGCATGTGGGGTGAGAAATAAAAAGCTCTTAAAATAATATTAAAATTTATGGTCAATAGATTATTAAACTAACTAAAAATAGGGATTTTAGTGATGTGGGTGCATATAAGCTCATAAATAGTCGTGGTACATATTATACAATGCAGTAAATTTTCTATTATTATTGACTCAAGAGCTTAGGACCTTGAAGTCGATGACGATGGCCATGCAATGCACGTATTATCATACGAATGTGTGGTTTTATGGATGTTATAATTTCGTATTTACGGTAAAAGTGTGCCACGAATGTTTGCCTAACAATTGACTGTTTAAAACAGTTCTTTTATGAGATTTATTGACCTCTGTTGTGGGCATGTATCTTTCATCTGAAATGACTCAATTAGTTTCACATAATGCCTATCACAGAACACTATTTGGTTGGGTTTATTGCTGATGTATTTCTTCTTGTTTGTATATAACGTTAGTACTTATATTTTCTAAATTAGCAGCAGAATTTCAGTGTTTCTTTTTCTCTACTTTCATTTCACTGTATATTTACTTAAGTGAAGTAGTTGAGAATTTTTCTTAATAATAATCTCTTATAAAATAAGTACTGTGAAACTCTTTATGAAGAAATTAAAGAACAGAGCAGAGTGTAGAAACCACAACAGAATTTTTCAAAGAAATTTTTTAATATTCTCAGTTTTATGGAGTCTGAATCCTCTAGGTTCCGAGATTATGTTCTAGGGATTTTTTCATTAAAAAACAACACCAGATTTATTTCAATATATTATATTCAGCAAACTTTCTTTACAATATTCACCATATTATGAAGGAACTTCTGGTATCGCCAATTTGCCAATTTAACTTTTTCTTTTAATAAGTATTCCGCTTCCTTTCATTCATTAGACAATTTTCAAGATCGCTTATTCTTCAAAAAATCTGCGTCCAAGCAATTAATTTTATTCTAACGGTGTTTGTTCGCCGAATATTTTAACTGTGTAATTATCCTTTCCTACACTGCAAATAAAATACTAAGGAAGAGTTCTACTGTTACCACACTTAACAGATACATACTACATCTTTATTATATATGTAATTAAATTACTGGGCTGCACAGACGGTTACTATTTAATAATATATTTGAATAAGATTAACTACCGGTCAGTATAAAAAAGAATCGCGGAGTTGGTTTACAAAGAGCAGCACACATTTACTTTTTTATTAAGAATACAATTGAGAAAATAATTGCAAATTGCAACAATCTTTTATTATCACGTTAACATATCTACGATTAGTGTAATTGTAATTAATATATCTATTCTGTGTCAGTTGTGGTTTTCCTTTAAGGCTATTTGATAAATGTTAACTAATTTTAATAATGGAATATGGAAAGAGAGGAAGAGATGAAGAGTTAAGGAGGGCAAGGGAGGAAATGAAAGAAAGTGAGAAAGATTGAAAGAACAAAATCTAATATATAACATTCTCGTGTCACAATGTTAGTTACCATACTCCTCCGAAACGGTTTGACCGATTTTTATGAAATTTTATATGCATATCTATTTTTCATACCCTTAAATAATAAGGGTTGCCCACCCCTTATTTTCTTTTTTAATTTTTTGGACAAAATTTTTATTTTTATTTTTTTTATGATTTGGCATTAAAAAATACATATAACCCTTAATTTTCATCCTTCTACCACCAACCCCCATTTTTTAATAGCGATATTAGTACTGTAATAATCTTCAACTCTCAGTGGTCGATAAATGATCAATTATTATCAATCGATTAGTCATCCCCGCGTGGCGTCTACTGATGTCACTACTCACCCAGCAAACAGCACGGAGTGGGGATGAGAATGAAACAATTTTTTTTAGAATGTTACAGGGAGTTCAAATATGTTCTAAGAAGTAAAATAATGTTTTATTATAATATTTCAGAATGATTTGGCAATGTTCAAGAATGTTCCAGAATCTTGAAGATCATTCAAGAATGTTTCAGAATGTTAAAAAAAGTTGAATCATTATGGGATGTTCTGTATAGTTCTAAATTTGCGAATATTCTAGAATTTTCCATCAAAGTGTAATATATTCTTACGCGGGCAACGCCTGGTATTGCTGCTAGTAAATATATAAAAGAAATGATAAGAAATCCAATTCATAATCACAATTAATAAATTCTGCTTGTTTTCGTTTTATTGCAAATCATTGCAGCGTACCTTCTCATTTTATCGTCTAAGTAATTTTTATGTTTCATATGAGTTTATTGACATATAAAAGACATAAAGGATGAGAAAATTAATAGCTGCATTATCATAATTATATCTCTAACGCAATTACAAATGAATCTACGGGTACTTGTGCATGCAATTAGTTGTATATATAACTTTGATTACAATTTTCTATGCAGTCATTCAATTCTACAAAAATTTCTTGTACGTAGAAACCTAAGCAAACCAATTAGACAAAAATTAGCTACATTCAGTAGAATAAAAATTTCCTAATATAGGAAATTGTCAAATCTACATAACCAACGATGAATATAGTGATAAAGTACAAGAAGTCATTGAATCTTAAACTGTATCAATTGATTTCAAAACATCAGGTAGGTAACTATCGAAGATATCAATTACAAATTGAATTACGTGACAAAAAGATAAAATGTGGGTAACAGAATTAGCCTTGGACATTTATAAGTACCACGCGTTTGTTACGGAACGATGGGATGCTATCTCGACTTGTCATTCACGATGGAAAACAACTATGGACTGTTTTAGACGGTTTTAAATGAAAGGATTGTGACGGTACCATCAAGGTCCCTTCATTTTTATTTACAACAAACTCACTGTAAATGTAAAATAAAAATGGCAGATGTAGGAGGTTACTGAAGCCAATAAAAATGTTTACAATTGAGGATTTATGCACCAGCAAATTATCCCCAGTACTATATTACTAATTATTATATTAATCAATCCCTAGCTATATACAATTGAATCAATAACAATGAACAGGTCAAAAATCAAGATGAAGGACATGCATTAATTAAATGAGCTCAAAATGGGGTGAAGGGTCCAGCAAAGTCTCAATCAATCACAATTAAAGATAGAGGGTTTATTGATAAAAAAATTGTTACTGCTATAATTTTATTTCCTCCATTAATTAAATCTTATTGTAGAGTAAATGTTATGTCAGAGAGGTTCTAACAGGTCTTATCAAATATCCCAAAGGGGGAGGAAGAAGTTCAAATTATAAGAAAAACGCTTCATTTAATTTATAAACGTCCTCATACGACTGGAGAAAACCAAAGCTGAGTACGGTAACATTAGACTCATTGATATGTAACATTTTTTTTTTTTCAAAAATATCCTTTCGATAACTTTTTCAGCAAACTTCTAATTTAATTTATTTCGTTTTGTTAACGTTTCCGCTCATTGCCATCATTAAAATATAATCTCAGTGAAAATTTGTAAGTAAATGTGAAGGTCTACATTATTGAACTAATATTTTGTTGAGGGTTGCGGTATTTTTGATTTCAATTTTAATTTTGCGTAATTTTTAGTAACAAACAAAATTATCTAAGTTTTTTAGTTTTATTATGTTATTTTTTAAGGAAATGTTAATTACTGAGTTTTCAAATGTCTGATATTTATAATTACTGTTTGTTTTGAATTTATAACCAAAATTGCATGAAGTAACATTCTTCCCATTTAAAAAATACCTTCTCAATAATTTTGTATTCTTATTTAAACCCATTTTATCAAACAAACTTCATTTTATTTCTGTCAGTTTCCTATTTTTCTTTTCGTTACTGTTTTGGCTCCTGGGAGAGTTTAGAGCCTCTATCAAAACTACAAAATCGAAGAAAATAGGTATCAATGAAAGTTTGTAGGAAATGTTTAAGCTTATTTATCGATTTTTAAATGTCTAACAATTATTAATTATGTTCCTTGTTTTGCACTGATCAAACTTGCATTAAGTAACACACTTCCTAGTAGTTTTTTGTTATCGTTTACAACCGATTTTTCCAACAGACTTTCAATTTAATTACATAAATCTGATTGTTTCGACTTTCTAGCTTGAAGCTTTCATCAAAGCTTAAAAATGATCTCGATGAAAATTTCTACGTTATAGAACTGTTTTTTCATGAGGATTCTGGCAATTAAGGCTTATTAAAATTTGTTTTTTCATAACAAGAATTGTAAAATAAATTTCAATTTTTCAATTTTGTCAACTTATTTTTGAAGGTATTGTTGTATATTGTATTGTGAAATGTCTGCCAATTATAATTACTGTTTGTCTTGTACTTTTCATAAATATTTAATTAAGATTGATGTATAAATAAAAGTTGTGTTGATAAACCATTATCCTGACACCTGACAACTGGCTACATAAATACATCAACGTAGGCGTGTATCTATAAATGTAACATTGAATTGTGATAGAAAAGTGGAATTGAGATTGATCTGAAAGTATTCAATCATTTTTTTTTATTTCTGTACCTTAGTTGTAGTAGCTGATAGGTGTGCCGGAATCTTATGTACATTCTAAATATTTCTTCCTCATTTCCTGGGAGACTTTTTAGCGTGCACCTTTTCCATTAATTAGTACTAATATCTGCCATTTTTATACGTTTTGTTACTTCTTAAAATGGTTTTATATTTTATACCCTTAGAGAGCTACGCTTTAAGTTGACGTACGAGGCACAAACTTCATAAAACTTCGAGAAAGCAATTTTATGTCACTTTTATTTTCACACAATTAGCAACCAGTCACAAGTGCAAATTTTAATTTAAAAAAACCTGCAGAATGTGTCGTTAATAAATGCGATATAAAAACGTCATTATTACACGTATCTACATGAAATTATTTTCTATAAAAATGCAGGCTATATTGATTATATCATTTACCTAAAGGAAAGACTACGTTCAAGGGCCAACAAAGGCAATAAAACCCTGAAATGCACTTAAATTAGAGGGTGCAATATGGAGAACCACATCAAGTCAGTATCGACATAAATTATTGGAGATTATGTGGTTGATGAAACATTTTAATACTAAAATTAAACGAAAAATAAAACACTTGGTTTTGTTTCACAATGATGTATTGATTCTCTTAAAGATATCATTTACGCCATTCTCAAAAGACAGCAGTACAGATGATACAAATACATATACAGTACATCTGTACTCCTGTCTTTTGAGTATGGTGTATAGCCGAAACGGTATCGTTAAGAGAATCAATACATTATTGTGAAACAAAACCAAGTGTTTTATTTTTCGTTCAATTTTCGAAACTGACATTAATATAACGGTGAGAGGCGGAGTTTAAGCTCGGGCATTTAAGTAAAAATGGGCGGAGTTACGTCTCTGCGAGTCCTAAGATCAAGGCTCGTGAGAAATTTAAATGCTTCTAATGTTTATTGAAATTAGAATTACAAATTATGGGAAATGGCAAACGTAGCTTGCAGTTTTTTTTTGTCCATAACGTTGACAATATATTACTATGAAAAGTTTCCGCTTCTATTCGAATATTCAGGTGGGTCAATTCACCTTGCTTTGGAATAATACCATAAAGATATTTGCAACAATTAACTATTTATGGCGTCACAGTGAGAAGAAATGCTTAATTATAGCATTTTGGAGATACCTTCATGATTTAAACTTTAGTGTCTCAGTTCAAATAATTATCACGTCTGAAGCAATCGATTATAATAGATAAGCAATATCGATTGTAAAAGTGCGTTATTACTAAATTGAAAATCAATCATTATCTTGCATCCAATCGGTGTAACCACGAAATCGTTTGCAATATGAAAAGACAATGTTCATTGAGGATTATGATTAATAGAAATTGGCTTTTAATTTCGTCCCGTTCATAATGTAATCCATGTGAAAATCTTAATAATGTGAAAGCGGCATTGAATGGAAGCATAGACCGATCATAGAAAGAGAAGATAGGTAGTGTTTGAAAAGGTTGTTGGTTTCATAATATATTGTTAATATTGAAGGATTTTCAATGAAGTTAATGTTATCTGGCACAAAGATATATTATGACCTTTTCGAGTTGCCGTAAACTCATCGTAACAAACGTTATTATTAAAGACGTGTATCAGTATTGTTGCCTTCACATGAATAAGTGCTTGTACCAACCACTATCATAAATACCTGGTATAATAACCGACAGTTTAGTTGTAATTATATTGTATTAATCCCGTAATTAATTCAGCTACTAACAGTTCTATTAATAGCGGCGTAGGCGATGATATGATTTCTGATTATTACAAAATAGCTCCGTTGTACGTATTTCAGTTCGTGAATAAAGGAGGAATGATACATTGGTAATTATACAAAGAGCTTGTGATCTCATATTTTTGCAAACTTGTGATGGTATATTATTCAAATTGTAGAAAATAGAAACAAAACCTGATTAAATCAGTGGCGGATTAGGGGGCGGCAAACTGCTCAAAAATTTTTTTGTCTTACTGAAATATTATCTTATACAGGGAAAAAACGAGGCTCAAAAAATCAACAAAAATTACAATATTTTAGTGCTATAAGGTATACTGAATACACTAACGTCTGTATATGAAAAATTACTAAACGCTTTTTTAATAAAATATATCTACTATTGTGATTTTGAATTATTAAAATATTCCAATAGCGTTTAAGTATTACATTTTAAATTTAGTATTTTTACCTATTTTTTAAATTAAGTATTGCCATATTTTTTTCTTTAGGTCCACCCACACTATTCAATTAATGTGTAATATGTTTCACCACATAGATATCTTTTCGAAGAGAAATGGGATGCAAAAAAAATTGCTTAAAAATAACAATAACAAATATTATTTAGATATACATGTGGAAAGTTACTACTTTTCTATTGATATTTCTTTATAATATTAACAACCTGTTTGAGTGTAGAATAAAAATTTAATAAAGTTACACGTAAAAAATTGCATATTGTTGCACAGAATTTCATAAATATTATACATTTCTTAGAATGATGATAATTTAAAAAAAAAACAATAATGATAATATTTTAATGAATAAAAGCTGTAAATATCCATTCAACGAAAGTTCTTCTTAACATTCTTACATTTTTAATCCTCATGAATTCGTATCAATATTTGTTGATTAGTCTGATAAAAATATAATACAATCATAAAGTTGCAATTTCATTGACAAAAAATTGATTGTGAACTAGGATATAGAATTGCAGGTGTCAATAGGGGCGGCGAATTTTAAATAGCCTACAGGCGGCAAATGTGTAAATCCGCCACTGGATTAAATGTGATGTGAACTGGTTAAGTAAGTTTCTGAATCGTGGAAAAATCTAAGACGTATCTAATTATATTCATGGTTAAAAAAAACTCTTCAAATTATAACGATCCTTCTATTCCTTATTTTAAAGGGAAGTTTCTCAATGTGTCTAAAAAGCTTTTTTCAATCACAAGTGGAGTTAAACAATTTTTTGAACCCATGTTTACATGTACGGTGCATTTGGTGTATATGCGTCACATCTTTTCTATATAGCAGGCCAAATGACTTCTTTTTGTCTTGTTTAAGATTTAACCAACAAGTGGAATGGAAATATTAAAAATTCTTTGAATTTAAATGTTTATGTGAGATTTTCAATTACGTCTACCCTCGTTCTGAACATATATGATTAGTGAATGTCGTATTAAGAGCAATCAAAAAGGGAAATTCAACTTCAATGTTCCTTTTAAATTTTTTATTTAAGCATTGCATTGTCGTTATCATTCCCATTTTAGTAAGCTCATATTATTTGATAAAATATAGGGCCCCATTATATCATAAGTAGTTTAAAAGCATTATACGTAGAAGTTATAAATACAATGCCTAACCTTCATATTTTCTCAGAATATTTTTATTAAACTTGTGGTCGAATAGCCAAGGATAATGGCTGATTAACGAGAATAATTGTCACTGGAGTTCAAGTTCACTTTAGTTTTTATTACTTAAATCCTAGTAGCGCGAAACTGCAGGTAAGATCAACCAGATCCACTTTTTTGTTGTGTGTGAACAACAATGACTATTTAAATATTTATTCAATAGTTAAGAGAAACTCAAGAAAGAATCGCTTGTCCGTATTGCATAAAACGTAGTGATTTAAAGAAGCATAAATTAATCAGATAATTTATAGATAATTGTGCATGAATAATAGACAAATTATTTGTCATTTATTCAATCTGTGTTTTCAACGCAAAATTATGCTTTTTTTCTGTCGATAACTTAAGTACATACTTAAGTATATGAGGAAATTAATATTGCAGAATTTAAAACTGCGTTTAATGGAGGCCTCAATTATAAGCTGGAAACACTACAAGAAGTTGAGTGTAAAACTTAGTAAAAGTAATACGTATGTATATCTCAAAATAGAAACCATTGTCTAAGCTCATGTATTATTTTCGTGAGAATTTATATTTATTTGATCCCAATCAGAGCTTAGCAAATTTCTCTTCGGAGGCTTCTAGCTTTAAGTCCAAATCTCTTACTTAAAGTGCTTTGGTTCTCGAAGTCCCAATTAAGTTCAAAGCCCTAGGCACCATAAGAGTTTGAATTACATCTAATAACATAAAACTCTTTTAATGGTTTTGGTTATTGTGCATATTAAATGGGATTTAAGGAACATGAAAGTGCTTGGGCTTTTTTTGAAAAATAAATTACAAAGATAAAGTAAATAAAGCAAAGCGACTTGAATTACACTGCTTCTGAACCCTGAAAGGGCTTAAAGCACATTTGTAAACAAATAGCATTAAAACTCTGCCCAATTTGGATAGTGTGTAACTCCAGGACTCAAACAAAAAAAAATAGTTTCTTTGCAGAGGTATTTTAAATATCAGGGTGATTTTTCTGTCACATCAAGATTTTTTTTAGAAAAATATATGACAAAGTAAATAAAGGTAATAAAAATCAGAAACATTCCTTCAGGGTGATTGATTAATTAAATAAAGAGAATGATTGGCTCTTCTTCAGTTTTTATTTGCTTCTCATTAAACATTTATGTCACCCATTTCCTTATTGACTGACCTCTTCTACCTCTTCTAAAATCTTCTCATTTTTAACTGTTTCTGTACATGGTATTTTTATCAGCCCCCCAAAACTCATGATGGGCGAAAACGGCAAGAGGCGGGGCTTATGTTCGGACATTTGGGTGATAACAGGAGTTATCTCTTTGGGCATCCGATGGTCAAAGCTCATGAGGATTCATTTCATTATCGCCACGCCCACCATCCACATTTCGAATCATAGAGGTTCATGTTAAAAATATACTTATACTCATACCTTTTTTACTTTTTTCAAAATAAATTATAAATAAATCAAAAGCAAATAATAACATTCGACAGGTATTTATAAAAATTTCTTTTTATTTGGCCATTTTATTGTGAATTAAAGGTCGTTCTTCTGTCACCAGCTAGGTGGTTCATTGCAAAACGGCGAAAGTTTAATTATCAATTTTCGCTTTAAAACTGTAGTAGGTAAACGCGGGATATTTATTTTCATTTTACCTACTCTTTTACGCTGTTTCTTTGTTATGTCGAAACTAAAATAAATCATTTTTGCACAGGCACTTAATAGCTTTTTATTGGGTACATTTAACGCTTCTGATCACGTTCTCTGAACATTACCTAAAGTTAGCCGCCTTTCATAAACACTCACTAGTCAGTCAGTTGGTCTTATTTTAACATAGTTACAAAATTTCTAATACGATACTCTCGGTAAATTATGTACCTGCTTGACAAATAATTTTTTGGTAGATTTATAGTTTTATTTTCACTGATACAGTTTTTACTGTTACATAAATTACTTAATTGCTGTGAACTAGGTACTTCTACAGCCTCCATGACAGGGCCGGGCCGTTAGTTTAGGGGACTCTGGGATAATACTACTTAATTACTCAAAGTATAGAAAAAAATGATGAAATTATAATCTAATATATAAAATTCTCGTGTCACAATTATAGTTACCATACTCCTCCGAAACGGCTTGACCGATTTTTATGAAATTTTATATGTATATTCAATAGGTCTGAGAATCGGAAACTATCTATTTTTATATCCCTAAGTGATAAGGGTTGTCCACCCGTAACTTTTTGAATTTTTTAGACAAAATTTTTTGTTTTTATTTTTTTATGATTTGGCATTAAAAAATACCTATAACCCTTAATTTTCATCCTTCTACCACCAACACCCATTTTTTAATAGCGATATTAGTACTGTAATAATCTTCAACTCTCAGTGGTCGATAACTGATCAATTATTATCAATCGATTAGTCATCCCTGCCAGGCGTCTACTGATGTCACTACTCATCCAGCAAACAGCACGGAGTGGGGATGAGAATGAAGCAGATTTTTTTAGAATGTTACAGGGAGTTCAAATATGTTCTAAGAAGTAAAATAATGTTTTATTATAACATTTCAGAATGATTTGGCAATGTTCAAGAATGTTCCAGAATCTTGAAGATCATTCAAGAATGTTTCAGAATGTTAAAAAAAGTTAGAAAATGTTTTGAATCATTATGGGATGTTCTGTATAGTTCTAAATTCGCGAATATTCTAGAATGTTCCATCAAACGTGTGATATATTCTTACCCGAGCAACGCCGGGTATTGCTGCTAGTATATTATGGATTCTTTCGCATTATCGTCTAGTTTTGACTTTGACTTGACTTAGTTGGGGGGGCCCTTTGAATCTACGGGGCCCTGGAGTGAATCCCAAAAAGCCATAATGGTAGATCCGGCCCTGCTCCATGATATACGTCAGAGGACTGAGTAGTCGCCGCTGTTCGCTGATTAGAGCCCCAACAAGTAGAGGCATCTGTGCAAATTTTTAATTTCTTCGAAATACTATTTTTATGTCTCTAATCTTTATAATGATGAGCAATGAGTAATTAGATAGCTGAACATAACGATTTTTGGGAAAATTTTCTCTTGTATGTTTGTTAGTTAATAAAGCATAGAAGGTCCTGACTCACGCGTGTGAAATCGCAGACAAAAACTTTAACCTTTTAAACCGTCTCACAATTTAATATTTAATAATAGATTATAGCAGCACGATTCGTTTTTAATCAATTACGTTAAGAGTTCCTTGAAATTTGTCAAGAAGCGCCAAACTTCCCACGTTTACCTATATCAAACTTCCGACAGTAGGAATCGGAATAGCTTTCTAAGACAAAATAGTATAATGTCCGTCAATAACTGAGTAAAAAATAATAACACTCGAGTACTTTCTCCATACGTCTCTCCTTCCGTTCATAAGTCACCTTTCTTCAAGAGGTGTATTATCTTGTAAATTAAGCACTTATTTAAATGCAGCAGCTTCCAATATGTCCACTATTACCTCACTCAAACAGCGGATCAGTTTTTTAATTGGTTCTACCAGTTAGACAGACTTCTTAAGTTACGACTTTTCGTTGATGATTTAATTTTGATAATGACAGTACCAATTAAAAATTTGGTACATAAAAAGATTATCTCGAAAAGTTACAATTAAGTTGGTGGTAATTTAGAATAGGTGCACAAAATCAGAACTAGTAGTATAACTATTTGGGGGTTCTATTTTTTTTTTCAAAGTGGCAGTAAAACGGCAATAAAACTGCTACACTATGACCGCCCTTGTCAAACGCCTAGCTCGAATTATTTTTTTATGAATTTGCAAATGAAATATGTTTTGTATTTTGGTAACCACTTATATTGTGGTTGCAAACGTTAAAATACATAGTTCACAAGCGTTTACAGGTCTGTTTTCATATAAACAATCAACTTTTTGCAATTCTTGGGGGTAATAACCATAAAGACGTTTATTATCCCTTAACGTTAAAGTTTGGACCGTTCTCCTTTTCATGGAAGTTTTATTGTTTGAGTCGCCACTTTAAGAAAATTAGACAATAGGTAAGTAAAATGGAGTAGTAGCTCAGTGTGGACGTGGTAAGGTATTGGTTGACCAAATGACCCTCGTCAAGGGAAAATCGTCAGTGGTACAATGTTGTGTGGTATAAAACATTAAGGATGAATTATGATCTCAATATGTAAATAAACTAATTTATTCTAAATGAAATATTATCTCAAAATTTTTTTATGCGATACATAAGGTAGGTTTGATGGAGAAAGAAAAGTATCTATCATTAGTAAGATTTGTTACTTCTAAAACGTAAAACTTCCGTGTGACCTTTAAAATAGCGACGAATAAACACTTTAAAATGTTTGCAAACAATTTTTGAACCTGACCTTATATGAGCTTAATTTATCTTATTTCGAAAAGGTTGCTAATCTTTTTGTTGCTTTATTTAGTTTCTATTATTTACTATGCTATAAATAAATAAAGTAATTCGTCACATGTTAATTTATAACAGCTGGCCAGAAAATAATATACTAAGTAGCAAGTATTAGTGCAAAAAAAAGGAGCTTTGTGGAACTGCAGTATATACAACATTGAATCCTATAATTCCTAACTGAAGATGACATCTTAGGTGTCAAAACGCGTTTTAGATTTCTTTTAATAGTAAAATCAATAGGTATAAGTTTTTAAATTTCACATTTCATCGAATTTATTAAGGAATTTTAATAGATTCCTTGCTAAGGTCCTTGTCTAACGTAAAGGATACTTTAAATACTTAGTAAAATGTTGGCAGCAAATAATACTACAATAACTGTAGTTGCTTCAATTTAATTTTACCGGTTTTGGGTCATAAAGCCAAATCCAAGAAAGATGAGAACATCCCCCTCTTCCTTGATATAATATATAGACTAATTGATATTTTGATAGTGATTAACAATGAAGTAAAAAGCTTACAATTTTGACTTTTTAATTGAAAACCGGAAAAATTAAACTGATACAACTATAGGTACCTATTATTTTACGTTTTAATGGTACAACTTTTGTGTAATTTTGGATTAATATTTTATTTTGGAAGTACCTACCTAAGAATATATCTACATATATATTCGTTTAATTTTATAAATACAACTAAATAAACATTATTTAACACATTAATTTTTATCTAAAGTGGAATGTCTGTCTGGTACCTACCTAACTGTGATTGTCTTAATGTTTTCTTTATTGTAATGGACCTCTGGTACTGATAAAGTTAACTACGAAATATAAAAGGCATTAAATAGAAATTTTACTTTACTAAATTAAGTACTAGTTCGTCTTCAAATTCATCGGGAAGAATTTTGTTTTTTATGTTTAATTAGAGCATTATAATTAAATCATTGATAACAACGAATAATGGTGTTCTGTTCTGATAAGATTTAAAAATCTAATGTGTCCAAAATAAATTAGTTTCATGCTTGTATTATTAAAAAGTTATTAAAAGCTCTTCGTACGTGGATAGATATGAAAATAAACTTAAAGTAATTTAAATTTAAATGTGGTCGTTACAGATTCTTAAATATATAATATATATAAGAAATATAATTCTAAGTCGAATATAAACAACATAAACAAAACCGGTGTACGTTTTTTTTGTGTTTCAAGGTGCTTGCCAAGGAAAGACTGTCATCAAATTTGATCAAATCGATCCAATTTGTAATAGTATACATATATATACAACTTTTTATACACCCAACTAAACAGTGCAAAAACAAACACATAAAAAAAATACCAGAGACGAATACTTAATAATACGTATTCTGGAATAAGAACGATTCGATGTGTAATAATGTGTACACTGTTTTTGCCAAAGAAGAGACTAAGACTAACTTACGTAAGATTGTTTATAGCCAATTAAACAGCAATTTCATGTAATTGATGCCTTGTCACTTTAAAGAGGTTTATTGTTAATTTACGCACAGTCACAGGTTGAAACGTTTGCGAGAGAATAATAATTAAATTGCCGCATTTTCCAAATTAGGATCACAGCCATGTCTGCAGAAGATTACGTGTTACTAAAATTTTTTGAGGACGTTTTTGTAAATAATGGATTACTAAAAACAGTTTATATTATTACAGTGTAACCAAAGTTTTTGGAAAATTGTTAACCTGTGAGTCACTCACGCATGCCCTAAATGAAACTCTTATTAAAGTTTAAAGTTAAAGTTAAATTCTCATCACAATTTATTGTGACGTCCTTTTAAGGATCGGGAAAAACCTCAAGCAGAAAAAATAGTTTTAAATAAAAAAATATTGTGTCGGTGAAGAACAGAACTTGTATCGACCTGTCGGCCTTGTGGCAGGCGAGTGTTGGTTATAAACATGCAAAGGGTTGATTTAAATGGTAGAATGTTTGCTTAATAACGTGCGGACGGCCAGGGTTCAATTCATAGCAAATGCAATACTTTTTTAGACAAATTTTAAATGTTACTTATAGTGCAATTTTTTTCTTAGAGGCATATGTAATTTTTAATATTTAGTGTTATCATTAAATTAATCCAAATAAGTTTAATATTACTCGTAGATCGTGAAATGTTTTAACAATTTCCTTTTTTGTAATTTTTTTTATTTTAAATGCATTACCTACTCAATTCCAATTGCATTGTACAAACAATTATTTCCTTACAAATTTTTAAACGTGACCTGCTGCAATTCGTGATAATAAGATATTTTCATATTCCAGCTTCCGACGTCTTTGGCCGAAGTTTTCGGCTTACCAAACCATACACACAACATCATCAATCAATTCAATTCGAACGAAATTTATAAGCGAACCACAACATCAATAAGTCATTGTGACAAAATATTTATTGACACACCTGAAGGAACTGACAAAAAACAATGTCTTGAACGATTTATGTAAAAATGCTTTTGTGCAAAGTACATATATGCACATAATAATAATCTATGTATTTCAACAAATGGAATGATACTTGTCGTGTTTGGACTATATAAGGACAAACCTGAAATTAATGATTTCAAGTGTTGAATAAAGGTGAAAATTGAACAAATGTTTTCGATCTTAACATTGAACTTATTTAAGTGTATAGACATTTAATTTTTGAAGTGCTAAATGATTAGTTTCTTTTGTAAATATTCATTAAGCTTTTAAAGGTTTAGGTCATAGGTCATTGTTAATTTACTGGACTGGAACAAGGAATTTGAGATTTCCAAAAACGCTTCATCATCTTAAGCAATTCATTCAACCCCCACAACTATTAACGCTGTTAAGCTGGGGACTTAAATTCAATAACAGACACTATAAATTACAAAATCGTACCAAATCCTTTTTATATTTAATTATTTTAACTCATTTTAGTTCAAAGATCGTCTGCTTTTATGGTAACTACATTGCCTGTTCATTACAATTAAATGTCCTTCCTGTTTCTGTAGAATTTTGACTTTTTATATTAAAGATCTTTACACTTCTATCTTTTATGGAATGTATATTTCAATAAATATTATTCTTATAAAATTTACAAAGTGAAATCAAATTTTATGTGTACTTGTCCCTCTTCAGGACTTTCCTAAATTTAAATCAATATAATTTACCTAAGTATATGAAGAAAAACCGATTAAAAAAAATCGATTCGGTTACTTTCACATTTCTCCACAATAAATATTACAACTACAATTTAATAAATGTTTTAATTCTCGTTTATGGGCGGACATTGTGCTAAGGGTATTTATTGTAGGTATAATATGTATTAATAAAATAATAGAGTGCACTGTCATTTCTGATTTTATCGCATGATTAAAAGCACTGTCTTTCTCTAATTAGATTAGCTAAATTAATACGGTTATCATAACAAATTCATCGGTTCTATGGATGAACGCTTCTAAACCCCGCCAAAGAATTATTCAACCAGAACTCGTTGCACTGGAGACATAGGTACAATTAAAAAATTAAAAAATAATAAAAAGATTCAACCCCTGATATTGAGGCTTAAAACATCAGAAAGAAAAGTTTCTATAATTAAAATTAGAGCCACTGTTTAGGTTACTTATTTTTTTAATATTTTCATTTCGTTCCATTTAGTTGAGTTTGTAATGTAGGTGTACGTAATAATAAGGAATAAATGATAACTTACCAAAACTAAAAACTGCAATGATCCCATTTTAGATACAAGTGTATAAAATCCTGGCTATTGGGGTTGTAGATAAATAATACAAAAGCGAAATAATAAAAGTTGCCGGTAATTTGACAGATATTTCTCTCGTCCTGTTTTAATTAATAATATCAATAGCAGTAGCTGATGATGGAGCAATACGTAGTGTAACGTCTTCACGCCGCGACTGATAATATTATACTAATAATAGAAAAGTATAAAAAATAACACTACGCCGTTAACAATAACGACGATAACAATAACGATCTATTCGTGTCGAAAAAATAGATGCGTGTGCATCGCAAAGAATAACCAAATAAACTGAACTGGCCGTTCGGAGGTAGCTGCTGCTTCATTATTATTTCACAAGAGAACAGTGCGCGGAGTGCGGTGTTGGTTGCACTCGGTCGTACGTACGTACGATCGAAGCCCTGGAGCCCCCGGACTCGAAGAAGTCGTTACCATCGATCGCGAGCGCGAGAGATCGTCCGCCTTCAGGTCGCGGTCACGAAGATGGCTCTTCTTCACTCAACTCCAGACAATCGGCGGGGACGCTTTTTAAGGGACAGTGCGTTCGATCGATTCTGATTGATAAAGTTGTAAAGTAAAAAAAAATCTGAGTAAATCTATACTTTGATAACTGTGAAAATGGACTGTTAACTCTTGTCCTGAGTTTTCCGAGACAGTCCCGGATGAAAGCCCCATGCCCTATATTATTACATGTCTAGGAAAATGCCTTGAATTAGATTATTCATCATATCTTGTGAATATTACTTATATACTGAATAAGTGAATAATGACAAAATAGAGAGCAGATTTTGAAATCTCCTACATTATCAGTGTAGTATCTCAAATGCTGCTGCTGAACAGTTCATTTCACCCTTGTGATAGGAAAAGAAAGTTACGTATATCAAGCTAGCACGACAAAGTTATTTTTCCGATTTCTGACTTACACTATAATTTGTCGCTAATTTGTTCTCAAATCCAAAAATTTGTCGCTCGTGCTGTTTAGCCATAATCAGCTAGTATGCTAGCTTGATATAAAGCTAGCACTACACATAGCGTATCTCTAAAAGGAAATATCGAAGGATATTACTGTAAAGGCCATAATTTGTCGCTGAAAGATGACACATTCAACGAATTTGTCGCTAGTCTTATCTTCAACTGATAAGCGAAAACTGCTGGAAAACGATCAAACAATTAATCAAGGAGTTCTTTGTTACATTTTTTTTAAGAGATCGGATTTATTTACCATTTTTTTAATTAGGTTTTCCCTGTTTCTTCCAAGTTAGGCAACACGTTACCTGTTGAGAGTGTGATGGTTTTCCAGAAATTTTTCGCTTATCAGTTACAGATAAGACTAGCGACAAATTCGTTGAATGTGTCATCTTTCAGCAACAAATTATGGCCTTTACAGTAATATCCTTCGACATTTCCTTTTCGAGATACGCTATGTGTAGTGCTAGCTTTATATCAAGCTAGCATACCAGCTGATTATGGCTAAACGGCACGAGCAACAAATTTTTGGATTTGCTAACAAATTAGCGACAAATTATAGTGCAAGTCAGAAATCGGAAAAATAACTTTGTCGTGCTAGCTTGAGATACGTAAGAAAGTTGAACACTATTGACGTCCCCATGATCCACCATGGGGATTTCAACAAGAATACGCGAATAGAATCTTAAAATACAAGCCTCAATCAACATCTAAAAAGGACTTTAGATTTATTAAAAGAACCATAACTGATACTGATTTTTATTGGGCTCGGTGTAATTCGACATTTGCAATGAAAAATGACATTTTAAACAATATTCCATTTGAGAAATTACAAAAACACGGTTCTGCATTATGTTACGTCAAAAATTGTCACCTTACAGATTGTTCATCTCTAAGGACGATTTGTATTAGACAGATTTGTTTTGTTTATAAAATTCTAAATAAATTTGTCCGTATTGGATTCGTAAATACTACCTCTTTTTAACGGTATTTATTCATAACGAAACAATAAGTATCTGCCTTTAACAGTGAATATGACTGCTAAAAAACAAGATTAAAGGATAATCCTGTAGGGGGACAAAAAATCGATTCAAAATAAGCAATACACAAGGGAAAATGAAATAGACCAGGGTCGATAATTTTTAAAACCAAAAAAAATTATAGTAGAATGGAACCCATTGGAAAAGGAAGAGAATATAAAAGAAATGAAAGGAAAAATAATTTACGGGCGATCTGAGGTCGGGAAGGGGAAGGGGATGAGTTTTTAAGGGTAAAAACCGGTTATCGTTGATTTCCGGAAAAACTACAAGTCTTATGGAAAAAAGTTAAATGGCAAAGTTGTAGGTAATAAAAAGATCTACAACTTTTGTGTTTACACTTTTTTCACACAACCTCAAAATGAATGTGAAAAATTCAAATAACCAACTTTTTGGTTTTTTATTTTTCTTTTACAAAAAAAAATTTTTTTCACGAAATTCGGTGAAAACTTACCTATTTATGTTCCAAACACGCTGTAACTTTTTTGATTTGAAATATTTTTTTTTTCACCTTATTTTTACTTAATATCAAAAAAGCACCCTAATCTTGAATCGAAAATTCTCACGTCAAAATATCTGCTTTTTTAAAAACGTTGGTGGGCTTTTTCTTCGTTGAAATCTCTACTTTCTGATGGTGTGAAAAACAACATACATTACCATGGTAATCGGTTCGGAAATTATGGAAAACCGTTTTTTACCCTTAAAACTCACCCCCTCCCCCTTCCCGACCTTAGATCGCCCGTAAATTATGTTATATTCTCTTGCTATTCTAATGGGTTTCATCCTACTATAATTTTTTTTCACTTTTTACTATTTTTGAAGGCTTCAGCACTGGTCTAAAAGTAATGTTGGTAGATATTTTGGATTTAGCCCATCATCATAGTCTCATCTCAGAATAAGCGTGTTCTAACAAATTTTTTATTTTTAAAACTGGTTTACTTTTACAGTATATACTGCTTAAAATGAAAGTAAATGTTCTATTTCTACCCTGATGACCAATTCGCACTCGATAGTCACCACAACCCAGATGAGCAAAAACAGCTTATTGATCTACTGAGCCATCAACAATACATTAGAGGAGGACAAAGCTGTATTTCAAGCGTTTTCTGCTAAATATTATCTAACCACTTAGCAACCACTAATTTGTTGGCGGGAGTAGTACACTTTCTTTAATGATTGGGTAATGGGGGTATCGATTTGATAAGAAAAGTGACCCTTGCATGACAAAAAATTAAGGTAACTCTATTTTTTTAACATTTCTCCTTATTTTAATAAAATATTAAACCCAGTAGGTAACCTAAAGGTTGTTACATTGTAAATCATGGATGTTCATCTCTGTGAATTTATTTATTGACGAAAGTTCCTCATTAGCATTTTAATTTAATGATTAATTACCTATTATTAGTTCTACGAGATCATCTGTTGCAAAAGAGTAATTCATATTAAAATATACCCTTATAAAATCGTGGATTAAAGGGCAAAACATTGGTTTCTTTTATAAAACTATAATACAATGTCTATTGTGACTATGTTTTTCCGCCAAACAATTAAAAGCACGTAATATACCTCGCTTCCTTCTATTAAATGTAGCACGTGTAAGAATAACCATTAGGCTATTTTTTATCCTTTAATGAATTTTATTCTCCATTTCCTGTATTATTTTACACAATTTTATTTTTATTTTATCATTGCCTACAGTGTTAAATGGCATTTTCTGGTCTTGCAACCGTTTGTTAACGTTATCGGCAAGATCAGACTTTATTCTGTAAATGAATCCACTCCTTTCCTTCTTTTTCTTTGTTTGAAGTCAACATACGTGACACAGGCGGTTTTTCCACGTGATTTTAGATTACACTGTAATTTTATACTATTTCTTTTAATAAAATAGCTATTATAAAATATAAACGCACCATATCATATCATAGCCGAGTCCTGTGTGTTACACAACTTCATGGCTTAATTTATCTAAATAGAAAAATGTACTTAGCAATCATTTAATTAGGATTAATGACTCAAAAATACTCAGAAGCACCTAGTTGTAATTTGAACAATTAGTAGTTCAAATAATAATAACTTTGTGGAACTCGAATAGAATTCACTTCTTCCACTGTTGGTAATTCAAGAAATGAATAAACGAAAAAATCAGTTTTTAATCAATATTGTTGTGCTACACATTTTATTCAATCAATTAATACTGTAACTTTAACAAGAACCTTAAAATACAATAAACTAATTTGCAAATAGTAATAATTTATTAACAAACGATTCTCTCTTGAAATGAGATAAAAGCAGATACATAAAAGAAATAATTTTTCACATTTTCCATCCCATGAAAAATTTTAATCGTTACATTTTTGTCTGAAGAAATAACACCTGTTGTGCAACATTGTCAAAACATGATTCGAAATTGTTCTGCCATTTGAGGCAGTTGCGAGGTTCGTAGGCGCAAAAAAACTTGTATATATAGGAATGTCGACGCTGCTGCAATATGGAAACACAAGGATTATTTAAATTTTGTTGCGATTATCAACCATAAAAACGTAACTGGACCACTTTCCATTCGAGTTCTTCTTAATGTCAACACGTTCAATAATAATAATAATAATAAGAGTCTGTCCCTTATATGAGGAACTGAACCGTATACCGGCAAAAATGTCAGACCTTCAAGGTGTGTTTTCTGAATTAAAAATTAAACACTTAAACTTACTTTACTTATTATGGGTACGTGCCATTTTGCCTGTATATTTATAATGTATCTACTGGATTAGTAAAGCACTTTTTTTTATAATTAATTATTAAAACAATGCCAATTTTTTCAGCTTAATAAATAAATAATTACCTCTTTTTCAAGGTCTTGTGATTCACGGTATTCCGGTAATGTACTCAATTATAACAAAGGTAATCTATTTTTTTATTAATTAATCTGAACAATTATACACCAGTTTAATAACCTCCACAGAGAAAATTAATTGGATTTCTGTGCAACTGAGGGTAGGCAATAAAACACTATAACCTAAAACTCAAAATATTAAAAATTTGTAGAAGTATTTCTTATTCTCATGAGCCATGAGGCGTGTGAGAACGGTGAGAGGCGCAGTTTACGTTAGGCTATGAAGGTGATAAGGGGTGCAGTTATGCCTCTGTGCCCCCAAGGTCAAGGTTCATAAGACTCTAACGTTAAAAGTGGGCGAAACACGTACCCAATTTAAAAAAAGGTTTGAAATGTTTGTTATAATTTTATTTAAATACCACAATCTCCTTCAGTGTGCTTTCTTTCTCTTATTTACCTATGTAGTTGTGTAATTATTAACTTCAACCGAGAAAGCTCATTACTATTAGCACATACCTAATAAAATGTGTATGCCGAATATTGTCTACCACTTATTTATATTTTAAACAAAAACAAATCCATTCAACTTACTTCTATTATTTGTAGCTATCTGCATAGCACCTACCTAAAGAACGAAAATAAGTTTTTGTTTTGCTCTATTGCAAAATTGCTTTGAAGTCCTTGTGAATAATATTAATTTTATTGGTCCAATTTTTGCCTGTTTTACCACATAATATTATTATTTTATTTATTAATAATTGTAATTGTAAGAACAAGTTAGTTACGAATTAACCACATACATAATGTTACGAGTACTTGCCAATTAAGTTGGTGTGAACATAATTAATGAACATCTTCCCTGATTACATAAGGAATATTCTCGGCTTTCCTGAAACATCTAGAAAACACCAGCAAAGATCAATGGGAAAACAATTGAATTACTAGACGGCTGTAGAATACCCTAGAAAAAGGCTGAGAAGACTATAAAAGCGGACGAGACACTCACACCGAGTCAGTTGACAGTTTACAGTAACAGCTGATGCAAAGCGATCGATAGGCGATACAGGCGAACCATAGAGGCGATAGTGTTCATAGAGAGCGATAAATAGTGTCTACCGGAACGGCGATTAAAAAGAAACTTTTAGTGAAATAAATTGTGCGGACTTGTTCATAACTGTAGTGTAGTCAAATTAATTTTAGTAATTAAATAAACTCGTTGTTTTGTTTTGTTAATTGTGTTTTCTGTGACCGAACACGTCACATTTGGTGTCAGAAGTGGGATAGTAAGGGAATTGAAGATTCCCGAAGAAAGTTAGCGCGACAGATCGTAGGAGAGATCCGAAGTGAAGAAGAATTTTGAAGCCTTATGCCAGTAACAAGAAAACAAGCGGCAATAATGGAGGAACAAATAAAGGCTTTAATGGAAATGATGAAGGAAATGAAAACAGAAATGAAGGCAGGCCAGGAAGAAATGAAGGAAGAAGTGAAGGCAGGCCAGGAAGAATTGAAGAATAAAATGGAAGCTGGACAGGACGAAATGAAATTAGCCCAAGAAGAAATGAAGGAAGAAATTAAAGCAACCAAAGAAGAAATTAAGGCAGACATAAGGACAATAAAAATTGAGCAAGAAGGATTAAAAGAAGAGTTACAGGAAGTACGACAAGAATTGGAGATACGACAAGAAAAACTAAGAGATGAGTTGAAAGAAGAAGTACAAAAGGAAGTAGAGAAGATGAGACAGAAGTTCGAGAACACAAAACCGGCAAGTGAAGTAAAGTCCGAAGACACTGCCAAGACGATTAGAATTAAACCACCGACTTTCGACGGAAAAGTTTGCTGATCTGTATACAAACGACAGTTCGAGGCAGCGGCAGAAGCAAACAACTGGAACGATTTTGAGAAAGCAACGGCGCTGGTCATAGCTCTGCGAGTAGAAGCATTGGACGTCCTTCAAGGTATTCCAGAGCGCCAACAACGGGACTTCTCTGCGCTGTTAGAGCGACTTGAAATGAGATATGGCGACAAACATTTGCAACAAGTGTACCAAACCCAACTCAAGTGTCGCAATCAGAAGACATCAGAAAATCTACAGGAGTTCGAGGCCGATGTGGAACGTCTAGTTAGATTGGCCTATCCTACCGCTCCGCAGGACTTTGCAGACCAGCTAACAGTCCAAACATTCGTCGATGGCGTGAGGGACACCGACTTACAGCAAGTTCTCCGTTTGGCCCGCCATAAGACTGCGAGTGACGCACTGGCGCACGCCTTAGAATTCGAAGCTGCAAAACAAGCTTCCAAAGGGCACGTGCGTGTACGCCAAACAGCTGTTGAAGACGACGAATACAAGAATGAAGTCACAAGGCTGATTAAAGAATGCGTCGAAACTGTCAAGAAGACTACCATCAACGACAAGAGAGAATCGGCCAAATGTTGGGAATGCGGGAAGGTCGGTCACTTTTCCCGAGACTGTGACAAAAACAAAGGAAGACCAAGGTGCTGGGAATGTGGAAGGCACGGACATTTACGGCGAGACTGCCCGGCCGAAGAACGCCGTGCGGACCGACAGCAGTCGGGAAACTAAGATCAGCCAACTTTGAGGGGCGCAAGTTGGCTTCTCCCCACCAAGCCCCAGCAGAAATCGTCGTTTCCCAACTAAACGAAAGCAAGTCCTTATTCGTCGAAGGTCACATCAACAACAAGAAGGTTAGAATGGTGGTCGATACGGGAGCTTCTAAGACCATAATCCGGCCGAACATCGTTAACGAGTGGAGAATCCGTCCCCTGCAGAGGAAGCTACGTTTGACCACGGTTACCGGAGAAACAGCGCCGATTAGAGGAGAATGCGACATCGAATTGAGATTGGGAGAAGTATGCCTTCGACACAGGGCACTGGTAGCCGATGTCGCCGACGACGTGATCATTGGATTGGATCTTCTTGAACGAAACAAAATTAATCTGGATTTGGGCTCCGGCATTTTACGCATTGGCAAGGAAGAGTTGGTGATGACAAACCCCACCAAAGAGTACGGTCTTCGAAAGGTCATCGTAGCAGAAGACCGATTACTACCTGCTAGATCCGAGGTAGTTCTCAAAATAAACATCGACGGCGAAGGTGCGGATGGTTTGGTGGGGATAGTAGAAGCCAAAAACCCGGATTTGACACAGAAAGCCATACTGATAGGACGAACACTAATTCGAACTGGGACGCCGAACGCATCTGTCAGAGTGGTCAATCTGAAGGACTTCGAGCAAAAAGTGTGTAAAGGAATGGAAGTAGGAGTCCTTGAACCCGTGGTGTCCATCCTCCAGTGCGAAGTTGAAGCTGAACCCTCAATGGCAGAGAGCGAACCACTTCCAACCGTTCTTCGAGACTTAGTGCAGCGTTCGGCCACAAACCTTAACAGCGACCAAATTAGAAAATTCGAAGAACTACTCAGCAAGTATCGAAACGTCTTCGCCCTCTCTGACAACGACTTTGGGAGAACGAACCTGACATACCACCGTATAGACACGGGATCAGCTCGTCCTATTAAACAACCATCTAGAAGAGTTCCATGGGCTAAGCAAGAAGAAGTCAACAACCTGGTGAAGAACATGGAAGAACAGGGGGTAATCGAACCATCACAAAGTGCTTGGGCTTCGCCGATAGTGTTGGTTAGGAAGAAGGATGGATCGACCAGGTTCTGCGTTGACTACAGGAAGCTCAACGACGTAACTTTAAAGGACAGCTATCCCTTACCCAGAATCGACGACACCCTTGACAGCTTGGTTGGTGCCAAATGGTTTTCAACGTTAGATTTGAAGAGTGGATACTGGCAAGTGGGACTGGATCCACAAGACAAGCAGAAGACCTCATTCACGACTGGTTACGGGCTGTGGCACTTTAACGTTATGCCATTTGGACTATGTAACGCTCCTGCCACCTTCGAGCGACTTATGGAAAATGTGCTACAAGGGCTCAATTGGAAGGTTTGTCTGGTGTACCTAGACGACGTGATAGTACTGGGAAAGACATTCGAAGACCACCTCCAGAATGTCGAAGAAGTGATCAAGAAGCTTTCAGCAGCCAAGTTGAAACTCAGTCCCAAGAAATGCCATCTGTTCTGTAAGGAGGTGAAATATCTTGGCCACGTTATTACCCCAGAAGGAATAAGAACTGATCCTGACAAGACTGAAGCTGTGAGAAGTTGGCCTGTTCCGAAGAACCAACACGACTTGAGAAGCTTTTTGGGGCTGTGTTCCTATTACCGACGATTCGTAAAGGGATTTGCAGATATAGCTCGACCGCTCCACAAGTTAACAGAGGATGGTGTCCCTTTCCAATGGTCAGAACGATGTCAGCAAGCTTTTGAAACACTGAAGTCTACCCTTTCTCAAGCCCCAATACTGACGTACCCACAGTTCGACACAGACTTCATTGTCGATACGGATGCCAGCAATGTAGGAATTGGTGGTGTACTGTCGCAGATGCAGGAAGGAAAAGAGAAAGTCATTGGCTACTTCAGTAAGGCACTGTCAAAGCCGGAGCGAAACTATTGCGTGACCCGTAGAGAATTGCTGGCAGTCGTCAAAACTCTCGAACATTTCCATAAGTATCTCTACGGACGAAAATTCCTGCTAAGGACAGACCATGCGTCCCTGAAATGGCTGCTGCAATTTAAAAACCCAGAAGGACAACTGGCTCGATGGCTACAGCGGCTACAAGTATACGACTTCAGCATCGAGCATCGTGCTGGAAAACAACATGGTAACGCTGATGCCCTCTCGCGAAGACCATGCTCGAAGAACTGCAAACATTGCATGGCCGCCGAAAAGAAGGAACCAGTCAACTTGGCAAGGATCTGTCAGACGATGGTGGAACCTGAAGAACACTGGCAGAACGAAGACCTGGCGAAAGATCAAGATAACGACGAAGACATTAAACCGATACTGCGGTGAAAAAAGGCAGGAACAGCACGACCTACCTGGGCAGATGTTAGTAGTACGAGTACCATCACGAAGAGCTATTGGGCCTTATGGGATTCGCTCATCGTCGAGATTGGGGTACTAAAAAGAGTGTGGGAAAGCCCTGACGGAACTAAAATTCGACATCAAGTAGTTCTCCCGAAGAACAGAGTCAACGAGGTGCTGACAGAAGTCCATGGAGGTGTTGGTGGAGGACACTTCGGAGTAACAAAGACGTTGGAGAAAGTGCGAGAGCGATTCTATTGGCTAAAGCGTAGAAGAGACGTCGAAAATTGGTGTAGGAAGTGCCCAACGTGTGCGTCAGCCAAGGGACCTCAGACTCGAAGCCGAGGGCGAATGAAACAGTACAATGTTGGTGCCCCATTTGAGAGAATAGCTCTGGACGTAGCAGGACCATTCCCAACAACAGCTGCTGGCAATAAGTACATCTTGGTAGTGATGGACTATTTTAGCAAATGGCCCGAAGTGTACGCAATCCCAAATCAAGAAGCTACTACGGTCGCTGGAATGTTGGTCAACCAATGGATCAGCCGGTATGGAGTTCCGATGGAGATCCACTCTGACCAGGGACGGAACTTTGAATCCGCAGTATTCCGGGAAGTCTGTGAGCTGCTAGGAGTACAGAAAACTAGGACCACTCCATTACATCCACAATCTGACGGAATGGTCGAACGGTTTAACGCGACGCTAGAAACCAATTTGAAAATGGTTGTTACCGATCATCAGACAGACTGGGACCAGCATATACCTTTGTTCCTGTTGGCCTATCGAAGTGCGGTTCATGAGACCACCGGCAGAACACCAGCCAGCATTTTATTTGGAAGAGAGCTGAAGTTACCGATGGACATCCGGTTTGGACACCCAGAAGATCGGCGACCTTCAGCTACCGACTACGCACAGCAGCTAGAGGAACGACTCGATGCCATCCATAGAGCCGTTCGTAACAAAATCCAAGTAGGGAGTGACCGCATGAAGACCAGGTACGACCGGAGAGCCAACAGCACAGGATTCAGAGAAGGGGACCAGGTGTGGCTTTACAATCCTGTCCGTCGGAAAGGACGCTCACCGAAGCTACAGCGAGCCTGGGAAGGACCTTACACTGTGGTCAGAAGGCTGAATGACGTGGTCTACCGTATTCAGAGAGGACCAAAGGCCAAGATGAAAGTTGTACACTTGGACCGCCTGGCGCCCTACAAAGGTCAAGACATTGATCGGGACGATCAATTCTAAGAAGGGGGCAGTGTTACGAGTACTTGCCAATTAAGTTGGTGTGAACATAATTAATGAACATCTTCCCTGATTACATAAGGAATATTCTCGGCTTTCCTGAAACATCTAGAAAACACCAGCAAAGATCAATGGGAAAACAATTGAATTACTAGACGGCTGTAGAATACCCTAGAAAAAGGCTGAGAAGACTATAAAAGCGAACGAGACACTCACACCGAGTCAGTTGACAGTTTACAGTAACAGCTGATGCAAAGCGATCGATAGGCGATACAGGCGAACCATAGAGGCGATAGTGTTCATAGAGAGCGATAAATAGTGTCTACCGGAACGGCGATTAAAAAGAAACTTTTAGTGAAATAAATTGTGCGGACTTGTTCATAACTGTAGTGTAGTCAAATTAATTTTAGTAATTAAATAAACTCGTTGTTTTGTTTTGTTAATTGTGTTTTCTGTGACCGAACACGTCACAATAAAAACTGTATGTTGTTTTAACAATACGGACCTCCTATACATGAACCTAATAAATTAATTTTAATTGTTATAATAACTGCCTATACCTAATAGTGCATTGTATTTTCTTTTACTACTTATAGGGAATTTCTCGATTATACATATATATACACACGTAATTTATTATTATTTATGATTAAGAGCCGTTTCAGTATATTTAATATGCGTTCCGGTGTTTAATTTCTCATTTTACTAATTACCTACCTCAATAAAAAGGTATTTTTGTTTTATAATTAATTTCGTATGTACGTAATAATGAATTTTACTTATAAGCCATATATATATAATCCATTATTTTTAGTACTTAAGTAGGTAAAGGCGTTAAATTATTTCATTTCTGATCTGAATAAAAAATACGTAATTAGAGAATATATTTATTATCTACAGGTACAATAGTTGCTAAAAATATTCATATATATATTATAATATTTAATAGTGATTATAATGAAGGAATGAAAGATAAAATTAATTTGTTATCTAAATCCTTGACCCGATGGCTGTTGCCAGTTCTATGTGAAAAACTGCCTTAAATCGTCTAAAATGCATCCTTGAGCTAATCAGATGGTAACATCATAAACGTTTATGCAACGTTCTCCAAATACGTTTTTCAGTTCATTTCTTAAGTGCTTATTTAATCCTTCAAACATTTTTTTATTTTAAGTTAAAATTAATGAGATGAAATACAATTATTGTTGAATTTTTTTACAGTGGCAGCCTATGTAATCAAACTGTCATGAGATTTATTAACTTATTTGACTGAATGGCTTATATTTACACCCATTATGAAAACTCTATTACAGTGACAATTTTAAAGGGACAATAAATCTTTATTAAACAATGTTTTCAATTGAGATTCAAAAAGCTAGAGAACCACTCATCGTTATAATAATTACTCTAAAGATTTACTATCATAAAATCTTTTAAATTGCTTTAAATTTGACAATCAACAGTGGTTAATAGAATTCAAAACGTGTTTTGTTTGAATGTTGCCATAATAGATTATTCGGGTTGGTGTGAATTTGGTCTGAAATGACTTAATGACCATGTAAAGCTACGTAAATTCTTTCCCGATAATTGTTTGGCATCAACGTAAATTAGGTGCCATATATCTGCCCAGTGGCGGTTTTACTGTAGGTGCATTTGTTCAGTGAACCCCCTTAAAAATTGAATTAGTTACACCATATAATTTTATCCTTTTAATATTTATTATATTATTGATGATTATCGTATAATATACATCTCTTTTACTATTTCATAGTTCATAGTTACAAAACACCAACCCGTAACCCATAGAAAATATTTAAATTTTTGTTGTGTCGCTGACGACTTCACCTAACTTTTTTGGTTCAAGTTTTGATTCTGAACATATCACGTGAGCGATACTCCGTTTGATGTCCATGTGTTAGAGAGAGAGGTAGTCGGACGCGTGAAATGGAAGATAAAATACACACAACATACAGCGTTTAGGTGCACTGCACGAGAAGCCGGAATCAGCCGGAATAATGTCGTGCTACGTCGGCACGGCTACCCGACATTCTGCCAGGGTTTTGCAACTTCGGTTAGCCTGCCAGCCTACCAGCCTGCCACCTAGTGAAAATGTCCAGTTTGAGTCATTTTTAAAGGCTCTGGAAGCTAGTGTTGGTAGGAACCGATAGTAAAAAAAATATGTTCAGAAGCATATTCAGATTTCAGAGTTCAAAGTCCACTAATTGAAAATGACGCACAATTTAATGCACAATACGTGTTAATTAAAATATTACGTAAATGATGGAGTCGTGTTCGGTAAAATATATTAAAGAAAATTCAAATAATTTTCAAAATCGTTTCGAAATAAAGAAAAGGGGTCCACCTCGCCCAAAACTACAGCTGACACAAGAGTGTATCTTAAAAAATAAAAAGTTCAAACGTGTGTTTAAAGTAGAACAGTATAAAAAAACTTCGTGGTTGTGTGGGTGTAATAAATTAAACGCATTATTTTGCTTTCCGTGCCTGATTTTTGCTGGTAATCCTGTTGAGTGTGTTTGCTAATTCAAAACATAGACGAATGGATTTCCTGTATAAGTAAACGTAAGGTTTTTACATATTGTGTTATTAAATGCCTTAAGTATTTGTTTCTCCTAAAAATATTAAAAATCTTCGCCTGCGGTGCATTTACAACATCGTGAAATACGCTTCATGTTCTGATATTACCTACATGTTATTAACTTTGTGAACCCCCTTCGTATTCGACCACGAGCCGCCACTGTATCTGCCCAAATGCCCCAAAAAATTTTTTTTTTCTAGAGTATGGGCTAAACTGAAAACCCATTGTTTCTTATATTCTAGCGAGGAAAATATTTTGCTAGTCGATTGGGGGGAGGGAGAAAGGAGGGAAACCTTTACACACCGTAACCTTACCCACATATTTAAAGACAATAGCGAGTCATTTATATTTTAAACTGCAGGTTGGTGACGAGCTTAAATTATTTAATTGAACTTCTTAGCCAACACACAAATTTTTAATATTGGGACTTAATTTACGTGAACTTATAAAAATGCGAAGGACTTTATTTAAAATATTTTTCAGCTATGTGTTAACATGAGCGGTCACTGTGTAACAGTTTTACTACCTGACTTGACACTTTAAATAAATTGCCCAATAGCTACAATTTTACAATAGATATTTGAATTTGAAATATGTAGTTTACAATAAAATCTCTCTAAATGAAGCAAGGGACAACTTGTATACATTACCTACGTGTTATTTATTAATTTTTAATTGTTGTGTAAAAAATATTGCGTGTACCGAATGTCAAACAGTAAAAATAATTTTGACCACAAATAAAAGGTGCCTATACAAAGAAAAGTGTTTTGCAATAATAATTGTGATGAATGAAGCAGAGAATGTAAATTATAATGCAGTTTCACAATGTGTTATTCTTCTTTAATTACTGCCTATAATGTCGAAAATGTAATGTCAAATTGCGTCGGTACGTTTACCATGTCTGAGTGGGATTATATCGTAGTAGTTAATAATAATTTAATGTCAATATTAATTCATGAAGAAAAATACCAAGGGCGTCGGAACGAGTTTTCAGGAACCTTTTTTTTATTTATGGGAGCCCGTTTGTCGTCTAATTTAAATCACAAATACACGTGTAACACAATTTGTACATACGTACATAATTTACCATTCAGCCAACGAACGACCAACGTGGTACAGTTCCAAAAAATGCATTGTATACGTAACAGTGCAAATGTCAACTGGTTTTTCAGAGACGACAAATTTTTTGGCCATTATCTTGATTGCTGCATAAAAAATGCAGCAGTAGAAAGCTGGACAATAATAAAATTGATTAGGCTATGCGCTGATATCATGTTTTTTCCACTCGATTAATGTCAATATGATTTATTGCGGCTGACATTTTCAAATGCATTTTTCATTTTGTAAAACTTCATGTCACCGCACTTTATTAATGCAGTAGCCTAATTGGTACGTGTATCTGAAAAACATACATACATATGTACTTTTGTAGATAATTATTGTAAAATTGTAAACGTTTTTATTTATTTTTGCACCAATATACTATAAATAGTAACCTAATTGAAATATTGCTGTGGATGAATTATGGGTGTTTTTTTTTTCGAAAACAGCAAACAGCATATTATACACCAGATGGTTTAATTGGCCCCACAAAACAAGATTTATTGTTTAATAATTATTGTAATTTATATTCATAAGGTTTTATTTCAGCATGGTAATTATTCCCAAATATACTAATACAGTAGGCAATCTTTTGGGGGTTGTACAGTGGCGGATTTATACATTTGCCGCCCGTAGGCTATTCAAAATTTGCCGTTCAGGCTGACTTCTGCAATTGTATACCCTAATTCACAATCAATTTTTTGTCAATGAAATTGCAACTTTATGATTGTATTATATTTTTATAAGACTAATGAACAAATATTGATACGAATTCATTAGGATTAAAAATGTAAGAATGTTAAGAAGAACTTTCGTTGAATGGATATTTACAGCTTTTATTCATTATTGTTTTTTTTTATTATCATCATTTTAAGAAATGTTTAATATTTATGGAATTCTGTGCAATATTATGGAACTTTTAACGTATAAATTTATTACATTTTTATTCTACACTCAAACAGGTTGATAATATCATCAGAAATATCAATAGAAAAGTATTAATTTTCCACATATATATCTATATAATATTTGTTATTGTTATTTTTAAGCAAATTTTTTCGGATCCCATTTCTCTTCGAATAGATTTATTTAAGTGGTGAAACATATTACACATTAATTTAATAGTGTGGGTGGACCTAAAGAAAAATTATGGCAATAATTAATTTAAAAAATAGGTAAAAATACTAAATTTAAAATGTAATACTTAAACGCTATTGGAATATTTTAAAAATTCAAAATCACAATAGTATATTTAAAAAATAAGCGTTTAGTAATTTTTCATATACAGATATGGTGTTTTCAGTATACAGTATAGCACTAAAATATTGTAATTTTAGTTGATTTTTTGAGCCTCGTTTTTTTCCGTGTATAAGATAATAATTTTTTTTATTTCTGTAAGACAAAAAAATTTTTGAGCAAAGTTTGCCGCTCCCTAAAATCTGCCGCCCTACGCTCTAGCCTATTCAGCCTGCTAGTAAATCCGCCACTGGGGTTGTACAACTTTTATTTTATAACATAATCTGATTTTTTCAGCTTCATAAATTGGTGGATTAATGAATGAAGAGGGAATTTGTTATATTATTATATTTGGATACGTATTTTACGATTTAAATTCCAATCAGACATCTTAAAAATTTAATGTAGATGTCAAATTCGTAATATCGCTGATATTTGAGTTTTGTTGCTAATATTATTCATGCATATTCTTTATTCCTTAATAATAATTAATGATTAAAAAAATTGAAAACAATTATTCAGTCATGAAACCATGAGAGTGGGTTTTCACTTTAGATTAACGTCCTTCCTGTATTACGTACATATTTAGAATTTTAGAATATTTTATATTTATATATTTCATTTATTTTCTCTCTTAACGGAAATATCTTCAGAGTTGTTTAGGAGGTAAAAAATTTATTAGAACAAAACCTACACCTACGTTTCACCTCCGATTTGTGAATTTTTCAAGGCTACAACCAAAAAGTTACAGTTTAGATATCACAATTTTTTAACTTAATTAAACATAGTCTTATTGGGTTTTTACGTTGGCTTAGGTTTTGTATTAATAAATTATTTACCCCCTAAGCAACTCTGAAATTTATTGCCTATTTGATAATTAGAAGATGACATAAAAAGGATAGCAAAAACAATAATGTGATTGTCTTGTAAATAATAATTTATTGTTATGGTTTGTTTACAATTTTTAAATCAGTTCCGTATTTTTTTAAACTTCTTGCATTGTTTTGGTCCACTTTGGATTAAATAGTTATAGCATCTTTTTAACACTGTTTTTTTTTTTTTTTATTTACTACTCGCCAACAAAGAATAAAATCTCCAATTATTCTTCATTTTCAAATAATTTTATTCAAAAACGTTACCCTGTACTATTTATGTCACTTAATCAAACTTCCGAGTAACTTGCAAACGGGCCGCCCGATCCATTATTAATTTATAACTTTCATCGTTTACACAGAGAGCGCCATATGCATTCTAATTATAATAATAAATATTGCAAATAAAGAATTCATTGATTATTCTATTTCACTAAATGAAAAATTTGCTCTGTGTTGGCCAATATTATCCGCTGTTTCTCTTAATTCAATAATAATTAATAATAAAAAAATTAAAATAATAATTCAATCATGAAAATCTTATTTGATATTCTTTCTTATAGTTTATTATAAATCTAAAATGAACATCCTGTTTTTAAAAGAAAATACACGTTATAATCCTTCAGAATTCAGTGGCAATTTTCAGAAACCAATTGAATAATAGTTTTTTTATAATCCGCATTAATCTAATAACCCGAATAAACATGTTTTGTTTACAAATTTTACTTTATCCTCATAAATATGGATCTCAATAAAATATTTGACAGTTAACAAATTTTACGTAAGTTTTCTGCGAATGCTTGCATAAGGCTTCACGTTTACGATTCGAAACCGTAAAATATGTCTGGCAAGTGCCGGGAATTTAAAACAGCAATTTATTGTTAGTGAAAGTTTCGAAATAATGATGATGATCTAAAACGTGGCGATATTGTGTTCTGCTATTTCTTCCGCATGATAGGACAAAACTATTCAAAATATTTTTTGTCATTTATTAAGGATTAGTATGAAACACATCAAAATATTGCATGAGAATGTGACCTTTCAACTGTGACCTTTTAACTGTGGCCTTAACACCAGTTTTTAGTTTTTATATTCGGTATAAGCCTCACTGTTTTTCATAAATTTGGCTTTCTACCCATTTGGACTCTACGAGTATGAATCGAGATTCTTGAAAATGTAGGAAGTAGATGACTCTTTTGTAGTTAGAAGTTACTCCACTGTTCGTCAAACGTCCTGTATAAGATGATTTCCTTTATAATAAGATAAGTATTTTCAAAATAAATAGGAAAAAATATTATTTTTATTTATTTGAACAAATAATTAATTAAAAAATTAATTAATTTCTTATTAGGTGGGAACCTATATACGTATCATATTTATTTAAGTCTGTAGGTAGTGTATAACATTGTCGTTCGTTTTATTATTAAAGCAGTACACTTGCAAATTACTTATGTAATCACAGCATTTCTTGTTAACTCGTTGACCTCTGCCATTTTTTAATAATAAAATTAAAACCTCAAAGGTGTGACCCGCGAGGCATTGTGCGGTTTGTTCAATGAGGCTGACGGAAAATTTGTCAGCGTTCGCAACCGGATCCTTTGTTTCCAAAACCGAGTCGTATCAACAGAACCATCACGTAGGCATTAGTACGAAAGAGCGTTATTAAAACAAAAAAAAGTTATACTTATCTACATCTCAACACACAAAATGAAAAAAAAAAGGAAACATCTTATTCTCCAACCTACAAAAATCAGTGAGATTGTTTAAAATATAATTAAAAATAACATTTGAAAGTTCCCCATCTTTCCCCTGTATGGAAAAAATTTTATTCAAGGTTAAAGGCCAAAAAAATGAGTTTTTCGCCATTTTCAGCAAAACGATAAGTTTTATCATAAAATTACCCCAGACAAAAATTGTAGATCATAAAATTATCTATAAAATATGTATTTCTAAAATACCCCAAAATAAGCTATGTGACAACTAAACCCCAAGAACTAGAAAATATTAAGTGCAAATAGAAAAAAGATTGTAGAGGAAAATTTTTCCCCATAAGAATTGCCCTGAAAAATATATCCCCAAAAAATACTCCAAAGGAAAAAAATCCCCTATTTTTTGGGGAAAATCCACTAATCTGGCAACCCTGAGCTAACAGTATTTCATTTATTGGGCACACTGACATAAAGCAGGTATAAGACCCTAGCCACGCATACAATTGAACAGGAGACACAGATGGCGTATAAAATAAGGGACTGGTTTCATTTTACCTGAAATCTAAGAAACGGTGGCTCTTAGGGAAAAAAATATTGATACATATTTTATAGATAATTTTAAGATCTACAATTTTTGTCTGAAGTATTTTTATGATAAAACTTACCGTTTTGCTGAAAATCGCGAAAAACTAATTTTTTTGACCTTTGACCTTGAATAAAAATTTTTCCATACAAGGGAAAGATGGGGAACTTTTAAATTTTATTTTTAATCATATTTTAAATGATCTTACTGATTTTCAGCTTGGTGGGAATTTATGTAGCTTCGAATGTCTAAATTGACCGGACTATAAGCACTTCCCTTCCTTTTCCCTTATAATAATTTTTCCTGTATTTTTCCTCCCCCCTTTTCCACACCTCTCTTTATTAAATTTGCTTCAATAGGGTCAGACCGCTACCATCCGCATTTATTATCCTTCCAACTTCCTCCCTCTCATTCTTCCCCATTACTTCTTCTAATACATGCTCCATTGATTCACTCTTCTCTCCACATACTCTACACAATCTCTTACTTTCTTCCATCCAAAACTTATTCTCATTACACTCATTCCTCATTCTGAATCTAGCTATTATGTCTATACTTTTTCCTTCTCTTAGATGTCCTGGCACCTCATCCCCTTGCCATTCTACCCATATAAACTCCCTCATACCTTTCGCGTGTCTTGATTCCCATATTTTTCTCAAATCCTCACTTCTTACTATTTCATTACATCTTTTCCCCACCATCCTACTAACATTCAATCCCTTTCCTCTCCACTCTTCCATTTGTTCTTTACTTATTGTCATTTCTGTTAAGGCTTTATCCCTTTCCACATCATATTTACTTTTTTTCCGATTCCCATATCTTTTTCTTCCATATCTCTTTTCTTAAGTCCTCTTCCGGTAATTCCCCCAATTTTTCTTTATATTTTACAGGCCTCCTTCTTGTATCTTCCACCATTTTCCCACATTTTGTTTCCCTTCTTAAAAAAAGAGCACGTAGGTATAAGTATTATACCCGTAAAATTTAACGCCTAAACAAATGAATTTACTGCAAAGATTTTGTCTGATATTGTAGAATTTATGTGTGTATAGTTAAATGGATTCACGGATATGCACCTCGCTGATGACAGAATAGACGGTGAATCACGTCACGATCTTTTAATCACTTCATAAATTCGTGCTTTTCTATAACGGAAAATTCCATCCGGGAAACGGTAATTATGTTTATTGAAGTTAAAAGCCTCTTTATTGTGAATCGCATTTTAAAATATTAAAAGATGTATAATGCTCAAAACGTTTACAACTTAATCATTCACACTCTATTAATTTTATCTTTAATTGTATGCGGATAGTTTGGATAAATCACTGAATTTTTAACAAATATCAGTTAAAAATAACAATAATTTAATCTCAATTTACAGGGGGCTGTATTGAATGTTGTTTATATTATAAACCAACTCGTGTTAAGGAATAATTTGAATTAAAAAGCTGAACAAAAGTGTCAGAATTAGAACACGATTGACGATGAATATTTTCAAATTAAGGAAACTAAACATCAAACATGTGTCAGAACAGGTCTTCAAATATTCTGTATAAGCTAAGAAATATAGAAGAATTCTCTGTTAAAATGCATTTTCTTTTACAACCTTTTATAGCAATCGTACCACAGGAGGTTTCTTGGCCGTCAAATTGGTAGTTGAAACGACAGGGCTGGACTTAAGTAAATTCAGGTTTTAAATTTCATAAAAACTGAAAAATGTTTTTATTAAATTAGAAACTTTGTAAAATTCATGAAAAATAAACTGTAAAGTTAAAATGAAAAGTTATTTTTATCAACTTTCTTTTAATTTTAGTATCTGTTTAAAATAACTTTATTTATGGTTTAATCCATGATCCTCCCGAGGTATACAGAAAGGTCATAAATAATGACCTGTTGTTTTGGTCTATTTACATTGTTAACTATTAAATTTATAACACCCTCTGGATTCTACTATACTTCTGAGCTGACCATACCGTTATTTCAAAGATTAGTTGGTAATCTTCTTCTCATCCTGAACAAATCTTCGCATTTCCTGAAAACTAGATTATCCTCTGCCCTTCTTTATTTTTGATTTCAGTTTTAAAATACCTCTTGATAATACTTAGGGCTCAGAAGCTGCCCTACCGTCTTATTTGATCTATTTTCTATCTTGAATTCTGTAGCTTCTTCTATTCCACTTTTTTTAGTGCATCATAATTTATTAACTTTTCTGTAAACATTTTTTATTTTAATTTGAATATTAATTAATTTACTCATTGTATTTCTTATCTTTAGAGTTCTACGTCCCGAAATAAAGAAACAAAAACCGTAACTCTTTTTGACTGAATTTTAAACTTATAGTATCTAATATATAAAATTCTCGTGTCACAACGTTAGTTAGGTACCATACTCCTTCGAAACGGCTTGAACAATTTTTATGAAATTTCATATGCATATTCAGTAAGTCTGAGAATGGGGCACTATATATTTTTCATACCCCTAGGTGATAAGGGTTGTCTACCCCTAACTTTTTTTTATTTTTTGGACAAAATTTTTAATTTGTATTTTTTAATGATTTGGCATTAAAACATACATATAACCCTTCATTTTCACCTTTCTGCCACCAACCCCCATTTTTTAATAGCGATATTAGTACTGTAATAATCTTCAACTCTCAGTGGTCGATAACTGATCAATTATTATCAATCGATTAGTCATCCCCGTCAGGCGTCTACTGATGTCACTACTCACCCAGCAAACAGCACGGAGTAGGGATGAGAATGAAGCAGTTTTTTTAGAATGTTAATGTTTTAAAAGAATGTTTTATTATATCATTTCAGAATGATTTGGCAATGCCAAGAAGATTCCAGAATGTTAAAAAAAGTTAGAAAATGTTTTGAATCATTATGGAGATGTTCTGGAAGTTCTCAAATTCGCGTATTGCTGCTAGTATCTACTTAAAAGACTACCTTATAAAAAATTTAATTGTATGTGAATAATAATTATTTATATGACAGACTTATTTCATTTGACTTTGCTGAACCTACTCTTCATTCTGTTACCAATCACACATGTAAATATGTTTCAAATTTAATACATAATAGTAAAGCCACTAGGGGATGCCCTTGAATTATGCGAGTTCTTTTTCTTTTTTAATTCGGACTTTTGCTTTCCTTTTTGGTAAATTTAAATTAATTAAATTTAAAAGAGGATAAAAAATTATAACAATTTTTTCAATTGATAAGTTGACGTATGATTTTCATAATTCACCCTTAAGTTAAATGAAATTTGATATAATTTTGATAGACATCAACCATCTGTTCGAGTTTACATAATTAATGTAATAAATTTGATAATAATGAAAAATGAAATACTTCAATAATATAAAAAATGGTGTCTATCTTTTTTGAATTTCCACCCCACAAGATAATTTTAGCTACTGTTATAACGAATTTTTATATTTTGTATCGTTCGTCCCATTAATCCTTTATACAATGCAAGGTTTGTCTCATTGTTATTATAATCAGAGAAAAGATAAAGTTATCAAAATTCGATTGATCGTTTTGCTAGTTTATTGGAACTTCATCAGCAATTTTAGTTAATTTTACTATTTTCGGGAAAAATTACTTATATTATGAAATACATAACAATATGAAGAATATAGCCAAGCTTTATAAATTTTGTTTTTTAAATATCCTGAACGTAAAGAATGAGTTGCTGATAAAGCGAAGCGTTCAATTGCATTTCGAGTTCTTTCTTTGATTATAATTTCACCAGATACCTACCTATCCGTGATATAATGTACCATGTACCATGTAATGGATATAACAGCTTATTCTACGCAATCTTAAAATTTCTATTAAGTACAATATTAAGAACTAAAATGATTTAATCATTCTCGTTACAAAGCTGATCCTGATTGTAAGATCTGTCATAAGAAATATGTACATAAGTAATCAGTATGCTTGTGAACAAAATATTTCAACCAGTCGTACAATTTCCTTTAGCGTACAATGATTTATGAGGTGACAGCTTTCCACCTCCTTACCTATGTAATTTTAAATTACTCTGATGCTTCATTAAGCGTACAATATGAAAGTAAAATTTCATTTTCTTCTCTACGCATTAATGGCATTTCGTTGGATCATGTTTTATTATAATCTATGATAAACTTAACGGGAACCACGTGTATTGTGAACTTTCTTCCATCTTTTTTTGTCCTGCTACCTTTTTACTCTTCGTCGACCAGGAGATAAATCTTTCCGCTGCTATTGTTTGAAGGTCATACAATAGCGATTCTTAGCTCGTGTTCTTGCTTCAGAATATGATTATCGGTAAAAGAAATCGATTGGTTGATTGTAAAGTAGTACGAGTAGTACCTAGTTTTTTGAATTTTTGTTTTCGTTTTTCTTCATTGCGGAATTCTCGAAATAGTTAAGGAGAAATTTTGAAATATTAATTAAGTGGCGGTCACAAGAGGCCATCTCTTAGAAAAATATGAAAACTTTTGTTGAAAGTTAAAGTCACACTAAATATAAGTAGGTAATAAATAAAATAAACGTAAATATGAAAATTGTCTAGAGATGTTTCTTCCACGACCACTGCTACAAGAAAGTCATAGGGTCTAAAATACGGCCTAACGCTTCCCTCTTCTTCCAGAAGTGTTAAAATATTATCTAAGCATCGACGTTCACGTTTATTAAAAGAAATAAATGAGAAAGTTATCACTTTCATATTTGATAAATTATTTTCCTTTTATTGGCTAACTAATTATTGAAAAAAAAAATCGGTTGCGTATAATTGTAGAGACAAGGTGGGTCATTGACCAATTGACCACAAAAGAAAACCGTCACTGCATGACAGGTTTACAAAATACACGTCTCATCAAACCAACCATAAGTTACTAAAGAGGCTATATACCTACAGATTTATGACACTATTATAAATATTTTGCCTAAGGATCAAAATAACAAGAAGCTGTTGCGTAACCTTTCAATTAAAATTTCTTTAGTACTAAATTCCATCAAATTCGTGACTTCTTGTAAACTTTTCTCAGTATATTAGTCCATTAGCGTCGAGAAAAATTTCTCCAGGTTATTAAGCCTTTAATTGCTTAAATTATCTTTATGCTGAAGGTAAAATTGTCGATTTAAATCATAATTAAAAATTAAAATGTTGCATTTACATCTGCACTTTTATTTTTTAAGAAATTAAGAGGGTGAATAAGTAAATAGTAGGTAATATTTTGTAAGAAGTGGTGAAATCCCTTATTGACTTCTTATAAGATTTAGCCTACAATATCTTCTTAATTGAAAAAGGAAAATGGTTTAAAAAACCTTTAAATTAAAAAGTCGACGTGAGATTTTTAATAGCCCTTTAAAGAAGTTCTTTAGGGCTTTTTATTGGTTGAAAAGTTTTCTTTTAATTTGGAACTCTCCCTCCTCATTAATGAGGTTTAGTGAGGTGTGATAGAATTCTCCTCTCCCTTACGTGGTAGTAAGATTTTAATTAAAAGAAAATTGTGTAGAACAATACTTTGAATTAAACATCATATTTGTATTCCTCCTCTCTCTCCATTTTAAATTTACGTATTTACCAAATGGATGTCGTTTAATCAATTATAAATTTTATATATAATTTATAAATGCCCTGTATGTATATATTATAAGTAGATACTGACGAAAAATAATTGTAACAATGAAATTATTTTTCTAGTTTTGTATCAATTAGAATTAAGCCACTGCTACAGCTTTAGTTTAGTTTAGTGTTTAAAGTTAATCTCTGACCTCTATTCAAAAAAGAATTCATGAACTTTAATGGCAAAAGATCGGTATGGCATAGCTAACCACAAAGCAGCGAGCCATCTTCACTTTCATAAAATGATGTAACTCTCTTCGGCACGACATCACATCCATCGTCTTACCGGCGGACTTGCTGCTTATGGAATGACCTCACGCAAAAAAATACCTTGCGAGAGAACAGCAAAGCCATCCTATGATCTGATCTCTACGGATTTGCTGCTGCTTACTATGGGAATGAGAATGTAAAAAATTAGAAATAGAAACGAAAATGGCAGTGAAGACTGGCGGATATCTTCGCTAATCAAAGTTGTAACAATTTAACGTCGTGATTTATGGTTTTAAAACTCACCATACATATGTACCTATATGTACCTAATACGTACAAGGGGTAGTATCACACTAATATTATAAAGGCGAATGTTTGTGAGTGTGTATGTTTGTTACTTCTTCACATCTAAACGGCTGGAGCGATTTTAATAAAATTTGGCATGGAGTTAGCTAAGACTCTGGATTAACACATAGGCTACGTTTTACTTGGAGAAAATATCTTATTCTCATGGGAAAATCGATGAAAATGAATTCGCGGAATATTATAAATGCGAAAGTAACTCTGTCTGTATGCTACACAATCTCGCCTAAAATACTGAACCGATTTAAATGAAATTTGGTACAAAGAAAGTCTAGAGCATGGGAAAGGACATAGGCTATTTTCTAATGCGAACAAAGGGTTGTAAGGGGTTGAAATAGGAAAGTTTGTGCAGATATTCCGTAATTGTTTAAGATAGAAGCTTGAAACTTGGTTTATAGGGTTTTTGATTAGATATAAATAAATACGGCATTCAATGTTTGTAAAAAGTTTACCCTCAAGGGGATAAAATTAGCCGATGAAAGTTTTTGTGTGATGACGTCGTCCAAAAAGCTTACGGCCCAGAAAATTAAAATATTAAGTGTAAAAGGTTATAGAGGTTTTGTTTATTTGGATCAATAAAAGTAGTTGAATACTAAGCTATATAAATTATTTTAAACTGTAATTAAACTATATTAATCTATAATATTATAAATGCGGAAGTAACTGTCTGTCTGTGTGTTATGCAATCACGCCCAAACTACTGAATCGATTTAAATGAGAATTTGGTACAGAGATAGATAAGTAGATATAAAGCTAGAGGCTTGAAACTTTTTTTTGGTCCTTTTGATTAGATATAAATACGACATTTAAAGTTTGTAAAAAATTTTACCGTAAAGGGGGCAAAAAAAAAGAATGAAACTTTTTGTGTAATGACGTCGGCAAAAAGGCTTACGGCCCAGAAAATAAAAATATAGAAGAAAAAAAAATTAAATGCTGCCGAAAGTCACTATTCCACGCGGACGCAGCCGCGGGCATAGCTAGTGTATAGTAATATTACTGATGTAGACATCGTAGAGTAGACGCTTAGGAACAGATATTGATCAAAACATTTCTTTTAAGATTGAGGAATATATTTCAAAAAAGACAAGGTGTATCTAGGTAATATCTAGATCAGATCATAACTAAAATTTTACCAGACCTAGGTAGTCGAGGCGAAAGCAGCGAATCCTCAAAACAAAATCATTGAATCTGCAACTGGGCGGTGCAAAGCGCTGCCAAATGTAAATTTAGCATCCCCAAAGTAAAATTGACATTTCTATACTGCCTTTACATATTTTATTTGCTAACTGCAAAAATTTTAATCTTTTATGGGGCAAACTCTCAAAATGTCTAAGCACTCCCAAATCTTAAATGCCAGTTGAGTTGAGTTGTCATATTATTTAAACTGCATCTATATTAAAGGAAATTCATTCTTTGGTATTACTACAAATTTTTAAAATTGGATAAGAAAAGAACATAAATTAATTGTAAATGTTTCAAAATTGAACTGAACTGAATCGAGCTCTACAAATACATTTTAATACCTTACTACACTGGCTTATAATAATGCGCCTTTTCTACTACTAGCTATGCCCACGACTTCGTCCGCGTGGAATAGTGACTTTCGGCAGCATTTAAAATTTTTTTCTTCTATATTTTCATTTTCTGAGCCGTAAGCTTTTTTACCGACATCATTACACAAAAACTTTCATTCCTTATTTTTGCCCCCTTTATGGTAAAATATGTATTTACATATAATAACAAGCCTTTAAAATAAGTTTCAAACCTCTAGCTTTATATCTACTTATCTATCTCTGTACCAAATTCTCATTTAAATCGGTTCAGTAGTTTGGGCGTGATTGCGTAATACACAGACAGACAGAGTTACTTTCTTATTTATAATATTATAGATTATTATAGTTTAATTATGGTTTTAAATTGTTTATATAGCTTACTATTCAATTACTTTTATTGATCCAAATAAACAAAACCTCTATCACTTTTTACACTTAATATTCTAATTTTCTAGGCCGTAAGCATTTGGACGACGTCATTACACAAAAACTTTCATCGGGTAATTTTATCCCCTTTTTGGGTAAAATTTTTACAAACATTGAATGTCGTATTTATTTATATCTAATCAAAAGTCTAAAAAATAAGTTTCAAGCTTCTATCTTTAAAAATTACGGAATTTCCGTACAAACTTTTCTATTTCAACCCCTTTTTTCGCATTAAGAAGTAGCCTATGTCCTTTTTCAGGCTCTAGACTATCTCCGTACCAAATTTCACTTTTAAAACGGTTCAGTAAATTTTAGGCGAAATTGTGTAGCATACAGACAGAGTTACTTTCGTATTTATAATATTCGGCGAATTCATTTTCATCGATTTTCCCATAGGAATAAGATATTTTCCCGCAATAAAACGTAGCCTATGTGTTAATCGAGGGTGTCAGTTAACTCCATACCAAATTTTATTAAAATCGCTCCAGCCGTTTAGACGTGAAGAAGTAACAAACCTACATTTACATACTCACAAACTTTCGCCTTTATGATATTAGTGTGATAAGAGTTGTTAATTTTATAACAGACTACAAGTACACCCTCTATTAGTAGTATTGCGAAATGCAGATGGATACTTCCGAGAACTGAATATACAATTTATAAGTTGTTTTCTATTCTATTTTCAATTAAGAAACGTAACATCTTCAGAAAAAGCCATAATGTGGTGAAAAAATCGTCCAGACAATAAACTTGTGGAAATTTAAAGGCTGTTCTATTTGGTGTTATTTTATATTTGTTGAGAGGCTGTAATACGAACATTTCATCTGAAGATTTCTTCCTATTTCATAAACCATAAGATAGTTTACTCATTCTTACTACAAATGCAGCATACATTCATTATGAGTTATGCCAGGATATAATTACATAATTTTTTTTAAATCTTTAACGATTTTAGTTAACAATCAAATTTTAGACTTACACAATTTTCTATTTATACATTAGGGTTTCCACTGAGTAATAGGAGAACATGATTATTGTGTGCTTATTTGAATTACAATGATTATTATTTTTTCACTTCTTGAAGGCTAGTAACAATTGTCAAGGTTTCCTCATTAAAATTTCAAATAAGGCCAACCCTTATAATCATAACCTAACCTCCAAGTGGTGGACAATCCTTAGCTTATTAATTTAAAAAATAGCTTTGAAAACAGAAGGTTCTATGCAGTCTTCCTTTAGGAATTGTAGAAAAGGGTAAGTGGTGCATTCGAATGTTATTATTCCTTTTAATAAATTCACTCCTTTCATAGAAATTTCTGTGTATCACAATATGTGCCGTACAAGCTCAGAAAAGTGCGTAACTTAAGAAAGAGACGCGTAGATACCTCTAACAATCTTACTTAAGTATCAAAATCTTCAATAACTAATGTAAATTAACTCTAATTATACTTATGTTAAAATTTATATTTACTTTCAGTTGTATATGGTTATAAATTGCCTACCTATTTGAATCCATAAGTTTGTAAGTAAATATCAAAATTTGCATTTCTAACGAGAATTAAATTTATTTTCTATTTAAATGTACGCAATACGCATGTAGTTGAAAAGGTTCGACGACCCGGAAGCAAAAGAATAATGTTGCGGAAGATACAAACGAAGGAAGATGTTATTAAATTCATACAGTTCTTTTGTTTAAAATGTAAAAAATAAAACAATCGTTTACTTTAAATATGTTGCACCTTGACATTTTTAAAAGTTGCTGACCATTACAGTAACGACTTATTAATGGAAAAACCAAAAACAAAAAAAGCTGATCTAGACAAATATTAAAATTAGGTTACTACTGGTGTAACATGAATAAAGAATTATTTGTTGACGTTATAAATTGAAAACAATTCTAATCAATTAATTAAAATAAATTACACGAGGTAATGAACTATGAAATCATCTTCATCATAAGGTCTTTAATCCAAGGATTGGTTTGACACACACCTTTATCACTTCCACTTTCCAAAATATTTCTATTTATAAGCAATGTTTTACTCCCGTGCCTGCTTCTAATTAAGTACGTATCGATCATTCATATCCCACTTTATCTTATCATTCTATCCTACTTTATTAACTCCCATAACTCCCTCTGTTTTTCAAGCAATTTGAAAATAAACTTTGGGGAAAAGAGTTTCGTTTAAATAATATGTGCTCTCCAGGACATCTATCTCTACATACAGGAATACGGTTTTTCTATTTTCTTCTATCCAGCTTACTTCCTGAATATAAAAAGCGTTTTTTAGATTGACATATAGAGAATTTTGCTTTCATACTAATTACTTACTATATTATTACGAGTCATCATTTAAATGACGATGAGTGAATAATTCAAACCGGAGTATTTTAATGTATTGACATGAATGACGCTTTTCTTTTCTTATATTTTTGAAGAGAATTGTGATATGTTCCCTTCACACTACTGAACTCGAAGAAGACATAGTCATAGATCGAAAGAATTTCACATATATGTATGCAAAATAGGAAGAACAAAATTATTTATTGCTAAATAAATGTCTTCACACATATGCTGTCTGCGATTCTTATTTATTATACGTACCTGATTCAAACATGACAGTTTATTAACTAGGTACTTACTAGTAGAATAAAATTTCTCACCCATCACGTTTTCCTAATTTCCTTGATTTCCTACTTCATTTTAGTCTTAATATACATAAAATTCTGAGACTGGCGTAATACATTAAAACAATGAAAGTGCCATAGATATACTTATGATTTAGAAATCTCGTTTTCTTTGAAACAAGAATGTCAACAAGGGAAAGTTTGCTTGCTTTATCACGTTGACATTAAACTTGCAAAACTTAATGGGTTCGTTTAAAAATGTCTTTAGAGCTACTTACTCTACTTCTATATATGTATAAACCTAATATACATAAAATAGAACAATAAGATTTACTGAATGGCTTGTTATTACTTATTAAGCATGATTCTAGCCAAAAATGATCGCGGGATTTTAATACCTATGTATTTATAATAAGTATAATTTATTTTAAATACATTAGAGGATTGTTTCGAAGAGATCTCCCATCAGACCCGTCTAACATAAGAAGCTTTTGTTTTAAAATAATAATTGTTTCGAGAACGGAACAAACAAACGACTTATCGTTAGGAAGTGCTTTCGGGCCCAGTTGAAAGGCTACGAGCACGATTACAAAGGTAGATACTTAATCCTATGTACAAGTCTTTTAAATAAAGAGGAGGTACCTTTCTAGATGTTGTCTTCGATTAAAACGCGTGAGACAGGAATATCATCAAACAATATTTTGCCGCGATATCGCCAATCTCCGTAAACTTTTGTGACTTATTTACAAAGAGATATTAGAGAATGCGCGACTGTTATTGCTGATCGAAACGGACGGGACGGTTCGCTTACTTCTTACCTAAATTGGCAACTAATGATTCGTGAACTTAAATTGCAATTACATGTTTAAAGACACTACACATTGTATACTTATTTGTACGCTATAAAATTTAAGATTGCATGTGTATAAAATAATCAATGTTGACAAGAGCAATACATCCTTTACGTTTCGTTTTAATTAATAAGAAAATGACAAAACGAAGTACCTACATATGTGTTGTGTGACTGAATTTATTTACGAAATACATCGTTGGCAGTATATATCTAAAAACAGACTTGTTCATTAATAGTAACGAAACTCTTAACCTTTGTTTATTATGAACCTGCAATTAATTTGACTTTTTTCGCTCTAACCATCTTGACGTTTCGTGTGCTTTCTGAATTTCGTTATTTTTTTAAGTCTATCACTAATACCCGCTTCCTTTAATAAAGAATTCTTCTTTTCAGATGTTATTCATATTTGTAGTTTTATAAGTCAGATAAAATACCTATGGTTACAAGTTAAGTCGACCTAGATCCTTTAAGAAGTTGTCGTTTCCATCCATTTGACCATGAAAGACCGTATCCCAAACTTAGCCGTTTTCAAGTTATTGGACTTTTAAGGTTTTTTATAAAAATTGCCGATTTTTTGGTCTATTGTCCCATTTTTTTTTGTGTTTTGTGCCTCTCATTAATTTTTTTTGCTATTTTTTTAATCCAATTACATCTGTTGATGTTTTGAAACGATATAAGAAGAGGATTAACAACTGGTGTAGTAAAAAGTGACTAAAGACGCAGAATGAGAGTATGTGTGTGAAACAGAGGCGGACATGTAGAACATACATTGTAAACTTTCTTTGAAAAGAGTGTAAAACGTTATTTTGTACCTATTTGAATAGTTTTATTTTGTTTTCTGACTCAAGTGATAAATTTGAGGCTTAAGTACTGTTATTTTTTACTACTATCTGAAAGCATTTTATCAAAGTTTTTTTGTAAGGTTTCTGCTAATACCCTAGCTTGTTATACTTTGTTGGATAGTTAAAGAACCATAGATATTTTTAAATACATCTGCAGCAGAACTGTCATAGATTTTTTTTGTAATATTTAAAAAGGAAAAAAAATATTTTTTACGAATTTATTACCTTTTTAACTATCAATCGTCTACTGCGACGCAGTTGGTTCAGTTACCTGTGTTTTAGTGTTGAGAATAACAAAGCAACGTATGTACCTACTACAGAAAAATAGCAAAAACAAGTAAATTAGAGCCACAAAACACAAAAAGTAATGGGACAATACACCAAAAAATCGGGATTTTTTTTTAAAAACTTATAAGTCCAAGAACTTGAAAATGGTTAAGTTTGGTATACGGTCTTTCATAGCCAAATCAGACAGCAATGAGGGCAACTACAACGTCTTAAAGGATCTAGGTCGACTTACCCTGTAACCCTGTATATGATTGAGTTATTTATCTATGGTTTCCACTATTATGAATGAATGGAATGCAAATTTTCTAGAAATTGAAATAAAACTTAATTTGACTCCAAAGCTGTTGATTGATTAATACATTCTAGAATTATCACCATATGCAAACCTAAATACTCATAGGGTATACATACCTACATATAATTGTTTTAGATACACATTTTCTTTTTGCTGGAATATCTATGGTACTTACTTCTAAGATGCAATAATAGCAAGTAAAGTGGTGATGGGTGGAGTAATCAAGTAAAAATTGTCGACTAGTAGCGTTGTTTGTAAAAACTCGAATAGTATCAAAATTCTTCCTGGGCATGTAATGGGATCTAAATGGAGTAATGTGATTATGAATAATTTCAGTTTGTTCTTGTAATATCGCTTTCTTCCCTGATTTACAATCTGTTAGGAATTGTACAACAGTCCGTGCTTTTTTCTATTAATACTGAAGATTTATTCCTCTCAATATATGTAATTTGTAGAGCAATCACACTTTTCCGAACTTCTTGAGTTCAGAGTAATCATCATCCAGTTTGTAGTATATAGGAAACTGATTGGTTATGACAAGAATTTATGATTATGTGGATGAGAAACTTTGAATAAGCACTCATCTCAACTTTGTTTGCCAGTAACGGTACATTTAATTAAGTTATTATACATGTTTTATTAGAAAATAGTGCTAATAATATTATTATTTATTGTTATTAGTAGAAAATAAACATAAAATTATATATGCATATTTATATGTTATGCTGTATCATAATCGGAATCATTAAAAGGAACTATGTGTGGGTATACCACAAAGTAGAAGATACATTTTATCAATAGGTGCTATTAAATTATCACATTATATAATAATATACGTACGAAAGTAACCATAAAAAAACATTCTAACACGTTCACAAAATTAAAATTCTGGTATACATTTATATGAATAGGTAAAGATGCCTCAATTTTTAAATTTTTTGATCACATAATAAAAGAGAAATTGTGTGGGTCCTAAAAAGATAACCCATTGTAAAGTCCGCTACAATAGTTTCAGTATTGTTTAGTTTAATTTGTTCATAGCTAAGAACAAACATATTAGCAAACATTACACTTATTTAATAATCAAAACTATTATCTATTCGGTAGTATCAAATCAAACTACAAAAATGGCAATACTAATTATTTGAATATTAAAATAATAACAGAACTAAATTCCTAGCCCATCATTTTGGTAAGAATTTTCTGTATTTGGAACTTATATTTTCCAAGTATAGGTACACATGAGTATACATGTATGGATGTCAGTTTTTCTAATCGTTGCGTCACAAGAATTGTTCATGGAAAGTACAAATATTTGTCAAATAAAAATGTTTATAGAATATTAACCAACCAAGGTATTCGTATTAGTAAATTGGTAAACAAAGATGTGAGCTCTCCCGCAATCATTGCATAACTATTAACAATTATCTGGGTTTTTTATGTATTTGCTTTATGTTCATACGTAATTACTAATTGCCTTTTTTACTGAATCTTACTAAAATTTATGACTAACACCTTCCTTGTATGATTTAGCCTTTGAAGAAGGTGCAGTAGGGAAAATGTAATGTATTATTCTAACGTAGGATGAAAGTATTTATTATTAATTAAAAAATTCAATAAATATTGGGTAAACTCAAATTGGCTATAAAATTTGAAAAAATATAGATATAGATGGTAGGTAGATGAATTGGTAATACTTACAAGTTTTGGTTTTAAAGGTTATAATCCAATTAGGAATGTAAAAGCTGCCTTCAGCATTTTTTATATTAAATCAATAAAATATGGCCAATCAATTTCTTGAAAGTTTAATTTTCCTACCCTACCCTAAAAATTACTTCACCCTTAATATTTTTTTTATGATTTTTTTTTTGAGAAGACCTGTCGACGGAACATAAAAAACCCTTTCTTTCAACTTACCTCTTTTAAAACATTTTTTGGCGCCTTACTTAAAGTGTTGCTCACTAAATTTTAGAGGAGTAGGTATATATAATTAATTATAATACCTATATACATATATAATATAGCAAAAAATATCTACTATTAACAGTAGAATTGATGAATACCTATCAGTCTTGCAGTTAAAACTAGTTTTTAGATAGAACGCGTTCTTCCTAGTTAGAACTAGTTTTTAATGTATGCAGTTGTTAATACTAGAATTAACTAATGCTCAAATCGAATATCAGTTTAAACTAAGTAGTTCTTACTAGACAAAACGCGTTTTTAAATTTAAGTTTGACTGATTAGATTTTATTGTGTGTTAATCAATGTTCTTTAACAATGTTTCTTTTTGAAATTGTATAGTTGTGTTCTGGTGATTTATTTGATTATTTTATTTACCTACTTATAATTAATATTGTCATCTTGGCAACTAATTTAAGTCGATGTTCCCTAAAATATTCCTTTAGTGTTAGATTATTATTTGGTTCTCAGTGTCTTAGATCTTTTCAATAAATATATCTTGTTTTCAATCCCAAATTAGTTTTTCTAGTGCTAGTTTTAACTACAATTCGATGTGACAGCTAGTTTTATCTGAAAATCAAATACATCAGTGGTAAATTCTAGTTTTAACTGGGTATTTCTAGTTTTAACAAAGGCATTAAGTAAAAACTAGTTTTAACTAGGGAAAACGAGTTCTAACTAAAAACTTATTTTAACTGTAACATCACCACCACGGAAATATAACATGTTCTTGCACAAATCGTTACATTTCATTTTGTAGTTACTTATTGCCTCGAATCTTACTAAACTAATTTTTGACAGGGTTCTCGTTGTTACAAAATATATTAGGAAAGGATTGAAGAACGAAAAACTAACTCAAAATTTTCAAAATGAAAATAATTTTTAAAATTTGTTAAACATATGTTCCTTATTTACTCTAAGTAGTAGGTAATATTTTTATGTAGTAATCTTTGTTTTACAGATTTAAGAGCAATAACTGACGGTCCTTCATTGTTAAGATTTAAACTAAATATGTAAGTTTCATGTTATTTTTTATTTACTTGCTTTGCCCTTTAATTTTTGACTTTGACATCAAATGAGTTCTTAAATAGGCCTTAATTTTGACATTCTAAAATTTCATTTTCCACGCAGCTTTATCTAATATTTATTATTATATATGTATTTAATATACAAATTACTGTAGCTTTCTCGAAAAAGTAATTGTACAGATTTATGTATTACTTTTTGTTTTATTTTCGTAGTTTTAGAACGCCTCATGCATGCTATTTGTAATTGGAATGTATAGGGTGTACGGGAGGTGGAAAATCATAAAGTAAAATGTGAGAGAGTAGTGCAATGGCAGCCCTCGTCAAGCATAACACAACAGCTCCCTATCAGTTGTTACTCATCCTTCCGGGAGTGGGGTTGGATTTTTGACCTCTACCAAAAATCAAAATATGTTAACAAAAAAATAATTAATAATTAGTTTATACAAGTTTATAGAAGGTTTAATTTTATATAAAGTAGAGGCACCTAAAATATATTTTTTTAAAAAGCTTTATGTTAGTAAACATTTCAAGCTAATTAGTTGTGGTTTTTATCTATTACTGTAAATTGTAAATTATTTTATCAAGTTGTGGCAACAACAACTAAATGGATTGAATAAAATTAGACTATTAATTATCTCTTCATTCTAATTTAAACATGTCATGGGCAATTAATCAGGATTACAAACAGATTAGGAATTTCAATTAGTAAAAATTGCATGATGTAATTTTAAAAATATGTTACACTAATTTTTTGGGATTATTGAACTGAACTTCTTAATTGATTAATTAGATACTAGTTCGGCGTGCTTCTTAAATATATTTTCTAAATTGTTTGTACAGATTTATGTATTTCTCTTTTTTTAAATAATAATAGTAATTGGCGTATATAGGCTGTACGGGAGGTGGAAAATCATAATGTAAAAGTGAGAGGGTAGTGCAAAGGCAGCCCTTGTCAAGAATATCACGTTTGAGGCAGTCGGTTTCTTTTATTTTGTTATTTCGGTAAATTCAGTACAATAGTACATGAATTCTTTACAGTAATTTCAATTACATATTATTTCAGTTACTCAACATGTTTGTAATTAATTTCAAATAAAATGCTATAAGTATATCACTAATTTTGACATCCATTAGATTCCTGGTTGAGGAATGAAGTACTCCTCATTTTATTAAATTATATCCGACGTACCTATGTAAAAGTCGATTAATATTTCTCAATGCCTGGTGTTATGTTGTGTATATCACTTTTGTTAATAATAATTAAATATTAGTTAACAGTAGTTTGATGAGTTAACGAAATCGGGTGGAATTATTTGAATTCATGAGAGTCATCGTTCCGTTTATTAGATTTCGTTCTAACTGAAATTCGGTAGTCCAATTTGCGAGACTTTTAATTGAAATGATGCAATCTGTTTTACTTACTCAATAATTCTTACGTTACAAAAGTTTGTGTCCAAAACCGGCGGTGCGGCGTGGCGCGCAACTTCTAATTAAATCTGGCCGTGTGATCGAAATACGGCGCCCACCAACTTTCTCTGATTTATTTGCGTTACCTACCGTTTGAATCTACTGTTTTACGTAGAACACTATCAGAACACAAACTCTACAGGGTGTTTTGACTGAACCCTGCCGAAGCTCGTATGTAAATGATATCTCGACGATCGGAAAGACGTTCAGGACTTCCCTTAAAAGTGAGGAGAAAAAATAAGGAAGAGTCTAAAAACCATTTTCTATGGGTAGTTTAGAACTCCTATATTTTTATAGTCAAATTTTGGTAGGTAATTTATAAATACATGAAACGAAAATTGCACTGACGATACAAGTAGGTATGATAACACAGTATGGCAAAAGTGGTGGAGCCCCTAACCCCTCTCCCCGCCAGGCTTAACCAAAAAGAAATAACTTTTTCTGTTTAACCGAAAAGTTAATTTGGAAATTTGAAAAATATTGCGAAAGGGTATTTTTGACGATTGGGGTGTGATAAATAGTAGAAAGTAATAGAGAATGGGGAGCACTATCGGAGTCAATAAGAAGAAGGAGAAATGGGATGATAAGGGGATGTTTATTTTTTACTTAAGGCGGTTTTACTTTAATTTGGACTCCTCTCTTCGCCTTAGTGAGATTTGGTACGAAATGGCGGGATTCCTTCTTCATCCCATATAAGATCTGCCTTATAATAACTTTCTAATTAAAAGAGAAAAGTAAATTATTTTGATTGGTTGATTCAAAGTATCTGAAGGAATACTGTGGAACTAAAAACTGAAATCTCGAAACTCTACATAAACTTTTAATGCTCTAAAACGGGTTTTGACACTCAACATGACATTTTCAGTTAGAAAGTAAGATCATTAAAAGCTTTTGTGGAATTTCGGTTTTAGTGTTCTATTCTATATTATTGTATGATTTAAAAGGCTAACATAAGGTTTTCGTTTTACTCCTTCCCCTTAAACGAGATTTTATGAGACTTTTCTAGACCCTTCCCCCCATTTTCATCTTATATAATTAATAAATTAATTATAGATGTCCCCTAAGAAACCTCCTGATTCATGAAAAGCTAGTTTTTAGAAGCATGCTAGATACACTAGAACTTAAATAGAGAAGGAAAAAATCACCTGGACTAGTATTACAAACCCTCATGAGACCTGAAATGTGACAATGATTTACTCAAAACATTAAAGTAATAACATAGTAGCATTTGCCATTTGATTAGTTATACTTTAATTAATTTTTTGTTTTCCAGCTGTAATAAATTTCCAAATTGATGACATTTACGTAATCAACGTCACGACCATAGACGTAGTAAGTAAAGACTGAACAGTCCCGACAAACTGTGTATGAAAATGTGGCCAGAAATTAGAAAGAGAGAGACTGCTTTGGGAGGAGTTGCTGTCTCTCTCTAACTGTGCGATGGAGGAGAGAACAGTAAGCTCTCGTCTGCTACCGCTCGCTAACGACGCTAACTTAACTCCGCCTCTTCTTCCTCCTCCAGCGCACAGTTAGAGAAAGACAGCAACTCCTCCCAAAGCAGTCTCTCTCTCTTTCTAATTTCTGGCCAGCAGCCGAGGCTCATGTTCGGTCTATACTTACTACGTCTATGGTCCCGACAAACTGAGAATCATACCCATGTTGTTTTTTAGACTATTTATTCCTTTTCATATCCTGAAGGGGTTGTTTTTGAAAAAGAACGATACAAGTGTTTATTTATTTGTCGACACGACTATTCTTTACGACCCCAAAAAATCGATTCTCTGATTTAACTCTAGAATTGACAGCTAGGAACAGTTTGACTGTCATAAAGAAAAATGTGGTTTTTACGTTTTTCCTAGTAATTTCTTTAATTTTGTACTTCATAAAAACCTTCCCCGGACATTATCAAATATTAGAGAAAAAATCAGTTAGCCGAATTGGTCCAGCGGTTCTCGAGTTGTGCGCTTAGCATTACATTTAGCCATTCGTTTTTATTTACATATAGGCCTTTTTAGTTCCAAGCCACAGAAGTATCACGTTTATTTTTTTGACTAAGAGCTCTTTAAAAAGCTACAGGACACAATGACGTAAAATGCGTGACATTATTTTATATGGTTACAAGAAGTTATCGTCTCGCAACACCCTGTATACAGTAGTAGGTACTACTAGACATACAGAAGGTCTTTTGAATAATTCATTGACAATTTTAACATCGCACAATGGAAATGAATTATGCAGTTAATTTGGGGCTTGTCTCTCCTACAAATGTCCAAAAATAATGCAGCTATTGTTATATAAAGCGTGTAACTTTTTGGTGCATAATATGAAGGTTGTTGTGGTCACAAATGTTTGCTTGCGATGACAAGGTGAGATTAGCGAAAACAGCGTTCGAGATTTAATATCAAAAATTATATTACAGGAAATTTTCGGTAGGTATAATAAATAAAAATGAGTAATCCGGTGGGTGTTGTTAATATATCTTTATCTTGTCTCCGTAGTACCTAACAATTGGAAAATGCATTCGTGATGGTGGAATAAAAGTCTCAAATATGTCAGTGAGAGGTCAAACGAAAATAAAATTATTAGAAAGAGGGAAATAGGGAACTTTGAAGTTCTACATAAAAAACAGTCACCTCTTATAATTACTATTTTTAGACTTAATTTACCTTTCTAGTATTGAAATTCAAGCTAAGGGTTCAATATTAAGTCTCGCTTTTGTAGTGGGTGGGAGAATACGTGGCGATCACCCCACCCTCCCTCCTCAAGTCACAATCTCTCAAAGTTATGAATTTGTGATAAGAATAAGAAATGTAGTTATTTCGTTCGGAAAAAAATTATTTTAGTATTTTATTTTGTAATTGTCTAAATTACACGTCAGCACAAATTTTAGGTCTAGGCTCCGTATGCCTGATTTTGATTTCTTATGGCTAACTAACGAAAGAAAAAATATGTCTCTAATAAAGGAAGAGAAAGCATTTTTAGTTAACACTTATCAAAAAACAACCCCCTCACTTGCGTACTAAAAGCCGTTACCCCTTAAAGAATCTCCCAAAACCTATTATATTTATGTACCATTGTATTAAGTACAAAGGCAAGTTTTATTTATTATAAATTGTTTTAAGTTTTTGTTGACTTGTGTTATGGGGTTACACCCCGAATAAACAACTGAATCCAACATAATCAGCCAAAAAATTATTTTTGTATTATGATCTATATTGCTGTAGATAAGGAAAAGGGTGTACAAAACTATGAGAACACTCTCTTCATTAGTTTGTTCTTGTTGTCTTTACCGATCGTAATCAAACCTAACTAATCAATGATTTCATTTTATTTTATTGATCTCACTTGTGTGCTAATGGTAGAAGTTCCCATATTTGACCTCTACCGAAAATCAAAATATTTTAACAAAAAAATAATAAATTAATGATAATTAGTTATACAAGTTTATAGAAGGTTTAATTTTATATAAAGCAGAGGCACCTAAAATATATTTTTTTTAAATATTTATGTTAGTGGACATTTCAAGTTAATTAGTTGTGTTTTTTATCTACTACTGTAAATTTTAAATTATTTTATCAAATTTTTACAGCAACAACTAAATAGATGGAATAAAATTGGACTGTTAATTATCTCTTTATTATAATTATTTAAACATGTCATAGGTAATTAATCAGAATTACAAACCGATAAGGAATTTCAATTAGTAAAAATTGCATGATGTAATATTAAAAATATGTTACACTAATTTTTTGAGATTATTGAACTGAACTTCTTAATTGATTAATTAGATATTATGTAGTTGTGCGTGCCTCTTAAATATATTATCTTAATTGTTTGACTTCCTCGACGCTTTCACACTAAATTATTAATTGTACATTAAAGTAAAAACGTGTCTCACATCATTAAGAAATAAAAAATGTGTCGCAGTAGATTTTGGCCTTCATGAATCACAAAAAAAAATTGTTTTAAAAATTTTAGGGCAATTATCAAAATATGTACCTATTAGGCAATAAAATACGTGTAGGTACTTTGTCTGATATTTTGTAGGCATTAGAGAAATTTATAAGTCAATTAATTTTTTTTCTAGTTTTATTCAATTTAATTTGTTCAAATATTTTCATTTACAATCTCATTATAACACAATACATGTAATAAAATTAAATAGCATATTAAAGAAGAACGACGTGGAACAGTACAGAAGATTTTAGATTATTTATTAGATATTTTTTGGTACTTAAATAATTATATAATATATTTTGATTAATCAAAGTCATTTAGTTCAGTAATGGTCATAATCTTGATCATAATAACCTTGATGACTTCCTCCATAATCATTATAATAGACTTTTTCTAATCCACCTGGAAAAGAACAAATTAATACAGATTTATTAAAACGAAATATTACATTAAAAAGAAATGTATTGCTTTTTGTATTTAAAATTTATGAAGCATAAATTGCTATAATAATTGTTATTGCAATTACCGTCACTCAATATTAATTATTACCAACAATTTATTACTACTTACAGTTTTTGTTAAATTATCAATTACAGCTCATTGAGAACTGTAAAAGCCTCGATTGCCTTAATTATTTTCGTAATTTTTTTTGATAAATAATTGCATTTGGATGAAGATTTATGAGGATTTACATACGATAATTGTTTTTATTTAAATTACCATTAAATAATAACATTAGATCAAGATATTATGAGACATATGGGCTAATATAATGTAAATAACTGTAAATCTAAAGCAATTTGTAGTGGACGTAATTAAATACTTAAAATAATAATTAAATTATCAGTTGTTTTGTACAAATTGAAGATTGTATCTACATAGCTATGTGCTGGTGTACAAAAAAAAGCTCGTCTTAAAGGTGGAGACAATTATATAAGAACTAATACCAGTTAAATGATTTCTTAAACGCTTGCTACAATTTTTAAAGGTCACTTAATAATTCACTTAATTTGTTTTTTAATAATTGTATGCACAATGAAGAATCGAGTGGATTACATAGGTGTATGTAGAGATAACGCGAAACGAAAAAAAAAATACACAAATATATTGTTTCCTCCTTTCCCTTGGCTATTTTACTTTTACGTTTTATCGAAGACGATCTTCAGCAAACAAAAGAAAATAATAATACGTGTATAAGGGAAGGGGCCTCGGGCATTCTTATGAATTTAAGAGCAACGTTATAATTACTATGTCTAAAGAAGCCAACAATGCGACCGTAAAACTTCGTACGTAAATATTGTTGAATAATATAACTACTATTACTCAACATAAATCGCTTGCATTTTAATGATGACGATCATTATCATTAATATTTTGCGGGTTGTTTTTTCTATTCATCACTTCACTAGGTATGAAAAAATATAATCGTTTGCAATTATGTATTCTTAGACGTACCGTATTTTACAATAGTAAACTCAGAAATATAGTACAATCCGGGGGGGTATTATAAATTTAAAAGCTGACAATGATAATAAGCCAAAACCACAGGATATTATACCTGGGGAAAATCATCATGTCCATATTAAACACAATGAGAAATTTAATTAATTTAACTAATTAGTTTATGAACATTCTTTTTTATATCCATATTGTGCGATTTAAATATGATTAAAAGGTATTATATAAGAAGCAAGAATCATTCAAAAACCTGAATTTACTTAATTCCAGACCTATCGTTTTAGCAACTTTTTCGACATCAAGAAATCTTCTGCGGGTTGTAAAGTTACAAAAGCTACGTTAACGTTAAACTTAGTATAAGTAAAAAGGCATCTGATGACATAAAACTTTCAAGAAATTTACAAACTTATTTTACTTAACAACTTTTTTAAGACGCTATTTGCAGCTAAAACTCAACAAAAGTATTTTAAAACCTACTTATTAAATGCATTAGGTGTCATAATGATAATTATCTTATTTTATGTCAATTTACTTGTGACCGAATTCTAAAAGTACAGGAAAGAATTTTGATAACGATCAGGAACTTCTTTCCTGAATTTATTGTTAGTGGTCAATATTGATTTTTGATTTGTTTATGTTAAAGGGGGACTTTCAAATATTTCTTGGTTGTATAGTGATCCACTTTTAGCAAAATACATTTTTATAAAGAATCAAATGCTCTTAAAAAATGTCCTTAATATTTGTTAATTTTGTCGAATGATAACTGAGAACTCCGAAGTTATACTACAGTCATATAAAAGAAATTCAATTTATTCGGTTTTAATATAAACTTCCTCTTAATATTATTACCTAAGGAACCTTTAATGTATTTTAAGGACACTTGTTGGCAGTTTTTGTTGCCAGGGTTGGCGCTTTACATGACTCATACTATACATCATATTTTAAAATGTATATGTACAGGGTGATTCATTATAATGTCGCCCCCTTTAACTTTGTTATTTCAAGTGTCCCAAAAAAATTAAAAGTATGGTGATGTAGGTGCTAAAAAATACTTTTTTTCTATTTATAACAAAAATTTGAAAAATAATCATATACAGAGAAAACCAAAAAGTTCATTTTTTTAAATAGATCACCCTATATATGAATTTATTTGTCGATTCCTCGTAAAATTCTAAGCATAATTTATATAACATACCGTATACTTAAATTTAATAGTTTCTGAAATATTCGCATTTGAAACGTTATCATAAAATATTTTATTAAAAAATTGTTACAAATCAAGAAGTCCTAGGATACCACGCTTTTATTGAAAACAAATAACTAACAGTGACGTTATAAGTATAAAAAAACGTGTATACGACCAGCAAATTGAAAACCTCGATCATCTTAAAGATTTGATACGGAATGAAGTTAATAATTTAAATGAAAATAACCCAGCATTCATAACAGATTGATTAGAGAAAATGCGAAGAACCCTTATACAAGTGTTGAAGAAAATGGAGGCCCGGTAGAGCATCTTTATATTTTACTTAAAATTGTTTTTGTTATATTATTTATTGTTAGATTTCTTGGTTTGTTGTTGTTTAATAAAATATTTGATGATAACGTTTCAAATGCGAATATTTCAGAAACTATTGAATTTACGTATACAGTATGTTGTATAAATTATGCTTAGAATTTAACGAGGAATCGAAAAATTAATTCATTTATAGGGTGATCCATTAAAAAAAATGAACTTTTTGGTTTTCCCTGTATACTGATCATTTTTCAAATTTTTGTTATAAATAGAAAAAAAGTATTTTTTAACACCTTCATAACCATACTTTTAATTTTTTTGGGACACTCCAAATAACAAAGTTAAAGGGGGGCGACATAATAATGAATCACCCTGTACTTACAGTAAGCGATCTTCATAATTGCCACAAACAAACTTTCCTGAACTTATGATCAAATTTCATTTATTCATGAGAAGAGGGTTTTTAAATAAATTTTTTTTATTGTAGGTATAATGATCTATTCAATCAATATATCAAGTTTTAAATATACATGGTTTTTCAAGTTGATGGGCTATTAGAAGTATATAAATTAGAAGAAGGAATTCAATTCTGAAGCTTGGGCTCATTTGGTTATTGTTTATGCCGCTTCTTTTAAAAATATTTTCAAGTTCGATTAACATCCGGTTATACCGGAAGTCGACACCAACTTTGTTATTTTAAATGGAATGGTATATTTTTTACGTTGAATTCGAATAAAACGTGTAATTCTAAGATAAGTTTGATAACCAACTTGTACACCTATGACGATCGATTTCTGAGTTTATTTAATTTATGGAAGAAAAATCGTTACCGTAACCCAAATTATAAAAATCATAACTTCCACGAAATACGACTCAGAGTCTTGAAATTTTTACTAGTAATAGCTGAATATTAGTGCTAACGAGTTGACAAAATTGAACTAAATAATTTATACAGGGCGTTCAAAATAAAATTGTAAGCTTTAAAAACTTCATACACGAATAACTCTGTTTCTTCAAATGGCACCTATCATTTTTTATTTTGTCGATCGATTCCTTCTTTTATCCTCTTTCGATTTATATGGATACTTTGTTTGGTTTTGTATGAAAAATTTTGAGAAATTTAGAATTTTTAAAATATAGATAATTTCGTTACTTTTGACGTAATAAGAGTGTGACTAACGACAATCAAAGCAAAATCACAGTAAAACCTTTTTTATCGCTTAATTTCTGTTGGGGAGATGTTCGAGACAAATCTTTATAATAAATACTTCAATTGAAGTTTTTATTTTTGATTATTTTTTGTTACAGAAATTTTGCATTGATTGACGTTAGTTGCCATTTTTACAAGTTACACCAGTTTATACGAAAAATATTAAAAGTGGCTACTTTAAATAATAATTCAAAATTACTCGAAATTTTTCAAATAAAACAATAGGAACTATCCATATTGATCGAAAGAGGATAAAAAAAGGAGTCGATTGAAAAAATAAAATATGGTAGGTGCCTTTGAAGAAACGAAGTTATTCGTGTTGGAAGTTCTTAAATTTTAGAATTTTATTTTGAACGCCCTGTACAAATTATTTAGTTCAACTTTGTCAAGGCGTTAGCACTAATATTCAGCTATTACTCGTAAAAATTTCAACAGTCTGAGTCGTATTTTATAGAAGTTATGATTTTTTATAATTTGGGTTACGGTAGCGATTATTTTTTTTTTTCTATAAATTAAATTAACTCAGAAACCGATCGTCATAGGTGTACAATTTGGTTATCAAACTTTCCTTAGAATTACACGTTTTATTCGAATTCACCGTAAAAAATATAGCATTCCATTTAAAATAACAAAGTTGGTGTCGACTTCCGGTATAACCGGATGTAAATCGAACTTTAAAGTATTTTTTTAAAAAGCGGCATAAAGAATCAGAAGATGAACCCTAGTTTCAGGATTGAATGCCTTCTTCTAATTCATATACTTCTAATAGCGCATCAACTTGAAAAACCCTGTATACGTAAGTAACTACAGTGTTTAATTTTTGTCATGATTATTAACTAAATTTCCCAACTTAAAGATTTGTAATAATTAAATTTCATTTGGTTGTTTTAAAGGAAAGTGTTTTACTGTATAGTGATCCAATTAATTTCAGCAAATGTACAAACTGGCTTTTAACGCGATCAGTTCAATAAAATGCTTCTAACCGCGCACCGGCAACTTAGCTGTGCGCACGGTACTTTCCTGCATGGCTGAAATTTTACTTTAAAGAAGTTTAAAATAAAAAAGAGAAATGTTTCCTTACATAGTTGTTTACGTTTCCGCAATATTCTTTGCACATTTCTCAACAAATTTTACAAAATATTCTGTATTTTTCCGTTGGCTACGGAACAAACAAAATCAAGTGGCGGAGCCTCTTCCTTCCATAATTGAAACAACTCCGTATTTCCGTTTAAACATTTAATGTGTCTACAACTGATTTTTACCGTAAACGGTGAACATTACATACAGTTTCCTTAAAGCAAAGCAAATATCCTGTTGACTTTTTGTAAAATACTGCATTTTCTTTACGAACACGTAAACGGAATTCACGTTTATCGTTGATACATAGCCTTCTTATAAAACCAATTATGTATTAATTGTTTGCCGTTGCTTGTTTGAATGTCAGTAAAGGTAATACATGGTTTGCATGGAAGGTCTGTGGCTGTAGTAGACTTGTAGTGGCTCATCCGCGTTCTTGTTTATTTAAATGTTACTTCTCATAGTCAACTCGTAGGTAATCGGGTTCGTTCCTTATTAGCTAAAAGTATCTGCACATACATTTACAGTGTATCACAAATGGATAACTATTATTTATAGCACATTTGTGATATAATAACGTCATTACATTATAATTGCTAAAATCACATACTTATACTTATATTTCTATGTCCGATGGTATATTAAAAACAAATACAGTTGAATAATTACTGGAATTTTTAATAGTTAAAATAATTAAATTGGCGATAAATGGTGTAGAAGGTGACCGTCGCGTCGGTTTGAGAGGGTAGTGGGGTCGAAGAATGTTTTTTAAAACATTAAAAAGTGTATTTAGATAGTAGCAGATAACGACAATAATATTCACTTTGTTCATACTGTCCTTCCCTAGTGTAACCTTATGGCCTTAAGAAATCAAATTAAAGCATTCATTGGTAAAAATTTGGCTTGACTCTGGACTCTTAGACTGCTTAGGGTCAGAAGGTTACAATAGGAACGGAAGTTGTGGCAATCTTCTTCTTTATTTCTACCCCCTGTGCTTTCACGTTTCCGCTTTAGTACTAAAAGGTTATTTTCTACCTCCCTCGATCATTTTCAATTTTCCCTTTCACCCCATGTACCACTACGAGTCGTCTCTAATTAAAACTGTTTCTGGAATGTCATCCTTATCCCATCCCCCACTTAAATTAAATACTAATACTTTTATATAGATTTAAAGTGAGTAAACAAGAGCTTATAAACTTTTATAAAAAAGCAAAACACATTTTTCGTTTATACAAATAGCTTACAATAACAATATTTAATAAGAAGACCTTGAAGTGTGCTCATCTTTACGAAGAGGATGATCAGTTTGATTATGTAGGTATTGTTAAACGATACTTTTGATATCGTAATAGATTATACAGTTTCAATAACACTGACAATTAGATGAATACAATTGAGAAAAAAAAAGCGAGGTCGCCAGACTGTAAAAGAATTTAGAAGGAAGTAATTAACTTGGTGCTAGATGGAGAGCGTTAAAAAATGTTAGAAGTACCTATAGATGTTTAAATAAGGAAAAAAACAACTTTAAATTGTAATATGTCTGGGATTTAAAGTAGAAAATTGTTTGAAAACTTGTAAAATCACAGCCTTGCAAGGTTTTTGAGGATCAATATGGTATATTACGTATAATAGAAGAGATATTAAATCAGTGATCAGCAATTAAATCCATTTTCGGTAATTTAAAGAGGCGATGTGGATAATAAAACTGTCAGGAAGTAAACTGCCCTTGTTTACACCTGGGTGCAATTGCCTACAAATAATATGGTATTATTCGAATAAGCCTCTAAATTTTTTTGAACGTTTTATTGCCACAGTTGTTAATTTACGTGATACAAAATATAGCTAGTTAACTACCAACAAAAATTGAATATAAATCATAGAAACGTATAACTTTTGAAAAATATTACAGAAATAGAAGCGTTACTTGGCTGCAAACTATTATGAAAAATTTGTAAAGTGACAAGTCCAATAAGAAAAGACAGTCAAATTAACTGAGTGCGTATCGCATTCTTTGTGAAACATGATTAAATAATTATTTATTAATTTGAGTAACGAAAAACCACTGGGATGTTTCACTAAACTTTTATTGAAAAGTCTCAACAATATTTTTTACCACTGTATTCCCCTTGTCTGCTTTGCAAATGATCAGGTTGTTATTTTTACACTTAGATTTGATTGACTTAATAATTTTTATATTGTTTTTACCTTTAGACTTTGATTTGGAGCCTTTTATGATTTTCGCGAGATTAAGTTTATCTAATAGTTTATTGAGACTTCTTTGTGGTTACTTCAACGTTCACTCCTAGCATTTCAAGGTCTTTTAATGATGTATGAAGAACCGGAGAGAATAAAATTAATGGCCCTTATTTAAAAAATTTAGTTCCTTATTATCAAAAGTGAGGCTCTTGATAATGACCGGAGACGATCGAAACAATACTGTTGAGATTTTTCAATAAAAGTTTAGTGAATCTTCCCAGTGGTTTTCGTTACTCAACTTAATTAATGAGAAAAGAAAGATTTACTTGTTACTTGAATGCCGAATGACTGGCATGATATTCAAAACGGAAGCAGTCCTAACATTTTTTATCACAAATGTTGAAGGACAATAACAAATATTTTCATTTCCTTGAGATACCCAAAATATCATTACGATAATTACCCTAATCATATAAGTACGATCGAGTATTGTTTATTTGAAGTTTCAAACTAATTTCAGTTTTGCAGACACATGTGATTAATAAAATCCAAAACGTTATTCGTTTAAATGGTAACATAATTGACAGTTCCAGCTAGGGGTTGACAGGGACAGTCATTCGGTGGCAGTTTTATTGCCTAAGCTGCCCCTTAAAAACAATAGATAATAGTAACAACTACTTACAGGAAAAGTAATTCCACTTTGGATTGTTGATGGTTTTAGGTAGATACATTTTAACGTTTCAATAAAATAAAAAAAAAATCTACACGAAATATTTCGGATTCTCAAGTCTTCACTTAAAGCCCTAATAAAAACCTTATGTACATTTTCTTTAAAATTTTGTAAGTTTGCATAGGTGGATTCATATGTTGAATATTTTAACAAATAATTGTTTTGTCAGGCTGTTACAAGTGGGAAATATAAACCCCAAAGGGAATAATGTAAGCGTTATGTGTTCTAATAATTGGATAATAACAGAGAAAGTAAAGTATAACAAATTAAGTTAGCCGACAAAATAAATTGTATTACCTATAGAATGAAGCTGTTTGAAAGTTAGATGTAGTGTAGGTACAGTTATGAAGACAACGAGATTGGTTGTTAATATAAAATGCATTTGAAGTTTTGACATGATAAGATCCACTCCTTTTCAAAAGGTAATAACGATAATTGCGATTAAAAGTAAAAAGGAAGCGGAGTATTACCTAGAGATTACATCATGGCCGCCGTGGTTATCGTTGCCAAGCTTTCTTTGATATCTCATTATCTGTTTAGTCTTTGTTCTCATTGCCTTTGCGACACTGTTTTATTAAAACGACTTTCAGAAAAAACACTCTCATTATACTCATTGTCAGTAATTCGAGCTCAAATTCTATCAAGAAAATGACCTGTCTTTGCAGCATTTCCAATGTCAAATTATACAATAATCTTTCTCTGTTATTAACTGATTCAGAATTGTAATACTAAGAGTAGAAGAATTTCTTTTATAAGAAGGGAGTCCATAAAAAGTTTTGTTCAGTAATTTTCGTTTATAACGGACCACATTAGAAAGTACGAACTAAAGGCACATAAGTTATAGATTATTTTTTCGCGAATAACGAACATTCGCATATAACGTAGGTACCTGAATCTAAAAAACTGCGGATTTGTAGGTTATAGCGAACTAAAAGCAAAACTTCCCCTAATCGTTTCAATTGAATATCCTAAATACCCTTGGCAATTAAAATTGACGACACATTAAAGTTGGTGCAGTATAATTTTGCCGTTTTTGGATTATAAGGTCAAAATTTGAAATCTTCTGTTTTAAAACGTGTTTACATCGTGATTAACTGTAAATTGCTTATTTGCAACGTTTACACATGTAAAATAGTTTCAGTAAGTTTGGGTTACCTATCTAGTTCGTTAAAATATAGCGAGTTCAGTTTAAAGGAAACACGTAAATCTTTTGCAAAAATATAGCATTGTCAAAAGTTTGCAAGAAGATGTCAAACAAAGTAAAATTTGCTGCAAAATGGGATTGAGCAAATCAAGGGTAAGTTATAGGATGTTAAAAAAAGATTATACAGAGTTACAGGTTAGGTCGACCTAGATCCTTTAAGAGGTTGTAGTTTCCCTCATTTCTGACTGATTTGACTATGAAAGACCGTATCACAAACTTAACCGTTTTCAAATTATTAGACTTTTAAGGTTTTTTATAAAAATTGTCGATTGTTTGGCCTATTGTCTCATTTTTTTGTGTTTTGTGCCTCTAATTTATTTGTTTTTGCCATATTTTTATTCCAATTACATCAGTTGATGTTTTAAGGCAGAAAATTATCGATGCGGCAAACGAAACTGTAAACTTTCTTTGAAAAGAGTAACAAACGTTATTTTGTACCTATTTGGATTGTTTTATTTTGTTTTCTGACTCAAGTGGTAAATTTGACGCTTAAGTACCGTTATTTTTTACTACTATCTAGAAACATTTTATCAATTTTTTTTTGTAAGATTTCTGATAATACCCTAGCTTGTTATACCTTGTTGGATAGCTAAAGAACCATGGATATTTTTAAACACATCTGCAGCATAACTGTCATAGACTTCTTTTTAACATTTAAAAAGAAAACAAAATATTTTTTACAAATTTATTACCTTTTTTTAACTATCAATCATCTACTGCGACCCAGTTGATTCAGTTACTTGTAATTTTAGTGTTGAGAATAATAAAGCAACGCATGTACTACAGAAAAATAGCAAAAACAAATAAATTTGAGGCACAAAACACAAAAAAAATGGGACAATAAACCAAAAAAATCGGCAATTTTTATAAAAAACCTTAAAAGTCCAATAACTTGAAAACGGTTAAATTTGGGATACGGTCTTTCATAGTCAAAGCAGTCAGAAATGAGAGAAACTACAACCTCTCAAAGAATCTAGGTCGACTTAACTAACCCTGTATATAATAATTTAAAACTGTAACATTTTGAAAGCTTTAAACAAATAAAAATACAATGTGAAAAAAGTTAGGAAAACCACTAACTGGACAGTTGCAGGCTCCTTTGAAATGGTTTTCTCACTAAAGAATTATAAATGTGAATAATAGTGATGTTATATTGCAATCAAAATCTGAAGGTATTTTAAAAATATTCAAAACTATTAGGAAACTACAAAAACAAAAAATGTGGTATATTCGGACTTATTACTCATTACGTACTTCGGTTATAACGAATATTTTTTGTCAGTCTCTTAATGTTCGCTATAAACACACGTTATTCCAAAATAGCATATTTCGAAAATGGATTTTAATTTGAAACCAACAGGTCGTTCATGATAAGACTTTAATATTCTTTGAGATTTGGATAACTCTTAGTTCTGAACCTGAAAGACACAATCTTCTTATTAACTAACCACTATTTTATTTTTTCATTTAGCTATACCTTAGTTTAATAAAGTCCCATTAGCACGGTAGATACCTAGAAGTATAGAACATTTCTTTTGGTTTGTGAGATATTTAAAGAAAATCAAAATCTATTAACTCGAAATATTTCAGTTTTTTCAGCTCCATGTATCGGTACCATCAGATCTTCTATGCAATATTTCCACTTTGCAAAACCATAATTAACTTTGTAGTTTCAAGTACGAACCTGGAATTTTTTGTCACGTGACGTCTAAGTTGGGTCAGGTACTGATTATCTCAAAAAAAAAATAACAGAAATTCCAGATCCGTAATGAACATTTTAAATTTGATGATGGTCTTGCAAAAGACGAAATGTTACCTAGAAAATGTGGTGGATAAAACTATAATGGGGATGTATAAGTACTGAAATATTTCGAATTAACGAAAATCCAAAATTTGTTGATGTGAAACATCTATAGCCGAGGGTAAACCTGATCGTTTCCATGGCAATGGTTCGCGACGTTCGAGACGTTCGCGACGCTATACTATGGTGTAAATATTATACATATATATATATATATATACGGTCTGTGGGTAGTAGTGTGTATGGTGTTGCGACGCAGGCCGTGATGACGCTTTACAACGCTGTACGATACAGTCTATGCGGAGTAGTGTGCGATTCTCCTCCTACTCACAATCAGCTTAGCGGTGTTGTTTTATAGTACCTACACATAACCTGTGTTTTACTTAAATTAAAAACATACTTCAGTTATCATCGACCAATTGCCACATTAATACCGTCAGAGGTAATATCGAGTGTTACAATTACTGGTCACTGAGTAAAAAAATTAAATAAGTGATCGCAACTTAAAATAAATTTTTGAATTTAAAATTTTTGTATTTAATTAAAATAAATGTTCAATAAATAAACAAACCGTCATCATTTTATTTCACTCGATGTTTCACATCTGTCAGGCGTCCCGTGACGGCTCAATTATTTTTTTTTTTATATATTCTAGGTACCGTATTATTGGACACTTTATTAGGCTAATTTGTCCCATTTTAACCTTCATTGTATCTCTTATAGTTTAGAAGATCGTAATGGAGAGCATCGAATTTGAATCAGCCTGTACATACCCATTAATAACACAATGCTAATTAACATAATTATCACCCTGAAATGCATTGCTTGCATTTTCATCAAAACAATATCGCCTAGTCCTTGTACTCATCTGCTATTAAATAATTAATTAAATTATTATCTGAGGTATGCATTTATGGATTAATTTAACAGTAATACACATAATAAATTTTTATTATTAAATTACCTGTTTAGCATTTTTTAATTTGCCGTAGAGTTTGTAAATTGAATTTAATAACTGGAACGGGCCTGTGTGTAGTCCGTTGAGTTGCAAGGTCATTTTTTTAATTCTTTTAAAAAGGTTCATTTATGAAAGCTTTCAAGATTAATTTTAATGTCAAGGAAAAATATCAAGAAGATGTTAAACGGCTTGGAACCAACCAAGTGTACGGATGGGATGGGAACCGGAATTATCGGAATAATATGCGATTTTCTGTGTTTCAACATCAATAAAATGAACCTTATTAAACTGCAAAAAACACATAAACTCGAAAACATTATGAATATTTAAGAATTCAAGAGTTCCCATAGACGTACAATTTGACCACTGATTTTTAGGTTGATACAAATAGAAAAAAAACAAAAGCTAAATTTTTGCTATCTTCACCTAAAATTACAATATTAGATTTTATAAATGAAGCAAAATTGCAGAATGCTATTAAATTAAAGGGCGCGGTTATGTGTAGGTACATGATAAAAATGCACCACTTTTTAATTTTTTTTAAGAATAACTTCACAAGTCAATCTCAATTTTTTTATACACTTCATTTAAAAAAATTAAAATGTGACCTACCCGCTTCGATAGGTACTTAACTGTCGTCACCACCAACTATTCCCGATAGAACGAACAAAATAGCCAAAACACGACACTTTAGTTGTCCGAAGCACTTTTCGGTAACAAGGTTACCTTCTTCAGGGACTGAAGAGAACTAAACCTAAAAGAGAACTACCCCTAATATATACTGAAATTTGTTAAGGTTCAGTGAACATGGTTCAGCAGGAATAGTGATGATGTTCAATGTACCTTGACGATAACAAAAAATAATTAAACTAGACTAAATAGCGGAGATCCAGGGATAGGACCCTTGTCATTGTTAAGTAAAATTTGGTTATTTTTACAAATGTATAAACTTTCAAAACTATCTAGTAGACAATTATTCCTAAGTTCCTTAACTAATTTAAGATTATTAATATTAATATTATGTTCTTTAGTAAGAATATGTTGGGCAACACTAGATTTTTCGGCTCTATCAAACCGTGTATGAGCTAAATGGTCCTTGAACCTAGTTTGGATCGAGCGTCTACTTTGTCCAATATATTTTTTACTACAGTCATTACAGCTAATTTCATATATCCCCGACTTTTCTAAGAAAAGTGCTTCGGACAACTAAAGTGTCGTGTTTTGGCGTTGGGGTTTGAGCAATTTTGTTCGTTCTACAACAACCGCCAAAGTTTTTCCAGTCTTCATTATTCCCGATAGAAATTATCTTTGATGTTCTGTAAAGCCATCCATATATAGGAAATTAATAGATTAAGGAGAAGCGTTTAACTTTAGTTATAAAAAGCATTTTAGTCTTTCCCGAATTTCAAAATTTAGTTTTCAAAGCAACTTTTCTAATTTTGCTCTAAATTACACGCAAATAATTTTTGAACGCATTAGTGATTGAAATTTGCAAATTATTTTTACCATATACAATCAAATCAAGCGATATGTAAGGAACTTTCATAAAAATTACGACTTTCATTATGTTGAAGTATAATAAGGTTATTTGCAGGTATTTCTGGACTAGTTACTTATTTTTGTGTAAGTTTTAGTGTCTTAGGGAGAGTAGGTGCTTCTTTGTTATGTCTTCGTCAAACTGATATTTAGTGGTTAATTGCTTATTCTTATAGGGCTTCTTTTGGGGGGAAATATATTTATTTCTAATTGAGGATTGTGGGGTTCTTTAATAATGTCGTTTCGGTTATGTTCCAAATTTGAAAACCCCGTGTCACTCCCTTAAAGGGTGAATTTATTATATATATTATTTTACTGTAGGTATAACGGACCTTTGTGAAAATTGTTAAGGTTCCAGAATATGTGTTAATATTAAACTTAAGACACCGTTAAAGGTTGTTTTTTTTGAAAATCATTTTATAGGGGATAATGCTGATATTAGGAATCTTTGTGCAAAATTTCAGGTCTCTAGAGCAAAGGGTGATATATCAGTCAGTCAATAAAAAAGTCGATTGATTTGAATTTCACATAAATAGAATGTATTCAAAAATTTACGAAATTATGACAATTGTGTCGAGTTTTGAGTCATAATCGAACAGATACAATCTCTAAGTGCCTTGCGAATCATAATTTTTACAATTTTTTTTTTTTTAATTTAATTGATAATTAATTTATTACAGGAACAACTGATTGTAACATGTTGATTACAGAAAAGTATGTTTTTTACCAAACGTCACTCACTTTTACTGTCGTGAGTAGTTTATTCACAGTTTACCATTTTCTTGGCTCCTTTCTTTTTGTTATGTCACATTTATGTGAATTTCAAGTTCTTAAATGTCAATCTTTTAATTGTTCACCTATTTCCATCCAAATTAAAATTAAATGAACATTATATCATTATAGACTATCTCAATGAAAAAGTTACGAAATGTTATTTTCTTCAACAAGCGTCTACGGTTTCTTAAAAATGAACTAAAATAATTGTAATCAAATTATGCACTTACAGCTCACAATTTATCGAGTTACCGTAAGTAAAAGTAATGGCCAGCGAGGTGGATACAACGAATGAATTATACGATAAATTTCGTAATATCCAAACTTGATACCATCTTTTTTAACTGCCTCATTCTTTCGTTTTGCAAAAGACGTTTTAAGCCAGTTTGGAAAATTGTCCGTATCACTTAAATTAGGTTATAAAAATGTACGTGAGTGATGTTAATCAAAATTTATAGGTACAATACCACTGCTTCTAGAATCATTTTTCGCAATCCACTACTTACACTTAATTAAGTGTAAAATTAATGTGAAATAATGCATTAAATAACATTATCTAATATTGTTTGGTTTTTGAGTCAATAAATTCCGAAAAAAATTGATCTGCTTGCAGATATGGTTGTTTATTTACCATATTGTGAATAATATAATATTCGTTAAATGTAGTTAGAATATTGAATTTCAAAATTTAGATTGGTAAATTATATTTGCATTAAAAAGAGATCCCTTTTTTCAGTTGACAAACTTTAATTTAAAATGTAATAAAAATAATATACAATTTAACTAGGTATTTTTATTACGTCAAAATAGCCATCTTACACTACATACGGAGTAATAAGTGAAATGGCAAACCAATTCGCATCATATAATGAAAAAATAAATAAATAAATAAATAAAAAGAATAAAAATATCGATAAGATTTCATTTATAAATTTCTCTGCACTTTTTTATTAACAACTTTTTAAACAAAAACATCATTTTATATTACTTTCTATTTTGAGTATATATTATTCGTTTAATTTTATTTATCACATCACTGATGCAATATAATAACTGACGTAAACTATTGAAAATCTTTTCAAAATATGTATAGGTTCAAAGTTTGATAAACTGGTCAAAAGACGCCCGAAATTGCTTAGGAAACTTTCTCGAATATTTCTTACACAACGATATCATCCCTTTTAAAAGAGTTTTCAAAATAACAATCCTAGAGATTAAGCCTGCAGGATAACAAAATACAACTTCTGACTAGACGAGTTTAGACTTGAGGAACCTATTAAAATTTGAGAAAATTGAGTTTTTTGGCATATTTACGAAATTAACTGAAATTTAAAGTTTCACTGGCGCATTATCCTTAATTGATTATTTTTATTGTTGAAACGTTGATTTTCGGTCTTATTGGCCGTCGTCTCGAAGTTTTTATTCTCGACGTTTCGCCGACACAAGTGGTTGGCATCTTTAGAAGATCTGTTCTAAATATTGTGATTCAGTGTCGGCGAAACGTCGAGAATTAAAATTTCGAGACGACAGCCAATAAGCCCGAAAATTAACGTTACAATAGACACCGGCCGCGAAAGCCTCACTCAATTTATTTTTATTGTTGTTTTTTACATAATTAAGTGTACGTCTTTAGGAGAAAATTAAACACAGATCGAACACTTAATAGTACCTAATTATAATCAAAATTATGAATGTTTATAATTTCTTTCAATGAATCCATGATATTTTACAAATTTTTGAATTTCATATTTTGATCTAGGCGTATAATTCGTTAATACCTATAGGAGTTGTACCGTTGTACGAAAAGCTTGGGTTCTTTAATTATTTTACGATGTGTGAAATAAGAGATAAAAGCTTCAAATAAGCTCATCTTTCAAACTACTACGATTGAAATCACAAATTTTTTCACAGAGGTTCCATATATTGTAAAAGAATTTACACAGAAAACATATTCGAAAATTCAACATTTAAGGGAGTGAAGAGGGATTTCCAAATTTAAAAGATCAATATACAGCAGAAACGACTAGGTATAGAAATAGGTATGTAATTTTGACAATATAAATAATTTTGTAAAAAAGTTCCTTACATATCGCTTGTACACTCTAAAAAATATTTTCAAATTTTAATCCCTGATGGGTTGAGAAATGCGTTTAAGAATTCCTATTCGCAATGTACAACATAACTTGAAAATGGTTGACTTGATTTTGCAATTTTTTATCAAATGTTCGTTACAGTCCTCGTCAGGCTTTTTTAGGAAGAAAGGAAATTCGAAAAATTGCTCTGAAAATTGGAAAATTCGAAACGACTGAAATTTCTTTTTCTAGCTAAAATAAAACATTCTTTCGGTCGAATTAAATATTTTTGTAATTTATTAATTTTCTTTTTGGGGATGGCCTTGCAGAATACTAAAAAACTATTTTTATGCAAGGACAGGGGGTAGTGATGACAGTTACGATAAGCAAAGTGGGTAGATTGTGGGTAGTTTAAAAAAAAAATATTGATAGTAGAAAACAAAAACCCAAATAACATCAATAAATATATACTACACTGAACAATTGTTTCGGCTAATTTGAAGAGTATAACTTATACTAATTTTAAATATGTACATAGCAGTTTATATATTACCACCCGAAACATGTTACAAGTTCAGAATAAGTAAGGTGTATAGAAAAAAACGATTCTTCTTGATTATTTACAATGTTTTTCGTTTCGGTTATGGCCTTTTTGGTTTCTAAAAATTCAAGAAGAGTTAACTTTCGGATAATAAACAAAAAAGTGGCGTATACCAATTGAACTGTCATGATTGTAATGCAATCTACATAGGCCAAACCGGTCAGTCTTTAGAAACTGGTTTCAAAGGACATCTAAGCAGCATAAAAAACAAAAAAGATTCTAGGGATATAACAGAACACTAATATTAACATTAACAATCTCAAATTATTATATTGTCAACAAAAAAGCAGAAAGTTAACTTTTAACTTCTTGAATTTTTAGAAATCAAAAAAGTCATAACCGAAACGAAAAACATTGTAAATAATCAGGAAGAATTGCTTTTTCTATACACCCCACGTATTCTGGACTTATACATGTTTGGGGGTGGTAATATATAAACTGTGATGTATGTACATATTTAAAATTAGTATGAGTTGTATTCTTGAGAATGGCTGCTGAGCCAAAACAATTGTTCAGTGTAGTTAAATATATTTGTTGAAGTTATTTGTGTTTTTTGTTTTCTACTATTAAAACATACTTCATCACCCTTGCACCATAGAAAGTTTAAATTTTAAAAATATTGAATGTTGGCAGGACGTCCTCGTCCTTATAACTGAATGAATAAAGTGTACATTAGTGGGTATGAGCCCTTTTGGCATGATCGATTTCTTTGCATAAAAGTATTTCCAAAAGCGCTTCCACGGGAACAACTGCCTGTCCTTGTTTTTAATTTTTTTTTTAGTGTTTTTTGCTTTTGGCAAATAATTTACCCCAAATTTCACAGTTTCCTAACTTATTCTTATTATTTTTCCTCACAAAATCTTCATTTGTAGCAATTTTAACTTATCATGATCTACTTGAGGATGTTATCAAGGGGTAAAATTGACTAAATAGGAATTCTTACCCAATCCTGCGTATACTGGTTGGTACGAGTGTTTACCCAGGTAAACTTCTGGTGTCGCCACTGGTGCAGCTACAACATCATTCTTGTGAATGTAAACTGTAGAATGTTGTGCTGCAGGTACAATTTTCTTCACAACAGCAGGTACAACATCGACGTGTTTGACCACTGGTGCCGCCACCGGATGTATAGACGGTGCAGTTTTAGAGACAACAGCATTGAATCCGTGAACCGGATCGGCTGTATAATCCACTGTCCTTATAGAACCATCAGGTTCTACCAGAGAATACTGTCCTCTCACTACACCTCCATCTCTACTTTCGTGCTGAGATTTAACATCTCCTGTATAGAGGTCGGTAACACCATATTTGAAAGAATATTTCGGTTCCTTCTAAAACAAATAAAACTATTAATAAAGGGGTAAATTCAATATAAACTACATATTTTATTAAGAATCAAATATCATACCAATTACCACTGTAACTGTTATTAAGTTATGTATATTTCATGTAATAAACTGTAATTCAAACATTGTTTCATACATTTTAAATAATTCTATAAAACATACAGAAAGAAATATTGAAATTTTGTTTCGATCGATAGCAACAATTATCAAGGGAAATACTGAATTGAATATTAATGCTATAAAATGTTTAGGACGTAATAGGTATCTACTAAATAAATAGGTAGAATATGAACAATGGAAAAATGAGGGGTGCTAGAAATTATCCTGAATCACTCAACTTTAATTCCTTAAGGGACTACGTTTTTAACAATTTTAAGTTTTCACCTCTCCAAAGACATATCATAATATAAAAATTTAAAATTAGATTAATTGTAAGATACAGAGACCATACCGGGTTTTTCAAGTTGATGGGCTATTAAAAGTATATGAATTAGTAGAATGGATTAAATTCTGAAACTTTGGCTCATTTGGTTATTGTTTATGCCGCTTCTTTTAAAAATATTTTCAAGTTCGATTTACATCCGCTTATACCGAAAGTCGACACCAACTTTGTTATTTTAAATGGAATGGTATATTTTTTACACTGAATTCGAATAAAACGTGTAATTCTAAGGTAATTTTGATAACCAACTTGTATACCTATGACGATCCGTTTCTGAGTTAATTTAATTTATAGAAAAAAAACCGTTACCGCAACCCAAACTATAAAAAATCATAATTTCCACAAAATACGACTCAGACTATTGAAATTTTTACTAGTAAAAGCTGAATATTAGTGCTAACGCCTTGAGAAAGTTGAACTAAATAATTCATACAGGGTGTTCAACATAAAATTCTAAAATTTAAGAACTTCAAACACGAATAACTTCGTTTTTTCAAATGGCACCTACCATATTTTATTTTTTCAATCGACTCCTCTTTTTATCCTCTTTCGATCAATATGGATAGTTCCTATTGTTTTATTTGAAAAATTTCGAGTAATTTTGAATTATTGTTTAAAGTAGCCACTTTTAATATTTTTCGTATAAAAAGGTGTGCCTTGGACAAATGACAACTAACGGCAATCAATGCAAAATGAAGCCAAAAATATCGCCTTTTAGATTAATTTCTGTTACAAAAAATAATCAAAAAGGAAAACTTCAATTGAAGTATTTATTATCATGATTTGTCTCGAACATCTCCCCTACAGAAATTAAGCGATAAAAAATATTTTACTGTGATTTTGCTTTGATTGTCGTTAGTTATAAAGTTGTCCAAGGCACACTCTTATTACGCCAAAAGTAATAAAATTGTCTAAGTATATTTTAAAAATTCTAAATTACTCAAAGTTTTTCAAATAAACCAGTAGGAAGTGTCTATGGATCGAAAGAGAATAAAAAGGGAATCGATTGAAAAAATAAAATATGGTAGGTGCCATTTGAAGAAACGAAGTTATTCGTGTTTGAAGTTCTTAAATTTTAGAATTTTATTTTGAACACCCTGTATAAATTATTTAGTTCAACTTTGTCAAGGCGTTAGCACCAATATTCAGCTATTACCAGTAAAAATTTCAAGAGTCTGAGTCGTATTTTGTAGAAGTTATGATTTTTTATAATTTGGGTTGCGGTTGCGATTTTTTTTTCTATAAATTAAATTAACTCAGAAATCGATCGTCATAGGTGTCCAAGTTGGTTATCTAACTTACCTTAGAATTACACGTTTTATTTGAATTCAGCGTAAAAAATATACCATTTCATTTAAAATAACAAAGTTGGTGTCGACTTCCGATATAACCGGATGTATATCGAAGTTGAAAATATTTTTAAGAGAAGCGGCAATAAATAAACAATAACCAAATGAGCCCAAGTTTCGGAATTGAATTCCTTCTACTAATTCATATACTTCTAATAGCCCATCAACATGAAAAACCCTGTATGCTTCTGTTCTTCTCTACTAAATTTCTGAATGTATCCTGTTAATAATTTCGTAAAAAATGTCATTCGTAAACCTAATGTTGCTCATACTTACTTACATTAGCATTCCTTTCTTTGGAGCACAGCTTATGAGAGCTTTATTTATATTTTTATTAAACAAAAAGACTTATTGGACATTATTAACTCGGAATGTCACCACCTATTAAACAAACCAATAAAAGTGTGTACCATCCATAGTCTATAATCTCCCTAAACACCCCATTTGTATTTTATCTATCCTTTTGTAGATATACCTTGTAACATTAAAAATCAATTTTGTATTTCTGTCTTAATATTGATCACTATCAGCCCAATGTAATTCTTTAAAAGCTAATAAATAGATAACTGTTCATATTCTCTTACATGTTTTATTATCTTGATAAAAATGAACACTGTAAAGTCAACGCTTTAACCCTCAAGGGTTAAATTAATTGGAAAGAATGAAAATATCTCTACACTTAAGACTTACTGTCACATAGTGCTCATATTTTTCCAAAATTATATTTCTTTTTAATTGTTTTTTATTTCATTAATTACATTTGTTCTAATTTGAAAATGCAACGTAATGGTTTTACGCAACAAGGAACCGCCACACGGAAATGCGACATGATTGCACGGCTAAAGTGTGCCGTGACCAACTTGCGAATTTCCGTTTGGGGGTAAAAGAGCACTATGTGGCTCAGTATAAAAGAATTAGTTTGGATAGAATAGAAAAAGTCAGTAAGATCGAGCCAGCGAGTCAAAGGGTTAGGGGGGTGTAGCGGGTTGCCGCTATCACCCTAATGCCCGATTAAGAGTCCCTGCCATTACCAACGCCTCTAGTTGGTAATTAATTAAGGCAAGTAGTTTTAAGTTATATTTATAATTAGTTTATAAGTTTTATTTGTTATTATTTTACCATTTTAATTCATTAAATCCATTCAAAATTACCATAAAAATTCAGCTTATTCGTTACATTACACTTAACTTTTTGTTTTTGGATAATAAAATCCCATAATTCGTACTTACGTGATAATCTACAGCATGTGGTGAATATGATGCATATTTAATCAATCCTGGTCTAGCAGGAAAACATGGCAATACTACCAAAAGTACTGCTAAGCTAATCTGTCAAAAAAAATAAATAATATATTGCTTGTGAATTATATATTATGGAGATTAGAAATTAGTAAATTCAGTAAATATATCCAAAACTTAGCAAGTTATGATGTATGTAGCTTCACTTGACCTCTAGAGAACCAATAAGACAACTTTATTGATAATTACCCTGACCTGTAGTAATACTTACACCGACACTCCAAATCGTGAGCTACATCCAATAGTCTCGTTGAAGTGTTAGCCAAGAAATTAATGTTTTCTCAACTTTGTGGGTATTTGATTCAATAATTAACAATACAATTTAAAAGTATTCCAGAATAACGTGTTATTAGGTGTGAAAAGTATGAGTTTTTTTTCAGTAAATGTTGTTGCAACAATAGACCAGGGTCGATAATTTTTAAACCCATTGGAAGGGAAGAGAATATAACAGAAATGAAAGGAAAAATAATTTACGGGCGATCTGAGGTCGGGTAGGGGAAGGGGGTGAGTTTTTAAGGGTAAAAAACGGTTTTCCATGTTTTCCGGAGAAACTACAAGTTTTATGGAAAAAAGTTACATGGCAGAGTTGTAGGTAATAAAAAGATCTACAACTTTTGTATTTTGACTTTTTTCCAACAACCTCAAAATTCATGTGAAAAATTCAAATAACCAACTTCATGGTTTTATATTTTTATCTTTTACAATAAATTTGGTTTCTTCTCGACATTTGGTGAAAATTTACCTATTTATTTCCCAAACATGCTGTAATTTTTTTGATTTGAAATATTTATTTTTTCACCTTATTTTTACTTAATATCAAAAAAGCACCCTAATCTTGAATCGAAAATTCTCACGTAAAAATATCTGCCATTTTAAAAACTTTCGTGGGCTTTTTCTTCGTTGAAATCTCTACTTTCTGATGGTCTGAAAAAAATATACATTACTTTGGTAAGCTTTCTCAGGAAATACAAAAAAACGAAAAAACTAGATCAATGTTTATAAAAATATTATAATGAATAACGTAATCAGTATAAAGTATGTGAATTCAATAGTACGATTTACATGTATATTTATATATTATGAGATTTTCTATGAAATAAATGTAATTAAAATTTAATAAAACAACTTTTTTACCGAGAAAAATAGCAGCGGTCACATTTTTTAGATAAAATTCCCTTCGTTTTTTTGCATTTCCTGAGAAAACTTACCATCGTCATCTATAATTTTTTCAGACCATCAGAAAGTAGAAATTTCAACGAAGAAAAAGCCCACCAACGTTTTCAAAAAGGCAGATATTTTGACGTGAGATTTTCGATTATTATTTTTCCTTTCATTTCTGATATATTATCTTCCTTTTCCAATGGGTATAATCCTACTATAATTTTTTTCACTTTTTAATATTTGCACTGGTCTACATAGCTGAGATTTTATCAAAACCTAGAAATCTAGGTACACAAACAAGGGCATTAAAGGTTTGTCTCCATTAAATCTACAGGATTAAGCACACCTGATATAAGACAAACAGCCTTTTTTGGTCTCCAGTAAATAGTAGTATTTTTTAAGAAAGCTACACTAAAGTCATTAACTTCTTCCGCCCATCCGCTTGATACATATAAGGCTTCGTTGCACAAGTTGACACAGTCACGACATGAAGCTTAACAAAGTTACCTTTGTTTTCCCGAACAAGTTATTCTTTTTAAACACAACTTAATTTAATATCTACCTATCTCATTTTTCTACTTTGCAAAATAATTTCGAATTACAAATATATACGCTATCATTAAATAAATTCAAAGGGTCAAACGCCAATACTTATTGCTGACCCAATGAACACTTCCTAAATGGAAGATCTGGTCCCCTTCTTACGGATGAAGACTGGAAAAACTTTGGCGGTTGTTGCAGAACGAACAAAATAGCTCAAACCCCAACGCCAAAACACGACACTTTAGTTGTCCGAAGCACTTTTCGGTAACAAAGTTACCTTCTTCAGGGACTGAAGTGAACTAAACCTAAAAGAGAACTTATCCTAATATATACTGAAAGTTGTTAAGGTTCAGTGAACACGGTTCAGCAGCAATGGTGATGATGTTCAATGGACCTTGACAATAACAAAAGATGATAATTAAACTAAACTAAATAGCGGCGATCCAGGGATAGGACCCTTGTCATTGTTAAGTAAAATTTGGTTATTTTACAAATGTATAAACTTTCAAAACTATCTAGTAGACAATTATTCCTAACTTCCTTAACTAATTTAAGATTATTAATATTAATATTATGTTCTTCAGTAAGAATATGTTGGGCAACACTAGATTTTTCGGCTCTACCAAACCGTGCATGAGCTAAATGCTCCTTGAACCTAGTTTGGATCGAGCGTCTAGTTTGTCCAATATATTTTTTACTACAATCATTACAGCTAATTTCATATATCCCCGACTTTTCTAAGAAAGGAATTTTATCCTTGGGGTTACCGAGGAGAGTTTGAAGGGAGTTACCACTTGAACTGAAGGCAATGCGAAAACCAAGTTTACGAAAAATGCCTTCGAAACTTGGTTTTCGCATTGCCTACAGTTCAAGTGGTAACTCCCTTCAAACTCTCCTCGGTAACCCCAAGGATAAAATTCCTTTCTTAGAAAAGTCGGGGATATATGAAAGTAGCTGTAATGATTGTAGTAAAAAATATATTGGACAAACTAGACGCTCGATCCAAACTAGGTTCAAGGAGCATTTAGCTCATGCACGGTTTGGTAGAGCCGAAAAATCTAGTGTTGCCCAACATATTCTTACTGAAGAACATAATATTAATATTAATAATCTTAAATTAGTTAAGGAAGTTAGGAATAATTGTCTACTAGATAGTTTTGAAAGTTTATACATTTGTAAAAATAACCAAATTTTACTTAACAATGACAAGGGTCCTATCCCTGGATCGCCGCTATTTAGTTTAGTTTAATTATCATCTTTTGTTATTGTCAAGGTCCATTGAACATCATCACCATTGCTGCTGAACCATGTTCACTGAACCTTAACAACTTTCAGTATATATTAGGATAAGTTCTCTTTTAGGTTTAGTTCACTTCAGTCCCTGAAGAAGGTAACTTTGTTACCGAAAAGTGCTTCGGACAACTAAAGTGTCGTGTTTTGGCGTTGGGGTTTGAGCTATTTTGTTCGTTCTGTCCCTTCTTACGGACTTTGAATACTCAGGGGCGGAGGAGTGTGTGGGGATTGAAGATAAATTTAACATGCGGCTTTACCTTTACCTAACCTAACCTAACCTAACCTGTGAACTATTTCTTATCAAATCATGGATAAATCTGGTTATTTGAGGCGAGAAGGTGGCAGACGTATAGGCGTGATAATTGAATCAGAAAGTTAGGGGAAAGAGGCAATATTACACGAATAATTTCGAGCTAATTTCGACCCTTACGTACAATATTAAATTTCATCTTCGAATACCTAGATTAATCCATGATAAATATGTGGTAGGTATTTCTGGAATTTAATCAAAGATTTTTGACATTCCCCTTTTTAATCTTGATCTATTGTGTTAATGATTACTTGTCTTATAAAAATGAAAGTTCAGACATTTATTCAGGACACATAGAAGAGCTGTTCTAAATTTTCATTCACGTTTTCTTCCGTCCATTGTTTTCTTACTTGACTCACAGTAACCAGCAAGAATTATTAGGAGTAAAAAACCTTCATGAGCGCAACAAACGATGTACTGTGTTAGGTCTATTGAAATATTCATTCATTGAAAGTGAAATAATTCGCACGTTTGAGGCTATTCATCTTCAGGCTTCTTTTAAAGCTTCATTTACATGCTTAGTTATACATATAAAATTGAAAAGAAAAATGGCAAACTTTTTTTAACTTATTATTAAAACTTGCTTTCACTAAATTTTATTTTGATATTCTACTACTTTACTACCATTACAATACAAACAATTAAAATTTTGGATATTCACTTTAATTTTTTGGATACAGTGTTATTTTAATTTGACTTTTGACATGGCCCTTACTTTTAATTGGGAAATTAAGTTCCTTCTTCAGAAAATAAGAAAATATTTAACATCTTATTATTCTTTTACATTTCTTATTACTGGTCTGCTCCTTCAGGTGATAGTAGATAGTAGAGTAGACAGCTAATAACTTTTGGTGAATGTTTAATGACCATTAGTATTTGCTATTTGAAATTTCAAAGGATTATACTGGACCAACAAGCAAAAGTGGTCCTTTCAAATGCAGGTGGTATGATGAATATATTATGTTTTGTTTAAAGGCAAATTCTTGTAATAAACTCACCCTGCAGATGTATTTCAAACAAAAACAGTTTTTGACTGACACTAATACTTCGCACTATTTTAAAAAAAAAGCCTACCTGTAGAGTACACATGTTGTTCATCTTCAACTCGCACAATGGTATAAAAAGAGGTAAAACTACAAAGATCTGATAGCAATTTCCTTTTATATGAGTTCTCAGTCAACAATAACACATTGTGCCCACTCTTTGTCTAAGTATGTGTAAGTTACTTATGCAACTCCACCGAGTGCAAGGCCATTTCAACAACATTTTGTTACAACCCCCAACTTCACACGACCGTCGACTTTGTAGTAGGTAAATTGTGTGAAAATTTTGTGGGTTACGATGAAAACTTAATTCATTGCAGTGTATTTAGTTGCCATTGTTTCATAAAAGTCTAATCACATGTTACACCTCAATTTGTAACTCGAAAAGTACAGTTGCATATATATATATATATTGAGAAAAAATAACATGTAGATACATAGATCAATTTAATTAATTTTCGAGGATTTAACGTGAACGTTTCACAATACCGGAAAAATTTTTTTAGCAAACTATTTTTACAATGTAATTCCACCCTGTCAGTTTCAATAACATAATCTGAAAACTCACGAAAACATAGAATCTGGATCTCATCAGCACGCCTGAGATTTTACCGGCAGAAACCGAAACAGAAATCGACGAATAACTACAAATCAAACAATATACTATCGCAAGTCTAACTATTTTTTTTTTAGTACAAGTTTTATACTATTATTTTACCACTCCAGAATTAAAATGAATTTTGAAATATTATTCAATAAGGGTTTCATCTAACTTAAAATTTTTTCTTTCAATAGTTGCGTTCTTAATATTTCTCTGCATATTTGGATTTAAGACGTGATTTAAAAAAAATTTGTAAAAGTAATTTGTTATTGCTTTAAATAAAATAGTAAGTATAACATTGTTTGGTGACAAACTTGGGCAGCACTTTATGATATATGTATCTAATAATAAAAACATAAGACTTTCTATTTGCATTAAATTACTAATTCTTGACATAAGATTAACATATGTGCAGTTTTGTTTAAAACCTTTTAAATATTTAAAAGAAGACCTCGTATTTTATATTAATTATAGTTGCTTTTTTATGAATTTCTGATAAGTTTTAACAAAATCATTAATTTTGTTAGTTAGTTAGTAGTTCAATATTAATGGTCAAAATTATCAATATTTTCTGATTTATTAAACATATTTAATATAAAACAAATAAATATATTTAGAGTATATAGTTTGAAATACGAATCTTCCTTCGTTGGTTTAAAATATGCCACATAATATGATTTTTTGGCTGTTTGATTTATTTCTTTTTTTTTTTCTGCAAAAAGTATGGAATTTGCGACAATATAGGACTCTTTTGTTCTTCAGCAGTAAATTTGTTACTCTCCAAAACATTCAAGCAAATAACTTAGAGTGTGTTGTAATTTCTGTACGATAATTAACGCTTGGGAAGTATGTTAATTGTATTCGCGAATAGACGTATTGTGAATTAAAATTTGGTGGATCGAGTTTCGCTTTATTTCCACGTATACGTCGCAGAACGAACAATAACAAAGACAAACCGGTAATAATTCTTTGTTAAGTACCTTAATTTTGTGTCCTCCAGTTATGTCATGGTAATCGAGATAAGCTTTGTGAAATAGAGGGTTTGTCACTTCAAGGATCATTCATTGACGATTCCTGAGAAATGTGTATTTGATAGTATCACAGAATAGTCATAGAGATAAAATAATAGAAAGACCAAACTAAAGGAATGAAATGAAACAGAAAATAAAGTTAAAAGTCCGATGTGGCTGTCAATAAGCGTCATTTTAATTGAAGTCTGTTAAGGTGCACGCACATTAAACAGAGATAGAGCACCATTTTCGGAATCTCGTGTGTTTCCACGTATCGATGCTATTATACTTACAGAGTAGCATGGAACTTACCCTTTCTAAGCACTAGTAGCTAATAATTAAAAAAAAATGTTTTGTGAGTGACTGTGACTATACTATACTAATAGATATTGTCGACTAACATCACAAAATATTATTAACATACAGATGTGCATTTCAACCAGAAAGTGGTCATCTTCAGTGTGTAAACTTTAATAAGTATAAATAATAAACAGTATACAAACTTCTAGCAATATTACTTTTTCTAATTGTAGAAACTGTATAATAGCTTCGGATTCTAATCGCGTACTGTTGATGGTAGATCATAGGGGCGTCAAAAGAGAACATCATGTGAATTGCAGTATTTTTAGTACTTATCCTTTAATTTTCCTGAATGTGACCAATGATTGTCATGGGATTTGAAAAAGCTTCCTCTTCAAAAAGGAAAGTTGGGGGGTTTTATCCCCTAATTTTCAATTTATTATCATAGAAAATAATAGTTACACTACTATTGTTCATTAATAGATGAAGACAAGTATTATAATGGCCTAAGGTAGAAGAGAGTGGAGAGAGTGGTGTCTTACCAGACTTTGCACAGAAGATTTATTGGTGGTGATAATACTGTCTGGTCAGCCCATTCAAATGATGCACCTCAAGCCATAAATTTCGACATTCATTTCTCACACTAAAGTAAATGGCATCACTAGATATTATAATGTCTTGAGAACGTGCAAAAAGAAAATACGGTTTAATAAGCTTTGCTTTTATTACAAAATATATACACATTCGATATAACACGTAAAAAAATATAAATACTGTTATTGGGCAGCATCTTATTCGTACATCTTACCAACAGTGTCAAAGAAGAGTTCGCCAGTAAAAGAATACGAACCAATCTCCGACCAACCACTTTTAAAAACTTTGTCAATAAGATGTACTTAAAGTCTACGTACTTACTTACAACATACATTCAATTCATTAATCAATTTATTATTCGTCGTCATATCATAAGAAAGGCGGTTTCAACTAATTATTTCGGTTAATCGCGTCTAAAATCTACCACGGGTGTCCGTAACCTTTTCCTAGGAAGCCGTGACCTGCACCAGCACCAAGGTATCCGTGTCCGGCTCCGAGTCCACCCGCCCATCCAGCTCCAGCATATCCGTGTCCAGCACCAATAGGTGCTCCTATCACTGGGGCTGTATGGACAGGGGCTGCATGTAGCGACGGACCAATTTTCTTTACTACTGCGTTGAATCCGTTGACGTCATCAGCTGCGTAGTCGACCACACGGACAGAACCATCAGGTTCCACCAAAGAGTATTGTCCTTTGACGACTCCTCCATCTCGGACTTCGTGTTGCGATTTTTGGTCACCAGTAAGACCATCAGCTACTCCATAATTGTAAGAATATTTGGGATAAGCCTACAAATATTACAAAAAATGAAAATTAAATAATATAACAAAGGAAAAAGGTGAAGATATGAATTTTGGGGAAAAATTAAAACTATTGCAACTAATTGAAAAAGTATGAAGAGGTTTAAATATCTATAATATAAAATAAAATCAGTTTTGAGTCCAAACCAAAATAAAATTATTTTTAAAAAGTTCTAGATGTTTAGGAGTTTACGATCACAATAATGTCTGATAGTGAAAAGAATTCGTGAATAGGAAGTGCAAAATCACGTTATGGTTTTCATAAAACTTAATTGATTAAAAATTTAAAATTGCCGGAAGTAATGTAAATTCTTTAATCACGTTTTTATGCTTTTGTTAAGAACATTCGTTACACCTTGAACGTGAACTTCAATTGTACTACCTCTTCTATTGTTTATCTTTTATTAAATTAAAAATCACAAAAAAAAACTTCTCAAGCTACAGAAGGCCTAATACTTTATGTACGTACATTAATAACGAAATAAACATGAAATATCCAAAATTATTATTAAATGGTAAGTAATATTTAATTGAAAGAAGTAAGAAATAAAAAATTTTTGGTGACAAAGTATGTAGTTGTGATACTTACGTAAGTGTCAAGACCACCATGTCCTAATCCTCCTAGTGCTAAAGCTGGGCCGGCTCCGAAGATACCACCATGACCAATTGCACTAGGACCTGCTATGTGTCCAACACCCAAATGTCCTGCACCATAACCCAAATGTCCTGCGCCACCAAAGCCCAAAGGTGCAACTGGTCCAGCCCCGCTCGAATAGCTGCTAGCAACTCCACCAATTACACCCGCTTTGGTTGCAGCTACAGCTACGGCTAAGATACATAACTGAAAAAATAATTAAACAGAATACTTAAAAATAACCAGTAATCCAAAAACAATTAAATAAATTGTGACGATTTTTGTGAAAAATGTGGGCTGGGACATTTATTTTGCAAACGGGGTTGTAAAGAACACAAACAATACTATTATCTATCTGCAAAATATCCAAAACTCATGGAAAACTAATTATAAACAAATTTAGGTTGAAAAATAGTTTTTTTTTGTTGAAGTGAAGGCTCTTTGAACATAAAAAATTAATAGGTTTGTTTTGGAAATGTTAAACAAGTCATACAATTATATCATTATTTTATGCAGTCACAACCCATCTACGAACAAATTAATATTGAAGTTTTTATAATTAACAATACTAATTAAAGGACAAAGTCCTGATTATTGAAAGAAAGCCTGAGGAACAGTACCGTATTTTAGTTAGACTTTTTAATAATAATTTTATTCCATAAAGTCATGCCATCAAAGGAGAATTTTATAACGTGAGCGAGTACTAAAAAGATGTATTTTAAAATCAACCCCTAAAGGGTCCAAAAAGGAATTCAAATTTAATATACCGATCCAGGCACAGCCCAAACCTCTAAATCAGAAAGCTTGAAATGATCTACGAAGTTCTTTTTCAGTTGATTTGCCTTTAAAAGGGCGAAAAGTTGATTGAAAACATGAAAACTACTGGATTGTTGATCCCAACAAGCCTTTTACGAAAAGAAAAATTGGAAAAGTTGTCCTAAAAATTTAATTTATTAATTTCTTCTATGGGGATGACTAACTGAACACTAAAAATCTATTTCTACGTATGTGGGGACAAGGGGTAGTGACGAAACTGATATGTTACGGCTAGTATTGACATACAGAAGGTGCAGAATCAGATAATTTTAGTTTTATTTTAATTGCTTTAGTCACGAATAACTGCAAATTTCATAAAAGTAGAAATATTGCGAAATATAAAAGTACTTAAGCACCTAGTGCGCTGAGTAGTCGGTACAAAGGCGCGTCGGTGGTTTTTATCTTGATAAAAGCACGAAGAAAAATCTCTGGACACGTCCAGCAATAAGATAAGCGAACTGTGACGTGCTGAGGCACTTTTAACAATATACCTGAGTATATTATATATTATATACATACTTACTTGAAACGTAGCTATTATAATAGTAACGTATCAATTCAATTGTGACGACGCGACGTTTGTTGTCACGTCGTGATATATCAAAGGAGGCCACGCCCTTTCACGACGACGTAATCGAGGAAACAACTAACAATTAATTGCATACTGTTATCTATTATTATGCACACGGAGTAGTACGTTATAAAATCTGTATGATTTGAACGTAATTTGTATTTAAATTACACCTAGACAGTTTTCCTCCCAAGGAAAATGAATTAAATAAGGACATTGTATTATTGTTTAAAAGCAACTACCCATGGTTTTCTATGATCTTTTAATTTTTGTCAACTATATAATTTTTCAAAAACTAACACCTTTATAATATAGTATTTGAAGTTTCGATTCTAAACTATCAAATAACAGCAATTTTTTGTAAAAATTAATCTACATATTTTAATTGTGCATTTACGAATAAATATTTGGAAACGTTTATGTACCCTGTCGAACTTATCGAAATTAGTGAAAAAATTATGGCGATTTTCATTTATGATTGCTTAATGGCGCAGAAACTAAAAATAAGGCAAGTTCCACAATGATTCTATCTATGTAAATTTTAGTTAAAAAAATGTAAAACAGTAGTATTTTTTATATTTACTTAGCTCTACATAAAATACATTTTTGCCGTTACTATTTTTTTAATGCTGTTTAATCTTTTTATAATGAACATAATACACTTAGTTTTATATGACTTAAGGGAAGTAATTGCTACTGTATTAAAAAATCCCAATAATTAATTACATAACTAATAATTAACACATTTTTAAAAAAATATTTTACTCTTAGTTTTTTACAATGTTCTTTAGTTATATAGAAATTTACTGAGAAATTTTTTTTTAAAGAAAATAATGTGAAATTAACCATTTTGATTGAAAAATTTAGTAGGGGTGTTATTTAAAAAGTATGTTTTGTCTAAACGTATAAAGGACTGTTATAATATTTAATTACTAATAACAATAAGTCAAAAAATAACAAATTAAATTTTATTTGATACGAATGTATATTATAGAAGTATTCTATACTTACAATTAGGTATATCTACTTGATCTATGTTAAGATGATAAAAATACGAAATTTAGAAGTAAACACTCTTTTTAAAAGCGAAAACTTTGATATTGTAGCATTAATTAAAAAATTATTTTATTTTATTGAAAAATTGCAATAATAGGTAACGATATAATCAGTAGCGGGTTTACCAGCAGGCTGAATAGGCTAGAGCCTAGGGCGGCAGACTTTAGGGGGCGGCTCAAAAATTTTTTTGTCTTACAGGAATAAAAAAATTATCATACCTACACGGGAAAAAACGAGGCTCAAAAAATCAACAAAAATTACAATATTTTAGTGCTATACAGTATACTGAATACATTAACGTCTGTATATGAAAAATTATTAAACGCTTATTTATAAAATATACTATTGTGATTTTGAATTTTTTAAATATTCCAATAGCGTTTAAGTATTACATTTTAAATTTAGTATTTTTACCTATTTTTTAAATTAATTATTGCCATAATTTTTTCTTTAGGTCCACCCACACTATTCAATTAATGTGTAATATGTTTCACCACTTAAATATAATCTATTCGAAGAGAAATGGGATCCGAAAAAAATTGCTTAAAAATAACAATAACAAATATTATATAGATATATATGTGGAAAATTAATAATTTTCTATTGATATTTCTGATGATATTAACAACCTGTTTGCGTGTTGAATAAAAATTTAATAAATTTACACGTAAAAAATTGCATATTGTTGCACAAAATTTCATAAATATTAAACATTTCTTAGAATGATGATAATTAAAAAAACAATAATGATAATATTGTAATAAATAAAAGCTGTAAATATCCATTCAACGAAAGTTCTTAACATTATGACATTTTTAATCCTAATGAATTCGTATCAATATTTGTTGATTAGTCTGATAAAAATATAATACAATCATAAAGTTAGGGTATAGAATTGCAGGGGTCAGTAGGGGCGGCAAATTTTGAATAGCCTACGGGCGGCAAATGTGTAAATCCGCCACTGGATATATTCAAGAATTCATTAAGAATCACTTAAATTAGTTAATATTTTTTTCATTACGTTTACAATATCCACGTATAGGTATAACACTAAAATTTAATTTTTATTTAGCCCAAGTTATATTATTTTGTGAAACGCACTTTTGTTACTTGAAGTTATGAAAATGATTTTCAACCCCTTATTCATACAACCCCACTAAAGAAATAAGTAAATGAGATACTCACTTGTGCAAATGCCATTATAATGTTTATATTGTGGAATATCACTACCAATGTGAAGTCGATACTGGAGTTGCTGCCCATCTCGCACTATTTATACAAAACACAAGCTCGCAGCTCGCTCTTCGTCAAGGTCTTGACTTTTTGCACGAGTTTCAAAAATCGACCCCCATAAGCGCGCTTTTCAATCCTACGGCGGTTTTACATAGAGGCGATAATGCATCGTCGTGGGTGATCACAGATTACCTCTATCGCTTACAAATATCACTTATGAAATTTTTTTTGTTACATGACAGAAATTTCGTACTTTGTGTTTCCTTATTCTGGTGAGTAGATACAAAACAATGTTTTTTTCCAACATTTTTTAGAGACGTCCTTAAATGAATTAAGAAAAAGTGCTCAATTAATTAAATAAATTATAAGTTAAAATATACTTTTGTTAAATATTACACCAAAGGTAATGTCCTATATTTAATATATTATATATATATACCTAATTATAAAATATTAGTTGATAAAAAGTAAATAACTGTTCTGTAAAATATTTGAAAAAAAAATGCTTTATTGTCATAAATATTTAAAAATCAAACAGCATATTTAACACTGACAAAATAAATATTAAAATCGTACCTAAATAAAATCATAATTAAAAAATAAATAAATGTATTAAATATTAAATATTTTCTTCTAATACGCTTCTGCGTGGGATTCTAGTAATAATGCATCCACTTAGGTATACGATTGTATTTATTAAAATTACCTACATATTAATTTTGCTATATTTTATTATCCCAGTATTAAAAAAAAAGAAAGAAATAATAGTCCTATTGAACTTTAATCGAATTCTGCAAACGATTTTACAATCACCGATACAGTTTCAAATGGTGGTAACTGTAACTTAAGCGTTTACTGAAATTAGATAATTACAGTTGTTATCTGGGAAATAATTATGACATTTTAAGATCTCAGACCTTTTTCAAGGTAAAAAATTAATAATCGGTTGCATGTTACAAACAATTGTTAGTTTTGTACCTATTGCAAGAAACTGTTTGCTTTAGTACCCACGTTTCTAACATGTAACTCATGCACATTCTGTTAAATTATTATCAGACGAGAAAAGTTATATTTTTAGTATTTAAAATCAATTTTTAGACTAGTGCTGAACCCTTAAAAATAGAAAAAGTGAAAATAAAATTATAGTAGGATGAAACCCATTAGAAAAGGAAGAGAATACAACAGAAATGAAAGGAAAAATAATTTATGGGCGATCTGAGGTCGGGAAGGGGAAGGGGGTGAGTTTTTAAGGGTAAAAGACGGTTTTCCTTGATTTCCGAAAAAACTAAGTCTTATGGAAAAAAAAGAAATAGCAAAGTTGTAGGTAATAAAAAGATCTACAACTTTTGTATTTACACTTTTTTCACATAACCTCAAAATTTATGTGAAAAATTCAAATAACCAAGTTTTTGGTTTTGTATTTTTATCTTTTACAAAAAAAAAATTTTTTCACGAAATTTGATGAAAACTTACCTATTCATGTCCAAAACACGCTGTATTTTTTTTTATTTGAAAGATTTATTTCTCCATCTTATTTTTACTTTATATCGAAAAAACCCTAATTTTCAATCGAAAATTCTCACGTCAAAATATCTGCTTTTTTAAAAACGTTGGTGGGCTTTTTCTTCGTTGAAATTTCTATTTTCTGATGGTGTGAAAACAAATATACATTACTATGGTAAGTTTTCACATATGTACTTTATACTGATTACGTTATTCATTATAATTTTTTTTTCCTTTTTGTGCATTTCCTGAGAAAACACCATAGTAATGTATATTTTTTTTCACACCTTCAGAAAGTAGAGATTTTAACGAAGAAAAAGCCCACCAACGTTTTTAAAAAAGCAGATATTTTGACGTGAGAATTTTCGATTGAAAATTAGGGTTTTTTCGATATTAAGTAAAAATATGGTGGAGAAATAAATCTTTCAAATAAAAAAAAATACAGCGTGTTAGGGACATGAATAGGTAAGTTTTCACCAAATTTCGTGAAAAAAATTTTTTTTTTTGTAAAAGATAAAAATACAAAACCAAAAACTTGGTTATTTGAATTTTTCACATAAATTTTGAAGTTATATAAAAAAAGTGTAAATACAAAAGTTGTAGATCTTTTTATTACCTACAACTTTGCTGTTTAACTTTTTTCCATAAGGCTTGTAGTTTTCCAGAAATCAAGGAAAACCGTTTTTTACCGTTAAAAACTCACCCCAATCCCCTTCCCGACCTCAGATCGTCCGTAAATTATTTTTCTTTACATTGCTGTTATATTCTCTTCCTTTTCAATGGGTTTCATCCTACTATAATTTTTTGTGGTTTTAAAAATTATCGACCCTGGTCTATTCATACATTTAATAATCCAAAACTGGAAGAATTATTAAATGTTCAGAAAAAGGACAAAACTTCTTTAATGTTTCAAAAAAAGTTTTAATAGAGATTATTAATTCGTAGAATTGTAGCTTTTTTATGGTCATTATGAGAAGATACTTCAAAGTTATTAAGAACACTTTAAAATCCAAAAATGTGTTTCGATACTCATAATTTCATCGGCAATTAAAGCCTACTCCAGGGATTTTGTCGAGGGGGGCGAATTTAAAACGAAGACAACAGTATATTTTTCTCGAATAAAATAAAAAGTATTTTAGTTTAGAATCAAATTCAAAGCTGTGAAACCATATTGGCCATTTAGGGGGTAAATAAGTGATTAATTAAATGTATTTTAGGCTGATAAGAAACTGAATTGTTACACACACTTGAAATTTAGATACAGAAAAAATTTTAAAAATCTTACAAGAAGGTAATGACTAATCTTCGGGGATATTGAGAAAATGTATAGTTTAAGGGAGGGAGGCTCCTACCCCTCCCTGGCTTCGGCCATGAGTCTGCAATTTTAAAATTTTAGATTTTTGTTTATGGACAGTTAGTAGATACTAGCTCTTTAAAAAAAATAACTACTTATTTATAAATACGACATGGTAACTTAAATAGATTTTTTACACATTTAATTTAGCTAAGTTGTTTACAGTGGGGACTTTGATTGGTACTCCATATTTATACCTCTGCATTTTCAAAATTTAAAGAGATATATAAGCTACAGTTTAAAGTCCAACGTTTATTTTATTTTATTTTTTTTCGTTAAAAGCTAATTTTATAAAACGTAGTAATGTACTTAAGTTGGTTAACTATTCATTCTTTAAAGTTGAAAACTATTTCAATAAATCCTTGCAATTATTTTCACGTCGGAATATATTTTTTTATGAAGCGAATGTTTTCTTTCTTTGTCTTTCTATTAAAAATGATATCTATTATTGTAATAAGCTATTGGTGGTGTATTTTTGATGAAACATATTTTAAATATAATAAAAAACAATAAAATGTTTCAACAAATTTATTAAGAAAAATTCTCTTACAATTGTTTCGACAAATCTGTCATTATCAAAGAGAGTAATAAGAAGTAATTTGTTGAAACATTTTATTGTTTTTTATTATATCTATTATTTAAATTTTTGTGTCCCATTTTTAATAAAAACTTTTTTAATGTTTATTCATTTCTTTTTAAAGTTGTTTTGATTAATTGTAAAGTGCATTTAATTCCTATCGACTTTATTCGAACCGGAAATAACAAATAATTGTTTATCTATTTGTACTTAATAATGTTAAGTACCTAATTTAAGTAGATAATATTATGGTAGAATGTTTTGCTGCAGACTATAAGTACATATAACATAATGTCACGTTACTTGTTTTCTGCTTAATTTTCAAATTACTCTACCGTAATAAACTAGAACTGTACTCAGTTGATTTTAAAGATTATATTTGATAAACTGTTCATAATATCGGCAGTTAATAAACCAATTGCCAATTGCCCTTATTTACATACCGTTAAATTTACCTGGGTATCTCAAAGGTCAACATACACCTAAGTAAGTAAATCATCAACTTGAAATGGTAAACACATTTCGTTTTCTAAATTATAACTGACTCAGTTTGACTTACATAATTTTTAATATTTTTATTTTATTATGTTCTTTCAAAAATAATAACTGATAAAAAAGATTATGTTTCAATTATCTATTATCAAACCGATGAAGTAAATCATTGTGAACTTGCATTCGTTTTATTAAGTGACAGGATTGCCTAATTTCCTGGCCGATTTTATCGTATAAAGTCATCGAATTACGAAATACTTGTTTATATTCTCGGCAGCTGATCTAGAATTGTAATTAAATTAGAATCGGTCCAATTCATCTTATTTAATTTAATCTGATTCGCATTTTTGATGCTCTTTTATTTCCACAAAGGAAAATAAGACGCTGTGACGTTAAACCAAAACAATGAACCCCAATTATTACAAAAATGTATATTTTTTTTATTCCCCTTTACATAAGTAAAACCTCTGTTTATGGCTATTAGTAATTAATGTTAAATAAAGAACTGTAAACACATAAATTATTTTGATTCAATAAATTCAATTTGGCTAATTATTTTTCCGATTTTAAGACGCACCCTTGGGTCATTTTTCACGATTAGAAAGTTGCCTTCCTTTAAATGTCCTTTTACGATAGATAATTAGGTTTTAAAAATTGAACAAAACGTTTGTAGGGGCATTAATTAAATTATTATTAATGGGATGCTATTTAGAGTGAACAGTTAATCGGTCATATTTTAAGTTGTCCTACGCCAACTTGACTCATATGTCCGTATCAAATTGTGCCAATTGGTGTTTTGATAACTTCGATTAAATCCCATATACTTATTCATATGTGCATGTATCAGTATAGATACATTAATGTACCTAAAGGCGGTGAATATTAATAAGCCAAATTTTAATAACAATGAATAAAATTTATATTCGCTGATCAAACAGTACGATATAAGACAGAGTACCGGTACCGGTAGGTATATGAATGTTAAGTAATCTGGTTGCTCTCTGTCAGATCTTTTCTTTTTTGCTTTATAAGGACGAACAAACTAAATCCTTTGTTGGTAGTAGATATATGTGTAACAGACGAACAATGAAAAACTGCAGTTCTACGTAACACAAGAAATAGAATTCGGCCTTTTCATTTATAGAAGTCAGCACAGAACTAAAAAACTGATTTAAATTTGAAAAGTAAAAGTAAAAGCAAAAATTGAATTTTACTTGAAATGATTTGGGTTTATATTAATTATGTCCTGCCGCTCCTTTTAAAACTCCAATTTTCTCAACAAATATTGGAAGCATAACTTTATTTTTCTGTAATAGTTTTCTTGTATTTTTTAATTAATAATTTGAACTGTATGTATCAATTTAATTACTCAGCAACTTAAAATACCTTTTTTGACAAAAATATACTTTTTATGTCTTGTTTTCAAATTCGCCCCCTCCTTCAACCAAATTTAGCTACGCCCTTGCGTTTAACTACACTACACTTTTTGAAAATAGTCAACATTGACAGTTTTCTTTACATTTATTTAGAATAAGGACTTCTCAACTTAAATCAAAAAAGAAAATATGTTAAACAATTTAATTTATTAAAATTGGGCTGACGACACTATATCATGTACTCACTCACACTGCATGCACCATATATTTCTTTCATTTGTTAATTTTCAGTGCATTTATGTGTAAACCATTGTGATTAAATACACACATCTTTTTATTTAAGTTCATTTACGATCACTTTTTAATTAAATATGTGAAAAATCTTACATATAATAAAAAATAAATAAATGTAGGCTTTCTACAAAAATCAGTTTGTACTAATAAATTCTCTATAATTTTTATATTATATGTAACTAGCAGCAATACCCGGCGTTGCCCGGGTAAGAATATATTACACGTATGATGGAACATTCTAGAAAATTCGCGAATTAAGAACTATCCAGAATATCCCATAATGAATCAAAACATTTTTTAACTTTTTTTAACATTCTGAAACATTCTTGAATGATCTTCAAGATTCTGGAACATTCTTGAACATTATCAAATCATTCTAGAATGTTATAATAAAACATTGTTTTATTTCTTAGAACATATTTGAACTCCCTTTAACATTCTAAAAAAATCTGTTTTATTCTTATCCCCACTCCGTGCTGTTTGCTGGGTGAGTAGTGAGATCAGTAGACGCCTGGCGGGGATGACTAATCGATTGATAATATAATTGATCAGTTATCGACCACTGAGGGTTGAAAATTACTACAGTACTAATATCGCTATTAAAAAATAAGGGTTGATGATAGGAGGGTGAAAGTTAAGGGTTATATGTATTTTTTAATGCCAAATCATAAAAAAATACAAATAAAAAATTTTGTCCAAAAAATAAAAACAGTTAGGGGTGGACAACCCTTATCACTTTGGGTATGAAAAATAGATAGTTCCCGATTCTCAGGCCTATTGAATATGCATATTTTATAAAATTTCATAAAAATCGGTCAAGCCGTTTCGGAGGACTTATGCCCTCACTACGTTCCCTGAGAATGCCAACCACAGTAGTTGGCCAAAACTCCTTCGATGTTCTCACCGAACGAAACGAAAAGAAAATCTCAGACCACGCATGATACAATAACGTAGATATTCTTGTATCCTGAGACCATGGCCCTCAAGCCCGAATATCAAACCTTACTCGTTTACTTATTTAGTCCTTTAAGAATCATTACCTAGATTTTCAGAAAGATACCCTAATAATTAAAATTACTTAAGTGATTTTGTTCTTATTTCAAAATGACTAAATAATTTTCTTATAATTTAAAGCATCAGCAACCTACTGTAAATCCATGTTATTCATATTTCGACTAAAAAATACCCATAGTATCTAAATGTTCTTCATAGTTGTGCAGTAACTTTTAATTTTCCGCTTTCTTCTAAGGTTAAGAGCACTTTCTTCTTTAGGTTACGTTAGGGTAATTAAAATTATTTTACACTTAAATGTCCGAAGCAAAGGGAGGTCACGATTCTTTAGAAGTAGCATAAATATTTCTCACTAAATACCAGCTTAAAAATGTTCTTCTCGTTTCTCAACCCTTTTATTATCGCAACTCACTCAATAATTTAAATTTTAAGCCTTAAAAGCTTTCGACCCCTCACTTCAATTTTTACTTTTATACAAAAGACAAGCGAAAAAATTCTTATATCAAACTACAGGCTAACAGAAATAGCTTGGCTATTGCAATCTGAACGCCCACAGGTGCGCGATGGACACAGCTGATATTGTAGTGGGGACAGTCCATTTAGTTTTCGTACTTCGATGAAGCACGTAGCGTTGTTGTAAACTCGCCCCGTATTATAAAAAAAACATTAAATCAGAAACTTCAACGATAGGGACAATTAATAATGATTTTCACCTACTTTTAAATTTTATTTAGTTTATAAAAGGTCGTGCAACTTTTAGCAAATACTTTTCATAATTGGTGAGACACTCTTAAAGGAAAGCGGACAAATAAAAGAAACACTTAGGAATACATATTTATTCTATAAACTTAATTAGTCAATGTTTTGTTTATTAGTTTATTATTATTATTATTATTATAAATATTTTAATATCAATAATAGCTGAGCTGAATACCTCGAAATATTTATTTATTTATTTATTATTTACAGATTGATGTGCGTTTACAACTGTAATAATTTAATTTAATTACTTACTAAAATCAGTATTCTGAGGAAGAAGTGATTGTAGAAATAACAATACTGGGTACTAAATTAACCCCATTCAAATAATATTACATATTTAAAATATAAAATGTGAATTCTGCTTCATTTAAAGTGCATTACCACATTTCGTGTAAATATTACTAATACCATTAAGACACCCTGGGGTGAGTTTACTTGTACAATACGGGGCCGATTTGAAACACGGTACAAACACCGAGCGGTAAAATGCATCTTTTTCCTTTCGAATGCGCTTTCTTTCTATCTTTTGCGCCGTTCGCTCGAAGTTTGAGGGGCCACCTTATTTCTGTTGACCTGTACCTGGATTATTACTCACCTTATTTCGAATGTTTGTTTCCACCATAAAACTAATTTAATAAAAGGAGGTTTCGTGGTTTTTACTTATTTAAAAATTTGATATTCTCTATCTAGAGTCTTCATTTTCAAAAATTCTTGCCTTCTTATTTTCAATCAAGACGATATCAAGACAAGAGCTCCGATGTAAAAGACCAGACAACATCAAGAGAATCACGCCGAAAATTTTTGATGTATTTTTATTTAGTATAATAAATACCCAATAGGGTATACTAAATTTTGGTATTTATGTGGAAAGTAGGTATTTTGACAAAAACGTAGGGTGTGCATGATACATAGAGGTAATTATCCTTTTAATGAATACTTAAAATATTTATCGAATTTGTCTCCCTGTCCAGACATGTGTAATGACGTAATCTGCGACGATTGGAAGATTAATAAATACTTTAATATTATTCACCTCGCCAGGTTTTTATTATTCGCAGATTTGTTTGTTTATACATTAAAATTTATAAATCCCACGATATTTTCCTCCCTGTGTCCAGAACTATTGAGACACTTGAATCAAGACAAGAAATAATACCCAAGAAATTATAAAAGACGAGAAAAATTTTCCTCTTTATACTATTTTTTTAATGAAGATAAGAGTTGGACTCTTATCTTAGTAAAACCCCACTCCATACCCCTAAACGCAACAAACGCAACCTTTCAGCCGATAAATGATATTTCAAAGAATACACATCATGCCGAGTACCTACCTATAACTACTGACCACATCGGTAACCCAAAAAATTGCCTCTCTTTTTAAGTAAATCCTGTAAATCCCTCTAAGATATTTAGACGTTTTTAAATCCCAGTTAATCTAATCTATGGTAAATTCTCGTTATATAACAATTTCTAGTGAATGTCCACCATAAACCTTCCTTGTATATGACATGACCTATGAGCATGAGCCACCACTGATAAGTGAGTGCATTATTTCTCAATCTGATCTTTATACGAAGATAATGTAAATGATTACATCAAGCATACAATATAGATATTAAACCTGTAACGTCTACACTACATTTATTTAATAAAGTTTTTTGTTTATACGAAATAGTTCCCAGGTCTCTCTACGACCTTCGGCCAAAGGTGTGGTTGATATTTCGTTTGTAGTTGCGCTATTCATCACGCTTCTTAATACATTCGTTTTTATGTATAATACCTATGTAAGTATGTATGCAACACCAACTAACAACTACTGGATCCAATTAGGATCGCAAATCCATAATGATCGCGAGCATGAATGAACACTGTGAGCTCACGTACAATACAAACGTACATATGCAATTATTGCACAGTAACTTGTGGCATAAATTTGCACTCGGACTAAATTGCAGGTACGTATCAGACGCCACCTTCACTCTTTGTTCTGATGAATGACGCCGACGCCCTTTCGACATTATTGAAATAGACAATCAACTTGCTTGATTATGAACTACAATATTATTTGGAATTTTATGGTAAATTGTGAGTTTCTTTAACACAACAAGAGCCCTCTTTCAATGAAGTGTTGGCCCACCTAACGAAAAAAGTATAAAAAAGTTTGTCTTATGAAAAATAAAACAATTTTTGTTCAAAGTGGAATATTTAAATTGACTATAATTTATTATAACATCAATTATAGATATGTTAGCCAGAGATGATGTAGGTAAAAGTGCGTTAGGCACTTGTCTCTTCCCTAAATTTAAACAATTTTTTCTTAATAATATTATAAGACATATAGCAAAAAAGGTTTCAATGAAATGTCAATCACTTTCTTATCAAAAGTTACTATCATTTGTTCATATTTTCACCCAATGAAAGTTGTTGTTTGCTTGATATACAATCAATTCTTCATCTTTGCACATTCCTTCAAAAAACTTGTTCTTTGGTTTCAACTTCCAAAGAAGTTAAGCTGCAAAGAGATTCGAAAATGATGAAAATGTGACTTAAAGTGACTAACACAAGGTTTAGTTGATATGTTGACCTATAAATAGTCAGATTATAAATAATAATCAATGTAAATGGAAATAGGAAGGGAAAACACAACAATAAAGAAGAAAAGTGTCTTTAATGCAAATTTAGAAAATCATTACTGCAGAAATGAATAAAGCGAGGGGTGTCTCTCGGTAAAGTTTCCATAGATTTTTTTTTTGGGTTTCCCTACCCTTTTTTCAGGAAAGCTTTAAAATTGACCGATTTGGTTTTGACATGCCTGGATTACTCAGAATTGAGCCTTATACTTATCTTTCAAATTTAATAAAAAGCTGGTCCACTTTGACAACCCTTAATGAATAAACTAGTCATTGAAATCTCACTCAGAGGCACCCCTCTATTCATCAAACTAATATTATAAAATAATCTATCCATTGCGGGTGTGATCACTTGGTGAAACATCTTTAAACACTTCAAAAGATATGTAAAAAATATGTAAAAAAACACACTTGGAAAATTTCAGTTTTAAAATATAACTCCTGAAGATGCCCTGAGAAGACGAAATTCGTATTGAGTTTTTTAAATAAACTATAGTGAAACAAATTTTCCAAGTGTGTTTTTTTACTTTTTTACATATCTTTTGAAGTAATATTATAAAGGCGAAAGTTTGTGAGTGTGTATGTTTGTTACTTCATCAGGTTTAAACGGCTGGAGTGATTTTAATAAAATTTGGTATGGAGTTAGCTGGCACCCTGGATTAACACATAGGCTACGTTTTACTGCGGGAAAATATCTTATTCCCATGGGAAAATCGATAAAAATTAATTCGCAGAATATTATAAATGCGAAAGCAACTCTCTCTGTATGCTACACAATCTCGCCTAAAATTTACTGAACCGATTTAAATACAATTTGGTAGGGAGATAGTCTAGAGCCTGAGAGAGAACATAGGCTACTTTTTAATGCGACAAAAGGGTTGTAAGGGGTTGAAATAGGAAAGTTTGTGCGGAAATTCCGTAATTGTTACAGATTGAAGCTTGAAATTTATTTTTTAGGCTTTTGATGAGATATAAATAAATACGACATTCAATGTTTGTAAAAATTTTACCCTAAAGGGGATAAAATAAGCCGATGGAAGTTTTTGTGTAATGACGTCGTCCAATAAGCTTACGGCCAGAAAATTAAAATATTAAGTGTAAAAAGTTATAGAGGTTTTGTTTATTTGGATCAATAAAAGTAGTTGAATACTAAGCTATATAAACTATTTTAAACTATAATTAAACTATATTAATCTATAATATTATAAATTCGAAAGTAACTCTGTCTGTCTGTGTGTTACGCAATCACGCCCAAACTACTGAACCGATTTAAATGAGAATTTGGTACAGAGATAGATAAGTAGATATAAAGCTAGAGGCTTGAAACTTATTTTTTAGGCTTTTGATTAGAATATAAATACGACATTTAAAGTTTGTAAAACTTTTACCCTAAAGAGGGCCAAAATAAGGAATGAAAGTTTTTGTGTAATGACGTTGGCAAAAAGGCTTACAACCCAGAAAATAAAAATATAGAAGAAAAAAATTTTAAATGCTGCCGAAAGTCACTATTCCACGCGTCGAAGTCGCGGGCATAGCTACTTCTACAATAATTTCAGATAGCTCAACTCCAAGGACATGCATTAAAGTCATTTTTGATGTAATGCTCCGATCTTTATTTATTCTCTGCGTACGTTGTAATTCAGGACTTATTGAATGAGTGGTCATTAAAGATGTTAAACCCGATGGAAAATTTAATTAGGGTACGTACTTCTTTTAGTTTTTTAAATAAAACGCAATATTTCAGTTCGACTACGCTCCAACAACTCGATTCTTATTGTTAGTTCTACTGTAGATCCTGATGCAGGTACATACCTACCTATTGAAATTTTCCTCTAAACCCTTTTTATTTTCTTAATCAACTTCTACTGTTATTATTCTGTTGTATATTATATATTATATTATTTTTCGTTTAAGAAGAAGAAATATCGAAATCCACTTGTATTTGAAATTGTCCTATACTTGCATAAATTACCTCTAATATAAGCAGGGAACTAACTATAAAATTTTCAGTTTTAATTCATAGTTTTGATTATTGTTAATGCGTTTTTAAAATGCTTTGCTTTGTTGTAGGTATTCTTGTGGTGGTACTTATGTAAATAGTATGAATAAATTACTTACCTATACATACATATCTATGTTTGAATAAAATAGCAACTCTTAAATTTTAACTTAAAAACGAATGCTTCTGTAGGGCGTGTAATGGGAAATTTTACTCTTATTGTACTTACAATGTTTGTTGTCTTTTTTTTCGTATGCAAATGGTCATGGTGCAACTTACTATCTATACCAATTATCTAACAAGACCTTTACGATTTAAATATAAGGCGCGGAATAGCAATAAATAGTCCAAAATTTTTTCAATTTGCAAATGCAATTATCTATCAGGCGCTTGTTAGTGATAACGTGTCAACATCAATATAAAAAGTAAATGAAATATACAAGAGAAAGCTGTATTGCTTGATTTAATTAAAAATACTTGTTTTTTCTTAAACGTTGATCTGACTAGTAATAACACTAAATTTTTGAGATAAAATAGAAATAAAAAATACAACATAAGAATCGTAGGATAATTAGTAATTACACCAATAACGAAAGCTGTCTACACTTTCTCCAGAACCTTAGCATTCTAGTAAATTTATCAATATATTTAATTTAATATTTAATTAACTTTAAAGTTGCAACAGAATTAATTCTGCAGTCTATAACCACCTTTATTTTAATAAATACTACAAAAGGGCGTCTATAAACTTTATAGGTATTTTGTCTTAAAGTCAAAATTCCCCTAAGGGCTCCACCTCACTTAATTTAGTGCATATACCTAGTTTATCGATCTACAGTGAATAGTTAATGCCGTTGGTTAATTGACTCCTCTTTAATAAATCGACTATAAATGTATAGGTTTATTCACCAAAATGTTATCTCCCGCAAAACCTTTCTTTCTAAAGTAACATTATCATAGATAGATTGCATTTTCAAATACAATCTTCTTACATCATGGTTCTCAAAATCTCAAACTTTTCTCCAAAATCATGTGGAACATAGAAATACAGTATACATATTATATTATAAATATTTATTAATTGAATTGTACTCGTAAATACATATATCCTTTAAGTGGTCATTTTTATCCATGATTTCCTTTTTATTTAAAAAAATAAGTGATATTAATTACCTGCCCAACTACAGATTATAAACAAATAGAGAAAGACAATTTATTAGAATTTTTACCTACATTTATTTACTGAAACAAATGTAAAGAACTAAATATAATTTAAAATAGTTTCTTATTTCTGTTTTATTGGCTGACTCAAATCGTTCGCTTTCCCTAAATAAAAATAATATTCGCTTGAAAGCAGAAATCTTATAGAAAGCTGATTTTCTGAATCAAAGGAATTGATTGAGATTTTCTCGTTTAATCGCTTTCATGGATAACTGTAAAAACTCATCCCCAACCAAAATTGGACATTATCAATGGAAAGATAGGATCTTTAACCACTCAATGCGCAGTGAGTGCTGGTTTATTAATAACTAACATGGAATAATGATAAGAATCGCTTAAACACTTGGGAAAAATCTGTTCGTCTTCCTTTTTTGGATTCGTCAGCCTTTATTCACGTATTTCCCTTGTTTTCTTGGACCGTTAAGATTCCGTCAGTGAGGTACATTCTACAACGTTCAGGATCATTATGAAAATTTCTGGAAAGTTAAAAATTTTTATATTCTAGAACCTTCTATAAAATGTCATATTCTCGAATCTTCTGGAAAATTTTAGAACATTCTCGAATTTTCTGAAAATTTCTAGAGCATTCTTAAATCTTCGGAGAAATTCGAGAACCTTCTGCAAAATTTCATTTCATTCATACATTTAATGTATTCAGGGATGATACTCTTCTGATTCTCATATCTTCGACACCAACTTCTGCAGCTTAAAATCGAAACATTCTCCATGGATGAGGATAGAAAGCTAAAATAAGAACTATAGGCATAACCCTCATGAGGCTGCAGTTTTCGGTTGCGGGGCTTTAACGGAACGCATATTATACTTACTTTTATAACATTTTGCGTAGTTACTTTTAAATTATTTAATGCCATCCTTACTAATTTATTTTGTTTTTAACTAACCCGGAATATCTTAATCTGGAGTATCCTTGCAAAAGTTCCATTTACGTAAAGGCTATTTTGTTTAGATTTCATTCCCAAGCGGTTGAACTTTACTTGTTAAATAATAACAATGTACATGTATGTTTGTTGAGTGGACGGTGTATTACGTGGGATTGAAGAAAGAAATTCCATTGAATGTCGTTCGTGTACGTATACACACTATGGCTACAATATAACAGCGGTACCGATCTATACTCATTAATTATTTTAATGTGACTCATGTTCAAGTAAGCTGCACTCTTTGTTAGATTTTAACTCACCACAGCATTCAGATGCATTGTTTCCTATTTCGCAATGTTCACTATCGTACGTCTGTTTGAAAATTTTACGGCCGAGGCAGAAATTATTGTTATGAAGCAACAAATGAGCCGGTGGGTGGTAACGTATCTTTTTAGAATGAGATCAGGCTTCGTATGTAAATCCGCGATTTGTTCCGTGATATAAAATATATTATAACATAACATAAAATTTTAAGACGGCTTAGGAAATATTCATCCAAATAAATGTTATGCCAATAACAAACAATGTTAAACTTATGAAAATAAAAGAATATTTGTAGGTGATGGTCTGCATTGATGCACTTGTATCACCTATTCGTTTCTCAAAATATATCATGTAGATTTACATAAACCCAAGTTGTAGCAGAATGAGGATAACCAACTAAACTTACTAAACGAATACCATTTAATATGATACTAGAAAATCTTATTGGTTTTAACTTACTGAAATATTGTAAAAGGTATACATTGAAAGTCATAATCTCATATGAAAAACTTTTCTTTATACTTTAAATTCATATTGAAATGTTAAGTCCGAAAATATGTAGTTTTTTTTGTATTTAGAGGCTATAAACAACCGAGATTCTTGTTTAAGATTACCCTGACTCGTTTGTAAAATTAAGAGTTTCAACAGTTGCAACTTGGGGTTATTAAAACACCTATATAATTATTGAAAGGGATAAAAGTAAATAAAGTAAAAGGTTTAACTATTTATTTGACCAAAAACTAACAATTGTTTCGATTAGTCAGTCTTTATAAGGAACATTACTATGTACTTCATAAGGACTAACTGGTGGATTTTTCGTCAAATAAATAATTGAAAAAAAATCTTTTATTCTTTACTTTGCTATTTCAATATGTTTTAAGAGTACAGCCCTTCTGCTTATACGTAGTTATTTTAGGCAAAGTAAACAATGTAAGTAATTAATACCATTCTTATGCTATACTAAAATTAAGTTTAAAAACTTAGACAATAAATATAAATCTTAATTCTACCGCTAATGTATATCAATGGGGAAAGTCAAGCAACTGAAGGGGTGAATTGTTTATTGTTTTATACAATTAATTCAACATTTTGTTTTACAGTGTTATTAAAGGTTCATCAGCATAGATTATGAGTCACGTATAACTAGATTAAACAAAGTTCAAGATTTAAGGTTGATACAAAATAATTGAATTTAAAAATCGATGGTATAAAATAAAATAATTAACCAAAAAAAATACTACCAAATAAAATTTGGATAACAAACCTTAGTTAGATCCTGACATTGTTTCCTTCTCTCCAAAAATTGTACTATAAATTAAAACCAATACTGTTCAATAATAATAGATAAGTATAATTTCTTATCCCTGAAGATGGGATATAATTAAAGTACAAAGTTTCTAGGAGTTGCAGAAATTGTCTAAGATTGTTAATGAAGCCTCAACATTGTAAAGCGAAACGTTGACCTAATTACTTGAAGCAAGAAAAAGTTTTGACCCCTAGATTTGCTTGATTTTCTTCCTTACTCTTTAAGCAGTTCTTACTGAAAATTCAGAAGAGTAGTTTAGATCTACTATTTTAAAAACAACAAAATACGTAGTATTCAAATATCTTTCATAAAAGTAGAATGAAGTAATTCAATTGTCTTGAATGAGTGTTAATCAACTTACTTAAAGTAAAATCTAAAAAACTTATTTGGATTATATTATTGGATATAAACTAAATTGTATCAAAATTAGCAAATACTCGTTGAGATCAACCATGATTTAAAGATAAAAATGTTCAGTTTCACCCTGTAGCCAAAAAACCAAAAACAAATCTTATTAGGGAACATAGAGATAAAAATGTTCTAACATAGACTTCCCCTCTATGAAGTGTTCTCCCTAAGTGGTCCTTTAAAATTGTCTTTTCCCTTTGACAAATAATCGGAACACTGAAGTGGTACCTCAAGAATTTTTAAAAGATATCTACAGAAGTCTACCTATTTGTCTACATGAATAAACCAACAAAACAAGCACAGTGACTTCCTCGCTACTTTCCCGGAGGATGTTCCCCAAGGAGTTCACTTTACAATTTTTCGCCCTAATAAATAACTCAAAAAAAAATAATAATACTAGTAAATTTAAGGGGTGATTATTTTACAAAGTTGTACATCGACGTTTCTTTAAAATATCAACATTTCCAAAGGTAAATAGATTAGGATAGTTCGCTGTAAATTTTTCTGCAAAAATAGACATCTACTCTAATCCACCTTTCATTATTTTTTCGCCACTTTTTGCTCGTAAAATTTTTTTGATAAATGATTTTATCAGCGTTTTCACCTGAGAAGAAACAACCATATATCAGTACCATCAAGCTCTATTGCTGAATATTATTATTTCCATCAAATCGATTTATGTTTTAAAAAAGTTTTTAAAATTTTTCTTTGTATAGTTGTCAAAGTTGACAAGAGGTCAAGCAATTATTAACTCTGAATCTCCAAGAAGACTGTATGTGTTTGCTTTAGGAAAATTAATCAATTCCTTTGTTTATGAATTGAACCTAAAGCAGACAAATGCAATGATTTTCTAGTGCCTAGTATCGTTGCTAAGTAGTTAATTTATGAATCATTTAAATCCAAGAAACGAATGCAAATATTAATCAGGAGCGTTTAAAGAAAGAACATTTATGCCCGTGTATTATAGATACATAGCATGGTACGTGTGAACTAGATTATTTCGTGATATTCCATAAAAGACCGCAGGGTTTGACCTTTTCGAATACGAGACATTGTGTTTTTACAAATTTACCGTAAACGAAAGAAATACCATAGGTACCTATAAGAAAAGTAGAGTAAATATGCCCAAGTACCGTAAGTACGATAGTTTACTTGTAGTGTGAAGGTTTGTTTACAATTTATTTGTATAATGAAAAACACGTTTGTTTCATTTATAAACCACATAGATATTTATAATACAATAATAATTAATTGATTGATTTGTTGTTGGTATTTATTGGTACTAAATAGGCAAACCAATAATACAACTGTATGGCTAGAAATGTCAAAATGTATGTGTTGAATAAATTGCCATTAAATATAAAATATTACGGAAACTGGAATTTTGTCAGAAATAGGTTCACCTTCTGATACCCATATTATTATAATTAACTAGCAGCAATACCCGGCGTTGCTCGGGTAAGAATATATCACACGTTTGATGGAACATTATAGAATATTCGCAAATTTAGAAGTATCCAGAACATTCCATAATGATTCAAAACACTCTTAAACTTTTTTTAACACTCTGAAACATTCTTGAATGATCTTCAAGATACTGGAACATCCTTGAACATTACCAAATCATTCTGAAATGTTATAATAAATAATTCTTTTACTTCTTAGAACATATTTGAACTGATGCCTGTAACATTCTAAAAAAATCTGCTTCATTCTCATCCCCACTTCGTGCTGTTTGCTGGGTGAGTAGTGACATCAGTAGACGCCTGGCGGGGATGACTAATCGATTGATAATAATTGATCAGTTATCGACCACTGAGAGTTGAAAATTATTACAGTACTAATAAAGCTATTACAAAAATGGAGGTTGGTGGTAGAAACATCAAAATTAAGGGTTATATGTATTTTTTAATGCCAAATCATAAAAAAATGAAAATAAAACAGTTAGGGTTGGACAACCCTTATCACTTAGGGGTATGAAAAATAGATAGTTCCCGATTCTCAGACTTGCTGAATATGCATATAAAATTTCATAAAAATCAGTCAAGCCGTTTCGGAGGAGTATGGTAATTAACATTGTGACACGAGAATTTTATATATTACATTACAGAACTGAGCAGGTGTGCACACAAAACTTCTAATATTAAAGAGGGATTTATATCAAACAACAGGGATCTCCTGATGATAATTTTTGTTCTTTTGATTCCCAATGGTCCTAGTCTTATGATAAATTTGAGACTCCAAGAGCCAACCAGCATTTTAGAATATTTTAAATAGGAAATCAGAACACAACATATTGATAAACACAAACTTAAATAAAGCAGCAGCTAATGAATATTATAAATTAGGCTACGGTTTTGTTTACAAAGTCGCATCGATTAATAGAAAAGAATTTTAGTTTATGAGGTATTTTAGTTATCAAAAGCATTTGGCATCTACTTACCTAATTTCGTTTTATCCGTTTTAATCAGTTTTCATAAAAACACAATAATCTTCTGTCAAACTAGCATGCCCCGATATTTGTCACACAAGTTTTGGTCCAAATGTTGGTCACCACAATTCACCATCAGCTCTACCTGCAAGATGTGGGGCTCAATCAGACTTTACTTATTATTGAAAACTGTGATGAAGGGAGAACGTTTTTAAATATATTGGGACAATTTAAAGAAAAATTGCCACCATTTTGAAAGCTATTCATAAGGAAGGGTTCTTAAGGTTGATTCAGTGGTTTTACGAGTGCAGCAAAATTTTTGTAGAGCAACAAGGAAATTGTGTTAACATTTAGTATTTAAATAAAAACTTTGTTTTTCGTTTAAAGTAATTCCAGAAGTACTTAAGTTGTATAACTATCTCGATATGCTGCATAATATACGCCCAATATTATCTACCAGTTATGTACATCATAGATAATCTGTCTAAATATTGTTAGGCAATTGGTCTCTTAAAAAACGTTAAACCGGATTTCATACTTACATTTGTCCTTAGTGTGAGAAAAAATAATTATTATATTTATAGGTACGTATATGCATAAGTATTTGAATATGTCGTCCTTCAATTCTTCCATTTGCGGATATTTACCTATATGGCAATCTATAGGAATAGTTGTAAAATCCCATAGACGTATTCTAAAAGCCAAAAGGTGTTTCTGTTGTAGGTAGGTAGTCCCCTTTCAATTTTTTTAACGGATGGTGTGGCTGTTGAGGTAACCTTTCAAATTAAATCCGACAGTATTGCCTTAAACACTGGCTAATTAGTCCAAATTCCTACTCACTAAATAAGTGTATACTTTAGATAGACACATTAATAACAGTTATAACAGCTTTATGTGATTGATAAATAAACGTTTGTCTGATCTATAACCTTTACCATTATCCTCCCTTTTATATGTTTTCCCATTTAGAATAATGTAGGGAACGTGCATATAAATGTTTATGTAGTATGGTAAAAACAATAGAGATTTTCGACAGCTCTTTTGTACTTACAGCTCTCTGGGTAAACACCGCGGGCTATGAATCGATTAGCGATGACTTTTTAGTTGCCGTGGAGAGATCGTTATGTCACACATGAATTTGTAGCGGGAGCTGTTCGAAAACTGAAAATTTCATCAGATACAAACTTTGATGATAGTATATATGAACCATTGGTCCCTGAGTCAATCAATATATCGAGCGATACCAAATAATACAGGGTGATATAAATGAGGTGTAACATAGTAGATAAAGGTTTGTGACTATGTATTTAGAAGTAATGGTTAATTTTATAAGGATAACAAAATAATTATTATAACTTACTTAAATAAATAAATTAAACTAAAGAAGTTTGTAACAATAAAATATGGTAAACTGAAGAAATAATAAGAAGACTGACAAACAAATTTCTTCGATTCCTTCCCAAAGAGTCGAAAACGTATTTATTTCTTTAAATGGCATTTTCAACGAGTTTTTAACTAATAATGTACCCAAACTAGTTTAGAAAAATGTACATATATAGATATTTTTTATGATTTGGCATTAAAAAACATATATAACCCTTAATGTTCATCCTTCTACCACCAACCCCCATTTTCAGTGGTCGTTAACTGATCAATTATTATCAATCGATTAGTCATCCCCGCCAGGCGTTTACTGATGTCACTACTCACCCAGCAAACAGCACGAAGTGGGGATGAGAATGAACCAGATTTTTTTAGAATATTACAGGCAGTTCAAATATGTTCTAAGAAGTAAAATAATGTTTTATTATAACATTCCAGAATGATTTAGCAATGTTCAAGAATGTTCCAGAATCTTGAAGATCATTGGAGAATGTTCCAGAGTGTTAAAAAAAGTTTGAGAATGTTTTGAATCATTATGGGATGTTCTGGATAGTTATAAATTCGCGAATATTCTAGAATGTTCCATCAAACGTGTGATATATTCTTACCCGAGCAACGCCGGGTATTGCTGCTAGTAATAATCTAATAATGTTTCAATGTTCAGATCACTACTACAGAACTTTATTGTGGAGATATCTGAAAGTATGTTCTTAATTGTTTTTTATTAAGTGGTTGCACTTTCTAGACAAAAATCTTTAACAGTACCTATGCGCAAGATATTTATGATGATATTATGAAATTATTTATTTCAGTATTATATAACCTTCTAGGCACAAGGCGTATTCTAATTTAATTATTATAAACATGTTAACCTAATGAGTAGAGTTAACCTAATTTATTTCGGTTACCATTTAAGCAAATTAATTCATTAATTTTAGTTTTTAAACTTCTATCATCTAGAAAATTAGATATAGGAAAAGTGCCCTCCTTTTACAAAGCTTTTGGTAATTGATTGAAATCTTTTAAAATAGTTTCAAGCATAATAATATAAAGAAATGTAGGTGGTGCCGAAAAACTCAACTAGAAAAACCAACTAAGAACTTTATTTACTAACCACTACTCCCGGCAACCCCTCTGCCTACTTGAACATAAAAATAATAGAAAGTAAACTATTTCCGATTTCCGTTACTACAGAGACGATTTCTATTGCCGAAATTTCTTCATCAGATTACTTCTTTTAAGGATGCTTTTGGATATTGATTAATGTTATCCAAACAAAAAAGAAATAAATAAATAAAATAAAAGAAATATTCGGAATCTTCGGCAATAGTTTTTATTTTCAAATTTGTACTTCAAGAATGAAGACCAATGTTTTCAAAAGCAACGCCCGTAGAAGTCCACGAAGGAAAGTAGTATCTATGAAGTTGGCCTAGGAAGTTTATCTTAACATCATTAATGCGTTTTGTCGGCAAAATTAATCCGTTTATCGAAAATCTACACTTACATCAGGGTTATTACAAATTCCTTTCATATCCTTCGTCATTGTCTTGGTCTTTTCTTTTGTTTGCTTTGTTTTCTTTTCCGGGTTTTAGGTTTTCATTTATATATGCTATATTTTATAAAGAATACCAATAGGCAATCAATTTTTTTAGTTATATTCCAAATGTACAATTTCTTTTTATGAGGCTATCTGGTTTACATATCTAGTGTTCTATACAAGCCTCCACAAATGTTATACACTATTGTTTTATAAAAGCGATGTGTTGTCTTTGTGTTTCCTAAATTTTAAAGAAGAATCAATCAAGTACAATAGGTAAAGCCCAAACACCGTATCAAATATAAAATTGATACACAGATACAGCACCCCTTCTGGTAGAGATGCACAATTTAAAAGGCACATAAAATTAAAGACAAGATTTAGTTGAAGCCTTCGCGACTATATTATGTATGATATGTATTTGTTTGTGCTATTAACAAAAATCGAAGAATATTTCACTTAATAGTGAGGGAAAATTGTTTTACTCTTGCAGTTTTGTATTGTCTGGGTCATGTACAATTATCAAGATCAATAAAAAGGCTAAGACGTAGATATGTATATGTAGAGAAAAACCAAGACTTATTTTACTACCAAAACCAAGAAATTATTAGCAAAGTAACCAAAGAAGTAAAAATCTCAAAAAAGTAAGAGTAGATCTAAAGTTACAGTATTATAAACTGAGGGCCTTCGTCGATTCAAATGGAAAATTAAAAAAGAGTGAAAAAAATACAATTCTTAAATATATTTTAGGCTTCTTTTTGTGATAGCTATAAAAACTTGAGAAACCTTTTTATGTTGTCAAAATAAGTCTTTTTAAATCAAGAACCATTTTCAAAAGGACAAGACCAATACTAAGACATAATGTCAAGAAGTAAGACCAACATCTAGAGATTAAATGTGCTAGGCCAAGACACAATATAAATCTTGCCATTTTCTTGCGTTTGCTCATCACTAGTGTCATTGCATAAAAGTACATTATGTTCGTATCACTTAATATTTTATGTATCTATCATTTTGCATTAATAATAATTTGTAGTTGTTTTACGATAAACTATTCTACGATGGTTTATATTGCCCTTAGTAAAAAATTGCCAATACCCTATCAATCTCTCATAATCAATAACCTTTTATCGAACATTGTCGATTTATAAAAGAAAAAGTGTGACCTCCGATTCGTGCATGCGGATTCGCGAAAATTGTCTTGTAGCAGATATGACACTCATGTGTGTCACCGATAATTTAACAAACGAGATGAACACGGCAAATCAATCAAAAGATCGATGGACCATCAAATGTCAATCTGATAGGAGTAACGTCGACTTTCGTCAGTGCACAGAATACTAAAAATAAATTAAACGGAATAATTTGATTGAGTAACAACTGAAATGCCTGAATATTCTTTTTGTCATCTAGTCAATTCTCATACTCTCTCGTACGTCTCATTTATTTGTTTAATTTATAATTACTTTAATTATACAAAAGAAATAAAAAGTAAATATCATACAGTAAGTTAAGAAAGGGTAACAAAATTTTATTATGGATGAGTATCGATGTGAATGCTCTGGCGCCTTGACTTAATTTACAGTTGTATGTATGGTTTCTTAAGGATGAGATACAAAAAATTCTTTACTTCATTATAATATAATAAAAATTATATTTATACAGATGTCCTCAAAATTGAATACAATTTGAAGAAATTATATAGAAGACCCAGATTAATTATCCATTTTATTATGGTACTAACAGTGCAACACTTTACAGATAGTGAATATACGTTTTTAAGCAGTAAAATAAATCCATTTCTAAGGGTTAAATATCCCCATGTGCACCTGGTAGTTAAATTCAGTATCAAAATGAATAGTTTTTATTAAATATTTTAAGAAAGAAAGGGTTAAATTAATTAATTTGCCCCTAATACCTACATACAGTATTTTAGTTATTAAGTTTGACCTTATACATAGGAGAAAAAATTAATTTTTCATGCTCTCCAATTCTTAAAAGCTAAACGAAGGTCTTCATGGTGGTTCGAAATCCCCGATTGAAGATAGCTACAAAGTTAAACCCACCATCCATAGTTTCCGATCTGATTTCTAATTATTTTTGCAAGGTTACAACGCGCGTTTAAAAGCGTTTATAAGAAAAGTTTTAATCGGTTTAGTTGATATAATACGTAATTGAATACATCAATTATGCATATCTTCGGAATTCAATCTCCATAGAATGAAACATAAGGATTTCACTCACATTTGTAATGCTATTTATTTTGATACCGACTCAGATAACAACCAATAATTAATTTTAAAGTTATTATTATTAAAATCAGTAATATTTTAAAACTTACATGATGGGCAATACAACACCCATAAGTACATTAGTGAGATTTTGTTTTATTAATTACACTTATAATTCTATTTCAGTTAGAACCTACATCAGATTATTTAAAAATTATTCATTTATGATTTATGACAGAAAATATTTTAAAATAAGTTACAGTTTCTTGCTTAAATTATGGAAAATACGTATAAGTACATTACTGAGATTATTTTTAAATAATTACACTTATCATTTTATGAGTACCTACATACGTCAGGTCATTTAAAAATTATTTACCCTTTATTAATGTTCTTGAATTTCTTGCTCTGGTTGGTGTTGTTTTAAGACAGTCTTGTGTATAATTGCCTTAAATCCGGTGTGGTCGTCAGCTGAATACTCAACAGTCCGTAAAGAACCATCAGGATCAACCAGAGAATAATGACCCTTAACAGCGTCGCCGTCACGGGTTTCCTGGTGATATTTTACATCCCCTGTATAAAAATCTTCCACTCCATATCGAAAATTGTATTTTGGATATGCCTAAAAAAATAAATAAACCACCATTATTTAAATTAGCGAAAAAATTAGAAAAGTATTCATAAGGGTGGACTTTTTTTTATTCTGAATAAAAATTGATTTGTGTATGACTTTCTAAAAAGTTTTGCAACTTTTAATTTGACTGAAAGTTCTCAATAGCAAAATATCTAATATATAAAATTCTCGTGTCACGGTGTTTGTAATTAAACTCCTCCGAAATGTCTCGACCGATTTTCCTGAAATTTAGTGTGCATATCGGTTAGGTCTACGAATCGGCCAACATTTATTTTTTATCCCCCTAAATGTTAAGGGTGGTCCACCCCTAAATTTTTTTTTTAATTTTTTCGACACACTTTTGTTTTAATTTTTTTATGATACAGCATACAAAAATACATATAACCCTTAATTTTCACCCCTCTACGATCAACCCCCATTTTTTAATAGCAATATTAGTACTGTAATAATCTTCAACTCTAAGTGGTCGATAACTGATCAATTATTATTATCAATCGATTATTTATCCCCGCCAGGCGTCTACTGATGTCACTACTCACCCAGCAAACAGCAAGGAGTGGGGATGAGAATGAAGCAAATTTTTTTAGAATGCTACAGGGAGTTCAAATATGTTCTAAGAAGTAAAATAATGTTTTATTATAACATTTCAGAATGATTTGGCAATGTTCAAGAATGTTCCAGAATCTTGAAGATCATTTAAGAATGTTTCAGAATGCTAAAAAAAGTTAGAAAATGTTTTGAATCATTATGGGATGTTCTGGATAGTTATAAATTGGCGAATATTCTAGAATGTTCCATCAAACGGGTATTGCAGCTAGTTTTCATATAAATTAAATGTATAGTCATGTAGCTTTAATGTTTATGTCAGTCGCTCAAAAATATAAACTCTACAATATTGTAATTTTTTTGAAATTCTTTGGATCATATTTGACGTTACAGGGAGGCTACAAAAAATCTACCAACTGCAGAAGAAAATACGTTTTTGGACTGCTAGAATTATTGAGTGTTTTGTCAAAAATTTGTTTTGGTCTTAAGACAAAGGAAGAAGGCAACATTAATGAGTTTAAAAAAGTTTTTATAGAGTATCAGGGTAAGAATTTAAAAAAATGAGCTTTCTTATTGTAGATAATTCATAAAATGTATCTGATTATTATTTAGTAGGTAAAATGCTATATGTATATTTACAAAAAATGAATATCATTGCTGTTTTGACCCTGAACCAAATCTTATGCGTCAAAGTCTATTCATAAGCTGCACTATTTGTTCATTTGTTTGAATTAAAATAAAAAATAAAATAGTAACAAATACATTGTGTGACTTCCAGCGTCGCAATTTTCTCATGCGTGACTCATTCTTCAGCGTTTGTCGTTTTTTCTTTAGTTTTATTAGTTTCAAGTTTCAAAGAAGAATTAGTAGAGACCACACCTATTTGTCAGTCTTGTATTTATATGAGAAATGATGCATACTGTAATTATCATAAATAACGTGATATAATTAATAGATATATGCCTACATAATAGAATAGATTTGTTGAATACAGTTGGACACATACATTCGTTAAAATTATTGCAATTAAACAAAAAGTCACTCAATTAAGTGAATAATTGAACTTAATGGAAGTTTTAAGAGCAACAGTTTTTTTGAAATACAATTTTACATATGAGTACATAAAAATTGAACAGAGCTGCAATGTTTTGTGGTTTGGGTCATAAGACTTAAAAGCAGTGTGTTTAAAGCCCTTGTATGTTGTTGAATTTTAGATAAATGTATTAGTTGACATTTAGTGGTCCAAAAAGGGACATGGGACCCTATCAAAATGATTAAAACTCCTAAAAAGTCCTTGAAGCCCGTACTGGGAGCTTTCTTATATGTGTTTGAAACTCTTATCTTAAGTACTCCCTCAGTAATTTGAATAGGCAGTTTACATTTCCTAGTTTTTGTATTTTTTTTTGTTTGTTTCTGGTATGTTGGGAATAAGTACAAATTTGATAATAAAAATGTTGAAATTATACATAAATTTGTAGTATTTTGATGTAGTTGAAGTCTTTTTAGTTTAATTCAAGACGCCGTTGTATACTCAAAACCATTTCTGCAAATGCTTAGGACTTTTAATTACTTTTCTTTGTAATTGGCAATTCAAATTTCTTGGAACATATAATGTTATAAGGGCTTCAAGAACCAAACCCCTTTGGATACGAATTTGGGCTTATTAGGGTCTAAAAGCTTTCTAATGAGAGCTTACCAGGTGTGCAAGTATGAAACCGGTAACTTTTTTTAAAAAAATACGTTTATTTTGAGAAAATAGTTACATATTTAATAATAAGTATTTGCCATTGCTAGCTACACATATTTCCCATCTCTCAGGCAATTTATGAATACCTCGCCAAAAAAATTGTTCGGTTTGTGAAGCAATCCATTCATCGATCCATTTTTTGGCTTCCTCATAATAATTGAAGCGTAGGTCATTGAGTGCGTGTCCCATCGATAAAAACAAATAATAATCTGGTGAGTACAGCGGGTACGACTGTACAAAATTTTTATTGACCACTATTCGGTGTGGCGGAGCATTGTCATAAAAAAATCACTTCATCGTGCCGGAATTGGTTTTTGGCGTTTTTGGTTCACAGCACGTTTCAAATCGGTCAATTGTTGATTGTAGCGTGCACCATTATAACTGTTTGTCTTGGTTGTTAGAGCTGCTGTTGCTTTGACCATCATTTTCATCGAGAAATGCTTGCAATTCGGCGTCTTCAAACGTTTCCGCGTTCTTCTTTTCTCATATCAAAATCGCCACTTTTAAATTTATTGAACCACTCAAAAAAAAAATTTTTTTCTTACATTCCAATACTCTTCTTCCACCCAAATACTTTACTATTAACTATTTCAATAATAATAAACTGTGGTAAATGAAGATTCTAATTTCAACTTTCTCAAAGAACGACAAAGATGAAAACTATTCCTACCTTCAGACACAATTTTTTTTTAGAGGGTTGAATTGGCACTTCAATTTATTTTTTATCCATTATCAACAAATCGTAACTGTAACTGTGTCAAAGAAAGATTATTTCATATTTCCTCCAAAAGTGATTTCTGACAAAAGTTGTTAACTGAAGATGTTTGGTGTGATTTAAACAAAATTTGATATATAGACTCTCCTAAAGAGATACTAAGTTTAAAAAGCTCCAAAAATAATCAAAACACTTTAGGATATCTGTGCCAATTAGAAATTTTTAGTATTAACTATTTCAGCCAGCCCCTGATAAAAATTTAACCGGGCGTTCCCTATTACAGGCTAACACCCGGTCGAGGTGATAATACTCTTCCTGAATTCGTAGACCCGACCAGGCAGGTAGTTTTAGTTCTGTAAAACAGTTATTGTAAGTTGTAAATTGATAATAGTTATTTAAATTTGTTGTTATTACAAGTTTATAATATTTTCAGCCATGTTAAAAAAATACACCAACGTATCGACCGATAAAGAAGCATTAAAAGCCATTGGGGATGCCCTTTCCAATTCCAAAGATTGAGATGGGAGAAGAAAATTGCGATAATATAGTTTTGTGCCCTTAACAATTACCCGTTTTTAATTATTACAATATTTAAGAGAAACTGTTAATAAATAAAGAAAATATCAATTAAAAATCCTTTAATAATAATAAAATATTCTTTTGGTGACCTATTAAACTAAAATAATTGTTTAATAACAAATAGGGCTAAAGATTAATCAACCGATCTAGTACCTGACTAAATTAAAAATGTATTACCTGATTAGAAGTAGTGATGGGCACTATCGAATAAAAACTATCGATCTATTCGATAGTTCACTACTATTCGAATTATTCGATAGTTAAAAGTATTCATTTAGTAATTATTCGATAGTTCAATTTATTCGATAGTGCCCATCACTAATTAGAAGTACATTGTAACGCCCGATCAGGCTTTTAATTAACGATCACTTCAAAATCCGCCCAGATACTGATTAAATTCCCAAGTAGGCTAAATACCACATTCCCGCTCCGGCATTTATTAAAAAACCAAATCGGGCTTGCAAAGAAAAACCCGACCAGGTATCTAATTTGTAACCCGATTAAGCGCCCGTTGGGGCATTTTGATAAGGCTCCTCCTCAAATCTCCTCCTTTAATCGGGGTTACCAAATCAGGCCCGACTTTTAGTACTGTTGGTGGTAACCCGATTTGGAGCCCGATTTCAATTTCTACCAGGGGCTCCTTCAAAACTTTTTCAATAGTTAAAATGATTTATATTTTTTAATAATACAAATAAGTATAAATTATGCTACTGCAAAGCTTTTTCAAGAGATTACGACACGTCGGTTTATTAGTTTGCATCATTGTTCTTGTTCTTGTTCTGCCTTTAAAGATCTCCAGAAACTTCTCATTTCCTGAACTTCGGGTTCACGTCGTACCCAATATCCTTTCATGTATGCTTGGATCTTGATGGCAGCAAACTCATAACTCCAAACGTAAGAAGGCGGAAAAATCGGCCTGGGATGCTCTTCTAACCAATCCTCAACCCAAGGCATGTCAAAAATATAAATCCAATTATCTTTGCGTTCAGGATGTTTTGGATTTAGGTTCCAAAACATTTCAGCCATGTAATCGATGGGATTGAAAGTGCATCTCAAACATAATCCATTCTCTTTCGCTTTGGTCATTGTCTCCATTAAAATGTACTTTAAAAAGGGGTATATTTGGTACTTTAAAATTGTTGTAGCAGGATTATCAGGTACAGGACACTCGGTTATTTTAGTTTGTCGAAATGAATCTATTTCGTTCCGTTTATTTTCACTTTCCTTTAAAATTTCCTGCCAAATCTGGTTGTGAGGAACCGTCTTGGTCTCTTCTAAGTCACTTTCTTCCGACTGCTCTTCATAATCTTTTGGGAGTTCTGGCGCTGAAGGTTTCTTTATTGACTGAAGCACTTTTTGCGATGACATTTTATTGACACATTTTTTAGTTAATTTTCGTTAGTAAATTATAAAAACAAAATACAAAATATCACCAACAGCTTGAATATAACGGGGCTGAATCCACGTACTTATTTACTAAATTATTTCGTTACAAAAAATATCAAGACCATTAAGAATACTACCTGTATTAAAAATGTCCTTTGCGTGATTTATTTCCACTATTTAACAATGCTGGAGAGCGTAGAGTTATTATATCTACATTCCAGTACAAAGCCAGAAGATAGGGCAAAAGGAATTAAAATTGTGGAATTCTGTTGATTGAGGAGTGACAGATAAAACAGACCAAATTAAAACGAAAAAAGATGTACATAACGTATACATCTTTTTAAATTATTTTTTTACTTAAATGAAATCGAATTCGTAGCTAAAACTATTTAGAGAAATTCCAAATCTGGGGTAAACAAGTTTGTTAATCTTACTTGTGTTTAAGAAATATCGTCGTTCGAATATGATTACCGTGGCAACACCAAGTGAGTGTTCATAAATACCCTAAAATAAGATAACAATGAAAACGTTTTTTACTCTTACTTTTATTAGCATCAATGGTTATATAAATTGTTTTAAAAGGAAAAATAAATCACTTCTGAAACAATTTTTATTACAATAATGACAAACACATTTACCAGTTTTCTACTAAAATTTAAAACCAAGGGTTTAACCCACCCTTAACAGTAATATACAATTATACACAATTAAGTAATATGTAAAAATAGTGTTAACGTTTGCGAGTGTACTTATTGTGTGCAAATTGTTTACAAGAAAAGTAAAAATAGCAGGCTGCACTTAAAATTTCTAAGTTGATGATGGTTCTGCGAAGACGAAACATTGCACGAAAAAAATATAATAATACTAGTCTATAGAGCTAAATAAACCGTAATGATAATGTGGCCATTATTTTTCAATAGGTCTAAATATTTCGAGTTTAAAAATTCCAAACTTTGATTTTTTTAAATTTATTATAGACTAAATGAATATTATACGTTTCTGGGTACACCATTATTGGGCACTTCAATAGGTAATTTTGCAACCGCCATCGGTTTAGGAGATCCCAATGATGCGCATTGAATTTGAATCACCCTGTATATTATCCTAATAAATATCTAAATTTTTGGTGAAGGCCGTGGGTAATGGCGCAAGGAAGAAAGAAGGACATTACTTTATCTACTATAGGTAACATTATGATCTTAACCAATCAAATAAAAGAATTTCTCGACTAAGATTTGATAAAGTCATGTTTCCCCTTCTGGCGATATACAAAACACTTTTTGATATACAGGGTTATTCACGCTATACGGTACGGAATATTATGGCCAAATTATGAAAATTTCAAAAACTTTAACTTTTGGGTTATATAGAGGTCTATAATGGTTGCCTTTTAAAATTATTTTCATATTATACATGCCCTAAAAGTATCAGTTAGTTTTTTTTTTTAAAGGAACCCCCTGTATATTATTGCATTTTCGGATTCATAGATCAAAATAAGTGTTTGTTTTGATAAGGTTTATAACACCTAAATCATAAGGTTTTTAAAATAATTTGAATTTCATCAAAATCTAACCTAATTTTCACGTTTCAAATACTTAAGAAGTATTAAAGTTATGTAAGCTAAATTTACAAGGAAGTGTAACAATAGATAATATTTTATATCCCAATTATAATAAACTCGTCATATTATACAGGGTGTCCAAAAATTAATACTTCTTAAGTAAGAACTTTAAGGGGTTGTAACTTGATTAATTTAAATGGAACGCCATATTTTTTAACATACCAGAAGACGTATTTTTTAATTACCTATCGTATTAGTGTGTTCATAGGCTAAGTCTTCGCGTTTTTTATTTAAAAAACTGCAAATGGGGCATAAAACAATTATTTAGCGTTTCCAATATTCTTTATAGCCCTCAACATTATTGTTTCAATCTATAAGATCATTGTTATAAGTGATAAGATACTCCGATTGTTTCATAGATCGAACAATATTGTCGAGAACAATAGAGAATTTTGACCAAACTTCTCTAAGCGTTTTATTTTCATTTTCATCTTTTTTATTCTTGATTTTGATGGTTTTTTATTAAAATTCATTGTTGACATTATTAATTAATTAATTTTTAAAATAGTCACTTTAAAATAAAGGGAATAAGCTTGATCATTATTAATAACACAACTAAAGAAAGTATTTCTCATCCAGTCTAAAATATATTTCTTGCTTTATATTCTTTAATATTGAATCCTCAGTGCAAAGGTCCAGTTTACTCTTGGCCAGGTTTTATACATATTATAAATGAACGTTACTCACATACAGTTACACTTTTTTATTGCATTATGCAGGAATATTATTATTTTTAAGTACGATGGGATTGTAGACTATAGTATTCTATATTAATTTGCAGTGTCAATCGTAATATAAATAAACAATTTAAGAAAAATATTAATATTATGCCTACAAGATGTACCTATACCCATCATATGCATTCAATAACTGAATCTGTGTACATTTATATTAGAAACTGCCCAAATCGCCAAATCGTTTATTTTTAATCAGAAGTATCATATTATGACAATTAAATGACCAATTAAATTTTATTTTATATACTTTAGAAGCTATCAAATAAGTACTTACGTAGTAATCTTTTGAATAATCATAATCTTCCTTATTTTTATTATCCTCGGAACCTGTTTGAAGATTTTCAGAGTGTGCTTCTTGAACCCTATAGTGTTTACTGTCTTCACTGTTGGCCTCATGTTCATACGACTGTACAGGATAACACGAAGCTTTCTTCAACAACAAAAGCGATATCGCAATCTAAAGTACAATAAAAAAAACTGAAGCATATAGGCAAAAAATGAGGGTTTAACTTAATGCAAACGAGTAGTATAAATAAAATTGTACCTGCATTATTGTTAGCATGTTTAGTTAACAAGTATGTAAACCAACTGGAGTAGTTCTTAATTATGAATGCACTTAAAAAGTAAACTAAAGTAGAGAAAATACAGATGGCTTATATATGCTTTCTTTTGGAAAATAAATACGTTAATGAAACTCCATATTTATCGAAGTGAATCAATTAAATAGTTAGCATAACTGTATATAAAGAAAGTAGCTCTTGTTTCTCATGTGCAGCAACAACGAATTATAATGTAAATGCAATAACAAGAAAATTGAATTTTCATTAACAGATAATCGAAGACAGGTTTACAAAATAGATATACCTAGGTGAACTTATTATTACAAAATACGTTACGGATTCAAGACATTTTCTTCACAAATTATTCAATAAATATAATCACAAATTTTAGTTACAAATAATTCAACTAGCACAATTATAACTTAACTTAACAATACGGTGTCATTTTCAGGTGGATAATTTATAAACTAACAAAATTGTGCATCATCCTTATATAGGTACTCATATAATTAATTATAATTATCTATGGGTTATTTTAGTATTTTTTCGTTCAAGATTACGCAGATTATTCAATGTACCTATCAACTACAGAATTAAACAGAAACTAACAATATGTAGGTACTATTTTGTAAGTATATAAATCTTCCACCTAAAGAAGACACTGTGTTGTCGAAATAATTATTGTGCCAATTAAATTATTTGTAACAAAAAAATTATATTTTTTATTTATTTAAACGGAGTTACAACAGTTAAAAGCCCCATATATACAAATTATTCAGAAGTATTTTAGTTTTGGAAGATTTTAGATTTTTCTCATTTTGTGTAATATATTCGTCCATCAAAAACGTCTCCTGTACATGCCCTTTCACCTATCAGGATCTACAATTTCCAGTCCAAAAATTTTATAAATTGTTAATAATTAAGATAAATTACCGTAAATAATGAGTATAAATTAAAAGGTGTGATACTTCATAATAATCAGTTGCACTTATTTTTACTTTCTGAATGCAAATGCATTTAATTAATTCTCAGCAATTAACAGAAAGTGGAATGTCATTTACTCTGAATCTTCTGCGAAGAGTGACCGTTTTAACTGTCTGATACTTAATAGCTTAATAAAAGAATTCAAATGACTAAAATAAGGCACATCATCCAATTGACTTTTATTCTATTATGTACTAAATAGTTTACCTGAGATAACTTTTGTTAACTTGAACTGGAGTTTTTGGAGCCTAAACCTATTTTATTACTTCTTTTTTATAAATGTCTAAATGTGAGTGAAAACTATTTCTTCACATAGTTTTCTTCTTTCCTTGAAGTTTTTTTTATTTTTATAGTGCTAAGGTGTTGTGCTTCCTAAAATACGTTTAAACTATATCACAATATAAAAAAAAACCTTTAGTACTATCGGTTCGAATCGCCAAAAATCATCTGAAAGGACTGTACAGTTTCCGGTAAAAATTTGAAGACGAATGTGTCCCATTCGGAACTTTTACCTTTATTAAATAGTTATTACATTTCCATTATACTTTATTCTGGACAGGAACTTTTTAAACACACCATGTACCTACCCTTTTGATAATTGGTTTGTGAGTTTCCTTGTAGATCATAATACTAATAAATTATTATTATTATAGAAAATTGTTGTTGTCAAATTTTGACATCCAATATTTCCCACAAGTGTTTGTGAAAGAAAATTTTAATTAAGTGAATCAATTAATTAAACTAGAATATACACAATGTCAGGTTGCAGTAGTGAGACATATTCTATATATCCTTATTACATTTGTGGGATTTGTATGGATAAATTTCCCACGGCATGTTTATACTCGTGCGATAGGGGCCATTTGGTTTGTTCAAGATGCTACAAGCAAGAATATTACATTGGTATGATATAACTTTTTCAAACAGCTAAAGTAATTGAAACATTTCAAGAAAAATTTTCAAAATAACTCCTATGGTTATTCACTGATTTTCCCTATTTCCTTTTTTTATTTTTTCCGCTTCTTTAAATTCTTGCAGATACCAGTGGCGTAACTACCATAGGGCTAAACTTTTATTTAAAAAAAAACTATAAGTATTAATTAATCTATCCAGTTATTCATTCCTAAACTATGCGTGTAGAACCAGGACGTGCCCTGCTATGCACAATAAAGAACTAATGATAAAGTAGCTATGCTACTTTAAAGTATTTAAATGTAATTACATATTTATATTTTGAGTTAAGTATTGATAAAATTTTGATTTGTCGTAACCCAGATTCGTCGTAAAACGTACCTATAGTCGGTTAAGAAAGTGGTGTTATTGGATTAAAACTCTTCTTAATTAGGATTCCGTACCCAAAGGGTGCTCAACGGGATCCTATTAACGTGCCTCCGCTGTCTGTGTGTCTGTCACAGGACCGTATTTTTAAACGGTAACAGGTAGATATTTTCTTTTATTTTCATAAAATACTTTTAATTTGTTTGTTAAAATAAGTTACAATTTGTATTTGGTTTTTTATTTTATTATGGTGTCGACTGTATTACGACGAATCTGAATTATGACAAATCTGAAGTATGTCGAATTCAGAACACGACGAATACGGAACAAACGATTTTAAATAGTTTAGTTGGGGCCCTATTTTATTTTTTTCCCCAGGGCCTTTAGTTACCTAGCTACGCCACTGGCAGATACAATCACATATGGCAAGTCTGAAGGGTAAGATTGTAGGAAAAATAATAAGCAGAGAATGGATTTTTTCATGTTGATCAATATTTTGATCTTGGTTTCAAACCTTAGAATAATAAAAAAATAAAATTGGTAAAATCGAACTCTTTCTTGATTTTGTTCAAAGGGTTGTAGTTGAGTTCAATTAATTTTAAATTTTCAATTAAAGGATAACAACAGTTTATTTATAAAATAGACCGTTTATTACTAACAAAATATATACATTGAATGAATCACTAACATTTTCTGGCACAACTCTGCTTAAATCGATGCTATTTGTGATGCATTGGTCGTGAAACCGATACAAAAAAAACTGAGTTTTTGTAGTTATTATATTTGGTTAAAAAATGAATGAATAATCAAAATAATGTAAAACAGTTAACAATTCTTCCTGTAGGAAAGGAAAGAAAATGTCCATATAAAAATTGCAACTGCTGGATGAGCAAGGTCTCCAAGCAGTCAGAAGATTGTCTGACAGGCTTGAAGAAAATGTTTCCTTGTCCTTGGGAAATATCTTTGTGTAAAAAGATTTTAGATAATCCCAAGGCAAGTATAAGTTCTTTGGGTCGAATGGGTGACAGTCAGCAAAGTCTCACATCACTAAGTCGAAAGTAAATATTGTTTTATATATTGTTTAATGTACAATACAAAGATATACATTATAAAAGCATATACACATGTGGAATTTTCTGATCCGAACAGGAATTTTTTATTGCATGTATTTCAAATGCACTCAATATTGTGGTAGAGTTGATGACGACCGACGGGGCTGGCCTTCCCCTTATCACTCTTATAGACGTTCAGTTTTACACCATTGCTCGTCGGATGAATATCGCTAGGACTGATAACATACAATTTCGATGAACATAAAATTGTTTGTCCTTTTTGTCTAATGATTTATTTCAATATCTTTTTATAAAAATGCTGAACGTCGTTTAGAGTGATAAAGGGAAAGCAAGCTCTGTCCATTGTCATCAACCCTACCACAATTCCGTGCATTTGAAATACACGTATAATAAAAATCTGTATGTTCGGGTCAGCCAATTCCATATGTGTATATGTACTATTGTATTAAAAAGAAATTGTTTAAAATAAGTTCAACCCAAGTGTTTTTCAATCATTACAAGTCTAAATCAGATTTAATCCCAATTTTTTGAATTTGCTGTTTTTTTATTTTCAAAAAAATATATCATTAGGGTGCACTGCCTCGTCTGCTATATAGGGGATGCATACATAAAAAGGGTATTAAAATATTTTTTCTTGCATTTTTAGACCAGTGTGTTGCCCATACTTCAGTTGCAACAAAACTATTGCTGTGACGACATTTTATGACCACTTTCGTTACGAACACCCCTCCGTAACATTCTTGGACACTAAATTTGAAATAAGAAATGGTTTAAATTTTCGTTTAGAGGATATTCATTATAACGAACGACATTGTATTTTATTGATTAACATTTTAAATGACAAACAACAACACAAATATACCAGGTAAATGTCATTTTTGTTTTTGTTTTTCCGAACAAACTATTTCCTCTTTTATATTATTTTCCTATTTAATATTTTTGTAGATACATTATAAACTATCTTAATACCGAATAACTACTGCAACTTTTCTTTGATGTTTAATTGGTTACCTACCTTAATATCTTTCCTTTCTCTTTTCTGTATTAAATAATAATAATTATATTGAATTATTTGTGAGTAAAATTGCGGAGTCTAAAGGAGTGCTAGCTTCTTTGAAACCAGCCCTTTTGGTCATGGCAATTCGTATTCATTGTTTCGATAGTTTGGATGAAAGAGATAACTATTCTTCGGGGGATGCAGATGATGATAGCTCCTCGACATATGACCCTCATGCATGTACACCGGATGATAGAATCCTCATATGGATAGCGTCAAATGTAAGCAAAAAATTATTTTTAATTATGAAATTGAATTATTTTTAGAAAGTAAATTCCCAAAAAAAACCCAAACCGTTTTGGAAGGGACTTTTAAGGCTCTATATGTCAGAGGGTTGTGTATGATGTTTTCAGGGAACACAATTTAAATAACCAAAATCTAATTTGTTTAGATTGCAACCAAATACAGCTACACTCTTGCTGTTTCAACATTATGCAACGAAATCAGGCTAAAATATTTTGGCCCCATGTTGACTTTCAATGAAAATCCTTTGAAGATGTGTAGCGAAGGACGAGGCCTAATTTTAAGCAATTTTCATATGAAGGGTATGACGGAAAACGGCACGAAACCTTTGGTAATGGATATTATTATTCATGACGAAATTGATAACGGAGATAGTATCAGTGATACTTGTAGTTGTTCTGAAGAGTGCGGTAGTAGTGAAGAAACTATAGAGTTTTATTAGATTGCAATTATCTTTGTTTTAACAAAATTTAATAAATTAGATACGTTTGGAAAATAGTTATAAACTTTTTAAATCTCACAATATTTTAAAATAAGGGATGGTTATTTTATTTTATAAATACTTTTTATCTTTAATTTGAAATTATTGGTTGTCTTGAATTGAAAACTGAAATAGAGAAATCATTTTCTTGTCACATATCTTATAAATTTGTTCTATCGATTACATTGCAAAACTAAAAAACAAACACCATGGTTTTTGGTATTTATGCCTGGTTTTCTCCTGCAAAAAAAAAGAGCCAACCCAGTATTTCTTCATTACTATTTCATTAACCGTAAGGTATAATTCTAATAATGCAGTTATTATACGTGTCGTCATGTAATTACAACACTAAATAATATTGCACTAGAATCCAACTCCTGGCAAGCATTTGCTTGAGATTTTTTGTATTGAAAACGAAACATACTTTCTCACGTACTTCGCAATCATTTTAACACTAATTTTATTAGTGGTAAGTATTCAATAATATTGAATGAGTTTGAATTCTATAATGCTATAATATGAAGCTGATGAGTCTCCCAAACTTTGAAACTAATCCAAAAATTTAGAACTCATCTAAATATAAAGTAAATATTAAGTAAAACACTACAGAAATCAATTTTGATTGTTATTGTTGTTATTTAATATTCATTAATAATAACAATTGTGTTAACAATATTTTTCGAGGAGGTATTCATATAACTTTATTTATTGTAAAATATTCTAATAACACTAATAATTATTTACTTTTGAAATATTTTGTTTTATTTATTTAAATTGTGATCTAAATATTAATATAATTTTGGTTCAATTGTCGTTTAATGTGTTTTTGAAACTTACATTTTCTGTTCATTCGTTCTGGTTGGGAATGCTCCACCTGTTTATCCTATATATGCAGCATTTCAGTTAACTTTCTCTTATTACATTCAGTGGCTATTTTATAAATCTAATCAAACACTTATAATTAAAAACAAAAACGAAATAAAACAAGAGTAAGTAATATAATAATTAAGTTATTTTAAAATAAAACTAAAAACGTTAAATTCCATTAAATAGTACGAAACAATTGTCAAGTACTAAATAAATTGCGAAAATTAACGTTTTTAGTTTTATTTTAACATGAACATGAATTTCCATCAAGTAAATGTAGAAACTATCAATCTTATTAAGTTATTTATTATTACCTACTACAAAATCTATCAGTCAAATTCCATTACGTTTTATTTATTTATTAATTAATAACGAACGATTGTCCTCGCTATGTAGGTACGTGCTAAAATTACTTTTGATATTTTGGATATAAGAGAGGAAACCGCTGAGTTGTCGAGTCCATAATATGATTGTTCTGAAAACTTTCTTCGTTGCTGATGGTGTCTATAGGGCGTTGATGATTTTCAAAAGGACTTTGCACTCTAAATAATTTTTTTGTTTCGATGGCAGCTAACATTTGAGGAGAAAAGCCCAGATCGTTTTCCTTTGGATTTTCGGCTGGTGGAAACATCTGGCGCTTTTTCAATCTGTCGCTGTCTTCTATTATTGCACTAAGTAGAAAGAGCAGTGTATGATATAAAGAAAATACATGTCTATAGAGCTATATTAAATAGAATAAGCAGATTATATAGAAGGAAAGAAAAGAGAGGTCTCTTGCTCCTCAACACTGATTGGCTTTGACTGTGCAACATGTAGTAGGGGTTATATGATGCAAAGTGTGGAGCAATTAGACGTAAACTTTGGGTTTGTCGCAGCCAATCACCGTTAAGAAGTGAAAGAGATGCAGGATCACTCTGAACTTCTCTCTTATAGTTCAGGGAAATAAGCAAGAAAATTAGCAAGTTCGGGACACTGACTCATCCAGCAAACCAATACGTTTTTCGCGAAGTATTAACCTATAGAAGCCATACCTATACTTTTTCCACTCCTGATTAGCCGGCGTTTTCAAGTAATAAACATTTAAAGGTGAAAAAAATAAAATTTTAACACATTTTTACTTACCAGATTTAAATAAATCGTTTTATCAGCAATTTATTGCAATCATCTTGTAAGTAATGCAAAAACCGACAGCTTGACCGAAACCGATTTTAACAATGTCAATTTGTTGCTTAGATAACTGCTAATTAACAATTACAATAGCTAAATATTCAATTAACAATAACTATTGTAAAAAGGCGTTTGAAAACTTAAATCTTCGTAAATAGGTAGCTCATGTGGTATCAAATAAGTGTTAAAAATTTAAAACCCATTCGTTTGATAGTTTTTGCAAAATTAAATTTGTTTATCCGGAAGACTGTTCCTTTGCAACAGCATTCTACGCTCATTTCAAAAAAAATTTCGGTTTTATCAGTGTGATATTAAAGTGAAAGAGTTATATTTTCAAAATATTTCATTATATGTACAAAAAAATCATTTTTTTTGTTGCAAATTGATGTTACAAAAATGCAGTCATTTTTACCATATAAACAAATGCAACAACTTTTTTCCTTGGGATTTTTTTTTTAATTAACCTTCATATTCAAAAACTAGATAACTTTCTCTAAATTTAAAAAAAGCAACCTCCTAGGCACTTTTGGAGGGGGAAATGTAGAATCTTTCTTTTCAAAATTTGAGATTGTAGCTTCAAAGTAACTTAACATTTAATATCTCTGGGATTTCTCAATATATTTTGATGCTTTTTTTTTTTAATTTGAGGTAGCTTCTCGAACATATTACAAATATGCTATTTGTTTATGAATCTAGACATAGGTAAATAAACAACGTATTTTGTTTAAACAATTAACAAAATTTTTTTTCATTTACAAATCAATGTTTTTTGTTTTTTTGGTTTTTGTGAAACAGTTCCATTGTATATTTTTTCTTCTCTTCGATTTTTATTTTTGTATAACATTATTCACTTTATAAACAAAGAAATTTTAACCCAACTGGCTACTATCATTATTATTTACAAATACCAGACACTAAATTTTTACTTTTTTTACAGTTTCCAATGACCCCTGAGGCCGCTCTATAGTAAAGATCAGAATCATCTAGGTAAGTTGTATTTTTTTAGACCAATTAATAACTTGATATTCAAAATATACAAATAAATTTGACTTACCGGTACCCTGATTCGTCAGCTATATAATGAATCATATGAATATTTCCGTCAGATTCTACATAACCATAACTACCGGTAACCGTTCCATTTGGGTGTCTTATCTCGTTTTTGAATTGTACATTATTCGATCCCAAATCCTGTATGTCGTACCCAAAAGAGTAAGTTCCGGAACTGGATGATTCTTTATATGCGTTATACTGTGACCAGTCTAGAAAAGATTGTTCTATTTGAACCGGGGGTGTTTTTAAAACGTATGTCATATTTGTTGCAAACAAGGAGAAGATTATCTGCAAATGAAAAGATTAAATTTAAAAACTAAATGAAATTTAAATCTAAATTGACTACAATCTATAAAAATAATGACCCCTTCTAATTTTAATTTATTATTGGGGTTTTGGTTACCATAGATGGATTTATTTTGACACAAGTACTAAATGAAATATGAAGTTAGAAACATCCTCCAACGTCTTCAATTTCTAATGCTAGGTACATTAAGTGCAATATATTGATTAATTACGTAATTGATTAATGAGTAAATAAGTGCTTGTGGTATTCACACAAGTGCATTAAACGTGGGATTTTAATTATAATTATATAATTGACTAAAAGTCACTTAAACACATTTACAACAACTATCTGAATCATAAATGTTTAGTTTCCTAATGTTTTAGTATTTATGGCGAAAAAAGTACTCGTAAATAAAGATATCCTTTTGCATGGGGGGATTTCTTTTTCCAATTACTTTCAAAAGCGAGGAGGTGACTTTTCCAAACCATTAGTCAAAAATTCATTAGATTATTTGAATGAAAATGAAAACAAAATGTGCTTTTTCTATCTTTTTAAACAAATTTGAAATTTGATAACAAATTATCGGGTTATGGTACTGCAAAAAAAAATATTTACCTTCGATACTCAGGTTATCTGCCGGACCTGAGGTTGCATTTTCAAAGTCAGGTTAATGACAAAAATGGTTTAAAAAACAATTGCCAAATAATTATTTGTAATTTCAAAATAATAATCAACTGAGTACATTAAAATAAATATCAAATCGAGACAATATGACAATAATTAGCTTTTCTCAGTTTTATACTTGTTGGTCCATTCTCAAAACTTAATCTTATTATATCTCTTTTATTTTTATTAAATAAATGTTCTTAACACATAAAATTGGTTGCTTTTATTTCTTATCTTATGGCATTATCACCTTCACATTAATCTTGAACGGTTGTCCGGTTTTGAGTAAAAATAAAAAGAGTCACGTTAATTATAGTACGAGATACCAACATTTATGAGTAAGAACGTTTTAGTTAATTTATTTATAAAGCCCTTGTTATGACTGTAGTAGCTGAATGTTATAAAAAGATATAAGTATCAAAAGTAGTAAAAGTGATAAAAGAAATTCTGTCACACAAGTTAAACAGGATTATCGCAGATAAATTATTTACGTACGTTTGAATTTGTGCAATAATTAACTTTCACATTTTTATTGTCTTTAAGAGATGTAATCAATCAGACGGTGTCAATATTTTATTATTTATGGTATAGATAAAATTTAATTTTATCGTTTAACTTACATAATAGCAGTTCTATTTCAAATTGCATTTCGTTTTAATAAAAGAAAAAAATTATAAAATACCTACGTAATAAAAGAAAACATCCTAGCTAAGAATGTCATTTAAAATCGACTTTGTTTTAAGAATTACAATGTTAATACTAATTTGGAAAAATTTGAAGTAATTTTGGTTTTTCTGTATTTACTCAATACATATTTAATTATAGACCAGTGCTGAAGCCTTCAAAGATATTAAAAAGTGAAAAAAAAATTGTAGTAGGATGAAACCCATTGGAAAAGGAAGAGAATATAACAGAAAAATGGGAAAACAGAAAATCGTTTTTTTTGCATTTCCTGAGAAAACTTACCATAGTAATGTATATTTTTTTTCACACGATTAGAAAGTAGAGATGTCAACGAAGAAAAGGCCCACCAACGTTTTTAAAAAAGCAGATATTTTGACGTAAGAATTTTCAATTGAAAATTAGGGTGCTTTTTCGATATTATGTAAAAATAAGGTGAACAAATAAATATTTCAAATCAAAAAAATTGCAGCGTGTCTGGGACATAAATAGGTAAGTTTTCACCAAATTTCGTGAAAAACAGTTTGTTTGTAAAATAAAAAAAGCTAAAAAGTTGGTTATTTGAATTTTTAACACAAATTTTGAGGTTATGAGACAAAAGTGTAAATACAAAAGTTGTAGATCTTTTTATTACCTACAACTTTGCTTTTTAACTTTTTTCCATAAGACTTGTATTTTTTCCGGAAATCAAGGAAAACCGTTTTTTACCCTTAAAACTCACCTTTTCCCTTTCCCGACCTCAGATCGCCCGCAAATTTTGGTTTCAAAAATTACCGACCTTGGTCTATTATTAGAAGTACAACATCTGCTCTTCTGTTTTTTATTTTCTATTGGAATACTTTTTTTTCTCAGTAGTTTTTTTTTGCGTCAATAACGGTATTGTAAAATGGGTTAACTGTTAACTTATTTGGATTCTCTTAGTTTTATTGACAGATAGAATTTTAAACTTCCTTTAGTTTCTACGTGAATACACACTGTAAGAATATGAATGAGTTTGTTAAGCACGCTGAAGATTTTGTATCTAATCAATACATTATTGGATGTTTAAAATAAATTTTATTTTGAAAATCAATATTTCTAATAAAACAAACTTTAATACTTTGTTTAATTGAACATTATGTTATATATATTATATGATTATCCACTACTTTATTCCTCTTTTAATATGTATTTCTAAGTAATACAAAACTTCATTTCTTCTTATTCTCAAGGCATTATTTTAGAAACTAATAGAAATTAAGTCATTTGAAGCGAAAAATGCAAATTTTACTGTTGAAAACGTGGCTTTTGGTAAAAGATTTTTTAGGGTGGATAAGACAAACAATAAAAAACCTGCAGAAGTCTCAACTCAAAGACGAAACGCTAAATTTACAATAAAAATTCTATGTATTTTCAACCATAATCGGCTTAACTTCCCCGTATAAATTAAAGTCCTTACAATTTTTGCACAGTTTAATTAGTGTCGTGTGTTTTATTTCTCTCCGATTTTTTCAGAAAATAATTTTTGATATCTGAAGAAGCCAGAAAAAAAAGAAACATTTTGTCGAATCAATAAATAATTTAACTGAAAGTATCAAGAAAATTACTCTATAAGAGATTAAAACCAACCGATATTAAAATCTGAACGTTATATTACCAACTTGAATCAACAATGACGTTTCGCTTATAGTAAGACATATTATATTAAATTAACAATGAAATTATTTTTAGTAACAGCAGATAAAATGAATGTCCAGTATTACAAAACCTTATTTACATCAATTATCTTTTCTTTTTGAGTTTTGGCTTACACACTTGGATGATAACAGGAAAAGGTACATTGTTTTGGAAGGTTATTGGTCAGATACTCTATAGGAATGTGTAATCAGGGTCTATTCATATAACATCCATCCCACTCAACCCTGCTTTCCCACCTTCAAACATTAACACTCAACTTAAATCCCTTTAACAATTTTTTTTTTTTAAAAGAGCAATTCCTTTAACATAAATATTTATAAAAGTCAAATTGATCTATTTTAAGATTCATTTATTTGCATTTTTTTGTTTTCGAAAACAAATTATAATCAATCAAAATCCTTCAATTTAAAATTTTAACTTAAACTGATTAACATAAAAAGAGGATGATTACTTACGAAAAATAATTGTTTTAAATGTCCCATTATTTTGAGTCACTTTCACGTTAGATACAGCAGGATAAAGCACATACAAGGTCAAGGGACTTAGGACCAACAAATTTATACGATGAACACTCCCGTGGAAGTGGTAGAGGTGGAATAGGCAACACATAAGAGTAAATAACCATCATAAAATAGTTAAAATCCAATGTTACCTATTATCCCACTAGAACTAGTTCTTGGAACATGTAAATTCTAATAAGTAATTTGTAACTGAGTATGACATTTCTGCCGTTTTGTTTTTACCTCCTTTCTGTCTAATTAAAAACGTACATAGAGGCATCATACTGGAGCAAACTAAGCAATTCTGAGAATTTTAACTTCTAAAAGCAACCAGTTAGCTATATCCACCAGAGAATTTATTACGGTTGACTACAAAGGTCTCCGATATTTTACAAAAATGAAAAATTATATCATAAAATACCTCGTCGCATATTTTAGCTTTATCTTATTGTAAAGAAAAAATGGTAAGTTTAGCAGATGTAGCTGTCTTCGTAGATTATCATCTTTTATTATAAAATATTATTTTTATCTGGTTGTTTCTGTAAGATATGAGTGTTCAATATTTTATTTTAATCGTAGGGGAGTTAAGTGGAATTTTAGTAGATATCTGTATACAAAACCAAGATAACAGTAGGATTCGGGTTTTTAATTAACTGCTTGGAGAATATCAAGTAATCAAGAGTGAATTAGAAAACGTTTATTTTGCATATTTTATCACATTTTATTAACGTTCATATCCTTATACATACTCAACTGTGGTATTAGACCAGGGTCGATAATTTTTGAAACCAACAAAAATTATAGTAGGATCAAACCCATTGGAAAAGGAAGAGAATATAACAGAAATGAAAGGAAAAATAATTTACGGGCGATCTGAGGTCGGGTGGGGGAAGGGGATGAGTTTCTAAGGGTAAAAAACAGTTTTCCTTGATTTCCGGAAAAACTACAAGTCTTGTGGAAAAAAGTTAAATGTCGAAGTTGTAGGCAAGAAAAAGATCTACAACTTTTGTATTTACACTTTTTTCGCATAACCTCAAAATTTATGTGAAAAAATCAAATAACCAACTTTTTAGTTCTTTATTTTTATCTTTTACAAAAAAAAATTATTTTTTCACAAAATTTGGTGAAAACTTACCTATTTATATCCTAAACACGCTGTAACTTTGAATTGAAATATTTATTTTTGCACCTTATTTTTACTTAATATCGAAAAAACACCCTAATTTTCAACTAAAAATTCTCACGTCAAAATATCTGCTTTTTTTAAAAACGTTGGTGGGCTTTTTCTTCGCTGAAATCTCTACTTTCTGATGGTGTGAAAAAAAATATATGCATTAGGTAATATGGTGTTTTCTCAGGAAATGCAAAAAAGCTACATTAATGCTTTTAAAAATATTATAATGGATAACGTAATCAGTATAAAGTAGGTATGTGAATTCAATAGTACGATTTACATGTATATTTATATATTATGAGATTTTCTATGACATAAATGTAATTAAAATTTAATAAAACAACTTTTTTACTGAGAAAAACAGCAGCGGTCACATTTTTTAGATAAAATTCCCTTCGTTCTCTTGCATTTCCTGAGAAAACTTACCATAGTAATGTATACTTTTTTTCACACCATCAGAAAGTAGAGATTTCAACGAAGAAAAAGCCCACCAACGTTTTTATAAAAAGCAGATATTTTGATGTGAGAATTTTCGATTGAGGATTAGTGTGCTTTTTCGATATTAAGTACAAATAAGGTGAAAACATAAATATTTCAAATCAAAAAAATTACAGCGTGTTTGGGACATATATAGGTAAGTTTTCACCAAATTTCGTGAAAGAAAAATTTTTTGTAAAAGAAAAATAAAGCTAAAAAGTTGGTTATTTGAATTTTTCACATAAATTTTGAGGTAATGTGAAAAAAGTGTGAATACAAAAGTTGTAGATCTTTTTATTACCTACAACTTTGCCATTTAACTTTTTTCCATAAGACCTGTAGTTTTTCCGGAAATCAAGGAAAACCGTTTTTTACCCTTAAAAATTTTCTCTCACCCCCTTCCCCTTCCCGACCACAGATCGCCCGTAAATTACTTTTCTTTCATTTCTGTTATATTCTCTTCCTTTTCCAATAGGTTTCATGCAACTATATTTTTTTTTTCATTTTTTACTATTTTTAGAAGGCTTCAGCACTGGTCTATATCCCATTTTTAAAACTAAAGTTTCACTTTCTCTTTTACAGTGAATCTAATAGTATTTTGTACGATCTTCATACAAGTCTCTTGTTTTCTTTTCAGTACATAATTAGTTCGAGATTTTGTACTTTTAGTTAGGGTTGCCATCAATCCGGGTTTCCCCGGATTTATCCTAGTTCAGAGGAAGTCCGGGGAGCGTCCGGGCGGGTTTTATTTGTAGTCCGGGTTTAAAGGTTTTCAAATTAGGTACTTAAATTATATTAAAAGAATAAATTTTTATTTTATTTAAAGAAATAAAAAACGTAAGACTGCTAACAATTCTTAAAACATTAAGAAGGTTTTGTTTTGTTTATAATGTAGAAATAGGTAAAAATCAAAATTTTTTTTTTGTTTTACTAAGTAACTTAAAGAAAAACTGATAATATGTCTGAGTTCTAAGAATCAATTTTAAAGATGGCAACCCTTCTTTTAGTAGATAGATATTACCGATCATATATTTATACACAAGCCCTTATTTTGTAAAGCTTTTTCTAAGAATGATAAGTTAATAAAAATTTTACGCTCATCATTTGAAATTCAAACCAAAAGATTTAAAAGAAAATAAAACAACAATTTTTCAAAAGTATCGTGTCAATATAAATTTTATAGATACACCATACACTTCAGGTACAGATAATGTAACAGGTCCTTTACATGGCGATGCAATAATATTGAAAACGTACGTTCATGCATGTGATTTAACGTACACAAACACACTGCATACATTCAAATACCAGTACTATTATCTATCGCCATATGGGTTCTCGGATGTACCTCATGTTCTTTGTGCAATTTACAACGTTCTTGTTATCTGCATAGACTAGTTCATGTAATCGAGACTTCCCTTATGTGTGTGGCCGCATTTATCATTTACTAAGATCACCACCATGGAGGTAGTGGATGCCTATAATACAGTCGTGTAACATTTACCTTTGTGTGCATGTACCGTACACAATCTCGATGGTCAATGGGGAAAAAATCGGGAGAAAATACGAGGCATCAAGTAACCTATGGATTTTTCTTCACCGCGCGTGCTGTAGGTCACTATTATCTTATAAAAATACACCACCCAATACCGAAACGCACTATTCTTGTTTTCAAGTTTTTGAATGGCAACGAATTTAATGCTCAGTATTAAATTCCATTTTTGATAAATACAGGGGGTGAATTTTTTATCTTGAGCCAATGATCTTAAAAATTTCGAAATACCGACCGAAAAAATTGACATCAAACGTATTTCTGACCATAAAATTCTTCTCCCTTACATTGCTAAAGTAAAAAATCTTGTTTTCCATTTCTACGGTCAAAAAAAATCCTTTCACGTTTCTATTGCCAAAAAATTCCATTTTCGTTAATAGGGTCTAAAAACCCTTTCCGTTCATAGACGAGCTCCCTTTCTATTGCTAAAATCAAAAAATATTCTCCCTTTGCATTGCTAAGGTAAAACAAAGCTCTCCAGACAGCTACATGTATATGAGAATATTTAGTTATGAATAACCAAAAATCTAAAAAATTAAACATAAGGATATTTATTTACATTACAGGTGTACATATATTAATCATAATTAGAACATTCTCGTACTAGGAAATATCTTATCTGAAAAGAAATCACACTAATATTATAAAGGCGAAAAATTGTGAGTGTGTGAGTGTATGTTTGTTACTTGTTCACGTCTAAACGGCTGCAGCGATTTTAATAAAATTTGATATGGAGTTAGCTGACACCCTTGATTAACACATAGTCTACGTTTTACTGCGAGAAAACATCTGATTCACATGGGAAAATCGATGAAAATGAATTCGCGGAATATTATAATTGCGAAAGTAATTCTGTCTGTATGCTACATAATCTCGCCTAAAATACTGAACCGATTTAAATGAAATTTCGTACAGAGATAGTCTAGAGCCTGAGAAAGGACATAGGTTACTTTTTAATGAGAAAAAAAGGGTTGTAAGGGGTTGAAATAGAAAAGTTTGTGCGGAAATTCCGTAATTTTTAAAGATTTTTTAGGCTTTTGATTAGATATAAATACATACGACATTCAATGTTTGTAAAAATTTTACCCTAAAGGGGATAAAATTAGCCGATGAATGTTTTTGTGTAATAACGTTGTCCAAAAAGCTTAAGGCCCGGAAAATTAAAATATTACCTAAGTGTAAAAAGTTAGAGGTTTTGTTTATTTGGATCAATAAAAGGTGTTGAATACTAAGCTATATAAACTATTTTAAACTATAATTAAACTATATTAATCTATAATATTATAAATGCGAAAGAAACTCTGTCTGTCTGTGTGTTACGCAATCACGCCCAAACTACTGAACCGATTTAAATGAGAATTTGGTACAGAGTTTATATAAAGCAAGAGGCTTGAAACTTATTTTTTAGGCTTTTGAATTTTGATTAGATATAAATACGACATTTAAAGTTTGTAAAAATTTTACCCTAAAGGGGGCAAAAATAAGGAGTGAAAGTTTTTGTGTAATGACGTCGGCAAAAAGGCTTACGGCCCATAAAATAAAAATATAGAAGAAAAAAATTTTAAATGCTGCCGAAAGTCACTATTCCACGCGGACGAAGTCGCGGGCATAGCTATAAAACAAAGTTAAACAAGCGTCTCTACGAACCTTCTCAAAATGCTGACAGGTGTTTGAAACGGTTAAGTCTTTTTGTTAATCATTGCTACACTATTTGTTGTAAACTCGATTTTGGAAATTTCGCCAATTATTACCATTATTCGCTAAATTACTTTTTGAAACATATATACCTAATTAATTTGTAGAAGTAATGTATCAGAAATTCATATTATGCTGATGAATTATTAATTATTTCCTATTTTATTTTTACAGAAATCTCTCCTTGTTCAGAATACATAAATATCTAATCTGAAAACAGAGATTCTTATCGGTTCATAATAAAATCATTTTCTCTTTTTAATGACCGTTATTTCGTTAATTAATATCAACATTTGTCTGTAGCACCTTTGTCGCATATTAATACAAAACTTTTGCGATCCTTATAAAGACATAAATAAATTCATACCACGTACTTTTAATATTATAAAGAACTAACGTTTGCCTTTTTTGTACATGAATGATTATTCCAGTTTTTTGTACATTGGATGTCGAAGAGGAAGTATTTCCCGCAATTTGCCTGGCATGTCGTGTAAAAAGATTAGCAAGCGATTTCGATTAAACGAAACAAAATATCATATGATGATTATCATGCTAATAAGACAACAAATTAATCATTAATGTTAGCAACTGGGTATAAACCAGTTATTTTTTAGTTGAGGATGATGACAGGGATCGAAGAACCAATTTGTAAATCAAAATCCTTAACGAAATAATTACGGCAATTAATAACTCGACAAACCAGAGCCAGAAATTTGAAAACTAAAGAAATTAAGTTGTTTATTTGAAGAATAAACGATACTAGATGAAAATAATTAAGTTTTAATAAATGTAGAATCGCAATAATAATTAGTAGAGTCCCTTGTAATCTTCTACGGCCAATTAGCGATGAGTTGAAAGAGGTTGATGGATACAGGGTCGTATTTAGAAGTCATCACAGTCAAAAAGTTAATATTTGCTAGCATACACCCAAAGAGGCGCTACTAGATATCATGTTAATCACCTCAAGTTATCACAGTATCTTCAACTATTAATAACAAGACAAGAAGACAAAAAAAAATGTTTATTTTCATCAACAAATATTTATTGAATGCCCTTATTAGATTTATTAAATATTCATTGTTTTGCATACTGGGTTTGTTTTATTAACTTTCTTTCAATAGGCGTATCCACAAGAGATATTTCTGTATCATAATTCGTTGTCGTAGGCCAAGTACATAAAATAGCCAGTCTAAAAATTACATTCCTAATACGTAAACTGTCCTACCTACAGGTTGCATTTATCTTTAGATGCCAAGCGTAATAACTGTTTTAAAATTGACATTTACTGCGGTACACCGCGAAGAACTGCTGCATAACCAACACGTTTTTTACTCAATTGAAAATTGTAATACAATTCGGTTCGATATAAATTTTAATCTGAGGTTCGTCTAAATTTACTACTTATGTAGGTACCACTTCACGCTGAGATCGCATTTATATTTACACATGACCGTTATGAAAATTATGTTCCAATCAAAGTAAAAGAAAACCAGGACTACCATGGAAAGATCCAGAAGATGCAAGTGCCCCTTTGACGTATCCAATAATTTGAAAAGTGAGAATACGTAAGAAAGTGATTTGAAATTCAGACATTTGACATCATTTAAATACTTTTATTTATACAATTGAAAAACTAAACTAAAATAAAAAGTAATTGCATTCAGAAGTAGACCTGAGTATAAACAAAAAAGACCTTAACATACATAAACTTTAAAGTTGAGCCTAACCAAAGCTACAAGATTTCAAAAATACTATTCTTATTAACCCATCGCTATTTTTTTTATAAAAGGTCTTAAAAGCAGAAGAATACTAAAAACAAATGTATGCTCTATGCAAAGTGATATATTTAAATTTTTCCAGAATTTAAATTTTTTGCAGCGTAATTAAATATGGCTGCAATCAACAGGCAAATTTTCAGGTCATTCTTTCATTCAAAGGTCAAGCATCTCCATAGAACGGTGGGCTCCTTTGAGGAATAAAACAATTTGGAAAAGTAAGAAGAAGTAGGGAAATTATTTAAAATTCAGACATTTTGGCATAATTTAAATCCTTCTTTCTTAAACAAACTTTTCAATAAAAATTTATTGTGCTGAACAATATTGCTTCAACCTACATGTGGTCATTTTCGAGGGCAAGAAAGTGGATAATGACTACACGTACGTCGAAACCATATTGCCATGCATAGTAGATTTTTGTTGAAATATTGTAAGTTTGTTTTACTTACATTTATTCAACATATTTCTTCACATTTCCCCAAAACCTTTAAACAGTATCCATTTCTTACTTTTTCTTAAATCTCGCTTTAAGATTCTATCAAGAAGTTACGTTTTGACTTATAATAATACTTAGTATTAATTAATGACGTATGTAATACTAAGAAGCTTTTGTAAACAATTGTAATTTTGTAAATAGCTAAACTTAATGCTTTACAATTTTTTTTTATTTATAATATTTTTTGATGTGAAACATCTATAGCCGCGGGTAAACCGGATTGTTGGCGTGGCGATCGTGGCAATTACATGCTGTGGCGACGCTCGCCATGTGCAAGTGTCTGTGCGATTGTCTTCCCACTCGGTTCGACGGTGTCGTTTACTATAGTAATTAATTATTATTGTTGTATACATTTCACTTAATAAAAAATTAAAATGATAAATTATTTCCGTACAGTCACACAGGTTCAATAATTTTTAAAACCAATAAAGTTAAACTACCATTGATTTTAGCTGGAGATTTCAATGTAAATTTTGCTAAAGGTGAATCAATGCCATTAGTTACGTTCCTCCAAAAATAATTTCAATTGCGAATTAACAACAATCCAATAGAACCTACTACCAGATATGCAACAACAACAACAATAGATGCTGTATTTATTAGATGTCTTGATAATGTTATGTCCAATACTTTTGTAACATACTTCAGTTATCCTCGACCAATTATCACAGTAATGCTGTCAGAGGCAACATCGAATATAACTATTACTGAAGTCACTGATTAAAAAAATTGAGTTGTCGCAACTTGAAATAAATTTTTGAATTTTTAATATTTGTATTTAATAAAAATAAATGTTTATTAAATAAATAGTCATCATTTTCTGGAAAAAATTCGTAATACTTATTTGATTTTTTTATTATGCCATATTTAGTTCCTGTCGTAATATTGTCTCGTGCATATTACTTGTGCAAATTTTCATCTGTCAGGTGTCCCGTGACGGCTCACATTTTTTTTTTGGATTAATTTTTATTAGGTATTCCCCAAAACATCTCAGATCTTTTAGAAAAGAAACTTACAGAATATCATAATTTATGAGAATAATTTCTTTTTTCAAACTCTTATCATGACTGTTGCAAAAAAAATGTAGATACCTATGTAAGATTTTTTCAATATTATTTATTTTAATATAAAATAATACTTAAGTAGGCAATACATACAAAATTATCTACACAATACTTAATAAAATCTAATCAATGAAAATGAAAATAAATATAAAGGCTTAGAAAAGGCAATAAAGATACACGAACGAGTATAATTGAGAGATTGGTCAGGTCCGTACTGGCTGATTTACAAAATTAACCCTGACGACAAACATAGCACACAGTATATAATACGCCTAAGATACGTATACAGTATATTGGTAAGTTTGTAATAAAGAGAGACATAGATAAGCCTAATTGTCTGTTTACAAAGGTTGCCGTAACAAAACATGAAAAAAACGTAAATGCTAATGGGTTAAACTCACGTAAACGGTGTTGTGCAAGTAACGCCATATGATACACAATACGTAATACACATGCATACAAACAACCATACGATCCACGGTACATAATAAGTAGACATAATTGATTAATGAGACAGACAATCAAACGGATGCAGCAGCAGCAGCAGCAGCATCATAGCCGATTTGTGCAATACTATCCATCTAAGCAACCAATCCCACCATTCCTTTCCATCATCAGCCAAACATACCACGATGACGTTGATGAAATTCCTCTTGCACAAATAATGTGCACCTGTCATTAAATACTAACTAATAAGGTATATGATTAGACTTAATGATGGTAGTATCCATGCGATTCTATGGGAACGACTATTTTCGCAGGCTGAGCTGGATGGACCGCGTGACCGGACTTGGACACAACCGCGTTGAATCCGTTGTGATCGTCCGCGGTGTATTCCACTTTTCGGATGGTACCATCGGGTTCCACCAAAGAATACTGGCCTTTCACAACGTCTCCGTCACGTTCTTCCGATTGCTCCTTAATATCGCCTGTATGACCATCTTTGACACCGTAATTGAAGTGGTATTTGGGATATGCCTGCAAATAAGTCAAACATTGAGATGTTTTTCTTTTGTAGGTACGAATATAAAACAAGGAAAAACTCTGAACTTTTCAATGGAATATTTCTGTATCTTAAACAATTCCAACGCTTTAGTTTATGATTTTAAAAACCTTTTCAGGATTATATAATAATTTAAGTGAAGAACAAGATGGACAAATCAATTGAAATTCCCCCGACTATGACCCTAGCTCATTGTCTTAATTGTAACAGTTATCTACAAATAGAGTTTTTTTTAGGTCAAACTGTCTGTAAGTTGAACAGATATTGAGGCGTTTGAAACTTCATTGCATATAGAATTTATTTCGATCAGTTGATCACAAGCATCAGAGAATGCTTCTGAAGTGTATCTACCAAAAATTTGGATAAACTCGAGAGTAACTTATATATGTTGCAGTTAAAACTAGTTTTTAGATAGACTCGTTCTTCTTATTTAGAACTAGTTTTTAATGTATGCATTTGTTAATACTAGAATTAACTAATGCTCAAATCGAATATCAGTTAAAACTAGTTCTTATTAGACAAAACGCGTTTTTCCGAAGCGATTCAGTTAAAACTGTTTGCGTAGTAGATCCTCATCCTTTTTTAAATTTAACTTTGACTGATTAGATTTTATTGTGTGTTAATCAATATTCTTTAACAATGTTTCTTTTTGAAATTTTATGGTTGTGTTCTGTTGATTTATTTGATTATTTTATTTACCTACTTATAATTAATTTTTCTTTGGCAACTAATTTAAGTCGATGTTCCCTAAAATGTTTCTTTAGTGTTAGATTATTATTTGGTTCTCAGTGTCTTAGATCTTTTAAATTTAAAATTTTTAAAACTATATCTTGTTTTCAATCCCAAATTAGTTTTTCCAGTGCTGGTTTTAACTACAGCTCGATGTGACAACTAGTTTTATCTGAAAATCAAATATATCAGTGGTAAACTAGTTTTAACTGGGTATTTCTAGTTTTAACAAAGGCATTAAGTAAAAACTAGTTTTAACTTGGGAAAACGAGTTCTAACTAAAAACTTGTTTTAACTGTAACATATATAACAAAAAAGCTTATTAGAAAATCAAAAAAACCAAAAATTACATCATGGACACATTATTGACGTTGAAATTTTTATTTTCCTTCTTAAACTGTTCTTTAAATCATAGAAATGCAACAGGTTTTGACTTTTTAACAACATAAACTATCAATAAAATCGTTATTAAATAGAAACAAACAAGTTTGAATCTACAGAAACTTTAAATTTTTCCAATTGAAGAAAGGTAAAATATATTTACTGAAAAAGTCATAGTGAGGTAAATAATAATTAACTGTAACTGTAGACTAATTTTTATCTGTTTTATTGTAGAACTATAAAAAAAGAGCCTCATTTTGTTCCTTTTTTGATTAAATCTTTTCTGTTTAGACACATTTACATTGAACACTAAACAATTTTTTCTTTAACCATATCGTAGATTTTTATAGGTTCTTACTTATACAAATAAAACCCATTGTTTTTGTTTGTCTCGTAATCAAAAATAACATCGGATTTGATTATTCTTTTCTGTCTAGATGATCTTAAATTTCAAAATTTTTTATCAAGAACGTAAGTGTCCATTTGATTTGAAAATAATGATTTTCTGCAAAACTCTTAACAAAAATATAAGATCTAAATATTTCACAGGAAAAATACACAATAAAATTATTTATAAATTGAACCTCAATTTTATTTCCGGTTATTCTCCAAAAGTTATGTTTCTTGGAATGCACTTAATTTAAAATGGTGTTTAACTAAAGCAGAACAAAATCGTCATGGAAGGAGCTTTGAGCCCGAAGCACAAAGCCCAAAGCTCTTACTTAAAGTGCTTTGGTCCTTGAAGTCCTAATTATATTTTAAAATTCAAAGATGAATACAATTCAAAAGCTTGAACCACTTGTGAAAATAGACTTTGAGTACCTACACCAAAAGGCTTAAGGTCCTTTTTGCTATGCTATAGATTGGCTTTACGTTCCTATTATCCGTTTTAATGTCAAGAATTTAACATATAATACTTTTTTGGAACTTAAATTTAATGAGCACTTTGAAATGGCTTCAAATCTGACTGGAAACATATTATTTAATGAGAAATTTATAACGATTCAGATTTTTTTAAAGTTATAGTTGTTTTAGGTTATTCATCTTTAAGTACGGAAGTATTTCTTTTAGAGATTTGTACGCTTTTGCTAATTGAAATTGTTCACCCTTTCCCAAAAAACTTAAAAGGTATGTACCTACAGATTGATTGAATTGGTTTACATTCATACATTTAAACGTACAGTAATAAAATTGATAGCCGTCGCGTCGAACGAGCGGTATTATTTATGCAAATACGTAAGACTTCCACTGATGAAAGATTTACATTTACATACCTACATAGTCTACATACTACAATACATACATTGAAGTGTTTCTGTTCGATTCCTTGTCATTAAATAGTATCAGATGCATAGCCAGGTAGAGTGAGTGCTCTCTTTATTGCATCACCACCAATCACTACAACCGACACACTGATTTAATGATACATGATATTTCGATCGTTATTTGCGATGCCGTAATAAGATTACGTATTTTACAGGTAGGTTTTATAAGTACGTATCACTGGATATACAGGGCGTTACACGAACAAAAAAAAAGCATAAGTTTATTTACAAGGCGCTTTGTCTTTCAAATTTTAACAAGTTCTCTAAATTAGTGCACCACCTGAGGAGGACTTTGTGAGCCAAAACAATTATTTTGTTATTAAGGTGCTAAAATATTTAAAATTATCAATAATGAAATTTTATCAGATTCCTAGCTGATCAGTCGAGAACTCAGTAGGAACAACAATTAAGCCGATTTAACGACGTTTCGTTGACTAAGTTTACTACCCTCTTCAGGCAATTTTATATGAATCGTGAAAACATTCGTTACTACTGCGATAACTTATACAAAATTGCCTAGGAAGCTTTATAAACCTAACCAACAAAACGTCCCTAAATAAATTTATTTTTAAAGTTCTTCACCCATCAGCTAAGAAATCTTAGGGGAAAAGAATATTACCAATTTTTCATGGAAAATTTTTAATTTGTAAAACAACCCAAAAAATATTGCGAAACACAAATTTTTTTTTCATAGGTTTTCCATGAATTTGTTAAAAACTATTAAGTTTTTGGTTTTAGGTCACTTTAAAACTTCTATTTTCCCCAAAGCCCTCCTACAAAAAACTTTTGAAAATTTGTAATAACAAAATTTGAATTTTAAAATTCAAATTTGGACACTAATTAATCGAAACAATCCGTAGTGTGTTACAATAAAAGTTCTTTGAAACTTGTGTTTATTCTTTACTATTATGGATAAGTTTCAACATGTATCAGCTTTGAACCTAAATAGCTAAGAATCTACCAAAATCTTACCTTGGTGATAAATTGATGAATATTTTAAATAAAAACGAACCAACAAAATATTGCTAAATCATCTAATTTTTTCTCATATTGAGTTCTCCATTAATTAGCTGAAAATCCAGCAAAATCATATCTTTTACATATTTTGATCCCTTAATAACTTACTGATTTTTTTGGCACACACTGCCTTCCTCAGGTAAAGAACTAATTTAGAAAACTTTAGTAACCTAACCAACAAAACATTTCTAAATCAGCTTATTTTTCCTCGTAAAGAATTCCTTATTGATCAAGTGGGAATCCAACAAAATTTCATTTTGACAATAAATTGATGAATCTTTTAAATATTTTAACGCTGAGTCTTTGACTTTAGTAAACCTAACCAACAAAACGTATTGAGTTTTCCAGCAGAATATCATCTTGATAATAATTAATTGAGAACATATCCGTAAATTTGTTCAAAAATTCTTCATTTATTAAATTTTAATTCGTAAATTTTGTTTCTTTAGATTTAGGAGGTCATGTTAAAGTTCTAACCGATTATATTGAAATTGTAAAAAACCTTGTACAGATGCACTTTACCAATATTGTGAGCATTAAGACAAAGAAGTTTGTCTTCGCCTTCAAAGTGCAAGTATACAATTTTCATTAACTACATAAACTTCAATTGAATAGTTTACTGTTAAATTATTTTTCCGTAGTTTAAATCAAATCCTTAAACTTTAAATGCATTTCGTTTGTTTACGTTCTTCGATAAAAACTTTTTTTAAAGGAGTTTCTATATTTGGAATCCAATTAAATAAACGAGTAAAATTGTACGCTTGCATGCATAGGTACGTAAACGCACCTAAACATTAACGAGCTAGAGCAATGGGTTTAGGTGATGTAATTGATGAAAGAAACAGTTGTTTGTTTAAATACTTTACCGGTTAGTAGTTGCTTATATTTTTCAGGGAATAGTCTAGCCATTAAGAGCAACCTAACTTTCCAAATTATCCATAAAGAGTGAAACTCTAAACCTGTAACAACGCTGTCGTTATACCACGAAGAATGTAATTATCCAAACACTGGAAGCACACCTTACCACGAAGTATCCACTGTCAATAGAAAAACGCCAAATGTTGCACTTTTAATGAGCGTCTATTCATTAATTAAAGAACCGGACTCTAAATTCATTTAAAAACTAACTGCAAGTGTGGAAAGTGCTAAAATATAAAAAAACTAAAAGTACTAAATTTTTTTTTACATTATTATTTTTAATATTAATTACTTTGATAAGTAGATCTTGAAAAAGAAATGTTAAAATATATAATAATAGTGATTTGAAAAATTTTATCCATTATTATACAGGGTGTGGCATTTATAATAACTAAAAAAACCCTATGGCTTCCTGACACAAAATACAACAAAAAAATCTTATAAAATTTTACAATCCTAATGACAACTGAAAACAAAATATCATCTGCGAAAATTTGGACCTAAAACTTGTTTGAATACGATCCTGTGAAAATCGAAAAAAGTGACTGACTTTAAACTCATATTCATTTCGACTTAAAGCTGTAAGTATATGCACATTGCCAGAGATGGCGTCAAAACTATCATGATTAATATTTTTTTTTGCCTAAAAACTCAAAAGTGGTGTAACATTTTATATTCAAATTCTACCAAGAATCCATGCTTTCAAAATTATAAGTGCCACATCCTGTATATAAATTTACATTGCATTGTCTTGACAAAAAAGATAATATGAATAAAAATAGATCTTTTTAAGGATTCCGTTTTCCCTTAAAAGAAATGATCGCATGTAAAGTTTAGATTACTTTTCAAAAAATTCATTTATGGTCCAAACCTACACCTAAAACACTTACGACAAAGTAAAGACCTTCAAATAACAAACAAAGGGTTTTTTTTAGGTCCAGATGAAATTTATGATTGAAATGGTGGCATTAATATTGCAGACAAAATATGGCTCAATGGGAAAAAGATCTCAAACAAATCCAATTTTAAATTTTTTTTTTACGACCATAATTTTTAATAAAAAACTTAGGAAAAATACGATAAAAAAAAAAATATTTATAAATAACAGCAGCACTGACAATTGTTTTTTTCAAATTTTTAAAAGGTTGGCAAGCTTAACCAACGAAACGTCATTAAATCGCCTTATTTTTTCCCATATTGAGTTCTATAATACTGATCAGCTGAGAATCATGCAAATTCTCATTTTTTTAATTTTACCTACTTAATAATATTATGATAACTTTGGCACACAATCTCGAAACTTTAGAAAATAAGGAGACAGAAATTTATTTGTAACAGTATAAAAAATCTAACCAACTGAATCATCTACTTATGCAAAATCTTTTAGGGATTAATGACATGTCTTGCCTGTAAATCATTAATAAAGAAGAAAAACACCTTGAAAACAAATAAAATAGATGTTACATAACAAATAATGTTATATAAGTACGTTTTTTAATAAGGACTCCGGTCCTGATTATACATACATAAGTGCTTACATCTAATTGTAAAGACATTATAAGAGTAATTAAAAGAAAAATGTTAGTGTGATGCGTTTCGTAACGAGTTTCCATTAAACTTTACTTTCTTATTCTTTAAATGTCGTATCTACTTGTCTGCTTGTCTACTTGAATATCAACAATTAATTTTGACAGAAAAATTTAAGTTGCTACTTCAGTAGATATTGTTGTGCAATACACATGTATAAAAGTATTTGTTATATTTCCTTATTTTCTTTATTGGGAAAGAATATAAATAAATGATAATAAAACCACAAGTTCACTGGGATGCGAGACCTCACATAGTACTTTCACACTAACCGTTTTAAAATATTAATTTTTCTTTTAATGTTAGTAAATGTGAAAGTTAAACCAGCTTTAAAAAAAATAATAAAATTTTCACGATCACTGTCAATAATCAATCTTTATAATTATAAATTGATACAATTGCAATTCTTTGCAAAAAAAAACTATGAAACGTCTCCCTAAGTATCCTCAGATTATAAATGATGTATACGCGTATACTCATGAAATAATTTGCATTTGTAATGTTCAGGAATATAATTAATTATGAACCTATAGACTGGTTTCAGTATCACTTTCTCCATTTATCAATAAATAATTAAATAATATATATATATATATATAAATACATAAATAATGACCCTTATGTTGTTAATGAGAATTATTAATAAAAATATATATATTTTTTTGAGGGTTGATCAATTTAGTTGAAGATGCCAAAAAACGATACAATTGATGCCAATATAAAAAAACCAAAAAAGGAAATATAAAAAACTCAGCATCTTTGGTGTATTTTATCATTAAATTTTATGTTACAATAAGTACAGATGATGAATTATAATTTATTTTTGAGTCATATATACTATTCTACATTTAGGTAACGATTTTTGGGATTCCTATTAGGGTACACTTACTATCTACTACATAACATAACTTATTAGATTAAAATCAGAAAATAATTATTACTTTCTATTGGCATATCCTTGTTAGAATATGCTAAATATATATTCTACAGGTATTATAATTGATTGAAAATGACTTACCACTGGCTCAGCAACGACTTTATGTACGGGGGCTGCGTGGATATAGGGTGCAGACTGATAGATGGATGCGGCCTCTAATTCATGTCCACCATATTCCACAGGACTGCATGAGGATGCAGCGATAAGGCAAAGGACAACGAAAGCCTAGCAATAACAACACAGAAATTTAATATCTAATCACTCTCACCAATTACAATCGAAAAGTGTACCTAACATTATATACTTTGTGTTTTTTGCTCAAAAAAAAAATAATGAAAATTCAAAATAATATAATTCTTTTCACCTTCATTTTAAACTTCTGCCTAATGTTAAGTAAGTGTGTTAAGGATGAAATGGTGAAGAGTTTAATACTGTCTTTACGAAATCGCGAATGGTATTTATACATGGCATTTTGGGGTTTAGTCCCACTACGAGAACCCCGGTAAATTGCGTTTCTAACAAGTGTTACTTTTGCAACACATGTCAATGTATCCTTCTTTCAAAACGGGAGCCACATAGACATAGCTTGCTGGATACAGATGAAAGTAGCAATTGCATTAAACACACTATCATAGTTCATGTGTGTATGTATACCTGTTCACCATCACATACATACACATATAGATGATACGTCGAATCGCCACTTTTGCTTAGGTACCTGTTGGAAACTGATTGTGAGATATATTCGTATTGTTAAGTTCGTTGAGATAACTTCAAAAGTAGTTTGTAGCAACATTTAAGTCTTGCTATTCTTGGACACCATGTCAACAAAGTTGCTATTGCATGATTGTGTATACGTACGCATACATATGTACTGTATGTGTATGTAAAATAGAAGCCTTTGAAGGTACTAAAGAGACTATTGCAACTGGATGGGTACCTATCATGAACCAGCTGTTTTGAAAGTAAAATTGTGTATTTATAATTAAACATTTTTGTTTATTATTAATTTTTTTTCAATTTACTAATATTTTGAAGAGCCATCCCCGTTTTCTTCTGAAGATGTTCTTGTAGGATGTAGGATAAAAGAATAAGTAACAATTAAATGGTGAAAAATGTAAATACTGATATTATTTAATGATGAGAATAAACATCCAAGAAGGAACAGAAATTATTACATAATTAGATAATTGTTTAATTAAACACCACAGATTTAATTAAATAACAACAACAACAACAGGTTTCTGGTGATTGTTTATTACTAACTCTCTACCTTAGCGTCACCCTGGAAATAATTTTTAAGCAAAAAATTATATAACAGTTGTCTAGTTTAGGTCAGTATATTTGATTTCATTTCATCCCCTTATGGTAAATGAAGTTTTATAGAAATATCAAATGGTGTTGTCTTGTAACCCTTATTTTTTGTTTTCTGTATAATATGTTGACATTTTGCCAAACCAAAATTATTTTTGTTTTAATTTTGAACTAATTTTTTATAGATAATAAATTATTACCTATATGAAAAGGTTTACTTTAAGGACCAATCTTAAACTCTTTATATAATAATCATAATAACCGTCATCTATCGTATGTACCTGTAATAATTAATAAATAATTTTAAATATAAAGAGTTATTAAAGACAAAGTTAGAAAGTGTTGCCTAGCCCACCCCCTTACATACCAGTTTCCCTTTTAGTACTTATTCCCCTTTTTCATCTTTTTGTTGTATTTTATACTCGCTCTCTTTTCTCGTCCCTTTTTTCAAAATTTGTTTTAATAAGGTCAGACTATTGCCGTTTGTGTTTGTTGTCTTTCTATGCTCATAGATTTCCTTTTTACCTGTTCTTTCGTCTAAAACATGTGTTATTGTTTCAGCCTTCTCTCTGCATACTCTACACCCTCTCACCTTTTTGATGTGAAACATCTATAGGCGCGGATTGTTGGCGTGGCGATCGTGGCGATTGCATGCCGTGGCGACGCTCGCCATGCGCAAGAGCCTGTGCGATTCTCTTCCCACTCGGTTCGATGATGTCGTTTACTATAGTAAACTAGAAGATGGAAGTGAATTAATTATGATTGTTGTGTACACCGAATAAAAAAATTTATGATATTTCAATTTTACTTGAGAAATTATTTCCGTACAGTCACAGAGGTTCAATAATTTTTAAAACCAATAGAGGTAAACTACCATTGATTTTAGCTGGAGATTACAATGTAAATTTTGTGAATCAATGCCATTAGTTACGTTCCTCCAAAAAGTATTTCAAATACAAATTAACAACAATCCAAGAGAACCTACTACCAGATATGCAACAACAATATATGCTGTATTTATTAGATGTCTTGATAATGTTATGTCCAATACTTTTGTAACATACTTCAGTTATCCTCGACCAATTATCACAGTAATGCTATCAGAGGCAACATCGAATATATAACTATTACTGAAGTCACTGATTAAAAGAATTGAATTGTCGCAACTTGAAATAAATTTGTAATTTTTTAATTTTTGTATTTAATAAAAATAAATGTTTATTAAATAAATAGTCATCATTTTCTGAAAAAAAAATCGTAATATTTGATTTTTTCATTGTGCCATATTTAGTTTCTGCCGTAATATAGTTTTTTATGCACATTACTTGTGCAAACTTGATGTTTCACATCTGCCAGGCGTCCCGTGACGGCTCACATTTTTTTTCAACCAAAACTTATTCCCATTACTTACATTCACCGGTCTAAATCTAGCTAATATTTTTATAATTTTCCCTTCTTTTATGTATCCCGGCACGTCATCCCTCTACCAATCTTCCCATAGAAACTTCCTCTTCCCTTTCGCGTATATTGATTTTTATATTTCTCACCTAATAAATTATTTTGTTGCTTAAAATTTATTATTAGATTCATTTTCTTTTTATTTTTTAATCTAAGTAATTTTTGAAAGTTTATTTTAATGCATTATAAATAACAAACTCAATAACATTATTGTGATTAGATAATGTTCAAGAATAACAATTTCCATAATAATTAGCAATGGTTTTCGTAAACTGTTAAAATTTTAGTTATTACATATTTCTCCATATCCGTTTTATAACAGATACACAAATCTGCCTTATTATTGGTAAAACAAGTAATTGCAAAATTGTGGTGTGTGTTTTTGTAAGGTTAAATAATGTAATAGCATATTTATTTCCGTGACTTATTATGTTGCATTTCCCAATCAACCCTGAAAGCCTTTAGAAAATGTAGTTTAAATCTTATCAAAATAGGTTAAGGAACTTTCACGTTGTGTTAAAATAATTAATGTCTAATTTAAAAAAATTAGTTTACAAAATATTTATTTCTTGAACAAATAAAATAGAATAAAGACCTTGTAGTTAAAAAAACTTATGGTATCTACGTACCTATAAAATTTACCATAAAGAATAAGATATACTTTCTGTATAGGAAAAACCGAGAAAAATTTAGAAATAGGAAATAAAGAACATAAAAATTTGCGTAACTTATTATGTATTTTTCAATCATACCTGAAAGATTTTGGAAATTATAGTTTAAGTTTTATCAAAGTAGATTAAGGAATTTTCTCATCATGTTAACTCATCAGTTAATAACTAATTATTGTAAACTATAAAAACTTTCGTTCGCACAATTTTCTCAATCAGGTGCAGTAATAAATTGCACATTCCTATAATAACCAGCTTTATTATTTCAGTATTTGAAAAATTAATAAGAAATAGAAGATTCGTAGTTAAAAAATGGAATCTATGTATAAAATTTACTGCACAGTTATGAAATTTAGTTTCTAAAATATTTTCTATCAAGCGCCGTTATATTTTTCTTGATTTTTATTATTTCAATATCTAAAAAAATGAATAGTAAATAATAGGTTTGTAGATAAAAAAACGAAGAGTATTTACGTCTCTATTAAATTTTTACTAAAGAATATTTCCTATAGTAAAAACCTGTAGAAATTTAGAAATAGAAAATAAAGAACATAATAAATTAAAAGCAAAAACCTTTTTTAAAAAAAGCTTTTATTGAAATGCTCTAAAAAGTAGAATATAAAATTTTCCTTTAAAATTTTAACTATCAACTTATAACCTCATTATAGACAATTTATATGATCATAAAAGCTTGTCGGGAGGTTTGCGTAAGTATGTATAAGTATTTAAATTTTAAATTAAATTAAAAAAAATTAAACTTAGTAGATTAAGTTACTTAATTAAATAGGTACTAGTTTATTTACACAAGTAAATCGCGCGACAAGCTTTTATGATAATATAAATTGTGTATAATGAGGTTATAAGTTGATAGTTAAAATTTTAAAGGAAATTTTTATTTCCTTCTTTTTAGAGCATTTAAATAAAAGCTTTTTTAAAAAACGGTTTCTTGCTTTTAATTTATTTTTTACTTTTTAGTTATCGCTGGCTAGGTTTCTGAGTCTGTTCATCTTATTCAACGCATCATTGTTTGATTTAGTAGTTGTCCTCCTAGACAGGTTGTAGACCAATGCTGATGACGCCCATCTCCCAAATCACCCAAGTCAAAGTTAATCAACCGATGTTACAGACTCAAAAAATTCTACCTCAAGAATAATCGAGGTCTCTACACCAAATTTCAGGTGGATTAGAGCAACGGAGCTTATAATCACCATCTTTTTTTTAACCTGCCTTTTTATTCTAAGCAAACCCTTTCATTTAAATCCCATACTATAAGAAAGCATAAAAAACTCTAAAAGTCCGCCATATTGGATTAAGAGTGATGTGAGAATATTTTTCTAATTATTCTCGTCAAGCCCTTTCATTTGATACCCATATTGTAGAAATGCACTAAAAATAACTATTCCAACATCTTGGATGTTCCGCCATATTAGATTTAGAATGACGTCACACAGCTTATCGTGTATTGTCATCCAAACTAAACGTGTATACAAAATTTCAGCTCAATCGAAATTGAGTAGCAAGATTGCACCCGAACAAACATACATCGCAAGTTAACTAAAGCCTTTTAAAATAAGACATTTTGCAAATATGAATTCATAATGCATTGCAAAAAACATAAAGTAGGTAGGTATGTAAGAAACCTAATTAGTATACGCAACAACAAAATTAAAAGACTAAAATTGTTAGAACAATTAGAAATAAAAAAACGTTAGGTACTATTTCTATTACTAATTCAAGTACCTAATAACCAACTGGAATTTCAGGAAGCAATTGCAATAGGTTACATGCAGGTATTATCAATTATGTTCGAACAAGTGCACATACGAACAACAGATTTAATTGAATTTAGTGACGAATTAACATTAAATAAATAAATATCTAAAATATATCTAAAGCTCTTATTAAATCCTCGAAGCATTATAACATTAGATGATTTTTTTTTGTCTTATTTTGTTGCATCTTAACAAGTGTTCAGTATTGCCCAGAGTGCGGAGCTCCAAACTTGTACTGTGCCTAAAGTGAGAATTTCTTTTCGCACGGCCTTGTGCAAATTATTATTTATTTTTCGCTTTAGACACCACATATCAGACAATGGTGGCACTTTCACTGTATATTAATTGTTGTAATTTTCATTTTTTTTTTAATTTAAAATGTTAAATGCTAGTACCTACCTATGTTTACCATTGGCCTCATTATTACTGTCTAATTGATTGAATGATACGTAATCCCTCACAATTTATTTTAATTTTCAGAGTAGTATTTTTATTTTCTCAAAAAAAAATTTTATTGTTGTACTAACTGCTCGTATTTGAATATCATAAATGAAAGCACCCTTACTATTCTTTATTTAATTATTATGCCATCACAAAAATTTAAAATTCACCCGTCCTTATCTATACAACTAAATAAAAATTAAGTGTCTGTTTGTAAAATTAAAATAACCGCTTTTACTAAATGCATGTGGATATGTAAATAGTACATATACCAAAATAGCATTTTTTACCATTTTTATCTGTCTGTCTGTCTATTTGTTCCGGTTAATCTCTGAAACGGCTGGACCGATTTTGACGGGACGTTCACTGGCAGATAGATGATATAATAAGGAGTACCTCAGCCTGCTTTTATTTTAGAAAAGAAAAAATAGGGTCCCACAAAAAAAAAATAAAATCAATGAAATATTGAATAATTAATAAATAAATTTCATCTTCATTACATACGTACAACGTACGTTTAATTTTAAATTTGTATGTGAGACGTTTTTTAATCCGGTTAACGGGTTTCGCAGCTAGTTTCTCTAATAAGATTATTTATCTTGTGGATTTTAAGTGTCACTAACTTGGTGAACTAATTACTTTACTTTTTAAGCCCCAAAAGTATTTGATTGATATGATAGCCACACGACATGTACTTATAATATATGGCCTACGCTTTGCTTGCGTTAATTATGCAATCAATTAGTAGATAATAAATACAATTTTATTTTCATTATGTGCGGAGTTTAAAATTCAAATGAACCAATTTAAAAGTCTCAAGTTTTAACAGATAAAAAAGGGTGGTTGTAGAAAATAATATAAAAACTCATATAAAAACAGGAGTATATACTTAAATACCTATTGTGCATTATTAATTAATAGCAGAATCCTTTAATTACTAGTGTTGATATGGATACTGTAAATAAATTATGAAATTTAGGAGGAACTATTTAAATAGTCCCTTTAGCAATAGTTTCGTCAAATATTTTTACATGCTTTCTTGAACAAGATGTATTTTAATATATAGATAATAAGTAACCATTTTGAAAGCGTCTGAACTAATTAATTTGATGTACGGCATTCTGATACGACATTTAAAATGCATAATTTCGTAAAATGCGGAAGACTATCGTGATAAAATAAGTTTATGCAAAGTTTGCACTAGAAGATTAAGGATTAAAGAATTTTAAATATCAAATATAAAGACTTTCTGGGTTTCTGCGTACAGATTTTTATTTTATTGCTAATAATAATTATAGTTTTACTAATTTTAATTAAAATTTTACACATTTTATAATTCAATAAAAAAAGACATTTCAAAATTTGTTTTTTGATTGAGGTTTTTTAGGAATAGAAATTATACAGGGTGACGCAGAAAATAGCAGAGAACTAGATAAACTCAAAAACACAAAGTTAATTCTTTTTTTTTACTCAGTTTATATCATTATATTATTTTATCATAGCATCAAATCTAAAATGATATATTAAATGTAGAAGAAATGAACAAAAAATAAAAACGGACTTATTTAACCATTAATTATAAAAAAAGAGGAATCATAATTATTTTATTTTATTAACTAGGTTGTTACCAGAGTTGGCATGTTTAAAACAAAGCGTTTTAAGACATGTGTTTTAAACACTGTTTAAACACAATCTAAATAAAACATGTTTTAAATTGACGTATTTTAAATAGCGTTTAACTGTGTTTAAAACAAAAATAAAACATCTCATTCAATACCACGAAGAAATCTCATTTATTCCTTATAATATATAATTGTGAAAGGGTGGTATTATCTCTAAAAAAATATGCTTATCATTGTGTGGTACATTAGCCATTTTTTCAAACAAAAAACGAGTTCAATAATGCAATTTAAAGCTTTTGAGATGTATTAAGTTTTGTTCAAAACTTTTGAAAATTCAGTTAGTTTTGAACAGTTTACAGAGATGTAGGAGATATTTTCAGATAGACGTGGCTGAAATCATTAAAATATATATATAGTTTAAAACATGTATCTATTCAAAACATACGAAAACAAAGACATGTTTAAAATACATGAACACATGTATATTTAATAAAACCCTGTTTATTTTTCCAATCCTGGTTGTACCGTATGACAAAAAATTTAACTATATATTTTTTTATATCTCCTTATTTTAGTAACATTATAATAACACTAATCTAACGTGACAATAAATAATTAAATGTAGATGTGACTGTTTTCTTTGCGAGAAAAATCAATGAACTGATATCAAAATGTTTTTTTTTATGTGAAACATCTATAGCCGCGGGTTAAACTGATCGTTGGCATGGCTATGCGTGGCGATTCATTTCGCGACGTTCGCCACGCTATACGATGGTGTATATACCATATAAACACTTTATGCGGAGTAGTGTGCGATTCTCTTCCTACTCACAATCAGCTTAGCGGTGTTGTTTTATAGTACACATAACCTGTGTTTTACTTAAATTAAAAACATACTTCAGTTATCATCGACCAATTGTCACATTAATACCGTCATAGGCAATATCGAGTGTTACATTTACTGAAGTCAATGAGTAAAAGAATTACGTGGTCGCAACTTAAAAAAAATTTTGATTTAAAAATTTTTGTATTTAATGAAAATAAACGTTAAATAAATAAACAAACCGTCATCATTTTATTTCATTCGATGTTTCACATCTACCAGGCGTCCCGTGACGGCTCACAATTTTGTTTTTGGAATATTGGTCCCCTATTTTACTAAATGTATTAAGTGTTTTTAGACATGAGCATATTTTTTAGCATGGTGACTTTTTACTATGTTGTTTAGAAAATCTAAAATACAAAAGTTAATCTGTTAAAAACTTGCTTTCATATCTACTAAACACCATGTAGTAAAAGAAGGGTACAATTTTCCAAAAAAATCTATATTCACTTTGGTTTGTTTATATTTCTCATAAAAAATTTAGTCGCTTACTTTTAACCTATTGTGGCGTTAAGCTAATTTTCTGTACTTTTTGAAATAATGAGAAATATAAAATAAAAACAGTTAAAATCGTTTATGACGACATCGTCTAGAACAACATACCGGTTATATTGGCCAAAATCAAGGGTCCCGACTGAATGCTATATTATAACACATCACTCACTGGTTGTTACGACTATCGGTATTTACGACCAACTTTGAGTAGTCCCTTCGATATCGTTGTAACCGATTTTGACTGTATAATTAATTTTTTTGTCATGTAGGAGTCACTTTTCTTCACTTATAGATATCCCTTCCTGCGAACGTTGATGTAATTTTTATATTTTGTAAATATATTCGTTAATGATTTACTTTTATTCCTTAAATTTGAATTCTTCTTCTTTCCCACACTCAGGTAATTGGATTTAAACTCCTGCTTAAAACAGTCCAAACATTGCATATGACTTGAGGTACTTTACTTCCTTATTAAATAGTTCTTTCAAATAACAGCATTTCTTGTGTTTTCTTGTTTTAATACACAAAGGAGTCCCATGTTCTCCTTTTCTATCCAAATTGCCTTTCTTTACATAAATCTAATATACTAATTGAGCTTCCTTAACAACTTTTTAATTCGCGAGGAGTGTTGTAGGTACCTACGTACCTACTAGTTTATTTTCAGTCTATTTCTACTGTCAATTTCGGTATAGATGACGGCACTCTCCGAGTGAAGGGGAATGAATGCAGCAGGTGTGCCATCGTGCTTATCATTTAGAAATGGAACACCGGACTTAGACGAAATAAATGTATCGTAATAGGTAATAGTAAGCAAGTAGGTATATATTTATGTATATGTATTTTAAACGGGATGCGTAATCTTTTCAATCACTTAGTCGCCCACGCTGTTTTGCATATGAAAAAAATATATTGTTTCTTCCTGGTTTCGTGCAGCGCATTCGTTTAACTTCCTGGCGTGCTCGCTGCCCCAGTTTCAAAGAAATAAATGCATCAATTGCTGTCGTCACGATGCTATTGGTGTACCATGCTATAATATAATACTTCCCTTTACCACAGTAATATTTTATTTGCGTAACAAGCACAGTAAAATAAAATATTATATAATTATTTAAAGTAAATGCCTATAGTTGTCAGTAAAATTATGAATATTCACTAAATTGCATTTACTCTTACAATTAGTTGTTGAATCTACAATAAAATTAGTTTTGTGCTTTAAGTAAAGCATAAGTAGACAGACTCCGTTGTGAGGAAGAAATTTGTATCAAAAGCAATATAAGGAAGCCTAAGTTTGGTGAAACAATATTGTTAAGGCTTTTTCATTTTGTAAAAAAAAGCAAAATGGAAGCCTAAGTATTCATATCAAAACAATATTCATCATCTAGATATTCAGTTCGAAGGCTTTGTTGAACACCCATTTCTACTTCTTTATATCCTGCAGCATCCGCAAATTTCGCGAAAACGAGAACAACCTACATCTGTAATACTTATGACGTTAAGAGCAAACGTAAGACAAAAAAGGACTAATATATTTTGGTGTTGGTCTTGTCTAAATGTACCAGATATTCAGTCTTCGTTTTGGTTTTTGGTTTTTTGACAGTATATTTTAGCTTTGGTGTTGTTTTTGCAAAACTCATGGATGAGTTTAGAAAAATTAAAATTGACAGGGTCAGGAGATTGCCCGAAACGACATGATAGTACAAGATACATTATCGACAAGGAACGTTTAAAGAGGAGTCTATCTCATCCAGAAAAGAATATGGGCATTTAAATTCTTTGTAATATTAGCGATACGTTGTCTAGATGTAGTTCAATAACTTTACTAAAAACCCAACCATACCTTCATTGATTTTATGTTAAAAAAGTACAAAAGTACAGTTATTTTTATAATCAGGGTAGAACAAAATAAAAAAACGAATGTTTTCAGAAATTCTTAATTTTCTGAAAATCAAGCACGTTAAGCACACATCTTTTGTATCATTTTTATTCTAACGGATACGATGAGATACACCTCCCTACAATAGACCAGTGCTGAAGCCTTCAAAAATAGTAAAAAGTGAAAAAAAAATATAGTAGGATGAAACCCATTGGAAAAATCAGAGAATATAACAGAAATGAAAGGAAAAATAATTTACACGCGATCTGAGGTCGGGAAAGGGAAGGGGGTGAGTTTTTAAGGGTAAAAAACGGTTTTCCTTGATTTCCGGAAAAATTACAAGTCTTATAGAAAAAAATATACATTACAATAATAAAATATAGTAGGTACAAAATTAAGTAATTATAACAGGGAAATAATTAAGAAAAAAGGCCCTGCAGTAATGTACTAAAATATTAGCAGAAACTGTCAACGTAAATTTATTAAAATGTAAGAATCAAAATCTTATGGGTGGCTTTTCAACCACTTTCAAGTCACAGGATTGGGCTCAAATATTAATGATTAAAGATTCTTTTTAGCAAAACGAATTCGTTCGAATGAAAACCAGGCAGTTCTTAATAAAATAAAATTAAAATATAAAGTGTTTCAAAATCAAAAATTAACTTAATTAATTAATGTTATTTTTATTTTCGCATTTTCTTCTTAAAAGATAGACAACTAAAGTAGTCAAAGTTTCGCAGCAGTAGGAATCTCATTAAGTATAGATCAGAAACTGTATCATTACCATTTGAACAACAAAGTATACATATACAGGGTGTCCTCGACTCAAGTGGCTACCGCGGACGACGAGATTGTACACGAAAAATTATCGATAAAAGAAACCTTTATAGACCCGGGTCGGTAATTTTTGAAAAAAAAGAACAAATTATAGTAGGATGTGAAACCCATTGGAAAAAGAACAGAATATAACAGAAATGAAAGGAAAAATAATTTACGGGTGATCTAAGGTCGGGAAGGGGAAGGGGGTGAGTTTTTAAGGGTAAAAACGGTTTTCCTTGATTTCCGGAAAAATTACAAGTCTTATGGAAAAAAGTGGTAGGTAATAGAAAGATCTACATTTTTTGTATTTACACTTTTTTCACATAACCTCAAAATTAATGTGAAAAATTCAAATAACCAACTTTTTGGTTTTTTATTTTTATCTTTTACAAAAAAAAACTTTTTTCACGAAATTCGGTGAAAACTTACCTCTTTATGTTCCAAACACGCTGTAATTTTTTTGATTTGAAAGATTTATGTTTTCACCTTATATTTACTTAATATCGAAAAAGCACCCTAATTTTCAATCGAAAATTCTCACGTCAAAATATCTGCTTTTTTAAAAACGTTGGTGGGCTTTTTCTTCGTTGAAATCTCTTCTTTCTGATGGTGTGAAGAAAAATATACATTACTGTGGTAAGTTTTCTCAGGAAATGCAGAAACGAAGAAAACTAAATTAATGTTTTTAAAAATATTATAATGAATAACATAATCAGTATAAAGTATGTGAATTCAGTAGTACGATATACATGTATATTTATATATTATGAGATTTTCTATGACATAAATGTAATTAGAATTTAATAAAACAACTTTTTTACATAATTAATTGACGAAGCTGTTAATTCTTGTAACTCCATATTAAAATAAAAACACAACACAAAAGTTACAAAACTTTTATTGTAGACCACAATAATATTATTTCCCCACACAGTGGCTTCCTCAGGTGGAAATATAATAACTTAAAACTAAAATACAAAATCCTTAAATACTAAACATAGACGAAAAGAGGGGGATGGAACCATTAAAACAAAACTACAGATTAAGTAAAGGAGAATTATTAATATCTAATTGGTCATTTAAAATTAAACCTAGTCTATTTTATTTGTTGATCTCCATACATTCCAATAAATTTAATTTAAGGCCTTTATTTTCTATATATAATACTTTAAAATCATCATTAAAACTATGGCCATGTTCTATGAGATGATTTGCATAGGTGAAATGGGTGTTATTATATTCTACAAAACAAAAAATAGCAGCGCACATTTTTTAGATACAATTCCCTTCGTTTTTTTGCAGTTCCTGAGAAAACTTACCATAGTAATGTATATTTTTTTTCCATAAGACTAAGCACTAAGGATAATCGTTTTTGACCCTTAAAAACTCACCCCCTTCTCCTTCCCGACCTCAGATCGCCCGTAAATTATTTTTCCTTTCATTTCTGTTATATTCTCTTCCTTTTCCAATGGGTTTCATATCCTACTATAATTAGTTTTTGTTTCAAAAATTACCGACCCGGGTCTATAAAGGTTTCTTTTATCGATAATTTTTCGTGTACAATCTCGTCGTCCGCGGTAGCCACTTGAGTCGAGGACACCCTGTATATGTATACTTTGTTGTTAATATGGTAATGATACAGTTTCTAATCTATACTTAACTAGATTCCTACTGCTGCGAAACTTTGACTACTTTAGTTGTCTATCTTTTAAGAAGAAAATGCGAAAATGAAAATAACATTAATTAATTAAATTAATTTTTGATTTTGAAACACTTTATATTTTAATTTAATTTTATTAAGAACTGCCTGATTTTCATTCGAACGAATTCGTTTTGCTAAAAAGAATCTTTAATCATTAATATTTGAGCCCAATCCTGTGACTTGAAAGTGGTTGAAAAGCCACCCATAAGATTTTGATTCTTACATTTTAATGAATTCACGTTGACAGTTTCTGCTAATATTTCAGTACATTACTGCAGGGCCTTTTCTTAATTATTTCCCTGTTATAATTACTTAATTTTGTACCTACTATATTTTATTATTTATACACAAAAATCAATTTTATAACCAGATAGGATTCTAATGTTTGTAATTTCCTTTTTTATTAAAAGGTTGTGTTTCAAGGGTAGTTTTATTTAAATTTGAAGAAAATATTCAATCCATAAAGGTCAACAATTAAATTAAGGGTTGATTCTGGTTTAGTACCTGCAGGCCTTTTTTCTTAATTATTCCCATAAATTTAATTTAACCTTTATTTTCTTATGTATACTTTAAAATTTATTAAAACTAGGATTCTATGGATGATTTCTAGGTGGAATGGGTGTTTTTATTTAAGAAAAAAAAATCAGGCACATTTTTTAGTAAAATTCTTTCGTTTTTTGCATTTCCAAAAAGGATTCTAAGTAATGTAATTTTTTTTCCATTAAAAGGTTGTGAATTTAAGGAACAGTTTTTTTAACCTTTTAAAAAATATTCTCCCCCAAAGGTCAAAATTAATTTAAAGGTTTTTTGAAAATTTTTGGTTTAGTCCCGCGGGCCCCTTTTTCTTAATTACCCTGTTAAATTAAATTAATTAATTTTTTTTTAACCACTATATTTTAATTATTTTTTACAAAAAATCATGATTTTTTCGAACCAATTTGTTTTCTAAAAAATTTTAATTTCTATTTTTTATTGAAAAGGTTTTGGTTTAAAAGCCCATAAAATTTTATTTTAAATTTGAATAAATTATTCATTTCTGCTAAAGGTTTAACAAATTTTAATCTTAATTATTTCCCCGAAATTTTAGTACCCTTTTTTTTTTTTTAAAAAATAAAGTAACCAAAAGGATTTAAGGTAAGCCTGAGATCCACTTTTTTGTGAAAATTTGTATTATGTGATGTTAGTTTCTCTTTGAGGAGGAATTTATGTGGTCCCAGTTTTATGGCATTCTGGTTATGTGTTTATAATAAACTGCGATGCTAGATCATTCGAAGCATGCAATTATGGGAGTTGTCTACTTGCCGTGATTATTCCGTCATACTGATGTTATGTCTTTTTCCATTAAATTAGAGAAAATAATAAGCATCTTACATAATTTATCACACGCTTTTTAGCCATTATGCGAAATAAAATCAAAGGCATTTCCATGTGTTCTGTAAAATCATCGTACCGTGAAGAAATATCAGAAGAGATAACTGGATCATTTTCTTTTTATTTCCTATAACATTTAACTATGTAGGTATATTACGCTATTAATGAGCTTACGGGTTTATTAGTATTGAAAAAAATGTGTCTCCCACAGTAATAAAGCGATTTTAAGAGGGTGGAAAAAATTTTATGATATACCTACTTAATATAACTAATGAAAATGAACGACATTTCACTAAACGTTTTTTGGCTTCTTGAAGGCTATAAAATTACCCTATTTTAGTACTGTGGGAAATATATATTGCAGAAATAATTACAAATTGTTTTAACCAGTATCAACAACATTAATTATGATTCACTCATTTTTTATAAGACGTACCTATTTAGCTTCATTTTTGTCCCCTATCAAAAAATCATATCTATAACAGTTTCGGAGAAAAAAATATTTCCTCTATTGATGACAATTTATTATAGAGTTGTTTGATTTCTCCAAAGAAATTATTCCTAGAATGGTACTTTTATCAGTTACATTTTTGTCTGTTAGTAAAAACCCGATTGTTCGAACATTTGATTGTCAGAGCTTTGCATTATACGAGTCAATACAATAGCGTCAAAATTGTTCTCGTGTTTTAATTATCTTTGCATTTGTATAGAGAGTTTTACTTTCCCAAAATAAGCGAGAATTCGGTTACGTGTCTTACGCCTTTAAAATCGACGTTGAGTCACTTTTTTCGTTATTGCATGCACTTGCTGCGACATAAACACTAACCTAATGGTCCAGTTACAATTTCGCGATGTGTTCCTTCTCTGGTCACCACATTTGTTAGATAACAGAGGAGTGTATGTATATGTTTGTATTGAAGTGTCTCTCGCGCGTATTCAGAAGAGAAAGTAATGCGTCGATTTTGCAGGCAAACTAATGGCTTACATAAAATATATTAACGTAACAAACGCGTCCAGATCGTTAAAGATTAACAAACGTCATAGCCCGTTAGCCACATGGATGGTTACTTGAATCTAATGCCTACGGTTTTTGGGTTTCTTCTAATAAGCATTTTCACTATCTTGCATTTGCGTAGATAAATGGAATGCCGATAGTTTCCGTACTACCATAATAGGAATTTTGGAATCCAATTTATTTTTATTTATTTAGATCAGTGCAAAACACATTACCTGCCTCACGTTGCGTTGTAAAGCTTAATTGGTCAATAGGTCAATACATTGTAAATTTGCACTAACTCCTTATATTTTATTTTGTAAAAATTTTGTAAGTACTCATAGAAAAAAATAATTCTAAGAAGAAAATAAAGATACTCGCAATTTGAAAAATTATTTGCTTCCCGAATTGTAAATCATGTAATACATTTATGAAAAACTTTGGTAAAGACCTTTAGAACGGTACCACCTTAACTTTCTTAAATTATTAATTAATTCCTTTATACGCTTTATAACCCCATAAGTTCTTTTAGTTAGGGTTCCGACAGGATATCGTGGGTTAGGAGTATGAGTTGCGGTTGTGACGGTCCTTTATCCGACACAGGCTGAAGTTAAGAATTTTTTTCCTTTTTGGGAATGATGATGTTCTCCGGAAATCTTCCTTGCTGGTAGTTAGAGGAACGTTTGACTACATTAGAAGGTCCTCTCCAAAAATAAACGGAACGTCTAAGAGCACTTCCCAGACCTTAACATTTGGAATTCCATCAGCTAGTCATCGTCTCCTCTAGTCGCCAAAGAAGCAATTTGGAAACTAGCTCCATTCTCACTTTGAATCAGGCTATTATGTAATTAACATAAAGCGGACTATTAGCCTGTAAGTCGTTTCTTGTTATGTATGTCGTTTTTAATATTATATTTTTTAAGTATTGTTATTTTTTATTTGGGAGCTTCGTGTGGGGAAACCTTCATTAGTTTACTCTTCCGAACTAACTCTAATTTAATTTAACCTAACCTAACCCCATCAACAATTTACCTATCCCATCCTTAATCTACCTGGTATAATCAGTAATTACAACCGTTGGTACTTGATTAGCACTAGAAATAAGGTTTATACACTGAAAGTTAAAGGCTATGTACATAACGGGGATAAGTGCTTTGTACCAAGGATAACTGCCAAACATCAAGGCTTATAGTCAGATTATAAATAGATAGGGTTTCTCTGATTCACATGAAAGTGAAGTGCTATGTTCTAAGGGTTGTTTGCTATGCACTCGGGATGAGTATCTAATATAATCCAAGAGCTTAGGCCAGGGCTGTAGCTAGAGTCGAATTTGAGGTAGGGCAGCATTGGTTACAGGTAGGGCGGAAGTAAAAAATTGATCATAATTGATCTGCCCTCGAAGCACGGGCTCCTAAATCAATCACCATGTATATCACTGACCTCTAGGTCAGTGATGTACATTCAATAGCTATTCGTAAACAAATAATTTCTGTGAGAGAGCATGAGCATGTATCTAAGAAGTATTAAATCCTCAATGATGAAGAACAAGCGAACAAAATGGTTGAACTTCCAAATTTGGATGTAGAGATCCACGTCTGAGTGAGAGTGAGGTTATAATTAATTGTTGTGTGGGGTGATACGAGTAAATAGATACGACCAAAAATACCATTTAGATCATATTGTTTCTGCAAACTTTGTGCAATATCAGAAGGAATACTATGGCTAACATTATCAACATGTGTTGACCAACCTGTTGCCATGGACCTAGGAGTAGCGATTGTATTTTGTGCTTCCACCTGTTTTGAGCAGTGAAGTTCTTCATGGTCAATTTCCTCTTCAACTCTTCGTTTTTTTCCAAAGAAAGCCCGTATATCCATCGCGAAATCAATGAATATTCAATTTATAGCAATAAAAATAACAATTGTAGGTATCGATTTTTGACTAAAACAGTCTTTACCGTACACTTCAACCAAACTACAAACAATCATAAAGAATCTCTAGTTTATGTTTATTTTAGTTTAAAGAGGGATTCTCCGTACCATAGATTGCAATATAGCCCATATTGCAATGTATGCTACGGGGAATCCCCTCTGCATTACAGATATAATTAAATAGACCCATCGCTTCATGTGATGGCCCTTCAAATACCGTCTATACACAGAACAAAGAATTATTATAATATGAAATGAATGTCACAAACTGTGGTATGTTCCGAAAAATTTGGATATCTATCGCTACAATTTTTTTTTATCTCAAAGTATGCACAAACAGTTTAATTATAATAATCTTAGTTTTTGGTATTTTTAAAGTAGGGCATTGTGATTTCAAGGCAGGGCATTGCCCCACAATGCCCCCCCCCCCCTAGCTACGGCCATGGCTTAGGCTAGGTTAGAATAGGTAAGGTGTAAGTGTGTTTTAGATATTGCTCCAAATATACCGCACAATTTTGTTGCTCAGATTTTTAAATAAAGGCCCCTATGGATCAGTGGTAGCACCATTCAAAAAGACACCCTTCGAGCCACAAAAGAGTTCACGAATTGGGAATAACTGTAATGTACAGTGGGTCATAGGCCAGGGATACTGCTAAATACCAAGGGCCACAGCTAGGTCATAATGCTATTAGGTTTTTCTTTGGTCATTATCATCATTTTCTATACATCAGAGACAAATGTTACAATCCAAGGTTTAGGTCTAGGTTTACTTGGGTTAAATAAGGTAAGGTGTAAAAGTAAGTTCAATGAGGTATTTCTCTAGTATTTGTTACTAAAATGAGTCAATCAGTGGTGGATTTACCAGCAGGCTGAATAGGCTAGAGCCTAGGGCGGCAGATTTTAGGGGGCGGCAAACTGCTCAAAAATTTTTTTGTCTTACAGAAATAAAAAAAATTATTATCTTATACACGGAAAAAAACGAGACTCAAAAAAATCAACAAAAATTACAACATTTTAGTGCTATACAGTAAACTGTTGTGATTCTGAATTTTTAAAATATTCCAATAGTGTTTAAGTATTACATTTTAAATTTAGTATTTTTACCTATTTTTTAAATTAATTATTGCCATATTTTTTTCTTTAGGTCCACCCACACTATTCAATTAATGTGTAATATGTTTCACCTCTTAAATATATCTATTCGAAGAAAAATGGGATCCGAAAAAAAAATTGTTTAAAAATAACAATAACAAATATTATATAGATATATATCGTATATGGAAAATTAATACTTTTCTATTGATATTTCTGATGATTTTAACAACCTGTTTGAGTGAAGAATAAAAATTTAATAAATTTACACGTAAAAAATTGCATATTGTTGCACAGAATTTCATAAATATTATACATTTCTTAGAATGATGATAATTAAAAAAAACAATAATGATAATATTGTAATGAATAAAAGCTGTAAATATCCATTCAACGAAAGTTCTTTTTAACATTCTTACATTTTTAAACCTAATGAATTCGTATCAATATTTGTTGATTAGTTTGATAAAATATATAATATAATCATAAAGTTGCAATTTTATTGACAAAAAATTGATTGTGAATTAGGGTATAGAATTGCAGGTTTCAGTAGGGGTGGCAAAAGTTGAATAGCCTACGGGCGGCAAATTCGTAAATCGGCCACTGGAGTCAATACTTATTAATTTTAAATAATAATCTCCATAGGCCAGAGGTGGTACCATTCGAAAAGGCTTGACTTCTTAATTTATGTTGTACTCGGCCCCAAACACAATAGGTTCCTGTTTTTGCTTTTTTCTTAATACCTACCAGTTTATAAAACGTATCCCAACAACTTTATCCTATTTCATATTTTCAGTTTGTGTTAATGCTTTTTTAGTAGCACTCTTTATTGTAATTATATTATTTTAGAGGAAAATATTTAATAATGATATTTAGAAAATTCGCCGTAGTACTGGCCACATAACCAATTGTTTTGAGTAAAATTAGCATTAGGGAAGCGTCGAAAACCTATAGTATTAATTGTTATATAAAAAAGCAGGACATTTTAAATAACTAATATTTTGTTTATGGAAAATATATTTCTATCATTACTTTACTAAAACTAAAGACAAAATAGTTATAGTACCTACTTAAAAACATAAGAAACAAGGTTGTAACAAGCAAATTCTAAGACAGTACATAAAATTTACGTACTGATACGTATAAAGAACACTAATAGGTAACAGTGACCCCTCACAGAGAGTAATTAATATACTTTCACTTAAAAGTTATCATTATATGATGCACTAAATTTAAACAATAAAAAAGCTCTAGATGTTGATAACATTAGAAATTTATTATGTTACGGAGTTTTAATCGGTTATTATCATATCACAAATTAGAATCAGTACTATTATTGAGATCTTATAAGTCTTCAGTAAGTTATTAAACGTATTCAACAGTAGCTTTGAATCCACTCACAGGATCGGCAATATATCGGACAATTCTAGTTGCACCATCGGCTTGTAGAAAACTATATTCACCCTGTACAGTGTCTCCATCTCGTGATTCTTTTCGCTTTTGTTGGTTCCCTATCGCTGGATCTTGAACTTCATAGTTATAGGAGTAATCGGGTTTTGCCTAAAAACGATTTTTAATGGAAAAAAATAAATTTTAATTACCTGCCCTTTTATTTTGATACGTACGACATAATCTACTGCTACTCCCTTATACTGTGATGGCACTTGAATTTCTTGTACTTTACCACTGACTGGTCCACTAAATCGGTAAAAAGAATAACTTTCAGGCTCGTTATTTGCATAGCACGTGGTGAGAAGAATACTAAACACCTAAAAAAAAATTTTGAAGCTAATCAATTTCTAAATTATTTTAAAATTAAATTCCAACAAATGTAATCCGCTCAGATATATACCAATACGATCTGAGGTATAAAATTTCAGTTTTCATACTTTTTCTTCAGAGATTCTTTTCATAACATTAGCTATAAATTAAAAGTATGCATGGAGACATCCAAAATAATGGAAATGAGTACACACTCTTAATATTTTGCCAAACTTCAAGTCGACTACTTTAATAGTAACTGAAATAATTAATCTCACCATGAGGGTTCCCTTTTTACCATTTTTTGGTACGAAATTCTATAAAGTATCTCTAAACTAATTTGCACAATAATGGCCTCAATTGGAATGAATTTTTAGTTAATAGTGCCTGTCTTTTTGTATTTTAACTTTATTTATAATTAAAAACGTAGAAGATAAAATATTGCTTCAAATATACCCCAATTTTTTTTTAAATTCTGAATCATTTTATAAAATGTTTTAGAGATTTTTTAATGCATGTACATTTTTATTTTAATTACAAGTATATACATCCTAATATTTTGGTAAACTTTAAGTTAATTATATTAACATTTACTGAAATAATCAGCCTCACCATTAAAGGTTTCTAATAAAATACCTCTATATTAATTTGTACGATAAAGGGCCCAACTCAAGTGAATTTCAATAAGTAGTGACTAATTAAGTCTATTTGGTTTTTAATTTTATATATACAGTTACATATTAGAAAGGCAAAATATTGTCTCGATTACACCCCCCAAAAGTTTTTTGTTGATAATTTTGAATCGTTTTGTGAAATGGACTCATTACATGTTTTTCTTTAGGCACACTAGTGTTTTTTATACATTTTCATTTAATTGCAAAAACTAAAACCGTTAAAGAAATCTAAATCAGACTTACAGCAACACAAATTGTTTGCATTGTCACCCACTTATTTTATTAGATACAGCACAAACTTATATCAAGTCGCTTACTGAATGTGAATGCAAGTGCATTATTTTATATATAAAATAAAATAAATTGCATAATGGCTTTTTTTCTGCGGAAAGAATCGATTCTTGTATGGTTTTTGCAAAATTGCCTGTGAAATTCTGGCGGACGCGTGCTTACCACTGCCAATCCAATAGGGTCATTGTGTTTTCCACGACATCAAATCTGATGCACTTGACAAATTAAGATCATTAAAGAAATAGTTTTAGGTTTTTTTCGGAAATAAATGTAGATATTAATAATAACCCTTAAAACATATTTAATAAGGAAAAACATAAATGGGGGTGAAATCCGAAATAACGACTATAGGACTGATGTAACTTGGTCGCTCTCTCCGATGGGTACTTTAAGTAGTATTTGTTTTTTATGCATATCTAGGTATGTAGACAAGTCAGTACGTATTTAATTTTTTATTAAATATAAACGCATAAACATATAAATGGTAAATTAATTAATATATTAATGCAACTATCTCAATTATATGCAATAACTGAATAGTAAATGATAAAAGTTAGAATGGAATCAAATTTACGTTGCATATATATATATATACATTTAAAATGTTTACTTAAGTAAACATAGAATACTAGCCAAAAATAATAAAATAATTAAATTTAAAACATTTAAAAATTTATTTTGTTCTTCACCTAAAATTAAAAAAGGTACCGACCATCATCACAATTTCAAGTAAGTATATTATCATTTTTAATGTTTTTTAAAATTGTAGATAATTGAATTGAATTCTACTTAATTATTAATTCCCGCTAAAGAGAATATTTCTTACGATTAATTCTAGTGTGTACCTTTTGGCGTGGAGATTACCAGTTCCAAGCAATATTCTAAAGAAATTTTCTGCGCTTATAGAGATTTAATGTAAAAAGTAAGCCTATATTGAGAATTCAATGAAGCGCAAGTATTTACAAATTTATAAGAAACAACAGTGGTATATTTGTTAATGGAATTTAGATAATGAAAGTAGAAAGAAAAGGAGCAAAATATAAAGCGCCTTTGATCATGATTATATACAAAAAAATAGTCTAACAATTATTATTCGTTTAGAATAGCTACATTACTAAACTTTTGAACTACATTTTTAATTTTACAGTCTTATTCATCAGTATTGTTCTGTAAAATTCTAAAAATATAATACATTGGTAGGTAGGTACTTCTAATTTGTTAAAAATTGAGAATTATTAATTCATCTTGAAATACTTTAATCAATTGTATAAAATACTTAGGTCCAAGGCCGATACAAATAAAAATAAATTTTTAACATTTTTGTGAGGTGATTTCCTGTTTCGTCACCTTATTAAAACTTACCTGAATCAATCTTTTATGTTCCTGTTTCAATACCTATGAAAAATGCATTCCTGTTTAGTCCCCTATCGTGCAGCCCCCACCCCGCGGCGTAATAATTAGGTAGAACCAGTCATTTAGGGTGTATTTATATAAATAAACCTATAAGTGCTAAGCAAAGGGTTAGCCTGGGTTGGGGTAAGGTAAGGTATATGAAATGATCGTTGTGTTTAAAGTTTACTTTTTTATTCTGCTAGTCTTAAGCCTGGAATAAGTGTGAAGGAAAATTGACCAAATGAATTTAACACTTACATAGTTTATCTGACTACATAGTTATTTTCCAGCTATCTAGTTTAGTTCAGGTAGGCAGGTGACGAAACAGGAATTAATCTTTTGTGATTATATCGTTTAGAGTCATTTTTGCCAGGGCAGGACTCAGCTACAAAAAGGTCCACCAATTCTATAATTTACTTGTTTATTCTCTGAGTTTATTGGGCTTTATATTAAAGCATATCGATACTGTAAGTCCAAATTCCCTTATTATGACCAGTCCTGTCCGACACTGATGAAGTTTTGCCGTTAGGTATATTGTTTAGTTTGGTTTATTTAACAATTTATATATCAGTAGGTACTATTACGTTATTAAAATTAAATGAATACCTATGAAAGTTATCTAATAATATAATTTACCAATTTTGTTATATTCTCAAAATATTGCAAGAAGTGAAAGGAAATTTTTGTTATAGTAGCTCATTTACAAGGACCAAAGAGGGCACGCGTATATAATGGTATATAATGGTTTATAATGCAATTTAATTGTTTATTAATTAAAAATTATTTTAGAAAATAAACTATTTTTGACTATGCAACTACTTTATATTTTGTTTAGATAGAATTTTTGAAGTATAGAAAAAGTTGTTTCTGGTTAATTAATAAGTATAATTAATTCAACTTTAGACTAGGAAAGAAAGGGACCTGTAACTCGTTTGCTGTGCCTGCGTCGTGTTTTGATGCCAAATTGAGACAGAAACAATTTTTTTGTTGCCATACATTGTATTGCAAGCAGTGAAGAAAATTGGAAATGTGAAAAGTGTTGTTTAATTTATTTGTATTGTTGAAAAAACAGAATGGTTATTTGTTGTGCTTATAACTGTAAATGTTGCAGTGTAAGAAAATGAAACAGAAGTTACGTTTCACAGATAAAAAGAAATGTTTATATTATATTAGTGTTAAGTAAAGAAATTCACGTTTAATTTGTTTGTCGCTTATGTACACTGAAAATATCAAAATAATTTGCTAAACAGGTACATAATGCCTAATATTGTTTTTTGTTGGAATGAGTTTCTGTCAGTTTCCTCAAAATAAAAAAAATAATAATGAAAAAGATGTGTGCCCACAAATTTCCATTGGCAACGTCGCATTTAGTACTAAAAACTAAAATATAGTTAAAATATATTGTAATTAGAACTAAATATTATTGACATTTTAATACAAAAGGTTTAAAAAAAAACATTTTGAAATTAATGAGTTATTATTTTCACTTCAAATAACAGTTGGACTAAATGCGTTTTTCTAATTTGTTTCGTTTTCTAAAGTAATTTGTTAACATTTGTTCAAACCTTTACTTTTACCTACAAGTATTAATTATAAAACGAACTCAGTCTTTATTACTACTAATTTCTAAATGTTGCGCTACTGAACTTAACGTTTTGGTTCCAAGAAGCCTAAAAAAGGCATCAATTTAGTGTTGAAAATTCTCTCCTCCTGGATTATGAAAATTCAACAGTAATTTCTACATCTATCTTTTTGTCTTTTCCATATTCAGTTATCTAAATGAACATTACAATTAAACATTTTTTTTTTTTAACTGCAATTGGACTAGCCAGTTGCATTTTAAAAGCCTGCTTTTAAAGAAAAACTATTTAAAAAAAATATATAAAGGAATTTTAGCGTATATCTACAGAAAATACATGTATCAATTATCAAATGACAACAGGTTTACATTACAAGTTACAGAATTTTGATAATTATACAATCGTTGCAATATCTAAAAAATAATAGTAACTAATAGCTCTTACATGTAATTTTTTGCACAACTCAATAACATCCGTTATTTTACAATGAGTAATGCAAATTACTACGATATCATTGTACTAAAATAGTAAATAAAAACGCAAACACCTATTTTATTCATAAAATTGCCTCGTTGCATAAATATCGTAACGTCTTAATCGTTAATCCGACAGTTAAATGGTCATTTAATTGTAAAATATTAAAAAATATAAATAATGTTGTAAAACAGTTTTTAAACTTAGTTTTATACCCGTAAAAACTTTAAAAACATTTATTAATAAAAAAATTGCATAATTATAACGAGCAAAAATATAATTAATAGTTTTCACGTAATAATAACCTAAAATTTTAAGCAGCGAAGTAAATACTTTAAAGCATCGCGGGTGACTAACTCAGGTATGCGCGATTAATTGTTATAAAGGAGATTGGCGCCGTTAGACGCACCTGATTGGCTGGTTGCGGCAGCGACCATCTTGGTGTCTCGCAGAAACTAGGTCAAATTTAAAGAGGACATGTTCTTAAAGGGGATATTCTTAAAGACGTTAAGCACCACTTAAAGCCGCGAGTTAAACAATTAGACGTAACTCAGTTATTTTTTAACCGATTTAGTTGCGGTTTTCACCAAAAAGTTTCAAATTAAAAGGCCTCTTATGACAAGTAAAAAAATCTGTTCACGAAAATTATTTCTTATAACTATATAGGTCAACTTCAGAGCATGTGTTTATTAAAAGGGATATCCTTAAATAACATTAGGCGCCACTTAAAGATACAAATAAAAAAATAGAGGTAACTCGGTTATTTTATAATCGATTTAAATGCGATTTTTACTAAAATTTTGCAAATTAAACGGGCTGTTATAATTAATTAAAAAAAAAAGAATATGTGCTGGGACACATAATAGAAGTGAAACTTCAACGGACAAGTGTAAAAACGAAAGGCAACCGACAAGTGGAAAAACGAATCGCAACAAAATTTTCACCGGAAGTTTTACGGGCAGATTGTTAATGTACTTGTTCAATTTGAAAACCTGTCAGTAAAACTTCCTCTTGTCTGTTGAAGTTTCACTTCTACTATGTGTCCCAGTACACATTTTTTTTTAAATTTAAGCCTAGGTTCACTTACCCTGTTCATTTGCCTATCACTTAGACGAATGCATCTTTGACGCCTACTATTGTCTAACTTCAGTCGGTTTTGTAAATGCCAATATGTTGTGACAGTTGTTAACTAATCTATGGTTGTTAATGAAAGTTATAACCAAAACATCGTTTAAAGATCTTGAATTGTTTTCAGTATTTTTTTAATTAAAAACAACTCTATAAAGTACAGGTATGTTATATTAAATAAATTTATAGTTTCAAAAACGCATGCAGTTACATAAAACGTATTAACCTAATACACAATGTCATAATATTTTTATTGCAAAATGATTAATATGCAAAACATTACTACATTTATTGCATAAACGATTACTAATATTTATTTTAATTTTGATATAAAGTAACTTATGACGAGATTTGTGGTTCAGGTTTTTTGTATGTCTTTTTCTTTTGTAGGTGTAAACATTTTTTTAGAAAAGGAAACAGCACATAACAAGCTTGTGATGTATTTACCATGCAGTACCACTGTAAATTATGACCATAGTAATGATAATTACACATGTTTTCACTATCTCAGAGATGATGTCCCTCAGAGTTTTTAAATTTGAGCACAAGCACAGTAAATGGAGACATCTAAACTCTATTTTTAGTTAACAGTTTATTGGAAATTAAAGAAGAAACATTCCTGTGAACTAATTATTTGTGCCATATTTTCAAGTAGTCCAATTTTTTTAACAATTTAAAATTTAAATCTATCCTAAAACGTTCTACTGAAATTTTATTTTATTTTTCACTGCCTGATCAATATCAGAGTAAACCAAAGTCAATAACTACAGCATATTTGTAAAGGTGTACCTTCTGTGTGTAATCAAAATGAAATCCAAAGTAAGCGATCTGACACTTCCTTTTATGAAATCAAAAGAAGAATATGATTTTGAGCCTTTGATACCAAGAAGATATCGTGTGGGACTTAATAGGCGCTTTAACATTTCATTTACTAGGAGTTCTTGTTGGATTTTTTCACCTAAACATTTCAAAAAATGGATCATAGCTATTATACTTTTGAGTATTGCCTCGATGGTATATTTCTATCAGATTATAAATTTACAGTTTAAGAGGTAAGAATAAACTAGTTTTACATTAATTTTAATTTTTGTTCTTTGTTTACTAATTGGGCTTCTTTATCTACCTTTTGTAGTTGCTGTTTTAATTAGTATTTTATTTTTAGTTGTTTTTATTTGCAGTAATTTTTTATGTCATTTTTATGTTTTCAAGCTATACTGATACTGTGCCACCTAGATTAGATGTCCAATGTAATTCGATAAATGGTCCAAGATTGTTCCAAAGTCATAATCACAAGACTTCAGCTCGTTTACGAATTGACCCTAGAGTATTAGTGTTTGTGGAAACAATGTATTCAAAATTAGGCCGAGACATTGCAGAATTATTAGTTTATACTAGAATAAAGTAAGCCTAAATAATCATTTATGTTTATCATAATGTTCAGTTTTTACATATTTATATTTTCTTAGATATAAACTTGAAGTTTCTGGCAAAAGTTTGCCAGTTCTGACCAATTTAGACAAAGGAAAATATGGAGTGATAGTTTTCGAAAATTTTGATAGATATTTGCAAATGGACAAGTGGAATAGAGAACTTTTAGACAAATATTGTAAGGAGTATAATGTAGGGATTATAGGCTTCATAAACCCGCCCAGAGAAGAGACCCTAGTTGGGGCTCAACTGAAGGGATTTCCCATTTTCATTCATACAAACTTAAGACTGAGGGTAAATAAAAAGAGGGCTAATTATTATTTGTCATTTAATTACACGTTTGTTTCAGGATGCAGCGTTAAATGCAGCTTCTGAAATTCTACGTTTAACTAGGGCAGGAGAAATAGTTTCTGGGTTATTACCAGGGGATGGCTGGACAATTTTCAAACCAAATCATTCAACTTACGAACCTTTGGAGTGGGCTCATAGGGATGAAAAGCAACATTTTGGAGGTAAAAACAGGAAGATTGTTTTCAAAGCATTTTTTGGTAAATTTGGATATTTATAGACATCATCAAGACTCCCTTGCCAACAATTGTCCAAGACAAAGGGCTTTACGATGATATTAAAAGGGTGATTTTTGGTTCTGGTCTGAGATTTTGGTTGCATAGACTGCTCTTTTTGGATTCATTGAGTTATTTAAGTCACGGTCAGCTGTCATTATCCCTTGAAAGATACATTTTGGTTGACGTCGATGACATATTTGTGGGTGAAGAAGGTACCCGAATGCGTCCGAGTGACGTAGAAGACATGATCAAAGCTCAGGAGGAGATTCAGAAGATGATCCCTGGTTTTCGCTTTAATTTAGGTTATTCAGGGAAATATTTTCATCATGGAAATAGCGAAGAGGACACAGGAGATGATAAAATACTAGAAAATGTTGATAAGTTTATGTGGTTTTCACATATGTGGAACCATCAGCAGCCCCATTTGTACGACAACTTGACGCAGCTGATTGATGATATGTCTCAGAATAAGAAATTTGCAATTGAGAAAGGTGCCTACTTAATATTTATTTACAACATCAAATTAATTATTTTCTTTAGGCATTCCAATTGATTCTGGCTACTCGGTATCTCCACACCATTCTGGGGTTTACCCTGTCCACGAAATTTTGTACACAGCTTGGAAGAAAGTTTGGAATATTCGAGTGACTTCAACTGAAGAATATCCCCATTTACGCCCAGCAAGGTTTGTTGTTAATTAGCATATATATAATTGAAATGTAATTATTTATGAAAATTCATTTTCAGATTGCGAAGAGGTTTTATTCATAGAAATATAATGGTGCTTCCCCGACAAACCTGTGGATTATTTACTCACACAATTGTGCTAAAGAGATATCCTGGAGGAAAAGAAAAATTAGATGAATCAATTTTGGGAGGAGAGTTATTCCAGACCATGGTGTATAATCCTGTAAGCAACTACATATTAATTATGTATTTGTTTTTTATTACCCATAAAGTTTTGTTTTTTGCAGATTAATATATTTATGACCCATATGTCCAACTATGGTAATGATCAGTTAGCACTGTACACGTTTAAGGCCGTAATAAAATTTTTAAAGTGTTGGACCAATATCACATTAAAAACCGCACCCCCTCTGCAATTGGCTGAAATGTATTTTAAATTATTCAAAGAGGAGGCCGATCCTATTTGGGGGGTAAGTTGTAGGTTCTTTTTTCCGTAATATTGTATTTAAGTTTTTTTTTCTTTCAGAATCCTTGTGATGATCCTAGACATCAAAAAATTTGGTCTAGAACTAAATCATGCGATTCGATTCCGAAATTTTTGGTAATCGGTCCACAAAAGACTGGAACCACAGCACTTTATGCATTTTTGGCTATGCATCCCACAATAGCCAGCAATCTACCTAGTCCTGATACATTCGAAGAAATACAATTCTTTAATGCAAACAACTATTACAAAGGCCTAGACTGGTAAGTGAAAAAAATTCCTGTCTAAACATCATTTTAAAATCAGACATTTCACGTTTACCTTAAATTATTACCAAATGTGATTAATTTTTGCCAGTATATTTTTCTAGTAGATAACCATGTGGCAATGGCTTCTTATACTACATATTTTATCATGCCAGCAATTCTCATGTGAAAGATCCTTTAATAACTCTACTTTCTGTTTCAATTTAGGTATATGAATTTCTTCCCTGTTGATCCCAATTCGACTAACAGGTTCTTTTTTGAGAAAAGTGCAACTTATTTTGATGGTGATCTCGTCCCTAAACGTGTACAATCTCTTTTACCTCATGCAAAACTCGTTACCATTCTTATATCGCCAGCCAGACGGGCGTATTCGTGGTACCAGCATACCAAAGCCCATGGTGACGTTATCGCCAACAACTTCAGCTTTCATCAGGTTATTACGGCCAATGACACAGCTCCCAAACCCCTCAGAGACCTGAGAAATCGTTGTCTAAATCCAGGGAAATATGCCCAACACCTTGAGAGGTGGTTGTCATATTTTCTACCCCAACAAATCCATATCATCGATGGAGAAGATTTGAAATCAAATCCTGTAAATGTAATGACTGAAATCCAAAGGTTTTTGAAAATTTCACCTCCTTTTGACTATGCAAATCATTTAAAGTAAGTATGAAGTTTTGTGTTTGTGAAGTGTTATTTAATTAATTTTTTGCAGATTTGACCCTAAAAAGGGTTTCTACTGTCAAGTTGTAAATGGTGACCATACAAAATGTCTAGGAAGGAGCAAAGGTCGCCAGTATCCACCCATGGAAGATAAGTCGTTGAAATTTTTACAGAGGTACTATTTAAGCCATAATACTGCTCTAGTAAAGTTGATGAAAAAAATAGGAATAAGAAACATACCTCAGTGGTTAAAAGATGACCTTTCGGATTCACCAACGTAAGCCTACAACATCTGAAAAAGGTAAAAATGTAGAACATAAGTAGGTATATATAAAAACAAACCATAATAACTATTCCATATACTAAAAATTAATTTAATTATGTATGCTAAAATTCCAAGCTATTGTCGTTTTACGAATTAAAACGTAAGTATTAATTAATTCATTAAATTCATATTTATATAAGTTAATAACCGATGTTTTCAAAAGCTCATTTTTTTAATATTATTAAAAGTAATTTCAAAACGAACTTTAAAGTAAGATGCCATTTGAATTGATTTTAATTTTTTTTTTGCTAACGAGCTCGAGATGTTTTATTTTTTTATCGATTTTTAGGGATAAGTAGTATTTTATTCTTATTTTCTAATGTGAATGCCAGTACAAATTATTATTTATGTTATTGTAGATTTTATTATTTACGATTGAAGGACGTAATCATAGTTTCATATTATTATATTATTTGTAAATAATATCGACAAGTACTTATTTAGTATTGTATGCTATTTAATTTTCATAATTTTTACACCATTCATTGATTTAAATAGCCAACCACAAAAATATTTAAACTATTAAAATTAAAATTCGTGCTATTCTTTGTTTCCTTGGCGTTTGTCAGTCACACAATTAATAAAAAAGTTGAAATTGGCTATTTTAAATTTTTCGTTCATTATTTTACCTAATTAAGTATATTATGTTATAAATTTAATTCATATTACGTTGTATTTATTTAAAAAATAACGTAAAACAAAAAGTAATAATTCTAACATATCAAATACCTAACTAATTTTCCATTTTGAGCATGGTGTTAAAATATTTAACACACTGTTTGTAGTTTTGCGCATTTACTTATTGACAAGAATGCTAATACGATTGTATTGCAAATGATAAAGCATTTTTTGTATAAAAGTGTAAGAGATAAAATGCTGAGGATTTTGAGAGAAATTTACGTCCAATTAATTAATAAAAGTATGTAAGTACTAAAAATGAGCTGTACATAATGCATTCAAATTCAAAATAATTTATTATGCGTAAACATTAATGTCTGTCAGTGTGCTCAATCCTAAACGAGATTATTGTGTTCCCCCATAAAACAGAATAGTACAAATTGTAGATAAAATGCAAATATTTTGTTCTTCCTTCTAATTATATATTATATTTTTACGTACCTACATAAGATAAAAAGGTACGTTCTGTACTGCTCATTTTTAATATTGGTCGTTTTATCACCTATTAGCTATTAAAGAGCGTTGTTTAAATAATAAATAAATGTATATTTCACCTGTCTTGCAATAAATGTAATGTACAATCTATTAACCACAAAAATATACTTTCTCGCGCAATAATTTGATCCCAGATCATCGTACTTCTATTTCTTGTTCAAAACTATTTTTAAAATATATTTTTTTCATTCTGTTGCAATTTCTTTCTGTTTTTGCTAACTAAACATTTAGAATTTCTTGATTTGTTATCATGGCGTGAGTTTTTCAAACTGATGTTTAATTCTAAGATTTGGGATCAAATAAAAATACTTCTTTGCAGTTACCACCCTTTCCATTTGTTATTTTTGCATATCTGGCAAAAACATGCAGGGTATCTACGTATATAACGTGTTTCTATTTTCCTGTACAATGCAGGTCTCTTATTAAGCGGCGTAAGCGTATAATAAAAAATAAAAAAAAACAAAAAACAATAAAACTAATTATATATTATGTCATACAGTTTTTCATATCAATGTAAAAGGTGTATTAAAGTTGTGGTAAACATAAAAAAAAACAAATTTCACGTTGTACTATAATATACATACATACATGAATATACTATAGCAACTGGCTATTTCTTAATCAAATTTTAAATACATTATATACTGTGTTTGTAAATACTCTATTTATGTAGTATTATACGTAAAATGTTGACAATAAAGTAGATTGACGTAAAATAGTTCGTTTAATAAACAAAAAATTATATCACGAAATTATATTGAAATGTTAAAATGATTTAATTCATTATAAGTGCATAACTTAAAAAAATAGTTAAAGTGCTTTATTTAAAAGTAAAAATAAATTTAAAAAAATTGACCGATAAATGTTTTAAAGTTTTGTGTTTATAATAAAAACACCTTGTATATAATTTACAGTATGTATCTGAAACAAGCACAGTCAATCAGACATTACTGATCATGATTTTTATTGTGAGGGATCTTTAAAAAATTAAAATACGGTGTTTTATTTTTTTATTAATAATTAATAACTATTCACAATATTACAAAAATTTTATATAAGTACCTATAAGTTTGGGAAAGACAAAATCTGTTTTTGTGTTAAAGCAACACACACGTAATATTCTTTCACATTAATATATCTATTAATATTATTTTTACGCTGGTAAATCAACAGATTTAACAATTTATGTGAATTAAATCGTACAGTGACACTTTATTATTAATTAAATCTAATAATTTTTTAAAATTCCTATTATTATGAACAAAATGTACGGTTGTCGTAACTTTAGCCAACCTGTTAAATTTGAAAGTGATTTGTGATTTAAAAGTGGAAATGTTAGTTTTTTTTTTTTTGGCTGTTATCTATGCAAACTGCCGTGAACAAATAGTGAATTATCAGTGAAGTTATTCTGTAAAATTCTTTTTATTTTTGGACAGGTAAGATAATTAAAAAGAAATATATTTATGAATTTACAATGAGTTACACATAAAACTAACCTTACTTTTGCCGGTCGATTGAATTGTTTTTAGATTTGTTGATTAAAAGGGCCTTTCAAAATTCTTAATACGTTTTACATAATTGTCTATTATTTCTTTGATTCAAAAGTTTCAACCCGATAATATTTTTTTTAATATATATTTGTATGAGTGTCACCATTCCACATTTAAGTAATACCTATTTATGTACATACTAATTGTAAGTAATAATCACTATTTAATTACATTTCCTGATGATATTTAACAAGTGACTGTAGTGGTTATTATTAATGACGGTGTATTAAAAATCAGTTCTTGTTGTTGGTACATAATAAGTTGTCGATTTCACTTCTACTAACTGATACCTCTAAATATCTAATTCTTCGCTGCTGGTTGTCGCGATGCTAATCTCTTTCTACCTGCTAATAATTTACTGAGTCCTCGTGGCTCTTCTGTTGTTGTTGTGGTACTAGAAGTAGGTGTTTCGGCTTCATCAGTAGCTTCTTCGTTATCAGCTGCTGCTTCTGTTGAAATGTGCTCTTCTTTAGGAGCTTCGCTTGAAGTTGGTTCAGCATGACCTGGCTTTCGTCTGTTGAGTAATGGGTTTATTCTTCTTACTTGAACGGGAGCACTGGCTGCTGCTGCTTTTGGTTTGTTGTGGTTCACGTTTAATCGTTGTCTGTTTCGAAGTTTATTTATTGGACTATTATCTTCAGGTGTACTGGGTGAAGCCGCTTCTCCTTCCTAATTAAGTTAATAATCGTATTAAGTTTTATTTATAAAGTCACATGTAATTGTGTAACATACTTTTTCTTGGTCTGGTTGTGCTTCTTCCTTTGTCTTTCCACTCTCTGTATCTTCACCAGCTTCTCCAGGTGCAGTGGTTGTAGTGGTAGAAGCACCGGGCCTTCCCCTTCCTATATTGATTCTGGGTCCCGGTCTTAGTGGTCTTACGGCTCCTCCTCCAGGGGTAAGACGTGGTCTCACTGATCGTGCTGTGGTGCTAGAAGCTTCTGAAGCTGCAGATTCTGCGGGAGATTCGCCTTCTGCAGGTGCTGATGTTGTACTTCTGCCCCGTCCTCGAGCACTGAATGTGGGTCTAGGTCTACTTGGAGATGCTCTGGTTGCTGATGAATCTTTTTCCTCCGAAGGTGCGTGGGTTGTTGTGCTAGGGCGAGTTCTTCCTGTGCCAAAACGTGTACGTCCAGGGGTGGGCTAAGATTGAAATATTAGATATGTATTATTTACATTCTTCGATGTTGTTTATTCTCAAGTACTCACCCTACTGGCTTTGCTTGTCACTTGTTTGGAATCCTCTTTAGCAATTTCTGATTCGTGAGAAGGTTCGGATGTGGTAGGACGAGTTTTGGCTCTAGATCCAAAACTGGGTCTGCTAAAGCGATTCTTAGGTTTGCTTTCACCGGATTCTGTACTGGGGGATGAAGTTGTTGAGGTGGAACCGTGTTTCCGGACACCATTTCTTCCGCGGAATTTGTTGCGACCAAACAAAGGTTCAGGTGCTGCAGTTGTGGTTGTTGTGGTGGTAGTTGGAGCAGGAGTAGTTGTGGTTGTGGTTGTAGTGGTTGTTGTCGAAGTTGAACTGGTTTCTTCAGGGGTTGTGAGAGCTTCATTTGTAGCATCGTCTAAGGTTCCTGATTCTTGGGTTGAATCGGTTCGGTAGTCTGACGATTCAGTTTCCTATTTTTGAATTATAACAAGTATATTAATTAAACATATTTGCAGAAAGGATATGAATAAAAATGAAAATTACATATTAGGTATTTGTAATAAATGCATAATAAGAATAATAATAATTGTGTAATTAAAATAAGGGCAAATATACTTTTGCAAATAGTTTTTCAAAAATGTGCTTTGTTGAATTTATGTTTGTAAATTCTTTTGTGATTTATAAAATATTTCTAATGATTGATTTGTGCTCTATTTGGTTACATGTGCAGATATTAATTATGTACATATTATGGTGCATAAAAATTATGTACAAAGTGGCTTTAAAAGTAAACTAATATATTACCTACCATATTTTTCATTCGTTAGTTAATTGCTGCAATGATTTGAATTGTTTAAGAATTATTTTTTTTAAGATTTTGGCATTTACGCTTTAATGAAAATTTAATTTAAGATGGTAATATGAATTTTTATTTTGCCTTAAAAAAAAGTATGTTAGGTAAATTTACTTTATAGGGGTTATTTACTGAAATTTATTTTCTTTTAATTGTAAAAAGCTTCTTTTAATAGGTATGTTATATAAATATAAAATTGTACTTAGTGTGTTTTAAAATATAAACACACTATAGGTATTATTCACTTAATTATAATTAAAAAAATGGTTTATAGTTGAATTGTTATATACCACTTTTTATCGAATTCTCTTTTCTTCGTACACCTTTCTTCTAATAGATACTGTAAAAATAGTTAAAAGTAGTCCAGAGAAAAGTGAGGTCGTCATTATTTGTAGGGAAAGAAAGTGAGAGTATCAAAAAAGAGTTGCTATTAACACCTTTCCGTTTAGTAGTCCTCGTTTAGTATTTTTTTTTCAAATGCGAAAAAGAAAACGAGCTAAACGAAATAATGACATGGCAACACCAGCTGCTGTTGATGAACATCGTTGTTGCACACAAATAATATAGGATTAGCGAAATGTTAAATTATGTATTTAGCACATGTTTTGGGGTTTCATTAATCGTTGTTTTTCGTTAGTAAAATTAAAGGGCACAAAGCGCATTTTATACAATTAAGAAAAGTAAAGTTATTAAAAACGAGAAGTATTTTACATACAAAATGGATTGTTACTTTTAGTAATCTTTGGCATTTGGTGTTACTTCTATCTCTTGAAAAATAATTTTCGTAGTTTACTGAATTTGGGTACTTTTGTAGACCAGTCAAAATAAAATTTTTAATGTAAAAACCCTGGATTGAAATAGCAATGCTTGCAGGCGATTTTTGGTTACTTATACGAAAATAAAAATTAAAAGTCACATATACATTAATCATTTAATTTTAATAATTTGTTCGAAAATTTAACGTACCTACATTAATCGGGCGACATAGAGTAACCCTTGTAAAATTACTTGCTAGAATACTGCCAATTGCACTTGTACAAAAACTATAAGTCTGAGAGACTCCCTCATCTACTCTTTTATTATGCACTATAATCACAACGATGGATTACAAACGTTAAATTGGCGAAGTTATGACTTTTTTAAAAATTCCCTTTTCAGAAGGTTTTCACGTTTCTCTTAGTAAAAAGAATTCCGATCAAGACGATTCAAATTTTGTTTAAAAGCTCATCTAATTTTCTACATTTTATCTCACTGGGGCATTACGATTAATCAAATAGTTTTCGAGATAGATGCAAAAATATAAGCTGAATTACAAGCGGCAATGTTCAAACATCGTTTAAAAAACTGACAACCTTGTTGGGGCCATTTAAGATATTTTATTCTCTGAAATTTACTTTAGATTGTGACATAGGTACTCGGATTACCATTAAAATTTTTTATAAAAATTAAGTGCTTTTGAAATATAAAAACTGGCCTCCTAATTTAGTTTCTTCGCGCTTTATTTTTTGTTATAAAAAATAAAAATTTGAAATGAAATTAATATAATAAAATAACATGTACCTATAGAATGATTATGCAATGCAAACATTTTTGTATAAATTATAATAGTTTATATTTAAATTTATGCGGGGTGTGTTCTTTTAGTTACTTTTAATGAAAATTGTTTTTCAAAAGTTGAATCCACTGCAACACCAAAGTTTTCAAAAGCGTTATGTTAACACTTTAAGGTTATTTCTATGTTAATATCTTTATCGAGTAATATTGGTTACATATATTTTTCTGTTGTTGTTTGGTTTTGCTTTTTTTTTTTTTGTATTTAGACCTACTACTAACCGCTTCTCCTGATAATCTCTGCGTTCCTTGCAATATAGCGTATAGGTCTAAAGCAACCTTATCCATCACCAAAGTTGTGGTATCATCGTCACTTACTGTTTCCGTCTCAGTATTGCTTTCGTTTGTTTGAGACTCGTATTTTCCACTTGTCGTTTCCGATGTTTCTTCTTGACCTTCGACCTCTATTTGTGACTAGAAAACAATCGGTTTCGCACACTAGTTAGCTACTACAGTAGATTTACAAATTTCGAACTTTTACCCATTTTTGTGCTATATAGCCTACTTTTTTACTACTAGAAAGCGTGCAAATTCAAGACCCGAACCGATCTATTTTATTTATAATATACCTATACAAATTCTTCATCCGTATGCTCCACAATCTCTTACTTATATAATATAATCTACTCACCAAAACCATGTGCTTCAATTTCTAAAAGCCGTTGAAATATTTTTTACCTCATTATTAAAATTTTTAACTCAAAAGACTGATTCGTAGAATCCTTACCATTAATGTAAAATTTTATCATCAGTTTTCACAGATTAGCTAAGTTTTTAACCATCTCAGTTCGTGAGGAATTGGGAAAAGTAACTTTCCTATTAGTTATTAAAAATTAAATGTAACCCACAAAGATGAACGCTTAATTAAAAGTTTCAAGTTTTGAAGATTTTGATAAAAACAGAAGTTGTTCTTGTGAAATTCTGCTACAAATCGTTTTGTAAAGAATAATGTTGTCATCAAAATTATTTCTTGATTTAACTTAAAGAACTCAATGGTTATTAAGAAACATATCGTGGTAAATATCTGTCAGTTAAACAGTGATAAACCTGAGGATTTAATTCTTTAAAACATTGATGAGATGGTTTTTGAAATTTTAAATATTTAATTCTACTTGAAAATACTTTTGGATGACTCTAACATCTTTAGGGTCAGAATTTACAGTTAACAGGTTTTGATTACTTCCAGTTTTTTTAATTTCCGGTAATATTCTTAAATATCTAACCGTCGTCTTCTTTATTTGTGTCATGGATTCTAAGAATCAGTTTGATATATCCAATTATACTTTTCTACATTTATCAAACCAAATGCAGGTTTTTAAAAATATGTAACTTAATAGCCATTCCATCTACGTATCCCTTGTGCTATTTTGGCATTTACCTACACCACTTTGAATATTTTATACGAACAACTTTTAGCTGATAGTACTTAATGCATAAAAGAACCGAATAGTGATAAGCGGTGGATGAAAATATTTTTTTCTACTCATTTTAAAATGAATTTTATGTTTGTTTAGTTTTAGTTTGTTTTGTATGTGTGTATAAAGTAAGTGTCAGTGAAATAAAATATCATCATGCGATTGTTACTTTCAGCTACAACGAACACAAATTAACTGGTGTTAGCGATTGTTAATGTAAATAAGTTAAAATGAAAAAAGTATAGGGATTTGGTTTGCTGTCAGTTTATCACTTACCTCTTTGTCGCTTCTTTCATTAGGAGTAGCCCCTAAAAATCTAACAGGACCGGACGGAAGTTCTGAGGGGAAAGAGGGGCCCGAGCCGGGGAGTTCCGCCCCTGCTGTTCCCGTATGAGTATTAAAACTGGCGCTGTCCACAAGTTCTAAAGATGGACCACGTACATTTGCCCGCGTCCTATCTCTAGTTCCCTAATAATAACAATAACAAATCTGTGACAATATGTTAATATTATTGGGGTTTTATGAGCTAATCTATCATAGTGAAATTCGCTTATAAGACTCCCTTTATTGTGTCTTAAAAGTCGGCTGTGTGAGCTCAATGTCTCAATGAAATTAGTTCAGGTGTCGAAAATATGCTCTTGCTGCGGGGGAAATTCTCAAGTAAAGTAAAAAATGTGTTTGGGACATAAATAAGTAAGTTTTCACCAAATTTCGTGAAAAAAAAGTTTTTTGTAAAAGATAAAAATAAAAAACTAAAAAGTTGGTTATTTGAATTTTTCACATAAATTTTGAGGTTATGTGAAAAAAGTGTAAATACAAAAGTTGTAGATCTTTTTATTACCTACAACTTTGCCTTATAACTTTTTTCCACAAGACTTGTAGTTTTTCAAGGAAACCCGTTTTTTACCCTTAAAAACTCATCCCCTACCCTTTGCCGACCTCAGATCGCCCGTAAATTATTTTTCCTTTCATTTTTGTTATATTCTCTTCCTTTTCCAATGGGTTTTATCCTACTATATTTTTTTTCACTTTTTACTATTTTTGAAGGCTTCAGCACTGGTCTACATCTTCTGAGTATAACTCAAATATTTGTTATTATTCAAAAATATAAAAATTCCCATGCATTTCTGTCGGTTCCGGTCCCGTTAGACGGTTTTCTGTAGTTACATTTAATTATTTACAAAAATATCTTTTTATTTTGAATTAAATACCTGAGTCTCTTCGGAGATGTTGTCATTCTCAACTGGGGGTTCTGTCGTGGTAGTTGGTCGTCCCCTTCCCCTGGGAGTTGATGGTTTAGCTTCATTTTCTTCGACACTTGAAGCATCGTCTTCGAGGTTGCGATTGCCTCGGGGTGGAAACCGGGGGTTGGCTGGTAATCTCTCTTCATCAACTGAACCTTCTGCTTCTAGTTGCCTAATGTTTTTTCCTCTGGAACCTGAAAGAAAATAAAAAATATTATAAATGTTTGGTAACCCTCTTTACCGCTGCAAATTAGTTTAAATGTTGTCTTAAGAGGTGTTGCTAGTTTGGAAGCAGTAAAATTAGGAACAAGATGGAAGCGACTCAGTGTTAGGTCTAAAAGCATTTCAAAACAATGAGGCATGCTAACTTTTGCAAATGTTCTGATCCATGGTAACATCTGTAATCCCTGCTGGTTTAACTCAAAGTTTCTTTGAGAAATTTGGATGGGCCATGAATCAGAACAATACCAGAAGTCATCAAACCTCTTGTTTGTTTTTGAATTCTCCTAACCTCCATTTTTTCCTACTTTTCTGGCTACCAAACCAATTAGGAGTTTTAAAACAATATCACAATTTTTTATAGAGATGGTATTGGAAACTCTTTTTGAGCGCAGGTACAAGTGAAAATGTTTATACACTTGACTTTCATTTATGGCTTGAAAAAAATTAACGGCCCTCGAATGTTTATTTTTGATGCATTTTCATACCTGCTCTCGTGGTTTGAGGTATAACTTCATTTGCAGCTTCTTTATATTTACTTTTTTCTAGTTTTGTTTCTTTAGTTGTGGGAATTTGGTTTGGCTGAGGTCCATCGTGGGCATTTGTGAACTTTTCCTTCTTCTCGGTTTTGCCAGCTTCGTCATCATCATCGTAGTAATAGTACACGTATTCATATTCGTATTCTTGGCCATTAGGTCCTTTTTTTATTTGAATTCGTGAACTAAAAAATATTTAAATTAAGTAATTATTTACTCAGGGATCATTATGTATACAATATAAAATATTTTCGTGCTTACTTTTGTTTACCACTTCCGCTTGCCTGAAGTGGGATATTTTCGAGGTCGAGACTTCTTGACGCTGCGGGTTTCCCCGTGGTTAAGACCAAACTTGAGTCTGAAGGCTCGACATCCTTTTTAATTCGTCTGTTGTTTGTTGGTTTAGTCTTGGGTTTTTCTGTAGTACTTGTCTTCAGTTGAGCCTGATACCTAAAAAAAAAAAAATTTAACCTCTATATAAAAACTGCTAATTGCAAATGATTGTTAGTGTTTTTCTTAGAGAAATTTCTCAAAACCTACTTATAAAAAAGTAAAGTACCTAATTTAATGCAAAAGTAATTTGTTTAATTTGTTGTAGAAATTGTTGAACGAAGTTACTGGTCACAGTTTGGTTTATGGTTGTTGGTGTGTAAATTTTTTAAATAATTTTTGAAATATCTTTTAATATATCATGGCTTAATGAAACAGTTTTCATTTTTGAGAAATAACTGCCTTGAAACAGTAAATATCGAATAATATATTTATTTAATTCCTTTAATACTTGAGTTATTTTCCTTCTAATTTAGATCTGAACCTTCCTTTCCCCTTAGTGAGATTTGGTAATATATATATATGGGAGTGAGGCCTCCCAACCCTCTAAGGATTAATTAAAGACATATAGTTATTATAAGTATAAACATGAATAAAGAAATCGTCACTTAACGACATGTAAATTGATAGATACGGACTGCTCATCTTAATTCGGTGATTTCCATATTTTAGCAATAGAATTAATGACTAAAGACGTCAGTCCTTGTATATGTACACCTTATAGTGTAAGAATGTCACAAGTAAAGGTCTGGTAACCGAATTTAAATAGAATTACAATAAATACCAGCCCGATTAACTCGATTGACACTTTACAGTTACAATCGTTTCATGCGTATTTATAAATGCAGACATATATTTCCTGCAACAGTTATTACATAAGCTTGTTAAATAGGTACCTACTTAGTAATAACGAACGGAACGGTTAGAATTATTGTAATGCTACTAACGGCCTTGCTTCCTGACTTGTACGTGCCTTTATAATAAGTGTCCTTACCACTTTCAATAATAATCCTTAATAAACGGGCTTGTTTTGTCTGTGTACTATATCTCTGTCGAGTGTAATTGTTAATTTATATTAGCCTCAGTTGGTTAATTGTTACAGATGTTTCTAAATAATTTCCTAGGGATAATAAATGTCTATCTATCTATGGCACGGCACGGTGAAAACTAAACAATATACTAAAATCACTCCAACAAAATAGTTACATTAAGTTTTTAGTCAGAAATTGATATGTAGAAATTATCACAGGTGGTTATGGATTTCGAATTAATCAGTACGCATAAATTGTTTAAAATAGTGTTTTAAAAATCTCGATCGGAATTTTCACCCAGAAAAACGTGAAGATTATTTGAAGATAAAGTCCTTTTTTAAAAATTCATAATTTCGTCGCTAATTTAAGCTTTGTAACATCAGTATACAAATGAGACAAAGAGGGATTCTCTCAGATTTACGGTTTTAGCAAGGGGCGGAATATTCGTTTATTCTTAAATTAATTTGAATATCCAAATTATCCAAAATTTGGATATTTGTAAAAGTACATATTTGAATATCCATATATTCCGTCAACTATTTGATTTAAGTATGCAAATATTTAATTAAATATTTAAGTATTTAAATGTTTGAATATCTGAAATCTTGTTGCTATACTTAGTATAATGATTTGAACATTCAATATTTAAAAAATAGAAAAAAATATTCAATAAAGGGCTGTTTATTAAATACGTCACGCTAAAATTAGCTTTTTTGACCCGCTCCACCCCGGTTGTCACGCTGTGTCACACTTTCTGTGACCCCCCCCTGTAAATATTACGTCGCAAAAACTAAATCCCTTCCCTGAATATGATAAATTTTGATTGATAATACACAAACTTTGATAGTCAAAAATATTTAAGTATTTTATTTGCATAATAAAATTAAAATAAATTAGTATATATCTTTTGTAACAAACAAATAAATAATATTTCTATTTATCAGATGTCCAAGGATTCTGTAAAAATTCAGTAAAATTTTTTTATGAACGGCGAACGTCACGTTTCCGTAGACCCCCCGTCCCCCCTTGTATGCGAACGTATTTTTCGAACGGCCCCTAACTAACATTTGATTAAAAAAATGGAACGCAGGAACTAGGTACACACAAACGTTGAAAAACATGAATTCATTTTGCACAAGAAAAAACAACTTTGAATGCCTTTTCAAATATTTGGATATCTGAAATAATCAGATATTTGAATATGCAGTTATTTAGATATTTGTGTATTCAGGTATTTGGGTATATTTGAATATTAAGATATTTGAGTATTTGAATATATTTATGAATATAATTAATAATATTATAAATAAAAGAAATTAATTATAACGCCAAAATTAATGAAATTATCTATATTTCAAAAATTCTAATTAACTCAAAATTTTTCAAATAAAACAGTAGGGAGTATCTATATGAATCGAAAGGGGATAAAAAAAGGAATCGATTGAAAAAATAAAAAATGGTAAGTGCCATTTGAAGAAACAAAGTTATTCGTGTTTGGAGTTCTTAAACTTCACAGTCTTGTTTTGAACGCCCTGTATAAATTATTTAGTTCAATTTTGTCAAGGCGTTAGCACTAATATTCAGCTATTACTAGTAAAAATTTCAACAGTCTGACTTGTATTTTGTGAAAGTTATAATTTTTTATAATTTGGGTTGCGGTAGCGATTTTTTTTATAAATTAAATTAACTCAGAAACCGATCGTCATAGGTATAGAAGTTGGTTATCAAACTTACCTCAGAATTACACGTTTTATTCGAATTCAGCGTAAAAAATATGCCATTCCATTTAAAATAACAAAGTTGGTGTCGACTTCCGGTATAACCGGATGTAAATTGAACTTGAAAATATTTTTAAAAGAAGCGGCATAAACAATAACCAAATGAGCCCAAGTTTCAGAATTGAATTCCTTCTACTAATTCATATACCTTTTAATAGCCCATCAACTTGAAAAACCCTGTATAATGAAAATTGTGTAGGTAAAACAAATCTCGATTCTGTTCATTTCGTTTACATTTAATTTACCCAAACATTGGTCGGAATTTTTTACCTTAAACTCAGTAAACCGTTAAAAAATTCAAAGTATATTAGGTTTTTTTGTCTATATAGTATTTTTATATGTATTTATCTTTGAATTTTCGGTGTACTTTTGTGGTAAATACTTTATTAATATAATTCAGTTTTTATTAGCCGACTACAGTTAAGCTTTATAAGAAAAGGGAAAGAAAATTAACTATTAATCGTATAATCGTAAGTCAAGAATGCGCATAATATACTTATTAATATAATTTACATTCACTAACATTATTGGTTTCTAAGAAAATAACTGAAAGATTTGCCGTCCTTCTTCCAGTGGTGCCTGTCTAATAATATAAAAGTGAACGTAAAAAACATCTTTCATAGTGTGTCTTGAAATGTACTGTAATAAATAAAAATGCCAGACATCAAGTCCGAGTTTGACAGGGATAATGCATAGTTACAAAACCATCTATTGGAGATAAAGCTGAACATAAAAATTTTTAAAAACTGGAAAATCCTTGCATGTAATACTCTATTTATATACCATGAATTTAAGTAATATCACCGTGCAGTGCTGTCTCTATCGGGTGGACTACAAACTCACCCCAATAAAGCGAACAACAGCGACCATCTAGACCAGACGAAAATTATGTCTTGTGATAGACCGCCCTTTTTGTTGTCCCGCATATTGCTTGTACTTTTGTAATTACTTATTACGAATATTTTCCGAACATTTATTGATTTCAAAATATTTTATTAGTAATCGTTAATGTTGTTATTCTAATTAAGGTGCTTGTTGTACCCATTCTATTGTTAGTTACGCCACTGCTTTTAGCGGTCAATTGTTTTAACGCTATATAACCTCTGTTCACGGAATTAAACAATTTAATACTGGTAATCTATTAAATAATTACCAAAATAGGAAATACGTAAGTCTGGCAGATTTCATAGTGGTTGCTACTTAGTCGTAATATTCTTTTTCCGTTGCGAATCGTATAGTGTGAGAAAAATTTCATAAAACCAAATTAAGTAACTTTCATTCGACCATCAAGAATAACCCGGATAAATAGTTTCTTAAATAGTCATAAGGAATTATATTTACGATTACAACCAGAATATGCAATATACATAATAATGTAAGTGATTAAAAAAAAAGATACGGATATAAATACACTACTTATTCTTCTTGTGATTAAAAGAATTCCTTAATAATGGTATGTGGTATACAGGGTTTTTCAAGTTGATGGGCTATTAGAAGTATATGAATTAGTAGAAGGAATTCAATTCTGAAACTTGGGCTCATTTGGTTATTGTTTATGCCGCTTCTTTTAAAAATATTTTCAAGTTCGATTTACATCCGGTTATACCGGAAGTCGACACCAACTTTGTTATTATAAATGGAATGGTATATTTTTTACGCTGAATTCGAATAAAACGTGTAATTCTAAGGTAAATTTGATAACTAGTACACCTATGACGATCGGTTTCTGAGTTAATTTAATTTATAGAAAAAAAGCGCTACCACAACCCAAATTATAAAAAATCATAACTTCCACAAAATACGACTAAGAGTGTTGAAATTTTTATTAGTAATAGCTGAATATTAGTGCTAACGCCTTGACAAAATTGAACTAAATAATTTATACAGGGCGTTCAAAATAAAATTCTTAAGTTTAAAAACTTCACACACTAATAACCTCGTTTTTTCAAATGGCACCTACAATTTTTTATTTTTTCAATCGACTCCTTTTTTATCCTCGTTTGCTCTATATGGATACTTCCTAGTGTTTTCTTTGGAAATTTTGTGTAATTTTGTCTGTCGCTTATCGACATGATTCGCACACGGATGTCTTCTCACTACTTCTCTGTCTCCCGGCCCAAAGACGATCACTTTAAATACACCTTTCGAACGTTCTAGATAATTTCTCAAACAAATCCTGGTTGTTCCCGAATGATGAATAATAATATTAGAAAGCCATCGATATTTCACAGAAATTATCGTCATGTCGCTGGAGAAAGATTTATAGTTTGTAAGTCGATAATGATAAAAGAGCCGCGCGTTGTGACTGCGCCGTAAACATGTTAGCGATAAGAATTACATGCACACAAATCGTTATCTCACACACGCACGGTATCACTGGACGCTACAATATTATCCCTTAATCAAAATGCAAAAATTTATTTGTGTTGTCTATTTGAAACTTTTATGTGTGTTTGTATGGTTTGAACTTATTTTTTATTTTGGAAATATGTACTGAAATACAAACTACAGTATGCTGTCCCCATGACACTCAAAATTATTGATAAAAATATGAGAAACAGGTTTTAAACAATTAATGGCTCGTTAGTTAATGCTGCATAAGTTTCCAGTATTACTATGTGTGAGTACTATCACCTCAGACATCAAAATACTAAAATTTTCTTGATGTATGAACTTTACAGTAAATAATAGAACATTTTTATTAGCTTTATTAGCAAACAACCATAAAAGCAAGCGTTTTATTTTTAAAAAATATCTAGGAAATACTTATTTTGTATTGGTAATACAATAATATTGTGTGTACGAACTTTTTGAAGCATTACGAAATACTAACATGAAATCTTCAAAGTACGGTGGTCGTTAAAAATTAAATGTTTTCGAAGCTCTAAGAAAACCTTCCTTTTGATAAAAAATAACGACGATCTAAGTTTATTTTTTGATAAAATCGTAGTTTTTTGTAAGTATCTTTTTAAAGTATACGGATTTAAAAAAAATTGTAGGAGCAATTTTGTAGGTGATTAAATTCTTTACAAAAAAAACTTCTCCATTCTCTTCATAAAATTTATATTTATGGAGATATTCTCAGTAATAGATTAATTCAAAAATGACGTTTAAAGGTCTTAAAATGTTGACTAATACACAATTAATGAATTTATTATTAAGATTATCTCTACAAATATGGATTTTATGAAGAAAATGGAGAGAAGCTATAGATTGTTTAATTTCTTAAAAAATTGCTACTATAACTTTTTCTCAAATTCGTATACTTTAAGAGGTACATATAAAAAAACTACGATTTTATCAAAAAAATGAACTTAGATCGCTTTGAGGTTCGTGTTATTTTTGCTAAAAACCCTAGTTTTTCATCAAATGGATTTTTTTGGGCGTCGTATAAAATTTAATTTTAACGACCACTCTAATGTATAGATTGCAATATGTTACTACCTACCTTATTAATACATATTAATAAATAGAATTTAATTAATTCAAGTTACCCTTTACTAACATTTTTGTAATAAAATAATAAATAAATCTTAACTGATGCAACTACTTTATATTATCACAATTAAATGCCGTTTTTGCATGTTTTGTAAAGTAAATATAATTGTTCCTATAAGTACTTTTAATATTGTGCTATCCACACTGGCGTATGGTCTAAAACCCTCAAAGACCTTGAAGAAAATTTAAATGAAGATCGACGTTTGTTTCAAGAATTAAGAAAGAGGTAATAAACTAAATGCAAAATTGCAAAATGTTTTCAAAAACCTTTACCCTGGGGGATGGGAGGTGTTGCATATGGTAATTCTTCCTCAAATATGTTTCTTCCGTTATAATAAAACAGCAATTTTTAAGGGGTTGTAAAAGCTATTCACATCAACGGGTGGATCAAGATGATTAGTTGTCAATTTTAACGGAAAAATAGAGATCCCCGGTAAACATACTCAATTTAATTTTAACCCCTAGCCGACAATCTTTGTTTTTCTATTAAAATTTACATGTACATAATACATAAAATAAGCACTACATACTTATTTCTAATTTATTGTAAATACCTTTCGATAAGTTTTTTGACATCCAGCCTGATGGAGCCAGCAGGAGCAGGAGCTGGTGCGTCTGCAGCTCTGGCTGCCCTTTTCCTTCTTCTCCTCTGTTCTTCATTTAAGAGATAAGTAAGGCTGGAAGGTAATTTGTGGGAAGTCTCGAATGATTTTTCTTGACTAATTGTTGATTTTTTCTCTTTGCGCGACACCGGCCGGGCACCTGCGATTTCTGATACTTGTACAAAAGCCGCTGTGTTGTCCGACGAGTCTTGGACGGGAATTCCCCATGACTCCGACCATAGCATGGGCAGTACTGCCAAACTGAAAAAGCAAACGAATTAAAAAATAACTTCTTGAAAATTAATTATTAGTTATCGAATTATTATTACTACTACATAATTAAATTACTAATTGTTTGCTCTTTATTTTGCAGCCCTTGAACGAACTATGAAAACACCCAAAGGATGGTTCATGTAAGTTTTTTTGATAAGTCTTTTATTATTTGTTGATTTATTAATTAACGTTAAAATGGAACGAATGATTTTAAATTTCACACACGGACCGCCACTGCTTTACATTATAATTACAAGTGTATGTGTCGGTTTACAATTTTTATTTGCCGCAATATTAATGATTTAAACTATAGTTATATTATATCAGTAATTGGTATTGGTTTTTAATTAGTACCAATACTACTAGAATATTTTAATTTCCGTTTAGTCATTAAGTATTTTTTCTGGAAGATTTGCTTATTATTCATGCCATATTCTGCCACTTTCTAAAGTAATAATAGAAGGAAGATTTACTATTATTATCGTAGCAAAATCTGTATAGTACATAACTGCAGACGTGTGTTGACATTCGTTTATTTTATGAAATGACATGTGAAGATTTCAACAATCCCGTTATATTTGCCATTTTCTTCTGACATTTCGGCAAAGGTTACTTGTTAAATAACATTCCATCGTATAATATGTTAATTTTAAATAATGGCCATCGCTGGTCAGATGAATACTTAATTTTTTGTCATATTTGATACGATACGAGCATATTACAAATGTTATAGTATTAAAATACAGGAGAGAAATTTTTGATATTTATGTATATCAAAATTCCTATAGAAAAATAAGTATTCAGATTTATACTTCCATTGGTTATTTACAAAAAGCAAAACTAAAATTAAAAAAAATTTGTTCATATATTTATAATTTAATTATGGTATGGTGCTTAGCAAAACAGTAGGTGATGTGTAGCACATAGACATGATGTAACAATTTAGCTAGTTTAAATCATAGACATTTGGGGAAATTCTTGATTTGTTTTTGAATTAGCTATACTATATTTATATACTATATGATTATTTAAAGGATCTTGTGATGTTTTTTACATCAATGCAAATTTTTTATTATTATATTAAAAATGAATCACATTGAAGGATAAGCAAAGAAAAGTGAATAAAAGTTTAAATATAAAATATGTATTGATGTGAAACATCTATAGCCGGGGGTAAACCGGATTGTTGGCGTGGCGAGCGTGGCGAACGTGGCGAGTCATTCCGTAGCGATGCCTTGCCATGCGCAAGCGCCTGTGCGATTGTCTTCCCACTCGGTTCACCGGTGTCGTTTGCTATAGTAAACTAGAAGATGGAAGTGAATTAATTTATGATTGTTGTGTACATTTCACCTAATAAAAAATGAATGATATTTCATTTTTACATGAGAAATTATTTCCGTACAGTAACAGAGGTTCAAAAATTTTTAAAACCAATAAAGATAAACTACCATTGATTTTAGCTGGAGATTTCAATGTAAATTTTGCTAAAGATGAATCAATGCCATTAATTACGTTCCTCCAAAAAGAATTTCAATTGCAAATTAACAACAATCCAAGAGAATCTACTACCAGATATGCAACAACAATAGATGCTATATTTATTATTTATGTCTTGATAATGTTATGCCCAATACTTTTGTAACATACTTCAGTTATGCTCGACCAATTTGTGGTATCCGATGGTCATCTTTAATCCTTTAAATATTTTACGCACGCTTCTTTCAAAAAAAAAAAAAAAATTTTATATAGTTTCTCGATCATGGTATCACAAAATTATTTATCAAATTTCCTGATAACTTTCTGAATATTTACTTGCATTTTAAGTGAGTAAAATAAACTAAACAACCACATGTTTTTTTTTTGTGGGGTCTGCCTAATTTCTGTTGGTGTTCAGGCGTTTCGCACACATGGGGTGTAATAACCATAAATACTCTTGAGTTGACGTGAGACATGTTCTCGTTTAGTTAAAATTTTGGTACTTGTCTCGTAGATCGATTTCCTGTGGGAATTTTTCTTAGATGCGGCGTGGGTTCGATTGGTTTTGATGACGTATTAGTGCGAGTCTTTAAAAGGGCTGCGAGGTGATTTTTAAGGCATTCAATTTTGTTTCTTATTCAATTCGATATATTCAATTCATCCAATTCAATTCTGTTTCATATTCAATTCTGATTCAGATTTCAACAATCATATTCAATTCAATTAAATTTATTTCAATTCGTATTCAAAATCAGAGATTATAATTTGTTTTGTGCCTTTATTTGTATTTTGTGTATTTTTGAGTTTTCTGTGTTTTTGAGTTTTTGTTTCAAATTGGATTAATTACTTACATTTCTAACAGGTATGATAATTATTTTATTATTCTAAATTAATATTATTTTGCTTTATAATTTTTATAATTTTAATTATATCAAATTTAATTTCACTGTTTATTATTTAAATAAATTACATTTTTAAATAAATTTCAATTCAGGTAAATCTCACTAAATTAAATTAAGTAATTACATTTTTTTTTTATTTCAATTCAGGTAAATCTTGCTAAATTATATTTTTTTTTTTATTATTTCACTTAAAAAGTTTTTCAGGCTTAACATTTATATTTCATTTTTCAAATTATAATAATTTGTGTATATTTTCGAAAGGGGTTAAAACATTTTGTGGTTCAATCTAAGTATGAAATGCCTTGTTGTAAGTACTAATATTTTCTCCCGTGTGGACGTTGATGGGAGTATAACAGGGGCTTTTGTTATATTGATAGTTTTATCGATGATGCCTCGCTCAAACAGAAAGATGTCTAGGCTAGATAGAAAATGCAAACAAACATTTAGTCGTGTAGCCCGATGCGTTCCAACGATCATCGTTATCTGGATTGCTTCCTTAGGGACTCCAGACTCCTAAATTAACTAACAAATATGTTTTTGGTTTTGAAATGTGCTGCTGTTTGTAGGGATTGAATTTCAAATTGTGTCAAAATTTATCAAATATTCGGGAAATTGGGTTTTGTTTACATTTTGTGGATTTTTCATAAGTTTTCTAAATTTTCTTACACAAATTATTTTTCATTTTTGTTGAGCCTGAAAACTACAAAATTGAATTTATCTTTTCCAAGTTGTTTTTGATTTCATTCTATTTGAGAATTTTTAATTAAATTTACAACAATTTCTTATTGATTATTTTACATACATTATTTGGTTTTGTCTTAATGTGTTTTTACCCTTTTATGTGTATTTGTGTCCCCTGATTTATATGTGTTTTATTGAATTTTCTTATTGATTGATTTTTTTTATGTGCATTTTATTTTGTGTTGTTTTTACTCTGCAATTACATGTTTTACCTGATTTTATTTTTGCACTGGATATTTTGATTTTTATGTGTTCTACTTGAATTTATTTTTTTTGCATTGGATATTTTTGATTTATATGTGTTACACTGGAACTTATTTTTTTTTTTACATTGATATTTAATTTGCCATTTTACTTGGATTTAACAATTTGATTTACTTGTGTTTTTCTTGATTTGATTTTTGCATTGATAGTTTGATTTACATTTTTACTTGATTTTGATTTACCTGTTTTACTTGAATTGATTTTTATATTGATATTTTGATTTACAATTTTACTGGAATCTGATTTACCTGTGGTTTTACTTGAATTGATTTTTACATTGGATATTTTGCTTTTCATGTGTTTTATTTGAATATAATTTTTACATTTGCTATTTTGATTTACATGTTTTTCACTGGAACTTATTTTTTTATTTATTTGATATTTGATTTATTTGTGTTTTATCTGAATTTATTTCTACATTGGATATTTGATTTATTTGTGATTCACTTGGATTTGATATTTTTGATTTTTATGTTTATTTGAATTTGTTTTTAAATCATTGAGTGGCTGAGATCGTGGTTTTCTCTGTCAGGCTCTTTTTCCACGCTAGCCACAGGCTGAGTCTGACACTCTCATTTCCAAATTTACATTTGATTTTGATTTTGAATTAAAAAGTAGGAATGAATTCATTGTGTTTTATTTAACCTTGTTCCTCTAATGATAAACCCGTACCAGAGTACAATTTTGTCATTTTTGGCAAGACCTGGCTTTTCAACACAACGAAGGGTAAGAAGTTTTTGACGATCACGTTGGCCTGGGTAAGTTACACTACAGATTTTGGTGCCGTGACCAGGATAATGTACTTTGGTTGGGTCATTTTGAGGAACAAAAGAGTTATCAAATTTTATTTTTCACATTTTGTTTTGTTCTTTACAATCGTACTGCTGTTGTTTTTACTTTTCTGCCAGCATGAGTTCTGAGAAGAGTCCAGGGGCGCTTCCTGTGAACAACTCAGGTTTGATTTCCAACCCACTCATCAGAGTACTCTCAGACCTAGTACTCCACATCAACCAACCTTTTCAACTGGACACAATATGGAACCTGACGGTAGTATTGATTGGAAACGTGTTGTTCTGGCCTTTGCCAATAAACCTACTGATTGTACCCACGTCATTTTCTCCTGTTTTTCTGGTAGTCAAGAATTTAGTTCGACCAGTTATCCTTGGCATTGATTGGCTTCATTTGAATCAAACTAAAATAGATTTCACCACTAATTCCCTCGTCATTAATAGTATTTCTGGTACCTTTTCAATACCTTTTTTGGGTCCTACTCAATCGTTACAACATTCTTCCGTAGAACATCCTTCCAGTGAAACACTAAACAACACTATTGAAACCTTTGAGATGTGTTCTTCTATTTCTGTTCCATTTGACTTTGCTTCAATATGAATATCAGAGGATTTTGTTTAAAAAAAGGTTGAGACCCCTTCATCACATACCAGAATTCCAGAAATCAGATTCACTCCAATTTTTAATTAAATACCAAATCATCTTCAATAAAAACCCTGTAGGAACCAATAAGTATTTTCATCATATTCAATTACACGATACCAGTCCATTTAATAAAAAGTCATACACTTTTCAAGTCCTTCCTTTTGGGTTAAAAACTTCTGTTAGCTCATTTACTCGTGCCATGGATGTTATTTTGGGTCCTGAATTACAATCTTTTGTTTTCAAATATGTCGACGATTTGCTTGTTGGATCTGTATCTTTTTCACTGAGCATCTCAACCATTCACAACAGCTGTTTTCAAAATTAAAAGGAGCCAACATGACCCTCCACTTAGAAAAATTACAATTTCTTAAACAAGAAGTTAAATTTCTCGGCCACATTTTAACAACTAGGGGCGTACTTATTGACCCTGATAAAACCGAAGCCATCATTCCCGGTCTAAAGAAATTTCCGAATACTCATTCTTGTACATAAACTTATTATCAGAACTGATCATCGTTCTTTGAAATTCCTAAAGCAATGTATCGTCTTCTAAATGATCGTTTAACAAGGTGGATGATGTACTTAAATTAATTTGATTTTGAAATTGAACATGTCCGAGGTCGTGATAACATCGTTGCAGATACTTTATCCCGTTTCCCTCCTGGTTTAGTTGATACTTCTTTAATTTCCGACAATCAACCAAGAGTAATGCCTCTTACTTCTGACTACATAGCTGGATTTCTCGAACTTGACATCTCCACAATTTACGTACTTCTTTCAAAAACATCCGTGAACATCAAATCAATTACTCTTTTCTTTAACCATTGATTTTCTCACTTCAAGGTTTCATAGATTCTCCACAACAATTACCTAAATTGGTTTAACCAAAAGTTTTAACAGATGACACCATCATTGGCTATTATCAACAATATCGACATTTTTTTTTTGTTTTCCACCCTTCTGTAACTGTTTCTTTTCCTGTAACCAAAATTACCCTTTTCTGTTGCGCGTGCGAATCTCAAAATTGAAGACCGGTTTCTCACTGACAGATTAACATCTGCATCTCCAAACCAATCTTCAAAGGGGCGTTCTGTGGTATCCGATGGTCATCTTTAATCCTTTAAATATTTTACGCACGCTTCTTTCAAAAAAAAAAAAAAAATTTTATATAGTTTCTCGATCATGGTATTACAAAATTATTTATCAAATTTCCTGATAACTTTCTGAATATTTACTTGCATTTTAAGTGAGTAAAATAAACTAAACAACCACATGTTTTTTTTTTGTGGGGTCTGCCTAATTTCTGTTGGTGTTCAGGCGTTTCGCACACATGGGGTGTAATAACCATAAATACTCTTGAGTTGACGTGAGACATGTTCTCGTTTAGTTAAAATTTTGGTACTTGTCTCGTAGATCGATTTCCTGTGGGAATTTTTCTTAGATGCGGCGTGGGTTCGATTGGTTTTGATGACGTATTAGTGCGAGTCTTTAAAAGGGCTGCGAGGTGATTTTTAAGGCATTCAATTTTGTTTCTTATTCAATTCGATATATTCAATTCATCCAATTCAATTCTGTTTCATATTCAATTCTGATTCAGATTTCAACAATCATATTCAATTCAATTAAATTTATTTCAATTCGTATTCAAAATCAGAGATTATAATTTGTTTTGTGCCTTTATTTGTATTTTGTGTATTTTTGAGTTTTCTGTGTTTTTGAGTTTTTGTTTCAAATTGGATTAATTACTTACATTTCTAACAGGTATGATAATTATTTTGTTATTTTAAATTAATATTATTTTGTTTTATCATTTTTACAATGTTAATTGTTTCAAATTTAATTCCACTGTTTATTATTTTCTTTTATAACTTTGGAAATTCTGTTCAATCATTTATACAATTTTAAAATAATTAGAATTCAGGTAAATCTCTCTAAATTAAATAAACTACAATTTTAAAATAATTTCAATTCAGGTAAATCTCTCTAAATTAAATAAACTAATTTTTTTTATATATATTTGCAATTCAGGTAAATCTCACTAAATTAAATAAATTACATTTTTAAATTAATTTTACTTCAGGTAAATCTTACTAAATTAAATAAATTACATTTTTAAATTAATATCAATTCAGGTAAATCATACTAAATTAAATAATTTACAATTTTAAAATATTTTCAATTCAGGTAAATCTTACTAAATTATATTTTAAAAATTATTTTACTTAAAAGGTTTTTCAGGCTTGACATTAATATTTCATTTTTCAAATTATAATAATTTGTGTATATTTTCGAAAGGGGTAAAACATTTTGTGATTCAATCTAAGTATGAAATGCCTTGTTATAAGTACTAATATTTTCTCCCGTGTGGACGTTGATGGGAGTATAACAGGGGCTTTTGTTATATTGATAGTTTTATCGATGATGCCTCGCTCAAACAGAAAGATGTCTAGGCTAGATAGAAAATGCAAACAAACATTTAGTCGTGTAGCCCGATGCGTTCCAACGATCATCGTTATCTGGATTGCTTCCTTAGGGACTCCAGACCCCTAAATTAACTAACAAATATGTTTTTGGTTTTAAAATGTGCTGCTGTTTGTAGGGATTGAATTTCAAATTGTGTCAAAATTTATCAAATATTCGAGAAATTGGGTTTTGTTTACATTTTGTGAATTTTTCATAAGTTTTTCTAAATTTTCTTACACAAATTATTTTTCATTTTTGTTGAGCCTGAAAACTACAAAATTTCATTTCTTTTCCAAGTTGTTTTTGCTTTCATTTTATTTGAAAATTTTTAATTATATTTTACAACAATTTCTTATTGATTATTTTACATACATTATTTGGTTTTGTCTTAATGTGTTTTTACCCTTTTATGTGTATTTGTGTCCCCTGATTTATATGTGTTTTATTGAATTTTCTTATTGATTGATTTTTTTTATGTGCATTTTATTTTGTGTTGTTTTTACTCTGCAATTACATGTTTTACCTGATTTTATTTTTGCACTGGATATTTTGATTTTTATGTGTTCTACTTGAATTTATTTTTTTTGCATTGGATATTTTTGATTTATATGTGTTACACTGGAACTTATTTTTTTTTTTACATTGATATTTAATTTGCCATTTTACTTGGATTTAACAATTTGATTTACTTGTGTTTTTCTTGATTTGATTTTTGCATTGATAGTTTGATTTACATTTTTACTTGATTTTGATTTACCTGTTTTACTTGAATTGATTTTTATATTGATATTTTGATTTACAATTTTACTGGAATCTGATTTACCTGTGGTTTTACTTGAATTGATTTTTACATTGGATATTTTGCTTTTCATGTGTTTTATTTGAATATAATTTTTACATTTGCTATTTTGATTTACATGTTTTTCACTGGAACTTATTTTTTTATTTATTTGATATTTGATTTATTTGTGTTTTATCTGAATTTATTTCTACATTGGATATTTGATTTATTTGTGATTCACTTGGATTTGATATTTTTGATTTTTATGTTTATTTGAATTTGTTTTTAAATCATTGAGTGGCTGAGATCGTGGTTTTCTCTGTCAGGCTCTTTTTCCACGCTAGCCACAGGCTGAGTCTGACACTCTCATTTCCAAATTTACATTTGATTTTGATTTTGAATTAAAAAGTAGGAATGAATTCATTGTGTTTTATTTAACCTTGTTCCTCTAATGATAAACCCGTACCAGAGTACAATTTTGTCATTTTTGGCAAGACCTGGCTTTTCAACACAACGAAGGGTAAGAAGTTTTTGACGATCACGTTGGCCTGGGTAAGTTACACTACAAATTATCACAGTAATGCTGTCAGAAGCAACATCGAATATAACTATTACTGAAATCACTGATTAAAAAAATTGAGTTTCACATCTGCCAGGCGTCCCGTGACGACTCATCTTTTTTTTTTATATATTCATATACTACCTAATACTAGCTTAAACCTACAGTACATTAAAAGTAAAAGTGACTACGTTTTCTTCACAAGAAAAATCGAAAAAAATGCTTTTTGTATTGTACCTTTTTTACTATATCGAGTTTTTTTAGACATGAGCGCATTTTTTGATGACCAAAGGACACAATACTAAAAATATGTTTCATGTCTAAAAAAATTTCCAAAAGAAACGATTTGGACCTGAGTTTGTCGATTTTTCTCGTGTAGAAATCGTGGTCACTTTTATTTTTAATTAATTGTACCTATAAGTTAGTGGGATTACTTTTCTTAGCTTATTTACACCACCTTCTTATAAATACATTCGAAACTTTGAAGCTGAGTTTGAATTAAAATTTACCTAAGATTTTCGACTGAATTTACATTTAAGTGAATTAATAATTACATAATTTCTTCATTACTTCAGCCACCTGAAGAAGGCACAGTGTGCCGAAATAATTATTGTGGTATAACAATAAATTTCTGTAACTCGTGTACGTTGTGTTTTATTTTATTAATAATGGAGTTACAAACATTAAACGCTTCTTCTATTCAATAATTTTATTCCATGGTGAATTGAATTTTAGTTATTGCTGCTGTTTAAGGGTTTATTTTTTACGTAATGATTTTATTCTGTAATTCTAAAGTTTGCTATTTGGATGTAAGAATTGTAAATAATAACATCACAACCTTCAAAAAATTATTTCCTCACTAAATAAGTATCAAATCTTGCATATGAAAAGTTTAAATAGCAGATCATTTAAATATTTCTTTTTTGTAACAAGTTTACGATTTGATCTCACAAGAAAATCTCTTAGAATTTAAGCGTCACTTTTGAAGATTTAATTATCGACTTAGATCTTGAATGATCTACAATTGAAAAAAATATTTTGGTTAGTCTACAATTACCAATGTTATAAATTTTGAAGTTTTGTCATAAAAGAAGTTTTTGTTCCACGGTTAATATTTCTTTAAAACTAGCGATAAGTGTGCCTTATAGAAGAAATTGAAAGAGTTGTAAAATTATTGTATCAGTCAATTCTATTTTACTTAAAAAATGTACTGTACTGGTTCAGCTAATTGATTGTTTTGCTTATGCCTATTTTGGAGTTATACTTCTAAATTATTATAAGCTGTTTTGAACATTTTTTATTGAATTTTTGCAATTACGATTTGGTATAAGTACGAACTTAAGTTGTTCGCATTGTTCTGTTTATGTTTTCAGCTCTATCGACGTTTTGTTATAAGTAATCACGTTAGAAGTTAAAAATGTAGCTCATTCATTATAACTAAAGCCAAATTTTGCATTTTTTTTATTTCTTATATCAACTAATAAAGATTTTTAACGTTCAAATTAACTGGAAGCTACTTTTGGGGCAATTAACCTCCAAGATTAATGCAAAAATACCAAAATAATTTTAAAATATGCAAGTATGTTTTATGTTGAAATTGTGTGGTCGTCCCAGACATTAGGTATGAGTAATCGTTTTGCCCATTATTTATTATACTACACGTTAGCTGAATTATAAACTTGGAATTTACAATACTATATGGTTAAATTTAAATTGCAGTTATGCAGATAAAATTTTAAGAATTCTGCACGGATCTACCGGTTCTTCGTCGACTTTTTTTTATCCGAACTCCACTTTGTTTGCAAAAACAAGCCTATAAATAATAGAAACGCAGATGGAATAAAGATTAAAATTAGGTAGGAAAAGGCGAAACTGAAATACATGAATATTATGTTCGTTTGGAAAGGTGCATAAATTTAAATGATACGGTTACTTTCGCATGATTTTTTTCTATTTAAAAAAACGTGGTTTAGTATAATAATTCTATTAATACAATAACTGATTGTTTTTAAAGAAAGCAAAAACGTCTTACTTTCCTTTGGGAAAACCAAAGAGAGAATGTGATCCTGTATTATCTTCAAAAGGTCTTTTATTTGTCCTTTCCACTCTTAACTTAAATTGAATGTCAGTTAAAACTAGTTCTTACTAGACAAAACGCGTTTTTCCGAAGCGAGTCAGTTAAAACTGTTCGCGTAGTAGATCCTCATCCTTTTTTAAATATAAGTTTGACTGATTAGATTTTATTGTGTGTTAATCAATGTTCTTTAACAATGTTTCTTTTTGAAATTTTATAGTTGTGTTCTGGTGATTAATTTGATTATTTTATTTACCTACTTATAAGTAATATTGTCATCTTGGCAACTAATTTAAGTCGATGTTCCCTAAAATGTTCCTTTAGTGTTAGATTATTATTTGGTTCTCAGTGTCTTAGATTTTTTCAATAAATATTTTTAAAACTATATCTTGTTTTCAATCCCACATTAGTTTTTCTAGTGCTAGTTTTAACTACAGCTCGATGTAACAACTAGTTTTATCTGAAAATCAAATATATCAGTGGTAAATTCTAGTTTTAACTGGGTATTTCTAGTTTTAACAAAGGCATTAAGTAAAAACTAGTTTTAACTAGGGAAAACGAGTTCTAACTAAAAACTTGTTTTAACTGTAACATGTATAAGTTGTAGGATGTTTGTTTGCAAAATTGAATTGTAGTCACAAATAACTATATATAATTAAAATTCACTTAACATACCGTCGTGATTAATATGTGGATGGCGTTTGCTACCGAAACGGTTTCTCTTCGAGAATTTGACGTAATGTTACTAGAAATTCTGTAAGCCGAAATGCCCATACGAGTAGTGGTCATCGATAAACCAAAGAAAGCTCGCTGTTGCATAATGCAATAGCTTACTACTTGGTTTTTCTTTCTTTCTTTGCGAGGTGATATTTTGTCGAAGCACGTGGCAATTCAGTTGCTTGCAACTGTGTACACACTTATTATTATACTTGTTAAAGGTTCATTTATCAACAACTCTGAAGTTGTATTGTATTAGAAAAACTTCAGACCTCAGGTTGCGTTAATAACGAAATATTTGTACCGTAACTAACCTATTCGTGTAGGTACTTAAGTACGTGACGGATTACAGGTCGAAATATTTTGAAATACTACTGGAAGTAATTGTTGTACGTATACATAACCCAAATTAATTTAAAATATGTATTTAAAAGAAATGTTGTTTTTGGCCATTCTGAGATCGAATAACAATATAAACTGTGCTGATGAGGTACTTGAATTTTAATACAGGCCAAAATACTTTCAAAAAGGAATGAATAAACATTAAACAAATATTTCAAACCATAATAGATAAATAATAAATAAATTAAGAAAAAAATGTACTGGAAGGGAAAAATGCAATTTCCTGAATTTTCCAATTTTCATCATAGCTTCTCCCTTTAGTTGCAGCCCGATAATACAAAGAAATAACTTAATTTAACAAATATATAAAAAAAAAGTACATTAACTTTTTGTTACCGTTCTAACAACTAAACTTTCGTGTAAAATTTCCTTTAATTTACTAATTTCACAGCCATTATCATTTACCATCCACGTGCATTGCTCCATTTTCTTATTCTCAATACATCCTCCCAACACATGCATCGAAGTTTCATTCTCTCTTTCACAAAACCTACAGATCCTTTCTTCATGTTTCATCCAGTATTTACATTCCTTGCATTCATTACCTACTCTTAACCTTGCACTTATATCCATTTCTTTTTTTTTCTCCCCCAAATATTTTCGTATCAGATCATCCACTTGGAAAATTCTAATCGGGCTGCGTATGTGGAATCCTCTATTTTTCTTAAGTGCTCTATCTAATTCCTTACATTTTATTCTATATCCTATATTCCTACCCATCCTTCTCCACTCATCCAATTGCTCCTGCTCAAATTTTATTTCTCTTAATTTTCTATCTCGTTTTTTATCGTATTTATTTTTCCTACCTATCTTTAAGACTCTTTTCCTCCATATTTCCTTCCTTAAATCCCCTTCCTTAACCTTGCTAATTTTTCCTCATAATTTATCACCCTTTTTATAGTCTCTTCTAACATTTTCCTACATTTTGTCTCTCTTCTCACTATATAGTCTGGAGTTGTTTATTTCAGCCCAACCTCAAACCTTCATCCCATACAATATTGTACTTTTTATTACTACATTAAATAGCGTTAATCTCCTTCTCCAATCATCCCTGAATAGCTTCTTACCTAATCCCCACATAATTTCCTATAAATAAGAATAGTTTTCACTTTCTCAATCACTATCTTTTCATCGTATCTCTTTTTTTTGCCCGCCCTCTTCTTCCTTTTACCTTAACAAGTTCCAAAACCTTAGATTTTTCCCCATTCAATTATAATCCTGTTTTTAGGATATTTTTTCAGTGCCCTTACGATATATCTTAAAGGTTTTCATAATTTGTTGAAATTAAAGCTCTATCATCTGCATAGGCTATTGTCCATATTTGTTACTTCACTACCCTAGTTGTTTCCCTATATATTTTCAATTTTTTTTTTAGTAATCCCTCTTGTATCCCGACTTTCTTAACATATTCAATAACGCCTTTCATTACACTGTAAGTATGAGTATGATTTTTTTTTAAATTATCAGAAAACCGCAAATTTCTCAAAAACCGATGAAAACATTTACCAACAACCCTATATCAGTAGAAGAGAACTTTAATTTTGCATTGCGTGAAAAAAAAATAGCATTCCTTTAAAAAAAACGTTATTTCTATTTGTAAATTTTGGCAAATATAGGATTTAAGAAGTATCTGTCCATGTAATTAGTGAAAATGATATACAATTTTTTCAAGAATCGAAACGTGAAAGTGCGCTTGGTTCGGTTCAAAATAGCGCCAAATATGAAAATTTTCAAAAAATGTGAAATAACTACAACGGTGCGACCCAGACCGTATATAAACTGATACTTATCTAGGGCATTTCACTTTATATAATAAAATTAAGGTGTACTTCCGGAATAACTGGATGTCTACCATATTTAAAAATATATTTATGCAGTATTATACACACAATTTTACACAACCTTTATTGGAAATATTTTTCTTTACTTTAAATTGTTAATCTGCGTGAACTGCAGATCGATTTCACCTTAGTGACTCACCCTGTATGTGGATGTTACCACATAAAATTAATACCAGGGGTTGTTGAAATAGATTTCAACTTTGAAGGAAAATTACTCACTTAAAGATATTTTAACACGCTCTTTTTTTAAATCATAGGTATGTCCAATATTCCGCTTTGAATTGCGGTAAAGTATGATGTAGTAATCAGAGAAATCAATTCCAACCATAGCAATCATTTCAAAGTGCAAACAATCCATCCTACTGTCAGCTATGTTGAAGCTAAAAATAATTTTAAAGTATTAATCTTTAATCAAACCTATTATTATCTATATGAGAGGACAGTTGTATATTTTCCTATTTTTCTTCTCATTTGGGACTCATAATATTTTACTCAAACTAAAATCATAATATGAAGACGACTTTCTGGTCTTCACCTACTTCATCATTAAAGGAGAAATTATTGCATATTAAAGCTATTTCATAAAAGTACAATTTTAGTAACAATTTTTCACCCCATGTGTTCTAAAAATATGCAGCATGTTGACATTTTTACTTTATAAAATACATTAATTAACGAATTTTGTCTAGCGTTACCTATCAATGTTTTCTTTTTATTTTATCTTTGGCATTTATCTGATTATTTCTTGGCATGCGATTGTAGTAGGGAAGTTCTCAAACCAATTTCACCGATTTGAAAGTTAGATTCGGAAATCGAGTTTGACGAATGGTAATTTTATCGTGAATCTTGGCGCTTGGAGGCTAAAATTTTCATATTCTCTGATGACGTATATTTTTTATATATCGCACACATATTCGCACAAATACGCGAATATGTCGTATACTTATTATATATTTATATACGTGTGTATTTAACAGAACAAGTTTTAATGGATGTGAACTTTATTTCAAGGTTTTGACTTTTACCGTCTTTAGGCTTGGCTTCGGCAGGCATCCTGAACAAGAGGGAAAGTGCAAGAGCTGCCGTCCCAGGAATTTCTAGCCGGTTAGCTCATTTGTTTTCGAATTATTCGCTTTGTAAATTGCACCTTTTCATGCATGTACCTATCGGTTTATAAGCCGCAAGAATTTCAAAGGCCATTAATCGCTAATGTTTAACGATATTCTGTCACAAACTGTGGAAGATCTTGACGTTTTCGGTAAACCACAAACTAATTGCACAATGTTTTTCCTAATTTCATAATTGCTTCGGTTTTGGTTTCTAATATATTTTACCAGACTATGAAATAACAAAAAATTGCCCATATATACAAACTTGAACTAAATAGTAAACGAGAATCACCCCTAACTTTCCAACTTCAGAGATGGAATATTTTCTTCAAAAAAAAGGGAACACTCTTGGAATACAGGTTATTCAATAAAATAAAAAATTATTAAAATCGGTTCATAATCCACAATAGAATCGCCTATCATACACAAAAACGATAAAATATTGTAAATATTACGTCACAAAAACTAAACACTCCCCCCCCCCCGGACCTGATAAGTTTTGATTGATAATACACAAATTTTGATAGCCAAAAATATTTATTTTATTTTCATAATAAAATTTAAATAAATTAATAAATATCTTTTGTAACGAACAAATAAATAATATTTCCATTTATCAGAAGTCCAAGGATTCTGTAAAAATTCAGTAAAATTTTTTGATGAAGGGCGAACGCCACATTGCCGTAGACCCCCCGTTCCCCCTTGTCACATCTTGTCATACTCAGCAAGACCCCCCCCCCTTGTATGCGAACGTATTTTATGAACGGCCCCTAACCTAAAAAACATTATTTATTCATCTTTATTCTGGAAAACTCAGAACACTTCTATAAAATTAGTAAAAACTGTGAAACTTGTAACTTTGTAGGTAGGTAAATACAAAATTTTTTTTTGAATCAAGAAATTTTATTTTTAGACAAGGAAAATTTATTCGATTTAAGCTAGTATCCTGTTAACTTACGGTCACCCCACAAAAGTGTTTTAGATTTAAATTTCATTTATACGAAAATTTAAAATTACAATGCACATGAATTCTGAAATTTTGTTAATTTTACAAATTTATCACTAATATCCACTGCCTTTAATAAAAAGAACTTTTTTGCAGATATTATGCATATTTATCGACTGTCATATTTGTAAAATAATTTAAAATTTATTTTCATGATAGAGTTGCATTTATTTACGACTTTGTAATATGCACTATTATTTATCAGTATATTTTAATTTGAGTTGAACTTGTTGATTAATGGATACAGCTTAGAATTGACTGCATGTAATCTTAAACTTTATAGTGTATCCTAAGTTGCCATTCAGGCCACGAGTTTCATTCGTGTTTAACCGGTATCTTTTTTTTAAGTAATACTCTTAATTCAATTACCATCACTTCACGGTTAATGGAATCGTAAAGTAAATCTTTTAAAAATAATTATTTATCAGTTAGCCAGAAAGAGCACGGTTTATAAAACGTTAGAATAGTTAATTCACCTGCGTTGCATCATCACCATGTGCAAGTCGTTGTACCATAAATGCGAGAAAAAGGCTGGACGAGGTCAGTTGAAAGAAAAGCAAGAAGGTCTTCGATTATATTCAGACAATTTTCATTGGGTAATTCAAACAAAAACGTCGGTTTCTAAGAATTGTCTAGAGTGGCTTTTCGAAAGGAAAAGGTACCATAAAAAACTGCTCTAAATACTTACATTATCTATGTGTATTAATTTAATTTGTATTATTTGTAGTAAAAGAAGCAGAAGTTGTTTTCGTTTTATACTTACATGATGTTGTCGCCAGAAATAAGTGAAAGATACGTTTACACAAAACCTGAGCATCATGTCATTGAGGTTAATGATGTCATATCAAGTCAGGGTTGGTTCAGATTCAGTAAAAAAAATGTGAATAACATTAATTGACCTCGTCCAATTCATTTTTGTCAGTTTTCAGAAATTGTTTCCCCTAGTTACCATTATGACGTTTGGTTTTCACAGAAAAATTTTTCTCCGGTATTTATTGAGATTGTTTAGTGTAAAGAGCTTTAAACATTTTTCACTTAAATCACGAAACATCTTCAAAACTCTACAGACACAGTTGAATAATTAAAAACAGTAAAGACTTAGAAACCTAACTGAATACTATAAGAATGTATTAAAAAAAAGTAGTAGTTATATTTTTATTCTTCAAAGTTTAAATTACTACATCATCACTACATTCATATAAAGACAATGGTAGATAACGTTAATTGATCTCGTTCAATTGTCTTTTTAATCATTATAAAAATTGATTCCATTGTGCATATGACTTTGTTTTTTCCGGTATTTTTTAATAAGGTTAAGGGTTGTAAGTTTAAAGCATTTTATTGAAATCACGAAACACCTTAAAAGCTTAACAAAGATAAACAGAAAAGTTGAATGGTTAAGACCCTAAAAATCAACCTAATAGTTTAAGAAAATGTATAAAACAAAAGTAATAGAATAAATCCGCTGTTAGCTATATTTTTATCCTTTAAATGTTTAATTATCTACGCCACTACTTCACCATTGCATTCATATAAGGACGATGATAAAATAGTGGACATTTCTAAAAGAGTGTGGGGTTCAAGTTTGTATTATTGGCAGGACTTCCTTGTCCTTCTACTTGTATTTTAGCGAAACGATATCCATTAACAGGTATATAGATCTTTCTAGTAGGGCCATTTCCTTTATACAAAAAAAATTGCTTCCAACAGGACAACTTCCTGTACTTCTAAATATGTAGTTCTATCATTGAATGTAGACAAATTTCTTATTTCACTTCTTGTTATCAAATTTATTCAAAATTTCAGAAAAATCCATATCTGATGAGAATACTATAAATTATTATTACTACAGAGTTACATGATTTTGTTAAGTAATAAACTGAAACACTTTTTAAATTTTAGGTAAATATATATATAAATATAGGTAAATAACATAATAATAATAATAATGTCATATCTCAAGGTAAATCTCTGTCAGAGACAGCGAAAGTTTTACTTGCTCGGACGTATTATTCATACGTAAACAAATATACGGACTGCTGCTAAGTATATGAACAAAAATGCGACCAATGTTTACTGCATGTAGGTATCTATAATACAATACAAGAACAAATACATGGACAGTTGAGAATTTGTATAATACATACGGTGGTAGTGGTAGTTATATATGTATGTATTGCATTATGGGTACTGTAATAAGAAAAATTTGTTGCTCCGGTCCGTTAAAAAAGGAGCGCTTGTGTCTTGTCCACATTCCACGCTTTCAGGTGTGTAATAATAATAATGTTACTAGAAGTACACGAACTTGTATCACAACATGCATTATAATACACGACCTAAGTATTTATAAGAACCTTCTTGATTATGGTTCGATCAAGGAATAATGAATGGAAAGATTATCGTTGACGGAATTGAGACCGAAGGTTCACATTTACTTACGCAGTAGATAGATATACATATTGAACTGACAATGTAAAATGTTAAGGATAATCCGGTCTACAAGACAGTACGAAAAAAATTATAAGTACGACTGCAATTCACTAAAATTTGTAAACTCCCCTACATTACCTGAGCAACTATTCTGTATGAAACACCCTCTACAACCATCGTGAAACGGAGGCTCAAAATTCAGACGTCATTGCTTGTAATTTAAATCAGCTTTGTGTAAAAGTAGTTGGAGCAACTGCTACGAAGAAGCAATAAAAATAAAAATAATTCCACTCAGAGGGTTGACAAATACTTAAAAATAGTGTTATAGCATAGTTACTAGGATATTTTTTTGTCACAGTGTGGTGGTCTATTTGTTTTGTTTATGAAATTTTGGTTATTGGTTTTTTTTAACCGGAAAATTGCAGTTTTATTTTACCTCAGATGAGAGAACTATAACTAAATCAATACGCTTCCATAAAATCATTACTATGAACTTTTGCTTTTAATTTTACTCCGAACCATAATGGGATAAATCTTCAAGACGGATAAAAAAAAACATTATAACACGAATGACCTCGTAATTGTTTTTTTTAAATGATTTTAAGTTGTGATATAATAAAATTATAAATACTGGAATCGGTCGATCTGTGTAGGGAAGTACAAGCTCCGCCTAAAATACTTTCTAATTCCTATAAATTCTACCATACCATTATTCTATGCATTGGAATTATCCATATGTAATGTAATCTCCCTGTGGTTGGTCAAACGTTTACTTTTAGTGTGTTCTATAATATCAAAGTGCAGCTCTATGAGGCAATTTATGTATGAACATAGTACACGTTTACTCAAAGAGTACTCTCGTGTCTCTCGAACGTATCTAAGCACCAGAAAAAGGGCATGGAAGGAGGTCAAAGAACACTCTTGAATAATAACAGTACGTGGGCATAAGTGGTTCAAAATTTTACTGACTCATTGTCCTTAGGAAACGTCATGTAAAAAGCAGGTGAATCGAGGGCTCGGTCCCTTTACAAACCTACTCGTTACTTAGGTTGTTAAAAAAGTACAACGATTTAAAATAAATTTTTGATCCATACTTTTCGGAAATACTGTTACATACACTTGATCGTTGTGAACCGAAACAAAAAGAAAAACAAAAGTATCAATTGGTTTACGTTAACGAATTTTATTTTTGTACAAATTATTGCTTTTGGAACATTATATTTTTTTAACTAAATAGTATTTAATTCTTGAATCGTAAAGAGTTATAACAAATAACTAATTGCCTAAAGTTTTATACGTTTACTTTTCACACTACAAGGTTTTTCTTATGTTATGTTCACACTGCTTATTAATGTTTCTTCGAAATAAACAAGAACACGTAGAAAGTCCTTTTTTTCTTTTAGAATTCTACACGTAGGTACTTATCAGAGCTATCATTTTATTTTTGTGTAAACATTGAATGATAATTTTTCGGCCTAATAATTTTTCTTCTAGCCTTTTAGTCATTAGTCAAAATTATAAGTAGAAAATTTTACCAAATGTGTTACCACACCCGACTGTAATGTTCAATCTTTATATTTCTATACTCAAATGAAAAATTTTTGTTGCAAAAAATAGGAAAACAATTAATACTAAAAAGATAGTGATACTCAGTGACATTCCTTTACCCTCGAATTGTCGAAACAGATAATATCAGTTTTTTTAATTAATTCTCATCGGTAAGTTTACTATCGAATCCTACTAAATTGCATATATTTAAACAACTAATTAATGTTAAAACATGCATAACATTGTAATACTTGGGTAATAAACTGTCGACTATTTCGTTCTAAAATATTTGGGTAATTTAAATACTAGATATCTAGTTTTTAAATTTAAATTATTTTTACTGCGAATCACATCAGTATGTTTATATTTCGGATGCCAAAATGTGGATTGTATAAATACAATCTTAATTGTGTATCTCATTTAATTAGCATAAATTTTACACAACCACCTGCTATAATAAATTGTTACATCAAAATTTAATTTATACAGTATTTACAACACGAATTATTGTGGTGTAGTTCATTTCAGGAAATCGATGCTTAGTTAATTGATTAAATTATTTTACGTTCACAAAATCACAAAAGGCAGTAAGCAGTTTAGCAAGCTTTTAGATTTCCTGTAACTGGTAATTCTTCTTTAATATTAGACAATTAGACAAATTGCCTGCACAATTATTTTTGACTTAAGGTATTAATATAAATTTAGTATTGAGTAGGTGCTTACATGAATTTTAATTAAATAATGTAAGCATATATGAAATATTTTATTATAATTTTTTGGAACTTTAAAATAGGTACTATTAAAAATATGTACAGTACCTAATGGGTTTAAAGTTAAACACATTTTTGAAAATATAGCCTCAAGATATTTTCTTTATTTGAATATAATTCATGAAGAAATATACAGAATGTTATTGCTATTGGCTAATTTCCTGAAAATGGTAATTTTTTTTGCTTTTTGTATGTTAATATACATTAAAAAAAAAAAATGTTCTGAAAAATGAAACATTAACGCAATATACACGCAATGGGTTATAAAATATAATTTCTCTGAATTTTTAAGAAAGAATTTCATTAATTTCACTTTCATTTTCTTAATCGAATATTAAATATGTACAGACAAATTTACCAATAGGAGTAGGAATAAATTAGGCCAATGACGAAAGCGCCAAATAGATAAATACATACTATAATTATTCAATGTCTCGGCGCCAGATGTATCTAATACGTAGGTCACCCAAAGATATAATTTATGGTTTGTATTTTTTCGTACTCAGTATATTACCCCTCCCCCTCCCCCAACATTTAATGAAATACAAAATCTTAATTTGTAATTATTATAAAATTATTGTTATTTTTAATGAATATATAAATACTTTCAAATTGATATTCTTTCAGGCACTTAATGATTTTAAGACTATGTAAATCAAATAATGGAACATTAGACTAATGGGCTATTTAATTTACTAAATTGAATTTTAATTGCAGAAATATTGTGTGTTTATTTGACAAGCAAAATTATTTATAAAGAATTCTTTTTATCTCACACATTTTAAATTTTCAAAGAAAACGAATTTAAAAACAAGTTGCTTTAAATAGTTTTAGGTAATACAATAAGTTTGCAGATATACATATAAACAATCGATTTAAAAGTATGGATATAAAATAAATTTCAACATGTGTGTAGGTTCGAATTACTATTGTAAAGAATTGAGGTAGAATACGAATTTTTATTTCTTGTAATCCAACAAAAAACCCCATAAAAGTTTAATTCGTTCGTGGATAGACACCTACTTATAGCAGTAAGCAAACAGTTTTTGCTTAATGCCTCTATTGTTACTGTAATTGTAATGTTTGCGTCAATTACTAGCAGTAACTTTCGACTTTCTTTAAAGACAATAATTGATCAGACGGTTTGAAATTAATTTGCTACTAAATTAATAATAGAAGTGCTCGAGGAGACTTATATTGGCTTATTACTACATTCACCCGTTCACCGATCAACTTTCGTATGAGCTTTTTTGTGTTTCGAAACATCTAACATATGGGCGTCAAAGCGTATCAGTATCCCCCGTTCAGATCGGATTACACGTCATATTCCCGTGGCGCCATGAATTATTACGTCACCAAAGCGCGCGTGTTTCAAAATACAACTTTATTATAACTTACGTGATAAACAGCGGTACGTTCTTGATAATGATGGCCATTGTTTTTTTGGGGTTGTTGTCCAGAGACCAGTTATTGGCTAATGGTGGTAATGGTAAAAGGGTGCGCGACGTTCGACGGTGAAGGCACTTTTTTTTAACGGTATATCTAGGTCACGGCGCACTACGTCGCGACGCGTCTTCTGATGGATGGGTCGGACCACCGTTCGTGTTGGGAGCAACTTAAGCGATGGTCTTTTCGACGTTGCACTACCTACTCGGTCCGAAGAATGACTCTTGGAAGTTGAAGTCTCTGGTATCGGTGTTGGTTAGGTCGATTGGGTAGCAAGCAGCAGGGACAACTTTCGCCGGCTCGACAGGCCAGCCACCAGCTTCTTGTTATAGTTAGTATATTACATACAGATATGTTGTATACCTTGGAGATTTAACATCTTCTACAATAATATCTTCTGTTTCATCTCCACCCTCTACTTCTGCCTTCAATGTATTGTTACAACCACTCTTGTTGGGTTTTTTAACAACTAACTTGGTGGTCAGTGCAAGAAAAACATTCCAAATTCATCGTCAATTGAGTTATTATTGTTTTTTAATAGATAGTGAAATAGCAATTTACTTTATTATATACTCTATAAAATTGAAGATGGTATGGGGGTATAATTCTAGACTACCGTAACAATAAATCAAAAACTTTAGAGTACAAAATTTAAATTCCATTGTTAAATAATGGTACAAAGCCATAGATAAAGGCAACTCAGTCATGAAGATAAATACAGTCTTAATTCCATAAGTTGAATTATGATGAAAAAGAACTTCGAAGTATTGACATTTTGAGTTATGGAATAATAATTCATATATATATGTATGTCCTTATTTTTTCTAAATGAAAATTTGTATGTATTTATTTCATGTTGCAGATATATGAATAGATGGATAAATATAGATAGGTATTATCTTTTTTAGCGCACCACTTTCCACTTTTTTATAAGATTTATTTTTTTGCCAAAAGACTAAAATTTCGAATTATCAAGTAACAATTCCACGTATTTCTCATAGTTGATTCGGACTTATCAAAACTTCTACTTATCGACGTCCGATTTATCGAATTTTGACTGTATTATATATTACTTTTAAAACAACGATAGTCAGTAAATATGCACTAAACCTTAAAATAATAGTTTTTTAATTTTTATTTTAAAGACAGTGGATATTAGCAACAGACTTAAAAAAAATGCTTCTGCTGTCATTTATTGTTTTATACACTTGCAATCTTAAATTTTGTAGGCTATACATATTTACAGAGAAATTGTCATAATTTTCTTGCAAAAATGCAATTTTTTAATGCAAACTTTTATCGGCCTTCGTAACCTTAATACCTGTATTCACAATGATGTGGCATGATTATTCAATCAATCAACAATCATAGAACATCTTTTCTAAAAAGTAAAAGTGAGCTTGTGCCCTATTGACCTTTTATGTCTTACGATACATGACACTGATCTAACTACAAAAATGTAAAGGTGACAGTTATTGAAATCGAAACCAAATTTGAAGAAGATTATTAGGTGTCAAAAACAATTTTTCATATTTTTGTTTAACAAATGATATAACTACATACAATAATTTCTAATCACCTATAGTTAGTTAAACATATTTTTTTATTTATCTACTGTTAATGATGCAAGTAAGTAGATGATAAATATTTCTGTTAATTTTTGTTACATTATACCATAATTAATTCTCCAAACATCAATAAACATGACATGATTTCTTCTGTAACTTTTTAGTGAATTATTACATTAGCATCATGTTATAAATAAATTAATATATTGCTAGCAATTAAATATCGAAATGAATTTTTAGTTACATATTAGACTTAATTTAACTGGAAAATTATTCTATTGGGAACACATTTTCAATAATAATTAACGTTGACTATTGTAACTTGTAACACTTTTGGGAATACCTTCAGAAATGCCATATTTAGTGGCATTTCGATGTTTTTGTCGAAAAAGAGAGATTTCTTATTCTTGACCCCTTATGTAACGTGTCTCTAAAAATTATCAAGATTCGAGAATTTTTAAACATAAATATATTGCAATCTGTGTTATACCCATATTAGAAAGTTAATTTCGTGTTGTTCTATTCATTGATTTACCAAATGTTATGTCCTCTTCTTTCACTTATTGTCTATTGCATTTTTCGTTTTTGCAGTCGCTAAAATAATGGACGTGTTCAGGCTTAATTTTGTTTCATCAGTTACAACACATCTTAAAAATGATATAAACATGTAATTATTATTGTAATATTGTATAGCAACATCTACAAATATGAATCGAAAATTATAACAGTAGATGTCATAATAACACAATTTTTATGTCGGATATCCATTAAATGCGCAGCAATATTTGAAGGGATTACTTCCCTAGATTATTCTGAGAATATTTTGCCGTCTGATGATTTTTGAATAGGGAAAAGGTTTTTCTCGCTCAAATAATGCTAAGTTTATAAATGTACAAGAGAAAAGTAAAAAATTTGGTTGAAGTCCATCTTCGTGTGAATTTTCATCAATCTTTGGGTAAAATGGTTGTTGTTAAAATTCTTTATGGCGTTTAGTAAAAAATTAATTTCATCTTTAAAATGTATCAGCCACGGTACTTAATAACTATACAGGGTTTTTCAAGTTGATGGGCTATTAGAAGTATATGAATTAGTAGAAGGAATTAAATTCTGAAACTTGGGCTCATTTGGTTATTGTTTATGCCGTTTCTTTTAAAAAAATTTTCAAGTTCGATTTACATCCGGTTATACTGGAAGTCGATACCAACTTTGTTATTTTAAATGGAATGCTATATTTTTCACGCTGAATTCGAATAAAACGTGTAATTCTAAGGTAAGTTTGATAACCAACTTGTACACCTCTTTGACGATCGGTTTCTGAGTTAATTTAATTTATAGAAAAAAAAATCGCTACCGCAACCCAAATCGTATAAAAAATCATAACTTCCACAAAATACGACTTAGAGTGTTGAAATTTTTACTAGTAATAGCTGAATATTAGTGCTAACGCCTTGACAAAATTGAATTAAATAATTTATACAGGGCGTTCAAAATAAAATTCAAAAATTGAAAAACTTCAAACACGAATTACTTCGTTTTTTCAAATGGTACCTACTATTTTTTATTTTTTCAATCTATTCCTTTTTTTATCCTCTTTCCATCCATATGGATACTTCCTATTTTATTTAAAAATTTTGTAATAATTGAGAATTATTACTTAAAATAGGAAGTATCCATATGGATGGAAAGAGGATAAAAAAAAAGGGAAATTTATTGAAAAAATAAAAAATAGTAGGCGCCATTTGAAAAAACGAAGTAATTCGTGTTTGAAGTTTTTTAATTTTAGAATTTTATTTTGAACGCCCTGTATAAATTATTTAATTCAATTTTGTCAAGGCGTTAGCACTAATATTCAGCTATTACTAGTAAAAATTTCAACACTCTAAGTCGTATTTTGTGGAAGTTATGATTTTTTATAATTTGGGTTGCGGTAGCGATTTTTTTTTTTTATAAATTAAATTAACTCAGAAACCGATCGTCATAGGTGTACAAGTTGGTTATCAAACTTACCTTAGAATTACACGTTTTATTCGAATTCAGCGTGAAAAATATACCATTCCATTTAAAATAACAAAGTTGGTATCGACTTCCAGCATAACCGGAGGTAAATCGAACTTGAAAATATTTTTAAAAGAAGCGGCATAAACAATAACCAAATGAGCCCAAGTTTCAGAATTGAATTCCTTCTACTAATTCATATACTTCTAATAGTTCATCAACTTGAAAAACCCTGTAGAAACTTATGTGGAGGAAAATCGGAAAATCCTAACATGTAACATTGAAGTAATAAAAATTGACAAAATAACCCCTTTAAATTCATTCTTATGTTTAATTATTTAATTTAAATTTTGTTATTCACCCTAAAAAAGGCAACTGCTTTTGTATCTAAACTAATGAATATAATTTGAACACAGCAAGTAATAAAATATTAAATTAAAAACAAAAACTGTGACTGAAATGCCAACAAAGCGTTTCTCTTTTGACGAACGTGTCATACAATTTCCGTAACTAAATCTGGTAATTTAGCACTCAAAAATAAAAAATACAGTCATTGAGGCGAAGTCAAGGGTAGCAGCTCAAGCACAACTGCGTGGTTTATCGTTGGGTTGTTTGCTTTAGACCTTTACTTAATTAGCAATGTTTTACATTTGTTATTCTTGAGAGACCATTTTTTTTGGAATAATGATTGCTTTGGTGACCTTTCTTAAGCTCGCCATAACTTCTGAAGAACAAGAAGTAAATGCAAATAATTCCAGTGTTTTATGAGGTATAAATATCACTACTCGAGAATGTGGCTAATGTGAATTAGGCAATTCATCAATTTTAATTATTAATATAATGTTAAAAGAAAACTTTCAATGTCCTAGAAGATTTTGTTTGTAAAAAACTAGCTATGCCCGCGACTTCGACCGCGTGGAATAGTGACTTTCGGCAGCATTTAAAACTTTTTTCTTCTATATTTTTATTTTCTGGGCCGTAAGCTTTTTGGACGACGTCATTACACAAAAAAATTCATCGGCTAATTTTATCCCCTTTAGGGTAAAATTTTTACAAACATTGAATGTCGTATTTATTTATATCTAATTAAAAGCTTAAAAATAAGTTTCAAGCTTCTATTTTTAAACATTACGGAATTTCCGCACAAACTTTCCTATTTCAACCCCTTACAACCCTTTTTTCGCATTAAAAAGTAGCCTATGTCCTTTCTCAGGCTCTAGACTATCTCTGTACCAAATTTCATTTAAATCGGTTCGGTAAATTTTAGGCGAGATTGTGTAGCTTACAGAGTTACTTTCGCATTTATTATTTTCATCGATTTTCCCATGGCAATAAGATATTTTCTCGCAGTAAAGCGTAGCCTATGTGTTAATCCAGGGTGTCAGATAACTCTATACCGAATTTTATTAAAATCGCTCCAGCCGTTTAGACGTGAAGAAGTAACAAACATACACACTCACAAACTTTCGCCTTTATAATATTAGTGTGATTAAGCTATTCAAAAATACAATAAGCTAGATACTGCATCGATCTGTGAGTCTTCATTCAAATGGGAAAGAATCGGGTGAGGGATCGACGTATTCTTTCAGAACACCAATTAGAGACCTATTTTTAATTAGGGCGAACACGTCAAAAAATTAAGTAAATGGTTTATGAGGATTAGGGGTTAAGGGAACCTTGAAGGATACTAAAAAAGTGTCTTTAGATGTAAGCAGAGAGGTGGAGGTGCCGGGGATGAACTTAAAAAAGGTCATGAGCGCATCATTCACTTCATTCGTTTTCTCTTTTCCTACCGTAACCTTACGATATTAGCAATCAATGAAATGTAACAGGTCTTCCTTTACATCCACTCCCTGCGCCTTTACCCTTTCGCTTTTTAACAACAACCTTAACTTAACGACGGTCACCTCTTATATATACAAATATTGCTCGCCCTCTTTTTAATTTTCAGTCATATACTTGAAAGGTGTTCTAAAACCTATTTTATTTTTTACTTCTTCCAATTTTACAAAACAGATAAGAAAGTTTTTAAAGAACGATTTGTTTTTCTATCGTCCTTTTAAAAAGAAATCAATCTTAATGATTCTATTATTATATTGGATTATTTTTTCATATAACTAAGTATTAACCGTTATTTAATATTTTGTGCCGCGCCTTTTATATTGTAGGTTCCTTTACAATTAATATGGTTAGTTAAATGACACACGTGTGTGTGTGTATATTTGTACATATATGTAGGTATACATACATAGCATAGCATTGACATTGCCAAGTTGGTTAGATTTTTTTACGTCAAGGTAAGGTCAAAGAATGTTAGAACCAAGAGGTAATTTAATTTGGTACCTACAAATTACATACAAAAGTGTACTCTGTAGTCGATTTAATCCAACAATTTAATTACTTGTGAAATACTTTTAGCCAGTATAATATAATATCGTAATAATAATATTTTACGTTGCGCTTATTGACCTAACGTTGATATCTCCAGCAAAAATATTACTAAATAATGAGGTATTGCAACAAATACTGTCACAGTTGTAATATTATGAAATTTTTAACTAAAATAATTGCTCTGGAGGTTAGCTGTGTTCAATAAGTCAATTGGTGGTCGGTTTCAATATTATGTACAGTTTATGTTGACCGAGATTAACAAAAAAACCATGGTAGTTAGATAAAATTATATTACATTACATTATTATTGTAAGGGTATTTTAGAATCTCGTGAGTATTAAAATGTAAAGGCGCGCCGCTGTTTATTTACTCACAAGCTCCGCCTCTAGGTGTTCTCACGTATTCCACGATTCATAACATTTTAATTATTATTTATCTAAATCTAAATGTATTTACAAATTTTTAATTAATTATTAATTTTTATATTTTCTGTAGGTGTTTCTTTATTAATTATCTTCATGATATTATGGTATCTACATATATTCATGTATATCAAAAATAACTATTGAAGTAAACGTCTACATTCTATTAACAATACATTCATGATTGTAGTCGGATGTTGTAAATGTGAATTTTTAAATTTATTTGTGAATATTTTTCGGAACTGCCAATCGCCAAATGACATTTTTTAACTTTTGAAACTGGTATAAACTATCTCAATGAGGTCTCCTCATCACACCATATTCTCTGAATCATTTAAAGTTTACTTATAAAAATTAGAAATTTATTTATTGTTACCTATTCCCGGTGATTTGACCATAATTACTTATATAATACGTTTATTTTGTTTTAAATTTAATTTAAAATAGGAAAATATGTTTCGTTTTAAGAAACTTTTATAACTGTATTAACAATTTTCAGCTACAGCTGACTACTGAAGTCGTTACTTGTCTACGGTCGAAACTGTCTAGCACAGAATAAAAATTATTACTTAATATTGAATTCTCAATTAAACATTTGTGTAAATAGATATTTAACACACTCTACATCTGTTTTCTTGCTGGATAAATGAAATTCTTGTAAAGCATGACATGTGGTTTATTAGCACAGTTACAAAAATTTGTTGCTGCTTGAAGTACCTATCTGATTCTGGTTCAGGTATTTGAAGCACAAATTAGAAATTCACACTTTTAAATGCGACTTTGTTTGAAGGGATCTTCAAGGTAGATTTAAAAAAAAAAAAGATTTGTATTGATCCCTTAAATTATTTATTGTCAATGTAGAACTTGCTGTAAAAAATTGTAAGGCCCTTCATTTATTCGGGCGCTGCCTTCCAAAGATATGAAATCGTATAACATCCACGTATATCAAGCTAGCACAACAAAGTTATTTTTCCGATTTCTGACTTGCACTTTAATTTGTCGCTAATTTGTTACCAAATCGAAAAATTTGTCGCTCGTGCCGTTTAGCCATAATCAGCTGGTATGCTAGCTTGATATCAAGCTAGCACTACACATAGCGTATCTCGAAAAGGAAATGTCGTATGGTATTACTGTAAAGACCATGATTTGTCGCCGAAAGATAACACATTCAACGAATTTGTCGCTAGTCTTATGTCCAACTGATAAGCGAAAAACAAGAGAAATTTGTACTCCTTTAAAAATATACACTAATTAGATCAACAGCAATAACATCCAGAACGCTATTATGCGCATATAAACAATATCGATACTTGCGGTGCCAACTAATTATTAAGCCGTTATATCAGTTGATTGTGACTGAACGGGTTGAGGACTAATTTTTCGATTTGGTAACAAATTAGAGAATAATTGGCGACAGATTTTGGTCATAACAGTATGTTTCTACTATATTTCTATTTTGAAATATGTAAGGCATATGTAGTTTCAGCTTATCAGCTGGAGATAAGACTAGCGACGAATTAGTTGAATGTATCATCATTCAGCGGCAAATTATGGTATTTACACTAATATCCTACGACATTTCCTTTTCGAGATACGCTATGTGTAGTGCTAGTTTGATATCAAATTAGCATACATACCAGCTGATTATGGCTAAACGGCACGAGCGACAAATTTTTGGATTTGGTAACAAATTAGCAACATATTAGCGACAAATTATAGTGCAATCGGAAAAATAACTTTGTCGTGCTAGCTTGATATACGTTAACATACCCTAGTTTGTGTCGTAAAGTGTCCAGAAAGGGGGTATGTCGAGTGTTCACGTGACGATAACACGCAAAGAGATTAACGAAAGGCAGAAATGGGTACGTTATGTTTCTGTGCATCCCGAGGTCAAAGCTCATCAAGTCTTGAAATATTTCCGGTATCCTTAATAACCATGAAGGCGGCAGCGCATACTAAAACAAAAACCTCAATTATTTGTTAAAGTAGTTTTTCTTTGAAGAAACTAGTTAATATGTCATTTTCTTTATCATTGTAAATAATACGTAATCAAACCAATATTGTTCAGACGTTACATGTAACTAAAATGTGTTACATATTTTATAGTACAATTCTTTTAACGTTCGTATCAATTATATACTTACCTGCTATTACGTTGTCTTATTAGGCTAGGTATGCATTAATGGTGGGTAATGTTAATAATTTAACTGGCGCTTACGTCTAATAAGTATAAGCAATTGATATATTTATTGTAAAATGGGGACGTATGTACCCAATATCCTATGGGTATCTATAGTTTTCATTCAGTCTAATTAACATTTAAGTTCGTTCAGATTAAAATAAAAGTGAAAGTGTCAGTGTACAAATATGTTAATAATATATAATCGAAATTCCTGCTAGTGTAACACAATTTGATTCATACATGATTGATTTTACCATTTGTAATAAAAAATAATATAAAAAACAATATCATGATTACATAAATGTGATCGTATGGGCCTAATTTTTCTAACTAATGAAAATAAACTTTTGGGTCTGTTGAAACATTTATTTTAAAATTGAATAATAACAGGAGGAATACAATTTTTAAAAGTACAATTTGGTGGTGTAAAATAAATTTCGTTTCTAGTTCTTCTACCTATTGGCAGATGGCCACAGCTGGACGTGTTTAAAATTAGATTTTAATTTTATACACTATAATTTTGATAAAACGTATTGAATAGTCAGTGATTCGGATTATACGATATCGCAAGGCAGAAGTGCTAATGTTATTTAATAGTAAGTACTGTTGTCTACAATACCGTTTACTATAAATATTTACTACGAAATGCCTACAAACAGTAAAGTCGTCATTATATAACATTTTTCCATTCCGATGGGAATTAAACGGTTCGTGGCATCGTGACAACGTGCTGTAATTAACTGGTAATAGGCAGTAAATAAATGTAAAAAATGGTATGTAAAGGTTTCGAAGAATTGTTGCCTCTGTGTCGGCTTAGACAAGCTGTACACGTGAATTGTACAAGTAAAAGTCAAATAATAATTCAGAGGAAGGTAATATTTCACTTTATAAATTACTTACATATATAATAATAATTCGTGATTCTAACAATAGTTTAAATTTATTGGTAAATATAAGTAATTTTTGGTTTTTTTATAACAATTGTAACGAATTTTCTAGTCGAAGATATTTATATAAATAATTATTTATTTAACACTATTTATATAACACTTAACACTAACTTAGAACTACTATTTATATTAGAACAATTCACTTATTTATAATACGTGTGTCTTTCGTTTATCGTTTTGAATTCGCGCACTGATGCTTTCTCACAACTACTGTTTTCCGATCAAAAAACGATCACTTTATATACACCTTTCGAACTTTCTAGATGATTCGAAAAGGAAGTCCTGATTATTCCCGAATGATGAATAATAATTAGAATGTCGTCGATGATTCCAGAATTGATCTTGTTACTTGTCGCTGGAGCTTGTAAGTTTATGTTGATAAAAGTCCCGTGCGCGGTGACTACACCGTAAGCATGTTAGCGATAAGAATTACATGTACACAAATTGTTATCGCACACAAGTTCGATGTCACTGGTCGCTACAAAATGTTCAAAAAGTTTAGTAGTATCTATAATTTCTCGAAAAGTTTTTTTTATCGAAATCGTACCTCAAAAAAAGAATTGAAATTTTCACTCATTTCGATGTAACGAATATTTCAATATAATGAAGTCCCTATAACGTTAATATTTCTTGAGCTTGGATTAACTCTATGATAAATTGAGGTGGGAACAAGTTCAAAAACAATTTTTTGTTTATTTTAAAATACACTGCTCCATTTCCGGTTAACGTGCTTTTATTTAAATAACGAGTTGCCCCGAAATGTAAAGTAATTTGTAGTGAATTTTTTTTTATTATTTCACATTGGTTACCTATATTTTAATAATAAATATAGTGATAAATATTATAAGTTTTGGTTTTTATATTGATGATAATAGAAAACACGAAAAAACGTCAAAATGGTGTTGGATCCAACTTATCAACTTAAACTATAATATTGAGCATAAAAAAATAGAATTTTCAGTAACATCTACAAAAACCTCTGCAATTAGAATTGTTGCATTAAGCGGGGTATTACTGTAGTCAATTTTGCTTTATATAGAAAGTAATAAATAAAGTGTCCACAAATGGCACGTTTAATTGCTTGTATGCAATAAATGCGGTAGTATACCTATAGTTAGTGCAGATGAATGTTTAATTAGAGTTAAATAAATGAATTAATTGTTTTAATTGTTAAGGCAACGTGTCCAAGAAAATTCAAAAAGAAAAATACGTTTTCACCTCTTAATAGTTTAATGCAGCTACCCTAAACCACCGTGTATATAATAAATAATCACTTTATGTATCACTTAAAATAATAATAATAAATCGCGATTCTAGCAATAGTTTAAATTTATTGGTAAATATAAGTAATTATTGTTTTATTTCTAAAAATGTTCAAAGTTTAGTAGCATCTATAATTTTTCGAAAAGTTTTAATGAAATCGTACCTCAAAAGAAGAATTGATATTTTCACTCATTTTCGATGTAACGAAAATTTCAATATAATGAACTCCCCATAACGTTGATACTTCTTGAGCTTGGATTAACTCTCTATAATAAATTGAGGTGGGAACATGAATTGTAAAAGAGATTTCTTTAATACGTGCGATAGAAATAGGAGAAGGAAGGTATATTAAGAGACGGTTCCATCCTACTGTTAACCCATCATCCTAATTCAGTTTCATTGCCAACCTTTAAGAATACCATTTCTAAATGTTTGTTTCTGAAGTTACACTTCTTCTTGTGACCAATCACTGCGGTACTGGACGGTAATTTTTCTAATGCTCTGTGTAATGATTTTTGCTATAAATTACTTTGTACCAACTCTCAGAATTTCGGTAAAAACTTTAGAGGGTCGAACTAGAAATTTTAAAAGTTTATTCGAACAGAAAAATGGTGTAGGCTTTATTGTTTTTTTTTTCTTTAGAAATTTACGAAAATTGTATACGTAGGTCAAACCTTAGAGTGATTTAAACTTCCCCTAGAGTGATTTAGCGAATTTCCTTTATTTTTTAGATCGTAGGACAATTTTGTGAATGTCCCTCGTATACGCCCGGTTGTGTATGTTCGAAATCGTGTCTCGATTACCTTTTATAATGTCAAGAAACGACCTCAGAACGTGATTAACTCCAACGCATTGACTCGTTCAAGTATCTTCTTCGAAATATTACTTTCATCGGTTGCTTACTTGGATGTGTTGTAGGTACTCTTAGCTTCGTTTAGCTTCAGAAAGCAAATTGGTAAATAGGTAACACTCTCGTTTATGTGTAGGTACATATTATATACCTACATACCATACATGTGTATCTGTCTGTATATGTGTATGTAAATTAAATTTCTGATTTCGACGAACCCGGAGCTAAAATTTTATTGTCATTTTTTTCTTTTCGAAAGTCATTTGTAACGTTCCCGGGCAGGTTTAATTTATTTTTAGATATCTATAATATGTTGACTTTTTAAAAGAACAGTTGAGTTATGACAGCAACTTAAAAATTTTCTTTGATCTGTATTCAAACGATTTACAACAATTTATTGATTTACAATTAGTAAGAAATTGTTAAACATAAGCGTAATTGATCCAAAATTTCCTTTCAAAACAAATAAAATATATCTATTTCACGTTTGAGAGAATAAAATAATCTTCTGTTCTCAATAAAATTTTGGCCCTTTAAAACAATCCCTCGTGGGCACAACTAAAGGGCCCTCAAAATTAAAATTAACACCCCTAAAATAAAGTAAACGTTTTTCTAATGTTATAATGTAGTTTTTTCTGTTACTTCAATAATGTTTTTTTATGTAATATAAGCAACTTTACTAAATACCCAAGCAGCCCGAAAATCTAGAATGCATTTGCGCATGTTCAATCATTATAATCGGACTAATTCGTACGCGCGGATTTTAGATTTTTCCTGGCTAATACTTCAGGGTTCGGTTCTTGGTCGATGCAATAATTTTTTTATTTTTATCTTCGTAGAAATCTGTGTGTCAAACATTTATTTTGTTTTTCTTGAAATACAGAATATTACTAGCAGCAATACCCGGCGTTGCCCGGGTACGAATATATTACACGTTTGATGGAACATTCTAGAATATTCGCGAATTTAGAACTATCCAGAACATCCCATAATGATTCAAAACATTTTCTAACTTTTTTTAACATTCTTGAATGATCTTCAAGATTCTGGAACATTCTTGAACATTGCCAAATCACTCTGAAATGTTATAATAAAACATTATTTTACTTCTTAGAACATATTTGAACTCCCTGTTACATTCTAAAAAAATCTGCTTCGTTCTCATCCCCACTCCGTGCTGTTTGCTGGGTGAGTAGTGACATCAGTTAACGCCTGGCGGGGATAACTAATCGATTGATAATAATTGGTCAATTATCGACCACTTAGAGTTAGAGATTATTACAGTACTAATATCGCTATTAAAAAATGGAAGGTTGGTGGTAGAAGGATGAAAATGAAGGGTTATATGAATTTTTAATGCCAAATCATAAAAAATGAAAATAAAAAAAAAATCCAAAAAGTTAGGAGTGGACAACCCTTATTACTTAGGGGTATGAAAAATAGATAGTAGCCGATTCTCAGACCTACTGAATATGCAAGCCGTTTCGGAGGAGTATGGTAACTAACATTGTCACACGAGAATTTTATATACCTATGAGATTTGAAATTAGTTTAATTAATGAATAACAGAAATAAGTAGCTATTACAAATGTATTACTTGTTGAAATATGAATTATAAATGTATTTTAATTTTTCTAAAAAAAGGGCAATGTTAACTTAAATTGCCTAAATTCGTTAAAGCTTTTTCATGCATTCTATTTCTGTTATATACCACTTATGTTGCAACTGTCTTATTTGAACTTACCGAACTAGCGAAACTCATTTGAAGTTTACATGCTAAATGTATTTTTTTAAACAATGTTATATGAAATTAGTTCAAATAAATAGAAAGGATTCCAAAAGTTAGCACTTTATGTTGTCACTTAAGAACTGTCTGATTTAAATGCAAGTACAGTCAAACTTCGATCACTCTAATGTCGAAATAGAATCAATTCTGAAAAATACGTTTAATTTTTACGTGATAACCCGAACTTACGAACTTCTATTAGGTACTCGAATATCCTAATAACTAGAAAATAATATTTGGCGTCGAATTTTCTGGGGGAATCCTTTAATTATATACGATGCAAGCAGTGGGGCAGTATAGTTTCTAAGATTATTTGTAATAAATACGGTAATGATACAACAATGTTGAATATTAAATATCTGATAAAAGCTAGATAAAACATCAGACTGCTTTGAATGATTCGATTTGATTGGTAACTTATCAAGACCTACTGATGAGGTCTCTAATAGGATCGAAATCAAGATCCACGTTTAATATTCGTTCGTGAAAAAAAAAGAAACATTTTCGTATACTATTTTGATGACCCTAGGAAAGCAAATTTTCATACACTTAAATCTAAAAGTTGTGAACTACAGTCAAATTTCGACATCTCGAACGTCGAGAAGTAGAATTTTTGATAAGTCGAAACAAATTAGTTGGGAATAGAATCAACTACGTGAATTATATGTAATTTTTATTTGATAACTTGAACTCTCCAACTTCTATTACTCGAATATTTTAATAACTCGAAGATAATATTTATCATCTATCTGTCTGTAATGAGTACATACAAATGCCCATTTACAAAAAATGAACACATACATGTGTATATGTATTCATTCAAAAAAATTTTGTGTCACATGGTCATTTGAATTATCGAAGTTCGACTGTATGTGGTAATTACTTCTTCATTTGGACAAGTTCAACTGGTTAAAATGATAAAATTCTACTTAATTAAAATTTGAATGTTAAATGCATTCGCTTTTTATCGAAAGATTTTTGAATCGCAGACTGCAACAATTAAACTTTTTTATCTGCACCGTACATTTTTTAGTACTTATTCACATTAAAATCAGGCCAGTTTAATCAAAGTGATGCAATCACTTATGCTTTTTGTTTTCAGTTTTTTTTTGGTGCATTTTTATGTACCTACTCTCAACCTAATTGGCGTTAAAATGAGAACGTTCTTCTGTGGCTTTTTCTTCAGTAAAAATCTCCGAATTTCCTCATTTGCGTTTTTCATTATGAAATTTAAGTAATTAACTACAACAAACAGTTACGTTAGCGTATGTCTACTTTATTATGCTTTGGTACATAAAATGCCATGGCTCTGTAATCGTTTTTACTACTTACTAATTTACTATGGGAATGTCTACAGTATTTGTTTAATTTTCTTTAACAAGCACATTGAACTACTTGTCTTAACAGAGTTAAATTAGAACTGTCTTTTGATTTATAAATTTTGTATTGTATGGTTGAATTGGAATAATAACCAATTTAATAATTGAAACTTTTAATAAAAATAATTAATAACCTACCATAAATAACATTTTGAAATAGGTAAAAAAGAATTGCTTGGGTGTTTGTTCGACATAAATACTGATATCAACCCTTACCCAATACACCCCTTAATAACACCATGGACACAGAAGGTAACAGAATAAACCATACATTTGCCCGTGTATATCAAGCTAGCACGACAAAGTTATTTTTCCGATTTCTGACTTGCACTATAATTTGTCGCTAATTTGTTACCAAATCCAAAAATTTGTCGGTTGTGCCGTTTAGCCATAATCAGCTGGTATGCTAGCTTGATATTAAGGTAGCACTACACATAGCGTATCTCGAAACGGAAATGTCGTAGCATATTACTGTAAAGGCCATAATTTGTTCGCTCATTTGTCGCTGAAAGATGACACATTCAACGAATTTGTCGCTAGTCTTATCTCCAGCTGAAAAGCGAAAAACTGCTGGAAAACCATCAAACAATTAATCAAGGAGTTCTTTATTACATTTGTTTTAAGAGATCGGATTTATTTACCAAATTTTTTGAATTAGATTTTCCCTATTTCCCTCGAGTTGGGCAACACGTTACCTTTCGAGAGTTTGATGGCTTTCCAGCAGTTTTTTGCTTATCAGTTGGAGATAAGACTAGCGACACATTCGTTGAATATGTCACCTTTAAGCGACATATTATGGTCTTTACAGTAATATCCTACGACATTTTCTTTTCGAAATACGCTAACAAGCTAGCATACCATATTCGCAAGTTAAATACTAATATTGGCATTAATTTTTATATTCGTTCGTTATTACTTATTAGGAAACTTATGTATAAACAACCTTCATTTAAATTCAGTAAATAGAGTTTTTTTTAATGGCGCCTACAATAAGATCTCCGACATAATAATTTTCATTAACTTTCACACTTTTACGCAATGTCACTTTCCTAAGACAAACAGCTCATCAGGTTTGTTTATTCGTAGGTGTAACATAATGTGTGTAATGTGTATGTGACAGGTCATATTTGTTATTACAATCTATGCCAATTTAACAAACCATTGTTAGAAGTAATTGCCTTCTAAACAATAATGCACAAGGACAAACGGTAACGCAGATGCTTGGGCAAAATGTAATATTGCAGTAATAAATCAATAATCTCTGTAATCGTTTGCAATCAAAATTATCATAATTTATACGGGCTGACTAAAGAATTGCCTTACAACATATATTACAGTAGAAATGGTGAAGACAGCGTCTGGAGAGTTTGTTCCATTCAAAGTATGATTTTTAAGATTAAGATCCTTGTATCTTGTTTGCATGGATTCAGTTTGTCGAAAAAAATTCATTGCAGAACTGGGGAAAGTTATTAATAAAATGGTTTCAAGCCCTTACTTAAAGTGCGTTAGGTTTTGAAATTCCAAATACATTTTCGAATTACCAATTACATCGAAAAATAAATCTCTAAGCACTTGCGGAAAAGACTTCGAGCACTCCATAAGTACTTAAATGAAACAAAAAGGATCTCAATTACAACAAAAAGCTTTTGAGCCTTTTGAATTTTTTGATTTCAAGCAATTTGAAGGGGCTTCAAATTCATTGAAAAGACTTTAACATGGCACTTTGATAAATTTTGAAAGTTTTTTTAAGGGCCTTGTTTAAATTACAAAATTACAATGCACTTTTATAAAGTAAAACCCCATCGACTTATTCAAGAAAGGGCTTAAAAATTTGCCCCAAAAAACTTGAAAAGTACATTTTCAAATATAACGTCCTAAAGCTGCGTATAATCGATGCAAAATTACTTTCCAAAAATCATCAAGAACACAATACCTACCCTAGAAAGTAGCCTCTAGGTTAACCCCCACAACGGGCATCATCAAAAATGTCCACGGTCTTGAGTAAGCAAAAGTTTGATAGGTGTTTAGTGCGTTCTAAAGGTTTTCTTAATTTTAAAAATCTAACATGTACTTCGAAAGCATTAGCCCTTCATATAATGTTAGAGTGGTTTATTACGTTTCAAAAATTTTTTTGGAATTGACTAAAATTCCTATATCTGCACTTCATAGAGTATTAAATAATTTTTTCTTATAGACAAAAACTTTCTCTCAAAAGTAAGCTTTGTAATATTACCGGATACAAGTGATATTAGATATTTAAAAAGTTTACTCAAAAATGAAAGTTCGATGTTTTTTGTACATTTAATTTATACAGATATATGGTATTATTTGTAATGAATTATAATTATTCTTTATTTAAATACCATATAATATGTATCTACATGTATCTTATTAAAAAGAGAACAGCAAACCTTTGTTACATTTGTCTTCTTCTGTTAACTTTCACTGATATGTAAATAACAGATTCTTAAAATAGCCAACCACAGACATCCGCCTTAACATTGCTTATAATGCCATGTACCAGGTGCTTTCAAAAAGTTAATTTCTATTACTTTAAAAGGTCAATATTGTACTTATAGGTAATCTTCATTATTTATACAAGGTACTCTGCGAATTTGTTAACCGTATTAGTGTATTATATATTTTTTTACCTAGAAAGGTTGTTTAGAAGTGAATTAAAACCTATAGAAGAAACGTATTTGAATTCCTGTTTTTTATGGCTTTTTTATGTTCACAGTAAAGTTCATCAACCAAACAATAAATAATTTTTTTTACGTTTAAGTTAGTTACAGTTATACGAAAACAAATTTATCTTTATGGGGCTTTGAACCCTACTGGTGTCAGTATTCAGCATAAAAAGATCAATTTATTTTAGTAGCCGTATCCAATCAACATCGTCATAAACTTTAAAAGCTGGTAGTAGAATTATTTGCATGAAACGGTTTTATTCAAAATATCTTTAGAGATTGGATTTTTTCGAATTTTTTGGTCCTCTCAAAACACTAATAAGGCTCGCTTTCCTCTTTTTGTTTCGATTGTCATTCTCCAATAAAAATTGACTATAGTTATTTATTGATTATTTATTTTTAAATTAGATAAGTTTAATATTTGCTTTGTTTATGAAAAATGGAAAAGTTTATGATTAAAATAAGTATCTTCCTTGTTTTATTATTTTTAAAAGAAATTTTATAAGTTATCTTCTAATATATAAAATTCTCGTGTCACAATGTTAGTAACCATACTCCTTCGAAACGGCTTGACCGATTTTTATGAAATTTTATATGCATATTCAGTTGGTCTGAGAATCGGCTACTATCTATTTTTCATACCCCTAAGTGACAAGGGTTGTCCACCCCTAACTTTTTATTTTTTGGACAATTTTTTTAACAAAGTGGCATTACAAAATACATACAACCCTAAATTTTCACCCTTCTACCACAAACCCTCCCAATTTTTAATAGAGATGTTAGTACTATAATAATCTTCAACTCTCAGTCAGTGGTCGATAACTGATCAATTATTATCAATCGATTAGTCATCCCCGCCACCCAGCAAACAGCACGGAGTGGGGATGAGAATGAAGCAGATTTTTTTAGAATGTTACAGGGAGTTCAAATATGTTCTAAGAAGTAAAAAAAAGGGTTTTATTATAACATTTCAGAATGATTTGGAAAGTGTTCAAGAATGTTCCAGAATCTTGAAAGAATGTTTTGAATCATTATGGGATGTTCTGGATAGTTCTAAATTCGCGAATATTCTAAAATGTTCCATCAAACGTGTGATATATTCTTACCCGAGCAACGCCGGGTATTGCTGCTAATGAATTATATAAAAATATTAGGGTGAATAAATTGTTCGACCTTTATTTTTTTTTTATGACTGGTAACAGAAGGGATAAATCTGATTTTCGTTTGTCATTTTTTATTTTTATGGGCTCCTAAGGAATAATTTCTTGATTTGTGATGAAATCCTGAATTATTTCGTTATATATTATTTTAAAAGATAAAAAAGCTTTCGGGCAATAAAAGGCATTCTTTCTATATAAAAATTAATTTACTATATCTTAAGACAGCATACATACATTTATCATTACAAATAGCTGATCAAGGTTGCGATAAAAATGTATTACCAAGGCTTTTCCTATACTAACTAGATGGGTGTGTTGGCAAGGTCGTGTTACACATTCTCTTTCGTTGGTAGGTACAAAAATTTTGTGACATTTATAGAAGCAAAAGCTAATATATATAGGTATTTAGAAAAAAAGAGACAGAAAGAGAATGATCCATTTAAACACATCACAACGCCAACATCAGGTATATTTTATATTTATTTGTTTTTAGAATAGTTACTACATATAATAGTAATAATAAAATAGGTAAAAGTAATTACTTATAGAAAGTCGATTCTTTAGAAATTTCAGAAATTTCAAAAATTAAAAGATTTATTGTCAAAAATGTAAAGTAGTGCTTTCTGAAAAATCTAAAGTTCACAAAATATCATGTATCAATCAATTTATGTATGTGTGTAATATATGCTATGTATGTTATGTATATTATAAGTATCTATGTATAATTTATGTACAACATTGCTTGACAAAAGCAATTTCGAGATAGCACCATGTAGATACTGCTTAATAAAAAATTACTAATAATTGTAAGTAACCATTTACAGAGAAAGTTATTTTAGATACTCGAGCAGACAAAAAAAAAGAAAAGAAACGATATGGTTTTGAAAATTTCGCCTTACATTCTAAATATTTTACAAAATATTTTTGTAGCTCTTCCACAAAATCCTAGCTAGTTGCGTTATAATTATTTTCTTCAAAAAATACAAAGTATGGCACTTATTATACCTGTTTTCGTATCCGTCCTTGAGGCATTAATTTCACTTTTCAATTTATTAAACATTTATGTTGTTGTACACGATGTTAGTTGGGAAATAAAAAGAATTAATAATAATAATAATCGAATGCAAAAGGTCACTGAAATAGAGAAGCAGTGTTACTAATTGCCTGTCTATGAAGTTGACCTTCATGTTGATAGATGCACCCCAAAGGTCACCAAACTGCCTGGGGAACCAGTATTGCCGTTATTCATTTGAAAATAACAATTTCAAACTCGTAGATATTTATTTTTAAATTATAACATGAAACAACGAGCTAGGATTCTCAGAAAGACCTTGCAAAAAGTTCCATGGCATTACAATGGCTAACTACATTTCTTTGCGGTCGAAGTTGTAGCTTTCATCACCTAATATTTTGAAAAAGAAAGAGTAAAGGACTGTTCACACTGAACGATTAAATTTGAAGTTAACGAAAAGCGTTACAGGTGGCATTTATTGATTGGCTATTGGGTGTCACTTCAGTTCCTTTTAGTTCGCCCAGTGTGACGACCTCCTTAACTGATAGTTGCAGAAAAAGTCAAACGTATTTGTTTTGAAGATCTACCTATGTTGTAAAGTTATGGTTATTCGAGACTAGTTTCTGAATCTCCTGCTCGTCCTTGCTGGTGCAGAAGAGGATACTTCTGTATCTTGATTGGCATTGTCGTTTTTGTTGAATTTCCTTCTTCCGGAAGAAAGTTTCGGTTTCGAAGGCGTTGCAGGTTTTTCAGCTTCTGATGCCACCGGTGATGATTCTTGCGGTTCATGTACTTGAGCTTTTAAATGGTTTTTGTCTGAAAAAAATAACGAAAGTTAATATATGCTAAGAAATCAAAATAATTTCTGTATATTGCCATTAAGGTACATTCTAAATCACGAAAATCGTTCCTTTTGAGAAAATTTTATGTTTGTGATTGTTTAATATATCAAAGGTTAAGATTAATTAATTAATATATTATTTGATTTAAAAAAGGCAATCTCTAGTTATTCCTTATTATCTTGATAGGTTTATGCCAATATATCTGTTTCTTTGAATTTCAGAAATATTAAACCCAATTTTCGTTTTTATCATAATTTTCTTTTTAGTTGGGTTTTCCTTTATGTATTTCTTTTACTTAAAAAATCTGAACCAAAATCTCAAAGAATCAGGCAAATATTTCGTTTGAAGAAAGAGGAAGTAAGTTTGAAATTTCTTCATGAAAGTTATTACGTGTTTTTTGTTTAATACTATTGCACAGTAGGTAACGATAATATAAACACTTTTTGATGTATTCTTCGTTGATAAGGTGATCTCTCACATTCGACTTTTACTTTGTGAGTGTAAATTACTATTCACGGGATGGCCATAACCTACGCATTCACACTATCATCACCACTTTCTCCCGAGAAAGTAAAAATCACTTATTTGCAATGAAATGATTACATAAATCGAAATTATTATTCTCCAGGCTACTCGCTTACTTGCTTTTGTTTTCTTAATTACCACGTCAACTTGAATATCTAATAAATAAAAAATAATTATGTAGTACTAAAGCAATAAGATGCCTTTAGCTATGCTTTTAAATATTATTTCTATCTAATTCACTTTCCTTTTCTTCCTTGGATATTTTTCATAATTGTTTGTTTTTGCCACTCCGTATCTTACCGTAATTCGTAGGGGGGCATTGGACATATCCGGTTCAAAGTTTTTTTTTTCGTGCAATAATATATATTTATATTATATATATTATAATTATACATTTACAGATTATTCACAAAAAGGAATATACAGTGGATTTCATTTATAACGACTTCGGTTGTAACAACCTTTTGGTTATAACGAATTAATACATAATTCCCTTGAATTTAAAGAGTAATTTAAGAAGAAAATTTGGCTGTAACAACTTCGGATGTAACGTCGATTTCGGTTTTAGTGACTAATTTTTGTTTGTTTTGTTTACATTCACAGATAGTCAGCAGTTGTACTTAGTAATTGTTTATAAATGTTAAGGTCGATAAAGTTAAATCTAAGAATCAGTTACTGGGTACTTTTCTTGCCTAATTTCATTCTTTCATTCTTTCTTTTTATATAGCGATTTCCGGATATAGCGACGGAATTTAATGGTCCTTTTATCGTCGTTATAAACGAAATATACTGTATTTAAAACATTTTAAATTCGTAATTTTCAGAAATGTACAGAACTTTTTTTTTTTTGATGCGCAGAACCCCAAAAATTTTATAAAATATTTTAAAGTGCTATCTGAAGTTATATAGGTACATAATGATTGTTGTGCATTACCTTTGATGAATGTTTTAAAGTAATATTCAATATTTGTTCATTTCGTTTTAAAGTTCTGTTGATCTTTTTTAAAAGCCATTTAATTCCAACTCGTTTTACACCTTCCCTTATTTTTCTATGCAATTACAATTACTACATATTAAATATTTGCCTAAATATTTACTTTTTTCTTTTTTTTCCACAAACTGCTGGAGATTTAATATCAATTAAAATAAAATTGAGAAATAGCGTATTGCAATGTAATCAGTTTTTTTTTCGCTATCGTCAACTTGTAGTTGCAGTGCACGAACTTAATTGTAAGCATGTTTATTATCTCTCTAACAAAAGTTAACCTCGAAGGTACCACACCTTTTAAAACATTGGATTCAATGTCTTTTTACACTTGACTGAGTAGATATCTTGTCTATGCAAGCATGAATGTTTATTATATTAGGCCCTCCCTGTGGCTGCAAAGGTGTGATGCTGTAAAATCTCTCTCTAATAAGATGAGCGTAGGTTTTCATAAAAACAATCCTACCCCACATTGCTATTATGTTAATATTAATGTTGATATTACATTCCGCGAAATGAGTAAAAGTTTTCCCATCTTTGCAGTAGAGAACATATTTATGTAGATAATTAGTTAGAAATGTTTGTAAAAGACGAGTATAAAAGATAAATGTTACTAGCCATTTAAATGAAAATTTCAAAAATAAATTTTTATTTTTAACTTGATTGTCAATGGGTGGGGAGTTTTGATTTAAAAATTCACATTAATAAAGTCTAATAAAAATATGAATGATCCTTTCTTACGGCATTTTAGTTTAAAGTTTCGAATATCAACAAAATTGTCAATAATAAGATATTTGACAATGTGTCGAAGTCATACGCCTATCACTTTTTAAAATAAATAACTAATTTTGTTGAAATGCCTTATAATTTGGTGGTCTTTTCAAATATGTACTTTTGGTTGTTGCTTATTACAAGACCGTACTACTGCCATAATCTATGCAACGTTTCAGTTTGAAAAAAGTTGAGTTATAACAAAAAAGTAAAAATTGTAAAATTATTAATATACAATCATTTATAGAATAATATCATCATTAACAAGATTTCTTAGTGCCCACACAAAATCTCCTAAACTACGATTGGAACGAAAACTCCATCTTTTCATTTAAACGTCCAATAATAATTGTTATGATATATACATACGAATGCTTATAATAAGCAGTAATTAATATTCGAATGTTTGGAATTCTTGGTACTTTTCTTATGATATTATTAAATTAATTATCATCGCATGTTTGTAGGATATTTCATGTCATTTAACTAATAAGGTTACTTACTAGAAACGGCTTGTTCTCTTCTTTTCTTTAAAGTTGCTAAGAGGTCTTCATTGCTTCTGAAAGGTCTTAAGAGTCCCCCCTTGAGTTTCCTTCCCGATTCTGTTGTCGAGCTGGTTTCTGCTGGTGCGGCTTCTTCTTCTTCAGGTAATTCTTCATCTGCAATTTCCTCTTCGTTTTCCTGAAAAATAAAGGAGTTAGCTGTTGCATAATTCTTACTCAAATTGCTAAATTAACATTGTTATTGAATGAACATAATTTAAACTTGTAATTTAAAAATTCCTAAGAATCAGAATTAGTGAGGTGTTTTAATATTGAATTAATTAATGACAGACAAATAACGACGATGTTTCAAATACCTAACCACTTGTTAAAATAATTATTTTTGAAAAGGAAAAAAAGTTTGACATTCGCTGGAGCCATTATTCGTTGTAATTGAAACTACATAAAATTCAACAATATTTATGTACACTTGTGCGATTCATGTTATGATTATAATTATAAGAATGAAGAATGAAATAAAAAACAATTACCTTGAGGTCTGGCGTTGGAGTTGTTGTAGTTGTAGTTGATGATTTTGATCCAGCTCCTGCACGAATTAAAGGACTACGTCTTCCGACAATTGGCCGTGCTACAGGTTTCGGTGGAGGTGCCGGTTCCTCTTCGTAATCGTATTCTTCTTCAGCTGGTCGTGCAGAACATAAGTTGATTAAAACTGCCAGAAGTAGGAAGGCTCTAAAAAAAAGAATACAAAATTAGTTACATGCCACTTATTTTCGCCTACTTCGAGGACTTGGTACTACCCTGACTTACTTCTTTGATGTTCGCTGCTTAAATATTATAAGAATGATGTGTTCAATTAATGTATGTATTTAAAATACGTGTGTAATTAAAATTAGTAGAGGTGTAGATTCTGATAACAGAATATTTTGCATTTGGCTAACAAACAAACCATTTCAAACAACCCCAGATAATAAATATCCCCATTTATTGATTACTTTTACACACAAACTGTAATGTGTATTTCAAACACTTAACAATAATTTCACGAAGGTATCTTGAACCATATTCTTAATTATTTATGAACAATCGTCTTATTTAGGCCTATATCTCTGTCATTACTCCCAGTCTTGCTTTTAATAAATTACTCTCCCTTTGTGTCTTGGAAAGTGTCCTATCATTATTTCCTACTAGCTATGCCCGCGACTTCGTCCGCGTGGAATAGTGACTTTCGGCAGCATTTAAAAATTTTTTCTTCTATATTTTTATTTTCTGGGCCTTAAGCTTTTTGGACGACGTCATTACACAAAAACTTTCATTCCTTATTTTTGCCCCCTTTAGGGTAAAATTTTTACAAACTTTAAATGTCGTATTTATATCTAACCAAAAGCCTAAAAAATAAGTTTCAAGCCTCTAGCTTTATATCTACTTATCTATCTCTACCAAATTCTCATTTAAATCGGTTCAGTAGTTTGGGCTGATTGCGTGACACACAAACAGAGTTACTTTCGCATTTATAATATAGTTTAATTATAGTTTAAAATAATTTATATAGCTTAGTATTCAACTACTTTTATTGATCAAAATAAACAAAACCTCTATAACTTTTTACATTTAATATTTTATTTTCTGGACCGTAAGCTTTTTGGACGACGTCACTACACAAAAACTTTAATCGGCTAATTTTATCCCCTTTAGGGTAAAATTTTTACAAACATTGAATTTCGTATTTATTTATATCTAACCAAAAGCCTAAAAAAGAAGTTTCAAGCTTTTATCTTTAAAAATTACAAACTTTCGTATTTCAACCCCTTACAACCCTTTTTTCGCATTAAAAAGTAGCCTATGTCCTTTCTCAGGCTCTAGACTATCTCTGTACCAAATTTCATTTAAATCGGTTCAGTAAATTTTAGGCGAGATTGTGTAGCATACAGACAGAGTTACTTTCGTATTTATGATATTCCGCGAATTCATTTTCATCGATTTTCCCGTGGGAATAAGATATTTTCCCGCAGTAAAACGTATCCTTTGTGTTAATCCAGGGTGTCGGCTAACTCCGTACCAAATTTTATTAAAATCGCTTCAGCCGTTTAGACGTGAAGAAGTAACAAACATACACACGCATACACGCATACACTCACAAACTTTCGCCTATATAATATTAGTGTGATATCTCATCATTCCGTGGTGTTACCCTTTCAAATTAGCCATGGAGTATAGAACCTTATTTTTTTAAAGATTAATTACTGTTTACCGAGGAATTTAAAATAATTATTCATTTCAATCAACATTTTCGATTTTCACTAAAATAAATTATTTTCTTATATTCCAAAAAGAATATTAGGTCATGATTTGTTTATTATATATAATCATGATTCAAATGGGTTACTTACAGTTAGACTCATTGCTTTCAAGAACACGAGCCTTAAAAACTAATGAAAGACCCCCAAAATGGAAAAAACATTGATAATTATTTTATTTGTTAAGATAGTATGGAACTGTTTCGACGAATTCTCATTAGTCCTCTCTCCCATTTGTTTTTATCTGGATCCCCCTATTGGATTGGTTTTTTAACCATAAAGTACCTACCTCTGTACTAATAATTAGGTTTAATTTTTTGCTTTTGCAAGCTCAATCGTCTTTAAAATACAGTCGGAACAAAAATCTTCAAGAAATTCAAATTTTATGGCATGTGACGTTTTATTGAGATGAATTTTATATATATTCCAAGATATTATGTCACTCAATACAAATAGATATACAGACAGACTGGCAGACATTATTTCGATGTCGTCTTAGGACCCTTATAAATTTAAAGTCCAAAAGTTAATAAAAATATTAGGATATATCTATGTACTTTCATTTAGTGACTATTGGTTATATAATTTGATACTATGTATGTATTTTTCTGAATTGTTTTTAGTATAGGAAAAACTTTACTCGTTGTGTAAATCTTATTTAGTTTCCTGTTTACATTTAAATTTAAATTGGCAAAATTACACCCATTATTGAACTTCTTTACGACAATATTTTCGGATCCCCATCAAGTTGAGGGCCCTAGACCCTTATCCCAAGTGCTCTTAGGGTAAAACCGGCACTGCATCGCTACTTTTGACTACAATGAGCCAAAAAGTCGCCTCTAATGATAAACTTGTAGATGAGTGTAAGAAGTGGTAATTGTTATTTTTTTTATTTTGCTTTTCAAGACGCTATACGTTTGACCTATTGATATTTCCAATAGATCTTTATATGACTATAATAAACGAACAAATTAACGAACCCATTCTTACAATAAAACAATACTGGCATAGACTGTTAATGTAGATACACGTAAGTATTCGTAGTTATGTCGTGATAGGTAAAAGTGCAAAATATTTGTATAAATTAATGTAAATGTCATTCATCGCAGACGCCCGTAACGCTCCTGCTTAAAATTATGCAATTAGAGGCACGAAATTTATGTTTATTATTAGACGGAGAGATGTTGCCAATACCAAAAGGCATGCAAATGTAAATTGTAAGACGAAACCCATCTGAAAATTGTCCTTTGGCTCGGGAAAGTTTCTAGAAAAATTTGGCATTAATATAAATCTCACCATTGGAACCTACTATCATTGACATAATTAGTATTATTTAAGATGGTTTATTAACAAATTTAGCACAGAGGAAAAAACAAGGTTATTTAAAAATTTTTGGTAAATTGGTTTTGATGTTGAAATGTTTTAAACTGCAGTCTTATTGACATTATTATCTCAGTCAAATTATTTGTTTTCAAACATCTTAAAATAATTTCTCGTATTTTTGGTTCCTTATCAGTTAGGTAATAAGGCTCATGAATTTTATGTAGGTACATATTTCTCTAAATTTGTTATCTTTAGGTATACAATTATACATTTAAAAATAGTTTTGGGTTTTCTCTACATTTCTATACCATATTATTTTAATTGCGAGAAGTTGATGCCTTTTGATCTATAACCTAAATTTTCCGAATTAAAAAGAAAGACGATACACTAATTTTTTATAATAGATAATGTAGATATTCACTTGCAACAGTGAGCTAATACAGGGACAGGGACGGACCGATTTCTATTCCTTGCTGATAAACTTTTTTTTTAATGTGCCTATGTGTATTTATTTCTTTTTTATTTAATTATCACTGAGTAAATCGCAAGATATTAAGAAGATCTTAGAGAATTACTGATAATTTTTATTTTAAATCTACTTTCTTGTTTAATAAAATAAAAAACACAAGTTTCGTCAATCAATTCTCCAAACATTTGGTAAAACTTGTCCAAATGTTTATTTTTATAATTCATGTTTCACAAAAATTGCACCCTGGAGAGTTTAAATACTTCTTGTGCGTACAAAATTATTGCAAAATTTTTCTTCTCCTTATAATAACATTTTATTATGCAGATATATGGCATAAAAAATATACTCGTATTATTATCAAAATGGTTTATTTCATATCTGGAGAATAGGACTCAACAGACTAAAATTAATATGTTATCAGATAAGCAAATAGTATTACACGGTGTACCTCAAGGGTCCAAACTAGGACCTCTGTTATTTATTTTATACATCAATAATGTAATTGAGAAATTAAGATCTGATGGTTGTGAGTGTAGGTTTTTGCTGATGATCTGATAAAATTTATAAGAGTGGTAGTTATGCTAAGAACATTGAATCAGATTTGAATAAAAGTCTGAGGGTGTTAAGTAAAAAAACAATCAAATTCTTTAATAATTAATATTAAGAAGACTGTATTTATGTTAATAAGTGATTGTAGAAAAATAAGTTGAAGGGATAGTTGTAACATTATGTTTGATAATTGTAAGATTACTGAAGTGTGTGATACTAAATATTTAGGGATTATTATAGACAATAAATTAAAGTTTGATAAACATGGAGAGTACCTTATAAGCAAAGTGAATAAAAAAATTAATTGTATGAGTAAGGTTTACACTCAGTCATTACGCCAAAGTAACGTTATATAAAAGTATTATATCTCCTCATATTGAATATTGCTGTACAATTTTATTAAATCTATAGGATATATAGAATATAGAAAGCATATAGACAAAATACAAGTATTGCAAAACCCTGCCATGCGAGTGATATTAAATGATATACTAGAATTAAAGATATGTTGAATACTTTAGGTTTTTTATTAATTAAGCAAAGATTAAAGTATAATGTTTGTATTTTCGTATATAAAATGCTTAATAATATGCTTCCAAATTATATTTGTGATATGGTGTTGTACAAAAGCCACAGGTATGATCTCAGAAGAGCTGATTTTTTGACTGTAAATAATAAAAGGACTAAAAGGGGAGAAAGATGTATTGATTATGTTGGTTTTTTATTGTATAATAAGTTAAGTAAAGAGATCAGAGGCATTAAAGTGTTTAGTTCTTTTCGGAGACAATTATTGATTGAAATCAAGGATAATAAACTTTAAATAGGACTGATAATCTGATCCTTAAAAATTTGATTTCTTTTGATAAATGTATACTCTTTTGTTATAATTGCGATTCTTATTCATAAGTATATACTATGTATAGCTTTTTTGTGCTAATAAACAACAACAACAATAATAATAATAAAATTTTAGTATAATTATTTTTCCTTATTTTTAGGCGGAAATTCGAAAATTAGACCTTACTTATCCTCGTTTTTCTTTACTTGACCAATGGTAAGTCTTTTTCCATTTTTTAATAGCATTTCTGTAATAAATTGCTAATTAATTACAACTCTTACGTCTTACGTCTTACTCAGCCGGTAAATGCTAATATTTTTTTTATAAAAAAAATGGTAAATATTAAATTGTAAAATAAATTAAAAACCCCGTTATAATGTTCACTTATAATTTAGAAAGAGAGAAGTGTAATGATGCAACTCAGTAACATCTTGTTTGTTATTGCATTTACTGAAGGTATAACGTATTGCTTTATCCGTTCAGGTATACATCAAGTTCATATACTTACCTATGTATGTGCATGTACATACATATAAAATGCAACATACATACCATAATATAAGTAGTGTATGGTATAGTGACTGGCCTGCCTTGACTGGTCAGGCAAACATTTTATTTAAACAGGTTGTTTGTAAATATCATTGTCATATTGACTTATCTAATGTTAACTAAGGGATTATGTAAATGGCACTTGCGAGTAGCTTCTAATGACGTTTGCTGAATATATTTACACTGAATTGGTTAAAAGTTAATTTAAGTAAAGTAATCGTAATTAAACACATCTCAGAACTATTCCTTTGTATTAACAACAAAAGATAAACGGTTATAGTGACTATTTATACAGTTTTTAAACAATTTATGCTGTTTTAATTTACAAGAAGAGTTTAAGTGTAATAATTCCAATTCGAAACTGAAATTTCTAAATAACGAGAATTGCGACTTCAAACTTCCTTGTTCTCCTCAGCACGCCATACAAATCACTGACTAAATCGAACTTACTCTAAGTTTAGGGTTTCATTTTAAAAACAAAATACTTCACGTAAATTTCAAGAGAAAAATCGACAAATTCAGGTCAAAAGGCTTTTTCTGGAAAATTGTGCTTTTTTAGAGTTTTCTCTACATGAGCGCATTTTTTTAGCAGTAATTGTAGTTTTGTATTTGTTGAAGTCTAAAGAACAATATGTAAAATTCACTATGCAAACAGAAAGCTGAATATAGTAAAAAAGGGTAGAGAAGCTATTTGGACCTCAACTTAATTGTTTGTCATATTGGGGTCAGTTTGCTTATCTTATTGATATTCTTTTGAGGGGGTAAACGCTTCTTCAAGGTGGATTAAGAGAATTAAGCTAACAAAACATTTATAGAAATATTGATAATGGTTATTTAATATAATAAAACGTTTTTCATCCCCTTGCATTTGCTATAACACTATTTATGGTCTATTCTCATTTTTTCTGACAAATTATACTCTTATAAACTGGAAACAATTTGATAAATTCTATTAGACTTCTTGACGAAGTCGTTTCGAGTATTGGACTTTTTCAGTCAGAACAGCTTTGTATCTTTTGATAAGGGTTTAAAAATTGAAACAATTTCGTTAAAAATTTTAAGGAAAAAAATTGTGAAAGTTTAATCATTATCAAAATTGATATCAGAAAATTTCCCGTCAGAATAAAAAAATTGAGTATTAAAAAAACGAAGTCACTTAAATGTGGTATCTTCCAACCTTTTTAATGGCTTTCCTCTCTTACCATGAGAAGGATTGCACCTGTTCCTTATTGGAAACCCTTCTTCTAATACATATCCTTTATGAAGGGCCATCTGAAGTTACTGCAGAAATGAACCGAGAGTGTATCCTGATTATAATTAGGATTTCAATAAGACACATTCCTACTTTATTACTAGTTTTCCTGTAAGGGGCTACAAAGTTGACCAATTTCGTTTTGACTATTATGGCTCATTATTTATCAACCACAATTTGATGTTTGAAATGATTCAGTTTTTTTGTAAACAATTTTGAAATTAAATTAAAATAATGTAATAATAAAATTCTGCATACTTTAATTAACCCGATTCGAAACATATATATAATTTTTAACAAAAAAATTGGTCAACTTTGATATTTTTTAATTGAAAAATTGGGCAGGGAATCGAAAAATGTCCCATTCAAATTCTACTGAGAAATCCCCCCTATACTCATTTTTATACTAATCTAAGATGGTAAATTTGGTTTAAAGTGATTTATGTTTTATTATAAAATCTCTGAAATACAATCTTCACTACAGCTTTTCTCCAAGTGTTAAACGTAAAAAAAAAGGAAGAAAGTATTTCGACAAAGAATAATGCCATAAAAAATTAATTACATACTTTGACACTGAAGTGATTTATGGGGTTGATATAAAGCTTTCGTCTCGTTTTTCAAATGCCTAATATTTTTGCTTAATTTTTGTCAAATTTCAAATTTTAAAACAAGGTGGCGTAAGTTCCAATACTTTTTCTTCTGAGATACATACTTTTAAGTCATCTGCATGAAATAGGTATGTTATACATTATGTACAGGGTGATTCATTATAATGTCGCCCCCCTTTAACCTTGTTATTTCGAGTGTCCCAAAAAAATTATAAGTATGGTTATGTAGGTGTTAAAAAATACTTTTTTTCTATTTATAACAAAAATTTGAAAAATGGTCAGTATACAGGGAAAACCAAAAAGTTCATTTTTTTTTTAATGGATCACCCTATATATGAATTTATTTTTCGATTCCTCGTAAAATTCTAAGCATAATTTATATAACATACCGTATACCTAAATTCAATAGTTTCTGAAATATTGTTGCTAAAAATTCGGTTTGGTAAAAACCCAAAGTAAAGGTCAAGGCTTGTTAGTCTCGATGGGCATACTTTATATAAATAAGTTAGTTAGTTCAGGATCTCTGATGTTTTTTACAATTTATTATATGCGCGCTATGTAGTTTGTATTATTTTTTTATTTTGCGAGAAAAAGATTAAATCTTTCCCAGTATCTAACTTAAGAAACAGAAATTAACCAGTGTTTTAGCGTCATCATCTTCACGTCAAAGAACTCATTTACTGCATTTTTGCGAGGCTGTTTGCGATATCTCCACAGACAACTCGCATACTTACATCTTGCGCACTCGTACACATGAATATGTGACTATATTTATATACATACATACATAGGTACTTGTTAAAGTTTAGTGGTAGTTGTTTGGTTGTCCACCGAGAGTTTTCTTCTTATCGCAAAACCGATTTCTACTTTAAATTAAGCGCAGACGTGGCCGTATTTCTCCGTTTGAGACCGGTTTCAAGTACGAATTTTTGTAGCGGACGACATTGAAAAGCATTCTGCACATTCATATGTATATATATATAAATGTATATATATATAAAAAAAATATATATGGATACATGTTCTTTTTAAAAGCTTAATCGGCAGATTGTCTTCTATTAAAAAATAATAAAATTCTTTAATTTCGTTGGTACTTGTGAATACCGAATACTTTGAGGACTAACAATAAGTAAAAGTGTTTTTTTATATTTAAATTTCCAACAAAATAGAACCCTTAATTCGTAGATTTTTTAAAGGTAAAAATATTGTTGGAAGTCACAGATCCTCTCTAGTGACCTTTTTAAAAAATTGTCCAATGTTCTAAAATTTCGTTTTATTAAAAGTCTTATCAATAGATAGATATTATTTATTGTAATATCCATCAAATTATTCTTATATAGATAACAGTTTCAACAAAATCATCTAGTTTCAGAAAAGCTAATAATAATGTAAGAATTTCAGGTTTCTTTGTTAAAATTCATACAATAAAATATTTCAGTTTTTTCAAACTACCTTAATTAAATAACTGTTAGAAGTCATGTTTTTATCAAGATGTATGTTTAGCAATCGTATTTATTATACAAAACAGGCCTCACCCATTGAGAAAGTTATCTAAGGTTTTTTATTGAGAGTAAGGTTTGTAAAAATGATGAAGCAACTTTTTCAAGAACAGCCTTTGACATCTCACTCCATATTTTCGAGGTCAAAAAAAATCTGAAGGAAGAAATAGAACGAGATTGAAGTGTTTGTTCAAGAACTAGGTACATACTAATGGAAGGATTTTTTGTGCATTATGAATAGGGTGGACAAATTTCGATGTTTGTGTTGGACAACTTGTTAACTATAAGAGATACTAAAAACAAAACAGTGACAGTTTCTTGGTCTCTTTTTTTGGGGGAAAATTCACTAGTGTTTTCAAAAAATTGCTCTCTTTATATACAACTTTATGTTAAAACTCGAAAGTGCATGTTTTTTTTCCGACATCACTGTATTTTATGTAAATAATGTCTGAAGGACATAAAAGTTGTTTTTTACGAATAAGTAAATAAATATGGACATCTAGCAAAAAACTAGCAATTTTTAACAAGTGTTTATAAGTAACTTGAAAACAAATAAGATCGAGAAGTTTCCTTTTTTTGTGTGCCTCTTACGGTTATCGAGTTGTTCTATACGAACATCGAAATTTGTCCACCCTGTACATATTAAATTATAAACATTGTTGATGATGAGCTGATTTTATCAAGAGCAAATGGTTGAGCGAAAAAGAATGGGTTAGAATATAAGAGAAATTACTAGAATAAGATGGAAGGGATCAGTAAGAGGTGAGGATTTAAGAATAATATAGGAATCTACATACGTAGAGGCGTTAGGATTTCTGATGTGGAATATGTAGGGAAAGTGATTTAGTCCGAAATTCTGGAGATAAAAAACAGGAATTGATATTATTAGGTTTAGGGTGGGTAATGAAAGTAGGGAATGTAAATGTTGCATGAAACAGGAAGAAAGAATCTGCAGACTTTGTGAAAGAGAGAGTGAAACTGTGATGCATGTGTTGGGAGTATGTATTGAGAATGAAAACGAGAGTATGGACCATTGTGGGTGGGTGGTGGATGACAGTGACAGAGGTATTGGCAAATTAAGGGATATTTTAAGAAAAAGAAAGAGTTGGAGTTTTAGCATAGTATATAGTATTAGTTAAGTGTAACGGTAAAGAAGAATGTTTTTTGTTTACTGTAAGAAAATAACTATTTTAGTTCAATAAAGCTTATATTATGTAAATTAAACTGACCGAAATTTGAAGAACTCGTGGTTGTTTAGCAACGATGAAGGAGTGACTCCAAAAACAGAAAATTTTAACCTATTTAAAGATTTTCAAATTTTCGATTCAATTAAATGATGACTCCCATGAAGCTGACACAACAAAGTGGTTAAAATGAATTTCGAAAATGTCAAAACAAAAAGAATTTTTAAAAGCTACTTCTTGTTAATATCAAAAATGAGAATTATTAAATCCTTATCTATAGTGGTATTGATACAATTTTGTCATATTTTTTTAACTATTCAATGTTATAGACTTTTTAAAGTTTTTATGTTGTTAATTAAGGTTGGGCTAGGTTATTCCCGCTTGAAATTTAATCTTACATAGTTCATTTCTTAATATGAAATCCAAAATCCGGTTAAATACAATTTCATGCAAAACAAGATTTTTTCCAATGATTATATTCACATATACCTCGCCAGTCCTCATCACAATTAACTTGTTTATAGTATTCCTAACGTGTTTATTACATTCTTTTTGCAATTATATACGAAACTTTCGTTAATTCTCTCTACTTCTTCAATAATAAATGGCACGAATTTGAATGTAACTCAAAATTCTACATAGATTTTATCGATTTTTTTTCTGAATTATGTCGGATTTCTTGGGGATTATGGGATTTCAAATGATCTCAAAGATTATACGCGAATTTAAAGCATCACATGTTGATTTCAAACGGTTTACACCTGGATTTCACAAAGGCTTCATAGTAGATAATGTTTCACAGACTTATTACTCCTTCGTTGTTGTTTATGCCTAACAGTATTATAACAACACATAATTCCCATACAGGCGAAACTGACAGTACCAAAAAAAGATCTCTTTTCGGTACCTCTTGTTTAATAACTGTAAGGATAGATTGTGTGGAATTGATTAATTAATTCAGCACCCCCAGAGACATAGTCACCAAGTGTAGACCACAAAATTTACTTCATGGGCCGTAGCTCACTTGTAACGACGTTCCTGTGAACACGTATTTGTACAATAGATACGTGGATGCTATTTAAAAGTCTGTGGCAATATTTGCCTTTTGAAAAGTCAAAAGCCGCAGTATTTCGACAATACAAATGCGGTGTTATTAAGGTGGAGCTGCCGGGGCACCGTACATCTCTTCCTAATTCGATTTTCATTTTAACTTAGCATCGACACAAAGAAGACCATGAATTATGTATAATACGCTTCGGTTGCATGCAGTGTATGAATATAAAAATCACTGTTGACTGTTTTTATGTGTAGTATGTTGGCTGTATGTACTTATAAAATACGTAGACGGAGGAATTCAAACTGCCTTATACTACTAATGTTAATGTTGCAAACATACACACACATACGTATGTACATAATCAATGCTGGAATGTCATAACTTCTGCAGCAACTTTCATGACAACTTTACACACTACATATTTTACATATAGGTATACATATACATGTAATGTGCAAATAACAGATTTGCAGAGACAGGGTCAGAAAACCAGTTATCCTTTTTTTCTTCATATTTACTACAGACAATTATAAGGCACTTAATCAGTTGTATGCCTACTTGAAATATCGTTTTTAATTATTGTACGTAAAGCAGACTTAAGAAGCTCCCTATAGATACAATTGTAAGTTCCTAATAATAGATAGTGATCATGAGATCGAAGACAATTTCCTCTAGTTTTCCATTTTTGTTTATGGGTAGTGTAAAGTCGAGTTGCTTCTAACAAAACAGAATTATATTTGTACTTACGAACGATTCATTTGGAAATTCGAAAATGTTTACCCATTAAAAATGTATGTATGTCTGAAATGGTTCCTTTGGGTGCGAAACGTGGACAATGGACGCGGCAGAAAAAAATTAGAAGCCTTTTAAGCTGTGAAGTAGCGTGTAGAAGAACGATGGAAAGTGGAAATATCGTGAAGAGATATGTACATGTTTACAAAAAAAGAACAACATAAAAACTAACTTCAACTTATGTTTTAATACAAAATTAAACCGTAGTTAAAATCCCTTCATTTTTTACTTTCAGAGGTGGAATTTTTTGTTCAAAAATTGGACCACTTAGATACGACCTATTCAATATTTATTGAATATCATTAAAATTGTTTCGTAATAGGCAACGAATTCTCATAATCAGAATACAGTAAAATTGAATATCTTTACCTTTTTGATGTCCTTTTAAGTAATAAATAAATAGAGGGCTCTATATGGAAGTCAATGAAGTAAAATAGAGATAAGGTGATATATCACCTTCTGAGACAATAAGGATTAGTTAGAGACATATTAGAAGATAGAGCAGGAATAATTAGGGATAAAGGAAGACCTATATGTTTGCATTCCTGTCTTTGGAATGAATACTTTGTGGCGATGATGATTATTAAGTAGATTAAAAATGCTTTTCTCTACTTCCTTAACTTTATTAAATTGTCCTTGCAAAACTATACAGTCTTGGTTGTTCATCGACAGCAAATATTTAAAATCACTACTACACAAAATTAAGATTGAACCACTACATAATGGACCAGTCCTGAAGCCTTCAAAAATAGTAAAAAGTGAAAAAAATTATAGTAGGATGAAACCCATTGGAAAAGGAAGAGAATATATGACAGAAATGAAAGGAAAAATAATTTACGGGCGATCTGAGGTCGGGAAGGCGAAGGGGGTGAGTTTTTAAGGGTAAAAAACGGTTTTCCTTGATTTCCGGGCTACTACAATTCTTATGGAATAAAGTTAAATAGCAAAGTTGTAGGTAATAAAAAGATCTACAACTTTTGTATTTACACTTTTGTCACATTCAAAATATCTCCTTTTTTAAAAACGTTGGTAGGCTTTTTCTTCAATGGAATCTCTACTTTCTGATGGTGTTAAAAAAAATATATCGTACATTACTATGGTAAGTTTTCTCAGGAAATGCAAAAAGACGAAGGGAATTTTATCTAAAAAATGTCACCGCTGCTATTTTTTAACTGTTAAAAAGGTGGTTTATTAATTTTTAATTACATTTATGTCATAGAAAATGCCATGATATATCTATAAATGTACATGTAAATCGTACTATTGAATTCACATACTTTATACAGATTACGTTATTCATTATAATATTTTTAAAAACTAATTTAGTTTTCTTAGTTTTTGCATTTCCTGAGAAAACTTAACCATAGTAATGTAAATTTTTTTCACACCATCGGAAAGTAGAGGTTTCAAGCAAGAAAAAGCCCAACAACGTTTTTAAAAAAGCAGATATTTTGACGTGAGAGTTTTCGATTGAAAATTAGAGTGCTTTTTCGATATTAAGTAAAAATAAGGTGAAAAAGTAAATATTTCAAATCAAAAGACGTTACAAATCATAATGAAACTTTTTAAATAGGCATAAAATTAAATAAATTAATGGAAAAGTTTCACTAATTAAATTTATTGTACTCGACAATATCGCTAACTATTTACTCTTGATAATGATCATATAGATCGAAACATTATTGTCGCGTACAATAAATTTAATTGGTGAAACTCTTCCATTAATTTATTTAATTTTAAGTGTATTCATTATGTTTCACAAGAAGTGCACCCTCGAAAATTTAAATATGATTTTTAAATAGGGGTTTTTATGTCTACGAGCTGTATTTTACGATTCATAAATATGATTAATTGAATTACTCTTACTTGATCGAAATTCATAATATCAAAGAATTAAAAACACAATTTTACAAATTTTATTCTCCACACGCGTTAAATTTGTAAAAAGTTGTTACCTCTGAAGAATCCACAAAGTGCTGATACACACAAATGTTTTAACTTTTTTTAATTCGTAATCTCACATCTTTGACGAAAAAATAGATTATAAGGCTTTTGAGGCCGCAGTATACTAATTCTTTAATAGGAAATCTACCTATTTTTATTATTAAACGAATAACTTATAGAAAAGAACATTCTTTATATTTACATGTTTTGTTTTTTCCAAGAATTTGGAATAAATGAGGGCCCCTAATGAATTTATCTGCAGCAACACAATAGGTATTTTTTTAAAAAAGAAATTTTAATTTTATTTGCCAATATGCTACCTTTAATTAAAAAAAAAATTTTGTTTTTGTTTAGAGGCACTTTATATTACCCATTAAGTACAAATTAAAATTTCCGTAAGCACACGAATTTTATAAAACATATAACGAACTTTCACTTTGCTTGTCTAATTGGTTTTGGTTTCTTATCAGTTCCTCTCGTTTAAAATAAATTAAAATTCCTATGTAGTAGCAATTACTTTTCACTTTTTAATAATTTCCTCTTTGATGTAAACGTACAGTACAGTACTGTATGTAAAATTAAAAAACTTTGTTAAATTTTTTCAATTATAAATCTGAATTAACTTTAAAAAAAAAAGTTTTAGAAAGAATTAAAAATAAGTACCTACCTACCATAAGAAGCATTATAAATATGTTGTTTAGATAACTAATAATTATATATGTATGTAGTTAGATGGAGGGCTTACATAATTTAAACTTTTATCCTTTAAAAAGGTCGTTAATTTAGAAAAAAATTGAAAATTATAAATAATAAACTACCTAATTAGCAGTGGCTAAATTGTTGTTTCCATTACAACGAATTAAAGTATGAAGATAAATTTAAATACTTTAAATAAAAAAGCGCATTACTTATAAATGTTAGAAGAATTATAAAAATACTCACCTACCATAAGAAGCATTATAAATATGTTGTTTAGATAACTAATAATTATATATGTATGTAGTTAGATTAGTACATGTACATAGCCATGTTAAATTTTTTCAATTAAAATCTGAATTAACTTTAAAAAAAAAGTTAGAAGAATTAAAAATAAGTACCTACCTACCATAAGAAGCATTATAAATATGTTGTTTAGATAACTAATAATTATATATGTATGTAGTTAGATGGAGGGCTTACATAATTAATACTTTTAGTCCATTTAGGTGCGTATAGAACGATTGAAAATTATAAATAATAAACTACCTAATTAGCAGTGGCCTGAATTCTTGAAATTTCCATTACACACGACATAAAGCGTGAACATAAATTATACTTAAATAAAAAAGCGCATGTACTTATAAAGTGTTACCAGAAGAATTACTCAGACAAATACTCATATTATAGATACGTATAATGTTAATGTTTTGTAACTTTGTATTTCTTTCAAAACCGGTATTTGCTGAAATGTAACGCGGCTTAATAAAATTCGTCTCATTTATTATAATGAAAACACGTGAATTCCATCGACATTTTAAATGAGAACCTACGTAATAATACGGTCAAGTTGAAGAGCAAATCTATTTCTCATTTTTAATTCCCTGCAGCCGAAAAAAAAAAAAAAGATTAATACTTCTATATTATTTAAATGCAGTTTACTCCGTCTAATTATGTTTATTTTTGATAAACTCTGTTGTATTTACGGCTCATGGTTGAAATTGCTTGAATAAATACGAAGGTCTTCAACTTTCTTTTGAATTTCTGAAACAAAATCTTTACCACGACGACGGTGACAGTTACACTGTGTGTGACTACTATAGAAACCTCGAGTTTGAACTCAAATGTACATTCTTATGATGTTTCGTACTACTATTACACTGAAAAAAATCGTTATAAACTACTTATAACATCAGATTGCTTTTAATCACTCCTTTGATTAGGTTGGTGACTGGTTAGGGCGTGCTGATGAGTTGAAACCGAGTACCACATTTAGTAGTCCCAGCAGATTACAAACCAAAAAGTATACTGTTTTTGAAAAAACTCTATTTTCGTGTAATATTGTTGTAAAGGTGGCACAAGAATAAGGGCAAGTTATTTCGTAAATGCCAAATTTAAGTTTTTAGGGGCTAATTCGGTACGATGTTAAAAATTAGACACCTAATTTGATTCTAAAACAGTAACTCTTAATTTTTATTTATATGTTAATGTACCTGTTGATTATACTGTAGTAGCTTAACGTAACGTTAATGGCACAACAACATTGAACATTAAATATCTGATAAAAACTAGATATAACATCAGATGAATTCATTCGATTTAATTGGTGACTTAATAGGATCGAAATCGAGATCAACGTTTAGTAGTCTTGGTAAATTGCTAACCAAAAACTTACACTGCTTTTGAAAAAATTTTGACTTAAGAAATATAAATAGGTATTGTTTTGACAGCCCTGAAACTGGTATCTACAACAAAGTGGACAGTTTTTTAGGGGCTAATTAGGTTCGAAGTTTAATAATTAGAGACTCACTAAATTAGCCTCGAATCAAATTAGTCAGCAATAGCATCAACTATCAGAAATATATGTACCATAATTTTTACTTGATAACTCGAACTCGAAGATAATATTTGGCGCCAACTTCGATAAGTCAAAATTTCTGGAAGAATTAATTAATGCAATTAAACAGTGAAGCAGTTGTTTCTATTATTATTTTCTATCAAAATGTACTTTAAAAACTTCGTCTTTTGACATTATAAAAGTCATCTAATTATATATCTGTAACATGCTGATTCGAGAGTGTAGTTACATCAAAAAGAAATTACTGTACTCAAGAATTTCCAGTTTATGAGCACTTTAAAACAGTATTATTCTCAAATTGAAACTAAATAGCTTTTTAATCTACATACTTAAGACAATAAAATTATGAATGAAGGCTGTTGAATAAAAAAAAACTTTTATTTGTGAGCATTATGTGTGAAATTAACTTTTGAAAAATTATTTTGATATCAACGAATTAATACAATTTTGACAAAAATATGAGAACGTGCATTGGTATGACTTCCTTCCAAATTATTGATTCATGGTTAATATTTTTGTGAATTACCTAATAGGATATAAATCAGATTTTAGCTTTCTCGAATCGAAACTATTTTAGATATATTACAATAGAATTTGTAATAACCTTTTTTTAAAGGTTTTTAAAGACCCATTTGCCTACTTACAACTATAAATTATTAAATTATTACTGGTGTGGTGTGACTGAAAGTTGGTGACATTAATCGAATTAATTACACATACAACAGCATCTGTGTGTCTATTTGCGGATTGAATGTGACATTTTTTAATTTAGTCGCGAGAACGTTGTCGTGATTCTCAATACATATAATAACATTAAAATCTAAACGCATACACTGTGACATTTGACTTGCAATAATTCTAGCATCGGTTATGTAATTGTTGTTTGGAAATTAATTTAATAATGATAAACACACGTCTCGTAACTTTTATCTTTAAACACCAGTTTTCATAGTTTGCAACAATCCAATACATTATAACGAAATAAAAATTACGGAGGTTATTTTGCAATAAAGACATTTTTGAATAAGATCTTTGATAGATTTCTACATTACGGTGATAATAGTGTACATTAATGTTATAATCAAATTTAATGAACCAGGTTGTAAATCTAAATACCTCATTGTTTTAATTACCATCAATAATGTAATCCAAAAGTACTAATTATAAATTAACTTACAATTACTTAGATACATGTAATATTTATAGTACTTGTATTACAATTGTTTGGACGAATTAAACTAATTCAATAAATAATGAGGAATAATGCGAAATCTATGAGCAATTATTATAGGAATTCAGTTCCAAGTCAGATCATTACCAAACTTTTGTCATTATTCCAATCATAAACAAAATAGTTCGATGATTCAACCGTAAACAACATTGGTTGCCATTAAAAAAAAAACATTCCAGTTTTAATAGAGAAAAAACAGGTAACAGAATCGTTTAAAATAAATTAAATTTGCCCTTTAAAGTTAGAAATGTAAAAGAATTTAGACTTAGTTTAATGAGAACTTCTAGTTATTTCTCGGAACTAAAAAGTGAAATGGAACAGTTTCAATAGCAGAAAGCTGTCTTTAGTTAGTCAAGGCTCCATAAAACAATTTTCATAATTACTCAAGGTTAATTAAGTTAATACTTTTATGAATTCAATACAATTAAAAGCAGCAACAGTAAAAAGAAATGGCAACCAGAAAATAAAAAATAATATTTAATTACTTAAAGGTTGTTTTCTTAAAATTTTGATTATGCAGCTGCAAAGAAGTTCAATGTTGTTCGATTCTGTTAAAATATTTGAATTAACGTTTTTTTGCTTTTTATATAATATTAAATATTATCCCCAAATTAACATAAAGTTACGGTGATCTGTTATATCGTAATACCATGTGATATATAAAAAAAATGACAGGTTGCGGAATATCTAATGACCCACATAACAGAAAAATAAAAGTGTTGATTTTAAAAAGTTCGAAACTTTTTACGTGTTATTATTAGAATCAATTAACTAAATAGTAAACTATGGTAAAAGAACACAATGCAAAAAAAAATTGCTTAAGTACATTTTATATAAAGTAAAGTTCCTGTTTTATAATTTTAGGTAATTAATATTATGATTAAAATCCCATCCTGTAGTTACATTTCTCACAATACTTCTAATTTTGTTTTTATTGGTAACAATTTATTCAGGTACTTGAAATTTTTGCTCAGGTTTCTTAATTTTGTTTTCGTAATCACTTGCGATAGTTCACAACTTTCGAAAAAGAAACATTCACATTTTTTTCTAAATTTCTTTAATAGAGTTCCTCAAAAATTTCGTAATTTTGTATGAGAATTGTTTTAAGAAAAAAATCAAAGAATGGAAAATGAATTAACAATAAATACATGTGTGAACAAAGTTCAAAAATCATAAAATAAATCTTTTGTCGATATTGCCCCAAAACTTTAATTTCTTTTTATTAATTTAGTATGTATGTGGAGAATCATATTTTTATCACTTAACTTTCATTTAAAATTTTTATATTTATTTTGGTTAAAAATAGATTTTAATATACATGTAGTGATTAATTTTACGAACCCAGTCAGTATTGCGATACCTAGTAAAAGTAAGATTGCGGTGGTAACCCATTACGCAACGATGATGACACGAGAAAAGACCAAGATACAAATCTGTACACATGTACGTTTGTATATGTGTATAGTATAAAATGAATGTATAGTTTGGTAGTAGTAAATGGTATAAAGAGGTCAACTTACGTGAGTAGCTTCAGCTTCATTGTTGGTGATGGGATGTGATGGTGAAGAAGAAGTGTACGTGATGCGACCGAGTCGGTGAATACCAGTTCACTAGGAGCCGCGAAGAAATCTGACTTGTATATATAAATTCTTGTTCGCTTTTCCCTTCACTTTGCCACGGAACAGGTGCTCTACCGAGCACACCAGAAGGCACTCAGGTTGCAAGAGAGACCATCACGACCAAATTTCCTAACACGTGTGTGTGCTCTACACAGTCCGAAAATTCTTGTTAAATTGTTTTACATCAACTATCATGAAAATCCTTAAAACCTCTACAACGTTTCTAAAAATTGTTATTTAGTTTCAACCCCTTGTAAATGATCATTTTGTGATCCATTCTAATTCAAACCACCCAATTAATTATTAACAGCAACGTATTTTTTTTTTGCATTTTCTTTGTTCATTTTAATATATTTTATTATTTTCTGTTTATTTATTCTGTATAATATCAGTGCGAATAAATTTTCAGTTGCATTGTTCAAGCTATTTTCTAAAGCTTCAATAAATTTTATTTTGAATCCGGCCCTGCCTAATTTTTGTTTGAATGTGGATAAATAAGCTGATACTGGTAGGCCAGAACAAAAATCAAATTGAATAATATAACCTCACATTTTAATTGTCAACATCCAACGTTTTGTGCAACAAAAAGTAAATTAACAGTTAATGAAAGGGTTTTTTAATGTAAAATACTACACCTGTCGTTTTATTTTATTAATTCTTACTGTTTTTAGGCAAGTGTAGCTAATATGGAAGAATGTTAAAAACAAAATTTTCTTTAAAAGTACTGTTATTAGCTATCATACTAATTTTTACAATTTACTTATTTTTGTATGACAACACTTCAACTTCAGTATTTAAAAAAATAACTACTCGTCCTGATAATGCAGAAACAACAAACACAACATTTTTTAAAAGGGATACTGAACATAATTTGTGGCTTGTTTTTACTAGAACAACTAAACATTCCACCCTGACATACAAATTTGAACATCTCATTACAAATCTGCTGAATATATCAAAAGTACTATTAAACATACACATAGTGGCAGACGATAATTCAAAATCAATAGCTGAAGAAATTATATTAGAAAAATGTAGGCAGTCAAACAAAACTATTCATTATGATTTTTATAATATCACAACAAGTGCTGCCATAATTGATGATATTGTGCAAGTTATGTCACCTCATTTTAGCTCTAAACCAGGTAGGCAATAATTATAAAATATATATTGGAATTTGCACAAGATATTTACAATGGACTTTTTAAGGAACTTATTACAGTGGAGCACTTTTTTACCTTTCATTAGGACTTTATAGGTTTGCACCTGCAAATGAAACGACAGCAATAATGTTGGACTGTGATTTGTACTTTAAGGATGATATTGATCTACTTTTTCAACAATTTAAGAGGTAAATTCACTGAAAGGCAGTTTTCTATTGCAAATCTATTTTTAAGCAAAACTTCTTTTAACATTTGTCCTTTTTAGTTTTAATTCATCTGTGCTGTTTGGTTTATCTCCTGAATTGTCTCCAGTTTATAGGCATATCCTTACAAAGTACAGATTGAAGCACAAAACTACTTTTGGTGACTACTATCATTCATATGAAATTTTGAAAGTTAATCATTCACATGGTTTTCAAGGATACAATACTGGGGTCATCTTATTAAATTTAACAGCAATTCGTAATTCAAAGGAGTATCCGACTTTGATTTCTTCTGATTATGTAGGAAATTTGACTCAAAAATATAAATTTAAGGGGCACCTAGGTGATCAGGATTTTTACACTTTATTAGGGTATGAGAGACCTGATTTATTTAAAACGTTAAGTTGTGGTTTTAATAGGCAACTTTGCACTTGGTGGAAAGACCACGGTTATAGTGATGTCTTTACACATTATTTTAAATGTAATGAGCACGTAACAGTATTACATGGTAATTGTCATTCCAAAATACCAAATTCAAGATGAAGTGTTTGGTAAAATAACTTATTGACATTTTTTTAAAGAAAGTTTTTTAGTTTTTATGTTATACAAAACGTATCTTTTATGATATACATTTTTTATTTGAATTAAGTTTAAAAGTGAATAAAAATAGTGCAATATTTTTCATAATACTTCTGTTAAATGTTAGAAATGTTTTATATTTTTGAATTGTATGCACGTAGTTTCTAATTTAAAATTATATAGCGTTAATTTCCTGCAATCTGTATTTTGAAATTAATAGACTGTGATAGAGAATGGGATAATCTAAGCTTTTTTTACAAAAGTATTGCTTTTATACAATAAATTATTTTTGATAATTAACATTTTGTTTAACATTATAGTTACCCTAATTTTTTCCCGTTTAAATCTTATACATAATTAGGTGTAACGTTACGATCCAAAAAGTTCACTTGGAACAAACCTAGTAAGTAGAGGTACGTTTTATAGAATACTCTACTGCTGTTTGGGTTGCTTACATGTAAGGAAATTATTCGTCTTTTTGGATTATTTAGTGTTATTTAATAAACGGTAAATTCGATTGATTCAATGGTAAGCTTTTTATGAAATATTTTTTTAAATAAACGCAAAAACCGAAAGATCGTTTATACGTAAGGGGTTTTGAAATTGTTAAATATCTGAATCTAATTAAAATTTAATTGTTATTTGGACTTTTCTAATGAGTTTGCAAGATAGAAATAGCATTAATCTCTTTTTGTCCATATCTTTTTGTCTCTATCACTATACTGTACCCCATTCCCGTTTCTTATTAATTCTACTTTCTAGATCGCCTAAATGTTAAATAACTGTATACTTGGCTTATAACCCTGTCTAACCCAAAATTTGTATTTCTATTATTTGTCTTAAACCCCTCCTCTATTGGTACGGTTCTTAACATTCAGTGGTCTCTCTGTTTCTACCTTATCATAAGTCCTTTTAAAATCTACGAACGTTTCATATACTTTTTTTTATCTCCATGTGTAATTGTATGACCTACATTTTTTAGGAGATACTAAAATACTCTTCATTGTTCCTCTTTCTATTCTGTAGCCACTAGCCAAACTGCTTTTTGTTTAGAATCCTTCTTGTCCTTATTTGTTCTTCCAGTTTATTATTTAGTATATTTATATATATTTTATACCCTGCATCCATAATCACAATTCCCCTATAATTTTCAACAACAACCTAACCATTTTCCAACATTATTACATACCTCTGGCCATTTTAAATTCTCTTATCAAACTGTTACTATATTCTTCTTTACTTTTTATGTGTTCTCTATTATTCATAAATAAATTTCATTCATACATTTCTTTTATCTATATTTAAATACTTACAGTGTAAGTTTTAGTTTCAATTGTTAACCTACGAAAAACCCTCTTTAAAAAGTTGAATCCGAATTTCGATTGGGATTGTGAGTACAATAGTCTGTACATCTGCAATGTTTTTGAATCGGAATCCTTCACTTTTTTTACTTCATGGTTTATAAACCACTAAAAGGCGGATAATTCTGGAGACATATTTACGCATAATTTAATTTGATAATGAAATTAAATAATTAAGTATATAAAATTACCAGGCTTCAAGTTAACTGTACGTAATTCTACTTCCTGCAGACTAAGTAATGTTTACACAGTGTTTTCTTGCAATTATTTAATTTAGTTTTACACTAGACGCCATTATAAGCTTATATATGTTGCGTTTACGATTTTCAAAGTTACTATAATGGGCTTGTGTATAAAAATAATTGCCTTGTGGGGGCTTAATTTGTGTACTTACTCTTAATAATACACAAATAACAACTGTTAATAAACTTTAATGTTTCTGTTTTTTATAATTTCCGCTATTTTTGAGGAGGGATAATTTCAAGGGTACACTATTTATGTATTGTGTTGCCATTTGTTTATATCAAACAATAAAACAGGAATTAAAAGAGAAAAAGTGTAATGCTTTATTAAAATTTAAAAATAAAATACAGTGTGCAAAACATTTTATTATAAACATTAGGTATGTACGTAGAAAACTTGTGCGTTATTTAATTGTGTAACATTTTTTTTTATAAATAAGTATAAATAACTACAATTTGTACGCATTCTTAATGATTTCCAAAAAGTAGTCGTCATTATCAACAAGAACGCTAATGCCGCTGTAATAATTTAAAAATTCTTCTCTCGTTACACGTCCATCCCGGCTTGCATCTTGTTCAAAGTTTCCCAAAAATTTCGTCAATATTTCGTCTTCGGTCTTCTTGCCGGCTATAAAATCTGGATGCTCTTTAGCGCTGTATAATCCTTTCAGATCGGCCAGGGTAATAATACCGTCTCCTGTTCGATCCATCTTGTTGAAAGCAGCATCCAGAATATTCCTGCGAGCATCCGACATGGGTGGCTACCAAAAGAAAAATTGTCCATAATTACTGATTCTTCCCCTAATTATTATTACAGTCAAAATCAAAGTTTTAAATGGGTAATTTTTTTTTATTTCTATGAAACCAACATCTAATGTTTGGCCTTGTAATGTAAGGCTTAAACCTTAAACGGTGGAGCATATTACCATCAACTGTCTAGGACTAAATAACCAAAGAAGAAAATATAATATTATTTCCCCATCAACACAGGAAGATTTTAATAAGCCAGAATTGTTTAAAAATTTATTGCAGTTCCTGAAAGAAATGGAACTATATGATAAAATATAATATAAATTAATTTTCTCATATTTTTTCTATTAATACAACAGTAGTTTTTCCCGTTATCAAATCCAGAATTAATAATCTTCCGATTACTCTCACAACGCAAACTCTTTTTCTTTTAATTGCTAAATAACGCCGAAATGGGGCAACTTTGACCCAATATGTACCTAGTCATCAAAGTAATTTTTATTTTCAACAAAGAATTCAAATATGCAATAATTTGAAAAAACGAAATTACGTAGTACACCCTGTATAATTGAAAATAATTTCTGAATATTAATGAGCTCACTTGGCGGAACTTTACCAAAATCGTATTTTCGCAAAGACACGATCTTCCTGTATATATTGATAAAATTGTTTACCCTAATTGCAATGAAAAATTCATCCAAGTTAACTCCACCACTTTGATCTTGATCAAACTTATTGAAAACATCTTTGGCTTCTGCATCAGTGATCTTTAGTCCGGCTTCCCTCAACCCTTCGGTAAATTCTCGACTGTTCAATTGTTTGTTTCCGTCTTCATCCATCCTTCTAAACATCCTCCCCAGCGACAAAATCCCGTTGACTCCACGGGAAAGGCACAACAATCGAATTCTTTCGACAGGATCCATTTCTCCACCTCGCGTTTCCAATCTATTCACACTTCCTTTTATAAGTTCTTCTTCTTTTGATAAGTCGAGGTTTTGGGTCTCACTCATTGCACTGAAAAGGGAAAATTGGTAACTCCTAATAGCAACGATTTATTATTATTATTATTATTAGACATGACCCTAATTTTACCCATTTTAACTGGAGAAATAATTAATTTTCTGCTATAAAAAGTTTCTGAAATACTTACTCATCTACACTCATGATGTGTATTTTTTATTTAATGATGAAAAAATGTAATAAGCATGTGTTTCGTGCAAACAAAGATAGCAATTTTATCTAGAACTGTGATCTAGCACTACTGTTGTTTATCAAATCGATTTACCTTGTAAAAAATTCATGTGGGTGCGATTACGGTGCACCTCTTTAAGGTAGGGTAGGTAGGGTAATTGTTTATAAAAGCCGGACGGTTAAATGCACGACTTAGTGGAAAATTACTGTAATTTTAGTCTCTAACGGAAAATTTTGCTTTTATCTTTATTGTTATCCTAACTCTCATATTAAATAATTGAGACAACTTATTGATCACATTTCATACGCTTCATTTCTCGTTGTTTGTATTTATTAACTTCTTTCATTAATTTTGCCAGAATTTATTGTCCAGAAAGTTTAATTTTTTATTCATAAACAAGAAAAAATGACTTACTTTTAGATAGCACAATATTATGATTTCACTTGCGTTTAGCATTTGCGGTTGTTGTTAATGTTAGTTAGTGACTGTTTCGTAAAATTAACAAGTTCATGAAATTTTCATTAGTCATACCTGTGCGCCAATAAAATTGCAGAAAAGGCGAAAGTGGCAATCATTTTGTCGTCGAAGGCTATTTACTTTTAAGGGAAAAAGTATTTTAAAACCGACTTTTTAATTTTACTGTACGATGGCGTTTATCATAGAACTGTTGGGAACATTGCATAAATTTCTTTATATATCAGCGTAGAGATATCTGCACTCATACGTATCAATTTAACATACAACTAAACACCATGTGATTTGTTTGTTCTTTAACAAAGATGAAACCGGCAAATGTTACCTTGAACTGACCATTGCTAGCCATGCTACAATATACAAAGCATTTTTAATTTTTAACCGGTTCGAATCATCTAGAGCAAGGATAGGTACATAATAAATGTTTATATGACGTGTAGGATTGTTGTTTATATACTTTATAACATTTATATATGTTGTTGCGGTTGTCTAAAATTGTTATTATATTAGAGAAAAGGGTCAAAAAGCGAGGAGTCTAGACTGGTCTGTCTGATCTGGGTTCAGCTGAGTGAAAGAAGTGAAGTCCAAAATTGTTGTAAAATTGACGAATATATAAACACGTCTAGCAGGGAAGGGGGCGTGAATTTGGCAATCGTGGGCATATCTAATTGATCAAACTAATTGCCATTTTATTAAACAACTGTTTTTGAAATATTTATAGCAAAGGAAAAATATAAGACAAATTTTAGATTATTTTTTTATTTTATAAATTCAGTATATTGTCTATTGCCTTCATTAGGGGCTGATGAGGGCTCTTTATATCCACGGATCCTTGGGTTGTAGTCCAAAAAGCCCATATCATATATAGAACCGCCTCTGACCTCTAGGTAAAGTAACAAGAGGACTGACAACTTGTTGTAGGTAGAACATATTTAAATAAATCATTCTAGCTTAAAAGTAGTACATATTTTTTAAAAAGAAGTTTAAGTGGTAAGTAGGCTTCAAGGAATAAAATATCGAAAATGGTCCCAACAAAAGTTGTCCATTCTTTTTTTATCGATGTTTAAACATTGCAATACATTTTCGCATTTATTTCGAAAACTATTGGGTTCATCGTAATACTCCAATGAGGTAATATGTATAGAATTACAAGAGCTTTAAAATAAAAGATGAATAATAACGGTTCGAGTTATTTTTACCGAGGGAAAACTGAAAAACCTCTAGGAGTTAATAACTTTGCCAATTTTACTTTTGTAACATCGATCTTACGGAAAGGAAGCAGATGGGGGATTCTGTTTTTGCACAATTGCAATTAACAGTATTCTAGCAAATAATTTTGCAAATGTTACTCCGATTAATGTATGTCAAATTTCCGAACCATGTTATTGAAGTTAAACGATTATTGAACAGAACCAAAAATCTCATGCAAGTATTGCCATTTTCACTTTTTTTCGCTGCTTAGTTCCCCCACTGCCGCTGCTTTTCCAGGTACACAGTCGAAATAGCTATTTTTGCAAGCGATTCTTGGTTACTTTGACAATTTAAATAAAAAAGTAATATACGTTTTGCTCATTCATCATTTAAGTTTAATAAAATGTTCGGAAATTTGACGTACTTTAGTCGGGCAAAATTATCTGTTATATACTCTTTACCACTAATGTTGGCGTGTACGTCTTTGCTAGGAACAGTCACACGCCAACATTGGTGGTAAAGAGTATAGAATACAGTAACTTGCACTTGTGCAACAACTATAAATCTGACAGAACCCCTCCCACCTCATCTGCTCTGTAGTTATATAAGAGCTTTATTGAAACATAATGTTATATCTACATCTCCACACACATTAGTAAAAAAAAAACAAAAAGAACAAAAAACACAACAATACTTTTTAATCTACAAAAATTTTATCATTATATGTATATTTAAAATACGTACTTCCCTTCCTTTTCCCTTATAATCATTTTTTTCTGTATTTACCCTCTTCCCCTTTCCGCACCTCTTCTTTCTAATATTTGCTTCAATAGGGTGAGACCACTGCCATCCGCATTTATTATCCTTCCAAGCTCCTCCCTCTCATTCTTCCCCAATACTTCTAATATATGCTCCATTGATTCATGCTTTTCTCCACATACTCTACACACTCTCTTACTTTCTTCCATCCAAAACTTATTCTTATTCCTATCATTCCCCATTCTGAATCTAGCTATTATTTCTATACTTTTTCTTCCATATCTCTTTTCTTAAGCCCCCTTCCGGTAATTCTCCCAATTTTTCCTCATATTTTACAGCCCTCCTTCTTGAATCTTTCACCATTTTCCCACATTTTATTGCTTCCTTGTTATCCACTATACTCACAACCTTTTCCTAGAAAACCGATGCTGCAATCGTTAAGTTGGCCAAGTTATACTGGTCTAACTATTAACTTAAACGACACTAAAGGTCTTTAACATCTTTAGCTGCTATTTGCAGTTTTGAATTTAATTTAATCCTCAGGTTCAGCTAATGCTTTCTGCTTAATCTTTCTTTTTTATTTAAGGCTCTCGTTGTTATATGCATATAATTTGTCTCTTTTTCTTTTTCGTTAAGGCATGCATCGTCAATGACGTATTTCGCATATAAATTCAGTTACACACCTACTTTTGTGGCTTCTGTCCTTTTTTTTATTCATTAAAATAAGTTAAGAACAAATAGCTCCTGTCGTGATTGATTATTTCATATACATCCAATATTAAATTGTACAGGGTTTATATAAAATTTTCAAAACTTTAAATTTTTGAATAAAATCTGGGCCGTATAAAATTTCTGTAGATCGATTAAATTAACTGTAAGACAGTTAGACACATTATAAATTGTAAAACCCTCGACGATACCCAATAAAATTGTATCTTTAATGGGCGAAATCAATAATATTTTACATTTAGTACACTAATATAAAATGAAACTGAGGTTTCCGTGACGGTAGTGAGAAATACAACAAATATTTATTAATTTTTAATTAACACAAGTCATGCAACCTCATCATTTCATGAAAAACATATCGAAATTACTGTTATTATTGATAGATGGAGGAAAGTGAAAAGAGATGTATAATTTCAATAGCGTTAACAAAAATTGTAGTACAAAAATTTGAGGTCAGTTATTGTGTATTAAATTATACCTAAAGACTACAATAGGCCTTTACTTTTATGCAGTGTATTTTCTCTTACGTTCTAATTTATATTTTTGTTTTCAGGAAACTGTCAATGAATACATTTTTCTTGAAAGCAGAGAGCCGTAAGGAAATAAATGAAGGTATGTTTAATTTAAGTATGACTTTTAAATTTTTAAGTTAAATCCTTGTGCATTTTTGTTTTTGTACAAATTTATCGTTTTTATACGATAAACAGAATAATTTAGGTATTATATTAATTTTTTGAAACTCTGAGAAAGAAATTTTGTTAAAAAAATAGTTTCTTTTTGATGATGATTTAGACAAATTTTAATCTGACTTCGAATAATAAGTGAATTGAAATTCTCGAAATTATATACACTCTTTTTAGTTCGCCTAGAACTGAATTAATGATTACTTTACAAAATAATAAAAAATAAAAATAAAAAAAACATTAATTGGAAATTATAGTGAAAAAAGTAGAGAAGCATTAATACAGTTTGCATAAAAAACAATGGGCACTTACAGGACATGAGTTGCAAAATTGGGATAGAAATAAACATAAATAAGGCAGCCGCGGTGCGTGGGTCAGATACATATAAAAGGGGGTCAAATTTGAAAAAGTACCTTAATAAGAAATAAGAATGTGGATAGGTTGGGGTGAGATTGAAGAATGTGAATGGAAGTGGGATTGGGGATGAAAATGTGCTTGGAAATTAGGGTTGAGCTTGAGGGTATAGTTTGGATTGCGAGTTGAGGGTAAGGATGAAGTGTTGTTGTATTAAAAGCATGGTCTAGTCTAGGGATTAAGGTGGTGTTCGTGGTGAGAATGAAGGTAACGATAAAGGTTTCAAAGAAGCGGTAAAATTTATGCGCCCCATCAAAATGTATGCGGCCACAATTTGAAATTAAAATTGATTGAATTTGCGTTGGGACATTGTCTCCATTGCAGCTATAGGAGCTATGATAACACACTCATGCTACATAGAAACTATATTTGTTTCCTTTTTAGGGTTCCGCACCTCAAAAGGAAAAAGCGGAACCCTTATAAGATCACTTCGTTGTCCGTCCGTCCGTCTGTCAAGACCCTTTTTCTCAGGAACACGTTTAGGTATCAAGCTAAAATTTATACCAAATACTCAGGTCTATTTTCCCTTGGAGCTGTGAAAAAATCAACTTCTAAGCCAACGCAATCAAAAGATACAGCCGTTTATGCCGCAAATTTCCGCAAAGTTTCGAATCAAAACCAACAGGGTACTTCCCGTGAACTCGCAATCTTGAAATTTGGTACGAAGCAACGTCTTATAGCACAGATAAAGGAAAAATTGCGAAAACCGTAAATTTTTAGTTACATCATATAATAAAAATATTTTTAATAATTTTAAAGTTACTACCCCTTTCTTCATGAACGCGTACAGGTATTAAATTGAAATTCATATCAAATACTCAGGTCTATAATACCTTTAAGCTTTAACAAAATCAAACTTCTATGTCAACGCAATCAAAAGAAACAGCAATTTAAGCCGCATATTTTCAAACTCGCAACTACTCGCAAGGGAATCAAAACCTAAAGGGTACTTCCAGTCGATTTAGAATCTTGAAATTTGGCATGAAGCAATGTTTTATAGCACATATAAAGGAAAAATTCCGAAAACCTTAAATTTTTAGTTACATCACATATATACAGGTTTGTACGGAACCCTCGGTGCGCGAGTTCGACTCGCACTTGGCCGGTATTTTTTAACTGGTAATGTATTTCTCCATATGCTCATAAGAGACCATAAGGACAATTTGAAATTTGTCCACGTGGACGCAATACAGAATTGTAAGCTGAAACTGTCCAATGTTGCGTGAAAATGACCATTGAAGACCCCCCACTGGGAGGAGGTAAAAATAAGGATTAAAGTTACATAATAACATATATAACATTTTGAATCTCGCAAAGGGATGATTAATAAATTCAAAGAATACTTAAAAGTATACTTTTGGAGTACAGATGCGTAGGGTTGCGAAATGTCCATGTAGGGCGGAGAAAACAAAAAACGACTTTGAAATTTGGTATTATAAGCTAATCGTAAAAATAGGAGATATTGGAAAAATAGAAAAATATAGACAAGTAAAAGGCGTTAGAAGATGAAAACACGTTCTGGGACATAAACAACTAGTTAGATATTAGAAACAAAAGCACGAGTGGACACGAGTGGAGAGGATCGAAAGAAGAGCTAGATTAAATTACATTTCTCAAATAGCTAGAAATGTGGGACATTCTAATTTTCAAGATGGTCTCGGGATGGAAATACGTGTCTAACAAGTCTGAAGTCTATGTGATGATTGTTATACATCAATAATTTTTATGGCAATGACCGGATTAAAATTGTATTACCAATTTCATTAAAAATTAGTTAAATTGAAAATTCTAAGCACTTGAGAAGAGGACTTTGTGCACACCATAAAGGCTTGAATGACATCAAATACACCAATAACCTTGAACAACTTTTAAAAGGACTTCCAGAAACAGTAACGGTTTGAATTAAATCAAGAAATTTAATTGATGGTTTCGCCTTGTTTTCAAGTACTTTGAAGGGAATTAAAAGGATTTCAATCACTTGAAAAGGGTTTCGTACACTTTGAAGTATCTTTAAGCACCTTGAAAGCGTTTGAAATCCATTTTTAGATTGCAAATTACAAAGAATTTTTGTAAAGTAATTTGATTACCAAGCCCCAATTGGTTGTTCGAGAAAGGGCTTGAAATACTCAGTTTCTAAGCTCTCAAAGACCAAATTTTCAAGTGCAAAACACTAAAGTCCTGCTTACATAATATAAAATAAAATTAAAAATAAACTATTGTAGTTATTCACTAGCATACTGAATGACAAAAAAGTAAATTAATGTAATTTAGTAAATTCCACAGGGGCATACCTGCGAAGCAATAAGGGCATATGACAAATCAATTATATTTTATTGTTTTGTATTGCTAAAAAGTAAAAATACTTAGTTCGTATTTTTAGGAATTTAAAAATTAAAAACGTTAAATATAAAGTTATAAAAATCAGTTGGGATACAAAGTGTTTTGGTTTATAATTACGTGTTTAATTAAGTACTTTTAAATTTTAAATTTAGCTATAGATTTACAGTTAATGTAATAAGGATCATACTTCTTTCTTTCAATTATTATCACAAATTTATTGAGGTAAAATTCAATTTAATTTTTTATGTTGTAGTAAAATAAATATAAAAACCTGTTTACACATTCCATATTATTATGTGTCTGTGTTACATTATTATTAACGTTGTTTGCTCCTGAAGGACGGCCAAGGTGATCGCGATCATTAACTCACTTAAAAATACATTCTAATATTATTTTACTTTCGTATGTTATCTTTTATTTCGGTATTTACGTATTCTGTGGTTTAATTTCGTCATAAATGGTCTATGATTTTGAGTTCTCAGTATACAGATGTGTCAGTTTATTTTTCATCATCAAACAGTTTCGTTCGTTCGAATCATTGCGTTAACCTGCGATATTTAATAACATTTTCTATTCCTACTCTTTTTGAGCACTGTTAGTAAGTGCTTATGGCAAACAAAAATTTGTGTGAATATATTTATTACTTGAACATGAACTTGCTTTAATTAATTGTTGTTGGATAAAGCGTTTAAAATGGATTCAAGATTACGGAAAATTTTCAACATGGAAGGTAGGCGCTTACCTATAGGGAATATTTTTAATTTTGCTCTTATATAAATACCTTGTTAGCACAATAATTATTGGTTAGGCTATGCTTTCGAAAGGGATCCACTGATTTGGAAGTCTTGTTCTTTAACCTTTTTTAACAATAAGTAGTTACGAGTTAGTAGAAATATTTAAGCAGTCTCTTATTATATATTTTTTTAAATGTATTGTTTCAGTTCAAAAAATTGATACCCAACATTTAGTGCAGTAAAATGTAAAAATAACCCGTATCAGTTATTTTTTATTTGAAAGAAAAAATAAAAATTGCATAAAAAGTCATACCAATGGTTATATCTTTTACATGTAAAACAATTTGTGTCGTCTTGTTAGGCATTTATAGTAATAACAGTAAAAAGAGTCTATTCTTCTTTAAATTTTTGATCGAATAGGTAAATTCAATTGTTACGTCTTAGTTAAATGAATATTTTTTTTTAATGGTATTTCCTTAATTTAATTTAAATCGACAATAAAGTGTTCCCAGTACATGAATGGGTATAATAAGTAAAATAAAGATATTTTGTGTGTTGTGTTTACAAAACTCGAGTGTTTAAACATTTAATTGCTAAAGCTCGTAGAACGTTTGGAACCTGAACCAACTTGACATTATTTAAACAACCCCTAAGTTGACTAAACCTTTCCTTATTTTAGATATTTATACCTTAACCGTTGAAGCATAGTACTGATCGTTGTGGATTTTTCCACTTTTGTGTAAAGTGCCATGCACTAATTGTAAGAAGTAAAGTATTATGCAGTGAGGACGCCTAGGTTGAAAAAAGTTCTTTTAAAATTTAAGGGTTTACTTTTCGAAAACCCACTTTATTAGGTATTTCAAATAGCAACACCTTTTTTTGTTGCATTTTTGAATTATGCATCGAATTTTAAGTGTTCTACGCCTAAACTCAACACTTGTCAAATAATTTACGAACGATTACTTTAAAAGTGAAGACGCTGAGGTTGGAACAATCGCATTTAAAATTGAGAGTTTGTCTTTTTTTAAATTTATTAAATAGCAGAACAACAAATTATTTAATTAAACTGGAAAATATTGAAGAGTTAGACAATAGAATTAGACTTGAAACACAACAAATCCAACCACAATTCTAATCTATAGAGGTACAGGTGTTCCGTTTTACACTATAGTGTCTCTAATTTTTTCGATTTCATCCCTAAAATATGTTCGTATTGTAGAAAAAAAAAAATCTGCCAAGTTTAAGCCTATTCCAATAACATTTACACTTATCCCTGAACAATTGAACATTTAAATGTAAATTACATAAGTTCTTCCAGTTTTCTTTCTTTTTTTTATTACTTCAAATTAACTTAAAATATTCAATTGCTTGAGTTTGATGTCCATAAGTGAAAAAGTAAATAGAAAAATCTCAACGATTGTTTTTTAACATGCTTGATCAAATGAAAAAAGTGACGAATGTCGTGTAGAATATTTGATATTTTTAGAATTTAATATGTTATTAAAGGGTACTTATAGCCGGATTAATATAGGAAATCTGCCCCCGCGGCTTTTTTGACTCCCACTCAGGGGATCAATTTGGTGTCGAATAAAAATAATTCACCTCAATTTTTAGCTCTTTAACTCAAACGGTTTTCGAGATTTTCAAAACAACCTGTTTTTTCAATTTTATTTTGATTTTTATAGTGAAATTCAAAATTAATTGATGATTATTGTTTTTTTAATTCTTACGAGTCTTAGACATGAAAAAATAATATAATCATGATTCTTAAACGAAAAGCCGATTTTTAGGGGGGGAAAGAAAATAAAAATCTTTATTTTTTTAGTGTTTCTGAAATGTCACACCATAATTCGTCAGAAAATGTATTTTATACTCCATTACACTCAGGAATGTTTTTGAATTTTTTGAAGTGGTGGAACAATATCAAAAAAATTAAACTCAGTTTTTATTCTAAAATCTCGCGTTTTAACTAACCTATATTTTTTTTTAGTTTAAAAAATCCATAAAAAATATTTTTCTACTTAAAATTCACAATGACTGACATTTTCAATCATATTTGCTACACAATGATTACTTTAGCGTTTAATGTGTCAGCTTAGCGCGAGTTTTAAAAAACATAGTCTTTAAGTATTATTTTATCGTTAATTTCTAGAAAAATGTAATTCTTCATAAAAAGTCCTGTAAGGCCTAAAACTCAAAATACAACTATCGGATTTCATTTTTTCAGTCGTATACAAAATTTGCCAAAAAAATTTTTCTCAAGAATGAAGTACCTATCTTTATTTTTGAAATATAAAAAAATGTATTAAAACTTGTTTCTAATGACATTTTACGTCATAGCGATTTTGAACAAAATACTATTTAAGAAAATTTTAATTTTTAATACAACACCCCTGTAACTGCCAACTTTTAATTCACTGAAAAGAACGAAAAGACAAATTCCGTACCAATTTTTGTTAATAATGTTGGACGATGTGATTAGTAGTATGTCTTTTTCTCTTTTTTTATTATTTTAGAATTCCTACTTTATTTGAAAATTTTGGAATAATTTTGAATTATTACTTAAAATAGGAAGTATCCATATAGATCGAAAGAGAATAAAAAAATAATCGATTGAAAAAATAAAAAATAGTAGGTGCCATTTGAAAAAACGAAGTAATTCGTGTTTGAAGTTTTTCAATTTGAGAATTTTATTTTGAACGCCCTGTTTAAATTATTTAGTTCAATTTTGTCAAGACGTTAGCACTAATATTCAGCTATTACTAGTAAAAATTTCAACACTCTAAGTCGTATTTTGTGGAAGTTATGATTTTTTATAATTTGGGTTGCGGTAGCGATTTTTTTTCTATGAATTAAATTAACTCAGAAACCGATCGTCATAGGTGTACAAGTTGGTTATCAAACTTACCTTAGAATTACACGTTTTATTCGAATTCAGCGTAAAAAATATACCATTCCATTTAAAATAACAAAGTTGGTATCGACTTCCGGTATAACCGGATGTAAATTGAACTTGAAAATATTTTTAAAAGAAGCGGCATAAACAATAACCAAATGAGCCCAAGTTTCAGAATTGAATTCCTTCTACTAATTCATATACTTCTAATAGCCCATCAACTTGAAAAACCCTGTATAATTTAACTGAAAATATTGATGTGGGGTGGAATAATCTGCGTCTTGGATTACATAATAAAAAAAAAATAATAATTGTAGGTACATTAATTATTTGATTCTCATTTTTGTTTGTGAGAACATATTGTAGGAAATGTGTCGTCTCGAAATTCCGTGGATAAAACCACAGGTTCTTGATATCAAAATAAGTAAATAAGAAATTAGTAATGTATATGTAGTTGTAAGTACGTAATTGAAGCAAAATGGTATTTTTCTTACTTTCTGCTTATACATATAAATAAATGTGATTCAGTCGGCTTATTTTGATTCCTGGAATTATGCTCACGTATAGTGACTATTTATACAAAAAAAGATCCACACTTATTTGACATTGTGTTATGTACGTTTGATTACTAGAGATGCTAAAGAGCCAAATTAAAATTATACAGAAATATAAACGCTTGTCGAGCACTAGATAATTAGTATTCTTTCACATTGTAAATTCATTAATTAATAACTAATGGTCCTGTCTCAGATTGTAGTTATTTTATTTATTGTCTTTTTTTATTTACAGTAGTATAATAAACTATTTTTTATTGTCTATTTTCGCAGATTGACCGACGAATGAGGAAGCTATGAAGTGAAATTCGATTGTGTGTACTGATGTAAATTGCCCTGGATTCGCTTCCAGTGGACTGTTCTTTCCTCCACTCTTTTGACTGACTTCTGCTGGTAGTCTCTTAACATTTGGATGCTATTTAAGGTGAGAATACTTAAAAGTTATTTAAAAATTGCTAGTTATTAATGTGTTGCCACTGTATCTGTTTCAGGACTTCGGTGGAGAAGACAAGAAGATCCATTCTGTAGTTAGAATACTTAAATGGATTACTTTTTTATTTTGCATGCTTATTAAAATTTTTATTTTATTTTGCATGTTCTCTTGCTTACCTCTTCGCTTTGCTTACTGCAATTCTTACTATACCGCTTCGCATTTACCCTACACGATCCGCAGGATTCAACGTTTCGTTATCTTGCTCTATTCTCTTCTCACTCATATGGTAGAAGCGAAGGCCTCCCTGAGCGACTTCCTTTGAGCTTAGCTTTTTAGTTGTTCTTTGAAGTGTCTTATATACTTCTCGCGGTCTACTCTTGCGTCACTTCATTTAAGTCGGGGGGATGTGGGTTATCTGGAATAGGATGAGCACTAGGCGCCTGCCCAGCTCTTCTTGACGAAAATCTGTCCGATCTTTTCTACCAATTCTATTAGTTTTTGCCGTTAGTCCTTGTAATGCACAACATTTGCTTTCAGGTAAAGGACATCGACTGAAGACATGTATTGTTTCTTTCTGTTTTTATTTGTTAGTTTATAAATTGTTATGACAATATTTAAACGATGTTTGGCACAAAAAGTCCCCCTAATACTTAAAACTTTTTTAAATTGACCTTTTGGCAATTTTTTTATAACTAAATTCATTTTAATAATCAGAAGTAACTTGGATGGACAAGGGTTGGCTACAAGGGGAGATGTGGAGGCCACAGAGTGTTAGGGAGGTTTTTTGCTCTAAATATTGAGTTGAAAAATTAATATATATACTAAACAGTGAGTAGAAGTTACTGATAGTCGTACTGAATAATTTTTTAAATTAATTAAATACGACTACCAAAATATGCTACTTATTTTATTTATTGATTAAAACGCTCTCTTATAAACTTACATTAATGTGATTGTTTTAAATATTGACATAATAGAATATAAAGAATTCAATGTATAAACTTTTGTTTCAATTGTAATCTTTTTTAAGGTGTATTAATAATTTGATTAATGGAGATGTTTTTGTAAGTATAATAATTGTTAATAAACTTGTAATAACTTCAGTGATGGTTTTATTTTAGCTATTAAATGGTAGGTGGCGCTCGTGTAGTGAGGTGTTCTATAAAAATAAATAATAACACTAAATAGAAGTTTGATTAATAAGTAATAGATGGCGTCTCGTTGATGAACAGTAATGCTTTTACAATCTTATATTTAAGAATCTAAAGCTAGCTATAAGGGGTGGACGGTCGGGGTTTGGGATGGCCAAAAATTTTAAACTGATTATCCAATTAATAAACAAAAACTTAAGATAGTTCACTTTATTAAACTGACATACGTGATACAATAAATTTTATTGAAAATTGCAGAATATTACAGTCCTTATTAGTAATTATACAATAATTAATTAATGCAAAACTGTCTATAATGTGTTGGAATTTTAATACATACTTCAAAAAAAAAAGGTAGAACCTGTTGGTAGGCGTACATTATCAATTTTATTATATTATTGTAATAGTAAAGGCACTAAACAAGAGTTAAATTAATGCCCATACAATAATATAACAAAAATAATTCAGTACGAGGATCAGCACCTTCTTTTATTCTAGTATTTATTAAAATACCGACAATTTATAATTTTATACTATACGCTGAAATGAAATATTAATTAGTGCACGTATTTTGGAAAGCAATTTTGTTTTGAATTATTAAATTACTATTATTTTATTAATTCTACGACGCATCAATAAGTGAGATAATTTTAGAAAACTCAAATTTCTTTAATTGTATTATTTACTATTTTATTTTTTATATATTAATTCAAGTAGTGTTTTATTATAAAATGTTCAAATCAGCTTTTGTATTAACAACAATATTATTTATTTATTATTAATGCGTAGACGTCGAAGTTTCTCCTAGGTTTAGGTATTTATTATGAAGGGAATAGAATGAAACAGAACATATTCAGCATTTTGCATGATTAAATATAGTTAATTTTTTAATATTAATTAAACAAATATTTCATTTACTTAAAAGTTTTTAAAACTGCCAAACCCTTTGTTTTATATTTCTTGTTTGTTTTTAAAAAGAAAAACAGATACAGATCTGCAAGATTAACGTTTCTAAAATTATCTCACAAAACAGTCATTTGTGCTTGCACTTTAATAAGTGTCTATTAATTGTAATTTGTAATGGTAAGTACATAACCATTTGTCTTTAAGTATTTTAGAATTTACCTATTTACTTCCTTTACCTTTCGAATATTTATGTCTCTTAAGAATTGATTTATAATTTTTTAACTATTGATTTTAAGGAAATTTTCAACAAATTAAACTATGGTATATAGTAGCTGAAGTGACACGCAATTTTTGTAGACCCTTACAACATAATGTGCTTCTAATAATTCTTTTTTAAAGTAATAAATATTCTTTAATTAATAAAATTGATATAGAATACATATTTCTAAATTGCACTGCACTTTCTTTAGGTGTGATTAATACGTATATGCTAACTAAATCTGTTAGTATCATTTATACAAATTAGTAATTAATTAATTAACTATTACATATTACCTATTAAAACCAATAAGTCATTTTCATTGATCCATCCGTATCCTTTTGAGTATCCAGAACGCTCGCTTGGCGTACTAATTTCTTCATTGACACTCTCCTTTGGCATATTCCGAGGGGCGTTTCTTCCGAAATTTCATCTTCTAATTTCATTGCCTCCAGTTCCAGGTCTTCATATGAACAAGTGCTGTCAGCAGCTTGAGGTCTACAACAAAATATTTACTATTTAATTAAGTCTCTTATATGTTCAATAATTAAACTAACTTTAAGGGTATACAACGGCAACAATCGGCCCAGGAGAAGTCCTTTCCAAATTCTTCTCCTTCTTCAACAGTTTGAGGTAACCGATGATGTAAAGTCTCTGGTAGCCGCAACGTCAAAACTCCTCCAATCACAGAGACAATACCCATAATGAGCAGAGGAAGGGACTTGTTTTCTAAGCCCTCAAATAATTTTCAGTTAATAATAACAATGACATAAGAAGTAACTTACCAAATAATTGATAAACGGGATTATTATCAATCCCAATCCGCCAATGTATGCTGAAGCACCTATACCAATCCCTCTTAGCTGCGTAGGATAAAGTTCACCAGCAAAAGGATATATTATTAGGAAAGACGCTGATATTGCCCATTTGGATGCCAAATAAAGCACCAACATTGTATTTTCATCACCTAAACAAAAAAAAAGAAAAATTGTAATTAATGTTGTCATGTAACATGAAAAATTCCACACTTACCTGTTGGTACAAATATTGTCCCAATACAGCACAACCCACTTATAGTCATGGATAAACTTAATGGCCATCTCCTGCCCCATTTATCCAACAAAAACCAGCACAATAAGTAGCTGGGTATTTCCACAAGAGACGACATGAAAAAGCTAAGATACTGATTATTTCCAAGTGCAGGACTATAATAACTTAAACCAACATAAACAGTCTCAGTTGAAAACCAGCTAACCGTTATAAGGATTGTTTTAAGACGCATATTCGGCGTGAAACACAAATCCTTCAGACCGCCGTGTTTTATAGATTCTTGGTTGGTTTTACTTGCAAAAATTCTCTGCTTAAGTTGAAGCTGAAAACTGGGTGGGACCTCTTTTCCATTTATTTGTGCAAGTTTTTGAAGAGTTTGTGCAGCTTCTTCAAATTTTCCTCGTGCTAGAAGCCATCGCGGACTTTCTGGCAAAACAAACCAATAAAAGTAATAAAGGAAAAACGGAACTGACGTAGCAAGCGTCAAATGGACCCAATCTCGAACCAAGTATGTTATACCAGCCAATATCATCAAACCAACTGTGTAAAACATGCAAGTCATTACAGTTACAAACGACCTGTAATTTGGACCAACAAGTTCCAAAGCTAAAAAAATAAAACAACTTAAAAGTAAATAATATGAAAGTAAAATCGTTACACATACAAATTATAAACGGTATTTGGTAAATTGCTGGTACGGTAAGTCCCACGATGACTCTACTAATGGCCCACCAAAGAAAATTTTGAGCTATTGCTGTTAACATACTCCCAAAAATCACAGTTGTAAGACACACAAAAAACGATTTTTTTCTTCCAATTCTGTCGTTTAAAAAACCAAAAAAGTAAACTCCAACGGGGCCCCCAATATTAAGTGCTGTAAGACCAATTGTTGGATATATGTCCCTGTCACAGACGAGGTCGAACTAAAACAAAAACAAACTAAATGTGTATTCAATCGATATAAAAGCATATTTTTAATACGTCAATAACAATACTAGACGAAATTTCCGATTTATCGTACTCCCAGCCGTCTAAACATTTTTCTTTAGGCCATGAAGTATTTGTTTGAATGTTAATATAATTTGAGTCGTTTTCTTCAACAATTTTCGTCCAATTCACTGCGTATCTTTCACATTTACTGAAGGTTTCGTTATCGGACGGTATTGCCAACTTTTTCCTTAATTCTCTACTTGCATTTGCCAAAGAGGGAATTGCACACCAATGTTCTGGAACTTCTGTCATGAAGAGTTGATTGAAAGCGCAAAAACCACAAGGAAAACATGCAGGGAGACACACGAACCATAACATAAGTTTTTGATATTTTCCAAATTCCCCCACTTGAGGTAGGATGTCGTCCAAGTCCAAGGAATCCTGTAAATTGATAACAAATTATTATCAGTTGCTATTATAATAGTATACTTACATTGCACTCTGATTGTTTGGCAGAAGAATCCATTTTAGGAGAAAGTGAATAATTATCTTCCAATGGAAACGTGTTGATGAAGCCATAGCAGAAACATTTATAGGATTATCATTTCTATACATCAATAAATGGCAAGAGTACTAGGTCAAATCCAGTAATTTAATATAACTAAGTAGATGTTACCTTGTCAAAAAATGTATTATCGAAATGAATCGTTGATACACAAAATTTACCAGTTTTGTGAATGAAAATTATTGTAATAGCAAACTTGAGAAAATAGACAACTTATTTTTTTAAATATAGCAGTAAAATGATATGTAATTACTGAATAAACAATAGATATTGCGAAATTTAGAATCTTTAAGCAAATTAATTTTTTATCATAACAAATAAAATGATATGAATTATATTTTAACATTACCTTTTTTTTGAGTAAAAAGTTAATTAAATTTTTGAACAGTCCCAAGAAGAGTTAATTTTCTAATGACTATTTAGAAATTATTATTGAATAAAGATAATATGTAAAATGATTACCCTAAGAGAAGAAATTAATTTCAAATATTAAATCACATTAGACTATAAATAGGTACATTTTTAAAATTAAGGTAATTCTTGAAATAAACTTAGCAGTTTTCTTAAAATTAAAACAATTACAACAGAAATTTATAAAACTATGTATGTAGATATTATAAATTATTGTGGTTTTGAAAAATTAGAAATATAATGTATGTAGTTTTTATTTATGCTTTTTAGTAGCTACATTTTAAAGAAAAAATACCAAATTATTAAGAATGTAATAAAGTCCCGACAAACTAAATAACTTTTTTGAGAATAGCGTGCTGATATACATGATTTTCAAAATACAGCAATTTCCAAGATGGGTCGTAGGCACCTAAATAGACATGGTAACATTTCTGCAAAATAAATCGGACCAATGCTTAACAACTGTCGCCCTTACAAGAATTGCAAGTAATCCATAATAAAATTACTCTTTTGCTTATTATACTTTTTTAATTGTAATGATTAGTGAACACTGGTCAATCAGTCTTATCACGCTTTTTATACTTTTTTATTTAATTGTTAAACATTGGTTTACTGGGGGCTGATATACAGACAAACTATCATGGCACTCTTGATTCACAAACTAGCAAAATAACACTCAAACAGAAATACCATCGCGACCTACAGCTTATCGTATAATAATAGTAGTAATAGTAACTATTTAACAAGTCGATATTTCTTTTTTATTTCAGTTGTCTATTCTTACTACAGCAGTAATAAAAATGTAATATTAAAAATTTAGTACCTTACATTAGCTGCTGCGAAATGAAAAGAATAGATAACTAGACAAACAAAAAATTGTTTCTTAAGCAGCGGCATTTTTAATAAATTTTAATTACTTATTACCTTATTAGGATCGTATTTGTATCATGTTTTGTTTATGTGCACGAACAATAAATACATACGTTAAAAAAATTACACTACTTATCAAATAAAATTACCTTACATGATCGTCAGAATAGGCGTTTGCCTACACCCTAACTCTGACTAAAGACAAAAAATGCTTTATATAGAGAAAAATTACATCTATTTATTTCAAAGAAAATTGCATCACTACAATTTTATTTAAATTGAATGTCTAACTTTAAATAAGAGCAAACATATAGTAAACTTTTCTAGAATTGTTAATTTTATTAATAGTAGTTAATTATTTTCTTTATCTAGATACGAATTAATCTGTTAATGTAATATGAAATTAATTTGTCTATTTCTACACAAGATAAAACATGTATTACCATTAAAATTTTCAAATAAAAATAAAATTATTTCGTATAAATGTATTATGTATACTAACTAGACGTGCATATAAACAAAACGTGTAAAAATTAAGTTCGACATTTTGGAGATTCGGCTAAAATAGTAAGTATATAAAAAAATATTTGCACATACCAAAAATATAAAATGGGGCTTTTATTATCTTTTTTCTTTTTTTTTTGTTGTTTTTAAATAACAATCACGCTTACTTACATACTAAGTTTCATACAAACTAAGAATCATACACAGGCGACGGGACGGTGATGGGGGCATGAATTGTATTCGTTCCACTTTTTCATCCCCCCGGTGGCTCCGCCGTCTACATGTACATATTTCAAATATCACACATTCAAGGAATTCATAAATAATGTTGAGAAGGCTTCATCATTTATTTAAATGGAATAATTGTAATCGTTTCATTTAAATACGATTATTTTATTAATTTATTTTTGTTTCATTTTTGGCAACAAATTGAAGCGTTCTCAAATCACAGATTGCTTCGTTCCTCTTTTATCAGAACGTCATCAACCACCAAACTGTCCACAGTCTAAACAATTTGGCTTTCACGCACCACTCATGCAAGGCACACTCGGCCTCACAAAAACTTTCAAAAAAATACCATTCGCAAAAGTATATTATTCTCAAAAATTCCTGAGTACAAACACTACTAACGTGAAATTAATGGAATTGTTTCAAAAGACACTTAATCGCATTTTTTCTACAAAACATTATGACGTTGGTTTTGCTTTTTAATTTAGCAATACACTATAGGGTGACAAACAAATTTAAATTGAAATAAAAAACAGAGAACAGAAATTTTTCGACGAAAGAATAAGTTGGTAATCAATTCGAACTTCTGCTGAAATTTTACCGAAAGTATATCATTATGTTATCATAGAAGGGAAGACCCTACGTTTGTAATTTTAAAAATAATAACGTTATTAAAAATGAGATTAAGTGTCGAGCATGTGCACCATAAAGTTACCCTCGAAATACCATTAAGCTACCACTGTATAGTGGTAACAACTCGATATGTACGGCGAACAATGCTTTCGTATATTTTATACTATTTTTTATTATTATTTTATTTTCTCGATAAACACACGCAGTACCGAAAAAAAAAAATGAGCGCAACAGATGCAGATGTATGAATTTATCTTAATTTTATTATTCCCCTTCCATCGTCTTTCTTGGGTGTCGTCTGCCGTCGTCCATCAAAAAACCTTCGAGTTGTTTTTGTTGTTGTATCCCGTTGCACCACGAAAAAGATAATGTAAAAAAGGATGAGAATTCGCATATATAACAATTAATAATAGTCCTCAACACAACAAGCGTTCGTTTCCGCACTCACGACACAATCAAATAAAATTCGCCATCAACATACCTATACATTTGTATAATATAATGTATGCCCCACGATTATTCGCACTCGCCATTCTACCGACAAATCGATCACTGTGTTAATAATATTTTATTGTCTTTATAGAAACTGAACTGATTACACATCGACTAAAAATTAAAGAATGAGGAGGGAAAAGTGACAACGTTCACAACACACGTACGTTTGGCACCCCGGAACCGAAAAAATAAGAAATTAATAAAGAGACAGGAATTAACATCCATTCCAAGGGACGGTACCATGTCGAAATAAAAATATAGTTAATGTCAGCTACTATTACGTTGCTGTTGTTTCGGTTAATATGAAGGGCAATTAGATTATAACCAACAAATCAATTAATTAATTTAAAAGTATTGGTTTTCGTTTTCTTTTTTGATTAAAAACTGAATATTATCCATTGAAAGATATTGGACACCAACGTTATGATGTGACCGGTTTAACAACGAACGAACGAACGGAAGGAAAAAACCGAAAATTTGTTTCGTATTATTCATTAAGTATATGTTTTAGAATTTAATTTGTTTGTTTGGTTATTTATTAATAACCTCGGGCTATCATTATCATTATTATGATATTTTTAAGTTTTTTTTTTGTTTTTAAACGACAGCCAAACGATTATAGTATTTATATGAATGTATGTTATGTATATAATGTGTTTGTTTTGTGTAGTAATTTAGGTTACGCGTACTGTTTATCCCCAACTGTTGCCGTTAACCACGAGCTGACTTGGCTCCATTGGCTCAAATCACTGTTGACCAGAGCAAATCTGTTGATGAAAATCAAAATCATTCCAAAAGTAATTAAAGGCCAAGGTAGTCGATTTGGTTCTTTTTATGCGCTTTTTTACAATAAGTACCGGGTGTTTCATGAAGGGTAGCCACTGGTCATATCTCGGAAACTACTGGGTATAGAAATTGAGAAGAAAAAATGTAGTACTAAAATGACCAAAAATCTTATTTTTAAGGGTATTGATAGGGTGAATCAGAAATTCACATTAAGCTATAACTTTAATAACATCATTACAAAGCCTAAAAAATCCGCATAAGTTTTGTGTCAGGCTCATTGGAGTACTGACCTTACTAAGAGTTGAGGAAGCACTTGAATATCTAATTATCCAATTCCAATTAAAGTGTTAATGTAAAGTATATATGTATTCATTTATTGGCAATAACTCTGAAACGAACGAAGATATCGAACTACGTTATAACGTTTTTTTCTTGCAAATTTAATCTATTTTCCGATTATGATATTAAAATTATACCATTTGATTTAAATTTTCATGATAAAAGCAACATAACTGTTACTATTGGAAATTGCGCACTGTAGCACTTTATTAGAAACTATACGGTATTTGCAAACACATTTCTCTTTCAAGCCTAAGTTTGTTAAAATCGTCATTTAAATGATACAGCAATCCAATTAATTAGATATTCAGTGGCTTCTCTACTCTAATTATGGTCGGTTCGCCAATGAGCCTCGGACAAAACTTGCGAATTTTTTCAGGCTTTCCAATAATGTTAAAGCTATTAGCTTAATATGAGTATTTTCGGAGAAACTCTTAATTATTGTTTCACCCTATCAATTGCGCTCCCTTGTGGTAAAATGTGGAGCTTAAAAATTATTTCTAAGATTTTCTCGAGGCCGTTTTAGTAGTAGATTGTTTTTTCTGAATTTCTATATACAGTAGTTGCCTAGATATGGCTGGTAGTCACCCTTAATGGAAAACCCAGTATGTTTCAGTACATATTTTGAAAACATACAAAAAAGTTTTCAGAATTGTGATTGATCCTGTTAAATCAAAATCGTGTAAAAGCAAAATTGAGTTTAAACATAACATTGTTTTAATAAGTACTGAATTGATAAATCAAATTATTGATATAATTTTACTCACCAGCTTGCCACGGCCGCAGTTGAATTGGCCTTAAGCTTACGCATCTCCTTCGTCGCCCACGTGGACAGCGTTTTGGTGCGGCTGACCCGGCTCCTTCTTCCTTCAGCGAGCATATTATTGATGGGTTCCAAGTCAAGAAAACGCAGCATGGGAACGCCAAATGCAGCGCAAAGATCCCCAACCAGCCCAGCCGCAACAGCCACAGTTCCATCTGAATGTTCCTCATCTTGGGCCACAATCGTGATGAAGTGTGCGATATAAGGTATGTGGGGCTCGAGCAAAAGTACGTCCGGATTAGGTGTCGGATCGTCGCCCTTTAGTCCCTGAATTATTCCCGTGTAAGCGTCTAAAACGCCTTCTCGCAATTCATTTAAGTAATCAATCATATCAAAGTCGTCTCTATTGACTTGGGCCTGAGATGCTTGCGAAAGTGTTGTAAGAACGATGTCCAGGTATTTTTTGAATTCGGGGCCGATGCTCAATGCGATGTCACCGAATACGGAGAGTATTTGCGGCTTGACGCTGCGATGGACCGTGTTATCACCCAAGTTTTCCAGCAAGAGAGTCATTATGTCGTCGCAGTAAGGCAACGCCTTGTTCTTCAGAGCTCGGAATATGTCCCCTGTTAGGCCCACGGCTGTACCGCACACCTGATACTCCTGATGATTTTTCAAACCGATGTAAAGGAAAGGTTTGAATGCATCCATGTATTTTATAAATGACTCGCCGAGAACCTATTACAAAAGTGGAATTTATTGTCAGAAGGGTCACTTTTAAGTATATACAATTAACCATTTAACTTTAAAAATGAATATTATAATAATGGATTCTACAGTTTATAGCACTAAAAGCTACAGTTATTGCTTTATGAATAATTTTATAGATTTTGTCCGATAAAATGAATTTAAAAAAAAATAACTTTTCCAATTGATTACAGTAAACAATCGTAAAATGTAATGAACGGTATTTAACAATTTTTGAGTTAAAGAAATTATTTTGAGGTATATTTTGTTATGATATATTTAGTTAAAAAATTATTCGAATTAATAACATTTGTTTTATTTTGTTGGCACCTTCTGTGATTTTGCTTTAAAGCAATTTTGAAATAAAATGTATTTTTTTAAACTACAAAATATTTTTTAATGGAAAGCACCTAACTTACCTCTACCAGGGTAGAAACTGCCATGAGTGCATCCTCTTGTACTCCGCCATTTTTACAAGAATTCGAACTGAACATACTAAGGAGAGCGGTCATAATGGAATCGGAAATTTTTGGGGCATCCTCAGGCGTCACCTTTCTTAGCACCGACTGTAAAGTACCACAAAGGAGAGATTGTAAATCGTTGTACTGCGACCTATCGCTATGACTCGCTATGTGCGATTCCATCTGAAGTACTTGCTGTAACCTCTCGAGAATGACCATCGTCGTCTTTTGGACGGTGACATAACAGTCGCGTGGCGAGTTCTTTACCATTTCCATCAAAGCTTCGTATGCGGCAGGTCTAAGATTGGCTTGGGCACCGTCTGGTCTTTCAGTGGTCTCTAATAGTCGCTGGACTATGAATTCGAAATATTGAGATAAAATGTACGTGTCCGGTTGATTAGTTTGCTCATTGACGTCTGCAGCTTCGTAAGCTGCTTCTGCAAGGCCTAAAATATACAAAAAAATAATTATAATAAACTCCAGTTTATGTAGATTTATCTATTTAAAGGACTATTCTTCTTTCTTGTGACTGTTAAGCTGTTTTAATAATCGTTTAATGGTCCAAAAGTAATATGAATTATTCTTCATGTAATTAGACATTACACTCAAAATTAGTATTATTAAAAATTACCTGTAAATGCCCAGCAGACATTAGCTGCGACTCTGGGCTCGGCCTTCAATCCATTAATAAGACTTTCCAAGAGTGGTTTAAGAAAAGTTTCATTGATCGCTGCATCTGGTATGATCTCGCAAATACGTCCGAAAGTCCACGCGGCTGTGTCCCGCACGATTACACTCGTATCGTACATGAGCTCTATCAATGTTGGCATGGCCTGCTCAACTAGAGGCTTGAGTGTTGAATTGTCCAACCCACCGAGAATAGCACCGAATGCCATCAAAGATGCGTCCCGGAACCTCCAGTTACTGGACTTTATGTTCTCTTTAATAAAGGGCAAGACGTGTGGTACAATTTCCTCTTCACAACATGAAGCCAAGAGCATGAGACAGACACCAGCCGCTTTGCAAGGGTTCCAGTCATCTTCGTCATCTAATTCTTCTTGCTTTGTTAATTTTTGAAGTAAAATGGGAACGATAAATTGTAGAGCTCCCTTGGCGTAGTGTCGGGATACTCTTGTAGGTGGTCGACCTGCTTCTGACGCCTCCGAGTCTTCTATGGCCAGATCAACCTCTTCGTCACTAACATTTGACCAAAATTCGATGCCTTGAAGAGCAACGGCGTCATTCTCTGATTTCATTGCTTCTAATGTAATAGGGAAAAGGGCCTGGGCCATGTACGTCTCCATATACTGATAATAAAGAGACAAAATTTTGACGAGGCACTGGAGGGCAGCCACTTTTATCTGTGTATCATCTGACTGTGTGGCTTCACATACCACTTCCATTATAAAGTGTCGTTCTGTATCGCGGTCGAAATTGGCTCGTGTAAATTCGAGTGAATTCAATAGAGCTTCAGTGGCGGCCAAGCGGACGTGATTACTTGGTTCGGTGCTACGCATGCCGTGTATTATAGCGGTTAAAATGGCATTTGACTGAGACACTAACACTTCGGAGTCAATTTCTTGACAAATATAACCAATTGCTTCTAAAGTGGCTTCTTTTTGCATCTCGGTAGAATTTGCTTGGACCACATTATTAACAAGCAGGTTAATGAGACCAGACCATTGGCCAGTTGGTAATTCTGCTACTGCTACATAAGCTACACACTGAGCTGCTGATGAAGGTCGACTTGTTTCTGTTCCTAATGCACCCACAATCTAACAATACAAACAATAAAAAATTACAATACAATACAAATTCGAAAATTAAATACAGTTAAAATCGTTTATGATGACTTCGTTTATAACAACATACCGGTTATAGTGACCAAAATTAAAGGTCCCGGCTAAATGCTATATGACTGCCTTATCAAAAACATACGACATACCGCTTTATTACATTTAATATTTTCGGAGAATTATATCTGTCAGAAGGACTGTATTGACTATTAAAATCGCAAAAGTAAATAAAAACATGTCGAGTTTAGGGTCTTTTGTAATTCTTATAAACAAAATACAGGTGTTGGAAACTTTTTTCAGGACGACAAATCAAAATCACCGTTAATAACAATCAAAGTATTATATATTATATCGTGACTTGGGTCTGCCTTATTGACATGGTAACGAGGTAACAACCAACCAACACCAGTTGGGGTTCCCACTCATTCGTTATCGTTACTATTGGTTTATCACACCTGCAGAAAATCTCCGAAAAAAGTCAATAACTCATATTATCATTCTAAATAAAATGAAAACTATAAAAGGGTCCAAAGTAGTAAAATATAACTTTATATTCATTTTACAGAAACACCAAATTTCTCAATTTAATCAATTCTTGGATCATATAATTTTAAATTGAACTAAAGAGATTTCTTACTCTCATGCCAGTTGTATACCATTACCATGTTGGCTTTACTTATTTTTATGGTAACACAGTTTTTACTATGTTTATATAATAGTCATGTCTCCTTTTCAGCAACATTGTAATAAATCTATAATTGTATTATGTTAATGAATAGAAAAACACTTTGAGTTTAGTTTCACAAATATTTTTATTAAAACTTTACAAATTTGTTTTGGCATTTGTAAACTTTTAATAAAAATATTTGTGAAACTAAACAAAGTGTTTCTCTATTCATTAACATAATATTAACATTTCCCACAATGAGTGTGACACACAATCTATTAACTATACTATAATTGTATGTTGTACTTACATTCTTTTTTATGTAATCCCTGATTTCTTCTGGAAGTGCCAGCCAACGTTGTTGGTATGTGATTTTAATATTCTGATCTTTTGATGTGAGTTGATTTTTAAGTTGCAGGCCAGCTGCCATACGAGCAACAGGACTGTTGCCTCCATGTCTCAGAATATCGGAGAGAGTTTTTAAGAATTCAGGAAGGTTTGCTTGTGAAGCTTGTTCAAGAAAACTTGACGCCTGTTCGAGTTCGGCTTTGTCTAAAATCAAAACATAATCCACATACAAAATCAACCAAACATAAAGTAATTGAAAAAATAATAAGGTTCTGGGTCAACTAAAAACTTGTAAAATGAGGAAAATTGGTCGTGTATTTTTGAAATAATATTAAAATAACTGTAACCGTATAATTTTTGTGATTTCGTAAGATTCCGATAGTAAATTAGTAATGAAAAACAAGTACAATGGCAACCTTCTGACATTCAAACGAATTTCGTTAAAACTTACCTGGAGAAACTGTCTTCTCGAGAATTTGAATTAACTGTAACGTTTCTGATTGCATATTTTACCAATGTTAACTGTTAAATATAAAGATAATACAACTTTTTAACTAACTAATATTAAAAACCCGGCGAGCAACACATGCAAAATTATGATTATTAATGGATGTTGAATGGAAGGACGTGTCCCTACGCAGATGACAAATGATAATTTGACAGACGACGTTAATTTCTGTAAAAATTAATTGACAACGACGTTTACTTCACTCGTTCTCTGCACCCCTACAATAAAAAATAAGCACTGAAAAGTTAATTATTTGAGATTATTAGTTATAAGTAAATCTAAAATTCGATAAAAATAATTTGTAATGTAGGTACTATGTTTTGTCGCGTAGTTTTTTCAACCGTTAAAACCCTCAGAAAATGGCGCTAACTATTAACTTATACTATTGGCCACAAGATGTCGCTGATCACATATTATAGATTGTTTGCAAACTCAGGATCTACATTAGTTATATATACACAAGAGGTCGCTATATAACACAAAATAAAAATTAAAATTGAGTTGAATTAATGCTTGCAATTTATGTAGTTACATATAAAAAAAAGTGTTTTGAATTGACAAAATTTAGTAAAAGGAAAAAAAAATAAGGCGTAATTTATATAGCTGCTTATCAAAATACTGCGGTTTCTGATATACCTACATATGTATGTATAAAATGAAATAAACAAAATTATCTGACTACATGCGATATGTAGGTTGAATTTTAAAAGGATGTGGTTTTTTTTAATTTTGCACGTGAATTTCAAACGAAAACTATTTTTCCAATAAGAAAAATATTTATAGATATATACAGAGGTGTCTCCTGATACTTCTTCTAATGAACTGCTGCAGTTGTTAACTTCTTATTGAAGACCTAAAATCTTTTTCATGGAATTCTTTTTACAATCTTTTCTATTTTTTCTTTTAATTTAACGAATAAACATATAACATTTGATTTTTACTTTTACAAAATGATTTACTAATAAGTGTCGCAAATTTCGAAAGTTTACTCACTGTTAAGAATTGACTATTTAAAAATATAAGAAATGTAATTTAAAAATAACACCGAGTAGAACTAATAAAACCCTGTTTATTATAAATAAATAAACCGACTAACTAGATCATATGTAATTGTCAAAATATAAGGTACCTAAAAATTAAAAACCAAACAACTATGGTAGGAAAAAAAACAACGGTTAATTAGTTACAACAAATTTAATTTTATAATACTTCCGATTATACCGGAAGTTTATACCAACTCTTTTACTTTAAATGGAAAATTTCAAAAATAAACGACCATTTTCATGTTTTTGAAAAATGCAGTTACTCTACACTGCAACAATTTTTTTTATTTTAAATGTATTTTTAACATAATCGGAAGCAGAATTAAATTCCGAATCGAGCGATGTATATGTTCCTATACCTCAAGTTAATATTTCCATAGTTTTTAATGAGCATGTTCATAAAAAATAATGATTACTTACTGGAATGTGAGCATATTTGGAGAATTGAATTGTTTCGATTACAACATAAAATTCTTGAGAAGAATTGGAAGAAAGAGTAAACTTTTAAACAATTTTGATCACAAGACCCCTGCTGTTCTGCGTTTTAGTAATTAAATATAAAGCGCCTAGCCTAACAATACATAACAAGAATGATTGACATGTACAGTTTAAATCCGTACATACAATAGTATGGAAAAACACTGCTATAAAATCGAACTGTTGATAAATGTAGGTAATTGCAATTTACATTTTTGAGTCGATTACCAACAAAATCATTTTAATTCGATAATAAATCAGACCTACTCTTGTTATTGGCAGGAGAACATGTCACAAATAAGTTTTGTACTTTAAAATGACACTATTACAAGACAACGGCAACATGTTTATGTAAAATAATTTTTGTTTGTCGTGTCGCAATACATTATACAATATGTTTATTACGTAGCTTTCGAATGATTAATTCAAATGAAAATTCTGAAAAGTAACCTAGACTTCATTTAATTTTGAATAATAAAATTAATGTATAAAAAAGATTTGAAATTTAATCCTCAAGGGGTGAAAATATGTTTTAAGGCTTCCTTATTTACCTATTGTAATTAACATTGAATGATTTTATTAAACTCAACGATAATAGTTGAATTACTAGGAACATGGCGAAAAAATTTACAAAACTATTGCACCATCCCCCATTGACATAAACAAAAAATAAGTAGCGGCATAGAAAATAAGAACAATATGCAAATAACTTCACAAAAAAATATTTCTTTAACTATATATAGGTATATATTTCAACTTTTTAACCGCAAAATAATAATAGATGTTCAAAAATAATTTATTATTATCAAATAGTTTCGAAGATAACCGCGATTAAAGGAAATACTTCAAATGTAAAAAGATTAAATAACTCAAAAACCGTTAGTATTATCTATCAATATGACCCTTAATTTTGACGAGGAATCCGAAAATGTAAAAAAATGGATAATGCTTCCATTTAAAATAAAGAAGTGAATGTTAACTTCCGGTATAAAAGATCGAAAATATTTTAGGACGATAACTTCTTAGAACCCAATCATATTCAGACCGGAGATACGTCTAGGCCATGGGTCGCCAAACTTTTTTGATCATCGACCCCTATATAATTTTTCGGAATCTTTATCGACCCCCATAAAAGTAATTTTCTGTTAATTAAAATAAAACTCTATTAGATACTGGTGTTGTACATTTATTTTATGATTTGAAACATTTATTAAATTAATGATACATTGTGTAACAATAGTTTAATGAAAGATATATTAATGATGAAATTTAAATACCTTAATATTTATTAAATAATAAGTAATTATAAATAAGTAGAAGTAATAAGTAACTACAGATTTATTACTTCTTAATCAATGAGATGGGTGTGCCTGGTGGTTTTTTGCAAGGTTCACTATATTGGGTTCAAAATTGGTCAATTTTAATCTTAAATCCCCTCGATACTCCACATTTAATTTATTTCTGTACTTAGTTAAGATTGAATTTACGTGATTAATAGGAACTTAGAAATGCTAGCATAAATGGCTGAGCTATTTCGTAAAGTTTTCCATATTTTTGCATTATATTTATACATACTCAATAAGATATGTGTGATTTGCATATTAAGAACTGTTTTGTCTTCGACCCCCAATCGACCCTTCTGATTCGGATCGACCCCCGCTTTTGTTAAATAGACCCATGGGGGTCTATATAGACCACTTTGGCGACCTCTGGTCTAGGCGGTAGGTTGAAAACAATCACTCTGTATGTATATGTATACAGCAATCATTTATTCACGTTTCTCTTTTAAAAAGACTAGTAGGACAAATTGAAAAATTTATTACTTTTTTTCGACATTTTAGTTATTACTAGATATGGTTGACCAAATGACCATAAATTAAAACCACCCCAAAAGTTGATTATTTGCAAACACCCAATTATAAATATCCTGTAAATTGCGTATCTCTAAATATTTCATTTCTTGGTTCTCATTTTATTGGAAAAAGTAAATTTGGTTGTGTATTTATTTTCCTTTTAACTAACCATTTTCAAATTAATCTGTTTGTGTCGTCTCGCAGTTGGGGCATTTTTAGCGCTTATCCTAGGTCAGTCAGTAGAGTTTATTTTTATGTCTCAAGTGCAGCCATCGTCCAGACGGATCCAGTCTGATTCCGTAAATTTAGATTAAAGACTGCGATGGTTTTATTCGTTACAGTTTTAGTAGTAGCAACTGAATGTAACTGAAAGTCGCGATAAGAATTTAAGTACAAGATGCTCCCAATAAATTACACGAAGAAGCGACTATACTATAAAATATCAAAAACGTAAAGATTTATTCATTTTGTAGTCTACGCTCCAACATAACATCTCCAAAAATAATAAAACCATAACAGCAATTATGGGGGTAAAAGGTAAGGTAATGTTTATGTAAAAAGAAGAAACGTTTTTTTATCCGTCATTGCTAAAATTATTATTTCTTTAAAAAATTATTTATTGTGTAAGTAATTCCAATTCTTTGCAGACGTAATAACGATAAACAATCAGCACTATTATATCACATCACACTAATATTATAAAGGCAAAAGTTTGTGAGTGTGTGAGTATGTGAGTATGTGAGTGTGTGAATGTGTATGTTTGTTACTTCTTCACGTCTAAACGGCTGGAGCGATTTTAATAAAATTTGGTATGGAGTTAGCTGACACCCTGGATTAACACATAGGCTACGTTTTACTTGGAGAAAATATCTTATTCCCATGGGAAAATCGATGAAAATGAATTCGCGGAATATTATAAATGCGAATGTAACTCTGTCTGTATGCTACACAATCTCGCCTAAAATTTACTGAACCGATTTAAATGAAATTTGGTACAAATATACGTAATCTAGAGCCTGATAAAGTACATAGGCTACTTTTTAATGCAAAAAAGGGTTGTAAGGGGTTCAAATAGGAAAGTTTGTGCGGAAATTCCGTAATTTTTAAAGATAGGAGCTTGAAACTTACTTTTTATGCTTTTTATTAGATATAAATAAGTACGACATTCAATGTTTGTAAAAATTTTATCCTAAAGGGGATAAAATTAGCCGATGAAAGTTTTTGTGTAATGACGTCGTTCAAAAAGCTTACGGCCCGGAAAATTAAAATATTAAGAGTAAAAAGTTATAGAGGTTTTGTTTATTTGGATCAATAAAAGTAGTTGAATACTAAGCTATAGAATCTATTTTAAACTATAATTAAACTATATTAATCTATAATATTATAAATGCGAAAGTAACTCTGTCTGTCTGTGTGTTACGCAATCACGCCCAAACTACTGAACCGGTTGTATAAATAAATTAGGAAATCTTAGTATTTGTAATTACTGCAAAGCATGAAGGTTACCTTGTTAAATAATAATAAAAGAAACAAGGGTGGACGGGTGGTAAGTTAACAAAAGCACTACATATTTGTTAAATTATTATAACTAGTGATTCTTACGACTTTACGATCATAAGGTTACAGTAAGGAAAGACAATACGAACGATGTAGGTGTTATGGTGGTTATGTCCCTTTTTATCATCACAATTGCTTCACTCCATCTTTCCTAATCCACTTAAAACACTTTATTACTGTTATCTAAAATTACTCTTAGCTCTTCCCTTATCACTCACTCACAGACTAGCGGTAACTTCATAAATATAATAATAAAATGTTCGCTTCCAGCAAAAAGGTCACCTCCAGCACTACCCATCCACCAGTTTTCCCTCCTAATAATATCATTTTATTATTTTTTAATTTTCTTTATTTTAATAGTTCAGAATAGTCTAAATATGTAATTAATTTTAATTATATACCTATTATACAAAATGTATCTAAATTTTCTTTGATTAATTTACCCGATAATTATTGCATTCCGTAATTTTATTTATCACAGCAACTGGCGCCTATAAATAGGAAAATAACTAATACATTAGTACATTCTTGTTCTTTGGAAGTTCAGCAGCTGTTTACGTAATCACCCAGTAGGTCGTTGCCACAATGATATTCCTTAACTTTTTGGGAAAAATAGCGTGAAGTTAAATGAGTGGCTGGTCACGCATTATGTGCTAGATCGGGTCTAAAAATAAGTTTAATTGTCTAGGAGTGCCACAGTCAGTACGAAACTGATTATTCACGCCAAAATAAATCCTAGACTTTGCGCTTTGTCTAAAGACCGATGTACGCGTTTTAATTTATTCTCCTGTATTTTCGGTTTCGTTACTTTTAAAACAAAGCTGCCAAAACAATACAAGCTACCACTCTGTAAATATACCCTATACAATTTAAGATTGCGTGTGTATGAAGTAATCAATGTTGGCAGGAGAAATCTGTCCTTTACTCGTTTTAATGTATAAGAAAAGGATAGAACCCACAAAAGTATGTGTTGTGTAACTGAATTTATTCGCAAAATTCATCTTCGGCCATGTACGCCTTAAAAAAAGAGAAGATTTGTAAAGTAACTAGAGTCTTAATGTTTGTTTAATATCAAAATAATAATTTGATTCAATCTTTTCAACTTAACTTTAAGGTTAAGTATTAAAGTTTGCACCCCCCATGAATTGGATTGCAACTTCCTTACATGTAGCGAACACTCTAATCACTTTCGCTTTGACAAAATTTGTAATTTTCAATTTTTTTCTTGAATTATATAAATTATATTAAATGTTCAGTCAAATTTTATGGTTTTAGCACAACCTGAAGTGTCAAATTTTTTATGATGTCGACAGAAAGTGAATTTAAAAAAGCTTTTTTCTTTCATGGTATTTTCATCTCCTCCTCCTACGTACAATATCATCTCTAAAACTTGTTTGGATAAAGAGTTATTAAAACAAATCAAATAGATGATCCACTTCCATGATAATTACTTGTACTCCACAATTATTTAACTTCTTTTAATTGTAGCTACTTCAGAGCTCTACGTACTTACTGTTAGAATTTATAATGTTTTTGTATATAATAGCCAATGTGGCAGTTAGAGGATTTTAAATGTTATTATAGAAAATTCTAGGAGTTGTGTTTACTTTATCTATGTAATAGAATCTATTAGCTATTCGCAAATTTTGCGATAATCCTTTGCTAAAAACACTAAACATAAATATTTAAAAAGTATTCAAAACTAGAGACAAATAAATGACTGGAAATTTAGGAATATCGTCATAGACATTTAATTGAAGATATAGTTTAAAGTACAATGTAAAACGAACAAAATAGCTCAAACCCCAACGCCAAAACACGACACTTTAGTTGTCCGAAGCGCTTTTCGGTAACAAGGTTACCTTCTTCAGTCCCGCCAAAGTTTTTCCAGTCTTTATTTAAAGTACAATAATTATGGACATTTTAATTGTTATCAGTTTTTACAATAGTTTTAAAGTTTTTTGTACATACTTCTTTCGAACAACTTATTAATTGAAGAAGCTTTCCACTTGTTCTAGCGAAACGTTAGGTTAGGTCAGCGAAAGCGTTTACTAATTTGCCCTTACTTAGTAAAATTAAGGATGAGCCAAAATTAAAGGAAACTGAAAAAATTCAGTCGTCAGTAGAATAGTGTTTTAAAAATAATAAAAAAATAATATAGAGATAAATAGACTCAAATGTTTTAATGTGGTTAAGTTAGTTTTTAACTACATATGATTGGTAGAGGTACTTCAAAATGTGACTGGGGTGCGCAAAGACAATTGCACCCACTGATCGAGCATAAGCTCCGCCTTTCATCCTTACCACGCAGTTTAAGATTCATGAGATTTTGAATTACCTCTATTTCAAATTTGAGTAATGTAAAGTAAAAATATTATTTGTTATAGTTCCCTTTTAAAACTAGGCAATTAGGCAAAATTGGGTCCCTGGAGCAGTAAATTGGGTCCCGCTCTCTTAATTTGGTTCTATACTGGCTATTTCCTGACAAATCTCCTGTTTTAGTTCTGCAAGGATGTTGGGTCTATTCTTATAGATTTTGCTCTTTAGATATCCCCAAAGTAAAAAATCTGTAGGAGTAAAATTACATGATCGCGGTCAATTGTTGTCTTCATTATGAGAAATAACGCGACCAGGAAATTTGCGACGTAGTATTTGCATCGTTTCTTCTGGTATCGTCCTGTGAAACCAGAGACTCTCAATGTTCATATCTTCCAATTGTCCTCATAAAAAGGCGTTTTCTATCTTATTTTCGTAAAAAAAAAAAAATGGGCCAATTACAGGACACACTAAAGTGTCACCTTTTTAGGATGCATTTCCGATTGAACAATCTGTTTTAGATTTTTCAATTCCCAAATTCGGCAAATGTGTTTGTTTGCAAATCCATCAACGTGAGACTTTAATTCTTGTGTTATTTGGAGTTTGTTGGCATGTAACTCCAAATATTTTTTAAAATTCGCTGCATAATGGAAAATGAAAGGCCATTTGTTGCGATAGTTGACGAATCGATGTTTTTAGGTTTTCGTCCGAAGGTTTTGATGTTCGCTACAGATCTAGTTTGTTCAAATTTTTGAATTACATTACAAATTGTCCTCTCAGAAGGTCGATTTACATGTTTTGCCAGTAGTAAATGCTCGCATACCTGAAGAAGCCAATATTTGACGAAATATACGAAATATGTTACATGTAAATAAAAAAAAATTGTGAAAATTTGCTTGTTTGGTGTTTTTTCCTGTATAGTTTTCTTTTTCTAAAAAAACATCGTTTAGGGGGATGGGAAAAGGGGGAACCTTTACACACCGTAACCCAAGTCACATATGCGTATCACTTAAATCACTATCTGGATCCACCGGGTCCCAATTCAGCTCGACCCTGCAAACCTAAACGGCGAACAATGTAAACAGAATGTTAAAAATGAGGGATTTTTGAGGATAGGAGTACACAATTCAAATTCTTGGGATAATTTTTCATTAATCAATTAATATATACCTAGGTTAAAATAAATACACACAAAAATATCTGTTCAATTTTACTTTAATATTGCTCAATTATTTATCAAACATCTTTTTTTTATATAAATTACAATAATTCATTCAAAGTAAAGATGAAAATTAAAAAAACCAAAAAAATAAAGAAATACGCCAAAATACCATGGTTGTTAAATTGTTCATTGAAGAATTACAAGAATGAAGCTACTGCAACTGCAGATATGGCAAAGAACGTCAGTATTCCAGAAGCAATTGCTGTTGGATTAGCAAATGAGCCTTCTTGATAACGGATCTGTTTAGCGTTTGCGCTCGCTGGTTCATTATCTGTTGCAAATATTTCTTCTTGTTGGACATCAAAATTAGGGCTGGTACGTACAGTAATTTCCCTCTTTAGATTTTCAGGTTTTTTGACAAATCTACCTTCGACCAATTCCTGGCTTGACGATTGAACCGCTTGGGGTTCATTGGATCCAGGAACCTCTTGGGGATGAACGGCGTTATGAGTATAATTTAACATTGCAGGATTGGCAGCCTTCGCATGACCGTATGATATCAGTGCCATGGACACTAGCACTATTAACAGAACTTTGGTGGTAAACTTAACCATCGTTTCTTTTATAAAATTGAGAAAAATCGTGAACTAAAACTTTCAATATCGTTAACTTGTATATCTCAAACAAGTATAACTATAGCAACAAACAAATGTTTTTTACATAGGCCTAGGTTGTTTTTGTAATTATTAACAACTGACGAATTAAAACCCAAACAACTCTATACCATATGTACCTACTTGATAGGTATTTTGAAACTTGAACGACAGTTTTTGTTAATTACTCAAATAATTCTACTATACAAATACTTTAGTGGCCTAAACGGTAAAATTTAATTAAAATAGCGCTTTAAATGTAGTAATTTTTCGTTCGTGTAGATAACAAAATAAAATATTGCAAGAATATTATAAATTTAAGTTATTTAATATGATTAGATTTCTATATTATTAATGAAAACAAGACACTTATTAAGCTATTCAATTCAATAGAAATTAAAGCACTTGTTTTTAAAGGAACACCCTCCAGTTGGCTATAAAATTATACCACATATTCTATAACGGATTACATTATGACACCTGAAGGAAGTTTTGGGAAAATGAAATTATATTCTTTTGATTTTTTATATTAGACATATTTTATATATTTCCCTAGCATTTAATTAAAAAAAAAAGCAGCAAAATTAAATTTAAAATATCGAAATGCATTTTAGACTTATTTTTTGATTATTTTTAGACAGGGTTAGCCAGTTAAATAGGAAAATATCGTAAACAGAATTATTTTTTTAATATAGTAATGGGAAATCAAAGAATAGCCATTAGCCTGACTATGTGGTGTATGATTTCGGCAAAAGGAATCATCGGTCCATATTCTTTTGAGAAGGAAGCCAAAAAGGCAGTTTCTACTCAACTGTCACCGACTTTTTTTTGTGGAGATAACTAAAATCAAAAGTATTTTAAACTGATAGATTTAGGACAATCCAAGCAACCCTCAAACAACGGATTCGTGACAGATTGCAGCACACGAAGAGTTGTGCGAAACTTTCAGGCTTGGCTCTAAAAATGCATAATAAACGTCAACAGAGAATATTTGACAAATTAATGTAATATTGCTAAAATATATTTTTTTTTGACATTATAAATTAAACGGCTATTCTCTTATTTCCTATTAATGTGTTAAAAATTATTATTATTAAGACCTGCTAAACCTTTTACCCCCTAACTTTTTAAATTTTTGTAATAGTTGGATAGAAATCGATTTGTGTTGTTGCTTTTGTTATCTCGATGAATTCGACGACTTCGAAACGTAGTTCCTTGTTTGCTTTTAGACCAGAAGAATTCGTCTGGAGTGCTAGTTGAATCATTTTTACGTTTGAATAGAATTTATTCTTAATTAATCGGGGCTATTTTTGTAATGTGGCAGACGGCTGGTATCTAATCCTGTCAATTAGTGCACATCTTCGACATATCAACAAGATCATTCACACCGACTCGATACGTGTGTGTATGTGTACATATATTTATGTGTATTGTGTATACATATCTATGTGCATAATCAAATCCGAAATAAGGGCAAAAAAGGGTTTAGTTCAATTTTTGGCGAATTGCCTTTTACAATGTTGGTATAAGATTTTTGACTCTAAAATTGTTTTTTTTTTTTCAGAAGTGTCGAATGTGAATGTGATATACCCAGTAACAGTGGCGGCTCGTGATTATACCGTTGAAATAAATTCGTAGGTCGTTTTTCGTAAGTTTAACGCTCGGTTTACATTATCAAAATGAGGTCAAAACACAGAAACAAGGTGAGTTGTGAAATTTAAACAAACATCTTCATCTTTTCTACGTAAGTAATTGCCAAATCTTTTGACAATTTTTCGTAGCTAGTATCAGTCAAGGAGTCTTCGATTATCAAAATTCTCCTTCAACTGATGATGAAGGTGGCGGTTGCTCTGAGCAACATCAAGTGACTATGGGGGTATTCAAAAACTTACCGTCTAAATTTTTGCAATGATAGCTGAATATAAGGTGCTTATCGCGAATGAAGAACAGCTTTTAATTTAACAAACGTCGTTGTTTAATTTTTTTATTGTCAAAAAACGATTCACAACGCACCTCCTATTTGGATGCAACTTTCAATGTCAATTCAATCTAATATATAAAATTCTCGTGTCACAATGTTAGTTACCATACTCCTCTGAAACGGCTTGACCGATTTTTATGAAATTTTATATGCATATTCAGTAGGTCTGAGAATCGGCTACTATCTATTGTTCATACCCCTAAGTGATAACGATTGTCCACCCCTAACTTTTTTATTTTTTGGACAAATTTTTTTATAATGTGGCATTAAAAATTACATACAACCCTAAATTTTCACCGTTTTGCCATCAACCCCCAATTTTTAATAGCAATATTAGTACTGTAATAATCTTCAATTCTCAGTGGTCGATAACTGATCAATTATTATCAATCGATTAGTTATCCCCGCCAGGCGTCTACTGATGTCACTACTCACCCAGCAAACAGCACGGAGTGGGGATGAGAAAGAAGCAGATTTTTTAGAATGTCACAAATATGTTCTAAAAAGTAAAAGAATGTTTTATTATAACATTTCAGAATGATTTGGCAATGTATAAGGATGTTCTAGAAACTTGAGGATCATTCAAGAATGTCGGAATGTTAAAAAAAGTTAGAAAATATTTTGAATCATTGTGGGATGTTCTGGATAGTTCTAAATTCGGGAATATTCTATAATGTTCCATCAAACGTGTAATATATTCTTAGCCGAGCAACGCCGGGTATTGATGCTAGTAATAAAATATTAATACCGACTTCCTAATAAACACACATGCTCACCATAATCTACAAAAATTTAGTCATTCACCGTTTCATTACTTACAGGTCAACAGAAATAAGGTGGCCCCTCAAACTTCGAGCGAACGGCGCAAAAGATAGAAAGAAAGCGCATTGGGAAGGAAAAAGATGCATTTTACCGCTCGGTGTTTGTACCGTGTTTCAAATCGGCCCCGTATTGTACAAGTAAACTCACCCCAGGGTGTCTTAATGGTATTAGTAATATTTACACGAAAAGTGGTAATGCACTTTAAATGAAGCAGAATTCACATTTTGTATTTTAAATATGTAATATTATTTGAATGGGGTGAATTTATTACCCAGTATTGTTATTTCTACAATCACTTCTTCCTCAGAATACTGATTTTAGTAAGTAATTAAATTAAATAATTACAGTTGTAAACGCACATCAATCTGTAGATAATAAATAAATAAATAAATATTTCCAGGTATACGGCTCAGCTATTATTGATATTAAAATATTTATAATAATAATAATAATAAACTAATAAACGAAACATTGACTAATTAAGTTTATAGAATAAATATGTATTCCTAAGTGTTTCTTTTATTTGTCCCCTTTCCTTTAAAAAGTGTCTCACCAATTATGAAAAGTATTTGCTAAAAGTTGCACGATCTTTTATAAACTAAATAAAATTTAAAATTAGGTGAAAATCATTATTAATGTTTTTTTCTTATAATACGGGGCGAGTTTATATATAACGCTATGTGCTTCATCGAAGTACGAAGAGTAAATGGACTGTCCCACTGCAATATCAGCTGTGTCCATTGCGCACCAGTGGGCGTTCAGATTTCAAGGGCCAAGCTATTTCTGTTGGCCTGAACAATTAAACTTAATTTTGTACTTTTAACTTCTACTCTACATGCCCTACTAGACGCTTATTGGTCTGCATTAACTGTTAGTGAAGCTTAGTCATCTCCCTAAAGTTGTTTATTTATGCTGGTAAATATGAAAGCTGAGGGAGGTGAGTACGATTGTAATAGTGCACAGAACCGGTTGTGCAGCCCAATTTAATGAAACTACCTACAAGTTCTACGAACGGGAGATAAAAGACAGTAATAAATAAATAGTATACTAGGTACTTGTAGTCATTTATGTAGATAGCTTTCATTGTATTAGTGCCGCTTTATACTAACCATAAATCGTAGTAAATATAGGGTTGTAATGGTGTTGAGCTTAGAAAGAAGTACCCCAGAGTACATTTTAAGAAGGGAAAGAAAATGTGGGAAAATAGTGGAAGATACAAGAAGAAGGGTTGTAAAATATGAAGAAAAATTGGGAGAATTACCGGAAGGGGACTTAAGAAAGGAGATATGGAGGAAAAAGGTATTGTGGATCGGGACAAAACATAAATATGATGTGGAAAGGGATAAAGCTTTCACAGAAATAGCAATAAGTAAAAAACAAATGGAAGTGTGGAGAGAAAAGGGATTGCATGTTAGTAGGATGGTGGGGAAAAGATGTAATGAAATAGTAAGAGGTGAGGATTTGAGAAAAATATGAATCAAGATACGCGAAAGGTATGAGGGAATTTATATGGGTAGAATGGCAAGGGGATGAGGTGCCAGAATATCTAAGAGAAGGAAAAAGTATAGAGATAATAGCTAGATTCAAAATGAGGAATGAGTGTAAAGAAAATAAGCTTGGGATGGAAGAAAGTAAGAGATTTTGTAGAGTATGTGGAGAAAAGAGTGAATCAATGGAGCATGTATTAGAAGAAGTAACGGGGAAGAATGAGAGGGAGGTACTTGGAAGGATAATAAATGCGGATGGTCTGGCCCTATTGAAGGAAATTTTAAAAAGGAGAGGTGTGGAAAGGGGGGGAGGGAAAATACAGGAAAAATTATTATACGGGAAAAGGAAGGGAAGTGATTAGTTTAAATATATAATGCTAAAATTTCGTAGGTTCGAGAATATAATATGTTGCTTTTTTTTCCTTTTGTTGTGTAAATGTAAACATAACTTTTTAGTTTCAATAAAGCCCTTAAAGCAGTATAGGGTTGTAATCGAATCAAAACAGCACAGCATTGGCAGATGCGGGATCTTTTTGGTATTACTAGGCTAATGTTATTTGGAAATACTATTAAATAACAATACAAACGAAATTGTTCGGATAAGTTATCGTTTAAAATTGGCACACATCGTTTTTAATTTTAGGCTTTGACAATTTCATTCTAAGTAGTCTGAATCATGTAAAGTAGCGGCTGTGGTAGTAAATGTTCCAAAAGATCTTAAAGTTTATTTTGTCGAATGCACTAATAATGAAAAGGGTCAGAACACACTTTTTGGCAATTTTATTACCTCGTCCTCGCCCATTTCTTAACATTATCCTTTTCCTAAAAAGAGTTTTGTCGAATCGGTAGTAAAAACTCCAGAGTAGCTTCACCGCACCAGCACTCCCTTGTCTAATTTTACCACCAACCAACTGCCCATTTGTTAACATCTAGCTAATATTGTCTATTATGGCGATGGTTTCTTGTTTCGTCACTTCATTAAAATTTATCAGAGTCAACCTTTTCTTTTTTACTGTTTTGTCACCTACCAAAAAGGCATTCCTCTTTGCTCACCTACCCTTTTGCTATCGTGTAGCCTCCACCCCTGCGGCGTATTAATTGGGTAAAGCCGATTATTTAGGGTTAAATAAACATGTACTACCGAAAAGTGCTATGCATCTAGGCTAAGATAGGTTATGGTATGAAACGGTCGCTGTGATTAAAGTTTACTATTTTATTTTGCCAGCCCCAGATCTGGAATAAGTGTGAAGTAAGATTGATCAAAGTAATTTAAATAGTCATTTCGAGGTATTATACCTAGGTATATATAGCACCATTTAAAAGAAATTCGTTTTGAATTCCGCTAATCACTTGTGCCTGCAAAGTTCAAAATAGCTTGAAAGCTTTTACAGGTATGTTTTTAAATTAGCAAAAAGACGGTTGTAAATCTTGGGGAAAATTGACGTAATGACGTTTCGGGGGTACTTGAGAGGCTCTATAACACTTATTGAATCTCAGCTGCAAAAATATACTTAATATGGATTATCGTCCTCGAACATTGTCGTTAAATAGGGTTAAAACCGTTCTCTTTTCTTTTTTAGTGCCCATGTCAGTCATTAGATCAACTATAAATATCTTTTCGGTTTAAAGTCTCAGTCGCCACATTAAGAAAATCAGACAATACATTTAAATCGATCTATTTTAAATTATTGGGTCTTTTACGTAACAACTTCAAAGTACTGATACTGTTGTATTGCTTTTTTGGATTTAGTTCGCGTAAAGACTAGATACAATGATGAAGTATACGCTGAATAATTTTACACTTTAGAGTAGGTATTCAGATTCCTTTGTTGTAATGTAGTAATGTTATTTTATTAGAAAATCGAGCTTAATTTGTTCCAGACATAATGCGATCGCACGCCCCCTCAAATACATACATATGAAAGCTGAAACGGGGTTGTAGGAGGAGCTTTGCTATTGAGAGGCAGGCTGCGGGGGAGTTCTAAGCTGACTGCTACTGGCAGGCGTTTGCGGTCAATCATTGAAGTGAAAGCTTTTGTTTGCACCTACCTGGTTACCTTACCTCATTGATCAGGATTGCATGCAATAACCTAACAACTATTTTTAGCGTAAAAATTTCTACGGATGTTATTACGTAATAACAACTGAATTCTTACTATAGCAACTAAAATATTAGAGGTGTGCTATTTTGGTTTAAAATAATTAATGTTAAATAAGTGCGTAATTGAATAAGTAGCTACTTATATGCATGTGTATTTATAATGTTTAGGAAATATGTACAAAATAAAACATCTACTAATCTAAATGTCATAAAAAAAACAGTTATCTACTCTAGATTGAACGATTTAATAACTAAATTTAGGAGATTGGTTTAACTATCATATAATTTTTTACTACAAAAATAAACATTTTCTACAAGATATAGACAATAAACGGAAAGGAAAGGACTTTTTCTATGCTTCACATGAGTTATTCGTTGATTATAATTCTTATATAATATTTTCTAACTATACAGACTGTATATTATCTATAGAATTAAAACTTCATTTAAAGAGAAAAAATTCATTCTTAAATTTTAGATTAATACTAAATTCCTTTCGACGGTTACATTCTTGTCAATATTTATCAGGAAATCCAACCAACTAATAACGATCGGACGTTGATTACAGAATTTAATATTAATGGAATAATACAGTGGATGATTTATACGAACATATGTGTGTACATTTGTATTCCTAATGTTCCGGTTAATGCATTGACAGGCTGTAGGAACCTACTCATAGGAACCACTACACAGAGGAGTTACCTGTTTAAAAAACGTTGCGTGTGTATTTAAAACCAAAACAAATCATCAACCAATTTGTCCATCAAATAAACCGCACAAACTAATGCATAAGAAATGAGAACACCTACGTGGATTTAATACAACATATCAGTCGGTTTTACTTTTTACCTACTAATTATTGAGTATACAAAAATGTTTAATATTTGCCTGGATACATCATCTAATATAAGGAATTTGCAAAGCAGATTCTACAAAGAAAATTAATGGATAAACATCTACCTCCTGCACATTTTTTTTACAATTTATTTCTCCCATGTCAATGTATAAATGCAATTATTAGATATATTAACAGAAACAAATATTTTTTTAATAATTTTATTAATTAAAACTTAAACAGTTCGTGGTGCATTCGTTCGTGAATACAAAAACGCTTCTGGAAAAATTTCACTTAAATATATTGTTATTTCTTTACAAATTTGTTTCGACTGTCATGTCATTTTTAAAAGATACATGAAATTGTATTAAAGTTAAATAAAGTTAAAAGTCTATTTATAAGTAAATCTAATGACTGGAAATAGCTAAATTAGGAGCGGGGTATTATTACTCAGAAGTTCAGTTTGGTTGTTAACCAGGGGTAAATGTTGCTGTACAGCCTTCTTAATTTCAAGATTTTCCAATAGATTTAATTTTTAAATTAATATTATGTTTGTTTATAGTGCAATGTTCAGCAATCAGTAATTCGACATTGTATTGATCTGCCTGACTGACCAATATAAAAAACATTACAGTCTTTACAAAATACTTTATAAACTCCGCTTTTTTCTAGGGGTTAACTTTGGTTTTATTATTGACCAAGAAAGAGTGAAGGTTATTTTTATTAACTTCTATAGTTGAAAGATTGAATTTAGATGATCTATTTTTGACTCTGTTACTAACATTTCTTACATAATTTAAAGAAAAATAAATCCTAATATTCGAGTTATCATTAGTAAAGCTATTGTAAATCTGTCTCCTTAGAATAAAGCGTTGTTTATGTTTTAACATCACATCTATTATGGCTGGTTTATAACCATTATTAGGGGCTATGGTTTTTATTATAAGTAATTCTTTATTAAAGTTATTAGGACTTAAAGGTATAGTTACTAATCTATGAATTAAATTCAATTCGTATTTGTAAGAAGAAAAAATATTAACCACCCAGCTTTTTTGGGTCACCTTGTATACAACTGAATCATCTTGAAAGTTGCGAGCGTTTTCCTAAAAATCATTCATTTCATTACCTTTCTGATAAAGTAAATAGAGGTTAGGTTAGTTTAATTAATTCTAGTTATTTTACGACAAATTATAATTATATGTTGCAAATACTAAAAAAGGCTATTAAAGAGTCCTTACAATATTCAATACGTGTAAATATATCTTGAGTAGGAATTCAATAGGTAATTCTTTCGCAGTCTTTGAAAGTTCTCATTTAAAAATCAATATTTGAAGGAGATTAATTGATATTTATAACATAAGACTAAAAAGTGTAAAATAATCTCATTTAAATGTCTTTTTGATTTTAATTGATCGCAAGTTAGTGTATACATAATGTAATTATCAACATGTATAAATATTGATATAGTACATAAAGATGTTGTGTCGATGGAAATTTAGTTTAACATATACCAACTAAAATCAAGCAAACTACAAGACGTCCAATACTATTACAATTTTTTTTGTTATATAACACATCCGAAGTGTCATCAATCATCGTTGTTTCAGTTTAGGTAAGCACAAGAAACAGATTCAGATTCAGTCGCACCTTCTAATTTATCATTTACGGATCATTTCTTTAAGTAATCATATTTTACTACATATGTGGTTTCAAAAAATTATTTTTTGTGAATATACTTAACGTGGTAAAGCTAAAGTAGTGTTTTGAAACTCTAATAACAGTTGCGTTGCTATAAATCTGCCAAAGGAAGGTGATTTAGTATTTTTGCTCTGATACGTAATAAGTTTTTTTAATGGATTATATGCAATATAAAACATAGGTACATAAACCTTTTAAAAATGAGCAAAAACCTATGAAAATATATTTAATATTAAACAATATGAACTAAAGGATTATACAGTTGAAACCCCAAATTGATTTGTAACCTTGTGCAAGACATAGAAGAAAAGTTCCAAAAATTTAGATCTCATAATTAAAAAAATCAGATTTAATTTTTTTAGAGCAAGTCAGTAAATTTTTTAGGATTTCATGGTCAGACTATTTGTTATGTAGGTATTTAAGGAAATGAATTAAGTAGATTCTTTTAAATTTTTATTTCTTAAGTAATTTGTTACAATTTCCATTAGAGTCGAAAATTTTATAAAAAAATTAGCAATTTTTGTAAATTAATTTTGTTGCTAAATAGCATTTGAAGTTTATGTTTTATCCTACAAAAAAAAAAGACAACCTTGATGCACTTTGTTTAGCTTCCTGAGTTAGATAATTTAAGTAAAATTGAAATTGTGAATTTTCAACATTTTTAAGCTACAACAAGGCAATTGTATATAAAATGAGACCATCAGTGGGAGGTGGAAAAGTGATGGAAGGACTGGGGGTAACCTTTTGCAACACTACAAAAATTTTTAAAGAAGAGTAAAAGATAAAGGGGTGGATATGAATGACAAACATTTTTAAAATAAAAAGCAGTTCAAAATATTTTTCGTTTAATTTTACATGCTTATAAAACTTCGACTTCCGTACGATTCCAAGAATTTATTTTTCTTTAATTTATGTTTGTGACACTTTAATTCTTTAAGAGGTGGAGGAAAAATTGGACTGACACGAAGTGTCGCTATCCCTCTCTTTAGTTTTGAAGGCATTTAATTAAAACCTCTTTGAGATTGTTAACTCTTTGTTTTAGTTGCATGTACGCATTTAATACAATCGTTAGTCGTGAAATGCTTTATATTGTATTCTGCCTGTAATACTTCTTTTTATTGAATATCTATAAATTACAAGCTGTCATGGATTCTAGTATAGGTAGGCACATAATACATTTTATAAGGACAATGAAAGCAAATGTAATATATGCATTAAGATAATGCACGAATGTATCGAACATTCAGCTACTGTCTTTTAAAATTCATGTATGTACCTACCTATAAGTAGACACAATGTATTTGTACGTAGATTCTTGTTTGTAATTGTAAATAAAATTGTTCTACGAACGGCATGATGTTTGATTTATGGTTGTAAGGAAGTGCGACACGCAATTTTCCCGAGATCGAATAACTTTTTACCTTTTTCTATGTCTGTCCTTATTCCCGTGTCTTATTAAATCTGAACATGGTCTTGCTCTCTCGGTCAATTCCGCGCCTATGGCATACGTACAAATATATGCAATATAAATTCATGTAGGTACAACACAAACATACCTATACAAATATGGTTACACCATTTATAAATTTACATATTATATTATCCTAAGCGCTGCAGTATTCCATTTCTGAGATATTCATATCTGTAAGTAATGTTTCAACATAATCCTCTAAGATAATTTTTTCATGCCTGCAGAAATATTAATAAAACAACCTCTTCATTACCTTTATTTCAACAAATAAAAATATTCGTCAATAATTAAAATTATTAGGAATTAGTACCTATACCAAGTGGAAATAACAAACTGTTGTCTAAATCTGTTAAGTAGTGGTTCAGGCAGTAAAACTTCCAAGAGATTTATTAGTTTGTTTAGTCGAATGATTAATATCCCTAACTAAAGAGGGAACTGCCCGAACCTTACTTAATATCAATACAAAGGGATAATAACCCTACTTGTTTCATTCTTTGCAATTGAGGTTCAATTATTGTTAAGAACCTCTCAGGTACCTGAAACGTCTTTACTATGATAATTATCCTTAGGATTTGCTATAATTTATTATTATTTATTTGAGAACAGTCCTGTAAAACATTTTAAACTATTGTAAGTTTAGAAGGCACAAGTGGTTAATATCATCCATTTCTTTTTTCTTTTGAATGGTGCCATAGTAGACAATTCCAGCTGGGTGTCGATAAGGGTGGTCACTTGGTGACAGATTTATTACCTCAGCCAGCAATTTAAAAAAATTGGGCTATAGCTGTTTTCTCAAAATGTAGTCCATTCTTATTTACATTACTAATTGCTATAGATTCTCACTTTATTCGATTGTTTATTAAAACGCTGAATATTCCGACTAAATTATTCCTAAAGCATAGAGAATATAGGGTAAAGGGAGGTTATTTGGTGATTTTTTTAGATAACTTGATGTTAATGTTTATTAGTATATAAGTATTTAGTTTAATTAACTGATATAAGCTAACATTGTTATTTAGTATCCAGAGCAAATATTCCATCCATAAATAAGTACGAATAATATCATAAAATTTATTTTGAAGAAAAAACGTTTAGAGAGGCAATTTGGTGACATAGGTCGGAAATTTGGTGATAGTGGGTATTTATTTTGGTGATATAATTATTTTAACAGCATTGATCGCATCTGAAGTACAATTGATCCATGAGATCCGTGGAGGTGATGCCTAAGCAATCCTCGTGATAAGGAGTTAAACAGTGTGAACACTGGATCCATTCAGCTCGATTTTTTTGTTTTACATCCTCAGAATACCACTTGCCGCATGATCCACACTGCCAGCCGTCATTTTTTGGAGCAGTTGTCTTCTTATTGGTTAGTGATGTGGATGGTAATGGTACTCTTGGTTGTACTGCTGGAGATGCTGATCGTTAAGATATCGTGTATTCGCAACACATTTTCCTTTGGCCCTATCTCTAGCCTTTTTTGCTTTAGTTGCTTTAGCTTTATAAGCACTTGGTATTATTGGTAGTACACTGTTAAAAATTTTAGTAAAATTACAATTATTTTACAAAACAAAAGATAAGTTAAATTACAAATCAGTGTATGGCAATACAAAATTACAATACAATTTAAGTAATCTTCTAAGATACATGAGGAAATCTACTAATACCAGTTGTAATTTTACAATCTTTATGTATAAATTCTACACACATTGTGATTTTACTGAATCGTTTATCAGCTTGCAATAGAAAGCATTTCGAATTTACAAACATTGTTTGTAATTTGATTTATTACAATTTTAAGAAAAATTACAAAACAAAATGTAATTGAAATTACAATGAAATCAATGAAAGTTTAAAAATCTTTTTCTTATTTTTACAGTCTTGATTATAGGATTCCATAGTGTATTCTAATTTTACTAAAAATAAATCTGCTGTATAGCAAAACTAAATCATCAATTTTTTTTACACATTCTGGAAATGTGATGAATTTTTGAGACACAAAATAAAAATAATCTATAAAAAAAAAATAAATAGAAATTCAAAATTAATACATCCATTAACCATTGAGATTTAGTTCTGCTATAATAAATATAAATAAAAATAATCTATAAAAAAAAAATAATAAATAGAAATTCAAAATTAATACATCCATTAACCATTGATGATTTAGTTCTACTATACAGCAGATTTATTTTTAGTAAAATTAGAATACACTATGGAATCCTATAATCAAGACTGTAAAAATAAGAAAAAGATTTTTAAACTTTCATTGACTTCATTGTAATTTCAATTACATTTTGTTTTGTAATTTTTCTTAAAATTGTAATAAATCAAATTACAAACAATGTTTGTAAATTCGAAATGCTTTCTATTGCAAGCTGATAAACGATTCAGTAAAATCACAATGTGTGTAGAATTTATACATAAAGATTGTAAAATTACAACTGGTATTAGTAGATTTCCTCATGTATCTTAGAAGATTACTTAAATTGTATTGTAATTTTGTATTGCCATACACTGATTTGTAATTTAACTTATCTTTTGTTTTGTAAAATAATTGTAATTTTACTAAAATTTTTAACAGTGTACTACCAATAATACCAAGTGCTTATAAAGCTAAAGCAACTAAAGCAAAAAAGGCTAGAGATAGGGCCAAAGGAAAATGTGTTGCGAATACACGATATCTTAACGATCAGCATCTCCAGCAGTACAACCAAGAGTACCATTACCATCCACATTACTAACCAATAAGAAGACAACTGCTCCAAAAAATGACGACTGGCAGTGTGGATCATGCGGCAAGTGGTATTCTGAGGATGTAAAACAAAAAAATCGAGCTGAATGGATTAATCTATTCACATCATAAACGAAGTTATTATAAACGCTCCTGGAATATCTTTCTATGCTTTCTTAACATTAGGTGTATCAAATATCAATTAATGTTTTTTTTTTTTTTTATTTTTTTTGATGGTCCAAACGCCATTTTTTTCTTTGATTTTGTCACTCGCGTTTTCTCGACTTCTAAACATACTGAAATTGCAAAGGATTTTTAGTATAACTTTAATAACATTACAATGTTTGTATTTTTATATTACTAACTAGATTATTGGTAACTGTAGTAAAATTGCTACGAATATTTTGTAATATTCCTAAACTTAGTTGAAATTAATTGTGTAGTATAATTACAATAAAGTTTACTGAAATTAATAAACAATTTCACTATAATTTGTTTTACAAAATGACAATATTTGTATTGTAATTTTACTAAACAGATTATAGGTAACTCTTTAGTAAAATTACTACAAACGTTTTGTAATTTTCCCAAATTTAATTGGAATTAATTGTGTAGTAAATTTTCAAAACTGGATTTTACTTTTACTATATCGTGGTGCGTCACAACTTCCAACAATTGTTTTGTAAAATTACCATAGAAATTTCTAACAGTGTACTGATGAGGTTATAAAAGGACCTTCTCCTACAGATGTCAAGCATTTCGCACTTGAGTCCCTTTTTGATTTTGTTTTAATAATCTGCTTCTTTAATACTTTGGGGGTTTTTAGAATTGCTTGAACTTCTGAAGTAATTTAGTGATAAAAAGAAACTTCATCAAATCGAGAGTATAAAAAAACACTCAATTATTAACATAATACACTTTCCAATTATGCACGACACCACATTGCTACATCTTACAGAAAACCGTAATGACAACTAAAGTTCAATATTTTTTATTGTATAAAAACAGTATCAAAAAACCTTAAGAAATTACGTTCATGACTCTGATATAGAAGTTATTGGACACACACTTATAATTTAAAACAACGACAGACATAATAAACTATTATCGAAAGTTTCATTCACTTACCTTAATCAGTTCAGTAATTATTCAATAAAACAAATTACCTACATTAGAAAGTTTTTCACAATAATGGCCGCACGAATGAACTTTTGACAGAAAATTTTTTTTAAGTCCTACAAATCTCGATATTTAAACTGTTAATTTAATTAAATTAATATGTTTTCATCGCTCTTGCGGCAGATTGCTTGCATCATTTCGCGTCACTGTGTGCGTAAGCAACGTCGTAAAAACTTAAAAATCTATCTTCAAAAACCCTTTCTCACCAAATAACCTCCCTTTACCTTATCTCATACACTTAATGATTCTTTTACTAAATTCAATAAGAAAAGATTGGATTGCTCTATTATTTAATTTGATTCTTCACCTGTCTCCTAAAGTGTAAGATTTAAAATTAAGAAATGTACAAAATATGTAGCTCATGGTGTAATAATTTTGGGATTGGTTGGAGAGATTGCCTATTCCTTCTTATAAATCAGTTCGGCTGGCTTTCCTTTGAAAACAAAAGACCGAAGAATTTATTGCAATTGTTCAGTTAAAGTTGCATACATCACGATCTCATTAGGAAGAAATTGCTTGGCGCAAGGCTCGGTCGGTGTTCGTGTTTTGAACACGAACGATATTTTAGGAATTTTAACATTTTCTATCCGTTTTCTTAGATAATTCTTGTGAGTTATTAAGTGGCAAGGAACACCATGCCGTGGTACAACTTGGAATCGTGAGAAGTCGAAAGCAATTTAGACGCTCAACTCTTTGGAACGTGGGATGAGGATCATTTTATAAATGCGGAATTAAGACTGAGGTTGAAGGAACTTCAGATATTTTCTTATTAGGATTCTTAAATTTTTATCAAATTGAAAAACGTATGGGTCAGTCAAAAACTAACTGTATTAAAAGAAAAATCGTTTTGAATTGCTTTAATAAAAAATATATATAACATTCATCAGCTTGCTTGGCCGAATAACTAACATCAGCACTCACAAAGACGATTGTCTGGACCTTATATAGTGTTAGCGTAAAGGGATAACAACCCTTATTGAGTCTGTACTTGCAATTGAAATTCAGCAAGTGTTTTAGAACCTCTCAGGTATCTTAAACGTTGTTACTTAGTTGTTTCCGTTATTTTAAAAAGCCCTGTAAACGCTTTCAAATCATTTTGTGGTTTTATGGCATAAGTGTGACGTTTGAATAGTGTCATTACAAAGGTGGCCACTCGATAGTTACATTGTCTGAGTTGCCACTTAACAAAAATTAGAGAATACTCATTGAATTCAGTTCTTAATACCTTATTTGTTTCTACAAAATTTAAGTTCCATTATATTGTAAAAAGTGCAGAATTTTTTTTCAGAAATAAACAGAGCGCTATAAAAAGTTTCATCCCTTAGTATTTGAGATTTGTAGACTAAATACAGTAAATAGATTACTAAAAAAATAATTTAACTGATACTAAGAACAATAGAAAAATAGTTACTCATTACAAGTGTGTCGTAGTGTAAAGCGTCAAAAGCCTTCATAGAAAAACAAACAAATTATTCATAATCCATTCTATTGTAGGACACATGTACTTAATCAGATTAAGGTATTTCGGCCAGTCTATATAGGGCAACCAATTTCAGGTGGGTAATCCTTTATCTTCATTTTTTTTATTGATATTAGATACGAGCACATTAATCTGGCTTAAATATACGCTTACTACATCAATTGCCAATAACCTGAGTGACATTATGAACAATGGACCTCGAGTCTCGAGTGGTACCTATAGCTTTTTGGTCTCATCATATTAGGCGAAAAGCATGGAAAGTAAATTAAGTTTATCCATATACATACGTACAAATACACAGTACGTTGAGTGGATACACTTGCAAAAGGATCGAAGTGATTCATTACGTATATCCATCGGTATAAATCTTGTGATTAACATATGTGTTGATTCTTTTGTACCACGTAGTACTCTGGTGTATTACAGGTTCTCAGGAGAAAGTATATTAATGACATACTGTGCAGAATGAGTTTATTTTTTTTTTGTAATCCATTATGGGTAACAATGGTTGGAGATTTCTTAAACGTACAGGAAGTTGAAATTAAGTTAGCTCGTTTAGCTTTATTTTCAGAATATATTGAATTGGAAATTTGTAAGATCATACGTCTCGAGTAAAAGAGTATTCATGGAAGGAAGAAAGATGATATTTTATCAATAGAACTGAGTGCGACTATCACTTTCGCAACCATCATTTGATATTCTAATCGAACTGGATCTAAAGATGCAGATTTTGCTCTTGCTCATACTCTCCTATAAGCACTTGATTGTGTGAATTAAAAAGTGCTTGAACGTCATGACCACTGTTGAACTTTATACATTTTTCATACTTAAAATATTTATTAATCCTTTAGTTATTTACCAAAATTTCAAATTTGCTGAAATTAAGGAACACAGTTACTCTTAAGGTAGAAAGGCGACCGTGTTGGGTCTATCAATTCTCGTAGTAGTACCTCGGTATCTGCATTTTTGTACCTAATAAAGACGCCACTTTGCCGACACAGATCATTGGAATGTTTATTGATGTATTCATATTTTGACCATATTTGAAAATAAGTGGCCGGCAGCTAAGGAGATTCAAAAGCCATAAATCATCGGATGCGCACTAGCAAACTTAGCCTCTTTAGGGCGGGGATAATCGGCCGATAGGCAATATGATAATTGCACACCAAAATTCAGTAGCGTAGTGGCAAATAAGTAGTTGCAAAATAGTTGCAAATTAACAGAGTAGAGAAGTGGTTGTTTGTAAATCGTGTTCGAAATGAGTAATCTTGGGAAGAGCAAAATACTGAGTAATCAGACAAAAGAAGTGGTGTACAATGTGTTTAATTGTTCACTTCGCATACATCATTAAAATCCCATTAGGGTTAATTTCATATTCAAAATTTGTGTTTGCTATTCATAGTTGTTTGGTACTAGATATCCTTTATTTACATATTTTTGTGTTTGTCATTTCCTTGCGTTCTAGTTTATAGTTTTGTTTGTATTGTATATTATTCCCTTTTCACAATTTATATTTCTAATAAATATAACTAGTTTGAACACAACATATATCTTTTTTTATACTTAAAACGCGCTTTCATATAAATAGGTAAATGAAAAAAAAATAAATATTTGTTTTATTTTAAGAGGAAAAAAAAAACAATTATTAGGTAAGTACATATAAGAAAAAAAAAATTGATTCAACTTTTTTTAATCATTTGCTTTAAAATATTTAATTAAACCGAATAAATATTTGATAGAAGCAAGTAAAAATTATTTGTTTCATGAAGTCTGGTAGTATATCAGTTGAATGAATTCACTTGTATTTTCAGTATTTTTTCTCTCAGTGATACGCGCCACTGAACTACAAGTTGACGTATCGATATTGCACCCCTTCGGTTTAGCTATATTCTTATAGGCTTTTTCATTTATTGCTATGTTAAAAGTTTCCACCCTAGCTACCTGTCAATCTGACCGTCGCTGAATCTCCTTAGGTGCGGGCTACTGTACCTCCTTTAAGCAATAGTTAGCTTGCATTCGTCGAGACATTCGGTCATCATATCTCGTATTTTTTTGGTTTTTTTCTCTGTTGTATTTGTTATCGTTGTTTTTAGTATTTTTCGTCGTTGTTCTTTTACATTTACGTTTTAAATGAACTGTTTCTACAGTGAACGTTTTTATTCATTTAATTGTTCGGTCACGATTAATATTGAACTTTTTCGTATTAATTTAAGACGAAAAGTGATAACTGCTCCCTAAGTTACGTTAGGCCAGCAGAACGTCATCCAGATCTCAATAACCATGTAACTCTAAATTTAATTGTATGGCAATATAGGCAACTTTTATAACACAGTGTTAATTTGATAATAAAGATTTGGAATTGATTCCTTTTGGGTTACCGAGGTAAAAAAAATACCGGCCAAGTGCGAGTCGAACTCGCGCACCGAGGGTTCCGTACAAACCTGTATATATGTGATGTAACTAAAAATTTAAGGTTTTTGGAATTTTTCCTTTATATGTGCTATAATAAATTGCTTCATGCCAAATTTCAAGATTCTAAATCGACTGGAAGTACCCTTTAGGTTCTGATTCCCTTGCGAGTAGTTGCGAGTTTGAAAATATGCGGCTTAATTTGCTGTTTCTTTTGATTGCATTGACATAGAAGTTTGATTTTGTTACAGCTTAAAGGTATTATAGACCTGAGTATTTGATATGAATTTCAATTTAATACCTCTACGCGTTCATGAGGAAAGGGGTAGTAACTTTAAAATTATTAAAAATTATTTATTTATATGATGTACCTAAAAATTAACCGTTTTCGCAATTTTTCCTTTATCTGTGCTATAAGACGTTGCTTCGTACCAAATTTAAAGATTCTGAGTTCACGGGAAGTACCCTGTTGGTTTTGATTCGAAAATTTGTGGAAATTTGCGGCATAAACGGCTGTATCTTTTGATTGCGTTGACTTAGAAGTTTGATTTTTTCACAGCTCCAAGGGACAATAGACATGAGTATTTGGTATAAATTTTAGCTTGATACCTCCACGCGTTCCTGATAAAAAGGGTCTTGACAGACGGACGGACGGACAACGAAGTGATCCTATAAGGGTTCCGCTTTTTCCTTTTGAGGTGTGGAACCCTAAAAACGATAATTTTTTCCTGGTGTCGTTTAAAGTTTTCTGAGAAACTTCATTAGTCTAAGATTGTTCAACGGCGTAACGGTGCAACTATTGAACAATGTCCGTCAAGGCTAGAAAATAAAATAAAATGCCAGATATAAACAAACGCACTGGTTGCAAAAGAAAATGAGCAGTTTGGATGAACCACATCGTAGAGGAAATTTATCAGAAAATATCACACTAATATTATAAAGGCGAAAGTTTGTGAGTGTGTAGTCTGTTACTTCTTCACGTCTAAACGGCTGGAGTGATTTTAATTAAATTTGGTATGAAGTTAGCTGACACGCTGGATTAACACATAGGCTACGTTTTACTGCGGGAAAATATCTTATTCCCATGGGAAAATCGATGAAAATAAATTCGCGGAATATTATAAATGCGAAAGTAACTCTGTCTGTATGCTACACAATCTCGCCTAAAATACTAAACCGATTTAAATGAAATTTGGTACAGAGATAGTCTAGAGCCTTAGAAAGGACATAGGCTACCTTTTCATGCGAAAAAAGGGTTTTAAGGGGTTGAAATAGGAAAGTTTGTGCGGAAATTCCGTAATTTTTAAAGATAAAAGCTTGAAACTTATTTTTTAGGCTTTTGATTAGATATAAATAAAAACGACATTCAATGTTTGTAAAAATTTTACCCTAAAGGGGATAACATTAGCCGATGAAAGTTTTTGTGTAATGACGTCGTCCAAAAAGCTTACGGCCCAGAAAATTAAAATATTAAGTGTAAAAAGTTATAGAGGTTTTGTTTATTTTGATCAATAAAAGTAGTTGAAAACTAAGCTATATAAACTATTTTAAACTATAATAAAATTATATTAATCTATAATATTATAAATGCGAAAGTAACTCTGTCTGTCTGTGTTTCACGAAATCACGCCCAAACTACTGAACCGATTTAAATGAGAATTTGGTACAAAGATAGATAAGTAGATATAAAGCTAGAGGCTTGAAACTTTTTTTTTAGGCTTTTGATTAGATATAAATACGATATTTAAAGTTTGTAAAAATTTTACCCTAAAGGGGGCAAAAGTAAGTAATGAATGTTTTTGTTTAATAACGTCGGCACAAAAGGCTTACGCCCCAGAAAATAAAAATATAGAAGAAAAAAATTTTTAATGCTGCCGAAAGTCACTATTCCACGCGGGCATAGCTAGTAATGCATAAGTTTGGTAAGACTATTGAGGAAAAGTTTGTAGTTTGCATACAACTATCGACGACCAGAATATAAAATACAAAAGCTTTGAGGATCATATAATAACGAGCAAGTATTTAGTAAAATTAATGAGATTCGGAAAAATACTTTATTTTGGACATAACCATTGAGAACTAGAAAATGAAATGATATATCGTATAGATGGATAAAAGTACTGAGGGAAAGAGGAAAGTGGACAGGTTTGATAAAGTGCAATGCAGGCAAAATTGTTGAGGACCAAGGAACATAATGCATAAATTGAGCAAAGGCTTCGAAGGTCAAAAACTAATTAGGTGCATGCAATAGGTAAAACTATTGAGATTCGGGAAAAATGATCTCAGTTTGGACAAAACCATTGAGGATTAGAAAAAGAAGCACACGGAGAAAAATAATCATGATTTTATTACTTGATGAGTCAAGCAAAATTTTTCTAGAAAATAATACTAGAATTTTCATAAAATGTACTTGGTGGTATAAAACAATTTTTCATTCTTTCTAATAATTAGTATTAGAATAATCAAGATAAATAAGTCTAGACTTTTTTTCTCTACCTCTCAATTATTTTATCGTGTCGTAAAGAAAAAATACTAGAATGAGAATAGTTTAGTAAAATTAGTCATAAGCACTGTAAAAAATGTTTTCTAATCGAGTCAATTTTACTAGAATTTGATACAAACCACTATATAGCGAAACCCAAATTCCTCGAAATCAGCAGAAACGGCAACAATACGTGGTTTTTCCTGTGACGCCGCTACCCTAATTACCTCGTCCTACTACCTGGTCCACCCCTAGCCTCAACCAAACTTGTACCTAACATTCCTTTCTATCTTTTCTAGTTTGTCTCTGATTATTAATTTTATTTATAATTTTAACTAATTTTTTTTTTACTCTCTCACTGAATTTTGGTTGTTGTTTTACCTCTAACTATTTCCTTTCTTTTTTCTATTACCTGTTTCAGTGTTTCTATTCTTTTTTTTTTAAATCAATTTCTAACTCTGTTATTTTTTATCGTAAAGCTACGATTCTTTTTCCCAACCCTATGTTTTCATGCATGCTCTATCGTTTACTGTTATCTGTTTTTTCATTTTTCACCGCGAAATCAACTTTAAAAACCAAATCGTTTTTATTGTTGAATCCGCCCTTCTCTCAGCACCCCACTTCCAATCCCTCTTTTTCCCAACCCTTGCTTAGTACTGGGATTAGTATAAATAAGCGATACTCGCCCAGTACAAGGATCTCTGACATTCCACCCACCCGCGGCAAGGAAGAGAGAGATCTAACCACCCTTTGCCTTCTGCAACTTTTTTTCTCGTTTAACGCTATTTGGTTATCTCTGACATTCCACCGACCCACGGCAAGGAAGAGAGAGCTCTAAGCCACTTAGTCTCACCGTCAGCCACGTTGTATATATATTTTAGTTCTTACATTTTTTTTTGTTATTTTTACTCAATAATTAACGTTGTTCCCTTTTCCTGTCAGTTACTTAGTTTTACGTGTATATATTTAGGTTAGTTGTGTTTTTTTTGGTCATTATATATGTTTGTTAAGTGTTGTATATATTAGTGCATTTCTGTGTTGTGGAATTAAAAGACTACCAGTTCATATCAAATTCAGTCTCAACACCGAACGTAGATTGACTAGACATTTCTAGTAAAATCTCCTTAAGCGTCTGTTCGTCCATATAATTGACTGATTTTTTAATCATATTTTCCAGAATTCTGGCAATATTTTCATGATTGTTTTCTCCGTGTATTGAGTACCTAATAAACAACTTCGATAAAGCACAATGTAGGGAATGCATTGTTTGGACAAGATTATTGAGGAAGAGTTTAAACACGACTGTTGAGGACCAAGTAATAACACGCAAAAGCTTCAGGACCAATCTAATTTTGTGCTTGATGTGTGCGAAACTATCGAAAACCAGGCAATTTTGAACAATTCTACTTAACTGCTGTTTAATCTTAATATTCTAGATAATCAACTAAATAACAATTATGAAAAAATATATAAATAATATAATAAAAAGTTTCTCCATCAGAGTGGTTTTCATTTGACAAGAAACAATAAGTATTTAACACGTCTCTCGGCGTCAGTGAATTAAATAATAAAAAAATATGTAACGTAGTTCGTGACGTGGGAATTGCGATTTCTAAAGACTACATTATCTAGGTCCGCCTTCTTGTTGTTCTTCAGAAAAGTGATACGAAACAGCATCCGCGAGAAGTTATGCAATTGACGTGGAATGTATTATTTTCGTGGACTGAAACTATTTACCAAGTTAATACGATTTGCAACGTGTCAAAACGATCGCGCTCTGCGATAAGGGAGGTTAATAAGAATAATAAGAAACGCTGCCGTTGTCTGTCACGACCCAGGTCGGCATGGGGTCATTTTTCAGCCGTTTGCCGCTTGCTCGTTTATTAGAAGTGCACACTACCTTTGATCAGTGTCGTTCGTTGACTGCCTCGTAAACTGTTTTAGATAAATCTCGAACATTGAACGACTTACTAAATCTGATCGACGAATTAAGTAGGTACCTTGGGGTGTCACCGTTTGGATGCATACAGTTTTCTATTGTAGGTACCATTCGTGATATAAAAATAAAATCGTGTGAAATAAAAAGTAAAATTTCATTAAAGATACCGAATTATGTATTCAGTAAGAATATATTCTACACAATCTTTGAGATTTAAACAAAATTATACTCGTCTGACTCATTCAAGTTTAAATTAGGAAGTAGATACCTAATCTATTTTTAATTAATTGTCTTGTAATTATATCATAAAATTTAAATTCGAAATTAACGTGAACAAAGTAGGGGAGGGGGTATTTTAAGTATACAAGGTTACAGGTTAAGTCGATCTAGATCCTTTAAGAGGTTGTAGTTTCCCTTATTTCTGACTGATTTGACTATGAAAGACCGTATCCCAAACTTAAACGTTTTCAAGTTATTGGACTTTCAAGTGTTTTTATAAAAATTGCCAATTTTTTGGTCTATTGTCCCATTTTTTTTTGTGTTTTGTGCCTCTAATTTATTTGTTTTTGCTATTTTTCTGTGGTGCATACGTTGACTTATTATTCTTAACACTCAAATTACAGGTAACTGAACCAACTGTCACAGTAGATGATTGATAGTTAAAAAAGGTAATAAAATCGTAAAAAATATTTTTTTTTTCCTTTTTAAATATTTAAAAAAAAGTTTATTACAGTTATGCTGCAGATGCGTTTAAAAATATCTATGGTTATTTAGCTATCTAATAAACTATAACGAGCTAGGGTATTATCGGAAATCTTACAATACAGCTTTGATAAAATGCTTCCAGATAGTAGTAAAAACTAACGGTACTTAAGCGTCAAATTTATCACTTGAGTCAGAAAATAAAATAAAACAATCCAAATAGATACAAAATAACGTTTATTACTCATTTTAAAGAATGTTTACAATGTATGTTCCACATGTCCGCCTCTGTTTCGCACACATACTCTCATTCTGTGTCTTCAGCCACTTTTCACTACACCAGTTTTTAATCCTCTTCTTATTTCGTTTGCCGCAACGATGATGATTATTTTTGTCTCAAAACATCAACAGATGTAATTGGATTAAAAATATAGCGAAAGAAAATAAATTGGAGCCACAAAACACAAAAAAAATGAGACAATAGACCAAAAAATCGGCAATTTTTATTAAAAGCCTTAAAAGTCCAATAACTTGAAAACGGGTAAGTTTGGGATACGGTCCTTCATAGTCAAATCAGTCAGAAATGAAGGAAACAACAACCTCTTAAAAGATCTAGGTCCACTTAACCTGTAGGTAACCCGGTGTATCACAGATAAATATACTAATGTCCCAAATTAGACAAGATCCAAATGTTGAGTAGTTAGAAGAAAAATACCGGCCAAGTGCGAGTCAAACTCGCGCACCGAGGGTTCCGTACAAACCTGTATATATGTGATGCAACTAAAAATTTAAGGTTTTCGGAATTTTTCCTTTATATGTGCTATAAACCATTGCTTCATGCCAAATTTTAAGATTCTAAATCGACTGGAACTACCCTTTAGGTTTTGATTCCCTTGCGAGTAGTTGCGAGTTTGAAAATATGCGGCTTAAATTGCTGTTTCTTTTGATTGCGCTTTACATAGAAGTTTGATTTTGTTACAGCTTAAAGGTATTATAGACCTCAGTATTTGATATGAATTTCAATTTAATACCTGTACGCGTTCATGAGGAAAGGGGTAGTAACTTTAAAATTATTAAAAATATTTTTATTTTATGATGTAACTAAAAATTTACGGTTTTTGCAATTTTTCTTTTATCTGTGCTATAAGATGTTGCTTCGTACCAAATTTCAAGATTCTGAGTTCACGGGAAGAAACCTGTAGGTTTTGATTCCCTTGCGGGTTTCGAAAATTTGCGGCATAAACGGCTGTATCTTTTGATTGCGTTGGCTTAGAAGTTTGATTTTTTCATAGCTCCAAGGGACAATAGACCCGAATATTTGGTATAAATTTTAGCTTGATACTTCCACGCGTTCCTGAGAAAAAGAGTCTTGACCGACGGACGGACGGACGGACAACGAAGTGACCTATAAGGGTTCCGCTTTTTCCTTTTCAGGTGCGGAACCCTAAAAATGATACGAAGTCAAGTTTTTTCTACGAAAAATTACAGAATGGGAAAGGGACTGATTTTCGGGTGAAATTTTTTCTACAGAAATTCTACCAAAGTCTTAAATTGAGATCCAAGTATAAATACCTACATTTTTATGTAAAGTTTCGACTACAGATAGTTCCATCAACGATCAACGTCCCAAAGATGAGATGCAAATCTAACGTTTAGAGGTTACAAAAACGTAATCATCAGAATTCAAATAATCATTCGAAGTCGATTTCTTTACGAAACTGTCGAAAGTGAGGGAGGGAGTTTCGACAACATCTATAAATATTCCAAAATGAAGTTTATAAAAAAAATAATTGTCTGAATTTAACTGAATAATCATTCGAACTCGATCTACAAAACTTCTAACCATTTTTTAAAGCAAAGCAAATAAAAATAATTAGGTGTTTTCGTGGTATAGAGTAAGTACCGGCCACCTTTTCCTTAACTATTCTCTTTTTTATTCAAACGTCTCGAACGGCATAAATTACCCCATAAAACATTGAAAAACCATAAAGTTTCGCTGTGGGAAAGTAAAGTTTGCTTTATAGTTAGGTCTGTAAGTTTTCTTTTGAAGATATTACTGTTGAAATGGGCAGCACGAGGTAAGAAACGTCGAGGCACATACGGCACCTTTGTTCATTGATGTGTAAAAGAATCCATTCAGCCAACACACGAACGTAATGTGCTGTGCCATTTGAATATAAATCCGAATTTTATTGGAAGTTAAATTAGAGATTGCTATCTTACGCGAATAACCGGTTGTTTCACTTTGTCGTTCAGTATAAAAGATTATCTGGAAATCTTAGAAGTCGATAGAAACGAGACTCTAAATATCTGCACATATCCATAAAATAAATAAATATACGTGCATATACAGATATGTATAATATAAGCTGTCGAATACATACTGGATTTCGAAGAACGCCATTATGGCGCGCTATAAGAATTAACGCCGCCCGTCGCTTTATATAGTTTCTTAGTTTTACACAGTAATTAGGTACTAGAATTAATGTCCTGGTGAAATGAAAATTAGGTAGTAATGATCTATAAAATTATAATGCGGCCAATCGTAATTATTTTAGTTAAGTAGTTATTAATGACGATATAAATGTAAAATGCTGGGTAAGTACGACACTAAAAACGTTTCAGATATTTTATTTCTTGAATAATATTTAGAAAACTCTTACAGGTAGGTACCATCAAATATAGGATATAGGATATATCACTTTCTACAACTTCCCTACGAATATTTCTTAATTTATATAATTATAGTTTGAAAATATTATGTTATTACTACAACGTCAAAGTTATGCCCATTTTGAGTTAGAACGAAGTTATGCTGTACCTAACTGAATATTAGCAAAACAAGTGCGCTATCTGAATTTAACAGAATGGGGTTTCGTTTGTTGTGTCTGATATATAGCAAATACTAAATAACGTCAAAATACGAAACTAAACTTACGAACTACTTTTCGGTAAAAAAGTTACCTTTTTCAGGGACTGAAGTGAACTAAAAGGTAAGGTAGTAAAAAATACTACCTAATGTTTTGGTCCAACCTTAACAAAAACAAAGCAAATTAAATTAAACTAAACAACGAAGAGCTGGTTATGGGACCTTTGTCACTGATGAGAGGGTTTGATTTATTTTTATAAATAAACATTTTTCAAAACTATCTAACAAATAATTGTTTCTGACTTCCTTAACTAAATTTAAGGTTATCAAAATATTAATCTTATGATTTTTGATAAGGATATGTTGAGCAACACTGGATTTTTCTGTTTTACCGAACCTGACATGAACTAAATATTTTTTAAACCTGACCTGAATAGACCGTTTAGTTTGTCCAACATATTTCTTACTTACAATTTCACATATCCTCGACTTTTCTAGAAGAGGAATTTTATCCTTTGGGTTCCCAAGAAGAGTTTGAAGATAATTGGAATTTGAACTATAGGTAATACAAAAACCAATTTTATGAAAAAGTCTTGGCTCGTATGGCATGGCAATAAACTTGGTTTTGTACGTGTCTTTTTGAAAAGTAAAGGATTCTGAGAGAAGCTTCTTAATTTTAATTTTAGTGTCTAATTTATCAATTATATAACAATTGTAACCGTTGCCTTTGCAAAATATTTAACTGTACAAAGTTCCTTATTATAAGTACCTATCTTTATTAAACGGAAAATTAAGTAAACTATTTAGAAGGAAAATAAAACTAGCCATTTTATGTTGACTACAATGATAAGAGTTTTTGGGTACAATCGAAGTGTTAGTGGGCTTTCTATAGGTATCAAATTCTAGAGAATCCTCATTTTTGTAACCAAAAATTGACGTTCAGATCTGTGTTTTTGCTTGGGCTTTGAACTATTTAGTATGGAGTGTATAAAAAGTTTTAATTGTTGATAACAACTATGAATGTCCAACACTCAATATTTTTGAAGAAGAGGTACCATAAGATTATCACATTAAAATTACCAAAGATTCCTTAGCAGGCACATGGAAGTGATTCAAAAATATTTTTATGAAATGTGACAAAATTTCTCTTGCCTTAATTTTCATTATAAATCGGGTTGACGTTAATCAAGCATTTTGGTGTGTTGTTATTAGGAGCCATTCATTAATTACGTAAGGGTCTCGAGGAGGAGGGGTTAGAAAAATCTCTACACGCCCTTATTTGGGGGGGGGGGGCTCATGATCTACTCTTACGTAATATTTTGTAAGTCGAAATTTAATTTCATCATTACAGAATGTACAATTTGGTTTATATCTTATTTTACAAATTTTTATTGCCCATTAAAATTTTAAAATCTTAAATGTGTTTATTTCTATCCATTTTAAATGTTATAAACATTGATAATTATGAATTTCTTTTATATACTCTTAATTATCATGATGATATACCAAAGATTAAAAGTTGTCTAAATAGTTGTCTAATGGTCATATGATATGCATCTATAGGTATACAATATCAATAAGAGACTACAACCGAAACTATCTGTTAAAAAGTAAAAACATTTAATTTATGTCAAACTGTGAGTTTTAGTGTAACTGATCCTTTTTTAACATTTTATTATTCTGATGAAAAACGAGATAGAATAGTACGTACCTTAATATGGGGGTAAGGGGGTCAAAAAATGCCAAAATCGTCCTTACGTAATTAATGAATGGTACCTTACAGCATGATGTCTTGTGGTAATAGTGCAAGTAAATCGTTCACTGCCTTAAAATAGACCGTATCCCCGACTTTTCTAGAAGATGAATATTATCCTTTGGGTTGCCGAGAAGAGTTTGAAGAGAATTGGAATTTGAACTTTAGGCAGTACGAAATCTAGTTTTTGAGTCCTCGGATTAACCTTGGCTCGTATGGCATGGTAATAAACTTAGTTTTTCTCGTATCTTTTTGAAAAGTAGAGGATTCTGAGAGAAGTTTCTTAAATTTAACCTTATTCACTAATTTATTAATTACATTACACTTATCACCGTTTTCTTAAACAATGTTTTTATTATTTATGTAGGTTTTCTATACTGTTGTCTAGGGGTAGTTCAATAAGATCGTTTAGGAAATGAATATATTTATAACAAACTAGCAGTGAAACCCGGCGTTGCTCGGGTTAAAATACATCACATGTTTAATGGTATAAAAAATATGTAAGGATCTATTTTTTAACGCAGATATTATAGATTTATATCATAGATAACGTAGATATTGAGAGATTTATTCGGCCATTAAACATTTCAATTTTTTTTGTCACTGTTCGCTCTTGTTTCCAATTGATCTTCACTCGACTGTAAACACAATTTAACTGACAAAAAGTCACTGAATAATGATTTATATATCATCGAACATCGAAATTCCTAGTACCAGAATACTTTAGAATATTTAGATGTACATCACTTTGAAACGTAGATGTACACTTTTTGAAACTTTCTAGATCATTCAAGAAATTTTTAGAACTTTCTGGAAGTCCTTATGACTTAAAAAAGGACCGAAATATTTCTTTTCACCTTTCTGCCACCTACAACCACCCACTTCCACCCACCGCGACCAAACTCCCTTACTCCCACATGGAGACCAAGGGGTATTTACCACCCCAACAGGAAGTTGATTGGAGTAGCTAGAGATAGAGAAAACCCTGTATTTACGTACGAATATTAGCATTTTATATATGTATTTAGATTTAGATATTTAGATTAGATTTAGATTAGATTTCAAAACACTAACGGTAACGAAAAGAAAATAAAACGACTTGATGAACACAATATAAATGTAAGTAACTAAATACAATTTTCTAATGAATTATGTGAAATGTTTAAATAATAAATATCGTCTGCAAAAATACGTCTTCCGTCTCTTTAATAACGTCTTTTTTTTAAACTCTAATTGCGTCTTAGTGTTTGGTCCGTCCTCGTCTTTTCCGAACCACCGACTCTAATTACTTAGCTGACTGCCATGTAACCCTTTTTTTCCGCGACACGCAAAAAAAGTGTTCTTATTTTATGATAAGAACACGTGTTCTTATCGATTTTCCCCGCATGTTCGATAACGTTGACCATGGCCGGAAAATGTGCGTCTATCTACTAATAATCAAAACTTTTTAAGTTTAACTGTAGTTTAATCAGGTTAAAAATGATGACAATGGTTTTGTTGTATCTTCAGTTTATGATTAACCTTTGTTAAATAGAAGATTTAAAATGATTGAATGAATTTCTTTACTATTAAACAATATACATAATATGGATTTTCTCAGAATTTTTTAGACACAGTTCCACTCAATTCTGCTCTGAATGTTATTATTAAGAAAGCCTTCTGAAGAAACCCACTCAGATTTTCTGCTGCATTGTCAAATTTATCCATTTGTTCCAATTTTTCAAATTTCCGGGACTGCAGAGGAGTCATTTAGATATGTTCCGCCAAAGTTTAGATTTTTTGTTTTAATGAAGTGAGTTCAACTTTTTATTGGAAACGGTTTGTTTATTTAAAAAAGATAGTTGGGTGAGCTGTAAAGCAATTTACAATTATTGTTTTGGGAGCTAACAGAATTGGCAAGTCTGGGTGTTTTACTATATATGAACCGTTCCGACTACTTTTATACTTCTAATTTTAGGTTTTTTTACTTTGATTTTCTAACCTCATACCATCAGTGATCTGGGTGTTACCTAATTGAAGTTTTGTTATACTACCATGATCTTATAAAGCAGTTCTGTTCGTTAAGGATATGTTTGCATACTCAGTTCTCACAATTTGCGTAAGGTTGTAAAGAGATTGAGGTGGTCTTGTGTAAAGGTGATCGTAGCTCAATCGGAGGCCGGTAAAAAGTGTTCAAATTAGATTTAGAACGGAATAATAACACAAATTTGCTATGAATATATTTATGAGTCCATTGTGCGAAAGCGGCCGTCTTCCACTTTTTGTTGTCATTTCGACAAGCCAAGATAAATTGCAGCATATGGCATCGATAAAGACCAATAGCCTATTGTTCTTTAAACACGATTTACTGTAATAATGCTGTGAGTTCACAATTTAGACTGAATTTAAATGTATTATTTGTCCGCAACACAAATGGTTCTACTTACTATCTATGCAATAAAAACTCTCTCTCTTTTCTTTTCCAAAACTTTCCCACGAAACAACCTCATATGATACGTACCTACCTACAAGACTTTCTCCAATTACAGATAAACTTCTTACAATATGACCATAATAATTTTTTAGATTAAAAAATATGTGGGTAAAACACTTTTTACTGTTAATATTTTTATTAATTCTTTTTCTTTTTTTAAAAGGATATACATTATATTTTTACAATAATTTATAACTCATTTTGATTGAACACATAGTGGACTAGTGCCGAATAAAACTTCTTTTTGATGAGATAACGCAGACTCTTGTATATTCAGTCTTTCCACCTCGATTATAATCGGTGCAAAAAGTAAAACCGAAGAACTGCATAAAACCCATAGAGTCGCTCTAGATAATCCGTAAGCGCCTATTACGACAGTCGTGGTGATATCATAAATCCCCCCGACAACATTTCGTACACCTTCCGGGAACATTTCCGTCAAACCCCATAATCTTTCGCCAAACGTTTCTTCTTCTTCGTCCTCATCGCCTGATTTTTTTTCAGCAACTGATTCAGACATTTCACCCTCGCTGGCCATTTTCTACAACTCTTTTTTTTTTAATCGTTTCCTAAATAGTAAATGACCAAATTTTGACTTCTGACAGCTGTATAAATGTTAAAGTCAAACTCCTAATGTCAACTAACAAGGACAATTATGTTTTAGGAAACAGCAGACTAACAGAATGCATTTCAGGGAAGTTCAAACCCACAGCATAAGTTCATGATTAAACAAATGGAAATATGGTAGTAGGTCCTTATATATCCAAACGTTATCAAAAAATGCCAAACTTAAATCGCAGTAACAATTCAATATTTGATTCAGAACATGCGTAAAATAAAAGTAAGAAAACACAAGATAATCCTCGAAATTGCAATGTAATTAGGTTTCTTGGAATTTATTGAGCACTAAATAATTAATATAAAAAATGTTTCAATCAGAAAAACTCTCGAAAAAAATATGTAGGTGAGGATACTCCGACTCTTGATAAGGAGTGAAAATTGCCTGTTTTTTTGTTATAAAGTAACAAAACAAAGTTTGGAAAAATAATGGCGAAGATTGAAATTATCCTTAAAGGTCCTGCAGCTTCAAGCCCTACTCGTATTATTTCACATTACTTACTAAATGACATCGAAAACAGTACAATTTTAGAAAATAATAAATACTTTGGCCTATTGATTAGGTGGGGCATTTCCAATCGGTTATTACTTATTTGAAAGCATTCAAACTGTTTTGATCCTTGTAGGTTTAATTAGTGTAAGTTTTTTTTTTGCTATGGAAAAACCCCGTTACTCTGTTCAGTTTGTGTTTGTATTAGTTCAGATTTATTGATTTCTTCCTTAGTTTTGACCGATCTTCCGCCTTATCATCAAGGCTAACAAATTTTGCGCAGGACAACGCGATCGACGGAAGGATCGATGAATTTTTCCGGTCGATACTCGAGACTTCTTCCTCTATCCTTGATGCCGACGAGATGTGTTTGTGTGGTTTCTTCTGATAGTGTTTTCTGCTTGATGTTGAGTGAAAGTTTTTGTGAGCCAGTTATCTTCAATATTTTTTCGTAAATAACTTCGTATACTTGCATATTGTCTGCGAAACATTCGTTGTTTTCTTGATATAATTTTTATTCAAAATTTCTTTGTTGCTTGGTGTTTTAAGTTTTTTGTTGTTTGTAATTGTTAATATAGTCTTCAAGTTTTATTGTGTTTTTTTTTTATTGAGAGCTTCGAGCCCTCTATAGCATCAGGGTATACAGGAACCACCACTGCCTGTCTGGAGCATCATATTTATTTTTTTGTTTGCCAAAGTGGCGCCCGAGCTTTTGCTGTTAACTTTCATTTTGCTTTAATTTATTCATTATTTGATAATTAACTTATCCTTATTGTTTCACCAATCAATAAGTAAAAACGTTAAAGTAGTTACGAGTGCCAGTTTTATTGCGAATGGCCATTTTAAAAAATCAGACAATACAAATAGTTATGGTAGTAAATTTTTTAATAAGAGAGTTTGTAATATGCATTCGTGTGTGGTTGAGGGTGCATGAAGTAAATAATATTTTACCACACTGATTTCTCATTAGATGTCCAAGAATATATCAAGAACCTCATTAATAAGCCCACATTTGGGCGAATGTGTACGAATATGGCAAAATGTTAGCAAAAATTATGAAATTTAAAAATTTCTAAAATTTTTCAGAATTTTCGTGAACTTAAAAAACTTAAAATTGTGGAATGTTTCAGTTACAAAAAGTTCCACTACTTTCTACAGCTAATTTTTCTAAATTCTAAGAATTTCTTTTTGTAATAGGACAATCCTTTGTTTCTAAGAAAAACCACAAAAAAGGTTTTGGTGTAGTTTTGCTGTTTTTTTGCAGTTTTCCTCGGAAAGAAGAATATTCATTTGTATATTGCTTTGTCACCCAGAATTGCAAATCTGTTGAAAACTTCTTAAAAAGAAGGCGTCTGAACATTGGACAATTTATTAAACAATATTATTGCTATGTAATACCTACATGTTTCAATAAAAATATTTTTCAGACAGTTTAAAGGTTTTAAGTCTCCTTGTAGTAAATTCACGTGGATGGTTTAACATAAAGGATTCGCGACAGCTTGCACTTTCTGCGCACACGTATAAAAGAATGTTTTACACGGTACGAGTAGGTCATGTGGGTAAATACACGAGTCTGAAGTATACATTAATCAATGTTTTGCGAAATAATATAAAAACGATAAAACGCGGCGCGATGGCGATGGTACCGCCTCTGTAACGACGACCGTTCTAACGCTCCTATATTCTATTGGTCTTCACACATGTATGTTCGTGTGTGCCTAACGTACTTGCATGTAACAAGTGGATAATTGAACGCGTTACATAACAGGTGTTGGTGTGGGAACTTTGAACTTCACGAGCTATTTCTCGTTGGCAACTTTATTGCTGCTATTTAATCAAAAAATTTCGCCCGTAAGTCACAGATCCGCGACGAGACTTGCATTTGCATTAGGAAGCATGGCTATGATAAGTCGACGCTTTCTCCCACTGTTAGTAAGGCCCAGGTGTGTGTGTGTATATATTCGAGAAGCTAGTACTATAAAGTGGAGACAGTGCTTTTCGAAAATATCAAAACTTGGGGCTAACTTGGTTCAAAAATTATATAGGAACTATTATTTTTTTTTTATAATATTCAATCTCGTTTAACTACTACATCAATATATTGTGAGATTCTGTATTACCTCTAGAGCCTTGTTATTAAAACAGTGTCGACAGATATCAGTATTTGATAAAGTTCCTATGAGGAGGCCATCAAATCCTAAGCACCATGTTCTTACTTAAAAGTTTAACGCACTAAGGAAAAGTGCTTTAAACACAATACAAACGCTTTAATTACATCAAGAGTTTCAAATATATCTAAAAAACGTTAAATATCAGAAAAACGGGCTTCTGAACACTATACGGGCTTGAATTAAATTAAAAATCTTCAGAGACAATAAGAGGATCTGGAGCTCACTATAAGGACTTGAATTGAATCAGAGGTGCTTCATACATACATCAAAAGGGTTGAAGCACAAGTAAAAGGCGCTTTGAGTATACTACAAGGACTTTTAATAATTCAATTTTGATACATCAAACGGGTTTAAATACTGGTGAATAAGGATTGGAGCATACTATAATAAACAGTTTTAGATAAATACTTTAAAAGATTTTAAGCGCTATAAAGAAGCCCTTTAAGCACACTATACGGAGTTGAATAAAACCAGAAGAGTATTAAATACATCAAAAGCCTTGAAGTACAGAAAAGGCGCTTTAAGTATACCATACGGACTTTAAATATTTCAAAGAGATTTAAAAGTGTTTAAACAATAGTAAAGAAGGATTCAAGCACATTATAAGAACTTGAATGAAAATAGCTTCAGATGTATTTAAGATCTTGAAGTGTTGGTGAGAAGCCCTTCTAGTACACTGTAGGTAAAAACCCTTAATTACATCAAAGGAGCTTCAAATACACCAAGAAGCTCAAAATAAGGTACTTGATACAAATAAGGCCTATGCTCAAATAAGGCCTGTAGTGCGGAAAAGTCATTTAAAATATATTTACATGAAAAATACTTCACACACGGATAGACGACAGTCCCACGACTCAGCAAACAGTGCGCGAGAGGCCCGCTCGCGCTCGCAGCGACACTTGTGGCCGGTCGTTTGTGGCGGACGAGCGTTTTCATTGCGCGTTATTAATTTGTCGTAATTTCTATCGAATTTTAATACGTTATTCTTTGAAGTTTTGCTTCAAGTAATGTATACGGATCACAATATAACTCATCAAAAAGATAACTAAAACTTTAAATTGTAATTTTTAAAATATGCGAATTAAATACTGCTTATAACATTTATTAAATACAATGTACTAAATAAAGCCTACTTTTCAAATAGGCTTTATTTGCTGACCCTAGGCCTTAATAGGAATTCTGAAATATTGAAACAGATACTGACACGTCATTCCTATCTCCCGCCACACCTGACCATCGAGTATTTTCATCTGCCTCCCCCATATAACACGTACACCACCTCGAATAAATATTAATAACCAATATTGTCTCAAAAATTATGGTACTTATTAAGTTCCAAGGCCTTATTTAGTTACCTTGTTTAATTAAGGCCTGTGAAAAAAAAATATATTCTTCAATATCTAATAATATTTTTGAGGAGATATGTTAATTTTCTAATTTTTGTTTGTTTGGATACCTTTTTTTATATATTATTCTCTATTTCTTGTTAATATGGGACTTTAAGTCTGACTAACAATTTAAGCATAATATTTAGTAAAATAACTTACAAAGTTGTTCAAGGATCTCATGGAAACACTTGATAAAAGGCTCAGAAATATATATTTTTATAGATTAATACTCTAATAACAATATTCCTATAATTTAAGGATATAGGCTTTGTTCAATCACTATGTTTTAAAAAGGCCCAAGGCTAAGGTTCCAGAATTACCTCTTTTTGAGTAATTTCTGATAAAAGATTACAATATGTTTTGTTAATTACTTAAAATATATGAACCAAAGAATAATGCCTCGCTTTTATTTATCACCTTTTCCAATAATTTATCACGATTTGAGCGTTTGAAATTAGGTAGGCCTTATTTGTATCACTTACCTTACTAATAAAATGAACTTCTGAACACTATACGGGCTTGAATTAAACCAGAGGAACTTTAAATATATCAAAAGGCTTGAAGCACAAGTAAAAGACCCTTTAAGCATACTAGTGTATAAGGACTTTAAATACACCAAAAGGATTTAAAGACTAGTGAAAAATGATTCATGTCCTTAGAATGAAAATAAATAAATACATTGAAAGGCTTGAAGCACTAGTAAAAAACTCTTCGAACATGTTATTAAAGCTTTCGAAAACTATACGGACTTGAATTTAACCAAAACAGCTTCAAATAAATTAAAAAGTTTGAGGTCCTAGAGAAAAGTGCTTTTCGCATACTACAAGGACTCCAAATAAATCTAAACAGCCTTAGATAGATTAAAAAGTTTGAAGCACTAGAGAAAAAGGTCTTCGAGCAGACTATAAGGACTTGAGTTAAATCGGAAAAACTTGAATGAAATGATTAAAGTGTAGTACGAGGTTTTCAAACATTAAAAATTATTTTTTTAGGTTCCTCAGGAAAATAAAGAGGATTTCGAGTAGGTACTTTCAAAGGGCTTTAACACTAGAAAGGTTTTAAACACAGTGAAAAGGCTTGAACCCTTTTCTCTTTATTTACCAAATTCCAACTACTTGTTAGTGAAATGAACGGGTTGAAAGCACATTTACAAGCACTAAAGTTCTGCCAAACGCTGATCAATATATTTATGTTTTATTTGCTTGAGCTCTTAAGAAGGTGGAGAACTTGCTGAACCTCTTGTTTAATCTCCAAGTATTACGGAAATTACACAAATTGTCAATGGGAAGAATATATTTATAATAAATGAGGTTGCTGACTAAACTGGTATACAAAATTTACGACCATTGCTCAATGAGTTTGCTTAAATTTGCATTTAATTATGATAAAGTGTAGGCTTTGGTTGCGTTATCTCATTAATTGACTTATTTTTGTGGCTTTCAAGACACGCGCATTAATCAAGGCTATCTAACCTGTTAATTCTCACTTCTTAGTTACACTAAGCTACTTGTCGTAATTTACTTCATTTTGTGCTTTTTATATGAAATCTACTCATGGTATAAGTAGTTATATTTTCTGTATAAGGAAACCTTTTTATATCTAAACTGCAATTAATTTGAATTCAGCTAAACCTAGATAACATTTATATTTAAAAAAAGCTAAGAAATCCACAGACTATTATTCAAAAAATCGAATAAGAAATTTAATTTAGGTTCATGGGGTTTCACAATCGGAAATCATAGAAAAAATTAAATTAAAGCTAATGAGATATAATTGATACGAAACATTAGGTTTAGACGCTCCATCTTCAGCAAAAACTGTGTGATTTTGTGGGCGAAGGTTACTCCTTGTCTCTAGGGAGACTAAACTACTGAGAGATATAAGGTTTGTTCCAAGTGACGCAGGAACCGTTCAGGAACGGTACTGATCATGCGCATTATGTAAAACGCGTTCCAAGTGAGCCGTGACCGTTCCAGAACGGTTTCGAAAGCGTTCCAAGTGAAGCTGTGACGGTTCAAGTACCGTAACAGAACGGTCATATCAGTACTCGACTGGGATTAGGAACCGTGTGGACTGAAAGTGGACTGACATGCGTAGTACGGTCGGCGCGTGACTTGTACATCGTATTTTTATTGATATTGTTAAGTTTAATTTGGTTTGGGACTAAATTGATTGAAATGTGTTCCGTCGCTATTCGGAGAAACAATTTTAATTCTATATAAAATTAAAATCATTATTATTATTAAGTCTTATTCTGATATTCACATTGTTAATCGTTCATTTAATTCTAATCTTACAAGTTACATTCCATTGTATAACAATTAGTGACGGTACCTGGTAGTAAAAGCCCCACTAGGGTTGTAATTTCCAAATTCACAATAATAGTTGCTAGGTATTGTTATATCTATTATCATTAGTATCATTTGTAACGGCCCACGATTAGCATTTGTACATATTTTGTTTATGAATCATCCTACTTGTTTTGCTACCTGCTTGTACTTTCACCCCTTCTTGTGCATTTGTCGTTTGTAAAATAAGTCTTCATACACAGTATTCTATAGTCAGTCAGCCATCAGTATTCAGACAGTAATTATTCAGTTATTATACACTCAATTTCAAATGTTGAATGAAGAAATAATAAAAAACGAAGGCTATTTAGGTAAGTACATCAATACAGTATAAAAACGCCGGAATATCTCATATTTATTTTAGAAGATATTGTTCCAAACTATTCGGAAGTTTTCTGCCAACATTTTAGATTATCGAGAAACAGTGTGAAGTTGTTTTTATCATCCATTTTTTTAAATTTAAACTCCCACACTGAAAACTTATTTAAATAAAATCTAACTCGATCGTGGCGCCAACTGAGCGAGAGTGATCTAACTGTAACCAGTAACGAAACGATTCACGAAAACGTTCCAAGTTAAGCTATTCCGGTACGACCAGAGAATTACGACATGCGCACAAAAACCACCCTTCACGGTTCTGTTACCGTAACGTTACGATCCAAAAAGTTCACTTGGAACAAACCTATAACCTCCACCCAGTCACTACGTCTTTCCTGAGACTTCGACCTGTAATAAATAACTTTCACATATGTTTTCAACGCAGTTTCTATAGAATATATCAGTCACAGTAACCGACGAAACATCTGAACCTAATGTTTTTTTAATGGCCCATTAGCTTGAATTTTATTTCATCCACAGAGTGGTTTATTATAAATCCATAATTTGCAGGGATAAATAAATTATAAATCGAAACTACATACCTTCATTGAACCATAAAGAAGACTTTAAAAATAGAATTTTAAACGGCGATTTCCAATACAATTAAATGAGTAAGTACAGTAGCTGATTAATGTTATCGCCAAGCGTAGGTACACAAACTGTTGTAACTAAAACACAAATTACGTGCTTCTGTTTGAAGGGAAATTAAAGATTAGAAAAGTTACAGAACGAACAAAATATGGTAGCTCAAACCCCAACGCCAAAACAAGACACTTTTGTTGTCCGAATCACTTTTCGGTAACAAGGTTACCTTCTTCAGGGACTGAAGTAAACTAAACCTAAAAGAGAACTAATCCTAATATATACTGAAAGTTGTTAAGGTTCAGTGAAAATAGTTTAGCGGTAATAGTGATGATGTTCATTGGACCTTCGCAATAATAAAAAAAATTAAACTAGACTAAATAGGGGAGATCCAGGGATAAGACCCTTGTCATTGTTAAGTAAGATTTGGTTATTTTTTAAAATGTATTAACTTTCAAAACTATCTAGTAAACACTTATTCCTAACTTCCTTAACTAATTTAAGATTATTAATATTAATATTATGTTCTTCGGTAAGAATATGTTCGGCAACACTAGATTTTTCGGCTCTACCAAATCGTGCATGAGCTAAATGCTCCTTGAACCTAGTTTGGATCGAGCGTCTGGTTTGTCCAATATATTTTTTACTACAGTCATTAACGCTAATTTCATATATCCCCGACTTTTCTAAGAAAGTAATTTTATCCTTGTGGTTACCGAGGAGAGTTTGAAGGGAATTACCACTTGAACTGTAGGCAAAGCGAAAACCAAGTTAACGAAAAATGCCTTCGAATCCTCGAGTAAATCTTGGCTTGTATGGCATAGTAATAAACTTGGTCTTACTGGTGTCTGTTTGAAAAGTCGAAGATCTTGAAACAAAATACTTTGATTTCATTGATTCATTGAACATCATCACTATTACCGCTGAACCATGTTCACTGAACCTTAACAACTATCAGCATATATTAGGATTAGTTCTCTTTTAGGATCAGTTTACTTCAGTCCCTGAAGAAGGTAACCTTGTTACCGAAAAGTGCTTCGGACAACTAAAGTGTTGTGTTTGGGCGTTGGGGTTTGAGCTATTTTGTTCGTTCTACAACAACCGCCAAAGTTTTTCCAGTCTTCATTTTAAACAACATAACATGAAAAAATTACTTTCTCTAAAAGGACGATGAATGTAAATGTTTCATAAAACCATTACCAAATCATCATTTATTTGGTGTATTTAAACGCTCTTAAACAACTCTAGACAAAACATTGTCATTGGGGTGGCACATAACCTGCCCTGGGGACCCATGAAGTATCTACTGCTACAGAAAAGGACAAGAAAAGAAATAGGCATTCCTTATTAAATTTCTGGATAAAATCAATTCAAAGACTAGATACACAATAATTCAAAATTTTTAAATTTATTTTGTCGAGTTGCTCTTCGTGTCGAATTTCACAATAATAGTGGAAGACTATTATTATGTACGTAAACCCTTAGTATTCAGAAAAAAAGAAATATATGAATATTAATCGCCCATATTCTGAACAATTTTGATGTAATGCAAATTGTTTCCTATTTGGAACATAATTGCACCTTTATTACTCCATCAATTTTTTATTTATCTACTACTATACATAGAAGGATAAAGATGAAATCACTGTTTTTACTTTTTCATACACTATTTCCTACCAATTGCATGAGCTACCGTGGAAAGAAAATTACCCGTGTACGCGTCTAATCTTCTTTTTCTGTTCATGGGAAAATCGATTGAAATTGCAAATTGCACCATGATTTTATTAAGCGGTCTGCAGTTGGTTGAGACCTTGTGCTCAAAACGTCGTCCATTGCATTTACCTAATCGACTCAGCGAAGAATTAAAATAATTAGCCGGATTATTACTAGGAAATTGCTTCGCGGATATGTGCTCGCCTATGCAGCACTTACATTATTTATATATGTGTCTATACGTGTTCATCAAAATTAAAAATACTACAACTTATTATAACAAAACCACATCGATATAAACATAAACACTTTAAAGGTGTGTTGAGATTACTGGTTAATTCTGTAGACCCCCAGTTAATAGGTAAACGAAATCAAGAGGTATTCTCAAAAATTAAAATAATCTAAAAGTAGTTCAACTTTACTTAATAAGCCACATGTTGATTTTTATTATTTAGTTCTAGTTTAGAAACCAGTTACTATAAGAATACTATTTTATACTACTGGCCAAATGATAAAACCCTAGGCCTAGGGGATCGACCATAAGGGACCAAACGTTTCTTCCCTCAATTTATTTTGTACAAAAACGAAATAGCCAAAGGTAATTCGGAATCACATGAGCCTTGATCTTGGGGTGCGCAGAAACGTAACAACCTCGATCGTTCATCTTGTCGTCCTTGGGCATTTCACGGTTCATACTAAAAGATTTTGAAATATTTATATTATTATAATGCACTACAACAGCAATATTTAATGGTGCAAGTAGTAGGACAAAATCTGACAACCACTTATCTATAATTATCAATAGGTATGTTATGTATTATACGAGGATGGATTAAATATAAACGAGCCTTTGTTCGTAAGACATTTATTTTGAAAATTTTCACAAAAACACAAATTTCTATATTTTTTCGACATATCCCAAATATTGTTTGATTATACATTTTTCCCAACGGATCGGTAGTTTTTTCATCTCGTTTTCATAAAAAAAAGCAGAGCGGGAGTCTATCCAGTTGCGCACAAACGCCTCCACATGTTCATTAGTCTGAAATCGCTCGCCTCCTAGTGATTCTTTGAGGGGCCCAAACATGTGGAAATCACAAGGGGATAACTTTGAGCTAAATGGATGGTGCTCCGACTGAGTCTAATACATTTCACTGATTTGGGCCTGCATTAAAGCTGCGATGCGAACTCGAGCAGCTTTTTGATCTTCACTCAGCAACTTTGGGACCCAACGAGCTGAAATTTTTCGGAATCCCCAGTTTTTCGTTATGATTGTGTGGACACTCTCATAGCTGATGCCGAGTTCAACAGATATCTGAAGCACAGTGGCGTGGTGGTCTCTTTCAATAAGGTTTTTAACGCGTGCAATGTTAATCGGCGATATGCTGGTGCGCGGACAACGAGGACGATTTACATTTTCGACACGATTACGCCCTTTGTTAAATTCTTTGCACCAAACTTTTACCCGTTGCCACGAAAGCGTTTCATTTCCGAACTGTGCTAGCAATCTGCGCAAAATTTCAGCTGATCCACGTTTTCACGTGTAAGAAACTTAATAATAATCCGTTGCGCAACGCTGCTATGCATCTCTTTCTCACTCATTGTGATAGCTACATAACAACCAAAACAGTAATACGACGAGTCGTTTCCGTGTTACATAATATCCTTACTTCAAGTTGCTAACGCCCGTATGCGCCTTGAACAACTATCCGGCGCTCAATTTAAAAAGGCTCGTTTGTATTTCATCTGCCCTCGTATTTAAGGAGGTGGCACCATAAGTATAGTCGACATCGGAAGGTTTTAAATGATACGCAGACATGTCTCTTCAATCACAATATGAAAAGAATTTACTATTAGATACTTCGAAAAATTTCAGCTATATTCCATTCTAAAGTAAGGGAATCACCAATAGACATTGGACTGTTGATAAAAACGTAGTTGAAATGAACGATTAGGCTCAAACGTTTCATCGGCAACTACTTCTACATCGTCAATGGGCGGGGGTTATAATTTGAAGTCTCAAAATATATCGAATAACTCTACGGGCTATATCTCGAAGTCACTCAGTCTCTGCCTATAATAACCTAATCGATAAATCGATGATTTTCGGGGATATTCTAATTAGAAAGCGAAATCACAATCAATAAGACCATGAAAAATACTTATTATAATAATAGAATTTGAAATTAGAAAGAAAATATAATGAATACAGTGACTGATTAATGTTAGCCTTAAAATTATTGAATTGTTCAGGCTTCGCTCCAAACTAAATTGATCATCGATCCAATCTAGTCGACTAGAAGCAGGTAATATAAAAATAATTGTCAAATCAAGAAATCGTAACGTACTAAAATAAATAAGTGCCGATATACACAGTAATTCACGCTACACGGCACGGAATAATGTGGCCAAAATATGAAAATTTCAAAAACTTTAACTTTTGGGTTATATAGGAGACTATTATGGTTACCTTTTAAAATGACTTTCATATTATACAGGGTGTTCCAAATGTCCTAAAAGTATCATCAATCATATCAATACGCTCCTCTTTTGAATCAATTTTCATTTTTAATAAGCAACACCTTAATAGTAAATAATAACATCTGACAATAAACACCAAAGGCAACTAGATACATTGGAATTTTTATTTACAAAACTCCAAATGGCGCATAAAACAGTTATTTAGCGTTTTCGGAAAAAACGCGAAGACTTAGCTTATGAACACTCTGATACCAATCGATAGGCAATTAAAAAATACATCTTCTGGTATGTTAAAAAATATGGTGTTCCATTTAAATTAATCAAGTTTTAACCCCTTAAAGTTCTTACTTAAGTAGTATTAATTTTTGGACACCCTGTATAAGATGACGAGTTTATTATAATTGGGATATAAAATATTATCTATTGTTACACTTCATTGTAAATTTCGCTTACATAATTTAAATATTTCTTAAGTATTTGAAACGTTAAATTCGGTTAGATTTTGATAAAATTCAAATTATTTAAAAAAACTTAAGGTTTAGGTGTTAATTATTTAATTTAATATTCATAATGAAGTCTGTATAAGTTGTTAATTTACCCCAATTATTTTACATTTGTATGGGAATATAATGATACAGTAACGAGCCGTTAACACGTTGAGAGCTTTGTTCGCACCTGTTTAAGTTTTTACGTAAAAATAATTCACACACCTTGCACTTTGCATCTGCAAGTATCTTCATCCCACTGAAAATACCCGGCACAGTCTGATGGAGTTCTAAGTACTTAACACAAATTTGTCACTCGATTATTTATTTTTTTATGTAGGTAATTGATTCCATGTAAACGAGCCAAGTAGTATTTTGAAACTAAAATGTTCTTTTGATTGTTGACCACAATACTTCTTATTGAAGTTCAAAAAGTTCCTTTCCGTTGCTCGCTACACACCCCGTAATTTACACAAAACATGTAGATGTATTTTAAAATTTATTTAAGTAAATGGTCCTCTTATACCCAATTGGCGTTTAGTGGAACGTTGGTTCGACGTTCAAGTGCAGTTCAAATAAAATTGTTAACCTATTTCATTTCATGGTGGTAATAAAAGAAATCATTAGCTTCGTAGTCCTACAATTTTACATTGAAATGTTGCGAATGTTTAACGTTTAATTAGTTTACTTATCCAACTATTCTCTATGAAATTACTTCCTTATTAAATTCTGTTCCAGTGCTCCAGTGCATTCCAGTTAGATACTAGAAAACTCTAGAATATGTAGGTACCTACTTGTTCATTCCACAAACAGCATTAGTTCGTATTACTTCTTATTTTGCTAAGGTATTTAAAAGGCAGTTGCACGGTTCTCATCTATTAACAAAATGTGATAATATGAGATGGTCTTGATCCCTAACTTTATTTTTAGGGTTTCATCAAGACAAGAGTCTCCATCATGGTGTCTAACTCAAGTCTTGACTTGAAAATCAACATCAGTTCTTTACTTCCGAGTGTTAGTCACTGAAAATGGCAACGAATATAGCTTTAATTCGAAGTTGTTTTCTCCATGAGTATAATACCATAAATATTGTACCAAAGCTGCAGTGGCCGGCCTGAAAAATTTATACTGCATTCGGAGATAATGCCGTAAGTGGTTCAAGAAAATTTCTTCGAGAGGCTTCAGCTTGATCTATGAAGCACGCTCTGGGAGATCGACGATCCTTAACAACGAAGATATTCAAAAAGTTGTCTAAGCAAATTCCAAGACAACATGCCTCGAGCTTGCAGAAAGGTTCTATGTGAGTGATGAAACCATTCGTTTACACCTTCGTCAGTTAGGAAAGACGTGGAAGTTAAGCAAATGGGTCCCATATGAATTATCACATCATCATAACAAATTAAGTCGTCTTACCATTTGTTCAGCAAACATTTTACGCAATGATTATGAGCTATTTCTTGATTGGTTGTTAATTTGCAACAAAAAGTGGGTACTGTACTCAAATTTTAAGCGTTCGCATCATTGGTTGTCGCCCACCAAATCGGTTCAATATACTCTTAATGCTTTCTTGCATCCAAACAAAATTTTATTGTGTATTTGGTGGACAGCAACCGGAACTGTTCATTTTGAGTTTTTAAAAACGGGTCAAACCATCACTGGTAACCTGTTTTGTGAACTAGCTTCAACGAGTACAAGAAGCGGTCATCTAAAAACTTCTTCTTTGGTCAATCGAAATTAAAAGTGATATTTCTACAGGATAACTCTAGGCCACACACTGCAAGAGTAACCTGAGAAAAAAATCTGAACTTGGCTGGGATCTGCTATTACACCCTCCATATTCTTCTGACCAACTGATTACCACCTCTTTTTGTTTCTTGACAACCAAGTTTGTCAATGCTTTGATTTAAAATCTAAGGAGTTCTACAGTATTGGTATTTAAAAAAATTGTGACACGTTGGCAAAAGGTTGTTGAATGTTATTGTAATTACATTGATGAATAATAGTTTGTAAATGTTTTTTACTATGTATTTATATTTTACCATCAAAACCAGTCCGAACTTATTCGGTTGCCTGATACAATGCACAATTTGTTGGTGATAATTTGATTCTTGATTCAAGAGTGTCGATATTTCTTAATGAAGATGTGAACACATCTTAGGAACTAAAGGGACAAGGAAAATTTCAATTTTTTAACGAACAACTTTTGAAGTACAAAAATGCATGGCTTTTGAATATTTATCCCTTCAGAGTCTAGAATATTTGCCTAATTACACCTTTTTGTTAAAAATCGTTTAAACCTCAATATTTAATACATTTCTTAATCCTGAAATTTTGATGATATCTCGACTTTCACATCTGTGCTCTTGACAGCCAAAATCGTAGTTTTGTTTGTTAATTAGAAATAGTGATGTGCCGGATATCCGTATCCGTATCCGTATCCGCGGATATCCGAGGGAGAAGAGAGGTCCGTATCCGTATCCGTATCCGTTAGTTTTTTGGCGGATCTTTTACCTTATTAATTTTAAATTTGTAGATGAAATATATATATTGTGCCGATCAGTATAGATTTAGGCAGTACTGTGTGTATAGATGAGTGCGTGGCGGGTTATTGCCGACAAAAGCGGCAATAAATAAAGCAAAAAATAAATATTAAGAGGGATGCCGCCTGCCACATGGTTCACCAAGGACAGAACGCACACGACGGCCGAAGAAAACGGTCGTCTTAAATTGATTAGATGCGACCAGATTATTTTAGTTTTAAAATTATTGTGACATTAATATTGCATTATTGGATTTGATTGTGTTTTGTAGACATTTTTCTTAACTGATATACCAAACACAAACGTTATCTGTGCTGCCCAGTGTCACACTAAACTATATGCGGCGGTAAATATTGCACATGGATCTTTGCAAAGAGACAATCTATTATAAAAGTTAGCTCTTAAAAAGTTTCATAACAGATTGTCTCTTTCAAAAGGTCGATGTACCTACAATATTTACCGTCGCGTACTCTAAGAAAGTAAAGATCCGTATCCGTATCCGTATTCGCGGATCTTGAGACCAAATATCCGTTTTTAGATCCGTATCCGCGAATATACAATTTTAGCGATCCGGCACATCACTAATTAGAAAGAATCTTTTTGAACTCTAACAAGTTAAAGTTCTAAATCTAGATCCAGTAATTTCGATAGAATGCTAACCAATAACTTATTCTTGTAGGTTAATAATTCACAAATATAATAATTAATATTTACTCAACAATTTCAATTTCCTTTTCACGACAACGTATCTACGATGTCCAATTACGTGTGCCAAGGACAGTCAGTGTGCACCCTGTGCAGATCGTGCACGTTAGTGTTCGTATAAAAAGCTGAGACATCATCGTATGTGCACGATTACCGAGATAAAGTTAAAATACAGATAGAGAACCGTAGCAGTTAGACATCGATAAACAATCTTAAAGATGTTCAACATGAAGATACGATCATGCAGTAACAGGCAATTTATATTTGTTAAGGAGGTGTTAATGTTAACGGGGGGACAGTAGTGAAACGCAAGAAATTGTTATCATGATACAGACCTACCCACACATTATCGTGTGAAGACGTTCGTTTAATACATTCTTAGTGGAACTAGAATTATTGATTTCCATTTTTCAATTATTATACATTTCAAGTCAAAGTTATTGGCCTTATTAAAATTTAAAGAGTTTGTGTTGCATTGATTATGAAACGTTGTTGCAAAAGTTTCAATTAATTTATTGTAAAAATTATTGACAATACTGTCCTATTACAGTACTATTTCATGTTCTTTTGATAATGATTACAAAGTCAAAACAATATTGTAAATAAGTTATACAATAAAGTTAAACTTTTCCAACAATGATTTTCTGTGCGTTTGTAACTTTCATAGTTTATTGGCTTTAAAGTGGAGTTTGTTTTTCGTTTCAAGGGGGGGGGGGAGGAAATACAGTTAAAACTTAAAACATTCTTACAGAGTTATTACACTAATCTTCAAAGATTTTAAGAAATTCAGGGGTTTAAGAGGGAGACAAACATCCCCTGCCTTTCCTGGCTACGGTCATGAGATTCATCAAAGCAGTTGCAAAAGAAAGAGAAATCCGAAAGGCATTTGAAAAATATATTTATCTCATTTAAGAATGCTAACAACAAATAAAATTGAGTAGGTATAAGCATTTATTTGTCATATCTAATTTTAAAATTGCGGACCTCCTTTTAAATCATCCTCAGCCTCCTCCTAGACTCCTCATGGCTACCCCTTTACCTCAATAATTTTAATAGACCTAATGATGAAACATTAAATTTAAACGATTGAAATCTGGCAACTCAACAAACTAAGTGATTTAAACTCCTAAATCTAAATCAAAATTGCTTTCATAATTCCTATATGAATGCTTTTAAATCCTATGACCTTTTAATGAACCCAGGGCTTCTCAACTCCATAATCCCGAGACTAGTTAGCCAACACAGTTCAATTCAGTTCTGATTTAGGAGAAAGGGTATAAATATCTTGGGTTTAAAGCGAGGGAGTAGCAAGGGGTTGTCGAGGAGGGAGAAGGTGGAGTAATTTGAAAACACGATAGCAATGTACGGAGTTAAGAAGTATTTAATTTGAATGTAAATTGATACACACGGTTACAATTTTTATTCACAAAATATTTAAAAAGTCTCACAAATGAGGGAAAGTTATAGAGATAACTCCAATATTCCAGAATTTTGAAAAAACAACCGAAACAATCGATAGATACCAAGAGGCTGTATTTTGTCTCATTTTGTAAATGTTCAAATTCTGACTTTAATTAATACATTGTAAATGTGAACAGTTAAAGGAGGGGGATGGGCCGCTCTTGCCTTTCCCAAGGTATGCTCATGGTTTAATGTTTTATGTCATTGAGTTTTTAGGATTCTATATCCCCCTCCCCTTAACATTTTAACTATTTGCAGTAACCAAAAGCACGCTACTCCAAAAGAGAACATAATTGAAATCAGTAAGTGAATTTAGTTATATTCATGGTATAATATATCACTCGGTAGAAATAATAACACTCACAGAGAGAAATACGTTAAATGGTAGGTAATATCGAAATACGATTGCATGCAAGGCAATTTTGCCACCTCATTCCTTAGTATAATTAAATCGTAAGCACACGGTATACAGAGTCATATAAAGTGAACATGTCATTTACCATAATTGAAATCTGTATTTATCGCTGATCTACAAACCGAGAAATTGGATGCCTCCATCTGCAACACAATCAATTTGTTACTAAACATCGTGTACGCGAGTGCAGGCCTGGAATAATTATCGATATGCAAGGTTTAAAAAGTTCTTTTAATTATATTTACCTCCACGGACTACCGCCTTGTTCACACGAATAGTTCAAGTAGCTAACGAACATTTTTAATTTAACGATTGAGTAGAAACAAAATAAAAAAGGAACTAAACTCAAAATTACAGATAAATAAATCAAAATATTACGAGTCGTGATTTGCCTTCACGTGGATATCAAGGGGCGAAGATGAAACTCGGGCATTTATGTTTCTGCATACCCCAAGATCAAAGCTCACGAGATTCTAAAATACCCTTATCGCTTTATCACATGTATTATTGGATATAGGACAGTAGCTGTATTTAATCAGTTACGTTAATATTTTCTTTACAAATCTATACACTTTTGAACAATAAGCTGTTGCTCAGAATCCTGTCGACGTTGCTGGTCCAGGATAGCAATTTCAATTTTGATTATTCTCATCAGCACGCCATACAAAATTCTGACAAAATAAATAGCTGGTGGTTATCAGAGTTTAATAAAAATAATAACAGATAGATAGTGCAGTTATCTTGACAGGTACAGATTTCCAACTAATTAGGGGTTCATTAATAGGTACTAAAAATTATTATCGATTATGAATAAATATATCGATTTATATGCCTAAATACATGGGGTAGTTATCTGTATGGTAAGACACATTTACTTAATAACAAAATATAAATATATGGCCGTAAATTGTATTTAAACGAAGTTTTCGGGAAAAATAAGAGTTTAGTCAAGAAAATATCGGTGTAGACATAATAAAAATAGTAAATGTTAGCTAACATTCAATGTCTATTTATTCAGATACTTTTTATCCAAATAGAAATTGTACAAATACGTTTTAAAATAGAAACAAAAAATCATATTTTGTCTTAATACATTTGTCTTATGAAATTTTCTTGAATAAATAAATAGTTTCAATTTTTCTCCTTTTGCTTATTTTTCGAGTTACTCATAAAAAATAAATCCCGTTCCGAAAATTGCACAGTCTAGGTAAATTTAAAAGGCTTTCGAATTGGTATTATTCCTAATGACACTTGAACTACAGATTCATAAAACAATAAACTCTTGAAATCAATAGTTGTTTTCTGAATGATTTGATCATATCAAGGCTGTCGTCTGGTTAAGAAACTGGATTTTCGAATTTTAACCGCGTATTGTAGATAAAATCCCAATGCAGGAGTATGGGGCGTCAAAAATGACATTTCGTCTCCTATCACAAGGAACATCTTCCGGAATTTTACGTCTTCGAAGTAGGATCGCCAACCTGGAGTAGATCCTTCCTGGGATTTTCATCAAGAAAACGCGATTACGTCCAATGATGTTAATATCAAAGCCTTTGTTTATTGACATATTCTTTAGCCAATTTCATGCAACATAATTATGTGTTGCTGCAGAATTTTATTTAATCCTTAGTAGTTTGTTATGTGCATTAAACAATTTAATCAGACGTTCTAAATTGGTTTAAATTAAGTTTACGATTGAAGAAGTGGAAATTAAACGACAATGTTGTCTACTAAAGTGTTCGTTTCGTTAACTTAGTGTTGAAACTCCTTTATCGTAGGTACATAGTCAAGTGCGGATGTTAAGCGAGAACATCTTCACGCAGACAGAAATCCAAGCAATGTCAATAGACAAAATAACGAGCGGATTCTTCGGATTGCGGCATCGACGTTGTATGTGGCAGCTGTTGTTACGTACGGCTCCCGATCTGGCATGCGATCCATCACTATCGGCAACCATTCATTACCGGTGCGTCCGTTTAATAATACGATTTGGTCTCTCAACTCGGAAGACAACTTAATAGCGAGAGCCACGAAAAGGGTCGTAATTGGAACAGCGCCATAACTAGACGCGAATTGAATCAGCACACAACAAATAATTCGATTGCAACCGTGAAGATGCAACAACTTTATCTTCCATTTCTTCCAACCAATATACGATTCCACGTGTGTTTTCGTCAAATGTACGAGTCTTAAACTGAGTAGAAAATTGACTCTAGAACTACAAAGGCTGAATCAAAATAATTATGAACCAATGCAAAATTCAAAAGTCCTAAATCAGGTTTAATGTTTTTTCAATAGTGAGACAGGGTTTGTTTTATAAAACTATTGGTTTCTCAATCCAGAAGGTAACTAATGGAAAAACTATGACGAGAATTCTAATTAGAACACCGGCATAAAGAAATGTCAATTGAATCAGCACACAACAAATAATTCGATTGCAACCGTGAAGATGCAACAACTTTATCTTCCAATCAACATACGATTCCACTTGCGCTTTCAACAAATGTAACAGTCTTAAACTGAGTAGCAAATTGACTGTAGAACTAAAATACAAAGGCTGAATCAAAATAATTATGAACCAATGCAAAGTTCAAAAGTCCTTAATCAGGTTTATTGTTGTTTCAATATTGAGAAAGGGTTTGTTTTATAAAACTATTGGTTTCTAAATCCAGAAGGTAACTAATGGAAAAACTATGACGAGAATTCTAATTGGAACCGTCATAAATGAACGTCAATTGAATGAGCACACAACAAATAATTCGATCGCAACCGTGAAGATGCAACAACTTCATCTTCCAACCAACATACGATTCCATGTCTGTTTTCGTCAAATGTACGAGTCTTAAACTGAGTAGAAAATTGACTCTAGAACTACAAAGGCTGAATCAAAATAATTATGAACCAATGCAAAGTTCAAAAATCCTTAATCAGGTTTACTGTTGTTTCAATATTGAGAAAGGGTTTGTTTTATAAAACTATTGGTTTCTAAATCCAGAAGGTAACTAATGGAAAAACTATGACAAGAATTCTAATTGGAACCGTCATAAATGAACGTCAATTGAATGAGCACACAACAAATAATTCGATCGCAACCGTGAAGATGCAACAACTTCATCTTCCAACCAACATACGATTCCATGTCTGTTTTCGTCAAATGTACGAGTCTTAAACTGAGTAGAAAATTGACTCTAGAACTACAAAGGCTGAATCAAAATAATTATGAACCAATGCAAAGTTCAAAAGTCCTTAATCAGGTTTATGTTGTTTCAATATTGAGAAAGGGTTTGTTTTATAAAACTATTGGTTTCTAAATCCAGAAGGTAACTAATGGAAAAACTATGACAAGAATTCTAATTGGAACCGTCATAAATGAACGTCAATTGAATAAGTACACAACAAATAATTCGATCGCAACCGTGAAGATGCAACAACTTTATCTTCCATTTCTTCCAACCAATATACGATTCCACGTGTGTTTTCGTCAAATGTACGAGTCTTAAACTGAGTAGAAAATTGACTCTAGAACTACAAAGGCTGAATCAAAATAATTATGAACCAATGCAAAATTCAAAAGTCCTAAATCAGGTTTAATGTTTTTTCAATAGTGAGACAGGGTTTGTTTTATAAAACTATTGGTTTCTCAATCCAGAAGGTAACTAATGGAAAAACTATGACGAGAATTCTAATTAGAACACCGGCATAAATAAGTGTCAATTGAATTAGCACACAACAAATAATTCGATTGCAACCGTGAAGATGCAACAACTTCATCTTCCAACCAACATACGATTCCATGTCTGTTTTCGTCAAATGTACGAGTCTTAAACTGAGTAGAAAATTAACTGTAGAACTACAAAGGCTGAATCAGAATAATTATGAACCAATGCAAAGTTGAAAAGTCCTAAATCATGTTTAATGTTTTTTCAATTTCAAATCCCTTAGAAAACATGGAAATCAAAAAAGACTGCATCTAAACTTAACATTGTAAACAATCAAACAACGATTTAACTAATTTACTACTATGTATAGGTACTCTAGATAATGATCATTTGGTCGAAACGATTAGTCGAGATTTGAATAAAATTTTAGTGTTTTATTAATACACAGAATTGGTTTATTGAATAAATTTATTTATTTGTTCTTTAAATTAGAAAGGCAAATGAATAGAGAGAGCCACGAAAAGGGTCGTATTTGGAATATCGTCATAACTAGACACGAATTGAATCAGTACACAACAAATAATTCGATCATAACTGTGAAGTTCCAACAACTTCATCATCCAACCATCATACGATTCCACTTGTTTTCATCAAATATACGAGTCTTTAGCCGAATAGAAAGTTGACTGCAAAACTACAATGGTTGAACCAAAATCATCATGGATTCATCTAAAGCTCAAATTTTTATATCAATTTTTTTGTGAGAACGGTTTGTTTGTGATACTGTAGATATTTGTACATCCGCCACGTTGTTGTTGTTTTCCATGTCGACAAGTAATAATTGACTCCATTTTTCTCATAATATATGGCGATTCCATTCCAACACTGTAACCCATCAATTCCTAAAACATTGCTAGTACTTCTTTCTTTAAACCACTTATCTTTCTCATGGTCTCGTTTATCATCTTGTCTTTTTAATCTTGAATTGTTTCCTCACGATGGTACGAATGAACCCCGTTGAGAGTACTGAGAACTATAATTTACTTCGCACTAAGTTTACTGCGCAGTGTAAAGTCTTTGAACGTATCACGCACGTAGAAATTATGAAAAAAGATTACCTACCAGTCTCATCTATAAATTATTGTTTCAAAAATTAAATATCTACCGTTAATATTACACAGTACAGAAATTTTTCTAACGCGATATCAAAAATTAGGAAGCTGAAAGGTTGATATAAATATGTTAATAATATTCTAAATTATTAATAGATATACTTAGGGGCAGTCCGTAAGTTAAAAAAGTTGTTATTTATAACGTTCACGCCCCACTTTCCACATAAGTATATAAGAAATTAGAGGATTCTTATGATATTTAAATTTTTCATTCATATAAATTAATAAAACACCCTCTTCCACTTCTGCAAGAAATTGCTAGAACCCTCCTCCCATATACCTTCATCATAAACCAATTGTCTTTGCCAACATTTTGCTTTCCCCACTGCTTGAATTTACAAAGCCAAGCAGTCGCGTCTTGTTTAATTAATAATTTTACAAATATGTAAAGAATAGCCATTATTACGATCCCAATGAGTGAGGATTATCATTAGAGGAGTTGTTCCCGTGAATAATTGGCTTGACATGGCCGTTTTGCAGTGATGCGATTATATCAAGACGTTTTCATTGTTAGTCATGAGAACGATAACCGTTAACATTCGTCAGTTGAAGAGTTCCTTCTTAATAACCGCCATAACTTACGGGTCGAGGTGTGTGCCGTTGTGCCCCATGGTACCGCCACGTGAAATATGGCGGACTGGGTCCATTGCACAACGGACCATTCTACTTCGACGACTGTTTCCACGTCACGAATCTCCGCTCGAATATTTTATCTGGAATGATGCATATAAGCCGTACAAGTACTGCTAATGAAAATTTACAGAGCCACGGACGTTCCACTTCTACCTAGGAAGAGCGTTTAATACGAATGAGTCACATAAAACACGCAGAACATCTTCGTTCCATGGGGTTAACATCTCCCGAGGTGTCGATTGATATCAGAAGCACTTTTGGGTTCAATCGAATTAAAAGTGAAACTGTTGAAATTTTGGCTATTTTGGTTCATCGAGCCCGATATTCATTACTTGCATTAATGAAGTTGCTCCTTTGTTAGCAGATACATTGTTATAAGACCAAGAGTAAGGTGAACATCTTCCGGGAGGTCATTGAAAACGAGAAGCGCGATTAAAACCCCTGTTAAACTACTATTCTAATTTTTTAGTCCTTCGAGCCGGAACAAAATAATTACTATCCATGGAAATTAATTTTTTAAAGAGCAAAAAGATGTAACCTACATATTCCGAGATGCCATTTGATGTCTGGAGTGCTTGTTTCAATTATTATCTACCACCGCTTTAATTTTTGGGCCTTTGAGCCGGACATTAATTATTTTAATTTAAAATTCATTGCAAATTAAAAGAGCATTTACATATGGCTTGTCCTTAAAAATGCTTTGCCCTTCGAGCCGGATTAGACATTATTTTCATCTACAAAGTTGTGACTGTTTTGGTAGATCTATGTTTTAATATTCCGAGATGCCATTTGATATCTGGAGTGCTTATGAACTCTTTTCGATTAAAACTGTTTCTATTATTATGCACCATCGCATTAATTTTTGGTCCTTCAAGCCGGACATTCTTTATTTTAATTAGTAACTTATTAATATTTAAACTGTCTAAGGTGCAATTGTGATGAAACATTGTTAATAAATAAATAAATTAAAATAAAACGGAAATGTGCGTTCTTTACTATTCAAAACTCTCTTAATAGACAACAATCAAACTTTTTGCATGATAAACTACATAAAAAACAATAGCTGTAAAAAAAGTCGCCTGACTAAATATATGAGGCTACATATATAGGGCAAATAAACCGGGCTTTAAAAAATCGATTAATTGAACATAAAAGATTAATCATATTATAATATTGAGTCAACTAATTTTTCGTCACATGGTATAAAAAATAATCATTATTTAGACGAAAATAAGACAAAATTATTACATAATTGTAAAAAGCAAAAAACTAACCCTGTTAGAAAATCTGGAAATTAAAAAAGCGCTAAATAATAATAAATTACTTGTAAATAACCAGTTAGAGCTAGAAACAACTTGTTCACCCTTACTTCTGTGTAATTTGTAATTGGTTTTACCTGAATACTTCTACGTCAATAACTTGTTGGAATTTCCATGTCTTCAACCTTATATTATACAGGTTGCTATACAATTTTAATTTTAGTAATAATTTGAAAAATTTTGAAAATGGCCCGTCGGCCGAAATAATTGTAGAGTTGTGAATAAATTCTTTCATTGAAACTTTTCCGTTTTACTTTAATTATATTAAAACTTTTTACTGTTCTGATAAATTCGGTGTCAGTAGCAGACCAATAACAAAATTAAATTTTCGCAGATATCGACACAAATTAGAAGCGTTTTTACTCCCAATTTGTCATTAAAAATATTTAGTTCTTCAAGCCGACAAAGACATTTTTATAATGTTTATAAATTCAACTTAATTGAAACTTTATTTAATATTATATAGTGCCACCTTAAATATTGGTCCTTCGAGCCGGACATTCACTATTTTAATTAGAACATTTTAGTGTTCTGGCAAAATCACTGTAGGAAGGGCAACAATAAAATCAACCGTCTTCAGATGTAGATACAAATCACTGAAAAAAGTATATGCTTAGTATGTAATGGTGTTCTGAGTTTAAATGTGGTTTTGCATGATTCTGGTTACGATTTAGCGAATAAATATCGTAATTTACAAGACTTCAAGTGATGCTTAGTGACATACAATCGGGAGATCAAGCGGAGTGCAGGTCAACATAATACGAAGTGGCAGGATCAAGATGCATAAATAAGTCTGCAGGTTGCATGGAGTGCGATTCTCATTGATAATCCGCACACCACATGAACGTAATAAACAACGTGCTTTTCAATATACCAGATAGGAAATTTAACCGAAGAGTAATTCGCCACAGGCATATGTTTACGATAAAATTGTAATAAATAGTAACGTTCGATGACAGCGTAACCATGTAATGGTTGGCCAAAAAAAAAATAAACTCTACATATACGGGTTAATGAAAAGTATATAGCAACGTAATTTTTAAATCTGAGATAAAATTTAAGTGATTTGTTCACTTACCAAAAGAGCGGTTTTGGATGTCTCATCCTAAGGTTCTTTCTTCGTCTCTGAATAGTTTGTAGAATCCTAAAAGAGAAAACGTTTTGATTAGTGAAAATAATCTTTTCGATAGCTATGAGCATATTCAAAGAACTAATAGTACGATATTGGCATAAAATACGCTAAAAGCTTGAATTGTAATAAAAATGAAAAATTGAAATAGTACTCTCGGTCTCATTAAAAGGATTAAAAATTTGTAAAAAGTACTTAAGCCAATCGTTTCCGACCTGTCGGTAAGTGAATAATGTGTCCAATATTTATTATATAACATCGTGAGCAATTTTATTTACAACCTCCTAAATATGCAAGAATGCAGAGTGAACTAGTTTCGCTCTAAAATGTTCCATCAAGATGTACAATCGCTAAGTTTATTGCAGAGGCCGCACCCATATAAATGCTATTTAATTCTCTTTTTTTAGTGCAAGGAATGTATGCAAAAATGAAGTAACTTTTCAAGAACAAACTTCTTCACAACACACTTCTTATTTTTGGCTTTTTTATCTAATACATTAATCATAAGACAAGATTTTAAGGCAAACTATTGCATACCTACATAAAGCCGGAATTATAAAAATAAAGGGTGGGTGTGAGGTCTTATTAAATGGATTCCGAATTTTGAAAATTTTAATTTTTTCAAAAATAAATTTCTTAATAATGAATGTAAGAATTTACTGTATTTTTAAGCTTATATTGGAAAATACTAGAAAGTTCAAATTTGTTTTTGTTTATTAATGGTACATACATAGGTAAAATGTAACGTCTGAAGCAGAAGACTGAATATACTGAATGAATATTGGATTTATTAATTTTTTTATTATTGGAATATTAGAGATATCAACGAGAGAAAAAAAAATGAAAATTGGTCTTGAAGGCTTTTGAGATTCGCTGTAGTCTACTGGATTTTAATCCAGTGGAGTTAAACCGTTCGAATGAAAAAGTAAAAATGTTTACTGGAATCTTATTCAAAATTACCTAAGATTGCTAAGAAGAAGAAGTGGGCATCAGTTCAATAACAAAACTAAAAGGTTATTTATAATTTTTGTATAGTATTCGTAAATAAAATGAAGAGTAAAAATTTAGTAAATTGATAATAAATACTTACGAAACTGCTATCATTATTTCTAACAATTCCTAATCTAATCCAACACTATGAAAATGAGTCTTATAGATTTGAATGAAATACTCGCTTCTTTTAACTAAAGTTTGTAATATGTAATGGCTCTAGTATTTTCCGTTTTTTCTATGTATGTATAATCTCTATATTACCCTGTTTCTATGTCAGTCACGCACAGTTATCACTGAATTTACAAAAACACGAGAAAGGTTATAAAACTTTTATTAATAACACAATAATTATTTCAATACACAGTATCTTCTTCAGGTGTAAGAATGGTGAATTTAATATTAATACGATTATAAAGTAAGCTTAGTAAATAAGATCAATTGTATTAATATTAAATTCACCATTCTTACACCTAAAGAAGATACTGTGTATTGAAATAATTATTGTGTAATAAAAGTTTTGTAACCTTTCTCGTGTTTTTTTTGAATTATGGAGTTACAAGAAATTAACGCCTCATCGATATCATAATCACTGAATTTAATAAGAGGAAAGTCTATTGCCAAAACCAGCACTAAGAAAATAGTATTTTTATAGAAGTTATTTCTTCTTTCAGTGCAGTTGATTCTGGTAAATTTTACAACGTTTAAGAGCACTATGAAAATTTCTGGATCGTCTAAAATTGTTTAGTTTCAAGGACTTTTTATAGGATTCCGCATTATTCTCAAACCTCCTGAAAATTGTAAACATTCTCGAATCCTCCTGTAACATACCTACAGAACTTTCTCGAACCTTTTCCCAAAAATTCTGGAATTGGAAAATTTTAGAATAGGTACTCTAAAACTTTCTGAAAAATTCTTGAGCATTATGAAGTTGTTTGGGGCGATTCTCTTTTGACTTCCATATCTTTAGGGAAACCCCCCCCGCAGCTGAAAACCGAAACCTTCTTCATATATGGGAGATGGAAGCCTACCATAGTACATACATACGTATTGGTATAACCCATGGAGCTGCAGGATTCGGTTGCGGAGCATTAGCGGAACGTAAAGGCAAACCATAGTTTCTTTTATTATATACGTATATTGATTTGTTGAATCAACAAGTATTATATAACAGTAAAAATAATATAAAACTGAACAAGTACGAACGTATTCACACAATGAATGTTTTGGGCTTTGACAAATCCTCAAAAATTCAATCATGATCATAAAACTCTCAACTTGAACATATATAGAGATTACTTGTTTATTCTAAAGCGAGTTCTTAAATTTTTTTGAAATTACTTGTTATTACTTTACTATCATTAATTACACGATGTAGGTGTTTGTTAAAGTTTTATTGAGTAACAAAACACTGAGTTACCTTTCACAAAGAATTTTGATTAGATCTCTACAATATTGTTCCAACTCTCACGTAACCTAGTAACTTTTTTCTCTTGGAAATAACCCGTGGGGACTGAAAAAGTATTGAGGAGATCTAATAAAAATTCTTTGTGAAAGATAACCCAGTGTTTTGTTACTCAAAAGCCTATACTTTTATTAGGCATTTGTTGTTAAATTAGAAGCTATGAATATTATGACATTATGAGTATGTAGGTAACGTGTAGTTTCACAAACAAATTCTCTTTTGTGATAATCCTGCTAATAAAATATATCTGAAAACTATTCTTTTTATAACTCCTAAAAGTGTTAATTTTAGTCGAAAAAACATCAAGAGCTGGTATATATCATACAGTGTTTAAATATACTTATTTGTCCTCTATCTGCATTTAGAAATATGGTTTTCGTCTCCAAGTTAAGGATCCATGTATATGTGGATTTCATTCTGAAATTTAAAGCCTCTGCACGCGCACGGATGGCTAGGGTTGCCATAATATCGTTCCGTCAGGCTTTTTTGGCTAGGGAATCCTTAACTGTAAATCGCTAATACACATTTATTAAATTAACTTGTTTACTAATTACAAAAACAACTGTTTGGTTTAAGATATAGGTAAGTATTAATTTTTTCCCAATTTCTTATTTCTAATGTTAAAAGGGACATTGCCTGAGTGTGAGTGTAAATATCCTCGATTAGAGTTGAACTGCTTATAGTTTTAAAAAATAAAATGTACTACCTATACGAACTGTGTAAATCTGCCTACACGGGTGAGAAAACATTCGGGTGACACAACATGGTGGTGAGACATATGGAAGTGGGATTTCGTGTTCACGGTGTTCAGGAAGCTCTAAACGACACGATCTATAAATTTGCCTTAATTTGTCCAAGTCCATGTTGTGTCTTTCCCGATTTGTTACACACACATTCTCAACTTAGTTCTAACGCGCGGAAACTTTTTATGATCACAATTAATTTCTCTCGCACGGAGAATCGTACTAGGTACTACTAGTCAAATACCTCTGCAACTGCTGCGGTAAATGCGTTAAAATAAATAAAATATCTTTTTATTTTAAGTAAGTACTACATATTCCCTGGTGGTACTGCCGATGTTATGTTAACATTCTACGTGGCCGTTATGTCGATGATAAATAGGCATGCGATTCTGACAGAGTTAGTTGGTGGTCTTACCAAGGCAATGGTACATGTGAAGTACCATGTGTATCGTTTTCATACCATACAAATACATACGTATGCATATGATTATTGTATGGTATGTCGCGACAGGTACGGTCATACAAAAGATGAAATTGTATGTAGGTAAATTTGTTATATGATACGTGGTGTTTTTCTTATCAGTCAGGCTGGGCCACGGCTCTTTTTGTCATTTGATTAATGTAAGTATAGAGTGATTGATTTATTTAAGTAGATATACAAATGAAACCTGAAAGGATCATTTAAAAAATTTGACCTCCTTAGATGGGTAAACAGTTTTGCAACAAAAAAGGATAATGAATAATTATTTAACATATAGTTACTAGCAATAGTTCTAATATTTGCTTTTTAACTTCCAGTTTTGTACATGTGTTTTTGGGTTTTTTGCATTAACAATTAAGAATTAATTAAACATTGATTAAGAACCCTTCTGCCTAGCATCCAAATTTAGGAAGCAGTTAAGGCGTTTTTTATGTATAATAGAGTCTGTCTATAATTTTCTTTCAGATTATTCTACAGAAGAGGGCAACTCCTTTCTTGAATTATATTATATATTCTGTACTACGAAGAAGCTTTCTCTTCCTATTTGAAAGTAAGTTTCGGTTTCGACAATAGTCGATTATAAAAATTAACCTCCATCCAATACAACATTATTATTATTATTAATTCTCTATGCCTAATGTTGAAATTTAAAACAACTAAGAGGTGAAGAGTTCTATTAACTAACAAACAGCTTTTCTTCCTACAGTTTCAGAGCATTTTCATGGACTTTCCCTTTTTTTCCAGATTGATCATTTTTCAGGAAATAGAAGCGCCTTTTTGTTTTAATACAGTGATAAAATTAGGGCCTCAAAGTTTGAAAATGAATGTCTTTAGTCACTATAATTTTATTTCTCAATTTTTTCTCTTCATTCAGGATTTGAAGTAAAAATGTTTTCTACTTCAAAATTTACATTTTATTCTTCCAGTTTCACTTAGTTGGCAATAGTTGATTTCCCTCAAATTTTTTAAAAAATAACATTCGCTTTCTATGGTAAAACTTTTCGTGTTATTCCGATAAGTGTGTCAGTTATTATAATTTTAAATCCTCAAAAATAAATCATGATCATAAAACTCTTAACTTGAACATGTATAGAGATTACTTTTTTATTCTAAAGCCTTTTTTAATTTTTTTGAAATTACTTGTTATTACTTTTCTAACATTAATTACACGATGTAGGTGTTTGTTAAAGTTTTTTTGAGTAACAAAACACTGAGTTACCTTTCGCAAAGAATTTTTATTATTTCTAATATTTATTTTTTCGCTTCAACAGTTTTTTGGGCTTTTTGCATTAACAATTATTAATTGTAAAACATTCTCGAATCCTTCTGTAACATCTAGAACTTTCTCGAACCTTCCGAAAAATTCTGAAACTGTCGAACATCCTGGAAAATTTTAGAATAGGTACTCTAAAACCTTCTGAAAAATTCTAGAGCATTATGAAGTTGTTTGGGGCGATTCTCTTTTGACTCCCATATCTTTGGAACCCACCCCACAGCTGAAAACCGAAACCTTCTTCATATATGGGTGACGGAAGCCTACCATAGTACATATTATAACCTATGGAGCTGCAGGATTCGGTTCCGGACCATTAGCGGCACGTAATGGCAAACCATCCTTTCTTTTATTATATACGTATATTGATTTATTTATATAACAGTAAAAATAAAATGAGACAACAAGTGCGAATCGTTTTTACACAGTGAATGCTTTGGACTTTCACAAATCCTCAAAAATAAATCATGATCATAAAACTCTCAACTTGAACATGAACAGAGATTACTTTTTTATTCTAAAGCGTTTTCAATATTTTTTCAAATTACTTGTTATTACTTTTCTATCATTAGTTACACGATGTAGGTGTTAATTTTTTCTCTTTATTGAGAATTTTATTCTTCTGCTTCAGTTAGTCGGCAATAGTTGATTTTCCCTCAAAATTAAAAAAAAATGACATTCGCTTTCTTGTACCTATGGTAAAACTTTTCGTGTTATTCCGATAAGTGTATCAGTTATTTAAGTAAACCCTGAGCAGAGATGGTTGCAAATCAGTATTAGCATCACAAACTTAAACATGAAAATTTTTAGCTGAAAAACGTCGAATTCAAATAGACAAATGACGGAAATATCTGAAAAAAAAAATTGAAATTTTATATTTATGAATACGAATTTTAATGATTTAGTTACAATTGTATATAGCTTTTCGACCACATCTATTTAAAAATTTCTCCTAACTTCTCTGAAAACTTTGCTAAACCAATCGAACTCTTAAAATGTTTTTATAAAACTTAACACCCCTCAAATGTTTCAAAAAAGTGAATTTATTACTCCATTGTTTATATTAATAATGTACATTTGTACGAATTTTCCTAACCACATCGTAATATAAATAACCATGAAAATTGTATCAAAAAGATTTTCTTTTTCTAGTTCAATTGACAATTTCCATGTGTTATTTTTATTTTTTAGATTGTATTATAGTACTTATACCAAAACACGAACGGAACAAAATCTTTAACATGTGAATGAATTTATTAAATTATATTTATAATCATTTGTTTTCCATCTATTTATGTAACTACGTAGGTCATTTCCTAAACAGAAAAATCCTTAAACTTTACCCAGTAGCATCTATTATTTTATTATTATTATTTTTGTTTGTACCTTGTACATATGACCGAGAAAAGACTGTGAGAAACGTGTCAGTGGTATTCGATAAATAAATAGATGAATCGTGCTTCTGTTTTGCGATGCTGTCTGATAAATCTTTAGGTGGCGCGGAACAAATTCGACGGTACACAAACACAAAGTGCAAGGAGAAGGTGGGACGGACATATGGACGTGTGGTCGAAGATGGAATAGATGATGGAACGAAGTGGGTTTATGGAACGATCAAGAAGTGATCTTTCAATGAGATAAAGGCGTAACGAATTACTCTTCAATCGATTAGTGAAATGTAACGGACAGTTTTCTTTTTTTGTTTGATTCACTTCTTCTTTTCTGTGGTGATTGAAAGTGTTAAATATTAATTAATGACGAGTAAATGGACTACAGCGTGTTTTACTTAACTGCTCTTTTTTAAGTATTTGCAATAATTCTACATCTGTCTGTCTATCGTAAATACATATTTTAAATTATAAATAAAAGTACATAGAACATAAACTGATTGGTTACTTTTTGTATAGAATTAATTTTAAGCTTAAGACAATGTTTAAATACATAACTAAACAATTTCAATAGAACTTGTGGTCGGAAAATTATGAAACGTTTTTTAAATATTATGAAAATAAATACAAAAATAAAACCTTTTGAATGTTTCAAGTAGTTTTATTAGAACTCTACATATGTTTCGATCTGCTATCGATCGTGGGGTGTGCAAAGAATAACTTTGCTCATTGTCTTCCTGCTCTGGCTGTTCAGGCGCATTCTACATGAAATTTTTAACACTAAGAAAACTGAACTGAAAACTTCTAAATTATCTGTTACTCACTTTAAAATGTAGAGACAACTCTCATAAAAATTTGTGTATTATATGTGCATCTGACGGAAAATAATACTAATTGCAACTAACAATAAAGCGGATGTGGACTACTAGTACATAAAGTGGAATTTATTGATTGCTTTAAAGGCACGATAAAGCGTTTTAGAGTCGCGCATGTGTTGAATAAAACATTGAAATTATATGCAAAATGGAGAAACCCATGCGCGGTTGGAAGCTTTGACATGAAATCGCGTTGCAACAGAAACCGCAACGGTCTCGGTTGATCTTTGTGACATTGAATGTTGTCAAAGGAAACACAAACAACCTATTATATCTTAACTTATTGGATGTGAAAGCAGAAACAGTCTATTTAAGGATTAACAGACAACACGGCGCAGATGGTATCGTTTTTTTTATCGGACAATCGCCGAAGAAACAATTTCGTCATTTATAATTAACTGTCGACTTTTGACACATGGAACGTTGAAAAACGTGATACCGGGGTTGCCGTGGTATCAGGAAGTCGAGGGATATAGCTGACCTCTGCTGCCGACGAAGGAAGAAGTAGTGAAGAATAGGAATTTTATTAAAAATGTAGAACAAAAATAGTTTAACGCATCATGCATCAAGGGACTTCTTTTGTAATTATGCTTTTTTTATAATAATTATAATTAAAACTAATATGAGGTAAAATAAATTTAAATAGCAAAACTAAGCCAACGTCTTGTCCTGGTTGCAAAACTGTGTTAATGAACTAAACCCTGCGACTAGGACGAAACATTGGCTGGGTTTTTATCATAATAAATAATTTTACACTCCATGTTTGTAATAATCATTTGTAGATAAAAGGAAATAATTGGAACTATTACTGTATTAAGTTAAAAGTATTTGCCGTTATCACTTGGTAACAAAATTATCAGTATAAATATACTGGAAAACAAAACAGTTGGATTTTTAACTTATTTATATGCTCAATAACCTTAGACAAGGAAAGAGAGAGGACTGATAACGCGGCGTCCGGCAGTGTGACCGAATGTCACCAAACTAATGGCGGACGGTTGCGCCAGAGGCGTAACATATGAACATTATTCTCTTTCGTGCCACTTAAAAAAAATAAAGCAGATATAAAGAAAAAAAGAAATCCCACAACAATCTCGCCTGTGACCGAAATTTATTAAAAAAAAATAGAATAAATAAGTAATACCAAAAACATATATCAAACAAAACAAGTAGGAGACTTTACTTATATCATACATGCATAGATATTATTAATATAATATAATTACAATACAACTAACATTTAAAATTGAGGAACATTAGTTCTTACAGGAATTTATTTCAAATTTAAATAAATGTAATTTTGCATTTAACTGAATTAAATGTTATAATTTAAATGAATAAGAATTTATTTTTTGTTTGATGGCGTACGTAGTAAACATAAAATTACTGCTCAAATAAGCAGTGCAACGTAATCTTATATTTGTTGTTTTTAATTTAAATGATAAAAACAATTTTATTTCCCATGGAATTCCACAAAGGGAAGTTTTTCGTATGTAGGGTTTACTATAAATTCACCCAAAAAGGCTTCCGCCGGACCTGCTATATGATGACGAATATAAAGCCAATATTTTATACATAATCAGTAACTACGCCTATGGATAAACTAACGATTATACTGTATGCATAATTTATCAAGGATGAAACATGAATGAAAATCGTTATAATATTTGTTATACGTAATGTCTCTGTGTTAATATTAATGTATTGTAGTCGCCGTTTTATAGACAGAAGCATCGTTTCGTAAGTTTGTAAATTTGGAACTAAAATGATTCTGCATTGTACAGAAGCAATTTTTTTCTTAACTGTGAAACGTAACACCAGGCTCTTGTCTTTCACTGCGACTTTGGCAGCCGTATGTCGAACATCCAACCATTTTATACTAATCACAAAATTCATAAAAAAAAATTCTAAACACGTACTTTCTGTCACAAAACCAAATGGGTGACAATTCTTTGTTTGTCACCTTTTCAATGGCGCTCGCTTCGATTTCGGTCACACATCGTCCCCTCTCTTTCCTTGTCTAAGTCAATAACTACGTATTTCGTCTTTTTAGGGCATCGTCATGCTCATTACAAACTAAACTATGTCTAAATATTTGTACTTTTTGTGTTACCAACTCGATTTTGAGGCGGGGGTTGTTGTATTTTTGTATCTTTTGTGAGAAACCTTATGATCGAAGATAAAAAAAAAACTACAAGCGAATTTTTTGAATCTTAAAATGAGGGAAATACTCTGCACACGATGATTTTGCGTTCAATTATTTTAGAACGCACTTTATACAAAATAACTATTGCTTGGTTAAAATTAATGGGTGAATATATGGTATTTGATTTTTTTGTGTCCCTAAAGGAAATTTGATCTGTTTCATTCAATATTAAATTTTTCTCTATTTGACACTATTTTTGCATTTGTAATGATGAGGGCCAGAAGATTTTTCCCTTTTTTTTAATTATATAAGCGCCAGAGGAAAATGTGTTACCAGAGGAGTGACACTGGTTTCCGATGCTTCTTAGTTTCTTTTGGTACTCACGTACCTTTTGACGTAATTGGTTAATTTCATACTTTTGTTTTTTTATAACTTTATTTCGTAATTTTCGCTGTTTCTGATCGCCACTTAGCAGCCAGAGCGATATTGCTTTGTGAAAGTGGAGGTTGGTCTTCATTCTCAGACGCAAGTGGTATTACTGGATAGTTTCTGGTAGATTGTAGCTTCACACGATCTTTATGCTTTTTAGTCTTCTCTCTTCATATTTTTTAATAGCCCTTTGTTCCCTTTCAGTCATATCATTTATGCTCTTAATTTGTACCTTTTCTTTTTTCTTTCAATTGAGCATTTTGACCCGAATCATTTTTAATTCTTTGGTAGCGTAATTTTTCAGCTTGACGCTTTTTTTGTAACCTCTCTTTCCTCGCCATGATGTCCGATTATGCTCGAGTATTCAGAACAAGTGAAATGAAGCGTTAAAACATTAAATACTAATGAAAAAAAATCACTTCCCTGGTATCGTACTTCCTCTGGTATGAAATATGCCAGAGAAGTGACGCCAGAGAAGTGACAAAATCGCGCATAATCTACAAAAAAAACATCGCTTGCTTTTCTGACTACATTCAAACGTAATACGTGACATCTACACACAATAAACAATGTATTGTGCAAATAAACAATTTCGTAACGACAAAATACAAAAACATATAGTTACCAAAGGAAATACTTCAACGACTGGCACAAACACGCTTTCCTACAGTGAATCCAGTGAATCGCAAACTGAAACAATATTATTGGAGTTTTGCTCAACGTCGTTAGCTTGATTCTAACTTCACACTGTTGTATGCGTGTAATTCACCGACAAAAACATCTATACGGTTTTAAGTCAAATTTTAAGTCTTTGAATTTCGCCAGATGAAGTGACATTATTGTAACGTGACGTAAAAGTAAGTTATTTTTTTTTGAAACTAATAAATATTTTTACAGTGTATTTTGGTAAAATATGTTTCGATATTAAACAAAGCATATGATCATGTTAAAAGAAAACATAATGGTATAAGTATTTAAAGCATCTGGCCATAAAATCACTATAATCTACTAATGGGGGAGGCCAGAGGAGTATACATTTATAACTATTTTAAACTATTAATGCCTTAAATGAAATAATGATCCTGATTAGACTGTGTGGGCCAGATAAAAGACAATATTCTTTATTGTTTAAGCATACAGAAACAATAATATAATAGGTTTAACGTAAAATTTGTCTATGGACCATTAGAATTCAAATAGCGTATATTCACCCTCATATGAACTGTTATGATTAAAAGAAAAGACTGATAATACACTTTAATTTCTGCTTATTTCAAACTTTGTTGGAAATTGTTATTTCGCCAAGATTTTGCTTTTTGGAAGGCATGTTGAGTTAGGGTTCGCATGTATGGTAAGTCCGTAACAATAAAGAGAAAAATATTCTTTACGAAAGAAAATCAAATCAAATTTTCCTTTTATAATTTTTGATACACGAAATAATTAACTTACTATTAAATTAAGGATATAACCAAACAAAAGATTTTCTCTTTTCCTAAAAGAATATAAGTCCAAACCTTTTTTGAACTTTTCATAATCATTTGTCCAAAAGGCATCGAAAGAATGCGTTATATTTTATGTTAAATCATTTGCATCAATTTGAAAATTGACATTTTCTTAAGTCATAACTCAAATAATTTTTAAAATGTTAATTATTTTCAAATTTTTCAATTTCTCCCCAAATTATGCCCTGATTACAGCTAGAAATTGTTCTGTTAGACTCTAAGGCGATAACTCTTTTAAAATAATAATACTGTAATTACTTTTCATTGTTCGAGTTTATGATTGAAAAGCAATGACTTTCAAGATGCTTTTAATAATAATTTATTATGTATTTACCTAGTATTATTGTTTTATGTTCTTCATATTATTAATCACACAGCGAAAAAGAATAATGGTTATGGGTGAACAGTCAGTTTTTGTTACATTTCAACCGTTTAATTTTGACAAGGTATCGTTAATATCTCAAAACGTTGCTCAATCGGACAGCCTTTACCATCAATTACTTCCGAAAAGTAATACCTTTATGTCCATTTTCTGTACTAATTTGGAGCGCATAAATGTAGGTGATATATTATTCACATTAATCAAATTTCAGAAAATGAAATACAATACAACACTTCGTATTACAACAAGGTTATAACTTCTTCTTTAATCAAATGTTTTTGTAACGATTTAAGATACGCACGAACGGTAGCATTAAAACCAATATGAAATAATTTAAAAGAAGGAAGTCACTCAAAATTTCAAATCGTATTTTTAATTCGAAGAACTTTATTTTCTCTATTAATAAAAAATTCACGTGAGGGGGGAGATAAAGGGCTTTCAAACAAGTTAGCAAATTTCACTAAATTAAAATAAAAACACCTCACATAATTAGCGAACATCCTCTAATGTATATAGCAAATCTCACTAAAAGGGAGGAAGGGGTCAAAATTAAAATGTTCGTACTGGATCAAAAAACCCTTTTCTGTCTAATTAATTTTAATATTGAATCTATAAATAGTCGAAAAAGTAAAAGCTCCTTAGCTTGTGCCATTTTATAACGATACTTACTCGATAATAGCTAATAATAAAGATGTATTAGCTAGCATGTGTAAAGTAGTGCATTCATTAAAAAATTAGCTTCACTAATGTGAATTAGGTGCATGGTAGTTATTATTTAACTATGTACTTATAATATGCACCTATTGGAGAAAATTACACTTGTTTACCTCACAATTTAGTCTCTATAATTAGCAAGGTTAATTAGTACGAGTAAGTGCGATAAGGAATGCAATTAGTTAAAGTTAAATAGTATTGCTACCTCTATTAAGATATTATGTATGCATTTTAATAATTATTTCCTTATGAGCGATCGGGTGACAATAATTGAAATAAAAAAGCAATAATAGTCGCTATATACAGATATGTTGTAACTAAAACCACACCAGAAAAAATATTGTTTCCGTGAACGATATATATTTATTGATTTGTTTGAATCAATCGTCGGGAAAATAGACAAATATGTTTATGATATTATTTTGCAATAAATCTATGTGACAAGGTCGTATTTATCCAAACATAAACAGAATTCTGAACATTTTTTGCGATACGATTCTTGATCTCCCCGCCTTACGAATCGATATAAATCAATGAAAACAATAAAATAATTTCCATAGCTAATTATACCACATATATTAATAAAAATGTGTTGTGTATGGATAAATACCAATAGACAAAGATAAAAAAATTGAAAAATACGATATATCAAAAAATAATAGAAACAATATTCAATAGTATGCGCCTAAGTAGTTTCCTCGTTTTTATTATTATTAAACTATTATTGAAAGGAGGGTCAAATTCTTTATAAAATGACTTATATTTACTATTATACGAGCTGTTATCTTTCCCTCAATTTGAAATAATTTAAAATGGAATTTCCTCCTCTAAATACCTATACTCACTGAATTTTGCTAAAGTCCTTAAAACTACTCTGAGAAATTAATTTTATTGTTATATATGTTACAGTTAAAACAGATTTTTAGTTAGAACTCGTTTTCCCTAGTTAAAACTAGTTTTTACTTAATGCCTTTGTTAAATCTAGAAGTACCCAGTTAAAACTAGAATTTACCACTGATATATTTCATTTTCAGATAAAACTAGTTCACATCGAGCTGTAGTTAAAACTAGCACTAGAAAAACTAATTTGGGATTAAAAACAAGATATAGTTTTAAATATTTATTGAAAAGATCTAAGACACTGAGAACCAAATAATAATAATCTAACACTAAAGGAACATTTTAGGGAACATCGACTTAAATTAGGTGCCAAGATGACAATATTAATTATAAGTAGGTAAATAAAATAATAAAATAAATCAACAGAACACAACCATAAAATTTCAAAAAGAAACATTGTTAAAGAACATTAATTAACACACAATAAAATCTAAACAGTCAAACTTATATTTAAAAAAGGATGAGGATCTACTTGTTATTGCAAGACAAACTATCGTGGCATTTTGAATTACAAAGATAAACGCTTTTCTTTAAGTTTTTACTGACTCGCTTCGGAAAAACGCGTTTTGTCTAGTATTATTTCTGATATTCGATTTGACCATTAGTTAATTCTAGTATTAACAAATGCATACATTAAAAACTAGTTCGAACTAGGAAGAACGCGTTATATCTAAAAACTAGTTTTAACTGCAACATATATACTCTGATTCCTGTAATTCAGACAATAAAACTTACAATATATTCTTTGGTTTATTTAGCAGAATGGCATTCTCACCCATAAAGAGGACAATCTGCACTATTGTCACATAGTGCTCATATTTTTCCAAAATAATATTTCCCTTTAACAGTTTTTTTTTTTTTCATTTATTACATTTGTTACATATGCAACGTATTGATTTTACGAAACAAGGAACCACCACACGGAAATGCGACATTATTGCACGGCAAAAGTGGGACGTGACCAACTTGCGAAGTTCCGTTTAGTTGTAACTAAAAGAGCACTATGTGGATCATTATAAAAGAATTAGTTTTGACAGTAAGTCAATGGTAAGGTAGTAATAAAAGAAGATCAAGCAAGCGAGTGAGAAGGGTTAGGGTGGTGTAGCGGGTGACCGCTACCACTCACCCTAATGTCCTACTAAAAGTCCCTGCCATTATCAACGCCCCTAGTTGATAATTATCTAGGCAAGCAGTTTTAATATACAGGGTTATTCACGGGTATACGGCACAGAATATTATAGCCAAAATATGAAAATTTAAAAAACATTAACTTTTGGGTTATATAGGGGTCTATTATGGTTATCTTTTAAAATTATTTCCATATTATACAGGGTGTTCCAAATGCCCTAAAAGTATCAAAACTACGTTTTTAAATAGAACCCCCTGTATATTATTGCATTTTAGGATTCTTAGATCAAAATAAGTGTTTGTTTTGATAAGGTTTATAATACCTAAACCTTAAGGTTTTTTAAATAATTTGAATTTTATCAAAATCTTACCTAATTTTCACGTTTCAAATATTTAAGAACTTAACTAAGTTATGTAAGCGAAATTAACAATGAAGTGTAACAATAGATCATATTTTATATCCCAATTATAATAAACTCGTCATTTTATACTGGGTGTCCAAAAATTAATACTACTTTAGTAAGAACTTTAAGGGGTGGTAACTTGATTAATTTAAATGGAACGCCATATTTTTTAACATACCAGAAGATGTATTTTTTAATAACCTATCGATTGGTATGAGGGTGTTCATAAGCTAAGTCTTCGCGTTTTTTCAGGAAACGCTAAATAATTGTTTATGCGCCATTTGGAGTTTTTTAAATAAAAGTTCCAATGTATCTAGTTGCCTTTGGTGTTTATTGTCAGATGTTATTATATATTATTGAGGTGTTGCTTATTCAGAATGATAATTTATACAAGAGAGGAGCGTATTGATACTTTGATACTCTTAGGACATTTGGAACACCCTGTATAATATGAAAATAATTTTAAAAGGTAACCATAATAGACCCCTATATAACCCAATAGGTAAAGTTTTTTAACTTTCCATATTTTTGGCCATAATATTCCTTGCCGTATAGCGTGAATAACTCTGTATATATTTGTAATTAGTTCTTAAGTGTTATTTTTTTGTAAGGTATCATTTAATTCATTAAATCATTAAAAACACCACAAAAATTTCGCCTATTCGCTACACTATGTATAGTAACAATGTTAAGGTTATTCTATCTATATTTGCAACTGAGATTTTATAAGAAAACAGCCTTGTAAAAGTTTTCAAACTATCGTGAGCTTTGCAGGCACACGTGGGTAATCGAATACAAAATACAATTTCAGTCAAGGGTTGACAAGGGCGGTCATTTTGTAGCAGTTTTATTGCCTAAGCCGCCACTTTGCAAGACTCAGACTATAGGTTATAAGTCATAAGCACGTTCCTATTGTAGTAAAAATGTGAACAGACAAAGTAATACCTTATGGGTTTCAAGTGTTTTTTTTTTGTGTAATGCAACTTCGAGTGCAACCTTTAATTATGTAGTTAAAAGCAACCTCCTTGACTTATGTTCGCCGTTAAGCGAGTGAGTCTGTGAAATATTCACGTCGATAGTATTTACCTTTTGGGGGCGCCTTTACATGCTGATAAGAATCAGTTATCAAAAGTCGTTTTGCCAGCGTTCGATCTTCATCAAGTTCCTCACGACTCTGCAGAATTTACCGATCAACAGTCACGCGTGAAACGCCTGTCCTATCTGTTAGACAGATTTATAAAAAAATAAATGCAAACAAAAATCGAAACGAGCAGTTGCCGTTATTAATTAAGAATTCAATGATAAATTTATTTATCCATAAACTGTTTTTAGTTAGAAATTTGGAGAATTCTGATCTTTTAACTGGTTTTGCGCCAGCCTTTACCTAATTTACGGATTAATAAACATTCAAGCTTTGTTGGCAGTGGCGGATTTACCAGCAGGCTGAATTAGGCTCGAGCCTAGGGCGGCAGATTTTAGGGGGCGGCAAACTTTGCTCAAAAATTTTTTTGTCTTACGGAAATTAAAAACAAAATATTATCTTATACACGGAAAAAAACGAGGCTCAAAAAATCAACAAAAATTACAATATTTTAGTGCTATACAGTATACTGAATACACTAACGTCTGTATATGAAAAATTACTAAACGCTTATTTATAAAATATACTGTTGTGATTTTGAATTTTTAAAACATTCCTATAGCGTTTAAGTATTACATTTTAAATTTAGTATTTTTACCTATTTTTTAAATAAATTATTGCCATAATTTTTTCTTTAGGTCCACCCACATTATTCAATTAATGTGTAATATGTTTCATCACTTAACATAAATATATCTATTCGAAGAGAAATGGGATCCGAAAAAAAAGTTGCTTAAAAATAACAATAACAAATATTATATAATATATATTAATACTTTTCTATTGATATTTCTGATGATATTAACAACCTGTGAGTGTAGAATAAAAATTTAATAAATTTACACGTAAAAAATTGCATATTGTTGCACAGAATTTCATAAATATTACACATTTCTTAAAATGATGATAATTAAAAAAAACAATAATGATAATATTGTAATGAATAAAAGCTGTAAATATCCATTCAACGAAAGTTCTTCTTATCATTCTTACATTTTTAATCCAATGAATTCGTATCAATATTTGTTGATTAGTCTGATAAAAATATAATACAATTATAAAGTTGCAATTTCATTGACAAAAAATTGATTGTGAATTAGGGTATAGAATCGCAGGGGTCAGTAGGGGCGGCAAATTTTGAATAGCCTACAGGCGGCAAATGTGTAAATCCGCCACTGTTTGTTGGGTACACTAAAGTTTACCAAAAATTATTTATTAATTCGACAATTGTTTCAATCGAAACGGCCACTCCCAAGAGAGTATTAAACTTATACTTTTCTAAGGCAATGTATTCTTTTGTAATCTATACGACTATATGCTCTCTTGAGCATCATCATTTCAACCGAAACAATTGCTGAGTTAACAAACTTTGGAAAAACTGTTTAGCATTGTTTACTTTTTAACCACATACATTAGTTGTTAATAAAGGAACTGATACTTTCTATCGCAGAGATGTTCTTTCCAAATTTTTTCATTTTAAATGATGATGTCGAATAATTTAAATAAAAAAATCAAGTGTGTCTTTCCTTGGTTTGATTTTGTGTTCGAAATACCTACGACGTAAATAAGGGGAAGAAATGGAAAGTGTGTATGTGTTTGATAGTATCACAAAGAAAACCTTTCGTATGTACCTATAACTTATAGATTGACGTATGGGGCAATTCTAGAAAATGTCGTCACGAAAAACAAGATAATGCATAAGTTATTCAGGAGTGGTTACAGTCTGCATCTTTTTTAATATTTCTATTTGTTCTTATGAAGTTTGTATATACAATACTTTCACTGTCTATTTCTCTGAAGCCCATTCACGAAGGCTTTATTGTTTCGACATTTTTCTAATAACTTAATAAGACACTACAATAACCTAATCATAGACCAACAAAATGTAATACATTCTTTCTTTTGTCTGACAGGGAACGTCCATTAATTGATTTATTTTAATTTGAATTCATTCCTCCCCGTTGGTGAGATTTGGTAACATTTGGTAAGAATCTGTTATATTTTCTAACGCGAGATTTGCCCTAGAATGAGTTTTGAATTAAAAGAAGAAGGAAAATACAACAATTCTTTGAATTGGGATTTTCAGTGACTTTTCCCCTCATTAAATAAGACTTTGCAGGTCCCATTTACTCCCCATTTTAAGTAATAACGTGCCTAATTAATGTATGTCTCCTTTAACGTTTCACCAAGACAAGAATCTTGATCTTGAAGTACAACTTTTATCTCGACCTAAAACAGGAAAGAAATTTTTCTTGACTTGTACAATTTCATAATTGTCATAAATTATTATCTTGATTTAGGAGTGTCGAGTATTCTCAACATAGACAGGAATCTAAATTTAGGCATTAATTAAAAGGAAATGTATCTGTATGTGCAATGCGCCAGACTAGGGTTTTCTTACTAATAGAATTATCTTTTAAGTATAAAAGTATGTCATATCGTATTTATTAAAGCGCATAAGGATGATGAGACACTTGACAAAATTTCTTGTTTTTGGAAATTCTCGACGTGATTCCCATGATCTTGATTCGATTTTACGTCGGGGCTCTTATCTTGATTCAAGACAAGAGTTTGAGAATATTCGGGAGGAGTGTTCTGGAGGAGGTGCAGAAAAAGTCTCGAAAAAGCTATGACAATCTAAACAGAGGTGTAGCTTTTTTTTTGTTATAAGAGGCTATTTAAAATTCGTAGGAATTAGTACTTTATGCTGATGGACATTTCAAAGCAGATACCAAATAAAATTATTTTCATCTAATTATAGTACAGCCAAAAAAAGTCTTGAAAACGAAGAGTCTCCTGAAACGCTGTCCATCTTGTCAGTGGACAATATAAGATTGTTAAAATTAATTTTATTTCATTCAAAATATTCTATCTTTAACATTGTTACTTCAATTAATTAAATTAAATATTACGAAAGAGCTTTTTCTCCATTGGTTGGGTGCTAATTTTTATTGTTTTTTTCCAAAAGGGATTTATTTAATCTTTACGTAAATATTACACAAAGGCATTTTACGTCTACTGGGTGCTACGATGTAATTATTATGTCAGAATGTGACGTTCATTTGAGATTACATCACACGCAAAGCGGTATTTTCGATACTAAAAAAAAAATGAACAAGTGAAGAAGAAATAAGTTGCGTTGCTTCGATAAAAAATCAATTATCCGATTGGCAGTTGTAATTAGTTGCCCACGCAGGCTTCAACATCTTCAAGAACGGTCCCTTTGTTGTTTGCTAGCCTGGTTTTGTTACCTATTGGCAACAGAGTTCTCGGGCCATTTTGCAACCCGCTTCTTTTGTCATGACTGACTCTTGTCGGCGGATTGAAATAGGCAAATAAAAATCTGCAAGTCACTTTGACTATAGGTTCGCTTGCTTCAATCGAATGCAAAAAATGTGGGCGTAACGCTCCGCTATTCAAAGTTGCATTGTGTCCTATTGTACCAATGGATGGGAGTAAAATTTGTCATCTCTTTACTCCCCGGAACGCTTTTTACTCTGTCTCTTATCGTTAGATAACTTGACTCTACGTACGTATGTATATCGCCGCTTTCTATGGGACGCATGTGCCTTCTTGAAGCCATTGTATGCGAACAAAAGCTTCGAGACTACGGAAGCTCAATCGTATTCATTGCCTTCTTGTTGACATCTCGCATACAAGGAGGAAAAAATTAAATTTACATAGGTCAAAGTGGCACACTCAAATGGTACCAGGTATAATGAAAGAACATATTTATAGAATGTATAAACGAAGATGACAAAGAAATTTAATAAATTAATAAAATTGGGCGCCGGATAGTTGTTCAAGGCGCATACGGGCGTTAGCAACTTGAAGTGGGGATACTAGGTGACACGGAAACGACTCGTCATGTTGCTGTGTTTGCTTGGTTAGTAGCTATCACAATAAGTGAGAAAGAGATGCATAGCAGCGTTGCGCAACGGATTATTATTCAGTTTCTTACACGTGAAAACGTGAAACCAGCTGAAATATTGCGCAGATTGCTAGCACAGTTCGGAAATAAAACGCTTTCGTAGCAACGGGTAAAAGTTTGGTGCAAAGAATTTAACGAAGGGCGTAATAGTGTCGAAAATGTAAATCATTCTCGTCGTCCGCGCCCAGCATATCGCCGGTTAACATTTCACGCGTTAGAAACCTTATTGAAGGGGACCACCACGCCACTGTGCTTCAGATATCTGTTGAACTCGGCATCAGCAATGGGAGATGGGAGTGTCCACACAATCATAACGAAAAACTGGGGATTCCGAAAAATTTCAGCTCGTTGGGTCCCAAAGTTGCTGAGTGAAGATCAAAAAGCTGCTCGAGTTCACATCGCAGCTTTAACGCAGGCCCAAATCAGTGAAATGCACTAGACTCAGTCGGAACACCATCCATATAGCCCAAACTTATCCCCTTGTAATTTCCACATCTTTAGGCCCCTCAAACAATCACTAGGAGGCTAGCTATTTCAGACTGATGAACATGTGAAGGCGTTTGTGCGCAACTGGATAGACTCCCGCCCTGCTTCTTTTTATGAAAACGAGAAACACTACCAATCCGTTGGGAAAAATGTATAATCAAACAAAGGGGATATGTCAAAAAAAAAAAGAGAAATTTGTGTTTTTGTGAAAATTTTCAAAATAAATGTTTTATGAACCAAGGCTCGTTTATATTTGATCCATCCTCGTATATCAGGCGAAAATGTTACCTATTTTATTTCAATCACACAAAACAATTTCAGTTTTTCCCAATTTTCTAGGTGACACGGAAACGACTCGTCATGTTGCTGTGTTTGCTTGGTTAGTAGCTATCACAATAAGTGAGAAAGAGATGCATAGCAGCGTTGCGCAACGGATTATTATTCAGTTTCTTACACGTGAAAACGTGAAACTAGCTGAAATTTTGCTTCTCTTGATTTCTAAGCTTTCTAGGAGCGATAACTTATTACTTTTTTTGATATTGCTTATTTTAAAAATCAGCATAGAACCCTTTACTTTGAGTTAAATTAAAGTTTAAAAAAAATTGGTTTCAACAACCAATTAGAGTTAAGCTTCATCGACTCCCCACTTATTTTTGCTAATTTTTAGTTGTATTTATAGAGCTGTTATAGTTTTAAGACCGTAGTATTTTATTACTCTGTTACCTTTGAAAATGGTCGCGTAGACCGAAACTTGTTAGGTTTTTCTAATAAATTTGGTGAAATGCACTAAACCTAGTCGGAGCACCACCCAAATACAGCCCAGACATATGCCCTTGTGATTTCCACATGTTTGGACCCCTCAAAGAATCACTAGGAGGCGAGCGATGTCATACCGATGAAGATGTAGAGGCGTTTGTGCGCAACTGGATAGACTCCCGCCCTGCTTCTTTTTATGAAAACGAGATGAAAAAACTACCAATCCGTTGGGAAAAATGTATAATCAAACAAGGGGGATATGTCGAAAAATAGAGAAATTGGTGTTTTTGTGAAAATTTTAAAAAGTAATTTTTTTTATAAAGCAAAGGCTCGTTTATATTTGATCCATCCTCGTATTTTAACCCACTCTACATAGTGGCCGATTAACCAGCAAAAATTTCTTATATCTTATAGAATTGTTGAGGTTAGAGAAGCTTCTCTTGTTTAAAATGGGTGAAAAAGTGTCTTAGATCTATCTTAAATATAGAGAAGAAGTCTCAGCATTTTTGTGCCTAGAATCAAACCTTTAAATAAGATTTCATGCGACCATATAATTGATGATTTTTCGAATAGAAAATTGAGGAAAAAGGTATTGTAAAACGTTAATAAGCTAATTAATTTAATTTAATCGTTATCGGCCGGATTTTTGTCAGATAATTGAATATATTGGTTTTAAACAGTAAGTACAATAAAAATTATTTAATCAAGTTTACCGAATATATATTATTGTGTTAGTAGTATCAAGGCATAGCTAATATCACCTTATTTGGGCTTTAATTAGCTCAGAAGTATACCCGAAAACTGTTTCTTATACAATCGTTGGTTTGTAAAAATAATTTAGTAGGTAATTGACACATCGATCCCTTCGTTCACAATCATACCAATTACGGAAAAAAGTGGTATAATTAGAACAATAGTTTACAAACTATAAAGTTACAATTTTATTGATAAAAAAATTGTAATTTGAATGTAGAGATCGATAGGGCAGCAAAATTTGAATAGCCTATTGGTGGCAAATGTGTAGATCCGCCACTTACTCAGGAGTAAAAATTATACTAGTATATTATACTGTGGACCTTACGGAAGAAGGAGGAGAGGGAAGATTGATAGGGTAGTTTTACAGTTTATTTATTTTTTAATTTAAAATAATGTAATTTTCCAAATTTTACTTTTTACTTGTTGCCAGACTGTTTGTTTTAATGATTTTGCAATTTGCAACTGCTTTAGGAAATTTAATCTTTGACCTCTATTTTATTGGTGAAATAAGTAAAGTTTTTCAAGATTTATTGAATAAATAATGGGAAGTCATACCTGTGTTTCTAATTTTATATTTAATTGACTTCTCAACTTCTTTTATTCTTACCGAAATGCTTCTCCCAAACTGTTCTATACACATGTGGAATTTTCTGATTCAAAAATAGAGATTTCTATCAACATCAATGAGAGTGATAATGGGAAGGCAAGCTCCGTCTGTCGTCATCAACCCTACCACAATATTCCGTTCATCTGAAAACATCTAATAGAAATCCCTATTTTTCGGATCAGCAAATTCCATATGTGTATATATTGCTTCACAATATCTTTAAATTATATTTTAAATTTCCCCGATTTTTTGAATAGAAGCAGTTTTGAAAAAGAGCTGAATATAATCACTTGATGTCATGCTAGTATGGGGGTCACACTAATGTGGCCAGCTGTGACAAAGTTAAGGGGGCTTCAAAACTTTTACGAAAATTGTGTGAGATAATTTACAGAGGGTCCTTATACTTTACAATTAAAAAAAAAATTACAAAACGAAAATTTAATTTATTTGCCAGATAAAAATTTTTAAATTTATTTATTTGGCTATATGATTGATTACAGGAAATAAATTTTACTACAACTGAGGTAAAATTTATTGAATTGAAACAGACATAGGGACATGAGAGATGTTCTTATAAGTGTGACTCATAGCAAAAATGCAACTTCTTTGTTCCCCAGAACTGCTTACTAAAATATGCTCCTTTCTAAACAGATTAAGCAACAATAAAGTGGTATTACTGATTTGAAAAAGTAACGGTACATCGTTCATGTTGCCTCAAAGACGTGGTCTTCTAGAGGACGTTACCTCCTTACAACTAACTATACATTACTAAGGAATTTCCGGAAACAAATTCAATTCAATTCAGAACTGACCGACTCTTCAAATGATGGAGTATCAGTTTCATTTAAAATTAATTCTATTTTAGCGCTAATTTTTTCAAGGAATTGTTTTTTCAAGCAACCATATGCTATTTATTTTTCAAAATAGTTTTACTGTATCAAATATTAATTGCCTATCGATAATTTTGCAGCTTATAAAAGCTACTACAATTTATTACTCGAAAGCCAATTAAATGGCGAAATTGTTTATTCTACAGAGGCTAAAAGTATCAGTTGTTAATTACCATATCTATTGTAGATGTTGTGTTTCAACATTCAACGAAAAAATGTAAAGAAAAATCTCACTAAAAATGACGTTAGTGCGAAAAGGCTTAAAACGGTTTTTACGACCTTTTGCGAGTACGCTAGTTTGCAGCTTTCAAGATTTCGATTTCGATATAATCCCGTGCGTGAATTATAACTGAATGTACTAAAGTGTTATTTCTAAAAGACATAATGAGTTGGTAATAAAAAGAGATGGGAATAAGCATGCGCTTTATTACATATGTAAATATAAACCTGGACGTGTACACTGTGCAGGGTTTTGTCCATTAAGCACGGTATTTACACATTAGTTGCGTAACTGTTTGGGTAATTTTGTTATTCGAAGACAGTAAAATTTAAATCTTCGATTATGTTATTTTTATAAGAAAATATAAACGACCCATAACAACTTCACATGTTTATGTACAGTCCATAGTCGTTAAATAATAATATACATACTTAGTATAAATACATACTCCCTTTAATGTCCATAATGAATCCGAATTATCAATAAGTAGGGTCTATTTCCACATTTACTGATCATTTTCTAAAACTTCAGTGAATTTCATTTATAACGACTTCGGTTGTAACAACCTTCTGGTTATAACGACTTAATACATAAGTCCTTTGAATTTAAGGGGTAATTTAAGAAGAAAATTTGGCTGTAACGACTTCGGATGTAACGTCGATTTCGGTTTTAGCGATAGTCAGCAGTTGTAGTAATTGTTTATAAATGTTAAGGTCGATAAAGTTCAATCTAAGAATCAGTTACTGGGTACTTTTCTTGCCTAATTTCCTACTTTCATTTTTTCTCTCTTTTTTTTATATAGCGACTTCCGGATATAGCGACGGAATTTAATGGTCCTTTCATCGTCGTTATAAACGAAATATACTGTATTTCAAATTTATCTGTTATTTAATTCTTTTAAAGTGGCGGCCCAAGTATTACAACTACCACCAACTGACCACCCTTGTAAATGCCCAGTTGAAATTGTTTCTACGTATTCAAGCGATACACTTTTTGAATTCTATTAACCACTTAAAAATAATTTAAAAGCTTTTACCGAGCTGTTTTTAAATAAGTAACAAACGGTTAAAGTTTGGGGGCAATTATCCCAATGACGTTTCATGTATCTGAGCGGTTTTAGACCAGTAGTTCAATCTCAGCTGCAATGATAGACTTAATGGGGATTATTGTAACTGCATATGGTCACTAAAAAAGGTTCATTCAGGATTTATAAGATCCTCTTTTTGAATAAACAAAGTCTGCATAAGGTAACTACAGATAACTAACAATCTCATGAGCTTTGATTTTGCAATGTGCAGAGACAAAACTTCGCACATTGTAATCTCTCGAAAGTTTTATCGCCTTAGCCGCCACTTTACGTAACAAAACTAGACAATAGGTTTACTCAATTCTCCAAACCAGTAGTACAAAAGTTTAAAAGTCCCAAGTCTGTATAAAATAGTGTGGGAAAATTTCATTTGCAGCTACGAAAAAAGATTTATAATAGATATATAATATTTATAGTGTAAATCTTATTGATTGGAATTTTGTAAGCAAATTGGAGTAGCCTGCACATGATCGGACCCTAATGCCCACCAGTTTTATTACTTGTATGCAAATTGGTCAATTTTTCTAGTTGTACGCAAGAGAACAGGGATCCAAGTTACGTTGTTGTATTAAAGAAAACTCTGTTTAAAAAATGAAAACTTTTGATTTTCAATTTTATTATTTAAAGTTTACAACAGGTGTAAGTAATAGCGACGTGCTATGCACGTAAACTATAATCTTACTTACTTATTAATTTTTCAATATTAATTTATATACTATGTAATACGACCCCGTGAGACGTTATCCCTGTGAAGTGTATGCTCAGCTTTTTTATTCATTATACTAGCAATTTTCACATGGATAACTTTTACCACTGATCACCTTTATTACCTGAACCGCCACATTAAATATATTAGTGAGGTAGGTAGGGGTATTTCAGAGTTTTATGAGCTTTGACATTGCCATTCGCAGAGACATAAATCCACCCAAATTATTGTTGTATAAGATAGTCAGGTATAAGAAATATTATTATTTTAACTTTAGTTGTAGGAAATCTGTTAACTGTATTGTTACGAGTACTTGCCAATTAAGTTGGTGTAAGCATAATTAACGAACATCTTCCCTGAATACATAAGGAATATTCTCGGCTTTCCTGAAACATCTAGAAAACACCAGCAAAGATCAATAGGAAAACAATTGGATTACTAGACGGCTGTAGAATTCCCTAGAAAAAGGCTGAAAAGACTATATAAAGGCGAGACGCTCACACCGAGTTAGTTGACAGTGAACAGCTGATGTTTGTAAGCGAAGCGATCGATAGGCGAACAACAGGCGATAGAAGTCATAGTGTCTATGGTATAGCGAGTATTTATAGTAGAGGCGAGCGGGAAAATAGATTTTTTAATGAAATAAATTGCGTAGACTTGTTTATAACTATAGTGTAGTCAAATTAACTTTAGTAATTAAATAAATTCGTTATTTTTGTTTTGTTAATTGTGTTTTCCGTGACCGAACACGTCACAGTATGTTTACTGGAACGTTTGTACATTAGTATTAAGAGGGATGAAAGGTGTCTAATTGAGAGAGATAGCAAATGGTTGAAATGCGTGCGGGGGTGAAAGTTGTGCGAGGATGAGGGCGGCGAGGCGAAAAAGATAGAGTCTGAATGCAACAACGACGCCTGTATATTTCTAGTAATAATTAAACTGTCTATATTATAAACGGCCTTGTACTTATTTTCACTAACTGTGCCCAAAATTAACAAGTAGGTAGTATATTCTACTACATTTTTAAATCTCTAGAAAATTTTATAAAACTAGACAAATGATTTTCTTAAATCATGAAACCATCAGCATCAGAAGAGATCTAAAATTTTGCGAATGTAGATTTTTTAGAATTTCATTTCGTCATAGCTAGAGACTTAACTGCGCCTATTTTTAACTATAGGTATGTATTAACATAAGCTCCGCATCTACTGCCTCTCACGAAATTTTAAAACACAACCATGCATAAATTGAATTGGATAACATCCAGCTGAAATAAACTCTAGAAACTATAAAAACTTAGGTAAGGCATTTTTATGGAATACTAGCAGCAGTACCCGGCGTTGCCCGGGTAAGAATATATCACACGTTTGATGGAACATTCTAGAATATTCGCGAATTTAGAACTATTCAGAACATCCCATAATGATTCAAAACATTTCAAACTTTTTTAACATTCTGAAACATTCTTGAATGATCTTCAAGATTCTGCCAAATCATTCTGAAATGTTATAATAAAACATTCTTTTACTTCTTAGAACATATTTGAACTGCCTGTAACATTCTAAAAAAATCTGCTTCATTCTCATCCCCACTCCGTGCTGTCTGCTGGGTGAGTAGTGACATCAGTAGACGGCTGGCGAGGATGACTAATCGATTGATAATAATTGATCAGTTATCGACCACTCAGAGTTTAAGATTATCACAGTACTAATATCGCTATTTAAAAATGGAGGTGGTGGTAGAAGGGTGAAAATTAAGGGTTATATGTATTTTTTAATGCCAAATCATAAAACAAGAAAAATTAAAAAAGTTAGGGGTGGACAACCCTTATCACTTAGGGGTATTAAAAATAGATAATAGCCAATTCTCAGCCTACTGAATATGCATATAAAATTTCATCAAAAGCGGTCAAGCCGTTTCGGAGGAGTATGGTAACTAACATTGTAACACGAGAATTTTATATATTAGAATTATATTTTAGTGTGAATCCTAACAAATATCCTTTCCTTTCACTCGTAACTATATGTTACATTCATTCAAAACGAAAACCATTCCAGCAACTCGTTACATTAATCAGTTCCTTTATTGTGTGGGGTAATTTAAACATCGAAACATACGTAGTTTATTAACAAGATAGTTTTTATTATTTATCATAACTGCCCCACACCCAATGCGTCCCTATTCAAACTATTTATGGCGAATAATATACCTACCTGTACGGCGACCGAATATAATCTTTCGCTTTATGATTGCACCGGTGTCCTTAATTCTAATAAAGTCCCGACGATGACAACGCGATGGCCCATAACGCATAATATTTTTTCTTCTCAAATGGTAGCAGAAAAGGTACCTGCAGTTGCGCCATTACGCTTGTCGGTACTAAGATATTGAGGTAATAGCCCGATGTATATCTCACCTAATTTTTCTTTTATGATCGTAAAGCAACGGCTAATACATAATTGCATAACAGAGCGTTCATATTGGTATCACATGTAAAAAAATCGGAAACCAGTATCAGAGCTATGAAATTACATACACACACTTAATTAAACGTTAATTTACGATCCTTACATTTACTGTATACTCGGGGAGATACGGACACATATGCGTAATATTAAAGTTAAAGATATGGGCAGGTACAAAGCGTTATTACTACCTATACTTCCAGTTCCTGTTCAATAACTGACTTAGGTTAATCATTTTTGTAAAGTATGCGTTAGATTTTTAATTAAAACACATCAAATTATAAACTGCATGCTACACTGTAATCTGTAGTTGCAGCCAAAGAAATTACGTGGTGTAAACAGCTAGGATTTATATAACATATTTCGATAACATATTCTAAGAGCAAGTATTTATGAAAAAAATTGTTAATGTTTGAGTAAGTAGTGTCAAAAACATGGGAAAAAAGTCGACACTATGTGTTTCATTTCCCTAAATACCACTGACTATAAGCCTGTTGCAACGTAATGAATTTATCGATATTGTCTTGTGTTGTCTTAAGTAAAATTCAACCAATGAGACATAGACCCTGATTTTTTCACTTTTGGTGCAGAAGATAAAGAAGGAACACGTTCAGCTACAAGAGATATCGCTCACGCTCGGGAAAATACAAAAGGGTTTGCTTTTTGAGAACACATTATTTACTCCAACTTTACCTATTTTAAATATGCAGTTTTATATGGAATTTGGATGATGTGTCAGCGTAAATGCTATTATTAGACACAAAATACAATATCAAGTTGATCAACTCGAGAAAGTTATTATGGGTATATCTCACATCCCCAATCATGATGATCATACTAAAAGAATTCTGTTTTTTGAATAGTTATTTGGACTTATAAGGATGATTTTTTATATTTAAATATTATATGCAGTGTATTCACAATTAAACTAACGTTCAAATACAATCGTTTGCACCTGAATGGTAATTTTTACAAGTAATCTTGAAAATTTGGCACTCAAAACTGCATTTAATTTAGTGTTAATACTGATTAGTATTAGATATACGGGGAGAGGGTTTAAACCTTTCCTTCCTATAAAATTCTGGATGTATACTGATTCTTAAGATATATGAGATACTAGCTTTTTGCCCGCGGCTTCGCCCGCAGAGAGATAAAGAGTAAGGGTATAATAATAGAAATGAGTCAATATAGTAGCAGAGTAAGAATTAACATCAGCGAGTAAGATCGGAATTCCTTCGGCCGCACCGACGGTGACGACAATATCTAATTCAATTGAATATAGTTTCAACTGTTTCTAATTTTTCTATATTTATTGTTATTTTCTTCTGTCGTTACATGCAGTATAAAACTATTCACATTTTTAAGGTTATCCGTAATTTTTGTGGTTAGCTGTTAGATCTTCTAATACAGTGGGCCGGTATTACAGTATTCAGGGTTGAAACTTCATTAATATGATGCTAGATGGCGTTGAAGTAGCTAAATTTGACGATATTTTGACAAACAATTTTCTTATGTTTCGTAAAAAAATTTTTATTTTTTTTAATAAAAAGTATCCTATGTTACTTCTACTACCTTCAAGAGTGTATGTGCAAAGTTTCATGATGATCGGTTAAGTAGTTTTTGCGTGAAAACGTAACAAACAAACTTACATTCGCATTTATAATATTAGTGTGATTCAGTCAAGATCAAAATTTGTTGAGACAAAACTGCAATAAATCAAGACAATGTCAAGATCACTTACACGAGAATAATACAAGAAAATTATCTATTTTTCGATAACAAAAACAAAATTTGGAAAATATCGTGCTATTTGCTGTTGCGAAGGCCCTAACTAAGAGACACTCTTTTCAGAGGAATCTTCTGCTCTATTCACCCGTTTGTATCTAAATATAGATTGGATAGGCGCATGAGATTTTCCTGTTAATGTTCGAAAATAGACCAATATAGGGAGTCCAAACCGATAAAATACTAAGAAGCATTAGGTCCTACTGATAACAACCCACGCTAAGACCGAAGTAATTTTTTCTAAGGTTTAAAGGATTAGGTAAGTAGTTACCATTATATGATTTTTACCTATCATCTTAGAACCATACATATTATCAGATTATATTATAACAAGCGGTAACACTCGCCAAATACCTAACCCAAACAAAGTACATTTTAGATTTTTCTACAACAAACTATTGAATAGCCCAAATACTTATATTTCCTTGTTACATTTATAAATTTTCGAAGGTTCCGAAATGTCCAGAAATACATTTTTAGACACAACTCTTAATAATTTTAAATTATTTGCAATTTAATATTCCAAACAGAAAATTATAGGCGACGTTAATAGTGAACTAGGGAGACATGTACCTACGGCTAATTTTTTAAAAATCAATTTAGGCTTTTCGCTCCATTATAAAAAAAGTATCCGGATTCATCGTCAGTTGAAGATTACACGTAAGCGATACGCTTGACTCTGACCTTCGGAATTTCACGACCAGGCAGGCGTATTACGCACCTTTTCAAGATATCGTAGTATGGGACGGGTCAGGATTCGACAATGGCACGAGAACATATAACTTTTTGAGATCGCATTATCGATAAATCTTATTACATACGCAAGAATTCTTGAGTATTGTTTGAACGCCAAATTGTAGGTATACTAGTACTTTTCAAAACTAGAATTTAGTTTTTAGCGTGCATTACCAACAAGTCAAGGTAAAATTGTATGAATCGTACTCTTCACGACTTGTTACTTTTTTAAAAATAATTGAGAGGGACTTATAAAGAAATATCCATAAACTATTATTTTTAGTCACACGTAATCATGTTTAATTGAATTAAAACCACATAGTTTCAAAGGATTTTATTATGTAGACACTACAATGTTGTTTTGCCAAACAGTGACTTCCTCACATGATGATAAAGTTCCTCTTGACTTCCTAAACTGTCATTTAATCAGGCCAATATTTGGCGAAACAGTATTGTAATGCAAGTGTTTTTAATTCAGAATAACCTAATACGTACACAACTTCTTTCAGAAAATACTTGCATCAACCATCAACAGTTAGTAACAAATACGAATAGTGGCCATAATTTTATAATCAAAAAATCGAAAATGCACCGCTGATATCTACATTTTTTATCTTAATTTTGCCAATTTTAAACCATGTGTAACCTAACCAAATGTATTTTTTATTACAATTATTTGCAATATTTGAATTATTTCGTGACGTAATGGCACATTGCAAATCCCCGTTATACACCAATGCAATAGGTGTTTCCAAAAAGGGATATAATTCCAATAATGAGAACCCTAAAGAATACTTTTGTTAACCTTTTTAGGAAAAGTATATTTTGATAAATATTTGAAAGACACTTAGCCCTCAATTTTCGAATGTAACTGATTATAGTTTTAACATTCACACAAACTTGTCTTGTTTAAAAAACTCAAGGCGATGCAATTGCTCACCTGCTCTCAACATGAGACACAGATCGTTTGAATGACACTGTTTAAATGGTGTTGCTATTTTTAACTTTTCGGCCTCCTTTTAAATGTACCTCCTTTCTTTATTTTTGTTGAAATGCCTCAAATAATTGTCGATTTATTAAATTACTTTAGTCAGGTAAAAGAAAATTGTAAACCAATTTCTTCTAATGACAAATGGCATTCTTTTTTGCGATTTTGTGACTTTTTTAATAAGTAAACCAGAATATTCCAACAACTATTACTGAAACACTTAAGAAAAAAGCTAATTGGTTGGTAGGTTTAATTAACTAGAAAAATTTAAGAGACACTTTAATGAAGACGTAACTACCTACTTAATTAATCAAGAAAAGTGCTGCTCGTAAACTGATCTAATTTATTCGCGATGAACGATAATCAACTCTAACCACAATTTAACGCAACATCAGACACCGATAACGTAATTTTAAACATATATATTATCAATTGAATAAAGGAATAGGCACTGGATAATAATGTTACATAATGGATTATACACGGAAAATCCTTCATAATGTAACAATACACAGAGTAACGAATATTTTAGGTTTTAAATGATTTACTACAATAAAATGCTGTGTTATTCGAAATATTTTAAACCTGGTTACAGTGAAATAATGATGATCACAGCAAATTAAGTGGAGGCAGGTTATTAAAAGAACAAGTACAGTATATTTCTTTTAAACGACGATGAAAGGACCATTAAATTTTATCGCTATATCCGGAAGTCGCTATATAAAAAGAAAAAGAGAAAGAATGAAAGAAACAAATTAGGTAAGAAAAGTACCCAGTAACTGATTCTTAGGTTTAACTTTAACAACCTTAACATTTCCAAACAATTACTACAACTGCTGACTGACTATCTGTGAATGTAAACAAAAGATAAAAAAGTTTTGTGTTTAGACTCGGTCGCAATATCAGTCAGTATGAGATTTCTAGCATCTTGTAATTAATAGTTCATTAAAATTTGCGCTAAAACCGAAATCGACGTTACATCCGAAGTCGTTACAGCCAAATTTTCTTCTTAAATTACTCCTTAAATTCAAGGGACTCATGTGTGATACCGTTATAACCAAAAGGTCGTTACAACCGAAGTCGTTATAAATGAAACCCAATGTATATAGAATTAAATAACATTAAAAAAAAACAAGATCGAACAAGACAAATCATGAAAGAAGCCCAACAATCTGGTTATCAGTAACAAAGCTGAAAATTCTTCATGAACATACCAAAAAATCAACATGACTAACTTAAAAAATTATGAAGAAGAGGCTGAAGACCTGTCATAAGAACATCACTTATCACATACCTACTCTGAAGAGGAAGAAGACCAGGGCGAAGCCAAAAGTTCACCTATTAAGCGCAAAGAATATTGACCGCCGCTTAAGATCTTTGATTCTATATTAAAAACTTAGCAAATAATTGAATAGAGCGAAAGCAATTCATCTTCGCAGACGATGGATAATTGAAATGGTAAAGTATGCGTTAGCAAAAAAAAAACAAAACTACTTGAGCCTTTAAATGGAGAAAAAATGACATCAATGGATTTATAGTGGAGGAATTATTTATAATGGTAAAACTCTTCTATTTATCCATATCTATAAAAATAAACATATTCTTAGAATTTTTTGGCAAGAAATGCATATTCAGTAGATTTTCTCATTTGGAGATGTAGTCCAGGGAAATAAGCACTTGTTCGGGACACTGACTCATCCAGCAAACCAATAAGTACGTTTTTCGCGAAGTATTAACCTATAGCAATAATACCTACACTTTTTTCACTCCTGGTTAGCCGGCGTTTTCGAGTAATAAACAATTAAAAGCGAAAAAAAATAAAATTTTAACACATTTTTACTTACCAGATTTACATAAATAGTTTTAACAGTAATTTATTGCAATCAACTTGTAACTAATGCAAGAACCGACAACTTGACCTAAACAGATTTTGAAAATGTCAATTAGTTGCTTAGATAATTACTAATTAACAATTAAAATAGCTAAATATTCAATTAACAATAAGTATTGCAAATATGTATTTGAAAACTTAAATCCTCGTAAATAGGTAGCTCTTGTGGTACCAAATAAGTGTTAAAAATTTGAAATCGATTCGTTTGATAGTTTTTGCAAAATTAAATTTGTTTATCCGGAAGACTGTTTTTTTGCAACAGCACTCTACGTACATTTCAAAAAAAAATTCGGTTTTATCAGTGTGATATTAAAGCGAAAGAGTTATATTTTCAAAATATTTCATTATATGTACAAAAAAATCATTTTTTTTGTTGCAAATTGATGTTACAAAAATGCAGTCATTTTTACCATATAAACAAATGAAATAACTTTTTTCCTTGAACATTTTTTAAAAAACCATCTTCATATTCGAAACCAAGTTAAAATAGCTACTTGTTTATGAATCTAGACATAAATAAACAACGTATTTTGTTTAAACAATTAACAAAATTTTTTTTTCATTTACTAATCAACTTATTTATTTTTTTTTTGTTTGACAGCCACATAATAACTATTTCCAACTATTTTTGAGAATATTTTGTTGATAAAATAAATTATTTGTTAAATCATAATAAGCTATCTTTTATTACTAATATTGAACGTCACCTATTTCAATTATCCATGTAAAAAAAATTTCTGAAATATAATTTTTTTTTATTATTAATGATAAAAAATTAAATATTAATTTAATATCAATCGTCGAAAAAATATCGCGCCATGAAAACGTTATACTTATGTGGTTGTCAAACCAAAAAAAAAAAACAAAAAAATTGATTCGTAAATGAAAGAAAAAAAAATTGTTTGTTAATTGTTTAAACAAAATACGTTGTTTATTTATGTCTAGATTCATAAACAAATAGTACATTTGTAATGTGTTCGAGAAGCCAGTTCAAAAAAAAAAACATCAAAATCCGTTAAGAAATCCCAGAGATATTAAATGCTAAATCACTTTAAAGCTACAATCTCAAATTTAACCGCCAACGCTTAAAACACTCTGCAACGATAGACTCAATAAGTATTTTTGTCTTAACATTCTCACTAAATAAAGTTCTGATCATCTTCTTAATTACTGCATATGACAGTAAATCTATAAAATAAACTGTTCTTTACATTATCCCGACTACAAATATGAAATGGAGTTAACAGGATGTTAACCACCATGATTTATACTGTTTTGCATGCTGTTTTTTGCTAGTTGATATGGAATTATTTTCCAAACACAGCACCTTACTAAAGATACTTTTAAGCAACATCTGCATACATTTATTTGAGCCTTCTATTAGCTCTTAAAATTGAGTGCGCCCTTATAATAATGAGAGAGGTAAGTACATATGTAGATAGCATATCTGTGTTTTATAAAATCTGTGCTTCCTTATTATGATTGACAAAGCTGTAAGTCAATTATCGTTACTTTCTACTTTATTTGGAAATAATTAACTTGAGAAGATGCGTCTGGATGCAAATACGTTCGTGTTAAATAGCAAATGGACTCAGTAAGGATGGTATATGAATTATTGTACGTCAGTTTAATACTTGTACCTACCATCCGGTTAAAGCAAAAAGGAATTGATAAACCAGACACCATTCAACACCTAACCGAATGGCGTAGGCGTCTGACGACGAGTATGCTTACGATAATAATAGTTATTAATATCTGTGACATCCAGTCGAGATTAGAGAAAATTTATCTCCGGCTTGTTGGCAGATTTTTTTTCCGATGCGAAAAACGCATTTTGCTTATTATACGTGAAGTGAATTGATATCAACACTCATTATAATATCTAATTTGACATAATGATAAACCAGCAGGAATCTAGGGAAATGTACGCCTTTATTTTTTAAAATCATGGCTTCGGTTTCTTGCTTTTCAAAATATCATATATTAGCAACTGTAAGTATACTTGCCGTAATGATATAATAGAATCAGGAGGTTACTATAAATTATTGATATAATACTGAGTTAACTGGAGTGACACCCCAAAACCACAGGACATTATTTATGACCTAGCTGTGTACCCCAATATGACAAAAAAATAACTATATTTTTCTGAACATTTCTCATTGTTTAATTTTAGTAAAATACAGAACACTAACTCTATAGTAAATTAAAAGTACGAGAAAAATCGCCAAAGTAAGATTTTTGCACATATTGTTCTTTAGACAATAACAAATATACAAATAAAAAACGATAAACTGTTAAAAAACTCGATATAGTAAAACAAAGCTATTATTACCTCAGTTTGTCGAGCTATCTCATGAATAAAACGTAGTCACATTTACTTTTAATTTATTACAGCATTAAGTAAGTGTCATGTAGTTCACCAAAGTAATAAGGAAGAACATACATTAAATGTTCGTCTTATTGGCGTCACTACTTTTAACGTATTGATATCTCTTCTTTAAAAAATAAAATTAAAAAAATGACCAAAGTGATAATGAAAATCGAAATACTAATTTTATAATCACAGCCACCAGTTTTTCATGGCTTTCAAGAAGTTTTTGATTTGCCAAAATCACATATTAGGTACTAAATACGAGGGCGGATCAAATATAAACAAGCTTTTTTAAATTGAGCGCCAGGCGCATACAGGCGTTAGCAACTTGAAGTGAGAATATTAGGTGACACGGAAACTACTCGTAGTATTGCTGTGTTTGCTTGGTTAGTAGCTATCACAATGAGTGAGAAAGAGACGCATAGCAGCGTTGCGCAACGGATTATTATTAAGTTTCTTACACGTGAAAACGTGAAACCAGCTGAAATTTTGCGCAGATTGCTAGCACAGTCCGGAAATGAAACGCTTTCGTGGCAACGGGTAAAAGTTTGGTGCAAAGAATTTAACGAAAAGCGTAATCGTGTCGAAAATGTAAATCATCCTCATCGTCCGCGCACCAGCATATCGCTGGTTAACATTGCACGCCTTAGAAGCCTTAATAAGGGGACCACCACGCCACTGTGCTTCGGATTCTGTTGAACTCGGCATCAGCTATGGGAGTGTCCACAAAATCATAACGAAAAACTGAGGATTCCGAAAAATTTCAGCTCGTTGGGTCCCAAACGTGCTGAGTGAAGATCAAAAAGCTGCTCGAGTTCACATCGCAGCTTTAACGCAGGCCCAAATCAGTGAAATGCATTAGACTCAGTCGGAGCACCATCCATATAGCCCACACTTAACCCCTTGTGATTTCCACATGTTTGGGCCCCTCAAAGAATCACTAGGAGGCGAGCGATTTCAGACTAATGAACATGTGGAGGCGTTTGTGCGCAACTGTATAGACTCCCGCCCTGCTTCTTTTTACGAAAACGAGATGAAAAAACTACCAATCCGTTGGGAAAAATGTATAATCAAACAAGGCGGATCTGTCAAAAAATGGAGATATTTGTGTTTTTGTGAAAATTTTCAAAATAAATGTTTAATGAACAAGGGATCGTTTATATTTGATCCATCATCGTATTCACAGACCAAATAATAGTCGTTTTATTAACTTATTCGACAAGAGATTTTCTGAGGTAGGTTTGCTATAAAAGTTTATAAAATGTTGTAAAATTACGAAAGGGGTTGATGTAAATTCGGTCTAAAATGCCTTAATAACCGTGCAGAGGTACATACGTAAATTCCCTTCCGATAATTGTTCATAATCATTGATCATCTACAGAAATTAGTTCCCATATACTTAGACTTTGAAACAACCCACTGTAGTTCATTTCACAAAAGACGGAAACGCCAAAATTACAAAGAATAATTAGTAATTTTGACGAACTCTGCCTTTTTGGGAATAAACTAGAAAGAATTGGATATCTGACAATAAAATGTTACAAACATTAATTGTTCTAACACTGTTTTCTCTACGAACAATAGAAAGGAAGATAGTTCAATTTTCGAATTTTATCAAGGTGATAGGGTTTTCACCGTAGGCGTTTGCCCGACATTCAGGATTACAGTCCTTTGGTCCTCTATAAATAAAACTGTTCGGTTTATTTTACGACAAAAAAAACGTTAATTTTATAAATGTATTAAAACGAGCGGACAAAATGTCCATTTTGGCTTTAGCATTTTCTCTCAGCCTCCCATTTGAATCCTTAGAATAATGCAAATTTCACATTTCTTTGAAGTCATTATTTTATTATAACATATTTTTTGTAATTTGGCACCACAACACCTGCAATTCAATATTTGTGTATCCTGAATTCGCCCTTGATAGTAATGGTCTACAGGTAATTTTTGAAAAAAGTTTGTAAGATTACCAGAAAAGTATTTTATTTGTTTTTATTAGTAGGTATATTATTTCATCAATTTTATGTTTATGTTTCTTCCGTGTCTGCGAAAAGATGCCGTATCCTCATAGCAAAACACGGTTTAAACCTTGTCTAACGTTTAAAGCCGTAATATATAATAAATAACACAATGTGAATCTTGGATCAGGACATTTAAATTTACGGTAGAAGTGGGTACCTGACGTACTTCCATATAAGACCTGGGGTTATATTTATTGCCCGAGTCATTTGAAACAAAAAGCAACATTAACGATTAAGATGTTAATAAAATGACATTTGAACATATTCCCAGACAAATCATAAATTCTCCAGCGCAGCGAGCTGAGTGTAAATGATATGACAGTTTAGCAGGTCTTCAATTAACAATATAATTACTGTAAGGAACGTTTAACGGCCAGAGAGGGAACATAAAATGTTCATAATGGTGGATGAAGGACTTTCCCATTACAGTTCTCACGTACCTATCAGTTATTAGTCATACAGAGGTATTCTGAGTAGTTCATCATTTCTTCACCTTCTGACCTGACCTCACGGCGATTGGTACATTTCAATTGTATGCCTAACGGAAATGTAATAAAAGTATGTATGTGTGTGTTGAACTTTTGGCTTTTATGTTTTTCATGAATTTTTCGATTATAACTTAGAATTTAACAAACTAAAAATCAGAAAGAAATCTATAACATTCTAGTACCGCTTACAATTCCTTTCTTATGATAAATTATTAAAAATAATTAATCTAAATTGTAAAAAATATTTTTTTTGCTTATGGGATATCTATTGTCAAAAGATTTTTGGAAAATTAGATGAAACCATATTTGAGACTTATGGAGTAATATTTTTCGGGCTGACTGGCCGTGGTCCATTATTTTGGAGATTTCTAGACGTTGTGTCTCCAACTGCGGGAGACATCTTCAGTAGATACGTTGAAAAGAAGCGTATGCTCCCGCAGTCGGAGACGAAACGTCTAGAAATCTCCAAAATAATGAACCACCGCCAATCAGCTCGGAAAATACTACTCCATTAGTTAACGCCGGCTGTGAAAGCCTAAACTCCAACTCTTCTCTTGAATCAAGGTTAAGAAAGTACTGTTTCTTATCTTATATTTTCTTGATAATATTTTATTGATTGATTCAAGGGTGTCGATATTTCTCGACATAGCCAGGAAGAACACACACAAGCTTTACGTATTGATCAAAAAAACTTACATGGAAGTAAGAGTTGAAAATGAATCTCCTGTAGCTTCTAAATATCTTAAAGTTACTTATAGCTTCAATTTTTGTGAGATTTCATGTGGCAATAGTGCATAATATCTTGGAGGCCATTCATTTATTACGTAAGACGATTTATGGAGGGAGGGGGGTCGACCATGTCTTATTTTTTCTTACAAGGGAGTGGGAGGGGTCCTTGATATTTCTTACGTAAGATCACAAATATACGCAACCGAGCGAGTGCTGATGTGACCAAGAAGAACACCTGATATTAGAGATGTTCCAGTGGCAGATTCACTTTCTAAGTGGGTTTTGATCCCCTGGATTGAAAATTTTATGTAGTGATTATATCCAAACGATTAAAATGATTCCATCCAACATGATTGTAAACGTTCCTGAAAATTGTTACTCTTAAAAATAAACATCAAAACCAACCAAGTGTATATTCACTTTTTCCTTTAGATTCTTACGTAATAAATACTAAATAGGGGGAGGGGTCGGCCTATTCTTATTTTTTCTTATTAAGGGAAGGGAGGGGGTCAAAAACTAGTAAAAATTGTCTTACGTAATAAATGAATGGCCCCAATCCATCGCCTTCTCCAAAAGCGATGTGTCTTACAAACTTTTGTTCATGTTTTTATTTAAAATACTTTTCAGTTTTTTATTTTAACAAAATTGCAACTATCTGCACACATTTAAAAAAGTTATTTTTACCCTCGTATTTGAATTTCTTTACAAGTCTGTTTGAATTCTTTTCGGATTATTTTCGATCTCATCTCTTCATTTTTCGAAAGATGGGTCTCATAAACATGAATCAAGTATTATTTTCCAAAATGAGTTTAAAGTGGCCTGAATGTATTTTGATAAATTTTGTGAAGTTATATCTTTTACAAGATTTGTGATGTTCCTAATCTGTTTCTTCATAAAATCTACTGCATCGCCCAAAATACAATGTTTTTTACGACTTTTGTTCACGTTAGATAAAATCTTTTTTAGTTGTTCTAATATTCACGCACAACTGATACTTAATTAGGTTAATTTCATTCATATATTTGTAGGTCAACTTTAATCGCCCAACTAATGTGCATCACTTGTCATTATAAAAGCTATACTGCACGCTTGTTTACATTACCAACATTAATGGAATATCCAGTGAAGAATTTTAAGGCGATCAGATTTCTCAACTAGTCTTCCGTTGATATCATTCTATCATTTATTTGTAGCTGTGTTGCTTTCAATCAAGTCGCAACCTGAACGAACAGAAGTCTCGGTTGTAAACTCCCGAGTAACTTTGAATATAACGCGTGCTAAATAAGATGGTCGACACAGTTTATCAGATTATTTTGAAACCGTTAATGAAAACATGCAACAGGTTATTGCATCTGCCGTCGAAGATCGCAACCGGTGACACTTTGACGAAGAAGAACGATCCCATTCCGGGCGATATATCTCATCAGGTATCGATTCGAGAATGCTTTCATGTTTACCGACCCGTTCTTTGAATAATAAGTTCCGCAAATCTACGTACTTCTCCATACAATAGTACCAACGAGATCTCAAAGAGATGGTTTAAATACACATAAATAACTCACATGATGTCCTTTTCAGTTTCTATAGTATGAGTATATTAAAAGCGTTGGTATAGATGTTATTTAAAACATTAATAAACTTATTTAAAAATAAAATTGTTTGTACTGTATTGCCTAGTGTTGAAATCTACGAAATTTTGGATAAGATGAAAGAGGCAGTCTTCAGGACTATGAAAAGAATAATTGGCAATATTTTTCAAAATGAAAATATGTTTACCCACTAACTTCGCTGAATGTTACCGTCGCCTTGACACCGCTTCTGAAGCCATTGCCTTGAGAAATTATTAAAAAAATACCGCAATGGACAGGAAAAGCGCTTCATGAATCACATTCACGTTTTTCAAATTCCCCAATTGTAACCGCAACTTTTTGAAATTTTTCATCAATCAAAGCATCATCATTAGGCCATTTTGAGGTTATGCTGCAAATTTCAAACTAACCATTTTGAACGCATTGCTCACCCTCCCCCCTAGGGTTTTATTATAGGTGCTTAACATTTTTTTATTATTATATTGTAAATATCTTTTAGTGTTTCAGTTCTGTTTCTGTATAGGATAAGGATCTTTGTGAAAAAAATTAAGGTTCTAGTCTGAGACTTTTGGAATATGCGTTTGTATTAACCTTTAAACCCTCGTTTCACACCTTTTATAAGGAATGATGCCGTTGTAAAATTTCAAGATTCCCGACACAGTGGTTTGGGTGTGTCTTGATCGGCACATCAAATTCAACATCTTTTAACTCCATTTAGGGGTTAAATTTTAACAAACACATTCATTGTACTTACCCACGTTGTATATAAAACGTCTGTGTAAATTTTCTCAAGCCCCAGGGGTCAATAACGTGTATCAGTCAGTCAGTTTATCTTTTTATATCTATATATATATATATATACATATGTAGGATCTTTATTTGTTGTCTAGGGTGTTGAAATAAAAGGCCGCCGAATTGTTTGATGGAAAAGAATATGTATATTAAGCTATTAAGCGAAACTTGATGAATGTACAGTTGCAGGTAACAAAAACGTGGTAAATATGAACAACTATCAATCGACAATCTCTGAACGGCTTTACTTTACAATAAAGTATTAATCTCCAATAAACTTCTTTATAACACTCAGTAATTAGTCTGATTTCTACCACCACACCCTTTACGCCTAAAAGTTGGCAGTAGACTGCCGCTCTTTCCTCTCTCCTCGGAGATCATATTATCGGTATCATTACTACAACCAGTCGCAAAAGAATGACTCACATTGTACCGTGAATAAAATAAACAAATGAAAGCATAACTTGTTAAAATAAAAGAAAATAAGATGTACCTATAGTTATTAATAAAAAATTTTAATAAGCAGGATTAAATGAAGTCCCACACATATATAAACGTAACTGGTAATATTGTCACATACATAGTGCTCATATTTCTCCAAAATTAATTTTTCATTATTTTTTTTATACTACTATCTTTATAATACACTTATTTCAATTTAAATCTGCAACGTGTTGAAATTTGAAAAACACGAGACCACCACACGGAACTTCGGCACAATTTCAATAACTAAAAGAGCACTCTGTGGATCAGTATAAAAGAATTAGTTTTGAGAGTTGACGGACAGGCAATCAGTAAGATCAAGCAAGCGAGTGAGAAGGGTTAAGGTGGTGTAGTGGGTGACCGCTATCACTCACCCTAATGTCCTATTAAAAGTCGCTGCTATTTACTACATCCCAAAGTGTAAACTAGACAAGTAGTGATTGTATATATTTTTGTAATTAGTTTTTAAGGTGTTTTTTGTTTTGTAAAGTATGATTAAATTTATATACAAAATTCACTCTTGTTTATGACTATATTGTGAAGGATTGTAGAAAAGAAAATATTCAAATGCAAATTATAACCATCAAATATTAATAATGTTCAAAGTAAACCATCAGCATAGTGTTCCAGACAGTGTTTAATTTCCGTATTAAATTTTTAGAACAAAAAGTCTGCAGTAAATCTGTTAAATTTGGTCATTTTTTCACGTTTGTATCGTCCCTTTCTTGCTCACTTTCTGAATATATTATTATAACGACAATTGCATTCATTTCCTGGCAAATTAAAAGGAATTTTATTTATTTATCTGTCATCATACAATCGCTAAAAGCTCAACCGACAAAGCTTCCCACTTTTTGAACAATAAATAAAATATAAGGACAGTGATTATTACGAAGCAGGAAGATATAAATAAAATGATTTCTTCATTGCCTAGAGGTTGTAGGTATTTTGTTGTTTAGATTTTACTTGCCGTCGGATCGAGAAAATAAATAGCTGTCAATTTGCTATAGGCATACAGTATACATGTACGCATGCTATAGTACAGACATAGCGATTGTCGATAGACCAGGTGCGGTGGTTTTGAACATAGAGAGAGTTCTTTCACGTCTCTAGTAACCATTATTTGTAATTATTGTGTCACTTGGGACCGGTAGACAAACGTTCGTTGACTAATGAAAAGCTTCCGGACTGTGGCATCGCATCGGTGTCAGATGTTGCCCGAGGATTTGCCGTGGACACTTCTTCGCTTCATTTGATAATGCCTACACGGTCATTTGGATCTAATGAATATGTCTATTCTAACTGTTTTGCATAAGATTAGATTAGAATCGATTTCTTGATTTAATCTTATAATTGCTTAATGTTAATGCAACAGAATATTGCAGAATTTAATCAAAGAATTAAAGTTACAGAATGGATGACAGACAGATATATTAAATCAAATTTAAATTGGATTTTTTATTATTTGCAGTGAGTAAATTAACAATTGTTTAATGTAGGAGAAGAATATAATAAAAAAAGATAATTATGGAATTGATGTTATATAATGGAAGACAGACACTTCTAAAATGAAATAAGCACTTGTACCTATCTATTTACTTGAAAAGTACGTTCAATACTCCTTTTATTAGATATCGTTATTATCCGAAGCTATCTATAAGATTTTCCAAATTTGTAGATTATTCATGGCCAGTCTGAAACTTTGTGTGTTTGTCATAATTTTGTACTACTTTAACTGAAGTTTAAAAGTTAGTTTTTAATTTATAAGATGGTGTTTAAAAAGTTACTACAGCTTTTACGTTATTATTTGAATCATAATGTATGTTAATAAAAGAATTCAAGTAATGTGCGAATGAGGTCAATAATAACGCTCCCTAATTAATTATAGAATCCTAAAAGAGAGAGAAAGGGGCAAAGGATATAGGAGGATGGAAAATGTAATGGGAAAAGAATCGTAGTGGCTGTAAAAAAGAAAATAAGAAAGTAGTTGAAAATGCAATGTTATTCGAATATAATAAATATTCAAGAATAACAATGGCGCCTTAAAAGATAAAAGGATAATCTGAAGAGGTGATAGGATTTTAGGATTTGAAAGGAAGTCTTCAATATCTCAGAATGAAAGCAATGTAGGTAAACCTTAACCAACGAGACGTGGTCCCTCAAATTCTGATTACTACAGATGCTCATTGGTCAAGTTGGATAATTTAAGCTCAGTTTTTTTTTTCGAGTTAACAATTCAATGCACATCAATATTGACCCTAACCGTTGCGATTCAATATCCAAGAAAAATTGCAGTAAAATTTACAGAACTATCAACTTTGTGTTTGTTGTAATGTCACATAGTGCTCATATCTTTCCAAAATAATAATTTGCAAATATGCGACATAATTGCACGGTAAAAGTGGGCCGTGACCAACTTGCAAAGTTCCGTTTGGGGGTAAAAGAGCACTATGTGGGTCAGTATAAAAAAATTAGTTTTGACATTAAGTTGGTAATAATGTAAAGAAGTAAAAAGGAAATAAGGCAGAGGTGAGAAAGATCAAACAAGCGAGTCAGAAGGGTTAGGGGGGTGTAGCGGGTTACCGCTATCACTCACCCTAATACCTTATTAAGGGTCCTTGCCATTAACAACGCCCCTAGATGGTAGTTAATTAGGCAAGTAGTTATAATATATATTTATAAGTATTATTTGTTCATTTAATTCATTAAATCATTAAAAATTTCGCTTATTCATTGCAGCAATATCTAAAGGTTTTCCGTTATTTACCCTCTGAATTTGCTAAGTAAAAATGCTACGAAGAGAATAAATCCAAAAAATGTTGCAAAACGTAAGACAGACAAGCCAGCTCGAGGTTTGAACTAAAGGACTATCGTAGGAGGAGAATAATTCCTTAACGTTTATGCTTGTTTTTTGACTTTCCTAGTAAGTACTTGTAGCTTGTTTGTTACAAAATATAAGGGGACTATAAAAATCAGAACAATAATAATACCTTCTATTCAGTTTTGAAATTCCACATTATAAGAATAAAAAGACTATAGATAAGTTAAATTTTAATTGAAAAATTAGAAATGAATATGTATCTTCATTATCGTAAGGTTGTAGTTCCGAAAACACGTACTTTTACTTCGTCTTATCCTGAGCAAATTTTTGAATTTCCCAAATCCTATAGCTATGACTATATATTTGTAAACTCTTATTTAGGCCGTCCTCTGCTCCTCGTCTCCCTGATTCTATTTGTAACTAACCCTTTATCTCCTTATCTTCCAATACGCGAGAGTAACAATAAGATGGAGAGGAGGGTATAAAAAATTGCGAACCCTTATCCAATTCCACTTGAAATTAAAAATCAATAATCTATAATGGTTAAAAATTTATTTTTCTTGTGAAAAGTTAAGTATCGGAATCTATCTGTACCATAATAACCTCTCAGGCTTTCTATCAGCAAAAATTATAATGTCATCTTGTATGGTGCTTGATCATAACAGAAGTTACCCTTACTGGCAGGGTCCTGTTCTATAACCCATTCCCGAGGGTATTACCCATCTCCCTACATACTCTCTCTCCGGTTCAACATCTACAACACCTCAATAACTAATTATAGCAAACAAAATAGAATTTTATTATGTAAGTGGGACGTAAACCATTTATAAATGTAGGTTTGTATAATCATGAATTCTTCTCCTTTAGATGATAATTAAATTTTTTTTACATTGTTTCACAGCTTCTTTTATCGATATAAATTTATGGTAACTAATATTCTGATGTGATGTAATAAAAACTTATTGATATTTTATTAAACTATTATTCGTGATTATCTGGACTAAATGAAAGGTTCTAAATAAAAAGTAGCCTTTATGTAGTGTACATTTCTATTTTAAAACACGCAAACCTTTATTAATTTGACGAGCCCTGCACCAGAACCAATAAATACTATTAACGTTGCACGAAAGTATGAAACTATGTAAAACATATAATATACAAGATTATCTACGAATCTACTTGTCTACATAGTTGTAACACGTGTTTAAAACTAATGTTTCCTTTTCATTCTTATCCGTTTACTTGTGGTATTTTTAAAAGACGTTACTTCAGTCGAACTAAGTGGCATTTCCTTTTCGTTATTTGGAGTTTAATAAAGTGAATAAATTAGCATTATCTGGTCAGATGCCTGGTAGCATAAATTTACGTGCATTTTTTCAAAACTATCGGCAACTCATTTCGCTAAATGACCGTATATTTTGCTTTTAGCAGATAATTTGTGGAGAACGGTTGTAATTACGGAATTTTTGCGTGCAGAAAGTGCAGACAGGACAAGCATTATATAACAAATTGTGAGGTAGAATAAGTATAATTTAATGCTAATTAAAAATCTTCACTGAATTTTTTAAATGAAAAATTTGCATCTTCGTTTTGCCTAATTACAAAGATAACAAAATTAAAAATAAATTGTAGATACAAAATATTGTAATTTATTTTTTATAAATTAATCATTTTGAAATTAATTGAGATAAACTTAATATCACTATTATATTTGTTACAGCATTATTTTATAATTTAGTCTATAAGATTCATTTAAAATTGCAAATATTCTCACACTTTATTATATTATAAGTATAGGAATTTTTACTTTTCAAATGCGCATCCAAATTGTATAGATGCTAGTACATGCTGCAAATTGTTCTCAATTGGGGCCTGTTGTAAATTTTTATAATACCGGTGGAAGTACAAAGGACAGATTCTGCGAAGGTCTCCTATCCTCGCAAGAGCAGCATTTTCTTAGCTGGTATTCCTTGATTGTAAATAGTTTTGATTGTACCGGCTTGTTTCCAGGAATTCAACTGCTCGTTGCAGTTTTTTGCCTTTTAGGGTTTTTCCCACGCTGTTGCTACCCTGTCTTGAGGTTGCTAACTCGGTTCGTGGTGGCGGTAGTAGGATAAGTATTCATTCATTTTTGGACATTCAGTGAGTCACAAGGTTCAAGTTAGCATTTCAACTTTTCAACATTGCAACTACGTTTTTCAGTTTCTTTTATGTTTGTTCGTCGTTATTCAGTTTCTTATTGTTTCGTTATCCGTTAATTTTGACATTTAAAGGTGTGTAAATAAAGTTGTTTATAGTGTAGTCGGACTTTTATTTACTAACAAAAAAAAAAACTCTTGAGAAAATATCGCTCGTGTGTTCACGGCAAACAATATTAATAACAGATTTGTTTGAGCTTCATTGATTTACAAATACAACCACAGGAAAAGTTGCTTTACATGTGAGTTATCTTAAAACACAGTCACCTGAGACTTGAGACATTGGTGCATTTGTTATTAGGTAAAGGAGAAAAAGTGATCAGGTAGGCGGGCATGAACAATGATCGAATGGAAAAAGTGCAGCGATTGCTGCTACTACTACTACTACTACTACGACTGGCTGCTTCTAATTTTCCCAGTAGCTGCATAATAAAGTAACGCCTACAACAAAAAGCACGTCGCGAATGGAAATGAGTCAATTAGATTCAAGTTCGATCATTACAAAGGCAACACGTCAAGACGGAATAAATTCACCGTCCGTCAGTTGAATTACACCGTAATAACGAACGCAAATCGGATGCAGAAGGCTCCACAGACACGTAGAACAGAACTGCCCCCACAACTATTTTACTTTACTTTTCTTTAGAATACGTAATAAAAAGAAAAAATTAGAATTGCTAGCTACTAAGCTCACGTACGTACCAAAGGCTTACTATCGTGGTAAAATAAATTTTTGCTATAATATGAAGTTGACTGGGACGAAGTATGAAGAAAATTACAGTTGAAGGTTGTAGAGGCAGTTCAGTATCTTATAGATAAAGATTTTCCGTTTCGCAATGATAAAAACTCTGCCCATTTAATTAATTCATACTATTTCTAGGTTTCAAAAACATCGCTCGTTATTATGCATATTCCCTGGAGCTTCAGTCGCGAGGACTCGAAAGCAATTACCTTTTATTTTGTTTTATTTGTTTATTTAATTTTTCCTTCAATAACTAATAAAATTGTGAGCCAGAGTAATAAGGAATGAATGATTCTATTTTAATTTTGTAATAGGTCTAAAAACAAAACGAAAGTGGTGAATAGCCAGAGACGTCAGATAGTCTATAATGTCATATAGTGCTCATATTTTTCCAAATTAATAGTTTCCTTTAGTTGTTTTTTATTTTTATTAATAACATCTGTTCTAATTTAAATATGCAACGTTTTTAATTTTACGAAGCACAGAACCGCCACAAGGAACTTCGACATAATTACACGGCAAAAGTGGGCCGTGACTAACTTCCAAAGTTCCGTTTGGGGGCAACTAAAAAAAGCAATATTTGGATCAATATAAAAGAATTAGCTTTGAGTTGTCCCTCAGGACAGGCAGTCAGTAAGATCAAGCAAACGAGTGGGAAGAGTTAGGGTGGTGTAGCGGTAATAATGCATTAGAGAAAAATAGTTAAACGAAATATGTAATTGAGAAGTATATATACATTACCGTTCTAAACAAAATGAAGGTTAGTGAAAACTCGAAAAAAAAAAATGCTGATAAATCGCGGTGCAGGTTATGGTCGTTTCTGTTTCTGTCATGTATCAGGAATGGCGTCCGATACAGATTAAAATATTTTATGTTTTTCTTACTTTTACTTACGAATAAAAAAGATTTTATCGAAATTAGTCAATTTAAAGTTAAAACAAATATTTCATACCATTCAAACAGTTTGGTTCTCGAGATCCTGCTCTTTAAAGGTGTGGAGGGTGGCATAGGTGGGTAATAATTCCTGAAAACGGAGAAAAGAATGAAGTTATTTCTGCCACAGTTTTCTACAGATTAGGATGCTTAACTATAAAAACGCTTAGGCGTTATATACAACAATTTAATAATCGTTTCTGAATGTTTAAAACGTTCATGACTAATAATAATTTTAGGAAAGTAAGTATTTGAACGGTTTTTTAAATATCCGGACGGTTGCACTGAACAACAATTGTGGCAGTAAAACGTAGCTAGTTCAATTTTTATTTAAGCAGTAAAATAAAATGATTGAATAGGCAGTAAACTGGTAGTAGGTTGACTGTTTTAATTTTAGTGTTAGGTTACGGTATGTAAAGGTTCGCCTCCCCCCAAATATAAAGTGTTTTTTTTAATAAAGTAAACCGACTGTGACTGCATACTCGTTACAGCCCATTTATTTGGTTTACTGTACAATTAGATTTTTATAAATTGAAATATTTATTGAGCTACTCATTTGAACAAAGGTTACTTCCATTTTCATTTTTTCACTGCTTATATTTTATCGGCCAATCTTTTATTAAACATACAATTGGTTTCATACTGATGGAAACACATTACTCCCACTTTAAACAGCAGCCATAATTTCATTTCATTCATTTTTAGCTTAAAAGTTGCGTAGTAACGGTTTTTATTTAGATTTTAATTTTTAGTGTAATTGATCGTGTGACTGACTGTATGTTGTGTAGGCTTTAAGTTTGAATAGTTCTGAGAAGGGTGTTGTGTTGGCAGGTAGTTTTGGGACAAGTGGCGAGGGTGGTTTGTAATAGTTAGTCGATAAGTTGTAGCATAAATGTTAAGACGTTTTTCCTGTTTGTAAATAGACTATATTCATCATATTTTTTATTAAAATAAATAGCAAAAAGTTACGATCACGTTTGATTGAGTCACCCCACATCAATAAAAGAAATTACAAACATCTTTTCGTTGCATATCCTACATATTTTTGGGGGCTCAACCGGGATAAAAACAACGAACTTATTCAGTGTATCGATCAATCGTGATTCGCGAGAGAGAACAATTGAAAATAAAGTGCGCGAAGAAGGACTACTGTTGAAGTGTGGACTTTAGACGAAGAAGTGTGCCAAGTTTAAAGACGGGGTTAGACGAACCATTAAACTTATCACGACAAGACGAGAAGAAACCACATTTCGCGATGGCTGAAGCAATACAAGGCACATTAGAAATTGATAACATGAAAATCGATGAATTGAAGAAGCAGTTACAAGAACTAGGCTTGTCAGTAACAGGAAACAAGAGTACGCTGCGGGAAAGATTACGTACAGTGATGTGGAATAAAGACGAAGGCGCCAACGAAGTTGAGGAAGAAGAAATTGAAGAAGTTGAGTTAGAAGAAGAAGTTGAAGAAGAAAAAGAAAGCCGTTCTTACGAAGACGAAAGCGACGATGAAGAAGATGACAGGACTCGCCAAAGACGTAAAAGGAACCGACAGAGTGTACCATTGACCTTTAAAGATGTAGAAGAGTCTCTGGAATACTTTAGTGGTGACGATCAGTTGAGTATAAAGCGATGGTTGGAAGATTTTGAAGATATGGCAGCTACATGCGAGTGGACAGATATTCAAAAGGTTGTATATGCAAAGCGCTTGTTAACAGGCTCAGCTAAGCTATTTGTAAGGTACGAAAAATGCGGAAAAACGTGGAGAAGATTGAAGAAGGCGCTAAAAGAAGAATTTAGCGAAACTATTGATACTCTTCAAGTTCATCGTAGATTAACAGAACGGAAGAAGCGGTCCGATGAATCCTACCAAGAGTACATCTACAAAATGCTCGACATTGCAAGCCAAGCAAATATGGAAATGCGAAGTGTAATACAGTATATAATTGAAGGTATTCCCGACGACGCTACAAATAAAGCGATTCTATATGGTGCACGAAACATAAGAGATTTGAAGGAAAAATTTACCCACTATGAGCAGATGAGAAAAGAAATGCAGTCAAAAGCGAGAAAACATTTGGACAAAAGGGATTATAAGGGGAAACAACCAGCGAGAACAGACGACTACACAGAGAGGAGCCGGTGAGAAGAAAAGACATTGCTACAATTGTGGATCAGTGGAACATCTTAGTGCACTGTGCCCAGATAAAGAAAAGGGTGTAAAATGTTTCAAGTGCGATGATTTCGGACATGTGGCGTCTAAATGTTCGACAACATCGCGAAAAATAGTGAAAGAAACCAACAGCATTTCAAAGCCGACGGAGAAGAAGTATCTGAAAGAAGTGATCATAGGAGACAATAAATTTACAGCCTTAATCGATACTGGTAGCGACATTACACTTATAAGAGCAGATGAGTATGTAAAATTAGGTTCACCTTTATTATTACGTAATTGTATTAAGTTTGATGGAATTGGATCGTATGGGAATCAAACGTTAGGAGAATTTGGTACAAACTTAGTAATAGATAATGTAGAATATTTTGTAAAACTCCATGTCGTTTCTGGCACGATATTGAAGCACAGCGTTCTTATTGGTACTGATTTTCTCAATACTGTAAACTTAAGTAGCATAGCGGGAGAAATTAAGATTTCAAAAGTCGTGGATGATTGTACTTCTGATAATTGTATGAATCCTGAAATTTTCCAAATTAACATTGCCGATGAAACTGATGACTTAGATCTATCTTATATACAAAATATTCGTTATCGCGACGAGGTGAAGCAAATGATTGACGAATATAAACCGGAAAAAACTCGCGAGGTAGGGATTAAAATGAAAATTATTCTTAAAGACGATATTCCAGTATACTCAAGACCGCGACGATTACCTCCGCATGAAAGAAAAGAAGTTGACGAAATTATAAGTACATGGATTAATGACGGAGTTGTGCAACCATCTCACTCGGAATACGCAAGTCCAATTGTCTTAGTAAGAAAAAAGAACGGCGCGACACGTATTTGCATAGATTATAGGGCACTTAATAAAAAGGTTGTAAAAGATCGTTATCCGATACCTTTGATTGAAGATCAATTAGATTTACTACAAGACAGCATGATCTTTAGTACACTTGATTTAAAGAACGGGTTCTTTCATGTTTCAATAGATGAGGAAAGTCGAAAATATACGTCTTTCGTGACCCCTACCGGTCAGTATGAATTCTTAAGGGTTCCGTTTGGCTTATGTAATTCGCCTTCAGTCTTCCAGAGATTCATAAACGCCGTGTTTAAAGACCTTATCAATAACAGAACAGTGCTTACTTATATGGACGACGTAATTGTTTTAGCAGTTAATGAAGAGGATGGATTAAAGAAATTAAAAACTGTTTTCGACATCGCCAGTCAATACGGATTAGCTATCAATTTCAAAAAATGTAAATTTTTACAACAGAAGATTGAATATTTGGGCCACGTAGTTGAAAAGGGAACAGTTAAACCATCGGAAAATAAAATTAAAGCCGTGTTAAATTTTCCTAATCCGAAAAACATTAAAGACGTACAAAGCTTTTTGGGGCTAACCGGCTATTTTAGGAAATTTATATTCCAATATTCTTTGCTCGCTCGACCATTAACAAATCTATTAAAATCAGGTACTAAGTTTAAGTTTGAATCGGAAGAAGTAGAATCGTTTCAAAATTTGAAGTATGCATTGTGCAACAAACCTGTGCTGAAATTGTATCGTTTAGGTGCCGACACGGAGTTACATACGGATGCACCTCGTTTCGGATATGGTGCAATCTTAATGCAACGAGATGCTGACGACAGGAAATTTCACCCTGTATACTTTGCAAGTAGTAAAACCACACAATGTGAAGAAAAGTATCCAAGTTACGAGTTAGAGGTTTTAGCAATAGTTAAAGCATTAAGGAAGTTTCGCGTTTACTTGTTAGGTATATCTTTTACCATTGTTACCGATTGTCAGGCGTTCACAATGACAATAAATAAAAAAGATCTATGTGTGCGTGTGGCAAGATGGGCACTTCTTTTAGAAGAATTTCAGTATTGCATTGAGCATCGACCTGGCAGACAAATGTCACATGTAGACGCATTAAGCAGATATCCTCTTCCTAATGTTATGTTATTGTCGCAAGAGTGCGAGGATTCAATACTTGTAAAGATAAAAAGAGCACAACGAGAGGACAAGGAGCTTTGTAAAATACTTAAAAATGTAGAAAGTATGAGTGTGAACGGTTTTGAAGTAAAGAATGATTTATTGTACAAAGTTGTGAACGACGAATTGTTAATAGTTGTACCCGAAAAGATGCAGGTTCAGGTAGTAAAGCGAGCTCACGAAAACGGTCACTTTGGCGTAAATAAGACGGAATCTTTACTTAAAAGAGACTATTGGTTTAAGGGTATGCGTACGAAGGTCGAATACGTTGTAAATAATTGTGTAGATTGCATATTAGCAGAACGGAAACATGGTAAACAGGAGGGTAAGTTACACTCCATAGATAAAGGTTGCGTACCACTCGATACCTACCACATTGACCATTTGGGTCCGATACCATCTACCAAAAAATCGTACCGTTATATTTTTATAGTTGTTGACGGGTTTTCAAAATTTGTGTGGCTGTACCCAACGAGGTCAACGGACACAGCCGAAGTAATAGACCGCCTTACGAGACAATCAGCAGTATTCGGAAATCCAAAAAGAATCATTTCGGATAGAGGTACCGCGTTAACTTCTACCAATTTCTCGAAATATTGTAAAGATGAAGCCATCCAGCACGTGTTAATAACAACGGGCGTACCGCGCAGCAATGGTCAGGTTGAAAGAGTCAATAGGACCGTAATACCGCTTTTGACAAAATTAGCCGCGCCGAAACCCGAAGAATGGTATAAGCATTTAAACACCGTACAGAAATTTTTGAATGCCACCCCTCACCGAAGCACGGGAAAGTCGCCTTTTAAGTTGTTAATCGGGACAGATATGCGGTTAAAAGATGATCCGAACATACGCGAAATAATAGAACTCGAATGGATTAGGATGTTCGAGGAACAACGCGATGAGATACGACGCGAAGCAAAAGAAAAGATTGCTCAGATGCAAGAGCAAAATCGAAAACAGTACAATAAAAAGCGAAAAGTCGCATTTCAGTATCGGGAAGATGATCTTGTTGCGATTAAACGAACTCAAATGGGTCCTGGGTTGAAAGTTCATCCTAAGTACCTCGGTCCATATCGTGTTACTAAGGTTCTACGAAATGATCGCTATGTAGTCAGTAAAATTGGCGAACATGAGGGTCCCCGCGAAACATCGACTTCGGTTGACCATATGAAGCCGTGGACAGATCATAGTAAACATAACGCGAGTTCGCAGAATATATCTAGCACGGATTCTGAATCCGATTCATAAACATCTGAGGTCAGATGTTATTGTAGGATGGCCGATTGTAGTAACGGTTTTTATTTAGATTTTAATTTTTAGTGTAATTGATCGTGTGACTGACTGTATGTTGTGTAGGCTTAAGTTTGAATAGTTCTGAGAAGGGTGTTGTGTTGGCAGGTAGTTTTGGGACAAGTGGCGAGGGTGGTTTGTAATAGTTAGTCGATAAGTTGTAGCATAAATGTTAAGACGTTTTTCCTGTTTGTAAATAGACTATCAGGCCTATTCTGTAACTCCAAATCGAATAGAGATGCTTGAAATCGAATAGAAATGGTGGGGTAGAATAGAAATTGTATGGAATCGGTATTCTGTAACTCCTCGAATCGAAATGTAAAGTCGACCATCGAAATATGACATTTCGACTGCATGGAAGCTGTCGAAATCGTTATTTCGATGGTAGAAAGCTCTTCACACATGCGCCTACTGCTTAAAGTGGTTCTTAAGGCAGTGTGAATTTCTCTACCTGCTAAGGGTTTCACTGGACATCTGGTTTACCCTTGGGTACGTCACTCTCAATTCTCGGTATTCAACACAAATTTGCTTTATTAGTTCGGTTAGGTTAAAATAACCAACTGTCAGATGGTTACTAAGGCCCATATTCGCATGAAAAATGCAGTGTTGCCGCGTTTTTCACCTAACGTCTTGTAGAAATCATAAATTTCGATTGTCGCGTCGTCTACTTTAGTTACAGAATACCAAAAATCGACGTTGAAAGACGCAGTAGAAGTGGGTACATTACGATCTCTCCAGATCTCGATTCGATGCCTACATTTCTATTGAGTTACAGAATAGGCCTGTATATTCATCATATTTTTTATTAAAATAAATAGCAAAAAGTTACGATCACGTTTGATTGAGTCACCCCACATCAATAAAAGAAATTACAAACATCTTTTCGTTGCATATCCTACAGTTGTTTGTTATGATTTTTGAATATGATTTTCCTTTAGTACATTGAGATTAAGATTGTAGCGTATAGAAATGGTATCATCCCTGATTTTGTTCATTGTGCAAGTTCGCACCCTGAGGAGCAGTAGCTGCATTATAAAATAATTTTACCTTAAAACGTAACCGAAAATATTATTCGGATAAATATATTTTAAAAGTTTAAAAAAACTTATGAATACTATCATATCAGGCATATTTTTTTTTAAATTTTGAAATAAAGATTACGTTTTGATACATATCCGATCTCTTTTATTAAAAAGAGATCGGATATGTTAATCGTGTGAATATCAGCGTTAAAAATGTATGTTAGAGAGGTATATCTTGACCGTCGTGCTTCTCGACCATAAAAATTACAAATTGTAATGTATACAAATCTGCATTTAGTTTCTCGTGTAAATGCGAGTGATTATAATCGGTTGTATGTTTCAAATTACCCTTGTTAAGAAAAGTGTTTCGTCGTTTGCTAGCCTTATCAAGCACACGATCTCTTGTTGAGAGATTGTACTTAATTCAATATTCATTTTTGTTCAATTAGTGCATGATGTAAACTTGACGATTTCAAGCTTAATTATTTCGTTACAAAACGTTACAAAGTCAGACCAAAAGATCACAAACATATTTTAACGATATTACAGTATAATGTAATAAAGAACCGTTGTTTTATATTTTTTTATTTCATTCATTAAGAAAAATTTTATTCTTTTAATATGAATGTGTTTTGAATAAATAATATGTTTATTATTGTAAAAGGCACTTTCTTAATGCATATTTAAATATTTTTTCTGCTAAGGTGTGGGTCGATACTAACGTTGTGTCCTAATATGGTGAAATAAATGCTAATGTATAAAATAAAAGAATTAGAAGGATTATCCCTAACACAAATATATAATGTATTTAACGTTTTTAATGTTATCGATAAACAGGATGTGATTATGAATTTTACAAAATTTTTATTATTGTAAAAGCGAAAATGCAGTGTTAGTAAAAATGTAAAATCTATTTTTGCAGCCATGTCTTTCTAAAGAATCTCCTGGGAACTGTCCTAAAGTAATGCCTCAAAAACTGTAAATTATTGGACTTTTATTCTTTTTATCCATTTATGTATATTAATAGTGACCAAAGATATTTGTTACCTCTTAGTTAGGTTCTCAACTGGTCATCATTAATGTAAGTAGAAATTAATTAATTAATAGCTTAATAATTGATGATTTTCAAGCCATAAAAGTAGATATTAAAGAAATTGTCATATTTTTTATTATTTCAAGACTCTAGTAAAATGGCGAATCAATTCAAATTTTTTGTAAATATACACTTGTTAATATAATTATTATTAGTTTAATAGGGCGTAATGAAACACTTTGTTTTAGAAGAATCTTTTTATCACTCAAAGCAAAGTAACTCTGGAATTAACTTGAGGTCATCTTGAGTAATAAATAGTTGTCGAGACACGAAAAACCAATTTCAATATTAAATTTCGTAACAGAAAATTTGAGATGCGGGAGATAAGTACCATATGTCGTTTCTTCAAGCTACTGCCGCGACGTATAATAATCGAAATATATTATTCAGTTCAGATAGTTGTAACAAGCAGGATAGCGTGTTGGTATCGGTACAAAGCATAAGTGCGTCAAGGACGAGGAAAACACGACCCGTCCAAATATTTCACGATTTCAGAATTTCCCTCATCATTAAACTAACGGTAATACAACATAATTCTATTGTTGCAAACTGTGGCTGATACCTTTCATTATCCTGTTACCTCCACCGTATAATTAATGACACTTTAACACTCCTCGAAGTTTACTGACGTCAAGGAATAAGTTAATTATGACTTTCTTGTGAGAAAACCCTAAAAGATAGCTCTTCATTATCCGTTGCAATTTCTCGACGATTCCTTCTCCTTCAAGCTATATAGTATACCTATATACATACCTACGTACAAAGAAACACAATAATTATATGATATGTACAATTACTAAATTGCAAAGCAAAGCACAAATTTCTTTTATTAACATTAATTAGTAGGTATGCGACTATGATTAAAACATTTTTGGCCAACAATATGCCATGTTTGATGGGAATACTTAACAAGTGACGAAATGCCATCTCAAACTGTCAAACACCATGATATTGGAATACGTTTAAAAGTTTTTTTGTTTTGTAGCATTTTAGTATAATAATATAAATGGCACTTCAAAGACAATTTGGTAAAAAGGATGATTCTATTTAACACAATACCTAATAGGTACTTGGTCCTATTTAGAAGTTTAGTTTGTAATGAAACTTAAAAGGAAATTCACCGGACTATATATATACTTTAAGAAGTAAAAAGTAAACGAGACAAAAAGAAGAATGGTGAGATAGTTAGGAAGAAAAGTTGGGAGGTTTACAAGAGGAAGATTAAAGTAAAATGGTTATGAAAGAAAAAATATTGAGAATTAGCTTGAAAAACATATGACAAGATGAGGAAACAACGTTTAGAGGGAGAATGATAAGTCAATAGCAGTGATGGGATGGAGAAGGGAATGAATGTGAGTAATGATTAAAGAAAGGCAGTGACGAAAAATATGCAGTTAGTTTAAAGAAAAGTCAAAACATGCAGGAATGTGAAAAGAGTTGACACTTATAGAAAGATTTGCAAAGGGATATAAGAGAGGAAGAAAGGACATGGAAATGACTAAGACGAAGCCAATGCCGCTAAACTTCTATTTGTGTTAAATCGATTTCTTTAATTAACGGGTCATATATTAAAAAATTGCCCTTTAAATATCGTTCGTAGGGTGGTTACAGGGGTCACTACCTACATAATTGCCCCTACACATAAAAAAAATTTCCTTTCTTTGCAAGAATAAGGCTTTTAAAAATTAATTTAAAAAAGCTAATTTAATTTATTTTATTCATTTTTGTTTTCCTGGTTGGCCATTTCTTTAATAGGTAATGAATGATAAGTGAAGAATAAGACAGCAATCCTATACTTTTTGAGAATAATAATGGAAAAAATCTTACAGCTGTCTAACGGTCTTCGTATTGATAAAAATAATTATGCAACTTTACCGATGTAATTTGTTTTTTTATTGACTATCATCACATTTTTTAGATACACTAAAAAATGATTGAAAAAGAATTTTAAATTTTATTAGAATGTTAATAACGAAAGTTAGAAGGGGGGCTTCACACTTCATAACCTAATTTATATAGTAAAAACCAATAAAACGTTCATTTGAGAAATATTTAAACAAAAAAAGTTATTACAACACCGTTAGTCAAAACAATTTTGGATTGATTTTTTTAGTTGAAAGTGATTCTGACTTGTTACTTTAGAGTTAACTGCTATTACTGCTAACATACTTTCATTTATCTCGTTTAGATTAAATAATTTATAAAATTTAATACCCATACTTATTTACACATAAGTAATTTTAAAAAATACCGGCCAAGTGCGAGTCGAACTCGCGCACCGAGGGTTCCGTACAAATCTGTATATATGTGATGTAAATGTGTGATGTAACTAAAAATTTAATGTTTACGGAATTTTTTCTTTATATGTGCTATAAAACATTGCTTCATGCCAAATTTCAAGATTCTAATTCGACCTGAAGTGCCCTTTAGGTTTTGATTCCCTTGCCAGTAGTTGCGAGTTTGAAAATATGCGGCTTAAATTGCTGTTTCTTTTGATTGCGTTGACATAGAAGTTTGATTTTGTTACAGCTTAAAGGTATTATAGACCTGAGTATTTTATATAAAGGAGGAGGGTTAATAAGAGGCATTTTTCGCCCATCAGCCACTTGATGTGATATAAATTTAATTTAATAGTATACATCATGACAAATATAAAACATAATTATTTTTAAAAAAAATCCAGTAATTGATGGGATAAGTAAAATAAATAATGTTGTATCTATTATGAACATTTATGAATATAAACGTTATTGTCATTCATTTTAGCACCAAAAAACAACTGTTATTAGAACACTAAATGCAAAATGAAGCTAAAAGAAGGTTATTAACTATTATTATTTCAATATTATAAATATGGGAAATAATCAATAATCAAAAATAATCAGAAAAATAGAGGGTAAACATTCGTCTTAGCGGTCCACCGCTAGGGGGCCACTGACTACATCATTCGACTCAATTCTTCGAGGTGAGTCCATCCGCATGACCTTTAAGGTCCGCAAAGGTCAAATAAAGAAGTGGCTCAAAAACGTTCAATTTCAATGAAAACATGCTTCCAACCTAACCAAAACCTAAGGGGCCACTTAGTCCATCTGTATGACCTTCAAGGTCCGCAAAGGTCAAATAAAGAAGTTGCTCAAAAACGCTCAATTTCAATGAAAACATGCTCCCAACCTAACCAAAACCTAACATAACCACCTCTTACCCTAACCTAAGCAAAACACCCCTTGGTGGTGCATAGCACTATTCGGTGGTGCTAAGCACTCTTCAATGGTGCATAGCACTTTTCACTGGTGCATAGCACTTCAAACATTTTAATCAGAGCAACCACCCCTTACCATAACCTAAGCAAAACCGCTTGGTGGTGCATAGCACTTTTCGTTGGTGCATCAATCTCGCGGGCCATATATGGAACTTCAGCCGCATGTTTTCATTGGAATTGAGCGTTTTTGAGCAACTTATTTATTTGACCTTTGCGGACCTTGAAGGTCATGCAGATGGACTAAGTGGCCCCTTAGGTTTTGGTTAGGTTGGGAGCACGTTTTAATTGAAATTGAGCGTTTTTAAGCAACTTCTTTATTTGACCTTTGCAGACCTTGAAGGTCATGCGAATGGACTCAGCTTGAAGAGTCAGTGGACCCCTAGCGGTGGACCGCTAAGACGAATGTCAGCCAAATAGAGATACATTTAGCAATGTTTTTTAATCTCCCTTCTAACTTTCTTCACGATGGTTGAAACAGATTATTTATGTCTCAATAGTGTGCGATGCGGAGAGCGGTACAGGGACGAACGAAGAAGTCAACAAGTCCGAATGATATTCAGAATAGTATTCTGTTCTAGTTCATCGTTTGTTTCAATCCGACCCCGTCTATCCTACTCTTATGCGTAATATATTTTTCCTTTTAGGGTAGAAGCGCACAGTGAAACAAAATAAAATAGTACTCACATAAAAGCTTATAAACAGCAGTTTAATTGTGAGTCAAAAAGAATTTGTTTCAAAGAACGCTTCTTTAAAAAATATTAATTTAAAGATTGGAAAAACGTCAAAAATAAACAAAAAAGACCAAACACTCTTTTTTTGGGCAATAATTGGTATGATTCAGTATATTATTTATCACGTAAATCTTATTGAATAAAAAAATATATATCTTCAACTGTACAAGTGCATTAATAAATAGTGGAATATCGAAACTTTTTTTTTGCGTTTGTAATGGGCGAAAAAAGCCTCTTATCAACCCTCCTCCTTTCAATTTAATACATCTACGCATTCATGAGGAAAGGGGTAGTAACTTTAAAATTATTAAAAATTGTTTTATTATATGATTTAACTAAAAATTTACAGTTTTCGCAATTTTTCTTTATCTGTGCTATAAGACGTTGCTTTGTACCAAATTTCAAGATTCTGAGTTCACGGGAAGTACCCTGTAGGTTTTGATTCGAAAATTTGCGGAAATTTGCGGCATAAACGGCTGTATCTTTTGATTGCGTTGGCTTAGAAGTTTGATTTTTTCACAGCTCCAAGAGACAATAGACCTGAGTATTTGGTATAAATTTTAGCTTGATATCTCAACGCGTTCCTGAGAAAAAGGGTCTTTACAGACGGACGGCCGGACGGACGGACGGACGGACAACAAAGTGATTCTATAAGGGTTCCGCTTTTTCCTTTAGAGATGCGGAACCCTAAAAAGAATACCTAAATGATATTATTGTAGCCGAGATCACGAAGTGGAAATTAAAAATACAAAATTTTATAGTCACAAAGAGGGAAAACACCAATATGAACGGAGGGGGGATTGAAATGATATCTTTTTCCTTAGTGTAAATAAATATAGAGGCATGAATTAAATAAAATTATGTATATAATCTAATCAATAAATTATTATTTGAACTCATTGTGGGTTATTTACAACGCAACTACAAGATATAAATTTTGCCACGCATTGAAATATAAAACGTTTTGCATTTTTGTTTTACATTTTATGTTTCACCTTCAAAATGAAACTAGAGATTGCAATAACTTCGTAGTATCACGTTGTGCCATAAAACATTATGTAGTTTAAGAGATTCATTTTATATACTTATATGTTAGGGCCCATGACCGCTTATTTATGACAGTAATACTACGATAAAACATAAACCTATTAGGAAACAACATACCTACTAATTAAAACATTTATAGGTGTGTGTGTTAATAAGATGAATTTAGTTCATGCACTCGTCTTCATTGGTAGTAAACCAGAAATGTTTTCTAGAATGCATAAAACCTATAGGTAAGTCTACATAAATATAGAATGAAATGAATTCATTCATTACTGAGTTTTGAAATAGGGTAATCTATTTATACTTTGAAGATTTAGTTAACTTTTTTAATCTGAGATGAAATGATTTCACGTCTGCTTTTTTTGAGTGATAACTTAACGTTCGCTTTTTGTTGACTATTTAAATTTCTCCTTATTCAGTTGTCCCACTAACCGTTATGAGTAATAAAAAAATTAAAAAAAACGTGTAGGTATTATATAATTATTAAAGAGAGGAACAAAATACATACCAATGAAAATACAGAAATAGATAGAGTTTATATAAAGAACAACCACACGATTTTAGCAGAAATGTGTAGAAGATAATAAAAATAGGAACAAACCTGATTAAAAGTTCGGCATGAAAAAGTAGATAAAATCGATAAATTTATGATTAGTCACCTAAGATCGAGATGCGGTGTTTTAGGAGGATGGAGAAAATGGCTGTTGTTCAATCAACTTACAAATTAACATAAACTTACAAACTAGATTAAAATTTGTCTAATTTTACTACCCAAAATAATTTAAATTTAGATAGAAGTACCCCGGACTACATTTTAAGAAGAGAGACAAAATGTGCTAAAATTTAGAACAAACTATAAAAAGGGTGATAAATTACGAGGCAAAGTTAGAAAGGTTAGTAGAATGAGATTTAAGGAAGGAAATATGAAGGAAAAGGATACTAAATATAGAGTTAAAAACTTATGAGATATAAAAATAGAGCAAGAGTAAATTGATGAGCGGAGAAGAAGGGGTTGAAATATGAGGGAAAGGCCAGAACTATATGTAATGAGTTAGATAGGCGGTGACATAAGAAAAAAGGAAGGCTCAACATACGCAGCGGGGCTAGAATTTTTGATGTTGGATTCTGGTACTAAAATATGTGGGGAAAAAACTAGGAATATATATAACAGCAATATTTAGAGTTGGTAATGAATGCAGGGAATGTAAATATTGGATGAAACAGAAAGGAAAAACCTGTAGATTTTGCGAAAGACAGGACGAAACTCTGATGCACGTGTTGGGAGGATGTATTGAGAATAAGAATGGTAGTGGATGGTAGATGGTAGTGGCAGTGGTGTAGGAAAATTAAAAAAAAATTTAGCAGACAGAAAAAGAGTTGGGTAGGTACCTATTAGTAGGTAAGTATAGTTTAGTATTAGTGACGGTGAAGAGGAATTTGTTAATTTATTGTATGAATATAAGTTTTTAGTTCAATATGTACTCACTTCATTTGTAGAATGGATAATAATCAAAGCCCACAAGGGCTTGAAAGGGTTTTAATAGAAAAATGGTTTAAGTAGATTTTAAACACTTGTTGGCTTTGGATACAATCCATTATATCAGTCGACGTTTCAGAGAAGTACACTAATATTAATTGACAATTGATTCGTAAACGAAGTGTTTCAGAAGGAAAAACTTTCGTCTTTACATATTCCTTAAGACAGGAATATCTAATCTTATTCGATTCTTTACCCCTTGTTGTAGTAATAAAAAGAGTCAGAAATAATCAGCCAACGATCCATTTTTTCAAGGTTTATTTTTGATGGCGCGAGTAAACCGGATTGTTGACGTGGCGATTGCATGCCGTGGCGACGCTCGCCATGCGCAAGCGCCTGTGCGATTGTCTTCCCATTCGGTTCAACGGTGCCGTTTACTATAGTGTAAACTAGAAGATGGAAGTAAATTAATTATGATTGTTGTGTACATTTCACCTAATAAAAAAGTGAATAATATTTCATTTTTACATGAGAAATTATTTCCGTACAGTCACACAGGTTCAATAATTTTTAAAACCAATAAAGATAAACTACCATTGATTTTATCTGGAGATTTCAATGTAAATTTTGCTAAAGATGAATCAATGCCATTAATTACGTTCCTCCAAAAAGAATTTCAATTGCAAATTAACAACAATCCAAGAGAACCTACTACTACCAGATATGCAACAACAACAACAATAGATGCTGTATTTATTAGATGTCGTGATAATGTTATGTCCAATACTTTTGTAACATATTTCAGTTATCCTCGACCAATTATTATCACAGTAATGCTGTCAGAGGCAACATCGAATATAATTATTACTAAAGTCACTGATTAAAAGAATTGAGTTGTCGCAACTTGAAATAAATTTTTGATTTTTTAATTTTTGTATTTAATAAAAATAAATGTTTATTAAATAAATAGTTATCATTAATATATAATAATATTTGATTTTTTAATTATGCTATATTCAGTTCTTGTCGTAATATTGTCTTTCATGCATATTACTTGTGCAAACTCGATGTTTCACATCTGCCGTGCGTCCCATGACGGCTCACATTTTCTTTTTTTAATGAAGTTAATTACTCGTTTTTGACTAATTCTTTCTAATATTTATTTTGTTCATTGAACGGATTCTTTAATTTTTATCGAATTGGCTATTGAATAAATTAATATTCTGGGTAAAAAGATTGAGAATAGCTTGTGTGGAAGTTATTTATAAAAAGAAAGCGGTTTTATGGAAACTGGAGACCCTTTATTACGGTCCATTACACATTTAAGACAGTTAGTTGCTGTTCGCGTTTATCAGGTGGTTACGGACGCCGGTGTTATGTATTTATGTGTTTGCATGTTGTTCACGGTTGACCGCGTACGATGGCGTAAACGCGTAAAAGAAATTAAATACCCTTAACTTCAGCCAACCTAATAATCCGACCCGACCTGCTGATCGCGTACGTCCTTCCTTATATCCTCTGTGTAAGGTAAGTAAAGTAAGCCTTGCCCATTCGAGGAAAGCGATCACCCTTCTTCTTCCATCGATCTATCTTTATCTGCGTGACCGGCATTTTACCCGTTCGTGATCCTTCGGACCTCGCTTGTCCTCTAAGACACATTTTCAGTCCTTTCCTAATTGATTTTACTTAAATATAGTTATTCCGAGCCGACGTTGTTCGGTAAAACGAGTTCTCTGATTGTGAGACGTTTCTCTCTATAAGAGAAGAAGGGAAAAAATCAACGGCGACCTTTTACCGCGTTGGCTGAAACTAACTAGGTATTGTATACCTATCCAGCTCTAGCGGCGAGTAAGTGGGAATAATTTGTGAAGAATTTAAATAGGATTCGATTTAGATTACGAAATTGTTTGCGAATTATGCAAACTGCACCTGTAAATATCAAACGGTGTAGCGCCAATTAGATACTATACCTTTTTATTCAATTAACAATTAAAAGTTTAATTAATTCACAGGAAGATTTTTTCATAAGATGCAAATATTGGTCAAAATTTTGCCAAATATAAATAGTCAATTTGTAAATGACTAAAACTGAAGTAGATTAGTAGAAAAAAACAAAGGAGGGGTGTCGATAAGTTGGGAAAAGTGACCCCTTTAGAAAATTTAAAAAAATATGTTTTTTTAATAGTATGAGCCTCATACGTAATGAAACTACAATTTATTCTTCGAAAATGTCTTCAAATATTTTTAAAATACTATTTAAATAAATATGCATTATTATAAAATATTTTAAATTAAACTTACATTTGTAGGTTTAGCATACAAGAAATCATAAGTTATAATAAAATGAAACAAAATATACTGATAATAATATGTCTATTCTGTATCAGAATCGTCTGACCATCCGCACGCAGAGGAGTTCGCTGTTGCATTTTGCACAAACTAACTATAATTGATGACGCGCTGTACGTTGGTTCATGTATTTGATATGACAAATACTCATGCATAAAAAAAGTTTTATTTTACAATGAGCGCATTTTTTTAGCTTCGTGATTTTTTTAAATGTTGTTCTTTAGACGTCAGCGAACATAAAACTACAAAAATTAAAATGCTAAAAAAATGCGCTCATGTCTAAAAACTTGATACAGTAAAAAAAAGTATAATTATCCAAAAAGAACGCCGTTTTGACCACAGTCTTTTATCGATAATTCCTGTGAAGTAAACGTAGTCACTTCTTTTATTTATAATTAATTGCATGCCAAACTAACAAATGTAAGTTTAATTCAAAATATTTTAGAAGAATGCATATTTATTTATATAGTAGGTATTTAAAAAAAATTAAAGATATTTTTGGAGAATAAATTGTATTTTCATTACGTATAAGGTTCATGCTATTCAAAAAACATATTTTTAAAATTTCTCTAAAGGGTCACTTTCCCTAGCTTATCGATACCCCTCCTTTAAAGATTTTTTCGAATGAGCATAAAACATAAATTTTCCTCACGAAAGCAAGCAGCAAGAATTGAATCTCTGTTGTAACTAGCTTGTTTGTTTCATACTTTTTCTCAACCTCTTTCAGAACACTCCTATGTTTTCGAATATGTATATTGAATCAAAACAATAGCATCAAAAAATAAAACTGAGACAACATCAAATCGGATTTTCGAGATCAAACAATCAAGAAATCGCAAGAGACAAAAAAATAACACTATTGATTTTGATTTTCCAGTCAAGAAAAGAGTTGGACGTTGAGATCAAGACTCTTGTATTTGCGAAACTCTAGGCCTGTACTCATGTCTGACTATATGAAGTATTTATGAGTAGTTTTGAGAAGACGCAAGATTAGATAAAAAAGGAACGTTGATATCGTAGAGGAACTAGGAATATCTAGAACAGAATATAATACCTATAGCCAGCTGAAGTGGTTCAAAGTTGAACGTCAAGATCAACACTCTTCTTTTGGTGAAGCCCTTTCTAGTGAATCACTTGTATGTATCATCGACGTATAATTTATTATTCTATTAAATGAACCGACAAATCGATACCCATTCATATGAACCTTCTTTATTATTTCAGAATACAGATGCGACTTCATTTCTACAAATGGATACTTACTACTTTCGTCGTTGGCTGTTTTATTTCCATTATTAATCCGATTCAGCCGTCTCTGCTCTAATATTATTGTAATTGTAATGACTTCGTTTCTCCTAGAATTGGATTTCTTTAGACGATAGACTTTGTAAGCTGGTATATGTATAACAGAAGATGATCTCGTCGCGCCGGTCACGAATCGAATTAATTGAATATTATGTCTGATCCAACCTACAAACCCCTTCGCAATTGTTGTTGCCGTCGTTTTTGTTCCCGACAAAGAGCACCATGCCCGAGATAGTTTTGTGTCGTCGTCAGTTGAAAAGGTTAAGCAGCGTAATACATTATACAACAACATGTACATTGTGTACACATACTCTCTCTCTGTCTTAAGGGCATTCGAGCGAAATCAATTATTGCAATTATCCGTATAATAAGCGAAACACATCCGACTTTGTTGTAGCGAATCACCATCCAATCGGGCCCATTAATCTTGCAACATTCATAATCACATTCTATAGTAACTAACTAACGAGTGTGCTTTGTAAAACCTGAGTTGATGATAAAAATGATTATAAGCTAAGACCATTTAATCAAGATATATACATTTGATATACATACATCGCTGGCTAAGTCATTTAGCAATTACTTTAATATTGTAACAAATTTTCTAATCTTTTATATAAAAATCCAGCTATGTGTTACCGACCGACGTTTTATGTACTTATTACTCTTCAGTTGTACAAAGTACAAGCGGGCCTATCGATCGATATCCTTTAACTTAATCTCAATTATTTGTATGAATGCTAATTAATGAATAAAATTAATGCTGAAAAGTGACATCAATTGTGGGGCATACTACGTATTCATTCGGAGTTATTTCTGGAAAGCTATAAGGCCATAAAGTGGAAAACAGTTTATTTCCGTTAAGTGTAAAGAAATGGAAGAAAAATTCGAATCAGGTCAGACCCATGAGACTTATAATACCTACATAATTTAAATGACCACATATTCAAGATAAAACAAATAATAATATTTATTATATAAACAGTATTGATATAGAATTAATCGACGAAATATTTCATATTCAAGATAATAGTACAGGAATAAAACTTCACGAAGTAGATTTTCACAAAATTTTTTATTTAACAATGTTTAATGTAACATGTTTCGCCAAAATTTTAGACTTCTTCGAATAGTGAGTATTTTCTACTAAACCTAAAGTGTCGCATCACATCTTAAATAATAGGTTGCATTTGGAGGTAGATATAACATTAAACAAGATTAAGGAGAGGGGAATTATTTCCTTCTGTCTGGTCATTTAAAATTAAGTTATGTTTTTAAAATTTTCCATGAGATTTAATTTTTTACTTGTATTGCAGATATGAAATATTTCTTTGTCGTGAAGTTTTATTCCTATAATGTGGATTTTCATCAAGTTAAGGTCGAAATTATACAACTATTCAAGATAGTAAGTTGGAAATATTATTTTTTGGAGCAGTCCTGGAAACTTTAATACATATGTTGTACACTCAATGAATACATAGATATATAATTAAAAAGAAAAAGGGAGAAAGACCTAGGAATTCGTAGACTGTACTGAACTTAATTCTTAATTAGCAGGTGGTAACATGTTTGTGTCTTATACGGTTTTGGTAGATAGGCTCTACAATATATATAAGTATGGTGTATAACACGAATTCTACATAAATAAAACACAGTAATAAAAATAATAGAAACTGTCAGGATAACCTCAGTAATGTAACAAGGAAGAAGCGATTAGGTATTTTAAGAAACTGTAGGCAGGACAGGAACCAGGAAGTGAAGATATTAAAATAAATTACAGTGAAATATATGTGGGATTCAATTAGATAATGTAATTGTGTACGAATCGAAATTTCTTTAAACGTTTTATTTACAATTTATACATATACAGCTATTTACAAACAACGCAACTCGATCCTCGAGCAAGGCTTTTTTCTTCTTGTTACCTCGTTAATGACTTCTTCTTAACTACTATCCCAATCTTTCAAAACGCGCTACCTGCTACCCCCGATGGGTAGAGTACCATAAAACTATAAATTCTTGCTCGAGCATCGGCTGTCACTCTAATAATACTCAAAAACATCTTCTAAACTTATTACCAATACAAAGAAACATCCTACGTACTACTTAACAATACTAATCTTACTATGTACACACGCTCTCGATACTACATTCGGCCATCCTGGAAGACATCTGCCCTCAGATGTCATCGTCGAAGTCAGATTCGTCGCTGTTATATAATCTTAGCTGACCAACTGGTTTACTTTGCGGTACATCATCTTCATCGTTTTGTGTCCAGGGTTTTAGATGGTCTGCTGATGTTGATGTTTGTCTCGGACCATCGTGGTATCCAATCTTTTCAACGATGTAACGGTCGTTGCGTAAAACTTTCGTGATTTGGTATGGACCGAAATATTTTGGCTGTACTTTCAGACCAGGACCAAATTGTGTCCTTTTAATTGCCACTAAGTCACCCTCTTTGTATGTGATGGCCTTCTTACGTTTTTTATTGAATGTTCTTCGATTTTCCTCTTGGATTTGTGCAATTTTCATCTTTGCGTCGAGTCTTAACTGATCTCGTTGCTCTTCGAACATATTGATCCATTCGTCCTCGATCATCTTGCGAACTTCTGGATCATCTTTTAATCGCATGTGCGTACCAAACAGTAAATTAAACGGTGTTTTGCCAGTGCTACGACTAGGAGTCGCGTTCAGGTATTGTTGGACGATGGCGAGGTATTTATACCATTCGTCGGCCTTTGGTGCTGCCAATTTGGTTAATAGTGGTATAATCGTTCTATTAACCCGTTCGACTTGACCGTTACTTCTCGGGACGCCTGTTGTAATTTTTATATTTTCGATAGCTTCCTCTTGACAATACGCGGCGAATGAAGCTGAAGTGAATGCCGTGGCTCGGTCGGTAATAACTCTACGTGGATTTCCAAAATTTACTGCCTGCTTCCTCAATCTATCCAATACTTCGGCCGTATCGCAAGAGCGTGTCGCATACAACCATACAAATTTAGAAAAAGCATCTATAACTACCAAGATATACTTATATGATTTCTTTGTCGATGGTATTGGGCCTAAATGGTCTAAATGGAAAGTATCTAACGGAACACTACCTTTATTAATAGGGTTGAGAAAACCTTCTTGTTTTCCACTCTTTCTTTCACTTAAAATACAGTTTATACAATTACTTACTACTTGTTCTACTATCTTACGAACATTCTTAAACCAAAATTCTCTTAAAACTAAAGCTTCGGTTTTATTAATACCAAAATGTCCACGTTCGTGGGCACGTCTAACAATTTGATACTGCATACATCTCGGAACAACAATCAAAGGTTCATCGTTTGCAATTTTATATAATAAATCGTTTCTAAATTCGTAATCGCTACATTTATTATTTTCTACAGAATTTACAATCTTTTGTATTTGTTCATCTTCACGTTGTGCCTTTTTAAGTTTTACGATTATTCCTTCGTCACACTCATTTAACAATAGGGCACAAGGCAAAGGATTCCTACTCAATGCATCAACATGGGACATCTGTTTACCTAATCTATGTACAATGGTGTATTGAAACTGTTCTAGTAATAGAGCCCATCTAGCAACTCGTATACATAAATCTTTTTTGTTCATCGTCATCGTAAAAGCTTGGCAATCTGTGACAATAGTGAAAGGAATGCCAAGTAAGTAAACTCTAAATTTTTTTAACGCTTTTATTACTGCTAAAACTTCCAATTCATAACTAGTATATTTTTCTTCTGCCGCGGTCGTTTTACCGCTGGCGTAATAGACAGGGTGAAATTTATTGTCTTCAGCATCTTTTTGTAGTAGAATTGCCCCAAACCCAAAGCGGGATGCGTCAGTGTGCAATTCCGTTTCCCTAGCCAAATGGTACAATTTCAAAACAGGACCCCTACAGAGAATCGATTTTAAAGAATGAAAGGCTTCAGCCTCCGCTGACCCGAAATAAAACTTAACATTTGCTTTTAACAAATTGGTTAATGGACGTGCTATTAAGGAGTATCTAGGAACAAACTTTCTAAAATAACCGGTCAAACCTAAAAAACTTTGAACATCTTTGATATTGTTGGGTACTGGGAAATTTGAAACGGCGGCAATTTTATGTTCGGACGGCTTGACTGTCCCCTTTTCAACAACGTGTCCTAAATATTCTATTCTATCTTGCAAGAACTGAGATTTTTCCCAATTTATGACCAGGCCGAATTGACTGGCAACTTCCAACACTAATTTTAACCTTGACAACGCTTCTTCGTAATTTACAGCCAATACAATTAAATCATCCATATAAGTTAAAATTATTCTTTTAGCTATTAAGTCTTTGAAAACTGCATTAATAAATTTCTGAAAAACTGAAGGAGAATTACATAGACCGAAAGGAACTTTTAAAAACTCAAACTGACCGTTTGGTGTAACAAAAGATGTAAATTTTATACTTTGGTCGTCAACAGGCACATGAAAAAAACCATTTTTAAGGTCTATTGTACTAAAAACTGTTGCGTCATGAAGGAGATCTAACTGATCCTCAATTAACGGCAAAGGATATCTATCTTTAATAATTTTTTTATTTAAAGCCCTATAATCAACGCAAACGCGTGTTGAACCGTCTTTCTTTTTTACTAAAACTATAGGACTCGTGTATTCTGAATCCGACGGGCGAACGATTCCTTCATCAATCCATGAACTAATAATGTTATCAACTTCGTTGCGTTCGAGCGGAGATAGTCGTCGCGGGCGCGAATAAACTGGTACGTCGTCTTTTAAAATTATTTTCATCTTAACGTTAACTTCTCGGGTTTTTTCAGGCTTATAATTATGAACTAACTCTTCTATCTGCTCGCGGTAACAACTGCTCGTTATATTGGACAAATCTAATTCATGTGGATCTTGTACGGTATTAATATGATAAATTTCAGGGACATTAAAATCAACTGAAATCTGGCTTTCAACTTTAGATATAGTTATTTTTCCCTCTTTAATATTTAGGTTTACTTGATTAAGGAAATCCGTACCTATGAGAACTCCTAACTTTAAAATAGTGCTTGGTACTACATGAAATTTAACATTATTAAATCTTACGTCGTCAATTATTATATCACTACTAAATTCACCAAATGTTTCATTTCCAGTCGACCCAATACCATCAAACTTAATACTAGACTTAAATAAACTAGGTGAACCTATTCTAACATATTCATCTGTTCTAATTAGTGTGATATCGCTACCTGTATCGATGAGTGCGGAGAGCTTGACGTCCTTTATAGATATCTCCTTCCCGTGCTTCGATGTGTGGTTTTTGGAAATGCTGTTGGTCTTCTGGGTATTCGTTGGTTTTGATACCAAACTGGCGCACTTGCTCGCAATGTGACCGAACTCATTACATTTGAAGCACTTTAATCCTTTTTGCTTATTCGGACACTCAAACTTAAAATGACCTTTTTCACCGCACACATGACACCTTTTTACACTTGGCGTACTCTGAAGCCCTGGCATGCTTTTCTCCCCTACAGAAACGCGTTTTTCTTCTCTTTTTTCCTGTGTCTTCTTTCGGGTTTTCATCTCGTTCTTCATGTCCTCTAATTGAGAAAATCTCTCCTTTAACTGGCGGATAGTTTTCGCTCCGTACAGTACTGATTTGTTAACAGGGTCATCAGGAATTCCTTCTATTATGTATTTAATAACTGTTCGGGGTTCTAAGTCTACCTGGCTGGCTATCTCAAGCATCTTGTATGTGTATTCTTGGTATGTTTCATCTTCTTTCTTCTTACGCCCGGAAAGTTCGCGATGGACTTGGTAGCTATCCACCGTTTCCTCAAATTCGTCTTTTAAAGCAGTTTTAAGATTTTTCCAAGTTTTCCCGCACTTTTCATACTTGACGAAGAGTTTTGCAGAACCTGTAAGGAGACGTTTCGCGTACGCCACCTTCTGTACGTCGACCCATTGACATAATTCTGCCATTTCCTCGAAATCCTCCAGCCATCGCGTAACACTTAGTTTTTTGTCGCCACTAAACTTTTCTAAAGACTCTTCTACATCTCGAAAAGTCAACGATACCTGTGTACATCTTTGTTTCCGTCGGCAACCCATCTTTTTTGCTTCGGGAACTTTTCCATCTTCATCTTCTTCGTCGTCGTCTCCTTCTTCTTCGTTTTCTTCTTCGTCGTCTTCTTCTTCGTTTTCATCTTTTTCGTCTTCATGAGAAACATCTTCTGCGTCTTTATTTTGCAATGCTGCTCGAAGTCGGTTGCGCAATATTGGCTTGCTTCCTTCCGTAGAAAGTCCCAATTCATCCAACTCTTCCTGTAAATCTGCCACCTTCATCTTATCGACTTGATTGTCGCTCATGGTTACACTTCGTGGGTAGTTTGCAACAACTTCTTCACAATTGTCCAAACTCATAGACCACTCGCGATTCACAATTGATTCGTCTTAACACTTCCGTTTCGCGGCACGTTACACTATCAGGATCCCGGACGAGCCCCCAAAAATATGTGGGATTCAATTAGATAATGTAATTGTGTACGAATCGAAATTTCTTTAAACGTTTTATTTACAATTTATACATATACAGCTATTTACAAACAACGCAACTCGATCCTCGAGCAAGGCTTTTTTCTTCTTGTTACCTCGTTAATGACTTCTTCTTAACTACTATCCCAATCTTTCAAAACGCGCTACCTGCTACCCCCGATGGGTAGAGTACCATAAAACTATAAATTCTTGCTCGAGCATCGGCTGTCACTCTAATAATACTCAAAAACATCTTCTAAACTTATTACCAATACAAAGAAACATCCTACGTACTACTTAACAATACTAATCTTACTATGTACACACGCTCTCGATACTACATATATATGGATGAATTAGAACACCCCATAATGAGAGGATATCCTCAGAAATTCAAGGAATAGTGAGGACCAGATATAAAACCAAGGTACAGATGGAAATTTTAAAATATACAGGTCCAGGATAATTTTTACAAATGGCAGAGGCCCATGAAGCCTTAACTATGGTAATCTCCTACGTCTGATGATACTGGTAAGACACAAGAAATTACAGATTCATTTATCAAGCTATTCAACCATATCTACACGAGATGGGAAAAATCCTGGATAAATTACACCTACAAGCCTTAACCGTGAAAGTTTTTACTAATTCAACAATGATTGTTTCGACCAAAGGAATGACTGATCCCAGGGCAACTGGTCTGGTGGCCAAAATAACTACAGTGTAATTAATAAATAATTTGTATGTTCAACCCTTTTTTTTTGTTTTATATCAATAATAATTAAAAATATTTCAAGACAATTGGACAATATTAAATAATGTACTTTCAGTTTCGTGTACACCGCCTAGCATCAAGCATAATCCAGAATTCACTTTGAGTCGTTCAAATATGAAGCAAAAAAGTAATTTTTATACAACAAATTATTTAGATCCAAATAGGGGCACCAAAAAGTGTTTTATTTTAAAAACTACCGTTTCGCCTCCTATTACTTTTTGGTATCCTTATTTGACTGCTATTTAGTTGATTCCAATTAAGGGAAGAATTATGAAATATAAGTTGTTTTGTTATTTTGTGTTAAAGAAACACGTTGTAGAGGAAACAATACAGCACCAATAGGTAACTTTAATAAATATCATAAAAGTACTATTGACCGGATTAAGTAGGCAGGCACTGTAATTATTACTTACATTTATGGTACGAGTAATATTTGTTTTTTGGCTGATTGATATTAAACACAGAAAGGATAATAAAGAAAAAGCAGTTTTCTTTACGTTATGTATTTTTGCTTTATAGCCTATCATTTATGGTATATGTCCAGTTTTTTAATACAAAAATCGAAAGAGTGTTGCCTTGTAAAGTGCCAGAAGGAACAGGACCAAACACGGTCGTCTCTTTCATTCTTCACCTGTCAATCAAAGCAACAACAAATGTTTTTTAAGCGGCGAAGACAAGTTTGTCGTGGGTTATAAAACAGTGGTTGAACTGGTCATGGTTGTAACTAACGATGCTATTTGTCATTATCGATAAATTGCCGTGATGAATTCAAGAGATTAAAAAGAAACCATTCGGACATTATTTAAAAATTAAATTAACAACTGGATAAACTGTGATTAAATTGGAATACCTATTAGATTACTTAGAAAATTTAGCCGAAAATGGGATTGTTAGATTATTTATTGATTTGGTTTTTTCTTCCATGTAAGTATTACATTAGGGAAAGAAAATTAAATTATAATATATGATGAGGACTTCTTTTTAAAATTTTGTTTATATTTTTCAAAAACAACAATTGATAAAGTATGCAAAAAACACCCTAAAATGTAAATTTAAAGAGATTCTGATACATAAATAATTCTGTCTTCTTCAGACGTTATGTATTTCAATGAATTTTATGAATGGCGATTTCTTTCACAAGTTTCAAAAAGCAGAAAATTCCAACCCCGTAATTAGTCAGAAAATTTTAACCTTATTAGAAACTTGTCTGAACCAAAACTACCAACAGTTTGATAAAGATTTTTATTTTCAAAATAATGAATGAGCTGTGGGTAACGGTTCTATTAGACAATTAAACAAGTTTCACCAAGAACAATTGAATTGTATTAAGTTAAATTAATTATTCAGGACAGCAGTGAATACAAATTTTATTCATGTACCCACTTTTAGTCTCACTTATAAGGGCATATTTTTAAATGTATATCTATTCATTTAAAAAAATCAAGACAACAAAACAATTTTATAGAAACAAGAATAATCGAAGAACAAGATAAGATATGAATTTTCATTATTATTTCAACATCGTATTTTCTCGTCAGCAGCTCTGGTATGAGAATTTTCCGCACATACCTACCTATCTATCTCAAAACTATTTGATACGCAACACATCATTAAATTTATTTAAAAAACTACTTAAGGTCGCGCTATAATAATAATTTTCTTATTGTTGCACACCGATCATAATATGTACAATCGGATAAATGCTCTTGGTACCGATATTAATTTCGCTATCGGTGTTATTGTAATTTATTTGATGCAAATTAGTAGAAGCGTGAGATAGGTAGCAATTTCGTTTGAAGGTATTGATTTCGTAAAAAGAAAAAAGTGATCACAGAGCGATTATCATGTCATTGGCGAGGCAGGCAGGTCAAGATTCGAACAACAAGGACTTTGTAACAGTAACCACGTAATATATAATACAAGTAATGTAATGTAGCTACGGTGCAGAATAAATGATTGTTACACTTTTACAGTCACGGTGGTAATTTTTTTCGTTCGCGGGGCGGACAGCGAGAAAGCACATTTTAATTTGAAAAATTGCATTGTGCTATTCAATTTACAGTACATCAGGTACCTACCTAATACGTACACAATTATTTGCAACGTATAATAACAACACCTTGTGTAAGAGGTATAAGTGTAACTGTGTAACTGACAATGAGCTTCAAAATTAATTAGTAGTTCAAATATCTGACTGTGAGTAAAGACAAAAGGCTCTTTATCAAAGTCTATTGCAAGGTTATAATAACGTATAGGTACGAATTGTTTGAATAGTTTTTATACACTAATACCTACGTGTTGTAAATACAAAAAGAAAAAGAAATAATGTGTGGTATGTATGGTAAAATTTAATTATAATGCTTTTGCATGTAATTACTTTTTTTTAAATATGGTCTAATCATTTCAAAGTGGAGGCTTAAGCTATAAAAATGAAACGAAGTGACCCTATTAAATTATCCTCTTGATATTTAATAGAAGAGACCCTAATATGTTTTAAATCTATTATAACATAAAAAATAAAACACTGGTGTTTTTTATTTCTTGTGGTATCCTCTTGATGTTAAAGGAGTAAATCGCCAGAGATGTACATTTTAAAAATAACAGTATTTGAAATGCAAAATACAAAATACAAAATACCTATTTCCATTTTGTATTTAAGTACTTTTTTTAGAAAAGCTTTTTAGGACATATTTTGTATTTACAAAATGCAAAACACTTTTCGCTAAGTTTTGTAAACATCAAAGAATTAATAATATTATTAATATGATGAAAAATGGTAGTTTTTTTTTTCACTATGGCAACACTGAATTGAACTGCTTTCTTTATCGTTTTCTGCTCGGAAATTTGCATTTAATTGCCTCTCGTGACATTATTATGAAACTACCGGGAAATCTCCGACAAGTCCATGTCCAACAAGATGGAATTCATATTATAATTGTATTATGGATCTTTTGAAAGTTCAGGAAACTTTAAATGAAACCTTACAAAAACTGGGATTGCCGGTTTTTAAAGAAATTGAATTGCAGTTTCTAATTGAATATACCAACTGAACAAAACCCATAGCAGAAGGTATCAAAAGCTTAGAGGGAGAATACAGAAACATTTTATGGATGCCTGCTACCTGAGTTAATGAGAATACAAAAAATCTCATATACTGTGGAGTACTTGATAGAGACAATAAAAAAAAGCTTAGAAAAGATGTTTGGAAAATTTCATGATTTGAAGGATCCTAAAGCTAAAGACATCGGTGTCATATCCTTTTTTTTAATTAAAATGGGTGCCAAAAGGGAATAGAGAACATATAAAGGAATTGTTCCTCGCAGAAGTGAGAAAACTTAAAAATGATCATAAAGATGTAAACAATACACCTCAATCATCACACAAGAAAAAAAAATTAATCGTACTACATGTTCTATGATGATTCGGATTCCTCACTAGCTAGTGATAGTGCAAATGTAAACACCACTATTGACCTGGAATCATTGCAATATTTGAAGGATAATGATGTCAGCCTGCAATCATTAAATAAATACCCTACAGTAATGTTATTCTTGAAATATAATAGCTGATTGCCTAGCTCTACGCAGAAGCAGAATGGTGGCATGATTATGTGAAATAACAAAATACAAAAAGTATCCTTAAAGTTATGGAACGTTTAATTTTGTAGTTTAGAAAACGCATGTTTATTAACCTAACCTAACCTAACCCAACATAACATATATCAATTTACTCAAACTGAACTTGCTGATTATGAAGAGTAGGTAGGTACTACTCAGGGGAACAACAAAAAAATTCAACGACAAGCAAAAGCTGCATGGCTCTCACATCAGAAATAAATAGGTACATTGTTGAATTACACTCATATCTTTAATGCCTCATTACTGTAAATACAACTAAAAAAAATATATATTAATCTTAAGAATTTAAAATTTAACTTGACAATTCTTCAACAAATTGCAGTAGGTACTAGGCACAGTAAAAATAGTGACTGACACATTACATCATATTATACAGGTGTGAAATCAACGGAAAAAAGAGGTGACCGTTAATTAGTGTTAGACCACCTAATCGAGGTGTCATTAAAGCATACCTACACATGTTCGATAAACGGCGACAATTGTAATGAGGCTAGTTTCAGCTCGCAATGAAAAAGTTCAGTAATAAATGAAAACCTGTCGTGATTAATTGATAACTTCATTCGATCTTTGTGTGGGGAGCAATTTGACATGTGCGTGAGTTTACATAAAGTATGTGTGATTTTTTGTCCTAAATGAATTATAATAAGCTAATAACAAAAATGAAACAACACGATTAAGAGTTTCAATGGACAAAGACGAGTTGCGCTAAGCGCCCAGTCCCTAAATAAAATTAACAGGTATATATCTTTACGGTCTATTGATATATAAGATTATTATTAGGCGTATACCCCAAATACAAAAAATTAAATTAATTCAATTTCCTGAATAACGTAGGTTCCTGGGAAGGGGGGGGGGGGAGCGGCACATCTTTACAACAGTAACCTACCCTGCATAATACAAAGTAATTAATATGGTTAATATTCTAGATATAAAAATTTAACACACAACGTAACTGCAAAGTCTTTATTAATGTCACTATAATTATTTTGGCACATTGTCCATTTCAGGTGGAGAAATAATAGGTATGTTACTATTTATAAATACTTTGTAACTACGTTGTGTTTTAATTATTTATCTTATGAAGTTGAACAATACTTAAATGCTTCATCAATTCAATTAAAATATTCAGGAATTTGTATAGGTACAGGTCAACAGAAATAAGGTGGCCCCCCAGACATCGAGCGAACGGCGCAACAGATAGAAAGAAAGCGCATTCGGAAGGAAAAAGATGCATTTTACCGCTCGGTGTTTGTACCGCGTTTCAAATCGACACAGGTCCGTATTGTACAAGTAAACTCACCCCAGGGTGTCTTAATGGTATTAGTAATATTTACACAAAAAGTGGTAATGAACTTTAAATGAAGCAGAATTCTCATTTTGTATTTTAAATAGGTACCTATGTAATATTATTTGAATGAGGTTAATTTAGTACCCAGTATTGTTATTTCCACAATCACTTCCTCCTCAGAATACTGATTTTAGTAAATAATTAAATTAAATAATTACAGTTGTAAACGCACATCAATCTGTAAATAATAAATAAATAATTAAAAAAATATTTCGAGGTATTCAGCTCAGCTATTATTGATATTAAAATATTTATAATAATAATAATAATAAACTAATAAACGAAACATTGACTAATTAAGTTTATAGAATAAATATTTATTCCTAAGTGTTTCTTTTATTTGTCCCCTCTCCTTTAAAAGTGTCTCACCAATTATGAAAAGTACCTATTTGCTAAAAGTTGCACGATCTTTTATAAACTAAATAAAATTTAAAATTAGGTGAAAATCATTATTAATTGTCCCTATCGTTGAAGTTTCTGATTTAATGTTTTTTTCTTATAATACGGAGCGAGCTTACATACAACGCTATGTGCTTCATCGAAGTACGAAGAGTAAAGACTGTCCCCACTGCAATATCAGCTGTGTACGTACTCGTTGGCGCAACTATACCATGTACCCTTCCAGGATTAAATTTGTTATGGCGCAATTAAGGTGTGATTTTGGTTTAAACTGACCATGTGGCACAACTTACATATACCGGAAATAATATTGTAGAAAGGCAATAAACGATTTAGTGAAACAAATTCATCATTTCTATTATTCCCCAATGTTAAACTGCATTATTATAATGTTTCACAAAAAGGACAATAAGATTTGTGTCAAGAGTATAAGTAAAACTTGACGAAAATGAGGAAGGAAAAGAAAAAGATGATGAAAAAAGGCTGGGGATACAAATTTTAAAGGTAACATGAAAGAATACCTTTTAAAGTATTAGTTCTGATATTAGATATAACAGATAGTGGTTACTGTTTCGTCAATTTCTGTTTCGTCACCTCTTTAAAATTGACCTGAATCCACCTTTCCTTTTCCTGCTTCAACAGCTATTTGCTAACTTACCCTTTGGTAAGCTGGTTATTTAGGATCAAAAATGTACATATTTAAATAAAAATGCACCACCAAAAAGTGCTATGCACCACCAAAAGATTAGGGTAGGTGATAGTATGAAATAGTTGCTGTGATTAAAGTTTACTTTTTTATTTTGCCAGTCCTAAGCCTGGAATAAGTGTGAAGGAAAACTGGTCCAAAACATTTTGAAATAAGATAAATAATTCATCTGTGTATTAAAGTGACGAATCAGGACGAGGTATTACAAAAGGTATAATGACGAAACAGGAAGATTAAAGAAGGACAATAAATAAGGGACGTTAAGTAACTTTTTCCAAATGGAAAAACAGAGAAACAACTGAATTAAAATATTACTAAACAATTTTTTATTTAAACATTTTCCAGTTTATTCTCTAAACTCCTTTTTATTAATTATAATTATTATAACGTGTACCTAATTGAGAATATCTAATTAATTGTTAGAAATAAGTAGAACATTTTGAGGACGACACCTGGTCTGAACTACACATACTTCTTTGGACTTTGTTCTCACAAAATAGAAAAAACTTGTTATGCTGCAGTGTGGCGAGCGAAAAATGACAAAATAGCCATTAAAGGAAGAAAGTGCAGCCGGTTGAATTGCCACAGGCTTTACATCATAAGGCAAATTACATATGCTCAGCACTTGTCTAACTTATTATCGGCGAGTTTATTTGCAACAGAATATGGCTTTTTGCTGCCATCAACACTACACCGAAGAAATATCGACTATCAGCCAGAGAACCAACCCGGCCTTATATTGTACTCACTCATATTTATACTTGACGGGCACACATTAACTGAGCTCCTCGAATAAGGTATAGGTACACAATATTTCAGTAGTATAAAAATTATTTTTGATAAACGAGGAAGTACTGAGACATTCGTTAATTACGTGAGCTCGAAATGACACAATGGGGCTCAGAAAAATCTAATCAAATCCCCTTGAAAAGTCACTCATGACATTACATTTGAAGCTTAAAGCCATTTGATATTCAATATGTAAAAAAAATACGTCAAGCAACAATCAACAGTCCTAGAATACACATTTCATATTGATGTCCTTTCTTTAACGTAGGAATAATTAAAAGTTAAAAAAAATGAAATAAAATCAGCTACATCCGAATTCCACCTTGACTGGATCGTAAACTTTTTTGCGAATCTGAACATGGTGTAGGAACACATATGCATTTTTATGGGCTATTTAAAATAGTTATTTATTATCCCTCGTGAGTATTCAGCCGTAAATTGAAATAAAATGTTCTGAAGCTATTTTTGCAACTTATAACAACAAAAAAAATGTAAAATATTCAAAAAAACGTATGCGTCGGCAATCAAGTTATACGTATAATAAAAAAATATTGATGAAAATTAAAAATAACCGCAGCTCCCACATATATATTTTTTTATTGAATTAAGAATGCCATTTAATAAAATTACAAATATACTTAGAAAAGCTGAAAGATTTGTAAAATATATAAACGATTTTACGAGTAATGAAATTAATAAATAATTTTAATACAACCTTTTCAAGACTTTTACGACTTTTTCAGAAGCTTCTGTCTGTTAGCTATGAAAAAATATTGTCTAGTCAAAAACGTTATTAGATATTTTAAACCAGTTTTACTTAATTTATTTTAAAGTAAGTTTTTGTTTTGAAAATTCATTTGCATTTTAAATAGTAATTCTTGTTTAATACCTGTGGCAAAAAAAACTTAATTATTTTATATTCCTACCACAATTAAATTTAATTTCGCAAAAACTTGAAGTCAAGCTTTTAATTTATAAAATTATATTGATATGATTTTTGTAAATACGTAATATGTATGTTGTTTTCTATGAAATTCCAAAATATTCCACTGTTAATTTATATGGAAAAGTCGTGTGAGAAGTATTCAGAATGCTTTGAAGTCTTTACTAACAGTCTGGATCTAGAAGAATCCAAACATAGCCTGTGTAAAGAAACTGTTGTTATTTATTAAATATTAAATTCATTTATAATTGTCACTAATATAATCTGAATCTTGAAGAATCCTAACATTATCTGTGTAGTAAATCTATTACCTACATTCCAGATTGATTTGTAGATTAATAATTTTATGAGAAGATTTCAGGGTGAATCCAAGTGGGCCAACAGCACAATCTGAATCAAACAAGAGTCCCGACAAGATCTGTGTAAATAGTATGTGTTAGCAATTCCGTTCCAGAAGTTTCTATCCTTATTTTACGTGAATAGATTATAAAAAGCGGCTTAAAAGGGTTTATTGCAAGATCACTAACTTAACCTCTGTTACTCATTAAATACCAGAAGATTCTATTCTTTCTACATGTATGCAAGAGGCTTAAAGGTTTCTTGCAAGTGGATCACTAACATAGTCTTAATTTATAAGAATCCTGACATGATCTGCATGTTATCTAATAAATTTCAAAACATACTACTCTTCTTTTAATATAATAATGTAAATTTTGTAAGAAGGCTTTAGGTTACTAATATAGTCTGGATCTTGAACAATCCAAACATGATCTGTTTAGCGAATCTACTTTTATTTATTAAATTCCAAAATATTCTGTTCTATCTTTATGTATCTAGGTACATTATTTGAGAAGCTTTCAGGGTGCTTCCAAGACGGGCAATAACACAATCTGAATCAAAAAGAATTTTGACATAATCTGCTTGAATCATCTGCTGTTAGCCATAAAATTCCAGAAGGTTTTATACTTCTTTTACATGGGTAAATTATACAAAAAGCTTGTACGTTTATTCCAATGTCATTATTCTAGTTTTGATAAAGAAGAATTTTGACTATGTCTGTAGATATAAATAATTTATTGTGACCCATTTAATTCCAGAGGGTGCTATACTTTCTTTATGTAAATTGTATAGGAAGCTTAAAGGTTTCTTCCTTGTGATTATTAACAATATAGCGTGTCGAAGAATCTTGTAAATCATCTGTTGATATCTATTAAACTTTAGAAGGTTGTACTAAACTTTTATGTGAGTAAATCATGCAAGAATCTTTCGATTAGTTCCTAAGTTGGTCACTAATATAGTCTAGATCTAGAAGAATCCTGACATGGTATCTGTAAAGAATCTATTGTTATTTACTAAACTGTAAATTTTACTCTTCTTCTTATTTGTATGTAAACGAGATTTTCTTCTTCCTTTCTGCGACGAAATTATCCGAAATGCCATCTTGTTGCTTCCAAGTGGGTAACTTATATAGTCCGGATTTAGAATAACCCTGATATGATCTGTGTAAAGAATCTGGCATTATCTATTACATTCCAGAATGTTCCATTTTTCTTTTATGTAAGTAAATCTAACATAGTCTGGATTCAAAAGAATTCTTATATGACCTGTGTGATTGTAGTCTACTAACTCTAGAAGGTTTTATTACTCTTTCATGTGAATAGATCATGTAAGAAGCTTTTAAGTCGCTTCCAAGTACTAATCTAGAACTACAATAATCCTGATCCGATTGGGTTTAGACCTTGAAGTATCGAAATGTTTAGTTAAAGTCAGAATGTATAAGTTTCCAAGTTTCTATTTATTTTTTAATTCCGAAGCTCGTTGGGTTGAGTTCTACGTAGAAGAGCTTAGAATAAACATTATGTTGGTGGCTTTGTACTCAGAGGCTAAAATTTATTGTTAATAAATAAAATCGTACCATTTTGGTACGAGTACTAACTCTATAACTGTAACATAACCTGACAATTATTGTGGTTTTAAGATGTTACAATTTTTAAAAGAAAAATTAAATTATAAATTGGTCAAGGCTTGATTTGAGGTGAACAGGAACCAAAAACGTTCGAGTTGTTGCATGCACTTTTTGTCGGCCTTGCGCTCGCCAACAAAAATTGAGAACAGCATCGTTTCGCTAACCGTGGACGGCTGTCCGAAAATTTAAGCTTGAATTCACTTTCTATCGTAAAATGCGAATCGACAAGGAATCTTTCATCGTATTATGTTAAATAATCGTAATTTAAAATGCAAATGCACTGCCTGGTTGTCAGGGTAAAGCAGTAAATCTTTTTAATTAACTTCAGTACGTATTTCTACGGCTAGCATCGGCTAGAAGTGCTCTTCACGATAGTCAGCCGGTTAGTTAGCTGGTTACTTAGTTACAGAAACGTAATTATTGCTACGGTTGGGAGTGTGACCATACTAGGAGCGGTCAATCGTTGAAGCGGATGTCTTGTAGGAGTTGCAAGTTTAAAATTAGGGTTTTCCCCAAGAATTACCTCCTATTAACATTAATGCATTTTTTACCATATTTAGAACACATACATATGTCGTTGGATCACAACGATTTTTCCCTTTTTTTAATTAATCGAACTATTGAAGAACATGTCACAATTGGGCACAGAAATAAAAACCAATTATTATAGAGAAGGATTGCTCCTTTTCTTTTAAATAAAAAATAACTCTTAAATGTACGAAAAAATACTTATTATAAGAATGAGACCAAATTATCAGAATAATATGGGAGAAATTCAGCCTTATATTACAGCACCTTTACTGTGGATGAGACTCATTTTAAAGTTAAAATAAATTCTAATTTCAGATTTACTAAAAATTGGATAAGCTACAAAAATTATCAATCCTCTTCCTATACTGCCATGTCATTTTATTGTGTGCGACAAAGTGTATAATGATTATACATTAGAAACAAAATTCTAACAAAAATGCCAAGTTACCTACACACTACCTAATATTTATGAATATAAATTATGGGAGAAAGCAAAGAAAGTATTCATTTTTTATTGTAAAACCAGTCCTACGCCTCCATCGAAAGTTCTTAACATATTTTTTTTACATAATATTACTATCTGTCAAATTCTTAATTTTTAATTAGTCGAGACCGCTGCAAATGCATTTTTTTTAACCACATCGGACGTCCGATAAATCAACGACTAATCTAACAATGTGCAACCTGTCATAACTGACCTGTGCTAATGCAGCAGTCGAATTTTATCAAACCAGAATTCCAAACTTTCGTCAAACTAATTTACATAACCCAAATATGCATACCATGTATTGAATCTATGCATTTCAGCAAATACGTGTGGGCGACAAGCACCGGTCATGTCAAACAGATGGGACTATTTTTTGATAAAAGAGATATCATAATAGAGTTTATTAACCTGTTAACGAAGCCCAGACAGATTACGTAAAATTACATTATCTTCATAACTAGGAGAGTTCAGAAGATTTCTAAAAAATATTAATTTGTTTGATTTGTGGCATTTATTGGTAGCATCAATTAAGTTTATGATTTATTATTATTCTTTTGTGTGATTATATGCGAACTGCAGCTAACTGATTATGATACCTACATGCGGAAATCCTAAATATAATTAATTTTAAAGTGAAAGATTTTTTGGATATTTCTACACAACATATGTTATTTGTTCTATGCTAAAATTCAGATGTTTGTTTTTTTCACAGCTCGGTATGTAAAAGCTGTGGGTATAAGTTGATAAGCAGTGCCTCTTTCTACTCGCTATCTTACATTGATTTGACTAGGGTTTCACCAAGACAAAAGTCTTTATTTCGACGTCCAGTTCTTCTAATGAAAGATCAACTAGATAATTTTTCTAGTTTGATATCATTTTTCCGTCATAATCTCCGGTCTTGATTTAAAAATCTCTATGTTTCTCTACACAGATAGGAACATATCTTAGACTCTAAAGGATACTGTAAAAACAGCGCAACTCCAAATTGAAGCGGAAATTTAATAAATGTTTTAGGCTAGAACTAAAAGGATATTTATGTTTAAATTAAGTTTTTGTTACAAACTGAATTATTTGTTTAAATGTATCACGTTGCAAGCCAAAAGCCTTGTGAATCTGATTTTGAATTAAAATATTTAGACACCCAGTATACGGTTTGTAATAAGATTGCATTTATATTGTTGAATTACCTCGTGCGAATGTCTTTTTAACTATACGCGAAGATGAGTTTTACGTGGTTATTAACGTGTTTATTTTCTATAGAAGCATTATAGGTAAACAGCGACAAGTGCTGATGACGATTATAATCAAAGTAATAATAACATACAGGTTATGTTCCGATAAAATAGCACTTATTTTACAGTATCTCGACACCATCGGGTTGATCTTTTCAAAACGACATACACGTAATTATGAGGTGCGACAACGGTCGTTACCTATTTATGAAGTAGCCTCGGGCTTCTCAGAAATCGCTCTGTACAGTTAACCTAATGATCGCGATGCTTTTCCATATTCTTCTCAATTCGATTCTCAGTGCGGATAGAGGAGGAAAAAGTTTGAAATGGAGTTTTGCATAATTCGCGTGATTCCTTCAAACACAGAGAAAATGTGTAGGCAGTTGTTCTCGTAAAGGTTCGCGTCAATTGGGCCCCGCGATTCAAATATATTTATTTGTAACATCTAGAACTACCAGGACGACTTTAAAAATTATTTTTTCATAAGAAAGTCTATATTTCGAGGAAATGTTTAGAATATAATATTAATTGAATCGATCAAGCGATGACATATTGTAACTCCATAATACAGGATTAAAATTACAAAAGCTGCTTTTAATGCTTCACAATAATTATTTCATCACACAGCAGCCCTTTTTAGCGGAGAAGTAAACATTTCTGTAACTTAATTTTGTGTTATCATTTTTTATGTGAAACATCTTTAGCCGAGGGTTAACCTGATCGTTGCCATGGCAAAGGTTCGCGTCGTTCCAGACGTTCGAGACATTAGCGACGTTATACGATGGTGTATATACAGGGTTGCTCATTAGTGCGTCAAAGGTCAATATGGCCTTTATTAAATCAGATTGGAGAATTTTCTTTTAATGAGAATGATACAGTATCAAAAGACGCATATTTTAAAAATAGTTTGACATATACAGGGTGAATCACTAAATCGGAGCACGTTCCAACATATTTTTTAAATGAAATACCCTGTATATTATTTGTTTTTCATAATCTACTTAAAATTGTCTTTTCAATGATACAAAGATTTTTGGGTTTGGATGTTGCATTGTTGAGTTAATAATGAAAATGTAAAAAAATTGGTTGCAACAGGGTTTGGCTTTTTAGTTCAATGCACGAGTATTACGATTAGTTGAGATGAAATATTTAGTAGTTATGCTGCCAACGGATGTACTAAACCTAAAAAATAATAAAATCATAATTTTATTATACAGGGTGTTTTTTACGGTGCAGTCAATTGAGCAAATGTGTTCCAATCACAATGGAGGACACTTTGAACATTTACTTTAAATAGTAAACGATATTAAACTTTGACCATCTATTTATTTATTTACGTTTTAATTGTCTCAACTTACCAAATCTGACCGATAAGCACACTAGATCAAATAATTAGTTGGTGATAATGAAAAAAGTGAAATATCTCTGAAATTACGAGGTTTAGGTATAAAATATTATAAAGAAACATTAAGCAGAATTAACGCACCATTCCAAAAATTCAATAATATACAGGGTGTTCCATTTGAAAAAAATGGAGAAATCGCTCTTTGAAGGTTGCTCAATTGATTGCACCGTAAAAAACACCCTGTATAATAAAATTATATATAATAACATCCGTTGGCAGCATAACTACTAAATATTTCATCTCAACTAATCGTAATACACGTGCATTGAACTAAAAAGCCAAATCCTGTTGCAACCAATTTTTTTACATTTTCATTATTAACTCAACAATGCAACAGCCAAACCCAAAAATCGTTGTATCATTGAAAAGACAATTTTAAGTAGATTATGAAAAACAAATAATATACAGGGTGTTTCATTTAAAAAATATGTTGGAACGTGCTCCGATTTAGTGATTCACCCTGTATATGTCAAACTATTTTTAAAATATGCGTCTTTTGATACTGTATCATTCTCATAAAAAAAAATTCTCCAATCTGATTTAATAAAGGCTATATTGACATTTGACGCACTAATGAGCAACCCTGTATATATACAGTCTATGCGGAGTAGTGTGCGATTCTCTTCCTACTCACAATCAGCTTAGCGGTGTTGTTTTATAGTACACATAACCTGTGTTTTACTTAAATTAAAAACATACTTCAGTTATCATCGACCAATTGTCACATTAATACCGTCAGAGGTAATATCGAGTGTTACAATTACTGGTCACTGAGTAAAAGAATTAAATAAGTGATCGCAACTTGAAATAAATTTTTGAATTTAAAATTTTTGTATTTAATGAAAATAAACGTTAAATGAATAAACAAACCGTCATCATTTTATTTCATTCGATGTTTCACATCTGCCAGGCGTCCCGTGACGGCTCAATTAATTTTTTCAATATTAATATCAGCATCTTACAATCGTTGGAGACGGAGCAGTAAACAATGTAAGAAAAATCGATAAGGAATTTAAAGACAATAATACAGAAGTATGGCCCTAACATATTATCTAAAATCTTTCTCGAAATGTTCTATTATTAATAATAAAAACCTTTCAAATCAGGCTTGTAACCCAACAGAGTAACTCAATTAAGGCGAAGCTTTTTTACCTCCTATACGCGAGAGTAACGAGAGTGTGCATTATCTAGTCATTAGTCTCGCAAAAACCTAAATAATGATCCGACCGATTTCAATAATTTTCTTTTGCTTTGTTTACCACAATATTAGGGTAGTACAGAAGAAAAATAGGAAAGTTTTACAGAAAAGGCCGAAAAATCGAAAAAATCAATATCAGTAAGTTAATAAACAAACCGTTTACGAAGTTATAATTTGTGTGCGTCAAAATATTTTTTTTATATATCTACTAGCCTTCTGAAGTGATGGATTAATTCAAGAGTTATTAGATAACTTTATTACCTAATAACATTACATGGTTCGTGCAAATCGGTTGAATTTAATTGTTAAAAAAAAAACGTTTATCCCTAACAAGACGCGTTAACACTCTCCTCTCAAAAGGCACGCAGCTTAACAGCTCCAAATATACATAATATAATAGCTGTGTCATCGTAGTCTTGTTCACGACCAACAATAGATTCACCGCATTACATTGTTACGATGGTTTTATAGAACATTTTTTTCGCAGTCGTGGTACACAGCTTGAAGCAAGCCCGCAGGAGTGGCGCTACAATAGAATTCTTGCAAGTAATTTTTATGGATTGGCCGATACCAATTCCAATTTCTAAACGCGACGAGATTTCGTGCTTCAAAAAATACGCCTTTTAGACATCCTCGTTAAATAACCCACCAAAATTCACCATCAATAGATGGGTTAAATATTAACCTAGGTATCTACATCCTGAATATTATCAGCACACAATATAATAACAAATATCTTTACATGAAAGGATAAACTAACGGACACATATAGTCCAAACATCTGGGTATAGGGGTATGAAATTTGGCATAGACGTTGCTCGTGGAACTTAGGTGAGCACTAAAAAGAAATTTTAAAAATACAACGCCTAAAGTGTTCAAAAGGGAGTTCAAAGTTTGATGTACCGATCAAGGCACACGCCAAGCTCCAGTCAGAGAGATTCAAATTTTGTAGAAAAAAGGTCTCAAATATTGGCTTAAAGTTTAATTCAAGTTTTTTCTTCTATTATTTCGGTTTGCTTACTTATATTTTTAAATTTTTCATATCATTGAATCCTAAAGTATAACAAAATATTTTTTTTAAAGACCTATCAATTATTTATTAAACAACAAGTATTTTACTTAAAAAAAATTAATTTTCAAAAGTTTGGCTTGTAATGACATGCATAGGTATAGCATAATAATGTCGATATACAAATAAGTAGGCACATCCGTAAAAATAAAATAAATAAACTGCTCAATATAAAAGCACGATAGGTAACTAATTAGCATCTGAAAGCAATTTGTTCCAAGGCTGTCTGTTTAACGCTGATGTTCGACCGTATTTTCTTAGAGAATATTGTGTCACCTGATAATAACGTATGCACTCTAGTATTGGTGCAAAAATAAATATGTACGGGTAGGCGTTAATAAAAACACTTCTTGCCAATTTAATCGAAAAATTATGCATTTGACGGAAAGGTTTGCCAGTTGTAGCCAACAGATTAACTAACCAATAACCAACCAACCTGGTTTGCTGTCGATACAGATTGGTATTTCAGTAAGTTTCCATTACGCTTAAGCAATTTCACAACAGTTTCCTTTATATTTATTTATTTTTTTTTTATTTGAAACACATTTTTTAAACACGCGGAAAACGTGTTTTCGTGTTTTCAAACACTACCTACCAGTTTTCAATTTGTTTGGGGAGTCACGTTGGTTTTCGTAAATATAGATAAATTAAAATGACATTCGGCACGTTTTCTTACTCACCTCATTAAAGCTCCCTTTTGATAATAAATGTCAAACCAGACAAACTACTAATTAAACTTCTTAATTATTTATACATGCGGGCAAATATTATTAGGGTTGCAGTCTACTGAAAATGACAAATGATAAGAAATATTGAATGATTCCATTTAGCTATACCTCTGCTTAATAGTCACTTATTATTCATTATCCCATTCGAGCTCTAGCTTTACAGTTAATAATACACTTATTAATTACATGGTTTTAATTCATCTTTCGTAACATTGTTATTTTTGACCAATGTAAGGTGGAAATGAGTTGATTAATTCATTAAAAATTTCGTAGAATTTAAAAAAGTAAAACAATTAATTACACAACCTTTTAAAAAGTATGATATTAATAATTTATTTAATTTCATACAAATCATAAATTTCAGTTGAATTAGCAAAACTGTGCTTTCAACAGATTAATGTTTCGTAATATACAAATAAGAACTTTTATAAAGATTTTTTGGTAGAAGCCATTAAATTAATTACCAAAATTATTAATAGTTAACCAGACAGATTATACTTTTTAAAAACTTCTTCAAGATATATTTTTTACTAAAAAAAGATGTTCTTTAAAAAGTTCGAAAGTTAGATTTATTGATCAAAAATAAGCAATTCAATATATTCGCTTTCTATTCGATACATGATGATAATTTTTGACGTGTATGTATACATTAAAAAATGGAATGCATTAACTAATTTATTACTGTAATGGACCAAACAAAAATTTGTTAAGATGTTAAGTTTTATTTAAAATATCGAATAAAACAATATTTTTAACTATTAGGCATCAATTTATATAATTTTAAAAATCCTCATTGTACTTATTTGAAACTTGAAAATAGGTATAGTTTAATTTTGCCGGGGTTTTGGATTATGAAGTAAAAATTGTAAATATTTTACTTTATTATTTATTACTGAAACACTAAATTTACTAAAGATTTTTAAAAAAACAACAAAACTGCTTTTTTTTCAATATGTACCTAGTTAAATAATTTAATTACAATGTGCATAATGCTGTAGTCTAAATTTAAGAGTAGAGTAAATGAAGATTTTGAAAGTCATTTTGGATAATAATACAGAAAAGTACAAAATGTGTGTATTTGGCAATTAGTTGCTTATTTATTTGATTATTTAGTTTAGTTATATGCTAATTTATTTATTAAATATACATATTTCACATGTATATATTCCTCTGGATACTGCAACAAACAATTTAGAAGTGAAAAGGCATGTTTACAAAAAAATATTACATATGTACATTGGTTGTTAGTTCTGATTACTTTTTGAAAATCAAATAAGATATGTAAAACTTGTCGACGTATTAATATTATAAATGCGAAAGTAACTCTGTCTGTCGGCGTGTTACACAATCACGCCTAAGCTACTGGACCGATTTAAATGAAATTTGGTACATAGACAGTCTAGAGCCTAACAAAGGACATAGGCTACTTTTAAATGCGAAAAAGGGCTGTAAGGGGTTGAAATAGGGGATCAAAGTCTGTATGGAAATTACGTCATTTTTTTAGCTAGCAGCTTGAAACTTAACAAAGAGGTTAACGTTTTGATTCGTGTACGTTAGGTAAAAGATTTTTTTTATTTTTAAAGTCGCAGATGTCCATTTAGAAACAAAATGTTTTTCCATGGGCAACTCCAGGTGGCATGCTCAAGTGTATTAAACCCGCAAAATCTTTATGTTTCGGCAAAAGATGGAAAAACTAAAAACGTCGTGTGTAAAAAAGTACTTAAATAAGCTATTTGCAGTAAAATACTACTGAGAAGCAGTTATTAACCACAAAATTCCATTGGCGGCGTAACGTTTAGTAGTAAAAAACCAAAACAATATAGTAAGAATATATTATAAATAAAAACAAATGCTGTTGACATCTTCATATAAAAGTTTTAACAAAAGATGTTTTCTGAAATGAAGTTTTAATTTTTATTTTAAATTATAGTTATCTAAGTGCTATCAAACGCATTTTTCTAAAAATTGCTTGGATATTTAAAATAATTTATAAATATCCGTGCATGACTTTTGTCAAAAACCTTTTCTTTCATGACTATTGATTAATTATAAAACGAAGTTTCTTTTGTGCTACTAATTACTACATGCTGCGCTACTCTAGTGCTAAGAGGCCTGACAAGGATTCCCCTCTTTACTACGCTCGTTACTACCTAAATATCGGAGCATAAGTTCCGTTTCTCTCCGTTCTTGTGAATTTTACAGCTCATGAGATTTTGAAATATCTCTATCTCGACTTCTCCCCAACATGAGCAAATATTCTCATTTTTTCAAAAAATAAAAGAGAAAGGTACATCTCTACTATTTGCAAACATTCTAATTGTTCTTATTCTACTGCTAGTTAATAGATACTATTTCTGCTTTTCGACGCTTTTATCACAGTTTTCATATTTATAAATTAACCGCTGGTGAACAGAAAAGAACCTAATTTCTTAATTAGTTGCATTTATTTTTTCTAAGTCTTATAAATAGTGATGATTTGAAAATGCATTTTGCTGACCAAATCAATCGAGGAACTCCAAACTCTAAAACAATTTTTAGATAAATTTTGAAACTACACGCTTATAATTCTCTATCTACCTACTGTCGATTACATTTAATATGACTATAATTATAGAAGTTAATCATTCATTTATCTATAGTGCTGTGCAAATGGGTGTCAAGCAAAAGCTACATTCGAAGTAAAATACGACATAATATGCCATTAAATTTTATTATCCGCATACATTTCAATTTTCATGCACATTTTCGGTGTTAATTGCTTTTCTTGCTCGAACAATTGCGTTAATTAATGTCATCTTCAACAGCTGCTGAATACTTATTAGAAAATTGAGTGGGGTTTCTTTTTTTACTTTTCTTGGCTTTTAGATTTATTTTTTGTCATCGCCAACCCCCTTTAATCAGCCGTCAGATATGCCCTTCAGCAATTGATTAATTCTAATTATAGACCATATCTAATAATTAAGGCTGGTGCAGGAGGCAGTCTTTCTGACCTTTACATTAGTCCAGTGCAAAGCCGGAAGGTATGGAGGAAGCTCTCATATTTCATTCTTCTTTTAAAAGTCATAAAATTGAGTGGATGGCAATTGAGAATTGAGGTATGAGACGTACAAATTGAAATGAAAGATTCAAAAGAATCTTTAAAATTGATTTATTTCTGAATCAATCATACATCACGAAAATTAATTGATCCTGCCTCATAAAATCATATAACATAATTGCGATTTATCTAATAAATGAATGTTGTTCTTATGGGTTAGGATAAGTTAATCTTTGGTCTTTTCGTGATGAGACCAATTTTAGTCCTTTATGATTTAAGGAGGACTTCAACAAATAACAAAAATAACAACAATAACGAATAACAATATATTTACAACTTAACAAAAGAAGAGCGCAGGTAGATGAGAGATTTGAGTGAAGGTCAGAGAAGAACTGTCTAAGTGATTGAAAATTGAAAAAGAAGAAATGTCCAAAAGGAGGAGCTAATAGATAGTAGGTGAAAGTAGGGTACCAATAGGGTGGTACGAAGAATGGGAAATTTTTAGAGATAAGAAATCCTAAGAAATATATTGTAGTACCAAACCACCGAAGAAACCCATCGTAAAAGTGTACTAAGAAATATTGAAGGATACAGGCGTCATGCGGTTAGTAAACGAAAGATGATCTGTTAATAGGATTCTTGGAAAGTACAAGTAATAAAGTAATTGAGGTATAGAAATAGAATACAAAAGAATAGGAGTTTGAAGTATTTACACAGGAAGAGAAATATTTACATTATTGCAGATAACAAAGAAATATAATACAAAAGAATTTGTAGGTATGAAATATTTACACAAGCATCAAAAGTTTGGTCCTCTTGATACGCGAATTTTTATGCGCCTAATCCGCCACAAATCGATTTTAATGAATGAATACTAAATTTTTTTTTTAAATTAATGAGTGACGTTTCGATGAGATTTCGTCATCCTCTTCAGGCTATACTAATGTCGAAGGTAGTTTATATTTTTTATAGATAATAGTCTCCTTGATTCGTTGTTGTTTCCGTAGTAATAATTTAAATCCATGCACATTTGAATGAATATTTGACTTATACTAATTAGGACAACACAGTAATAAATTAACACGTTAATAAATGAAATTCACAAACAATAATAAATTGTGACTGTTTTCTAAAAAGGATTATCCCAGATGTTGTTTATGTTAAACCGTTTATTTTGAATGTTATAAATTTAATTTAAAAAAGTTGTGGTGTTCATTAAAATCGACCAACTAATATAATATACAAATGTTCCTTTCTGAAACTGTCTAATAATAAAATAAATACCTAAGAGAGGGAACAAGAACAGTCGGAAGCAAGGAAAAGTTAATTTTATAGTTCCTTTTTTTCAGAAAGAAAATTTTGTTTGTCTTTTTGTAACACTTTTCCTTATACATTACAATTTTTATTACTAAAAGCAAATTAATATCGTTTTCAAGGACCAACCTACCAGGTTTGCTGTTGATGCCATTAGTATTTGAGTATGTAAGTATTTTTCCATGATGCTTAAGCAATTTAATGACGGTTTGGTTTTCATTAGATTGAATTTATTTTTATTAGCTGAAACACATTTTTTGAACACGCGGGAAACGTGTTTACTTGTTTTAAAACATTGCCTACCAGTTTTCAATATTTTTGGAGAGTCACGTTGGTTTTCGTAAATATAGATAACATTGGCACTAATTAAATTTCTTAATTATTTTTATGTACACATGCGGGTAAACATTAGGATTGCATTCTACTGAAAATGACAAATGCTAAAAATAAAATATTTTGATATATAGGCGACTTGGATGTATTTAAAGTTTAAGATCTGAAATTTTCTAAGATAGTAATGCAGAGGGGAAATTGCATGACTTCTCGCTTCAGTTTATAGAGCTTTGCATAAGAGACAAGCTTTATTGCATTATGTAGCCTTATGTAGCCACTTGAGTAAATTGCTCAGATCATAAATATGGTAGATGAATGCCGAAAGCAAGAGCGTGTCTATTGTCTTAATTACACCATGATCTCGAACAATAAATACCATATATAGGATTATTTATGATGGACGAGTCATTAAACGCATGATTGAACAGGGGGTACGGTACACCAACAAGCAATATCGCGTCTTATTATTTTACATTTTTTTCTATTTGGTTTAATATATAAAAAAGATGATCGCAATAATAATCGAATGGTCAAAGTCGTGAAGTGTTATACGATATGATAAAGGTATGCATGTGTTTACGAAACGACTTGTCTTCCGTGGCTCTCTGGGCTGGCAGTGAGCATGTTGAATTGTTATTTGTCTTTGTAATTAGAGACCGTGAAGTATGATTTATAATACGACCGCGGATATAAATTTCCGACCGAGTTGAACTATCTTCAGCCGACATAGAAATGTTACCTTGTTAAGGGCGATTCCATGGAAAAATGCTATTAAGATAGCAATCTTGCAGGCGTATTAGTTTAGTTCCAGATTATGATGTGCATTAATTACTAATTTGTCTCACTTTTATAAGACTGGACGAAAGCTTTAAGGTAGTTAACGTGCGATACCAACATTCAAAAATAAACTGTATTACGAATAAAATAATTAAAATTTTCATGTAAAATACGAACACAGTATTTAAACAGTTGATAAATAGGAATCGTCTCGTAATTGCTCATCTTAAAGGTGGACAATTTTTTTCGCATTAAAATGGGATCACCCTTGAGACACCGTTAAAAAGATGCTCATAAATTCAATCAATAAATTTCGTAACAAATTCACAAAAAAAAATAACATTCGTTTTTTATTCGAGTTGAAACAAAACGGCAATTTGAGCGACATCCGAGTATGTCTTTGTACATTGAAACGAATTTTGTTAATCTCTTATATCTGCTTCGTTTTTAGATTTAATTCAGTGAAATATAAAAATACAAAATTATTTTAGTATAGATGCAAATAGCTTCTTCTTCTAAGATACGTATAAGCTTACAAAATACTCGGAAATACATTTCTTGTGGGCAGTTTCTTTAAATAACTTGTAATGCTAAGCATGAAATTTCTTCTTCTGTAGTAAATATTGTATATTAAAGGCGATCAAAACTGGCAAAAACCCCATTAAATCGTCTGTGAGTAGTGATAATGATGATCCTTTTTCTTGTTCTTACTTGGGCATAACCAGCCTTTGCTATGTTTTGAAAACACCCTTGCCACCACCCTTACTAAGTTAAGAAATATTATTAATCGTACAGGCAAAGTAGCAAAAGGTAACCGAGTAGGAGTAAGCGCGATAGCTGCATATTCTACTTGTCTTTCTAAACTTACTGCATTTTCAAAAACGTTTGTCTTGTCTTACAGAAGGGTTTGTCTGCATTATCGCTATACTCTAAATTAGTAACATGAAAGAAGCAAGATGTGACAGTTTTATTGGGATTTACGCCAAGTGTAATCGTCTCTACTATATTTGGATAGCTTATCAATAAAATTAAGAAAATTATTAAATTTACCTTTACCGTAACCATGGTAGTACTGAAAATCTGAAAATAATTTGATTTTTCATGCAGTTTTCTGTCTGGTATATGAATGATGATAATTTGTAGTAAAAATAAACAAACCAAAGGGAGGGGGGAGATTTTTATTCTCTAGGGGTCTCTGTAAGGCCTACTTAGACCCTGGGTTAGGTTATAGTCTTATATTTATAAAGATACATCAATCAGTAGATACTCTAGCAATACGCATGTTATCTGGACAGAGTGTCTTTATTAGGTCAAAAAATATAGGGAAATGTTACTACAAGTTCTTATTTTTCACATACGCTAACCAACCACAAAATTGCATCCAGATAACTTACACTCAGTTCATTATTCACAAAATTTCTTCGTTATGAATTCTTACAAAATTGCTATATTTGAAATTTTGGTATATTATTTATTCAACCTTTTTATTAGTAATTTTATGAATAAATATTATTCTTCATAAAAATTTTTGCATGGTTTAAAACCTCAAATAGAGTAAGGAAATATCATTTTCGTATAGGTACGAGGTTTGTTAAAAAATATTATATAATTTTGCTCACGAGTAAAGAACCTCTATTTGTGACAAAATCGAAAATTGTAGCAAAAAAATAATAGGTTTCAAAACAATAAAATTTAGCTGCTTTTAGGTACCTACATGTAATATATTTGGACTTTTGACTATTTTTATTGGGTTACTTAACAATAAGTTGATCAGTAGTTCAATGTCGTTTTCAAATATGTACGGCAATTATACAAAAGAACAATTCAATATTTATAAAGAGGGTGGATATGTCGAGACATAAGTGGAATGATTTAAAGTTTTTTTTCATTACTGCAATGATACTTTACAGCTCATTATTTCTATGTATTCTCCTATTTGCAAAAAAGAAACTAAAGAAAGAAATTCTAATCAACATTCTTTTTACAATTCTCGAATTTGTCAAAAATAAAGGTACTTTAGTTTTAATAAAGTTAATATTTTTTAAAAAAACTCAAATACAAATGCAAAAAAATTATATCTGCTTATTTCATTTTAGGTTTTTATCAATGAAAAACAAATTTGTTCATTAAATTAATAACAAAAAGTTTTCCAACTTAAACATACTGTAAAACACAGATATTTTCACGTTAAAAGAAGATTGGCTTGAAGTAAAACCAAAAAAACTACAAAATCGTGTTAGAATAAGTTCAGAAAAGAGGAGCGTTCGTCTTCAAGCACCCATCTATCTTTCCAGCCGCAACTGTTCTTATCGTTAGACTGAAAATTATAGCAGTTAATGTGAAATAGTAAAGTATATTCTTTTGATTCTGTCAGAAATTATAATTCCTAAATTAAAGCAATAAATAGACTAAAAAAAAAAAAATAACAAATTTGAAAGCGTAGGTATCCAATTCTATAGGATATGTTGCCCTGGATGTCTAAAATTTGGGGCCACTGGAAGCTTCACTGTATAAGTTAAATATAGAAACATTTTTTAAGTTAACGGTAACAGAATTAAATAAAGTAATGAAAAAAAAAAACAAACTTCAGAGAAATATAATAATTTCAATTTTATTAGTCAGATTCCCTTTATCGTAAGATGCTAAACAACCAGGTTTATTTTTTGTTAATTCAAAGAAGGCATTTTTGAAGTACGAAATGTTGCACATTGATATAGTTTTAAACTTTTTTATAGGGAAAATCCATAAAATTTGGTAAGATCATTTTCGAATTATTTTGCTTATTTATGGATATTATCCTTAGGACTTTAAATACGTACATAATTGGTATACACGCGTCCATGTGTAAATGTTGAATGAATACTTTACATAATTAAAGTTTTATCAAACAAATTGCTTTTAACGTGCAGTAATTAGAAGATATCAGAGCCATAAAATACCGCTGTTTCAAGTCATTTACTTGTACTTATAGTTAAATAAAAATTATTATATCATATTACGTAACCTACCAAGTCAGGTAGTGAAAGCATTAAATATTAGTACCTATGTAGATATTCCCATTTTATTAGCAAAAGTTACATGTGTACCTTACATCTTTATGCAGTTACCACTAGAAATTGGCAATATATATAATAAAACAGCAAAAAATTAAATGAAGAAGGGTGGTATGGTAAGAAGTAAGTAAATTTTGTAAAGGAAATTTTATTTTCATACTCAGATATATTTACACTCTATTTCTGGCTATTAAAATTTGCAGCGTTGGTTCGATTTCTCCAGATGTTGTTTATGTCAACGACACGGTAAACCTTTGCCACCCTCCCTATTCTCTCTCGTCATATGTACTTTATAAATGGAAAACAATTAAATAAAAAATAAATAATTAACGGCAGTAATTGTCAATTTAATTGAAAGTATTTTCAAGATTTTTTCAATTCTGGGATCCATTTCTCTAAAAAGAAAAATGTCGATCACGCCTCACGATGGCATTGGCCTAATTGTTTACTGAAAATATTTATACAGTATTTACCTTGACTTAACTACGTTTTAATCAAAGATCCTTATCAAAAATCTTCTTTCAATATTTTCTCAAATTTTGGATAGAGGTTTTTGGAAATCCTAAGGAGAGATATGTATTATACTACGGAAAATAAATTTCTAAATATTTTAAAACCTAATTAAGTATGTAACTATAATTCCGTATAAAACGCAAATTGAATATTTCATTCAGGACTTTTTATAGATATCTTGCATGGATAAAATACTTAAAAAAAAGAAAAATAGGGAAAAAGAAAATAATAAACAATTAAACGGAGAAAGGGTGGTATTGTAAGAAGTAACTAATTGTAAAGGAAATTTTATATTCATACTCAGATATATTTACATCCTATTTCTGGCTATTAAACTATGCAACTTTGGTTCGATTTCTCCAGATGTTGTTTATGTCAACGGCACGATAAACCCTTCCAACCCTCCATATTCTCTCTCGTCATTTGTACTTTATAAATGGAAAACAATTAAATAAAAAATAAAGAATTAACGGCAGTAATTGTTAATTTAATTGAAAGTATTTTCAAGATTTTTTCAATTCTGGGATCCATTTCTCTAAAAAGAAAAATGTCGATCACGCCTCACGATGGCATTGGCCTAATTGTTTACTGAAAATATTTATACAGTATTTACCTTGACTTAACTACGTTTTAATCAAAGATCCTTATCAAAAATCCTCTTTCAAGATTTTCTCAAATTTTGAATAGAGGTTTTTGGAAATCCTAAGGAGAGATATGTACACAGAAAAAAAAAACTATTTTAAAACAAGAAAATATATTGCTTTGAAGATATTTACTCATTTTAAATAAATAAATACTTCTTTTTAGTATTTTGCTTTGTGTTAAGAAAACAAGAATATTTCCTTCAACGCTTTTATTTACTTACTGCAATTGATTTAAAGAAAGAATTTTTGTTTTGAAACAAATTTATACAGGTTTCGATCGAAGACTAACTCTGTTCTTAAAACAAGTCAAGGAACTACTTGGAATGAAAATGTTTCTTTTGCTACAACTTTTTGAATGGTTTAAACAAAAAGTAATTTCTTAATTTTAAAACATTTCTGTTTTGAAACAATAAAATATTAATTCTATTCAAGTAGCCGAATACTGGATTGGATAAAGCACTTCTTCGAAACAAAACAGTTCTGCTTTCGATAAAGCATTATCATTTCATTTTAAAGAACATTTTATTTAGTACAAATATATGACGCTTTGATGAGCTCCATATTTGTCTTCCGTTTAGATTTTCAATATATTGCATCATACGTTAATGAACTATCAGTGTAAAGTGAGTTGTTGATGCACAATAAAATTTTCTGAAAAAGCAGGGGTATATTTTTATAATAAAATGGAAGAATTTTTAAATAAAATTGGCTTTGGAGAATTTGGAGAAGCATTTGCAAGTAAGTACCCATTAAAATACTTAATTTTTACGAATTTATTTATTAATTATATTTAAAATAGAAGTATGAAATAATGCAAAATTTTGCATGGTAAATATGTAATAGAGCCGCAATATTAGAATTAAATTTTTAATTCATTCTGTATCACGTTATCTGCCGTATATAGGTACATAAATAACTACAAATCAATTTTATCCTAAACGAATCCTCAACGAAGTAGTAGTAAAATAAAACTGTTTTTAAATAGCAGTAGGTATCTACAGTTTAGCAAAATTTGTAAGCGCGCTCTCTCGATAAAGAAAAAATGGCTACTACCTACTGCTATTTGAAAATCGTTTATTGTGGATTGTATATGTATAGAAAAGGTTATCTATGATAGAAAATTTACACTTTTAGCAAGATGATTGTTTTATGATGAGAATCGTTTGATCGATAAACCAAGAATTCTAGTTTTGATTTTAAATTAAAAACAATAATTTATATTACAGCTACTGGAATCATTTGGACTAAACAACTTCTTATCAAAATGGCAAACTTGAGCAATCACTACGTTACATTAAAGAGCTTATATAAGGTCGAATCAGTAAATGGAAGTAAAGTTCTTATCATGGATAATAATAAAAAGACGCATTTTCCAGTCATGATGCATACACTCTCTACTGATGAATCATACGTAACACTAAAATGTCTTAAGCAATTTTTTTTAGTTCCTTTCATACTATTGTTCATGTGTGTATCGTTGTCCTTTTTATTATTTTATGTTCAATAAAGATATGTTACAATAATCACATCTTATTTATATACCATTCCATTGATTTGTAAAATTGCTTTATTATTAAAAATAAAAAATTAAGAAAAAATTAAATTTTCAAACAAATTTTTGTTATTTTAGTATGAAAATGTTTTCATGTTTAATACAATAATATACCGCTTTAAACTCAAATATTAATCGAGTTTATTATGAAGAAGTACCATCTTAAATGGAAACATCCGTTTCTTGTGTTGAAGAAAAATATTATTTTTTCCAAGCCCGCAAATCTTATTTTAAGAAAACTAAATTGTTGAAATCAGTAGATAAATATTCTGTTTAAAGGAATACATTATTCTAACGAAGAAATATTATGGTTTTCGTAAGTAAACTCTTTTTTCGCTTCAAACATTGCTGTATTTAACTGAAAGTATATATTTTTAAATGAAACGCAGCATTTGATTACCATTAAAACTTTTAAACTCTTTATTCAAGAAAATATTTATTTGCGTAAACTTTCGATAGTGCAACGTTTGTGAAACATTTTCTATATGAACTGTAAGGAACGTAGAATAAAACGCAATGTTATTTCACTAATTTATATTGAACTCGACAATATTGTTTCGATCGACAGCGATCATTATCAAGAGTACTTAAACTTAAACAATATTGTCGAGTTCAATATAAATTAGTGAAATAACATTGCGTTTTATTCTATGTTCCTTACAGTTTATTTGCGTATATATGAAACAAAGATTTTCTTGAGTGAAGTGTATTTTATTCACATTAAATATACTCTTTTTTCCGTGTATACTACGGAAAATAAATTTCTAAACTTTTTAAAACCTAATTAAGTACGTAACTATATTTCCGTTAAAAGCGCAAATTGAATATTTCATTCAGGATTTTTTATAGATATCTTGCATGGATAAAATACTTAAAAAAAAGAAAAATAGGGAAAAAGCAAACAATAAACAATTAAACAGAGAAAGGGTGGTATTGTAAGAATTAAGTAATTGTAAAGGAAATTTTATATTCATACTCAGATATATTTACATCCTATTTCTGGCTATTAAACTTTGCAACTTTGGTTCGATTTCTCCAGATGTTGTTTATGTCAACGGCACGATAAACCCTTCCAACCCTCCCTTTTCTCTCTCGTTATTTGTACTTTATAAATGGAAAACAATTAAATAAAAAATAAAGAATTAACGGCAGTAATTGTCAATTTAATTGAAAGTATTTTAAAGATTTTTTCAATTCTGAAATCCCTTTCTCTAAAAAGAAGAATGTCGATCATGCCTCACCATCGCATTGGTCTAATTATTTACTGGAAAATATTTATAGAGTAAGTATTTACGTAGACTTAACTACGTTTTAATCAAAGATCCTTATCAAAAACCCTCTTTCAATAGTGCTTTGTTTTCAGTGTGATGCCAATTGACCGTTAATGTTTTAGCGAAAGCATGCTGATTTCCGAGGAGGTATTTCGCGAGTTAACCCTTAATACCATTAATTCGAAAATTGATTAAAAGAAAAATGTCAATTACTATTTATGAATCCATTTTATTTAATTCTTTTATTAGTTGATTTTGTTGCACATATATTTTTTTTGTTTACTTTCCAGATGTGCCATCTCGGACGTACAGGGCAGTTTCTTAAATATCAAGATTATTTGTTATTAATACAAATTAAGTTTTTTCTTAGTCTTTATTGAATATTAAAAATTTTTCTAGGCCCCACAGTATTGATCAGAAACTGGAAAGGGGAAAAGCGGATGTCTTTTTTAGGAATACGTTTATTACAAAAAGCGGTTATTTATATTTTATACATTGTTTGATTGATTTTTTTGGTATCTGTACAAAAATATCTTTTATGTTTCAATAAAGTAATACACAATAAACTTATAACAAGTACATGTCAATTTTATTATTTTAAGGGAGTAACCGAATTTAATTTTTATGGTAAGTTATATATAAAGGCAGAATACCTGCAAATATGCAATCCAAGGGAAGAAGTGCTCGAATCCTTTGCAAATTCAAGAATTAAGAGACTTAACAATTATTCAGTAACTCTAGCGTAGTCCCAAAGAAAAACTTTAAGGTAAGTATAAGGAAGACGTATACAATATCAGCACGAGAAAAAGGGATGGATTCGAAAATATTTTGTGACTTTAACAATTTAATATTTTAATAATTAAATCTAATATATAAAATTCTTGTGTCACAAGGTTAGTTACCATACTCCTTCGAAACGGCTTGACCGATTTTTATGAAACTTTATATGCATATTCAGTAGATCTGAGAATCGGCTACTATCTATTTTTCATACCTCTAAGTGATACTGTCAACCCCTAACTTTATATTTTTTGGACAATTTTTTTTAAATTTTTTTATCATGTGGCATTAAAAATACAAACAACCCTAAATTTTCACCTTTCTACCACCAACCCCCAATTTATAATAGCGATATTAGTACTGTAATAATCTTCAACTCTCAGGGGTCGATAACTGATCAATTATTATCAATCGATTAGTCATCCCTGCCAGGCGTCTACTGATGTCACTACTCACCCAGCAAACAGCACGGAGTGGGGATGAGAATGAAGCAGATTTTTTTAGAATGTCACAGGGAGTTCAAATATGTTCTAAGAAGTAAAAGAATGTTCTATTATAACATATCAGAATGATTTGGTAATGTTTAAGAATGTTCAATAATCTTAAAGATCATTCAAGGATGTATCAGAATGTTAAAAAAAGTTAGAAAATGTTTTGAATCATTATGGTATGTTCTGGATAGTTCTAAATTCACGAATAATCTAGAATGCTCCATCAAACGTGTGATATATTCTTACCCGAGCAACGCCGAGTTTTGCTGCTAGTATTTATATAAATTTTTATAAGCCAGTTTTCTTTTAAGATGACATTCTTTCTAAGGTTTTCCTCCAGAGGCTCTTTTTCCGGGGACTTTTTGCCGGACAATTTTTCCTAGATCCGGAGATTCGCACGATAAGGCAAATTTTACCAACAAGTCCATAAGCAGATGTTCCAATATAAATTAATTAAAAATAATTCGTTTTTAGACTAGAAGCACTAATACCATATAGAAGTAATTATTTGTTTCACCCTTACCTAATAGTAATCGTTTCTCTCGTTTACAACCGTTCACGGAATATTTTTATTAAGATTATATTGATCTGAAGAAACCGGTGGGGAATATTACATGATATACTACGTCCCTTTTACTCATTAGGCGACTTTATTAAGGTTGAAATCCACACATACAAAGCGTCTCAGTTGTGCATGTAAGTACTTAAATTGCTATAGGTACACATACCGCACTCTCTTCTTTAGCTCTCTGCCTTATCAGACGTTTCAATCTAAAACTTCGCGCATGGATTAATTAGCGGTTGTTGCAATTACTTGATAAAATTGAAAAAAAAAAGTTCGTTTAAACCTATTGCCACGGACGGGACGGGAAGATTAAAAGGTAAGGCAATTAACCTAATTTGATGAAAAACTCTACGGTTTTCAGTTACGAAACAGTAAGGTATAATGTACAATATGTTAAAGACAATACACTGTATCATGTATGTTCCTACTTACATGCATGCTAAAGGATATTTGTAAATTAAATAAATATATGTATACCTACTTAGATTTATATTTAAAGTTCAAATGTTTAATTAGCCTGCGTATCGTTATCCTACCATACATTACAGTGAAAGAAGATCAAGTGAAATTCTGTGAAATCCACTAGATTAAAATATTAAACTCTAAAATTCCACAAAAAACATTACAAGAATTCTGTCTTTGTTAATCTGCTTTAGAGCTTAAAGAAAAAACCGCATTAGTTTGTATTCATGAACATAATGCAAGTCCCCTTCCGTGGCTAAATGAAAACGTTTTATACATTGTTGGGACGACATTAAATAGTAGAGGTAGTTCAATATCTGTTAGATCACAAGTTTCGGTTGCGCAGCGGCAGAAACTGCTAATATCATTGAATTTTACCATTTCTAGCCTTTAAAAGCAGTGGTTGTCACTGTGTACAGTTTATCCGAAACTGTCGCTGCTACGTTTCTTTTAAAGTTATGCTATTTTGTTTTTTTTTTTGGGTTATTCATTTCATTTATACATTAATGTTATATTCATAAATGATAGTCATTATTACAATTGAAACACGTCAATTAGTCAGTTAATTCCCAGATTAACAAAATTGCGAGCTAGACTATAACAAGAAGTGTATTATTTTATTTTAATTTTGTAATATGTCTAAAAACAAAAATAAAGTGGTGCATGGCCACGGACCACACAGTATATAATTCTATAAATCTGAAAAAGGCTTTATTTTAAAATAATAATTGTATTAGAATAAATATATAAGCGAAACAGTTAAGTAACAGTCTTTAAGTCCTTAGTATATTTCTGGTTCTACACTCAAGTTAACTAGAAATATTGTAACATAATTTTCCTATGATAATATTCACATTTCATGACATGGACATAATCATGGTCCAGTCTGAAGAACAACGGTAATGAAAAATGAAATAAATTTAGAAAGATCACTAACGTTTATGGGAACTGTAGCAAAAGTACCTAGTTTTTAGTAGGGTTAATTATTATCGTTAAGCTAAATACTCTTCTAAAATGAATTTCATTGTAAATTCAACTTCATATAAACAGGCTCATATCACTCTTCATACTATAAAACAAAGTCGCTTCCCGCTGTCTGTCTGTCCCTATGTATGCTTAGATCTTTAAAACTACGCAACGGATTTTGATGCCATTTCTTTTAATAGATAGAGTGATTCAAAAGGAAGGTTTATATGTATAATACATGCATAATTTAGTAGAGAAATACTGATAATTTTAGAGGATTCTAACGTGAAGTAAATAAATACATTTTTTTTGCGCTTACATTTCAAACGCTGGCTGAACCCTACGATATAGATCAAAATAATGGACTACAGTATTGTACTCCTTAAAAAGATCTACAAAAAAGTCCGATGGTATATGTCTATCTCTTAGGGAAAACCCACAATAAACTTTTTTTTTAATCCTTTTTAAAATGCAGGGGCATAGCGGTTGCGGATGTTGTACCGTAGAAGATGTATTGATTCCCCGAATTCCTCTGGTACCATCGGATTTACCGTTCCAATTTAAACGCCTACAATTTCCGGTAAATATATCTTGTGCAATGACCATTAATAAATCGCAGGGTCAAACATTCAACGTTGCAGGCTTTGATTTGAGTTTTGAGTGTTTTTTACATGACCAATTATATGTCGCTCTTTTAAGAGTAACCTTTAAAGATAACATGTTTGTATTGTTTAATGACAAAAAAGCTGTGAACGTTGTATATAAAGACATTCTGTAGTATATTTAGTATCAGCATTACAACCGTGCGAAACCGGGGCGGGTCGCTAGTACTATATTAATACATATTTTTAAAATTAACAGGTATGATAAAGAAAAGCTTACCAAATTACACTTGTTCCTAAAGTCCTATCAGTTATTAGATTGGGTGCAGGTACAGAAGACAAAACAATCAGCACTTATACGTTGCATCACAAATCCACTAATTTAATTTTTCTGATGATAAATTTCTAGTTTTCCACTTTTTATCGCGACCACACACTTTCTGCTACTACGATAATATAACATGTCATTGAAGACACTCGACAAGCAGGTTTTTCTACCTCCACTTCACCTTAACGGCCGAACAGAGCAACGATCCGGTTTGATCCAGTCTTTGCTCATCAGGACTAGGCCAATTAGCGAGTTTTTACTTATCGCCAAGAAACAAGAAAAGCAACTTTTTATTTTGTTTTATTCAAATTAAAAGTGAATTTTATATTTTCCTAAGGGTTTCATCTAATATATAAAATTCTCGTGTCACGGTGTTTGTATTAAACTGCTCCGAAATGGCTTGACCGATTTTCGTCAAATTTTGTGCACACATCGGTTAGGTCTGCGAATCGGACAACATCTATTTTTCATCCCCCTAAATGTTAAGGGTGGTCAACCCCTACTTTTTTATTTATTTTTTATACAAAATTTTTTGTTTTTATTTTTTTATGATACAGCATACAAAAATATATACAACCTTTAATTTTCACTCCTCTACGATCAACCCCCAATTTTTAATAGCGATGTAATAATCTTCAACTCTCAGTGGTCGATAACTGATCAATTATTATCAATCGATTTATCATCCCCGCAAGGCGTCTACTGATGTCACTACTCACCCAGCAAACAGCACGGAGTGGGGATGAGAATGAAGCAGATTTTTTTATAATGTTGCAGGCAGTTCAAATATGTTCTAAGAAGTAAAATAATGTTTTATTATAACATTTCAGAATTATTTGGCAATGTTCAAGAATGTTCCAGAATTTTGGAGATCATTCAAAAATGTTTCTGAATGTTAGAAAAAGTTAAAAAATGTTTTGAATCATTATGGGATGTTCTGGATAGTTCTAAATTCTCGAATATTCTGGAATGTTCCATCAAACGTGTAATATATTCTTACCCGGGCAACGCCGGGTATTGCTGCTAGTAAAATATAAAATATATAACTACGCTACGCTTAATAATGACTAACATTTGATGATGATGAATGATAGTGATTACCCGCTACACTACCTTAACCCCTCTGGCTCGCTTCATTGACTACATAAAAATTATTTCATCAGAATAACTTCTTATAGTATCTAAAGTAGTGCACTTTTAGATACCCCAAACAAAACTTTAATTCCTAATTACTACCTACCCTGCTACAATTCAGAATAGTACCTAACAAATATAAATTATGAAATATATAATCAATAAAGAGAAATAAAATTTTGTAAAATAATGAGCACCATATGTGACAATTAAGGATGATTTAGTATCTGTAATTTAATATATGTAGGTACAATATTTTTTTATTACCCTTTTTTTACAATTCTGCTCCGTAAGTATTCCCAAAACGCCAATGTAGGGTTAGTTGTGTAGGTATCCAGAAGATAATTTACCGGTTTGGTTTCGGATTTGCCTGCCCTTGTCCGAGTTTTTCTACAGATTTCTTTATACAAATTTTGAATTAGCAATATTTTCACATCTTTCCTGTATCATCCCATACTTTATCTTCCTCTATTCAATCAACCACTACCCACTAATTTCCAGGATTCCGAAACGGAAGCCCTTTATATAACTTCCGTTTTGACCTGGAGGTAGTTAAGGGGACCTTCCGCCCTACCCTCCGATTTTGCACTACATTATTTTTTATTTTAGTTGATTCTAAATTCAGTCTAGTTTTAATTTATTACCTCGATCCCAATTCATTCATTCCTTTACCATCAATATTATTTTTACTGGTATTATAGTTATTTATTTCCAAGAAACGCTAAAGAGGGTAAAATTAGAGTTTTTTTCTGGTGAAAACATGTCAACCTGTAATATTTTTTTATCGTTTACTCCTTTAGTTATCTTTTGGCAATTTGTAGCAATGTCACACAGTAAATTACGCGAATCATTTCTGCCTGTTATTAGGTAAGAAAAGTAATTCGCATTTTCGGCTGTTTGTTTATTTAATTAAGCCGTCCGGAAAGGACTTGGTATCGTGCGTTTTCTTAAAATTAATTGTTCGAGGCTGGCCCAGATTAAATAAATTATTTGCGACTGCCCCGAGCCAAGATGAAGTCACGATAGTGACTTTAATACATTACCTCGTTGATTTCTTTACTTCTTTGCATGTAATATATGCGAGAGCGTAGCGCTGGGCCCCTTTCTTTCTTATTTAATAATGGAGTTTCGTTTTAATTGTATGGTCAAAAACGCAACGGGCGTACCAGTCAATTTCGTTTCTCCATATTGTGATAATTGAATTTTAATTTATTGATATTGAGTTGTTGGTTTTATTTTTAATTTAACCCAATGAATGTAGTAAAAGTAAATGAAAGAAATATTCAGGGATAGTAATGAAAGTAGTAATAAGCTCCAAAAGACTGTCATATTGCAATCACGATTTCAAATCATAAAAGCACAATAACTGATGTAAGCTTCGACAAATTTTTATTTATACCACTATATTAATAGCTTCTTCGTGTGATGATATTTTGAAACTTATTGTGTTTGATTCACAATGAACAAGTTATAACAAGTGATGACTTCAGCAATCAACAATCAATAGATAGCCCTACCCTTGAAGTATTTTCACATGAATAATGGAGCGAACCGTGCAAAAGTGAGGAATAGACGAAAAAGACAGATTTGTTATATGTGGTTTTGCTTTGGTTGCAATTTGTTCGCTGGTTGGTTTAAAAATACTTCAAATAATGATTTATTGAAGTAAAACTTGATTCAAACACATTGAACATTAATCTCAAGGTGATCGATTACTAGACTGTCTACTGTAATCAAGAAGGGCAGATATTCAAAACCTCTTGGATTGTTTCCTTCTATCCCCCATCTAATTGAGGAGCTTCTATGGGATCAATATTATTTGTATTGTAAGATTCTCATTGCAATACCTATAGCTCAAGTGGTACATACTGTATCTTATTTCAATCAAAAGAATCATTTCATTGTTAGTAGTTGATACGTAGGTATATAAATCTTTTGATAGGTACATAGGATAACGCGTGTGGGAATTATTTTAATAAATTGAAAAAGCAACTCCCACATTTTAAAACATGCCCACATACACAGTCTTCCACCTGTTTTCTACCAAATGCACCTACTCCGCAGTCTGCACAAGAGCCGCACATAGAGGCTTTCACCACGCAGACCTTCAAGCATTCCACCAAGACTACCACCGCGGTATGTACGTATGGTTTATGTAAAAAGAAAACAATGCAAACACTGATTTTATCTCTAAAACGACGAAACGATAAATTTTCTTCAACATCACTCTCGAGCACTTCTTCCATAGTGATTTATACCCTGTCCTCATATGTACTTTATAAATGGAAAGCAATTAAATAAAAAAATAAATAAATAATGGCAATGATTGTTAACTGTATTGAAAGTTATTTCTGAAAGTATTTAGATGATTTTCTCAATTTTGGAATGCCTTTCTCAGAAAAGAAAAATATTGATCACGCCCCACGATGACATTGGCCTAATTATTTACTGAATAATATTTATAAAGTACTAGCATCAACACCCGGCGTTGTCCGGGTAAGAATATATTACACGTTTGATGGAACATTCTAGAATATTCGCGAATTTAGAACTATCCAGATCATATAACAATATGCATATAAAATTTCATAAAAATCGGTCAAGTCGTTCGAAGGAGTATAGTAACTAACATTGTGACACGAGAATTTTATATATTAGAAGTAAGTATATACCTAGACTCAAACACGTTTTGAAGAAAAATTCTTATCAAAAACTGCCATCCAAAATTTTTCCAAATTTTGGTTAGTTCTGTTTGGAAATGGTAAGGAGAGATATGTACATGGAAAATGAATTTCTAAACTTTCCAGAAACTAGTCATAAAACTAAATTTGCTATAATTTCTGTTAAAAGTGCAGATTCAAGATTTCATTCAGGAATTTTCGTAGATATTTTGCATGGATCAAAAAAACTTACATATGAGCAAAAATATGTCACTGAAAATGAAAAAATCCTGAAGTATTCGCTGTCGCAATTTAAGGAACTGTTTAAAACTACGTTACCCATTTAATGGATTATTTAAAAAATGACAATGAAGGATCATTAAAAAGCTCTCACATATTATACATTGACAGAATTTTGTCGTGGATGAATAGTCCTCTTTACACTTCTTTTAGAAATTGTGGGAATGAGTGTATGGTAACTGGAGAGAGACCGATGATACGAAAAAAATGAAACCAGAAGAGAAGTGGAAAGTATTTGTGAAATATTAAGTAAATATTCTAAGAAAACCCCAGGACTCGAATTAAGGCAGGTGGACACAGAATTGAACCTGTACCAAGCCACGATCCAAATAGCTACTGAGTAAATTTTACCGTAGATTAGTCTACAGTAGGGCCTCACCAAGACAAGAGTCTTGATCTTGACGCCCAACTCTTGCCTGAACTTAAAAATCAAGATCAAACTGCATAAAAATGTTGAGACTTTTGACAAAATTTTCGACGTGATTCTCTTGAGCTTATATCAATTTTTACCTCGGTGCTCTTGTCTTGAGTTTGTCTCCAATCAACGCAAGGATTCTTTAAAATTAAAGAAACCGTAGTGAAATCAAATATACAGATATTTTTACAGGAGGTGAATAACTTGAATTAGGTACTAAACACAACAGAAGAAAAGTGGAAAATACAGTCCTCAGACTTGAAAACAATAGGTACCTATCAAAAATAGGTTGGATATATGAAGGTGGTGGTAATCCTGATGGAAATAGTTAAACTAAGAAGAGTTCACAAACTAGAGTACAAGATTAATTGTTCAGGGTCGGACTGAGCTTAGTTTTAAGGGGCCTGGGATAGGATACTATTAGATGATAGTGAATAATACAAATTATTAATATTCTATGATATATATTATTAAATAAATCTAGTTCCAATTATAACTAATTAGAATATAGCCAATCAACATTTGAGGAGAAGTGTCAGCTAAACTGCCATAAGTATAGATATATTCACAATTATCAGTTCCGAAAATTTTGGCTACGTTATACATATAATTCAATTTTCTGAACTATTTTATATATACAAATATACGTCGGTAATGATTTCTTGATATGGAAAACTCTAAAGATAAAAAGCGAATTTTCTAATTTAATTTTTCAAATTAGCAGCAAGTTTCTAGGATGGCCGCAGGACTTTTTTATTTCATTTTTTTGTAAGTATCAATGAATTATTTTACATGTAGGTCATAAGCCTGGAAGTGGGTAGGATGGGGTCCCGCGCAGGCTAAGGCAAACGCCACCTCGATTATATATGGATAGTACGACACTAATTGTTAGTAGGCATGAAAACTTGTAAATATTTCCACTTCTGGTCCCAAATTTCGCTAATTAAATATAAACAAATTCCATGTAAGTTACTTAGTCTGTGTTGGTAAACAATAATAATTAACAGACATATCAGTTGAGTAACGCTAAGAGAAGGTATACTGACATTAAGATAAATTCATCTCACTTTAGTGGAACACATTAAGTGTCCGACAAATAAAGATAGAACGTGCAAGGCGAGCTGTCAATTTTCTCTCCTTGTTCATGAATAACGAACAAGTCCGGTCAAAGGATACCGCAAATGCTACCTGTATAATATATCTGTATATATGTACACACATATCCACTTCTTCAATCTGATACAGCAAATTGAGGAACTCGTCTCTGCTACTCGCTTTTAACTCTCCTCCCTCTAGCAGTAATTGACAACTTTATGATGGCCATGCACCGTTGCTCATGATGACCGAAAGTATCGACCAGATTTCTTTTTTTCCGCTATATTATCTTAATAACCAACTTGCATTAGTGACATGGTTGTAAACGTTTTAATACTGCTGTCGATAACTTGCCTTATTTCAAATGAATTACGTAACATCTAACATTCAAAATATTTATGACCGAAAGAAAATAGTCATGAGGACATATTTTTCAATAACCTAAAACATTGGTCGTTCCCCGATAGAAAAACTGAACACAAGAATATTTACAGAATGCTACTAATGAAAAATATAAAGAGAAGTATTAACTCATGCAACAGGAAGTTTGAAAATTAAATAAACAAGTTTGACTGGAATATTTAATTCTTGATCAACTATTTATCGAACAAAATTATTTTAAATCTGATCACTATCAGTTGTAAACCACAATTGTTAATAACGATTCTCTGTAAGTAAGTTTCATTATAATAAAAACCTTCTTTTATTAAATTGAACAGTAAATCCCTCTCCTCGTCGTTAATATAAAACAAAAATGTACAAAACATCTTTTAATTTCAGTTTTTATAAGTAAAATGGTGCATAAAATTCAAACCTAAATTTCCTATTGCGATCTGTGTATGGTGAAAGAAGTGCTTTCAGAAAGGCCTCCTTTTTGGAAAACATTGTTAAAGGTGTCTAATGTAGATCCCCTCCATGTCAATTCACATCCAAATAACATTTTTCTTATCAGTATTTTGATAACGCAACGGATCTTTTATGATTTGTTTTTCATATACAAAGTATTATTGCTGTCAAACTTTTAGAAGACCTAAAGCCACTTCTTAAAGTTATATTAAGAATAAAACCTCAATAAAGACCTACGTATAAAACATAAAAAAAATATTGGAAAGATGAGAATACATCCAAAGTGAAGCAAAGTAGCGTTGGTCGAGCACAAGTGTCATTACCGAACAAAAAACATTTCCGTTGTATTGAAAGTTATCGTACTTGAAATTAGATCAATAGTAACTGTGTTTTATTGGGTTCTTCTGTATGAAGGACCATTCTTCTGCGTAGCAAATTCAAACTACGTATCGATTTTAAAACCCTGAGATTAATTCCAGGAAGAATTATAACACCACCCTTCAGTCCTTAAGACTTTTCACATTGATTTTCACATTTACAGCCGCGTGAAAAAGAATAATAGGAGAACACAAATTCATTAGCGGTACTGTTGTGATAATTGAAGTTAATTGGGAAATTACGTCCAAAAATTTAAAAATAAATTCTGGTTTAAATTTGATCAGCAGATAGAGAAATGGATTAGATCAGCTTCATTTTACCAATTCTCAAGTCTATAAAGAATAATTTACGTGGTATTTTCTATGTAATTGATTAAACTTCTTCCTTATTCGTAATTACTGAGCGAATATTCAATAAACCCGTTTTATACTTTCTTAGATATTAAGATATTATGAGTGAATTACCGTAGAAAATTGAAACAGTCACAATCTGAGCCTTTATCACTAGGTACATTTAAGAGTCAGTTCTCATTAATAGTTTTATGCACGTTTCTTATTCGTTTGTATTCACCTTGATTAATCAGCATCCATAAACACAATAATTGCAAACGTTGCAGTAATTTGAGGTTGAATGAAAAATTGAAATAATTCTACAGGTAGGTTTTATTACCATTGACTGGATAATCATTCTTGGCCAATCTCATTTATCAGATCGGCAGGTATAACATTTGTGCAAGTATATAAGACCGCAAAACATAGATAATATAGCAGTAGTTTTATTGCTTTTAATATTGTAATTTTCTTGTGGTTTGTACTTTCACAGTAACAAACGAACGAAAAGAGCGGAGGACGATGCTGGTCGCGTCCCCGAAGCGACGTCGCGTTACCTCACGCGTCGTTTAACACAAAACGAACTTAATTGATTCCATGCTCGAGATATAAAACCTGTTCTTCTGAGCACAGTTGCATCATTATCTGTTAATTATTTAGCGGCTATAAAAAAATGAGGTTCTTTTGTAGGCTGCCTGGCCTCGGGGTGACAATATTTTTACTTGTGCTGGTCAGTTTCAGTAAGAGGTTTACCAATGTGACCTACACTTATCGTCCAAGTAACCGCATTGGTAGGTATGGTACACGAAAAAGAGAAAAAACTTTCACCGTTTTAAGTATAGATAAGCTTATTCGTATGTCGGACTGTTTCGCCACCTATCAGCGAAATCCACGAGATATCACGTACCTACCTAAACACGAAAATAACAAAAATTTAATAACTAAGTATGTAAACAAATATCTACAGATGAATGTAAAATTATTATTTTGTGTTGATTTTAATTTTTTTTTGTCCCAAATCTACTTGCAAGGTTTTAACTAGTACAACGTTGTTTCAAATTTCATCTGATAAGTACATCAACCATTTGTTCGTCAATGTATTCTAAAGAATTATTTAAAAGACTGGAAGTATAATATTCTGGAACATTGTAAACGCTTCTGAAGTTTTTTAGAGGATCTTGGAATATTCAGTAATACTCTAAAACATACTTGAATCTTATTGAAGATTCTAATATACCTACTGAAAAATATACAACCCTTTAAAAGATTTAAAAATTATCATACATTCTAGATTATTCTGGAACATTTTACAACATCTCCAATATCCAGGTAACAATGCTATTGCGAAATATACTTGAATCTTTTTCGAGCTTTTAAAGCATTCCTCAACACTCTCGAACAATCTACATCGCTCTGGAAGATTCTCTAATTCCTTCAAATCCAGATAACACCCTCGACGTCCATGAAATATTACTGAATTTTCTGAATTATTTTAAAACATTCCACAACATTCTCGAACATTGTATCTTGTTCTGAAAGATTCTGCAAATCCGGGTAATATTTTTGACCACTATGAAATATTCCTGAAATTTTTTGAAGATGATAAAATATTCCTTAACATCGTACTGAAAGGTTCGGTAAATCATTCAATCCAGACCACTTTGGATTTTCAAACAGTCCTCAAGATTCACAAACATTCTACATCCTTCTAGAAGAATCTACAAATTCTTCAACAGCATTCATGACCACGATAGGATATTCTCCGAATTTCTTGAACGATTCTACCATTCCCACGAGGAAGTTATTGGTGCAGTTCAGTTTTAAGACACTGTTTTTGTAATTAACCCCTAGATTTCCAAAATAACAGCTTCTTTTTAGGTAAAGAATGGAAGGTTGCCAATTAATATACTTCATAACCTCACAAAGCTGAAAAATTCGTTTATAACATTTTGGCGCAGACAAACCACAGTTAATTATAAAGGTTAATAAAATCCATTAGGGACAAGTTAATCACTAACGCTTATTCAACATACAAATTTTTTTAATGCATATGCATCACATATAGTTTAAACTGTCATGTATCCCTACTTGGCTTAAAACGACCTTGAAAGTTTTCTTTTATTTTTGCAGAAAAAAAAACAGGTGTGTTAAAAAATTAAACTAAAAACGTGATTATAGTTGCTTACTAATAAATTATGCATAATGAGTATTTGTTACCCACACTAACGGTATCAGTAGTTTCCAATAAGAAATACAAGCATTTGCTAATTACTTTTTCGTGAGGATGTTTGTTACAGTTGAGCGATCTCAAGTGAAAATATTTACATCCGCAATGTTACCAGCCATACGTGCAAATATATATTATATTTTATAGGTGGATAAAAATACCAGAGTTATCCTGAAAGTAATGCAGCGTTGCCTTCCACTAAAAATAAATTATGAATTGGAAGTTGAATTTAAAACATTTGGTTAAATTTTTATCAAATGCGGGTTCCGGTTTCGCTGAAATCCGCTGACGGCTGAAGAAAATGCTTATGGAAAGCCTCTGAGGACAAGAATAAAAAATTCTGAAATCAATGCGATACGTAGCCCTTTTAATCGCAATTGTGATTGAATTTTTATCAATTGACTATTATGGATTTTTTAAGATCTGCTGAAGATTAAATATGAAGATAAAATTAGGAAGTTATCCTGAATGCAATGCCACAGTGTTTTTATTGTAATTAAAGGGCTCCGTCTATTGTCTATTGGGGAGCGGATTATTATAAAGCTGAAGTTGAAGTGAAGAACTGATTTAGTTAAATTTTTATCACAATGTCGTGGTCTTGTTGAGTTCTACTAAAAACTGAAGAATATTTATATCTATATATTCTGCCCAGCAACAAAAAAAAACCCAACAAGTGACAGAAAAAGTTTGAGGGATTAAGAACAAACCCAAAAATTGGAAAACCTCAAGATATTGTTCTCTCTCCAAGTACAAATATTTATGTGTTCTTTTGCTTGACCACTGATTTACTTTCACAAATATTTTTCACCTTTTAGTCCTTTGATTGATTGATTTGAAACAATTTCTTCCCTTAAAACAAATTTTTAAGCTAATTTTGAACTATGTTAATTTTGTACAGTTTCGGAAAAGTCGAGAAACATCAGAGTCGTCAGGAAAGATTAGATATTTGTGTGGTTAATGTTCACAGAAATCCAAAAAGGTGTCTTAAAGAAGTTGATACGATTAATATCTCACTTTTTCATAGAAACTGTCCACAAACTCGATGTAAACAAAACAGAGTAACAATCCTGAAACTCATGTCAATTTTCTAAGGATGTGTGTCTCTTATAAGTATTCCTACATTACTCAGAGAGTGTCCTGTCACCCTGTCTCTCGTTTTCGATTATGTAACACAACAGCATACGGTGATTCTAAAATTGCAAACAGACACTTCAACTTCTTTCATTTAAATGTAAATTAAATTAGCCATAATTGGCGTAAAAACTTTTAGTTCCACCCTCATATTTCTAAAGGTACCCTGCTATCTATAAGATCTATGTATCTGTCAATATACGTTCAGATATGAAACAGCACAAGGTTAGACATCCCGAATGCATCGAAATTGTATGTATAAATATTTAATTATACTTCTGAAAGAGCACAGGAATAAAATGCCGGTTTGCTAATAATTTAAAAGTCATAAATTGTACCGCTACAGGAACGTACCTAAGCAATTGAATGCTTGCGCCTGTAGATTTATTACCGAGTCGTAAGTGCAACGAATTGACTCTAATTAAAAAACTAATGTGATAAGGTGAATTATTTCAAAATATACCTTTAAATTTCCACGTATTTGCGTTTACGGGGACATTAATGGTCGACAGAGATACTTTAATGTTAATTAACGACATTTTATTTTACACCTCAGTATAAAATATTATCTCGTTTCTACGGCGGTTTTTTATGTTGTCTGTTACATTGTACTTAATATTATTCCAATAAAGTAACTCAAAAATGTGTACACAAACACGTCATTATAAAAAAGTAATCAGGATAAATGCGAACAAAATTGGCACCCGAGGTTTCCGTAAAGAGATAGGGGATGAATTAGAAGTTTTGCAAGTTTTCCATCGTGACTTGTTCATATATTGCATAGAGTGATTACTGATTAGCAAGTCTTTTTATATAAGTAAATATTTCATGTTAACATTATTTGTAGGTATATCGTCCGGTAGAACTATTTCTGAAGATGTAAGCCGTTCTATTAACTCGAACATAATTTTACTGAAAATTAAGCTGCTTTATCTAGGACAAGGACTATCCTTCGCTAACATAAATTTCATTTCAATTCTGCAATCAATATTCACTGTTTCAATTTATGAGAGTGAGATGAACTCAGTAGAAATAGAAAATTCACACTCGACAATTTTTGGGATCTATTTATATAGACACAGTGTTATGTTAATATTACAAACACTTAGGTGTCGTATACTAGTGTTGGGGTTTCAACTGTTTGGTGTATTCTACAATATCTAAAAAATTTCTGGTTTTCTAGATAAATTAAGTTGATAATTGTGATTTATATCTAATAAATATCAACCTATATTTCAAAATTGTCTTAAAAACTAACTACCCATAAATAATAGAATATCCTTTGGAAAATGGCATGTGAAACACTTGGTAAATAGAAATTGCGTTCTGTAGTTGTATTTTAAACGTAACTATTTCGAATATATCACATCTCTAGTTAATACATACATATGCGAATATTTGTTGTTTAAATCAGTTAAATATGGGCAAAAGAGATTATAAGATTTGCGATCATCTGTATGGAGATTGGTGTTCACGTATTTCTCGGTATCCATTATGGGACGGAGAAGCGTGGAATACGTTTATGTTTAGTGGTAGGCCGATACAAAGATACATACTATTTCGCAAGACAAATGGGTAACAGCGTGAAATTTATGGATCATGGATAAAGACACGGGTTCTAGGTATCTGCCTGGATTTTCACAAAGTATCTGGAGGTACTGAAATTTAGTGAGAACGTTTCGTACCAAATATGCGAACAGAACAGTTACCTACCTAAAATTAGATACAGAGTGTCTAAGTAATGTTTAACAGTGATGAAAAACCAACAAGGTTGGTGACATATATTAGCCCATTGTTTTTTAATACAATATCTGACAATAACTAATTTGTAGGGAAGCAGGGACAACTATAAAATTATGCAATGCAATAGAATTATAGAACAGATAAAGATAATTATTGAACTAAATATAAATATAACAAATTAGAAAACCTTATAAGAACAGCTACGTCGTAACTTGTAAGGGAGTTCGTTAATTTCGAAATCCCCTTGTAAAACATCAAATCCCCTGATAACCCCAGAGAACACGTACATCAACATACAGGGTGTTTCCGACTCAAGGACCTCCCGAAATGGCGTCAATGTACGGGAAAAATTATTGATGAAAGGAAGTGAAGTGAAGTGTTAATCTCCATCCAGAAAAAAGAAATATGGGCATTTAATTTTTTTGTGAATATTAATACTCGCCCCTTAAGAATAGCGTGCTGATTCACTTCTATTCAATTTTATAATAAATAAAATTTTCCCTAGCGCTTCGGTTTGCTCCTATAAGGCCGGAATTGTCTGAGATATGTCGCATTGAGTTAATACGTTTGAAGATTTACGTCACAGAAACTAATACTATTACAAAGTTTTGATGTTTTGCATTATTGTAGGAGTTATAATAAAAACGATAACAAAAACTTGCTTTCGAGAATATTAAGAATTTCTGAAAATATTTTTTCTTCTGTTCTATCCTCCTTTTGCAACATTTTAACATAAAGTTAATGAAGGCACTCATGTGTGGAACAGAAAAATAGAACCATTTAGTTCGGTTTTTAGGAAAGTTATTGAACAAAAACCGGAATACATATCGCCTTTTCATAAAAAAAACTTAAATGCCCATATTCTTTTTCTGTAATTTTCCTTCATTAAAGGTTTTCATCGATAATTTTTTGGGCAGATACCCTGTATATTAAGAACATTTATTGTGACACATTTTAATTTTCGATTAATTCAACCACTGATACTTAAGTATTAAGTCAGTGTGTGGCCCTTCGGCTAAAAAGTTTAAAAGCTGCTGGCATAGACCGGAGAATCTTCTTCGTGCAAGTTAAACCGTACTCAACCTTTTTATTTATGTTATTTTATTATCGTGTGATATTGTGTATAAAAATGCCATTAATGTGGCATGAAAACATTAGGTAATTATTGACAAAGTAACTACAGCTACGTAAAGTAGTGATTGAGTCTCATATAAATCATAATATTGTAAACGTACTGAGATAATGATATTTTTGAATCATACGTCTCCACATTTAATTGCTTACCGAGAGGTTCTATGTAAAACGTGTATAAATAGTTGATGGATAATAGTGTAAACCGCATAAATAATAAAGTTAGAGGTTAGTGCAAAACGTGAAAGGAAATAATTACCTTAAATGATTAAACAACGTATAACTGTTAGCAATTTAGCGAGAGCTTTCCAAGTCCGTGTGCTGTTCGTTGGATTACAACATGGATCTCGTGATTTACTTTATGGCTGGTCAACTTCTGAAATTGTTGTTTATTACGCGAGGCGACTAGGAATATACTGGATCCAATGACGGATATGCCATGATATATGGTGAAGCTGTCATTCCCAACTCATAAATTGGACTTATTATCCATAAAATGTATTAATAACTGATTTTAAAATGACCTCAGGCCATTAATGTTACATAAACGCTGATGATTTTCTCTTATAATGAGGGAGCTTCACAAATAAATTATAATGTGTACAAGCCCAAGGATTAAAAAATACCGATCTACAATGGTGAATTAATTTATAACTTATGGTCGTTAGATTGAAAACAATAAAATAAATTTTGATTGTAATGTTAGTAAAGCCACAAAAACATAAGCTGAAATAAAGCAGCCCCTGAAATAGAAAATATTGTACCTAGAGATATTTCAATATAAAATTCGCAAGAGATGGACCTTTTTTCATTCATATTGTACATTATAAAACATATTTTTAGTTAATAATCATGTGTCTTGCCCAGTGGCGTTAGAAAATTCATACAAGTTCTTTCATCTTTTTGAAGAGTGCTGTTCTTATTTCTAATAATTTTAGGAGTTCAGTTAGGACAGTTTTCAGAGAAACAGGTGATATTTTCAAATAAACAATTTAAAAGGGAACAAAAAGTTATTGATTCAAAGAACCTTTGCAATGGCAGATACTGATTAATTATATAGAATGACGGTCAATATTTTTATAGGATAAAAATGATGTCAAGTCACTGCGGAGCCAAAGCTCGTGGTTCATAAGATACCAAACTACCTCTACAATCGATGATGTAAAGAAAAATTTTTAAATAAATAAATAAGAACAATGGTAAGTGATTTATTTCAAATTGCGACGAAATTGAATATCAAAATTTCGAAAAAAATTCTCATTCAAGGAGTTAAAGTTACTAATGTAGAAATACATTTACAATCTTTTAATAATCACAATCAGTTGGTACGTGTGTGATGCAAATATTTCCAATTTGGAAATCTCAACTATGTAAGTATGCAAAATATTCAATATTCAGCTTCGTTATTCTTAAACGAGGCAAAATATATTTCAAAATAATATAAGTATACAATTATAAAATGACTCTAATGGATGTTTTGATTATCATCAGTTGTAGTATATGCAAATGCACACGGATGTATATTTTATAATAATATTATACAGCCTTATTTAACTAAGTGACCTTTCTTTATGGCAGCAAAGACAACTTTATCGATAATTAAGAAAACTGCATGTCTGTTGAACGATCTGTTTCTACAGCATCAATATATTTCGTAGTTTACTGACGCGTTTTGCTTTCAACACGGTTAGTATGAGCTTGAGTTACTAACATTTCTTCGGGATGTTCAAGAAAAAGTCTATTTAAATGCAAAATGACGCGAAAGCAAAAACTTTGATACGATATACTGATGAAACATTCAGAAGGATGTAATTACACTACATGCTAGTCCTTTTATAATTATAGGTATGTGTTTTTGATTAAACGTTTCAGTGACTATTCATGAGAATACTTCATGAGGACAGAAAATGGACCTTAAGGTGGAATGTTGCTTTTACTGGTAGAGAAAAGGATCTTAAAGAATTACGTTTTTCAAAATCAACTTTAATAACGTTTAAAAATAAATTGGAAATTTGAATCAACGATTTTGAATTATTCAGAATTATTCGAAAATTTTCCGGCATAGTTTAATTTTCTTAAAATGATTTGAAAATTTAACAGCTTGCTTAGTCTAATAAACGACCTTTATACAGGGTGTAGTATTTATAATCAAAACTGTTGAAACCACGAATGCCTAGTGGCATTTGGAACACAAAATGTTAATATCTAGTCCAGTCACTTTAGGGTTTCACCTCGGAATTTGAGATAATAAGCTGGAAACTCGTATACAGCTTCATTTTGGCGTTCTAAAAGTTGTCTCAAAAGTCTCATATTATCTCGTGTCTGCGTCGTAAGTTATTCGAGGTCAAAAGTCACGAAAATTGGTTTTTTGCAATTATCTCTGTTTCTATGATTCCAATCACTTCAACACCTGCTATAAAAATTAAAGATAAAAAAATTTGCCACAACTTTTGTCTCAACTTTTTTTCTATACGCTCAACCCTTTTCAAGATAAAGGGCGGAGAGCACCCAGCGCCAGTAGCTGTGATGAAAATGATCGTTCTCGTATCGAAGACATTATTGCATGACTTATTGACGTGCATTTTGTTTTTAAATGCTCGGTTCTGCCTTTTTAATTTTTTAATATAATTTCGTGTAGAAAATGTAATCATGAATGTTATCTAACATTTTATTTGTGTGGATACGACTTGGTTTCAACTATCGAGGCCCGAATGTCTTCTTTATAATAGCTGCTGCAGCTTCGACAATCCTCAATCTTTCTTCTTCCGGAGTACTTTTTCTATTTTCGTACCAATTTTTTGATAAAATATTAGTGTGTGTGTCACGAAAAGATATAATAGTAAACGATCCTACTTTTTTAGTAATTACGATATCAGTTAAGTATTTTTGTTGAAGTCTTGCTAAGATAGTCTTGTCATCTGGCACATACTCCGTAAGAACATCCTTGAGCTCTTTTAATGTAAATTGCGAATCTTCATGATTTTCTATGTAACAAAAAATCTCTTTCATCGCTTGAGTAACTTGATTTTCTTTACGAGGCTTATTCTCAGTAGATGGTGTTCGATTCAAAAAATTAGTATAGCAAACGGTGTGGTATTTTGCTTCAGGTGCAACCAAGTCTATTTCATGAAGTACACGATCTTTCACTAATTCTCCTAAGGAATCCTTTCGTTCTTCTGCTCTTTTGATGACATTGTCTTTGAATTCCAGAGTACTTACGTTACTGATTGTTCGTCGATACTTTTCTTTTTTTCTTAACTCTGCTGCTACATCAGCTGTTTGGCAACAAAATAAACACACTGTTTTAAAATCAAACACCTCACTCTTTTTTTTACGAGGTACACTGGATGATGGTAAAGGTTCACCTTCCTCTAGTCGTCGTTTTGATGCTGATATAGAATTTTTACTAATGTATACTTTCCAACACTCGACATGCACATTACAGAGGTTAAAGTATTTAAGAAGTCTATGTGACCATCATTTCTTTCGATACTTGCAGTTTTTAAAGTTTTCAAGCCACGCACTACATTAACAGAATCACCATCAGTTAGAGACTTCTCACAAATAAAACACAAATCAGCCATAATTATCAAAATTGTACGTCGGTCGTTGCTGAGATCTTATAGCCAACTAAAAAATTATCAGTCTTCACATAACAACTGAACATCACGGTTGACCTTGTATTACAGTATATATGCCTGAGCGCTGGGTGCTCTCCGCCCTTTATCTCGAAAAGGGTTGAGCGTATAGAAAAAAAGTTGAGACAAAAGTTGTGGCAAATTTTTTTATCTTAATTTTTATAACAGGTGTTGAAGTGATTGGAATCATAGAAACAGAGATAATTGCAAAAAACCAATTTTCGTGACTTTTGACCTCGAATAACTTACGACGCAGACACGAGATAATATGAGACTTTTGCGACAACTTTTAGAACGCCAAAATGAAGCTGTACACGAGTTTCCAGCTTATTATCTCAAATTCCGAGATTCACCCCTTTTTTTCCTTAGTGACTGGACTAATCACTTTTGGGTCTAGAAGCAAAAACCCTTCAAAAATTATAATACCAAGTTTTGAGGCCGGTTCTGACGAACTGGAAATAGTTGCAGCTCTGAGATGGAAAGAATATGAGTATATTATATGTTACAGTTAAAACAAGTTTTTAGTTAGAACTCGTTTTCCCTAGTTAAAACTAGTTTTTACTTAATGCTTTTGTTGAAACTAGAAATACCCAGTTAAAACTAGAATTTACCACTGATATATTTGATTTTCAGATAAAACTAGTTGTCACATCGAGCTGTAGTTAAAACTAGCACTAGAAAAACTAATTTGGGATTGAAAACAAGATAGTTTTAAAAAATATTTATTGAAAAGATCTAAGACACTGAGAATCAAATAATAATCTAACACTAAAGGAACATTTTAGGGAACATCGACTTAAATTAGTTGCCAAGATGACAATATTAATTATAAGTAGGTGTAGGTAAATAAAATAATAAAATAAATCAACAGAACACAACCATAAAATTTCAAAAAGAAACATTGTTAAAGAACATTGATTAACACACAATAAAATCTAATCAGTCAAACTTAAATTTAAAAAAGGATGAGGATCTACTACGCGAACAGTTTTAACTGACTCGCTTCGGAAAAACGCGTTTTGTCTAGTAAGAACTAGTTTTAACTGATATTCGATTTGAGCATTAGTTAATTCTAGTATTAACAAATGCATACATTATAAACTAGTTCCAACTAGGAAGAACGCGTTCTATCTAAAAATTAGTTTTAACTGCAATATATATATTTCCACTGGACTACAATAAAAGATGGGTTAGTTAGATTGCAGGTCCGTATTCAAACACTTTTTAGATTCATCTTTAAGAATTGCTCATTTCTCATTGATTGAAAACTGTAATAACATGTTTTTGTTGTATTTTGTGCCAGGAAGGCATGGTTCTTTTTTTTTATTATTATGAATGCCACATCCTGCTTAGTGACAATTGTAAGAGCTCTAATTAATTCTTTCGTATATAATGTATCAGTTAGCTAATATAAAAAGAAAAAAAGGTAAAGGCAGTCTATTTGATTAGATTAACGTAACTCGTTCTCGCGGTTCGTTCCGTAGATACTGCCTGACATTCCAATGACACTATGTCCCTTCTATAAAAATATTTAAAACTCAATAATTTCAGAGTAGTTTAGACCACGATCGTGAATGTGTGTGTGTCTTGTCAACTTTTAAAGAAAAGTGGTGAGTTTATTCACTGAGCGTTCTTCCTTTTTTTTATCTTTATTTACCCAACATTTGAATTACTTGTTAAAGGAATATTTTGCATGATAATGATATTGATATTTGCTCAATGTTGATAATTCATGACTATTAATGGCCAGTTGGAGAAGTCACAATGCGAGTTCGCCCTTTGTGATTATTTCTCGTAATGTAAGGTAACTGGAGAGGTCACACTGCGAGTCTGCCCTTTGTGACCATTGCACATCTCAGTACTGACTGTATTTATCAGATGAACAATTTAACTCTAGTATCTGAAGAGAGCACATCGCGAGTTCAGCCCCTTGTGCTCATTGCACATCTTAGTACTAGTTGTAATGTAAATAAGTATTAAAGGCGCAATGCGAGTTACAGCCCTTTGCGCTAGAGAGCCATTCTGGAGCGGACATAATGCGAGTCTGCCCTTTATGTCCATTGCACAACTCAGAATAGTTCCTCAGTAAATAAAATTGATCAAGCAATAAAATAACAATGACCTAACGAATTATCAACACATTTATAAACATCTTTTATAAGGGACGCGAACGCTCACACTTGTGTTTTCTCTCTTTTTATAGGGTTACACCCGTATCGGACGTACCATGCCTGACCATACTGATATGTTCCTGCTACGTATTAGAAAAAATGTTTTATTTTTTTTATATTCAGTAATTCTACAATATTATACATTCAATTTAATTTAACTAGTAAAATTTGTTTATTATTTAAAATATATTATTTAATTTGTCATCTGCCTTCTTACAATTCAGAAGTGGGATCGTTAACTCATAAATCTAATACACACGGGGTGTTCAGAATGGTCACGGTATGCATAACGGAAAATAAAAATGAAAGTTTTAAAATATATGTATTTTTCGTGATTTAGTATTATACAATCTTTCGTAATGGGAAAAGGGCAAAAACGAAAACAAACAGGTGAACCCTCAACCGAGCCGACACTTGAGTTGGTTCCTGAAGCAGGTAGTAGTAGTACCTCATCATCTGAGCCGAATGACCCCATAGATCGTTTGGCAGTTATTATGACAAATTTACTACAAAACCGAGATAGTAATAATATACATGTTAACACTGCTAAGGGGGAAGTTGTTCCTATATTTAACCCTGAAGATAGGGAAACAAATTCGGAAATTTGGCTTAACAAAATTGAAGAATTACGTGATGTATTTCGATGGTCGGAAGAAGCGACCATATATTATGCTTTATCTAAATTACGCGGGTTAGCCGAAGTATGGTACAAAGGTTTAAGTACTGCAAAATACTCATGGGATGAGTGGAAACAAAAAATTATTTTAGCTTTTCCATCTACGCGCGATTATTACGAAGTATTAATGGAAATGATAAGACGAAGAAAGCGATTTGATGAAAATTACTCCAAATATTATTATGAAAAGGTAGCATTACTAAATCGTTGTAAAATTACGGGAATTGAAGCAGTTTCTTGTATTTTGGGCGGCATTGATGATGTAGTCGTTAAGGCGTCGGGTAAAGCTGGAAATTTTCAGACTCCAGAAGAACTTTACCGCTATCTGAGTACTTTACATGATTTACGTTCTTCAACAAGTAGACCAATAGCTAAACCTACTTATAAAAATGAACGACGTTTACAACCGGGAGGTAAAAGAGATATTCGGCGGAACGAACGTTATACGTCAAAATGTTACAAATGCGGAAAATATGGACATGTGTTCAAAGATTGTCAACAAAAGCGATGCGACTATTGTCGTAATATTGGGCATTTGGAGAACGAATGTCGTATTAAGAAAAGAAAGAATGAAGTAAAATCCATCGCATGACTAAATTTCAACAATAACAGTCATTCTTTTACGCCGAATGAAAAATATTTTAAAGACGTTACTGTTAATGGTCAACCATCTAAAGCTTATATAGATTTTGGAAGTAGTTGTGTAGTTATTAAGTTAAGTGAAGTTCATAAATTAGGTTTGAATTACGATACGACTAAACAAATAGTTATTAAGGGTTTTGGGAACGGAACATGTGTAGCTTTAGGAACGACAAAATTCTTATTAAGTATAGATAAAGTTGAAGCTGAAGTATGTGCTCAAGTAGTGCCAAACTGTGTACAAGAGGTACCTATTTTAGTTGGGCACCCATTCACTGAACTTCCAGGTGTCTTAGTAATTAAGGATAATAGACAATTAATTATAACGGAGGGTGATATCAATGACATTGGAGATGTCTTTCCTAAGAAACAAAAAGTAACTTTGTTCGCCAAAAATAAGATTCTAATTCCTAAAGATCATGTGGTAAATGTTGTGGTCGAAACAAAAAAATAACGAAATTATGGGTGATGTTTTCCTAGAATCTAGTTTTAGATTAGAACAAGGTAGAGAACATTGTGTTCCAAGAACTATTATCAGTATTCAGCCTGGTAACGAAAGTGTCATACCAGTAATCAATTTATCTGACTACGACATTCTATTGAATAATAAGAAACCTTTAGCCAGAGCCTGGTCCTGTACTGCAGCTGAAAATCCTCAGGACGAAATGGTATTACGTATGAGAGTTGAAGATCTCCCATTATTATCTATTGAAGAAATAATTATTGGACCTGTGAATAATGAACAGAGAGAAGCTTTAATTTCATTGCTTCAAAAATACAGAGATTGTTTCTCACATAACCCTATGGATTTGGGTATTGCAAAATCGGCTGAATTAAAAATCAGTCTAGAAGATGATCAACCATTTTATTTCAGACCCTATCGCATGTCCGTTAATGACCAACTTACAGTTAAGACTATAGTTTCTAAATTATTACAAAACGACATTGTTCGCGAATCCAACTCCCCATTTGCTTCTCCAGTCGTCTTGGTCAGGAAAAAGAATGGCGAAGATAGACTATGCATTGATTTTAGAAAGCTCAACTCCAAAACCATCAAGGACCGATTTCCACTACCACGAATTGACGACCAATTAGATCAGCTACAAGGTAGCAGCATCTTTACAAGCTTAGATCTTAGATCTGGTTATCATCAAATACCGGTTGCAGAGAAGTCAAAACATTATACCGCTTTTGTGACCCCTGATGGTCATTTCGAATTCAATCGTATGCCATTTGGGCTGGCTAATGCACCAGCAGTTTTCCAACGATTGATGAATAAAATACTAGCACCAGCAAAAGATATAGCCACTGTCTACCTTGATGATGTCTTGGTCCACGCTAAATCAGTAGAAGAAGGCATTAAGAAATTGGGAACTATCCTAAAAATATTTAGAGAAGAAGGATTGACACTAAACCTTTCGAAATGCAATTTTTTTTACTACAGTCAATAACTTATCTGGGATTCGAAATCGAAAACGGAACCGTAAAACCGGGCCTTTCTAAGACACAAGCAATTTCAGATTTTCCAATACCTACAACCGTTCACAACGTAAGACAGTTTATTGGCCTGACGGGATATTTCCGACATTTTGTTAAAGGATACGCGACCATAGCACGACCATTGACCTACCTACTAAAGAAAAATACAGCTTGGAAGTGGGGTGAAGAAGAACAACGAGCATTTGAAGCCCTACGAACAATTTTACTTAAAAGACCTGTCTTAGCAATATTTAACCCCAACGCTGTTACGCAAGTTCATACAGATGCCAGCGCAAAAGGATTAGCTGGAATACTATTACAAAAACAACGCGATGAACGTTTTCATCCTGTAGCCTATTATAGTAGGCAGACTACTAAAACAGAAAGCAATTTTCATTCGTATGAGTTGGAAACCCTGGCAGTCGTAGAAAGTCTTAAAAAGTTTAAAATTTATCTCATAGGCAAACACTTCACAGTTATAACCGACTGCAACGCTTTAAAGGCAACTAGCAAAAAGAAAGAAATTTTACCCAGAATTGCTAGGTTAAACAGATTAAAACATGCGGATGCGCTTAGCAGAAACCCATCATCGACAGAAGAACCGCCTGTTGAGATTTTCCGAGTAGAACAAGCAGATTGGGTTCTATCGGGACAACTAACGGATGAGAAATTAAAAACTATTCGAGAAATTTTGACAAAATCGCCTGAAAGTGATTATGAGAAGAATGTATATAAGAATTATGCACTACGGGATGGCAGAATTTATCGCATCACAGTTAAAGGATTATTATGGGTAGTGCCACGTGGTATGCGACAACAGGTTGTTCGAATGGCTCATGACGAGAGCGGTCATTTCGCTACTGAGAAAACATTAAAACGATTATGTGAACACTACTGGTTTCCGCGAATGCGACAATATGTTGACAAATATATATCCTGCTGTATCCCCTGTTTATATAATAAACGCCCGACAGGAAGGAAAGAGGGATTTATGCATCCAATTAAAAAGATGCCAATACCTCTCCATACTCTACATATTGATCACGTTGGTCCGTTCCCCAAAAGTCGACACGGAAACATTCATTTAATTGTAGCCGTCGATGCATTCACAAAGTTTGTATTTCTAAAACCGGTAAAATCAACCAACGCTAAGCTTGTAATTAATTTCCTACAAGAAATATATAGTTATTATGGTCATCCACATACAATTACAACAGATCAAGGAAGTGCATTTACTTCCACACGATTTAAAGAATACTGTAAAACAAATCACATAAAACATGTCAAAACTGCAGTGATCACACCTAGAGCCAATGGACAGGTAGAAAAGTTTAACAACACAATCCTAGGCTCAATTATGACAACAACCAGCGATGAAGATAGATGGGACGAGAATATTCAAAAAATACAACTTACAATAAATACGACGACTTCCAAAACAACGGGAAAGACTCCATCAGAGTTATTTTATGGATATAAGCCCAAAAGTGGGGTAGATGACCCCCTATTAGAAGAAATATCCGGAATCTCACAACTAATTGCAGATCTACCTACACTGCGAAGAGAAGCTGCTGACAGAATGGCAGTTGAACAAGCGAAGCAAAAGTTACAATACGACAAAAGACGCAAAAAGCCCAAACAATACAAAGAAGGCGACTTAGTTCTCATTGAAAAGCATGGAACAACTGAAGGAACAAGCCGCAAAATGGTCCCTCCTTACGCAGGACCAATGATAGTCAAAACCGTTTTGCCAAACGATAGATATGTGGTGGTCGATATGCCAAACTCTCACAGAACTCTAAAGTCTACTAAATATGAAAAAGTCATCGCGGTGGACAAAATGAAACCGTGGATCAAACCAGGAGGAGTTTCTGATGACACTCTCAGTGACAGTGGGGAAGATGGAGTTGAACTCAGCTCCACGGAAGAGTCAGAACCTGAACAGTAGATTTTCCCCTCGAGACGAGGAGACACGCAGGATGGCCGAATGTAAGAGCTCTAATTAATTCTTTCGTATATAATGTATCAGTTAGCTAATATAAAAAGAAAAAAAGGTAAAGGCAGTCTATTTGATTAGATTAACGTAACTCGTTCTCGCGGTTCGTTCCGTAGATACTGCCTGACATTCCAATGACACTATGTCCCTTCTATAAAAATATTTAAAACTCAATAATTTCAGAGTAGTTTAGACCACGATCGTGAATGTGTGTGTGTCTTGTCAACTTTTAAAGAAAAGTGGTGAGTTTATTCACTGAGCGTTCTTCCTTTTTTTTATCTTTATTTACCCAACATTTGAATTACTTGTTAAAGGAATATTTTGCATGATAATGATATTGATATTTGCTCAATGTTGATAATTCATGACTATTAATGGCCAGTTGGAGAAGTCACAATGCGAGTTCGCCCTTTGTGATTATTTCTCGTAATGTAAGGTAACTGGAGAGGTCACACTGCGAGTCTGCCCTTTGTGACCATTGCACATCTCAGTACTGACTGTATTTATCAGATGAACAATTTAACTCTAGTATCTGAAGAGAGCACATCGCGAGTTCAGCCCCTTGTGCTCATTGCACATCTTAGTACTAGTTGTAATGTAAATAAGTATTAAAGGCGCAATGCGAGTTACAGCCCTTTGCGCTAGAGAGCCATTCTGGAGCGGACATAATGCGAGTCTGCCCTTTATGTCCATTGCACAACTGAGAATAGTTCCTCAGTAAATAAAATTGATCAAGCAATAAAATAACAATGACCTAACGAATTATCAACACATTTATAAACATCTTTTATAAGGGACGCGAACGCTCACACTTGTGTTTTCTCTCTTTTTATAGGGTTACACCCGTATCGGACGTACCATGCCTGACCATACTGATATGTTCCTGCTACGTATTAGAAAAAATGTTTTATTTTTTTTATATTCAGTAATTCTACAATATTATACATTCAATTTAATTTAACTAGTAAAATTTGTTTATTATTTAAAATATATTATTTAATTTGTCATCTGCCTTCTTACACAATGCTACAAGACAGCAGCCAATACGCGTCCCCCAGAATTTGCAATCATTTATTACTTATTTAAAAAGAGTCATGTAAAAGGTTTTAAAATTATTTTGAAGTGTTAACGATTAACAAAATTCACAATGTTTCGGGCGACCATTTGGTTGCAGTTTCATTGCCTGAACCACCAATTTAATGAAATTATACTATACTTGACCACAAAAAGATTTGAAGCCCTGTGTTTTTTGAGCTCTATTAGACTGGAATTATATTTCCATGCACAAAAAGGCAGAGCTTGATGGTATAATATTTGGAAAAGTACGTTCTTGTAAAGCTGAATTATGCTCTCGTTTTTACTACTGTTCTATTCTCTTATTTTTTTTAGAAAAAACTCCTAGTCGTGTAAGTTTTATTACGAAGTTAGCATAAGAGGTTCACCCATTATCTAGTCAGAGTCATGCTCGTTTCTAGTTTGCACTTTTCCCCTAGATTTGAAATTCGATTCGGGTAATAGGAAACGTCGATATTCATAGCGGCGGAGCACGATAACCTATTAACGTTTTAAGCTCAGCCACGAACTCAATTAAATCCAAGTCGACAGGTTCGCGTGGTAAGAAATAAGAAGCGTCAGCGAACCAATACAATACTGTTATAAAATACATAATTTAGCATTAACTCTGAGATTAAAATTACAATCGCATGAAACAACGGGAAGATATGATCGTCAATAAAATTTTCTTATTCTTATTCGTTAGTACAAATTAGTGTCAGTACATTGTGTTGCCATTTACAATTTTATTCTTTATTCTGACATCTCATTGGATGTTAACACAAATTGTGTGTAACGTTACACCTTGTAATTATTCAAAGGAGCTTATGATGATAACTTAATTAACTCAGTTTGTGGCGTTGGATTGTTTACTTTGTATAATTAATTGATCGGTTTGCTGCGATTCTTTTTATCGCGATTAATACGTACCTATGTTATGAACCGCGAATGGTTTCACTTATGTAACTTGAAATGAAATATAAATCTTTTTTATAAACGAATCCGTGTGAATTTTCTTCATATATTCATGAACTAACAACCGTTTTGGTGTCACGAACATTTTTAATATAACAAAAGTTGTTATTGTAATAACGCAATCGTAAAATTATGCAAATTACGTTTTGATTTCTAATAAGAATTTTAAATTTCCTGAGGCAATTAAGCTTTATAAGTAAGTAGGTATATGTTTAAGTAGTTAAAAGTGCAAAAGAAAGCGCAGTTTCTTATTACCTTTAAGTAGGTCTCATTACCTTAACAAAATGATGGGACAATATTCCCAAAAGGTTTACGCAATTGATTTAAAGCTTTTTATACCTTCAAAATTATGTTATTTTATATTATATTAAGTACCTAAGTAATTGTATAAGTAGCACTTAAAATTTAACTCAACAGCTAAAAATTGTCATGTTTAACATTGTGAAGCATTTTTTGTTGCTTAGATATACACTAACACCTTAAACTTGTATTGTAAATTATGAGGGATTTATAGGGGTATAAAAAAAGGTCTTATATATGTCAAATGTTTTTACGACTAAATGGGAAGTGGGAAATCAACCCTAGATCCCACTTTAGAAATCAGAGGCTGATAAGGGTTGTCATTTCAAATTTAAAGAAGAGGCGAAACGTTGGGCTAAAATTGAATATTTTTAGTATTAACTTAACGTGTTTAATTAAGACTTTTTTTGAACATATATTCTCTTTAACCTTAACGTTTAACCAAAAGCTGTAGAGTGTTATTTTATTACAAACACTTTGCTCAATTTGACAACCGACAGTAGAAAAGTAGGATTTTTTTCGAAAAATTGCTCAAATTACTAACAGAATGACGGTTCTAAATCATCCTTATTAATAACATTTTATTTTATTTTATAAGTATTATAAAAACTATTAATTCGTCTAGATATTTACGTCCAGAATTTCAATAGATACTATTCTTTTTATTCAACAAGTTGTTTTAGAAAGTCACACTATTTAATTACCTACTAGTAATAGAATTATTTTAACCAATACATAAGATTAAATAAGTATAAATAGGTAATATTATTTAATATGAGTTTATGCAACATAAATAGTTTGATGCTATCGTTATGACGTATTATTACCGTTAGAATTTCCACTTTTACCTGCATGTTTTTTTGTTACAAGTGTTTCTTACAAACGTTAGTCATAAAAACAAACCGATTGAGTATAATTACCGATCAGTAAATCAACAAATTACCCGAGATTTATTGTCAGCTCGTGAGAAACAGTTGAAAAGTAACGGAATAAGATTGTGCAACAAGGAGTTACCAACATTTTCTGTTTAGTAATAATGCATGTTTCTCTTATGTTGTTTCACTAATAACACGACAAATGCTTTCAATTAACTAACAAACAAAAGGTTTGTTTACGTTAGCAATTTGCAATCAATAACTTAATTAACACAATTGCAAACATTAAACGTAAGCTGCACCAAAAGGTCTAAATTGATTCTGTCATTAAAAGTTTATAAACTACGAAACTTTATTGGCCTCCTCGGGTACTACATAAATGGATTTTTTAAAACAGACTTAACAAATATTGATGAGCAAAATTGGTCTTGGTCTTGCAGTCTTAGTCTTGGTCTTGCGAAAAATCAAGACCAAGACCAAGACTGAGTAAACAAGACCGAGACCAAGCCCAAGACTATCCGAGTCTTGGTCTTGGTCTTACTTTGCTCATCACTACAGACAAACTGAAAGCCGGAAATGCTTAAAAATATCCCATCAAGCTTTGGGGTTGAATAGGAAGCATCTGTTGCAGAAAAACCGAATTTCCTTGTTAAAGAAGTTTCAATAACTTATAAGCCTAGAAATGCATGAGTGGCGGAACTTTATACTGCTTACCCTGGTAGCAAAAGAAAATTCGTATAAATATCATCAACTATCTTTTAGTATATGTAACAAACTAAAATTATAAATGCAATACGTGTAATATAAAGGTTTTGAGATATGTTATGTTTTATCTAAAAGATTTTGAGAGTTCTGATAGTAAAAAACAGTTTTTAGAGAAGTTGATGATTTCAAACAGTTGCGGTTGATAAAATATACTCTACACGTCTCTTAATTGTATGTACAACCAGGGGTAGACTGAGGTTTTTACATAACAATTTTGTTTATCTATGTCTTTATAATATATCGTTATCTTAAAATAAATTGTTTATTGAATTTTGTTTTTGGACCTATTACAAAATAACAGTAGAAACATACTATTCTTGTTTGTCTGGCCCGACATTTTAGTCCGGAAATTACACGTTTCAATTAGAATAATGACCATCAATTATGAATTTAAGGTACTTTATTGTATCAAATGAAATAAATAATTGAAAGTATGGATAAAAAAATGGAATTTAAATCTTGAAAGGAAACGAAACATAATTGCCTTCACTCTTCACAATTATAGCTCATGATACAATTTATCATTCATGGGCGATTTTTAGCTACTTTGTGCCTTAAAAATATGTTTTTCTTATAAATAAATGAAAAAAATCCTTAAAGAATTATAAAAACACATCCATTATTATTGAGTTGAACATCTTATGTCAGATTCTATTTTTATTTTTTGGAATCTTTGAACTGTTGTTCTAATGTTCAATTATACTTGTGACATACTTATTCCAAATTTTACGTCTTTTATTTCAAAATAACCATTAAAAACGATATTTCTAGTTTAACATTAAAAATATATCTGCTAAATCTAGCTAGAATGTATAAATTCTTTTTTTTTTTTCAAGTAATTCCACTATTCGAAAATTCTCTCGTATACCTACCCTTGAACAAGAATGTATAATGTACTTATAGGTAGATATAGCTACTTGTTTAAGTTAACAAATTTTATGGTTCTAAAAACATTGATCTTGAAAATTGTAAAATATCTGAAGGACATCCTATACAATCTTATAAGACAATGCAAATCACATATTGTAGACATTGTGATATACGTATGCATATTGGCATTTCATTAGCAAATAAGCTAATTCGTAATTTCTATTTTTTACCAATTTAATCTGTGTTCCCAAATATAATTAATTCCAAACCTTGTAATAACCGTTACAAAATTACAGTTGTTTGTTACGAGAGTTCACTAACTCGTCGACTTTTCTCTGAAACTGTCGCGCGAAACAACTTTTGGTTTCTTTTTGTGTCGATTATCAGGTAGGTACTCAGCAGGTACCAGTCATTATCATTTGAATTATTTATTAAGTGAAAAATAAAATACATATTGATAAGATAGAAAATTAACAAGCTGGTCACCTTGTCTTGTCTAATAGCTGTTGTTGCCGCCAATAATGTCTGCGGCTAAAGATTTGGCGGTGTTTTAGCAGCTCGCCAAAAAAACAAGCGAAAATAATCTAACTATAAAATACTCTCGAAAAAATGTATTTTACATACCAACCGCAAACTAAATGTAAGTTATGGTTCAGTAATAAAGAAAGAGATTAATTAGGTTTTCACAGATATATAGTCAAGTATTTGTTTTTGTTGCGAGAAAAATACCACAATTAATTAATTATATTATCTGATGCCATTAGAAACATTATAGTAGAGTGAAAAAACAAAATTAACTTTTGGTGTGTTAAAATTTGGATTGTAGCAGGTATTATGTCATGCGTTGCACTGAAATAAACAGTATTGAGTTGTTACTTTTATAATTTTTATAAATAATTCCATGTTTCGACCTAGCTTTGAAAGATATATTCCCTAAAACTAATCCATAAAAATGAAATTTGGTAAGACCTCTATTATTGCATTGAAATAACTATTTTGTGGGGGTTTCTGTATGAATCACACTTTTTTATAGACATTATAAGTAATATTAATTTAATAAAAATAAATTAATCACTAATAAAAAAAAATATTTAAAACCTTTCTATACTTTATAAAATTTATAAAATATGAATATTAGTAGTAATATCTGCTCGTAATTTAAGTGAAGTAAGCATTCTGGGGTGGCTTTTGTTATATAAAGAATTATTTTTAATCACACTTTTACATTTCTTAGTAACTATACTTTACACTCCAATAAATGTGTCTATTACATACTACGAGGATAGATCAAATATAAAAGAGCCTTTGTTCATAAAACATTTATTTTGAAAATGTGTTTGATTATACATTTTTCCTCACGGACTGGTAGTTTTTTCATCTCGTTTTCATAAAAAGAAGCAGGTCGGGAGTCTATCTAGTTGCGCACAAACGCCTATACATGTTCATCAGTCTGAAATCGCTCGCCTTCTAGTGATTCTTTGAGGGGCCCAAACGTGGAAATCACAAGGGGATAAGTTAGGACTATATGGATGGTGCTCCGACTGAGTCTAGTGCATTTCACTGATTTGGGTCTGCGTTAAAGCTGCGATGCGAACTCGAGCAGCTTTTTGATCTTCACTCAGTACCTTTGCGACAGAACGAGCTGAAATTTTTCGGAAACCCCAGTTTTTAGTTATGATTGTGTGGACACTCCCATAGCTGATGCCGAGTTCAACAGATATCTGAAGCACAGTGGCGTGGTGGTCCCCTTCAATAAGGTTTCTAACGCGTGCAATGTTAACCGGCGATATGCTGGTGCGCAGACGACGAGGATAATTTACATTTTCGACACGATTACGCCCTTCGTTAACTTCTTTGCACCAAACTTTTACCCGTTGCCACGAAAACGTTTCAGTTCCGAACTGTGCTAGCAATCTGATAGCTGATTTCACGTTTTCACGTGTTATAAACTTAATAATAATCCGTTGCGCAACGCTGCTATGCATCTCTTTCTCACTCATTGTGATAGCTACTAACCAAGCAAACACAGCAATACGACGAGTCGTTTCCGTGTCACCTAATATCCCCACTTCAAGTTGCTAACGCCCTCATGAGAATGGACATCCCTTCACCTCACAGCTGCTAGCCTTTACAAGTTATTATTCAGATTTGCTTGTACAGGAGAAAAACAAAATTACAGCATAAGATCGCTTGAAAACATTCACTGTTTTGTTTTTTTGCCTACTAAAACTTATTTTCATTGGTGAAATCAGAGTCTTTTATAAAATTAAAATCTTTTCTTCGACCGTTTTCAATGTAGGTACCTAAGGATTTTTCAAGAGTAAGTTTTATATATTAGTAATTATGAGGAGATTCAGTGATTCCGATCCTTATATTTTACACACTCAACCCCTGTTCCAGGTCTATATTATAAAGAACAATTTTTAAGTTCTGCAGGGTTACTTTTAACTTATCCACATGTATTAATGACCAAATTAGGAGGAGAGAAGTAAAGGAAGGGCTAGATAAGATTTGTGTTTTGCAAATGGGTAAGGATGTAGGATGTTCTAGTGTTGAGAAGACTTGTTCAAGGTATAGAGGGGAGAAAATGGTCATCTAATCAAATCTTAAACTGATAAAGGGCAGATTTCAACATTTTTGGGTTTGTATCCAGAGATAGAATTACTATATTTGTTGTTATAGCAATTTTGACACGTTTTTAAGTAGGGAGAGTGAAAATGAAATTTAAAAAAAAATTGAAATTTTGGGTTTTAGTGTTTGTACATTCAAAATTTTCCAGTAATTGTTTAAACGAATATTCTTTGTTTTCGTCTTTTTGAAGCCGTTTTTATTCAATTTTAAAAGTCAATATTCAAATTGGAGAGAAAAATGTCTTAATATGTTATTTAAAGAGAGAAAATTGATTGAATATCTCATGGCAACTTTTAACTGAAAAACTCATTATGGGATAAATTTGATATAAAATGGGTGAAAAGGTTCCATCAAGTCTTGTCAAACTCCATTGATGGAGAGTTATTTGTTTAAAAGTGAAAAGGAATAGAATAGTTTGCATTTTAATACCTAAAACCGGCGCATCCGCCAGAAAAAAAGAGCGTAGCGATACGAAGCATTACAATCACAGGTGATCACAAAGAATTTAACGATTTATTATATATGTATGTAGGTATTGTCGGCAAATGTTTATCGAAACAATCTTCATCTTAAATATTTCGAAACTGGTTTTTTTCAAGTTGTTAATTATGCCGCTTACTAAGCACAAAGGAAACTAGAAAGTATACGAGACGTCTATTTGATCGGTGTACCCACGCGGTGCATCCAACAGTTCAAACAAAGCACATATTTCGAACGTTTGTCAAAATAGAGGACTTCATAACACACAACAATGAGCGTAGGTCAGGCTACTGTTTGTCTGTTAGTCGTTCGTTTAATGGGCGCAGGTCATTTGATTTGTTTTTGATGCATGGCAGAAGTTTAAACGGCCAAACGAATACGAAAAGAATGACTCGGTGAATATTGATAGATATTATTAATGATATTTAAATAAACAAACAGACGTGTCTCGTCTACGAGGTTCCCATTTTATTAGTTAATGAGTTGAAAGAAAGTGCACCTGCAAAATTTCCATATGGTACACGCGTGTCTGTCCGTCCGTAATCGTTACGTAATTGCAGTCGGAATATTAGCAAGTTGCACAATTGGTTGGTATCTAAGCTGAAGCCCAGCTTATTTGGTCGCATGCAATCGCATTAATCATGTTACGTAACGGCGTCGTTGATGGCTGTGGATATTTGGGCGAAATTTCTCTTTTCTTATAATCTCGGAATTATTAGAAATACAACTACTACTACTACCAACTTACAGAGACTCTGAATGATTTAGAATCGGATCTGGGATGATGATGTAATATTGTTTTATCATTTAAATTGCCACCTTGTTTGGTATAAATGGACGATTGGAATACCGGAAACGATACCTAGGGGTATTTGATGTAGTAGGTGGATTGAGGTTTAGTGGGAAAGACCTAAGCATATCAAGATATATGAAGCATCTGGACGGATTTAACATTAAAAATTCATATACAGACATTATAAGATTAATAAATAATAAAAGAAAAAAACATATCACACGGTTAGTAAATTGTTGTGTATAAAGAAAATATACGTATCACCTCACCTTTTGCAAAATTAATCAAATTAAGAAGGGCTGTAGGTACCAAGTACACAGTAAGCACTAGGTTTGCCCATTTCACTTATGTTTGCAATTATTATTCTGCAGACAGATTTTTGTTTTCATAGCAGAACATTAATTTAAAGTAAGCTCAGATATAATTGTTTAAAAAATATTAATACTATCGATCTAAGATCGACCGGGGCCCCTAAATTCTACCCGTTCCTCGCATTTGCCTGGCTTAGCTTTTTAGCTGTATATTGGTATTTTATTAACGATTTTCGAATGAACACTTTTATATTTCTTTCGATCCACAAGAAAAATATTTATACTTTTAAAATAGTAGGTATACATTAGGTTAACATATCTAGAGATTTCACTATTACATTATAATAAATATACCACAGCTATTACATATCATCTGTGGACATGATAGGACTCAGCAGCAATTTATGAATTCAAACCTGCCTAGTTAGAGGTAGAAGTTGTTACCCCAGAATTTCCCAACCGGTATATTGGTATATTATATATGTTGCAGTTAAAACTAGTTTTTAGATAGAACGTGTTCTTCCTAGTTAGAATTAGTTTTTAATGTATGCATATGTTAATACTAGAATTAACTAATGCTCAAATCGAATATCAGTTAAAACTAGTTCTTACTAGACAAAACGCGTTTTTCCGAAGCGAGTCAGTTAAAACTGTTCGCGTAGTAGATCCTCATCCTTTTTTAAAATTAACTTCGACTGATTAGATTTTATTGTGTGTTAATCAATGTTCTTTAAAAATGTTTCCTTTTAAAATTTTATGGTTGTGTTCTGTTGATTTATTTGATTATTTTATTTAACTACTTATAATTAATATTGTCATCTTGGCAACTAATTTAAGTCGATGTTCCCTAAAATGTTCCTTTAGTGTTAGATTATTATTTGGTTCTCAGTGTCTTAGATCTTTTCAATAAATATTTTTAAAACTATATCTTGTTTTCAATACCAAATTAGTTTTTCTAGTGATAGTTTTAACTACAGCTCGATGTGACAACTAGTTTTATCTGAAAATCAAATATATCAGTGGTAAATTCTAGTTTTAACTGGGAATTTTAGTTTTAACAAAGGCATTAAGTAAAAACTAGTTTTAACTAGGGAAAATGAGTTCTAACTAAAAACTTTTTTTAACTGTAACATATATAAGTAGATTGAAAATTTAATGATTTGATCCTGAAGGAGGACCCCAAAAAATACCTTAAGTCCTGACCTCGGTAAACCTTGCAAGTTGTCATCTCATTATGAGAAGGGCTCAAACTGTATGTCGTGACAATGTTAATCCTTACTGAGTCAGTCATTGATACGTAAGACTTAATAAAATAATTTAATGGCTTGAGCTGCCAGTTTATGTGACTCAATCTGTAAGTTACATTTTGTTACTTCTAAGGTCTCTCTCTATAGACCTTACCACTTGTCATCCTAGTTAAAAAGCTAAGATTACGCTCATGGCTGCATCCAAGATTGATCTTAGAGATCATGGTCGTGACAGTGTCCAACTTAACCTGAATCACGTAAAGTGGAAGCTCGGACCATTAAATTATTTTATTGAATCATAGACTCAATAACGATTACTGTCTTTTAACGCTCTTAGTAAATAAAATAATATGTGAACATTCCTCTTAATTAGTAAAGATGTAAATTATTCGATAAAACAAACTTATAAATCTTTTGAAAGTTTTATTACGAGGGCGGATCAAATATAAAAGAGCCTCTTTAAATTGAGTGCCGGATAGTTGTTCAAGGCGCATACGGGCGTTAGCAACTTGAAGTGGGGATATAAGGTGACGCGGAAACGACTTGTCGTATTGCTGTGTTTGCTTGGTTAGTAGCTATCACAATGAGTGAGAAAGAGATGCATAGCAGCGTTGCGCAACGGATTATTATTAAGTTTCTTACACGTAAAACGTGAAACCAGCTAAAATTTTGCGCAGATTGCTAGCACAGTTCGGAAATGAAACGCTTTCGTGGCAACGGGTAAAAGTTTGGTGCAAAGAATTTAACGAAGGGCGTAATCGTGTCGAAAATGTAAATCATCCCCGTCGTCCGCGCACCAGCATATCGCCGGTTAAAATTGCACGCGTTAGAAACCTTATTGAAGGGGACCACCACGCCACTGTCCTTCAGATATCTCTTGAACTCGGCATCAGCTATGGAAGTGTCCGCACAATCATAACGAAAAACTGGGGATTCTGAAAAATTTCAGCTCGTTGGGTCCCAAAGTTGCTGAGTGAAGATCAAAAAGCTGCTCGAGTTCGCATCGCAGCTTTAACGCAGGCCCAAAGCGGTGAAATGCACTAAGCCTAGTCGGAGCACCATCCATATAGCCCAAACTTATCCCCCTGTGATTTCCACATGTTTGGGCCCCTCAAAGAATCACAAGGAGGCGAGCGATTTCAGACTGATGAACATGTGGAGGCGTTTGTGCGCAACTGGATAGACTCCCGCCTTCTTTTTATGAAAACGATATGAAAAAACTACCAATCCGTTGGGAAAAATGTGTAATCAAACAAGGGGAATATGTCGAAAAATAGATAAATTTGTGCTTTTGTGAAAATTTTCAAAATAAATGTTTTATGAACTAAGGCTCGTTTATATTTAATCCATCTTCGTATCATCATTGGTGCCACTTTACATGTTCCAGTCCATATACGTACTAAGTTTCAGATTTTTTTTCGATAAAGCAGTTTCTCTAAGGTACCTAATGGTTTTTTTTTATGTGCAGTATTAGCCTTTCTTACAAAATTTTAGCGGTAATTGAAATTAGTGCTATAAATAATAATATGCATATAATAACTGCAGGATTATTTGACGGAACTTTACACACACGAAAACAGTTTACTATATTCGAATCAGCCGTTTAGTCCACATGATCGAATCATATCTATTAAAATGTTCTAAAACGGGTTTCTTTACAAATCCGTATGCTAATGCATTTATAACTGAACAGACGACATAAATTATTCATTTTTTTACAACTACTAGAAAGATTAAAAAAATTCAATAAATCTCTAAGTCGCTCGATAGCTTTTGTACAAACAATTAAAAGGTGTGGTGTGGTGTTGCAGACAAATATTAGTTTTATGCAAGGGTCAGGCCAGAACTTTTTTATTTAGAGCAAAAATATTTGCACTTTTTACAATGCAGAATAGTATTCCACTGTGGGCATACAGGGTGACCAAATAATTGCAACAGATTTTTTTACTGTTTTATCACAAATTATTTCCGGGTTTTATTATAAATATTTTTATTTGCATATTTTATTTGGTGTTCCGAGAGTATCTACTATTACATAAAACATATCATCTTACAATTATAATAATATTTGATAAAATTTTAGTTAACTTCTTTGCCCATTTTGAGTTTATTGGTTTATTATTTATGTTCAGATGGTCTCTCTGCTGGTCCGGATGGAATTCCAGTTGTTTTTATTAAGAGTTTGTCTAAGGGTCTTTCTTCTGTTCTGATATCTCTTTTTAATGCTTCGATAAAATAAGGCACTTTACCTGTTGTATGGAAGTACTATTTTGTAACTCCAATATTCAAGAAGGGAGATAGAAGAGATATAAAAAATTATAGACCTGTTGCTAAGTTGTCACTGTTCTCTAAAGTATTGGACTTGTTGGTTTGCGGATAATTGTTTTCTTATTTTCAGGGGTTAATTTGTATTGAACAACATGGCTTCATGACCAACAGATCTACATGTACCAATTTATTGTCATATTGCGGATTTTTGATAAGTCAGATGTGTAATAATTGTCAAGTTGATGCTGTGTATACCGATCTTTCAGCGGATTTTGATACTATTAATCATGATTTGTTATGTCACAAATTAAATCTGTATGGTATACATGGCAATCTTCTTGGTTGGGTTAAATCAGCAATATTTGGTAGGAAGTATACAGTTAAATACAATAATTTTGAGTCTTATGAGTAGTCAGCTGTATCAGGAGAGGTTCAGGATACACACACTGATCCCTTATTTTTCATAATTTATATGTACGATCTGGTTAGCATATTAAGTGATAAATTGTGCCCAGGATTACTTTCATCTGCAGTCAGATCTCAATCGATTAGATCACTGGGTAAAATGTAATGGTTTAACTTTTAGTTTGGACAAGTGTTGTATGATTTCATTTTACAAAACAGCTTTTAAGAAATACTCATATTGTTTGAAGGAAAATCATGAATTGTGCAGGGTGGACGTAATAAACGATCTCGGTGTGTTTCTTGACTCCTGTTTAAATTTTTCTCATCATATTGATTTTGTTATTAATAAAGCAACTAAGATGCTTTATTTTGTGTTGAGGCAGTCAAGAAGCTTCACTAATCCTGAGACGATGGTTGCCCTGTATTGTTCATTGGCGCGCTCTCAATTAATTTATTGTTCGGTTATCTGGGTACCATCTAGAGGGGTGACATTGTTAAGATAAATTTTTTAGAGCTATGTCATTTAAGTTGAAGCAACCTATGTCAATTCTTGAACATAACTACACTTCTTTCATTTTGCAATTGAAAGTTTGTTCGTTGCAATAATTTCATAATTACTTGGATCTTTTATATCTGTATAAGATATTTCATGGTTATGTTGATTCTCCTGAGCTCTTATCTTTGATTAATTTTAAAATGCCGAGTAGGATTTTGAGGGATTCACATACATTTGTAACAACTCGTTGTTCCTCTAAATTGCTCAATTCTTCATTTATAAATAGAGTTTGTTATGTAGTTAATAAGGATATTCGTTTTTCCAGATGTACCTGATTTGGTACCGTTGAGTGGTTTTAAGAAGGCCCTCAGAGGGGCAGTATCAGAGTTTTTATAATGTTAGTTATTTTGTTACTTATATGAAGAAAGTTTAGTTTTCTTAGTTAATATTATCTTATAAGTGTAATTTCATTATTTCTTGCGTTTTTTATAACTGTTAAGGAGTTTATCGCTTCGAATATTTTTCTAATTTTTGTATAAGACTATAGTGTCTGTTCAATGAAAAATAAATAAATAAATAAATAAATATTTTCTTGGAAATGTTAACATTGAATTTCTGATAGTATAATAGAAGATACAATAGAAAATTGCTTTACTAATTATAACAATGTCTTCTTGATTTTTTGTTATTCGATATGTTCTTTCATCTTCTTGTCGCAGAAAACAAAAAACATGTTACAAAGAGTTTTCGGAAATGTTATTGCTTATTATTTTATAATATTAAAACTCATTATTTGCGTGTTCTGGTGCAACATATTTAAATATGAAAATTTTATTCATGGAATCTTGACATTGGAGATTATGTATAAATAATAACAGTGAGATTTTTGGTATTTCTTGTTTCTGAGAATTTATGTTTCTCATTTTAAATCCATTTTGATTTTTAGAGATCTTGTAGCTTTCTCTTTGGATTAGCCAGTGCTTCTACACCGCTACCATTATTTTTGGTAAATATTTTAACATTTCTCACAAAATATAATTAATGTCGTAAAACAACTTAATGCAGACAAGATTTTAAAGATTCTGCATAAAAAATTTTGCATTGCTTCATTAATTTTCAAAATGTAAATTTGCGAAACAGTGCTATAAGTATTTCGAAAGTAACAAAGATGTGCAATAAAATTTTAAATTTAACGATCAATCGGTAATAGTGACGACTATCTACACGACAACAACTATTAACTATGTATACCTTCAAAATGTATCTGCTAACCTCGGATAAAGTGTATCGGTGTACCTGTCTATCGGCGTATTTTGTGGGTGCAAAAAGCTTGTAAGGCGTTAATGCTATTTCGTCAAGAAATGATTCGGCCTTTCTAAAGCATGACTTATTAAAATGCAAATGCGTCCTTATGCAACTTGTCTAAATGCACTGCATAAATCAAAATAAAATATTTGTGGGACGTCTGTAATAAATTTTGCTATTTGGAGAGAAAATGTTTATTATACCGCTTTTAGAAAGTTTAAAATAACACCTAAATTATTAGACCTGATCAAATTTGAAAGAGCTATTAAAAATATCTAGACTGAAGTACAAAATACAAGGATTAATTTATTCAAAACAAAATTTTTTTATGTAAATTGTAATGTTGCAAAAAGTAATTCAGACTCACCAGCATCTCCTTCCATAAACCGAAATACTCCCAAATAATTGTAAAAGCTAAAACACAAAAAAGAACAATTACTAGAACAATAGAAGAACTTTTTCAAAAATATTTTCATTAATATCTATATTATTTGTTTTAATTATATTAAATTTAATTTGTTAACAAAAGCTTATTTGATAATTATTTTAAGGAATTCATGAGATATTTTTGACGGCCTATTAAATAAAATTTTCAAAAATTGCTTCAGTTAAAATGTTGAAGACAATTATAATAGCATTATTATGTTATTGAGATATTTAATCAAAGGCAACTAAAGTATTACATGTAACCATTAAAGTACATAGATAGATAGACAAGTATAGCTGTAGTAAATTGTGCAGTTTATAATGTAAATATCTTTTGTTCAATTATAATCATTCAGCAATTCTGTGTGGGATAATATAAGCATGTCCCGAGCTCATTTATTGAACTGTGAGGTGGAGTGAACGCCATCAACTGTATCTGTTCCGATACTTTGGCGAAAGAATGCTACGCGTTTTCGACTCAAAATCGACCTGCTAAGGCGTTGCTATAGTTTAAATAATGAATTTTAAACGAATTTGCCTAACAACAATAACAATGAACGAACAAAACAGATATTTGAGTCGTGTAAAATGAAAGTTAGAGTGTTAAGTAACAATCTTTATACACTTTTAGGTATTTACAGTCTATTAGGTACAACCATTACTAGGTATATTAGTTACTCATTTTTTATACGATTGTTTTAGGTAAGTATCTAATAAAAATTCACCCACGCATACCTGCAATACGTTTAAAAAGTAAAGGTAAATAAAGGAGTGATCCTAGTCCTGATAGGCACATACCTACTCGAAAAATAAACACCGTCATAGTTTCGTTTCTAAATAATTAAGAAAAACTACATAACAACTTGTCTGAATTGAATTTTAATCTTATATTTGAAGTGTAAGGAAACTTCTGGCAAAATAGCAGATACCTTCTACCTGCATCACGCTAAACATTACAATATTCAATACAATACAAAGGAGAATTATTTTTGATTAGTACTCAATATACCGATAAACGATGAATACATTAAAAGGTTGATGCAAACAATTTCTTATGTGAACAACCTAACTAATAAAAAATTAATAATTAAAAAAGTAGAGTCATTGTAGTCAACATAAACGGATCAGCTTCAATTTTCAGGTAAATAGGTTAATTATTTTTACAAAGATAGACATCATAAGGAACTTAGTACAATTAAAAATATTACCATAGACATTGGATATAATTCTAACATGATTAATAAAATACCTAATAAATTTAAGTTTAAGAATCTTGTTTCCAAATTCTCCATTTTTCAACGAAACACCAACAAAGGCCAGTTTAATACCATGCCCCATGAACCAAGATTCATTTGAGTTCATGAGGGTATTTTCAGTAAACTGAATCTTCCAATTAATTTCAAAATTTTATTGGTCTTTTTGAATGTATAAAAAAAAGAATAGCAGAATACAGTTTTTAATGATGCTTAATTTTAAACGGATCTTCAAGTTTTAAACTCCCTCTTTTGGTAGCCCTACACATACAAATCCTTCTCTTAGAAACGTCGAATTTAAGAAATTAATTGTAAAGAAGGTAACAAGAAATATGTCGGTCAAACTAGACGCCCCTACATATACAGGGTTATTCACGCTATACGGTACGGAATATTATGGCCAAAATATGAAAATTTGAAAACTGTAACTTTTGGGTTATAAAGGGATCTATTATGGTTACCGTTTAAAATTATTTTCATATTGTACAGGGTGTTCCAAATGCCCTAAAAGTATCAAAGTTATGTTTTTTTAAATGGAACCCCCTGTATATTATTGCATTTTTGGACTCTTAGATCAAAATATGTGTTTTGTTTTGATAAAGTTTATAATACCTAAACCTCAAGGTTTTTTAAATAATTTGAATTTTATCAAAATCTAACCTAATTTTCAAGTTTCAAATACTTAAGAAGTACTTATTTAAGTTATGTAAGCGCAATTTACTATGAAGAGTAACAATAGGTCATATTTTATATCGCAATTATAATAAACTCGTCATCTTATACAGGTTGTCCAAAAACTAATACTACTTAAGTAAGAACTTCAAAGGGGTTGATTAATTTAAATGGAACGATATATACAGTTACTTAAAAAATTACACGGTATACACTATACAACTGCGAACGACACAGATATTTAACATATATATAAGTGATTTAGAGGAAACAATAAGTAAAGTTAATGAAGGGGGAATAGTGATAGGGAGGAAAAAGATATGGACAATATCGTACGCTGACGATATAGTGTTAATTGCGACAAGTTGCGGTGCAATGACGAAAATGGCAAAAAAATTGGAAAAATACCTGGAGAAGAAATGCCTGCAGTTCAATGGTAAAAAATCCAAAATAATAGTTTTTGGTGAAGTAAGAGGTAGGAAAAGAAGAGAGAAAAGGGAAATGAGATGAAAGGGGAAGGTGACAGAAAGTGTTAAAAATGCAATTACTTGGGGTGCATGCTGACAGAGAACAACAAAGACGATGTGCACATAAGTAACCAAGCAGTTAAAGCAAATGCATTGCTGGGGAGAATATGGGAAATAGGACAAAAATTATGCAAATATAACTGGGAAAGAATACTAAGGGTGGTAATATTTAAAACGTTAGATAAAAGTATAGTCTTTTATGGAGTCGAGATATGGGGATGGAAAGAGCATAGAATAGTTGAAAATATTTATAAAAGGTATATAAAATGGGTGTTGCGCTTAGAAAGAAGTACCCCAGACTACATTTTAAGAAGGGAAACAAAATGTGGGAAAATGGTGGAAGATACAAGAAGGAGGGCTGTAAAATATGAAGAAAAATTGGGGGAATTACCGGAAAGAAAAGAGAGTATGGAAGAAAAAGATATTGGGGATCGGAAAAAAAATAAATATGATGTGGAAAGGGATAAAGCCTTAACAGAAATAACAATTAGTAAAGAACAAATGGATGAGTTGAGAGGAAAGGGATTAAACGTTAGTAACATGGTGAGGAAAAGATGTAATGAAATAGCAAGAGGTGAGGATTTGAGAAAAATATCAATATACGCGAAAGTTATAAGGTAATTTATATGGGTAGAATGGCAAGGGGATAAGGTGCCAGGATATCTAAGAGAAGGAAAAAGTATAGAGAGAATAGCGAGATTCAGAATGGGGAATGAGTGTAATGAGAATAAGTTTTGGATGGAAGAAAGTAAGAGATTGTGTAGAGTATGTGGAAAAAAGGGTGAATCAATGGAACAAGTATAAGAAGAAGCAACGGGGAAGAATGAGAGGGAGGAACTTGGAAAGATAATAAATGCGGATGGTAGTGGTCTGGCCCTATTGAAACAATTTAAAAAAAGGAGAGGTGTGGAAAGGGGTGAGAGAAATACAGGAAAAAAATTATTATAAGGGAAAAGGAAGGGAAGTGCTTAGTTTAAATATATAATGATAAAATTTTATAGGTTGGAAAATAAATTTTTTCTTTTTTTTTCCTTCTGTATGTGGAGATGTATATATAAACTTTTTGTTTCAATAAAGTTCTTATATATATATAACAACTGCGAATGTAATAAAAAAAAAATAATGTTCTACCGCTTAGTCTGAACATGTCTTTAACTGTTATCTCAAACCAAAACACAGCCCAGACTCACTGGCGGACACTTAATTACCTGTTTCAGCACAATGCTTAACAAGTTTGTGTTAGAAGTCCATGAGATTCCACTATATTTGTATCACTGAAAGCGTTGAAAAATCATTGTCATTACATTTAATCATGCCGGTATTGTACCGGAAGGCATTTCAGTTTTTTTCCTTCCTTTAAAAGAAGGATAATGACAATATGGTTCTAAAAGAATTTCCAACTCTTACCTTAGAATACGTAATTAGCTTGACAGCCGTAATATAATTGGTAATTGAAAAATAACAGTTGAAGTAATTTAACTATATTACCTGTGTAGGTAAATAATGTTCCCTTTATTTTTTTTGTTCCGGAAAATTTATGTTTAACTTTACATACACAAATGCCTCCCGTGTTAGCTAGAAGCTGTACAATAAATACACTTAATCACCAGTATGTGCATAGAAATAGAGCAATTTGTGCGCAATTACTTCCAAGGAAGTGGATGGTAAATAAATATAATAGTTTTTGCATAAAACCATAGCACAAATAACCTGCAGGCATCAATAAAGTTTCTTTTGTAAACAGGATCTTGCGAATAATAAGGGACAGTAGTAGATAAACACAAAAAAAAACTGCTTGGAAATAAATAATGTCGTCTACACTCAATAACAAAGTTCTTTCAATCACATGAATTCTTCTGTTCATTGCAATCCGTAGCAAATAGTAATATTCATAGATAATCTTGGTAATATAAGTAATGTATATAACGAATGTATGAAAATTTTGTTAAAGGAAATTTGAAAAATTCATAATTTTCGATGATGCATTTGTCTTTAATATCACTTTTTGCTTAGTTTAGAGTCAGTAAAGTTTATCTAACATTAATAGGGAGTAATTTTGGCTGTTACAAGCATTGGGATGATTTACTACACTTTGATACACAATAGCAGTCATAAATTGGGCCTAGAACTACTACACACCACAAGCTTAAATTAATCAACCCTTTACTTCCTATTTCTGAGACAAGAACCCTCTCTTTTCGGGTGTTCTAATTTTTCAGTCCCTATTTATTCCTACTTTGAGATGTTCTTCTATTCAGTTATCTACACAAAGATTTCCGAGATCTATCAACTTAATCCTTTAGAAAAAGACAACTTTCAAATTAATCCTTGCTAGGATACGAATTCTAGACCTCTGCGGTCGTAATCAATTGCTCTGTCTACTGGGCTACACCGCTCCTCTAACGATTCGTTACAAATTCCTCAGCCAAATACTCTTCATATACACGAATTTCTTTTCCTATCACAAGCGAAAGAAATAAAAATACAAGAACGAGAAAAACGTTTTAGTGAGGAATGATGAGATGGTGACGGTGTTCTCCTTATAAGTGGAGAATATGATTACCTACCGGAACAGCTAAACAAGAGTGTAAACAGTGGAAAGCGCCTGTTTCCGTGCGCAACAACGACAGAACAGAACCAGCGTAGTAGTTTCACCACACACGACGAACTATTGTATTCGGGTAATGTTTTACTCACGAACTGTTTAATCCTAGCCATGTCTAATGTGCAATTTACTGTACACGGTAGAGTAATTATTTACACAACTGCATGCGTTCTCTACGAGAAAGAATTTGTATTCGTGTACCTACCTATGATGTGACTGCAAACTTTTGTTCATTTTTCGAACTGTGGACCATTCAAGATGCCCCATAATATTTCGTGGTGAAAGTACAAATAAAGTTGTTTCAGTAAATAGCCAATTTGCTTCTTTTTTACTGTGAAGAATGTATTTATCACGACGAATTTAAATTGTGGCGACTGTCATGTGTGTTGAAAGGAAAGTGAGCGAATTAAAAAAAGTTGAAGAATGGAAAAGCTTTTTGATTTCTATTTCTACCCCTCACAAAAGTAACGAAAAGTCGAGCACACATTTGGAGAAAAAATAATGACACTAATGCTCATTAAATATTTGAATTTTTTAAGGATTTTTATGGACCGAGCTCGTGGTCTAAGCTCCACCGGAGTGTTTTGACATTAGTTGTCGTATTTCCATATAAACTACTTTTGTTGACACTTTACTAACAGTTTTGTTCTGCAAATATTCCAAACCCCTACCGAGTTGTCGAGATCTAAACCTTCAGGAGGTCACTGTTGGATTCTGAGTCTGCTTCTGCCCACTCCTTTCTTGCCTTCATTTCGTCTTTCTAATCGCTCTTTTTTTTCATAACCATCCAGCCATTCCCACAATTCCTATAAAAAGGTTGAAGAGAGCCAAAATGTAGAATATTTTCAGAATTTCATGAGACTTGAAAGGCCGAGCATATACTCGGGAATTTACTAAACAAAGGGTGGAGTTACGTATCTGCGCACCTTAAATTATAAAATGCATCTACGTTGGAAGAATTTTCCTCTCACCACCATTAGAGCATAAGTAGCTGGTGGGAATGAAATGTGTACGAATAAAGATTTTGATGGACATATTTTGAAATTTCCACCATTTAATCGATCCTTATTTTCTTTAATACTATCGAATTCTAAAAATTAATTATTTTTGCTGATTAAATTGGTTTTTACCTATATAATAGTTACTATTTACAAATATATTAGGGATTGGTTCGGTAAGATATTTTGTGGATCCATTAAAATTTATTAAAGAACGAAGTGGACCACGGGGACATTTTTGGTCCTTTACATGAGTTTATACCTTGTAAAAATTGGATCTTGGATTTTATTTTATAATTTTCATTGAATTATTTGAAATTTCTAAGATTGGACGAATCACGTAGCGTTAACATTCAGAATGTATTTATTATATGTGTAAATTATGCAAAACGGCGCTGTGCAAATGGAAACAATGCCATTATTATTTCTATAATTCACCGGTTGTTGTGGTAACAAGTTCCAATGCTGCTTGTAGTTTATTTACTGTTATACACAGATAGATTCTTCTTTCCCACCCATACACCATTAAAAAAGTCATTAATATAAATTCTACTTTTTATGTACAGACAGATAGTTATTCTTAACTTTTTCCTTTATTTTAATTGTAGGTACGTACGAGCATGCAAATAAAGAATAATTTCTACTTCACATATGTACGTGCATACACACACATACTCGCTGGTTGGCATATACATTTGCACACATAAACACATGTATTTGTATAAAACGGCACTAATTGTAAGAAAAAGGTAATAATTGCAATGCTAGAATGCATATGGCTGCTTGAATACTTTTAGAACTTGCTGCTGCGTGCATGTAGCACGACAAGGACAAGAAATGGATGAAATATTGAATTTGTTTCAGATTTGCACAAAATGCGTATGATCATAAAATAAAAACCGTACTATACGATGTCGATTGATTATAAACAATAATTATTACAATGAATACAATGAAAATAAAAAGGAGGGAATTTTGATTTAAATGACATGCAAAGGTGTTAATTGTGGTATCTAATGTCGTTGAATGGCACGAAAATCATAAAAATTAAATAGCATTCTTATATGTATAAATAAAAAAATATTATTAACAATGTTCTGTCACGAATACCTATGGAAATATTTTTAACAATATAAGTACCTATAATAAAATGATTATAATGAATTCAAAAAAAATCAGTACTTATTCCTTAATTTACACATAAGAGATTTATAAGAAATTGGTTTATATACAGGGTGTTTTTCATGAAACATAATAAAATATTACACCTTTGTAGGTATACCATATTTAATGTATAATTAATGGGACGTGTGGTGAATCGGAAAAATCTCACAAACATAGGACAAAAGAACTTTTTTGATATCCCAGTATCATCTTAGGTCCCAGTATCATATTTTTAATATAAAGAGCGCCTGTTTCTACTTTAATATTTGATCAAATTGATTCTTGGTAGCTGTTGGTAAATAAGAGAGGTGAAAACAGGATTCAAGCTAATGTATATTAGAATCGAAGACGAAAATTTAGGAAGTCTCCTGTTTTAGAAAATTATAATTATAGGAAATTAAATAAATCAGGACAGAATTTCTATTCACGTATGGTTAATTTGGAAATTCGAAATAGGTTATTAAAAGAAAGATGAGACGGAGGCGGACGATGAAAATTCCATAGATATAAAATGTATGAAATGAGGAAGTATAGAAAAAAGTAGGAGAAGAGAGTTAACAAAGAAAAAGACCTATGGGATGGTAGAACATCTAAGACAGCTAGTTATAAACTTATTGGAACCAAGAATAGGAGCAGAAATGGGCAGAGAAAGTCCTGAATTGGATTACATTCATAAATTATTAGGAATTTGCAGTGTTTTAGTTTTCAGGAAATGAAGAGAAGGGCGGTAGGGGTTTAGGATGATAACAAAGCATGTTTCTTCAAATTGAAAATAAATACAAAAATAACAATTCTTCTTCTAAAGATTATAGGAACATCTCTATAACGTAGATCAGGACATAACTTGAGCTTGAATAGAAACTAAAAAAACTCGAAACGGTTCTTTACACTTAAAAGCGGATATGATTGGTAAAAAAAGATGATGTTGGAGAATGTTTCGGCAAACATAACCTACCATCAAAACTTTGTTTCAGCTTCAAAAAATTTTATGAGAAAAATGTCGTTGTCCCTTTTTACATTTTAATTAACGAAAATGCTTAAATTTTACTATAGAGAATTTACAGTGCTTTTTAGATTTATAAGAAAGTATTCAATGTTTATTAAATGCGGAAAACAAAAGCCTAATTGGATCATTTTGTTTTAACTATCGTTTCCTTTTAAAGGCTTAGATGATTATGATTACAATTAGTTACAGGACATTTAAGAAGTCACTAAAATTATTTGACCAAATCAGTGCCAGTAGGGGTTAAATAAAGTCATTTGTTCAAACAACACCACCAACATCTCACCTCTAAATAGTTTTTTAGTTTAGCTTTAAGTTTTATTCAAATTTTAGGCTGGAAAGGGTTTTAGATCTTAGAGACGAAACAGTGATTATAGTTTTCCTAAGTTCGTAAGTTTAAGTTGCAAGGCAGTGTATTGTATACTGCTGGATTAAAAATAAATAAATAAATAAATAAATAAATAAATTCCACACTATAACGAAAGCTTCGGTAGAAGGGTCAAAATCCTTCTAAAAAATTTTTGTACACCTCATTTAATATCAATTTGAATCTTTACAACAAATTGTGCAATTATTTAATCACCTTTTTTAATAAATAATAATTAAGCACTCTTAAAGCGATTCAATAATTTCCTTCAAGTGAAATTTCAGCAGCAATTACACTTTTATTTTAAAGGCAAGTGGAGCGACAGTCTCCTGAAAGCACCAAAAAACTATTATCTATCAATCGCAAATCGTTTTGTAGTAAGTAATAATTCCCTCGGAAAAAATGGCCGGTGTGTGTGTGAATGGAACCACAGCTCATAACACACATTTTTTTTGCTTATAAGTATCAGTTTTTTTTTCGTAATTCTTTCGTGTGAATCCTCGGTCGTGAAAGCAACTTTCACTGCTCGCAGAACACGATAGGTATAAGCAATAACTAATCGCGAGATGCTTGTGGACGGTCTGACAACGGAAGGCACTTCTTATTTCGTTAAAACCATAAAGTACATACCTATACTACAATTGCGTGCAAAGACGATATATTCTACCATACAAAAGTGCCGTGAACAGAAACAGAATCACACTTTGAATCATTTCGCTATAATTAACACAAATTATTATTTGGTAGCAGTTTTTCTTTTTTCTGTGGAAAAATTAACTTTCTCTAATGACAGAATTGAAAATGGTTCAAGGAAATTACAATTAAAAGTTTTATCTCCCATAGTTGTTCATAAAATTTTGCTCGAGAGTTTAATTATGCAGTTTATCCAACTTATTCATCAAACCTGTCCCCTTAAGTGTGAAATTATACGTAACCAAAGAATAATCTTAAGAGTATATGTAGATATACGATAGAACTGAAGTAAGAAATGACATTAGCATCTCTTGTTAGAAACAGTAAATCAACACTAACTACGTAAATGCAGTGAATGTGCAAAAAAATTTTCTCTCTAAAATGTATCTAATAAGCAGTGACGCACCTTCGTGAATATAACAACATTAGTGATATATAATTTGCTAATTTTCAATTGGTGCAGTTTTTTTTAAAATTGTATTTTTAGAAAAGTCCTTTGCTGTAGATGTTCACACAAAATTATTGTAAGGTTTCTGAAAGATTAAAAATGAGCTGCTGAAGAGTTTACAAATAATAAACGAAATAGTCAACGAAATTGAATGGTTTTTCTTTAATTACTGCATTACAAATAGGAACTGAAAATTAGTTGTATAATATAGATAAAAAAAATTTAAAAGTAACAGTGTTCCAATTTCATTTTTTTATATTATTAATTGAATCTACTTTTATTTGATGGAAATTCATATTATCAACACAAATAAAAACACTTTTTACAAATCTGTTATAAATGTGTAACTTTAAAGATACCTCAAAGTGGTGAAATACGTGTTAAGTTGGCAATGAATTAGTGTTTTTTTATTGTTCTAGTTGTTTTAATTTTTACTAGGGAAAAGGTACTCGATTTATTAAGTTTAAAAAGATTTATTTTATTTTTCGATCTAAAATAGTTAATTGTTGCTCTTGAATATTCACATATATACATGAAAAACAACAAACAAGTTTTAATTGAAAGAAACCGAGATATCCCTAATTACTTCCTTAAAAATAATAATTCTTATAATTATTAACGTGAAATGTGGAGAAACTTGTGGTAAATGACAACCAGGTTGACCAATAGCGGGGAAGGGGCGAGATTTTTATGGAGCCCCAAAAAGGCCCTACCGTCCTAAACATTTTTTTTAGTGTTCAGGCTAACATTAAACTTTTTTTTGGTTCTTAAGATACAGAACGAGATAACATTAATTAAAGGACTTCTTTTACACTTCTTACTGCTACATTTCTATACTGTCATTGCAACTAAAAGGTTTAAGTAAATTGGTTAGTGGTCAATTGTATCAGCCTTTACTATACAGAAATTGGGATTAATAATGAAAGAATAAAATAACCAATAAAACAGAAAATTTTCACTAAACCTTTAATTTTCATAACAATTGTTTCAATATCACTTCTTCTGAAAATGCCCTTGTAGGATGAAACAATTGTTAAGAAAATTAAAAGGTTTAGTGGAAATTTTGCGTTTTATTGGTTATTTTATTCTTTCATTGGTTTAGTGGGTTTTTGATTACTTTTTATAATATTTTTCATTTCTAAAGTAACTTTCAATATATTTTAGGGATTTATTTAAATGTTAAATTTGGATTAACCCTTTTTAACTAAATTGTGCATAAATTGTAATGGAAGCATGGCATATACCAGTTTTGTATTTTTATTCAGCACCAAAACAAAATAATGATATTACTGTAATAAAAGGAAAACATTTAAAAGAATGTCTTTTTTGGGGTTTATATTTTCAACACAGGATAAGAAAACTAAACACAAAGCCTTTTCTATTTTTTTGGAGTTTTTAAATGTATTTTAAATGATAACAATAATTCATTGAAGTCGTTTTTAGCAGAGTTGGGCAAACCTCTCACAAAAATAGCTTTAAGCCTTAAGTCTGAAGCTCTGCTTTGCCCCGAATATATTTTAAAATCCAAGGATTTCGAATTACCATTTACATACATAGAAAAGGCTTAAGCACCAGTTCAAAATGCTCCGTACACGACATAAGGGCTTGAAGTACATAAAAAGCGCTACAATTACATCAATAGACTTGAATCACTTGTGCATTGTGCTTTGAGCACACTATAAAGGGTTGAATTAAACATCAGCGCTTCTACTTCTACTACGTCAGTAAGCTTTAAGTCGGTTTAATGATTTTATCTTGCTTCAAACAGTTGGAAGAGGCTTTGATCAACTTAAAACGACTTCAAGTTCATTGAAAGGAATTCAAGCACTTTGAAAAAGCAACATATTTGAAGTTCCTTTTAAATTACAAATTATAAAGCGCTTTTATCAAATATTTCTATAAGTTGTAACGTTTTTTTCTATGAAAAATCCCGTTACTGAAGTTTTATTTATTTCGATTCAGTTTGTGTTTGTCTTGGTTCAGTTTTGTTGATTATTTCTTAATGTTGATCGACCTTCCGTCTTATCATCAAGGCTAACAACATTCGCGCAGGACTAGGCGATCGATGGAGGGATCGATGAAATTTTCCGGTCGGTGCTCGAGGTCTTCTTCCTCGATCCTTGACACTGACGTGACGTGTGGGTGTGTGTTTCTGTTCGTGTTTTGTGCTTCTACTTGTGTGAACTTCTCCCCTTATTAATATATTACGTAAATTTATTCAAATTAAGTATTTCGTTAATTTTTTCTTTAATTTTTCATAACTTCTCGAAGCACTCTTTTAAATTGTTTTTTTTAATTAATTTTAACTATTTTGTCAATTTTTTTTTGTTGCCACGAGGCATTTTGTAAATCTTATTTTTTCTTCTTAATCTTTTGGGCCTTTGTGGCTATTTTGTAAATTATTAATTTAGCTTTTCACCCCTTTGTTCTCAGTAATTTCATTTTTCAAATAATTTTTTTGTTCTTGTGGTATCTGGTGAGTACTTAGATGAATCTTGGTTTGTTTGATCTCGACGTGGACTCACCTATATACTTCCTTTTCCTACCTTTTATTTTTTAGACATCTTCGTTTTCGACAAAATTATAATATTTTAATTAATTTATTCACTTTTAGGTAATATTTTTGTACATCTTTGTTCCTGTTATTTGTCAGCCCATCCATCCATCTTAGTTTAGGCTCCAGACGGACTCTGAAGCTGGGATTACGGGTCGGGGTGAAGATTCCTAGAGGGAAGGTCAACCAGGCTAAGAGACATATTATATAATCATATCCAAACCAAATTGATACGAGCCGATCAACACCTGCAGGCGGCTCTGGTATAAAACTAATAAGGTTGGTTTACAGTCCCTTTATCTATTGCCTGGTCTCATACGTTTTTGAAAAGTCCCCTTCAAGACCCGGAAACCAGCTGAAGTCCCTACGTTGGCGCAGGGTGCGTTATATTTTGGTTGGGCTTGTGTTGTCTTTGTAAGTTTTCTTTTAATGTACCTTTTTTGTTAATATACTCTTCAAGTTTTTTTGTTTTTTTTAAGAGAGCTTCGAGCTCTCTTGACTCTCAGGATTCTACAGGAACCACCGATGCACTACCCGGTGCCCAAGAAATTTGTCGTTTCATTTATTCTTTTCTTTGTTTGACAAAGTGGCGCCCGAGCACGTTTTCTTTTTAATATTTCATGTTAATTAATTTTTTTTAAAACAAACTATTAATAATTTCATAATCCAAGTAATAGTTTTGTTAAATTGGCGCACGAGCAGGGACCTGAAGAATCCTGATTGCAATTTTTTTCTTGTATTTATTGTAACTGGTAAACAAAAATTTTTTTTGTGATTAAATTTATATTTTGTACATTATTTTTGCATTTACTGCATTTAACCTTCTGTAATTTATCTCTGAGATCTGTTTTGTAAAAGTTTGAAAAACATTGTCTGTTTACTTGTTTAAGATCTTTCAAATTTGTTTGTACAGTTTCAAACTTGTGTAAAATTTTAGGTACTTGTTTTGCATTATGGATGTATTCTCTATTAATCCTCTGGTGATTGACTTATCCTTCCTGATGATGACGTATTAGACGAAATTACAGTGAGTGACTTGGAAAACTTGGATGTTTATCGTGAGTTTGACGAATACCTGCAGTATGTAAGTGATTACAGATACCATACGAAATCATACATTAATTGAGTTAACTTTTGTTAAATTTATTTGTCTTTGAAATTGAGTACAATTGCTTGGAAAAGAGAGCCAAGAGGTTTTCTTCATGTAAATTCAAGCCAAGTAAAATTGGCAAGTTATTTCGTAATTTGAGTATTTTACATGCTGAGTTGCATTTCAAAAAGATTATGTTAACTATTGATTGTAATTCAATTGCTCACTACTTTTTTTGCCTATTAGTATATTAAATAGTCGACTAACTGATACGTCATCGCTTATGCTTCCTGTTAGTTCTTCTTTATTGGTTAGGGTCGTGTCTACTCCACGTTTAATTTCTGCTTCAGGTTCCAGGAATGATGTTCCTGTATTAGGGAATAATGTTGGTTTAGGAAACTTAGGACTTTCAAATTTTCTGGACAATTTTTTGGTACATTCATTTTCGTTCAGATAACGAAACTTGTTCGGTTAAATCTGCGGATCCAGACGTCGCTGTAGTTCACGATCCAATAAATCTCTTTTCTTTTGGAGCAGCTCCTCTTCGTGTTTGTTTTCATACATTAGTTATGTCAGTGCCAAGGACCGTTGTTCTATCCCTTTCTTCTTCGATTCTCACACCTTGAGTGAGGGGTGCTATCAGCTCTCACTACATGCATGATGTTGGTCAGGAGTCCCTCTGTTCCCTTTTTAGACTCTTGTTTGCTTCATGCATGTGAGTAAATTCCAACCCTTTGTCTCCAACATGATTCCAGTCATTTTTACCTTTTCTCGTGCTTTCCTTTGGTAGTGCATCTGTGAGTGCATGGGACAACCCCATCGCGAGTTTTTTTAGGGGCATGAATCGGCCAAAGGTTTTGGGTTCGTAGCGTATGCGTGCCTTAGGGGTAATCGGGCTCACAACCAGAGTGAATGAGGTTCTGTCTCCCCTTCGAAGAGAGTTTCCCTTGTGTATGCGTATCTTACTTCCTTTCGTATTCATTATCACATTTTTCGATTCATAATTTGCCTATAACAATTCCTGGCTTCATTTCCCAAGTTCACCTCTGGAATTTACTACGTTTCACTTTCGTTTTTCGCCTCCTCAATCCTAGTACTTTCAGGTCATTTTACTTCGGGCTGGAACCCCAACTGTACACTTTTTTACTGTTATTTGGCATTTCGTAGGAATTGGATATCAGTTTTTCAGGTCTTTCTTTCTTTCTTGCTTAGGTTCCCGTGGGGTCTTACCGTCCCTTTTCAGTCATGTAGTACCTGACTGCATACTGGAATAAAAGAAAAAAATTTCTGTATTTATTTTTGGCCATTCCCTTTTGTTGTTGTTTTCTTTTTACTGTTCTCTATGTAGCTCTACAAATGTCCTCTTTTGGCTCATGAAAGCCACTCCTATTTTACGTATGGCTTTTAGCCAATTAATTTTTAATTTTTTCGTTTTTAAAGAATACTATGATTTCCATTTTGGATTAAGTTTCGTTTTATTCCCGAGTAGGAAAGTTTTCGTTTACGTTTTCGACTTTAGTCGGGATAGTTCTTCCGTTATGTTTCATTCTAGCTTAGAATGCATTTTTTACAGCTAGGAATGTTGATTTATGTTTTTTAATTTTATTTTCACTCTCAAGTGATTTTTTCGTTTTTTGTTGGTGCTCGTTGCACATGCCTTTTGAGTTTAGTTTACTGGTTTCGATTTTTTTACAGTTGATGCCTATTATTTGTGCTAGATGATCTTTGAGTGCGACTTTTGTTCGATATGAGGCGATATTGCCTTTTAGTTTGCAGATAGCTGCAGTTTTCGATTATTGAGTAATCGGTTGTGCTTTTGATTAGGTGCAGTTTATATTCATGCACTTATTTTGGTGCAGTTTAGGTTTTTTGCACTTGTTTTAGTGCAGTTTAGATTTTGGCATTTGTTTTGATGCAGTTGATTTGTTGTTGCACACTATTGGTGCAGTTTAGATGCATTTTCCCTATGCAGGGTGATTTCTTATGCAGTTTTGATGCAGTTGTGCATTTTTGATGCATTTTTCGGTGCATTTTGGTTTTGCATATTATGCGTTACAGTGTTTGACTGCAGTTAGGTTTTTTGCTCAATAGTGAGTGCTATGGTTTCCGGATGGGGAATGTATCTGCGCTTTCAGGTTTGAGTCCTGATATAGTGTTTTGGGCTTTAGGCCTATTGTTAGTGTTTGAGTTTTGCATTTGAGATGCAGTTTTGGGCTTTAGGCCTTTTGTTGGTGCGTTTGCGTTTTGCATTTTAGATGCAGTTTTGGGCTTTAGGCCTATTGTTAGTGTTTGAGTTTTGCATTTGAGATGCAGTTTTGGGCTTTAGGCCTTTTGTTGGTGGCTTTGAATTTTGCATTTTAGATGCAGTTTTGGGCTTTGGGCCTGTCTTTGGCGGTTATGAGTTTTGCATTTTAGATGCAGTTTAGTGCATTAGGCCTATTCTTAGTGTGAGTTTTGCATTTTAGATGCAGTGTTGGGCTTGTGGCTATTTCTGGTGTTTCTGAGTTTTGCATTTTAGATGCGGTGTATATTGCGATTTTTTTTGTGGTGAGAGAGCGAAGTTTTGAGAGTGCTGTTTGCACATGAGATTTACCTATGTGATTTTCGTAGTGTGATTTAGAGGTGATTAATCTCTTGAGTTTGTTTGCCTGGGTATGGTACCCAATTTGCCGTGTGCAAAAATTATTTCGTGCGCTGGCTATATTTAATACCTTTACGTCTGCTATAGGCGCTTACATAGTAAGTGCAGGATATACAAATGCCGTTATTTAATTCCTTCACGTCTGCTATAGGCGCTTGCATAGTAAGTGCAGAATATTGAATGCCGTTCTTTTTAATTCATTTTCGTTTGCCTTGGACGCTTGATTATAAGTGCTATGCATATTAAATGAAGTTTTAGTTTTCGTTTTCCAATGCAGTAGCATTGTCTGGTCGAATTGACCAATAATTTTCGTTTAGTTAGGCAATTAGCCTCCATTTTTTATTTTTAGTAATTGTCTGTTTAAGTTCCTCGATTTTTTTTTAGGATTAGATTCGTATTAGATTTTTGGTTCCCTTTCTTAGCTCTTGTACCGTTATTATGTTTTCCGTTTTTGATTTCTGGTAGGCTGGCTGTCAGTCCTCTTTTTCCTGGTAATAGGGGTTTGTAACGTTTTTTTCTATGAAAAATCCCGTTACTGAAGTTTTATTTATTTCGATTCAGTTTGTGTTTGTCTTGGTTCAGTTTTGTTGATTATTTCTTAATGTTGATCGACCTTCCGTCTTATCATCAAGGCTAACAACATTCGCGCAGGACTAGGCGATCGATGGAGGGATCGATGAAATTTTCCGGTCGGTGCTCGAGGTCTTCTTCCTCGATCCTTGACACTGACGTGACGTGTGGGTGTGTGTTTCTGTTCGTGTTTTGTGCTTCTACTTGTGTGAACTTCTCCCCTTATTAATATATTACGTAAATTTATTCAAATTAAGTATTTCGTTAATTTTTTCTTTAATTTTTCATAACTTCTCGAAGCACTCTTTTAAATTGTTTTTTTTAATTAATTTTAACTATTTTGTCAATTTTTTTTTGTTGCCACGAGGCATTTTGTAAATCTTATTTTTTCTTCTTAATCTTTTGGGCCTTTGTGGCTATTTTGTAAATTATTAATTTAGCTTTTCACCCCTTTGTTCTCAGTAATTTCATTTTTCAAATAATTTTTTTGTTCTTGTGGTATCTGGTGAGTACTTAGATGAATCTTGGTTTGTTTGATCTCGACGTGGACTCACCTATATACTTCCTTTTCCTACCTTTTATTTTTTAGACATCTTCGTTTTCGACAAAATTATAATATTTTAATTAATTTATTCACTTTTAGGTAATATTTTTGTACATCTTTGTTCCTGTTATTTGTCAGCCCATCCATCCATCTTAGTTTAGGCTCCAGACGGACTCTGAAGCTGGGATTACGGGTCGGGGTGAAGATTCCTAGAGGGAAGGTCAACCAGGCTAAGAGACATATTATATAATCATATCCAAACCAAATTGATACGAGCCGATCAACACCTGCAGGCGGCTCTGGTATAAAACTAATAAGGTTGGTTTACAGTCCCTTTATCTATTGCCTGGTCTCATACGTTTTTGAAAAGTCCCCTTCAAGACCCGGAAACCAGCTGAAGTCCCTACGTTGGCGCAGGGTGCGTTATATTTTGGTTGGGCTTGTGTTGTCTTTGTAAGTTTTCTTTTAATGTACCTTTTTTGTTAATATACTCTTCAAGTTTTTTTGTTTTTTTTAAGAGAGCTTCGAGCTCTCTTGACTCTCAGGATTCTACAGGAACCACCGATGCACTACCCGGTGCCCAAGAAATTTGTCGTTTCATTTATTCTTTTCTTTGTTTGACAAAGTGGCGCCCGAGCACGTTTTCTTTTTAATATTTCATGTTAATTAATTTTTTTTAAAACAAACTATTAATAATTTCATAATCCAAGTAATAGTTTTGTTAAAAAGTACTTGTTCGAGAAAGGGGTTTAAATATAATGCTACTAAGTTCTCAAGTTTTCAAGCACAAAACACTAAATCCCTGCCCTGCTCTAGTTTTAAATCAGTAAAATGTTTTTATTTTTTTATCTAATTTGATTTTGACGACCTAATGATTTTTGCACTTTGAGGCCCCCTTTTAACCTGATCTGCTACCTAAAGTGAATATAAGTTTACAAATGCTTCAAAAATACAATAAAATTATGGAAAATAATAATATTTTTCAATTTTATTTGTATATATAAGATAATAATTTTCAAATTAATTTTTAGTATCATTAAATTAAAAATTGTTTCTATGTCTTTTCAGTATTTCAATATGTACCTTTACAGTATTTCAAACATCCTTCTTGCTCGTTTCCCGAATAAATACTATCTGGAGGTAATTTATTGCTATATAAATGTCGAATTCAAAAATGTTTGTTATTTAGTATCAGATGTGTATGATATTTACTTACAAGAAAACGGTTGTATTCAATACCTTTATATCCAATTAATATGTTGGTGCAGGCTTGCATTGCCTTATCTATACGACATGCAAATACATTTGTAAATGTTCGACATGCCAATTATTACGTTGTTTAATTCCTATCTCTAACTCCTACCAAAATAAATTAATAAATGCATTACGGCTTGACAGACCATAAAGACTCCATTTTATTATTATCATGCAACTTGGTATATGCAATAATAATAAGCTCGTACATGTAGTACCTACCTAATAATTGTTCATATTAACATGCGTAGTTGTATCCACGGATTCTAATAATCCTTTTATTAACTTAAGGCTAAATAACAATTTTAAATTGTGAGTAAATCAAATAATAATTGTTTGGTATTTGTTGAGGATGAATATTTACAAAGACTTCCAAACTTTTTTTTTTGTTTTAATTGCATGTTGGGCTTGTTCTTGTCTAGACCTGAGTCTTATAATTAATTCTGTCCTCTGTCCTACCAATTAACAAATGCTGAAGTTTCAATAGAAAATTTGCTGAAGACGCTAATTTTATTGGCAAACGAAACTTTCAGCAGACAAACCAAACAAGGTTGCAAAAGTCTACAGCAAATCCGCTTTTTGTGATTTAAACTAAGCATTTTATGATAAAGTGGAAAGCAAAGAATATTTTAATTATAAATGACTTATATCTCTTATGATTTCAAGGGTTGTTCTGTTTTAGTAGAAATGTATTTCGGAATCGATAGTAATCGTTGAACAAATAGTAGGTGAGTTAAAACAAACAAGACAAAACGGTGGAAGGCAGAGAGTTGTCAAACCGCAAGAAATCTGTATGGCTATGGGCAAAATAGCTCCGGAATACGATTGGAACTACGAAGATATTGCACAAACAATTGTCCGATAAGTGCGCACATTAGGCAAAGAAGGATGTGCAAAAGATGAAGATATACGATTATGGTGGAATAAAGGTAGAACATCGTGCTCGGTACCTGTTCTGACGAAAGATAACATCGTAGCTGAGCTGAGTTACTTAAGCCGTACTATCCCAGGTCATGGGAGTCTTGTAGCTCGATTTAATAGAGAATGTTTACCTCAAATTAGGAGAGAAAGCTCCACTGTGTCTATGTTGCAGCTTATACCATAACATACACAAATACATATATTATGTACACAATATTTCATCAACTAAGCCATTTGAAACATCACCAATATAGCATACAAACACCCTAAAAGAATCTACTTTAAACTTCAACAAAAGCAGGCATATTATTTCTTCTAAGAAACCATTATAAAAAGTACAATTACTTTGAGGTTTGTAGAGATCACAACTCCAAAAAAAAAAAGATAGCAGTCACAATTTTGTCGAGGGGAGGGGGCAAATTTAAAAATAAGACATCACTGTATTATTTCTAAAAGAAGAAAAATGAAATGTAGTGTGTATTAGAGCTTCCTTTCCATCAGTTCTTTTTGGTTGTTGATGCCCCTTTATCTTGCTCACACTGATTCCTAAATTGGCATACTTCAAATTGTAACATCTGCGTTACAGTTTAGTACTTAGGTGTAGTTACGCTGCTGATAATGGCTTTGTGGCCGAAACTATTCAATATTCATGCGATAGCGACTCACTTGCGGCTCATCCCCTGTTGCCCTACTACAGAGCAATAATGTAATTTAGCATTCTAGTTTTTCAGTTTATTGGCTTTAACTATATTAACCTATTCTAATGTCGGTTTTTTTAAAGTGGCACATCGAGAAATGAAACTGCCACTAAATTATAAAATATTGAAATTGTTATTATAAATTTCCACCATAACCATAATCAGTTACACCAATGCTACATAATAAGCTTATGTATTACCTGCTATTCTATTTATTCACGTATGGGGAAAAGTGCAAATTATATAATTATTATTATTATGGCTTTATCCTTCTCAACGTCTTATCGTTAGTTGGAATGATGTAATTGTCTGAACTGGTAAAAAGCACTATATGTACGTAGTATTCACGACTGAGTGATATTTCTGGGCGGAGACGAAGGGGCAGTTCGTGACATCGTCAACCGTTTTTTGTTTCGGAGGACTGAAGTACAAGAAATTCGTGAGTATGTAGCACAATGCACGTGGTTTTACAGGATTAACCCACCAATTAAAGGAAAACTTGGCTCGCTTGCCAGAGGTGTACTACGAAATTATACCTGTACGTGTTCACTATCAACTATGTTGTGCTTTTTGCAACGTTGTGTAACCCAGCAGATCATGTACTTACAACATAGAAAATGGCACAATATATTGTATGATAATATGCCTACTAGAAAGTTCCTGACAACATGAAGAAAAAAATGGAAAGCAGCAAAAAACAAATACTTCTAAAGATAGTTATCTATTGTCTGCTACACTTTAATTAACCAAGTAGGTAAAAGTTAAAATCTAATGTTGAAAACAAAGAATTGCCCGCCGAGTTTCGTATAATTACTTAACTGTAGCTGAACTGAGTCCAAGAACCACACTATGTCGTTTATCAGGGCTTATATGGAAAATTTTAAAATAAATACATCTTATAAATTACGACGCATTTAAAATTTTATTTTATTTATAAATAAATTAAGAACTAATAACGTTACTAAGGGAGCTTTTTAGTATTGTAGCGTCTAGTTATACCGTGGGTGTGTAAGATAACGATTTGTGTGCATGTATTTCTTATCGTGAACATGTTTACGGCGCAGTCACACCGCGCGGCTCTTTTATCATTATCGACTTACAAGCTATAAATCTTTCTCCAGCAACAAGTAATACGATCATTTCCCTGTGAATTATCGACGGTTTTCTAATTATTATTCATCATTCGGGGACAATCAGGATTTCTTTGAGAAATTATCTGGAAAGTTCGAAAGGTGTATTTAAAGTGATCGTCTTTGGGCCGGGAGACAGATAGTTGTAATAAAGCACCTTTGCACGAATCAAGACGATAATCGATAGACAAAAGTGGTTATATAAATGAGAGAATTGTTCTGACATAAATAGTAGTTCTAAGTTAGTGTTAAGTGTATATAAATAGTGTAAAATAAATAATTATTTAAATAAATATTTTTGACTAGAAAATTCGTTACAGTATTTTTAAAGGTAACCATTTGTGATGAAATCGATCCCATTTATAAGACAAGATTAAGTATTTATGACAAAATATATGCTATCATCATCATGTTTAAAATGAAGAAATATAAGAAAATTTAGGCAATTAAAAATTTTATATTAAGAAAGGTACTAAACAATGCACTTCCAGATTTTTTTAATTCCATTAAGGCATTTTTAGGTGTTTTCAACTTTTTAAAAATCTGATGAATACCCTACCAGTCCCTAGTAGTTTAATTGTCCATCGCCCATAGTATACAATTACAAACATTTTTGTGGAAATTATTACACAACAAGACAAATAATGTCGTTAATATTATTCGAGACGTATGGATATGACGCAAAAAAATATGAAAATGAAGATTTAACCAAATCCCTTTCGTAAGATAAGTGAATGGATTAATTCTTACCAAATTATTAAAAGTATCGTCCATTGACTTAAATTGGTACGAAATGTTAGCAGTGTTTTTACATTAAAAAATTACAAATTTCCCCTTAAGTAGGTATGCTTTAATTCTTCTTGTAGGTATATAGACATATTATGATCATTAATTATTATATTTCAAACCATCACATAACCTAACTTTTAACAGATGTATAATATTTTAAAGTAAAGTGAAATTTATATATGAAAAAAAAACAGAAATACATGTAATGTCTAAACAATGTTATTTAATTTTGCACTGAAACAGTTAAAAAATTTGATCAAATCACATTCTTTGGATAATTCATCCCATACATTTGTTGTTTTAACATCCTCTATGATTCAATCGTCTATCTTAGGAATTTGATCAAATTTTCATTATCATCATTTCCCTGCGACGTATATGAGAAAATTGTCACTAGAAAGAACTTTTTTCCTAATAGAAGGAGACCACAATGATATATATTCGATTTTTACAAATTACCTGTAATAGTGTCTCAAAATCTGAATTTATGAAACGCTACTATTATTTGAGAGTAAAAATTTCAAGATCACTGTTTCTTTTTATTGAAAAAAGGTAGTGGCACCTCTTAAGTTTTGGATCTTGAAAATCGATGCCTTGTGTTCCATAATTAAGTTATACGTATATGGTAACGCACATAAATCAAATACTTCAGCAACAGTGATGCTCTACACGTATTTTCGAGAAATTTTTGCCCAAAAAGGTTCGATTTGTTGTATATACAGGTTGCGAAAGAGGGAATTTTAGTGTGCGCTCGCAATGCTGTATGTGTATGTCATCATCCGCACAAGCTCAAAAGTACATTTTCTTATTATGGACAGAAAATCAAAACTATTGACAAGACATATCGCGACACTGTCCACATGACCAAAAGTACAGAAACATTTTATTTTATTTATTATCTTTATTATTAAGTTTTTGTCAATCGTAGATATATCTGTCCCAGTTCCCAATAAATAAAAAACTTAAAGACTAAGCATCTTCAAAAGATTCCAAATTTGACATTCTGTTCATTCTTCCTGTAACAAATCCAGGTAAATTTAAAGTTGAACAGAGTAATCATAGTGACGAGGGGCCGTAAGAACCAAAATTACTTCACCTACCAATGAAATTGACTAATTGTTATTTTACTCTACCAGTTATTTATTGTTTACTGTCTCAATATGAGTTAACCATATACCTACGCATGGTCATTATTTTATTAAACTTTCTAACCAACACCAAACGCTTTTTAGAAACAAATAAAGCTGTAGAAGGTACATACGTAAGTCGATTTTGACAATAAAATGAAAGTAAATACCTAGTAAATTTGCAGTAATGGTCCCTAACACAATGGTATCCGAAGCATTTGTGTGTTTGTAATGTTTAACAACGAAATGCACGCTTATGGTAAGTACACGTGTATTGTGCTAACTACTGCGGTAGGTCTCGACCATATTTGGAAGATTCATTAGAAATGGTAATTACTGTCCCGGTAAGTGACACTATCTCGCCGTTGCGTTGGTAGCATTGTATCCATATTAATTGGGCTACGACCCATTCATGGTCCACCTGCGAACTCTGTTGTTTACCAAACTTTTGTTAAAACACTTTTACTAAGTACACGTATTTCATAATACCTTCGGATCATTTTAGAACAGAAGGTAATTTAAATTTTTGCTAATAAGTAGTCACCTAACGCACACTTTTTCACGTTTATAAATTTTTTTTTGGTTTAAAATGGGTTTCAAACTCCAAAAACATACAAAAAATACTGGCAACAGCGACAGGTTGTTACTTTAAATATCCCTTTTTGCATAGCGGGGGCGAAAATTGCAAACGAAGTCAGAACTTTAGCGAGGGCGTTATGCAAATAATGCAGTTTCTTGTTTGCTCGTCCAAAGCGCACATTACGTAAAATAACTGTCTATCTTTGGAATACCGGTAGGTCTTAACGTATGCGTATTGAACAGTAATGTCAAGAAGCTCATCACTTCTGAATATTTTACCTGATCCATATCTTATAAATATAACGTCAAAAGAATGTTAAAATTAAGTCACCAACATACAGTCAAAGTTCGATAACTCAAACTAAATTGGTTGGTAATTGCATCAACTATGACAAATATGTGTAATTTTTACTTAATAGTTCGAACTCTCGCACTTCTATTAATATCTAATAATATTTTTGAGAAGATATGTTATTTTCTAATTTTTGTTTGTTTGGATACCTTTTTTTATATAGTATTCTCTATTTCTTGTTAATATGGGACTTTAAGTCTGACTAACAATTTAAGCATAATATTTAGTAAAATAACTTACAAAGTTGTTCAAGGATCTCATGGAAACACTTGATAAAAGGCTCAGAAATATATATTTTTATAGATTAATAGTCTAATAACAATATTCCTATAATTTAAGGATAAAGGCTTTGTTCAATCACTATGTTTTAAAAAGGCCCAAGGCTAAGGTTCCAGAATTACCTCTTTTTGAGTAATTTCTGATAAAAGATTACAATATGTTTTGTTAATTACTTAAAATATATGAACCAAAGAATAATGCCTCGCTTTTATTTATCACCTTTTCCAATAATTTATCACGATTTGAGCGTTTGAAATTAGGTAGGCCTTATTTGTATCACTTACCTTACTTAAAGATAAATGTTTGACGAAAATTTCCATAGGTCAAATTTTTTTTAGTTTATAGTTCGAACTCTCGGACTTCTATTACTCGAACATAAATGTTTGGCAAAAACTTCGATAAGTCGAATTTTCTGTGGAAATCCTGTAACAATATACGACTTTAACGTCTCTTTTTAATATAAGTACTACGTAGGAGGTGAGACAGTTCAGCTTTTTTTATTGGTGAAAGTTTGCAAAAATAGGGTTTTCGCGTTTTTCAGCTAAACGGTGAGTTTTATAGCAAAAATATTTCACACAAAAATTGTAGATCATCCGATTTTCTACAAAAAATGTCTCTACACTTTTTTTCATAAGTATTGCCATTTCCGTGATATAGCGGTTCAAAAAATTGAAAAAAATATTAAATTCGTAATATGCACACGTTTCCACACCACCTATGAGCGCTTTGGCGCTTTTTTTTAAGTGTGGTTTCCCCGGTAGGCATATTCCACGATATATTGTGATCCTATTGAAATCAAACGTATTTTATGAAATACAAATGGAGTATTGAAAATGATGAAAGCTGTGTAAATTATGTAATTTAAAAATTAAAAAGTAATTTGGAAAAATTATTCGTCGGATTCATAATAATCCAATGAAATTTCTAGTGTACTGTCTTCGTTTTCTTCTTCTTCTTCCTTCTGGATACAAATATGTTGTTCTAAAAGTGATGCATCATATGTCTCATCACTGATATCGTAATTATCCTCATCTAGTATCGATTCAACATTGGAGCACGATTGTCCTTGACAATTGGTACATGCTAAAGAACAAAACAGTCCAACCTTTTTACAGCCACATTTATCATTGCACCCTTTTTTGCAATGGCAAAAGATGGTGTTAAGTAGTTTGAACAGCTTTCGCTAAGAAAGTTACCTTCTTCAAGGACTTATGCAGATTTTAAAAAGATTTTATGTCAATAAAATAATATGAAAAGGAAAGAATTGAAATACCAAAAAAACAAAAGTCTTGTTAGTAATGGATAATGGTGTTGATATAGATGATTAATCTCATACAACATAACAGCAATTGACAGGGATGAAGAAATCCTTTTATCATTTTTCATAATCACATCATTATTTTGCTTATTTTTATCGGCATATTCACAGTATATTACTGTAGTCAGTTTTTTGGATACGCAGCAATTGCGATTGGTAAACATTATAAAATCACGTGGTAAAATCAAAGACACAATTAAATTAAACATGGTAACAAAGGTAAAACTTTGTAACTCATATCCTTTAACAGATAATATAAGAAAACCTTTCATGTTCTAGAAGATTTGTGCTCATTTTTTGATTGCAAAAAACGAAAAGTACTTTTTTGTACAGTTTTATAATATTCACAGTTCAACCGCTGGGCACACCTAGTAAAATAGGTTGAGAAATAACAAATTAAATGGAGAATCAAGAATTTGCAGAAGAGCATTTTTTTGAACTATTAAATGAATCTGGTAGGATGTTAGGACTGTTAATGTTTAAGAGTTCAGCTACAGTGCTCTTTACTTACGTATGTCAGTTACACTAGACCAAGACCATAACAAAGGGGCTTCATCCCGTAAGCCCAAAGCTCTAATTAAAATCGCTTTGGTCCTTTAAATCCTAGTCACATTTAAGTTCAAGGACCCTGAATGATCAAAACGTAAGTAGGTTTAAAGACTTCCGAGTAGACCATGAGGGTTTAATTTGAATCAAAAGAACTTCAAATACATCACACTTGTGAAAAGAGATTCAAGCACGTAGAGGCTTGAATTGGGTTAAAAACGATTGCAAAACTTTCAATTTCTATATGAAATGGATAATTTTTGTGTTTTCAGATTGTCTTTTTAATTGAAATTCGAATTTAAAAAGGAGGATTTCAAATACTATGAAAGGGATTCGAGAACTTTAATTTACTTTATGGAGTTTAATTAACATTGAAGGAGTCAAAAGTTGATTGAGGTGTTTAAATCTGTCGCCTGAAGAAACTGTATTGTTGATGATGGTGAATCATGGGGGACGTCAAGAGTGTTAGACATTTTGTCACCACAGACATTTCCAAGAACGTCACATTGTCGATGTAATAACTCCAACGCTGTTGCTGAACTGAACGCTTTTGACACCCCCGTGCTTCACAGTGGGGATTTCATCAACAATACAATAATTAGAATCTGAAAGTACAGTTATTTTAAAAGAGTTCTAAAGGGCAGGACACAATTACGCTCCACTGTTAAAAGATATGGTACGATTCCGCATCGATGTCTTGTGGTTATTAAAATCAATGGCACGATTCCACCACAAAGAAATACATAAGTTAGTATATAAGCTTTATATAATTACGATGTAAAGTAAACATTCAAACTAATTTTAGAAGATTTTTTGTATTTTTTGTATGTTTTATTACAATTAAAATGAAAACTACCTTACCTAACCTAACTTAGCCTAACCTAACCTAACCTCTAATAAATTATTTGCTAATTGCAAAGTCCAAACTATTTGATGCACTGTTGAGAAATAATATTCAATTATCTACTCTAATATGGTAAATTTCAAATTACCCCTTTATAGAATTGTCTATTGTCTGAGATTATTTAATTTTAATTACCTTAATTAAGAAACACATTACATTCGTACAGCTTAGTTTCGTGGTATTATGAGGGATGTATTGGTAAAGTATAATTTTTGAAGATAATTAGATAATTACTTTAATATTTCTTTACCTTAGATATCGGTTCTAAGCAATAATTTTTATTAGGTATTAAAGTTATTTTTGAAATATAAATTACAAAGGATAAAAAGACGTAATTTGTTTTCGAATCCCAACTACTGGTTCGCTAAAGGGCTTTAAATACGTACAGAGCTTTAAGCTCTGAAAATTTGGAAACACAATTTGAAGTAAAAAACATTAAGCTTTACCCAGTTCTGATTTACAAAAAAATTAAAACAAAAGCACTTTACCGGAATATTAATTATTAATTATTCTGTAAAGTTCAATAAGCATTTTTTATCAGAAATTAATTAAATTTCAATTATAAAGTACAAATATAAAATGTTAATTGAGAAATTCGTTTCATTTGTAAACAGATCGTCACTTATAGAAAGAAAATACTTGTGTGGGTTCCGATAGTCTTTTTTTCTCGCCGATTTCTATTGGGCGTGCAACTATCTTTGTTTCCATCATTATCATCATCATCATCTTCATCGTCCCATAGACCGAGTCGTAACTTCTCAGTTAAAGAAAGCCTTTCCGATAGATACCTACGCGGTTCGTGCCAAAATGTAATTCTATGATTACAGACTCGATCACGGTTAAATATTGTTTATGCAAATTAGGATTGTTATGCTTTGTATCTATTATAACGGCTGCGATATTAAAAAAAAGAAAAACGAAACAGGTTCGTTCGGTTAGAAACAATGAAAGGTAAGAAGACGGGGACGAGATGCGATGGCGATGGATGTGTCGATTTTGTATCACGTCAACCGTGAAAGATAACAATACCCTGGGACATCGTGAATTGAAAATATTGGTTCATGGGTATTCATCAGGCGTATGAGAAAGTGTTATGTAACAACGCGAAGAAAATGTGTTTGAAAATAACAACAGCATCCAAACAGAATCACAACACCAAGAAATAGTAATAATATTGTGACACCTAATAATATTTTTGTTAACAATAGCTTCGTTCATAAAATGCATCGGCATCAGAAATCAATTTTAACACAAATATGTATTTGGCATAGGCAATAATGTAAATTTATTGTAGGTCTTTCCTCACAACCAAGAGGGGTAATCACCTTTAATAATATCTAATCATAGCAAAAATACAATACAAATACATTTTGAGGTAAATGGCAAATTTTAATATTAACACCGGTCGAAGTTGTCAGCTTTGCCGTTCATTAATCGGTTGAATCTAAATGCTGAATTGAATAGAATGTTTAATTCGTAATTTAAACCTAATAAAAAATATCGTACTTGTTAAGTTATAAGTTATTATAAGTTATGTTGTGTTTTTGTTCTTTTGAAAAGAAAAAGTTTAAGTGTTTATTATTTTTAGTATCTATTCGCACATTTGTAACCAAGCTAAAAAGATTTTTAGATTAATTTAACTGAATTATGACTAACCATACACTTGGTTTTAAGATGATTGGACGAGAGGTAAGGAGCATGGTGCATTTCAAATTAATAATTGTACCAATAACTAATTGTAAGATTGTACAGTAAATCAAAATATTGAACAGAACCTACATAGAGATTGTTAATAATGTACCTAATCAATTTTTTATATAAAACAATGTCATTAACTTTTAAGTACTATATATTGTAGTTGCTGAGGAAGCTATAAATAAATAGCGAACCGTTCAACGAAATTTTAAATAGTTTTTCTTCGAACTTAATATTTTTGTCCAATTCCCTATTATCACAATTGTGGAGATTTTACCTAGCACCATGGGCATGAAACAAAAATTGTTATAAATAAATATCAAAAAACATAATTTAATAACACTGTATGTAGCCTAGTCCCTGTTCAGATTTCAACTTCTTTATCAGTAAAATCAACAACTTTGTTTTATTGATATTTACTCTTTAAATCACGCTGGAAAGAGGGACATACAGCTTGATTACTCTAAGATGAGCTCTGAAGATTTTACAGTCGGCGTAGAAGAAAAAAAGAGAACGCATTCATTCGGAGGAAGAAAGATACAATCAACGCTTGACAAATTACGACAAATAAATATACAGTATAATTACTCTAGGATGGTCTCCGGGATTACTAGTTTTTAAGATGCGCAATGGCAAAAGGTGACGCTTTGCTGGCGATAGCCACAGAGATGCATCTGAATGCTTGGTTTGAAGCAGAGAACTTGTCAGGGCGCATACTAAATCGCCCGACTATTCATATAAAAATGGTTGAGATATTTTATATTATTATTATGTTTTAAAGAATACAAAAGCTGCCAATATAGTCTGCAAAATGCTACGATATTAACACGTTTCATTACTGAAAGGTTATCTATGTATAATAATTTTGGTTACATAACAGTATCGGAAGATTCAGGTATAAACTAAATTAACGACTACCGGAGAGGAGACGTCAAGCACCCCTGTCTTAAAACTAGTATATTTAATTGTCGTAATTTGTCGAGCGTTGGTTGTATCTTTCTTCCTCCGAATGCGTTCTCTTTCTTCTACGTCGACTGTAAAATCTTCAGAGCTCATCTTCAGAGTAATCAAGCTCTACTAGTTTTAAGAGAGGGGTGCTTGATGTCTCCTCTCCGGTAGTCGTTAATTTAGTTTATACCTGAATCTCCCGATACTGTTATGTACCCAAAATTATTATACATAGATAACTTTTAAGTAATGAAACGTGTTAATATCGTAGCATTTTGCACACTATATTGGCACCTTTATATTCTTTAAAATATAATATTTATATAAAATATATCGACCGTTTTTAAATGAATAGTCGGGCTGTTTAGTATGCGCCCTGACAAGTACTCTGCTTCAAACCAAGCATGCAAATGCATCTCTGTGGCTATCGCCAGCAAGGCGTTACCTTTTGCCATTGCGCACCTTAAGAACTAGTAATCCCGGAGACCAACCTAGAGTAATTTTACTGCAATTGTGTATTACTTAATATGATATGGCACTTAAAACTAGTTGCATCGCTAATTTTGTCAAAAACCAATAACGTGAAAACTGAAAGTGGTCCAAATTTTTGATTAATGAGTATTTGAATACGTACCAAAGATAAAACTTTTCAGAAAATCAAGCTAAATCCCACCAAAAACATAAATGTAAAAAAATGCCAAGTTCGTAACAAAACACTTGGAAGATCAGTACCGGGATAACTGTTTCAATAATAAAAAAAGTGGGATATGACTGGAAAGCAAGTTATTTCTAAATTTCCTTAATCGTAGCTCCTGCCATGCATAACGTTCTTCAATTGTCTGAAAGAAAATTTGTTATTTTCTCTACTACTCAACAATGCGACTTGGCAATTTTGGTTCAGTCTTAGGTATAGTTCCAAGTTCAATTAAAGAAATTTGAGTAAACGGAAACTTGACAAGTCACACTATTGAGTAGTAAAGAAAATAACAAGTTTTCTTTTAAAGCAACTGCACGACAAGAGCTATGATTTAATAAACTAGGAAAGACTTTGGTTTCCAGTCATATCTCACTTCTTTTATTTTATTATATACCAGTACTCATCTTCCAAGTGTTTTGTAACGAACTTAGCATTATTTTAACATACATGTTTTCTATGGGATATCATTATTTTTCTCTTTATTAAATTATTTTACAGTTCTGTTTGTTTTTGCGTTGGCGTACTTTTTTGTTGTTGTCATTATTGTCCAAATACACCCAACGACGTAAACAATTCGTGGTTGGTTAGTTTGTGTAATAAAGCATACTGAGAGATTAAATTTCGTTTCCTATTCAATTAACAATCATAATTAATAATCTTTTGATAATCTATCTTAACATCATAATTTGAGAAACAATCTAGGTATGGAAACTAAAACCTTAGTCATCCAAGCGTTTGTGTTCGTCATATTTAAACAAAAAAAGTCAAGAGAATGAAGAGATAAGGCAACGTTAGGTAGTTTATGTCCTTACTATCTAAACGGTTTAGGCTACAAATAGAAATTTAAAGTAATGGTTTCACTTGTAAGAATATTTTTAATAAAGAAAGATTCGTAAAATATTTTTTTTGAAATTTTTCATTTATTACGAACACCATTATATTCAAGAATTGCATGCTAAAATGAAATGTAAGTTTGCTAGCAATAGGCGTCTCAGCATTTTAATTGACAGTTTTTGTCTCATTTCAATAAAAAAGCAGAAAAATGTTGATTTATTACCATGACAAAAAATGCAATTAACATATTCAACTGCTTACATAGTAGTATTCATTAGCAACGTTATCCATTAACTATTTATCCACTTACAAAACCTATCACTGCAGCTGATGATCGTCCGTCTATCCTATCTACTGTATCAAACCTGTTTCTCAGCCTATTTTTTTTAAACCTTATTTACAACACCTTATTTTATGTTTAAGATTCTTAAACACACTTTTATAATTTTCAGGTAGGTGCATAAAAAACAGCGATTACTAAAATCCACTTTACGATTTTACGTCCAATTGACCTCAGTTAAGCCTTTTCCATTCTCCGACAAGCAGTTTAATTGTAAGACTCGAATTGGTTATAAACATCTGTATTTTCGTCTAGTTGATAATTCCTACAAAATTAGTTTAATAAGGGTGCTGCACAATTACAGAATTATTAAATAACATTATATATATTTATATGCCTATTGTCTAATTTTTTAAAGTGGCCGCTCAGGCAATAAAACTGTCAGTAAATTACCGCACCTGTCAGCGCCTATAATGGCACTACTCAAATGAAATATACTTTTAATTCTGTTTACCATTTATACCTGCAAATCTCAAAATAGTTTGAAAACTTTTACAGGGCTGTTTTCAAATAAGTAATGAACGGTTGCAAATATTGGGGGTAATTACCCTAATGACGTTTCAGATACCCGAGGATTCTATAAAACCTGTTGAGTATTATTGGCTGCAAAGTAGACTCAATAAGGGTTTTTCTTCCTTAATACAATCACTATGTTGGGTTCGGATTGTTGTCTTTGGGAGTTCCGATGGCAGTCAATCGAACTAATTAGATAAAAAATCTTTAAAAAATTTATTGCCCAGGCCACCACTTCAAAAGAAATAGATAAAATGTACCTAAATATATATATTCAACAAATTTATTCAGAAATCTTGGATATAACGAGGAAATTTATAAAGTTTTATGTACTGTGTGGAAATTTTCAACGGTGTTTTATTATAACTTGATTATGAATTTCCATCAAGTAAAGGTAAATTTGATTAATTATTTTATGTACTGATTAGGACATATCAGTCAGTAAGCTCGAAATCCTACACAACAATTTGTTATAACAAAGGTATCATCTTTTAACGTGTTATATACAAAGGTAGGTACCAGAAGAAATGATGCTTAAATACAGGTTTGGTCGGATTTACTGAATGAAAAATACAAATATTCAACTGCCTACCGTTTAAGACAAAATAAAAATCCAATATATTATAAAATCTTCTAACAGAATATTTTTGTACAAACACTTATCTATAATTGTGATTATTATTAACCGTTATATAAAATGTTATTTTTTAAAAACTTCGATACCACATCGTTAAAACATGAAATACTTCAGAAGTTTCTTATCTCAAAGAATGTGATTGTAGGTATGTTAAAAAAATAGAGAAAATTCCAAGCCAAGCCGTCACATTTATTTATTCTAAATTAATGATAGGTACTTCCTTCAACCGGAATGCAGCAATTCTAGAAACAAAGTATGTAGTATAGGCATTTTATTAGTAATGATAGGTAATCGTTCTTTCCCTATCAACGAGTGTAAATGTACATAAGTACTTTTGTATACAGGAAGTATATAAATAAGACACTCTTGTAATTTCCACTAAATTTTATTATGTACTTAACATATGTTTCGCTACTTTGTAGCTTCTTCAGTTAAGTACATAATAAAATTTAGTGGAAATTACAAGTGTCTTATTTATATATTTTACAATGAATTTCCACCAAGTAAAGGTAGAATCAATCAATTATATACAGGAAGTCTCAAAACTCCGTAGACATGGAGCAACCACAGCTTTCTGGGATCAAAATAAGTCGATTTAATCGCATTATCTGCACGGAGAAAACAATCATGAAAATATTGCTAGAATTCTGGAAAATATCATTAAAAAATCTGTCAATTATATGGACGACCAGACACTCAAGGAGATTTTACTAGAAATGTCTAGTCAATCTACGTTCGGTGTTGAGACTGAATTCTAGTAAAATTGACTTGATTAGAAAACATTTTTTACAGTTCTTATGACTAATTTTACTAAACTATTCTCATTCTAGTATTTTTTTTCTTTATGACACGATAAAATAATCGAGAGGTAGAGAAAAAAAGTCTGGACTTGTTTATCTTGATTATTCTAATACTAATTATTAGAAAGAATGAAAAATTGTTTTATACCACCAAGTACATTTTATGAGAATTCTAGTATTTTTTACTAGAAAAATTTTGCTAGACTCATCAAGTAATAAAATCATGATTATTTTTCTCCGAGTGTATACCAAATTACTTCGTTTACCAGCGAGAGGGTGGCAGTGGTGATCAAAAAAGATCGTTTTTCTTCGATTAATAAAAAATGCTTTGTACAATTGTAATAAAAATTGGGATATAGAAAAGTATGTAAGGGTACTACTTTCTGAAGTATGAATCACTTTTCTGAAACAACGGCAAATATTTAAACCAGCTCCACCCTTAGGTATAATTGTTCTAAGCTTTTTTTCAGGAGGGTTTATTAATATTTCTAATTTTTTTAAGAAGGATGCATGCCACAGCTTAATTTTCTATCTCCTATTAAAAATCAATACCTGCAACAGTTTCGGAGAAAAAAATGTTTTTAGCATAAGACTTCCGACAAGACAAAAATGCTTAAAAAGTGCAGTTTTCGAAATAACTCGAAGATGCATCGTACTATTTAAATTGAACTTGGAGAATAAGGAGGCACTGATATGCTTATCAAGTTGATGTGGATACGATTAGGGTGAATACTACATTAACCCCTTAAAATTTGATAGCAATATATTTATAGGGTTAATTTATTTCTTCAATAAGGTTTTTCTGTAAATTTCATGTTAATAATTAACCCTCCAAAAGTTTAGTACAATTATACGTGTCGTAGTTTAATAATAGTGATTCATACTTCAGAAAGTAGTACCCTTACACGTAGACATTTCTATGTACCTACGATATTTTATTAAGCATTTTTGATTAATTGAATAAAAGCGGTTTTTTTTCAGCTTTGCAAACGAAGAAATTTCGCATATAAATAAATGCGATTAAATCGATTTCTTTTGATCCCAGGAAGTTGTGGTTTATCCATGTCCATAAAGTTTTGAAACACCCTGTATTTTGATAAGTAACTACAACTTGACGTATTGTAATTGAAATTACACTAGAAAATTTAATTAGAACAGTTTATGTTAAATTTAATCGAGTAAATTCCTAAGCTGGCAAGTAGAGAAAAACTAAAAATTCATAAAAGTATATGTTAGAGAAATTAATTATTACTCAGTTCCTCAGTTGAACTAGATTATGACGTACACGAAGTGACTGAGAATTTTGTTCGTTACAGCATGTTGTGTATGTTAAACAAAAGCGTTTTGCCCATATATTTTATAATTGAGATCTAAACTTGGCATTGACATGGTTATAATTAGGCTTTAAAACACTGTAGACGATCAAATTTTAAGGACGAAACGATGAAACGTTATATTAATGAAATTAGATAATTTTCCAGGTAATTTACCTCGTTAATAAAAAGAATTTTTTTATGTTGGAACAAAAATTCTGGTGCATTCCTTTTTTTATGATTTATAAATTTTAATTTGCACATTTATGGTTTAGCTTCCAAAAATTTTTTTATACGAGACATAATTACAAGGATAGGTAGTCTTGTAAAATTAACCAATGCCTAAATGATACCTATGTTAAGTATAACATGAATAAATAAGAAACTGGACAGTGTGCATTCGCTAATCGTTCCTTATTAAGCGGCAACCAAGTTGCCTACTTAATAATTAACGTATTTGCATAATCAATCTGTAAAATAATTTTTAAAGACGGATACTGTCAGGTCAATTTAACTGACCATAAAAAGATTATTAGTTAATCTTGACAACGACAAACGATCTGCAGTTTTTGCATACGCCAATTTGCACTTAGACAGACACACGGTGGGCATACTACGTAGCAGTGTCACAGGCAATTAAAACAAGCAAAAAAAGGCGGTCGGCTGATACCTTTTTTGTTTTTTATCACAAATCCAAAAATAAATCTTGTATAGTAGTTTTATGGTTATAGAACATTAGAAATTCAGTTCAAAAAATATAAGAAGACTAGGAAGAAAGTTTCGAAAAGAAGAATAAAAGTTCGAAACCTAATAGGGTAAAGGGAAGTTATTTGGTGAGAAAGGTAATTTGATAATAGTCTTTACGACCTTGCTCACGCACATACTGACGCGAAATGAAGCAAGCACTCAGCCGCAAGAGCGAAAGATATGAGAACATATTTCGCGTTTCATTCTCGAGATTTGTAGGACTTAAAAAAAAAAAATTCTGTCAAAAGTTCATTCGTGCGGCCATTATTGTGAAAACCTTTCTAATGTAATTTGTTTTATTGAATAATTGCTGAACTGATTAAGGTAAGTGAATGAAACTCAATAATAGTTTATTATATGTATGTCGTTGTTTTAAATTATGAGTGTGTGTACAATAACTTCTATATCCAGATTTATTTCTTAAGTCATGAACGTAATTTCTTAGGGTTTTTGATGCTGTTTTTATATAATAAAAAATATTGAACTTTAGTTTATCATTACGATTTTCTGGTGTAACAATGTGGGGTAGTGCATACTTGGAAAGTGTATTATGTTAATAATTGAGGGTTATTTATGATTTCTTAATTTGATAAAGTTTCTTTTTATCACCAAATTACTTCAGAAGTTCAAGAAATTCTAAAAACCCCCAAAGTATTAAAGAAGCAGATTATTAAAACAAAACCAAAAAGGGACTCAAGTGCGAAATGCTTGACATCTGTAGAAGGTCCTTTTATAACCTCATCAGTAACACTGTTAGAAATTTCTATGGTAATTTTACAAAACAATTGTTGGAAGTTGTGACGCACCACGATATAGTAAAAGTAAAATCCAGTTTTGAAAATTTACTACACAATTAATTCCAATTAAATTTGGGAAAATTACAAAACGTTTGTAGTAATTTTACTAAAGAGTTACCTATAATCTGTTTAGTAAAATTACAATACAAATATTGTAATTTTGTTAAACAAATTATAGTGAAATTGTTTATTAATTTCAGTATACTTTATTGTAATTATACTACACAATTCATTTCAACTAAGTTTAGGAATATTACAAAATATTCGTAGCAATTTTACTACAGTTACCAATAATCTAGTTAGTAATATAAAAATACAAATATTGTAATGTTATTAAAGTTATACTAAAAATACTTCGTAATTTCAGTATGTTTAGAAGTCGAGAAAACGCGAGTGACAAAATCAAAGAAAAAAATTGCATGTTTGGACCATCAAGAAAAAACATTAATTGATACACCTAATGTTAAGAAAGTATAGAAAGATATTCCTAAAAAGTTACGCATGATAATATTATACTTTTTATCTTTAAGTAAAGAAGTAAAATCTGAGAGTTTTTTTTTCTAATAGGTACAATATCGGAGACCATAAATCAAAATTTCAATAAGTATTCTTTCTCATAAAAAGGCTTATATGGAACTTCCAAGAAGATGTATTTTATCATTCCATGTGGATATTGGAAGTAGAAAATGATATAAGAAGTGTATGTAAAAGAAATCAGAACAATACCGAACTCATTCCAAGATATTGAGGAAACTACATAAGTTGTCAATTTTTTCTTGCTTATATTACTATATATAACTATAAGTTACGACGGATGCTGCCCACGATTTTGTGCAGTCAGAATATTTCTGATTATTTCCGGAAAATTCCTGTAAGCTCCTTTTGAGGTGAAGTTTATTATCCGCTGTAGGTGCGATTTATGACCCACGGCTGACGCATATATCAAAGATGCCCTCGTCGTCGACTGTCTACGGTACTCATTTATAATAACACTACAATTATTGTATAGATGACGCAGAAAACGTTGAAAAGTTCAAACTTAAAAATTGTTTCAAATATCGTATTAGATATTTATTAACATATTTGGCACCGAAGAAAGAAAGGAATTTGGCGTTATTCTGGTGAGAATTTGCACCTAATAATTACTATCCTACAGTGGATATAACGGTTGAATAGAAGAAAAGACTTACAAATCCGCAATTTACTGCGTCCTCAGACAACAGGAGGCCGGTTCATTTGTAAACATACATATGTTAAACGAAAATTTACATAAAAAAAGCACAGGCTTGTTAGTTAATGATCAGAAAAAAAGCACAACAGCTGTGTAAATGAAACTGAACAATTCTACAAATAATGTTTAGGAAGTGTTCTGATATTTATACTTGGGTAAATTCCCACCCGTCCATAAAAATAATTTATTAATTGTTCTTTAATATATAATTAAATTCAACTGTAAAAGTTTTTAACGATGAATAATTGTTGAATGAATAGTCTACAAATAAAAAATAACTGTAGGAGTGCTGTGTAGATTTATGAAGTTATATCTTGTGGTCCTATCTAAAAATACACGTGAATTTATATTTAAATTGTCAAAGTTTTTTCTTAAATACTGTTTCATAAATTTGGCTGAAAATTTGAAGAAGTATTACTCATTGGATGCAATTATTTTTGAAATATTATTTAAGAAAACACGAGGGGATTTATATTTCTTTATTTACCTGTTACGAACATTAAAACAATTGTTTATCTGACATACAAATGAAACAAAAAAAAATGATAAATAGTGTAAATCTTTCAGCTACTGTTGGGTAATATTTATTTCATGAGGGTCCCTTTTAATATATATGTCTTGTAAATTATGGTAATACTTTCAAATTCCAAAAGTCATACATTCATATATATATATATATATATATATATATTGCCCTACTTCGATAAAATTTCATAATTTATATAAATAATGTTTTGTATAATTGTAAGGCACCATTAAAGTTTCCTCCCTCCGCAAATTAATGAGACTGATAATAAAATGGTTTGGAATTTACCACGTTCTTTTAGACACAATGCTTTAGCAGTCAACTTGGACAAACAGCTACTTATTATTAGACAACCCAAACTTCTTTACTAGGCAAATATAAGTAAGTAAACAGTCTCGCGTGGAATTAAGTAATAATGAAGAATACGACGGTAAAACGTTTTTGTAATAAGTTAACACGAAAATCCTCTTACACTTTCTTTTCCAGACTGACCATTATTAACAAGATAAACAAACAGGTTTAGAAGTAACAAGTATATTATTACTTTGTTACTTGTATTGACTAGCAACTTCTTTACATGCCATAGTTCGTTGCAATTAAACTAATTTTAGATAGTTACAAATAATACTTTGAGGTTTTCGAAATAACAAATTTTCTGCAACTGAAATTTCAATACAGATGGTGGGTATCAAAAGTATATCAGACCATTTTTAAGGTGAGTAACAATAAAGCTGATGTAGATTAAATAGGTTAGTTTTTATATTAACAAGATATCTTTAAAGATTTAAAACACTAATTGATTACCTAATAATAATGAAAGCCTTTCGTAAATAAAAAAACGAAAAATAATCGTTTCACAATTAAAAAGGAAGTTTTAATTGTGTGGATATTTTTTTCATGAGTGAAAGGTTGTATTTAAAGGGTCTACGCTTTAACTTTATCAAACTTCGCCATGTATCACATAAATAGACGAACGAATCGACATTTGGACAAACTGAACCTTTAAGGGTTCCTATTTACTTATTGTTATTTTTTAGTAACAACGATAAATAAATATGCTTTAGTAAGTATTACAAGTGTAATGTGTTGTATCATTCTCTCAGTATTCTGTAATTGTTCTGTTTTCTTCAAGAGAGGGTAGTTTTATGGTAGGTAGGTGGAAAGGCGGCAAGTGCATAGCACAGTACTTTTTTTAGTGCAATAGAAAACTCGTGACGGGCAGTCAACGCATTACTATAAAGACGACGTTGTATCACTTAGTTCATAAAAATATAACACACTATTTCTTCGCATTGATAAATAATTACACTTCATTACATAATTCCACTGCGTCTCAGTTATTTTTACTAACACCAGTCAACACTAAGGAAACTAATTGGTCTCGAAGTTTAAATTAGTAATACAGAATGCTAATTTGGTCACCTAGTTACATTCTACTTGATACACGAGATTGCAGTACCGTATGATTTTACCTTTCTTTCAAAAAATTTAATCTAAACATAAAATTTGATAAAAAATTAAGCTGGATTTTATAAGGATAAAAACCGTGTTTTTTAATAATTCTTAAAATACCTGGTTGGCTAATGTTCTGTATTTTTGTAAATCTGATTTTGACTAAAATAAAATCCAGCTTTGTCAAGAACTTTTAGGAAATGATTGGAGTGATAACCGAACTGAATTTTGCATATGGGTTTTGGATAAAGTGTCAGAAAATGAAAATTCTTTCGATAGTGTTAACAATTCTTATAACATTCGCCAAGGATAAAAATCATATCTATACGCTCCTCTTTTGAAGAAATTTTCATTTTGAATAAATAACACCTCAATAATAAATAATAACATCTGACAATAAACACCAAAGGCAACTGGATACATTGGAACTTTTATTTAAAAACTCAAAATGGCGGATAAAACAATTATTTAAAATTTTATGAAAAATCGCAAAGACTTAGCTTATGAACACCCTAATACCAATCGATAGGTAATTAAAAAATACACCTTCTGGTATGTTAAAAAAAACCCTTAAAGTTCTTACTTAAGTAGTAATAATTTCTGGACACCCTATATAAGATAACGAGTTTATTATAGTTGGGATATAAAATATGATCTATTGTTACACTTCATTGTAAATTTACATTACTTAACTTAAATACTTCTCGAGTATTTGAAACATGACAATGAGGTTAGATTTTGATAAAATTCAATTTAAAAAACCTTATGATTTAGGTGTTATAAACCTTATCAAAACAAACACTTATTTTGATCGAACAATCCAAAAATGCAATAATATACAGGAGGTTCGATTTAAAAAAACATAACTTTGGTACTTTTAGGGCATTTGGAACATCCTGTATAATATGAAAATAATTTTAAAAGGTAACCATAATAGACCCCTATATAACCCAAAAGTTAAAGTTTTTGAAATTTTCATATTTTGGCCATAATATTCCATGCCGTATAGCGTGAATAACCCTGTATATACACCATCGTATAGCGTCGCGAACGTCTCGAACGTCGCGAACCATTGCCATGGCAACGATCAGGTTTACCCTCGGCTTTAGATGTTTCACATCAAAGAAATAATGAAACAAAACCACATAAGCATACAATAAGTTTTGAATCGTTAACCGAGCAATCTAGTCGTCTAGAATGTAGATCATTGCTTAGCGTTCGGGAGGTCACCGGTACGATTCTGGGGCAACTCCTTTGGTCCAGTTTTTTCTGTAATTTCCTTAGATCATTTAAGCAAATACTTGGGCGGTAAAATTCCACATGCAGTATTTCAATTCTCTTCTGTCTTAATTTCGTCCATTTACCTGTCTTCCCCCAACCACCACCCACCCATTCCCACTATTCCTAAAGGAGGCTGAAGAGGGTTTTCCGCCCTAACCTCCGACTTTGCACTAGAGTGTAGACCGGAGGAACAGCTCGCCCATCAACATTATTAGTAGGAATGAAACACCCAAAAGTTTCTTTTTTTAATCATTTAATAAAATGCTTCGATCGTGAGTCACGAGGGGGGGAGGGCAAATTGCACACATGGCCCTCCCCCAGAATCCGCGTTTGTATAGTATCTATCCAGTCTAATATACTGTGATAAACATTTCAATTTGATGGAAAAATATTGAGGAAACAAAAATTTTAAGCAATTATTAAAAAAAAAAATAGAAATACAATTAGCTTCTCAGCAACTATCAGAAAAATGTTTTGTTTGCTTTTCTGAAGTACTTATTCAAACACCAGTTCGTGAAACCTTCCAAAAAAATTAAATTGCAAATATTTTTTCCTTGAATTCAAAATACGTTATACATTGATTCAACTAATTTCGCATTTTCACTCTCCCAGTGTTTTTAACCAAGTTCTTTATCAACAAGACAGGTGTCCTACTTTTTGTTACAACGTTTCATTCGCCTTCCATTGCAGCTTCCTAAATTTAAATGTTAGACATTTAGATACTAATTTAGTTAGCTACTTCTAAGCTTATAATTTTATTTTTGCTAGTCTTTATAACAACATTTTAACTGATACAGTATCAGTGATAGTTGTACATGGGTATTTCATCATTGGTTGACAGGGCACATTCGCTGTCACCTTTAATTTTACATTTGGCACTCTTTTATGATTGGTTGATTGAAATTAAGTACTTAATATAAACAATTATGTATTTAAGATAAGAAAAATAACGCTGATATTGCCTGATTGCCTGGAAGTCTCATTTATCTCGGACTCCTTTAAAAATCAAGGCGATGACATTACATTCTCTTAGGAAGGTTCAATATTTCTTAGAAATTTATTTTGCAAATTCTTGAACACGACAGATTGGCGAAAGCTTCGTAATTTACAAGCCACAAAACAAGTCATCATAAGCATAAATATACGGACAGTTCCTTCAGGAGTACCTTTGATAGAGTCCATGAATCTTCAGGAAGATGTAACAGTAATTCTGTCAATATTACGTTTAATATTATTTATTGATATTTAGAAACCCTTATTTTTCAGACACTGTACTTTATACTACTCCGTATTATTTGATATTCCCAACGTTTATGCCACTTACTCAGATTATTGAATAATTGACTAATGGCTCAATCCCCATCCGTTTTCTATTTGTATTGTTATCGAGGATGGTCGACTTTTTCTATAACATTGTTTAGAGACGTTCTTATATTATCTTCTGTATTAATACAACTTAATACTGTTTATAATTTTTTATGGTACATTTTTTTAATGCAAATTAGAAGTGACTTTAAAGACAATTAGTCAATATTGACGAACGAACTACGCTACAATACCAAATGAAGATACTGTTGTATGTATACACTCACAAAAGTTACAGAAGAAAAAACAGGATGGTTCGTAATACCTGTAATTAAATAATTATCTAGATTCTCGCCCGAGGCCAATTGAATTCACGTATGGCAGATGTGTCGACTTCTAATTTCTCTTTTTACCTACAAAGGAGTCTAAACGTCTATTTAATAAATTCGCCGGGTTCATTTAAATAATGTGTGGTTAACATTATGTAATCAGATTTCTTTTAAGTGAATGAGAGTCGTGGTGGAACAAGGCGATTGCTGAAGAGCCCGGAGGAGGAGTTTGCAATGTAGGTACATCATCATCCGCTGCATACAAAAATATAATATACAGTAAGATGAAGCATCTTCTCGAAAAATGTACAGCTAACTGTAGGTAGGTACTTACGGCACTCTCCAACAGTTGCAGATTAAATTCTTGTGGAAAATTTCAAGGAAATTGTCATATTGTGAAGAGTTTTCAATGTAATGTGATTTTGTTGGAATTTATTTAAATAAACATAAAAAGTTTTACTTTCATAATAGTGTACCATAATTCCGCATTAATTAAATTAAATAATTCAAACAATAAATCTATCTGAAGTAGGTATGTTGTCAGATACTATTAATATCAGTTCTGATTTTAGATTTAATTAATATAAAGATATTCAGTCATTTGCAGATTTAATGTAGAGAACCGCCAATGCAAGGCCAACATCTAATAAAAGTTTACGTTTTTATTTGCAATCGTAAATCAAAAATATCAATAAAAGGTACCTATAAGAATAATAATTAACAAACATTTCAATTAAAAGAATAATAAAGATATCATATACCTATGGTTAAAATTAAACTGAATTTACTCTGAAGTAGATTAATTTTTTAATAAGTAATTAACATTAAGTAATTTCTGCTTTTTTGTGGTTAAGAAATTTGCTTTTTAATACACAAACAATACAATGTAGAAATGACCTAAAAATGTAAGTGTAAATTGGACTTCTGAAGGATTTAATTCATTAATTATCCGCTTGTTATTTTTAATAGTTATTATGTAAACAAGTAACGCACTCAATTATAAAAATCCGTTCTTTTCGTAAAACAAAAAAGAAAGATACGGAGAAAACTGCTGTTGAAGTAATAAAAGTAATTTTCTAGACGAGGCAAGGACAGCTATACTTCTGATTTGATTGCAACACAAAATTTATGAGTTCATAAAGCTCAAGAACAAAAGTAACGTCGAATTAAACTTCCTACTCTTGCCAAGAAATTAAATCAGGGCCTGTCGTCATTTTCATCTTACCGATGAAAGATAGATGGAAAGAAAATTATTTATAAGTGGTCGAATAATAATTCTAATTAAAAGAAGTGTGTTGGTAGCAAACTAAGAATTGGTTTATCCTGTATATTTTAACAATAAATCTCAATTCCTGGATAATTTTAGGCTAAATTTGTTTATCCGAAGAATCACTTGGCCATATCGAACTAGTTTGCCTTGAATCTGGAAATGGCCCAACTTGATTTCAGGATAAACAGGGCAATCTAGGCGAAACCAATTTTTCCTAAGATCAATAGGTTGAACTAATTTGCCATAGTCCACAGTGGTTTGACCTAAACTATCACCAATCAAATAAGATTCCAGGATAATCTAGTTAATCTTAGGCTAAATTCGTTTATCCGGAGAATTTACTTTAATCCAAACTAGTTTGCCCTTAATCTATCAATAACCCCAATTCGGTTTCAGAATAAATTGGGCAATCTTAGGGGCAAGCAGTTTTTCCTGAGATCAATTAGTTGAACTAATTTGCCGTAGTCCCAAGTTGTTTATCCTAAACCTATCACCAATCAAAACCGATTCCAGGATAATCCAGTTAATATTAGGCCAAATTCGTTTATCCAATAAACTGCTTGGTTTAATCCAAACTAGTTTGCCTTGAATCTGTTAATGGTTCATAAACTGGGCAATCATAGGGATAATCAGTTTTTCCTAAGATCGATAAGTTAAAATAATTTGCCGTAGTTCAAATTGGTTTGTCCTGAATATGCTACTAATCTAATTCGATTCCAACCTAAATAGGTCATATACCGTTATTCGTAGAACGATTTGGCTTAGTCCAAACTAGTTTGTCCTGGATCTGTTACTAGTTAATCTTAGGCAAAGCTAGGTTATCCGAGGATCGATAGATAAACCAGATTAGCCTAGTTCAAACAGGTTAGTCCTGAATCTATTACCAAACAAATCCTATTCTAAGATAACCTAGTTAATCCTAGGTCAAATTCGTTTATCCGAGAAACGGTTTGGCTTAGTCTAAACCTTGCAGTTTGTCCTGAAAAGACCAACTCGGTTTGAGAATAGGCCAACTCGGTTTAAAGTTAAACTTGTCAATCCTAGGTAAAACCAGTTTATTCAAGGACCTATAGAATAATTAAGCCTTGCCCAGTCCAGACTAGTTTATCCTAAAATCTGTTGCTATTCAAACTCAATTCCGGAATGATCTACTTAATCCTAGGCCAAATTTGTTTATCCGAACAACTATTTGCCTTAACTCACACTAGTTTGAGTCTGTTAATGGCCCATTTCGATTTCAGGATATACTAAGCAATCCTAGGCAAAACCAGTTTTTCTTAGGATCGATATGATAAACTAATTTAACCTAGTACAACATGGTTTGTCCTGAATCTATTACTAATCATGTTCGATTCCAGGATAACCTGGTTAATTTTAGGCCGAGTTAATTATCTGAGGATGATTGATTGAAACTGTTTTGTCTTGAATCTGTTAAAAGTCCCATTCAATTTCAGGATAAACTGATCAATCAGAGACGTAGCTATTTTATATGAGGATCGATAATGCGAACCTGTTTGATCTACTTTAAACTGGTTACCAATTAAATGCAGTTCCAGGAAAATCTAGTTAACCAGACCATATTCATAGCAAAGAAGAAAATAAAAAATACATAATTTTATTATGATTAATGTAGATGGTCATAATTCGAAATTTAAAAAACTAATTTGACGTAGGTAAACAAAACGAATACGAGATAACCAGATTCTTCTGTACTTCGACCTAAGCCGTAACAGGACGAGAGTAACCCTCGATGCGTTTTTGTCTTTACTTTCGTAAAATGAACATTTTGTTTTTGTAACCAGAAAAGTTATAATTACATAAGATAAAAAAATGAAAAAACAAATTAATTAATTAATTAATTAATTATTTCCCAACCTATTGTATAACAACAAATGATTATGACAAGCAGAAAATTACTTAGAAAATGAAAATAATTCAGCTACAGATATTCAACATGGTTACATCATTTTCTCTGTTTCCTTTTAAACTTTAGATTTGCGAAATTAAAACAAACTCTTAGCAGTCGTAAATCGTTCAACAACCGTTTGTAAAAATTTTGATTTTGTTTTCTGCCTTAGTGTTCGTAATATTAGGAAGGGCAGATATTAACAGTGACGATATGTATAGATTTTGAGAAAATCTCTCTTCAAAATAAAAATTAATTGAAAACAGAAACCTCCAGCTGTGACCCTTTAAATAGTGTATAAGTGCATTTTTGTATCCCAAAGCATTGCATTACTTATTAAAGTGCGATAATAATAATATTATTATTAAAATTTTTTTGGAATTCAAAAGTTTAACTAATGTATTTTGATTCAGGGAATTGATCTATTATTATCAAGTTTCACCTACATATAAAAATTTATTATTATTTGGAAAGTCTGCAGTATGCGTTAATAAATTATTCTTCTGAATGAATGCATTCGTTCTGTGAAGGTCAGCTTCGATCCAGGAAAAAGTGACCTACTTAACCTTCTTACACACGCAATTTGAACAGCTGGTTATTATACCAATGGGCAGAAGGGTTCTCACATCATCATGCTCCATTTACTTGAAGCAATGGGCTTTATATGTAAGTGTTGTGCTGAGCTACTTTGAAATTATGAAACAGGTTTTTTATAGTAAAATTATGTTTTAAAGGTACTTTAATTGGACAAGTAAGTAATAAACGAACTATAGGTACTTAAATTTTAAAAATTATTTACGGATTCACAATCTGAAAATAATTTAACTTTTTCTTCGTTTGAAATTAATAATAGAAGTATTTCTAATTTCCACTTAACAGTTGTTAGGTTCTTCTCATTGCGAGAAAAATTTAATTTGAATATATGTTTTAAAATATCATAAGAAAAGAAACTGCAGGTTCTCATATTGTAAAGTACTAGTCCAAATATATTGATTCTGACGTAAATTATATTCAGACGCGAAATAATATCAATGTCTAAATTTTCCTCGTAAATTCGGTTTGTTCAGCAAAAAATTCAAAGGCAACTGCTTCGAAGTTTAAAAAGTAATATTTTTAGATTTCAAAAAGATGTTGAACACCCACCACCAGCTTTTACCCCAACGATAGAGGACTGGGTGCTTTTGAAGGATTATCATCGTTAAAATGAAATCTTCAAAGCGACGAACAACAACAAATGAAATGTGAGTCTATACAAGTATACATTATTCCTAGATGTTTACTGCAATCTAACGGAAATACTAAAATACATATTATATAGCGATTAGCGTCCTAATAATCCATTTTATTTATAAAAGTATTCGTATATTTCTTATACTATTTGTTTATTAGGTTGAGCAGCTTTAAATTTCAAAATGGTTTTTAAAACTCTTATTCTGAAATTTTACCGTTTAATTGCTTCTACAATTATTCAAATTCTATGTCAAACGAAACGAAAACTATTACCTAAGAAATGTACACGTATGTAGTAGGTATCCAATAAACATTTTATATTAACAAACAAATAAAAACAGCATCAAAACCTTTTCTATACATACAAAAGTTAAAAATGGAAATTATCTCCAAATTCTCAACCCCTGACGGTGGAATATTTCCTTCAAATTTAAAGCCAATAAAAATGAATAATTAAAATCGACTTGCAGTCACACAAAAGATTCGACTCAATTATATAATTAAAAATGAATACACTATAGCTAAATTAAAGAAAACTCTTTTTTTTGTTTCGAAATTATTAGGTAATGTCAGTGACGTAACTAATTTCTGTCCCCACCTTCTCCGAAAGTTTTTATGCACTCCTTCTTGAAAAAGGGTTTTTACTTAAAGCTTAAAACGTTCATTAAATGCTAAGGTATTATGTATAATTTTTATTAAATCACTTGAGGGCACTTTAACATTATTAAAAAATTACGTGAGAACTAATTATTTAGTTTATAAATGAGTTTCATTACATTTCATTATATTTTTATTGCAAGTATTAATCAAAGAGCTTAAATAGAGGGATGTTTAAAATAACTCCTAATGGAAAGTTGAATTTTTAATGCATTCCAATGGATAACATCACAGAAACTCGCCCTTGAGTATGCATGGTATCACCAACATTCTTATAAACAAACACTTCTTTCGCCCACATTTAAGTCTAGAGTTGATAATCCCACATTAAAATTTATTATTTATGGACACGTGTTTCGCCCACTTTTCATGTGGTGTGTGGTGAGTGTTTGTTTATAAAAAGGTTTGTGTTATAGAAATATTAGGATCATTGTATTTACTTACATCAGTCTCTTTTGCTATTGCAACATTTTCTTACAAATTTAAAAACACCAAACAACACTTTTTACATTAGAAGAAATACAAGAAAAATCATAAATTTCATTTAAAAAGAGCTTATAAAACATTTTTAATTTCATTCTAGGGAATAATATCAAACAGATACACCCTTACAGGTACATTACAAACTTTTTTAAAAACGGATACGTGTTTCGCTATTTCCAATTTCGAGTTGATAAGGCGCACATCAAAATACGTTATTTATAAACAGATGGGTACGTGTTTCGACCACTTTTACTGTATTGATAGTGGTCATATTAAAATGTTTTATAAACCGGCATTTTTGGCTAGAGAAGAATTATCAGTTATAGAAATGAAATAAAGAAAACATCTCATTTATTTATCAGCATGGATAATTTTATTGTGAATGCTGTATGTGATATTTTTGTAATTCCTTAATTCTCTTTTAATAAAAACCTACTTCAACTCATCATCTGACCATAAAGAAATTGATTTCACCTGAAATTTTTTATTAGATTCTTCCCTCTATAAGACACAATTAAAAAAAAAAGAACTTATTCTAACGAAAGTTTTATATTAAGTAGATGTAGCACTAAAAATAAACTTGAGACAAAATTCCAATTACGAGACTATCATTATTTAAATGATTGGAAGTGGTCTGACGAAACTGAGGTTAATTAGAAAGATTAGTGTTTGCTAAACAATTTAATACCTACGTTTACAACAACTATTCTCAATCGATACTACATCTCAACTGATGTCTTCAACCCTCGTGCGTTTTTGGAGCACCTGCACTTTGATTATTGTCATAAATTTGTGGTGGTACGAAGGGTGAGGGAGGGCGACAGCATTCGTCTCATGTAACGGCATCAACGTCGGCAGGCATCCGGCAACAGTAGGAAGGAAATACTTTATAGGAATCATAAAGCGTAAAATCCTAGACAGCATGAAGCGCATTTCTTTGATTATCACTGTCTCATAAATTTGACCAGAAGTGCGCATAGCGTCATAGTACGGGAATCGATGCCGTTTCCGTCCGTCGGCGTCGGGGTAGAAATGGTGCAAGTCATAGGGATGAGTACACGGTCCGTAGGATGTTACGTCACTACTGCAGCGTCATAACGGTGACGTCGCCGGGTAGGACGCGGCGTGAGGGACGCTCGGCGCCGTTCCGTAGCGGTATCGATTAATGGTGACGTCACTCTGCGGCTATGACGCAAGAAGGAGTGCGAATCGCGGTTTTATAATGGACCGGTTAAGAGTGGCAGGGATATAGAGTGACGGCGTCGTTCTAAACGTGCAGTCGCGTGCAAATCTCAGAGCGCTTTGGTAAGAAGCGAGAACACATTCGCTCTTCAACACAGACCGACCGGCTCGAAGGACCAACAACGAACAAACAGATAATACGCGGAAAAAAATTTTAAAATGAGCCTCGTCTTTTCATCGTTCCTACAACAAAAACAGTATTCAAACTTGCCACTCAGCTGACCGACCTGATTTCAACCCCATCGTACTTACGTACCTAGTTAGTTTCCCGTCAGGATGAATGAAAACAGTGATGACGTGTATAAATGAATTATTTTAGAGGACTTTCTTCCTCCGTCGAAAGTGAAACAATCAGACACATGTGTTCCGTTCCAGCCGCAAAATAACAAACATCTTCGGCTACAATAAATAATAGCGACAAAAGCAAGAACAAGAATATTAAACGGTTCCGTGCATGAATTTACTCGACTGGTTAATCGTGGATTCACCACCCTCTGCAACGGAAGAAGGTGCGCGCTCGAAAACCCCTTCGCCGGAGCCGGAACAACAGCAACAGTTCCGAGAGATTCCAGGTGACGTGCCTGCTGGCTGATGTTACCTCTTCACCGTAGTTAAATGTCCTCCACCTTCTCATTATTATCATAACAATAATACGTAATTAGTTGTTCCACCATATCTGTTGTTATTGTGTTCATGTTATTGATTGTTTTCGTGCCGTATCAATTGTCACAATCGTCATCATATCACAACCACCACAACCTTATATTGTTGCATGGACTGTTTTTTAAGTATTTTCTTGTTCTTTTTTTCAAACTTGCCGCTGCCAAAGCGGCGGTGACTTATTTGTGATACGGGGTGTTTTTATCCACTGTCGACCGGTAAATGTGAACCGTGCTCTTGAGAGAGAAAGACATGCCATCTTTGCGAAATGCGATCTGGTCCGTCGCCACAAAAAAGCGGCTTCCAGTGCTATAACGCACCCAACACCGATTCCAACAACAACACTTCGCCCAGTTACAACTTTATTCGCAGCAAGTGTATGTACCCGTATGATTCAATTCAATTGCCGAAAAAAAAAAACAATTTCTAACGCTTCATATATGCTTATCTACTAACACCCGACGGATGTTAAAAAGACTTTTGTTGCCTCCTCTTTCGTCTGAAACGACAACAAATCAAACTATCGACGACAGAAAATGGTAACAAATGTGTTACCTGACTGAGGAAGTGATAATTATGTCATAAATGTTAATATAAAGAACAATAAATTAGCACAAATATGAAAAGTAAAGAAAATTACGAATGCATACGTCTACGGTAAGACCACAACAATAAAATCGTAAACTTTCCCGTTAAACTTGAGGTACTTGTAGAATTAAAAAGAAAAAACGAATTGGTATTAAATTAATTCTACTATAGATTGGCACTTACAAAATATTGTCATCTAACAAATTCACAATATTTTCCCAGGTCTCAGTTATAAAGCTTATAATTTTGGCAAAAGTATACCATGTCCGTTATTTTAAAGAGGAAAATAATATCATTGATTTAAAAGCTTTCTTAACTCAATTTATAATTAATTCCTTCATGGATCTTTCAATTCTATTCCTGAAAGATAGTATAACTATTACATTATGTATAAGTGCGATTTTATTTTCATATTTCTTAAAGAAAATAAAGGAGTTCACTAGGAATAGGAAGAAGTGTGTAGCAGGTTTTGGAATGTAATAAAAAAAATTGTTATCAATAAAGATGCAAATGATTTTCTTTATTTAGAAAACGTGAAATCATTAGTTCTGCGAAATATTTTGAATAAACTCAGTTAAAACGTATACGGTTATTACGAACTCACGGTTATAACGTACCATATAAAACGTTCCGAAAACTGTAAGCAAATTCTTCTAATTCTGTTTTAACGAAATTTTCATATATATTATAGTCCCCGGTAGTATTTTATAATTAGTGTATCGAAAAAAAAAAACTAGTAATTAAACTTATTATTATAGGTACCTGTATCACTTAACGATTTTATTTGTCAACTATCGACTGCTGTTAAAATTAGTTATCACTGGTTTATTGACAGTTATGTAAATTCCGTCGGATTGTAGTCAAGATTACCTTAAAACAAATAGTGTGTAAAATGAATATTATTAACTACAGGATCTGGAATTTTACACTCATGAATTAGCGAACAATCTGTAACAATGTTGACAGTATAGGCCGTTTCTAGTGGCTAGTAGAAAAGTATTTTATTTTAAACGGTAAATCCGTCTTGTAGCAACATTTTTTTTTATCTAAATTGCTATCCTGTGTCAGTGTGAAGATTGATTGAAGCGTTCGAAAAATCGAATGGTTAAATGATAGACGAACTACATAATATGTCACTTTTCGAAATACATTTGCACCTGGTTTTTGTGCTTGACGTATTAAGGCTTTTGTAGGCGTAACTGTCAATTCCGTATTAAAAGCGTTTTATAATTTTTGTTGACACATACAAACGAATAGATATATGCAGACGATTTTAAAAACAGATCCGGTTCACAAGATGCAATATGTTCCGAACGTTCTTCATAGTCCGCATATTTTATGTCAGTTGCTAAAAGATTCCCAATGTAAATGTCCTCTAACAATTCATAAAAAACATTATTTGCAATTTGATTTTAGAAAGTATTCACGCTACAGATGGATATAGGTGTATCATGTATTTCATTAAAGGCACCTTCTTACAATAAGTTTACATTATGAATAATAAAAAAAGTTTCAGATAGGTAGGAAACTTTAGTCATTAGAAAATGAAAATAATGAGTTGTGCATATGCATTAATAAAGGATAAATAATTACAAATGTCCTGCCGGAAATCGAATAACTTAGATGCAACTCCAACACTTATTACAATGTCAGCGCATAATAATGAACATACTAATTTTGGAATGATGAAAAATAGAAGATTATAGCGAAACAAGAAACCTCATTATTTAAGTAGGTGACATAATTATTGTTTTATAAACATTCAACGCGGAAATCTAAAAAAGTTATAAGTATGTATAAAGAAGTCATTCTTTACTTTTATTTAAGGCTAATATATTTGAATCCTTATATGGATTGAAACCGTTAAGAGTTCGTTAGATACTTCGACTGGTTGAAAAAGAGAAATATTTTAGTGTCTTTTAAGCGATTACCATCAGAAAATGTACGGAGTGTTTCTTGATGTTTTGTTGCACCTAGCACACGTTAGATGCGGGTAAATCTTAATGGTAATGGAATATGTTACATTCACTGGAATGCAGTCCAGGTTGTTTACATTTTTAATTTCGAATGTTCTTAGAGTGGATATCGACGCTTTCAGGATAAGAATTAGCAGATATGTTTATTGCATTGCAAATGAAAATTAACCGTTTGTATTTCAAAAAGTTTCCGGCCATAAAGATAGAAAACGATTTAAAAACACGATCTACCACAACATGGCTTACAATTAGACTGAACAAATTAAATGCATTTTAGACCATAAAATATTCGCTTATAATGGATTTTTCCACTTGTAATAAACAGTCGGTTTTATAAGTTGCGTGGCTTCACACATATGAAGAGGAGCTGCCTGTTTAGGATAACTCTGGCTAATGTGAACTAGGCGAAGCTAAAGATTAATATATCAATTACGTGCACATAAATAACAGACAGGAAAAAAATTCCTAAATATCAAGTAAATGAAGTCTTTCGTCCTGAAGGGTTTTGGGATTCGCCGTGGTCCAATGAATTTAATTCCACGGTCGGTATCTTCAGTGGTCGGTCGGTATCTTGGTTTTGGTCTGGAGTTAAATTCGCTGCACCACAGAATTTCCCAAAAACCTTCAGGACGAATACGGACGGTCTACGTTCGATTAAACGAAGCTTTAATTTCTTGTGGGTTCTTCTACATTAAAAAATAAAACACACGTTTCAGGGACAAAACTTCACGAAGTATATTGTCACAAAATTTTTTTATTTAACTATGTTCAATGTAACATGTTTCGCCAAAAATTTTTTTGGCTTCTTCGGACAATGAGTATTTTTTAGTAGAAAAGAAAAATCTTGGTGAAACATGCTACATTGAACATTGTTAAATAAAAAAAAATTGTGAAAATCTACTTCGTGAAGTTTTGTTCCTGTATTTATTATGTTTTTTCATCAAGTGAAGGCCGAAACTATTCAACACAAGTTTAGAGTTGTAAAAACATTGGTAAAATTTAAAATTTGTTCCACCTAAAGAAGCCAAAATGTGATTAAATGATTATGATATCTACTAATACAAAGTTTTTGTAACTGCAAAATTTTTTTTTTTTACTTTCTTGCTAAATTAATAAAATCTTCAGTTTCGATTAATAAAAAGGTTGTGGTTAAAAATCGTTTTAAAATTAGCTCTTATATTACTAGCAGCGTAAATAGTGCGCCCACGTTGCGGGGGTGGTGTGGCCCCAATTTCCTTTTTGGAAACAATTAAAAAAACACGAATGGATATAGGTATGATAAAAATAGTCGAGATAGTACAATATAAAATTTTATTTTCAAATTAACAAAATACTTTTTCTTGGCATTCTTTATCTTAATAAGATGACTATGTTGATGTATTTGCCTTATTTGAATTTACCGTTACATTTTGTTGTCCATTTTGTTTTCATTCGTCCGCTAAAATAAAACAAAACCATTAACTGTGGTTTCTGAACGACTGTGTGCTGTATATGCTCACGATCTTTATGGGTTTCGTGACCTCTTGGTGGTCTCTTTTTCACCATTAAATCATTTATTTAGAGTACAGGTGCGTTTGTGTTTCCCAGACTAATAACTCTAAGAATATAAATAATGATAGGATTCTGTAGCCGACCTGCTTTAAATTATAAGTAATTGACGTAAACCTTTACACATGCTACGTGTAAAAGACACACTTTACTTTCGCCTGTCTCACCATTAACACATAGGAAGTACAAAAATAAATTTCATACTTCCTACGTTGACTATTCCTTTTTATAAATTACCGGCAGGTACAAACTTTGGAACACACGACATTGTATATTTAACTGATAAAATATACGTACGAATGATTATTGCTTGGTAATAAATAACAAAGATCTTTAATTGAACTTATACTATACGTTCACATAGATATTATTAATTAAGTATGTGGTAGATATCGTGTTTTAAGAAATTAATGCTTTTGGAACTCCCTAAGCCTCAAAACCTTTACTTATAAGATTCTTGGCAGAATATAATTAAGATGTCTAATTTTTGAGTTTTTCATTAACTTTATTAATGATTAATATGGTTTGTGTGGCATATGTACTCGATCCACTTAAAAATTATAACTTCACCTTTCCTAAGATTTTACTTATAGGTACTTGTAGATAAATAAATCAACAATTTCTTTAAAAAAAGTTGTATGCATGAAAAAATATACCGTTGCTAGAAATATTATTATGTAATAACCTCCAGTACAATTTTTCTTTCTGCTGTAAATATTACCATTTGTTATAAATTTTATTAATCTTGCTAAAAAATCATTAAATATAATTTAAAAAAACAGTGCTACAATTTATTCTAATTTTCATCATTTTTTGTTTGATTACTTATTAGGATTATAAGTTTACTGTTGGGGAAGACAACACAAACATATCAATGATTTTCATTGAAAAATTGTAGTAGTCGGTGAAGATTCCGGGCTAGTAGGCCGTGGTCCTGGCGATGTCTTCTTTGCTGACGTTTCGCTCACAACTAGGGTGAGCATCTTCAGAGCTTAGTTCGTAATCTAGGTCGTAACTGTCTCGATTCAAACTTCAGTCTGAAGATGCTCACCACAGTTGTGAGCGAAACGTCAGCGAAGAAGACATCGCTAGGACCACGGCCTAATACTAGCCCAGAATCTTCACCGACTACAAGCTCCAACCGTGAAAGCCTTAGCCAAAAATTGGTAGCTCCCACAAAGATTTTTTTCCTATTTCTTGCATCAATTAATAGACGTACCTATACCTAAGCATTATGTGAACTCCTCCTTTATTTAATCACGAGCCGCCACTGAATATATTTAAATAATAAGCTATCATTGACGTTATTTTGTATCTCATTTCTTCCAAGGATTACCTAATCGTCTTAATGCAAGTAAAAGTGGTAAAATGCTGTTAATAAATTACCTTCTAGTGCATAGGAACATATCCTACAGTTACCAGAAATTCAAACATTCATGATAAATGTAATATATGGACTTATACATTTTCTTATGTGTATGTATATGTGTTTAAAGTTTTGTAATGCAGGTAATGCAAGGTGTTTCTTTTTATATGAACATGCATCATTTTACGAACGCCGTTGGTACTTTGTGTAATGCTGCCGTGTGTGTCGCGGTACCAGCAAGTGTAAAAGTAGGATACCACGTTTCAGGTTACCCATAAAATTCAAAAGCTATCATTAATTATTTTTAAGATTCACATTATACACGAACCAAGTATGCGAATGTACATACATGTAATAAAGTTGCGAAAGACAATTTAAAAACTCATATACTTAATAGATCTTTGTTTTATTTGGATTTTAGAAATAGGACCTTACGCATACAGTACACTCAGTTTAAATTACTTAGCCTGCTTGTGAAACACTACGTAATTCTTTTAAATTGCTAATTATTTGTTATTTAATTGTATGTTTGGACACCCAAGAACAATTTCACAAAATCTTCCAAGAAACTTATTATTACACCCTAACGTAGGGAGTCCATTTCACTGATAAACTTCAAGAAGAATTGAAGTAAGTAATATGTAATTTTATTTTTGTTTAATCCCACTACAAACTCAATTTTACATAGCTAAAGTAATGCAAATGTGTTATTTTTTATAGTACTAAACCTATTATTTGGTCCTATGGTCCTAATTGACCGAACCATCACATAAAGCTAAGAATTATGTAAGCTTTGGAGGAAATCTTTGTAGAGTTTTGTTTGTTGTCCAAATAGAAACAATGGAACCCTCATAGAATCACCGTTTTAACCGTTCGCCATTCTGTTAAGATCCCTTTTCTTCAAAAAAAGGCTTGAATAATCAATTTCTAATTATGTCATTGAAATTTTTAACTCATCTCATCATTATCACAAAATTGTTGGTTCCAACAAACCCCGTGGGTTCAGGGTAACCTTAGGTTTTCCCTACATTAAAAGAAGCACATCTCTAAGAATATTTTCGAAGAGTAATCTAATTAAAATTCTCGTCTATCTCTTTCTGCCCCTGCTTCTACTTTTAAGTTCTTCTACGTAGCCCTTCATGTATTAACCTCCCCTAACTCTTTTTGATTTCCATAGCGCTCTCCGTTCTTCTACCTGCTCAAATTATTCCTAACTTAATCCAGACTAACCTTATCTGACCGAACCGAACCTAACCTAACCTAACCTAACCTCTTTTATACATTATATTTTCATTATTCGAAATTCCTAGATACAATTTCTACATAGAAAAACAGCGAAGATTGCCTTGCGAAAATTATATCACTTCCTAATCGAACAGATCTATAATGTTTAAGGAAAATTTTTTTAGAATCCATTATAATGACACGGAAGCTTTAGAACAGTGCTATCTAACTTGTTTTCTGCTGTGGCCAAAATAGTGGCCCTGAGATGAAGCCGGTGGGCACTTTTCAACGTAATGAGAAAAAACCCAAAAATATCGATAAAAAGTTGAAGTTCCTTTGTTTAATCATTAATGAGATCGTTAACAACATTTATATTCGGTCAATTTAGTTAAATCGAGCTTGGATTCACAAAGTTCGCAACGAATTTCCGATTCTAAATTTTGCTGAGATAATGCATTGCGGAATTTGTTTTTGCGTCGTGTAAAGCTGGAAAATGTGCTCACACAACACAACATACAAAGAAATTTCGGTAAAATATCTTTGAGCACAATTTAAAAGCAATCGCTTCCATAATGCATCACTAATTTCATTTGGCAAATGAGTTTCTTCATTTATTAGCGAAATATCAAACTCCAAGCGAGTTTTCTTTGTATTGAAAAGATCGGACAAATTTTGAATACCGTTTTGATTGAAAACAAATGAGTACGTTCGTATACAATTAGCTTCAACCCCTGTGATCAAAAATTTTGTGTGCGTCCCTAATCTTTTCAAAATTATAAACTACTCAAGAAATACTTACATTACAATGTAATTAATAAAGCAGATTGGCAACTGCCAATTCAAGTGCAGTATAAGTTAATATGACTTGCTGTTTAAATATCATTAATTAATTTGTATTTCTATTTTTTTTGTACATATACTAGCGCCACAATTCACCGACACACCTATTTGAATTGAATTCTCTTTAGCAGTATATATTATATTCATGCATAAGACTTTTTACCTGGCCACTTTTGATTTCTGTGTTTCTATCCAGAAGATATCGTTTACATCATTCTATGCAACTAACCCACAAAAAAGTTGTTCTAGCAGTAACATAATCTAACATACATATAGGCCGATTCTTAATGCAAATTATGATTGTTGTTTAATATCGATTAATTTAGTACTGCACTCTGTAATTTCCTATAAAATATATAGCTCACATTAATCGTACCGATTTAAATGATGTTAATTAGTGACGCAAAAACTATTACACCTGGTTCGGTGTGGGAAATTGCACGGCTGTACGTAACAAAGAAAAAAAAATGATAATAAATTTATCAACATAGCAATCGAGTGGACGGCTGTAAGGCGCCGACAATATTGCGGCATTTGCTCGTTTTACTTGATGTTTACTATTATTAAACATATTAAGATAGATAACTGTAACAAACAGGATCTAGTAATGATTATTGTGATTTTATGTAGTTTGTGCCAAAATCATTCGCAGATGAGGAGGGGTGTGGGGGGTTTTAGTTTTATTAGAAAAAAGGGGAAAATTACCGCAAAATATGAACGAGTGGAGGTGCGAGTACCTACAACCAGTCTTCAAACAGAGACTGTATCTTGATGAACGAAAATGTCAGATATTATGATGTTTAAATCAAAAGGAATTGATAATAAGATATATAACTATAATAATAAAAACCGAAGAATTCACTTACTGTTCCTTTAAATTAGAGGCGAATGATGCATAAAATCATGAGGTTAGGTCTGCTTATTAAAGAGATTGAAATCTCAGGCTTCATTAGGTAACGACATAGAATTCTAGTAAATTTAATAGTTCATAGGCACCCTTGTAATATACAATTAGGTGGGTAGTATAAGAGTGGAAATTAAACCATGAGAATTTGAACAATTTGAAAGTTATAGTAGGTATATAGTATAGTTAATATGGTTTCCTTGGGTTAACGAAATAAGTAAAGGATTGGCTAAGTAATGTTAGGTTTCGTTATGTTTAGCCTTATTGTGACTAGTACCTAATCTAACCGAATACGCTTTTATATACTACTTCAAGGATACGTATATTTAATGTTGTGCCTCAAAAAATCAAATACTTACCAATATGTTACATAGATATAAAACAAATCACAGTAAGAAGGGGTTGTGGAAAATGAAGAATGGAGGTCCACAAGGGCGGTTTTTGCCCTAAAAACTAGGATAATGCCTGGTTAATTGCGCGTATGCATTTCATTAGCTTAAAACACACTTTTAATTTTTATCAAATTATTTGTTTTCCAGGAACCGAAAGATTTGCAGTTTGTCATTGTTGGCCGAAATTTCGTAATTTTTGGAGATTTTAATCTCATGTTTTTATATCAACGCAAGCAATAAAAGTTTTGCGCCGTTGTGCTCATATGAAGAAATAAAATTAAATCTCTAAAAATTATGAAATTTCTGTCAAAAATGCAAAATTGCGAATCTTTGGGTCCCTGAGAAACAAATAATTTCTAGAATACTTTGACAAATTTGATGAAAATTGTTTTAAACTAATGCATACGCGCAATTAACCAGGCGTTTTCTGAATATTTAGGGCCCCTATGAACTTCCATCCTTTCTTGTTGCAAAACCAACAAATGCATTTCACCTCTAATTGTGAAGCTTTTTCAAGGTAGGTCTTTTTAAAGCTCAATAGTGTTCTAACTTACGCTGCAGGGGTTTTTCCAACTTGAATATGTGTCGGTTCTGATTTACAACCCCTTTCGATTTATTCTAATTTTCTTTATATTAGGTACCATTAATAGAATTTTTGTTGCATGGATCGATAAGTAAGTTAGTTTTATTTCCTTTTTAGTGTTGGTGAGTTTAACGAACAACGAATCAGAATTTCCCAAAAATCTTCTGTTCTCGAAAATGTAATATTATATGACTCCCTCTATTTGCTCCCTTTGTCAATTTGTATTATTTTTTTAAGTATCTTCATATACTATTTGTTCAATTTTGTTTTACCCGTTTAAATTCCTTTCGAGCGTATTCAGCGCGAACGAAGATTTTTACAGGTAATTAATTTCGCGCTTATTGGCGCGAATCCGATCGCGGCGCAGTCTGGATGATGATGATGCTCCTTTGTAACGAAAGCACGTGCTTGTTGACGCGATATTCACGAGATTTTGTTGGCTTTTTAAAACCACTTGGCAACGATCCCGAAACTGTTACAACTTGTAAACTCGCGCCACGTACGCGCCGTTACCGCCGCTGCATCCGTCAAAAAGGAAGACCACGTGCTCGCCGATGCACCACGTGAATCTGATAGTGAGTGAGTTTGATACGTGGATGGAATTCCTAGCCGAATTGTAATGGTCAGCCGATTTGGATATAACCGATAAATATATGTCAAGCATAACTACCATAAAAATATCTATTAAACAAATGTAAATATATTTATAGTGCCATATATCACACGTTTGAATATCTGTACCTGTGTAACATTAAACAGTTCTCGGACCTTGAACAAAAAAAGGGCACACAAACTCGAATCACATCAATATTTTATTTTTTTTTTTATAACTAATATTTCTGGAGCCAAAATAGATTAGTGAAATCTGAGGAGCAGAGGACATTTTTTCTTGTCGTATTCTTACTCCTATTATGTATATTTTTAATTTCATTAAGCTTTATGCACCCGGAGGCTAAAAAAAGATAATTTTAACTTTCTATATCTTCCAGATTTACGTTACTTTACAGCCTCTATCTTCCAAAATAATAATTTATTCACGTAAGAGCAAAAAAGTCTCTAAAATCCATTGGGAAGCGATTGCAAAAGGAATGGTGTCTTGGAGTAAGTAAGATACACTTAAAATAATTAATTTTTCGACTTCAGCTTATCCCATATAACAATCTTCCTTTTAATATTGTGTCAGCCCTTTTCCATGGGTCTAATTTTTTTATTGTGGTGATTCAGGCAATGAAAGCTTCAAAATTTTTTATTATTTTATAGAGATAGTGTTAAGGGATAACAATCCTTCATGACTTAACCTTAGCAGCTGATTTTCAACAAGTACCTGAAACTTAATTACTGTAATTTCTTCCAAGAATAGCAATCGTTCGTTACTCTTTTGAAACAACCCCGTAGAAACTTTCAAACTATTTGTTTTTTTTATATAAATGGTAAAAAACCAAAACGTGTTTCTTTTGGATGGTGCCACAATGAGCAAATTTCAGATCGGCATTGGCAAGACTAGCTACTTTGTGACAGTTTTACTGCCTGAGTTGCCACTTTAAAAAAATTAGACAATATATAATACAATGCACAATTTTATTTTAAGAGTTGTTTTTGTTTCCAATCAAATTTGATCGAATTGATTGACTGACACATTTGGCATCCACTGTGGCTTCGATACGAAATTAAACTCACTCTAGATTATTGCGGAATAGAATCAGCGAGGACCACTAAATGCGTAGGTAGAGCGGTATATTTATTGTGGCGGAGAATTTTGAAAAACATTGAAGTACTTCCATATATAGAACGTTCTTAAAAAAAATTTATTACCTATATGAATTAGGAAGTACGCAATGTAATTGTCTATTAACCAGGCGTAGGAGTTGGAATCATTGTATGCATAGTGATAATCGTAAGAGCGATATACAGGGTGTCTCACATATGTAATGTGTCTAGCGACGACAGACTGCCACTTTAATTGAAGAAATGTATCAGTCGTTTACTCTTTTTAACATGCAGGCAAATTCTTGAATTGTTGTTAGTTTAGAAGTTATCAAAAAACAAAAACTTTCATAACACCAAGTTCGAAATTTTTGTTTGTTCAATATTATAGTGGTGCCGTAAATTTACAAATAGCCTATTAACAGCTTACTAAAAAAATGTATTCTCTTCTAGAGTTTTTAAAGTTTAAAAACGACAAAAAAATAGGGTCACTATCATTCAGTAGTAAGTACAAGTGTGTACTCCAGTTTTTTAACTTAGCTTACTTTTTCTACTCTTAATTGAGCCTATAGGCGATATAGATTACTGTAGGTATAATTAATAATTCACTCTATATATATTATGGATTAGATTATATTTTGCATATTCTACAAATTATATACTTTATAGTATTTTCAAATTATCACAAATGTCATATTGAACAGATGACTGTAAAGAGATCTATTTATATCACGTAATCCAAGATGTGTTTTAGTGTGTGTACGTAAATGTGTATGTAGTTTAAAATTGTCTGGTTGACGTATGCATATACGTAACCGTGTTACGACGCTCTTGTTCAAATTCAAGTCCAAAATTACGAGAAATACGGAAATAGCGCGTTAAGAATCACAACAAACGTTAGATTTACAATTATTTTCTAATTTCTCTCGCAACATGTCTAGTCCACAAATAACAGTCGATTCCATAGTTAAAAAAACAGTTTTTATATTGGTACTCATTTAAATAAAAGTCATAAAAAACAACAACAATAAATGCAAACAGAGCAGGGTAAAGCCTTCATCTGAAGTCCCAATTACATTTTTAAATGTAAGGATAATTAAATTAAAAGTCCTTAAACCTTTTGAAAAGGCCTTTAAGAAAATATGATTGAACTAGAATTAAAGTAAATAAAAAGCTTCAAATTCGTCAAAACTTTGGAGCACTTATGGAAATAGCTTCGAAACTGATCAAATTTATTAAAAGGTGAAAAGAACTTCAAGTACACTATAAGGGCTTCAATTAAGCCAAAGGGGCTTTACATTTATTAAGAGACTTGAAGTACTTGTGATAAGGGTTTCAAGTTCACTATAAAAGCTTGCATTAATGCAAAAGGACTTCAAATACATCTAACAGCTTTAACTTTAATATCCACAAAAAGAACACAATTATTACTTTAAAAGGGTATCAAGCACCTTAAAAGGATTTCGAGTACCTACTTTAAAAGGGTTTAAGCACTCTGAAGAAGCTTTAAACCGTTTTATAAAGTAATTTATTGGCGATAGAGCTTTAAATATAGCAGTTTCTAAACCCTTAAAACACAAAGCACCAAAACTCCGCCCAGTTTTAATTATTTTTATATAATTTATTAAGTGATGTGTTCAATTACTGTTGACTACGTGTTGAATAACCTTTCTTAAAAAACTAAATTTTTATTTTATACATGTATAAGGGCGGTCCAGGCCGTTTTCCGCATCCCTATGTCTATCGCCTCCTATCCTTCAAAACTTTTTTATCAAGACTCCTCTTCTGCATGTTGTCTTGTATTTCAAAATTCCAGCTTTTTCTCGGCCTTCCTCTTTTCTTTCTTTGCAAAGGCTTCCATCACCAAATTTTCTGTGATATTCTTTCAATGTTCGTCCTTCTCACATGTCGATACTATAGAAGTTGCTTTTTTTTTATTTTCTCCACAAGGGGCTCCTGAACTTTCATTTAATAACAATAAAATGAATTGTTATGAAATAAATTTGAAATTTTTGATAATTTTCCATAATGTTTGGTAAGACCAAAAATAATTTTGAAACAATGCAAGTTCACGTATGGTAGGTTATATGATAATTTGCAAATCTGTACGTATTTATTAATAGACAATAATCAATCACTGACGGTATAAAAAAAGACTTGACTATTTACAAACGTTTAAAAAAAGGGATAAAACCACTTGCTGTGAAAATTGTCTAGAAAATAGATACACGTTGTAGGTAGGTATATACGGAAGCATCACATCGGTCTGACAGCGTTAATACTCGCATACGATAACGAAAGCGAAGCGCACGTGTGTGACGTCAGAGCGTCGACGAAAATAGAACGACGCGAGCGACGGCGTCTCTCCACATAATGACCGGTGACGTCAAGCAGACAGTAAAACTTTGCACACCCATGCGGCATATGACGTCACGTCGAAAGCATTGATCGATAGCGTCATCGATTCGGCGTCCTTATCGCGCCCGCGAAAAATGGGAAATCGCGCTCGCTTTGGTGTTGCGCAGTGTAATGTCATAGAGGAAATCCGATGTGTAGGCAGTTGTGTAGGAGCAGCTGATCGAGGTAACCGGTTCTTTTTTTTTGAACGATATTTAGTTAAGAAAGACGAGTTTATTGGAAATTGTGGGTGGTGAAATTTAGTTTCTGTATTAACACAGGAAGAAAGTGATTAATCACGGGAACTCTGAGTAAGGGAAATTCAAATTGCATGAGCAATTTTCCATTAGATAATAATTTTTGAGTTAAAGTGACTTTCATTTAAATAACGCGCCCTATTTAATTTGTTTACTACAAAAACACCACTTAAATGTTGTTGTCAGGACCGTATCTGTTTCATTTTCACATATGTAGGTACATATTTGTGAAATATTTCCCATTAACGGGGTTAAACCAACGTTAATAGAATACAACAAAAATCGTAGTAACATTTTATGTAAATTTTATTTACAACCTCCCCTAACGGTATACAGGGTGAATAATCTACAAAATTTGTCTTATTCAGGAGTATTTATAAAAGGAAATGATTCTTCGTTGAAGATGCCGCTTTAACTAGCGAAATATGTTTCGAATTCTCATGAACATATTTTTTGGAATATATAAATCTTATTAAAATTTTTAATACATGTGTTAATTATAAAATTATTGTTATAACTCCTAATTTATACGATAAGTTGATATACAACTACCTCTGACTTAGTAATGAATGATATTCCTGTTCTAATACCAAATAATTAAGTTCTAAGCAGCTTCAAATTTAAAAAAAAAATTAAAGTCTCGCTGTATTGTTATCAATTTCTTTTATATTTTTATTACTGTGTGCCATAAAATGAAAGTTCTACCCTTTAAAATTAAAGTATACTTATTTAGGTGTCCAACTATTTAATTGTCACAAACTTTTTACGCTTGAAATTTTAGTATTATAATAAATCATATCAGCCTACGTGTTTTGCATTAAAAAATAAACAAATGGACAGGAAGGTACGGAATCTTCGGCATGCAAATCGAAGTAATAAAAAATCGATTTCTGATAAACCTAGCTAATACTCGTGTATAGAGTCTAAGGCAGTGTTTCTTAACAAGGAGAGTTTACGCCCCGCAAGGGGGCAATTAATTTAATTGTTAAAGGGAGCGATTCGAAAGTAAGTATTATATGTAGTCTGAATGTAAAATTACACATACTTTATACAACGGAGAGATGTATTATTAAAGTTATTTAAATTGGAAGCTATTTATGTTGCGAGGAGTGCATAAGAATTTCCAAAAGGATGTTGAGAAACACTGGTATAAAGCTTTCTCCTTGATATAGGGGTTGTTAAGTAAATAGATTGTTTTAAAAACTCAATTTATGATTCTCAATAATGAGTCAAACTAATAATAAGAACTAAGAGAAAAAAAATATTTCCGTAACTTTGAAAACATAAGGTCTAGGTAATACAATTGTTTTCCTTCTTGCATTATTACGCTCTTCTTACGTTATGTTTTTGTTTCTTTTTGATATTATTTTTCAAAGCAAGCCGGTAGGCTTCCCTCAATAAATGATCTATTTATATATAAAAGATCTTCCCTCTAATATCGTCACCAACTTTACCGCAGTTCCTAAAATAATATCAAAAAATTTCACGAAACTCCGATTCATATTATGAAGTGTTTTCGTGATGGTCCACCTACGCTACTTCATAACGATGACGTCTAAATATTATTACAATGTTAAATACCGTGTATACGTATGTATCTCGATTGTGTTCTGATTTTATTACCTACTCTCCCTTATTTATAGAGATAAACAAACCCACATTTATTACAAGAGCCTGCTCTATGACGTTTATTGTGAAATTTGATACCACATAAATGTAGGTACATATTCTTTATAAAGTTACAAAATTCTGAAAACGAAACTTTTTTGTCTCAACAGTAGGCGTTTGTTTATTTGTTTTTGTACTGAAATTAAAGTATTTCCTTTTTGTCTTATTTTCGAAGTTCTTAAATAATATTTTTGTGCCCAAAAATATCCCTACTGAATAAAATAACTTCTTATTATTGGGCTAACAAGAATAAGTAAACAAATCAAACAAGTAAATAAAAAAATTAAAACAAAATAGGAGTTCGAACGCATTTTTCTAATATGCGACACATTTTCTGGTATTGTATGCAAGATTACCATTACCTATACCATGATAATAACATGGTGCTGCATAGATGTGGCGCATGGGTGGGCATATGACAAATCGCTGCAATTAGTTGAAGCAAATAGAACTTTATTGGACAATGCATGCAAGTGTCTCTAATTGAATTTTTAATCGTGAAATCAGTACAAAAGGCTACATGCCAAGGAGCTATCAATCAAGTTGCATTTTAACAAGGTAGGTATATGCAACGTTAAATAAATGTCATTTTAAACGCCCTTATGATACAAGAAAATCAAGTGGAGGTCAGTGGATCTAAACACTTAAACCCAAAATTTCACACTACATTGTCTCTTGTGTATTAGTTTCTTACAAAATCAGCATAACTTTTCTTTTTATTCAAATATTCAATTTTTAAATATAATAGATATAAGAATAATTATGTAGGCTGTAATTAGAGGAATACAATTTTCTTATACCAAAAATTAAGTGAAAAGAAGAATTTATCCAAAATTAAGAATAAAATGAAAGTTTACAACAAAAAGTTTGAGAAATTGTTGTGTAATTCACTAAAGAGCCAAAGTGTTTAAAAAGTTTCTTGAAGTATTTTGAAGACCTAGAAGCATTGTGCTTCAAGCCTTTTTGCAGTTTACACTTGCTTACTTCACAACTTTCGATTCAAATAAGGGTTCAATTTCTTTAATGAAATTATTTTCCTTTATTCTAATTACGTTAAGTAATTGGTAATTTGCAGTCCTAGTATCTTAAAAAGCAATTCAGAATATGTAAAACAAATTTAATGTAAACCAAAGTAATAAAATTATTTTCCTATTCAATGTTTGCTATTAGATGCTAACATGATCAAACACAATTTTTCAAATATCTCTCCAACATACTTTTATATGATAATGTGAATTTAAGAGTCTTCAAAATAAGTAAAATTTAGGAAACCAAAGTATAGTTCATTTCCGGTTTCTAGTAGATCGATATTTCCCTACTTCGATTATTTCTTTCGGATTTTACAATTAAATAATCCAAGCAAAGTACTAGTAATTATTATTTCTTCACGTAAAAACACGACGGAAAACAACTATTAACTGCTTTTTCAATTTTCTGTTATTTCTTATTCACGTTTACATGAGATTCCGGCATTTGTCAACACCATAAATAATATACAACAACCTAGGGCACGGTATAAATGGCTATGACGTAATGTGTTACTTCATAAAACTAAGAAATCGAACATATACAGGTGTATCTTAAGAATTACTGTAACAAACTTAATATCACTCAAAAAATGTGAGTTTCCTGTTCTTAAGTGTATATATTTAAAACTCTTTAATTGTTGTTATTTAAAGATAACTTACGTTATTGAGTTCCAAATTATCTTATTTACTTATTACATATATTAAATGTTAAAGTACATATGCATAAGGATTAAGAGAAAGTCAAATTAATAATGTGAGCTCAAAATAAGGGAGACATCGGGAAAAATATTATCAAATCGCATTTAATTTGAAAATCTCGCGTCAACTCTTTAATTCAAATAGTTATTATAACTTCACTTTTGCTATTTAAAATTTAAAAACCCATTCTAGGGCACATCTCACTTAAAGGGCCGGCCCCACCAAATCCTACCTAATCTCATTAAAGGAGAATAATTAAGCAAATGTTTAAATTAAAAGAAAAACACCTCAAGCAATTAATGGATGGCCCTAAATGTAAACCGTATTAAAATCCTGAAAATATCAAGTGGTAAAGCATTATCAATAATACTTATTAAAGTTTTTATAATTAATTTGATATTTTCTTGTAAAACCCCCGTAAAAATGTTTGAACCAGTTCAGCCAATCAATAAAGACTTCACATGTACGAAAACTAGAAGCTTTTCCCACTAATTGAACACATAAACCGTTAGGTGGCGCAGTATTACACTCCGGAAAATGGAAAATCTGTTTAACAGCCTAATACACAACATTTGTATGCAAAAATTCAAAAGTTCAAATAGCGTACTTACATTTATCAACAGATATGTATTGCTCTTGAGAGAAGCAGAAATAAAAATGCATAAACGAAAGGGGTGACTGCAAATTCATGTAAATACTGTACTCACCTTCTGCTTATCTAGCTGCATAAATCATTCAGTTTTAAGATAATCAATGAGAACAAACTGTACAAAAATCCATAAGGGGTGGTCCATAATATAACTACCTAATAATACTATTATCAGTGCATTGGTTAAAAAGTTTTACGTGTTCTGCACCTCCGCAATTCTAATGGAAAAATAGCTGCAACATTTACATTCCTAATTCTTAAATGAATCTGAATAAATTAAAGCATCCATTCGTCACGTCAGTGTGCAATGACTGGGAAGTTCACTTTATGTAATGGTTATATTAATTCACACTTTCATACGATTCCGAAGCAGTTAATCGACCAACGCTTGCCACATGGCACTGCTGTTGGCCATGAAAAAAAATTTCGATGCAGACTACAATTATTTATCGATAATTTTTGCAATACAAAAACGCAGCAATGATGGTTAATTAATAGTCCGATAAAGCGAGAAAACGGTCTAAGATGGTAAATATACATACGTGAATATGAATACGAATACACGATTGAAAATTGCCGACTAAACATTAACAATTCTTAACGAGGAATTAATGAACATGTTTGCTGCAATTTTCTTTTCAAAATTTACCACCAGGATAGAGAAATATATGACAGGAAATTATTCTCTCTTGAGTTTACAGTAACGCCAAATAAAAAGTATGATGCACAGTAGCATGGTGTTCATCTTTAGAAGAAGATTGGCAATAATATATGGTAGGAAATGGTTACCTCAAACCTCGTTAAGCCGTAATTTACAGTGAGTTCAAGAAAACAGACATTCGCTTCCGATGAACCTTGTATTACTCGAACAAAATGTATATCATTTATATTTAATTAAAAATTAATTTTAACTTTGTAATTTAAAATTTCTTTATTTTGTACCTATTAAAAACTTTCGGATAAAAGAGTTCAATGAGACAGTGAACAGAATATCTCTGTTTCTGTATAATTTGAAAAAAACAAGCTAAGTATTTTCTTACGAATTTACACTCTTTACTTGAGGTATCAATAGTTCCTTCAAGAATATTTTAAAATATATCAACATTCAACAAAACATTAGGGCTACATCAACAAACTAAACTGCAGTTTCTGGTTGAAAGGTTTCTAATTTATTTGTAAACAACCCTACAATCCAAAGGACCAAAAAGCGTCACTGTTGCACCTTATTATTATCCCTTATCATACATCCCAAATATAAATAGCCCCTAACTCTTTCTATCTCTACTCCCTTCCATACTACCTCCTTCGCTTCTATCTCGTTTTTCACCAAAATCCATAATATTTAATTGCCAGTCGCTTCCTCAATAGAGACAGCTGTTTTTTGACATACACTTGGTTAATGACGAGGACTAATGGTCAATGACAGGATTTTATCAATTTATAACCTTACGAACCCTTATAAAGTTTTCTATATCACTGCGAACCATTTAAGAAATTGTCATCATTAAAGAAAGGAAGAAAATAACCGACCACCTTCCGTGAGAATTTTGAATATCCTTCCTGTCTATTGCAACTTTTTAAACTAATAACGTAAACCTTGTCGTGAACCCTAAGGGTGCCCAACTTTAAAAAACCTTAGTCTACAACATTTGTGATTACATAGACTGTACTTAGCAAAGTTGTACTCTACTTACATTACTATATCGGTGGTCAGATCGGCGAGGAAGGACTAATGTACATATACCTACCTACTAGTGGTGCCCAATGAAATGGTATAATAGTAAGCCATTACTGTCACACAAAGTGTAGAGCACAAGATATCTGTAGCAATGAATGGGTTGATCGTAAAATTGCTCTAAATCGCGACAAACGCAAAGTACAATGAAGACCCACTAAAGTTTTGCTTGATTAACTATACTTCTTGATGATTAGTAAACCACTAGCTATGCCCGCGACTTCGTCCGCGTGGAAAAGTGACTTTCGGCAGCATTTAAAATTTTTTTCTTCTATATTTTTATTTTCTGGGCAGTAAGCCTTTTTGCCGACGTCATTACACAAAAACTTTCATTCCTTATTTTTGCCCCCTTTAGGGTGAAATTTTTACAAACTTTATGTCGTATTTATATCTAATCAAAAGCCTAAAAAATAAGTTTCAAGCCTCTAGCTTTATATCTACTTATCTATCTCTGTACCAAATTCTCATTTAAATCGGTTCAGTAGTTTGGACGTGATTGCGTAACACACAGACAGACAGAGTTACTTTCGCATTTATAATATTATAGATTAATATAGTTTAATTATAGTTTAAAACAGTTTATATAGCTTAGTATTCAACTACTTTTATTGATCCAAATAAACAAAACCTCTATAACTTTTTACACTTAATATATTAATTTTCTGGGCCGTAAGCTTTTTGGACGACGTCATTACACAAAAACTTTCATCGGCTAATTTTATCCCCTTTAGGGTAAAATTTTTACAAACATTGAATGTCGTATTTATTTATAACTAATCAAAAGCCTAAAAAATAAGTCTCAAGCTTTTATCTTTAAAAATTACGAAATTTCCGCACAAAATTTCCTATTTCAACCCTTTACAACCCTTTTTTGCATTAAAAAGTAGCCTATGTCCTTTCTTAGGCTCTCTACTATCTGTGTGCCAAATTTAATTCAAATCGGCTCAGTATTTTAGGCTAGATTGTGTAGCATACGGACAGAGTTACTTTTTCATTATAATATTCCTTGAATTCATTTTCTTCGATTTTCCCATGGGAATAAAATATTTTCCCGCAGTAAAACGTAACCTTTGTGTTAATCCAGGGTGTCAGCTAACTCCATACCAAATTTTATTAAAATCGCTCCAGCCGTTTAGACGTGAAGAAATAAACATACACTCTCACACACTCACAAACTTTCGCCTTTATAATATTAGGTGTGATTATAAGACGATGTAATGAAACCATTTGATCAATTGATTGGTTATCACTATAAGATATCAACTAACGATAGAAAGAAAACCTAAGATCGAACGCCTCATACACTGAATGCTCTGCATTACTATGGGCAAGATACTTAATAAGCAATTGTATTTTAAAGAACATCATCATAATTAAATGTGTGATACATAAAAATAAGAAATAGTTATTAAAGAAAAGCAATTGTAATGGTAATTTTGTGGGATATAGAACATGTAATAGGAAAAAGATTTACTTTTATTGTCCTCTTACCCAATTTCCAACAGGTATCCTTATTGTGTAATGATGGTTAATTGTTTAACAGTAATTTTTATGTAGCCTTCCATATTATGAAGATAATAATATGTTTCTGAAACATAACTTTATACCAACCACTTTACACCAAAGTATGTGAACAAATATGTTTAAGAGCCCTGTGCATATACAGCACCTACTTAAAAGTCTAGTTTACTACAAGGAACTTTATAACAATTTCTACCTATAGGTACATTCTTAACATATTATGTAAAAAATGTCGCCAGTTTAAAATTCCACGTTTTTATATGCATAGTAATACAGAAAATAATCTGTAAAATGTATAATTGAATTAATTTTTTATTTCTTAAGGATTCAATGCAAGTTCCTGAATTGAATTATTTAATTTCCAGCTGTTTGCGTAACATAAAATGGTCATTAAGCGAAGTGGTCATAGAATTGCATGACCGCAAATAAATATCACGCAACACTATTCAATGTGCATTGACAGGATGATAGGTAGCAGGGTAGGGTACTACCGTCACGCACTTCACAATAGGTGTTATTACTAATTTTGTAGGTAGAATTTACAAATTTTAAGGGATGCTTGGAGTTTTCCATTTGACACTGTTTCTTAAGACCCTCTGTATCAAGCAACGAGATAGATGAAACAAATCACGATTGTATTTTAATTTTCAAATTTATATAGTTAGTTGTCTGGTCTTTGAAAAGAGCAGCAAACATGATGACTGTGAACCAAGTAGCCACAATAGTTGTATATAGCTACATACCTACGTAAGTATATAGGAAAAGAATAACGACTCAAATCTGATCCGACATTGCGGAATAAAACTTGTGATCTTATGTGCTCTTTGTCGCATACGACTCTAATTGACATCGAGATATTTCAGCACTGCGTTGCCGCACAGTCGTTCTATAAACTAACACTAGCACCTAACGAAGTAGATATTTCGTTAATCTAATGAAGCACGCAATTGCAGGTTAAACTTAATGCAGAGCAAGAAAGTACGACAGATAAATCTGAAAGAAGCACCTGACATAAGAAAGTACCTATGGATAAGTATTTTATTGACAACCAAATGTGGGTTGTAATGTTAATTTTGTTTAAACAATGAGTAATGAATACAATCGTTAAATCGAATTGATTAAGTAAACGTTACTTACTGTACGTGAATAGTTTTTTGAAGTTTGATATTGTGCAAAAATTTAAAAAAAATGTAGTGATCAATTTTAATCCAACTGCTCAAAAATCTTTGACGAAAATTGAAAAAAATAAATAGTCCGGTCAAATTAGACCAAAAAATAAGACTAAAGCTACATAAATTCCCACCAAGCTGAAAATCAGTGAGATTGTTTAAAATATGATTAAAAATAAAATTTGAAAGTTCCCCATCTTTCCCCTGTATGGAAAAAAAATTATTCAAGGTTAAAGGTCAAAAATATGAGTTTTTCGCGATTTTCAGCAAAACGGTAAGTTTTATCATAAAATTACCCCAGACAAAAATTGTAAATCATAAAATTATCTATAAAATATGTGTCTCTAAAATACCACAAAATAAGCTATGTGACAAAAAAATCCCCAAGAACTAGAAAATATTTAGTGCAAATAGAAAAAAGATTGTAGAGGAAATTTTTTCCCCAGCAGAATTCCCCTGAAAATATACCCCTCAAAAAATACCCCAAAGGAAAAAAATCCCCTATTTTTTGGGGAAAATCCCCTAATCTGGCAACCCTGAGACTAACAGTATTTCATTTATTGGGCACACTGACATAAAGCAGGTATAGGACCCTAGCCACGCATATATTTGAACAGGAGACAGATATTGTCTCGAGGTTACACTGGCGTATAAAATAAGGAACTGGGTTTCATTTAACGTGATATCTCGGAAACGGTGGCTCTTAGGAAAAAAAATATTCATACATATTTTATAGATAATTTTATGATCTACAATTTTTCTCTGAAGTATTTTTATGATAAAACTTACCGTTTTGCTGAAAATCGCGAAAAACTAATTTGTTTGACTTTTAACCTTGAATAAAATTTCTTCCATACAGGAGAAAGATAGGGGAAATTCCAAATTTTATTTTTAATCATATTTTAAACGATCTTACTTATTTTCAGCTTGGTGGGAATTTATGTAGCTTCGAATGTCTAAATTGACCGGACTAAAACCGTTATACTTCACAATACCCAAAAGAAATTTAACCGATCAATTATATTGATTTTTACATTAATTACACAGAAATTCGCTTTAGAGATTATGGCATTTGCCTGTTTCACCTACCAGACCTATCTTTTTATTTTATAATTAACCTTAATTTGTCAGTATTTAAATGTGGAGGGTTAGGTTAGGTTAGGTTTACTTTGAACATTTAAGTGTCTCCTGAAAGTGTAAAAAAACTTATGGAAAATGTATAGTTATGATCGAGAATGCGTACAAACAAGAATAATTTTTGGAGTTCATCCGAATTAATTGTCTTGACTCTTTTTTATTTACTTTTTCAGGACTATAACAAAAAAACAAAAAAAAATCGCAAGTTATGATTTCGAATACGTACAAAAATCAAACAGAAAGAGGCAGTTTAAAATTTTTCCGAATTTTCCAATTTTTACCGCAAATTTTCCAGTCTTTCTTTCTCCCGGCATTGAACATTAAGAAATTTAATTTATCAATAATCAACTTTACCGTTAACAGAGGGAGAATAACACCATGTTCGGCAACAGGGCGAAAGGATAAACGATCTAAAATGACTACGCATACACGCACTGTTGCTCATAAACACACCTTGTTCGTGCGACATATTTATTCTTGCAATTAAACGAAATCTTAACGTCGAAAGTCGGTCCTTATCGCGATTCATTCCAGACTCAATTTTATTGTTACCTTCGCGAATACTGATAGGACTCGTTCCTTTTATTCAAAGTGTCAATGTGTTGGCGACCTTTTACTTCGAGCTTCAGAAGCAACTCTCCGAATAACGAACCCCAATGCAACTGACAAATCTGCTAATTAAACAACGATGTTACATAACACTCGAAATCTAATTAAAAGTGCCACGCAAATATTAGCAATTATTTCATTAACACTGACACAAACAGTCAATTCTAATTATCGAATGCCAATAAAATAAGTAAAAGAAAAACAAAAAACAAGCGCGATACTGTTACGTGTATACACGAAATGCTTATTTTCTAAATAGACCAATACAAATAATTAATTAGTCTTCGTCTTCTTCTTCTTCCTCTTCGGCTTCCTCTTCCCCTCCACCTATTTTTTCAGGCTTTGGTTTTGGCAGATGTGCTATCCTCCATTCCTCTTCTTCAGCTCCTGTTGGATCGGTTATTTCCATTATTTCTGGTCCCAAAGGGTAATCCTGCTCCACTGGTGGTAGTGGAGTAGGAGAGAAATTGTGTGCAATATATTTGTGTCCGTAACCGATGTAAATGTTTTGAAATGTTTTTCCTTGATTGGCAAAGCAAAATGCACCAGGCCATAAGTTCGATCGAACAATGGCTACAGCATACTCTGTTGTCAATATGGACGAAGATCGGACAGACCATGGGGGCACAGCTTCAAGAGATGCGTCTTCGGAAAGCGGTGTTAACAGTGGCGGACCTGTTTCTGGCTCTACTTTAGGACCTCCTCCTCCCCCTTCTTCTTCTTCCTCGCCCATTTCTTCACCCAGATCTTCACTGGGATAAGGATTCCACCATGATGTTCTCCCTTGTGGTAAGATATATTGGGTATGATGTACCCAAAAGGACATTGACTTATCAGTCATGTCATTGAACGGTAAAGGCTCAAATCGAGGATTTTCATTGTATGTTGTTGGTGATCCACCTCCCTTGTCTTCTTCTTCAGCTTCTTCTTCTTCCTCCTCTTCTCCTCCTCCTCCACCGAATGTGTAAAATCCTAGGGGTGATATTTGAGTACCGGCAGAAATCCGTGCAATCTGGGCTCTCAAATATTCTCTTTCCGTGCCTTCAAAGGCCGGCCATGTGATAATTTCCTGGTCTAAATTTCCTGTAAAGGACTTTTTAATAAGTCTTGCCATTCGAATTTGCTTCGGTGTAACATTGGGAAGTTCGATCCATTCGGAACCAGGTTCATGGGTAACATAATAAACTTTTTTATTCACTCCTACTCCATAAGGTTCTGTCGGTGGTTCAGGAACTTCTTCAATAACTGCTTGAGGTATGGGAGGGAGTGTTCTTGGTACTTTGGATGGTGGTTTAACGTCACCCTCCCCTTCTACTTCTGCTTGAGCTAAAGCTTTTAGAGCTTCTTGTTGTACGTCTTCTAACATTTGTGGGGGTGGTTCAGTTTCTAGCAGTTGCTCCTCTTCCTGTATATTTTGCTCCTCGATTCTTCTCATATATTCTTCCTCCTTTAACTCGGTTTCTAGGACGTAATAGTTTTTGTACAAACCGTGTATTTTTCCCCAAAATCGAATGGATGCAAGTGGTAATTTCTTAATCATTCTTTTCATTGATAGCAGGAGACAAAACATTTCTGCTTTGGGTAATCCAATGCCGGCCTGTTCGAAAAAATACAATAACTGAAGCATATCGTTTCTCGACATATCTGCGAGTTCCTCATCTTCGGGGTCTATGTTAGTTTCCACGGGTGGTGACGGTTTTAGCAAAGGCATAAACCTCTTTGCCTGTATATATCTACCCGGGGGAACGTAGACATCTTCTAAATGGTCAGTTAAAGGCTTATGTCTTCTCTCTTTTACTTTGCGACTGTATTCCTCAAAAAAGTCGATTACATTATCCGGTCTCTCAGCTAGAATTTTGTTCAAGCAATCCGACAAATGGTCATACAAATTGTCGCCAGTGTCAGCACTGACTCTTTGCAGAAATGTTTTTGCACTAACAAATTCTCCCTCATAGTTGGGAATAATCGGCTCTTGTTGCTGTAATTGCTCTTGCTCTCTATCTTGGTCTTCAGGATTAATATCTTCATAATTGTAAATCATTTTTGTATTAAAATCTTTAAGTTTTAAATTAAATTGACAACTGACACTTCACACACAACTTTTATTAGTTTATATTTTCTGGATATAGAGATTTAGACGTGGTCATATGCACAAGTAAATATGTCGCCCAGCCCTTTTATGAACTGTAGACAAATGTGTCGCAAAAGGCGCCGTAAAACGTCGCCCAATAAATAAATATTGTTGCGTTAGATCACCAGTCATATCGATGATAATAATTTATTGACAACTGATACCAAGAAAAGTCTCGGAGAGCTAATGAACCCCATAAATCATAAGTAGGATCTTAAACGTGGTGGACACCCACAGTCCTACGCATAAATACGAAATTTATTTATTATCGTTGCGTGCAAAACACATTTCTTATTTATTTAACTGATCCGTTGCCCTGCGCGACAACAAATTGTTCGGTTATTACGAGACCATCAATCTTCTTTGCAATACACTTGGAGAAACATCTATCATTTCCAAATACATTCACCTTGAGACACATATGTCGACTTGTGATTATTAACTACCTTCGACCACCGATACACACTTACATACAAATATATTTTTGGCAACCTGTACTCACTGCATGCAGACACTCACGTTGAAAAAGGATTGATTACAATGGATTTAGGCAGCAAGTGTTTCATAATTTCACATATAAACAAAATAAACATACTTTCTAAAGAAAAGTTACTTCTTTCTTTCTGATCTTTAGAGCTTCTTCATAATATTTACGTATATATTTTTAATAAAATATGTTTAAAAACCAGAACTTTCTTTCTTGCATACCTACTACAGTGAGCTTTTTTACATAAACAACATTCCATTTCTCAGCTCGGTTTTGCATTTTCTTAACGAAGCTCGACAATTTGAAAATGTAATAATATAAATAAGCTTTCTCTAATCTTTGGAATTTCATTGTCGAATAGTGCAACGGGAAACCGAAAAATTATTTTTAGCGAACTTTAAAAAACAATTCATATCTTTTTTAATATCCATCACAAGAAGTTTGAGAAAATTAACCACCCATTATATTAAGATTTAAATGTCTGAAGCGGATATATCTACTTCAAAAAGGAATTATAATTTTATGGTCCAGGTTGGTTTATCTTTTGAGGCCGTTAAGTCACTTTAAATACTTAAAACAAAGAACAATGAAAGAGAAGAAAGCTGTACGACCACATCACGATTTTTCAAAACGATTATTATGGCAAAATGTACGAATAATGGTACTATCTTGCTACTTTTAAACATGTCTCAGATAATGGAAACAATTTGTGTGGCTGTGGCTGATGGTAAAGAGTCCATCTGCGAAAAAGCAAAGAAGTCGTGTAGATGTTAAAACGTTTTCATCTTCTTACCAGTGGAATTGCACTCGCGTATATGTACCTAACGAAACAAAAGATTTCTTCTGTTTTGTTGAAATATTTACTATTTATTAAGATTATCAAATATTTTCAATTTCTGTTAACATCAGATGTTATAATCATGTGCTAATATTTATGGCTTCTTTAAGTAGGTTTGAGTAATAAAAACTTGTGTAGTTGAGATGGTTGATAATAAGACATTTTAGAACTAACTGACATTATAACGTTGACTAGAATACTGACATTAATCGGAAGGACTTATTAATAAGTTGATTAGAAAATGCAAATGAAGGTTAAGTTATGGTAGGATGTAAAGTGGTGTGAATCATGGATACGTAAATGCAATGCACTGGTGACAATTGCACTTGTGTATTAAATTTTAACCTAACCTAACTTACTCACGCCTGGTGATATAAAAGCTCGCTGAAGAAATTGGATCTGGACGGTTGAATGCTTTCGATAATTTTTGTGAAGATGAGATGTCTATGAATGACTAAAAAAATTGGTTGCAATTTTTGTCATTGGTTCTAAATTTCATTTTTAAGCAGGTGCATTTGCTACTGACAAATTCTAAACCATATTTTTTTAGTTTAACTAAAAGATAGCCTAGGTTAACAAATAGGAAGTTGAAAAACGCGTATAACACGTAAAGTACAACAATCTCATTATAATAAGCCAATTAAGGTAACCATGATGATAAGTCGAACGTGTTCGCAAAATACCATCGAAGACGTGAATCTAAACTTCATTGCAATTTTTTAGAAAACCTCGTAATGGCTGAAAAAGTAATAATTTAACTTTATTAATTTCTACAATAAACAACTATACGTATGGGCAACGGTTGGGTATGGGTATGGGTAGGTACCTATCTATCCATAAGCAAAAGAGGTATTTTAAATGGTTACCCCTTTTTGCATTTTGTATCACCGAGGACATCTTGAACTTGCCGCAAGTACCCGCAACATTATTTGCCCATTTAACGGTCGGGTCGGCTCGTTGCATTCTTGTAATGTTTTTTTGATTTTAAAATTATCCAGTTCCCACAGTAAACACGACATGTTTTATAGGTATATGCTACGTGGCAACAGCAATGAGCATTAAAAAGTAATTTCTAGCTTTTAGCCGATTATTTCTTTTGCAGGTCGTCAATAAATTGCAGAGGCAAAACATAACCATGAAAAATTTTAATTGTGTTTGAAAAACGAACTTGCTAATACGACGTTGTTAAACAATTTCCTAATGAAATAAATTTAACAATGTAGAAACTGTAAATCATCACTGCTATAGGTATATCGGATTCGTGTGGATATGGAATAAGCTATCAACATACAATTTCATTCTTTAACTATGAATGACACAATTTCAACTTTGATTAAGTGTGTCCAATTACGAATGGATTATTCTTATTCTTTTTGCAATTTCACATCCGCCGGTATTAATAAAATTATACCGATTCGTCGTTGGCGTGAAAAAATTGCTTTTAGAACAAGATGAAAGCGGTAAGATTGCACGTGCTCGTTTTTATTTGGTCGACAAGATTTATACTTTAAAGCTTTGCACGATAAATCAAGGCGGCTTTTTCTGATGACCTCCTATATTGCACATTCAGCTTTTCGACAGAATCGCGATCCGATCGACAGAAACGAAAGTGAATCCGTACATCGCCATCGCACCAGTCGGTCATCATATTTCACCAAAGTGGGACAATTCGATGACGGAATTTTTGAATGTAGTTTTCAAGTTGGCGACCCTGCTGCGCACACACACAAAATAATACCCACTCCTTCGGCATATAACGAAGGTAAATTGCTTATCAAAAAGAAGACAAAGACTCTATATTATTTAAAATAAGTTATAAAAATGTTTCTACATAAACAGGATGTCGAAAAAGTTCTTCAATGTTAATACGTAATTACTAATTAAATGATTAATATAATTGACCAAGAAAAAATAGTCACTGGAGTTTTCATTCAATCAGTTTTATTGCGACAGGGTTGCAAATGAAACAGAAAAATCAATCAAATCAAATTAAATATACGCGTTTCTTTGAAATATTGTTACTTACAATTAAATCTGAAAATTTTTAAATAGAAGTAAAGGCTTTAAATTAAGTAATTAAAAAGAAATATACTTTATTCTTAAATGATAAGGAGATATTAAATCGTAAATTTTTAAATCATGAATCAGTAATTTCGATTGAAAGCTACTACTTAGTGTTACGATGAAATGACATTTTTTCTTAAAGTATACAATAAATCATTTTTATTTCAAACTGTTCAATGGAATTATATTGCTCGTGCAAAATTCGGTTATTTAAACAATATTCTTGTTATTATAAAATCCTTTATCAAATTCCACTTGTTGAATCCTAACTGCAAAAATAGACTCGAAAAAGGTTATCGTCCTTTAACATTGTAATCACGTTACGATTTAAGTGCTGATGACAATCAAAAAGAAAAATAGAATCTTTTGGGTGTTTCATTCCCACCTAATGTGAGCTGTCCCTCAGGCCTACACTCTGGTGCGTAGTCGGAGGGTAAGGCGGAAGGCCCTCTCTATAACCTGCCTTAGTAATCGTGGGAATGGGTGGGTTGTGGTTTGGGGGAGAAATATGAGTCGGACGAAATGAAGACAGATAAGAAGTGAAACATTATCTGTGTAATAATGATTCAAGGAAACCACAGAAAAACTTGGACCAAGGCTGTCAGCCCCGGGACCTCTTTAGTTTGTCTGTTCTTACGTTCCATTTGTTTTTATTATCTTTTTATATAATATTTTTTATTGGTAATTCGAGAGAGCTGGATGTTTGCGTACAGTTAATAGAACAAGTAACTATTTATCATTTACTGAATTAATTAATTACCAATTTAAAAAAAAGAATTCTAACATTGCATCGCGCTGATCGCCCATAACAAACTGGATTGTTTCAATAAAGAAATGTGAAAAGATTAATTTGCAACGATTTTATGCATGCTATAGGTAGATTTTGTTATAAATATTAATTTTAATGAATAATTCAATTCTTAATAACAGTATAATTACTTTAGCAATAATTATTTTCTCTCAAACATCTCCGGTTTTGTCACCGTGTTTATTATTTCAATACGTATATCTTATAAAGACAGAACTCATGGAATTCATGCTAGAATTTTTTCCGAAACAGGATTTATTACCTCTACCAGGTGGGGCGGTGTTTGTTTACCGATCTTATCTACCTTCAATAACTACCTGCACATTAACTTCTACATTTTACAATTGAATATACCTTGAACGACTTCACACACATACACATGTAGAATCGATACATACCTCTCCCTTTAGTCAGAATATATCTATCGTTTATATAAACATATATAAATCTATGTAATTCAGATACTTGCTACAGATGTGGGACAATATACCATGATCAATTTAAATATTTAAAACATATTAATGTTGTCAAAGTATAATCTTACTAATTCTGACATTAAACATATTTTAATTAAAACAGAGAGGCAATATTTAGTTACTTACACTTCTTTACTATGGCGCTGCAGGTTGTGAGCAAACTAAAACTTTTGCTCAGTCGGTAGTATGTGCATCTGAAATACAGGTTTCTCCCACCATTGATGGTTACGTACGGGACAATCATGACCCGCGACTAGGGGATGTATTTCAAGACTTTTAGTATAGTTAATGACGATTTGTGGCTAACCAATTTTAATACCTCCAGCATTGGCCAATGGCCAACTCTTTGCCTAAACAACATAAATACGAAGTAAAATTAAGTTTATTTTTAGCTCTAGCTCAGTCGCCGCGTAGTTCGGTTTGTTAAAAAGCCCAACAGGGTGCTTTTGCTCACTTACTCCCTTTACAAAGCCCTCGCTGTAAAGAAGGATCGATTTCATGAGGTAGTTTGAGGTCAATATTAATATTCCTCGCTATTCCAAATTTTTATTGTTGTCTAGCGTTATACAAGTCAGTAAAAGTTGTAATATTTTGAAGTCGGTTATTCTTAATTACAATACAATATAGAATTAAATTAGTAAACAACAAATTAATTCAAAAACTACACAAGGCAAACTGTAGCTCAGAATCCACGATTTGCAAATTTGCAACAATAAATTAATACTAAATGGTTCATAAATAAAATAAACACGTATATGTAGGAACAAGGACGTCTGAGAAATATAAGTAAAGAGCCGTCCACAATAAATATTGGCTAATAACCGAAAACCCGAATTTGTAGATTATAATCAACGGAAGGTATCATTAGCTAGACGTTTTAATTTAAATAACGTATGCATAGAATGAAATTTATATAAAATTTTCGAGAACCCTACCAATGGCGTATAAGTAAGAAATTAACATTCTTTTTTTAGATTGTATTTCCATAAAGTGTAGGAATTTAACAGTTTTTGTTATAAATATGTATAAGTTGTAGAAAAAAAAAACTAACGCTATGGAATTAAAATAGTCATTATTATTAATCAAATACGTATAACGTGAAATGAATGAAGTACATATACAAACGTACAAAACCATAACGTATTTCTGATTCTATGTTTTTTCATTTTTAGTAGAAAGGTACTTGCATTGTTACAAATTATTTATATGTATTGGGTAAAGATGAACTTCGTATGATTTAAAATAATAATTTCCAAGAAACAACCATAATTTATTCTTTAATAGCCTCGTATTGAAACAAGCAGGAAAGAAACATCTTAAAGAATTAAATGAAAAATTGTACGTACTCTAATCTCAACAATAATTGTTCTAATATCTAATACATTTGCCACCCTTAAGAGTATCCCTAAACTTCTAAACATATCCTTATCCAATAGATATATCTAACTGTTCTAACTACATACAATAACAAGAAATTGCTAAATATACAGGAAGAGCGAAGTGAAGTATATCTTCTATACTGACTGCTTGAGGCTTCGTATGTACAACCTGCTCAGCAAGCTGATTTAATTTGTGGTAACAAGCACCTTAACTAATATATGACTACCCTGAAAGTTATTTTTACCACGGTCTACTTCCAAATGGTGCCCTACAGGGTGTTCCGTAATGACAGTGTCTAAACTACAACTACCTAGTGCCATTAAACATATGTGAGTTATTTGAACTCTGAGAAGCGCTGCATTAATGTCAAAATATGCTAACGACATAAGTTAAAATAAACATATTTCTTGTTAAGGTGGCTCTTATTGTGCATAATCAGTTAACGGTACACACCTAATAGGGTTTGGTCAATAATTATTAAAATATTTAGTCTTTATCATTATCAACAAAATTTTATTAAACCCCCTCATAGTATCGGTACTTTTAACTTTTAAAGGAGTCAAATGCCATAATGACAAATTAGTAAAGGCTTTTGAAGCCAGTTGATGGACTGGTAGTGTCCTGATTCGGGTCTCTTAAGACCGTTGTCGGTTGCTATTATTGCATCCTAACGTTTCGCTAGCACGAGTGGCGAGCTTCTTTAAGACGTCCTTCCATTTCCGATGCTGAATGTGGTCTAGTAGTACGTAGTAGACTAGCAAAATCTCTGAAGTAGCTCGCCGTTCGTTCAAGCGAAACATTAGGACATCACCAGTTCAAATGCTTTAATATTCAGGCTTATGAAGTCCTACACTTTATTGCTCTTCTATTAAAATTTAAATTATTAGCAACATTTCGTGACCACCTAATAGATATAGAAATCTGTATAGGCTAGTGCCAAAACGGATTTAAATGCCATTACTTTTAATACAATTCACTGTAAATATCATTCAATGGCATCTTATTAGATACTATTTGCTTGACATTAGCCAACGTTTGTCTGTGCAGTAACTTTCGTTTTACCGATGATTTATCGAAGCTATGTACGTTGTGCTGATGAGAGCTTATAAGTTCGAAATCGCGATACGATGAACTAATGAAAACTTGTAAGTTGGAAATCGCCGTCTACATCTAGCGGTTTTGCTAATAGTTAACCAGAAAGTTAATGTTTAATTTCTACCGGCTTATCCATTCGTTTTTAATTATTTATATAAAGGTTGATTCAAATTTACCGCAGTAAGTAAGTAAGAACATTCTCTTTCTCATTCTACTCTTTAACTTTCGGCTTTTTTGGTTTGTTAGTTTCTCCAACTTAGTGAAATGAAAAAAAGTCGTATATTTTGTAGTCTTCAATCTAATATATAAAATTCTCGTGTCACGGTGTTTGTAATTAAACTCCTCCGAAATGGCTTGACAGATTTTCCTGAAATTTTGTGTGCATATCGGTTAGGTTTGCGAATCGGCCAACATTTATTTTTTATCCCCCTAAATGTTAAGGGTGGTCCACCCCTAAATTTTATTTTTAGTTTTTAAATAAAATTTTTTATTTTTTTATGATTTGGCATTAAAAAATACATATAACCCTTAATTTTCATCCTTCTACCACCAAACCCCATTTTTTAATAGCGATATTAGTACTAGATTTTTTAGAATCTTACAGGGAGTTCATATATGTTCTAAGAAGTAACAGAATATTTTATAATAACATTTCAGAATGATTTGGCAATGTTCAAGAATGTTCCAGAACCTTGAAAAGATCATTCAATAATGATTCAGAATGTTAAAAATAGTTAGAAAATGTTTTGAATGATTATGGGATGTTCTGGATAGTTCTAAATTCGCGAATATTCTAGAATGTTCCATCAAACGTGTAATATATTCTTACCCGGGCAACGCCGGGTATTACTGCTAGTGAAGATATATGATTCAAGTACTTTGTAATATGTCGTTCGATAAAAAAAATTGAAAGTGTTACCTTGTGAAGGAAGACTGATGAGGTGTCCGCATTTTAAACAAATAAAAAATCGTCACAGCTAATGACGCCTGCGAATCCAGAAAAGAATTAATTTAATATTCAATTGAGCATACAGGATCGGCTAATCACCGGTTTATACACAGATAAAACTAATTAGTCACCTGTTTCACAACAGCGACGTTGTATGTAGGTATACTTACTTAATGTTAGAAAAGCTGCATGCTTCAATGGCATTATGAGCGTGGATATATACGATATGATAGAGGCAGTTTTCACGTTGCAAGAAAAATTCGCCTCTAATGCGTGTTTTAATTATAGTCTTAGATCATGCTGTTTTCATAAGTCGTTAATCGTTCCTTTGAAGCCAAATGAAGACAAATCGATTTTAAATAAAACCCGTCATATTATTCATAATTGAAAAGACGAGAACAGAATAACTAACTAAATTCTCATGGAATTACTTACAGAATGTCCACAAAATTGTACTACTTTATTGAATTAATAATAATATAAAGAAAGGAAATTAAATACAAAAACAGCTGTTGTTTAGAGACTGTTTTGAATTTGAGTATGAACAGTAGACGAGATAGAATTTGTATGTATTAATTAAAACAAAGTGATCGTTTAACTTCCTTATTCATACATAATAATTAGAATGTAAGTAAACTACATCAGTGTATATTCGCCTTTTGTTACGTTATACATATATCTACAACAACTGTTAAGTAGTACCTATCGAAGTATTTAAAAATTTGAACACATCTTTTCGAAAGAAAGTGAAAGGTAAAGATGACCGTCTAAGGTTTTAGTATTAGTTTCTAACTTCTTTGTTTCCCGCTTTGTTCTATTTACATTTCAATTTGAACGGATAGACGAAATCCAGTTCGATGGCGATTTTCTAACAGGTTTCACTTTTTTGTACAAACGCAACCTGAATTGGTAATAGAAATTCGTTCACTATTGCCATTCTACCTCAAATATTATCTCAAATTCAAACTACAAAACCTTAGCAACTATTTGTTCACTATAATGTGAATAATTTTAAATAAATAATTCAAAGCTAATTCGTTAATAAAATTTTATTTTGATTTCAAATTTAATTTATTCGTTTTTAGGAACAAGTAAGCAATATGCAACTTTTTGGGTTGTTTATGGAATTATTCTTTTGTTTTTGGAATTATTCGTTCCTATTGTCTCCCAAAAAGGCCTTTTCCGTTTTCAAATTGTCTTTATTCTCAATTTCTTGTAGAATTAGTTACCAATCGTTTATTATTAACTTGAGTTCATAATACAATTACAAATTATTTAATAACCATTCAATCTTTCGTTGATTATCATCTAAGAAGACTTTCTAAGACCCTCAAAAAAAAGAGTTATTCAAAAATAAGCATTCTATACCAAAAAGAAATTTTTTTAACGTATACTTATATGGTTGGTTGTCTTAAAGAGGGATCTTAACTACAATCAAACTTTGATAATTCAATTTTTTCATTAGTGCAAACAAATTGATTTGTAATAACATCAACTATGAAAAATACATGTAATTTTTACTTGATAACCCCAACTCTCGAACTTCTATTATCTACTAGAATATAATGATAACTCGAAGATAATATTTGGCCCCAACTTCGATAAATGGAATTTTCAAGGGGAGTCTTTTAATAATGTACAATTTTCACGTCTCTTTTTAATAGCGGTACAATAATTTTGTTGATATAATGATTCGAGTTATCGCAGGTATTTATGTGGTAAATTTTTAAAATGAAATTAATTTAGTCGACGAGGATGACATCTTGATAATTGAAACGCGTATTAGATTATGGGTTAGATTAGGTTGGGCTAGTGTATCATTTACAAAACATTTAAATTTACTTATAATTTAAATTATTCTTGTATTATAAGTAATACAAGAAAATCGAGAAAGTACTGTGGAATATTAATTGAATGAGACAAACAAACACCCAAAATCCACAAAACGTATACAATCTAAAAATCGTTTCGACACACAATGTGTCATCCTCAGTTAGAGACTAAATTAATCTTAAAACTACATCTTATTAAATAGTTACGTTCCCTCTCCAAGAAATCCTGCAGGAACCGATACAAGCAAACTAATTAAATTTATTAAAGAGGGGTAACTGTTACGATGGGGTTTTATGGTTACACTATTATTGCTTTCGGTTATTGTAACCTAAACTATAAAATCCATGAAAATAAATCACTGTTTATTACCAATAAACCTGAATTATTAATAAATCTGTAGAAAGAAAACTTGCGAAAACCAGAATAACCTATTATCTAATTTTTTCAAAGTGGCGTTTTAACCCATAAATCTGCCATCAAGTAATCATCCTCAGCTGCGAAGATAAACTCAAAATATTTTTTTTCTCTCATTATTGTCATTAAATAAGATTCGCACCGTCCTCTTTTTGAGTACTGATGTCAGTCATGCAGCCAAATAAATCAATAAATCCTTTGAAACTTTTATTAATTGAACCGCAACTTTAAAGACGTTAGACAATATATCTCCAACAATTTCCCAATAGTAACCTAATATTGGTCTTCCTGTGCCTTTTTTTTTACTTTTGTACCTGATTCTAAGATATATATATATATATATATATATATATATATATATAACTATTCTCCTAGACCCATAAAACATAAAAAAAGTGTCCCACCATCCTATCTCTCCTGTTTCTTGTTCTGTTCTGTCCTTCTACTTTTTATTTCTAATTCTTCATCTCTCACTAGATAACTAGTTTTATTTTAATTAAAAAATTAATTTATAATGTCCACAGAGTTAAAGCAACAAGTCACGGAGAATATTTCAAAGAACATCGTTAAACTGATTACCATATGGTACTTATTAGACAACTTACATCACAAATTAAAAAACATTATTATATAATATTTTCCGACCGTAGACGTCAGAGAAAATCTGTATTATGTAAGTTTTCCTTAAGAAAAGCTAATGTGCTGTAAGGTCAGTTTGTTTATATTAATCCGTGTCGTGAAAAGTGCTTGTTTATGTTAAGGTATATATTGTCACATGCCTCTTTATGGACTATTGTGCGTTATCATACCCGACTAATCTCTTTGTTATGTTGGCGTGCCAAGGAAGAGAACTCCAGGTGAGAATTGAAATAAATTTCAAACAAAACGCGAACACAGAAAGATTATTTTGCAATTTAGATACGCGTCACGATATAAACTAATGCTTATGTTTAAGTAATCAGACACCATCTTAATGACTGGCGAGAAATTACGGGAAAATATAAAACACCGTAGAAATTGTTGATAAATTTGAAGGAATTACAATGTTGGTTGCTATGACGAAATACGTGAAAGAATTTTCCACCTCTACTAATTAAACGTCAGTGTTGCACTTTACCAAAGCAGTATGTATGGTCCATTCCATTTCTGCTGAGCCAAAATTGCATATCTGTCAGTTTTGTAAGATAGGTACATTATTTTCCATACTCAATTCCTTCCAGGTCCTAGTTTAATTTAGAATATGTATAATAAATTTTCGATATCACTAAGGATATTTAACAGCGTACTTATTAAGTAAAATTAACTTCTCTTTGTATATTGCTTAATAAGTACTTGAAAACAACTTTTTATTTACAACCCTGTAACCCTGTACTCGTAAGCTTTAGTACTGTGATAGTAAGATAAATAATCCAAGTATATAAATTACAACGCCTTAGGTATAGGCTTTTTATACTATGGCGGATTGATTAATAGTTAATCGATAAAGACACCTTTGCTATAGAACTCGTTTTTGTCGTTCTATTAATTTTATTTGCACTCTCGTTTTGATAGCATTATTTTATGATCGCTGTTATCTTTGTTATATATTTTCTTCGGTGAATATTGTAAATTCTAATATTATGCAAGTATAGAGACTATTAAGTATTTTATTTAAAGGTTATTCGTTTTATTGTTAAAACAAATATCTGCTGACGTCTTTTTATCGTTAGTGGCAGTGTTATATAGTCTAGAAGATGACAATTTACTAGAGACTTTAACGTGAGGTCAATCAAGAAAATTGCAAATTACCTAAAATACGAAATTATTGTATAAGTTTTTTAAAGTGGCTGATCAGACAACAAAACTTTCAATATAATTCGACACTTAAAAAGAGGGCGATTCGAATCCGGTGCACTTGAATTGAGCACAAAAACGATTAATAAGCATGAACTGAGCACAAATGGACGCCTGAATTGAGCACAAAGATTTTCTTATCTGGATGTGTTTAAATAAACACCCGAATTGAGCACAAGACGTTTTTCCAGCTATCTTTTAAAATATCTATAGGCATTTGAATTGGAAAATCGTTTTGAAATTAAATTTTAACAAATGATTTCAGTCTATTTAAATTTTTAGGTTAAGTGACATTTCTTTTTCTATTCACCTTGACTTTAATCAAGAAATGATTTTGTTTGATTTCTTAGGATCAAAAGGTTACGGTATGGAAAGACAACACTAACAAAGTGAGTGTTGTCACGGTTTTGTCATTCCCTTATACTTAATATATTACTTTCTAATTTTATAAATTTCTAGGTTACTTTTAGTATATTTATTACCATATTTATTGTACAAGGGTAATCCCTTGTTTTTATAAATTTCTCCCGCCCCTTACAAACCAGTTATATTTGGCTATATAATGTTGTTCTTGTCATCGGTATTTTTATTTGCAACCTGTATGATCCCTGTACTAAATTCCTTTCTTGATAAACAAACCCTCGATAATTACTTCTTTACCTGCTTACGCTCTGTGCTCAATTCGAGTGTCACCTTCGAATCTTATGTAGTTACAGTGCTGAGGGATAATAAATTTTATTGATACTATCTTCGTGGATGAAATTTAACAAGTACAGGTACCTGAAACATCTTTATGGTAATTGCCCTAAAAACTTTGCAACCGCTTATTACTTATTTGAAAACAGACCTGTACAATAATAAACTATTAATAACTAAGGCAAATGCAAATCTGGGGAGAATATGGGAATAAGACAAAGATTGTGTTTAAATAACTGGGAAAGAAAGGGATTGAATGTTAGTTGGAAGGTTGGAAAAAGATGTAATGAAATACTAAGAGGTGAGGATGCGAAAGGGATGAGGGAGTTTCTATGGGAAGAATGGCAAGGGGTGGGGTGCCGGGGTATCTAGGAAAAGAAAAAAGTACAGAAATAATAGCTAGATTCAGATCGGGGAATGAGTGTAATGAGAATAAGTTTTGAATTGAAGAAGTTTAGAGATTGTGTAGAGTATGTGGAGAGACGAATTACTCGATGGCACGTATCAGAGGAAGAAACAGGGAAAAAGGAAATGGATGAACTTAGAAAGGCAATAAGTGCAGGCGGTAATGGTCTGACCTTATTAAAACAAATTTTAGTGAAAAGGGATAAGGAAAGGGAGGGAGGATAAAATAAATGAAAAAGGGGAAAGGAAAAAAAAAATAAAATACGAACTGAAAGAGGGTAAGACAGAATAGGGTGGGAAGTAGAACCTGTATATAATTTGTAAGATTTAGAATAAAATAAGTGTTTTGTTTTCTTTGTGGATCTGTATAAATAACTTTTTTTGTTCTAATATAAGCATATATAAGATTTGCAGGAACAAGTGGCTAACAGAACTAAAAATGTATTTCGCTAAAATAAACGGTTATAGTTTGACAGTTTTATTGTATGAGCCGTCACTTTAAATGAATTAGACAATAGGTTTAGTTTTTGATTTAAATAAATAGGCGATAAAATTTATTTTATTAAAATGCAAATTCATTTTCTGTTGTTTACACACGTTCTTAAAAACTCAGTGTTCAAGTTAAAAAATTAGAAAGACGTAACAAAACCTGAAGAAAAATATTAATTAAAAAAAACAAACATTTCAGTAAATGATACAATGTTGTAGCATTTTATTAAGTAAAAGTACTACATGCTAAGATGTAATATAATAAACATTTTGTTATACATAAATATTGCTATAAATACGCTTTAGTTGATGGTAAATGAGTTAACTTCAGTTGCAGCAAGTGTATTTTCTTGGTCATTAATTTTCTGAATAGCTTTTTATAATTACATATATTCATATTTAAGTTTGCTATTGTAACTATTTGCCTGTTGGCTGTTTACCTAATAAACACTTTATTAGCTCAGTCTCGGTCGAATAATTAGCTATTTATAAGAATATTTCTGAGATAAGTACAAAAATCAGAGCCTGATGACACATACAAGTAAAAAGTTTACCTTGAAAGAGGCTTACAACAAGAAGCGAAACGTTGGTATTGGCTTCATGATTTAATGAAAGAAATCTACAATAACCAACAGACTCTGTTTCCTTTACCCGTGTGTTTATTCTAAATTAAGTTGAGTTTAACGAAGAACATTTCAAAGAAAAAAGTGCCGAAAAGTATTAATTATTTCCACTTATACGGAATCGATATTAATTAAGTACCTACTACAAAAAAATAATACTAGTTAGTTAGTCTTGATTTTCTTGATATCCCACAAGTTTATTAAAACAACGAAATATTATAGTTAAGTCATGAAATTTAATATAATTTGTAAATTCTGTAGACCAATTAAAATTGTTCGAGGGCTTTTACAGGATCGTTTTCTGGTAAGTAATAAACGGTTGCAATAAATGTTTAATTTTTTTCTTTTAATGATAAATTATCTTAAAGCACTTGCTAATGACTTTATTATCTTGTGGGTATAATTGCACTATTTAACCAAGGCCTTTGAGGAATACTTTTTGGCATCGATTTATCAGAGTAATATTCTAAATTATATCTATACTCATCGAAGAAATCAGATCGATCAGATAAAAGTTCGATCGCACTAATGAAAATCAAAATAAGTTGGACTCCTCCAAATAACCCTCTACATATAAATCAAGGAACCCTCAATATTTGGTTTTCTAAACTAAGGATGCTAAACCCTTAAAGTGACATTGTTCGAAACAATTGGCACCAAAAGGATGTTTATATTGATATACAATTACAGTCTAGTTACAATGTTAATATTGCCAATAACAGAGGACCTTCAGTTGTTTGTTGAACCTATTGTTGTCTATAATTCACTTAAACTTAACAGCAGGTGAATAGCAATTGTCTCAGGTCTCGTATTACCTCAACACAATTCTCGTTAATTTCTGGATACCACGTTTTTCCCAATACAGAAAGAACCTCCAACAACACTCTCGTACAGATAACTATCGGAATAGCATTTATTTATTTATTACTTTCGATCGGAGATAATAATGACCAATTCGATTGCACAAGCATCTATAGGTATAGCTTGCAAAGATCTACTAGGTACATGCAGACATAGGTACGAATAATGCTTAGTTATAGCTAAGAGCTAAACACTTTTGTTTGTTCTTACACTTAGTAAATAGGTATCGTGTGCATTAAGAGTAATATTCAGTTCCAGTCTGTTGATTGCTAAGCGTTGCTCTGACCAGATTCACACAATCGGCACAAAATTGCACACCGAATTGCGCAAGTCCGTGTCTTGAACGTTAACGTTAATCTGCATAGGTAATTGGGGACACTTATCCCGTCATTGAGAAGCCTTTTTATACGTTACTTTACTTAAATTCCTGTCGTACGCGTCTGTTTGTACGAACATAAATCTGATTGAGGAAATTATTCGCCCATTAGGCGACCTCAATGAGAACTTACGCCTGTTAAGGTGACAACTATTAACTGAAGAATCCCAATTAGTTCTCAAGACTCAAGAGATATCGCGCTACTTACAGTATCCGGCTCGAAGGGGCCACGCACTTGCTTTTTATTAAGAACAACACACAAAATTAATAAAAAGATACTACTTCTCAGAAATCTAACGACCGTTATCAAGAATAATGTGCAGGTAAATTTTAAAATTACTTATTAGTAGGCGACTGCTATGTGAATTATGTACAGTGGATTTCATTTATAACGACTTCGGTTGTAACGACCTTTTGATTATAACGACATAACACATAAGTCTCTTGAATTTAAGGAGTAATTTAAGAAGAAAATTTGGCTGTAACGACTTCGGATGTAGGAAAGGTCACAATGTTTGTTACCATACTTCTCCGAAACGGCTTGACCGATTTTTATGAAATTTTTTATGCATACTCAATAGGTCTGAGAATCGGGAACTATAATCATATAATCATATCCCTAAGTGATGAGGGTGGCTCACACCAAAAATTTTTCTTTTACTTTTTGGACAAAATTTTTTATTTCAATTTTTTTTGTGATTTGGCATTAAAAAATACATATAACCCTTAGTTTTCATCTTTCTACCACCAAACCAATTTTTTTAATAGCGATATTAGTACTGTAATAATCTTCAAATCTCAGTGGTCGATAACTGATCAATTATCATCAGTCGATTAGTCATCCCCGCCAGGCGTCTACTGATGTCACTACTCACCCAGCAAACAGCACGCACGGGGTGGGGATGAGAATGAAGCAGATTTTTTTAGAATGTTACAGGGAGTTCAAATATGTTCTAAGAAGTAAAATAATGTTTTATTATAACATTTCAGAATGATTTGGCAATGTTCAAGAATGTTTCAGAATGTTAAAAAAAGTTAGAAAATCTTTTGATTCATTATGGAATGTTCTGGATAGTTCTAAATTCGCGAATATTCTAGAATGTTCCATCAAACGTGTAATATATTCTTACCCGGGCAACGCCGGGTATTGCTGTTAGTTGTTTATAAATGTTAAGGTTGATAAAGTTAAATCTAATAATCAGTTACTGGGTACTTTTCTAGCCTAATTTCCTTCTTTCATTCTTTCTCTCTTTCTTTTTATATAGCAACAAAATTTAATGGTCCTTTCATCGTCGTTATAAATTAAATATACTGTATATAAAATATTTTGCTTATAGTCATTGGTTAATTTAAATACGATCTGTAAGATTTCTATTAAATTCTACCCTTCTTAACGCTCCACTCCTCCGTGTACGCCACTGCTTTTAGACAAGTTTCTATAATTAAATATAATTACAACTAGTTAACGTACTTGTAATAACCAATATCATCATCATTATTTGTTTATAAGCTGAGGGTGGAAGGGTGGAAGGTAGTTTTCCTCGTAGATGAAATTGAATTGGACGTAATTGGCAGCAAATAAGTCTGTCGGTCTGTCCGAAACAATTTATCACCGCATTAGGGAATAGTAAATAGATCTTTCGTTTTGACGTTTGATCCTATAGCCGATAATGGTTTAGTTTGGTGGTCTTTTATTCTTTCGAGTGACGTTCGAAACAAATGGTGTTGCGTGCACACGATCCAACTGGCGATAACTTTTCTGAAACTGGTGAGCATGTCCTTTATTCAGGACCATTAAATTGAATGTGAAAACATACATAGTGTTTGTGTGCTGTTATATAAGATACCGAATACAATAATACTCCATTAATTCATTGTATTTTCCTACTATAACATCTTATTTTTAATTAGAGAATTAGATTCAATTAATTTCGGAATTGCTTTTTAAAAAATTTAAGAGAGTATCAGATTCGGGCAAAACATGCTTGAAAAGCTTTTGTTTTCTCTTACTAAAATTTCTATATGAATAAACAAGATTCTTTGCTGAATATTTATAAATATTTCTCTGAGAATTATTCTTATTTATCATCGAGAATATGTACAGAAGCTTATTAAAATAAAAAAAGTATTGTCCCAGTAGTGACTCGAACCAGGGTCGCTCCACCACTTTCACTATTACTTATGTTCACAAACCGCTTTAACATTCCAACTGCTTTCGTTTTGAAGCAGGAAACATCAACAATATTTGAAATAAATTACAAAGCATAACTTTTTAAAGTTTCCAAATTGTTTTTGTTAATAAATTAGTAGTCTTGGGTATTCTAACATCGCAATATAAAAAAGAATTTTAACAAACAACGAAGAAAAAGCAAAGATCTTTGTTAATCGCCATTACAACCACATTTTGTTCGTGTTTTATGTAATATGCTCGTGGAAATAAAGAAATTCTTATACCTATAAAGGAATGAATAAAACAGACAATTTAAGTGCAAAACTAATTAAAATACTCCACGTTAGGCTGTGTGTGTACGTATGTATGTAGTTAGCATTCGCAATGGTGTACAACTTGAAGACAGAAGTTACTTAGGCTAAAAACATCGTGTCACGTCAGTAATTAGCAGAAAGAAATTCTTGATATATGTTAAGAAGCTGCTGTTCACACCTCTTAAAGGAATGTCCAACTCGCTCTGACAGTTAATTAAGTTTTTTAACATTTAACTCAAAAATTACACACTATTCTAATTAATGGTGTTTACATTACTATTTATGACCCAGATTTTAGCCATTTTAAGTAAATCTAATCTAGCATGATTTATGCATAGAGTTGAAGAATTACACAATCTTCATAAGTGTAGAAATCAAATCGGTTTTGGCAAAATTAAGCAAAACATCAGGTTTTATATCTGAATATGTGTTTTCAGACCTTTTAGGACTCAGAAGCAATGTAGGTACTTTAAGCCTTTTCACAAATCAGCACGTAAGTATTGACAAGTAGAAACACAATCAAACTGTGTGAAGTCATTTCTCAACATTCGAATAACCCATTTTAATGCATTCGAAGCTTTTCTAGCCTAATTCAAAACAAAACACCCACGCAACGCCTTAAGTGGCTCCGGATTTTACATTTTCGATGTACTTAATTCACTGTCTTTAGATTTTAAAATGAAATTAAGACTTCAAGGACAAAAATATATAAGGGTTTTGCCCAGTTTTGAATTTTGGTAATAATATTTGAAAAATAACCCAGATCCTTTTTTTTAATGAAGTGTAGGCTGTACCTACATTGTACATCATTTATTATCTTGTACAAGTTCAAACTGTATCGTTATGATTATAATCTCTGCTGTAGACGAATTGACTTGAATTTGGCATTGTAATTTATTTACATGTCAATTAAACAAAGTCACGATTCTAGATAATCGCAGAATGGTGAAGACAGTTTATAGAAATGGAAAACACGAACTTGTATTATGTATCACTATAATATAAAATGTGAACTTCTTCGATCGTTTGATTCTTCACAGTTGTTTAACCAATAGGAAACCATTTATCGTTATCGCAATTAATCAATTAATAACAGGAGGTTATGATAGGAGGAGTATCTGGCCATTGTCTTTTTTTTATCAGATATTAAAGTCGGTTTTATTAATGATCGAATAACGAACACCCTCGGGGCGTACTAAAAGAAATTAACTTTGACAGTTTTGATTTATTTTGTTACTAACGTTTTTATACCTCATTCCCTTAATGAAGCTTTGTACGTAATAACGACTCTAAATAATATGGAGAATAATTTATTTATTACACGTATCACATACCAATTTTATTAATCAGTTTGTTTAGATCTATTAGCCACTTTTAATATTAAGCTAAATTTTTTTTTATCCGAAGTACCTACTTAAAATACGAATAGATTCTAGAAAACATTTCCTGCTAGGAAAAATGATTTCAAAAAAAAGTCCGCGAAAAAGAGGTGTTTGAAAAATATTCCCCTAGTAAACAACCACAGGAAAATTGTTTTAGGCCCTAGAACTTTAATCTGAAGATTTTATTTCCAAAGGAAACTTCTCTTGTGTAAACAAAGTTCATACATGTGAATAATAAAAAATTTTTGGAAATATTTCTGAAAGCGGTTCAAAACACACTATTTATGAATTTTTAAAAAAACGATCTTACAACAATACTGAAAACTGACGTCACGTCACAACTCAGTTGCTGCTTTAACTTTGTATCTTTGACATTTTCGCAGATATTCAAATTTCGTTATTACAGACCAATTTTCAACGTAAATCTCCAGTTAGGGAGTAAATTTGGGGATGACGAAGTGTCTTCTTATGAGGTGACTAATTTTTTTGTCGCGAGATTTTCTTTCCTAAACGATAAGTAATACTTGAGTCAAATAGTTAATATGATCAATACCGAGAAAATTATTAAATTCAGTTAATTAAGATGCAAGAGGCAGAGGTTAAAAGTCAAATATTTGACAAAGTAATTAACCTTATTTAATGCATAAAATAAAAGAACTTGATTGTTTCAACACTTATTTATTAGCTCGACGAATCGTTTCGACCAAAACGGTCATTTTCCTAATTCAACGTGTAAAAAATGTGATTTTATGTTTTAGACAGTTTTCTGTTTAACAGAGTCGCATTTTAAATTTTGTACATACATATGTCGGTGCCTCTAAGTGAATAATTTTTCGAAAAAAAGAAATTGTAATGATAAGTATTGCTAATTAAACGAAGAGTAACTCCTCATCTCACCTTCTTTTGTAAGCATGCTTCTGTTTACTCTCCTACCTAAATTTTAGACGTTTTTTTATTTTGTTAGATAATAGCCTCTAATAATTGATGATGACATCTTTGGTGCCGAAACGTTTTTAAATTAGATTAGGTTAAACACAAAATTATAATTGATTTTCTAAATAAAATTATAACAATAATTTTAAGAACACTAAAAATTTGCTTTGGTTCTATTTTGTTTTTTAATTAATATTTGTTTAAATTTCAAGCGAATGTAAAAAATTCCAAAGCTGGCGTTAAATACGACAGCAGTAAATAAATTCATGCGCTAACCGTGTTTAAATTTGTTTTTTGTGTTACGACAGGTTCGTGCGTTTCTTGAAAAGCCCAAAATCGTTTTGACAATACGAGAAACATTAAAATAATTGGGTGCATGCTGATTTGGAGCGGACGGCCGCCGAGGTAGGCAATTTATTACCGTGTCAGGTACGTCAACCTGCGCGTATACATAACTAGCAATAGCAAAATGAAAAGAAAGAATACAATCCGTTCTACATTTTATACATGCGCCTTTCAACACTATCGAACATCAAGTTACTCCCTCGATGGGTGTGTTCTTGATTTAATATTGTAGGCATAGGCGGAGATTAGATTTTTTTCCAAAGGCGGAATCTCATCTAAATTTATTACACCCATATTAGATGAACTGACTCAACCCCATCAAAAGTTATGTATTCGGGTCGAAACTCTTTTGTTTACGACACAATATAGATATAGGAGCATTAGACATTGAAAATAAGATAAAACAACATGTTATATAAATTATACGAAGGTTAGAAGCGATAAACAACAAACTTGTTTAAACTATTTTAACTGCTATGACAATTGTTTCACTTCACTATGGCTTCAGCATCAATTACGTGTTAAATTTTACAAGAAATCCAGATAATATCAACAGAGGTTTTATAACGCGAAAAGGTATTAAATTATGTTGTTGGATGTGCTTATGATGGTAAACGTTGTTCTTGTAATTACAAAATGAAAAAGAAAATGCAGTGGAAGCGCATCAGCTTTTATGACGCTAATATTGTGGTTAATGCGATAATTAATAGTTTTATTTATGTTCTAATGTATTGAGGCAAATCCCTGGAGTGAAATATTAATTATGTAACCTTTTCTGATGTCTAATTAAATAGAGATAAATAATGTGATTGGTATATTATAATATAACAATATAATTGAATAGGTTTCACATTTTCTCCCTTAACGGAGTAATTTATTATAAGAAGCTCGCTATAACGTAGACATTGTTTGGGCTTTGTTGATTTATTTTTTAGGTACAACTCGCACATAATAAATAATAAGTAATAACAATAGAAGACGTTTCAGACTTAGCTGATGATCATAGCTTCGTTTTTCGTTTCAGTGTCAAACATTTACAATTTCACTTTAATATTTAATTTTCAAAAAGTATTTGTGTATGTGTACTTTACAGACGTGCAATGCAATAAAAACTGCATACCTATAGAAAACTTAGGTCTTTTAGGTTTCGTTGAAGAGTTTAATAATGTAGGCTAAAGATACTTTTTTTAAATATAAAAAAAAACAAATAAAAGGAGCTATATCACAATTTTTACTTACCAGCCACACATGGAATAGAAGATTTCAGTAGATATCAGTATCTGACCAAATACGTGTAACAAGCAACAATCTGTAACAAAAAAATACTTATGTAATAATTACACAATTAATTCTTTTAATTTACTTATCACGTTTATAGCTCATTATTAACTATAGTCTGCATCGTGCAAAAGTGACTTTTAAGAGATCTATTATCTAGTTTTTGTTTAAGTAATGGCTCAGGTAATAAAACATTTAAGACATTTAATCAGTTACTGGCCGAATGACTAACCTCACAGGCGTTGACAAAGGCTGTCATTTGATAACAGTTTTATTACCTGAACCACCAAATTAGATTATATATGTCTCTTTTTTATTTAAACAAAACAGAAAACCGAGTTTTCTATAATATATGTATCTATGTGTTGCTTATACTAAAATCCGGAACATTCACGATGGTATATTAAAACTTAGAACCCTTTTCTTTAAAAGAAAACAGTTCTGCACGATCTGTCCGTTCAAAGAACGTTTATAAATAAGTTAACTAAACTATTTGTTCTTTAACTACTTTCGACCGGCGGCGGCACGGCGATGTTGTTGATTTATATTTTGACAATTCAATGGGATTGTTTCACAAAGGCGCATTCCGTAAAAGAGCCAAACCTCTTTGTTCCCACGCGCGTCGAAGCATCGAGAGATGCATTTCGAAAATGTTCCCTCTTGATAATAAATATGAACGATTTCATTTCAGACAGTTTCCCAAATACATAAATTAGTTTATCTCAATTCGCTTTCTCTACTTATAGACAAATCCTTTGTTTATAGGTACTTACAGAATCTGCTAAACTATTACCTTGATTGCCTTAATTTTTACACAAAATTAGAACATGAATTATAGAACTTAAAATATTTAAAACATATAATTTTCATTTCCTGATCCAATTTACAAAAAAATACTCTTTATTTTATCTTGTAAATAGTGAACCCTTTTTCTAAGAATCTTTTAAGTTTTAATTTCTATTTTAGGGTATGTTAACAAGGCATTCTATTAAAGGGGTTTCTACATTTTGTGATAAAAATCATACGACTGAAAATCCATGTTGTATAGATACATCGATCCTCGCTGGGAGGGGGACACAAATGGGGGATGAGAAGGAACTTGTAGGTCGAACGTAATTCAATATACAGTGTGGCCCATTTGTAATTAGGACACCTCTGTAAAGTCTCTGTTTTTAGTCCGATTTTGATAAACTTTTTTCCAGATTATTGCTCATGGAAAGCTGCATTTTGTGGCAAATTGATAGATTGCTAACCCAAAAATCAAGGCCTACTGTGCAATTTCTTTGAAGCGAAAATGCGAAAAGTACTATTAGCGATTTTTTTACGTGAAAACTAATTACACCACTGTATTCAGTGACCCCTAAAATGGGTTTGGACCAAATTTCATCCGAAAATACCGCATATTAATAATTTATTAATTTATAATTATATTTTAGCAATTTATCAATTTGCCACAAAATGCAGCTTTCCATGAGCAATAATCTGGAAAAAAGTTTATCAAAATCGGACTAAAAACAGCGACTTTACAGAGGTGTCCTAATTCCAAATGGGCCACACTGTATATAAAATCAGGATGTTAAAAATTTCAAAATTGAAGTTAAAAGCTAGATTAAGAGGGAGGAAAAGGAGTGAAGTACGACAGGTAGATATAAAAAAGAACTCTGACTGACTTTGTTCGTGTTGTCTTTCCCTACCATAATCTTCAAATCCTAAACAATTAAATGCCGAAGAAATGCGTATAAATTAATAAATTATTGCTAACAATCGTTCAATATATTTCTTCAAACCTAAAAATTAATTATGTTCAGAAGACCTCACTGACACTGAAAAACTAAAAATAAATGAATGCACTTAATTATGCATTTTTCCTTCTATTTGTGGTCATATTGCTTTGGCTTAAAGCAAAAAATGAATGAATGAGTGTTCAACATTAATCTTAATATTCTTAGTGTCGTAAGTATCTACCTATTAGTTTAACACATGCTTTAGCAATATATCTGCCAAATACAGCTCAAGAACAGCTGAAATTAATACAAATCCTTTGAAATCACTGAAATATATTAATACACATATATTTTACAGATATATATATATAGTATTTATGCGCTTAATACAACTTGCTTAATGGTCTACATGTTTTTTGGAATGTGTAAATAATTATTTATAAAATACCTATGTATGACTACATACAAATAATAACAAATATCAAATTATTCAAAAGTAATAAATATGACTTTTAAAAGTATGCATTTTCTATAAATAACAGTGTGAATTTTAACTTAAAAACGAGTACCTATCTGTACAATGTATACCTGTGCACATAAATATATCCAGTAGTTTAATTCATTAGTCAATTACAAACCCAAGCCGTAGCAAAAAAATAATCCTAATTCAATATAACAATATGTTACGTACCTACCTACGCAATAGGAAATATCCTTTGAGCTCCAACACAATTGCGATTACCGCAGAAAGTTAACACACAAGACCATCTCATCACTTTAGTTCATGAACGAATGCTGGTGTTACAGTCTTATCAGCCAAACCTGTTCCTAATTGTGATGCCATTGGCGGATAGATAATGACGGCTTTGTTTGCTCTACTATTCGACATTCACATCAACACTTTTTTGTGAACTTTTTTTATTATGGAGTAGAAATGTTATTGTAGTATCGTATATTATGTGGGTTATGCTTTCGAAGGAGTGAGAAAAGGATGGAAAATTATTTTAACGTTATATGATAGAGAAGGAATAGAACCAAGTATATTAAAAGAATTTAAAATGAGATTTTATAGTCCTGACTGTAACGTGATTTATCAAAAAAGATACCGTGTGGAACAAGATAACTGTAATGTGGATTTCATTTTGTTTACCAAATTGTCTATAATAAATGGTGTGAATATTTTTAGGGAATTGATGATGTTTATTATTGTATAAGTTTTTAAAAGGGCTCTACAAAAGCAACGAAGAATTTGAAAATTAGTAGTTTCTCCACGGAGAAAACAATCATGAAAATATTGCCAGAATTCTAGCATACATGACTAAAAAATCTGTCAATTATATGGTCGACCAGACGCTGAAGGAGATTTTACTAGAAATGTCTAGTCAATCTACGTTCGGTGTTGAGACTGAATTCTAGTAAACTTGACTTGATTGGAAAACATTTTTTACAGTTCTTATGACTAATTTTACTAAACTATTCTCATTCTAGTATTTTTTTCTTTACTACACGATAAAATAATCGAGAGGTAGAGAAAAAAAGTCAAGACTTATTTAGCTTGATTATTCTAATACTAATTATTAGAAAGAATGAAAAATTGTTTTATACCACCAAGTACATTTTATGAGAATTCTAGTATTATTTACTAGAAAAATTTTGCTTGACTCAACAAGTAATAAAATCATGATTATTTTTCTTCGTGTATACTGTAATTTTGTGGAAATGACGCACAAAATATGTATTTTATTTTAATGTGCAGAAATGTTGAATTATTGTGATATTGATGCAGGAAGAGAAAGGAAAGGGGTGCAATTTTTTTAATATTATGTGACACACGAGTTCACATACACTTCGGATAGTACTCACCAAGAACAACTATGTCATGGAGAAACTAAAGATTCAACCCCCAAACTATTTTTATTTGGAAATGGACGTTTCATCCACTTTGTTGTATATGACCGAGGTTACGCTATGTAAAGGTTCAACCACCCCTTCCTCCATCTCCCTTCGCCCCCCTTAAAAAACGATTTTTTTAGAAATTGTTTTTGAAAGAAAACGTTAACTCAAGAAAAAAAACTGAATTTCTAGAGGAATCTGTTTCTCCGCAGAAGTTTGAAAAGTCCGTATTTCCATATCAAACTCTTGGGAATCTTCGATCGCGTTTGATTGTGCTTATTTTACTGTAAATACATATATCTAGACGAAAAGTTTATTTTGACTTTTCTAGATGTTTATTGAGCTTTCCCAATGTTCTATACACTAAAACCTTTCGGGGAGTAAATAAACATCCTACCAAGTTAACGAAATTGTGAAAATAACATTACAATCATCTAATAGCTGAAAAGACATATCTACGATGGAAACTGTTAGGCCAAAAATGTAATGTTACACCTACTGAAGAATTTCAATCACAGGTGGACAAAAAGTTGATTACGGAATAGTTTTTTTATCTGAATTTTGAGTTTAGGCGTTCCACTCCTTTTTCCTTTTAATTATTCTACCCTAACAAATGAAGTTTCTATTGAAAAATAATACTCTATTATTACGTACCTTCTGGTAAGTATGTAAAACAAAAGCCATAAATCTTTCTATGGTGACAGACAAAAACAACTGAAAGAGCATATCGCCGCGCTGTCAATAATAGATAGGTATACATATATCCAGGACATCGTACAATGTTCATGAAATAAGTATGTATGTATGTTATATTGTATTTATACTCCCCTTCAGGGAATTATATCAGTGATTTTAATTAGCAGGTATGGATATTTTGACCGTTGGTTTATTGGTAGTTATTACAATAGTTGGGAGCGTTTGAGTGTCAGATATACCTGCATAATTTCATCCATGTGTGTAAACATATTATATCCAGTTAACAAATTCCATTTGTCACAGACATGTGGCGAATTTGTCACTACGGTTGGTAGCATGATAAACTACAAACTTTATGTGATCTAATCGGATGTTTATTAAAATGTACATGTAGGTTATACGTTGTTCCTTCTGTACGTTACATGAGTTTGTTCGACATAAACACGTTAAGTTATTGATTTCTTTTGTAAATGAGGAACAAACACCTTAATACCACGGGTGCTATTCGTACAATTATTTTTTTAATATATCCGCTACTATTTATACATTTTGCATGCTCTACCTGTATCATAATTCATACTTCTAAGTGGACAAATAAATTAAGTAGGTATTTACCTCCGTTTCCATAATTAGGTAGTAATAACTGATTCGACTCGTAATTTATATTGAGAATGATTTCTTCAACATGATAATTGTAATTTAATATCTTTGATTGAAAGAATTTATCGAACACAAACAATAAGATTTTCGTGTGAGATGAAATACAATGGGCGGTATTAGGCAATAAAAAAGGAGCATACACCCCTTACATACTTAATGAAATAGGGTATACGTGCTAAGCTAAAGAAATTAGCATAGACTTACTTTTGATAATAATAAATTTAGTATAAAAGCATTTACTTCAACTGTTTATGTACGTGCTCAAATTAAGTATATGGTAAATGACGTCATAATTCTAAATCTCTACGAAAAGGTTTAGTAAGAAAGGATCGTTTCTCAATTAAACGCACTTACGTGGATATTTAGAGAAACTGACGAAAAGCATAATGGAAATGAAAAAGTCGAAGCATTTTTTTAAATATATGCAAAGAAAAATAACATCCTGATTTTTTTATAGGGTAAAGGGTAAGTTTAAGGGAATAACAACACAAAGAAAAACAAGAAAAAAGGTATAATTGGAGTATTGTAGAAATAAAGAAGTTTACCCCAATAAATACCAAAACCCAAAACTTTTAGAAATCTACAATGCGTTTCGACCCTAAAATTTTATCCGCACTTGTGCCACTATGGAATAGTAGATCGCCGATAAAACAAAAGAAATTCTCTTCCAGTATGTCACTTAGGAAAAGTTGAGTCAACATGACATGGCCAACAGGCATGAATTCGGCCATCATGTAGAAAAACACGCTCACAACTTACACTGAGCAAGCTATTGAGTGGAGATTGGCAACCTCAAATTTAAAACGGATCGGAAAAACTAATTTTAAGTCATAAACTAGCGATACATATTCGACACAGGCACCTCATTTGATAATACATAATTATATTGAGTCCCTATTTTGATCATTGATTTAAAAAACAATTTTTAACGTACCTATAAAATATAATTACATCCTCGTAGAATATGAAAATCTAAATTATTAAAATTACGAATTAACAGTTCTATTTTAATGGAACAGTAACACGGAATCTGATCTGTAGATAGAAATATTCCTTCAGTATAATTTAATTTAAGAGGTACAGATATAAAAGAATTTATTACTTCATTAGTGCTTCATGAAACATGTCACGGTTTAATATTGCATGCGTTGGGCAACGGGAGGTCCGGATATGCGAACCTAAAAACATGATTGGAGGTAAAATGGCCAACTTACAAAATTGTTTTGAATACTTTATTGCCACGATACTAACCGGTAGTTGGCATTAGTTTATGGGATTTTTAGATAATTTATGTTGCTGTAAACAGTGGCAGAACATCTATTAAGTACCTATAACATAATTACAGGAAAAGGTATGCATTATATGTACATACAACTAATAAGATGTCGTACAATTTTTATTTAGTATCATTTACATGCAACATTGCCTATAAAATCATTTCACTTTTAAATCACTTATTAAAATCTCGGTTGTATCTAATACTATAAATAATCCAATAAATGTTTTAATTCTTGAAACATGGATTGTCGATTAATGTATCTTACAAGCATTAGTTAGTTCATACACATATAAGTACAGGAAATAAAGCGGAGTTTAAGTTTTCTTTCTTTTCAAGGAACTTCCTATTCAAGATTACGAGTGAACTCACAAAAATACAAAATATTGTAAGTAGTGGAGTTTTGATATGTTCTAAAAACCTTAAAGATGATAAATCATGGTGTCATTAAATTAGAAAATGCAATTCGGAAAACGAAGTACTTCAGAATCTCAAGATCATAGGATGCTCAACCTATTCTTAACTAAACGCCCCAATGTAAGCTCCGCCTCTCTTTGTTCTTGCGCATTTCACGATTCATGAGATTTTGAAATACTTCTTGCCATCAAGCTATTACACAAGCACTCCATTATATCATAGGGTGGGGCGATTCGACAAAATCTTATTTTAAGGTAGGAGATTCTTAAAAATCTCATGTTAGTCTTTCAATTTAAAGAATTGTTACAATTTTCTTTTCTTTCATCCTTGGGTAAATATTACTCAAGAGTGAGGGAAAATGGCCTGAATTAAAAGGAAAACATTTTACGTAACTAATGGAAGTTATCTAGGACTGTTCTATGATATTTGGTGCTGTTGGCTTTTAAAAATTAATATATAATAAAATGCTGGGAAAATATAGTAAGGGGAGAATGATGTCGTCCCTAGAAAGCTTGAACCTCAGAGCTCTAACCAATTTAGTTCTGTTATGGCCAATGCCTAAATGACTCAAATATATTTTACCACACATTTAATACAGATCTTTAAAATTCCAGGAAAATTTTGAAAATATCCTAAAACTTTTTATCATAATGTAAACCTATATTTACACTAATTCAACTATTATGGTAATAAATTCTACTTTCTTCTAGAACGAACAAAATAGCTCAAACCCCAACGCCAAAACACGACACTAGTTGTCGTTGGGGTTTGAGCTAATTTGTTCGTTATACAACAACCGCCAAAGCTTTTCCAGTCTTCATTCTACTTTCTTCATTCATTAAATTGAGAATGACGTTATCCATATTAGGAGTAGTTTATTTATATTGTGCCGAAGTGTCCTATTTTCTAAAAATCCTTTTACAATTCATTTTTATCTACGATGTTATTATTCGAATAGGGTATTGTACTGTTGGTACGTATAATAATGTGTTTCTAGGTCAAGTATATTGTGTGTACTAGGAGTTCCCGGTACTGATTTAACGACTATTCATCTTCTAGAAGAATGCTGATGGGACAAGGTGTTGAGGTAACCATCGGTGAGTGTGGGCTTCAGCAAACCCAGTTCACCAGTCGTTTCATGACTTCTTCTGATTTATGACTCATTTATATGTATGTTAGTCGTTCTGTTAGACTTCCATTGTATTGCATAATTTTAAGTGAACATTAATGACTGCAAAAAATTGACTTGGCTACATTTTACTATTTAGGTTTACAGCGTTATTTCATGTTTCATTAAAATTTTCATGGGAGAAAATAACAAATTTGGAATAATTTTGAAACAGGTTACTTAACCTGTTACCTACAGTAGGTGAAACTACCAAAGGAGCAATAAATCTGAAAATTTGCAATTAGGTTTGAAATCTTAGTCTTGGTATTGCAGTTTTCACAAAAGTAATTATTAGTAACTATAGCAAGTTTAGAGCTTTTACATACATTGATTCTCTTTTAAAGATCACTGTACATTCTTTTAGGCAGAGAATTGGACTATTGTTTTTTTAATTTTTAAACTGTTGCTAAATATTAATTATAGATAACAGATTTTTGACATTCTTTAATTTCAAGCACTAACGCGAATTTCTAAATCAAAATTTGATTAAAAATATTATATCATCCCAACAAACTGAAATTTATTTCTGGTTCGAGTTACATTTAAATTAACAATGACAAAAGTTGTATGTTTATACTCTAAACTCTTGTTTAGTTGTATTTAGTGGCGATAATGTATTCGTCCCTTTCCAAATTTCTTTATAAATTCGCCATGTAATTACATTCAGGTCACGCGAATTTGTAATATCTGATCGTATAACTGGTATAATAAAAAATCTTTATAGACACCGAATATAGGATTCTATCAACATACTATTTTTGGCGAGATCCTGATTTCTCTATCTCGTATTACGTGAATTAAGCTCTTTTTTATATAATACGAGAATCGGGCCCGTTAGGTCGTCTTATGCATAAAATAGCAATTATGTCAGGAATTATAATAATAAATTATTTTAATATATAGACTGGCTAAGAAAGAATATCCGGCTTAACAATTCCACATATTAGCGATTTTCCTCCGCGAATCTAGAAATACATTTGAAGAGATACATTGCGTAAATTTCTTTGTATTCATAGTAAACCGTGAGACTATGTATGTATGTAACTATTATATAAAAAAAATCTTACACAATACATAGTTTATCTTATTATGTGAAGAGTTTATTTGTTATTAGGTGCCTATATAAAATACAAAAAGACTTAATTTTTCTGTAAAAACAAACAACAAAAATTAATAAGGAACAGAAGTTGTAATTGTAGTTAACGAATTATGACTTTTTCCTTGAGTCTTATTAGCATTCATGTCGTTCAGAAATTAATTAAATAATAATTATAAGCGAGAGCAATAACATTGAAACTAATTTTTTGAAAAACCTTGTTTTTGACCGTGGAATCAAGTCGATACTTTATAATGAGTACACCTTGTAAGACTTTTATACATATTTTATTTAAATTTAAGTTTTTGGGTAGAGCAGTACCACGCCGATTATAGTTCGATAAAAAAGTGCAAAAATATTTGTTTTGGTAAAAATAACAATTCTAATCAATCTTCACTTTCAAAAAGAGAATCTTAATTATTATTATGATTAATCTATCTAATTCAGACCCCTCTCGCCTTCTTAGTGAGGAGTTTTTAAAGAAAAGAAAGTATCGATAAAAGTTGTTATAAAAAGTGAGATTTTCAATGACTCTCCTCCCTTTAAATAAGATTTTACTGGATCCTTACCGCCTACATATTTCTATTTCATCTAATTAGGCAAGGGATACTACCTTCCAATGTAATTCAAGTATAAACGAGTTTAAAACAAATTTACCACATTTATCAAGCAATAATACATGCTATAAAACAATTAAAAATATGAACGTTACAGTATTTATCGTTCAAATCATCAAAAGTAAATTCAGAGAGACTACTATCTACATATTATCAAACACGTTAAATTAGAAATGGACGTTCAGCACAAATAGAGTTAGTTTTGGTAGCAAAACTGAAATTTCAAATAAAAGCAAGTTCTTCAGTACGGAGTCAATATATTTTATATCGGAATTCCTTTTAATGCATTGAGCAATAGTTGCAAGATTCCAATTAGGATTGTTTGTTCGAATCAGATAAGAGCTCACGTCTATCTTGTGTACGTATTCATGTTTGAACACACCTCTGTTACGATGTGTTCGTTTGCATGTGTGTGTGTGACAAAAGCGACGACAGTAGAGCCCTTCGAGGCGAAGAGCAATTATTTTGCCATGTAATTAGGATTAGCTAAGAATACCGCAACGCTATCGCCTTTTAGTAATCAGGATATGCAGAAGTTCCATAAACGCTTGCTCAATCAATAAATATCAGCGATATTTTTCAAGCTAATTAGTCGTACGCGGCTTATTAAGTAAACTTACGACCAAGATAATCAACTCTGACTGCTGTTAAATTATTTATTATCTACTTTTTATAGACTTTGTCTTGCTATAAAAATTAATGCAATATTAGTATAACCATTACTTATGTATTAATATTTAACATATAAAACCAAAAATTATTGAAATTAAGAAGAAAGTTCCCTTCCTTCTTCTTAATGAATGTTGATAAAATGTGATGGAACCCCCCTCCCTTTTTTACGAGAGACTTGACCCATGAAGAGCAAAGGAAATTACTTATAACAATTGATGTTAAATTAAAAAGTTGACGAAAATTTTTGACAGACCACGTCCCTTTAAATGAGAATTGGTGAGAATTTTCTGGACCCTGAGTGCATGTAAATTAGAAAAAATGTCTGACTTATACCCTTACCGCCTCATTTTTGGGGAGATCTTCTTTTACCAGCCCAGAGTTTCACAAAGAATCTCTAAAACAACTTTCTTGCAAGCGACGTTGCCAAATAGAAAATTGCATTAACGAATTTGCATGTGTCATATCTGGCAATAACATTGTTAATATTATGACGGTAGTAAAAATTTTTATTTCGTACTTCCTCGTCAATCGCTTTCACCTTTTGCACACTAATAATATTTACAAATTTATTTTCATGTTTCTCTTTATTAACTATTAAAGGCGGTTAATCTTTCGAAATAAATTTTCGGAAAGGATTTTATTCGACATCACTCTTTGCAAATTTATAGATAAAGATAACACTAATAAAATTTCTGCGTGATTTATATTCACTTCAGCTTAGTAAAATGTAATATGTTAGGTAAAATAATGTATAACCTATACATAGTAACTTATTAGACAGTTAAATAGAATTGTTGCCTAATAAAATTATTCTTGTAGGTATTTTTTATTCAATCAAAACTAAATTATTAAGCAGAAAGTCAGTGTTAGTTTCGTAGAAATTAATTGGGCCTTGTCCTTGCAGTAGTGTTGTGTTTCGTTATCTATACGTACTAGGTATGCGCCAATTTGAAGTTTTTGGGTGGTACCTTCCAAGTCTTTACACCCAAGGCGATCGCATGAGTCGCACCCTTCCCTAACCAAACGTTACCCTCTAAAACCAGAATTGAAGGCAAACACGAGAAGATTATGTACCATATACTTTTATTTTTAGTTAAGCTACTTGTATGAAAGTAGGATAATAAAAGGATAATAAAAATGTCACTATAAAATTAGTTAAATTAGGTTGTTGTAAATAATAAAGTTAATACAATGTTGGGTGAGTTTACTGGAGTACTAAGAATAAATAATTTATTTGAGTAGGTCAGCAGTCTCGTTTTCTTCATCTGGCCATAAATTTAAAAAATGTCTCGCTATCAATGTGACAGCGGCGTAGTGGACAAGGTAGTTCCGTGGGCAACACACGCCTACAATTATTTACATAAATATCTTTCTATTAAGACATAGAGGTATTATGTATGGTTATTTTATACATTCAACTGTCGTGAGTACTTGCTATTAATTACAATAGATTGGCAAAATACCTGCTCGCGATACTATTTTGACCATTAGTTGCTATGTCACGGAAACAAATTGAAATTCCACCATCAACCAATCACCTACGCTACGCTACTGGTAATAATAATATTAACAACACATAAATGCATATATGCATACATGTGTACCGATAATTGTGTCCAACGACGCACTTGAGATTGATACGAGTATCGTGTCAATCGGGTTTATTCACACAATACAGAAAAAAATAGAAAAAAGAAAGAGAAGTAATAGTACAAACGATCTGCACATACAGCATAAGGAAATGTGCATTTGCTTGTTAACTTCCATTCGATTGTAGCACAATAATGGGTGAGTTTGTCGGCTTGCACAACTCCTTTACATGTAATTGTACTAGATGCAAGAATAACCGAGAAATTGATGAATCACGCCTGAAGATTATCTCACATTGTAGTATCGTGAGGTGAGGAATGCATATGTCAACAAACCTTTCGGCTCGCAGATTAGGCGCTTGCACATTTCATCGACTTTCTGTCATCATCATCATTATTGGATACACTATTCAAACCAGAACTGGACAAAGCCCTAATCAAAAGGGCTTTAAGCCCTCACTTAAAGTTATTTAGTCACTTAAATCGTAATTGCATCTTAAAATCTAGGGACTTCGAATTAACAAATGCATACATCGAAAAGTAAGTTCAAACCCTAGAATTCAAACACGTCAAAAGGCTTGTGATAAGGATTGCAAGCACACCATAAGGACTCTTTTAATAATTTTTCTTTGTTTTGAACTTTGAAAGAGCTACAAGCACTTCAAAAGGGCTCCAGGCTCTTCAAGAGAGGTTGAAGATCATTTAAAGGGCTCCAAGGGCTCTACGAATTAATTCCTGGAGCAATTTTCCCGAAAAAAAATGGAAGCGAAATTATTTCTGATTTTTTTACGAATTAATTTCCGAGAAATTCATTCGTTCTCAAAACGAAACTATTCCTGGTCAAATTCCTGCAAATGACCGAGTTAATTCCTGATGAAAATATTAAAGATGAAATAATTTCTAGAAATATTTCCTTAATTTACACTTAATTTCAATCAATTTCTAGAAATTCTTGTAAATAGACAAAAACGAATGCACCGCTATGACTGTTTGCGATTGAAAGGCCTTTTTAAGCAATGTAAAATGGATTGCCCTAGCGGGGAAAAACAATAAAAGAAATAAATTTAGAAAAAAGAATTAACCTGACCTTACCTAACCTAACCTAAACCCCCCTCCCCCCGAGAGTAATTACCGGTGTGTTTTCTTATTGTGTAGATATATTAATTGTATTTAGTCATTAAATGAGTTTTGTAAGGTAACCGCGCCCGCGTATCAAAGTCTTAAATAATGTGTTATAATTATTCAAGGACTGAAAATTGTCACACAACCGAATTTATTTCTCAGGAATTGTTTCATTTGCAAAGCGAAATAATTTCTGGATGTTTTGCTTTTTCAAAACGAAATAATTCCTGAGAAATAAATTCGTTTATTCATCCAGAAATTAATTCTACAGGAATTAATTCGTCCCACCGGCTCAATATCATTGAAAGGCGTTCAAGTACCTTGAAAGGGCTCCAAGCTACTTAAGAAGAATTTAATATCATTGAAAAGGGTTCAATCACCTTGAAAGGGCTCCCAGCTTCTTGAGAGGGATTTAATATCACTGAATGAGCTTCAAGCATTTTGAAAAATCTATATGCCCTTTAGTAGGGCTCCAAGCTTCTTAAGAGGGATTTAATATAATTGAAAAGGGGTTCAAACACTGTAAGATTTCCAAGCTCCTTAAGATTGGTTGAATAACAACAAAAGGGCTCCAAACTACTTAGAAGACTTAGAAGATCATTACATGTGCATCAGGTGGTTTAATAGTAATTCGATACCCAAACTCCAACTGCTTATTCTCGAAAGAACACAGTGCTTCTAAGCCCTAAAAGCGCATAAAGCACTTAAGCTCTGTCCAACTTTCATTTAAAGTACAGTAAAACTTCAATAACTTAAATCTTAGTATCTCAAAAACTATTTTCATTTAAAAATTGTTAAATTGAACAGAGCCCTGAATAGGCTGCATGTAAAGCAAATTATCCAAATTATAAATTAATGTGTCTGCATATTTGATACTTTGATCAGGACAATACTCTGGATCATGAGACAAGACTAACTTAAGAGGCCATCCCTGGTCAATGCTAACATCTTCTTCCCTGCAACACAGGCCTTACATACTTCTATGGACACTTCTCTATTATCAAATGTCACTTAAAGTTTTTTGCTGCCATCCTCTTTCAATTAATTTATTTACTGCTATTATTTACCAAATAGCATGAGATCTAACAGTACTGTATACTCTATGACTGCATTCACGTATTAATAAAAGCAATTATGAAGCATCTGAGAATTTGAACGATTCATCTCTAGACTTTCACTCTCAGCTCAGTTGCTTGCAGGGAAACCCGTAAGTCACTATTAATACATCACCTGACACGACCACATGGAATGTCCGGAGTTGTTGAATTTTAATAAATAGGTCATGCATGTATACTTTTATAACTTACAACAAACTTATTGGCAATCTTTTAGAAGACAATACTAAATATACATAGGTAGGGTAAAATATACGTATGTACCAAAGCGGGTTTATTATAATATGCATTTGTGTAGAGAATTATTAGATGCCACATTCTAAAGTAAAAAGATTTATGAGTACTTAAATAAATTACTAGGTGCACTATGAATTGTATTTGGTATTGTTGTGATATTACCAGTGGTAAGTAACAATAAGTTTAGCTAAAAGTGTACGGCAAAAGCACCTTTTATTCATGTTAACTAGGTACCTATAAGTAGTATTTTCAGAAGGGAATCATTATTACATAATATTTAATTTTCTTTAGAAATAATAGTCTTTGAGTTGACGTTTTAACCAGTTTGTACACTCACAACTCCAATCAAGATTTACGATTTTCTTAAACGAATTGTCATTAAAACATCACACATTGCAGACTTCGCACATACCTCATCTATCTCTAACTACCAATCTTTCTCTTCTAAATTGTGGCAAACAAATGTTAAGTAGTTTAACCAACTGTAGTAAAATTATAATTCGATTTTATATGCCACGATCGAAGTAATAAAGCATCCACTGAAGGTGATTGTTGACGAAACTTTTAGAAATAACCGTTCTAGCCATGGGCCACATCTACGTTCGAATCTTAATCCATGTAAGGATTTTGATTAGGTTAGGTTAGGTTAGGTTAGGTTAGGCTAGAGCTAAAAAATTATCACTTTTTCATTTAACTTACAATTATACAAAAAAAATATAGTATATCTAGTAACATTATCGCAATATGATTTTTGTTAATTTTGTAAAGGAGATCGTACACCCTGAGTCCGGTTCTGATGAGTTTAGTGTGCACAGCCTCAATATTTATGCAAATATGTTAGTAGCTTCCACTGTGAGCTAGAAAATAAGCATGAGCAATACTGCTCGTAGTTATAAATCATCATCATCGTCATACATTCATTGCACTTTCGTATTTTTGTGGTTACAATCTATCGGTAGGTAACCCAAAAGGCACTTCGCAACTTGCAGTACCTTATAAACCTACCTACCTTCGAATTCGAATACTCACAGCAGATCTCGACCGTCTTATTCAAAATACAATCACTAATATTAATTTGACATCAGAATGGTCAGTATGGGGCATTGTAAAGTCAATTCGACTGCCAGCACTTGATTGGAATACAAATTCTTCGAGTTGAAGACTTGTTACCATATTTAGGCAACCGTAAATTGAATGAGTTCTGCGTTCTGTTTATGTAACAAAAAGTACTTATATTTATAATCTATCAAAAAATATATTTCCTACAACTTTTTAACTGTTGGGTATCTTTAGAGCTTGGAAAATAAAACACTAAATTTTCTTAGATCTGAATCAAAGAGTGAAACCAAAATAAAAATCAGAAAACTCGCCTTTAACATAAACCAAAACTATTGATAAAACTTATCTGCAAAATATAATTGCACTTTTTTATAGTTTAGATACAAAAATGATACGGTCTTTAATACGGTGTGTGTTGGTCACAAAGATGAAAATGTCAGAAATTGCGGCAACGTTTCAGTACTCTTCTTCTTAAGCGTTTAAAAATTGGAGGCGCCATCCCAGAGAGCGATTTTGCAACGAGTATGGCAAATTGTGAAATGTGTATTTCACCGTGGCGGATCTGTAATTATTATTGTGGTGTCAATTTTTCGGAATTCTTCTCTCGCATTTTTGTCTAGTTAAAGGCCGTAACGCGGGGCAAAGATCGTCCACTCGAAGCACTTACATAAGAACATCGCATCGACAAACGAAAGAACAACAACAACAACAAGAACAACAACGGCAAGCAGAAACATGAAAGGAAAAAAGAAGAAATGAGTCGAGGAGGAAGATCGAACCAACGGCTATAATTAATGTCGGAATTACAATGCGCCACGAAGAAGAAAGTCGCGCTATATTTCCATACGAGGCTGTTCCTCTCAGTTTAAACCACTTAGCACACAACACTGACTGAATACATTTTAATACCAAGTGGCACCACAGCGCGTGATACAATCAACTTTTATACTTATGCATTATCTGCACATTAAGATGCTCTTACGTAACATCAGCGGGAATAGCCGGCAGGTTTTTGAATCCCTTCTAAATTAAGGGATTTTTAGTTTTGTACATCAAGTAAAATCTTTTCCGGAAGAGTTTAATTCGGACAAAAGTTAGAATGTTTTCTAGACGTTTTGTGGAAATTCCCCCGAGTAAAGAGTTTAACTGCCATAGATATATGTATCAGAATAGAATGCAAGAATTATTATGAGGGTGTGATGCTTAGAATGAGAGAAAACGCTGCTGAGAAGTGTCCTTTTGATATTCTTCTGCAGTTAAATGGGCATGCGCATTATACAATTTGAAGTCTCTGTCTAGCAAGCGCATCTTATAAGAAGGATAGCAAGTGAAGGTTCTACCAAGTAAATTTCAGTAAATTAGATGAAAAATTGTAAAGTATGATTTTAAAAACGAAGTGTTTTGACCTAACTGATATATATTGTTACGTAAAGGATATACAGGGTTGCTCATTAGTGCGTCAAAGGTCAATATGGCCTTTATTAAATCAGATTGGAGAATTTTTTTTTAAGAGAATGATACAGTATCAAAAGACGCATATTTTAAAAATAGTTTGACATATACAGGGTAAATCACTAAATCGGAGCACGTTCTAACATATTTTTTTTAAATGAAACACCCTGTATATTATTATTTATTTTTCATAATCTACTTATAATTGTCTTTTCAATGATATAAAGATTTTTGGGTTTGGATGTTGCATTGTTGAGTTAATAATGAAAATGTAAAAAAATTGGTTGCAACAGGGTTTGGCTTTTTAGTTCAATGCACGAGTATTACGATTAGTTGAGATGAAATATTTAGTAGTTATGCTGCCAACGGATGTACTAAACATAAAAAATAATAAAATCATAATTTTATTATACAGGGTGTTTTTTACGGTGCAGTCAATTGAGCAACCTTCAAAGAGCGATTTCTCCATTTTTTTCAAATGGAACACCCTGTATATTATTGAATTTTTGGAATGGTGCGTTAATTCTGCTTAATGTTTCTTTATAATATTTTATAACTAAACCTCGTAATTTCAGAGATATTTCACTTTTTTCATTATTTCCAGCTGATTATTTGTTTTTGATTTGATCTAGTGTGCTGATCGGTCAGATTTGACAAGTTGGCACAAGCAAATAATAAATGAATACGTAGTGCGTCTAATACATCTAATAATTTAATACGTTAAGCGTGCTGTATTAGTGACTATTACAATTATTTTTGCATTATTGTCTTTGTCGTAGGTATTTTTCTCAACATTTTTTATTAATTAATTCGATAACAACGACAATTCAATAACTATTTCGCTTTTTAATCACTTTATCTCCTCTTATTACTTATATCTGTCACTCTTCTGTCAAAAACTGTCAAACTGTCCAACGCTGTTCATTATATAGTGTTATGGACGTTTCTAAGTGATTCTCGAATCTTCCAGCAACTTTTTCTCGAACCTTCTGGAACGCGTCATAGGTAATTTGCACTCAAATTTCGCAGTCGGCGCGTGCCAATTTCATTCAAAACGCCACGTTCGTCACAATATTATAAAAGTAAATATGCAATAAAAGCTTCGCAATTGAACTCGGAGCTCCATGAGGATTATATGGTTGACCCCCATATTTCAGAAAGCAACCCCTGTCTGTAACTGAATATCCCAGAGCACTTCATATGAGAGAATGCAATAAAATTTTCTAGAAGCTTCTACAATTTGTCAGAATGTTCTATAGAATACTTTAGACTTTTTCAGAAAGTTCTATAATGTTTAAGAAAGCTCGAGAATGTTCCTGAATTTCTCAGAAGATTCGAAAATGTTTTATAAATTTCCAGAAGATGTAAGATGTTCCAGAATTCTCTATACGGTTTCCTTAATGTTCTAGAATTTATTAGAAGGTCCGAAAATGTTTTAGATATTTCCAGAATATTATGGAATCCTTTAAAAGGTTCCATAATTTAAAGAAATTTGAACGTTCTAGGAAATTTCGTAATACTTTAAATGTTATAAAATCTACTACACTTATATAAAAAAATCATTTATTTTGGCAATTTGGCAATAAAGTTTTCTATTACTGAATTTAATTATTATTGTGCATAAATATTAAGTAGGTATTTACGTACATAATTTAACAGAAATCCGCTGACTCTTCCTGAGCGAAGTGATGGTAGTTTGGTGATTAATAATGGGACAAAATGAAATTCAATTTTAGAAAATAGAAGATATCAAAACTTGTTGAAGAAACCCCTCTATATAAAGTTTTTAGAAATCAGGTTGTTATTTGTCAAATTTTCGTGCTCGAGCAAATTACCATACTAAAAATAAAACTCCGATTTAAATAATTAATAAAACCCGAAAACAGTAGCTACTACTAAATTCTCAGGCACGTGTGACAGTAGAATTATTTAGTAGTATCATTAATTCTTATTTGGTACTTAATTAAAAATTGTAAATTACTCGAAAATCCGAAAAACAAATACATTTCATAAAATAAACTTCGGCCATTTTGGGAATCACTGTAGGTAAATAGAAATACAATTAATAGATTCTACATTTACTTGATGGAAATTCATGACTTTAATAAATAAAAACACTGTTTAATTTCCACACTTATTTATTGAAACCTTTACAATTGTTTCGCTACTTTGTAGCTTCTTCAGAAGGTAACAGTGAATGATTGAAATTGAATTCTACAGCTAAAGTGAAGAATCTACAAAGTAGCGAAACAATAATTGTAAATGTTTCAGTAAATAAGTGTGGAAATTAAACAGTGTTTTTATTTACTAAAATAGAAATACAATTAACTTTCTTTTTAGCGTTATTATAAATTGCGCTCGTTTATGTTATTTATACGCCTCCCAAATATTAATCGTGGATTGGATCTGGACGTCATTCCTTGCCCCCGTTGCGTCTAATTAACTGCATTGCTAAGAAGACCATTTTAGACGAGTCCGAATGTGACGTTGATTGATAAACCATAACGAACAGGGCATTAGTTTGTTCGCATCGTACCCAATATTTGATCCCATAATACAACTATATATATATATATATGATAACTAAACATAAGTACCGTGGTCGTGTTGGTATCCTTCATGGTGCATTGCCAATAAATAAATGTTTTGACATTAAGACGGTTGAGAATCGTCAGACATGCATGAGACATGTTATTAGAAGGTTCTTCATAAGTGTGATTGTGTGTGTGTGTATTGTATGTCGGATATCGGATCGTTCAGATCTTTTCGGGTTCCTCTCTCGACGTGGCATTGAAATCACTCATTGGGAACCTCGCGATCACATATTTAATACCTAATAATAATATGAATGTGTAGTCGCGTCGAGACTTTCGGTTTCGTATACATACAGAGAACAATAATACATAAGTATATATACAATAGTACTACTGTTGAATTGAAAAACTAAACAAACTGAACGATATTTTACCTTCGCCAAAGTTCAAGTACAAGAACGTATACGTAATTAAGGCTTCGTTTGATTCCTAGAATTGATGAAGATTCAACTTTGCAGGTATACAAAAAAGTTAAATTACAATACAATGTTTCCAATATTTTGATAAAATTGATCCTGGATTATCACATATAGATAGGAAAGATTTGTCATTGTTTAAGGGCCTCATAGTTGGGCGTTATACATTTTGTAAAACACAGAGGGAACACACGATTTATATTGTTTAAGTTTTGTAGTGTCAGCGAGGCAAACAAATTCGTTTCTTTTTGCATAATATTTAAATTTAATATGTAATTTCAAAAAATTGCATTGCGTTTTAATGTAATCTTGGTCTTTTATGTCATTTCAATTGTGTCAGTTCAGTAATATTCAGCATACCTACATGTGCAGTAGATTGGTCCATTTACCGCGATCTCTTAGCTATCTAGAGATTAATCAACCATTCGTTAATTACCCAAGGATGATTTTTGTTGTTTTTTACCCTCCTTGACCCCATGTAAGGGCGTATAAGATTTATGGACCCTCTCTTTCCTCATATGTAAAATTTTACATAGTTTCTCTGGGAAGTGCCAAATATCTAAAAGTCGTTCGAAAAGGTTAAGTTGCAACAAAACACGTTATTTGCTGATAAAAATTGAAAAGCGTAGGTATATTATGATTAAAAATCAAATTTTTAACAAACTTGAAATAAGGAAACAATTTAATTAAAAACTACAAATCTGGAGTAGAATGCTTCAAATTTGTATTTTGACTTAAACTAAAATATTGTATAAGAACAGCTTTTATACCTTCCTCCCCAGCCCAAGGTAGGGTCATGTAGAGATTTCTTTAACCCCCCTCCTACCCTTTAGACCTTTACGTAATTATTGAATGGCCATTAAGGGCAATATATTAAAGCTTTCGGAAGTGCGACGATCACCTGCATGTAGCTTTTCATTTGGAAATGAATTATGTATTTAAGGTCCTCACAACATCGAAATACTATAATACTATAATTTTATATACCTTACATCGGTATTCTTTTCGGGGCTTTTTGGCTGTTATTCAAGATTTTATGTTACATAATTGATTTTGAACGATAATGAATAGTCAACAATGGCTAATTGTAAACTGTAGATAACTGAAATAATATTAAAATCTTTATTCTATCCAACAGAAAAAAGTGAAAGTGTTTTAACAATTTTTATCTTGATGTTGTTTTGATGTTTGATGACCAAGACAATGTTAAAATTGAGACAAGATCAAGATCAAGAGAATCATATCAAAAATTTTCGAGATCAAAATACATAGTCAAAAGTCTTGCCAACTTCATGCAATTAACACCTAATGGTATATTAAACACTGGTATTTACATAAACAATTCTGTTTCGTTCGATTTAATATTTACAGTATTTACAGTATCCTTTTAGTGATTAAGATATATTTCACTCCAGTTCACTTCAGTCCCTGAAGAAGGTAACCTTGTTACCGAAAAGTGCTTCGGACAACAAAAGTGTCGTGTTTTGGCGTTGGGGTTTGAGCAATTTTGTTCGTTCTACAACAACCGCCAAAGTTTTTCCAGCCTTCATAAGATATATTTGTTTCTCTCTGCATCGAGGGAAAAATCGAGAATTAGACAAGGGAAAAAGCACAAGACAAGAAGCAACACTTACTTGATCTTGATTTTTAAGCCAAGACAAGATTTGGACGACGAGATCGAGACAATTGTCTTGGTTAAACACTACTCTTCAATTACTTCACGTCCACTGTTCCTTTTGATTTTTCCTTCATTGAAACAATTTATTATGACCAATTTTTAACTTTAATATGGTAAGCTCTTGTAGCCTACATACCTAGCAGCTTTCGCGGTCATGTATACATATAGGATAGTATTCTAGTGACAAAAGAAAACACGTTCGTGCAAATGCAGCGTAATACGGAATAATCGTATTTAGTCATTTTGTAATAATTGCGCCTGGAACACTAAGTAAATTGCTGTTGTTGTGACGCAAGCGATAGACAAAAGAATGACACACACGTGGGCGTGTAATTTCATTTATACGTGCGTATACAGTGCATTAGATTCTGCATTACAAGCCTAGCTATATACATGTACGTGCGTGAACGGCTTTAGTGTTGTGAAATTAGCGGACATATAGAGGTGTACCGTAATATAAGTGTTCAAATTCGTTCCGAAGCCTAAGCCAATAAATAATGTGAGTTCTTGGCCCGAGGCGTGCGTCGCGCGGTACCGCAAACACTTCCTTGCAATTAAAGCGCAAGCGTAGCGAGGAAAAAAGCGATTTTTTTATTGATCAACACAAGGTTAAAATGTGATGCAAAGAAAGGTACGCATGCTGATGCTAAAACACAATAAGCAATCGATGACAAAATAGGATCTAGGACAATTGCACAATATATAACAGATAAGTGATTCAGGTCTAAGTACTTTCATATAAGGATAATGGATAAGAGGTACGTCTATAGATCCCCCCTAGGATGGAGGGAATGGGCAAGGGACACGGGGCTGACCTCGTGGAGCACAATCAATTCTAGATTATTGAGAGGAGGATGCATGACTAAAGGAACGCTTAGGGATAATTTTATAGAACAATAAAAAAGTGTTTTTAAGTGAAAGCGGAGGGATGGAGTTGCAGAAGGTGTAGATAAAAGTGGACGTGTCTACAATCAAATTCACTTTGTTGGTATTATATTTTTCTACTATAACTTACCATAATGAACACATGACCTAACGAAACCAAAGCAAGCTTTAACCAAAGAATTGTTGAAACCATAGGGTTACAGTAGGAAAAGACAACACAAACGAACTGAATAATGTCGTGGTTACCCTTTTCTTTATCTCCATGCCTTGCGTCTCCACCCTTCTGCTTCTATACAAAAACACCATTTTAGTGTTCTACAAGGTTATTGTCAACTCTCCTCAACTCCCCTTTCATTTTCATATCGACGATCATCTGATCCAGGTATACAAAAACAATTTTATCCCCTTTTCAATTTCCAACTTTGTCTAAAAATCTCTGAATCCTAACTATCACATCTTCTTTTATAAATCTGATGGGCAATTCCAGGTTTTTATTATTCAAAATAGAGGCTATATAACGAAAATTATTAAAAGACCAGACAAGCTCTAAAGATCTCATTAAACCAAAAAGTCTTGCCGCCCATGTTTTTTAATAATGCGGATTTTACAACGTTCTTTTACTGAAATTAACAAAGTGAACAGGAATCTGTTTTTTTTATAACCTGAAAGTTAGAATATGGATGATTACGAATGTTGTCCTGTTTAACATTAAAATCAAGACATCCTTTCTAACCTTAACCTAAACATTAGGAGATGCACAGTAAAAAACAAATGTTTCCTGTAAAGCTACTGTTCTAATAAAATTTTTGAAATTATTCAAAAATATAGTTGAAAAACTATCGATTTCACTATTCCCATAATTGTATTCTGGCTCATCTCTTCGTAAAACGTTTTTAATAATAAGTAACAGAAATTAAAATACTTGGTATTGCTTAATTCATTGCTTATTTTATTAAAGAAATAAATTGTTTTTTTTTGTAGCTTCAGATATCTAAATTGAGGAAGGTGATTTGAAATAATCTTAACTTTCAGTTTCGCCTAAATGTAAACTGTCACTTACAATGAACCTCGCTTAGTATAAATCATTGCGCAAAATTCTTCACCTGTGCATTCTAATTAACGATGTACGACGTTAACGTAAATTTATATTAAGTTAATCTGAAATTGAACTGTGAATAAGATGACAAGTCAATGGTGAGTCGAATTGATGCAGAAATTGATGGAAAATAGATAATAATTCAAGGCGAAAATTCCAGTTGATTTACGGAACGAGTGGCGTTTTAGTTAAGCAATGAACACTATTAGAAAGAAATTACTCTAAAGTATTTTAATTATTTGAAATAGAGCAGTTATTTAAGGTAGTACACACGTTAGTGAGTGGTGTTAGTAAATGCACACATTTTCTTATCAACTTGTTAGCATTTTAAAATGAATACCTTGAGTTGTTAGTGTTTTTTCATTACTTTTATGTACCAATCCTTTATCCTTTCTACAATTACCAGTAGAACAGATAACCCTTTAAATGTATAATCACTTCTAAAAGAATCTTGGCTCTGTGGATATTGGTACGTCAGTAATATTTCACAGACAATATTAACATATTAATTGCAATTAAGGAGGAAAAAAATAATTCCAGTTGTAAATTGCATTATCATTCAAATTTATTTTCAAATGTGTACATACTTAGTTGAAAACTAATTCTAGTAGAGCACGAAACGTTGTAGGAAGGCTCCCTCTCCTGCCTCCACATGGAAATATAAATAAAAATGGAAGATATTTCTACTTCTGCATTAGCTTAAATAATTTGCGGAAGGAATACAATATTTTGGTTTGCGGTTTACCAGAACAGGTCCTAGGTGAATGAAACAAACTCAATCCCTCTGAGCAGCTGACAAAATTACAGAATATGACAGATCATTTCTTTAACTGTGGCAATTGCACTTTTAGTAAACGACTTTAGGTTTACTGAGTGCAAGGAGCGGTCGTCGCACATTACAAGACGTAAAGTGTTACAGTAGCTCTGTATCAGTCCAGTAATACATTACGGATTTCGCCTTCTTAAATTGACTCAGTTGTACTAGGTATAATCGCCTTTAACAGGTGTCAAACTTAAACGTCAACTTACGTAAAAAGGTCCTGTCAATGCGTGTTGGAATTGGTGGTCTGTTTAACAGCCTCGAGTCTTGTTTGTTTGATTAAGTACATAAGGTTTGAAACCACACGACTTCTACTTCCACTACAGTATTATATACATTTATGTCATGAATATTTATGCCACTCTTTGGTTGATTAGCGCATAAACGATGTCTCGAATTAAAAACGTCGGTAATTAAGGGTATTCCGCTGTCATTTTTCATTATTAGGATACGATACGTGTTAAAATCATAATCGTAAACACATATACCGTAGTGCCTTGCGTAATTACTAAATTAATAAACGCGTATTTTTTGACACTATCTTTCCTACTTATCGCCTGTGTGCCCACATTGTTAATGGTGTCTTATTATATTTGAAAAAAATAGCGGTTTGATTGAAGAGCTCTCCATTTCAAAGAATATTCTTAGTGACATCGTCTTAATGATGATTAAGGACAATCTAAGGACTAAAATACAATGAAATCCAAAAAATAAATTGAGTTGAATTAAAAACCAAAGTACATAACTTAAAATTTCACTTGATCTCGTTTTTTATGATTAGAAAGACTTTCATTTTTCTACTTCTAAGAATTTTTTTTTGGCATATTTTGTCCCATATTCTACCTGAATTGCCTTTAAAATTTTAAATTAAATCTGAAAACCTATTTTTAGTTTCAAGGATTCAGCTGTCAATAATGGGATGAATCATGTGATTGAAGGTGTACTCACTTCCTGGCTGTCGCGCTACGCAATCGAAATTTTAAAATTTTCTTAGTCAAATAAAATTAGTAAGCAAACAGCCAACATTAGGACTTACAGCGAGTGCTGTCGTGTTTCTTGAATTTCAATTTTTTGCTACTTTAGTTGACTCATTTTGTTTGATGTTTTGACTACTAAAACAGATTTCTAAAACAACCACATTTCTGTGTTTTTGCGAATCATTTTTACCGTTTCTTTTATCATAATAAGAGGAAAATTAAACTATAGTAATTTAAAAGAAACTGTCATAGGTGTTAAACAGTAAAAACCATTTCTATATATTGCCACTAAGGCGAGCTAAGCCCGACTTCCAGGATACTCACAAATTGTCCCATTATGTTTGTTTTACAATACCAAAATTGAGATTCAATCATTCCTATAAACTTGCAAGGAAATTGGTCGAATTTTGATTTCTATTTCCAATGCCATAATTACAAAATTGTATTACATATATCTAACTTAAATAATAAGAATTAATTGTTATATTTTTCCATATTTATTCATTTAGTACCTAAATTAAATTGACGTAGTAAAATCAAGTACATACAAGAAATATGTTGAAAGCTGACAGCGTTTAACTCTAAAATAGGATAATCTTTATTGGGAATTAACAAATACGGTTGGCTGGTTTCAGTCCATTTAGAAATCAACCAACATACTCATTATGTACGTTGTTTTCAGAAAGTGCTATTGCTTAACACTGCTCATTTCAATAAAATGTGAGTCACACCTAAATTGTAAAATATTTCCATTATTTTAAAGACCAAGTCAACTAGGTAGGTAATTTATCCATATCTATCCATAATAGATTAATAAATAAATAATTTGAACGTACCTATAATTATAAAAAAAACATGTTGATATTATTATGATTTCGATAAAAGCAGGAAATGATTTATGTAGATAAATTAATAAAGATAATATCAAGAACAAAACAAGAATAAGGTTAAATAAAGAAGTTCAGGTTGGTCTAGATCGTATCCAATGAAGCTTACCATAAAATTTAACTCTCACAAAGTGCATTAGCTTGATATTTGATATTTTAATAATTCGCCATCAAGGATGAATCCTAGCACTTTGTGCACTCTATTATATTTGCATTCAGTATCATAACATGGACAGACTGAATTAATTATGAAGAAAGCGTTCAATTAAAATAGTCGCCGTTCATCTTGATCGTGATATAATAGTAATCATCAAGGACTTTGACTATTATTCTAAATGATATAATCAAATAATTCAGGCAGTAGACGAATTTTAGGTACATACTTACAAATAGCAACTGTATAATTTTTAAACAAGTCTATTTATATAATATTAGTTATGTAACTTACAATATGTTATAACCAAAAAAATTGCACTTAATGAAGTTTTTAAAATACATTTGCCTTTCTGGGATGTCACTCCTATTTGTTTTAACATTTTGCATTCTAAACAAGGGAAACTATGAAGCATCCAAGAATTCCTTTTTTGCCAGGAAAAACGACTGATAATTTTTGTGTCTCTATCGGGGATCGAACCCTAGTCTAAAACTAACCATTCACTATATATATCATTCAATCATTTATCGATTACAAGTCAACAATCTCATGTGCAATTTGAAAAGGCCTTTAGCCTGCCTGTGTCAAAAATTAAAGGTAATTAAAGGCACCCGAATATGTCATATTATTTTATTAATTGCATTGTAGGTTCGCTTAAAAAATTACCTGTCTTTCCGTTTTTGATTGAGCGTGTACCGCATATGTACGTATGTATACCTACTGCACGTAAACATATATAACAAGGCGGGGCTCCTGTTTTGGAATACACCCTTTTAATTGGAATTAATTATGCTAAGGACAATAAAGTAATAACGACCGCGCATTGGTACGATCGGTAGTGCCGGTTGTGTGACGTAATTGGATATCAAACAGCTGCAACTGGATACATGCGACCTACATACTGCAAAAGAAGAAAGAAGTTGCACGGCTCTACTTAATATTCATTGTTTATTATTGTATATCATCAATCGTTATAATACTTGATCGTGTTTGGTACGAAGACGTGTGTCGTTAGAAAATCCTTTACTTGAGAGAAAAAATATAAAGAAATAGGTCAAATAAACAAAAAAAAATAGAATTTTATATACCCAGCTTCGTAAATATTTACCTATTTAAAATAGAATTATTTCTATAAATATATAACGTATTTTAATTAGATGAACATTACAAAGTATGCTAAAATTCTCGATCTCATATGTATCTAATATCTTCATGTATTGCATTTGTATAAATTGGGAACAAATTATGGACTACTTAAAATTACTGAATACGCAATTTTATGTCTTAAGAACCTACCTACCTACATACTCACTCATCTTTTAATCTTTAAACTTAGCTATCTATACCATGCAACTCAAAAGAAAGAAAATTATGATCCATTAAATAGTGCATAATTTTCTTGAGACACCCTGTATTTAGTAAAGTGGTTGTTTACTATTGTATGCGGATGACCTACTTTCGTACAAAACTTGTAATTAATAAATATTCTTTTTTGTAAGATTTAATTGTTAAAATGTGTAATCCTTGAAGGTAAACAGACATATACAGTTTATTAAAAAGACATCAGCAATGAATGATCTTTGAGGCCAAACTTCTTCATAAATTTGTTGAAAAAGTAAAAATCGTGACTATTTATTAACGAAATTAAGGAAGTCTGAATCGTTCCAGATAACAACACGCGGGTCGAAACAAATTTCTCTTTATTGAAAAATTAAGTAATGCTTCTTTTTCTAAATAAGCCGTTACCGTGTTATTGAGGTAATAATATACAGACCTCAACGTAGGTGGTCTCACAATAATATTAGAAAAACGGAAAGGACCTTCTTAAAAATCGAATTAGACGTAAAGAGAAAAAATTTTCTTCAAGGTGTTTAGGGGAATTTTCACATTACTTGTAGATATAAAATTTAATTAACTTCACTAATAGGTGTCTTTATATAACTATGTAACATGTATCTGTATGCAATAGAATATGCATTTAAATTCTTGCAATTTGCAATGCAGCTTTGTTATTGATTAACACAGACAACGTTCATATTACAAAAAAACAATTGTTAAAAAAAAATGTGAGCCGTCACGGGACGCCTGGCAGATGTGAAACTAATTTTTTTTTAATCAGTGAATTCAGTAATATGTAGTTATATTCGATGTTGCCTCTGACAGCATTACTGTGATAATTGGTCGAGGATAACTGAAGTATGTTACAAAAGTATTGGACATAACATTATCAAGACATCTAAATAAATACAGCATCTATTGTTGTTGCATATCTGGTAGTAGGTTCTATTGGATTGTTGTTAATTCGCAATTGAAATTATTTTTGGAGGAACGTAACTAATGGCATTGATTCACCTTTAGCAAAATTTACATTGAAATCTCCAGCTAAAATCAATGGTTGTTGATGGTTTTAAAAATTATTGAACTGCTGTGACTGTATGGAAATAATTTCTGATGTAAAAAGGAATTATCATTCATTTTTTTATTAGGTGAAATGTACACAACAGTCATAAATTAATTCACTTCCATCTTCTAGTTTACTATAGTAAACGACACTGTCGAACCGAGTGGGAAGAGAATCGCACAGGCGCTTGCGCATGGCGAGCATCGCCACGACATGCAATCGCCACGATCGCCACGCCAACAATCCGGTTTACCCGCGGCTATAGATGTTTCACATCAATAATACGACAGTGGCTTCTTCAGGTTGAAGAAACACTACAGCTTTCGGTACATATTTCACATTTCTTCCACCTGAAGGAACCACAACTGTGTGGTGAAGTATTATTTGAGAATCAGGAATTAAAAGCTTCTTGATTCAATAATTCTACCCAAAAATGCAATATTTAAAAAGTCAAAACAAATATTTAATTTATTATTTTAGTGTCTTTCTTTCAGCCCTTTAAACTTTTTAATGTTGAGTGAACATTCACACAACAAACTGATTAATTTTTGGCTGATCTCATTTAAATATTATGTAAATACAAAATATTCTGTTGAAACAATTTCTCTTTCATGGACCTGAAGCAAAAATGTGATAATTTTAAATTAGTCTTCATCTCTTGACACACTGATTAAAAGTTGATAATATCGAACCGTAATTTAAGCATCAATCAGTCGTCAGATTTTCTCATCTACCTAGGTGGTAAAAGAGTGACACGATAAACGCTTACAACGTCTTGCTAATCAGGTGTATAGCTACATACGTACCTACGTATTTATTCATGTGCATATGGAGCCGATATAATATTGATTTCATGACTCATGAAATCAGCCAGAATACCCATTTGACGTAATGATGTTATGTGATTAGTCGTGGCTAATAAATTTTTCAAGTTATTCTATTCGTGTTCTAATAGAAAGAGAAATGATTGAAGACTTACTAGGAGTTCTTTTCGGGTTTAGGCATTTAGGGGCACAGGGGATTGTTTAAGGGCGAAAAAAAGGCAGGATGTGTAACGATACACTGAATAAAAAACTTCATTGCCACAAAAAAAATACTTGTTGCATATAGGGACAGCCAAAATCTTATGTACGGAAAACAAGTAATTTTACCATTTGCAACTTATGAAGGCTACATAAATGTTTTAACTGTGTTACATAAAATTTCTACTACAAGTAGATAATATTTTCATTTGTGAGGATTAAAGTAGTATTTAGAGTAACTAACACCCATATGCACCGTACAAACTATTTTATCTGAAATAAATAATTATTATATATTCTGTTAATAATATCATGTGTAGTAAAAAAAAAAATACTTATGTACAAAAAAAGAAATAATTACGTGTAGGTACTAGTGAAAATTGTTATGTAATAAAAACAACATATATTTATTTTTTCCAAAATAATTATTTCTGCACACAATGTCCCTTTCAGGTGTTAAATTAGGGGTTGCGATTAGATAATTTTAACATCGGAAAGGGACATTGTGTGCACAAATAATCATTTTGGAAAAAATAAATATATCTTGTTACTAAAATGTATACGTTTTTATTATATAACTATTTTCACTACTACACAATTATTTCTTGTTGTACGTAAGTATGTTCTACCTGAAGAAAGCACCGTGAACGGAAGTAACTATTGAGAAAATAACAAACGTATTTTCTAATTAAAACATGTGTTTTTGTTATTTATAAACTATGGAGTTACAAGCCTGTTTATGTTAGTTATGTATTTTTAGGAAGTTAGGTAAATGGCATTGTCTAATAAAAAGAACTGATACATACCTTTAAGACAAAAATTCTTCACCTAATACTTACCTTAACATAGCAACTTTTCTTAATTTATCAGATTATTTCAAGAAAAAGACAGGTACGTGATAGAAAAAGATAAATATTGTATTAAACAACAAAATACGATACATAAAATTCTTACTCTCTAACAGTATTATCAACAAGTTTTATTCGTCAGCGTTATGAGAAATGGCCGCAGGGCTTTGTTACGGAGCACTCCTAGAAGGTATTTAAGTTGGCAAATTTTTCGAAAAACAAAAATTTCAGAGTAACAACTGTTTTGTTTCTTCCATAACAGGCACAGGTCAACAATAAATTGGCAAATTGTTCAATTCAAAACTGAAACTCTCAACTCACTCACAAACACCTAATAATTATGTATTTTATAAAAATCCCCGCGAAACTAAACGTTCACTAACGTCCACTGCGTCAGTAATGGCGATGTGGCGCGAGTCGTTACTGATAGTGCCTACATTGGCACGGCTCAAATAATTTTTTATCTAGTCTACAAAATGCTACATAACTTGTTAAGTGCTTTTCATAATTCACCTATTTAGATGTAACAAACTTTTCAAATAAACTCCTGTATGTGGACTGCATGACACACTTATTTCTAGTTAGTGAAACAGCCTAAAAACTTATTTGCTGCAAATAAAATCTTGTTTTCAGCAGTAAAATTAACTCAAATAAGTTAAAATATGTAAGAAAAACAACTTTTTTTTTCAGTGTATATTACTTAGATCAAATCTAAATAGAAATGAGTCTTAATTTTATGAGTTATAATTTCATGCAATCTTAAATTTTATAGGGTTTATAAGTTTAAGATGTCCTATGGTAATGTTCACTCTTTCGCAACCTGTATATAGAGCTGGAGTCAATGATGTTGTAAAGAACAGTTTCAAACATTCCAGTCTGTAATTCCTATTCATAACATCTAATTAATCTTTTCCACCCTTTTACTTCCTAAAAGAATGAAATTTAGACGCGGTGTAAGAATAAAAAATTCTAAAAAAAAAATGTGTTAAACATTAATTTCAAGATGATGCCACTACTATCTTTGAGAAATAAGTTGTAACAGGCAGATAGGTGACTAAAGTGAAGATTGAACGATTATATTCTGTATGCGCTCCTAGTTTTACTACACATTATTTAAAAAAAAGACCTGTTAGTAACAGTCTGTCAAAACAGTATTATTGACAGTTATTCGTCAAGCTATCCCTATATATAACGAAATGTGTTTCTTCAATGGGACTGATTTTTACAGCTCCACTAATAAAGTCTGTTATCCACGAGGTCGGATCGAAAACTAACTGAACCGGACCGGATTGACATTAACCATCAGAATAAATCTTGAGTGTTCATTCCATATGAAACGATAGGACTCAATGCATATTGTTGATATGTGCTTAACCTAATCGTCTGATGGCTGATTGTCGTCATCCCGACTTCAGTCAAACCGGATTAGTGGATGATCGGCCTTATGGATATTATTTGTACATTGTTACATACAGAAAATAACCATAAGAAAATTAAAATGGTTGTAATGACTACACACGTCCAATTATCTTACCTTTCACTAAATAAAAATTATTGAAAGTATACGTACTCAATACCGTATTTATAGCACATCAGGTATTTATTAAGCCACTTACTATCGATAACAATTCCTAATAAATACAAGACGAACTGCGGTTCTATTCATGTTTCTTTTCCTTTTTGTCATGACGCTCTTATTGAATTTGAAATTGATGGTGATGTTAACTCTATTTATGCAATTCTGCCAATATAGAGTCCCTTCTAATGCAATGCACCAACATGTGAATTACAATCCATTGACTGTCTGTCTGTTAATAACTGTTTCAATAAATAATTTAAACTCAAAACAAACATAAAATCACGCGTACCAACTATACCATAAGAATTTATCTATAAATGTTCGTGCCGCGTTGACATGTATGTATGTAAGTGCGTGAGTGAACGAACATGTACGTATGTATTTATAACTCTTAAGTGTAATTGCTCGAACAAGTCGATGCAATTTTAATCCAACAAACATCATTAGATCTTTTCTTATAAGATATGCTCGAAGATATAAAAAAAGATGCATACTAAATCACTTTGGACGTTACATCAGAGCCGTTTTCAATTAAAAAACACAAGTTAGTACTTTGTTTCTTGCTTATAAAACGAATTATTGATATAAAACCTGTTATGCTGATTCATTTCTTTTATTCTATTTTGTTATTAGGTATGTGCGATCGAATGCAATTAAATTTGGCTAACTATTACATACGACTATTGTTTCGTTAACCAGTGTAGATATTATCATGCAGGCCTACCGAACCACGCTACAGGGAATTTTTTGTAATAACGAACGTTGAAATTACTGGTATATTTTTGAGTATTTATGGCTGGGGCGCATTTAAGGGGGGCGAGTAATTACCCTCTTCAAGGTTTAGTGAGCATGACTGCAGAAAACATTAAATTACTTCAGAAATGTTGTGATCAATCTGGCAGCAACGCTTTTTATAGTATCTCCTCGATTCTTACTTGCATCTCAATAATATACACTGTTCACTTAGTTATGCCGAGTTCTGTCGAAAAAAAAAACTAGGGTGCAAAGTTGGAGGGTAGGACGTTAAGGCCCTCTTCAGGAATATTAGGAACGAATGGGTGGTGGTTGGGGAAAGAAAGATGAGACGACTAGACCAGACCATGCCCGTTTGGTTAGGTATTTAAGCCTACATCTCTTTTAGCCGAGAAAAAATTTTAAATATACATTTAAACATCTACCCACCCTTCCCCTCATATTCCAACTCCGGATGCGCCATTGAAAAGAGAGGATGAATCTTATTTATGATTAAAGCTATTCATAAGCAAAACCTTATGCAAATCAGATTGTAAGTAAATATTAAAAATAATAAAAAATTGAATAATTAAAATAAGCTGAAAGTTAAATGTTTTCTAGAATTTAAAGGAGGAATATAATTCAGAAAATAAATGCGTATATCCATTGATATTCATTTCGTAACTATATAATATTTTCTAAATAATATCAAGTTTCATAGACAAATTCTTACAAGTCTTCTATAAAATTACAAGTAACTTGTCATATAAAAATAAACGATATTATAAATAACGAAATTTCTGTGAAAATACAAAGCTTATTACGTGAAATTGTAGAAGCTAATTATTTTCCACTATTCAAAAATTATCGCAAAGCCAGAAATGCATATCATTAATTTTAAAACAGCATATAAAGTATTGTAAACGTAAATGAATTCAAATTTTCAAAAATTGTAAGTTATTTATACATTATAGATCATATTGAAGGTAGGTACTAATTCAAAATTCTGTTTTTCTATTTATATCACCTGTTTTTTGACGCACAGATCTTTTCAAGGATAGCACATTTCAGTTTAATCCATTATTACAAGTTGATGATCACATTCACTATATTTCTACACCAAAGACTAATTAATATTCCGAATATTAATGGCTAATTATAGTCTATAGAACCACTCAGGTTTATTGTTTGGACCTTCCGATTAGACCATCTCCATACGTTCAGTTTAAGAATACATTTTTTATTAAAATTAAGCTTGAATGTCCAATTAGTGCTTACCTGCCGCTGTTTACACATTGTATTAATTGTATAATTTTTTAACTATTTCTTATTTGTAAAAATAACTGAAAATACAAGTTAATAATCAAAAATATATTTAATCGACAGAGTAGCGAATTTCATTTAGGTGGTCTCAATGTCATCAAAAGAAAATGTGACATGTACTGAATACTTACGCCATCAGACAACCCTAAACTCGAATCTCCTAAATACAACCAATTATTTTCGAATTTAAAAAAAACTTAAGTTGAGGAAAAGTCTTATCTAATCCATTGTATCCCAAGAGAGCTAAAAAATAGTCGAGTTAGAAAGGAGTACGATTAGCTTTAAAAATACAACTTAGATTTTATATTTGTATTTGAAAATGGTATGATGTATGAATCACAATGTAAGCATTTCATGTAGACGTGTTAATGTCTGTATGCATTCTTTCTAGCTTTCTTCCTGAATTCTTTTAAAATTATGATCATGTACTGAAAAGAAATTAACGCATGAAATTTTTATCCTTTTACTCCCCTAACAACTCTTTCAGACTTGCAATTAGATATATTGAGATAATAAAACGAAGACTGCGGAATCTTTGTAAATCTGCATGGTTAGCTAATTACACAATTCATTACGTGATATAACACACACATCACTTGGAGGATTTGTTATGTAAGTAATTTTGCCGCGGTTCATTTCAATTTAATTCACAGGATTTACGCGATTTTAACAACTGTGTACCTCTTTATGTCCTTACTATACATATTTTTTTACTAAATCCACGAGTGAAATTTTTAATTTAATTATAGCCAAGTTTATAGCGGGATAATACAACAATCATAAACACCAACGTTTATTAAGTGATAATAATTAAACTCGACCACAATAAAGTTATATATATGTATATATACACAGAGTGTTCTGGCATATGATGCATAATATTATTAACAGTGATATATTTGATGTATTCTCACATTAACATTGTAAATACCTTATTTGACAATTCTTCTCCAGGAAATTTCATAAATTTTATTCATTACTATTTAAACTAAAAGCAATATTTATTATATTTCAGCCTATTAGATTCATTCCTTTATTTATTTCTATCATTCGCAAATCAAGTAAAAGTGAAAGTGGATGATAATTCATAATCTTTCGTTTCGTTTCATTCTTGGCCAAGTGAAAATTATCATCATGCAATTTATTACGAGTGTGGGAGAGGGAGACACAAAACGAATTTATTTTTTTGTGGCGAGCATATATCTTAATTGCATGTTTATAGAAATTTAGCCTGAGGCAATTTCAGCTAATTTGACGAATATATATGAATTATACACATATGCATACGTGTTGAGTATGTACTTCGCACAGTCTTGATTATACCTGTATGTATAAATTTAATATTTGTGCCTATTATATAATATTAAAAGAATAAGCACAGTGGGAACTTTTTAATTATGTTAATGTTATTTATTACACTATAAATTAAGGTTGTTAATATGAATAAATGAAGGAATATTTAAATAGCAGTAAAACACCAATTTGGTAAACAATATTTACTTTAAACATGTCAAACTAACTGGAAATTAATTCTTTTTATTTCGTGTCGATTTCTCTTACCCAAAGTTATAGCAACGTATTTGGTAAAAAAAGAAAAAACTCTTCATGTTATTTGCTTCCAAAATTAGAAAATTTATTTTTAAAACTGTACATTTCATCCAAATTGACCAGTATCTACTCGCTTAATAAAAGTGGAGCCCTCAGGATGCAAGTCCTGGTCTGTTTAAATGCCACACTTGCAACGTAAGTGAGTTTATATATTGTTAATTCGCGAATGTTTGTTCAACCTGCTGCTTGACCTATGTAGATATACTAAAACAGGCAATTATATGTAAATGAGGCTTGTAAAACTGTTGTATCTTTGAACAAAAAGGGGCATTTCTCAGATATTTGCTGCTGTTACACATGCAGCAACATTTACAAAAGTACATTGCGATTGTGAAGTAGTTTACTTTTCTATTTATGGTATACCATTATATTATTAAACTCGTAATTTATTTAGCACGTTTGTTCTTTATAATCACAAAGGAATTGTACCTATCAATTACGCAAAAGTTTATTTGTATTTATAAAGTGGGCTTTTTAACCTGGGCTCCATGGAATCCTAAGGATCCACATTTAAGGAACTGGTGTATTTTCAAATCTCCTTATTTCTTTTTCCGATACATTTATATTCAATTGCATAAACTCGGCACCGGCGCGGCGAGGGCTAATCCTTAATTTCTCAGCAGTAAAAAATATTGATATTAGAAAATTTACGTTAAAAATATTTAAAAAGTACCTAAAGTATGGGCTAAACTGGCAACCCATTTTTGCTTATATTCTAGAGAGGAAATTATTTTTCTAAACAACCGTGGATTGGGGGAGGGGGACATATTATAACCTTAACAACTTATCGAAAGACAATAACGAACCATTCATATTTTAATACGCAGGTTGGTTCCAAGTTCAATATTGCACAAGATACAATGAATTATTTACCATAATTGAACATTATAGTCATCACATAAATCAATGCGTACGGTCCAATTTACGTACCAAAATTTTAATATTAGTAATATTAATTATGTGAACTTATAATTTACACTACAATGTTGAAATGCGACCAATTTTACCTTTTCTGCTTACAAGTAACGAAAACATCATTAGTAACACTGGTCACATTGGATCTGGAAAGTAAGAATATAAGGTGACCATATTTTTTTATTTCAAATCCGGGACGGGGCTTGAAGCGGGGGGAGGGGTAGTTAAGTTAAGTTACTTAAATATGATTTTTTAAATTATTTTTTTAATAAAAATTATACATAACAAATACTATTTAAGGATATAATAAAAATCAGTATTTTTTTTAAATGAATCAAATTTTTTTAATCGGAATTACTGAGTTCAAAACTGTTTATATTTTTAGGGTTCCGCACCTCAAAAGAAAAAGCGGAACCCTAATAGGATCACTTCGTTGTCCGTCCGTACGTCCGTCCGTCCGTCTGTCAAGACCCTTTTTCTCAAGAACGCGAGGGGGTATCAAGCTAAAATTTATACCAAATACTCAGGTCTATTGTCCCTTGGGGCTGTAAAGAAATTAAAATTCTAAGCCAACGCAATCAAAAGATACAGCCGTTTATGCCGCAAATTTCTGCAAATTTTCGAATCAAAACCTACAGGGTTCTTACCGTGAACTCAGAATCTTGAAATTTGGTACGAAGCAACTACGTCTTATAGCACAGATAAAGGAAAAATTGCGAAAACCGTAAATTTTTAGTTACATCATATAATAAAAATATTTTCCTCATGAACGCGTAGAGGTATTAAATTGAAATTCATATCAAATACTCAGGTCTATAATACATTTAAGCTGTAACAAAATCAAACTTCTATGTCAACGCAATCAAAAGAAACAGCAATTTAAGCCGCATATTTTCAAACTCGCAACTACTCGCAAGGGAATCAAAACCTAAAAGGTACTTCCAGTCGATTTAGAATCTTGAAATTTGGCATGAAGCAATGTTTTATAGCACATATAAAGGAAAAATTCCGAAAACCTTAAATTTTTAGTTACATCACATATATACAGGTTTGTACGGAACCCTCGGTGCGCGAGTTCGACTCGCACTTGGCCGGTATTTTTCTGAACTATGGATCTACACATCGTGTCTCTGAGCGTTAGGTGGAAGGGGATTCGCAGAATCGAGAGTAACTGTATGCTAGAAATGGTTTAAAGCGTTTTGCGTATTTTTATATGCACAATTTTTTTGGTTCAAATGTTGTAAAAATTATTCTAGTTGAAATATATCTAAAATAAATATTGAAAATAAGAACCTTTTCCAAAATTCGGGACAATCCGGGACAAAAAACCTGAATCCGGGACAAATATTCTTCTAGAAAAATCCGGGACGCAGGGTGAAAATCCGGGACTGTCCCGGCTAATCCGAGACGTATGGTTACCTTAAGAAAAGTAATTTCGTAAAAGTCCAAATCTAACCTTATTAATTTGAACATAGCGTCTCTAAAGTTCCCTGAGGGTAAAAATGGTAACAGACAGACGAACTATTGTCTTCATCTTTAAAATATTAACGTAGGCACTACAACTGCCAACATAATAAAAAACTCTTGAAAGTTTTATTGCTTGAGCCGCCACTTAAAAAAAATAGACAATGCTTCTTCTACTTTTAGTATACTACATACATATCGATGCTGAACTTCATGACTCAATTTAAATTTAAAATTTTGTAGTATAAAATATATTAATATATATATATATATATATATATATACTACAAAATAAATTATTCCCAAGTTTTATTGTCGTGAATTAATGCGGCCTGTATAATTCTACGTTTCGCCCCTGGTCACCGTACCAGCTTCCTCATGGAGCGCTTTTCGTTGCATTGTCTGCTCCAGTAAAAATTGCACGTTGCAAAGAAAGTTGCCGCCTTCATTCTCGCGGCTATTAATAATAATCGGATCAATTTAGCAAATCGCAACCCAGAGCAAGGCATTAACAATTGAATATTTCGAGATCCGAATCGACAAGGCAATATTTTGTAACGGATCTGCTTGGTGAAGCGCAACAACAATAACACAACACCAGCAATGAACAACGAGCAGCTTCGAGTCAATAAAACAGTATACCTACCGATACAGATGCATTATCTCCCGAGTAACACCTCTTTCGGAGTCTGGAAGATTTGCAAACCGAAAGTGCACTCAAAGGGCATAATCGCTAATTATTACTGTAATTATACGCTTTGTTTGGTAGGTACTGAACTTTTGCCTGAGGCTTCACCGACTTGAACCAAAACACTATTGCGTTATTAAGCAACAAATCCAGTCAAAACTTTTAAAATTATTCACATGATAATACTCACTTAGCAAATTTTTTGATAGTTCTTAAAATTTAGATAAGAAAGGTTCACTTTTCATGATAATTATATACAGATTATAATATTAAACATGTTCGTGTATTTAGAAAGAAGTTCTGTATCGAGAATATGACGCCATAATATTTGAACCTGGAAGCCTTACGATAGTAACGGCTTAATGGCAATTCAAATTCAGTTGTTGCATGTTATGGGTAATAAGTGTTGTAAAATGATTTATAGTGTCCTCAATTTTCAATTAACACAAACGGCAATATTGCCGAACCCTCTGTAGGTAGTACCTATTGGGTTTACTTTCGCTTTTTAAAATACCGATCGACGATCGTTCATTGGGGGACGATTAGAAAGCACGGCAGAAACAATCGTCTATGGATGATTTTTTCCTTCACGGCGAAGTCATTTCGAACACCGGAGGAACAAAAGGCATCCACAAATACAGCATACATACATACTCACATAAAGGTACAAATTACGTCGGTATGCCGATCAAGTGGTGGCACCGTCATCATCATCTCTCTACGTCTTTCAGTATGCAAATCGCTCTTGGTCAGGCGCTTTCTCCTTCTTCTTCTCAAGTTCTCATGATCTTTGAACCGGTGCAGAGCGCAGCTTTTCACGCGTTGCTCCAAAAGACTTGTTTACTTTCTTTTTTTACTCTTTCAACGTAACTAACAATCAAACGGAATGGATTAACAATCACGTTGGATTCACATTAACCGATTCTTCGAAACACAGACAATGATTAGAGCAACAGGAGCCATAACTAATTAATTAAGAAATGTATAGTACACAAATTTGTCTGTATGTCAGTAGTGAGATGATTTACTATTTCCTAACGTACTGTGTTTCCTGACAGACATAGATAAAAAGGGGCATTCAGTTTTCAAGAACATTTTTTTTAAAGATATTTAGTAGTGAATTTAGTGAAAGAAGTAATATTGAGGATTCTCTATGGGTTAGAACGGTAACGCCGCGCCGTGGTCAGAAAAAAGTTTAGGTATACGTTGGGATAGGTTCAAGGATTTTAAAACTGTATGGCACACCCCTTTGCTATAGTTCAAGATGTCAATCGTCCCTGTAGAGGGAGGGCTACGTGCGCAAGGGTTGAAGTTTATGCTCGGGCATGTGGTTAACAATAGGCGATTAATGTCCATTAGATTTTAAATTAAAATAATAACAAAAACCATATTCACAAGAAGGTGGCTTTAAACAACATTCCCTTAATACAATTGGATATTAATATTGAAAATTTAAATATACGAAGTTTTTCAGTATATATTAGTATTTCAGTATATATTGTTACTCGTATGTTTCACCATTTTGTAGCGAGCGGCATGGTCTAGTCGTCTAGATCACCGGTTCGATTCCGGGGCCGGCTACTCTGGTCCAAGTTTTTCTGTGGTTTCCTTCCATCATTTAGGCAAACGCTGGGGTAGTAATATTCCACAGATAGTCTTTCACTTCTCTTCAGACTTCATTTCGTCCATCTCATCTTTCTCCCCCAAAGCATCACCTACCCATTCCCACGATTACTAAAGGAGGCTGAAGAGGGCCTTCCGCCCTACCCTCCGATTTTGCCCCAGAGTATAGGCCGGAGGCGAGCCCGCCCACCAACATTGGTGGGAATGAAACACCCAAAAGTTTTTTTTTCACCATTTTGCAAATACAACAAATCAATAAATACATGGAAACTTTTAGAAAGCTTCCTTGGGGCAAAAATTTTTCATTTTTTTCTTTTTTATTATTTACCAAACTTCATAGTGTACAACAATACACAATCCGTAAAAGTTTCATCCATCGCATTACTGACTAAAGCGTTATGATAGATGGACATACAGACATTGTCAGCTCATTAATAGAATCTGAAGTCACATTACCTTTATGGCATTAAACGCTCAATATGGACATACGTACTGGTTTCTGTACAACATACCGCATGGTTTAACAATCACATTTTTTAAGATCCGAATATCAGACTTCTGAGTAATGTGTAAGTGAAATATGTGGGTCATCCTTTGGGCTTTTAACATTCTATGCAGATAAGCTACACACCAAAATTGCTTCTTGTTATCTGCTTAAATTTAGTGTCTAATCCTATAATTTATAGATGTAATTTCTAGAAAGAATATATTGCTGTAACCAATTTTCTAGTAATTTCTTATTTATTTAAAACAAGCATTTTAATAATAGTTTATTTAACACTATACACTTACTACCACTATTTATTTAATAATAACGAAATACTAGCACCATTTAAAATATATAATACTAGTACTAATAACACGTCTAATGTATATAACTTTACGGGCCACTCAGTATAATTTCTCTCATTTATTTATACCTACCCGTAAAGACCTTCAAGACCGTCTCCCGACCCATTCCATAGTCCCCTCGTTCATCGTTTGTGCGTGTTTCATTGATGCAAGGCATCATTAATCATAAATAATTAAGCATTGTACGGCATGTCGAAGGTGCGATATCTATTGATGTTATTGTCTACAAAATTGCAGACAGTCGCACCGAATCCCTTGCACACACGCATTTTCATAAATATTCTGTGATATTTCCCTTAAAAATAATAACCTAATGGGTTGGATAAAAATTAAAATGAATAAATGATTTTATTTTTAAAAAAGTAAAGAAAAGTCAAGAAAACATGACGCTAGTTAATTTTCAAACGTAGACAAGACCTTCTGTGATTACAATAATGGTCCTCTTCCCTGGTGCACGGGAAATCGCACCTAGGTCTACAGTTAAGAGAGCACGTTTAGTAATCAAGTACCTATGTTACATAATAAGGTGTTTCCACCTGGGTACATAAATATGTACGTGTTCTGTCACTGTTAAACTTCCTTGACTAATGATAAGAGAAATGACGTTGCCAATGTGCCCGCAATTTCCATATGTCCGCGTCAAAGACGAGAGCAGCGCCACGAAGTACTATATACGTATGTATACTGTACATTAGGTACATAAAAAAAGAAGAAAATAAAGTGACGCTCGTGAAGAACCTTTAACCGAATGAATTTATTACTGACAATGAGTCCGTGCGAACTGAAATGTATTCCTTCGCACCGATCATTTGTATTAAATCAAGTCAAACGAAACTTCTCGTGTTCTCTTAATGAAATTATTTGATTGCAAATCACGCGCCACATTTACACATTTGTTGTTTCTACCTTGCGAGAGAAGAACGATGATGTACTTAAAGTACGTTGGCGTGGGAAAAGATGGATTTCTTACATTTATTCTAATGAATTCCACCATCGACTAAAAGGATCTTGAAACATTTTTATTTTCATTTTAACAAAAATTTTTAGAACCAAATGAGGTCGATAACAGCACTCAATGACATTCGTTTTTTAATAGGGGTGGTGTTTGTTTTTTAATGTAGACCCAACTCTCCTCCTTAGTGAACTCTAGTAAGATGTGGTGGAATCTTCCCACCCGCTTATATGAGATTTGCCCTGTGAGTAATTTTTAATTAACAAATAAAAGTAAATTACAATTTTTTGAATTAAAAGGTTGACATGAGATTTTCAAAAATCCCCTTTCTTTAAATAGGGTCTAATCATATTCTGCTGAATCTCTTCCCCTGGAGACGTCCACTAGAGCAAGAGCTCAAAATGGTGAGAAGAGTTTGCAAAATCTCATCAAATTTCATTTAACGATCTCCCCCATTAAAAAATCTCACATCATCTTTTTAATTTTAAGGATTGTTAAGTATAATTTTCTTTCCTCTTTTAATTAAGAACTGATGATAGGGAAAACTACGTGAAAGGGTGCCCCCAAAACTGACCAGGGCGAGGAAAGGGCCCAAATAAAAGAATATTTTTTCCTCGGTTATTTTCCCCAAATGTTTGTATGTTTGTATTGATTTTGTGAGCGATTAAAATTAAACGTGAATTAAAAATAAAAATGAGTGCCTGAGTTCTTGATGTTAGTTATATTATAAGTTAACTCATAAACGAGGTAGAAATTAATGCTGTATCTTCTGCTAAAGCATTACAACTGGGTATTGCTTACATTGCGTGCTAAGATTAAAATTTATTTCTCAATAAATAATAAGAATCCAGCATAATCCCTTACGGCATGCAGCATGCGTGGTAGAGGAAACAGTTTCGGAGTAAATAAAGATTACAATCGGAATAAATTTCATACTTTTAGCTATTAAATTACGGGCCGGTATCATGGTTGTTTTACGTGTATTTCACGTTTTCCAAGAGCTTTTAACGGCTTCGTTATTTTTTATTTTATAGGCACACCTGAAAACTCTTATTACCACAAAATATTTCACTAGCACTTATTTATAAACCGTCAGAGGAAATTTCATTTAAAGGGTAAATTAAGATGTTAATGAAACAAGTTGGTATGACACGTTGTGATGATGTGATGTACTTCAAATAGTTATATATGTTACAGTTAAAACAAGTTAAAACTATTTTTTTACTTAATGCCTTTGTTAAAACTAGAATTTACCACTGATATATTTGATTTTCAGATAAAACTAGTTGTCACATCGAGCTGTAGTTAAAACTAGCACTAGAAAAACTAATTTGGGATTGAAAACAAGATATAGTTTTAAAATATTTATTGAAAAGATCTAAGACACTGAGAACCAAATAATAATCTAACACTAAAGGAACATTTTAGGGAACATCGACTTAAATTAGTTGCCAAGATGACAATATTAATTATAAGTAGGTAAATAAAATAATCAAATAAATCAACAGAACACAACCATAAATTTTCAAAAAGAAACATTGTTAAAGAACATTGATTAACACACAATAAAATCTAATCAGTCAAACTTATATTTAAAAAAGGATGAGGATCTACTACGCGAACAGTTTTAACTGACTCGCTTCGGAAAAACGCGTTTTATCTAGTACGAACTAGTTTTAACTGATATTCAATTTGAGCATTAGTTAATTCTAGTACTAACAAATGCATACATTAAAAACTAGTTCTAACTAGGAAGAACGCGTTCTATCTAAATACTAGTTTTAACTGATATATAATATATAACAACATATATATACAAATTTTTATTTCCAAAACTTTTTTTATATTACAATTTCTAGATGCATTTAACTAGGTCTTAAGCCTGCTTTTATATTTAAAATGTTAACTGCAAAGTATCTTCTACCATAATTTAATTAAGTTGAGTTATTCTATTATAATGTTTGAAGAAACGTCAAACGTCTGTAAGTTCGACGGTCACCGCTGTTCGCTGATTGAGACGAGTTCGTGCCCAGCCTATATCGTTTAAATGCGAGTATACGAGTAAAAATGTAACTTCTCCTGTCTTAACAAAAGTACACATTATTGTAACTATAACGCGAATTAACGTCAAATAAACCATAACAAAGATAAAGGTACAGCAATTGTCCTGAAAACATTGGTGGCGTGCCTGTGTATGATATATTGATATATAAATTAGATTGTGAGCGAGGCAAATTTTTTGTATCATTTTCTGTTTCTCAACAATTTATTGAAAATGGAAATTTGGAAAACAAATTATTTAGAATAGACGACCATAAATCTTTAGGAAATAAATTAAAACGGTATCGGTAAGTTACATGTACCATATTAATAATTCTTCCAGATGTAATGGACACCAACTCATTATTATAATGAGTATCATCTTTGAGACGTGACTGTTCGTAGGCGCTTTACACACACATCCAACATAAATTAAGTGACACTTTACATAAATTTGCGATTAGTTTTCAAAATTAATCAATACCATATCCATAAATTTGATGATTAAAAATTTCAGTTTGATGTTTAGTATTATACTGAATGTCTAAGTAATTGTAGAAAAAAATGAAAAATATTGTCCAGGAAACTGTCCGAAACACGAACATGTTATACATAAATTTTAGTAACAGTTATAGGTTGACACCGGACACCTTTTTGCTCTTTTAGGAGTTGTTTATATTATTACAAAGTTACATAATGAATAGAAAGTGCAAACTAAAACATCCTCCTCGTTGTGGATTTACTGTTCGAAAAATAAATTGCGATAATATAAATCACAGATGCCACTCACAAGTACAAAATGTTTCTCAACTCGATATATCAGTTCTCTGGTAAAATTAATTTCATTAGTGAAATATTGCAAGTATTTGCGAAGAAATATTTTTTTTTCTGCTCACTAAGGTCACCAGAATATGGGACACACGAAATTTACAGAGCGTAGGTAATAACAATATTGTCTGATTGTGAGCTTGAACATTTACTATACGTACTTATTTTTTTTTTGGAAATATTTAATTGTTTCAGAAGAAGTTCAAGTGTATTTTTATATTATAAATGATAAATCAGTCAGAAACGCATGCAGGCCCGCCGCTAGCTGTTTCATCGCCCGCGTGCAATACTGATTATGCCGCCCTACGACTAGACTATTTACTCTGAGTTTTGTCAAAAAAAGGATAATTAATGTTTTCTCATTATGGTGAGAAAAAGAAAAACAACTTACCGAAGATAAAACATTTATTTCAAATAATTAAGCACTTATTATTTTTGTTTACTGATGTGTAAAACATATATAGCTATTTAAATATTTATTTACAAAAATTTAACTTTTCTTGCCTTTACATTTGCGAAATCTTCTATCAACTTTCTTGTATCCAAACTGTCTAAAATTTCATGTTCAATTGAAACTATTGCTTAATAACTTAGTCTTTGCTGGAGCATTGTTGATCTTAAATAGTTTTTGATAATATTTAATTTTGAGAAGGATCTTTCACCAGTTACAACTGAAACCGGCAGTGTAAGCGCTATTGCCGTGTTCGGAAATATTAAAATTAAGTCATTGGTAAAAAGATATTCTAAACGGGTTTGTGGATTATTAGACTAGTTTTCTGCAAAATGTAACTTTAATGCAATGATTTCATTAAATATATCAATACCGTCAATGTCTGATTCACTACTTGAATCATCTTTAAGTTTCAAATTTAAATCTTTACAATGTTTCATTAACTCATCATTGGAATAATGAGATAAGTTATTGCTGTAAAAGCCAAAACGTCGGTAAATGTTTTAAACTCGTCGAATCCATCCTTTAAAGAAGTTATTGTCTGATCTAGGACTCTAAAATAAAACTCTACTGTATATTTGATTTTGGGGTCTACTAAAACTTCATCACTGTGTTAACAGATGACGTTTTGATTTCAATACATGGCGGTGTTAACGTCATTCGGTCGGATTTTTTTCCATGCTATGACATATTTTCTTATACTTAAGGTGGAATGGGTATTATGACTATGACTTGAATTAGGTACGTGGTAAGTCGTTCGATTTGCCGCCCCCTGAGCGTGCCGCCCTTGTGCGATGCACGCTTTGCACGCCCACTTACGGCGGCCCTGAACGCATGTAGGTCGAAGTTGAAGTAGCGCAAGAATAAATTGGGTTGATTTAGTATGTTATGGTTGAATTATTTATGCTCCTCGGTATACAATTCAATTCACCAACACTATATATTAGGACTTTTCCTTGTTAATATCTTCAGTCGAAAGACCAAACTTAACCTAACCTAATCTAATTTAACCTAACCTAACCACGACGTCAGCTCTGTTCCTCTGAATCTGTACTAATCTTCTTACTATTTACAAACAACGCTTTAGCCTTTAGATCTTCCTTTATTCCTATTTCAACTTATTAAGATATTTCTAGGTTGTTCTAGGTATTTCGGAAGGTACTACACTATCATAGTTCCCCTATTTCTTATTGACTTTCAAAGCGTCCTCTATTCTCTAAATTTGTCCTTGGTATCCTCATCTCAACTTTTTCTAACAACGGTATCTTCATTATCCTTTTTTAAAACTTCATCTTATGTCTCGTCTATTTTTTATGAATATAATTTTTACAATAATTTATGGAAGAGAAAACGAACGGCCAAGAAATTAATCGTGCCATTCGTTACCAGTTATTCTTGGGGATAACAAAAGACTCTTCTTTGAATAGAGAACGTTCAAATTTCAATTTTATTACCCGGCGTCATCGCCAGCATGAAAAAGCGTTACAATATGTTTTCCTAAACATACCATAAAGACCTAGTTAATTAAGTGAGTATGGAAGCCGCGTCACGGGCCATAACTTTGTGTTGATACCCGGCTTGATTATTACAGGGGCTTCAAATATCAGTGATTCTGCCACCCAAGGGACTTTGTTAAATCATACACTTGCCAACATAAACTCCACCCCTTTTACTAGTTTACCCCCATATAAAAACGCTTCCTGTTTATCACCTTATCATTCTGTCTGTCACCTCCTTCGTATTATCTAAATAATTTTGGATAATAAAAAGTGCGCGAAACGGTGTCTTATAAAATACTAACAATTCACATTACTGTTTAATTGCAATAATTAAAGTTTCCCAAATAAAATAAAATCCTTTTTAAGGATCACAATTCTAGGATTTACAAAGGGTGAGTAAAAATTTACTTGACGTAATAAAATCGCAAAACCATTAGAGCAGTAAATGGTTTTTATTTCAGAAACTGCACGTTTCTTGCATGTTGAGATTGTTTCTACTTAAAATGTTAATTTATTACTCAATAGACCGCTGAACAAAATTACACTATACTTATTTAACGCAGAAGGATAGAGAAATGATTGAATTACAGAACCTGTCATGACCATAGCCGGCATTGAAATTTGATACATAATATGCAAATTAAACTGTGAATGCGTCTCTGTCTACCCATCAATGATTATGTTATGCAAAAGCTTTAAATCTTCTTCAAATTCAGCATCAAAATTTAATTAAGCTAATACATAATATGTGTATAACCTACAACAGCTTTAAGAACCAGAATTGAAAATTAAAATAATATCTAAATATTAGCCCAGACAATAAAAAATAATTTATCAAGTGAAATTTGATCCGCTCAAACTTTATCAAGTACATTTTTTAGTATAGAAATTTGTAAAAATGATAAGTTAAACAAAAGATATTGTACTGGCTGTGAACGAGACCCTTGCTACTGTACTGCTCCCCTTAAAAAAGAAATTTCAAAAAAGTAGAAAGTAGAAATCCAATTTTTAGATTTTCTCTTAAGAACAATTAAATGATTTTCTATTATTCAAATCCCAGTTCAACTTGAGGTTTCTATATTACGTTTTAATGATAAATATATAAAATTAAAAAAGTGACCTTTTAAGAATTTTCTTTTCCTTTTCCTATTATAAGAACAAAATCTCAAATCTCCAAATATAAATACGGTCCTGTGCTGTAATTGTCCCATATTTGACAAAGACAAAATGAAATAAATAAATAATCTGTCTTAAATGTAGGCTTTAATGCGGAAAAGTGGGTAGATATGCATGTATGTATGAATGTATTAAAATTTTATGACCACTTTGTGAAAGCATGCAAGGTAAATTATAACTAAATTAATTCGAAAACGGCCGGCGAATTTATTGCGGGACAAGTACACGAAACGAATAAATTATTCCACTCCTGAATTCGGCGAGGAAGTATATATATTGCCCGCTGATTTCTGAAAGCGACTTCTTCACCACTGATTATCAGTAATTCCAACGCTGCAGGACATAATCGCATAATAAAATATTTCGCAGTCGCACGATACTAACCCCGATTTACCGATTCCTCATTAATTAGTCCCTGCCCGAAATATAAAAAAACAGTTTCGGCGCCCGAGAGAATCACACCTTAATCATTAATTTATTACAAAAAATATTAGGCCTGATGAAATCGTGCAAAAAAGCAATTAAATTGAGAAGAAGTAACAGTAGTAGCCTTTTTATTATTATTTCTTTTATCGTTTATATACCTGGGCATAAGGCAATTATTGTCGATGCTTTTTAAATAACAATGTGTAGTCTTAATTGTCAAATTGTTATTGAGTAAAATTATGAGGCAATAAATCTTTACTAAGTACCTAACATGGACATAGCTAAGTGGAGGCAAAGGTGAAAGCCCTGTACCGATCCTGAATATATTCATACTAAATAATGAGAAATGTAAATTTAATAGATATCTGATCATTTTTGGTCCAGTAAGGAATAATCCCTTTATATTTCTTGTAATAATACTTGAGCATTAAATAATTCTTTCAATTTCAATTGCTGCAATTAAAATTTTAAACAAAGAGAAACGTTCAATTAACATTATGTATGTTAAAGATGTACTGAATAATTAAATACATTAAAATTTAACGCGTAGTAACAATAAAGTAACAATTAAGGACAATCAAGGTGTATTTTTTATCGTCTTGGAAGATAGATAATTAGACTTTTTTTGCAAATTGCCTTTATCTTCTCCGGTCAAGTTCTGGATTGGAGAGTCATTTGTTACTGTCAAGGAATCATTATGTCCATGGACAAAAACGTCTAAAGTGTGTTGTAAGTACAAATAAGAAAGCTCTCGGCCCGTCTGTTGTGTACACGCATTATAAATACCATGACAATCAGGAAATTAACGATGATTCAACGGAAATGTCTTTGTACAGATCTCAAATCATTAGTGAATTTTAAAAATTCGCACATTTCTCTTCCCTAGACGCATATACAGGGTGACACACATTTCAATCTACCAAATAATAATCTGATATTCAGGTTGTATTATACTATTTTTAGTAACAGAATAAAAAAAATGGAAACATCAAGCTATTGTCTAACTCTTTTAAAGTGGCAGCTCGAACAATAATTATTATTATTATGACACCATTCAAACGAAACTTGTCTTGGATTCTATTAATCACTTCTGCCTACAAATTTTGAATAAGTAATAAACGGTACAAATCGATGTTTAAGGAATTTCGTTTAATCTCAGTTGCAAAGATTCGATTAAATAAGCTAATCAATCTCTTAAAGGGTTTTATTGCCTGAGCTCGTATTATAGTAAGAATTTTCTTTACATCTTCAGTTCCTTCAAGATTCGAATTGAGGAAGTACCATTGTAACATATTCCAAGTGCAATTATTCTTCTTTTTATATATATTTTTTCACCGTTATTATCTTATTCTTAGTACACGATATTGAATGTTCTATTGTAATAGTAAATATTTACCAAGTTTTTTCCACCGTAGCGCTTCGTCTAGTCGTCATATGTTGTGTGGTCAACAATAATAATTGTTATGCGATCCATCGGCTATTATCGTGTAATAATGTTGGCTACCTGAAGCTATAAACTAGTGATGTCATCCAACAATTAATCTCAACTCTCAGAATGGACTTCTAATTGAAGACCTTGAACCTACGCGTTTTTTTTTTCTGGTCACTACTACAGCAACGTGTACAAGCAATTTTACTGTTATACAAACAAAACCCGCGTATTCCCATAACAAACATTTCCGGAATGATGCATGCTATCGATGATCAAAAAGCTTTGTGTTTTTTTATTTGTTTCATTCCTCTTTTTTTTTGTTGCATAACGTAAATTTTTGAATCTTATTGGCCAGCTATTTCTTCGGCAAATAAATTGAATAATCGCTGATTGCCAAGCAGTGTATTAGTTTCACTGTATGCTAAATAGGTAGTACACAAAAAGTATTTCCGCAAGCGTGTAAAAGATTTGTCATCATATGCTAAATATTCCAATTATTATCGCACTGTATCTGTTTCTTGTCATATTTTTTAGCTACCTAAAAAATTACTTTGAAACTACGATTACTATCAGAAAATCCATAACTTTATTCACAATATTTTCATATCAAGATTCAACCATAAGAAAACATTTTCTCATGAAACATTATCTTACAATCATTTTAATTTTTTTAAAGAGTTGATAAAACAATCACTGTATAACATTATTTTTTTTATTATTTAACTGTTAATACGTATAAGTATTAAAATTTTACAATAATAATTATTCTTTTATTTATAAGCACCGCGTGGCGCACGTTTATCGACCACGATATGGAATAAATTTTGTTTGCTAATTAGACTCTGAATTAATTAAATAACTTAAAATAGGTGGACATTTATCATTAGTAGTCAGTTGTCTTGTATATTCGTTAGAAAATGAATTATTTTCTTCTCAGCTGTTTCTTCAACAGAGAAATTAGTAGATACGAAGTATAGTGGTGCCTACATTTTACTGCTGAGAGATTTATTACTGTGCGAGATTTCAGAAACATTTTGAAAAAATAAAATAACACAAAACTACTATTTAACTGGTTATGATGGATGATTTCAAACAAGAAAACCAAAAGTCATTCCACAAAATCCATAAAAGTTGATTTTTATGTACAAATATCAATTAGAATAAATTGAGAAATGTAGGTATTTGTTAACAACATTTAGCTAACGAGATAGCTGAACCTTTTCCAATTTGTAAAATTTCCAAAACTTTCCTGTGGTTTTTTTCAAAAATTTTTATCAAAAGTCTCGACATCTTTATGTAGTTTAGTTATTTTACTTATATAATGGGATACATTAAATGGTCTGTGAACCTGGCACCCAGAATGGAGGAAAAAATTTTTACAAATCACTTTCGAAGATCAAATCTCGTCTAATTGATTGTAATAAAATTTATTTTGTTTGTAGTTCAATGGTAAAAAGTTATTCGCGGTTTAAAAAATCCACCTACCCCTGAATGATGCCACCCACTAGAAAATGAATGTAGTGAAATTTGTTTTGTTTGTAGTTCAACAGAAAGGGTAATTTTTAGTTCACCCGCTAAATTAAAAATATAAATGTGAAACATGAAATTAAACAAATATTTGCATGTTTCAATTAGTTAATATGTAATATTAAAATCATCCCATATTATGACCTATAAGTGAAATTGAGAAACAAAGCTAATGTTTTTGTAATTATTTACAAATTTTTAATGAAGCTGAACATATCTAATTTTCATTAAAAATGAAAAAGACTACCTATCATAATCCAAACGGTTTTCAGAATCGAAAAATCCAATTGATTTTTGAAGACTTGATTTGACAAAATTTTCAATTAAACCGGAAACACCCATTATCCTGAACTACAAACAAAAATCATGAAACTACTATCGATCGCATGATATTCTGCATCATGTAGAATAAAAATTAAATATCTGTCGATATTTGTATTTTTTTTTAAATCTTTAATTAAGCTGAAACCACCCGTTATTCTGAACTACAAACAAAAAACATGGTACCTACTATAATCCATTGCACGATATCCTGAATTCTGTATATTAAAAATTACGTATCTGTAGATATCATAAGTTTTAAACAATACCCCTTTTTTTAAACTACAAACAAAATAAATTCCACTACAATCACCTACTATATTTACTTGATACTACGGAACGATCTCTGAGTGGGTGGCATCATTCAGGGGGAGGGGGATTTTTTAAACCACATATAACTTTTTAATTTTTAAACTACAAGCAAAATAATTTTTACAACAAGCAATTAGATGATATTTGACTTCTTAAAGTGATTTTTAAAAATTCAAAAAAAAATTTTTATTCTATGTACGATTGGGGTGAAGTGCAAAATTTAAAACGTCCTGTTTTTTGTCAAATACAAATGAAATGATTTTTTTAAATTTTTGATACATTGATTTTTGGAATTTGAAAATTTTTGAATTTCTAAAAACTCCCTCGTTTTGTTGAACTACAAACGAAAAAAATTTCACTACATTCATTTTCTATTTTTACTTGATACTACGGAACGTTCCCTGAATGGGTGGCATAATTCAGGGGTAGGGGGATTTTTTAAACCGCGAATAACTTTTTTACCATTGAATTACAAATAAAATAAATTTTACTACAATCAATTAGACGAGATTTTACCTTCGAAAGTGATTTTGAAAAATGTTTTCCTCCATTCCGGGTGCCAAGTTCTATTTCTTACAAAACCCTAGAATAATTTATGGCACAATAGATTTTCTTTTAATTAATACCTAAAACGAATTTATGTAGACTTGCGTAATGGTGTGTTCTTTTCTTTACCTTTACCTATGGTGTTAAGAACCTCGTTCAATTTCTGTTATCAAAAAAGATTGTTTGATTAAACATTAGAGTTAACAGCATCCTAAAATATATTTCTCTCTGCATCGAAAAACATCAAGACTCTTGAATCAAGACAAGAAAAATTACAACCTTGTCGTAACATAACACTATATGCGGAGTCATTATAGACAAATTTCGCTGAAATTTTATGCAGAATAATATCCGGGTGATATTATCGTTGTAGTTATATTAGTAGTTAGTTGGGCAGTTTCGCAAACTTTCCACGCCACTTGCTACCTGAAACAGCACATATTTCGGTAGCTCCATTAAAACTGCTACTTACATAAATGAATTTTAATAAACAAGACAATTCATTGCCCACGTGCCACCTGTATGTAATAATATTGGGTATGTATGTAACGGCATATCAAAAATCTTGCAATGAGAATTTTCTACTTGGACATTACACGAGGCCTAACATGAGTTTTACTTTACTCACTTGACTTAACTTGCATACACATTTCGCAGGGTGTGTTTATTAACTTTATTTGTCATTTATTGTAGCCACATGATTTATTTGTTTATGTGTTGTTAGCTCGGATATAAGTTGTGACGTAACGATGTTGTCAGAACAACCAAAGTAGCGCTTGCAGCTGCGAAACTGATGTAATATTTTTCGTTTAATAACTTAATTACCGTAGAATATTAGTACATAACGTCTATCTACCTGATAACATAGGAAAAATATGAAGATTCAACACAAAAAACGCCTACAACATGATGAAGACGTTAAAACAGTATCTAGGAGCGCGTTTTTTTTTAAGATGCCTAACTTTACGACTTTAAAAAATCTTTCCTTATATTATTGCATTGTGTTCCACATTTCATCTACATATATACTTCTCGTTGCAAGCTTTTGATGTGCGAAAAATGACTCTCGTAGTGCAGCAACTAACTATGTCTTTAAATAGAACCAGTGAGCAAATATAAAAACGACGCTCAGCAAAAAACTCAATAAATTTTAATTGTGTGTTTTATCTCATGTTTAAATTCTTGTTTAATTAGTTGAAACCAATCGATAAACAGGAAGTTACTTCACAGGAATTAATTTAATCATATGCGATTATTAAATTACATGCTGCATAATACGATATATCACATATACAATAAATTTAAACTTTTTTGCTTTTCTATTATTTGAATTTTTGCAAAACAATACGAAATAGCTAAATGGTTTCTTGGTAAAGACTAAAATACAATCCTACATAAAGATCATTGATAATTATCTAATAATACATGGAATTCTAATACGGAGGCACAACTGATGGGAAAATAAAATAATTAAGTGTAAGCTGCAGTTGTGGAGCTTTTTCTAATATTGTAAACCAAGGTTACCTGCTTAATGTTATTTTTACAGCTTCTTTATAATGAAGAAATTCTACTAACAAAGATTCTTTAGTGTTATTGTGATTGGTGATTAAAGGGAGAATAAGTAATTATTCGATTAATTGATTACAATTAAAAACGGACTGCACTCCTATTTCGTTGGACATATTTTTTATATGGTACCATAAAATGTCCACCTATCTATGTACTTTCTCCTGAAAATTCGTTTAATTTTCTCCTCTTGTTTTTTTTTAACACCCTGCAACGCTTCTTGTTTTCTTTACAATAACATTTGAAGGTGTTAGAACGTTTTTTTGACAATATCTTTTCTTAATTTTTTAGGTACTCTTTTGGTACAGGGCGACGTAACAAGTGCCCCTCTGGTGGCGGCGAGCGCGCAGCCTTCAGCTCCAAGCAGTCCTCAGTCAAGTATGCTTTTACTCCAAACTCAAGTAAGTCTTTATTATTAACAATTTTATTTTTACTTTTCTACTTATATTATTAGAATACTAAAAGGTTGAATTATGGCTATGAATTGCACAAACTGTAATTATTATGTAGGGGAGCATTTTTTTAGTTGTCAGAAAAACTATGAAACCTTAAGAAAATGTTAAAAAGTTAAAAGTGAAAAAACAAGAACGATAAATTTAAATATCAAATTTTGTGGTATTTTTACTAAGTGTAATTAATTCTTGATAGTTTTAAAAATGACTAAATTTTTAACGAAAAAAACACACACGTTTAAGTTACAAAACTTTATTGTAAAACCACAATAATTATTTCGCCGACACAGATCAAACAGATTTCAGATAATTCATCCTAAAATATTCGTAGATGTAGGTATATGGGCTTCTGTTAATTTGCATCTGTTTTTTCTAAAATTCTGAAAGATTAATAGAAGAATTATGCGGTGGGAACTAAAAGTAAATTAAAACAAACATTCTATTATAAATTTTATCGTGGTAATCTAAGGCATGTACACTTAGAGGACGTCAATTCGTTCCCAGTAGTTTTCTTAAATGACAACGTCGCGCCTTTTCGGTCTGTATGTTGTGGATAATGTAGGAAACAATAATATTGCGAGCAGAATCGCATCTATTGCTCGCTAGTTTCGTGGCTGTTTCAATGTTTACATACCTAAGATACAGTGTCTTTCAAGTTGATGGGCTATTAGTATATGAATTAGTAGAAGAATTCAATTCTGAAACTTAGGCTCATTTGATTATTGTTTATGCCGCTTCTTTTAAAAATATTACCAATTTCGATCAACATCTCGTTATACCGAAAGTAGATGTTAACTTTCTTATTTTAAATGGAATGACATACTTCAAATTGTAGATTTTCTCAAAAAGTATAAGCAAAGTTATACGATAGTCTCATATCAAAATACGCCAAATTCAATAAGGAATTCGAATATGTAGTCAAAAAAGGGTCATTCTGTTTAAAAAAATTGACTTATGCCTCTTTGAAGTTGACCAACTTTGACCACAAAATGTGAACACCCTGTATATTTTAGTTAAAAATCACAATTTTTTTTCGATAATGTGAATAGTTATAAATAATTGTTACGAGATATAAAGCAAAATCTCAAAAATTAATTGAATTACGGTTTTTTTAATGTTAACGTGTAGATGTCAAAAATTTTGAAAAAAAACTCAAAATCCATCAATATTTTCGGAGTAGTGCCTCCTATAAAACATGCATGAATTCAGATTTTCTATCGTAAAATGTAAAAAAAAAGTATGTCATTCCATTTAAAATAAGAAAGTTAACATCTACTTCCGGTATAACCAGATCTTAATCGAACTTGAAAATATTTTTAAAAGAAGCGACATAAACAATAACCAAATGAGCCCAAGTTTCAGAATTGAATTCATTCTACTAATTCATATACTAATAGCCCATCAACTTGAAAGACCCTGTATATTAGGTATGTAAACATTGAAAGAGCCACGAAACTAGCGAGCAATAGATGCGATTCTGCTCGCAATATTATTATTTCCTACATTATCCACAACATACAGACCGAAAAGGCGCGACGTTGCCATTTAAGAAAACTACTGAGAACGAATTAACGTCCTCTGAGTGTACAATAAACGCGATTCTTCTAAGTATTTTACACCTGTGTTCCTAAACACAAGAAGCACGATCTCAATTGGAAATTAAAAAGCAGACATGTTCTAGAATTTATGCGTAACTCGGAGTGCTTTAGAATCTGTTTCAGGTGCACGTTATTCGGCGAATTGCTACACCCATATACATGCAAGTAATTCGTATACGAATCGAAATTAGACCGAAATTTGCATACCAAAATCTACGATAATCAGATTAAGTACACGTACCTATATCGACCACTTCTTGCATTTAATCGCAGAGAAATTAATTGGCATCTTTATTTTTATTTATTTCCGGTCTCGCTTAGTTATATCGAAAATATCGCAAAAGAATTGGTTTGTTATAGGCGGATCCAAAATTATTCGGCATTTACATGTAATTTAATCCTTTTCTGATGAAAAAACCGCCATTGTACAAGATGTTTCAAGCAATAAGACAAATATTTGAGGTCTTCTACTTTCCTTTTTAAAACGATCTGTAACTTGATTCTTACAGGTTCTCAATAATGATCATTTACTTTATAACAATGTTACTTCTGAAATTAATGACCTTTATTAAATAATAACGTTTTCGTAAAGCAAAAATAATTAGGTCGTATAGATAATGCCGTATCACTTTGCTGACCATTTACCCGTGACTTTTACGCGTCCTACGACTTTTTTTTTTTGTTTAGTGAAAGACAAGATGAAATTGTTTGTTTTTTAATCAGATAAAAAGTTTTCATGTTACTCCTACACCTGGTGACATGCAACCTAAATAATAACGGCAATTATGCAAATTGCATGGCATAATTAAACATTATAATACAACAATGAAAACTTTGATTCCTAATGCATAAATGTAATACGTACGTAGAAGGTACCTTAAATAAGTAAATTTTACACCGGAACCTTTTAAGATTGTCGTAAAAGTAAATATGATGTAAATTGACACATAACGTAAATACATGTAGTTGAATTAATAAGTTGTGCAACGAGAATAAATAATTAATTTAAAAAATACCTTATTTAATTTACAAACGAGGGCTCCGAGCAGTTTTTAAAGTTAAGGTGTGTTCGAATCTTTTCTTGCTAGGTACTGGGTTGTTTCTTTTACGATAGTAATAAATAATAATAATAATTAACCAGACTGAAGTTTTTAAGACATTTTAATTAAAACTGTCCAACATTAGTACCGGCAGGCAAGTTGCCTGCTTTTCTTATGTAACACACCAGTATTAAGAGAAAGCGTCTTCAAAAATTCTACAACTTAATGCGAAATAAATTATCTTATTTTACTCATAATGTTACCATTTACTACACTCATCGTCAGTTACAAGGCGATTTACACAACTTTGCACAGCACGCAATGCTATACAAACAAACAGAATATTCTCTTTAAAATTATTAAAGAGTATGAAGGTAGTGGAAATCGCTTAAAACGAACTGGTGGATACCGAAGGCATTTATATACAAGTACAAATGTAATAATAATAGTCCATGTTAGATCATAACGAACTATCGAAATACTTCTGGCAGCTCAATGTCCATATTCATCTATGAACTACTTAATTTTTCCAGAAATAACAATTAAAAAAAAATCAGACAGGACGTGCTCGCTTATATTAAACGATGGTGCACTTTGGATATCAAGATTTTTTTTTGCTTCCTTCATTTGAATTATTTGCTTATCACTAATTTATGGTCTACAATCGAGTTTCATTCACTTTATGTATTTTATTTAGTTGTCATATCATCCAAACTTTCTTGTTCTGTTTAACATCTGCATTCATGTAGGTATTAGACACTGATTAATAAATAAATCATGTGATAATCCATTGGAATTATATTCGCTTGATTATACGCAGGTGTTCAATATTGTACTAAACAAACGTTTTAAAATTATAGAAAGCCAAATTCCGTTACATACGTTTGTACAAAGAATGTGTAAATTAGCAAACCACATATATACGAATACGAGGGCTACCTAAATCTAAATCCTTTGGCTAATTTAACGCCTTATGCTAAGCGTATAATTGCATAATGAATATAGTACGTATATGAAGAAAAACATCCCAATGGAGATGTGTACAATTCATTAACGAACTTGCAGCTACTGTCGACTAATTACACAGAGAAAACCATAACTTAAAAGGATAATTTACACGTGAAATATTGAACCAGTAGGTGTACAAATACGCATTTATTCAAATATAACGAAGAGCCGTCCAAAACGTACCAATCTGAAAGAAAGCATTCCCCATAGTTAGTTAGCTGTAATTAAAGTAGGTATAGTAGTAATTAAACGCTGCTGCTTTTCACTGAGCTACATTACCTAGGTAGTACTAATTGCAAAACCCATAAATTAGAAGATATTCAGGTGAAGATTGCTCGGAAAGGTTGTTTTTCCAGCATATTCGGGAGGAGCTTCACGGATAAACTCGTGACATGTAAATTAATGGGATGGCTTAATAAGCTATGAAAATAGATAGTAACAATTTTCAGAAATTCCGTATAAGGTACATTAAAATATTAATTAACAGGAAATATTTCGACGAGAACTTGTTATTAATTAAATACAGAAAATTAATTAATTAATAAATTGGTCAATATACAGCGTGAGCTATTTTACAGCAAGTCTTAAAATATACTACCAATAAAAAATATTTAGGGCAAAATTTGTTGAAAACATAAAAGGCATTATGCTGTTCTATTAACCGTAACTTCAGATTCTGGAAGAGGATAAAAATTTTTAGTTTAAAATAGTATTTTATGAACTAATCTTCCATTCCAGAGTCTAATAATACTTAATATTTTTAAACATAGTAAATTATTTCACAGGCTTCATATTCGTGGGCAGCTACCCTTATAACCCACTAAGACTCGTTTAATTCAATTTCAAAAACTACCTTTTGCAATTCAAATGGATCATCCTGTATACATGTAAATAGCAAGGGGGTGAGTGTTAATTAGGGTGAAATAGATGAGAGATTAAAACAAAAAAGGAAATATACGAGGGCGCATCAAATATAAACAGGCCTTTTTAAATTGAGCGCCGGATAGTTGTTCAAGGCGCATACGGGCGCTAGCAACTTGAAATGGGGATAAAAGGTGACACGGAAACGACTTGTTGTATTGCTGCGTTTGCTTGGTTAGTAGCTATCACAATGAGTGAGAAAGAGATGCATAGCAGCGTTGCGCAACGGATTATTGTTAAGTTTCTTACACGTGAAAACGTGAAACCAACTGAAATTTTGCGCAGATTGCTAACACAGTTCGGAAATGAAACGCTTTCGTGGCAACGGGTAAAAGTTTGATGCAAAGAATTTAACGAAAGGCGTGATCGTGTCGAAAATGTAAATCATCCTCGTCGTCCGCGCACCAGCATATCGCCGGTTAACTTTGCACTCGTTAGAAACCTTATTGAAGGGGACCACCACGCTACTGTGCTTCAGATATCTGTTGAACTCGGCATCAGCTATGGGAGTGTCCACACAATCATAACGAAAAACTGGGGATTGCGAAAAATTTCAGCTCGTTGGGTCGCTGAGTGAAGATCAAAAAGATGCTCGAGTTCGCATCGCAGCTTTAACGCAGGATCAAATCAGTGAAATGCACTAGACTCAGTCGGAGCACCATCCATGTAGCCCAAACTTATCCCCTTGTGATTTCCACATGTTTGGGCCCCTAAAAGAATCACTAGGAGGCGAGCGATTTCAGACTGATGAGCATGTGGAGGCGTTTGTGCGCAACTGGTAGACTCCCGCCCTGCTTCTTTTTATGAAAACGAGATGAAAAACTACCAATCCGTTGGGAAAAATGTATAGGTAATCAAACAAGGTGGATATGTCAAAGAATAGAGAAATTTGTGTTTTTGTGAAAATTTTCAAAATAAATATTTTATGAACAAAGGCTCGTTTATATTTGATCTATCCTCGTAATATTGCTTATAAATTGTTTTCCATGATTTGTACGAATAACCCTAAAAACCACAAAAAACGACCTAATTCACCGAATACGTAGGCACTTACTTAGTTGTGTTCTATTGTCATTATTGTGGTGGCTGAGGTGGCTTTTAAGTAACTTATAAGCTTATTTGGTCTAATAAAACTAAAATAAGCCCTCAAAAAGAGGACGTACGTCATCACCATAATTGTCTTCATGATTTACAACCATTTATTACTCATTTAACCAGCTCTGTAAAAGCTTTCAAACTATAGTATAGTCAAGTATAGTCAACGGAATTTGAAACATGTTTAGTTTTAATTGTGGCATAATGAACAATTCTAGCTGGGGGTTGACTTAAATGGCCACTTAGTTAAGTTTTATTGCCCGAGCTACCCCTTTAAAAATATTGGTCAAAAGCAGATCACACTATTAAGTCGATCTTATTTTGAAAAATATGGCAATGTGATTGAAACAATCCCTGGACTTTTTAAAGTAAAATGTAAAACTGTGGGACGTTCTCCTTGAAAATAGGCACTGAATAGAATATAATAAAATTCTAAATATTGTAGATATGAAAAACTGCTTTACAGAAACGAAAAATTCACATTTTAATATGTCGGATATAAGGCATAACAAACAACAATTTCCAAATAATGTTAAATAATAACCTTTTTAAAAAGTGTCTCACGATATATAAAATGTTCTAAATGCAATGGAACAAATAGGTGTGTCTAAAAATTTATGCATCTCCTTTGGATGTTATGATTAATATATTAACTCCTCTTTGAATAACTGTTAAACTTACCTGGTACTTACTAGTACAGGTCAGAATTGCAATGTACCTCCATATTTCAATTTATTATATTTATTCAGAACAAGCCACATTTTCTACATACACACTTTACCTACCTACATGGTGGAGTGCACTTGAGCACGTTAAATAATTTTTCGCTCACACTTCAAGTCATCATTCAAGAGCATAATAGACGAGCACAATAGAATTTCCTTACGCCTCGGTGGAGTAGTAGTGTATTTGGTCAAGGTGTGCTTTATTAACGATCATCATTTATCAGTCGTATAATAAATATATGTGCGGGCAGAGTGCCCGCTGTATTTAGCACGAGACTTATTTACAAATGAGCCGCTTTGTCACGCGGAATGATTTAGATCGTTGGGCGGATTCGTTCCTTTCAATTTGAAAAGTTGAAGTCTAAATCACGGCAAGAGGAAAAATGTTTACGAGAACGTAACACCCGCCGTCATAATTTTCTCTTTCATTTAAAGAATGACAGCACCAGGTCGACTTTGTATTTTCATTCGTTTAAAAATAAAGAATTAAGTGCCGCACAGTTAGAAAATTCTGAAACTAACCATAACCGTGCCCAATTGTAACGAGAAAGAACAGTTTTTAAATAAAAAATTAAAAAATTGTTAGTTTTAATGTTCTTAGAAAAGAATAATAAAACGATGGTCACGTTTTGACCCGCCGTTGGCCACATTAATTTGCCACCCCTTTTTACTTTACATTTTTACGTAGATACTAATAATGATGAATGCTGGTTGTTGAAACAATCTTGCTCATTCTAAAATATCCTTTTTAATTACATTGTTTATGTATATTTAGAAAATTTTCAACTGTGTGAGTGAGTTAGATATTCATATTTAGTTACCTACTTAAAATTACTGACACTCTGACATTAAAATTGAACCTGAGCAAAAATTGTTTTGAAAACAGTTTCTTAGATGTCAAAATACTATGACGGATCTTTGGAGATTTTGAAAAAGCTAGACTAGTATTAAAGGAACCGAGATATGTTTCTTTTGGAATAGAATATTCTTCGTCTTTCTTTTTGAAATCATGAGTAGTTTATCGTTTATGTAGAAATTCTGTGAGTATATAAACACAGACATTTTTGGGATTATTCTGTTCTTTTCGTTTTCATTCTCCTCCCACCTATTTCTTAAATTTTAGTGAACCATTGGATAAAATTTAAGGAAACTACCATTACTGTATTAAAGATTGTCATGTAGTTTCCATTTTCAGAAAACTTTTAGTAGATTTAGAGATTGTGATCAGAATCCTGATTTGTCCCTAAGGACAATTGTAGGACCAGAGAAGAGAAGACAGAATGTTAAATAAAATGAGGTAAATTTTTAATAGAACTGCTGTTTCTATGAAAATTTACATCCAAAAAAGTGAAAAGTGTGAAAACATTATTTATAGTGTATACAACCATAGTGTCTATAAATAGCAGGTAGAATATGCGTTCAAAGGTAACGCAAATTTTATTGGCAAATAAACGATTAAAGACAAATTGATTGTATCGACATAGCATTGGATTTATTCCTCGTGTAATAGGTCTAAGAACAAGAATCGGTACCGCTAAATTTATTACTGCTCACGCATAAGTACAACTGTGGGTACGCAGGACTACCATTACCTACAGAATAACGATATACATATAGTGCAGGTACTTGCTGATTCATGGTCAAACAACGAATGGAGAACAAATGTACCAAGCAATGCACATACACATATAAATATTATACCTAATTTCGGGCAATTGTTACGCTATTCACAATAATCAGTAAGCAACTTAACTTTACCACGATTTATAATTAAATTCAATACATGTACCCTACCTAACGATAATGGAAATTTTCAATACGAAACGTACCTTCAATTAGTTGAAAACATTTCCGTAAAAGCAAGGATTCGCTGTGTAAAAGCCGCGGACTGTAGATCAATAATAATCGATACCACGGCTCATTTGTGCTTGCTACTGAAGGATCGTAAAATTATAGACGATAATCTAGAAGAGTATTCAGGAAAGAATCGAGGACCTTCAATATTAATATAAATAGAAGACGAGTGCGAGATGAGTGGGTCAGATGCAGCTAAAATTGACCCTGCCATGTTCTGACTTAAAGATGATCCAAGTAAACGTCGTAACGTAAGCATTTTAATTAACTATTATGAGCTGAATAAAGATATATTTTTATCATGAAATGCTTATATTCCTCATTCATTCTTAAGTAGTTGAAAACTGCTACAAATCCAACTTAAATCAAAGCCTGGGAACTGTTGACCTATAAATTGTAAGTTATAACATTCTTAATGCATCGAATTGAAAATGATCCGTCACTTTAATTAAAATAAACCATACGCAGCGTACGGTATCTTTTACCTAATGAGTAAATTTACGATTTTTATCATCTTGTTCTTTTCCTATTAGGCAAAGTGTTTTGTTGGATTGGAGAAAGCGACAGACACACAGGCGCGGCTCTTATCAGGCAAACAGATTACAGAGAAAATTCGGTGACATATATTATAATTTACTGTGCAAATAATGTAAATGAATACCTGGGAACGTTTTACTACACATTAAAACTGATTGTCTTAAGCGTGTTTTAATTCATAAATAAAAATGTTGTCAAATCTTTAGATACTATTACGATAATTGTGTGTTATCCAACTGTAAAATATTGCAGAACTGAATCCACTTTCCTATGGAAGATTTTGTATATATAATTTCTTATAAAGAATTGTAAAATATACATATACCTATAATGAGCGATTTTTTTAATTGCGAATAAAATGTACAAGCTAATAAAGAAATTACGGCAGGGCCGTCTTAGGCCGTTCAGGGGTCTTTGGGCCCTTTTAGAATGTCAAAAATTATTTTGCTGAAATATTTTGAATTTTACTAAAATTCTGTTCACTGTTTAGAAAATATCTGGAAATCTCATTTGGTTTCCTAATTATCTATTACTTAATTACCTTTAGAAACATTATAGGTAGATATTTTTGAGCCCCCATCAAAACGGGGGCCCTTATGAAAAAAATGGAATTAAAGTACTGTAAATTTTCTAATAATGCAATTAATTTAGTAATAAATCATGTAATAAAGTTATAGTTAGCGTAGCGAGTGATAAAATTTTACATACCACCAATTAACAAACACATTTTAAGTCAAAATGTCACAAATATACGTAGAAAATGTTTATAAGTATTCAAAAAATCCTACCTTTAACCTTTAGGATAAACGCTTGTCGAAACTGACACTACTGGAACACACTCGAAATGAATCTGAAATTAATTATAATTACTGATTCTATCTCTAATCTAAATCTAAATACATATATAAAATGCTAATGTTCGTACGTAAAGACATCTCTATCTCTACCTACTCCAATCAACTTCCTGTTGGGGTGGTAAATACCCCTTGGTCTCAAGGTGGGAGTAAGGGAGTTTGGTCGCGGTGGGTGGAAGTGGGTGGTTGTAGGTGGCAAAAAGGTGAAAATAAATATTTCTGTCCTTTTTTAAGTCATAAGGACTTCCGGAAATATCTCAAAATTTCTGAAATGATCTAAAAAATTCTAAAATGAGCGCAAACTGTTATTATCGACTTAGAATGTTCGAGAGAGTTCTAAAAATTTCTTGAATGATCTAGAAAGTTTCAAAAAGTGTACATCTACGTTTCAAAGTGATGTACATCTAAATATTCTAGAGTGTTCTGGTACTAGGAATTTCGATGTTCGATGATAGGTTTATAAATCAACATTCAGTGACTTTTTGTCGGTTAAATTGTGTTTGCAGTCGAGTGAAGATCAATTGGAAACAAGAGGGAACAGTGACCAAAAAAATTTAAGTGATTTTGACAAATGAAAAAGAACAGACTATTTGAATGTTCTAGTGTTATAATACTAGAAATTTCGATGTCTGATGGTATATCAACCGAAATTCAGTGACTTTTCGTCGGTGTTATCATCGTAACAATCAAGAGATTAATTTTGTGTAACTTTATTACATTACATATACACAATACCAAAGCGTAAAAAAGTTTTTACAAAATCTAAAGTGAATTCAATAAGAAGGAAAGTAACACGCCAAAATGAAACAGAAGAACAAAGGGAGAAACGGCTTTCGAATATATGTAAATAATTATGTAAATAAAACATAAATTTTCCATTTACTAAGGTGTTTCCTAAAATTATTTCAATTCGTTAGTTAGACTATCAGATATACTCTATATACACTGTATGTTTAATGGCCGAATAAGTATCACAATATCTACGTTATTTATGATATAAATCTATAATATCTACGTTAAAAAATAGATCCTTACATATTTTTTATACCATTAAACCTGTGATGTATTTTAACCCGAGCAACGCCGGGTTTCACTGCTAGTTACAAATATAAAATAGAAATCAAAGCTTTTAAGTGTTAAAAAAATATTATTATAAGGATGTTAAAACCAAAAAGCTTTAATTTCGATTCTAAAACTAATTATGTTTTTTTTTAATGGAAGGCAATTTTACATTACCTCTTATAGTAAAATTTATTATTGTGGATAATTGGGGCATTTGAGCTGACAATTTTGAAGCTCAATGACACGTATGTGCATCACTAACCTCTACTTTTGGGTATTAGTGTAATGAGCTTAGAAATTTAGTATTAGTTTTCATAAAAAAGGAAACTCTTTTAAAAATTGTCCCAAAAAAGTAACAATTTTTAAATCTGTAAAAATAACATTTTGAGGGTGTACAAGTACTACAAGTGTATTTCAGGTGCATGACAATAAAAAATAATTAATAACTGACTAAAAAATAATGTTTGGAATATCTAATAGTAGTTGCATAAATGTCTGTTTGTCATTTCTCGTTCCATCGGCTTTACAATAATGTGCGAAGCATTACGAAGTGGAATCAGTTTAGACAATAGTTTTATTAAAATAATATTAATTCCGGTGGCTGATGGCAGCGTTATGGTTATCAGCATTACAAAGAGTAGTTACAGAAACGATTCCCGACCTCTGGTCTCCTGCTCAGCCGACTATGAATATCTAACTTGGCGGAACGCTGTCATAAGTCACAAGGCGGTGTTACCATCGATACGATGCGATCCTTTTCTGCGATAACCATAATCAGATATACGTGTAAATAACATATGGTATGGTAGCAAAAGGATTGTGATCTCCATGTGTGAGAGAGAGAAAGATGGACATATAGTCTGGGCATCAAGGGGAAGCTCGATCATGATGCTGTCCGATCAATCAAAACCGCGTTGCTTCACAATCGTCGTGCAGAGTTAAATAAACGATATCTAATGGGGGGAGTGAGTTGGGGACGACGTGGTGGCGGACGACCGACGCTTGTATGTACTATAAAGTACCTACAGACTCAGTAGTTTAATGTTCTATTATTTAACTGAAGGATAGGTACACATAGTACTTTCGAAATAACATTGACTAACTGTAAATTTTATAATCGTTATCTGTATATGCATATAGGCTAATAATGTATGCATTCCACAATAAATGCAACAACCTCTTCGAAGGATTCCATAAATTGCAGGTAATTACTGCTACATATTGATTAATATTTAACATTAAAATAGTTGAAGCAAAATTAAGAGAGAGGTTTGGCTCGTATGGGTTAGGTTAGGTAGGCAAAATGAAGGAAAAGGGGATGAGTAAATGATTTCACTTTTGTTGATATAAACTTCGATTTTAATATGAAGGCTTTGCCAGGGAGATTATGTACCAGTGTATTTAAATGACAAGAAGGATGTAAATGTATTTGCAAGATTTAGAGTGGGGAATGAAAGTAGAGTGTGTAAGTATTTGATGAGGTATGAAAGTAGAGTAAGCAGAACATGTGGGAAAGGTAAAGAAACTTTAATAAGTCTGCTGGAGGGATGGGACGAAGGAAAACAAATTGATGAATGTAAGGGGATATTAAGTGGGGGAGAAAATAATTAAAACAAGAAAAAATAAGGTGTTTTGTTTCTAGTTTTAGCCTTAATTATGGGAAAAATATGTGAGCAATCTATTTTTATGTATTGTAAAGGTGGCAAAGGCCACGTAACATTTGTTTGTAAAATTAAGTTTCAAAAAAGCATTACTGCTATTTGTAATTAAAACATGGCGAATTCATTCATTTTTCTAATTTTTTAAATCGTTTTATTTGGAAATTGCAGGAGATAGATAAAAATAATTACCTATTTCTAAATTTTTCATAAGCTTTTTTTGTTATTATTTAAATTAATGTACTAATTAGTAGAAAATTCAGGAACTTTGAAGGACCACTTGCATGTTTAGTTTTAAAATTAATTAGAAATTAGGGAAATGATGCTTTAATGACGTATTTTGAGGCGATTAGTTTCGAAACTGAAAGGTTAAAGTTAAAAGATTCATATTGAATTTTAAGGCGACATATAATTATTTACAGATAAAGGTACAACTCATGAAGATCAAATTCAAAAATGTATCTCACTATGTCAAATTTATATTTCTTTAAAACGTCGTATACAATTTTTTATTGCATCATTACCACCGTATCTGTCTTCAATTATCTATATTCGACTATTTACCGTTCGCTATCTTATTATTATACAATCATGGAAAGTTTTAAATCCTTCCGGAAACATTTCACGAATTTCTTATATCGCACGAGTCATGTGATTTACAATCCACTGCTGAAAACTATCAGAGGTGCAAAAGGGTCCGCGGTATTAATCAAAGGAAAAATAAGACTTGTTATAAATTCTAGTTCCTTTTCACAGAAAAAAATTCGTGACCCTAACAAACTAACATTACCAGTTATAAGATTTGTGAGATAATTCATGGCCCATATGTTGTAGATCCATCAAAAAGCGGAAAAATGCTGAAATCATTTTTTTCTACTATTGATTTAGGTACCTATTAAGTTTGCTGATATGTTTAAATGATAAACATTTAATTGATTCTACTCCTTAATTGCTATTATTGTTTGTTAGATCTTATCAATTGTTGTTGTTATTGTTTACTTTATGTTAATATTTTATAATGTATCTAGTTTTATTTTGGTCCGCAAATTCGTAAAACTACTTTTTCCGAAACATTAGCAATTAATCACACCAAATTAATCAGAAACAACCTTGAAGGCGATGATTCCAGTGTTTGTCTAACGTTTTGTTGCGAGTATCATCACTCCACCCACTTTTTAATGTTTATATTTCTACATAAGGTACACATGTACGCGTTATACCTACTATTAATGACTAATGATTTTATAGGAAGTAATCATGATTTGATGACGCGTTATTTCTAAAGATAGAGACGAGCATCCGTCGACGTAGTTATGTAATTTTATAAAAACAATAATATCGTAAATAGTAGTATAGTGTGTTATGAATCGGAGATAAATAATAATTTGCAGGATCGACATATTTTCGCTCGCGGAGATACTAACGATGGTTATGGAAAGAAACCTCGACATGTTATACCTGCAGATGGATACCTAGATACCGTTAAAATTATTATAAAGTAGTTGTTTATCATGCAAGTATTAGACAATAAATTTATGGCCTATTAATAATTGTTTAAAGCATAATGGGAATTATTTTTATTAGACATATGCGGATACGTAATAGAAAACCCACATCATTTAAATACACATCACATAAATAATGTAATAATAAATAAATAGTCCCAGAAATTCTTACAAATCGCTAAATTTTGCTCGTGGTGAAGTAATACAGTGTAATTCAGACTTGTCTAATTTTGTTAATGTGGCGGTTCAGGCAATAAAACCGAATGACCCGAAAAGAGAGAGGTTTAAACATTATATAATGACAATGTTGAGAGACAATAATCTTTTATTGAGTTAATCTTTTTAACTAACATCTTATGGTGATTGTCCCCAAGATTTATGATATTTTGTTATTAAAACAGCCCTATACAGTTTTTCAAACTATTTTGAACATTGCATACAAAAATGATTAACAAAATCCAAAAAGTGGCTCGTTGGAATGCTGTCACAATAAAAAATTCCGGTTAAAAGTTGACAAAAAGTACGATCACTGGGTGGCAACTTAATTGTCTTAGTCGCCACTTTAAAAAAAAATGACAATATTTAACTACTTCATCATAAAAAGCAAGAATATAAAAATTTTTATACGATTATTAAGTGTGAATATTTTGGAACACCATGTGAAGTAGTCATCACTGTAAACATAGAAAAGAATTGGTGAACTAGTCTTAAGTATTTTCTTCACATAGGTATCTATGATTTAAAAAATTTTGAAAATAAATTAAATGATAAAATGTGTAATAAGTATAGACTTTCCACCCTATGCAGTTTGTCCTGTTTCTGACCATGTACTACATTTCATTCTGCCTATAAAATGAAATTAACGAAACGAGCTTATTTTTTTTTTGTTGTAACGTGGTAAAAAAATTGAAAAAGTACCCATAAAATCAAGTTCTTAAAAAGGTAATTGTTCTTGATCTCAATATGTTGTTGCTGTTGTTGAATCGGTATTCCCCATCGAGGGGGGCAGGGCGCATCAAGCGAAAACCTGTTCCACTTTTGCACCGCTTAATTACACTTTACTGAAAGACCGCTGCAGCTATACGAGACGAAATAAAAATAACTGCATCTCAAGTGTTGCTAAAAATAACTTAACAGGAAGCGACTCTTAGGTATTGCAAACCATTTTCAATACACCTACAGGTAAACCAATAACGAAGATCCTACTACTACAGGTATGTATAAAAATACCTTCCGTTGCACCGTTACAAGTCTTCTTCATTAACCTTTATGGACTATTCTAATTTAATCTTCTGTTCTGACACACAATGGGAGAAGATTAAAATTATATTGATGTAGGCCGGTACGGAACAATATATTTTCTTTGCATAATCATTATTAATTCTTAATGACTCTACTAGATAGATGATTGATTAAGGAGGGTAATTCTCAAATTTAATATACAGCAAGGAATCGGAGTAAACTATAATTATAAATAAATAAGACAAATGATTTATGCAAAAATTATTAATTGCAAGCCTCTCTGTCAGTTATATAAGTAACATTAATATATCAAACCTTTTTGAAACCATTAAATGCGAGGGCGGATCCAATATAAACGAGCCTTTTTAAATCGAGCGCCGGATAGTTGTTCAAGGCGCATACGGGCGTTAGCAACTTGAAGTGAGGATATTAGGTGACACGGAAACGATTCGTCGTATTGCTGTGTTTGCTTGGTTAGAAGCTATTACAATGAGTGAGAAAGAGATGCATAGAAGCGTTGCGCAACGGATTATTATTAAGTTTCCTACACGTGAAAACGTGAAACCAGCTGAAATTGTGCGCAGATTGCTAGCACAGTTCGGAAATTAAACGCTTTCGTGGCAACGGGTAAAAGTTTGGTGCAAAGAATTTAACGAAGGGCGTAATCGTGTCGAAAATGTAAATGACCCTCGTCGTCCGCGCACCAACATATCGCCGGTTAACATTGCGCGCGTTAGAAACCTTATTGAAGGGGACCACCACGCCACTGTGCTTCAGATATCTGTTGAACTCGGCATCAGCTATGGAAGTGTCCACACAATCATAGTGAAAAACTGGGAATTCCGAAAAATTTCAGCTCGTTGGGTCCCAAAGTTGCTGAGTAAAGATCAAAAAGCTGCTCGAGTTCACATCGCAGCTTTAACGCAGGATCAAATCAGTGAAATGCACTAGACTCAGTCGGGGCACCATCCATATAGCCCAAACTTATCCCCTTGTGATTTCTACATGTTTGGGCCCCTCAAAGAATCACTAAGAGGCGTGCGATTTCAGACTGATGAACATGTGGAGGCGTTTGTGCGTAACTGTATAGACTCCCGCCCTGCTTCTTTTTATGAAAACGAGATGAAAAACTACCAATCCGTTGGGAAAAATGATGTAATCAAACAAGGGGATATGTCGAAAAATAGAGAAATTTGTATTTTTGTGAAAATTTTCAAAATAAATGTTTTATAAACAAAGGCTCGTTTATATTTGATCCATGTTCGAATATCTAGCAAAATATAGTATTTGGTATGAAATCAAAGGGTGTAGATATTCTAATTTACTTATCTTCTAATTTCATTAAAGTGGTTTTTCAAGCAGTAAAACTGTCCTCTGGCACCATTTAAACAAAACATGTTTTGGATTCTGTTAACTACTTGTGCCTACAAAGCCCAAAAACGTTTGCAAAGTTATTACAGGGCTGTTTTCAAGTAAATAATAAACTATTGCACATTTTGAGGGCAACTACTGCGATGACGCTTCAAATACCTAAGAGGTTCTATAGATAGCACTTGTTGAGTCTCAACTGCAAAGATAAATTTCATGAGTACCTATTATTGACACCTAACGCTGTCATTAAATAAGGTTCGTCCGTTCTCTTTTTGAATGCTTATGTCAATCATTTAACCAAATAAGATTATAAATATCTTAAAAGTTTTATTGCCTTAGCCGCCAAATTACACTATAAACATAATTTGACCATGAACCATAAATTTGAATAAAAATAATAATTTCTTTGATTACTACATCATATATGACCCTTTTATAAAACAATTAACAATTAACAAAGCACCCTTTATCACCCTCGTTGTCATTTTAATAAGTAATAAGTTCATAAGGTAAAATTATATAATAGGTCGTAAATCTTCTTTACAATTTGTAGGAACTCCGATGCTTCAATCTAAAACCCATTCAATGTTGTCAAATGTATCTATTATAAAAAACAAAAGATTGTACCTTTCTTCTTTCAATCTATTATCGGAGAATCGAACAAAAAACTGATGTGATGAGCATTAACGTCACGCAAAAGCATCCAATGAAAGCGTTTATGTGCCTATTAATTATTATAATTCAGTTACCTGGCCTACCATAATACATACCATGCACATATAATAATTATTTCTTTCTTTGAGCAGTCGGTCGCCGTGGTAACTTATAATTACATATGCGCCATCCATTCGCGGTTGCCTTTGGACAGACAACAAACAATCGGGACAGAAGCGTTAAACGTGAGTGGTTGATAAATTCGAAATAACAATGATGAGCGATGGCACCGCCGCCACCGTGAGAACTATCTAATTGTTATCGAATTTATTAACTGCATCTCGACATAATTAGCTGTTGATTATTTATTTTCTGCCGCTTTCTTTCGTCCTTATTATTCTCAGTGGCGGCGCATAAGTATAACGTTTTCATGGCGCGATATTCAATTTTTTTTTTCGACGATTGATATAAATTAATATTTAATTTGTTATCATTAATAATCTAAAAAATTAATTGTATTTCAGAAAAATTTTTTACATGGGTAATTGAAATAGGTGACGTTCAATCTTAGTAATAAAAGATAGCTTATTATGATTTAACAAATAATTTAAAAAAAAATTTTAATCAACAAAATATTATCAATAAAAGTTGAAAACAGTTATTATGTGGTTGTCAAACCAAAAAAACAAAAAAATTGATTCGTAAGTTTTTTGTTAATTGTTTAAACAAAATACGTTGTTTATGTATGTCTAGATTCATAAACAAAGAGCATATTTGTAATGTGTTTGAGAAGCTACCTCAAATTAAAAAAAAAAAACAAAAATCCGTTGAGAAATCCCAGAGATATTAAATGCTAAGTCACTTTGAAGCTACAATATGAAATTTTGGAAAGAGAGATTCTAGATTTCCCCCTCCGAAGGTACCTAGGAGTTTCCTTTTTTTTTTAAATTTAAAAGAAAATTATCTAGTTTTTGAATATGAAGACGATTTTTTAAAAAGTGTTCAGGGAAAAAAGTTATTCCATTTGTTTATATGGTAAAAAAGACTGCATTTTTGTAACTTCAATTTGCAACAAAAAAAAATATTTTTTTGTACATACATACTGAAATATTTTGAAAATATAACTCTTTCCCTTTACTATCACACTGATAAAACCGAATTTTTTTTGAAATGTGCGTAGAGCGCTGTTGCAAAAAAACAGTCTTCCGGATAAACAAATTTAATTTTGCAAAAACTATCAAACGGATCAGTTTCAAATTTTTAACACTTACTTGGTACCACAAGAGGATTTACGAGGATGTAAGTTTTCAAATGCATTTTTACAATAGTTATTGTTAATTGAATATTTAGCTATTTTAATGGTTACTTAGCAATTGTCTAAGCAACAAATTGACATTTTCAAAATCGGTTTCGGTCAAGTTGTTGATTTTTGCATTACTTACAAGATGATTGCAATAAATTACTTTTTAAAACTATTTATTTCAATCTGGTAAGTAAAAATGTGTTAAAATTGTATTTTTTTCACTTTTAATTGTTTATTACTCGAAAATGCCGGCTAACCAGGAGTGGAAAATGTATAGGTATTATTTCTATAGGTTAATACTTTGCGAAAAACGTATTGGTTTGCTGGATGAGTCAGTGTCCCGAACAAATGCTTATTTCCCTGGACTATTAGCCAGTGAGACGAAGCCTCTCAGAGTTTTACTATTAAAAGTGACCATTGATCGATGATTATTCTCTACTAAATTAAATAATTCTTCTTCTTGCAAATTTGAAAACAAGATATCAATATATTTTGTCAAAAACAGATATCAACTAAATTGATACATACATCTTAAATTTTTATTCTTAATCTTTAATATTATAAAAAAATATACTACTGGTTTTTGGGGATTTTGAGAAAATGGACAGTTTAGAGGGGCCAGGGCCCATGAACGCTTTATATTTACAGTGAGTGGAATTTTCAGTTTTCAAATATACTAAAACAAAGTTAACTACCGCAGTTTTGAAGTTTACAACCGAAACGTCATCACAATTGCATGTACTATAATACCCTTGTGCATTTAGATTTTTTCCGAATGTGAGCGTTATCCTTTTCTAACCGAATGCGTTCCTTGTCTGTCCTCTACGTCAAAAATGAGAAACTCAGGGGCCACGTCTCGTTGATTGAGTTTTACTTGATTGTGCATCGTATGACATCCGCAATGAAGGCAGATGACGTGTATGTAAGAGTTAGTGAAGGCCTTCCTCTGGTTTTAATAACTTCACCCTTAAGGATTTAAGAAACTCGTAAGCTTTGACCTTTAAATGCACAAGAACAACTCTACTTGTTGCTAAATAAGTATCTGCCTCTTGCACATTTTACGGTTCATGTGCTATTGCATACCTAACCTAATCTCCACTTACTTAACTTAGCCTAGCCTAGTCTAATCTAACCCCACCTAATGTTATTTACCTTCTGCAAGCGACTTAAAGCGCGTGCCACCATTGTCATATATTATTTGGCACTGCTTATGGGAAGTGATATTTCTCTTTAGGAATTTCGGTTCATCAAAAATTCTACAGACTACAATTCTTCTATCGGTGATAATTATAATGTGCTACAAATTGAGAGAACCCTCAATTTATCCTATAAACAAAAACGATGTGGTTCAAAATAAAAATTAGAGAAACAACTTGCCAAATCTAAGATGCACTCTTGCTCCCTACACTCCGTAGGACAAAAACCCTAAAAGTTTACAGGTTTTTTCAACCAATTAATTAGTGATCGATAATGATTAAAAATTTAATATGTATTTTGTACAACTTCTAACGATTTAAAGAGTGTCAAGAAAATAAATATAAAATTAACTTTTCTATCAAAAAAGTATATAATAAATTTTTTTTTGTCTAATGAGATAATTTAACTGATGTTCTTATGAGTAGACCGCCACTGATCTCGACATATATGTATATGTACATAGTTATTCGCAGTTTCCAACTTGTTCTTTCTATTTTCTTGCTTGCTCTGTGCTCTCTTGGTTCATAAACTTAATGTTATATAAGAACCTACTTGCCTCGACTTTATGTCGCACGAATATAAAACGTACTAGTAGTACATACGTACACTGAAATCGTCCTGGAGGTTCGTAATTATTATCATCATCATTATGACCATCATCAAGGAATCGTCAAGACGATGACGAGCTTCCTCAACCGAACATAATTCATCCTTAATACGAAACGACTAGAGGCGCTACTAATTACGCGTGGAAATTGTTTTATTGAAAGGAAATTTCGTCAGTCGAAAATATTAATTGTAGTAGGGGATATACGTAAATTGGACACGAAAGCTTTTTATAAACAGTAGGCACATATTCGTTCAAATGGACATCGTAAACAAATTTTATTGAAGCTATATTTAACGAAAATTATAAACGGCAATTAGTGATCTTATTTTTGTGTGGAAAGATTCTCAAAATTCTGGTGATTAAATCCAATCAATACTGAAATAAAACCAAAAAAAAAAGTGGAACAAAATTTATAACCCAGGGGTGGACTTCAGTCATTTTCAAATGGGGTTTACATGAGATGTAATCTGTTAAATTTTTACAAACTACAACTACAGAAAATCAAACAAATCTATAAGGAAAACTTAACCTAATCTAGCCTAACCTGGGTTAGGAAAGTTCCCCTTGAAGAGGAAGATATGCCAAAACCCCCCAAAAAACAAAAACTACAAAATAAATTTTTGGGACTATTCCTTGAATTTCCTATCATTATTAGTACGTAATTATTATACTCGGAATATTAAGGAGTATACGAATTGGGAATATAATAAAAATAAAGCAAAATTAATTTTAATAAAAAAAATTGTTATTTCACTCATTACGAATGTTTTGTGGTTCTGGGGTTGAAAGGTTTCCCTGATTGCTTGCTTCATATTCATTTTGGGAGTTGGGAATAAGATCAAAAAATATGTTATTTCTTAAACATGTGACATTCCTTGGCTGGAAAAGCTTTCCTAGTTTTTTTACTTCCTTTCCTTTTCCGAAGTCAGGTCAGATTAGGTTCTCCTAGGTTACTACGTATCTAAGAATTGATTTTTTTTTCTGAAATATTTCCACGTTCCTCCATTGGAATGAGGTTTTTCAACCTCTATCTACTTCCCTTTTAATTAAAATTAACAGACATTCTTATTGGTAATTTATGTTAACCATATTGCTTAATCTTCTATTTTCATTTTATAAAAACTTATGACTGCTAATTAGTTTTAGAACCTTTTAACTTGTAACCTTTGTAAAAATAACCACATTTCGCATTTCTTTTATTTTAAATCTTTAATTTATGTGTAGTTTATTTATGTATCATTTATGAGTATAAAAAAAAAGGATTGTTTGGATGAAATTGGATTTCTATTTTCCTTATCTATGTAGCAACATCTAATAATGAATGTATACTATTGTGGTATCTAGTTTTTGACCATCGTAAAGTTACTGATTGTGAGATTTACACGGAAAAAAAATATATTTAATGTGAATAAAATACACTTCATTCAAGAAAATCTTTGTTTCATATATACGCAAATAAATATTTTCTTGAATAAAGAGTTTAAAAGTTTTAATGGTAATCAAATGCTGCGTTTCATTTAAAAATATATACTTTCAGTTAAATACAGCAATGTTTGAAGCGAAAAAAGAGTTTACTTACGAAAACCATAATATTTCTTCGTTAGAATAATGTATTCCTTTAAACAGAATATTTATCTACTGATTTCAACAATTTCGTTTTCTTAAAATAAGATTTGCGGGCTTGGAAAAAATAATATTTTTCTTCAACACAAGAAACGAATGTTTCCATTTAAGATGGTACTTCTTCGTAATAAACACGATTAATATTTGAGTTTAAAGCGGTATATTTTTGTATTAAACATGAAACATTTTCATACTAAAATAACAAAAATTTGTTTGAAAATTTAATTTTTTCTTAATTTTTTATTTGTAATAATAAAGCAATTTTACAAACAATGAAATGGTATATAAATAAGATGTGATTATTGTAACATATCTTTATTGAATATAAAATAATAAAAAGAACAACGATAAACACATGAACAATAGTATGAAAGGAACTAAAAAAAATTGCTTAAGACATTTTAGTGTTACGTATGATTCACCAGTAGGGAGTGTATGCATCATGACTGGAAAATGCGTCTTTTTATTTTTATCCATGATAAGAACTTTACTTCCATTTACTGATTCGACCATATATAAGCTCTTTAATGTAACGTAGTGATTGCTCAAGTTTGCCATTTTGATAAGAAGTTGTTTAGTCCAAATGATTCCAGTAGCTGTAATATAAATTATTGTTTTTAATTTAAAATCAAAACTAGAATTCTTGGTTTATCGATCAAACGATTCTCATCATAAAACAATCGACTTGCTAAAAGTGTAAATTTTCTATTATAGATAACCTTTTCTATACATATACAATCCACAATAAACGATTTTCAAATAGCAGTAGGTAGTAGCCATTTTTTCTTTATAAGAGAGAAAGCGCGCTTACAAATTTTGCTAAACTGTAGATACCTACTGCTATTTAAAAAACAGTTTTATTTTAGTACTACTTCGTTGAGGATTCGTTGGGATAAAGTTGATTTGTAGATATTTATGTACCTATATACAGCAGATAACGTGATACAGAATGAATTAAAAACTTAATTCTAATATTGCGGCTCTATTACATATTTACCATGAAAAATTTTGCATTATTTCATACTTCTATTTTAAATACAATTAATAAATAAATTCGTAAAAATTAAGTATTTTAATGGGTACTTACTTGCTAATGCTTCTCCAAATTCACCAAAGCCAATTTTATTTAAAAATTCTTCCATTTTCTTTTAAAAATATACCTCTGCTTTTTCAGAAAATTTTATTGTGCACCAACAACTCACTTTACACTGATAGTTCATTAACGTATGACGCAATATATTGAAAATCGAAACGGGAGACAAATAAGGAGCTCATCAAAGCGTCATATATTTGTACTAAATAAAATGTTCTTTAAAATGAAATGATAATGCTTTATCGAAAGCAGAACTGTTTTGTTTCGAAGAAGTTCTTTATCCAATCCAGTTTTCGGCTACTTGAATAGAATTAATATTTATTTGTTTCAAAACAGAAATATCTTAAAATTAAGAAATTACTTTTTGTTTAAACCATTCAAAAAGTTGTAGCAAAAGAAACATTTTCATTCCAAGTAGTTCCTTGACTTGTTTTAGAAAAGAGTTAGTCTTCCATCGAAACCTGTATAAATTTGTTTCAAAACAAAAATTCTTTCTTTAAATCAATTGCAGTAAATAAATAAAAGTGTTGAAGGAAATATTCTTGTTTTCTTAACACAAAGCAAAATACTAAAAAGAAGTATTTATTTATTTAAAATGAGTAAATATCTTCAAAGCAATATATTTTCTTGTTTTAAAATAGTTTTTTTTCTGTGTACTTCTTAAAATTGCAATTACATATTATTACATAGGTTATTATTACTACACGAAAATCAAATAATCGTAGTTCCCACACAACACAACGTGGCCATATGTATGTGTGTATGTAATAATAATAACAAGGAAAAAGTTCGTACTAAAACTGTAATTTCGTTAACAAGTACGTATACCTAGGTAGGTATATCTAATTATTTACCTCTCGCTTTTGCAACATACGATACATACGTTACAACAAGTACTGTATTCGTCAGTTTTACTTTCTTAAAGTTTCAAATTACAAATCCTCTTTTACATAACAATCTCATTATTTTCGTTCACGCAAAAATGTACCTATCTGCCAACCTAGCCGCAGTTTATCACATTAAATTTACTAGTTATCTTACAAATGAAATTAATTAACTCTTACCACATACCTGCGTATTACATTCGTTCTTTGCTGGCTTCAGCATTATGGTCTCGTTATTCTGTATTATAACGCCATAATTACTTATTATTGTCAATTGTTTTTTACCACCGATTCACTGACCAGAGGCGTGTAACTTATCCGTCACGAACAACTAAACAGATACTACATCAGAATGTCAGAATACTGGATAGGACAACATAAACGACCACAGCAGAATCAGTTCGTTTCTTATCGTTCAAGGCCAAAGCAATAAAAAAGTTCGCCATCTGTAACTTGTTTTTATTCAGATTTAATACAGATAAAAATAAACTTTTAAAGAATTAACGATGGTCACGCGATAGTGAGATTTAAAAGGTAAATTAGGATAATAAAAAAAAGTATCTACGAATACAGATACATAAAATATGAGATTTTTTAATCAATAACACTACACAACACGTAAAAAATAAAATAGACTAGTCTTGTATAATACCTACCATGACAGTAAATGAAAAAAAAAATGTAGAACGCTATATACAAAATAAAGAAAGAAAAACCTTGACACTTTTTGTTCTATTTGAGAACTCGAAGATAAGATTAGTAAGTTAGATAAGATTCTATGTACAGGGTAATTCATTATAATGTCGCCCCCCTTTAACTTTGTTATTTAGAGTGTCCCAAAAAAATTAAGAGTATGGTTATGTAGGTGCTAAAAAATAGTTTTTTTCTATTTATAACAAAAATTTGAAAAATGATCAGTATACAGGGAAAACCTAAAAGTTCATTTTTTTTAATGGATCACCCTATATATGAATTTATTTTTCAATTCCTCGTAAAATTCTAAGCATAATTTATATAACACACCGTATACCAAAATTCAATAGTTTCTAAAATATTCGCATTTGAAACGTTATCATAAAATATTTTATTAAAAAAATTGTTACAAATCAAGAAGTCCTAGGATACCACGCTTTTTATTGAAAACAAATAAGTAACAGTGACATTATATAAAAAAACCGAGTATACCGCCAAATTGAAAACCTCGATAATTTTAAAGATTTGATACGGAATTAAATTAATAATTTAAATGAAAAATACTAAGCATTCATAACAGATTGATTAGAGAAAATGCGAAGAACCCTTATACAATGTGTTGAAGAAAATGGAGGCCCGATAGAGCATCTTTATATTTAACTAGAAATTGTTTTTGTTATATTATTTATTGTTAGATTTCTCGGTTTGTTGTTGTTTAATAAAATATTTGATGATAATATTTTAAATGCGAATATTTCAGAAACTATTGAATTTTGGTATACGGTGTGTTTATATGCTTAGAATTTTACGAGGAATCGAAAAATAAATTCATATATAGGGTGATCTATTAAAAAAAATGAACTTTTTGGTTTTTCTTGTATACTGATCATTTTTCAAATTTTTGTTATAAATAGAAAAAAAGTATTTTTTAGCACTTACATATTTTTAATTTTTTGGGACACTCTAAATAACAAAGTTAAAGGGGGGCGACATTATAATGAATCACCCTATACATAACTGCAGCGTTCGAACAAAAGTCTTTATTGTCTATTTCTCTTAAAAAAGCAGCTCAGGCAATAAAATTGTCATAAAAATGATTAGTTTGTCTATCGCCTATTTCTCTTAAAATAGCAGATCAGGAAAGAAAACTTATTAGTTTGTTTAGTCAATTGAATCCGACATTTTTGCGACACAGTCATTAAGTGAGACATTTGCGACCGTCACCCTTATTAACGGATTTATTGGCAGGTACGGTTTAGGTAGAAAAATCCGTGGTGAGACATTTACGATACTCTTAGGTACTTCTTATTATACATTTAGCTACCAAGTGTATGTATAATTTTAAGACGTTGCTTGAATACATTACAAGCTTTCCTTCACAATCTATACAGACAAAAGATGCTCAACAGAAATAAATGCTTAGCTTCATCTTTAAATGCCATTCATGGTAAAATATATTTTGATTTTTATTATTTGTTATTTTTATTTCATTAACAAAAGCAAGACTTAACGTTTTATAAGTTTAAACAAAGTATACAATAAGAAGCAAGAGTGTCGCAAATGTCTCACTACGAATGTTTCTACCTGAACCGTACCTGCCAATAAATACATTAATAAGGACGAGGGTTGCAAATGCCTCACTTAATGACTATCACAAATGTCCCGACAGCTTTACAATTTAGTAACACTTAAAAAGATTTTAAAAAACTTTTGGGTGTTTCATTGTAATAAATCTTGGTGGGCCGGCTGTCCCTCCGGCCTAAACTCTAGTTCAAAGCCGAAGGCTAGGGCGGAAGGTCCTCTTCAGCCTTCTTTAGAAATAGTGACAGCATAAATAAGTTCGAAAAAATTGGTTTTAGAGTAACAAAAACTAGGTCACGTTTCACGAAAAGATTTTATTTATCTCTACAAATTTGTTTCAATCCTTGCGGGTCATTGTCAAGAGCTATGGAGTTACTAAAGATGTATATAATGTACCAGACTTATATAAACAGATTACAGTAGGCAAGAAGAATTTTATGCAGGTAGGTAATGGTTATCTATTTGGAAAATCCAATAACAGCGGAGAATCCAATGTAAACATTTCAATTTGATTATTTACAATATTTTGGTTATTATTAATGGCTTTCTTAATTTCCAGAGATTCAAGCAAACTCATTTTACGACCCTTTTGAGCAGAATGTACAAGTTCAATTGAATTAATATCTAAATTATGTTTGAAATCTAGGCAATGTTGAGCCATTCCTGTATTATTCTTTTTATTCTGAATGGCAAGCACATGTTCTTTTAGACGAGTTTTTATGGCCCTACCTGTCTGTCCCAAGTAAAAGGCTGTGCAATCTTTACAGTACAATTTGTACACGCCATTTTTATCTATTGAATTTGTTTTATTTTTGCTGTTAACTAACAGAGTTTTTAAATTAATTTTGTTGACAAAATATTGGTGTAATATGTAATTTAATTAGATGGTGTTTAATTTTGTATCCGACTTCTTTTACATAGTTAATAAAAGCGTATTTCTTATTTTCGGGAATTAAAATCAGGAAGGAGACCGTTGTAAAGTTTGATTTCGATGAGTTTTCGTTGTTTACCTTTTAACATTTTGTCAATTAGGTTGGGATTATATCCGTTATTGATGGGAATCTGTTTTATAATTTTTAATTCTTTTTCAAAATTGGTTTTAGAAAGGGGTAACATTATTAACCTGTGTATAATAAACTATTAAAAGCTGCCATTTTGATGTTAAAAGTTTGATTTGAGTCAAAGGGAATTACCCTATCAGTTGTCGTCGGTTTTCTATAAATTTCTTTGTTATTTTTGTATAAAGTAAGATCCAAAAAGTTTAACTTATTGTCTGTTTCAATTTCCATCGTAAATTGAATGTTCGAATCTACGAAATTTAATAACTTGAGAAAGTTGTCTAATTGTCTTAAGCTTCCCTTCCAAATACCAATTATGTGGATGACGTTTTTTGTATTTGGAAGGGAAGCTTAAGACAATTAGACAACTTTCTCAAGTAATTAAATTTCGTAGATTCGAACATTCAATTTACGATGGAAATTGAAACAGACAATAAGTTAAACTTTTGGATCTTACTTTATACAAAAATAGCAAAGAAATTATGTTTGAAATTTATAGAAAACCGACGACAATTGATAGGGTAATTCCCTTTGACTCAAATCAAACTTTTAACATCAAAATGGCAGCTTTTAATAGTTTATTATACACAGGTTAATAATGTTACCCCTTTCTAAAACCAATTTTGAAAAAGAATTAAAAATTATGAAACAGATTCCCATCAATAACGGATATAATCCCAAACTAATTGACAAAATGTTAAAAGGTAAACAACGAAAACTCATCGAAATCAAACTTTACAACGGTCTCCTTCCTGATTTAATTCCTGAAAATAAGAAATACGCTTTTATTAACTATGTAAAAGAAGTCGGATACAAAATTAAACACCATCTAATTAAATTACATATTACACCAATATTAGTCAACAAAATTAATTTAAAAACTGTTAGTTAACAACAAAAATAAAACAAATTCAATAGATAAAAATGGCGTGTACAAATTGTACTGTAAAGATTGCACAGCCTTTTACTTGGGACAGACAGGTAGGGCCATAAAAGCTCGTCTAAAAGAACATGTGCTTGCCATTCAGAATAAAAAGAATAATACAGGAATGGCTCAACATTGCCTAGATTTCAAACATAATTTAGATATTAATTCAATTGAACTTGTACATTCTGCTCAAAAGGGTCGTAAAATGAGTTTGCTTGAATCTCTGGAAATTAAGAAAGCCATTAATAATAACCAAAATATTGTAAATAATCAAATTGAAATGTTTACATTGGATTCTCCGCTGTTATTGGATTTTCCAAATAGATAACCATTACCTACCTGCATAAAATTCTTCTTGCCTACTGTAATCTGTTTATATAAGTCTGGTACATTATATACATCTTTAGTAACTCCATAGCTCTTGACAATGACCCGCAAGGATTGAAACAAATTTGTAGAGATAAATAAAATCTTTTCGTGAAACGTGACCTAGTTTTTGTTACACTAAAACCCATTTTTTCGTCTTCAAAATGTTTCACACCATTAATTATATTAAAGTAGTTTATGCAGATAAAAAATTCAACAATTATATAGAGAAATGCAAATACCTACGGTAATTAGTTGAAAATATCCTTGTACATAGAAGCTCTTAAACCATTTTGGCCTTTACAGACACAAGTAGTTAAGAGAATCTAAAATGTGTTTCATTTGAATGGTATCATAAAAAAACAATTAGCTAAACTTTGACAAGGATAGTCACATGGTGGGAGTATTATTATTGCCTGAGTAGCCACTTTAATGAAATTGGAAATTATTTCTCAAAATTTGTGCTATCGCATAACAAACAGCCTTATATGGTGATGGATAAAAAGTGTTATTAGGCCTGCAAAGAGTGACCACATAACGTAATTGGCTTACTTGTTCGCATTTGAAGATGGATATAGGTATTTGAGTTTATAAGTAAATGGAGATACACATTAACATTTTCAAACTTTAGAGTCGACCCTACCTTTAGTTTTTAAGGCATGAGACATCAGATGCACTTATTACTTATTATCTACATAGGTAGATGATGTAAACTTACGATAATTGAAGAAGCAACATTATCACTCCCTAATATTGCTATGGGGGAATCAATACTAGAATTAGTAGTGATTGTGTACTTATATGTACTTGCAGACGTACCATACTCATTGCATTATTAACAGTAATGAGATAGGTGTACGTTGCGTACCTATTTCGAACGTAGACATTCGTTTATGCAATTAGAGGGACGGTTAGCTGCAGCCACGCCAACATCATCGTAAAGTCACGCAGTTAGTTGATATAATGCGCAAAATACATACAACATAACGAGATAATATCATATGGCATGTACCAAGAATATGCACGCAACTGCACTTACAAACTACGATAGGTACTCTCAAATTCAGTAGCGTACAACTTTAGGGATGGGCTAAAAGGACTACTAAGGCTTTCACGAAGGAATTTTAAATAAATTTTGTACCTAAGGACGATGATTGTTCATTCTTCAATTAATGAATAGATAGAGGAGTAGGAGATGCATCTTATTCGGGTACCTATCAATAGGAAATTTTTTCATTTTCGACTCCAATCTAGTTTTGACCATTGTAGTTCATTCTCAATAAATTTTGATCAATAGAAAGTCGATTATATTATAATAACCTCAAAAAGAATATCTATTGAAGATTTTTAAACACTTGGAATTAAGAAAATTGTGATTAAACATTGAAAGTTATTATAAAAAGTCATCAAATTATGTCAGAATGAATATTATATTTGAATTCAGCATGCTTAAATTAACTAGAGTGAGGTCTTACAGTTAAAAATTAAAGAAATAAACCAACTTTGACCCCCTGACAGAAAAGTGGACATGGAGTAGAAAAGTGTCCCATAGACACCCAAATTAATGACACCCTCTGTGTTTATTTCTACAATAATTCCAAACAGCTCATTTATTGTATACTAATTCATGCTTGATTCTTATTGTGACAGTTAAATCCCCCGGTCGCCATAACGCGACCACCCGTGGCCTTAAAACTACCTCCCCCCTTAAAGCTGAATGTAACCCGGTGTTTATTTCCCAAAAACTCCCTTAAATTTTTTCAATAAAATTCCTGAAGACTTCTACCCAGTTTTCGAGACACGGGAACTAAATTTTTATTAATTAACCTTTTTTTACATATCCACAATTTTTCTAAGGTTCAGTATTTGACTTCTGTTAAAACTGACAAAAATTTAAAATTTTTCCCTTTACCTCTAAGTACCTCCCAAATTTTAAAAAATAAATGGACCCTTGTTTTAATTTTAAATTACACAAAATTTAAAAACATATCCTTCTTGTATTAAATTCTCAGCAAAACCGGGGGCCAAGTAGGGGTAGCCAATAAATAATTATTCCCGCGCGTTTCTCGAAATCGTGCCGGTTACGTTTTAATTACCAAAGCAAAACAGTCCGGCGGTGGTGCGCTGGGCGACCACCGGTGGACCCAGTGGCGTCCCTTTAACTCACGCCAAAACCTTGGTTTATTCAAAAAGGCCCCCCCCCCCCGCCAGGAAAGGTGCCCTTTTTGTTTTTTTTACTTTTCGGGAGGCCGTTAATTTTTAAATTTTTTTTAAGGCCCCAAAAACGCGGCCCGTCGATTAAAACACACAGACCCGAAATTTGAAAACCCACCGACCAAAAATGGGAGATTTTTGTTTTTCCCGAACAAAGGGGGGCGCGGCTCACCTGTTACAGGGCAAACGCCCCTTTAAACCCCCCAAGGGGAACCTAGGCGGGAAACCTTAACCCCCTTGCAAGGGCCAAATTTAAAAAAAAAAAAAAAATTTTTTTTTTTAGCCTTTGTCATAAGTATGTTTATATCCGTAATGGCGAGCTGTAATTGGCTCGCTTTGATATCGCTCTCTAATTAGACGGAGTGTACGGTTGTTAATTTTAGTACTAATAAATAAAATCAAAGCACTTGTCGTTCATGAATAAGCACAAGTGCGTGCGCGAATGAACAGTTGACCGCGTTGATCGTTCTGCGATTAAAGGGGCTCATGCGTCTCTTTCTATTTGTTTCAGACCCCGTTTGTTTCAAGCACCTTCGCGGATCTCTTAACCGCATCATTTTCGGACGACCCCAGTGCTGTACTACCTCCTGAAGAGCTAGATCCATTCTCAGAAGTCAATCTTCCTTCACAACCTTCCTCGCCTGCAGCACCACTTCCCAGTTTTCAAGAAACATATTCCGTACGTTATTCGACCCCTTACAAGATGGACGAGGACTGTTTTAATGTCACCTCCTACCACCAGGCCGCGACGCATGTGGCCACCCCGCCTTCCCATCATTACGACTACCAACCTCAACATTATACAAGCACCCCCTATTATCCGCCTCCACCTACATGTAGCGGTTACGAAAACGTGATCTCATCCCATCAAGAATCTTACTCCCTTCCACCTTTCCAATCCACCACGGCTGAGATGCAGGTCAGCACAGCTTTGAGTCCCAGGCATAGAAGAGCCTCCCTTCCTCTCCAGCGATCTGAATCTACTAGTAGTAGCGAAAGTCCAAAATTGAGGTTGGTAGGACCTGGACCTTCGGTCTGTTCTTCAGCAGCAAGTTCTCCCGGTGGTGTTTCTGAAGCTCCAACGACAACTAAAGGCCCGACACCTCCTTCGCCATCCCAACTGTGTGCAGTATGTGGTGACACTGCTGCTTGCCAACATTACGGTGTTCGTACATGTGAGGGGTGTAAAGGTTTTTTCAAAAGAACGGTTCAGAAAGGTTCGAAGTACGTGTGCCTAGCGGATAAGGCGTGTCCGGTGGATAAAAGGAGAAGAAACAGGTGCCAGTTTTGTCGATTTCAGAAATGCTTAGCGGTCGGTATGGTTAAGGAAGTCGTAAGGACGGATTCGCTCAAAGGCAGAAGAGGCAGACTTCCATCTAAACCCAAATCACCACAAGAATCACCACCGAGTCCGCCAGTGTCATTAATTACTGCCTTGGTCAGAGCCCATGTCGATACCACTCCCGATTTGGCCAATTTGGATTATTCTCAGTATTGTGAACCCAGTCCCATAGAACCTACAGTGTCCGAAGCAGAAAAGATTCAGCAATTCTACAATTTGCTGACAACCTCGGTGGATGTTATCCGAAACTTTGCCGAAAAGATACCGGGATATCAGGATCTGTGCAGAGAAGACAAGGACCTGTTATTTCAGTCGGCATCGTTGGAATTGTTTGTTCTACGTCTGGCGTATCGCACTCACGCCAATGACACTAAACTAACCTTCTGTAACGGTGTCGTACTGCACAGGCATCAGTGCCAGAGGTCTTTCGGTGATTGGCTTAGCGCCATATTAGAATTTAGTAGCAGCCTTCATTCGATGGAAATCGACATCTCCGCTTTCGCCTGTCTCTGTGCTCTTACTATTATTACCGGTGAGTAACATTCCTAACTTATAAATAATAACAGGAACATCCATCCATTCTTAGAAGAATACATAAAATTATATTATAGTCTGCATATTATCTACCAATTGGCCAAGCTTTTTTCAGTTGATTGTTCTCCTGTATTTACATTATATTACTACTTTATATTGACTCGGTTTTGGATTTAAAATGAGGACTTACGTAACTTAACAAATTCATCAATGTAAATCCTTACATTCATTACAGTAGGTACGGAAAAGGATAAAAAAAAGCTTAAACTAAATAAGTGACCCTAAAAATGAGTTTAAGAAAGAGAGAGGTTCTCAATTGTCAGGATTTCGTACACATTTCATAATAGGATCACTTTCTTGTCTGTTTGTTCATTAAAACTTATTTTGTCAACATAGTTTGAGGTAGAAAATTAAAATAATTAAAACACGGAAGGCGATCGTATCATAGTCCTATCAAAATTTTAAAATCCCAAAGGGCATAGTAGAGGAAAATGCAAAACTATGGCACAAATATATTCAAACTGCTTATTTCTGATTTTAACTGATTAATTCAAACCCTCAAAAGGCGTTTATTTAGCTTCGCAGTTTAAGAAAAAAAAAAGATGAAAAAAAAAGACAGAAATGATGATGTCTATAGAGTTGTTTTTTTATTATTTATTACAGAACGTCACGGTTTAAAAGAACCGCACAAAGTGGAGCAGCTACAAATGAAGATTATTTCATCCCTTCGCGATCACGTAACCTACAATGCGGAAGCGCAGCGTAAGGCCCACTATTTTAGCCGCCTGCTAGGAAAATTACCGGAACTGAGGTCTCTGAGCGTACAAGGACTTCAAAGGATTTTTTATCTAAAGCTCGAGGATCTCGTGCCGGCGCCGCCTCTCATCGAAAATATGTTCGTCGCAAGTCTACCATTTTAAGGTAAGAAGAAGAATAAATAATAATAAAGAAATTAATTCGACGAATTCTATATACCTACGATATATAATAATTAATTATTAAATAACTAATTAGATAATATTTTGAAATTTTGTTGTGATTATTCAGAAAACTGTAATTGTTAAATACTACTACATATACCTAATTAATGTGTTTTAAAAAAAATGAAAGATTTTCTATATGTGTGTCTGCGTGCGTATCTGTGAGAGCGCGTATATAGATGATACGTCATTATATGTGCCCCATTCTTTGAATCCTTAAGAAGCCTTGGCATTTACGTTATAGTACGATAATTAGGATATATAAGTAGATTTTACTTTATATGTTTTTTACTATTTTTATACCTTGCCCAACATATCTGCATATATGACTTACTATTTTCTATTAGACGGTAAATGTGGAGCCCACAACGTTAGGTGTAAGATTTATAGTAACTCTCTTCATTATTTTTTCTCATTTCCTTTTCGTTATTGAATCTAATTAATGAAAAATTGTGATGTACATTTCTAGTTTTTATTCGTCTTAAGATACTTCTATACGTTTGATTTAGTTCATAACTATTAAGTAACCGGTGCTTCAAAATGAAAACATGCTTCTCATCATCACAATTCGATATTCATTACAAAAAAGACAATTAATTACAAACGTAGATTATTATATTTTTCACTGCCATCCAAAGTTACCATGGGGCAATGTGGCAATTGTATACAAACAACAAATTAAATTGCTTTAATTAAATATCTATAAATAACGTGCCAAATACCCAATCTCTTACTTCACACAAAAAGAAACTATTTTTAAACTACTAATCGTGAGTTAATAATTATTATAATTAGGTAATTCTAATTTTTTTATCAATCACAACAACAAAAACATTGAATGGTGATGAGAAGCATAAAACATTTCCAAATCAACAATGGAAAATAATAACGTTAACCAAAATCAGGAGCGGATCCAGAATTTTGAGAAGGGGGATTCGCATAACTTTTCGCCCTTTTTCAAATCTCAGTGTTATACTCTTGACAAATACGTTATTGACTAATATTTAAGTTTTTCTGACCCTGAAAGTGGTTGGGGGGCCCGGGTCAGGATCTCCCTTTCCTGTGGACCCGCTACTGATGTAGTGCATACGGAGTGTTGAATATTTTATTTTAGATGATCCTTTCTGAAAGGATAAATCATTCCGAATTCGTCCATACTAAGTTCAATAAATAAATAATTATAATCCTGCTAAGGATCATTACACATAAATTATAATAATAAGTAAGTACAATGTATTGATTTTAGGTGTGTTTACATTTTGAGTTATCTCCTTACAATTTTTTATACTTTAGGCGAACGCCATAATTGGGATTATTCCTAAAACTTATTGTGATCCTAGATACCTTATAATACCGTACTAAAAATGTACATACTATATAAATATGCTAAAGAGAATGACGATTTTATAAAAACTAAAAAAGGTTACCACTGTACGAAAAAAATTACAAAAATAATAATAATAATAATAAAAAGTGTGGCAGAAATTATAATTGTAATATGGATAAAAGCTAGTCACGGCACTGTATATATTTTTAAAAATCAAATTAAATATTTGTTTACAAATCTCTTAATATATAAATGGAATAATAATAATATATATATTTTTAATACGACATTTTTTATTTTATGTACAATTCGAAAGTTACCAAAATGTTACCTTTAACAAAATACGTATTAATTTAAACATTTTATTTGTTTACTTTACGTAAATAATTTTTGTTGGACCCCAGCACTATATTCGATACAATTATTATTATTATTGTATTGTTAATATACTCACACACTTATGTATTACCTACCTGTAGAAATCTGCAACAGCGTAAAACACGGCGTTAATTGCTAATTTATACCATTTAAACTCTTAGTGTGCACCCTTATATAAGTGATACACGGTCCCTTTATCATAAAATAATAAATAATTGCGACATATCAACATCACTACTTTGATGGTTGTTGAGTATTTGATAGCTTCAAAATTGTTTCGTATAGATTTTTTTTATGTTTCGGAGCCTCCTCATATGGGACAAATAAGAAAAATATTTACCATTTTTGTGATATTTTCGTTTCTATGTATTTTTTTAACATTAAATTGAATTACTAACAGGCAAATAATTGGTGAAGCCGCCTGGCATGATTAAATAATTATCATTGTGTTTAATAAAATTGGTAGTCCAAGGGTATTGTATGCCCTTTGGTGAAGAATTCTTTGAATTACCTTGGGTCGAGGGGAAGGGGGCTTGAGAGGCATACAAAATAACACGAAGAATAACCCAATTAAAACGAACATCATGCCATTTTTTCTAGATTACTTTTGCTGAACCAATGTTTATCCATCAAAACCCCCTCCCTTAGAACAGTTCAGTGCATTCTACACCAGAGGTTTCTTTTGATTTTTAATTACAGTAACCTACATGACGAGGCCCTTATTAAATAGGAACATTAAAGCCACTATTAAATACATTTTTAAAAAGTCTTTGAAGCAATATAAATTCTTATTTTCAAAATATTGTTGTCGAAAGAAAATAAAGTTCAGTAGATTACAAAAAGTGTTCCTTTTTAATCACTAAAAGATTCATTTACACGCAACCATTTTATAATTTTTAAAAATTCACAAAACACAAAACTTGATCAAGGAATAACTAACTGATATTGCAAACAAATTTAGTGCCATTTATTTCTCTTCAGTTTTACTTTCGGAATCAAAATTGCCTTTGAATGAAACATGGGACTGAGATATAGTTACCTGAATGGGGTTAATATTAGGCATTATAATAGTTGTACTGCTACTATTACTATTAATACTATTACTGTTACTACTACAAGAAAATGTTAACAAATACATGTGCACTTGCTTTTTTCATACACCGTCCTTTTATAGTTGTCTATAAAAATGTATTACTAATAGATGATAATTTCCTTTTTTAAATTTTAAACTACTAGAAAAGGTTCTTAGATATTATTGTATACCTACAATGTGGTAAGTAAAAACTACTTTTGATATTCAAAATTTCATTTCTAAAGTTTGATGTCTTTAAGAAAGAAATGCTTTTTATATGTCGCTACAGTAGATACAGTTCTTGACAATATTTTTTTAAATAAATTAATTGAGAGTATGTCAGATCAGGATAATATAAGGGAAGGAGCAGTTCTAGACATTAAGAAATAGAGAATAAAAACAACTACAGTAGCTACCTGCAAAAAAATGAATGACCTGTCTATGGTACATTTTAAACGCTTTGGTTTTAGAAAATTACTTTTTGTTTCGAACACTAAAGTAGTAAATAAGTTCAGATGTTTTTATAGGATCTTTTTTCAACATAAACTAGAAATTAAATTTCATGGGGCGTTCTCCTTTTTTTGATTTAACACCGATAATCTACAGCAATTGCTTTTTCTAAAACACCTTACATAATTAATCGGTTAAATTCTATTTTTATATTGACTAGACATTGAATTGTTTCTTTCTTTTATTATCATCCATTTTTAGAGCAAGCGGTTTTACTTACTTTCTTTCATTCTTTGTTCCTAATAAATGTTAAGACCATTGGCGCAATTAATGAACTTGCGGGAATGTAATTTACGCCACTGAGTTTAATATAAATGCACTTTTCAAATTACATATTTTAACGCATTTTTTTTCAGTTTAGATTTTTTTATTTAACTGTTGACTGTCCTTTTATACAATTTCTTTGAAAACTTTTCGATCATATTAAAACAATTTTGGATAAAATACAAATATTATTAGAGGCTCGTTACCATATGCAAATACTCAATTGAAATATTTTCCTAATTTTGACATCAGCTTGGTAGCATATAATTTCTTATTTTGCCACCCCCTCCTTCCCTCTCCCAAACCAATATCTAGATTCGCGTCTGAGAGTAAATATAAATATCTATCAGTTGATCTCTCTATTAAAGACTTCGGTTGTCGAGACGAAATAAAAAGTTATTAATATTATAATCACTTGTTGTCTCTATAACTCACAACCCGGTGCTACATGATGTAATTTCGATGTCCCCCTTTTTGTGTACCTGTTCACCAACAATTTTTGCCGTCAATTGTTTCTTATTAAATGTATTTGTGTTCAATCAAGCCATTATTAAAATATTATTAGCCGAATGCATGCAGTTCACATTATTAATAAACGCAACACGAGCGTAATTATAAAATATTATTATAGTCAGTAAATATTATAAGTATATCTTTATTACTATTATTATTATTACTATATTTTTAATAAACTTGCCATGTAAAGCCAGTTTTTGTTGAAAGAGTTTATATATGTATATGAATTTATAAATTGTTTTCTTTTTTTGTAATTATTTAGTTTATTGTACCTAGTTTAATTTTTATTCGTAGGATTAGGATTTGATAAATGCCCCATTTTCTTTTACTTGAGATTTTATAATATTACGTATTTGTATCCATTATACAAAATGTTTCGTTTAGTTAAGCTTTAATTCGAAATACTCATTTGTTTTAATTCTAATTCGAACCTGCCTTTGAATCGCTACTACTTTAATGTAGTTCTTCCGCTTAGATTTTTACTTTATTTCCGCAAAGTGTGTATGTTAACTGTATACCTACTTTGATTTCTGCAATAAAGTGTCTGAAAATAAAATATTTGATACTTTTTGTACCTAAGAATCTTTCAGGGTAACTACGCAAATAAAGACAAAAGCAAAGAATTCTGGTTAATGTTCTTACCATTAAATTAACGTGAATTCGATGTTCAAGGATACTAAAGGATAATTTAAAAGGTAAGGTCTGCAGTAAGATCAGAAGTGAGTCAGAAGAGTCCTAATGCGCAATTAAAAGTTTCTGTCTAATAATTCAACGCCCATAGTTGATTAAGTTTCAAGGCAAGTATATTTATAATTTTATAATTCATGTTTAAATGTTATTTATTGTGTAAAACCAAATTAATGAAATAATTCTCAAAAAAAAAAACATAAAATTCGCTCTTCTTTATGACAATACCCTATTTATTTTCAAAAGTAAGGTAATTAATTTGGTACGTTTCTTCCTACATTTCAAAATTATTGTCGAAAGAAAATTTGGCTCGAGTTGCATGTTCTTTTATATTTTTAAACTAAATGATAACACTTAAAAAAAATGAAATTTGAGGATTTCGACCATTTTAAAAATACTCTTGCACAGGGTGAGTTAGTCCCCTCCTCCCCATCCGGCGACCCTGTATTTTAATATTTAAAAAAGACTTACGCTTATGAAGAGTTGTACCCTGTTCCGCACTTTTTCATGCAATTCGAACGTATAACCTGTAAAATTAACATTATATTATAATTCGAGCTATTGACATTGAATGTGGTTTAAAAATAGTTTATTAAAATAAATTTGTATAATAAACCATTAAATTAATTACTTTTATAATATAGTAATGTTATACATTCGCAATGATAAATGCGTACCTAATTTAACCTCTCTTAATACTATATTTTACCCGAATTTTGAAAATGGAAAGAAATCAGAGGAATAAAAGAACGTTCTGGAAACTTTACAGAACAATATATTCATTTAAATTTTGTTTTTGTTTGAATTCTGTTCAAGCGTAATCTATCGTATTTAACGCGCAAAAATAGGTTTGAATATATCATATTGTATGAAATAGATTTACCTCCTTTAAACACAAATTTATTAAACGATTGATTGTATTTCTTAAGATTATTTACCACACGCGTCACTAACCGAGTAACAAACAAACTGATAGAAGCAACGTAAATAATAAAAACGTACATAACCATACATTATTAACCACTTTTGCAAGCAATAACACATAATTGCAAATGATATAAAATGATAACAAATCAGTAAAAAAATATTACAATTTCGAAGTATTTTTTTAAACAAAAATTAGTTTTAATTAAATTGTTCAAACCTATCATTTTCCCCACATTTTAGAACTGTAATGCCCTCTATACAAATCTATGGAAATTTTACATTAGAGATGGAGCCACCATTATACTACCCATGATTCAAACCGGTAGGTAAACTAGGTAATAGATTGTAATAGATAGAGATGTTATAAATTTTGAGGTTAATACCAAAAGTTACAACAACAAACTAATTATTAAATTTTTTATTTGAATAAATAATAAAATGGTTATCAATATTAACCTGGATAAAGCTGCTGAAGAATTGGAAGCACAAGAACTGGAGGTAAATAACATAAATGATAGGTTAGTTATATTTATGTTAATAAGAAAACATTGTTTTTAGGCCCCAAATGGTGTAGCTTCCCCCCAAGTTTACGAAAGATTACTTGCAATTTATTTATGTCAAAATGATTTGTGAGTTATTAACCGTGAAAAGTAGTTAACGTTTTTATATTAATGTCTTTATGTTACTTTAGGAGCAATGCAAAATTTCTTTGGAAGAGAATACCGGCAAGTGTAAAGACATCTGCACCAGAATTAGCAAGTATTTGGGCAGTGGGTCAGCAGATGTGGAAACGAGACTTTCCTGCAATTTACAATGCATTAAATTCTGTTACATGGAGTGAAAATGTTGCTGACATCATGAGGGAGGTTCAGGGTAAATATCAGCTTTTAACTGTTGAATATTAATTAAACTTGCTAATGTTTGATTATTCAATGACCTATTTAGGACATTGTCTGTATATTATGATGTGGAGAATGTATGTCTACAATATGTCTTTGAATAAATGGTACTCTAAGTATTATGAAAAACTTGCAAAATTTTCACTTCATAATACTGAAATGCTTCTGAAGCATTTAACTATTGAAAGAATGCTCTTTAATATAATAATATTATCTATTGCAATTTACAGCAATATTGTTCAATTTTGTGAATTGCAATTAAATGTTTGTAAATTCATGTGTTTATGACATCAATTATAACTTATAGTTGTCATTATTAAACAGGATTTCAATTATTGTTTCATTTGTTACAGAAATTACTCGTCTGAGGGCAGTAGATTTAATAACAAGAGCTTACTCCTCAATTTCTTTGGATACTGTGGCCAATATGACTGGACTTACCTCTGATGTTGCAAATAAAGCGTGTGCTGAGAAAGGATGGCAAATTGAGGCTGATACAAATATTGTTCATCCTATTCGTTCCACTACTGTTGTCATTGGACAAAATTCAAGTGAGGATCAACTCTATAGACTCACAGACTTCGTCTCGTTTTTGGAAAATTAATATTTTTTTATTGATTAAAGTTATTTAATAGGTTTGTTTTATAATAAATAGTTGTATTATTTATTTACGGTTATAATTATTAAAATTGAAGAAAAATATACGTAAATGTAATAGAATTTTGATTTTTTTAAGTATGTGAAATGGAACCTTAATTTATTTTTGTAATTTTTAAATAGAACAGGAATAAACATTTAAAATTTGTAATTCAGGTCTTATTTTACTGTATAATCTTGTAGCGAGTGTATTTAATCCATTAGTAGTAGTTTATGTGTGTAAAAAAACATCGGTTCAAATGTCCTTTAGATGATAAGATGAAGACTTCCACATCTGATATCTATAAATTGTATATATATCTTTTGTATTTTTTGTTCTCTCTGATTGTCAAATAATAGTAAACATAACCTTATAAACTTTCTAATAGTGGGTGACGTATCACGTATCACTTTGCATATTTTTTAAATGCTTTCTAGTATTTACTCTTAATTTATTATTTTTGTCTATAAAATTAAGAATCAAAATGGTATAACTTTTGTTCATCTGAACGTACAATTTATTATAAAAATAAATATTTTAGCATGGGAGGTTGAAGGTTCGTACAACTGAAGAGCAGAGGCTCTTGAAAGAAAAGGAACAACAAAAGAAATTAATTGCTTATCAAACAGGAATGAAGCAGATATTATCCACACGTAGTCCTACAAGTTATGATCCAAAAAGTTTCGCCATATCTGCACAATTATTAATTGTAAACCCCGATATTTATACTCTTTGGAATTATAGGAAGGAAGTGATCCTTTTGGAATTAGAGAAAAGGTGATTTTCGTTTCTTGCAGCATAAAGGTTTTAATTTATGTAGAGTACTGTTTTAGCCAATTTGACTGTAAAGATACAGTTATCAGTAGTGAAGTTGATAATGAAAAAGCCCAAGAAAATTCAGACTATAAAAAAGAGTTAATTAAGTTTCTAGAAAATGAAATTAGGTTGACTGAACAATGTCTACTAGCTAATCCAAAGTCGTATGGATCTTGGCATCACAGATTTTGGATTATGGAACATCACCCAAAACCAAATTGGCAGAACGAATTTGAGCTTTGCACTAAGTACTTAACTATGGATGATAGAAATTGTAAAAGGTAGTACTTTTCTTTATTATGGTTTATGTTAATGTTTCTGCTTACAGTTCACTGTTGGGACTATAGAAGACTCATTTTGAATAAAATTGAAATGTCTTTGGAAGAGGAAATAAAATTTTCAACTGAAAGAATTAATGTAAACTTCTCAAACTATTCCTCATGGCATTATCGCAGTACATTAAGAAAATTAGACAAAGACAGCTTGGAATCAGAAATAAATTTAATAATGAATGCTATTTTTACTGATCCTGCTGATAGTAGTGCATGGTTTTATTTACGTTGGGTTTTGAGTAATCCGGAAATGACTGAGGGACATAGAAAACAATTGAGCCAAACATTGGATCAACTTCTCGAATTAGAACCAGATAGTAAATGTAAGATTATCGAAATCTACCTTTTTTTACTGTGAAATGAAACTGGGCAAAGCAGCCCTTATCGAATGAGTTAGCTTAGTTAAAGTTCTTTGTAAATAACATTTGGAATTACCAGTTACATAAAAACTTAAGTTAAAGGACTTTAAATGCTTTGAATGAGCATGAAGTAGGGTTTTGAAGTACAAATAAAGTAGTTAGTTTACCATTCCATCAATATTTGTTCAAGAGAATGCTTAAAGAACAGTGCTTCATAGTTTAAAAAGACGGGAAGCAATTCAAGAACAATGTATTAATGTTTTGTGTAATTCTGTTTTAGGAAATATTAGACAGTTTATTTTAACAATAATTGTTAATTGTATGAATTTTTTGCTCTTTTAGGGTGCCTTTTAGCAAGATGTTGGATTAATGGCATTAAAAAAGGGAAAACTATTAATGAAGATCAAATAGAAGAACTTACTGAAAATTATAGAAAACTTCTGACACTAGACCCGTTAAGAAAAGGCTTTTATAATTATTATTTGGATGGTTTAGAGAGTAAGAAACTGAATAATTAATAAAATACGTTTTTTTGTGATATGCACGTATATTTTACACAATTCAGGGCATTAGAACTTTTTGAAGCATTTTAGTATATACATTATATATAAAATCAGCCTTAAATGTATTATTAAATATTAGTAGATATTAGGTGTTATAAGAAATAACGTATTAGAAATAGAGTAATGAAGCTATTTTACATTCTGTACTTTCTGTTTGATTTTCTCTTCATCAATTTCAACCTAAAAGTAATGTAATTAATAGATTTAAATACACAACAGATATTTTCTGGGAAATATAATCCATAATTATGTTTTATGATTTCTGCATATACTAAAAAAAATTGTGAGATTTCTCTGCATCACAGCTAATTATTTTAGCATTTACAAATGCTATCGATTAACTAATAAAATTGCAAAAACTAATCAATCAAAAATGGGGGTTAAGATTTAAAAGGCGTGTGCGTAAAATATCCTTTTTTTTGTTTGTATTTCAAAAATTTTTCTGAATACATAGAAAAATACAATGTTATTTATCCCTAAGACTACTATACACTGTTTCTTAAGGAAAATTTATCGCGATGGACGGTTCAAAATACAGAATAGAGTATTTTAAACTGCCTAACGTATCTTAGATATTTTCGGTACTTTTCATTGAGTCTCTGAAAGTATTAAATATGCTTCCATGGAAGAACAAAGTTAGATATTATTGCTTTTATTGTGGTGATGCCTTAGGTACCCATCCTAGAAAAAAAAGACAAACAACCGATGGATTTATCATCTAGGGGCAGCCAAATATCGGTTTTGGGTCACTCCAAATGGTACCTGGCATATAGGTAATGTCTACAAAAAGTTGTGCAAGTATGTACTTGCAGAATCAGTAAAAATCTAATAACAACATTGTTAACATTAAAAAATTATGGGAAAGAACAAGAAGCAAATATTAAATATAAAACAGAATGAAAGGGGTCTTTCTTTCCAACGCAACCCCCAATTCGGAAATTTGTGGACCAAAATAAAATTATTCCATGCGCAAAATAAATTTAAGTACTTCTTATTAATATTCCTAAGAAATATTGATATTATCAAAGAACTTACGGTCTTCTTTAGGTTAATAAATTTCTCATTGTTTTCTTCTTTGTCCAAATTTTCCAAATACTGTTCTCTTAAGTACAGTACAGTATCTACGTGAGTTTTATGCTTTATCGCAAGATCCAATGCTCTAAAACCATTTTATTTAAGCATTCCAAAATACACATACAGTTTCAGGCTTATTTTATCAATACATTTAATTGAAATTATGGAAAAATTAATTATTTTTACCTATTCCATTGATACATTTGTACATTCATCATAATAGCTTGAGGTACTTGCCCATTGTGGAGCAAAATTGCTTCAGCATTTTGCATGGAACCACCAAGTAAACTTAAACCTGCCATTTGCTGAGATTTTGTTGGTTGTTTCTTAAAATAAAATCAATAATGAAAACATTAAAGATTATTACAACAAAAAATATGAATATTTATGAATCTATTGGAGATCATTTGAAACAATTTCTAAAGTTTATGAATTTACCTTCAAATTTAAGACATAATCTACAGCATCATATTGGTCTGTTGCTGCAAAAGCTTCTTCTAAGTAACTTAAATTTTCAACATCTAAACTAGTTATTACATGTATAGCTAAGCACATCCATAATGTTTTATCATTAATTTTGCGACATAAATTAACAGCATCCTTTAAATTGCCGCCTCTCAGTAATCTTAAAAGGAAAATGTAGCATTAAATAAAAAATATTAAGCCAACAAAAGGTGTAATATTTATAAATTGTGATTATGAAGCTTCTTCAGGGTAGTTTTTTTAGTTACTTTGATTTGTGATTTCACAATCAATAAGCCTTACGCCCTTTATTATTTTAATTTTTGGTTGTTTACTGTTTAATTTGGGGAAGATGGATGGAGATAATTTAGTAGCTTTTCGGCTATAGTTAAATTCTCACATCTTCTACTTACGAACTGAGGGCAGCTGGATAAGGCGAGATGCATACAGACACCAAAGCACCGTCACCTCTACGTATGGTCACGAAATTCCCGACAAAGTCGTTTATTCGGGGATTACTGCCTAGGTCATACGAGTCGTACACTTTCGTGGTGAATTTAAGCGCCATGGCATTAAAACAAGCCGTAGGACAATACCACACGACCAAATTGGTATCCTGGATAGCTGCAATCATGTTTTGTTCCGTATTCCACAGAAAAGAATGCACCTGACTTCCTGAAAAGGGAAACCGGACGTGCTTTATTTGCTAACTTATAAGTATATTATAAATATAAGTAACACACACATACAGGGTGTGTCAATACTGCGTGGATGGAAGATTGTGCATGTATTATTTATTGGCTTTACGAATGAATGATTCAACTAGAAGTTTCACTAAGTCAGTTCATTAATATTTCAAAATTATTTTCGATTATACAGGGTGTACCGTTTCGCCTGAGTATTACCTAACTTCAGTTTTTCAAATGGAACTCCGTTTATATCAATAAAAATAAAAGGCATTGGCATTTTGATAGCCGTAGATGCACCACTTCGGAGTTATTTAACTAGTATAAAAAAAATGTTTACAGTGTTTCAAATGAGAAATCATATTCCCGAACCGAAAAAAGATAGGAAGGGTTCACCATTGTGTTGAACAAGGAATTATCTATCGTTTCATACCAAAATTTTATTAATTTAGTCTACGAAAACGAAACAGAATTTTTTTTAATTTTTATAGTTTAAAACATCAATAACTTTTTCTTGCAATTATATACTTGTTCTCAAACTGGGTAAATTTCAAATCTATTTTGTGATTGTGATAATTCATTTTTAAAATTATTTAAAAAATTGTACAAGAGATTTTAGCAGTGTGAATACTAAGTGATTCAGGGTGATGTAAATACAGCGTAAGATAAATAATTACTGTGAATATAAATAAAAACGAAAATAGATCACCTAATTTGTGCAACTCCTTGTAAGGTGTTTTGATTTGGCAGATATAAATGCATTTATTTTTATCCAAAATAGCCACACACCGTTGTTGCATGTCACCAGATTGGTTCAAGCTTATTTGAGAAATCGAGACATCATGATGAATAGAAGCTGCGTTTTCAGAAACAGATCTATTTGATCCCAAATCTATTATATACACGGCTATAACGAAATACGATTTGAGATTAAAATGTTATGTAAAATAAAACTTAGAAGTAGGTACTTACTGTTCAAATTCAAAATATCCAATACAATGAATGTATCAGAAGATAAACTAATTTGTGAAGATGCTAGACCTTCAAGTCTCATATTGGGCCAACGTGGTGAAGCTACTAATCTTCCTTGATAATTATAGATATTTATTGAGTTTCGTTCTCCAATCAAAAGGTATCTAAAACAATTATATTTGTGTCGAAATTTTTAAATAACTACTTTTCAACTACTTCAGAAAAAAGTGTTATGGTGCGAAAATTTTGGGATTGCTTTAATATGTGTGATGAGAGCGAGTATAGGAAGGGGAGTGGGAAAGTTCCACCCGATGGGAGTGGCGAGGAATGCAAAAAGAAAATAAAAAACGAATGAAGAAAATTGAATGGAATGGCTTCAATAAATAATTTTTTTGTTCTGCATCTATTCGATTTCGGAGAAAGACTACTTTCATTCTACCCCACCCCCCCTCTATTCCCTTCCTTATAGGACCTCATCCTACAGGATTATTAAAGCCGACCGAGAATTACACGAAACGCACCAATTAACATTGAAATATTAATAAACAAAGAATATTTATTTCTTTAGGTAATTATTACTTTAAACGAATGAAATTGTCATTTTACAGGGTTTTTCAAACCACATTGTACATTAGACGTTTCAGGGAAACAAAAAATATTAAAGATTTGAAATTAAGGGGTATAGGGGATGATTTTTTCTTACTAAAATAATCTCAACTTCCGGTTAATATACCGGCTGTTAGTGTAATTTTATATTTTTTTACAAATTCTTATGAAGAACAAAGTACTGTTTGGCAACAAAGTTAAGTTTTTCAGACACTGAAGAAAACTAAAACTTAAACCTACACTAGGCATTATGAATACTAGCCAATGTTACAGTTTATTGAACATAAAGTAAACAACGGTGAATTTAGTATATGACCTTTGTCTGTGTAATAAGGAGTGTTCTGTTTTATAATTAAACAAACCTTCATAATTAACCAGTTAGCAATTGTTTTAAATTTCATTAGCTGATTTTAATATGTGAATTTTGACAAAAATATGCAAGGCAACATTAGAGCTTTCTGTTCTATCAAACCTGGAATGTGCTTAATGCTCTTGAAGTCTACTATGAACACAGCGTCTATATAGCTTGTCCTATATATTTAATTTTAATAGTGCAATTAAAGAAAGTTTATATTTAATAATACTATGTTTAATAAATTGATTGATTGATCAAATTTAAACCAACTACACATAACCTCAGGTTAATAAAGAAAAATTATTGCTATTGTTATGTCTTCACTGGGAATCAAACCCGGATATATTTTAATATTTCATATTATAGTCCTTGCAATAAAGTTCATGAGTATTTATTTTTAGGGCTGGAGAAAAGTATTTGAAGAGAGTTAGAATTTAAATAAATTGCAATTCGCAGATTAAGTTTACGATAAATACCGTTGAGCCCACAAGCACCTAAATCTATGGCTCCTTTAGTATGGCAATAGTCTTAGATTTATTGATGTCTTTTCGAAAAACAGAGAATTTTGAAATGGGATTTTTAATTGTAACCCTTTTGACTAATTTGTCAATAATATTACAATTATGCTTGTAATCTTAATTGTCTTTTATCTTAAAAAACAGACAGGAACATAATGTAAGTAGAAGTATGATAGGTTCTGTTATTCGTGTTTAAGGTTTTTAAAATTCGAATTTATTTTAAAGTCAACTGAATTTTGGCATTACATTAGTCATAAAAGACTTCACAATAACTGGTAAAAATTTCAACACTCCATCAAGTATTCTTTTGTGAATGTTTTGATTTTTTATAATTTAAGTTGCAATAACGCCCTTAGTTTCCCTAAAATGTCTCATCTACACTTAGTTTGAAACCTTCATATTTTTTTATCATCATTTTTGGAACTCCTAAAATACATATCTCTCAACTGAAACTACCGAGTAAAATTTATCTATGAATAAAAAAGATTTTCTTCAGAACGCAACTATATTCGGAGAATGAAAATGTCTGCGTTATAATAGAATTGGTTGGGAGACGTGGGCTCATATCAGAGTTAATTTAAAGCAAATATTAAAGTTACATCTCAAATGTCTCAACAGGAATGTAGTATTTATCTACATCTACTTATAAGAACATCTGTATGAGCCAGAAGATGTTAATGAAACACGAATAGTTTTAAAATATTCAGTAATTCAATTATTGTTGGATAAACTAAAAGAAAAAGAGTGTAGGATAATACGAGAGAGAATTTTCATTAGTTCAAAATTAATTTCAAAAAATGTTTTTGTTTTTGTACTCTAACTGGAATGTAAAGGATTTTTACTTATAACTATATATTTTCTAAAAAGAGAGAAGCTGTTACTTTTCTGACATCAGTAGCAGACTGACACATCCATCTTTCAAGTCAAAAATGATGGGCGTATTCCAATTGCTGGTACTGTAAATGTAACATTGCGAAGGTGTCGTTGCAACCAGGTGAGAATATTTTAAAGCCACTTGAATAATTCTTTCCGGTAGCTCGAGTAATTCTTCAGCATCACTGGTGGTGTCCCTAACAGAAATGGTCTTTCTGCCTGTTACCACAGCTTCAAAATTGATATAATTCACTTGCTTTTCAATAACATGGGCAAACAGGACGTGACCATTTGCACAAGCTGCTGCCAACTGAGTTCCATCTTTCGACCAAGACATTTTGTAGATACAACCCGTAGGTAATTTGTCCAAAGATCTAGACCACTAAAAATCTGTCCTGTAAATTTCAAAAAATAACTTTGCAAGTAGTTTATTTATTACCCCTGCATGGTCACATAATCGAAGGGTGTTATATGATCCCGCTGCAAAAACGTCTCCGTTAGGAGACCATGCCAAAGACATTATCGGGTAGTCATGTAAAGTGCTTGAAAATAACTGATGACCCTGGGAATTCCAAACTTTGTAACGACAATCTTCACCACCTGAAATTATTGTATCATTCACTTCACTCCATGCTAATGTCAAAACAAGTCCATCGTGTGCCTTCCACTGGAATTGTAAAAAAAAATTATTTTTGGGAAAAATTCAATTGATAAAATTACTTAGTTGATTAATGGTCTCTTACCTTTTCGGGCTTTATATTTGGTGCCAAATGTTTTATAACAATTTGTTTATCTTGGGTATAGGCAACGCATTTACTATCCCCTGACCAAACAGCAGAATAAATAGAACTATCGCTGGAAACTAAAGTGGAACGGAGCATTCCACTGCGAGACCAAATTTTGATAAAGCCATCTTCGCCCCCTAAAATTCACATGAATAGAAATACAAGCACATTATTATTCGGCAACTTTTATAAAATAATTAGATAGTGAGTACATACTTATAAACAGATATTAAAAAGGTTTGGTAAGAATTTACAAAATGAGAGAGAATAGTAACGAATAAACTGCAAGAAGTTTCCGGAAGGATTCTAGAAGATTCCATGATAGTATAAATTGTCGTTAGTGTGTAAAATAAATTGCTTATATACATGACATAAGAAGAAGTTCTGAGAATAAAAAATACTTAAGACTTTTAGAATGGAATATTGCGGATTTTAAAAATAAGTTAAAAAAACTTTTGGGGTTTCATTTTATATTTAGATATTATTTTAATGAGTGGGACGTGGTGTGGAGAAAAAGATGTTATTTGGGTAGATAAGTTGTTAGGTAATAACTATAAATTTGATACTACAAGGGAGAGAAAAGGGGGAAGCTACGGGTTTTAAAAAATGGGTTAAAGTTTAGATAAGAAACACGAATAAGGGAATAAATGATTAAGTTTCCTGTTAAAAAGTAATCGTTAATGTACTTTGTATACTTTAATAAGGTGAATAATAAGTTCAAATAAAAAAAAATTAAGGAGCAACTGGATATTAGTAAAAAAAATAAAATATTAGTTTTTGGAGTTAGTCTTACCCTGAAAGGGAATTCTGAATTTTTTTTAATGGATTATGCGATATTTAAATTTAATATACCTAAAATATATATTATTTATACTGTAATAGGTATTATATCAGAAAATTCGTTACTTATTAATTCTCGTCACTTTTTGTTTAAATTATTTATTATGAAGGAAGAAAAACTACTTGAAACTTTCTAGCTCAGAAAGAAGAACGAAACGTTGAACTTTTTAACTCCTCAAATAAGACTTTGCAAATAAAAATTTATTTATTTTACATCAATATCTACAAAGCTTGGGGAAAGTGGAAATTTTTTGAGACGGGTATTAAAATTTGGATAGTTAATGTTCAATTTTTCAAATTATTGAAGAATAGATATACTAGGATTTGTATATTTAATAATTTATATCTTTTTCTTTGCTACTTTGGTATGTTATTGAAAAATGTTAGCTAGTTATGATGTGATCATAATTTATTCATTTAATTTATAAAGAAAAACTTTCGGAAGTAAACAGAGAAACAACCCAAACTAAAGTTACAAATAAATTAATATTATCCTGGTTGAGCACATACTATGGGGTTACAAAACTTTTTACCAACTTCGATCTAATTAATTACCTAAAGTATTTGTTTATTAATGCAGAGTACCTACTCAAAGAAATCAGTTCTATTTTAAGTGCCGGTCTATGTTATGTGTCTTGAAGGGAGCGCCTATAATGTGCGTTTCTTTCGTCCAGTTTCTCATTGAAATAATCTTTACAAATTTACACATTTAATTGAAGAAAATCCTCCAATTTGAAAAAAATGTAGTACCGAATATCTAATAAATAAAATTCTCGTGTTACAATGTTAGTTACCATACTCCTCCGAAACGGCTTAACCGATTTTTATGAAATTTTATATGCATATTCAGTAGATCTTAGAATCGGGAACAATCTATTTTTCATATCCCTAAGTGATAAGGGTTGTCCACCCCTAACTTTTTAATTTTTTGGACAATTTTTTAAATTTTTTTTTATGATTTGGTATTAAAAAATACATATAACCCTTAATTTTCATCCTTCTACCACCAACCCCCATTTTTTAATAGCGATATTAGTACTGTAATAATCTTCAACTCTCAGTGGTCGATAACTGATCAATTACTATCAATCGATTAGTCATCCCCGCCAGGCGTCTACTGATGTCACTACTCACCCAGCAAACAGCACGGAGTAGGGATGAAAATGAAGCAGATTTTTTTTAATGTCACAGGAAGTTCAAATATGTTCTAAGAAGTAAAAGAATGTTTTATAATAACATTTCAGAATGATTTAGCAATGTTCAAGAATGTTCCAGAATCTTGAAGATCATTCAAGAATGTTTCAGAAAGTTAAAAAAAGTTATAAAATGTTTTGAATTATTATGGGATGTTTTGAATAGTTGTAAATTCGCGAATACTCTAGTATGTTCCATGAAACGGGGTAATATATTCTTTCCCGGGCAACGCCGGGTATTGCTGCTATATTAATTTTTTGCAAATTTTATCAAGAAATGTAAAAAACTTTTTGCTCGATTCCCTGTTCCTACAAGGAGGATGTACCCAAAATTGTCTTGATTTAAATATCCGCAGTTCACCTTTGGCTTATAACGCGCACATAACAAACACTTTAATTACATTTTTACATTCGAAACGACGCCACTCTCGTTAGAAAAGCAAGGGGAATACAATAATAATAATTTTTAAATTTTCGTATGTGTACTATTTTTACTACAGTTTTCATCATAATTTGGATTAAAAGTATTCTAATTGGGGGTTTAATCAAGTTTTTCTTTATCGGTACTTTACAAATAGCAGAAGTTATTGACTAATTGACCATTTCGAAAGCAAATATGTATCTCCTAATACAAAGGTTAAAATCAAAACATCTATTGAATTTTGTGAGATCTTCTTATTCATTCAACAGTAAGGGTAACATAAAAATGTTTTAAAAACACTCATGATTTAACAAAATTATCTAACAAATTGGTAAAGGCTTTCGCGGCCAGAAGATGAAGTCTACATCCAGCATCGAAGATGGAAGGACCTATGAAGAAGCTCGCCACTCGTGCTAGCGAAACGTTAGGAAGAAATTCCAATCGACGACGGCCTTTAAACCCGACGAATATCACCGGTTCAAAATTATCTAAACGAGAGAATAGGAGGGTTTTCATATTCAGACCAATAGACGGTTGAAGCGACGAATACACCAAAATTGCTGGTAAAGATTGCATTTTTGGAAGTTGTTGAGAAACTCTTAACTTTACAGGAATTTTGTTGCAAAGATTCTATTGTAGAGTCAGATGGGGTAATTGTGAACGATTTTGGAAGTTTGACTTTTGAAGCTCGATGTAGCTCGATGAAGATTAAATTTAGGCGACTATATGATTAATTTAGGTCCTTGTTTGGTTTTGAGTGAATTTCTGTTATTAAATATGCAAATTCGGATTTTTTTTGCAAAAAAACTTAAGTTTACAATGACCCCTTCACTTATTAACGCAGTTGAAAACTTAGGGGTAAATGTGAACAATCGTCTTGTTTGTACTGGCTTTATAAAGGTTTTTAATGGGGCAAAACTGAACAATTCGCTTTCAAATGTGAATTCCAAAGAAAAATATATAATTATAATGCCATGTTCATAGATACCCCAAAAATCATATATTATATGGAAATATTTTCACTGTTTAATTAACATAAAATATTGTGACACTCTTCTTCTGCTGTTTAGCGCGCTGAAGCATCCAACCGTCAAAAGTCAACACCACAAGCTATAATTCCCATTAGGTGGAATAATCAAGAATCCTATTTCATCGAAATAAAGAGCCTGTTTACAATTACTCCCTACATACAAATAGTCCGGTCAAATTAGACCAAAACATAAGAGTAAAGCTACATAAATTCCCACCAAACTGAAAATTAGTGAGATTGTTTAAAATATAATTAAAAATAAAATTTGAAAGTTCCCCATCTTCCCCTGTATAGAAAAAATTTTATTCAAGGTTAAAGGTAAAAAAAAGTTAGTTTTTCGCAATTTTCAGCAAAACGGAAAGTTTTATCATAAAATTACCCCAGACAAAAATTGTAGATCATAAAATTATCTATAAAATATGTATCTCTACAATACCCAAAATAAGCTATGTGACAAATCCCCAAGAACTAGAAAATATTTAGTGCAAATAGAAAAAAGATTGTAGAGGAAAATTTTTCCCCAGAAGAATTCTCCTGAAAAATATATTCCCACAAAATACCCTAAAGGAAAAAAAATTCCCTACTTTTGGGGAAAATCCCCTAATCTGGCAACTCTGAGTCTAACAGTATTTCATTTATTAGGCACACTGACATAAAGCAGGTATAAGACCCTAGCCACGCATACAATTGAACAGGAGACAGATGTTGTCTCGAGGTTACACTGGCGTATAAAATAAGGGACTCGGTTTCATTTTACCTGATATCTCAGAAACGGTGGCTCTTAGGAAAAAAAATATAAATACATATTTTGTAGATAATATTATGGTCTACAATTTTTGTCTGAAGTATTTTTATGATAAAACTTACCGTTTTGCTGAAAATCGCGAAAAACTCATTTTTTTAACCTTTGACCTTGAATAAAAAAAATTTCCATACGGAGGAAAGATGGGGAACTTTCAAATTTTATTTTTAATCATATTTTAAACGATCTTACTGATTTTCAGCTTGGTGGGAATTTATGTAGCTTTGAATGTCTAAATTGACCGGACTAAAACGCTTTGTAATTTTTGAGCAATTTGTTACTATATTTTATTTATCAAAAAACTCATAGTACGTATTATGTAGTACGGATTCTTCTGCTTTAGTATCAAAGCCTTTTTTGGTTGGTTTTATTTTTTATTCAATGGTTCCAACATCGTACCTGTTAGCAATCCGTTCCCGTCATAGCTCCAGGCGCCGACCAGAACAGCTCCCTTGTGTGCCTCGACACTCCTTTCGATCCTTCCGTTCCTATGGACGATGTAAAATTTCCCGTCGGTGGCCGTTAAAAGTATTAAATCGTTCTGTTTGACGGCCGTCCCGCTGACATATCCACGCGGCATAAAATGCAAATCGGTCGGGTTCAAATCTGGACCGAATTCTGTTATTTTAATTGGTTCCCTGTTTGATACGGTCCAGGACAAAAGCTGATTATCGTCGCTGTAATTGAAATTACGTACATACATAATAATTATTCACAGCCATTGGTCTCGTGTTATACGGGGCTATTACAGTTACGCGATTAAATTCGCCTATCAAAACTTGCTTGTATTTGTACTAACCAATCCAATGTAGCCGTTCATACAATTTTACAAATTAGTTTAGGGCACCCAATTATTTGGTTCATAAATTAAAAAAAATACCTACGTGTTTTTATGCTGTTTGTAAGTAATTAATGTGCTATACATATATACGTAGTATATGTAGGTATGCAGTAATTTGGAACCAAATTTAAAACCCCCCATTTTTTATTTTACTGTAAATTGAAATTGGTTTTGTATTACCAACTAATAATTTGAAATAACCTTTGTAACGAAGAGTTCTAACCAAACGTGCTATTAAAACAAAACCTTCTTTGTTTAATTAAAAGTGAGCGGGATAATTGGGAACTGATATAAAATTCAAATATCTCTGTCTTTCTCTCTGGCCATTACTTGCGCGAGATACTGCAATTCAGAAATTTATTAAAGGAATTACCTTTATCTCCTTTAAAATTAGATTTTTTTATTTTATTTTAGTGATTCAAAAATTCTACATCTTTTTTATTTGAAAGTACATGTTTATAATATTTAAGAGAAATTATCCCCGTACCTAGTGGCCAATAAACATGGATGTAATTATTTCAATTTTTTTAACTGAGGCGGCAATTAAGGGCGTATCCACGGGGACAGAGATTCAAGCTCTTAACCCAAAGCCTTTACTCAAAGTGCTTTGGTCTTTGAAGTCCCAATTAACTTTAAAAATACAAATCGAATAGTAATTATATCCAAAGTTTTAGTTTAAATTACATCAAAAGGGCTTAAAATAAAAAAAAGATTTGATGAATTTGTTTTGCTTTATACTTTGTAAGAGTTTTAAGTTCATTTAAAGGGCTTTAAGCTCTTTAATAGAGCTTCATGCATTTAAGGGCTTAAAGTCCTTTTTTAAATACAAATTAGAGGACACACTGAGAAAACTGAATAGCAATTGTTACTCTGAGGTTCTTAGTTAACTGAAAATAGTTGGCCTAACAACTTTTATGATTACTGTAACAAAAATAAAATTACAGAGGAAGAACATTAATTTCAGTGCACTTTGTAAATTAATTAAATTACTAGCACCAACTACTTGTTCGAGAAAAGTATGAGAATGAATACATTTTCAAGTACAATTAATTAAAGGTCTGCCCAGTTATCTTACATATACATAAAAATCTCGTGTCACGTTTGGGTACGATAAATTTCGGAATTATTCAGCCAATTTTTATGAAATTTGGTTTATGATTGATTATGATTATTTGAATTATGATAATTGTAAAATATAAAAAATGCTAAGGGGAGGGGATGGAAATAAGAAATCGAACAAATAACCCAAAATATACATATTGAATATATTGAATCGCGATATATGGGCTAGGTTAGGGTATGTAAAGGTCCATCTTCCTTTCGTACCTCCCCCAATCGAGAAAAAAATGGAAAAACAATGTAGGTTGAGGCAAAGACGAGATGGGGAGGGTGACCTTTATATATATCATAACCCAACCCATATACCACAAAGTGCATGAAACGTCAATTTGATAAAAAGCTGCGTTGGTTATGTTGCTTGTGGGGGAAACGGGGAAAGCGAGGACTTATTATTTTATTATTTTTATTTCTTTTATTTCTTATTTTCATCAACGAGCCTCCAACCTTTTGTTCCCACCTAAAATCTCCCTCGCTCTAATCCGGGGCGGGCTGTTAGTTAATATTATAAATTTGTTTATTTTTTATTAGAGCTTTTAATATTATTATAAATAAAGATTTCAGACTGTGTGAATTAATTTAGTTTCTTATCAATCTAAAATATTTTTTTTTTTCAAACTAAAATACGTTGTTATTTATGACCTTTTTTTGAATTTTTGGTTTAATTTTTTCTGCTTTTCTTCTTATTTCCTAATTTAACAAATCATGTTATTTTAGGAAGTATTTAATTATCAAGTGTTTCCTGAAATGATGACCTTGATGACTATTTTAAAATATGTTTAAAAAAATTTGATGTTTTTTTTTCGAGCAGGGGACGACACAATTTCTAGTACCTACCTTATAATTATTTCTTACACCATAATGTACAAAATTGAAAGTTACTTTTTATTCACCCGTAGATGCGACTCTAGCCAAAATAATTTCGTAAATTCTGACGTTCGTTTATTCCGTTTATTCCTACGTTAATAGGTAGCATTTGTCATTTACTTGACATTGTCTCGAATACCTCACAATCTCGATATAAATCCAGTTATTGTGCAATAATGTTGACGGTCGGCGATAAGAGAGGCAAAAAACACATTTAGCTTCGTTCGGTTTACCGGTTTATAGTATCCTTCCATGGTCGTATGGTCTTCGTGTGTTATGAGGTGCCAAATCTATGTTCTTACTGACTTATTTTTTCTAATAAATTAATTAACGGAGTATAATTAAAGTGTAACCGAAAGTGCCTAGTTTTACGAGTGTTTTATTGAGTGCATGAAACTGTCACAGATCCACAAGTAAAGACATCAGGTGAAACGAACATCAAAGCATAACTGCGAGAAAGGTAGGAGTTTAAAAATATGTCGTTTTTTAACATAAACAAATTCTTTAGTGGCTACCTCTGTTACCAGTTGATAGTCATTTAATTTGTCTGTTAATTGAAAGCTAAGTACAAGATAAAAATTATCTTTTGAAGGGTTCATATTTTTTCTATATTTAAGACACATTGTAGGTACTTTTAGCTTTTGCACTTTAATTATAAAATAATACCTAATAAAACTGAGTTAGGTTAGGTTAGGTATGTTAAACACATAGACGAATATAAATAAATAGAACAAAAAACACAATCAATTTTGCACATATCCTAATCCTATACAAATATTAAATTATTGAAATAGTGAAAGGGAATGCGATTTAACTCAATAGATATTTCCAATTAATTTTCGACTTGTGACTAATTAGGTAGGTACGTCACGATGTCACTACGTTCAAATAAAACGTTTTTAGCATGCATAAGAGATACAAAAACTTATGATATTGTTAAGTAATAAATTGTAATATTAACCGTGTGGCCTGCAGAATGTATGGTAAATAGGTAGTTTTTTAATAATCTTTTTAATATTAGGTAGTGATGTAGTCTTTTGCGGCAATATTGAATTGAAGTAGATACCCAAAACGAGACTGAACTATGTAATAATTACTAAAGGAATTTTTGGTGGTTTGAACTGGGTGCGTCGATTTTATTTTATATTTTTTCATGGTAGTTTAAACGTATTTTAGGGGTGCATAATAGTTTGGTATCATAAATATTAAAAAATTTTCTAGAAAGAGTAACCAATTAATGAACAAATGCATTAAAACAATAATTTAACCAACTATACCCTTATGATCCTAAAGTAATGGAACTTTACTGAAGAATGGCTTGATTTTCTGATAGGGTTACAGTAGGAAAGTAAAACACGAAAAAAGTTAATGTTATTGTGTTAAGAAATTCCTTTGAATCTTTTACTTTTCTAAGCTTAAAGTTTACGTATATATGAAGCAAAAGATTTTCTTGTCCATTCTGAGATTTATTCAAATATATACGTTTAATCAACCATGAAAATAAAAATATTTTTGCCGCTTCCAGCTTCAGTTGCAAAAATCCTTCCATTAATATACTTATACTTAAGATAAAATTTCCGTTTCAAGGTTTATTCTTAGAAACATTAAAGTTTCTGTTTATTTTTATTAATTATTGGTTAATGAGTTCCGAAAATATCGTTTCAATTGTTTGGCAAGGTAAGCTTCAGAGCTTCCTGTGTTATCAAAACAAACTTATTTTATTTTAGGCATTCTAAGAAATTTTAGATCTTCTAGACTTTTGTTAAAGTCAATACTAAAAAAAGATGGATATATAAAGCAGTGGCGTACCTCGGTAACCAAAGGCCCTGGAGCAAAAAATGAAATAGGGCCCCAACTAAACTATTTAAAATCGTTTGTTCCGTATTCGTAGTGTTCCGAATTCGACGTACTTCAGATTTGTCATAATTCAGATTCGTCGAACTCCATATTCGTCGTTATACAGTCGACTCCATAATAAAATAAAAAACCAAATACAAATTGTAACTTATTTTAATGAACAAATTAAAAGTATTTTATGATAATAAGAGAAAATATCTACCTGTTACCGTTCAAAAATACGGTCCTGTACCAGACACACAGACAGCGGAGGCACATTAATAGGGTGCCGTTGAGCACCCTTTGGGTACGGAATAATAATTAAGTAGAGATTTTTAATCCAATAACACAATTTTCTTGACCGACTATAGGTACGTTTTACGACGAATCTGGGTTACGACAAATCAAAATTTTGTCAATACAACCAAAAAAATAAATATGTAGTTACATTTAAATACTTTAAAGTTGCAAAGCTACTTTATCATTAGTTCTTTATTGTGCATAGCAGGGTACGTCCTGGTTCTACACGCAGAATTTAGGAATTAATAACTGGATAATAGGTTTTTTTAAATAATAGTTAGTGGATATTTCTAACACAATTTATAGTTTGTAAGTCAGAGTCCGAGGGGCCCCTTGAGCTTGGGGGCCCCGGGGCACTGCCCCGTCTAGCTCTATGGTAGTTGCACCACTGGTATTAAGGTATTTACGTATTTCTATTAACTTGTTGTTTTCACACTATGTTAGTGGATAAATAGGTAATAATTAATCGTTCATTTATGATATACATACATATTTGAAATTATTGTTTATCTTTACCCTGCAGAAATGACTTCTTCTGTATTTCGCCATCCGACACATGTGACCGCGGGTACGTTGCCTTCTTTTTTCGATAATGAAATTTTAAAGCGCATTTTCACTCGATTAAAACAACTCGTTGTTCAACTGACGTTTTGCCAAGCCATTGTTTGTAGTCGAGAGCGTAGCCGTTGCTACGACTACACCCCCCGGCTTTGTGTTAATTCGTAGAAATTATTACTGAATCGATTTTCAACCGCTAAATCCCAATTAAAGTACCAAAGGATTAAACGCGAATTATTTCGTGGCTGCTTACAAATACAGAAAATTAATTTTCGCATAATCCGCACATAAATAAAACTATGGCAGCACTTTCACATATTTAGCTACAAACAGTGAACCCCCATCTATTGTTGTTTATATTTTATTAACTTATTCCCTTTAGCAATTATCCTTTGTTCGAATTTGACCTTACTCTATATATTCAATGTACAAAGAGCATAAAAGATAATAAATAAAAAGATAATTACATTCCTCTTAAAAATTTTGCAAAGTAAACCAAATTGGATATTTTAACTTTTTGCTTCTGAAAATTTAATAAATATCTTCTCCCCAAAAATGTTTAATTTACACAGTATACGGTTATTTGAGGCCAAATCAGAGGATAGATGTGTACGTTATCAAATTAGAATTGCGTAAGTTTTACAGTTTCAGTTTCTCTGAAGATTAGTGGTTGATTCACCTTAAAACACTCGGTAGAGCCTGTCCAGGTAATCTGTGAAAGTTTAAATTTGGAGAGAGATATTGAATTTGTGAAAAGTTTCTTTTATCTGAACTTTTCAACGTAACAAATGGAATTCTCGTTATTGACGTGTCAACGGGGCTTTGGCTTTGATGGATTTGCATCATAAGTGCTTATTCTATTGAATATAAAAGAAAAGTGGTACCCTAAGGCGGTACGTTTGAAATTTGCTTTACAAAAAAAAGAAAGAAACATCCAACTTTATGTCATTGTAAAAGTTGTCTTCCTACTATGTAATTAAATTATCCCCATGATACAGCAAAAGTTTTTTTGTTTTTGATGTATGTTTTAAACCGAAAAAGAAAAAACGTATTGTTACGAGTACTTGCCAATTAAGTTGGTGTGAGCATAATTAATGAACATCTTCCCTGATTACATAAGGAATATTCTCGGCTTTCCTGAAACATCTAGAAAACACCAGCAAAGATCAATGGGAAAACAATTGGAATACTAGACGGCTGTAGAATACCCTAGAAAAAGGCTGAGAAGACTATAAAAGCGGACGAGACACTCACACCGAGTTAGTTGACAGTTTACAGTAACAGCTGATGCAAAGCGATCGATAGGCGATACAGGCGAACCATAGAGGCGATAGTGTTCATAGAGAGCGATAAATAGTGTCTACCGGAACGGCGATTAAAAAGTGACTTTTAGTGAAATAAATTGTGCGGACTTGTTCATAACTGTAGTGTAGTCAAATTAATTTTAGTAATTAAATAAACTCGTTGTTTTGTTTTGTTAATTGTGTTTTCTGTGACCGAACACGTCACATTTGGTGTCAGAAGTGGGATAGTAAGGGAATTGAAGTTTCCCGAAGAAAGTTAGTGCGACAGATCGTAGAAGAGGTCCGAAGAGAAGAAGAATTTTGAAGCCTTATGCCAGTAACAAGAAAACAATCATTGATAATGGAAGAACAAATAAAGGCTTTAATGGAAATGATGAAGGCAATGAAGGCAGGCCAGGAAGAAATGAAGGCAGGCCAGGAAGAAATGAAGGCAGGCCAGGAAGAAATGAAGGCAGGCCAGGAAGAAATGAAGGAAGAATTGAAGAATAAAATGGAAGCTGGACAGGACGAAATGAAATTGGCACAAGAAGAATTGAAGAATAAAATAGAAGCTGGACAAGAAAAGATGGAAGCGATGCAAGAAGAATTGAGGGTAAAGCTGAAGGAAGTCAGAACCGAAGTACAAGAAGAATTAAAGGAAGTACGACAAGAAGTGGAAGCGAAACAAGAGAAGCTAAGAGATGAGTTGAAAGAAGTACAAAAGGAAGTAGAGAAGATGCGACTGAAGTTCGAGAACACAAAACCGGCAAGTGAAGTAAAGTCCGAAGACACTGCGAAGACGATTAGAATTAAACCACCGACTTTCGACGGAAAAGTTTGCTGGTCTGTATATAAACGACAGTTCGAGGCAGCGGCAGAAGCAAACAACTGGAACGATTTTGAGAAAGCAACGGCGCTGGTCATAGCTCTGCGAGGAGAAGCATTGGACGTCCTTCAAGGTATTCCAGAGCGCCAACAACGGGACTTCTCTGCGCTGTTAGAGCGACTAGAAATGAGATATGGCGACAAACATTTGCAACAAGTGTACCAAACCCAACTCAAGTGTCGCAATCAGAAGACATCAGAAAATCTACAGGAGTTCGAGGCCGATGTGGAACGTCTAGTTAGATTGGCCTATCCTACCGCTCCGCAGGACTTCGCAGACCAACTAGCAGTCCAAACATTCGTCGATGGTGTAAGGGACACCGACTTACAACAAGTTCTCCGTTTGGCCCGCCATAAGACTGCGAGTGACGCACTGGCGCACGCCTTAGAATTCGAAGCTGCAAAACAAGCTTCCAAAGGGCACGTGCGTGTACGCCAAACAGCTGTTGAAGACGACGAATACAAGAATGAAGTCACAAGGCTGATTAAAGAATGCGTCGAAACTGTCAAGAAGACTACCATCAACGACAAGAGAGAATCGGCCAAATGTTGGGAATGCGGGAAGGTCGGTCACTTTTCCCGAGACTGTGGCCAAAATAAAGGAAGACCAAGGTGCTGGGAATGTGGAAAGCGCGGACATTTACAGCTAGACTGCCCTAAACGCCACGAATGCGTCGAAACTGTGAAAAGAACTACAATCGATGATAGAAGAGAATCGGCCAGATGTTGGCAATGTGGGAAGGTCGGTCATTTTTCCCGAGACTGTGGACAAAACAAAGGAAGACCAAGGTACTGGGAAAGTGGAAAGCACCGACATCTAGAGCGAAACTACCCGGCCGAGGAACGCCGTGCGGATCAACAGCGGCTAAAAGTATACGACTTCAGCATCGAGCATCGTGCTGGAAAACAGCATGGTAACGCTGATGCCCTCTCGCGAAGACCATGCTCGAAGAACTGCAAACATTGCATGGCCGCCGAAAAGAAGGAACCAGTCAACTTGGCAAGGATCTGTCAAACGATGGTGGAACCGGAAGAACACTGGCAGAACGAAGACCTGGCGAAAGACCAAGATAACGACGAAGACATTAAACCGATACTGCGGTGGAAAAAGGCAGGAACAGCACGACCTACCTGGGCAGATGTTAGTAGTACGAGTACCATCACGAAGAGCTATTGGGCCTTATGGGATTCGCTCATCGTCGAGAATGGGGTACTAAAACGAGTGTGGGAAAGCCCTGACGGAACTAAAATTCGACATCAAGTAGTTCTCCCGAAGAACAGAGTCAATGAGGTGCTGACAGAAGTCCATGGAGGTGTTGGTGGAGGACACTTTGGAGTAACAAAGACGTTGGAGAAGGTGCGAGAGCGATTTTATTGGCTAAAGTGTAGAAGAGACGTCGAAAATTGGTGTAGGAAGTGTCCAACGTGTGCGTCAGCCAAGGGACCTCAGACTCGAAGCCGAGGGCGAATGAAACAGTACAATGTTGGTGCCCCATTTGAGAGAATAGCTCTGGACGTAGCAGGACCATTCCCAACAACAGCTACTGGCAATAAGTACATCTTGGTAGTGATGGACTATTTTAGCAAATGGCCCGAAGTGTACGCAATCCCAAATCAAGAAGCTACTACGGTCGCTGGAATGTTGGTCAACCAATGGATCAACCGGTATGGAGTTCCGATGGAGATCCACTCTGACCAGGGACGGAACTTTGAATCCGCAGTATTCCGGGAAGTCTGTGAGCTGCTAGGAGTACAGAAAACCAGGACCACTCCATTACATCCACAATCTGACGGAATGGTCGAACGGTTTAACGGACGCTAGAAACCAATTTGAAAATGGTTGTTAACGATCATCAGACAGACTGGGACCAGCATATACCTTTGTTCCTGTTGGCCTATCGAAGTGCGGTTCACGAGACCACCGGCAGAACACCAGCCAGCATTTTATTTGGAATAGAGCTGAAGTTACCGATGGACATCCGGTTTGGACACCCAGAAGATCGGCGACCTTCAGCTACCGACTACGCACAGCAGCTAGAGGAACGACTCGATACCGTCCATAGAGCCGTTCGTAACAAAATCCAAGTAGGGAGTGACCGCATGAAGACCAGGTACGACCGGAGAGCCAACAGCACAGGATTCAGAGAAGGGGACCAGGTGTGGCTCTACAATCCTGTCCGTCGGAAAGGACGCTCACCGAAGCTACAGCGAGCCTGGGAAGGACCTTACACCGTGGTCAGAAGACTGAATGACGTGGTCTACCGTATTCAGAGAGGACCAAAGGCCAAGATGAAAGTTGTACACTTGGACCGCTTGGCGCCTTACAAAGGTCAAGACATTGATCGGGACGATCAATTCTAAGAAGGGGGCAGTGTTACGAGTACTTGCCAATTAAGTTGGTGTGAGCATAATTAATGAACATCTTCCCTGATTACATAAGGAATATTCTCGGCTTTCCTGAAACATCTAGAAAACACCAGCAAAGATCAATGGGAAAACAATTGGAATACTAGACGGCTGTAGAATACCCTAGAAAAAGGCTGAGAAGACTATAAAAGCGGACGAGACACTCACACCGAGTTAGTTGACAGTTTACAGTAACAGCTGATGCAAAGCGATCGATAGGCGATACAGGCGAACCATAGAGGCGATAGTGTTCATAGAGAGCGATAAATAGTGTCTACCGGAACGGCGATTAAAAAGTGACTTTTAGTGAAATAAATTGTGCGGACTTGTTCATAACTGTAGTGTAGTCAAATTAATTTTAGTAATTAAATAAACTCGTTGTTTTGTTTTGTTAATTGTGTTTTCTGTGACCGAACACGTCACAGTATGTATGTATTTGAAACGGGAAATAATGGGTTGTATGATTTTGAAGTTGGTTTAAGATATTTTTGTACATAATTGTTAAATTTAATTAAAATTGAATACTTTTGTGTATTTAACATTAAAGTGCTTGCTCAAATCGCCTTTCTTCGGTCTTTCTTTGTTGACAAATAAACCAAATAAATTGTCTCATTAACTGGGACATAAGATTAGTTTCCTTAGGACTCATATTTTATTTCGAACAGCATCGAAACTAGGCAGGTAATTGAGCTGCATTTAATGCAGAGCACCTCCTTCATTTTCATATAGTCCAAACGTATTCTTAAAGTTTAATCGTTTTAATGAAATAATAATTTTGGAAATAGATGTTCCAGTTAAAGAAATTCTCTGGAACAACCAAATAAGTTGACTTCGCACATTTCTGTATATTTATCTAATATTGGTGCCGTGAAGAATTCTTTATGTCCAAAGAGCATAAATACATTTTTTGTTCATTTTCAAGACATGTGTACAGTAATGTACAATAATTTAAGGCACCTTTGTAGCTCTCGAGATCTTTAAAATTGGATTCTCTGTATTTATTTTTGGGACATCCTATATACATAATATTAATTATAAGAATAAATAAAACAAATACACCCTTTTCGGTTCACCTGTTTTATATCGACTTAACAAAGGAAAGTTGTTAAATATTTAATTAAAAATAATTACACTCCTCTTAAAAATTTTGCAAAGCAAACTGAATTTTATCTTAGCTCTTACATTTAGAATATTAAAGCTTCAAATTTAAGTACCGGTTTGTATTAAATATACAGGGTTTTTCAAGTTGATGGGCTATTAGAAGTATATGAATTAGTAGAAGGAATTCAATTTTGAAACTTGGGCTCATTTGGTTATTGTTTATGCCGCTTTTTTTAAAAATATTTTCAAGTTCGATTTACATCCGGTTATACCGGAAGTCGATACCAACTTTGTTATTTTAAATGAAATGGTAGGTATATTTTTTACGCTGAATTCGAATAAAACGTGTAATTCTAAGGTAAGTTTGATAACTTGTACACCTATGTCGATCGGTTTCTAAGTTAATTTAATTTATAGAAAAAAAAATCACCACCGCAACCCAAATGATAAAAAATCATAACTTCCACAAAATACGACTTAGAGTGTTGAAATTTTTACTAGTAATAGCTGCATATTAGTGCTAATGCATAGACAAAATTTAACTAAATAATTTGTAAAGGGCGTTCAAAATAAAATTCTGAAATTTAAGAACTTCAAAAACGAATAACTTCGTTTTTTCAAATGGCACCTACCATATTTTATTTTTTAAATCGATTCCTTTTTTATCCTCTTTCGATCTATACTGATACTTCCTATTGTTTAAATTGAAAATTTTCGAGTAATTTTGAATTAATACTTAAAATAGCCAATTTTAATATTTTTCGCCTAAAAAGGTGTTCCTTTATTTATTGTTTATTATAAACATTTGTCTCGAACATCTCCCCAACAGAAATTAAGCGATAAAAAAGGTTTTACTGTGATTTTGCTTTGATTGTCGATAATTGTCAATTGTTCAAGGCACACTCTTATTACGCCAAAATTAATGAAATTATCATCTATATTTTAAAAATTCTAAATTACTCAAAATTTTTCAAATAAAACAGTCGGGAGTATCTACATGAATCAAAAGAGGATAAAAAAGGAGTCCATTAAAAAAATAAAATATGGTAGGTGCCATTTGAAAAAACGAAGTTATTCGTGTTTGAAGTTCTTAATTTTTAGAATTTTATTTTGAACGTCCTGTATTTGGTCCAATTTTGTCAGGGCATTAGCACTAATATGCAGCTATTACTAGTAAAAATTTCAACAGTCTGAGTCGTATTTTGTGGAAGTTATAATTTTTTACAATTTGGGTTGCGGTGGTGATTTTTTTTTTCTATAAATTAAATTAACTTAGAAACCGATCGACATAGGTGTACAAGTTATCAAACTTACCTTAGAATTACACGTTTTATTCGAATTCAGCGTAAAAAATATACCTACTATTTCATTTAAAATAACAAAGTTGGTATCGACTTCCGGTATAACCGGATGTAAATCGAACTTGAAAATATTTTTAAAAGAAGCGGTATAAACAATAACCAAATGAGCACAAGTTTTAGAATTGAATTCTTTCTACTAATTCATAAACTTCTAATAGTCCATCAACTTGAAAAACCCTGTATATACATATACATTCCTCAAGTATTATAGGGGTTCACTAAGAAACAAACTTTCGAAATTCCATCCCTAAATGGATAAAAAGGGGTGAAGTTTGTATCAATGGAAATAGATATTTGAAATTTAGAGGAATTATGTATTATGCCTCATTATGAAAAATAAAGATTTTTGGTAATATAAAATTGTGGAAACTGTAGAAATTCAGATATTTGCTATTGTATATTCTGTAATTATTTAAAAATTCAAAAACCATGTCTTTTTTCGTTTAAAAGAAGTAAAGGGTGATTGATTTCCTCTCGTAGTAGGTCTCTATAGAAACATCCCATATACACGAAGCACAAAAAATACGTTTTTCATTATTTCCGTTTCTTGAATGTAATATAGTTTTACTCATCTTAAATTTAATATATTGTGATTAATAATTTCAAGAACTAACTTTTCGAGAATTTCACGTAACCTTCTAAAGGACTATGATAAGCATAATAGGTTAGAAAATCTTCACTTTTAATTTTTAGGTAATGTACACAAAACGTCATTGTAATTATTTGAAATTCACATACTGGTACAATTAATAATAGGAAAATACATTTTCTTTTAAGTTTATGGCTTTTATGACAAACTGCTTGCTAACACTACATAATTTGTACTTCTAATAGCCCATCAACTTGAAAAACCCAGTTTACATAGTTACCGAAAAGGAAAACTCATATAAAGTATATTTAATAGAATATCTGATAAAGTAACAAATATATTTTTCTAAACTGTCACACGTACCTACGTATGTATGTATGTTGGTAGCCTGTTGAAGCCCCTTCGTCAGACAGATAAATTTAGAGAGGGGTTTCCCTCTTTTGCGCGCCCTTCCAATTGAAATAAAAAACCTAATCTAAGCAAACCGAATGCACAATTCTCGTGTGAGCGGAAACATTATTAAATTGACGCAATGGGGTTTTCACTTACTTTATCCACGCTTTAAGGGCGTAAGTCCTTTCAGTGAGAGGATGACAATATACATACGTATATACATATCTATATATTGAGACTATTGTTTGAAGAATTCATTGACTGTGTTATTGGGTCTCGTTACTTTAATGCTTGTGTGGGTAGAATGTTCACAAAAATGGTACATAATCCCTGATATTCTCCTTATTAAAACGTATCTTCGGAAAAATTATAAGGAAAAAGAAAAATTATGAATTACATACAATGATTTGTGGTATCTAATGATCTAATGTAATGCGACGTACTGACACTTTTTTGGCATTTAGATATCTTATTTTCATTGCATTCAGTAACTTTTAACAAAATACTAAGATTTTTCGACCTCGTATTCTTGACGAAATCCCTTGGTTAATCATAAGGCAGTTAAAAGTTTAGCAACAGCGCCAGCGGTGGAGATTCTACATCGACAACGTGAATTATTGAAAATGTCCCTTATGATAGAAAACGAAACGTCGAATACTTTTGACACCCCCATGATCTACCATGGGGATTTTATCAACTGACTAAGAATGTGACGTGACTGATTTATTTTTAAAAATAACAACAGTGTTCACTTTACGTGAACAAAAATTTAGGGACTCTACAATTACACGAAAATTATTACTAATTAATGTTAATTTATTAAATATAAAATATGTTGTATATCAGCAAATTGATCTAATTTTTTTTTGCGTATGCTTAAAATTTGAATTTAAGGGAAAGGGTATAGGTAGCTGGATTAATATTAGAAATCTGCCACCGCGGCTTTTTCGACTCGCACTCAGGGGATCGATTTGGTCGAATAAAAATAATTAACCTTAATTTTTAGCTCTTTAACTCAAACGGTTTTCGAGATTTTCACAAAAACCTGTTTTTTCGATTTTATTTTTATTTTTATAATGAAATTCAAAATTAATTGATGATTATTTTTTTTCTATTTCTTATGAGTCTAAGACATGAAAAAATAATATGATCATGATTTTTAAACGAAAAGCCGATTTTTAGAGGAGGAAAGAAAATTAATAAAAAAATGCATAGAAACATATACTTATTAGATAATTATAATTCAGAAATGAAACAAATTTCATTATACCACTTCCTTTATTATTGGCGTTTAAAAACGACAGTTTTTTAAATTTTAAATAACTTTTAATTATTGCACCCTCTATATTTTATTGTAGTTTTGTGTTTTTCTTTATATTTACGGGTGTTTTAAAAATGTACAGGATTATATTATTCAGCTATTCGTTTCTTTGTATTGTAAATAAAATTGTATTTCAAATTCTAATAGTACCAAATTTTGAAAACAGAAAGATATATACTTTTAGTTAAAAAAGAGAATAACAATATCTAATAACTTTTATATTTATTGGTATTTTAAAAGTGAAGGTATTTTAGATGCAATTCTTTGATTATTGCACCCTCTTTTTGTTTTATTTTTTTTATTGGAGTTTTACCATCTCAATAGTGTCCCTTCAATAGATATAAATCGGCACTTGGGTATAACTCATAACTTTCGTAATTTATGCCATTGGCTTAGGGATCCTGGCTGCTACGATCTTGTAATCGACTGATTTATTTGCTTTTTGTATGAGTGTTGGTTGTTATTCTGTTTTGCCTCATTCGACGTCCCTACGCCGCAAGATCCTATCCACTTCCTTTCGGAGGCGATAGCTTTTACCCACCAACGACAAGATATTTTATTGACGCTGCTTCATTTCCAAAATTGCTTAAGAAGACCCTCGTTACATTTTATTAGTGATATGGGAAGGGATTTCCCCATTCTTACCAATAAATCATACTTCTTATCGGCAGTCGTCAGTCATAGATACATGGTTGGCGATATTGGAGGAAATTGTTTGTGTGGAAGGGATGAAATTTGTCTGATACCAGGGGAACATTACGCTGGGGAAATCGAATATGTTAACGGTTTTGTCGGTAGCGTTTAGCTCATAAGATTAGAAAAGAGGAAGTATTTAATTTTGGATTAAACTTAACTTCTTAAATTTTTACAGCCTTCTCCCTGTATTATCAACTTAATTTCTATCTCTGAGTTTTATTTAGACAGTTTTCCGGTGTTATTGTTTTTTTAATTTCCTTCCTGGCATTTTTAAAAAGGATGGATATGTGCGATTTAGATTCATAGGTTTTGACTATTATTTACTGGGGATTGTGAAAAAAACTCAAGTACATGATCCACAAAACTATTATATATAATATTATTTCCTCATAGTATCTGTTATTCATCTAAATGTGACAAGAGTAAAATAAAGGGTTACTGCAAGTAAAGAATTTATCGATTTAGTGATTTAAAAATTAAGACGGTATTAAAAATAAGATTCTCATAAAAGACATTATCAAAATGAACAAGTCGAAAAACTTCCCAAGCCTGCTTGCTGAAGATCTTGGCACCTCATCGTCATCACTTACAAAAATATTTTTTTATCAGCAGTTTGCTAAGAAAATTTTTGGAATGGTTGTTTTTTATTTTACCGTTTACGTGAATAAATCTTTATTTTTAAATATTGAAGACAGGATGTCGTTTCAATTAATAAAGATAAATTGGTGAGACTTCAACTTCCTAATTAACTTAATTATTAAATACAACAGAAAATATAATTTTCAGTTACAAAATTTTACTTTAAAAAATTGTTTCGTCATACAGTGGTTTCTTCAGGTGTAACAATAATTAGTGTTATAAGAAAGATTTTCATATTTTAATATTATATGCTTCAAAGCTATTGACACTTAAGATATTCAAAGTCAAGTTCAAGACTTCTTGAAATAAGACTGAAATAAATAAAGACAATAGGTAATAAGATCACAAGAAAAAATAAAATATAATATTAGTCTTAGTAAAATAATTTGTTTAAATAAAAAATAAGCTTTGGATGAATTAAAAAATATGTAAAAAGCACTACTTACGTACAACGTTAACTATAGAAAACCGCTGGGAATTGTTATTTCCGGTAACATAATATCAATCTCATCAATACCATTTCTGACGCATTGAATTTCGAAAGGTTATTTTATAGTAAACTATACTTATATTTATTAGAAAAAGTACAATAATAAAAGTTTATGTAAGTAACAATGAACCTATTTTATTGTTTGAAAACGTGAACTGAAAACACTTTTACTTGAAAGTTAGATAAAATGTTGAAGTCGTTCGTTGGAGCTTTAATATTTTTATGTCTCTTGATAGTAGTTTCTTCCAAGAATAAATACAAGAATCTATAGAAATAGATTTTCCATTTTTCTCCTTCACACTTTACGTAAAATGTATTACATTGTTTTTTTTTGTGTGTGTGAGGTCGTTCGAGCTTGTTTATGGTGTAGTAAATCATGTTTGCACAATTTAAAGTATGATTTAAACCTCTGCAACTGGCAGCACAACCTATACAGCTCCTACGGTTTGAAAATATTTACGAGAGAAAGCTTTCGAAACTTTTCCGCGTTTTCGAAAACGGGGTTTGATTAAGTAATTGTAAAATAATTTATTTCAAATTGTATTAAAAATGAAAATGAAAGGAGTACCGTAAATATAGAGAAAAGAAATTTGGAGAAAACAAGATTAATAAATTAGATTTAAAAAAACCATTTGATTGCAGACAAGCTAATGTCTTTCTAAAGTAGATTTTTGAAAAAGGAATATTTTTTAGGCACCTACATTCTTCATACTTCCTACATAATGAAAGGCGTGTTCATTTCTTTTTGTTGTAAAATTTTGTGGGGTATTTTAGGCCTAGGTCTACCGAAGTACTTCAATATCTCTTGAGCTTTGACCTTCAGGCGTCCAGATAGATAATTCTGCCCTTATTTATTAAATACCTCCCGTCGTCGTTCTTGTGGATTTCATGGCTCATGAAGTTAATACAGTGGCGGATTTACCAGCAGGCTGAATAGGTTAGAGCCTAGGGCGGCAGATTTTAGGGGGCGGCAAACTTTGCTCAAAAATTTTTTTGTCTTACAGAAGTAAAAAAAAATATTATTTTATACACGGAAAAAAAGAGGCTCAAAAAATCAACAAAAATTACAATATTTTAATGCTATACAGCATAGGTACTGAATACACTAACGTCTGTATATGAAAAATTACTAAACGCTTATTTATAAAATATACTATTGTGATTTTTAATTTTTAAAATACTCCAATAGCAATAGCATTTAAGTATTACATTTTAAATTTAGTATTTTTACCTATTTTTTAAATTAATTATTGCCATAATTTTTTCTTTAGGTAGGTCCACCCACACTATTCAATTAATGTGTAATATTGTTACGAGTACTTGCCAATTAAGTTGGTGTGAACATAATTAATGAACATCTTCCCTGATTACATAAGGAATATTCTCGGCTTTCCTGATACATCTAGAAAACACCAGCAAAGATCAATGGGAAAACAATTGAATTACTAGACGGCTGTAGAATACCCTAGAAAAAGGCTGAGAAGACTATAAAAGCGGACGAGACACTCACACCGAGTCAGTTGACAGTTTACAGTAACAGCTGATGCAAAGCGATCGATAGGCGATACAGGCGAACCATAGAGGCGATAGTGTTCATAGAGAGCGATAAATAGTGTCTACCGGAACGGCGATTAAAAGGAGACTTTTAGTGAAATAAATTGTGCGGACTTGTTCATAACTGTAGTGTAGTCAAATTAATTTTAGTAATTAAATAAACTCGTTGTTTTGTTTTGTTAATTGTGTTTTCTGTGACCGAACACGTCACATTTGGTGTCAGGAGTGGGATAGTAAGGGAATTGAAGATTCCCGAAGAAAGTTAGTGCGACAGATCGTAGAAGAGGTCCGAAGAGAAGAAGAATTTTGAAACCTTATGCCAGTAACAAGAAAACAATCAGCAATAATGGAGGAACAAATAAAGGCTTTAATGGAAATGATGAAGGCAATGAAGGCAGGCCAGGAAGAAATGAAGGCAGGCCAAGAAGAAATGAAGGCAGGCCAGGAAGAAATGAAGGAAGAATTGAAGAATAAAATGGAAGCTGGACAGGACGAAATGAAATTAGCACAAGAAGAAATGAAGGCGGGCCAAGTAGAAATTAAGGCAGGTCAAGAAAAATTGATTGAAGATATGAGAGCAATAAAAATTGAGCAGGAAGGATTGAAAGAACAGTTAAAAGAAGTCAGAACCGAAGTGCAAGAAGAGTTAAAGGAAGTCAGAGTAGAAGTGCAAGAAGAATTAAAAGAAGTACGACAAGAATTAGAGACGACACAAGAGAAACTAAGAGATCAGTTGAAAGAAGAAGTACAAAAGGAAGTAGAGAAGATGAGACAGAAGTTCGAGAACACTAGACCGGCTAGTGAAGTGAAGTCCGAAGACACTGCGAAAACGATTAGAATTAAACCACCGACTTTCGACGGAAAAGTTTGCTGGTCTGTGTACAAACGACAGTTCGAGGCAGCGGCAGAAGCAAACAACTGGAACGATTTTGAGAAAGCAACGGCGCTGGTCATAGCCCTGCGAGGAGAAGCATTGGATGTCCTTCAAGGTATTCCAGAGCGCCAACAACGGGACTTCTCTGCGCTGCTAGAGCGACTTGAAATGAGATATGGCGACAAACATTTACAACAAGTGTACCAAACCCAACTAAAGTGTCGCAATCAGAGGACATCAGAAAATCTACAGGAGTTCGAGGCCGATGTGGAACGTCTAGTTAGATTGGCCTATCCTACCGCTCCGCAGGACTTCGCAGACCAGCTAGCAGTCCAAACATTCGTCGATGGCGTGAGGGACACCGACTTACAGCAAGTTCTCCGTTTGGCCCGCCATAAGACTGCGAGTGACGCACTGGCGCACGTCTTAGAATTCGAAGCTGCTAAACAAGCTTCAAAGGGCCACGTGCGTGTACGTCAAACAGCTGTTGAAGACGACGAATACAAGAATGAAGTTACGAGGCTGATTAAAGAATGCGTCGAAACTGTCAAGAAGACTACCATCAACGACAAGAGAGAATCGGCCAAATGTTGGGAATGCGGGAAGGTCGGTCACTTTTCCCGAGACTGTGGCCAAAACAAAGGAAGACCAAGGTGCTGGGAATGTGGAAGGCACGGACATTTACGGCGAGACTGCCCGGCCGAAGAACGCCGTGCGGACCGACAGCAGTCGGGAAACTAAGATCAGCCAACTTTGAGGGGCGCAAGTTGGCTTCTCCCCACCAAGCCCCAGCCGAAATCGTCGTTTCCCAACTAAACGGAAGCAAGTCCTTATTCGTCGAAGGTCACATCAACAACAAGAAGGTTAGAATGGTGGTCGATACGGGAGCTTCTAAGACCATAATCCGGCCGAACATCGTTAACGAGTGGAGAATCCGTCCCCTGCAGAGGAAGCTACGTTTGATCACGGTTACCGGAGAAACAGCGCCGATTAGAGGAGAATGCGACATCGAGTTGAGACTGGGAGAAGTATACCTTCGACACAAGGTACTAGTAGCCGATGTTGCCGACGACGTGATCATCGGACTAGACCTTCTGGAAGAAAACAAGATTAATCTAGATTTGGGCTCCGGCATTTTACGCATCGGCAAGGAAGAGTTGGTGATGACAAACCCCACCAAAGAGTACGGTCTTCGAAAGGTCATCGTAGCAGAAGACCGATTACTACCTGCTAGATCCGAGGTAGTTCTCAAAATAAACTTCGACGGCGAAGGTGCGGATGGTTTGGTGGGGATAGTAGAAGCCAAAAACCCGGATTTGACACAGAAAGCCATACTGATAGGACGAACACTAATTCGAACTGGGACGCCGAACGCATCTGTCAGAGTGGTCAATCTAAAGGACTTCGAGCAAAAAGTGTGTAAAGGAATGGAAGTAGGAGTCCTTGAACCCGTGGTGTCCATCCTCCAGTGCGAAGTTGAAGCTGAACCCTCAATGGCAGAGAGCGAACCGCTTCCAACCGTTCTTCGAGACTTAGTGCAGCGTTCGGCCACAAACCTTAACAGCGAACAAATTAGAAAATTCGAAGAACTACTAAGCAAGTATCGAAACGTCTTCGCCCTCTCTGACAACGACTTTGGGAGAACGAATCTGACATACCACCGTATAGACACGGGATCAGCTCGTCCTATTAAACAACCATCTAGAAGAGTTCCATGGGCTAAGCAAGAAGAAGTCAACAACCTGGTGAAGAACATGGAAGAGCAGGGGGTAATCGAACCATCACAAAGTGCTTGGGCTTCTCCGATAGTGTTGGTTAGGAAGAAGGATGGATCGACCAGGTTCTGCGTTGACTACAGGAAGCTCAACGACGTAACCTTAAAGGACAGCTATCCCTTACCCAGAATCGACGACACCCTTGACAGCTTGGTTGGTGCCAAATGGTTTTCAACGTTAGATTTGAAGAGTGGATACTGGCAAGTTGAACTGGATCCACAAGACAAGCAGAAGACCGCATTCACGACTGGTTACGGGCTGTGGCACTTTAACGTTATGCCATTTGGACTATGTAACGCTCCCGCCACCTTCGAGCGACTTATGGAAAATGTGCTACAAGGGCTCAATTGGAAGGTTTGTCTGGTGTACCTAGACGACGTGATAGTACTGGGAAAGACATTCGAAGACCACCTCCAGAATGTCGAAGAAGTGATCAAGAAGCTTTCAGCAGCCAAGTTGAAACTCAGTCCCAAGAAATGCCATCTGTTTTGTAAGGAGGTGAAATATCTTGGCCACGTTATCACCTCAGAAGGAATAAGAACTGATCCTGACAAGACTGAAGCTGTGAGAAGTTGGCCTGTCCCGAAGAACCAACACGACTTGAGAAGCTTTTTGGGGCTGTGTTCCTATTACCGACGATTCGTAAAGGGATTTGCAGATATAGCTCGACCGCTCCACAAGTTAACAGAGGATGGTGTCCCTTTCCAATGGTCAGAACGATGTCAGCAAGCTTTTGAAACACTGAAGTCTACCCTTTCTCAAGCCCCAATACTGACGTACCCACAGTTCGACACAGACTTCATTGTCGATACGGATGCCAGCAATGTAGGAATTGGTGGTGTACTGTCGCAGATGCAGGAAGGAAAAGAAAAAGTCATTGGCTACTTCAGTAAGGCACTGTCAAAGCCGGAGCGAAACTATTGCGTGACCCGTAGAGAATTGCTGGCAGTCGTCAAAACTCTCGAACATTTCCATAAGTATCTCTACGGACGAAAATTCCTGTTAAGGTCAGACCATGCGTCCCTGAAATGGCTGCTGCAATTTTAAAACCCAGAAGGACAACTGGCTCGATGGCTACAGCGGCTACAAGTATACGACTTCAGCATCGAGCATCGTGCTGGAAAACAACATGGTAACGCTGATGCCCTCTCGCGAAGACCATGCTCGAAGAACTGCAAACATTGCATGGCCGCCGAAAAGAAGGAACCAGTCAACTTGGCAAGGATCTGTCAGACGATGGTGGAACCTGAAGAACACTGGCAGAACGAAGACCTGGCGAAAGACCAAGATAACGACGAAGACATTAAACCGATACTGCGGTGGAAAAAGGCAGGAACAGCACGACCTACCTGGGCAGATGTTAGTAGTACGAGTACCATCACGAAGAGCTATTGGGCCTTATGGGATTCGCTCATCGTCGAGAATGGGGTACTAAAAAGAGTGTGGGAAAGCCCTGACGGAACTAAAATTCGACATCAAGTAGTTCTCCCGAAGAACAGAGTCAATGAGGTGCTGACAGAAGTCCATGGAGGTGTTGGTGGAGGACACTTCGGAGTAACAAAGACGTTGGAGAAGGTGCGAGAGCGATTTTATTGGCTAAAGTGTAGAAGAGACGTCGAAAATTGGTGTAGGAAGTGTCCAACGTGTGCGTCAGCCAAGGGACCTCAGACTCGAAGCCGAGGGCGAATGAAGCAGTATAATGTTGGTGCCCCATTTGAGAGAATAGCTCTGGACGTAGCAGGGCCATTCCCAACAACAGCTGCTGGCAATAAGTACATCTTGGTAGTGATGGACTATTTTAGCAAATGGCCCGAAGTGTACGCAATCCCAAACCAAGAAGCTACTACGGTCGCTGGAATGCTGGTGAACCAATGGATCAGTCGGTATGGAGTTCCGATGGAGATCCACTCTGACCAGGGACGGAACTTCGAATCCAAGGTATTCCGGGAAGTCTGTGAGCTGCTAGGAGTACAGAAAACTAGGACCACTCCATTACATCCACAATCTGACGGAATGGTCGAACGGTTTAACGCGACGCTGGAAACAAATTTGAAAATGGTTGTCAACGATCACCAGACAGACTGGGACCAGCACATACCTTTGTTCCTGTTGGCCTATCGAAGTGCGGTTCATGAGACCACCGGCAGAACACCAGCCAGCATTTTATTTGGAAGAGAGCTGAAGTTACCGATAGACATCCGGTTTGGACACCCAGAAGATCGGCGACCTTCGGCTACCGACTACGCACAGCAGCTAGAGGAACGACTCGATACCATCCATAGAGCCGTTCGTAACAAAATCCAAGTAGGGAGTGACCGCATGAAGACCAGGTACGACCGGAGAGCCAACAGCACAGGATTCAGAGAAGGGGACCAGGTGTGGCTTTACAATCCTGTCCGTCGGAAAGGACGCTCACCGAAGCTACAGCGAGCCTGGGAAGGACCTTACACTGTGGTCAGAAGGCTGAATGACGTGGTCTACCGTATTCAGAGAGGACCAAAGGCCAAGATGAAAGTTGTACACTTGGACCGCCTGGCGCCCTACAAAGGTCAAGACATTGATCGGGAGAAAAGGGGGGCAGTGTTACGAGTACTTGCCAATTAAGTTGGTGTGAACATAATTAATGAACATCTTCCCTGATTACATAAGGAATATTCTCGGCTTTCCTGATACATCTAGAAAACACCAGCAAAGATCAATGGGAAAACAATTGAATTACTAGACGGCTGTAGAATACCCTAGAAAAAGGCTGAGAAGACTATAAAAGCGGACGAGACACTCACACCGAGTCAGTTGACAGTTTACAGTAACAGCTGATGCAAAGCGATCGATAGGCGATACGGGCCAACCATAGAGGCGATAGTGTTCATAGAGAGCGATAAATAGTGTCTACCGGAACGGCGATTAAAAGGAGACTTTTAGTGAAATAAATTGTGCGGACTTGTTCATAACTGTAGTGTAGTCAAATTAATTTTAGTAATTAAATAAACTCGTTGTTTTGTTTTGTTAATTGTGTTTTCTGTGACCGAACACGTCACAATATGTTTCACCAGTTAAATATATCTATTCGAAGAGAAACGGGATCCGAAAAAAAATTGCTTAAAAATAACAATAACAAATATTATATAGATACATATGTGGAAAGTTAATACTTTTCTATTGATATTTCTGATGATATTAACAACCTGTTTGAGTATAGAATAAAAATTTAATAAAGTTACACGTAAATAATTGCATATTGTTGCACAGTATTTAATAAATATTATACAGTTCTTAGAATGATGATAATTAAAAAAAACAATAATGAAAATATAGTAATGAATAAAAGCTGCAAATATCCATACAACGAAAGTTCTTCTTAACATTCTTACATTTTTAATCCTAATGAATTCGTATCAATATTTGTTGATTAGTCTTATAAAAATATAATACAATCATAAAGTTGCAATTTCATTGACAAAAAATTGATTGTGAATTAGGGTATAGAATTGCAGGTGACAGTAGGGGCGGCAAATGTGTAAATCCGCCACTGAGTTATTTACTAAGTATAAGTGAAGATGCGGATCCCTGAATGTAAAGGAAATATACAAAATTTAAAGGAAGCTATTAAGTTAATTTGAGTATAAATTGTCACTCTAAAAGGACAACGCTCATTTAGCCCTTTCGTTTAGGTGACCCTGTTAATAAGTAGGTACATACATACATACCTACAGATAGGATAAAATGTATAGAAAAAATGATATTGTAACGAATTTTCTAGTTAAACTATTTATTTAAACAGTTATTTATTTAACACTATTTATATAACACTTAAACACTAACTTAGAACTACTATTTATGTTAGAACAATTCACTTATTTATATAACAATTCACTTTAGTCTATTATTTATCGGTTCGTTTCGCGCACTGATGCTTTATCACAACTACTGTTCTCCGACCCAAAGACGATCACTTTATATACACCTTTCGAACTTTCTAGATGATTCGAAAAGGAAATCCTGATTATTCCCGAATGATGAATAATAATTAGAATGTCGTCGATGATTCCAGAATTGATCTTGTTACTTGTCGCTAGAGCTTGTAAGTTGACGTTGATAAAAGTCCCGTGCGCGGTGACTACACCGTAAGCATGTTAGCGATAAGAAGTACATGTACACAAATTGTTATCGCACACACGTTCGGTGTCACTGGTCGCTACAATATCTTCGTTATTGTTTAGTTTCTTTTGTTGGTTTTGTTTTCTCGAAATATTCTTTGCACTTCTGAATTTTGAAGAAGCAACTACATTATTAACATTATAATTGTTTACCGTTTTGTAGAGGATAATATTTATTAAATCTGTAAGCATGTACATACATAGGCAGGTTCCTCATTTAGCCAGTTCAAAAGGGAATTACGAGTAGTTCGTGCACGTGTACAATTTCATGTCGCGCAAGTAGCCACGAAATGAACCACCTAAAAACTTAAAACTATAATCCGGACCAAATGCCCTTTGTAAAATTTAAAAGGAGCATGGCTGCGAAATTTGCAGCGGTTGCATAATCCTCTTTGCCACGTTTATGTGAAACTTTCATAACTGAACTGACCCTTTCCGAAAGGTTTGCAAATCCCCTATTGGATTTTCGGACCGTACTGTTTAAATAAAAGCAGATTTTGGTTTTTACCACGTTATTTAATTAATAATGTCAACATGTTCATGCAGTTTACAGCTCGTAAACTCCGGTCAACTAAAACGAACCAAACATAAAAAACATTGATTGAATTTCCCTAAATTAAAAAATTGAAAACAAAAACAAAAACGATAAATCGTAATCAGCTCATGATTTTAATACATAATATTAAATTTAAAGTATAATTATTGGTCTTGCTGTAGTATTGCTTGAAAAGATCAGAAATTATTAACAGGTTTGCCTTCATCTATAGCTAAGGGGTAGGGGGCCGAATGAACCATATAACAGTATATTTTTCTCAAAAATTATACACAATAGTTACAATAAAAAATGACATGAAAAAGATCCAGCCAACGTTTCGTTCTAGTTGTAGGGTTTTATCAATGCAATCGGGCTGAGTTGTTTTCATAGTACGTAAATATGTTTTTAACCCATTTTAGTTTTGATTGTTATGATTAGTTGAAAAAGGGAGAAGAATGGGAACTGCAATTCCAATCAAGAAAAAATTAAGCAAATAGTTCACATTAAAATTCTTTCTGCTAAAATTGTATTTCATTTTAAATATTTTTATATAATTTTAGAAAGACAGACCCTTTCTTATTCGAAAAGCTGGTTTCGCGTCTACAAATTGTATTTCATTGCATTGATAAGACTCCAAAGCCAAAAATGTGTACGGATTTAATTGAGTTTATTTTACTGAAATTATTATTCCCTAGTAAATTTAATTATGCGGAATTATGTCTTTTATTTGGGACTTTTAATTTTAAATGTTTTCGCACTAAAGATTAAATTTTAGAGAGCAATATGGGTGATCTAAAGCATCTAAGGTTTTAGAAAACTGCTAAATTAGCTCGGAAAATAAATAGTAATATAAATAAACAGATATAAACATGAGCAGTAATAGACGATCAGAATGTAGTCTATGTGCCTAGTTAATGTTAATGTACAAAGCAGATTAATTACAAGCACACGCATTCGATTAAATGAATAAATAAGTTACTTATTAGAAAATTTGTTCCATTAGCTTTGAACTAAGATCGTCCTGTCACGTCACATCGAAAATTTTCCTTTACTAGTCTAGGTAACGAACACTTGGTTAATTTATACTTACATGATAGGTACATGCTAGACATATTGGAAACATTATCTGGCATTTTCGAAGCAGACTGCGGGTGTGTTAAATAGGATTACCGACCCCACAGAGGCTCAGACATTTTAATCCGCCGATGACCTGCCTTTCTAATATTTCTGAATATCCGGTATTACGCATCGCCGATCTTTGCCTGTTTGCTTATTGCGAAATGGCTTCGATACCATCAATTTTAATAAGTCCGCACTTGCTCTCCGATATAAAATGTATTTAGAGAGAAATTCAATTTTAAGGGCTTAACGGTCACTTATATTCGACAAAAAATACTTAATATATGTTTATATCTGCATATTAAAAGCAATTATTTATTATTTAATTTTTTTAAATAAATCTAAAATAAAAATTCTTAAAACGTTTTTGAAAATTTCAATGTTGTGTTTATTTTCTTGAAAATATTCTTTCTTTGGAGCGCTAAGGTTATAGTAAAGAAGGAAACGGAAATTGCGTGCGCACAGCTTACCATAGGTAATCCTACAACATGAAGTGCTATTTAATTCAGAGGTCGCCACTTTTCGCTGATTTTACCCCGGCCAATGATGATGATTGTATTATAATTCTCCTGAATAAGTTAATGTAACAATGAAATTTATCAATGAAATGGTTCCTAAAAATATCTCACACTAAGAAATACTACTTTTATTAATACAGAGATATGCCAGAACTAAAATTGACGAATTCAAATTAAAAAACAAAACTAGGAAATATATTTTATTCCAATTCAACTAATACATCGTCGTCAGACACTGTGTCTTTTTCTTTGATAAATACCCCTTTCACCTTTCCTTCCTTAGTGGTTGTTATTGAATTTTGCATCTTCATTGCCTCTGAAAAGGAAAAAAATTTGAAATACAAATTGTCAGTAATAAATTCTGTATAGGTAAATATACACGTACGCCCTTTATAACATAGATAACGTTTAACTTGTTCGTGTTTTGATGGGAAGACGTGTACAGGGTTGATAAATTAATTCTGTTGTGTTCGGCTTACCAATGACGCATAATTCTTGACCTTCTGTCACAAAATCACCAACTTTGCAGGAAATGGTCTTGACAAGGCCCGGCATTGGGGATTTAATTAATTTTGACGCATCCAGCTGGGGTTTCTGAGGCATCAGGTGCAACATGTCCCCAACCAATTTCGTAAACACTCGAATTTTATATGACGTACCTGCATATCTGAAAGGGGAAAACTTTTGACGCACTTTTTCAATATAAGTATACAAAGAACAAATTTTAAAAAGTATCCAATCGAACAGCCTTTAGACAGGCACACATTTTAAAAACATTTTTTTGGACATAAAACATCTATAGAATATTTATTTTAAATTATTAAAGACTTATAATTAAATATTATTGTATGTTGTGAGTTAAGAAGTCAAGCATCAATTTTTATGTTCCCTTAAAAAAATTGACAGGTTTTTTTTTCACTGAATTAATTTCTGATAATTCATTTAGGGGCCGTTCATAAAATACGTTCGTATACAAGGGGGGGAGGGGTCTTGCTGAGTGTGACAAGATGTGACAAGGGGCAACGGGGGTCCTAACGCAACGTGACGCTCGCCATTCATCAAAAAATTTTACTGATTTTTTACAGAATTCTTAGACTTCTGATAAATATAAATATTATTTATTTGTTCGTTACAAAATATATTAATTAATTTATTTAAATTTTATTATGAAATAAAATAAATCAAAATTTGTGTATTATCAATCAAAATTTATCATGTTCAGGGGGGGGGTAAGTTTTTGTGACAATCGGGGGGGAGGGGTCAAAAAAAGCTAATTTTAGTGTGACATTATTTATGAACAGCCCCTTAGAACATTTCACCAAAAAAATCACTATCAAAAAAATTCCAAAGATAAAGGCCTTAGCTAAATTATCATTTGATAAAAAATACTCACATAAATTCAAAATTCCCTACAGAATCTTTGGATGCCAACTGTACCAGCACTTCCTCGTCATTAATAACTGTATTCAAAATCGATTTGGCCAGATCAAGTTCACCTTCCAGCTTTAACTCCTTCCCTTCAATTTCAACAAAGAATTTGTTTTGCCGCTTTTTAACAACCACAGAAACATTTTTTTCAAGAAATGAAACTAACAGTTCGCACGTGTCGAACATTTTATCATATTTTTTTATGACTGGTACGTTTAAAACCATTCTGTTCCTCAACTGTTGTGTGATATACAGCGCGGAAGCTATAGCGAGGAGCTTTTCGGAATCTCTTTCGTCAAGTGTTCTTCCTTTAAATCCTTCCGGGTAAACCTGAGGCAGGTAGTTGGTGCTTATGTCTCCTTTGACGAACCTATTTTCTGTGAGGATGTCGCGAAGCAAAGGAATATTGTGAATAACGCCACGTATGACGTAGGAATCTAACGCGTTTATATTCCTTTTTATAGCTTCATCACGATCCTTGCCGTAGGTTATCAGTTTGCAAATCATCGGATCATAATACAGGCTGATTTCGCTACCCTCTTCGATTCCACTATCGCAACGAACACCTGGCAAATGGCTCGGCTCGATGTATTTATATAGTCTCCCTGAAAATTACAAATTCACTTTTGCAAAAAAAAAGTAATTTAATTATTTACTTGTTTGTAAAACATATGATTAGTACCAAACCATAATATTCACTGAATAAGACATAAATATAAAGTCGCTAAATGAAACTATCGTTTAAACCTTTAAATGTGGCAAGTCAGGCAATAAGATTTATTAGATTATCTGATTATATATCGTAATTAACGTCGACACTCAAAAAGAGAATAAGTATCAATAAAAAACGATACTGCTTATAATGTCAACAAGTGATATAGAAATTTCAGGTACTTGATTATGTCATTACGATAAAGGATCTCAAGATTTTCAACCGTTTACTACTTATTCGAAAACAGTTCTGCAGAAGCTAAACGTGTTTTTCTTTAATGATGGTATAATAGGCGTTAACAAGGGCGTTTACTTGGTGGTAGTTTTATTGCCAGAGCCGGCACTTTAAAAGAATTAAACATGTGCTCTTTCTCTTTAAAGAGCTCGCATTTCATTTGTGAAGCTTCTAAAAGCTTTACGTATGTAAGTTGGGAGGTAGTATTTACAGTATATATAATCTGTGAGTTAAGTCACTTCCAAAACGACGGACCTCAAAGAGGTCGTAAATTTTTATTGGATCGTTTGTTCCGACAATTTTCGAAAGTGCTGAACTAACAAGTCTAAAAATTGGAAAACAAAATAATAGCACATAAAAATCACCGTATATACACTTTACGCACTCTGTTGAAGACTCAAGTTCCACTTACTGTTTACTTTTACGGTTACGACCTTTTCGGTTATAAAAAATGAGAATATAAATTATATCGTAACGTTAATGTTTTCATATTTAACACAATCCTTACACAATACTCAAAAAGGCCAAATATATAAACAAATAGGACCTACATTTTAACTAGAAGAAAATACTGGTGACCATCATAAGGAGCATAATTTCCAAATATACCTATTAATGTTAACATAACATCCCCAGATTTCAGTGTTAATCGTACCATAAGACAGCTTTAATTATATCAATATTAACATTATGTGACGAGTTTTATAACTAACTGGACGAAATTACTGGTACTACTGATAGATGGTAACGTTATATTATAAAAATAAATTCAAGCATATTGTGGTAACTTACCAATGCTGGGTAAACCAAAATTTTTATATGGATCTTCGGCGTACACCCTACTTTCTAGTGCCCATCCCTTAATTTTAATATCGTCTTGTTTTATATTTAACTTATGTCCTTTGGCAACTTTTAACATTTGTTGAACAAGATCGACACCTGTAATACTTTCTGTAATTGGATGTTCGACTTGCAATCTGGTGTTCATTTCCAGGAAGTAAAATTTTCGATTTTCGTCAACTAAAAATTCCACTGTACCAGCTGCAAAAAAAAACAAATTTAATATTTAATTTGACCCTTTTTGTAGATGACGCTTTCAGTTTTAAATTCTATAAACACTTACTTAGGTACACAATATAGTGATATACTTGTACCTACATTTTTAACATGAAATAAGTCAAATAATAAAAGAAATTTCCCTTTAAAAGGTGGTTTCTCTGTAGTATGTTATTAAAATTTCGATATTCAGGTTACCTAACCAAAGCAAACGGAGAAATATTTTAGACTAAAAATAACTTCGTCTCGTGAGCCAAAAGGACTTGTTCCATATGTAGAAAATGCTTGTTAGTCGTTGTAAATCGTTCTCTTTTACCCTTTGTGTTCGCTGAGCAACCCCTTTATTGTAGATCGTTATTATGCCTTTTTGGAACTTCATTAAAGCAAACGAATAATAAATAAGGAAGTTTTAGTTCTCTTAAAGGTACCTATTGGAATATTTTGCGGATTTTATTCTAATATTTACCTGAAGAATAGCCCAGCTTTTTACATAAAGCTACAGCCTGTTCGCCCATCAATTTTCTTGTTTCATTGTCCAAAAAGGTGCTAAAACAAACAAAATTACTTGAGGATTTTCTATAAGTTCAATCAATACGTTTTATCGCGAGTGCATATCTTCAAATTACTTTTTAGTACAATGTGTTTGTTTTATTTTTAGATCTAATTATATTTTTACCTGGGTGCCTCTTCTATAACCTTTTGATTCCTCCTCTGTATGCTACATTCTCGTTCGAACAAATAAACAGCATTGCCGTATTTGTCTCCCAACACTTGTATTTCTATATGTCGTGGATTATCGATGAATTTTTCCACAAGCATTCGACTGTCTCCGAAACTAGACAGCGCTTCTTGCGTTGACAATCGGAAACCCTCTCTAAAAATGAAAAGTAAAATCCAAGCAATATATATCTTCTAGCGGATTTTCACGTTCTTTTATGTCACACACTTGTGTTTCTATTATAAATCCAAAAATTGTGTGTCATAAGGTGAGAGAATTTGCGAACCAGAAAACAAATACTGTTTGTTTCCCATTAAGTGCATTTCACAAATTTAATTCAATGTATAATTGAATACCTTGCTTCGTCATCATTTCTGGCAAGCCTCATTCCTTTCCCTCCTCCGCCTGCTGATGCTTTAATCATCACGGGATACCCAATAGACTTGGATATCTCAACACAATGCTCGCCATCTTTTATAATTCCGTCAAATCCGGGAATAGTATTGACCCCTGCAGCCATGGCTAACCTCTTGGACTCTAATTTATCCCCCATCCCATTTATTGCTTCAGCCGATGGTCCCACAAATGTTATTTTCTCGCTCTCCTGAAATCCTTAGAACATTCCAGAATAATCAGCCGAGCAAATGTAACACACGCCCTACCAATAACTGAACAAAGGAACAGTTTTCCGAAAGAAATCCATATCCAGGATGCACTGCTTGTGCTCCAGACTTTCTCACAGCATCTATTATTTTAGTGACGTCCAAGTACGAGTCCTTGGCGGGAGCAGCACCTATGAAGATTGATTCATCTGCCATTTTAACATGTTTCTAGAAAAAATAGAAGCTTATTAGGCTACATTACTTCGATTTTGAGAGGTCTCGAAACAGAACCGTTGAGAATATGCATGGATACACGCTCATTACATTTAGAAGAAATACAAATCGCGTTTACAAAACTTGCTTAAAATTCTAGTAATGTATTATTTCTTTTTGGAAATTGACTTGCGTTTCTTTTTTATATATGAATATAAAAACAGTATATCAAGGCCTACAAAAATGTAAGGAACATTCTTTCCGTGCAAACATTTGTTATTGAAAAAACAAAATTCTTTCAGTGCAAGAAAGTGGAGCTTTTTCGGAACAAAAACCGTTGACTTCCTGCTGAAAACAAATTCACGGTTCTTGGAAGCATTGTTTTCAGCCGTTCCTTCGTGTTTAACAAAAAAAGGCGCGGGTTCGAGAAAAAGAAAAAGCTTCCTGCCAACGAGATTTAAAATGCCTTTTTCCAACAGGAAATGTACGTTGAATAACTGCACAACAAAAATGGATCTAAATTAAATATAACATTCTCTAGTTTAGGTAGGTAGGTACATTACTGCAAATAAAGGATAATTTGCCATGAATATGCATATTGTATACCAAAAGTGTAACTACTATGCGTATCATATGACGCTAAAGTAATGATATTACATTATTGTTTTCATTAGTCCTTGTGGGATATTACCAAATGAAAAAAAGGCAGCCTCCACCATCTCACTAACTTTTTCAAGAAACTCTGACGTGCGCTTATATTGAAATTACAGAGGTCGATATAATTGATTGAGATGATATTTTAGAACACATCCTGTATCCACTATAACAGTAGCTCCTGATTAATAGACGTGATTTAAATTTGTGTTGGTAAATTAAAAATGAAGGCATTAAATAATATTTCATAACAACATATTGATAGGCACGAACTTCTGACAGAGCTTTATAAAAAATTCTGCGGATGGCGCTTACTGTGTTGGCTGTACTCATTCGTTGAACGGTGTATATTAAAGGCAACAAGGATGTACGCTACTCGGTTTTCTGTTAAAACTGTTTGTGATGCCTCGATGAGATCCAACAGGTTTTAAATAGCAATTAATAACTTATCAAGAGGCTGATATTGTTGAGTTTGAAAATCTTCATAACACTACCATTTGATAAAAGAATTTGCGAAAGGCTCATAGCCAAAAATATTTCTGCAAAGATTAATTCTTAAAACTCCTGAGTTGACTGCAGGTTGCTTATCTTACATATTAATAGCGAAAGCGATTTTACATGGTAATGAATATCTTATCCAATAATCCACCGATTTTGAAGATTTTGCGGAAAGCTGTTATAACTTGGTGCTCTACTTTGTGCCTTTTTGGAGTTTTAATTTAAAAATGTTCGTGTTAGCCAAAAAGTACTGACTAAAGCGGATACATTAAATGTTACTGTTGAGAGATAGAATGCACGTTGAGAAAATAGTCTTCCACTTTAAAGAATTTTTTTTTTGATAAGAATTGGGACATAGTTCACACGTTTAACTTGTAGGTAATTATATTTATCTTAATGAAAATGGTTATTTTATTACCGAATGAATATCAGCTTCGGAAAAAACAGCCACAGTTTTTATTCCCATTCTTTTCGCAGTACTAATGATCCTGCATGCGATTTCTCCTCTGTTGGCAATAAGTATTTTATCAAATGTTGGATCGCTTTTTTCGACGTCAACCGTATAGAGCCCCCTGCGATGTAGGATAGATGTTGAAGCTTTTAATACCTACAAATTATCAAATATTTCGAAAATACCTACCCTTCAAATTATGTCATGTTATTTAATTTCTATATTGAACAAACTAATTTTATCATTTTAGAGTAAGAACATACAGATACATACATAAGTACCTACATGAAAATTATCCAAAACATGTTTTTTTAATATTAAATAAGTAAACATGGAACTGGTAATAAATAACGTTAATTGTTATTTTAATTAATTATTTAATTATTAATTATCGAATAAATGTGACAATTTTTTAATTATTGACTTAAAATGTGTGATAAAATTATTTTTTGTGTATTATACTCACATTTCTCTTATGAATCCTAGGTTGCCCACGAAGCACTACACAGGCTATAGAATTTAGACTAGTCATTATCAATTTATTTTTATTTTATCACAAAAACCACTATTAAAACTGATTAAATTTTTCAAAATACCAATAAAAGGTTGATGGGCGTTGCTTTCGAATTTGGATACTGTTTTTCAAAATTAATATTCGATGTTTGGTTTTCAAAAAAGCTTATTCAAGTTTCTTAAAATTTTGTAAGACAAGCCGTAACTTAGAGATGAAGATACTGCAACGGTTTTATTAAAGAGAATCCAAACGTTTTTATCATACATATGTTTACAAGCATATTCATGTTATAAAGTTTCTGATTATGAAATCCTTATCAGGCTTTGTTTCTAGTTTATCAGAGAAAGCCGTACAAACAAATAATGACGGTAAATATGAACATTAATCGTAAATATTGTAAATAAAAATAAAAGTTTATAATTAGGAGATCTTGAAATATCTTGCTAATAGTTGAAATTGATGGTGTCCAATCCATCAAATGATAATAGTGTAGGTACTAGGTATGTCAGACTTAAAAAAGAGACTGGAGAATCAGGAAAAGTGTGCAAACGTTTTTAAATCCGACTTTTATGATAACAATCCTAAACGATAATAATTTAACTTTTTAAGCTCAGTCATATTTGTTTATTTAACTTTATTATGTTTACATTTTTAATTTAATAGAAAATATGGCATTTTTGACAATTTTATTAGAATGAATAAATAATTAATTACGTTATATATATGTTTAATCACATTTCGTCACGTTTTTCGATTTTATTATTGTCAGCAACTAATCCTTAACAAAGCATTTCCTCATAATGAATTTGTTTGCAATCTATTACATAATAATTATCATAATTAAAGCGTCGTAAACCTTATATATATTAATACATCACTGTTAATTAGCAAGTATTACAAATTGCAATAAACTAACATATTACAGAATGGCACATTTTTCTCTAGAACAAAATTGTTTTGGTTAAGTTGGACATTGATTTATTTACAAAATAGTTATAGCTATGGATAAACATTTAGTAATTTTTGTATACAGGGTGCTCATATATCACAACGTTGATATTCACATTTTAGTCTTCTTTAACTTTTCGACATGTTTCGATATTACCCCAACTAATTGACAGGATTTTAAAACCTTAACCAACCCCTACGAGGGATTTAAATTCACGTACTAGAACCAGTTTAAAATGGAGATTGTGGTATTGTGGGCCTTTTAGAGGTTTTAAAATTAATAGCTGATTCATCAAAATCGAAGCGTATGAAACCAATAAATCCTCCGTAATTAATATGTGGGAACAGTCCTTTGATTTGTTGAATGGGTCACGTTTTAGTCAATTCGAAATCAAACAGTAAATTCGGGAATGAATTACTGTAATATATGTGACGATGCGTGTGGGAAGACATCAAGGAAGCGGTAGGTACGTGCTACGCTGTACAGAAGCGAGCAAACACCAAAGAAGGAAAATTATTATCTTATAGCCGGTCGGGCACAAAGGGTCGACACCCCTGTTTCTAATTCCTGCCGGGTGTCCGGATTCAATGTGTAGTTAAGGTCACGTGTCGTATGACACTTTACTGTTACTTGTATAGCGTTACGCGTCGATTTATATTATTCAACAATTTTGCACAGGCTTTGCCCTTTTCTACTTACTGTGCACCGAAATGAAAATAAAAACGGAAATAATGAATGACTTCCAGTAGAGCAAATAAACACCACTACCACCCTTCTCACAATCAGACAAATATTTATTAAAAGTAATAATGCAAACAAGGCAGAGATAATGCCACATAATCGATAGGAATATAAGTAAGAGGGACATTAGGTATCTATCATTATTGATAGTAGTAATAGGTATAAGTATAGATTTCATTGTTAATTTTGAAAAATAACCAATTAACCAAACATTCGATTAATTTTCAGAGTACTAAGAAAATTAAGTTTTTTCCTTCAGAAAAATAGAAACATTCAATTTTTGAATTGAAGAAACTGTAAATAAACCAGGGTCGATAATTTTTGAAACGAAAAAAAATTATAGTTGGATGAAACCCATTGGAAAAGGAAGATAATATAACAGAAATGAAAAAAAAAAAAGATTTACGGGCGATCTGAGGTCGAGAAGGGGAAGGGGGTGAGTTTTTAAGGGTAAAAAACGATTTTCCTTAAATTGTGATCGCTGCTATTTTTTTCAGTAAAAAGGTTGATTTATTACATTCTAATTACACGTATGTCATAGAAAATCTCATAAATCGTACTATTAAATTCACACACTTTATACTGATTACGTTATTCATTATAATATTTTAAAAAACATTCATCTAGTTTTTTTCGTTTTTTTGCATTTCTTGAGAAAACTTACCATAGTAATGTATATTTTTTTCACACCATCAGAAAGTAGAGATTTCTACGAAGAAAAAGCCCACCAACGTTTTAAAAAAAGCAGATATTTCGACGTGAGAATTTTCGATTAAAAATTAGGGTGTTTTTTCGATATTAAGTAAAAATAAGGTGAAAAAATAAATATTTCAAATTTAAAAAATGACAGCGTGTTTGACACATAAATAGGTGTTTTCACCAAATTTCGTGAAAAAAAAATTTTTGTAAAAGAAAAATAAAAAACCAAAAAGTAGGTAATTTGAATTTTTCACATAAATTCTGAGGTTATGTGAAAAAAGTGTAAATACAAAAGTTATGTATCTTTTAATTACCTACAACTTTGCCATTTAACTTTTTTCCATAAGACTTGTAGTTTTTTTTACCCTTAAAAACTCACCCCCTTCACCTTTCCGACCTCAGATCGCCCGTAAATTATTTTTCCTTTCATTTCTGTTATATTCTCTTCCTTTTCCAATAGGTTTCATCCTTCTATATTTTTTTTTTCACTTTTTACTATTTTTGAGGCTTCAGCACTGGTCTAAAATATTTTTTCTTCTACATAAAAGAATATCTAAAAGCACCTTTGACTATAAGAAGTGAATAATTCTTCCCTAAATTACCTATAAAGCAAAGCGATTTTATTTAATGAAAAAAGAAACAAAAATAGATCAAAATTATAAAGGCATCGCTACAATTTGTCATCCCCGTATATCTTAATTGGAGAAAGTTACACCATCTGCTGTACGGGAGGCGCCACTTGCTTCTTTGCCCATGACGATTGCCACATTTGTTATATACTAAACGGACATTGTCATTATACTTGGTGTGAACTGTGAAATCACTATCAATAAAGTTAGTTAGGTAACCGGGTCAATTTTCGATCCAGTTTAAAAAAGACAAATTAGTGTAAAAATTACTAGTTGCAGAAACAAGTACATAAATATATTCGTTTATCTTGTTTATTTCGCGACTAGAACAAGAAAAATCTCTTCGTCCTAAGTGGCTAAATGAAATTAAAGAATTTGTATTTGTTCAGAAGCTTTTAGCGATTCAACGTATTAAACCGTGTGCATTATTGTAAAGTCCGTTTTTCCATTCTTTCTCTAACGCTTTGCCGTTTCTTCATCTCGAATAATTGCACTTCTTTTCTTCGGAATTTAATTTCTTGCTATCCGAGAAAGGGCGTTGTTAAAACATAAATTCCAATTATAAAAGTTTCCAGCTCGCATTTACGCTAATACGGAAACAGAATTTTATGTTTCTGTTGCAACATAAGTACGCCGAGGGTGTATTGAATCGTTTGTAAAATAAAAGGAGAACCGACCGGAAGGGGACCATATTGGAACACATGGGGAATTGTACTAATTAACGATAGCAAGAGGTGCAACTCCTTTTGATCGTCTCAGGAATTAGGTTGTTTCAATCTTAAAAATAATTGGAGTTGTACTCGAAAAGAAAATTAATTTTCCTCTCTTTTACACAGCTTAAAACAAATATTTTTACCTATGGGAGGGAACAATGAAAACTTCTTTTACTTTTCTCTTGAGTAATATTTCTTTTTCGATTTTATGCTACAATTAGCTTGTTTTGGAATATTGAGCAACCTCTTCAACCATTGGAGGTACTTATTTCAGAATTTCATGAGCCTTGAGTTTGGTATGCGCAGAGACGTAACTTGCTAATTTTTAACTAAAACGTAAGCTGTGCTTCTCAGCTTTCTAACGCATTTTACGGCTCATGAAATTTTGAAATACTTTTGGATTGATAGAAAGGCGTTTAAAGGTCAATCATGGAAAAGTATAGTAGCATTAGTATGGGTGAAATTTCCCCAAGAAAGTTGGGATGATATTTTTACCTTTACATCATATTAGTATGAGAAAGGCTATAGGGGGATAAGAATGGGTAGGATGCCCCCAAACGGATTGTGCTGATTTTTTTTCTGGTGATTACTACCAACATGAGACTAAGATTTGCCAAGTTCTAGCTCTTAATATTCTACCGTTGGAAAGTGAGGATTAATTGAAAAAAAATCGAAAAAAATTTATATCTTTTCAACGGTTCGATCGATTTGGCTGAAACTTTAGTATGTTTTGCATATTTTTATAACAAAAAAGAGAAAAAATTATTAATATGAAATGAAAATTTTAACCCCCCTAAAAATTTATTCCATAAAAAAAATTTTTTTTCATAAACTTATTTTCTTGGTACAATTACCAAAATTTTTTTTTATTTTTCTAACACTATTTCTCACAACATAATTTTTGCAAAATTTTTTTCCGGGTGCGTCATAGTTAAAAAGTATAAAATCTCAAAATATGAATTTTTTTGAGGATATGTTCTTATCACGATTATGAATAGTATTCTGTATATTTGTAATGATATCCGGTGCAATATAGATTTTCTTCCAGATTGTTTAGATGAATATTAATCTTCATCACCTTCATCGGCAATAGTAGGTGTCATTGCGGTTTGATAAAAAAAAAATTCTAGACATTTTGTTGTTTTTAACTATGACGCACGCAGAGGAAAATTTGGAAAAAATTATATGTTGCGTTGGATAGGGTCAAAAATGTACAAAAAGATTTTGATAATTGTACAACTAACATAACCTCAAAAAAAAAAATATTTCTAGATATATTGTATTGCTTTTACTGCGACGCATCTGGAAAAAAAATTAAGAAAAGATTTATACGTCAAATACATTTGGAAATCTACAAAAAAAATTACGTGACTGTACATAAGCCTAACCTAAAAAAAAATCAATTTGTGGCATTTTATTTTTTTCAACTATGACGCACCCGGAAAAAAAATTTTGAAAAAATCATATGTTGTGAAAAATAGTGTTAGAAAAACAAAAAAAAATTTTGGTAATTGTACCAAGACCATTAGTTTATGAAAAAAAAATTTCTTTTATGGAATAATTTTTTAGGGGGGTTAAAATTTTCTTTTCATATTAATGAGTTTTTCTTCTTTTTGTTATAAAAATATGCAAAATATACTAAAGTTTCAGCCAAATCGATCGAACCGTTGAAAAGATATGAAATTTTTTCGATTTTTTTTTTTCAATTAATCCTCACTTTCCAACGGTATAATATTAAGAGCTAAAACTTGGCAAATCGTAATCTTATGTTGGTAGTAATCACCAGGAAAAAAATCAGCACAATCCGTTTAGGGGCATCCTACCCATTCTTATCCCCCTATAGCCTTTTAAACAAATTAATTATTTGAATTTTGAAAATTAAAAAAATCTCTTTATAACGTAACAAATGATTTTTTGGTGTATGCTAGTTATACTAAAGACCTATTAATGAAACGTTTTTGAGCATTCGCAGTCGTTAATATATTAAAAAAATTCAAATTAAAAATTTTCGAAAATACTAAATATCCTTATTCATGCACCCTAACACATATTTTTTTTTAATTTTCGCAAGGTTAGAACAGGGTTTAAAAAAATATAATTGCTATCCATATAAGAGCATTGCAGAGGGGTAACCAAGTAATTGTTCATCATTTTTATGATATACCAACTTAATTGCAATGATAATGATGGGGCACATATAAAAACAAATTCATAAGTGTTTTAAAAAATGTGATGATGTCGTTTTCAATATTTTTGAAAATTTTGAATTTGAAATTTTTGTATTAACGATTATGAATGTTTAAAAATGTTTCTTTAATAAGTCTTTGATATGTCTAGTGTACACCAAAAAATTATAAAAGTTTGTTACGTTATAAACGAGAAGAAAATTTGTATTTTCATAATTGAATGAATAAATTAATTAAAAAATTAACGCGTGCAGGGGTGTGATAACTTAGGGAATAGTTTTCTTTACTAATGTGATGTTAAGGTAAAAATATCAGTCCAACCTTCCCGGGGGACGTAGAATCCTACAATTATTAGAAAAAGGCATTTTCCAATATAAATTATTAAATCTCCTCCATTTGCAGCTTCTCCTTGATATAGTATTTTGGTAATCAAAGCCAGGTAATCATTTATATGTTCCTACTTGAATAATAGCTACAGTGCCGGCCTTAGGGAGTTGGGGAGAAGTTCATCACCACCGAGGGGCACTAGGTTTTAAGAGCCTCACTATGCAACATAAATTAAAGCCAAACATATGGGTTACTACGAGAAAATTACTGACAATATCGTGACAGTAGTGATATTAAAAATGAGTTTCTCAAAACTCAAGCTTATAAAAACATATTTAAGATCAGTCAAGTCCCAGGATAAACTTCCAAGCTTAGGAACTTTGGACATGAAATAGCATCAGAACTTGACATTACTGACGTTATTAATGAGTTTTTAATAAAAAAGCGTGAAGAGTGAATTTTATGTAAGCATTCAATTAAATGTTGGTATATTTGGTATATTAATATTATTATTATAAACTTGAATAAGCATTTAAAACATTTTTTTGGATATTTCGGAATTTACCACTCTTAACCATTTTTCATATAATTTATTACGGGATATTTCAATAAAATTGTTATGGTTATGAAGAAACAATTTAATGTGTCAATTAGTATTATATTTTGGAAAGTTAAACAATGCTACTGTTAGAGGGGCGCGCCGCTTAAAATTTGCCGAAGGGGGCTAAGGCCGGCTCTGAATAACCAACGTTTCATCCTTGTTTATGAAATCGTCTACATTAAGAACATAGTTGGTACCAATATACTTAATAAGTGTCATTTCCATAATGGTTTTCATCAATGTATCATCAATTAATAATTTCCAACCTATCCCAAAGACGAGACGTCAAATTGTTTGCATTAATTAAATATTTTATTTTTATCATTAATTGTTTTTGATTTCTAAACTACGTGTGCGTATGTCTAGGTTTTGTACTTATCAAATGTGACCCTTAATATTGTGGAGAAGACTATCGTTTACATTTTCGGAATAGTGTAGTATAGGCTCTTGTCCATTTGCCGGTCTCCCCAAATGGAATGCAAACATCTGGGTACAGGGACAAGTTCCAGTTGCGGGATAGACTCCAAGTGTATGTATGTCTGTAAATTGCTATGTGGACGGTATAAATTGACAGCATCTACTTGAACATTACACTGACATGTGTATTTCCTGTATGCTCAAAGCTGTGACACATATCCGCTATTAATAACCAAGGTTGTGTTCTGAACAATGGCTACTAGGGGAGCTTTGTGTAAATGGCCGAGTAATCCTTCCATTTATCAACGATTCAATTAATCTTCATCTCAACACTTGATACCCCGGTGAACTTTTTTGTTTCCGAATATTTCTAGTTAATGTTTCACTTTGCTAATACACACATGTGCCATGGTTTGTCAGTTGACACAGAAGCAATTTCACTTTTAATTGAAAAATCTGCACGTCTATCTGTAACATACTTGTTTTAGAGGATGTTTAAAGTTCAACTTAAATTTAAAGAAAAATAATTGAGAAGGTACTCAATATTCATGCAGCGTCTTATGAATGTTGTCAAAGCGTCCTTTTATCAGGGGCCTGCAATTTCTAAATCTGAACGAAACAAGACTCATGATAAAACTTTTCAAATGGTATAATACATTAGATTTCTCATGGTACAGAAGCGTCTCGCAATTTATTTTTTATTAGTTCTGCAAAAGTTATCATCTCGACAATCCGGCTCGAAGGACTAAACGAATGGTCATTGCATCATGTGAAACTATACCCAGATTACATTGTGTGCTATTATTTATTAACCATTGTTTGTATTCATATTCCAACAATGGCATTCCGGGAAATAATATAGTCTAAATTTTGATTGCGTATACGTAGGTATCCTAATATGTACCTACTGTTGCAATTAAACGTTCCATATAGATTTTAGAGCAATAATAACGGTAGCATTCAACACAACAATAATAATAATAATGAGTAAGTAAGGGTGCAATAATAATAATAGGTATTCGACTTATAATCTGCATATCGAATTGGGATTACTTAGCACAAAGCAATTTCGCAGTAGTGGGTTCAATTATTCGAGCCAGATGCACTTAAGTTGCGGAAAATCGCATTTCGAATCGTAAATCTCGGCGATCGTTGCGCTCGGGCCGCCAAAATGTTTCTAACAACGAGTGCAGGGAATCGTAACATCTAACGGGTGCGCTTAAGGACTTTCGTATTTTACGATTGCCACTATTTAAAACATAAATGAGACACCAACCCGAAATTTACGGTAATTAAGTTCTCTTTTGACACATATAAGAAATTGATCCGGATTTATTTAAAACCGACTTTTACTTTTTGGGTCACTCTTGCATTATTTAATGAAACTATACTTAAAATGATTTATCCTCACAATTGTTCAACTATTTCAGCTACTATTAACAGGAGTTCATTTATTTAAACTCGAAATCGCGTCTGGTTTTAATTCGACCAATTTTCACATATAATAAATTAATGAATTAACTTCAACTTCTGAACTCAATCATAAATAGAAAATTGTTGCAATAGATACAATTAATATTTATTCGTGTGTTAGATTCTGCACTGGACGGCGTTCCCGGTTCGATTCCCCACCGATGTAAAACCTTATTTACTTATTTAAGTGCACATCCTATGGTCTAGTATGTTTCATTTTAAGATTTGATCACTGTACTTTTATATATTAAATTCATAGTTATTGTTAAATTGTAATGCTTAAATATCATAGCTACTGCATGGTTTTGGTTCTAAATTTTCTTGGTTATATTGAAATAAACACCATATGAAATACTAAAATATTCAAATTACATTGCGATATATACCCCCGACTAATCCATTATCTTTATGATAGGTACCAAATTTATCAATTTTATCTTTAGTACCTACATAATAACAAATTACGTACGTAGTTGTAACTGTAGTATAAAGGTTGTTTTGATATTAACTAAATCTTTTTAATATGTTCAATACCCGGCGTTGCCCGGGTAAAAATATATAACACGTTTGATGGAACATTCTAGAATATTCGCGAATTTAGAACTATCCAGAACATCCCATAATGATTCAAAACATTTTCTGACTTTTTTTTTTAATTTCTGAAACATTCTTGAATGATCTTCAAGATTCTGGAACATTCTTGAACATTAACAAATCATTCTGAAATGTTATAATGAAACATTCTATTACTTCTTAGAACATATTTGAACTCCCTGTGACATTAAAAAAAATCTGCTTCATTCTCATCCCCACTCCGTGTTGTTTGCTGGGTGAGCAGTGACATCAGAAGACGCCTGGCGGAGATAACTAATCGATTGATAATAACTGATCAGTTATCGACCACTGTGAGAGTTGAAGATTATTACAGTACTAATATCGCTATTAAAAAATGGGGGTTGGAGGTAGAAGAATGAAAATGAAGAGTTATATGTATTTTTTAATGCCAAATCATAAAAAAATAAAAATATAAAATTTTGTCCAAAAAATTAAAAAAGTTAGGGGTGGACAACCCTTATCACTTAGGGGTATGAAAAATATATATGTAGTAGCCGATTCACAGACCTATTGAATATGCATATAAAATTTGATAAAAATCGGTCAAGCCGTTTCGGAGGAGTATGGTAACTAACATTGTGACATGAGAATTTTATATATTATATTTTGTGCTCGAGAACATTTCATTTAGGCATTCAAAAAATATTATTAAAAGTGTATGCTTGGATCGGTTTTGTGGAGTTCGTAATGTTGGCGTTGTAGCGGGAAATATAGTAAAAAAGGGATAAGAAAAAATTATATTCAGGCCTATTCTGTAACTCAATAGAAATGTAGGCATCGAATCGAGATGTGGAGAGATCGTAATGTACCCACTTCTACTGCGTCTTTCAACGTCGATTTTTGGTATTCTGTAACTAAAGTAGACGACGCGACAATCGAAATTTATGATTTCTACAAGACGTTAGGTGAAAAACGCGACAACACTGCATTTTTCATGCGAATATGGGCCTTAGTAACCATCTGACAGTTGGTTATTTTAACCTAACCGAACTAATAAAGCAAATTTGTGTTGAATACCGAGAATTGAGAGTGACGTACCCAAGGGTAAACCAGATGTCCAGTGAAACCCTTAGCAGGTAGAGAAATTCACACTGCCTTAAGAACCACTTTAAGCAGTAGGCGCATGTGCGAAGAGCTTTCTACCATCGAAATAACGATTTCGACAGCTTCCATGCAGTCGAAATGTCATATTTCGATGGTCGACTTTACATTTCGATTCGAGGAGTTACAGAATACCGATTCCGTACAATTTCTATTCTACCCCACCACTTCTATTCGATTTCAAGCATCTCTATTCGATTTGGAGTTACAGAATAGGCCTGATTGTAGTATAATAGGCGAATAATAGAAATTGGGGTTTGTAGAAGTCAATAAAGGATAGTCGATTAAGGATGGTAGTACACCTACTGCAGCGGTCTAATTCGTGACGTACTTATTATTAGAAGCGAAAATAGGAATAAATAGAGGCAGAGAAAAACCAACATATAGAATTTTTTCGTAAATAGCGTTTAATACACTGAAAGACAGTTTTACATCAATTGGCTAAAAAATATGTATTGTTTTGGATTAGTAGATAGATAACCGGGTATTTTTACAATAATTAAGTATGTTATAAAAATAAATCAACAATAATGTGATAGAAATGATAATTGTAATAAATAGGAAATTAATTATTTATAATAATAATATGTCTTAGCACAATGAAATGAAACAATGATATTAGTCTACCTTATAATACATGAAGAGGAAACGTTTAAAATTATGGGAGAACCACAGGACTGTAGCTAGAGTCGAATTTGAGGTAGGGCAGCATTGGTTACAGGTACGGCGGAAGTAAAAAATTAATCATAATTGATCTGCCCTCGAAGCACGGGCTCCTAAATCAATCACCATGTATATTTTGTATATCACTGACCAGTGATGTACATTCAATAGCTTTTCGTAGATAAATAATTTCTGTGAGAGCATGAGCATGTATCTAAGAACTATTAAATCCTCAATGATGAAGAACAAGCGAACAAGATGGTTGAACTTCCAAATTTGGATGTAGAGATCCACGTCTGAGTGAGAGTGAGGTAATAATTAATTGTTGGATGGGGTGATACGAGTAAATACATACGACCGAAAATACCATTTAGATCATATTTTTTCTGGAAACTTTGTCCAATATCAGAAGGAATACCATAGCTAACATTACCAACATGTGTTGACCAACCTGTTGCTATGGAACTAGGAGTAGCGATTGTATTTTGTGCTTCCACCTGTTTTGAGCAGTGAGGTTCTTTATGGTAAATTTGCTCTTCAACTCTTCGTTTTTTTCCAAAGAAAGCCCGTATATTCATCGCAAAATCAATGAATCTTTAATTTACAGAAATAAAAATAACAATTGTATTGATTTTTGACTAAAACACTTTACCGTACAGTACCACAAACTACAAACAATCATAAAAAATCTCTAGTTTATGTTTATTTTAGTTTAAAAAGGGATTCTCTGTACCATAGATTGCAATATAGCCCATATTTGCAATATATGCTACGGAGAATCCTCTCTGCATTACAGATATTATAATTAAATAGACCCATCGCTTCATGTGATGGCGCTTCAAATGCCGTCTATACACAGAACAAAGAATTATTATAATATGAAATAAATGTCACAAACTGTGGTATGTTCGGAAAAGTTTAGTTACCTATCGCTACAATTTTTTTTATCTCAAACTATGTACAAACAATTTAATTATAATAATTTATCTTAGTTTATGATATTTTTAAAGTAGGGCATTGTGATTTCAAGGTAGGGCATTTCCCCACAATTCCCCCCCCCCCTCTAGCTACGGCCATGGAGAACCATCAAAATTCTCCTGGTAATTAAAGACGGTCACCCGTTTCACCACCTGGACTCTTTCTATCTCGCTTATGACGATTGATTCTTTTCCCACATACGATTATGAATTTTTCACTTCATAAGTCGAATTGTTGGCAAGTCTACTAAATTGGTTGGCAAGTGCTTCAACTGTGAAAAATACATCTAATTTTTATTTGATAACTCGAACTTTTGAACTTCCATTACTCAAATATCTTGACAACTGGAAGATAATATTGGGAACAAATTTCGATAAGTCGATTCAGTTTCTACGATTATTTGTCATCAAAACGTGCTTTAAAAATTTTGTTTTTTAACTAAAATAAATTAAACTTATACAAAAGTTGAAAGTGGTGCACTGAAGAAGGATGTTGCCTAGTTATCTATCCATCTCTCATTCTATGTATTTACCGTTAACGTGAAATAAATACATACAAGTGTCAATTTACAAAAAAAAAATAAGTACAATCGTATGTATATATGTGTTATTAGTCAATAGCTAGAAATCTGGATACATCGAAGTTCTTTTGCGTAACTTGATGATTCGAGTTACTAAAGTCGACTGTTTTCTTAATTTGGATATTGATATGTAATAAATAAAACAAGATTTGGATGTTTCAACAATAATTTAATGTCCTCGACAATATTGTTTCGACCAACATGTGGTCATTATCAAGAGTATACATTCACTGTTATTTAAAAGACATTAAATTATTGTTGAAACATCCTAATCTTGTTTTATTTATTACTTTTAAAATATGTTTCTTCAAATGGTCACTATTGATAGTTTGAATTATTGATATGCATTAATGACGCACTAATGACTAATAATTTGGAATGTATGCAGATACTGCAATTGATTTTTAATGATTATAGCAATAGCTAGAGGTGTAGGCTGTTCTAGTTTTTGATAATGTGAAGACTAGCTCAGGATAGTAGCAAGAGGTGTGGATTTAATCTATTTTTAAACAAAGAACTTTATAGTGATGGTTAACTTACTGTGAATAATTTTATTTATTTCCTGTTTTCTTTAACGATTTTGTTATTATATATTGCACGGTCAAAGCGTTGGATCAGCTAAGTAGTTATTATTATTCTAATACTATTTCTTCACGAAAAAATGGATAAGCATACCTGTTGTATTTACTATAGTTGGTACTCTTATCTTCCCCTTCTTCTCAGATAATATAAATAAAAAATCAAAACCAATTTCGCCAAAGCGCTTTTGTTACATATTTTAAATCCAACAAACCTTTTTACGTTGATTGGCCTTACATTTTTTATTTATTAGTGTCCCTGAATATAATATAATTGCACGGTTGAAAAGCTCCACTTATTTGCGTACAACCAACTTGTGTACAAAATCAAAAAAGCATGGTGTCGGGGCAGGTTATAGGTATTTGTGACTATCAAGAGACTATTCCAGTTTTTAGAAAAAAAATATTTTCATCGTCAATTTAGATTAATAGTAAAAAAACAAAAACAAAATAAAACCAAAGAAACCCCACAAAATTGCTATTTTTAAACCACAAGTACCTAGTTGTTTAATAAAATCAGAAAATATATTATTTTTTTACTAGTACTTTATAACCTTTTCTGCAAAAATTAGCAGTTCTAAATCTGTATAAAACGGTGAGGAAAAATTGAATTTTTTTATTACAATATTACAGTTGCGAAGAAAACAACACGCCTTTATATACGAAATAGGGTACCTGATACAAATAAGGCCTATGCTCAAATAAGGCCTGTAGTGCGGAAAAGTCATTTAAAATATATTTACATCAAAAATACTTCACACACGGATAGACGACAGTCCCACGACTCAGGAAACAGTGCGCGAGAGGCCCGCTCGCGCTCGCAGCGACACTCGTGGCCGGTCGTTTGTGGCGGACGAGTGTTTTCATTGCGCGTTATTAAATTGTCGTAATTTCTATAGAATTTTAATAACACGTATACCACCTCGAATAAATATTAATGACCAAAATTGTCTCGAAAATTATGGTACTTATTAAGTTCCAAGGCCTTATTTAGTTACCTTGTTTAATTAAGGCCTGTGAAAAAAAATATATTCTTCAATATCTAATAATATTTTTGAGAAGATATGTTAATTTTCTAATTTTTGTTTGTTTAGATACCTTTTTTATATATTATTCTCTATTTCTTGTTTATATGCGACTTCAAGTCTGACTAACAATTTAAGCATAATATTTAGTAAAATAACTTACAAAGTTGTTCAAAGATCTCATGGAAAAACATGGTAAAAGGCTCAGAAATAAATATTTATATAGATTAATACTCTAATAACAATATTCCTACAATTTTAGGATATAGGCTTTGTTCAATCACTACGTTTTAAAAAGGCCCAAAGCTAAGGTTCTAGAATTACCTCTTTTTGAGTAATTTTTGATAAAAGATTACAATATGATTTTTTAATTACTTAAAATGTATGAACCAAAGAATAATGCCTCTCTTTCATTTATCACCTTTTCCAATAATTTATCAAGATTTGAGTGTTTCAAATTAGGTAGGCCTTATTTGTATCACTTACCATACATATTTATAATACTTTATGTAAATCTTACTGGTTGGAACTTTGCACGCCAATTGTAGTAACCTTCAGATGGTCGAAGGTACAACTACCCTGCTGCCCACCACTTTTATTACTTGTACGCAAATTGGTCACTTTTTCTAGTTGTACGTAAATAATATTCCAAAGAAAAATTCTATCTCAAAACTTTTCAGATAAATAATGCGTTATTCGGGGTAAAACTATTTTCTATATTTTATTGATTGTAAGGCTGAGTTTATATGTGTAGGCAAATTGTGTTCGACTTTATTATGTATCGATTTTGTGGTCGTTCATACCGTTTCATTATTCTTTTTTGTCGCATTCTTTTTACAAAAAATGGGGATGTAATTACATCGGCGATGCGGTTCGTGTACTAAACATTCATTTTCGTTCGGCTTCAAGTTGGTCGCTGGCTTGCGCCATTTTTAAAATTGCAATCTGTTAGCTGGTGCAATGCAGCTCAAGTAAATTACTTTACCATAAAACGTGGCTCTAATGAAAGGATTACGCACACAAACTTCAATTCCGTTCCGCGATTTGATTTTAAAAGTACGCTCTGTGGAAAACGAGCGCCACTATTTAGCGAAAATTACTTTTGTATTTTAACGGAAATGGTCTCTTTAGGGAAATTTCATACTTCGTGTCAATGGGTTGATTGCACTCACGGACCGGCGCCTATTATATTTCGTAATACCTGAAAAGCCCTTTAAAACTGCAGTATAATGAAGCAATGTCTTGTTCGACAAAACAGTTCTTAATGGCGATTATAAGAACACAGCCCCTTAACTATTATTCCTAAATACTTGTGTACCATTGTTCTGACGCTTATTTTAATTTCTTCTTTCTCTTTAACAATTATTTTGACTTTTGTCTTTATTAAACTCACTTGAATGGAAAAGTTTCCTTATGAAGAACAAAGCGATGAAAAATCAATTCCATTGTTATTTAATTGAATATCCTCAGGGCATAAACAATTAAAATAAAGAAATCCATAAAAACCATCGGATGCTAAGAAAACCCAAACTCAATTATGTTCATAATTGAACTTATTCATTAAAACAAGGGATTGCTAAGTAAATAAATGTCTAAAAAAAGTTCATCATTTGAAGTCGTTTAAACGGAATTGACATCGGAGTAAACTAGCAAGGTATGACAAGGTGAAGCAATAAAATTTATATTTCTTATACACTAAAAATATTAAAAAATAATATCCACGTAAACGTTTGGAGTACCTAATTCATTTTTCAAATTATTTTTGTAAACGGTATAGCTTGATGTAGTTTCCAAAAGCAGGTTTTTTAAATTCATCACTACAAATAAAGACATTATTTGTTCACTAACCCACACTCTAGGTATTAATTAGAATTACATTAGGTATTTAAACAATGCGAAAACAAAACATTCCAGCGTTCAAACTTTTCTATTGCAAATAACTTTATTTCGGGCTTTATTGTAATCGACATTTTCTTACCAATTTCGATGACCAAATTAAAATTTTCATAGTTTGATTAACAACTCCCGGATCCATTATTTACTTTTTTCAACCGAAGCCCATTAGCAAGAATAAGCTTCAAATAGTTTTGTTTTGTTACCCACTGTTTTAATAAAAGTTCATTGAATCAACAAAATGTGTAACGGTATAGCCACACAGAAATAACATTATTTAACAATTTTTAATTGATTACAAAAGCCGGTTAATTATATATATTACTTTTTGTACTCTATTTATTTTATTACTTTATTTTAAAATTTTGAAAATGTTTTGTTTTTTTTTATCGGCTTGAGTCAGTGAACAGTAACGAACATTAAAACCATAGATATCAGTTCTCATCTGTTTGAATTCGAACTGGAGTCATGTGCATATTAACTTTAAGAACACGCTGTTAACTCCTGGACCATGCTGTAATTTAAAAAATAAAACAAAAGATTTTTATTTTAGTGTAATGTTTATTAATTGTTTTTTTTTTAATTATTGTTTTTTCCCCCTTTTTTTGTACTTATACTTTACAGTAATTTCCAATAATTTCATATATGATGGATACTCTTGTGTATTTGGGGTATTCATTTGGAAATGTCTTCACATTATGTTGGTTGTATAAATAAATGGTAGGGTGGGTTCATAAATCCGGAGCGTGACCATTTCTTTCGTCAATTCCATCAGAGTAATTGAATGGTATTACTCTATTGAGCCTATTTTTCTGCCAAAATGATAAATTTTTCTCCCCGACGCGTCATTATTCGGTACTGAGGGAACGTAGACGTTTTTGGTCGTGGACGTCCGTCAAATGAAGTTATTAAGGTTGTACTGGGGTGCGTTGAGTATTTGTACGTCCCCTTTCTTTTTGCTTATCAACCTGCACGGACACACTGGACCCTCATGCAATGAATGATTCACACTAAAATTGCTGAATTCGTGCCCACCAAGTGGACCGCAAACATTCTTTTGAACGAAACAGAACTTATTTGTGTTAATTGGAATCTTTAACCCCCCTGAAACATTACCCTTTTATACTAGCAGCTATAATCAGGAAATTATAAATATGTATTCTTTTGTCGTTAATTACTTTTATTACCGACTGTCACCATTTCTCACACCAAGACAAAATACAAAGAGATCTGTAATATATTTTTATAATTCTATTTTGAACTTTGGGGTACCAACATCACCTCCCAATGACGTTCAAAATCAAAAGGTGCCTGAAGAAAGACAATATGGGTTTGACGAGACTTCTAATATTCAAGAATTTTTGTGTTTATCCTAGAGAAGATAACGACAAAACACATGTCCAAAAAGTTGACTCAACAATTCTGGAATTTAAAAGAAAAAAAATATGTGCCAAAATGTGCCCGAAATGTGCTACGTAAAATATAATATTCAAAAAACTTAACTTTTATGATTAGGTCCTTTTTATGATGTTTAATTAGCTCCACAACATCACTTCATTAAAACCTGACCAATTGTGTTGTAATGTGCTCAAGATGTGCTATCATGTGCCATTAACAAATAATATTTACTTGAAAAATTGAATTTTTATTGAGACATCCGTTTTGTGATATTTAGTTAGCTCCGCAAAATCACTTTATCAAAAGTAAACTTGTACTGAATATTTGAATAAAAAGTTTAGATTTTTCATAAAATGTTAAGTCTTCATTAATACTTTCTACACGCATCGATAAATGTGGTACGATGAAATAGCATAATACGCTTAACATAGCGTTCGCATATTGTTCATGAAACATCACCATACATTATTTTACATGTTATGTAACACATCTTGTATTAGGTGAGTACCTGTACTTTTCATTAGTTTACGATTGTATAGAATGTATTGTACAATATAAAATTCGTATTATTATTAATATTATCAGTACAAAGTGTTATTAAACCTTTTTTATTGTTAATAGTAACTTTTTATATTTAATGATAGTTTTCTATTAGTGTAGGGAATAAACTTTTCATATGGTACCGTTTTAGTACTATCACAACACATAGACAAAGAGACTGAAATTTTTGCTTATTTATGTATATATGTATATCTTAGAATAGAAGATTAGTAACTATTAAGTAATAAATATATATATTCTTATAAAACAATATGAAAATACTTATGTAGTCAAGTCATTTCCTTATTCTAATCAAAGTAAAATTACCATTTTTCTTCAAAATAACATTACTAGTAGAGAAAGTATTAATGAAGACAGCATTTTACGAAAAATCTAAACTTTTTATTCAAATATTTTTTTCACATTGGCACATAACAGCACATTGCGGGCACATTACAGCACTATATGTTTAGTTTTGATACAGTGATTTTGCGGAGCTAACTAAATATCACAAAAAGGATGTCTCAATAAAAATTCAATAATTCAAGTAAATATTTTTTTTTAATGGCACATGATACCACATCTTGAGCACATTACAACACAATTGGTTTGGTTTTAATGTAGTGATGTTGTGGAGCTAACTAAACATCATAAAAAGGACCTAATCATAAAAGTTAAGTTTTTTTAATAAGATTTTTTACGTAGCTCATAATAGCACATTTCGGGCACATTTTGGCACACATCTTTTTTTCCTTTAAATTTCAAAATTGTCGAGTCAACTTTTTGGACGTCAAAAACACCGATTAAAAATTGAGACAAGATCAAGAAAATTACGTCGAGAATTTTCGAGAATATAAAATTTTGTCTGGAGCCTCAACATCTTTATTAGAGTTTAATAAATACCAACTATGCTACCTTAAACATTGATATTTATACAAATAATTATATTTCTAACCAATATTTAGCGTGAAGCCAGTAGCCTTTTAAGTAATGCTTAAAACAATTATTAAATTTCCACCCGAATAAAGACCTGTGTCCAGGAATGTCGAAATTCTTAATTTAAGACAAAAAATTATGACCAAAACAATTATTGTACAAGACAAATAAAAATGACTTTTTTGATCTTAATTTTCAAGATTAAGACTCGTGTGTTGGTGAAACCCTACAGGCAATAAGCTGATTATATTAATTTAATGTCTTAAAAATTCTGTGGCCTTTTTGAGGTAGTACCTAAAATTTAAAAGTGACCTCAGAGTTATAACTTTTTTTTATTTGTACAACTTTACTTTTCTAATCCTATTTTAATTTTGATCGGTTCTGAGGAATATAGTGGCTTATTTTGTTTACTGCATTGTTAAAACGGTTGGTGAAATGTTATGGAATTTATTTACAAGGGGAAGTGGGCACATTCGTTATGGTCGTCAACCGTTAATTACGTCAACTTTATGGAAGGAAAAGTTTTGAACATAACAGAAGTTGCAATTTCATGGCACGAGAAATGGAGAAAGCAACGATAAAATTCGTGTTGTTACAACCGTCCAAGTGTATAACTTTACTCATTAACACACAGTGCAGTTGATAAACTGTTTAACTTCGTCCACTAATGTTTATTTTACAATAGAGTGGACCTACCCAAATCAAAAATTTACACAGTTGTAAGTTGTAATTAAGGTGTTATCACCCGTAAAGCGCTGGATGCTGTTAATAAGTTAACACTTATTACCTACACTAAAGCAAACATCTACTTTTTTGTGATCGTGTTAAGAAATTGTCAGTTATGGACAAAAAACGACCGCAATGGTTTTAAAACGGCCATTGTTTGTATAATAAAGTCTAGTTTTAAACATATTGAAGTATCCTTGATCTTGTTTGAGAGTCCTTTACTGTATGACGTTTACTAAATAAAATGTTGAATATTGAATGGAGGAAACCTTCATTTCTTGTAACTCCATATCACAAATAAAACAAATACGTTATTTTGGTTACAAAATGATTTATTGACGACCATAATGATAATTTAGCCACACAATGATTTCTTCAGGTGGAAGATATTGCTAAACTTAGCTTATACAAAATCACTTACATACTAACTTGGAAGGGTTAACCTGTATTATAATTATTATTAAAGGTTTAAAAAGGGGTGAATTATTTACGTCAAGTTGGTCGTTAATTATTAATCCTAATTTATTTAATTTATTGATTTCTAATGTATTTATGTAACAGGTGTTGGGCATAGGTGGAATTAGAAATTTTATTTGTTTTATTTTTATAGCCTTTTCTGTGTTCACTTATTCTCTTCTTGAAACTTATCCCTGTCTGTCCTATATAAGTTTCGTTACAATTGCCACAATTTAGTTTAAAAACACCTTATTTTAAACTTTTATTTGTCAGGACTTTTTTTTATTATAATTTAACCTATTGTTTTTAGTTTTAAATGAGCTCCAGGAGTTTATAATTTTTGATATGTGCTTACCAATGTTAACAGAAATATTCCCAATACATGTTAATTAATAAAATTATTGTTATTTTTAACGTTAATGCAAGGGTAAACCATATTCTGTGTTTTTAGGTATAGTTTTTTATTCAATAGTTTTATAACTAACGAAGAATGGTAACCACTATTTTTAGAATCATATAAAGCTCTATAAAGGCTACGGTGAACAAATGCGACAAGGGGTGAAATAAATTAGTAGAGGAAAGGTGGGTAAAGTGGCCACCCTAAGAGAAAATTATTTTTCTTTTTTGTTCGTTTTATCGTATCAATAAAAAGAATGTATGTACATATAAAAAAATGATTTAGTTACCTGCTGTAAAAGTATGAACTATTCAAACTGAAAATGCATAGATATTTATTCATTTTTGTTGACTCTTATCAAATGACCACTTTACCCATCTCGGTAGGGTAAAATGGCCATGAGCACTGCGTTATATTCTTATTGACTGTTATAAAAATTTCCGTTTAATGTTGTTCTAAAATAACAAAAACGTTTGAGCTACATGTAAATGAAGTTTTGTTTATTATAAAAGAAGTCATAAAATCATCTTATTTTACTCTTAAACCAATAAAAACATTCAAAGTAAAAATATAAAAAAACTACTTCAATCTACAATAGTCACAAACAAAGTCGTCATCTTCTTCATCACAACCCGCACAAGTTTCGTGGGCCCATTTCAAGCAGCTTGAACACATAATCCATCCTTCCTTTTCCTTAGATTTGGAATATGATACCTTGCTAAAAAAAACAGTTTGGATCACTGTGGTGATTTTCTTCTTCGATGTCTGCTAATGTTTTTAGAAGCTTCCAACTCAGCTTTGTAAGGACTTGATGTTAAAATTGCTGCTGTTCCTTTTTTTCTATTCGTTTTTCTAGTTGCAGTCGTAGCAACTTTAGGAATAGAAAGTAAATCTTTAGGGGTGGTGACAAAGGAACAACTTGGTTGAGACTCCGTGCACTTTCCAGGAGGTATAGTGGGTTCTTCAATATTTTGAGAGTCTGCTGTAATATGCAATCGTTCAGGGCCTAAGTCTGCGATAATGGGTGACAGAATATCTGTAGTTTCTGCTGCAGCATAATCAGCATCGTCAAATATGTCAGGATCTACAGGCACAATTCCACATTTCTTAAAACCATTGACGGCTGTGGATTGTTGAGCTGCTCGAAGATATGCTTCTCCCATAAGCTAAGACATTTGAAACTGAGTTACCACCCGTCCAGGATTGTTTCTGAGAAAATTTTCAATAGATTTAACGTAAAAAGTGTTGAAAGGACCCATGAATGAAACGTCTAAAGGCTGTAACTTGTGGTTGCAATGGGGAGGTAAACAGATAACAGTTGTTTAATTTGATCTTGCCAGTTCGAAGAATTCTATATTTTTTGTATGAGTCATGTAGGCAAAGTGGCCAGTAGCTTGGCCACTTTACCCGATTTGATTCTTAACGGGAAATACACACTTACTCACTTCCACACATCACCTGAAAATATCTCACCTGCAGCAAAATACATTATAAACATTAAGCTTTCATTCAGTATTCACTAAAAATAGGTCCATATAAACATACAGCAGATATGAGTAATTATATTAGAGATTTACCTTATATCAGGAACCGCAAAAACACAATCAATCAAAATTTTTCTTCGCAATTAAGTCGCCGTAACCAGTAACTTTCCAGACTAGCCACAAACAATGTTTACCTTAGTTGACCTTCATTTCAATAGAGGGTGACATCATTAAGATCGTCAAATCAGCAGTGACTACTTTGCCCGCCTTGGCCACTTTACCCATTCTTCCCCTATGTATGTCGTTGTGTGCTTCCTTCCTTCCTTTCTTGTGATAAATAAGAAAGTTGTGTTTATTGTTTGTATTATTTATTGTAAGGTCGACAAAGTTTATGGATTTATTTACTTCTTATTAGTAAGTAAATTCAATATTAGGGTGTAATTGATTTAAAAAGAATTTAATTGTTTGTTCGGTCCTGTGAAATATACCATTATATCGTCTGCATAACAGCAATAATAAAAGTAAGTTTTGAATAAACTATTTACCTATATTTTGGTTTCTAAATCATTAAGAAGCATTTCTACCAACATTCAGTTCAGTGGATTTCCCATAACTAAATCTGCTTGTTGAGTTACGTACCAAACTATTATAAATAATGTTATGATCTCGCACAAATCGTTGATATCAGCAATTCTTGTGGGAAAGTATCGCGAAGGATCTAAGTTCTTTTCTTCTAGCTTTAGACAGTAGACTTTGGTAAACGCCCATAGGGTATCACAATCCCTAGTTCGAGTTAACTTTACTTCACGTTTTAAGGGCTTGTAACGTAATTGTAATAATTGTGTTTAATAAAATTAATGTGTGACAAACAATTCAACTGTTTGAGGTAAAATAAAAAGAATATTTTTTTTTAACTGTTACGAGGCTACTTAAACAGTTATTGTTGTCTATCATAAAAATTCTCAATTGCTTGGTAATTTTGTTTGGGGCAAGTACTAAAGGGAAAGATTATTTCATCTGTAATTACTGGATTTACAAATTTTTTTATTAAAAGGTTTTTAACTACTTGTATGACTTCATCTGATGGGACACTCAAAAATAAGTTGCAAATATCAAATGAGTATGATTCTTCATAGATAGAAAAGGTTCTTCAGGATTGCTGGACATCCTGGTATATATAGGTATGTAGGTACATAATTTCAAAGTTAAATGAAATTTATTTGTATGGAATAATTAAAAAAATACAATAATAAAATGATGGTTGTATGTGAATACGTTGCAGTAATATAAAAATTCTAATGAGATCATGTACCTAAACACTTTTGGGGGAGAAATTTGAAAAAGTTATTGTTAGTTATTTTTGAATTACTTACCTAACAATTTAGATTTGAGTTGTCGACCAAAAGTTATTATAAAAATTGTTAATATTGTAGTTGTCAACATTACTGGCACAAATAATGGCAAGTAGAGGAGTGAAAAGTACATTGGTTAAAAGCGGAAATACACGCGTAATGCGTGCCTTTATTTCCTTTGAATTTTCGCTCAATAGAAATCTAAACGCTAAGTGAGTCCTGAGAGTTTCAAAGGTTGAAAGGGAACGGCAGAATTACTGGAAGTGTGTTTAACATTTTCTCCTTTCACTCCAGAATTTAACGGGTTCACCAAAAAAAGCTCGCAAACATGGAAATGACAGTTTAATAAATAAAGAAGAGAATAAAGCATTTTACGACTCTCTTCTTAAAAATGTTTGTTTGCGGAACATTGTTTGCAAAATGGACAATTAATTCTTTAGAATATTTGAATTTTCTTCTTTTCCTGAAAAATCACGCTACAATTTAAGACTACCCACTATAAATTCTTGTAAAATCTATAAAATAATACCTACAGTCAACATAGGTATTAGGTAGTGTCTTGTCGTCAAAAAAAAAATATTATGAAGCTTACTTTATAATTCGTTAACAACCAGGCAGATGTTCAGTACTACAGTATTCCCATGAGGAAGTTTTAGAAACCTTTAGCAACAATGATTAAAATATTTACAAAGTAGTAATTAATTTATTTAAAAAGAGTAGCGCTTTACTTAAACCCGATTAAATTACGCGATGGTTACTCATTAATTATGTGGCAGATTAAAAGCTTTTAGATGCTCTTATCTTCTTTACAGCAAAAATGTTTTTGAAATTAATAATATTAAATTACATAAAAAATTACAGTCTTCTTTATGTATTCATAATTTTTAAAATGTTTATTAATCCTTTCCCTAAAAGATCTCCCTGTTTGGCCAATATGAACAGCATTAGACGGATTACATTTAATTTATATACCCCATGTTTCACATTATTTACTTTTCAGTCCATTAAAGAATTGAAATAAACTAATTCCAATTAATTTCAGAAACAACATGAAAATCCAATATGTTCATATTTTTTTTATCTCAAATCACCATTTCATTTTGAATATTAAAATGAATTTGATAATTTTTAGCTAATTGTCTTTAAATTATCAGTAAGTATCACATAATAACACAAATAGGGGAAAGATCTAGGATTATGATAATATTTTAGGGGATCCGGACTCCCCCTGACCCTAAGTTGCCACTAATCAGGGATTCTTAAAACTCAAAGGGAAAATAGAGCGAAAACAAGAAATGTAGAACATATTTGCAATATTTTTTGAATTGTTCCAATTAATTCTGAAAAAGGTAGGGATGACTGATGAATATGCCCAAAATTATTTTTTTGCAGTTTCGCTTCAAAGACGTGATTTTAGTCAAACATTAGACCTCTGACAAAACTTTTTCTGCGTCTTGAGAATTAATAAAAAATTTAATGAAAAAATTTCTACTTGTTTATTTTACCCTTTTTACAATAGTTTCGCTCTATAAGGACATCTTACAGACTTATAGGTACATATAATAACCATAATAGAATGATTTTATATTTGCCATCACATCTCCTGAATAAGGTGTATGAATAAAATTTTATCTTTATATTGTTTTCTTTTGGACAGCAGTTCAGGGACTGGTGGACAGTGGTCAATAATTATGACTTTATAAAATAAAACATAATCTACAATTTTAAGGATTGGATCCCAATTGTTGTCCTATTTTTGTCGATTTACCTGCACATCATTGAAGAAAAAAATTTTAGAAAGTAGCAATTGGTCTGATTAATTAGGAAGGAATCCAGTAGTGTTTATGGTCCTTACCTGTTCATATAATAAGCTACCAATATGTTCAAATGATTGAAAACGACCAATAAAGTAAAACATATTTGTGGGTTATAAGAAGAAATACAGAATTTTACACCGTTTTCATTTAATGAGATGATGTAAAGTGCTTACTACAGAGACATAAATAAAAACAGTTTTTTTTATTCAGTGAGTACCTACTTCTGGTAAAGGTATAAAGTGGATGATGTAGGTAAAGAAAATCATATTCTTTTTTTAGAATTAACATTTAAAAGGTGATACGGCGTAAACATTCACCTTCGCCAACACGTGTATACAAACACACTTGACGGTCCTCGTTGATGAAGTGGTTTGTATGTGGATAGTGGTAGGCACCGACAGCGGCAGCATAAAGCCCCTTCACGCCACACCGACAAATTAAATAGAATTGCTTCCGAAAGAAATAAACTACCAACAAATTCTTTTCGCTCATGTGAAAACTAATGGCAGAGGCAGACGAGAACAATTTTAAAATCAACCTTTCAGACGTTGAATTGAATACAAATTGAGTTGTAGAAAATCGATTTTTTATAATACGTAGGTATACACTGAACATTAAGTAATAGGTATGATAATATAAATTACTATTACAAAAAAGAAAAAAATAATAAGGTCAAGAACATTTTAAATTTTTTTAATTAAATGCTGACCCCTTTGGCCCCCTCCAGATGTACACGACTGTCGGTTATGTTACTGTATTAGGGTTCCTTTAAAGCTACGGAGTGGGTAGGTATTTACCTACCACAAGCGATTGTGGGGCTTACTTACGGTGAGCGGGTCCATGTTCTTCCCCATGTTTTCTTTGTGGTGAAATCGCACGTGAATTTTTTAGTTTATAATTCGGCTAGGGTACAAAAGGTGAGTTTAGTGAAGCGCATTGACCCATATTACCTTACCACTAAATCACAAGAGCAGATCGTGCACGTTCCCTTCTATGGAAGAGGAGCCCCCTCACTCAAGCATATGCTGGGTGTTTCTGGCTCGTTGGCAAATAAGCCCTGTGCACCTGTGTCGTTTGAACGTTCTCTAAGGGGGAAGAATTTTACACCAAGCAATCAAAGCAAATCGCACCGTGTTAATGTTTCTTGGTTGGCTGCTGCAACCCCATATATACATACACATACATAGTAGGTGGTTAGGTACATACATGACTAAGTTTTAGTTTTTGAAAAAAAAGGGACGAAGGAAAATGCTGAACTACGACGTGTTTATAGGTAAGCATCTGCTGATTATGTTTATTTTCTGTATCAGTGAAATTTCGTTTTCGGATTACCTCGTTAGTGGCCAATCACTTGAAAAGTCTGTCTCTGTGGCCTTTACCAGTTTATACAGGGTTTTTCAAGTTGATGGGCTATTAGAAGTATATGAATTAGTAGAAGGAATTCAATTCTGAAACTTGGGCTCATTTGGTTATTGTTTATGCCGCTTCTTTTAAAAATATTTTCAAGTTCGATTTACATCCGGTTATACCGGAAGTCGATACCAACTTTGTTATTTTAAATAGAATGGTATATTTTTTACGCTGAATTCGAATAAAACGTGTAATTCTAAGGTAAGTTTGATAACAAACTTGTACACCTATGACGATCGGTTTCTGAGTTAATATAACTTATATAAAAAAAATCGCTACCGCAACCCAAATTATAAAAGATCATAACTTCCACAAAATACGACTTAGAGTGGTGAAATTTTTACCAGTAATAGCTGAGTATTAGTGCTAACGCCTTGACAAAATTGAATTAAATAATTTATACAGGGCGTTCAAAATAAAATTCTGAAATTGAAAAATTTCAAACACGAATTACCTCGTTTTTTCAAATGGCACTTACTATTTTTTATTTTTTCAATCGATTTAGGGAATTTTTAATTTTTTGGAATTTTAATTAAACTTAAAATAGGAAGTACTATAGGTCGAAAGAGGATAAAAAAAGGAATCGATTTAAAAAAAAAAAAAAAAAATAGTAGGTGCCATTTGAAAAAACGAGGTAATTCGTGTTTAAAATTTTTCAATTTCAGAATTTTATTTTGAACGCCCTGTATAAATTATTTAATTCAATTTTGTCAAGGCGTTAGCACTAATATTCAGCTTTTATTGGTAAAAATTTCAACACTCTAAGTCGTATTTTGTGGAAGTTATGATGTTTTATAATTTGGGTTGCGGTAGCGATTTTTTTTCTATAAATTAAATTAACTCAGAAACCGATCGTCATAGGTGTACAAGTTGGTTATCAAACTTACCTTAGAATTACACGTTTTATTCGAATTCAGCGTAAAAAATATACCATTCCATTTAAAATAACAAAGTTGGTATCGACTTCCGGTATAACCGGATGTAAATCGAACTTGAAAATATTTTTAAAAGAAGCGGTATAAACAATAACCAAATGAGCTCAAGTTTCAGAATCGAATTCCTTCTACTAATTCATATACTTCTAATAGCCCATCAACTCGAAAAACCCTGTATACTGTTTGCAATACACGGGGTGCTGTAGCTTTTTATTTTATTATTATTTTTTTTAAATATAGTGTGCTTTATTTTTAATTAATATTTGCTATTTGTAATAAGTACATACGAAGTAATAAACGCTATCATCAAATAAACAAAAAAGGACACTACTCATTTTATTTCTCTTCCAGTACTGATTTTCTTGACCTCACTAATTAGATCAGGAGAGAAAATCAGCGAAAGAAATTAAAAAACTGATCCTTAGCCAGAGAATGAGGAAAACGTTAACTGTTGCGTTACCCTAATACTGTCCTTTTCTTTTTTAGAAATTCTCTCAACAAGTCTAGTCTATTGCCAGATTGTCATTATCATCTACCACACAACCACCTTTCTGCATTCCCTTGTTCTTAGTACCTTAAACTCTAGATTCCTTTTTCCGTCTTAGATCTTCCGGTATCAGGTCTTCTCGTTAGAAATCCCACATTAATGCCTTATACATATTTTAATGTTGTCCCTGCCCTAATTTCATTCTTTGTATATTAACCTTACTTTTTCTCCTAATAAATACATTTACTCCCAATCCTCTTCACTCATCCGTTTATTCTTGCTTTATTTTTTCTTCTTTTAACAATCATTACCTTTATTCATTGAAAATATTTTCTCTTTCTTCCATAAAATATTTATTGAAGTGAAATTTCTAATGCGACTTTCAACAAGGTTGCGTTAAACGTTTCACGCTACCATGGGGGGGGGGAATAGAAAGAGACAGAGCGAGAATGAATGCGTGGCACAGAGCGAGAGTGAATGCGTGAGACTCAAATGCATGCGCGTAATAGTGAAACTTCTAATGCGACTTTCAACAAGGTTGCGTTAAACGTTTACCTCTACCATGGAGGGGGAATAGAAAGAGGCAGAGCGAGAGTGAATGCGTGGCACTCAAACGCATGCGCGTAGTATACCTGTTACAGGCCAGTGCGAGCGTTAGCAACGAGTAGCGTCCAGTATTCCAACGCAAGAGGGAGAGAGAAAGAAAGATACACAAAGGTAGAAAGTAGGAGAGAGAAAGAGAGTGAGTCGGTAGATCAGCACATGCGCGTGGTATTCTTGCTATGCAGCGAAGTAAACAGTGTGAGCGTCGTGAAATTAGCTGAAATGATAATTTAAAGATGCGATCAATTGTGAATTGTAAGCAATGTTAATAAAGTTTGTCTTAAGGAAACAATTTGAGTTCACTAAAAATCAATTTGTACCCCTTCCTATTTTCATTTCCATATTACAAAGTTTCACTTCTTCCGCACGGAGGGACTCCACGCACTATATATTTTTCTTATCTCCCTTTCTTCCAGTCTATTGAATGTTCTCTCATAATTTAACACTTCTTAGATTCTTCACAGCTGGGCAGTACTTAAGCCCTTTGTATTTGAAAATGTACTTCTAGCACCGTATTTCAAGCCCTTTCTCGAGCTAAAAGTTGGAGTTTGACAATCAAATTGTTTTATAGAAGTTTTTAATTTGTAGTTTAAGAAAGGATTTCAAACATGTTCAATGTACTTAAAGCCCTTTTAAGTTGCTTGAAGCTCCTTCAAAATGCTTGAAAGCAATGCAATACCATTAAAGGGACTAAGCATTTTGATATATTTGAAATCATCTTGATGTAACTCAAGCCCTCAGGATGTGCACGAAGCCCTTTTCACAAATGCTTAGGTCTTGAATTTAATAACTTGCCGATGTAATTAGTAACTCGAAGATTTTGGGTTTAAAATATGTTTAGAGCTTCAAGAACCAAAGCTTTTGATGTAAGGGCATTGACTTTAGGGCTTGCTAGCCTTTGGTTCCTTCTTTCATTATTCCACACTGTCTCTACTCTTATCATTAATATAATCTAGGGTGTTACTATAAAAAATTTAAGGTCCACAGTACATATTTTTTAAATACCTGTTTATTCCTGCTGAACCTCATATCTTCCATATCGTAAGTTACATTTCATATTAACACTTTAGATAGCACTGTTCTTCTTTCCTAATTATTTCTACATAAGTTATGTACCTATTATTTAATAGTTTCCCCATAGTAGCTTCTCCTTTTGCCATTTGATTACATGTCACCTTTATCGTTTCTCTTTTTAAGTAATACCTAAATATGAGTATTTTGTAACTCATTTTTTTCGTCCTTATTTCTCGAATTCCACAACTACTATTTTCTCATTATTTATTTCCAATCTTTCTTAGCGATTTTCCCAGTGCTCGTACCATTTCTTCTCTAATATGTTTCAATCGACTTTGAAACGTTGATTGTGGCTTTTGTATAGATAAATTTATTTCAACTTTTTTTTGCTCTGGTTTAATCTAATTCTGCACGTCAGCATAGTTATATAGTTTGAAGTAGTGCATCAGTCACATCCCGTTTCATCATATTAAAAGAGCGAACGATTCGAGGATGATTTCGGCTTTCGTCTTTGCCTTCGTTAGAATGTAGGTACGCAGTCCCTGATGCCAGTTAAACGAAGCCGAATAATATCTTATGACTCGCGGCGCTTTCTTAACTATCCCGAAGAACGCAATTTACATTTTCAAGGCAAAACTTACACAATAATTTACGTTGAAGATATGTGCGGGATGATTTATTTGACTAATTACCAAGTTTAAATTAAGGGATGCAGATAAAGTTTCATAACTCATCGGAATACAACTGTACACCGCAACCATCTCGTCATCCTGATGATTATGCATTTTCAAATAAAATCACAAATTTGCTAATTATTCAATTTAATATTGCATTCTTTAATGAGCTATAAATGAGTGTTAAAAGCATTCTGACTACCGGATGTAGCTTGAATGAGTGCTGGTAGTCCTTAAGGTCCTGTTTTTTCTTTTAAGGCACGAAAGGGCTTGCGTGTGTGCATGTGTCGTCTTATTAAAAATAATTTTTAATTGATAATTAAGGCAAGCCCCTCATGCAAACAATTACACAATCGACACGGTTGTTTTGCAGTTTTTAATGGGCAAATTTATGAATGCAAAAAGAATTCTTTTAATCGCTTAATACTAACCCCTTATTCAGGTGAAAAGAATGGAACCATTGTTCGTAAACCCTTTTCCGTCAATTAACGAACAATTAAATTGTACATGCTACGTACCTATTTCACTATTAAGGAAAACCTCACTAACTTTTTCTCTCTCTCACTCTCTACTGTTCTCTCTTTATTCGTCCCTATTTGGCGTCATTATAATCCGAATTAAAATCGTTTGGTGGTAGGTAGTTTTCGACGAGGAGAGGCAAGACTTAATAAGTTGTCGGGCGCCGCAATGAGAAAAAGCGTCGAATAAGGGCGAGGCGCCCAATTATATGATATTTTCTCGGTATCAGCCGGTTGACTTATTTCAATTATCCAACGTCTTGAGTGCATTGTCTTAGCCTTCAATTAATCAGGGCAAATAGTGTAATGAATCGTATTGATTCACTTGAAGCCAACCACCGTATCGAAGACGGTTCGCCACCGCCGCACCGCGTCGCGACGCGCTCTCTATCATCACTTGTTCAGCGTCGAAGCGCCCTTCTCATCGACGTACAAAAGACGCTCCCGCTGTTCCTTGATGATCGTTTGATTAAAACGCCGGATGGGAAAAGATGACGCGAGTACAGCTTAATTGAATTAAGTAAGACGTGAAAGCAACTTCGTTTTCGATAACTAAATATTAACTTCCTACGAACCGCTTTCTTTTAGCCATTAAATATCCTTAATTACAATTTATTTAAAATTTAAAGAGAATGTACACTAATAGACAAATAAGTTTGAAGAATGTCGGGTAAAACTTAAGAAGACTGTATTTACGTAGCTTTTAACATTTTCTGAACCACCGTCCTCTTTTGAAAGAAAAACAATTCTAAAGCGTCGTACTCAATATAATACGTATATATAAAATATTGTATTTTACTTGAGTTGTTTGAGTCAATCAATTAAAATTCATAATGTACTTAAATTGTATTAATACCTAAAACGGAAACCAAATATAATGAAATAAATAATAAGACAATAGAAATGAACACAAATTTAATTAGAATTATAAGAATGATGAGATAAACACAAAATTAACAATTTAATAATTTATTAATGTTAAGTTACATTTTAGAACGAACAAAATAGCTCAAACCCCAACGCCAAAACACGACACTTTAGTTGTCCGAAGCACTTTTCAGTCCCTGAAGAAGGTAACCTTGTTACGGAAAAGTGCTTCGGACAACAAAAGTGTCATGTTTTGTCGTTGGGGTTTGAGCTATTTTGTTCGTTCTACAACAACCGCCAAAGTTTTTCCAGTCTTCATTTTTAAGTTACATTTTCTTTAATACAATTCTTAAAACCATAAATTGCAGACTTTTCGCCTTTTGTTTGTATTAACTGTGTTTAAAGTAAATAAACAAAAATAGTATTAGGATCTTTTGTTGTTTTAGTTTTAGCGTTCACTGGGAGGTGGTAATGTTATTCTTTTGAATTATTACGTTAGGATAGGTACACTGCCTTCTATCATAACCCAATTTTTATTGATGATTACTAATAAAATCGCCTTTCTCATTCTTTCTCTAATCCATTTTTTTTTAATATGTCTTGTAATTAATTATAAATTACTATTTCTATTATTTTAATTAATTTAATTATAAATAGTAATAGTTTATGAAACTGTACAGTTTATAACATAAACGTGACACTACCTGATGAACAAAAATTCTCAACATAAACATTCTTCGTTCTACAAGACGTATATAATAGAATTATTTTATTATTCCCATCACGTGACCTGAATGAGGTGTATGAATAAAATCATAATAGTTCATACTCGTATGTTAAATGTTGAAAGTATAAAATTATAGATTAAATTGTGTATAAGATGCAGTATTTTAGCAGACAATTGTATGGCAATGATGCTGTCAGAAAAACAATTAACACACAAGATAGAAAGACTATTAGTCAAGGTGTGTACCTACACAATGTCAGAAAATGTCAAAAGTGACAACCATTCCTAACCTAACCCCTTTTCGTTTCCAATATATCATAACGTTTGGAATAACATGTGCGATAGGTACGTTGCAATTTATCATTCGTTGCTTTCCTTGCGCATTAAAACAAGAACGCATAGCAGACGTTTTGATTTCACTGCATTTTCTCTGCATGGGTACAACAAAGACAGATATACAATATTTTTTTCCACTTAAACCAAGAACAGGTCACGTGATAGTGAATATAAAATAATTCCACTATATGTATATAATTGTCTAAAAGAAGAACCTACCCAACAGTACATATTTTCTGTCCATCAACCCAACCACTTCCTTTTTTAGTATATTTTTCAATTTCTGCTTCCATTAATAATTAATTCTCTTGCACCCATCCTTTTTTCTTTCATCACACACTTTACTTATTTTCCACTCTGTACTTGTTATTACATCTACATCCTCGTTCTATTTCAAGTATTCCAGTTCACTAACACCTTGTCAATACTCCGTTAGAAAGGTTTTCATACAGTGTACATATCTCGATTTGTCAATTTTTCTCAAATCTTGTGTCCCTATCATTTCATTAGACATTACTCTTACCTTCTCCCCAACACGGTTACGATTTCCCCCATTCATTTCAGCATTAGCTTGCTTAGAGCTTGTTATGTCTATTAGGTATTAATTCTGTTTTTAAATTTCTCCCTCTCCATACTCCTTTTCTAATACCTCAATCCCTTAATTTTTTCAATTTCATTCCATAAGTTTTTACCCTTTGTCTAGTTTTATTTATCACCTTTCTGCATCTTATTTCCCTTTTTTTAATACATAATCAGATGTGTTTCTATCTAAACTCAATATCCACTGTATATTTTTATAAATGCCTTCCACTTGGTTCCGTTCAAACAACCCTTTTCTTAATAGAAAATAAGTCCCATCAGTCGTTCTAACACAACCTTTGCGGTATGACCCAAATATTCAGCCTTATTCTGTAACTCAATAGAAATGTAGGCAGCGAATCGAAATGTGAGCAAATCGAAATGTCCCCACTTCTATTCCTCTTATCCATTTCGACGTTCGGTATTCTGTAACTAAAGTATACGACGCGACAATCGAAATTTATGATTTCTACAAGACGTTAGGTGAAAAACGCGGTAACACTGCATTTTTCATGCGAATATGGGCCTTAGCAACCACCTGACAGTTGGTTACTTTAACCTAACCGAACTAATAAAGCAAATTTGTGTTGAATATCGAGAATTGAGAGTGACGTACCCAAGGGTAAACCAGATGTCCAGTGAAACCCTTAGCATGTAGAGAAATTCACACTGCCTTAAGAAACACTTTAAGCAGTAGGCGCATGTGCGAAGAGCTTTGTACCATCGAAATAACGATTTCAACAGCTTCAATGCAGTCGAAATGTCATATTTCGATGGTCGACTTTACATTTCGATTCGAGGAGTTACAGAATACCGATTCCGTACAATTTCTATTCTACCCCACCACTTATATTCGTTTTCAAGCATCTCTATTCGATTTGGAGTTACAGAATAGGCATGATTGTCTAATAAGGAGTTTGCAATTGCTATTTGTCCATTTATACGTATTTTATTGGTATTATCTTTTTCCATTACATGGCTATAACACTACTAACTACGTTTTATTTATTTTATTTAAATACTCGTGACTATATTTACATCACACTGTATACCATATATGTTTCTCAATACTTACATACTCGGTTATCCAGTTGCTTATTACATTCGTTACAACTTTGACTGGCTCACTAAAAGGATTGGCAATTTGGCACCCTCTTGTCATGTAACATATTCATATAGGTTCCGATTGTTCAAAACTTTCTTCTCAACCTCTTCCAGAATAATTTTCTCGAATGCTCTCGTACACTTTTTGCTTCAAATTGCATGTATTTTTTATTTATTACTACATATTCAGTTGCAACTACAGAGGAAGCAAATTGATCGATACCGATTCATATAGACCGTGGCGCGAACTACAGTCAACTAATCCTTCAAGGTTCAAAAGGTGTTCTACTGTTCCTTATTGACTTCCATATCGTTCTTTGCATTTTTAAGATTATGGTCGCGTTTGCAAGAAGGTAGGCGTGAAAATAATGTGTATTTTATTCATTAGGTAATTATGTGAAGTAGGTGTTTAATTTCATGACGTTCTCTCTGCGTTCAAGCTCCATGTGATATAAATGTAGATGAGTTAAAGTGAAGGCGCAAACATTTTAATGGCAGGTAATCGTATTATTTTTATGGGCCAGATTTCCCTAAGCTTCCCATTACATCTCTCGAACGAATGGCGTGTTACATTTCTATTCGACAAAGTCGCGGTTTTGTTCTGAACGCGAACGTACGTATTATTATACTTACGAACTTTGCAATCTAAGATTTTTAAAGTTCATATCGCTGGGAAAGATTTATTTGCACTTAAATCAAATTTCCCGCAGCCACTCCGTTTTTAAGAATGTGTGTTTAAACTTTTAAAACTCTCCGCTTTTTCGAGTCCTACATCGGTTAGAACTTATAAAAGGTTGAATATTAGAGAACAACTTCTCGCGCTCCAACTCCAGCTCCTGCTCCAGCGAAGCTTTATTTTGTCTTTCTCTATAAAAATTGAATTATTCCCTAAAACTTGGGTAACTATTATAAGAACGAAGCTATTCAGTGGACAGTTATTCTATTGAATTTTAGGAGCTCAAGGACAAAGGCTATACTTTTATGTGTATCATTAGCAATCAGAAAGTTAGACTTTGATGACTTTACCAAGAAATCGTATTGTGGTCAATAAAAGCAAAATCACAAAGCTAAAAAGAACCGTTACATTTAATGGTTTCCACACTAGACTCTGGTAAAGATCTTCATGGAAAGTTCGGGTCTTCAAAAGTGGTTCAATTTCCGAAATTCATTTTGAACAGGCCCCCAAAGATTTGCCTGGATAAGCTTAATCAAAAACCAAACCTGAATCGGGAGAACTCTGTAGCACTCGCCCTCCGTCTCTCTTTCCCACTCTATATTTCTCGAAGTAAAAGTAATTTACTCAATTACTCCAATTTCCAGGCCGTTCTTCAATTGCGCTTGAACGTTTTTCATCTAAATTGGAACTTGTACCTCGGAAGGGCCATAAAGGCTATTGGCATGATTGAGTCCTTTTAAGTTGAAACAGATCGATGCTCCCTCTGTTTGATGTTTGTCGTCGAAAACAAACCCTGCAAATGGCGAAAACCAACGCAGAGAAACTAAAAAGGGAAATGCTAATAGCTGCCCTTTTGCAATTAAAACAATGGACTGATTGTTGTTTATTCGACATTCCTTGTTATCCTTGTTATTTCAAATAGAACCAAATGAAACGTTTTATAAAGTATTCCGACAAATAATAACGATTGAAATGTATTTAATATATGTAACAAACGCAGTGTCTCCAATTAAAAAACGTATTTTTGTATTGTTTCAAAAGAATTAAAAAATCTTTCGACTTGCCTGACTATACTTAGTTACCACCAAAAATTCTCAAATAACTGTTTGCATTGATCACCATTGAGTAAAGAGTATACTATACCTACTAGAAAATTCGTTACAATACATAAAATATCAATATTTAAAATTCCAAATTTAAAGGATAGTGTGAGAGGAAGGTATGTCGCTATCATGAACTTTGAGGAACTCTTACTTTTGATTTGTGAGAAATGTTAATTGCTTAATGGTAATATGTCAATAAAATAATTCAAATTACTTTAACTAGCAAAATTACCTTCTCTTCGTTCAGGAAAAGTCAGTGCGCTATTCATTGGATAAAAGACAACTCTAGTGACAACCACCAAGAAAATATCATTTTCGTAAAAGTTATTTTTTTTTTCATTGTAGGGAGATTCTTGTAGATTACATAACGTTCAAGAACATTATGAAATTTTTTCAATTGATTCTAAAACGTTTTTTTATATGATTTCCATAATTATTTCAGACCTGGAAACTTCTAAAACATTCTAGAACCTTTTAGAAAATTCTAGAAATTTTAAAACTTTACGCAAAATTATAGAAAACTTCCACTAATAATTCTCTTACACCCATCCACCTCTTTACTTTCATCCTTGTTATTACATCTACATTCTCCTCCTATTTCAAGTTTTCCAGTTCACTAACACCTTGTCAATACTCCCTTAGAAAGGGTTTCATACATTCCACATATCTCGATTTGTCAATTCTTCTCAAATCTTGTGTCCCTATCAATTCATTACACATTACTCTTACCTTCTCCCCAAAACGGCTACGATTTCCCCCCATTCATTTCTGCGTTAGTTTGCTTAGAGCTTGTCATATCTATTCTTAAATTTCTCCCTCTCCTTACTTCTTTTCTAATACCTCCATCCCTTAATGTTTTTAATTTCATTGCATAAGTTTTTACCCTTGGTCTAGTTTTTCTTATCATCTTTCTACATTTTATAGAAAACTCTCGAACATTCTGAAAATATCTAAAGCACTCTCTCATATACAGTAACTCTTTTAACCCCTACTTTTTGAAAACCGGCTACCGGCAGGGTTGCGTATAGCTTTAATGGCACATACAAACAAACCACACTTTGTATTATTATTATGATATGATGATTACATGAGGAGTGAAGAAAACTTTGGAAAATCCGTCATTCTCCCTCTCTCCCCTTTCCACAAATTTGATTTCATACAAAGATAAAAATTCATCATATGAAAGACATATATTCCTAAAAACAAGTAGAAGTAATCATATATTTTACATATGACAGTATACGCTTTAAACAAACAGAAGAATAATTAATCGACGAAGCTGTTAATTCTTGTAACTCCATATTAAAATTAAAACACAACACAAAGGTTACAAAACTGTTATTGTAGACCACAATAATATTATTTCACCACAGAGTGGCTTCCTAAGGCAGAAATATAATCTACTTATTAATTTCCATATTGTGACGTGTTCGGTCACAGAAAACACAATTAACAAAACAAATCAACGAATTTATTTAAGTACTAAAGTTAATTTGATTACACTACAGTTATAAACAATTCTGCACAATTTATTTCACTAAAAGTCTCCTTTAATCGCCGTTCCGGTAGACACTATCTATCCCTCTCTTTGACACTATCGCCTCTATGGTTCGCCTGTATCGCCTATCGATCGCTTTGCATCAGCTGTTACTGTCAACTAACTGTCAACTAACTCGGTGTGAGTGTCTCGTCCGCTTTTATAGTCTTCTCAGCCTTTTTCTAGGGCATTCTACAGCCGTCTAGTAATTCAATTGTTTTCCCATTGATCTTTACTGGTGTTTTCTAGATGTTTCAGGAAAGCCGAGAATATTCCTTATGTAATCAGGGAAGATGTTCATTAATTATGTTCACACCAACTTAATTGGCAAGTACTCGTAACACTGCCCCCTTCTTAGAATTGATCGTCCCGATCAATGTCTTGACCTTTGTAGGGCGCCAGGCGGTCCAAGTGTACAACTTTCATCTTGGCCTTTGGTCCTCTCTGAATACGGTAGACCACGTCATTCAGCCTTCTGACCACAGTCTAAGGTCCTTCCCAGGCTCGCTGTAGCTTCGGTGAGCGTCCTTTCCGACGGACAGGATTGTAAAGCCACACCTGGTCCCCTTCTCTAAATCCTGTGCTGTTGGCTCTCCGGTCGTACCTGGTCTTCATGCGGTCACTCCCTACTTGGATTTTGTTACGAACGGCTCTGTGGATGGTATCGAGTCGTTCCTCTAGTTGCTGTGCGTAGTCGGTAGCCGAAGGTCGCTGATCTTCTGGGTGTCCAAACCGGATGTCCATCGGTAACTTCAGCTCTCTTTCAAATAAAATGCTGGCTGGTGTTCTGCCGGTGGTCTCATGAACCGCACTTCGATAGGCCAACAGGAACAAAGGTATGTGCTGGTCCCAGTCTGTCTGGTGATCGTTGACAACCATTTTCAAATTGGTTTCCAGCGTCGCGTTAAACCGTTCGACCATTCCGTCAGATTGTGGATGTAATGGAGTGGTCCTAGTTTTCTGTACTCCTAGCAGCTCACAGACTTCCCGGAATACCGTGGATTCGAAGTTCCGTCCCTGGTCAGAGTGGATCTCCATCGGAACTCCATACCGACTGATCCATTGGTTCACCAGCATTCCAGCGACCGTAGTAGCTTCTTGGTTTGGGATTGCGTACACTTCGGGCCATTTGCTAAAATAGTCCATCACTACCAAGATGTACTTATTGCCAGCAGCTTTTGTTGGGAATGGTCCTGCTACGTCCAGAGCTATTCTCTCAAATGGGGCACCAACATTCTACTGTTTCATTCGCCCTCGGCTTCGAGTCTGAGGTCCCTTGGCTGACGCACACGTTGGACACTTCCTACACCAATTTTCGACGTCTTTTCTACACTTTAGCCAATAGAATCGCTCTCGCACCTTCTCCAACGTCTTTGTTACTCCGAAGTGTCCTCCACCAACACCTCCATGGACTTCTGTCAGCACCTCGTTGACTCTGTTCTTCGGGAGAACTACTTGATGTCGAATTTTAGTTCCGTCAGGGCTTTCCCACACTCGTTTTAGTACCCCATTCTCGATGATGAGCGAATCCCATAAGGCCCAATAGCTCTTCGTGATGGTACTCGTGCTACTAACATCTGCCCAGGTAGGTCGTGCTGTTCCTGCCTTTTTCCACCGCAGTATCGGTTTAATGTCTTCGTCGGTATCTTGGTCTTTCGCCAGGCCTTCGTTCTGCCAGTTATCTTCAGGTTCCACCATCGTCTGACAGATCCTTGCCAAGTTGACTGGTTCCTTCTTTTCGGCGGCCATGCAATGTTTGCAGTTCTTCGAGCATGGTCTTCGCGAGAGGGCATCAGCGTTACCATGTTGTTTTCCAGCACGATGCTCGATGCTGAAGTCGTATACTTGTAGCCGCTGTAGCCATCGAGCCAGTTGTCCCTCTTGGTTTTTAAATTGCAGCAGCCATTTCAGGGACGCATGGTCTGTCCTTAGAGATACTTATGGAAATGTTCGAGAGTTTTGACGACTGCCAGCAATTCTCTACGGGTCACGCAATAGTTTCGCTCCGGCTTTGACAGTGCCTTACTGAAGTAGCCAATGACTTTCTCTTTTCCTTCCTGCATCTGTGACAGTACACCACCAATTCCTACATTGCTGGCATCCGTATCGACAATGAAGTCTGTGTCGAACTGTGGGTACGTCAGTATTGGGGCTTGAGAAAGGGTAGACTTCAGTGTTTCAAAAGCTTGCTGACATCGTTCTGACCATTGGAAAGGGACACCATCCTCTGTTAACTTGTGGAGCGGTCGAGCTATATGTGCAAATCCCTTTACGAATCGTCGGTAATAGGAACACAGCCCCAAAAAGCTTCTCAAGTCGTGTTGGTTCTTCGGGACAGGCCAACTTCTCACAGCTTCAGTCTTGTCAGGATCAGTTCTTATTCCTTCTGAGGTGATAACGTGGCCAAGATATTTCACCTCCTTACAGAACAGATGGCGTTTCTTGGGACTGAGTTTCAACTTGGCTGCTGAAAGCTTCTTGATCACTTCTTCGACATTCTGGAGGTGGTCTTCGAATGTCTTTCCCAGTACTATCACGTCGTCCAAGTACACCAGACAAACCTTCCAATTGAGCCCTTGTAGCACATTTTCCATAAGTCGCTCAAAGGTGGCGGGAGCGTTACATAGTCCAAATGGCATAACGTTAAAGTGCCACAGCCCATAACCAGTCGTGAATGCGGTCTTCTGCTTGTCTTGTGGATCCAGTTCAACTTGCCAGTATCCACTCTTCAAATCTAACGTTGAAAACCATTTGGCACCAACCAAGCTGTCAAGGGTGTCGTCGATTCTGGGCAAGGGATAGCTGTCCTTTAAGGTTACGTCGTTGAGCTTCCTGTAGTCAACGCAGAACCTGGTCGATCCATCCTTCTTCTTAACCAACACTATCGGAGAAGCCCAAGCACTTTGTGATGGTTCGATTACCCCCTGTTCTTCCATGTTCTTCACCAGGTTGTTGACTTCTTCTTGCTTAGCCCATGGAACTCTTCTAGATGGTTGTTTAATAGGACGAGCTGATCCCGTGTCTATACGGTGGTATGTCAGATTCGTTCTCCCAAAGTCGTTGTCAGAGAGGGCGAAGACGTTTCGATATTTGCTGAGCAGTTCTTCGAACTTTCTAATTTGTTCGCTGTTAAGGTTCGTGGCCGAACGCTGCACTAAGTCTCGAAGAACGGTTGGAAGCGGTTCGCTCTCTGCCATTGAGGATTTAGCTTCGACTTCGCATTGGAGGATGGACACCACGGGTTCAAGGACTCCTACTTCCATTCCTTTACACACTTTCTGTTCGAAGTCCTTCAAATTGACCACTCTGACAGATGCGTTCGGCGTCCCAGTTCGAATTAATGTTCGTCCTATCAGTATGGCTTTCTGTGTCAAGTCCAGGTTTTTGGCTTCTACTATCCCCACCAAACCATCCGCACCTTCGCCGTCGATGTTTATTTTGAGAACTACCTCGGATCTAGCAGGTAGTAATCGGTCTTCTGCTACGATGACCTTTCGAAGACCGTACTCTTTGGTGGGGTTTGTCATCACCAACTCTTCCTTGCCGATGCGTAAAATGCCGGAGCCCAAATCCAGATTAATTTTGTTTCGTTCAAGAAGATCCAATCCAATAATCACGTCGTCGGCGACATCGGCTACCAGTGCCCTGTGTCGAAGGCATACTTCTCCCAGTCTCAATTCGATGTCGCATTCTCCTCTAATCGGTGCTGTTTCTCCGGTAACCGTGGTCAAACGCAGCTTCCTCTGCAGGGGACGGATTCTCCACTCGTTAACGATGTTCGGCCGGATTATGGTCTTTGAAGCTCCCGTATCGACCACCATTCTAACCTTCTTGTTGTTGATGTGACCTTCGACGAATAAGGACTTGCTTCCGTTTAGTTGGGAAACGACGATTTCTGCTGGGGCTTGGTGGGGAGAAGCCAACTTGCGCCCCTCAAAGTTGGCTGATCTTAGTTTCCCGACTGCTGTCGGTCCGCACGGCATTCTTCGGCCGGGCAGTCTCGCTGTAAATGTCCGTGCCTTCCACATTCCCAGCACCTTGGTCTTCCTTTGTTTTTGTCACAGTCTCGGGAAAAGTGACCGACCTTCCCGCATTCCCAACATTTGGCCGATTCTCTCTTGTCGTTGATGGTAGTCCTCTTGACAGTTTCGACGCATTCTTTAATCAGCCTTGCGACTTCATTCTTGTATTCGTCGTGTTCAACAGTTGTTTGGCGTACACGCACGTGGCCCTTAGAAGCTTGTTTTGCAGCTTCGAATTCTAAGGCGTGCGCCAGTGCGTCACTCGCAGTCTTATGGCGGGCCAAACGAAGAACTTGCTGTAAGTCGGTGTCCCTCACGCCATCGACGAATGTTTGGACTGCTAGCTGGTCTGCGAAGTCCTGCGGAGCGGTAGGATAGGCCAATCTAACTAGACGTTCCACATCGGCCTCGAACTCCTGTAGATTTTCTGATGTCTTCTGATTGCGACACTTCAGTTGAGTCTGGTACACTTGTTGCAAATGTTTGTCGCCATATCTCATTTCAAGTCGCTCTAGCAGCGCAGAGAAGTCCCGTTGTTGGCGCTCTGGAATACCTTGAAGGACATCCAATGCTTCTCCTCGCAGGGCTATGACCAGCGCCGTTGCTTTCTCAAAATCGTTCCAGTTGTTTGCTTCTGCCGCTGCCCCGAACTGTCGTTTGTATACAGACCAGCAAACTTTTCTGTCGAAAGTCGGTGGTTTAATTCTAATCGTCTTGGCAGTGTCTCCGGACTTTACTTCACTTGCCGGTTTTGTGTTCTCGAACTTCTGTCTCATCTTCTCTACTTCCTTTTGTACTTCTTCTTTCAACTCATCTCTTAGCTTTTCTTGTCGTATTTCCAATTCTTGTCGTACTTCCTGTAATTCTTCTTTTAATCCTTCTTGCTCAATTTTTATTGTCCTTATATCTTCGACCAATTTCTCTTGAACTGCCTTAATTTCTTCTTTGCTTGCTTTAATTTCTTCCTTCATTTCTTCTTGTGCTAATTTCATTTCGTCCTGTCCAGCTTCCATTTTATTCTTCAATTCTTCCTGTCCAGCTTCCATTTTATTCTTCAATTCTTCCTTCATTTCTTCCTGGCCTGCCTTCATTTCTTCCTGACCTGCCTTCATTGCCTTCATCATTTCCATTAAAGCCTTTATTTGTTCTTCCATTATTGCCGCTTGTTTTCTTGTTACTGGCATAAGGCTTCAAAATTCTTCTTCTCTTCGGACCTCTCCTATGATCTGTCGCACTAACTTTCTTCGGGAATCTTCAATTCCCTTACTATCCCACTCCTGACACCAAATGTGACGTGTTCGGTCACAGAAAACACAATTAACAAAACAAATCAACGAATTTATTTAAGTACTAAAGTTAATTTGATTACACTACAGTTATAAACAATTCTGCACAATTTATTTCACTAAAAGTCTCCTTTAATCGCCGTTCCGGTAGACACTATCTATCCCTCTCTTTGACACTATCGCCTCTATGGTTCGCCTGTATTGCCTATCGATCGCTTTGCATCAGCTGTTACTGTCAACTAACTGTCAACTAACTCGGTGTGAGTGTCTCGTCCGCTTTTATAGTCTTCTCAGCCTTTTTCTAGGGCATTCTACAGCCGTCTAGTAATTCAATTGTTTTCCCATTGATCTTTGCTGGTGTTTTCTAGATGTTTCAGGAAAGCCGAGAATATTCCTTATGTAATCAGGGAAGATGTTCATTAATTATGCTCACACCAACTTAATTGGCAAGTACTCGTAACAATATATTCCATATATATTTCCATCTGAGGAAGTCACTGTGTGGTGAAATAATATAATTGTGGTCTACAATAACTTTTGTAACTTTTGTGTTGTGTTTTCATTTTAAACAGAAGAATGTTATATTATTAACTAGAAAACGACATAATTTGTAAGCATAATATAATAAATAAATATTTTAGTTAAAAGTCACATAGTGATAAATCGGCCAGGACAACTAATTCTAAGACTTTACTTTCAAAAGGCCTTGTAATTAGGGCAAAACATTGGTATTGTTTTTGTAAAATGCAAAACTTTTTACTCTTAATTATTTTGATTCCTACTATCTCACAAACTAAGGACTCTACAATGACAACTAGAAGCATTATTTGAGTTGACAATTATTCACATCTATTTTTTGGTATTTTATTATTCTTGACTGCACTTTATGTTATTTTTGCTTGTTAATTTCATTTTAGTGTTTATATTCCTATATAATTAATTATTATGTACTGGTTAATATAGGTACATATTTGATGAGTTTCAAAGTGGGTCATAATTCACAATTACACACAATTAAAAGGTTATTGACTTTTTTATATGTTGTTCTTTAGACGTCAGCGAACATAAAAATACAAAAATTAAAATGCTAAAAAAATGCGCTCGTCTAAAAAAACTTGATACAGTAAAAAAAATTATAATTATTCAAAAAAAAAACGCCGTTTTGACCACAGTCTATCGATATTTCCTGTGAAGTAAACGTAGTCACTTTTATTATTTATAATTAATTGCATGCCAAACTAACAAATGTAAGTTTGATTCAAAATATTTTAGAAGAATGCATATTTATTTAAATAGTATTTTAATAATAATTAAAGATATTTGTGGAGAATCAATTGTATTTTCATTACTTATAAGGCTCATGCTATTCAAAAAACATATTTTTCTAAAGGGGTTACTTTCCGAAGCTTATCGATACCCCTCCTTTATTAAAATCCACTATAATTATTTCGACACACAGTGCCTTCTTCGGGTGGAAAAATTATAATTCATAATTCTTCTTCTCTTGTGTGTTATTGTGTATAACGGAGTTACAAGAGTTGAAAGCCACATCGATCCAATTTTTGGGTCATAATTGTAGCTTAAGCTAGGCTTATGTACTGTACCTATATCTATACTTTGTGGGTTGTAGGTACGTTCTTTCATCGAGACACCATTTTCGTTAATGTCGAAGAAAATGAGTTAGAAAGGGGAGTCATTCTCCAGAGGTTATTGTAGTTAATATCGATATTCGATATTATTAGGAAATATATACGGTAGCCATCTTATCGTGCGGATTGTTACCTAACAGAAATTCGACCATATGTATTTATTTCCGATCGCAAAGGGTTGCATTTGGAACTTTCGAGAGTACAATGGTCGAATCCCTTACCCGTCTTTATAAGCCCCTTCGATTTCGCTCCTGGATTAAGCTGCATTTCAAGACGTAATTTATTTCTCCTACTGGAACCGAACCGCTCGGAATCGAACGTGGACGTTCGCCGGCTATATGAAAAAGAAAACCAACGAGGCAACCAGAACGAAAAAAAAAACAAAAAAATTGGCAAAAATGAATTGAAGTCGCCACCGTTCTAAATCTCGGCTTACGCTTAAGATCTCTTTCTATTGTCGCACGACAAAAAATCCGCACAGCGGGACGTGCAGTTGAACTAATGGGCGAGTCGAATTGCCTTTGCGCAATGTTTCGAATTAAACTTAGATTAATTGCTTCAGTGACACGGTTTTTGCTTGCAGCCCCGGTTGCTCTCGTTCGGCTCTGCACCGCTGCAGGGGTTGGCATTTTTCCAATCGCAGCAGCATACTTCGATTACTACAGTCACCAACCGCCAATGGAATTGTTGTTGTTACTCTGTAAATAATTGAAGCAATCGACGTTAACAAGTATACCTTTAGGTTAAACATAATTATCCAATAAAAATCTTTACTGTGTAAATCAGGTTGTTGGTTAAGTGAAGCTTTATTCCAAACAAAAATGATCTTTGCTGTTTTAATTTGATCCTAAGTAGTTTTACTATTGTGATTTGAGTCACCGCATCGTTATTATTTAATCATTGAATATTTACCCTTTAAGCGTTTATTTACATTTATCTGTAACTATCGACAGCGATCGGCCGTTAGTCTACAATTTTACTATTCATGAGACAGATTCTATTAGGGTTTCACCATAGACGTAGTAAGAATTGACTGGACATGAGCCTCGGCTGCTGGCCAGAAATTAGAAAGAGAGAGACTGCTATGGGAGTAGTTGCTGTCTCTGTCCTGTCTAATTGTGCGCTGGAGGGGGAAGAAGAGACGAGCGGTAGCAGACGATTTTCGTTGACGGTTACCATCGATGTAATTTGATTGCTTACTGTTCTCCCCTCCATCGCACAGTTAGGGGGAGACAGCAACTCCTCCCAAAGCAGTCTCTCTCTTTCTAATTTCTGGCCACATTTTCATACACGGTTTGTCGGGACTGTTCAGTCTATTCTTACTACATCTATGGGTCTCACCAAGACAAGAGTCTTGTGCAATTTTTGGATCATAACTTCTTAATTTGATTCAGGAGTCTTGAAGTTTTGATATTTCTCGACACAGGGAGGAATATATTTTATACTTAAAACAATATTGTAGATTTTAATATTTTAACAAACAATCCTATTAATAACAAAAATCCAGCGAGGTGCATAACACTTACGGGTAAGGATAAGTACCAATTAGATCCTAAAATATTTGTTAAACTATTGGTCAATTCAGACTATACCACTGCGTGTTTAAACTTGAGTAAAGTTGTAATAAATGATTTAGACATTATTTAAAAATACACTTTTTCGTACCATGCTATGCACAACGCTAGGTTATATTGTTAGAAATGAGCTGTATGTTTAATGTATTTTTTTCAGATATTTACTATTGTATGAAGATGAAAATAAAGATAAGTGTAAATTTAGAGCCTAAAACATTTATAAACCTACTGGTTGATGCAAATACAACACTGCAAGGGCATGTCTAGATTGGAGCAAAAATTTCATATATATTTAAGATAATAATTAAAAGGGCACTCATCTCTAATAAGGGCTATGCGCCACGCTGTGTTTTTGTTAGGAACAGATTTGGTTTTTTAAATCCAAACTTTAATTTATTCGACGAGGTTTTTGTTAAACTTAATAAGGATGTGGTGACTGTTGCATAAATTTTTGATCTTGAAAATTCTCGATGAGATTTCCTTGCTTTGGTCTTAATTTTTACGACAGTGATCTTGAATAAAAACTAAGATTCTTGAAAATCAAAGTCTCGCGAAACCCTCATCTAAATCTCTCTTAGCCCTTCTTTACTCCTGTTTCTGCTTCTAATCTGTAATTTTATGTCTCAAAAGTCACCTACCGTCATAAATCTCCTTTTCTTCATTGAGTTTCAAAACTGTTTCTGTTTTCTTACGTTTTTTTAATAGGCGCCTTTTTAATTTCACCTATTTGTGGTATTTTCATCATCCGCCTATTTCGCCACTTTTCAAATGATTTCAACTTCCTTTTGTTGCCATGTTGTATTCCGAAAGACTACATGTAATAAACTTATTTGATTTTTAAAAATAACCATTCGTGTTATTTAAACATTGAATATCAGATGAGAATAAGTCACGCAGATAGAAATTTAGTTGTTTTGATTTTGGCATCCTCCACAATTGTGATCGTTATTTATTTATAAGAAGTGAAATTCTTGAAAATCAAGAGTATCGTGAGGCCCTAGATCCCATTATATAAATATGCCATGTAGTGTTTTTAATATTAATATAATATTTTTTTTAATTAAAATTGTTTAGTTTACTTGTTAAGCTTTTTCATAATGATACTGAAAGTAGCAGAGTTGGTATTATACATTAATGAAACAATTATCAGGTATACTTAGTCTGTTGAAGCTTATACCTAGTATTTGAGCATCATCTTGTGTCGAAAATGCCTTTTTTCATTAATTTTCACTGATAAAACCAACCATGTACCTACAAGTAAAAAATTCATTCAACAAAACTTATGAAAGTATAAACGAACCCAGATCACATCGCTATTACTTAATTCTACTTCAATAATATTTATTTACACTTACTATAGGTAGTTAAGGCCTGCTAATAAAAGTGTACCAATTCTTTTTTTATTTATGAGTTAACAGAGTCCATGCCCGATTATTCCTCTTTGGTTATGACATAAACCCAATTGTCCAATTAATTGTTAATTTCTTTCGGTGCATGTGCTACTTGATTTATTTTAATGTCGACTTCAAATTTCCATTCAACTTGTTTTCGTTTCCTTAACTCGTTTTTGACTCGTTTAATTTCCTGATGGAATAAACATTCGTTCCTTCTTTTTGGTCGCCTTCTGAAAGTTTGCTGAAGAAGGGCGACGTTTAGAACGGTGTTCGCGAATGTTCGTATGCAGCCGGTGACTTATGGAAGAGATAAACGTTAGACTGCAAAGCCACTTAATGGAACGGGCTACACGTAAGTTGCGAGAGGGAGAGTTAGGGAGTAAAAGAGTGGGATAAAGAGAGACGAGACGGGATGCTGCTCACGGATTAAGAGCGACTGGGCACCTTATTTTCGCCAACTTTTGTATGCACGTTATTGTAGAAGTTACGGGCTCTCGACTATGGCGAACTAATTTACTATTAAAACAAGAACGAGCAAGGAAACACTTCACAACGGAATCGTTGTTGACTTCTCGTCAAATTGACGGAGACTGCGGTTTTTACTACTCTGCGTCTTTCTGCCAAGTACGTTGTCTGAAGTGCCTTTTTATTTGCCATTCTAATCGTGTTTTATGCACTTTGACTTTACATGAGTTGATTTCGAGTAAAACGCCACGGTTATTAAACATCAAAAGTACCGTAGTTTAAAATAAAGAAACAGAATATTAATAGGATCAATTTGTACATATATTTTGAGAACACATTGTACATGCGTGCTGCACAAGGTTCTTATTTGTAAGAAAAGGGATGAGCAAATGTGTTAAATTTATCAGTCGCAATTTAAGGGTAGGACGACAATATTCTTACATATGTATCAGCAATAGGTATCGGACAGTGAAAGTGCCAACCATTAACCATTCTTGTCTATGCTTCTATAAATATTGTTGTTTCTTAGTGTCGCTACTTGATAAAGTCTGGATCATCCCCATTGTTAGTGCAGATGTCTGTCATTCTAAAAAATTAGCTTTTACTTAAATGCCTTGAAGATTATATTACTACAGCTGCCACTTTACTTTGCCCAGATTCTATGGGAAAAAACTCGTAGGGAATAATGGCTTTAAACTTTTTCAGTATGTTAATTTTACATTAGATTTATGAAACTTGTACCGATATATGGGTAATTTTGTATTGGTCGTTAGTCGACGGTTTTTTCGCGAATGTAATATTGGATTTGACAGACAGCCGAAGTACCATTAGCGTACCGTACCTATTACCTGCCAAGATGTTCAGCTGCGTGATATTATATTATTTATTAACTCGACCAGACAGGCTATCAGGCTCGCTTGCAAAACAGCGCAAAAACCCTATTAATCTCCGTCAAAGCGGTTAATTGAAAGTACATAGTCTTTGACGAGAACTTACGCGATAAATCGCGTACCGCGGCGTTGGGGGATGGTGACTAGAGGAAGGGTGATGGTAGGTACGAATATAAAGATAGGGAAGGAAGAAAGCTAACTTGGGAAACGTCGCTTGTCCGTACGTTTCGGATTTTTCATAAAAACCCACTTACGGTAATGACGTCGTGGAGCTTCTTTCGTGTTAATTTATTTCCAGTCTTTGACGTCTCGGTCGCTCCTTCCCTTAATTAATGAGACTTTCTCAGTAACGTGACGTGGTTGCATGATTCTACATATAGATATACATACGCAGGACTCTTTAGGGCAACAGCTGATTTCAAATAGATATTAAAATAGTTAAATAAAATTAATCCAAGGTCAAAGGAAAATCTAAGACGAAGCTACATAATTTTACTGAATATTATAAGGGTTTAAAGTAATGAAAAAATAAAGGTTTTATTTTCAGTTGAGATATTCCTCGAATATGGCTTAGATACGTGGACGACATTTTCGCTATCTTCGATTTGAGCTCCAGAAGTCTCCAAGACTTTCTTGATGTTTTAAATTCACGTTTCCTTTCGGTCAAATTTACTGTTGAATTGGAGAAAGATGGCAAGCTACCATTTTTAGATGCGCTGGTTATAAGAAATGGGAATTCTTTAGAATTTGATATCTATAGAAAACCCACTAATACCTCTAGATTTATAACCAACGACTCTAATCATTGCGTTCAACATAAAATGGTTAGTTTTAATTTCCTTGTAAATAGATTGGTTAGTTTTCCTCTTAGTAAAAGTAGATATCATAAGGAACTCTGTACAATTAAGAAAATTGCGATTGACAATGGTTACAAAAGTAACATCATTGATAAGTTAGTTAATAAGATTAAATTCAAGAATTCTGTTTCAAGATCTTAGACTTTTCAAACAGACACTAGTAAGACCAAGTTTATTACTATGCCATACGAGTCAAGATTTACTCGAGGATTCGAAGGCATTTTTCGTAAACTTGGTTTTCGCATTGCCTACAGTTCAAGTGGTAACTCCCTTCAAACTCTCCTCGGTAACCCCAAGGATAAAATTCCTTTCTTAGAAAAGTCGGGGATATATGAAATTAGCTGTAATGACTATAGTAAAAAATATATTGGACAAACTAGACGCTCGATCCAAACTAGGTTCAAGGAGCATTTAGCTCATGCAAGGTTTGGTAGAGTTGAAAAATCTAGTGTTGCCTAATATATTCTTACTGGAGAACATAATATCAATATTAATAATCTTAAATTAGTTAAGGAAATTAGGAATAATTGTCTACTAAGGAGTTTTGAAAGTTTATACATTTGTAAAAATAACCAAATTTTACTTAACAATAACAAGGATCCTATCCCTGGATCTCCGCTATTTAGTGGTTTAATAATTTTTTGTTATTGTTAAGATCGATTAAACATCATCACTATTCCTGCTGAACCATGTTCACTGAACCTTAAAAAATTTCTGTATATATTAGGGGTAGTTCTCTTTTAGGTTTAGTTCACTTCAGTCCCTGAAGAAGGTAACCTTGTTACCGAAAAGTGATTCGGACAAATAAAGTGTCGTGTTTTGGCGTTGGGGCTTGAGCTATTTTGTTCGTTCTCCAAATAAATTACACCCAATCTAAAAACTTAAGGCAATGCTGAACGTACAAATAAATGTTTACTTTTAACAGAAGGTAAATAGACCATCAAACTATTAACAAAGAAGGCCTTCAATGAAGTGACAAAAGTTCGAAAATTATAAATACAGTACAATTTTTTTAAAACTTAGATTAAAGTAAGGACACCCAGGAAAATTGACAACATCAGGACCTGAAACCAGAATGGCACAAATAAAAAACGATTTTTCATAGCCTGTTACAACAGTCTTCGTTAAAATTCTTTTTAAATATTTCAATTGAAGGGCTGAGAATTTGTTTACATAAAATGGTTGAAGAAGATCTTTATAACGACTTTGAAAACAACCATCTCCTGATTAAATTTAATAGTTTTAGAACATTTCTTGTATATTTTGGGTGATTATTTAAAATCACCTCTTTCGCTTTAATTTCGAACCTTTTTTCACTGTTAGTGATATTTTTTTAGATGTGGTTGGGGTACTTCCATTTCCTTCACTTGACGTTTCTTAATTAAACGAGGAAAGGAAAAATTGTATTTAAAATAAGAAGATGATGTGAGATTTTCACTCACACCTCTCCCTTTAAAAGATATTTAATGAGATTTTGCTGTAGGTACCCCTTTTTCCCCCATTTTGAGCTTACGTAATTAATGCATGTAGGTACATATTATTATATGATTATTACCAAAAATAGTGATCACTAAGTAGCATTTTAATATAAACTAGAACCATTAGGTTTTGAACCCTAATTTGTTGTTTATTAATTTTTGTAATTGTATTACGCGAAAGAAACAAATAAAAGAGAGCTAAAAGCCGATGCTGAATGTGCAAACAGACGCTGTAAAAAACGTAATTAATTTTTCAAGGCAATTGCCTCCTTTATTTTATGTTAATTGAAACGACTGTTGATAAGTCTGTTGATATTTATTCAGACAGAATTGCTTTTTATGCTAGCTATTTTCGAAAATAAATTCCCCTAAGGTTTATTAAGTAATCAATTTGTTTAAAACGCGATTGCTTTTCCTAAGTATTTCTTTTCTAGGAGGTCTGGGCGTTTTTTAACGTCATGGAAATAAAATTTTCAGTACCTAAGTCATAAAAATCTAAAAACGGGATTTTGGAAAATCCGAAAGAAAGCTGCCAGGCAATTATACTTAGGATCGACGTATTGTGGAGCTAAAGTTTTATCTGTTCTTGTAATCGAATCGATGCAGTCTCCCGACCCGCTCTGATTCATTCAACATCGTGCAGCGTCTCGGATTTAGAATTTTCCCAAAGGAATTGCCTGCATAATGCGCCCTTACTTTGCCTACGAAATAGGTTCTCATTTTCCGTATTTGAATTGTCGATGTTTTCTATGTAAGGTACCTTATACGATCAGCTACACGAACATTCATCCGATACCTTTCTTTACCTTCTCTTTAGTACTAACTCCCTGATAGTTAAATAAATACGGAGATCAAGGTCTTACTAATTCATTTACAACCCGTTACGAAGGAAACATTTTACTGCTATAATGTATTCTGTAATGTTTTCAAATTGAAACAATTTTTAGTTTATTTTAAACTTTCGAAAACAGTTAATTTACTCAATTTTTAAATGATCAGCCTGTATGTCCTTTATAAAAATATTAAGTTGCAAACATTCTGTTTTTTTCTTTGTTATTTTAGCTTCTATCTAGTTAATGGTATTACTAATAACTCTTTAGATATGTATAGTCTTCATGAGTGGTTGTTGCGGCTTTCCAATGTGGTACTTTTTACTTCAACCCTTTATGTAAATTCCTATACAAAATGAGTACCTACCTTCAATGGTAACATAAGAAACTATTTCGTTATGAAAATTGTTATTGAATAACCGAGGGAACGAGTTGTTGTTTCGAAAAGGGCCCTTTCATAATCCAGAGTGTTTAGTGAAGAGTTGCCTCATAAACCGCAACGAAAACACTGCTCCGCCATAATCCTGCATAAATTTTATCTAGTTAATTTTGGTTGTAGTAAATTTTCCCTCGTGAAACTCTCCCGCAAAGTTCCTGAACTTTAAGGTCTACTGATCAAATCGGCCACACTTCAGCGCATTCTACAAGGCTTAGCTCTCGAACAGGAGCATTTATTTTGAAGTAAATGCGAGCAAAATAGACGAATCTCGCCCTGCCACCCCCTCATCCGCCGACGCGACGCTTACTTCTACTTTTGCTTCTGGTATGGCAGTTGTGGTAGCGCCGAAGGTGGTAAAAGCATAAAAGACGCCTGTTATTGACACATCACCATCGAAATGCTTTGTTCTCAGACGTGATAATGAAATAAAAGCAACGCGTTCAAAAGACGTTTTATATGACTAAGATAAAGAACTTCCCACGAAACGAAGAATTGTTTTGGACGTGAATGTTTTTTTCACTTTAGTATTTCTTTAAGGTTTAAAGTGGACGGAAATGAAAGAATGGTGGAAATCTAAAAATCAGCTTTATAGATAAATAAAAGGATTATTCCAGGGAATGTTTGAAGAAAGTGTTTTGTACATTTTCAAGAAATATTCTGAAAGGTGTAGCCTTTAATGACTGCTCTAATTACTATTGCAAAACTAAAATCATATTTGAGGTCCCTAAAACATATTTTCAATAATTTTCGAATAACTTTACGATGATAATAAAATTATAATACCATATAGTTTTAATCCCTTTAACCTATTTATAGGCCTATTTGGGGTCTTCGTAATTACGAGGATGGATCAAATATAAACGAGCCTTTGTTCACAAAACATTTATTTTGAAAAATTTCACAAAAGCACAAATTTCTCTATTTTTCGACATATCCCCCTTGTTTGATTGTACATTTTTCCCAACAGATTGCTAGTTTTTTCATCTCGTTTTCATAAAAAGAAGCAGGGCGGGAGTTTATCCAGTTGCGCACAAACACCTCCACATGTTCATCAGTCTGAAATCGCTCGCCTCCTAGTGATTCTTTGAGGGGCCCAAACATGTGGAAATCGGAAGGGGATAAGTTTGGGCTATATGGATGGTGCTCCGATTAGTCTAGTTCATTTGACTGATGTGGGCCTGCGTTTAAGCTGCGATGCGAACTCGAGCAGCTTCTTGATCTTTACTCAGCAACTTTGGGACCCAATGAGCTGAAATTTTTCGGAATCCCCAGTTTTTCGTTTTGATTGTGTGGACACTCCCATAGCTGATGCCGAGTTCAACAGATATCTGAAATACAGTGGCGTGGTGGTTCCCTTCAATAAGGTTTCTAAGACGTGCAATGTTAACCGGCGATATGCTGGTGCGTGGACGACGAGGATGATTTACATTTTCGACACGATTACGCCCTTCGTTAAATTCTTTGCACCAAACTTTTACCCGTTGTCACGTAAGCGTTTCCTTTCCAAACTGTACTAGCAATCTGCGCAAAATTTCAGCTGATTTCACGTTTTCACGTGTAAGAAACTTAGTAATAATCCGTTGCGCAACGCTGCTATGCATCTCTTTCTCACTCATTGTGATAGCTACTAACCAAGCAAACATAGCAATACGACGAGTCGTTTCCGTGTCACCTAATATCCTCACTTCAAGTTGCTAACGCCCGTATGCACCTTCAACAACTATCCGGCACTCAATGTAAAAAGGCTCGTTTATATTTGATTCGCCCTCGTATTAACATATTTCAGAAACAATCTACGCCTACAGAAAAACTCAAAGTTTTATTTATCAGAAAACCTTTCAAATTAAAATTTAAGGTATTTACGTTAGTTCATATTAATATGAACGATGTTATTACAATAAATACAAATCCTATTATTTTAACGTGAAATCAGTTCCTTATCATATTAAAACAAATAGAAACATTTTTGATACTGTTAACAAACCAACTAAGTAAAATGTTGTCATTTAGATTGTATTTTATTCTTCCCCTGTTTTTAGTGTGGTGAGCGTGGGTATTTGTTACAAATGTTGTTCCTAGTGTTCTGTGAAATAAAACTGAAAAAAAATTCATCCCGTAAAACTGAAAAATGATGGTAAAGGGCTATACTTCATTAGATAATCAGAAAATCCTTTTGTACAACGTGTTGGGACAGCCAATCATTCCTAGCAACAATGATAACCAAGAAAATAATAAGTTGCATGCTTCTTTATTGTTCGTTGCTGAAATGGCTGTTATTTCAACATTTATTATATTGTCGCTTGTGTTTGTCCATTTCTTTTAATTTGAAGTAAAATAAAATTAATAATGTAATGAAGAGAAGGAAATGAAACTAAATGGAAACCTTATAATTTAAGTGGGTAAGATTTTTGTTTACAACAAGTTCGTCTAATTGATTTTACAAGACATCTGAATTATTACCGAAATTAACGGAACATGTTTTTATTTGATTTTAAAAGAAACACCAGTGGCGTAAAAACATAATCATATCTATGTAAAATGTTACTGCTTTTTTCAATTGTATAATGATTTCTTTATTTGATATACAGATGTTGTACTGAATATTTTGCTGCTATATGAGTATTTCATTTAATGCGTTCCTCTTGCAGCAAATACCCAACAGATGGCGATACAATGACTGTATAAGTGTCTCTTTAAGAGCTGCTTAGGTTTAGTCTTGATCAGTGGTTGATACATTTGGTAAATTTTTGACCAAGAATAACGACGTTTTTCAAAACCTACAAAATTAAGAATCTAAAAGAAGGCCATTATGAATTTGTATGTAAAATAATTAAAGAGCGATAAAGGAAGACTTACCCAAAAAAATTTTTTAACAATAATTTTGGACAGTAAACCTATTTACAAGAGATATGGTTCGTAGAAATTCTCAAATTTTCATTTTACTACCAATTTAGTTTTTTTTTATAATTTGAAATTAGCTGATTTTTATATTATATGATCATATAATTTGTAATTTTCTGTATATACCTACGGCGGTTATGTGGAAAAACACCATAATTTCAAGATTAATCAATATAATAAGGACACATTTATTTTGTTGAATTTTGTAATCTTTTACTTGTCACATATGTTCCGTGACTTTCTTCCAGTTTTTTCACTTTTATATTATAAACTCCATACAAACTCTTGAATTATATAAAATGGAAAATCGCGGGACAGTGTAGACGGTACAATATATACGTGTATCCTATATTGTCGGAATAAGGCAATAATAAAAGTTGAAAAATATTGAAGAAAAGCGTAATCAAGCAGAAATGCCGGGTGTAAAAGGGAACATTTCTGGCTTTGATATATTAAAAACGTTTTTGACAAATGCGCCTTGTCGTTTTAGCGTTTGTCCCAAAAGTTTCAAATGTATTTTAATAATTTATCACCGGTGTTCCCAAGTTTCCATCCAGAAGAAATAAAGCAACGTTACGTTTCGTTATTTGAGAGCCATCGTCGTTATTAATAGCGCGTATCATTGGTGAGTATGACAAAAACTCAAACTCAACCATAAAACATTTTGCAATATATTTTTCATCCTCATGTATGTAGTAGGTAAATTGTTTTTTTTTTTAATGACAAAAAAATTGTTTCAACTAATTTAAAAGAACATACGGAATAAATTAAACTCATAAACCCAAATGTATCAGACTACAAACAAGGAAATAAGAATATAATAAGACTCGAGGTGTGTACCATTAATTTAAGTTTATTCACTCTATGTACATTTCGACTGTATATGCTATCAAGTTGAGTTATATTATATTATAGAGCATACCAAGAGTTTTATTTTGTTGGAGTTCCTCGTTTAATTAAAATCAAGTGTCAATAGTAATATACACCTCATTTACAAATAATGACTTTATTCAATTTATATTTTTTTTGAACAATTAACTTGTAAAACTGCAAAGGTCTCGTTATCAAAATCTTTTCTTTTTTATTTACAACCAACCAAATTACCCTCGCTTCGCTCAGGAAAAAGGAACTGATATTATCTATTATGTCGTTAACTTAAACCCTTAATAGAATTCTATAATATTTTCGAACTTTCTGGAAAATTTTAGAACAATTTCGAATCTTCTGGAAAATTTCTAGTACAACGGCATGCACATTGTACATTTGATTTTAAAATATACATTGATTTAGAAACAACTTTCCCTTAGAAATTCTCTTTGTGACCTACTTTTGTCACTACCTAAACAAAGTAATCCATTGAGATATCATTCTAAGAAGGTATACTAATTGTAGATAAGTGGAAGTTGTCAACTGATGGAGTCAATTGGTCTTATTGTAGACCAGTTCCGTCACGGTTTAGTACCGTAAATTATTTGTCACACCACCGGAGTGTTTTCGGTATATTAAGATTTTGCCACCGTGGTAGCCGGTCGGTGGTCATAAATCAGGACCAAACCGCACACTGGAAGCGGCAATACGCCCAACCACAAAAGAAATAGACAGAAGGAGTGCTGTCGTTATTGCACATTTACAAGGTCCATAAAACTTTCTATTGGCTCGTTTCTGGAAAACAGGACATTATGAGAGAAGATAAGTGAGTAGTTACGCTGATAGTCCTGTTGACCCAGAAAGCATTCTGTTGTTCTCCCTTTAAATATGGGCCGACTTATAATAGAGGAAACCGATGTAGAGGGAGTGAGGAAGGAAAAGAAACCGGGTGCAAAGAATATGGTGCCGTAGATTTAGCTAAATTGGCAGACACCGGGGATGCAACCAACGCTAACTTGCACCTATTTCTTGTTTTCGAAAGCTCAAACACGGTGACATAAATTGAGAAAGTTGCTAGCAAGGCAAACACTTGTTTTAACAAAATTGGATCTAGTGAGAAACACAACTAAAGCCTGCTTAGAGAAATAATGAAGTCAAATTCAAGCGGAACCTCAAGCTGTTTGGTATCGACCTATGATGTATATGTAAATATTGAGTGTAATTTTTGAATTCTGTTTTTGAATTCCATGTACCTACATACATATATTTACAATTGCTGTACTCAAGTCAATTTAACTTGTCGCCCTGTCTGGACATTTTGCCATTAGGATCATTTTTAAACATTTCAAGTATAGTAGTTTATGACAGCGGCTACTTTCTATTTTAAATTGTACTCGTCCAAATACTTTAAAATATTTGAGGGTTGTTAACAGTCTCAAGGGCAGGTAGAAGTTGACCACTCTCAGTAACCAGTAAACAGTTTATTGTGCAGCATTCAATCATTGATTCATTCATATATTCGACTTGAAATAGTAAAAATAAAATCATTTACAACCAAATATCCAACTAATCTTATTCATAGCAAACATCCTCATGTTAGAAACGTTCATCATCCATTGTAATTAAATATAAAATATTGTGCATGGCGTCATTAGGGGAGAGTGTGGAACAGTGGCCACCTTTTTATATAAAAAGATGAACCATTCATATTATTTATTTTTTTGAAAAGGTGATGCCATAAATTAGCTTTATAGAACTTTTGGCATCATAACAATCTAACACTTAAATTTTAAAAAAGCAGTTTTTCTGAAAGACAGTAGTTTTTGAAACGGCTGCAAGGTGGCCACTGTTCCGTCAATGATCGTACAGTGGCCACATCTGCATGGAACACTGGCCATTTTTCAAATAAGTTAAAAATGGATCAGAAAATGCTATTTATTAAAAAAAAGTATATTAGTAGTTTACATTGTATGAAGACAAATCGATAGGAAAAGAGAAAAGATTAGCCGTTCTTGATGTTTCGCCAATTTTTTCAGGTTGCGTCAAATGAAGAATAATGTCATAGGCGGGAACTGTCGATATGTCTGGAACATTTGGATATATAAAATTGTTTCCATGGCGTCTAAGAAACGTTATATTGAACTCTTCATTGTCTAACTTATCCATTATGCGACCAACATAATATTTAACTGTTTTCTTCGTCGGAAACTTGACTTATACAAATGAGTCTTTAGTTATCGTTGAAAGATCATTCATTAGAAGGTTATCTTCTTCTCCCGACTGAGCAAAGACATCAATGTCTTCTGAATCTGTTAACTGTTCGATGCTCTCATCAGTTGAGGAACAGCTTTCAGAAAGTTTACTTTTTTTTGGGCTTTGGTGCAAGGTTTTAAGCTATCTCCAAGGTGTCTTTTTACACTTAAATTTTTGTTTAAACTGGATTTTCTAGCTTCCTTCCATTTTTCCTCCTCTTCGAGTTTTTCCAAAACTGGGGTGTTTGTCAAAATTTCTGATTTTTCCTTTTTTTCTCTGAAACTTTCTATTTTCTTTCGAAGCTGTTACCTTTGCAAATAGTTTAAGATCAGTGGATAAAACGAGCAATTTCTGGTTCCTAATTGAATTTTTATCCCTAGCGCTTGTTGATGGCATATCAATCATGACTTCATTATTTTCAATTGTTTGTTTCAAGTTGTTTTCATCTAAACCGTCTTTATTTATTACTTGTATGTCTGTTACTGTTGAAGCTATGAAGTCGTCGTCGTTAAATATGTTTGGGTTGAACGGGAAAATCCCCGTAGATCGAAATCCTGAAATTCAATTTCTAGCAGCGAATGCTAAAGGATAAGCCCCACCCAAAATTTCAGCAATATCATAAATTGTCACTCGTTTCCATGGATTACTTAGAAGCCATGCTTGACAATGCTGATTGTAATATTTTTTTAAAGGATAGTACACACTCTTGTCTAGAGGCTGTAACTTATGACTAGTGTGCGGTGGTAAAGTTAGTAATATTACATGATTCTTCTTGGCCAACTTTATGATTTGCAAAGAAATGTGAGCTTCATGGTTATCCATGATTAGTAATACCGGTGATTTAGCTGTGGGTTTGGCATGTCTAATAAAATGTTGAAACCATTGCACAGAGTTCCGACGTTATCCAACCTGACGTTGAAGCGACCCCGACAGTTCCGGGGGGAGAATTCTTAATCATATAATCCTTGTAATTTTTTCTGGGAAAAATTAAAAGGGGGGGGGGAATATTATTTCCAATGGCGTTGACACAACCTACCATGGTGACCAAAGTTCCCCGTTCACTAGATGTTATTTGACCAACTTGTTTTTGACCTTTTCTGGTAATGACTTTTCCTGCTTCTTGAACGGTTGTATGTCCCGTTTCGGCTACGTTGTATACTTGATCGGGTCCTAATTTGTACTTTTCATATATTTCGTGCACATTATCAAAAAATCGTTGGACGACTGGCTTGTTGAAGCCCATAGCTCTACCTAACGACGTAGCTTCTGCCGATATTTAGGATAACTCGCTTCGCCGCTTGAGAAAAGCGTTAAACCACAATCTACCGGCAGTTTGATTTTCTACCCACGAGGGTGGTATTTTCTTCTTATTTGCCAATGCTAAATCATACGCTAACTTTCTTGCATGGGCTGGATTCAAGCCGTGATGGAGTTTTGCCATGGTTTGGAAGTATTCGCTTAAGATTTCTTCTTCTTCCAAAGAAAATATTTGATTTACAGTATAATTTGGTTCTAATCTTGGTGCTCCGTCTAAGACGGGTGAGTGCCAATCAATTTCATCTCTTTTTTTACATAACGCCTTTAAGTTGTGCGGGAAATTTCGTATCGAATTGCAGCGGCTTTAACTGACAGTCCACCATTTTCTATGTAACGAAGTGCGTTTCGCATAGTTTCAGCAGACGTTTTACCTATTATTTTATCTGTTTTTTTGCGACGAGGCATTTTGTAGCATTTCTGAAATAAAAAAGGCCAAACTTTAAGCACAATAATTATGATTTTAGATTTACAAAGTAGTGGCCACTGTACCTACAGTAGATGGTGGCCACTGTACCATCAGTGACGCCTTACAATTAATACTGGCATACAAAGAAAGTTATGAAAAGAATGCAAGAAAATAATATGCGAGAAAACACTTACATATATTGGCTGTCGTTCGCCACGGGTCTTATTTTTTTCTCATTGAAAACACTAAAATATTACAAAAATACTTTCCCGAAATATGTTTACAACGTGCGCTAAATTTTGAGATTAAGCAATTACCCAAGAAAAGGATTCAAGAATACTTCAACTAACATCATGAACAAAAACAGTAATTGATTATAACCTAACTCGCTAGATGGCGACACACAATCTTTGTAAATAAAAATTATATGGGTAGGTAGCCACTGTACCTACATGGCCACTGTTCCAGACTCTCCCCTACTGTAAATAGTATAAATAAATTTTTAAACCGATTTTACTGTTTTCACTATTTTTACCAAATTAATACTTCGAGCGGGTTGCCGCCACATTCAACTTTGTATAACACAAATATAAAATATTAAGTCATAATTATTTCAAATTTATTTCGAGGACTCGAAGGTACTTTTCATAAAATTGGTTTTCGTATTGTTTATAGTTCAAATTGTAATTCTCTTTATGCTCTTTTCGGTAACCCATAGGATAAAATTCCTCTTCTAGAAAATTGGGGGATATACGAAATTAATTGTAAACACTGTAGTAAAAAATATATTGAAAAAACTAAACGCTCTGTTCAGGTGAGGTTTAAAGAACATTTAGCTCATGTCAATGTATTTTGTGCTTTGACGCTTTTGAACATTAAAAATTTTAACTGAAGAATATTTATTTTAATTGTAAAGAAGAGCACGTATTTAGAGACTTTCCCGTTGTACCACCGTACCACATTAAATTGAATCAACTCGTAGATGATTTAGAGTTTAATTCACTAAAAAAAATAACGGATTATATACAAATAATTACACAACTTAAACTATCGTTAAACTGTACCTATATCAAAACTAACAACTAATTGAACGAGTAAAATTATAAAAAATGGAATAAAACGCCTTACAATACTACAAACAATATTTATTGGATTAACCAAATGTATATATTTCGACTACGAAGTAGTCATTTTCAATGGTAAATTACAACTAAAATTAAGAAAATATTATGCCTTAGAGATATATCTAAAAACTGCCTGTAACTTATTGAAGACTATCGAAAAGGGGGTTGTTAGTGAACGGTAGATCCCAATTCATCAGGGAATTTCTGTATTTATGAATGTAAATACACTCATAAACTTCTAGGTCGATGTAATTGTGACAAGGTTTTAATAATTCGATGTTATAGTCTATAGCATGTCCCGTGTTTAAGGCATGGTATGCGACTGCTGATTTTTCGGCATTATTCTTTTTTAAATGGTACAGATGTTCCTTTAAACGTATCGATAGATTTCTCTTAGTTAGGCCTATGTACACTTTGTCACACTCTAAACAATTAATTTTGTATATACCTGACATTGAAGTTTTATTATCTCTATCTTTTGGATTTCCAAGGACATTACATAATTTTAGTTTTTGATAACTAAAAACTGGTTCTATTTCTAATTTTTTACAAAGCCTTTTTGTATGTCTATTAAATTTAGTATGATAACTGCATTTATGTCTTATTTTGTTCTCTTTTGTTTTGTCTAAAGTTGTGTTTTCTTTTAAAAATTTTTGTTTTTGTTGTTTTGAAAAGATTTTGTTAATTTCATTTGTTTTAAAGTTATGTTGAAGTGCCGTGTTGTAAATATAATTTTTTTCTTTTTTGAAATTTTCTTCGCTCATAGGGATATTGAATAATCTAAAAATTAGGCTATTAAAAGCAGCTAGTTTATGTCTTTTATCTGTGTAGGAACTATTCAAAATATATCTATTTGTGTGAGTAGGTTTTCTAAATATACCAAAGGATAGTTTGTTTTTAGTTCTAGTTATTTTTAAATCTAAAAAATGAAGTGACATCTCGGATTCTTCTTCATATGTGAATTTAATAGACTCATAAAAGGAATTTATGTGGTTTATACATTTTGTAACATCAGAAACTTTATCTACTATTGCGAAAACGTCGTCCATATATCGGGTCCAAAATTAATATTTATGAAAATAAAATAGAAAGAATGCGTATTGACTATTAAACAAATCTGTGACGACTATATGAAAACTATGTTCCAAAAATGTCTATAAATGCAGATATAGAAATGCACAGATACATTTACGTCTGTTGTTGTGCCGATATTGGTTACAAAGTACTTCCTAGAAGTAGGAATATAGAAACCCCAGATGAGGGTTGGACGCAGTCAAGGTTGTAAAGAGACCCAAATGACCGGGCATAATCGAGAATAACGTAAGGATTACAATATTTGAATAATAAACCATAAACACACTAAATTATAAATATTTTAACGAATAACAGTTCCTAAGAATAATTTTGTCTTTGAAAAAGCTGAACATCAGTCGTTATTCAAAATATTCTTTAGCTATTCAAACATTTAAAATGTTTTCATTTAAAACACCTAAATTTGTAGTGCTGGTATGCAGCGTTTCGATTTTGTGAAAAGGGTCTGTTTTGATAACTAACGTTGGTCAGTTATTTAGGTTTTGATTAATTTATCAAGCGAGTCAGAGAATAGGGTAGTGTAGCGGGTGACAACTATCGCTCACGTTAATGCTCCAAAGTTGCTGCCGTTTGCTTTGTCTCAAATTGGTCAGATATATGGCAAGTAAAATTTGCGTATTTATTATAATTAGTTTGTAAGTATTATTTTGTAAGATATCGTTTATTTAATAGTAAATTTTAGCAAATTTAAATACCTACTTTATATCAGATTAAGTAATATTGGACTAAATTACAAACGGTGTTAAACTGCTCATGAAGGTTTCAACTGGAATGTTTGAAGAGGATTTGGTGTGTTTAAAAGCTCTGACAATTGTTACGATTACAGAGTCATGCATGTGTTTGTAATGTTTTTGAGAGTTTTTATCTGCTTTAATATTTTCTATTGCATCCCATTAAAACCTAATCTTCAGTAAAGAATACACATCAGAAGAGATTAGAGCGTCGTATTCAAGCCATTTAGAAAAATATGTCCCTTGGGTAGCAAAAGCACTGACGTTCACACATTGTATTTGACTTCAAAAACATCATAAATATTTCCATTTGTCGTGAAAATTTTGTCGACAATCTGCAGTAAGCGTATTACGGATTTGTTTTAATGGACTTTGACCCAAGCCATCGTTTGAAACTGCAGGTTTATTTAGCTACTTTGCACATAAACGCCGACATAAGAGGAGCAACGAGCGGGGAGCACAAGCTTTTTGTCACACTTCGTCGGATGGAATATTTGCCAACACATAAGGATTACGGCAAGCGGCTTATTGAAACTTTGCGTTACGGAAAGGGTTGTCTGCACTCCTGTTACTGCTGCTGAAACACTCTGCTTCTCATTTTGCTCTCCGTGTTTAATGATAAAGTTCCTGCAATAGATTAGATGTCTTAATAGTTCGCATTATACGAACATAATATCGAACAAAAGGGAATTTTGAATACACTAATAATAGCTACGTACTTACAATTAGTAGTATAAGTTCAGTAAATTAGTCCGTATATGACAGCCAGCGTGCTTTGAAGGCGAGTCATAGAGGAGTATAACTGAATACAAGAGCTTTATATTAAAAAGGTAAATAGACAGTAATATTCCACAGATAATCATTCTATTTATTCTCTTCTGTCTTTACTACGTCCATCTCATCTTTCTTCCCTTAACCACCACCCACTCATTCCCACGATTCCTAAAGGAGGCTAAAGAGGGCCTTCCGTCTTACCTTCCGACTTTACACTAGAGTGTAGGCTGAAGGGACTACCCGCCTAGCAACATTGGTGGGAATGAAACACCCGAAAAATTTAAAAAGAAGGAATGACCGTCTACAGATTATTTTTTCCTCTACGTTTTATAATTGTAATTTTTCTATCTGAACTATTCATTTGTCTTTTGTATATATTTCTTTCCATCTTTTGTGATTCGTGTAGTGCTCTTTTCGTTTTACGTAAACATTTTCAAACAAAACAATGTCTTTTTTATACATTAATTAACTTTTTATAACAATAAAGAAAAACGCTAAAGTAAGTCAAGTTTTAGTAGCAGTAGATTCTAAAGTGTATAACAGTCAAAACTCACAACCCCTAAAATATTTTTCCATACAAAAATCAGTCAAAAGTTGTTTTGACTAATGACCTAATAAATTTTTAAATATTTATCAAATTAATTGTAAATTTATGTTACTCATTAAATAAAATTTATTTTAATTATTATATTTATGGGTATACTGTTTCCGTATAAAAACATAAATACACGGAATTAGGAAATTTATATTCATTATAAAATATATCCATGTAGGTGTATATTTTGGAAATATGATTCTTGTTGTCTTTTTCTACCATAACCTTACAAAAACACCTCTCTTTAACTCAAATATTTTTAACAATTACAGCAAATATTATAATCTAGGGAATTCATTCGATACTGCTCATCTTGAGGATATGAAGACGAGAATAGATTTGGTCAAAATGTACGAAAAGAGATCAGATGTTTTAACTTCTTTCTGTAAGTTTTACTCTTCAAGTTTTATTTAAACATGTAGATATTTTTTTTCTTCTAATTTAACTTTGTGTTGTTTACCATACGAACACAGAAGTGTTTCTTTAGATGCTTGAATTTTTTTACGTGCCACGCTTTCTATAGGTACTTGAGCTTTATTTGCTGTAATTCCTTTAAGCAGGTGGTAAAAAGGAAGTTATTTATTTCCTGTTGGCTTTCAGAAATTTTAGAGGCCATAACACTAAAAACATCCTTCTTTTTTAAGTCAAGGTGTTTATATTATGTTTGGAAGTATATGTACCTATATATGTGACTACTCAACTTTTTTAACACTATTGTCGCTGTAAAATGTTTTATGATCAACTAAGTAAATGGCTACTGTAAAGAAGACAGACTTTCAGTTCCTTCTACCTTTTTCAGAATATATACACTCCAACAAATTGTAAAATGTTTCATTCGTTGATTAACATTTACATAATACGTAGTACCCAAGGGCCAAATTTCAATTTAGGTCACTATAACCTAGAATATTAATACCTACTTGCAATAACATTACACATTGGAATACTTACCTACAGGATTGGTAAGTCAGTTGGTGTTTATTATATACAAGGGTTATGAGAAATTAGTCAGAAGTATATTACAACCAGATTTAAAAAAATCAGAAGCGGATTAGGGAAGTGAAAGGGGTTATAGTTTTCATTCATCCCAATGTTAAAAATCATCAAGTTGAAATAATATAACAGTCTCTTAATATTTATTAATGGTAGTTTAGCGTCTTTAAAGTTAATATTAAAAAAAATATTAACAAATAAAAGAAAACACTAACAATAACAATAACAATTTATATACAGTAATGAACAAAACATGAAATACGAATAAATGAAAATATATACAATAAAAAATGAAAGATGCAAAAAATAACAAAGCAGGTGACAAAAATTTCAAGCGCAAGAAAAGTAAAAATATATAAAACAACAAGAAAACAAAAAAATATAAACAATATAGGTAACTTACTATAATATAACTGGAGCGGATCGTAGACTCGATATAGATAGAAAGAAAAGAAACTTTTGGGTCTTTCATTCCCACCAACGTTGGTGGACGGGATGGCCTAGACTCAGTGCAAAGTCGGAGGGTAGGGCGGAAGGCCCTCTTCAGCCTCCTTTAGGAATCGTGGGAATGGGTGGGTGATGCTTTGGGGGAGAAAGATGAGACGGACAAAATGAAGACAGAAGAGAAGTGAAAGACTATCTGTGGAATATTACTACCCCAGCATTTACCTAAGTGTTACCTAAGGAAACCACAGAAAAACTTGGACCAGAGTACCTAGTCGGCCCCGAAATTGAACCGGTGACCTCCCGAATGCTAAGCAATGATCTAGACCACTAGACCATGCCGCTCGGTAAATAGGTAAGTGAATAGATAGGAAATTTAAAGGGTACTTATACAATAGGGTTGTTAGTAAAATAAATGTGATAGAAAGAAAAGTACTGAGAGTAAGGATGATGAGACTTGTTGTATAAATGCGTAGAATTGAGTAGATAGAAAACCGAGCGGCATGGTCTAGTGGTTTAGACCATTGCTTAGCATTCGAGAGGTCACCGGTTCGACTCCGGGGCCGGCTACTCTGGTCCAAGTTTTTCTGTGGTTTCCTTAGGTACCACTTAGGTAAATGCTGGGGTAGTAATATTCCACAGATAATTTTTCACTTCTCTTCTGTCTTCATTTCGTCCGTCTCACCTTTCTCCGCCAAAAAACCACCCACCCATTCCCACCATTCCTAGAGGAGGCTGAATAGGGCCTTCCACCTTACCCCTCCGACTCTGCACAAAAGTGTAGGTCGGGGGGGACAGCCCGTTCACCAATATTATTGGGAATAAAACACCCAAAAGTGTTTGTTTTTTAGATAGAAATGTACACAATTCAAAAGAAAGCAATTAGGGGTAAAACCAGTTATTAGTTAGGGGTGCATGCAGGTACAGGTGAGTGTGAAATTCTAGGTAAAGGTAGTAATAGCGACAGCGTAACAATAGAAAGGAAACAAAGGCATACACAAGATAAGAAGTTTATTGAAGTGATACTAACAAACAATAAAAATTTGAAACAAAATATACAAAATATTTACCAAAATTATGCGTTTACTGCCACAGTAGCGTAGTATAAGCTTTGTATGATACAGAAGGGTGTTAGAAGAAATTTCTACTTATAGAATAGCAAGACTCAAGTGGTATAACTTTTTTTTAACGAAATGGTTCTCACCAACTATTACTATAATAGTGAATTGTAAGCCAAAACAGGGGGATAAGGTTGAAGATTCTGATGTAATGGTCTTCTGGATTAATTATAGCGACGAATAAAATGGAGCTGCTTTTTGATTACACTTTTATTAATTACTTTACACTTAATTTTCGTACACTAATTATTATAATAGAACTTGAATTAGTAGTTTTATTGTTGAGAATTAGAATATAAAAATATTTAGAAAATAGTTGATTATCTTATTGTCTTTTCGACTGATTGAACTGGTTGACTTGACTGACTCACCATCGGTCAAGGGATTATATAAGATCGTATTGTGACGTGTTGATAAAAAAGTCCAAGTTGCACTTTTGTCTATCGGACTTCTATTATTTACTGTTCCCAGAGAAATTGGTTATTATCAGATAAAAATATTAAATATTAAAATGAAAATAATTATGAAATTAGCATCAACAATAATTTCTCTTGTGTCTACTAATATAAGTAATGACTAACATCCCTTAAAATATTTACTAATTAATTACAAGATATTATCAATTTTAATATACAGAGTCAGAAACTATATATGTGAAAAATAGGTAGGTACATTACACTGATTAGACCTTAGAATCGCAATAAGAAGAACTTAACCTAAAGAAGCATAGTACAGAATTTTTTAATAAATGTTATTAAGACTGAATTGACAATTAACCTACTGGATAACAGTTTGTTTTACTAAAGTACCATCCAAGTTTTTGATGCATAAATTTACTGCCTTTTGCAATATTAGAGACGAAGTTCAATATATAAATACGTTGATTATAAGCACATTGAAGAAGTACCCACAAGAAATTTAATAGAACTTGCTTAGTGATAGAAATTTAGGCAGTTTTTAGATGAGATCGTTGACGAGTTTCCTTATAAGGGGGTCCCAATAAACCGGGACTCGACCAAGGAATAATTCAAGAGCAGAAATTACTTTTTATTTTCAAGATGTCTTTTTAATCCCCCGCGATTGTTGCCCGTACAAACGCTTTCGTCATATCCGCCTATAAATTAAAATAATCTGGCCATAAGCGGACCTTTTTAGAGCCCGTGGGGCGGTAAATATTCAGATTAAAAGAAGAAAAAGCGACACATGTGCGCTGGTGCTTCGGTGAGAAATTAAATGTCATTAGGTAATCCACCGAAATATTTATATATGTTGTGATAATATTTAAGGATTAACGCGCGGCATACGACTGATTAATGGCAGATTATTTGAAACGCAGCAACTGTTTAGAGACAAAAATGTGTTTTTCTAACTGCCCACAAAACGAAAACTGTAGCTATCAAATTCCCTTTGGTAAAATTATACACCAAATAACTACAGAGTTTCTCGAACTTCTGCAAATATACTTGGAAGTGTAGCGGTTTGAAGAACGAAAACAAATACATTATAATTTTATTTAAATTAATACCTACTGTAATTTCATCCAAAGTTAATATTCAAAGAATAATGTTATTTTAATGTATTTCTATTGCAATTGTGTTTAAAATTAATATCTCGAGAAAGTAGATAATTAGGGTTGAACGTTGAACTCAACGGTAGATACCTTCCTTTCTTAGAATGTCATTAAGTGCTAAATTTAACTGCAGCAATTAGCAATCAGGGTGACTGACTACTATCGTTGGGGGTTAAACAACCTCACCAACACCCTAACGATAGTGCAACAATTATATATAAAGGGAAGATTTTTCCAAATCATTTAGTGAGTCTTGGTAAGTCTTTCAAATATTTAATCGTATCATAAGATAATACACCTTCTGATGATGCTTATGTATAAGAGAAACATATGTTAATACTTTAAATGTATTTGCCGTTGTCACTTGGTGAAACATAATTATATTTAAAATAAAATAATTAAAACCACTTGGAAAGTTTCACTTAAGTTTATTTTTAACTCGATACGTATTTCGCCTTCTTAGGGCATCTTCAGGAGTTTATACAATAACTACATTAACAATCTAAGTTTTTCTATATATACAGTTCGATCTTAAACTAGTTTAGGATTAAGGAGGGGATTATTATTAAATACAATTTGGTCATTTGCTAAATTTTTGTTACTTAATAATGCTTTCTTAATTTCTAACACTTCATACTTATCTAATACTAATCCACCATTTACACTTTTTAACAATTTCAAATTTTCTGTCTATCGTATGGTTATTTTCTATCAAATGTGTCGCTAAACCTGAACTATGTTTTTTATATTTGCTATATTGATTATGTTCTTTGAATCGAGTGACAATACTTCTTTTTGATTTACCTATGTTTATAATATCACAATTAGAACATTTTATTTCATACACTCCAGTCTTTTTAGATAAATCATTGTTCACTGTTAATTTGTTATTTGTTAATATTTTTCCAATTGTGTGATTATTAAAATAAGCTGGGTTAATATTGTTTGTCCTAAGCAAATTACCAATTTGTGAGCTTATATCACCGTAATATGGGATTTTCCGCCAATTATTAGTTTCTTTACCTTAATAAATAATAAAAAAATTAGATAAAAATGAAGAGTATAAACAAGAATTACTCAACTTAGTTAAATTAAGCTTAGATCAAAACTATTTCAGCTTTAATGATATAATTTATAAACAAAACGACGGATTACCCATGGGTTCATCATTATCTCCTTTTTATGCGAATTATTTCTTAGATAAATTTGAAATTGAATTGTTTAATAATATGGGAACTGAGGCTAACCAAATTCTTAGTTGGCATCGCTATGTCGATGATATTTTAGTAATTTGGACAGGTACAGAAAGACAAATTTCAAAATTCTTAAATTCTTTAAATAACAAAAATAAAAATGTTCAATTCACAGTAGAAATAGGCAATAAGAACATCAACTTTTTGGACTTAAACATTTCTATAAAACAGTTAAATCAGCTAGAATTTAAAATTTATAGGAAAGAAACATATACAGACTCTATTATACCTTTTATGTTAAATCATGTCATCCAATGAACTTAAAATTAGCGGCGTTTCATGCGATGATCAATAGATTATTATATGTTCCACTAAATAAAACCAATTTTGATTCTGAACTAAAAATTATAAAAGTCATAGCCAAGAATAATGGATATAATGAAAACTTAGTAGATAGACTACTAAATAAGAAAAGGTACAAAATGTTGATTGATAATATTTTTCCAAGAAGTCAAGGTAAAGAGACTAATAATTGGCGGAAAATCCCATATTACGGTGATATAAGCTAACAAATTGGTAATTTGCTTAGGACAAACAATATTAACCCAGCTTATTTTAATAATCACACAATTGGAAAAATATTAACAAATAACAAATTAACAGTGAACAATGATTTATCTAAAAAGACTGGAGTGTATGAAATAAAATGTTCTCATTGTGATATTATATACATAGGTAAATAAAAAAGAAGTATTGTCACTCGATTCAAAGAACATAATCAATATAGCAAATATAAAAAACATAGTTCAGGTTTAGCGACACATTTGATAGAAAATAACCATACGATAGACATAGAAAATTAGAAATTGTTAAAAAGTGTAAATGGTGGATTAGTATTAGATAAGTATGAAGTGTTAGAAATTAAGAAAGCATTATTAAGTAACAAAAATTTAGCAAATGACCAAATTGTATTTAATAATAATCCCCTCCTTAATCCTAAACTAGTTTAAGATCGAACTGTATATATAGAAAAACTTAGATTGTTAATGTAGTTATTGTATAAACTCCTGAAGATGCCCTAAGAAGGCGAAATACGTATCGAGTTAGAAATAAACTTAAGTGAAACTTTCCAAGTGGTTTTAATTATTTTATTTTAAACATATGTTAAGTAATAAATGTGATTAAAAGTGGAATTGTTTTTTATTTATTTACAACAAATTTAACCATTGGTAAGTCTTGTTCTGTCTTTTATGCCGTTAGCAGTATTTGTTTATCGTTTATTGTTTGCGTATTCAATTTCGTCTTCTGTTAATTAACTTTGTAGTTCTTGTGTGTGTTTATCTTTATGTTTTGTTATCTCCGTTCGTTTTTTGTGTGATCCAAAATAAACTGTTATTATTCTTATTTTTTATCGGACTATTATTTCTCGTTTTTCAACCCCGATAGAAGTATACATGTAGAATTTGTTCTTCGAAGGGAAAACTTGCACTAAGTATTTAAAAGAATTTGCGACGATAATCGGAAAAATAGCCTCGAGTTTTTGCATTTAAAAAAATATACTTTTTACATAAATTATTAGACTCTATTCCATTAGAGTAGGGCCTGGGAGCGGTTATGTGTAAAAAATGTTTCTCCATATCATTTCTTAATTACAGATTAGACTGTATTCCATTATCGAATGTGTGGAATGAAGCTTTGGTTAATGGATTACTAAACGACGCTGTTAGTTTGATCTCAAACCCTTCCGTATTCTATTTTGATCCGCTGATCTTCACCTACTACCCTAATAATAACGTTGTAGAGAGACGCCTGAAGTAATCAAAATTATTATGTCCTCGATGTGTACCCTCTTCAGGAGGGTGTTACAGGCGGCAGCAAGCTACTCTCATGCGGGCGGCTGGCTGATGGTAGTGGCATGTGACACTTATTATAGGAGAGCGATCATATCTTCCACTCCATATATTCACTCTCTCGGGGAGCCGGTTGCTTGCTTGATAAGCCAACTTTAAAAAGCTCTTCTGGCCGTAAAGAGGTCCGGTCAAGTCGGGGATTATAACGGGAGTGCTGAGTGGTAGTTTGTGTCATGAGCAAGAACCAAGAAGGTCGACTCTTTTCTCTTTTTTTATAGGTATTTTTTCGTTATCTCAAACCAGTCACGCATTAAAATGAAGAAGATAATGAGGAAAGGAAAGAAACTGGATCACTGCTGACATTCTGAAAAGAATTTTATCTTTTACTTTAGAAGCAGGCCGTTTAGAAAGATGAAAGGGTTACCGGAGCCACTTTAGAAAATTAGCAGATGACCTATATCTCACTCTCGCGTTGACAGTAACAGTTCACACAAATCAGGAGCATTTTTATGTCATTAGTCATTATTGCACAATAGGGGTCATCCGTATTTTTTTAATTTTTTGAAGTTATTTATTGTTTAATTTAATAAGAAATCGTGAACAAATTACGAAATGGAAGAGAGTTTAAAGGGGTTGAAATCGTCTACAAATTAAAATAATAATTAAAACAGAAATCTATCAGAGTTGTTTATAATCATTTAATATACGAGAAAATGCGGAAAACAGTAAAAAATATAAAGAAAATTAGACTTACTTTTTATAAATAAAAGCAATTATATCTAAAGAAGAAACGTCTATTTATTTATATACTTCTAAACAAACTGAAGGATATCACCACGACAACCCCTATATCGTTTGTGTTGTCCATTTCTGTGAAAATCCTATAAAACATTTGCGTGGGCTGGATAACTTTTCACCTTCAAATCTCTAATTTTTTAAAGAAAATCAGACCCACTGCAGGGGGGGTGGTAGATTTTGAGGTTACAGGCAGATGTATTTTATTAAGTATTTCTGCAAATAATTTCTTTAATACCAGTCCATATGTAGGTACCATCAAGTGAAATAACGTTCCAATTAAGTATGTGTTTTGCTGCTAAATGGAGGGCCTTTTTTCAAAGAAATTGTAACGTTATAGGCACATATTCAAGAAGATAAGGTCATGGAAGATTTCACCTGACTGAGTAACGTCGCCTACTGTTCAGGTAGAGTTGAAATAGATCTCCACCTCCACAAACATTGAACAATCTTTTACTATAAATCACGATAGTATTCACGGGAGTGCCACACCTCCATTGCCGTCAGTTTATTTCACATCCTGAGTCGAGTTAAATTCCCTTAATGGCCCTAAATAGCGAACCGCATCCAGAACTGTCCCGTTTGAAAATGCATACCATAAAATGTAAGGCCGTACATCATTTTGACCTGTAGAAGCCTAGAAACCTACCTAATTATATATATATACATCATACATGCATGTATACAGCTTTCTGGTTGCAGTTTCTTATTGGAGATCGACGGATTGACTTACTGCTAATGAGCTGTTAAACGAGAAAATTGTCTGTCCAACGTAAATCTTGTCGGACGTAAACTTCTAATCCGTTTCTTTAGAGGCGGCACATTATAAACGGTAGTGTTTAGGGTTCATAAAATCTGAAGACCACATAACGGCAATGTGTACACTTTCTCACAGAAATCTTGGATTTTGATCTACAAAAACCGCGATAACTTCTTGGTCCAGATTATTAAACGCTATGGGCATTAAAACATGAATGTTTATTACGTATAGCGAAAATACTAAATGTACTTACATTTCACAAGATTTAAAGTTAGTTTAATTAACTGTTAATAAGATTTGATATTTGGTTGTGAATAATTGAACCACTTTTTGGGGAGATTGAATTTATTTGCGAAATACTTCGTTGACGATGGATACCTAAAAACAGAGATACCTTGTAAATAGTAACGTGAATCTTAACTTGAGTTTAAAATAAACATGGAAATAATTTAATTCAATCAGGCTCTAACTTTACTTATTGTGCTTTCTAAGATTTCACAAATTTTTTAACCATCCCGAATATCCACTGCTTTTAAATAAAACAGAAACTGTACCTTTCAGATATGCATATTCACTGACAATTACAGTTTTAAAAATATTTGTTTCCATGGTGGAATTTTATATAAACTCAATAGAAATTGCGGTAGGGTGGTTGTGAAAAAACATTATAATAAATTCCAAAAACTTCAAAAACGTTTATTTTCACAAATATTTGTTAGAATAACTCTATCGATCGTTTCGATTTTTCAGTCGTTGTCAAAGAGTACAAGAAATGAACTAAATTGAAAGCCAGTTACATGTTTTTTATACCTACAACATATAATCCATCTAAATGTACAAACAAGACATACTATGACAAATAATTTATCTACTTGTTCTATTTTATTGTCTACAAGAAGGTTTTTTATATTTATATTTTTGCTTTATTATTTGTCAATAGAACTGAAATTTTGTAGAAATTTAAATGAAATTATTTTGACTCCAAAGTTGTTGATCGATTGATTGATTGATACAATTTAGAATTATGGCTGCATGCAACCTTAAATTTTATAGGCTATTGGTACATTGAGTTGTTTTGAACAAACTCAAAAATTATTTCTGTGCAAGTTGTTAATTTTTATTTCAGGGACTTATTGTACCGAAGCTCATGGTTAGAATGTTGTATAGACAAATATTTATGGGATTCTTCACGGCCTCAAAAGTTATTCCTTAACATCTCGTAAGATCTCCTCCTCAGTAGTATAGGTATCTACAGAGGTGTACAACATATACATATAACATATATAAGTACATATAATATCCGTTTATATGTACATATATATATGTACGTATATGTTGTTATATTATATTGTTAGGTATCCCTAAGATAGGTAGGTGGGTAAGGTACCATATCCGAGATTTGAAGAATGTAGTAACATTGTGAGATGCGCGGCGATTATTAAATACATAAAAAAACATGTGTTACATGGCTTTTAAAAGCATAAGTAATTTACCGAAGTTTGCTTTACAAGACGTAAAATATTTTCATGGCGGTAGTTTCGTAAATTTACGTCCTATAAACTAGCTTGTTTACGGCTGCTGCTTTAGTAGCTTTAGAACGCGGGACTTCTTTTTGGCGTAAAGAAAAACCGGGTATATATTGTGTTTTGCACCCATACGCTATAAGTATATAGTACATAAACACACTTCGCAGAATCGAACAAATATGTGCACTAAAATTCAGTTTTTAAACTATTACCTAAAGGAGGTGCTTGTGTTGTTTATGGTTACCTACGAAATTAAATAGTCTACTGTCCGTAAACTATGTAGGTACCTACGCTAAAGGGTTTTGCTAGAATATCTGATTATTTTTTATTTTCCATAAATAACATGTAATAAACAAAAATGTAACTATTGTTTAATTTCTTTAAAGTGGCGGCTGAGGTAATGAAACGGCCACCAAGAGACCGTCCTTGATAAATTAGCTGAAATCGTCTATTAAGACATTATTCGAACTAAATGCATTTTAGCTTTTGTCAATTACTTGTGCCTGTAGAGCAAAAAATAAAAATAAAAAGCCTTTTCAGGGCTGTTTTCTGATTAGTATTAAACGGTTACAAATTGCGAGGGAAATTGCCGCAACGATGATTCAAGTACTGGAGAAGTTCTATAACACTTGTTGAATTTCAACTGTAATTTTCAGAACAAAAATGGATTATGTTCCCTTAACATTGTCACTCTCTACTTAAAAATTTGAATTGTATAAGTTATTCAATCATGTTGCTTATAATGCTTATACTAACACAACAGTGACGTTTTTATAGGTTCGTAGGTTTTTAATATACAAATATAAATCATATGGAATCAAACTCAAAGCTGTTAAAAATCTTTAATTATTCGAAACCAACCTCCGATATTTCGCTTTGTGGTGCAAGGCTTTTTAAGTTAGATATTAATAAATTGCAGATATTGAACTTGTGTCCGGTAAATATATAAGTAATTATAAACCATAGAAATGTACATTTGTGGCGTATTTTGTGGTGGATGCGCTGGACAGAGCTTCTTCTCCAAAATTCTAGAAAATGTTTTTGCATGCTTCTTTGTATTCAACAATAAAAACCAAATTTCATGTTAACGTTTTAGTTATCATTATTATTATATTAATATATACACATCTTAAAAGAAAGAATATAGATTAATAAAAAAAAAACTGTTAGGTATTGCAATTTTATATTTTTGTAACAAAATACATCATTTATTATGGAACATAATGTATTTAATTTAATCTATTTCAATTTCATTTTTCATGTCCGATTATCTCTAAATATAATGTTATTTTATTCCGATTCCATTGCAAACAGACACCCCAAAAGTATTAACTAGCGGTAGCTAAAAAGCACTGATACGCATAGAACTTCGAATGGAGGGTGCTACAAAAAGAATAATAAACGTATAAATTAAAAAAATAATACTTGGAATATAAAAACATCTTTCGATTTGTAGGGTGTCAGCACAATATATTATATATTGTAGGGGGACCAAGTAACTCAACTGATTTGATCCTAACGAAATTGATTTCTGGCTTGGCTATTGGTGGAACATATCATTCACTTTGATAATGGCATAACAACCCAAACAATTGTCAGTTTTAAATAAAAATTGTGGGACGAAAAGAAAACCAAGGGTTGTTTTTTCTCTTAATCTTAATGATTTAATCCTGTTTCATCACCTTACCTTTTTAATATCTATTCTCAGGTAATAACCTGTCTACTTGAAATATACTAGATATCTCAAACTACTACCTAGAGAAATTATTTATATAATGTGTTAAATTACTTTGATCAATCTTTCTTTACACTTATTTCATTCTTATTAGGACTGGCAAAATAAAAAAGTAAACTTTACCCACAGCGACCATTTCGTAGCATAACCTACCCTAATCACCTCTAACATTTTGGTGGAGTATAGCACTCGTCGATGGTGCATGTTTATTTAAACGCATATTCGACTCTAAATAACCGGCTTTACCTAATTATTTCACCGCGGGGTGGGGATTGCAAGATAGTGAAAGGGTAGGTGATTAAACAGGAATGCATTTTTCGTAGGTGACGAAACAGGAATTGACGAAGAAACCTAACCTAACCCCTTTAGCTATCATTGAATCTAAACGTTCCTTTTATGGCTTTATCCATGCTACCCACTGACAAAATTATATGCGTTACGTCACTGCATTTTTACATGTTTCAATTCAATTACTGTATTGAAATGCTCAAAAAATTACGGAAGATTTAATAAATATACAGTAAAAATGTTTAAAAGAAATACTTCTTTAATAGTTTATTGAAAATAATGAACGTTAAGTACTTCCCTAATATGTATGCACCTATACAAGCTTCTTACTAAAATATCTAACTAATTATTATTGCGTTAACATTACAGTATTAAAAAAAAAGGTATTTTTTTGAGCGGCTTTTGACCTTTAACCTTAAATAAAATTTTTTCCATACAGGGAAAAGATGGGGAACTTTTAAATTTTATTTTTAATCATATTTTAAACAATCTCACTGATTTTCAGCTTGGTGGGAATTTATGTAGCTTTACTCTTATTTTTTGGTCTAATTTGACCGGATTGAATTGAATTCAACATTATGCATACAAGAATTAGTTATCAATAAGATGTATAATAACATGTTTCCCTTGCATAATTTCTAATAAACAATTATATTTTTCCGACAAACATTCAGTTTTTTGCTGGTTAGCTATAGTGTATTAAATTGCTGAGGGGTTTATTGTTAGCCCAAAAAATAAATGAATCAACTAAAAATGGTTCAAAGCCAATAAACGTCCAAACAATTTGAACGTTGTTTAGTATTCCTACCTACCTATATATCACAACAATATTGCATATTATATTATCAAACGCAACGTGAAAAAAACAGACAGATGGGGTGCATTGCGATCGCGGTAGCCATGCGTTCACAACTAACGGTGGCAAATACAATAGCGGTGTCTCTATGTGCCTATAAATCATGACAACAATTAAATCAGTTAGGTGTAGCATCGCATCGGCGGTCTTTGGAAGGAGTTCTCTCCCTACCCTCTCGTCCCTTAGCTATTGTCCCCAAACACACCTGATCGTGAGCGTGCGGCCTCGAATATTGTTCGACTCGATTGAGAATACTCATGGCGAATGATTGTCAGTGAGGACAATGCTATCGAAGTACGCATCTGCTCATTAAATTAACTGGCGAATGCAGACAGATTTCATACATTATTGTTTTCAAGTGGAGAAAATGTCTCCTGTATCTACACTGTCAATAAATAAAGCTATACTTGTAGTAAAAAGACTCTTTAGGTTAGGTACCAAAAATAAGAACCTGCCTTCAACCTTCTCTTTAAAATAAGACATCAATTCAAATTGAGTCGAAAGAATTGCAACACAATTGGGAACACTATCTAGGGTACTTTTATTTATGTAATAGTTTCTTTAAGTCAGTACCTTATTCAGATAGTGAATTAATCTTAATACCCAATGATTTTTTTTGTCTAGGATTGGTTAAATTTTATAGCACCTATAGATTCCGTCGCACAAGTCATTAATGACTACAAACAAGATGTTGTATTTTGGCTTTGAGGCTACAACTGATTGCTCTTGATTGTATCGAAAGTAAAAACGGTTCGTAAGATAATTCTGAATTTGTACCTTGGTGTTACTCGAATGAATATCCTTTTCTTCGAAAATGTCTAATAGTGAATCTATAAATCAAATTTACATAGCTATGAACATCCCTCTTGGGTGTATCGAACGGAAAAATTATTTAGGTAAAAAATGATTTAGAACGTAGTACCTTGGTGTAACTAGAAAATATATCCCTCTATTTGACAAGTTTTGTTTAATGACTTCAAAAACCAGATGACGGTTCTACCCACAACTGATCATTCTTGGTTGCATAGAAGGAAAAATTGTTCAGAAAATGATTCTAGATGTAATACCTTAGTATTAATGGAACGTATGAAGATTCCTGATCTCTCTCTTGGTTGTATTGAAAGGAAAAATCATTCTGAACGTAATACCCTTGTGTAACTAGAAAGGATATAACTAACTTTCTTTGAAGTGGCTTTTAGTGAATCTACAAATCAGGTATGGGGTTTTGAATATGATGGCGCTATATCAAACGAATTCCTCTTGGTTGCATTGAAAGAAAAAGTTATGAACAATTAGCAAGAACTTGAACATCTGAATTAATTAAATTAATGTAGCTTTCTAATATTGTGGTACAAATAAAACATTTACATCTTAAACTGTATGTTATTAGTAGAGACCGGATTATATGCATTTGCATATTTGCATATGCATTTGCTTATTTCAGCCATTCTAAGCGGTAGTAGCATATTTTACCTAAGATCTACTTATAATGCATATTATCGGTACATTTACAATATTCTTCCAAGTGCAGTGCACTCATCCTGTGTTCCGAAATGCGATAAAAGTGGTTGTTGCGTCTCAATATTCTATTCATTTCTATTTGTATTTCTTCTGGAATGTTTATTTATTATTATAATGTAATAAATTGTCGGCATTTAAAAATTGAAAGTTCGGGCTCTTTTGAAAGTCATTGTTTGCAGACCGGACGTGACAATTTCTCATTTCTACATTTTATTGCATCCCAATATTGAATTCTTTTGTACGTATTTTCAGTTTCGTCTATTTAATGTTAAATGACCCCCAAATAAGGTTAATTGCCATTTTACATTACTGTACTTATTATTGCCTATCAAAAAAATACTTATTGTATGCTGATTTTGAAATAAAAAAATGTTAATGGTTCCTAAAATTTTTCATTTAATTTCGCATATTCTGCCAATTTTTGTGCATATTTCAAGCATTTTTCATGCATATTTGCATGCATATAACAAGCTTTTTATGTTGCATATAATCCGGTCTCTAGTTATTAGGTTAAATTTTCAGTAATTAAATTTTTAATGGGTATGTATAGCCTAAAATCTTCAAGAAAAATGAAGAAAGTTTTTACTGTAGTAAAGAAAGTTAAAAATTCAGAACAAAAAACCTTTTCAATTTTGGAGTGAATGGTGCATGTGCCATTAGATCATGTATAGATTCCATTATTAATTAAACGTATATCTTTTTCAGGTAATAGTCATCGACAGTTACAAATCCAGTACATGAGCTATGGGTGAGTGACGATTTCAATTTGTTTGGGGGGGGGAATGTTAAAATAGGCATGTAAGGCTAGATTATTTTTCTGCTAAAAATTAGTGCAGAACTCAAGAGAAACGTGCGTAAGTAACAGTGAATATTTTTGAAATGCAAGGAAGGGTAGGGGGTAGTTATCACCGAGGAGATACTGTAAAAAGCGTTGCTGCCAGATTGATCAAATCACTTCTGAAGTATTTCAATAATTTTGGAGTCATGTTTAATAAATCATGGGAAGGGGGATAATTACTCCCACTACCCCTTCTCCTTGCAAATGCGCCCCTGAGCCCATGTAAAATATTTAATGGCCGAAAATAGTATTTTTGATAAAAAATATTATTTTTGTATTTACCCTTTTCTTTAAATAAGTAGATAAAGTTAACTAGGTATACTTACTTTTTATTAATTTTAACAATACATACCTACAGCGAAGTTTCTTTATAAGAAAAGACCTTTTAAATTTATATTTTCGTTGGTTATTCGGTTAAGAAAATCCGTATGTAAATGAAAAAGTACGCCCTTTGCTCGTTGCGAGTCGCCCGCGTCGCTCGGCGTCGCTTTCAAAACAAGCACACAGTTGTATAAATAAATAATAAAGTTCTTTTTATACATACAGCAGAGATATGTATGTGTACGGCGTGAATTAGTGCGCTATGTCGACGTGACCACATAATGGCTAGCTCGTGAACTAACGGAGTTAAACCGTGCCTAACGCCCTAAGACCGATTCGCATTTATCATTGTTGTGCCAACTGAATTACCTAATGAAATTCAGATTTCATGCTAATTGCGTCGGATTTTCGACCAAAACAACATATACGTACTTACCTAGGTATCCACCTCTACTGGAAACGTACTCAACCACATGCAGACAATGCGGACATGGAAAAAAGAAGTTTTTTAATATTCATTTATTTATCTTTCAGTACTGAGCTGGTATTTATTAAAAATGAATATCAGTGCGGACTAGCTTACCATTATTATATTTTCATGGGTCGATACATAGGAGCATAAAGAAATGATATACTCTCTCTTCATTGCAATGTACTTTTCAAAACGTTATTTAATCTCTTTGTGGTGAATCCTTACTGTAATAACTTCAGTACTGTTGTCAAAACCTATTCTTCACAGATCCGACTTTAATTTTTATAAAAAATTAAGAGGACAGATAAGACAAGTTAGGGGAGGATGTCATTAATTATTAATTTTACCTTGTCTTTTCGCAGTCTTGTTTTTTTTTAGTGCTTCTAGTGATCTTTGCCTTTTTTTTTTTTGGATGAGCAAATAAGTACTTGATTAAATCTATCAAATTGCCTCACCCAAAGTTCTAAAGACTTCTTACAACAATCAACTCATAGCCACTTTTACATCTTACTAAGAACCAATAAATCATTAGTACCCATCTTGCACCAATTTCTGTGTGTTCAAATGTTCACGGAGGATTCTGAAAATGGGCAATGGACGATAGCCCGCTGCGGCCAGGAATAAATTCAGGTAGTCAAATATTACAGGTCAATTGCGCGCGGTTTGCCAAAATTTTGTAGGGTCAACTGCGCGCTCGGTAATTTTATTTAATTTATATAACAGTTTTTAAAGAAAAAAACTCTGAAGATCTTAAAAATATGTTTATATACAATTTGTTACAAAAACTCCAATACATGATGAATAAGAGAATGACAAGACCACGACAACACCCACTTCGTTCGTGTTGTCTTTACATACCGTAACATTTTGATCTTACAGAATGAAACAAAATAATTCTTTAGTTACCTACTAATTATAAGTCAAGGTGAATATAAAAACCCGAACTAAATACATTTATTTCAAATATTTGTTGGTTTCTAATATGATTGAACTCTTTTTTTAATAAACAAGGCCCAATGCAATAATTTAATGATCGCGCGCAACTGTCCCATCCCTTTTAGGGTCAGTTTTGTCACAGCAGGGAGGAAACTGGCCGCAGCGCGCAATTGACTTATACCCCTGAAGATATATGCTTCTGAAATTTAAGTCTGTTTTACTATTGATATTACTTCAATAAATTCTTTTGAAGTTTGGATTGTCTGAGGATCATAGCTTCATCGCTTTTCAAAATCGATCGAGTGGCTTCTCCCTGGTTCTCCTCACACACCTCTAAAAATTCTTCATGATATTTAATTCGCTGTTGCTTTTGAACAGCAATTATTGTCCTATTGTCTTCAAATGTTCTTGAAGTATCCTCAAGTATATTCCACTGAATCCTTTTCAATCAACAAGACACCATAGTTTCAACGTCTGTAGAAATCGTTAAAATTTCTTCTTCCTTGTTCTCTTAATATAACTTTCACTTCGTTTCCGTTTTTGACTTGAACTAATATTGCTTAATATAGGGCACTTATGCAGCATGATGAGTTAATTTTAGAAGAATTTTAGTAGGTAAAGTAAGATGGGGGAGGACCATTGAACTTAAATAAGGATAATGAGGACTGTGGGTTGTTCCTTCATTATTAGGAAAACGCAGAGATTTACTTAGGATATTAGAAAGAAATTTATGGTAGACATTTAATCAGTGTTTAAACTATGGTAATAAAGATTATTTTAACACGCTTCTTCAGTTCTTTTTAATCTTTTATCTCGCTTATGCAATAGTTGCGTGTTCATTTTATCCCTTTCTTCCTTTAAAGGGCTACTCTTTTAAACTAATTTTTACTACAATCTCAATTTACTGTGATGCTCATGTTATATTTAAAACATCTAAAAAACTATGAAACTTACAATATAGGTATATAGATGTAAACAAAACGCAGATTCAAGTGTTTCAACCCACTTAAGCCAATCAAACTGTCCGTATAAAACATCACAGGTATGTAAAATCAAAAGTTTTCAGCAGTTACATTTCAACCGAGCCACCAAATTTTATTTTGTAGGTATTTAGCGATATAAAAGCTTCGTGTCGCAGCCGGCCATTAAATTCGCGTAAATGTTTTTGTATCTGTGTACCTCTGCATTGAGAAGTTGCATACGTCCACATATTAATTTCAAACGGGCTTGATGTGAAAGTGAACATCAGCGTTCGTATTTAAAATAGTTAACATCGTAGCCGGTAGTTAGTCGTTGTAGTCGCTTCGGTCGCAAACGCATTAAGCGGGAACCATTACTGAAGCGATGATGTCGTCCAATGTGCAATTTGCTTGAAGTAAAACGGAATAATTAAAAGTATGCTCCCCGTGTAATAGCTGATAAAAGCACATTGTTTAATGGAGTTAGTCGCGAAGCAATCGGCTAACGAATTTATAGAACGAACGACGCGATGTGTTCTATGCGCCGCGATACCCTTCTTTGTAATACACAAAATTTACTAACGAGGCACATCACAGCTAATTAGCACGTTAGATAAGATTAATCGTATTATATCGTTAGCTGATTGGTGGCAAACTTTCATTGCCTGAATAATACCAAGACGATTGAATGGATGGGGGTAATTGGCGAGAATCTAAAAGAATGCAGATGGAATTCTAGTTATCTATTTTAAATTTGGGAAATATCTAATAAATAATGGTTTTATCAATATTTCATTTATTCGGTAATATATATAGATACCTTTTCGAGTTTCCCAAATTGTTTCATAGGTATTCAAATGAAACATTTCTCGATATTCTCGTCAGTTTTTACATTACTTCCTTATTGATGAATATAAAAAATTTTTTTAGATCTACCTCAAGAGTCAATGATTTATCAATAACAATATCCTCATATGGGATACAATGCAATATCAAAATTTAAATGTCGTTTTTTGATATTCAAATAATCGCAATTAAAAAGTCGAAAAACTTATCGTGTCAAAATTGTTTGCTCGACCTTGGTATATCTCGTTTCTCGAATCATTATTACTTTAAAAAATATCAACGGTTTACTTGGAGGATTTTTTTGAACAGTTGTTATTGTTTTTACGCAAATAAAATTAAATTTTTGAAGATTAAAGTTAGATATAATTTGGAAGATAGAAAACACATACCACTGAAAGCAAATTTATGAAGCTTTAACTTCTTGTAGCTTCGTATATTAAATAAAATTAAAGTAATTATTATTAAATACAACGACAAACATAGGTAATTATCAGTTGTAAAAAATTATTGTAAAAAATCCACATTGAATGTTTCGCCACACAGTGATATCATCAAGTGGAACAATAACAAGAAATTTTTCTTTTTGATTTTAGTAATATTGTGCATTTAAAATACATATTGATTCTTGGAATTTGGAATATACGAAATCGAAATCAATATTTCTTGAAACAAAACTGAAATAAAACAAGATAAATGTTAAGACCCGGTACAACAATAATACGAGAACAAGACAATCCTCGATTAATGCTATTTTTCAATTAAGAGTGGTATTTTGAAAATATCGTACTATCGTGTTTTAGTGCAGAGAGGCAGTCATTAATTAGGTAAGGGCTTCAAGGGGAGGGGTGTAAAAGTCACTTTACGTAATATTTTCTTAAAAGTCAAATTTCACCCGAGAGTGTATTGTGCAACTTATTGTGACAGGTGTATTATTTTATTTAACACCTAGAAAAACTATATTCTTACATGGAGACCCAAATTTAAGAGAATCATCCTTACGTAATTAATGAATGACTCTCAGCTTCAGTAGAAAGCATAAATGTCTGTGTGAATTTGTTAAAAAAAACTTTTCATATTACACAAAAACCAAAAATTTTAGTTACAAATACTTAACTAAGCCAAACCAAACCTAGTCCAACATTTTTTTCCGTTTTGGACTAAGCAGATAGGTAAAAATCGCGTTTCTTTTGATGAAGTAAAATACACTAGTAGTATAACAGGAAAAAAGATAAACGTCTTATAACTTCACAAATATTTATTATAATAGCAAATGTACATTTCGACCACTATGTGGTCATCATCAGTGCATAAACATAAATTATAATAAATATTTGTGAAGTTATAAGACGTTTATCTTTTTTCCTGTTATATTGAGTATTCTTCACAGTCACTCATAAATTTAAAAAAATATATTTTTACATATATTTTTTAAAAAATAATCGGTTTACACTAGTAGTGTTTCAGGTAACAATTAAATATTACTTTTTAATCTTAATGAATCGTTTTTGAGAGAAAGGATTGTCAGGTGGCCTTTTTGTATAAATATGTACCTTCTTGTCATCTAAACTAATAATTTTAATGAACGTAGGTATAAGTAGTAGGACATTAATAAATAAAACATTAACAAAAATGACTTATTAACAATAGAAAAATATTCTTTTTTTTGGCCCATTATTATAACTTATTATTAATTTATTGAGCGTTCATAGAACAGTATATAAATAAAACCTCCCTAAATAGTTTATGAACCTCAAAAATTTCTTAGATTTAAAACATGTTTATATAAAGCGATTTAATGAAATGTTATATTTTTGTTCTACATTTTTTTTTTTGAATAATTATTAAAAATGTTTCTGATTTATGTAGGTACTTTCTGGAAATTATTTTTAATTCTCCGAAGTGGGTAATAAAAAAGTAAGAACGTCGGTTAAAACATTATTAGCTACAATTAATTTAAAATTGCGTGACACGTTAAAAATTACTAACAATTAAAAACACTAACAACTGGCCATATATTTTACATAAAGTGTTCGCTAGTTTAAAAACAACAATTTTAATTTTCAATTCATTTAATTGTCTAAACTTGAAAATATTCTAAGTAGGTAATCCAATGTCGTGTTCTTTGAACATACCAACAACTTTTACCCATTAATAAAAACGAGTAATTAATCTTTATCACATGTAGCTCCTCGTTCATTCAATTAATGGAATTCAGTGCTCAATCTGAAGGCTTTTAATGATTTTTTTAAAAAGTAGACAATTCCACCGGTCGTATTAGTAGAGGTCTTATCTTCTTGCTGCGACGTTACATGGTTTTCTCGTCAAGCGGATTAGAATTTTCGTCTAGAAATCATGGGAATCAACGGATGGCGCGGTTTGTGGCGTCCATTTAATGTCTTAATCTTCCTTAAAACTTTTTGATTGACGGTTAAAGATGATGTTCCTTTGGCCCTTATTTTTTCAAGACGAAGAGAAAAAAAGAAGTCGATACGGCTCCCGGTTTACAAAGAAAACCTTTTACGATTGAGAGCTAATCGAGCAGGTCGAGACGAACGTCTGGTTGTACGTATGTTTCAATAAAAATATCGCATCGTGTTTCTATGTGAGCTTTAGCTTCTTGAATTTTGTCAGGCGAGTGATAGGATTTAGTACACAGTTATCTTAAAGTATATAAGCTTTTTTACACTATATTTAATAGACCGAAACTATCAATAATATTAGAAGAAGCGACTTTAGCAAACTCAGACGGTTTTTTGCAATAGAATGCTAGAGGTAGCTTAGCATCTGACGGATCAATTCATGTACAATTTATTTACAGCTGTCATTGCGAATGGTTCTTTACAGCAATTACGTTTTGTTTCCTTTAAAGTTATAAATTTAATTTTTTATTTTCTGGCAGTTGTTTATTTCATTTTATGCGTAAAAGTAATACTTATTCATAATTAATATCAGGCACTATTATACATGAAATATGTAAGTCAATTAATTCATTTCCGGACCAATAAAATTATTTTTTAATTTTGCAATAAATCTAAAAACGATTAAGAAGTGGTGCATAGTTAGGTACGTCAAAGAGTGGGTTAAATAAAAGTGTTATAAATTTAATAAACATTTTGTTTTAAGATGTGAGAAAACTCAAAAGTCAGAGAGAGCCAAATCCGGCTAATAGGGTAGATGTTGCAAAATTTTGTAGTTTAATTCAATTCTTTTGAGCTGTGTGAGCGGGTGCTTTATCTCCATGAAAAATTATATAGATAGTGGTAGAATATGTGTGTATATATCTGTTATTTTTTAGTGACAACGACAACAAATATGTTTTAGTTATAGGTATAACTTGTTCTGTTTTCTTCAAGAGAGGGTAGTTTTATGATAGTCAGGTGGTTTTAAGGTGGCATAGCACAGTCACAATCAGTTTTAATAGAAATCTCGTAACGGACGCACATTGTATCACATAGTTCTTAATAATACACTTATTCTTCGCATAAATAATGAAAGTTCATTACACTGTGTTCTGATTATTTTTCCTAAGAGGTACCTGCGAACAGTATCTTATCGATTTTATTAATTGTCGAATGAATATAGTAGATAGGTACTTTATATATATAAAATATATAAGTAATGCTTTGTATATAATTTAAGTTATTTACAAAAATAAACAAACAAAACAAAACAAAAATTCTTAATTTAATTAATTAATCAATACTATATATTATATTATTCCTTTCTATCCACTCTCCCTATTTCCAATTTATTTTGCAATTATGTCTCTTATTATTTGCCTCAGTAGGCTCAGCCCACTTCCATTCTCATTCACCAACTCTTTACATTCCACCCATAATTTGTTCTCCTCACATCTTCCTAATACATGCCTCAAACATTCTATCTCCCTGTCACACACTGTTTTCTCCGTTTCTCCAATATTTGTACGCTATACTACAGTCATTCCCTGTCCTAAACCTAGCTAATATGCTTATATCCTTTCCTATTTCTAAGTACTTTGACATTCATTCCCCTTGCCAGTCCCTTCACATGCTTTCTCTGAGTCCTGCCGCTTAATCTGATTCCACAATTCTTTTTAGATTATCCCCTTTTATTATTTCGTTATATCTTTTTGTCACCATTTCTCAAATATTTTTATCCTCGCTTCTCCACTCTACCACTTGCTCTTGTTTTAATTTTGAAATCTTGCATAACCTTAATTTTCTCTCTCTCTATCATACCCGTTGTTTTTTCCTATTTCTAATATACTCCTCCATATTCCATTCCTAATATCCCCCGCTTAAAAATTTCCCAACCTTTCTTTATATTTAACTACTAAATTCAGTTTATATATTTTCTGTATATAATTTCCACCTGTATTTTTTCTTCCCACCCCTAATCTATAAAATACTTTAAAAAAATAAAATTTCCGTCCATAAAATTAGAAGTTAGGAGTTAACACGTTTAGATACATGTATAATTTGCACCGTTTGCTCTTTAATACTGACGTTTCGTCCTCTTCTGTAACATAGAACACCTTAGACGATTTTCGATATTGATGGATAATATGAAATAGAATTAGGTTTATGCGTGTAGAGGTGGAACAACGTAAATCAAAACCTTTTATGAATGCGGTATTTCAGGGCGAGAATTTATTATGTAAATTTTGATTAAAAGCCAGAAATACGCTTCGGACGTTTTAAAACGTTTCGAGACGTGTTAACTTTTGAGCGGAATGTAAACTTGTAAGCGTTATAATGTCAAAAAGTTTCTCAATTTTGGTGGACTTAAGAAGTTAGTTCTTCCGTAAGTTGTTCACATTTGAAATAATGGCATTAGCATTCGGCGGCGAACTTTGAAATGCCGGTTTAGTTTATCATCAGTTTTCCGTCGAATCCGAGAAAAATATGCAAACGATCAGAACCGATAGTGCAGATAATCTCGCGGAAACTGAATCGACTTTCTACAAATTGCGTTCACTTTGAAAACTAGCTGGCGAAAAAGTGCCTGTGTAATTGAATGAGTGAACCGGTTCGATTCGAAATCCTTTACTTTGTAACGTTTATAGGCAACGACGCAGATTTCGATGCAGATTCGTCGGCTTCATGCACCTATACCCAAAGTACGCGTTGCCGAGATCCTCGTAAAATTTTGTCGTTTTTCTTTACCTACCGTTTTACTTTTGACTTTTATCCGCCATAACCCAGAAAAACCTTTTCTCAAAACTGTCGTCATCTACCAAGGAGGAAAGTAAACTCTATAAGAAATTATAAGAAAATTTTCTTGAAGTTGTCAATAAGGTAGAAAATTATTTGAAGTGTACAAATTTAAAGAAGGTTCTGTTAAAACCCAGTATCTGATTTCATTTTGAATCAGAGTTCGTTAATGCGGATATTATTAATTTTACTGTCATGCCCAAACTTAAGCACCAATCGAGTCATAATATACTACGGTCCAGGTGGATACACTTCAGCAGAGGTTTTCATTGACCATTTTTTTTTCAGTGAAATTAAGATATTTTTCGTTGCCTAGGCCATGATCATTTCAAAAAAAAAAAATTAGATTTTAAACAAAAAAAGAATAAGAGACAAACGGGTTCAAATTTAGGTTGTTATCAATTCCGTTTTCCCTTTTGATTGTTTTACACAGTGAGTTCGATCGATTTGTTGGAAGGACCCAAGCGATAAATTGAATAGGATAAGATTGTTTTTCACTGTCCAAGTGGATCGGTCTCTTGGGCCCGATGAGACCCCGGAGTACATTTCACATCGGCAGAATGTCCTTCGGTAGCCACTTATGTCTAAAACAAGCAACTCGTCGGGCACATGGCTTCCGTTTGATATATAAATTCTCTTGATCTTACTCTTAGAAGCGTGCTCTTTAAATCGATTCCTAAATAAATTCTAAATCAGCCAAACGGCCGAAATTTCGACAAAAATTAGAAGCTAGGCAACCGGAAAACAAATTTATTTAGCAGTGTTTGATAGACTTTGAAGTCTGGACTAGGTATGCGTGGGCTAGAACCTCTTTTGTACATTATTAATTGATCTCTATATATGGAAATGACTGATTTATGGCGATATTGGGGAAATAGCTAGCTTATACAAAGTGGAACTATTGACTGCAGCTTCAAATTTAATATTGGATCTAGTTTTTTTTATCAACCCTGAATGTAACACTGTTTCAGTTAATGCTTTGAACATTTTTTTTTTTATTTCAACATTCATTACAATTTACATACTGAAAATTTGTGATGTAGCCAGTCATTACAATGTTATCATATTTTTATGTTTTTAAACGTCAATGGCATAGTCTTGTAAGTAAAGTAACCTTATGAATTAATAATTATCGGTAGGCTCAAATGAGTTATAAATCATATGTTGGTAACATACGAGTTTACAAACTTCAATACAAGAGGTGTACGAGTATATTTTAAAAAAGTGTTCTGGAAGAAGTCGACAAGAAAACTCGAATATTCGGAAACAACAGGAGCTTTTGGGAATTAAATTCCACTTATGGAATTCCGAAATTATTTCTATGTCAAAAGAACAGATATACGAGGATAATACACTATATAAAACATCTATAAAAAAAATAATTTTCTTGTGGCTGTCTATCAGGATTGTTGAAGGCACGTTTTGAGAAGCGTATAATACAGAAGGATATTTTGTGATTATTCCTCTCGCGTAAATTTCGGAGAAACACCCAAGAAAAAATCTTGTTCCCATTGACCTGCGGGTATTCTGAAAGGATAAAGCAGACGGCCAGGATAGAATACGAAACCAAACCGCATCTTCTCTGGGAATTATTTTTGCGAATCGTTTCTTCCGCTGACAGACTCGAAACGTGAGGGAAAGAATGGATAAAATAGATAACCCAACTTTACCATTTTGTTCCTTTTCCTTTTAGCTCTCCCAAATAACAAAAGACTATTGTTAATTATTTTTACGTATGTGAAAAGAATAATAAACTTTATATAAGGTGTTTCGTTATCATCTACAAGTAATTGAATGTGAACTCATTTTTAATTCCGGGGGTGAACGAATACATTACGATCCTTAACATACACGGTTAAGGGGATCAAAAATTTGTGGAAATGTTTTTGCACAATTTATGGATGGCGATTTTGTCTTAAACTCGCTCAAAGATGACTAGACCAAGGTGGTCGTATAAGAATTACTTTTTTTTCTCTTAAATTGCGGATCTCTAAAACCGCCTTTAGAGATTAGTTGCTTGCTAATTTAATGCATAAACGAAATGAGATATAAATTGGGATGGCTTGGATTTCTCATTTTAGATCTATAAGTAAGTGAATAAAGCTACTACAATAGGTGCTTATATAAATTTTACCCTCATTATACGTAAGCAACTTTTGAAGGCATAAAATTTTGTTTAACGAGACGAATTAACGTAAAGCGACGTTTAATAACAGGTAAATTTTCTCACTACCCCTTCGCTATTAATTTCGAGTTGAAAGGTTGACATGATATTCCTGGGAGTATAAATTACAACAGGTTGACATAATACGGGGCGCTAAAGTGTTTTCGCGGTGTAATATTCTGACTAGTCAGTGCCAAATTTTGCTACTTCTACTCATCTCATGTACCTGCCCCCTTGAAAATCATGATGACAATGATATGTATGAGCGTGAGGTAGGTGAATGGGTGGCTTATTTTACGTTGCTAAGAATGTCGTTTTTGCCCAGAAGACGTTCCTCAGCGTCTTGAAACCTACGGAAAATTCTCCGCCTCTAAGATGAGAGACTACACAGGAATTTTCATCAAAACGATAGGGTGAGAGGGTAGCAGTAGCGGATGTAATAAGTTTCATTACACTTTTGAGAATAGAAGAGCTCCCTCTTTACATCTTTTTCTCTCTCCGTAAAAAATGCTTAAAGGGAATTCTGATGAGTCGCCATCAGTACACGCAGTGAGCACTTATCTATATGGGTATATCCGAATTATGCAGCAGCTGAAATGAATGAATGAATGAATGAATGAATGAATAATTTTTGTCGAGTAGTAGTAGCCGAGGTTGCAATTTCATTTTGCTCTTTAATGTGGTTACTTTGATTTAAGTCGGAATTTTAACTCGCATCATAGACCACTCAAAACAGGAAAGAGCTTTTCAGAATGAAACTTCATTACAAACTACGTAATCATTTGTTTTATGAATGCATTTTACCTAACACAGCACCACTAAAAAGCTTGAAACTACCTATGTATTTATTCATTTCTCTTTCACGTGATGTTTATTAATAGTTGGGTGCAGCGGATATAAAACGAAATTTGATATACGGTGAAGTGGGGTGTGTGTTTAGCAAAAAAACATTAATTAAAATATAAATATTGGTAAAAGGACAACCAGCAATAAACGCAATATGTTCTTAAGACTATGCCTTCTGTATATATAGTCCGGTCAATTTAGACATTCGAAGCTACATAAATTCCCACCAAGCTGAAAATCAGTAAGATCGTTTAAAATATGATTAAAAATAAAATTTGAAGGTTCCCCATCTTTCCCCTATATGGAAAAAATTTTATTCAAGGTCAAAGGTCAAAAAAATTAGTTTTTCGCGATTTTCAGCAAAACGGTAAGTTTTATCATAAAAATACTTCAGACAAAAATTGTAGATCATAAAATTATCTATAAAATATATATCAATATTGTTTTTCCTAAGAGCCACCGTTTCTGAGATATCAGGTAAAATGAAACCCAGTCCCTTATTTTATACGCCAGTGTAACCTCGAGACATCTGTCTCCTGTTCAATTGTATGCGTGGTTAGGGTCCTATACCTGCTTTATGTCAGTGTGCCCATTAAATGAAATTCTGTTAGTCTCAGGGTTGCCAGATTAGGGGATTTTTCCCAAAAAATTGGAGATTTTTTTCCTTTGGGGTATCTTTTGGGGATATATTTTTCAGGGGAATTCTTCTGGGGAAAAAATTTCCTCAACAATCTTTTTTCTATTTGTACTAAATATTTTATAGTTCTCGGGGATTTATTTGTCACAAAGCTCGTTTTGGGGTATTTTAGAGATACATGTTTTATGGATAATTTTATGATCTACTATATTTGTCTGGGGTAATTTTATGATAAAACTTACCGTTTTGCTGAAAATCGCGAAAAACTCTTTTTTTTTACCTTTGACCTTGAATAATTTTTTTTCCACACAGGGGAAAGATGGGGAACTTTCAAATTTTATTTTTAATCATATTTTAAACAATCTTACTGATTTTCAGCTTGGTGGGAATTTATGTAGCTTTACTCTCCTTTTTTGGTCTAACTTGACCGGACTAATATTGCACAATATGTCATAATAATCGTGACATTTAAAAACAAATGGGTTGCATTTTACGGGATTTTTTTTAAACAACCTCCTGTATTCGGTCTGTATTGTCTACATTTATGTCGTTATAGAAATATGGGGCAAGTGTGTGAAACTCGTTTTTGTCATGTAAAATATGAAGTCAATTATTATTTTCTTAGTAAAACTAGAATTTAAATAGTAAACTGTTTAATATTATGAAAATGGAACATCAAATTCTTGTCAAAATTTAAAAACAAAACAAAAATTGTTAATTACAAAAGGACTTTGGTTACATAGGAACAAACAAAATAAGTATATTTATAAACAACTTATTGAACATTATATGCCGAAAAATTCACATCAAACTTCATCAAACCGCGTCGACCAGTCAAAGTAGGTTTTGGAAGGGAAAGAACGATATCATCTCTGGTAACTATAGCACGCTCTTCGAGAGTTTTCCAAAAAAAAAATTATGCAGATAAGGGGTCTAACGTAGGTACCTTTCTGGTAAAATTTATTTTTTCCTTCTTCATTGACGTTGTTAGTAGATACAACCTGGCCAATAAAATATTTTTTTGTTTTCTTCGTTGAAAGGCAAACCAAGATCCAGTCGTCCTTCACTATCTCTTCTACGGGCTTACTGATTTCTGCATACATACCATACATCTAACGCTTCCGCCTCTCTCATTTCTTCTTCTATATCATCATCACTTTCCATAAATAGCATTTCCTCTTCATTCTCTTCCTCTTGTGCTTCGTCCTTTTCGTTTTCGTCATTAGTATCTGGATTCGGTTTTTCGGTAGAGGGTTTGTCAGGTTTTTGTTTTTTTTTTTGATGCAGTCAACACAGCATTGCTCTTTTCTGTTATGGAGCAATCCAATCGTCCCACAAATGTTTGGCTTTGAAAACAATCAGTGGTGGAGCCTTACAACCATCAGCACTAACCGCCATTAATACAGTGGTATTCTCTCTTCCACTTCCTGTAGTTGTTCGTGATGACGGCGCGCCTCGTTTACCAACTATTTTTGATTTAGTCGGATCCAGACAAAAACTGGTCTCGTCCAGATTCCATATCTGACGGGGTTTATTATTTAAATTAACGTCGTCGAACTGTTTTTTTTTTTTAATCTCGAAATAGTTGTTAATTATAAATTGATCTAAACACTTTTTTCTAGCGTATTCCACTGATTGGGGCTTTTTGATAGATAAGTTGTAGGTTAATGTGTTAGATTCGGTTATATTTCGGTTGTGTTTGGTTATTTTCGACAGTTTTCCTTATAAACCTCGAAAATAAGTAACAAATATTTACCATCCACGAAGATTTTACGTTTCGTTCCTTATCACTGTAGAAATATGAAAAATTGTATTTTCGAATAAATCCTGCATCAATTTTGTGAGGATGATATACCCGAACGTTTTATATACCTAAGTAAACACTATTATTTGCATCTATAATTTTCCACGTCGTTGGGTGCAAAGTAATGATTTTGCCGCATAGTGCATTTCTCGCGAGTCGCGTTATTATTATTCCGACAGTTAAATATAATGTAAACAGCTCGGAGGTATCGATTACTCGTTGTCGCATCCCTTAATTCACTTCATTTTAACTTTGTCTCCTCGTCCGTGCCGTCGTACTGTAATGAAGACGAAACGATTCGGCTTTGGAGAGAAAGCGCATTAAAAGTCAAGTGCGATATTGTTATTTATGCTTTTTACGCAGCGTGACAGCTTTAAATGATACGTATCCGCGCGGAGACCGAGGCGTTCTTCGGATGTCGCCCTCGGGGGACGTGTACCGTCGCTATCTTGATTCCGAGCACGACAAGAGAACGGCGACAACACAACACGGACGTGAACAAAACAAGGGAGCATCAAGAAGCCCCAGTCAGGGCAGCAGGTTCCCAACAGGTCGTGTCGACCGTCATAAAAGCACCGGTGCAATGTCCAATTTTACACCTCCTTACACGATACGACAGCAACCGACATCGCGTCAGCTTTTAGCAATTTTTTTGACGTGTTCACTCAGCACACATAACAACCTCGATCCTCAGCTAATCCGCAATAAACGACGAGAGCGGAAAGAGAAGATATAGCAACAACAACGCTCCTCGGAGCAACCGTCTCTAACAAATGGATTGAAATAAAAGAGGAAATTGTATAACAGCGAAGGGAAGCCCAACAATGTATTGTTCTGCTGCACATGCTGTTCATGGAAACTATAACTAAGAACGTGGTAAATAATTTTAAATGGAGCTTATAAAAACATTCTGTGATCAGTATATATGTTACAGTTAAAACAAGTTTTTAGTTAGAACTCGTTTTCCCTAGTTAAAACTGGTTTTTACTTAATGCCTTTGTTAAAACTAGAAATACCCAGTTAAAACTAGAATTTACCACTGATATATTTGATTTTCAGATAAAAGTAGTTGTCACATCGAGCTGTAGTTAAAACTAACACTAGAAAAACTAATTTGGGATTGAAAACAAGATATAGTTTTAAAAATATTTATTTATTGAAAAGATCTAAGACACTGAGAATCAAATAATAATCTAACACTAAAGGAACATTTTAGGGAACATTGACTTAAATTAGTTGCCAAGATGACAATATTAATTATGAGAAGGGAAATAAAATAATCAAATAAATCAACAGAACACAACCATAAAATTTCAAAAAGAAATATTGTTAAAGAACATTGATTAACACACAATTAAATCTAATCAATCAAACTTATATTTAAAAAAAGATGAAAAACGCGTTTTGTCTAGTAAGAACTAGTTTTAACTGATATTCGATTTGAGCATTAGTTAATTCTAGTAATCACAAATCACAATCGATTCCTTTTTTTATCCTCTTTCGATCTATATGGATACTTCCTATTTTATGTAATAATTCAAAATTATTCCAAAATTTTCAAATAAAATAAGAAGTATCCCTATAGATCGAAAGAGGATAAAAAAAGGAATCGATTGAAAAAAAAAATAGTAGGTGCCATTTGAAAAAACGAGGTTATTCGTGTTTGAAGTTTTTCAATTTTAGAATTTTATTTTGAACGCCCTGTATAAATTATTTAATTCAATTTTGTCAAGGCGTTAGCACTAATATTCAGCTATTACTAGTAAAAATTTCAACACTCTAAGTCGTATTTTGTGGAAGTTATGATTATTTATAATTTGGGTTGCGGTAGCGATTCTTTTTCTATAAATTAAATTAACTCAGAAACCGATCGTCATAGGTGTACAAGTTGGTTTTCAAACTTACCTTAGAATTACACGTTTTATTCGAATTCAGCGTAAAAAATATACCATTCCATTTAAAATAACAAAGTTGATATCGACTTCCGGTATAACCGGATGTAAATTGAACTTGAAAATATTTTTAAAAGAAGCGGCATAAACAATAACCAAATGTGCCCAAGTTTCAGAATTTAATTCCTTCTACTAATTCATATACTTCTAATAGCCCATCAACTTGAAAAACCCTGTATATGAAACAACTCAAAACTAAGCATTTAATACTGCAACTATGGCGATACTATAGAAATATTATCAACTTTCAGTGATAGTTATTATGATAGTCGTCCTAAAAAGCTTAGGATTTCTCAAAAGCCAATAAAATCCTGTTTGGGAGCAATTAATGTTCTGGAACTAACTGCAGTAATTTTGTAATACTTTCCTTAGTTACTTTTCCTCAATTCATAATAAGCAAATGATCTATGCTAAATAGGTTAAGAAGAAGTATTTCGCCTGTTAGTGAGATTCTTTACTTCCCTGCATACTTTTGTAAAATCTCTCACCAAGAGGCGTAACGTTGGTATGGTCTGGACCAGTAAGGACCTTACTATCCCTTAAATTAAGATTATTAATTAATTTTTAGTTTATAATTGTCGGCTTATCCTCAGAAATTGCAACTGTGTTGCAAACATTGTTGCAGTTAATTCTGTAGCAGTTGTATAGGAGCAAAATCTCCAACGACATCCTACGGAGGTGTTGCTAAGGTTTAGCTTGCCAAAAACCAAGGCTAAGATTGTGAAACCTTGCAAAAACAACATACTAAATAATGTGAGCAAATGTGAGATTCCTGTTGGTTTGGAACCAACTCAAACTTTTCACCTCCTGTTGGGTTTCTATACCTAAAAACTTTGGTAAAAATTCCCACCAAGAGGTGAAACGTTGGTTTGGTTTTATTTATAAAAATCCCATGGTATTCTTTGGTTCAGATTATTTACGAAACATGGAGGTTTTTGTTTATTACTGTGGGCGTATCATCAGGGATTATTACTGTATAGTACACGTACTTTTGTTTCTTCCTAAGGTCGGATTGAAATGAAATCATTAATAACATCCTACAGAGGGTAGTCTCTTTGTGGGTTTTATTGTCTATATGAGTAATCTGTGCAAAAGAGGGTAGTAGCTTCTTGTTGGTCTAAAACGAACATCAATTTTTCTCCTTTTGGTAGATTTCCATATCTACATACTTTTCTACCATCAGTCAACACAATGGGTTGATAACCAGGTTATAAAACCTTCATACATTCTTTAGCCCAAAAGATTTGTGATTTGTGATATGTGTTTTGTTTGCAGGTTTTGGTTAGAGTAATAATGTGTTGAGTAAGTTTTTAAATGATTTCTGTAACAATTTAGGTGAAAGGAAATCTGCAAATAACGTACTACGAAGAAAGATCATTAACCATAGCACCAACCTTGGATACCTGCCCTGAAGGTGTCAACTATTTAAATATTTCATTTTTTATCATAAATTTTAGTACCTATAGATATTTAAATGAAGAGTCGTTTTTGAAACAAAGACTAAAAAACTAAGAACAGTACTTTAATGGAACTTTCACACAAAACACTAATCCTGTATGCAACACTCCTGTTCTTACTTCAAAAGCTCTTTGCGTAATGAAAAAGTACTCTTCTGTTGACCAGACACCCTTCTGAAATCAAGAGATAGGTACTAAATTGTAAGGATGACACACTCCTAATGTCAAGCGTCTCTAAATAGGGCAGGTCGAATGGTAACGTAGCAATTCACGCGAGTTGTGAAATGCTCGAGCATTTAATTACAAACGGGCGAGGTTATGTAAATTATTTTAACGTGAAACTAATAAGAACTGCCACGTTTGTTTTGCGTTTGCACAACATCCTTGTCTGAACAATCCCGACCCAGAGTTTGTGATTCTATACTGAACAAGAAAGAGATTTAGTGCGTGGATGGAACGAAAGAGAAAAAATTAATTCGCAATGTTGGGTTAAGTAAATTGATAGGTATAAGATTTGCATTGTTTCATTAGACAACCCATTGGTCTCAAATCAAATACGCGGCAAAGAGCACTTGAAAACAAGTTCGGATGTTGTGCAGTGTTCCAATGGACGTGCTTCGTTCTGGAAAATTTGCAAGTGGAATAGTAAGCGATAGATTCCGATAGACATTTGTATTGCAAAAGGCTTTCAGTTCGACGGGCGCTTCCAAATTAAATAAACGATTTTCTGTTCTGTTGTAGCGGTTCAGTGAAGAGAAGTTCGAAATCACCTCCAGCCATTCAATTTTTCAGATACACAAAGCGGAAAACCTGGGAGCAGCAACAGAAAATTAGATTCGTTGGCTTTCTTTTCTATCTTATCCTTTCTTTCCTCCTTCCTCACCTGGACATAATGAACAACATTTAAATTCACTTTTGAAATTAATTAAAAAAAAAAAACGTTCAATTAAACGGTTGACGTTCTTTAAACAACATCAAACGCGAGTTAGAGTGAGAGAGAAGATATAAAAAAAGACGAAGACGAAGTGGAACCTATTTATTTTTTGTTTACTCTGGATATAATTTAAAGATATGCTATTTGCATCAAAAAGATTACCTGTATAATGCACCAGTTTGTAACTGACAGCCCTTCCAATTTAATTTAATATTGTATTTTGGTTGCCAAAGACGTTCTCAGACCAAAAAATCGTCGAGAGACAAATCGTTAAATTAATGAAGTTGAAGAAAATCTTAATTACTTTTCGACTCCCCCGAAAATTCTTTTCAAATGTAAAAAACATCTGCTTTTCAAATTTACGTAGAAATTTATTAAAGAACAGTCGAAGTAGATTATATGCCAACGTTGCAAAACCGAAGTTGTTATAAAGTTGAACTTGATTGACGTTAGGTGTACTTTCTAGAGAAACTCTACCTAAAACTTGCCGCAGGCTCCTCAAAATGGTCGAAAATTCTTTGGGCCAACCACTGACAGCGGCGATATTAAGAGAATGTGCCATAAAATACGGCTCGAGAAATTTAATAAAACTTCTTACAACTTGGACAGCTTTAACGGAGCACTACAGCACTCGAAATCGTTATTCATAACTTTTACATCTTCACTTCGCCAACTTTTCCCTTTTCAGACAAGTGTATTTTTAAGTTGCGGATTCCTGACCTCATACATAGGAAACAGTCCTGTTTATTGTTCTGAAATGCCATCGTAGGGCGCGATTACTACACAAAACAAGTACAACTCGTTTCAAATAAAGAACGAACGGGGTTGAGAATACCTGGAAGAAAACAACCCTTCAAGGAGAAGGTTTTTTTGAATGAGAGCCAATTTTTTTACAAACTGAATTTTATTCAATTCATGAAAAGTAGCTCAAAAAGAATTCTCAAGTAATCTTTATATAAAACAAATAAGAAAAGTTTCCAGAAATATTGTGATCTGACCTTAGAGGGGTGAATAAAGAGTACATTTCTTTATTTTAAAAATTAATCAAGAAGAAACCTTCGAAGGATGATAGAAAAGTATGGAAACAAAAAAGTGACTTCCTGCAAACATCTAATTGAGCTGTGACCTTCAAACAAATAAAAGGAGACTTTTGGTACATGCTCCAGAAAGTATCAGGGGTTATATAAACTTACAATTTTCCCCATGGACTATAGTTCTTTTTGAACTATAATTAAAGTAACCATCAGTAAATTCTAAATTTGAATGCAAACATAGCGCTTCAAGGTAGTCACGTTAATATAACTTTTTAACATGATAGAATACTTTGACGTTGGGTTTTAAATGAATTACTGCATAACTACAAACTCGAGAATTCATTCGTTGAATAGAAGTATAATGTCTTTTATGAGAACTAAAACAATAAGAAGGGCCTTCAGTTTCTGTAGGTACGATGTCAAACTTTTGCTTCGTCATTCTTAAAGTGTGCAAGCTCATTGTATACAAAAGTGAGAGAATTTGAACACCTTGATCCTAGGGTGAAGACTGACAGGCAGACAATGAGAATGCAAGAACACAACATCTAATCGTCATAATGGCTCTATTAAGACATATTAAAAGCTAACTATGAATTGCACTTTTCTGACACAACCCTTCTTGTGTTAAGGGGTAATACCGCGCTAAGTGAAGCCATTACCTATATCTATAGTAAAAGATGTTGTTAAAGTTATACCCGCTTGGTCATTACAATCATGTCTGACAGCTCACATCCTATGTCCTATCTATTATGTTAACATTTTCGGTTTCCTGTTCTATGTAAATATCACCATTGACTTTTCAATCTTTTCAATAAATAATTTCTTTCTTTTAGACAACCAAATTACATGACAATTTTCTTTGAAGTTAAAGTTAACTTTATATACAGTATGTCCTACATTCTTTTCATTGTAGGTAATGGAGAAATGACCTCAAAAATCTCAAGCGTCTATCTTGTGGTCTTTACAAGGCCCAGCTCAGTAGTAGGGGCTTCTGTTTAAATAAATCTATTTAACCTTTAAATTACCATCCGATGATCTTCTTTGAATCTAGCAACTTCTTCAGAGGTTATTTTACTTTCCTAATGAAATATTAGTGATGACAATTTAAAATAGGAGACCCGGTGTATTACAGGAAACGTCGTTGGCTGTCGATGCCCGTAAAAAATCAAATCTGCCTTCAATTCCGAAAAGTTCTATTCCATTTTTTACAAACGGTTATAAGGGACGCTCGCGTCTAAAGTTTTCTTATACGGTCCATCTGATTTATTAGGGTCAAAAAATGTTTCTAACGCAATTTCCCTTACCAATTGTATATATAAAGTCAAAGTTAAGTCCAGCAACGGTCTCAAAGTGAAATCGACTCGACCTTTTTCCAATAAATTATTATATAGGGATCTTAACTGTATTGGTCCCCTTACGTGAATAATTTCATTTGGAAATTGTGTTTTTTACATATAGAAGTAATAAATGGTAAAGGGACCGAAAACTACTGGCAATTCTCTATTTTTATTGCTATATAAAAATATATTACCTACTTTTATTAAGTATTAGGTATTGTGACAGAAAATGATAAAGTCATTCCTAATTTTTGAGGAAATGTTTTTAACATCATTACTTTTGTATTGGCGATTTATAAAGTAAATTCGTCTAATATACAGCACGTGCAATGATATTTATTATTCCTTTTGTATCTTCTACTCCAAAGGTTTAAAAGTTCTGGAAAAAAATAGAATGAACATAAATTAAGCGAAGTATTTCCTGGATATATTGTTATTCACCTTCCGGCATTATAAAAATTCTTTGAATCGTACGATAGGATGATTGAATTTACCAGAATACATTCTAACAATTCTTTTGTCGTTTTATCCTTTTTTTTTCTGTTTGAATCGCGCGTTGTAGAGACCGTTCCAAAACACATATAAAAGCAACAAAGGCGATATTTGGAAACGGATAGGGTAGTTTGGAGCAGAAAATAAGCGAGAAGGTGCTCTAGCGCTTTCATTTTTCAGGCAAAATGAGCGCATCGAAGCGGGTTTTCAGCTATTATTAGAGGTAATTACCGCGACCTGTCCGGCTTGTTGAACTGCTTACACTAATTGCTATTTTCGAATGATTATTATACAATTACACGCCTTTGAATAGGAAATTACCGGTCTTAGAGAGGACCCTGGAGTCAGATAGGCAGACGTGTCCTTTGGTAATTAGGGTTCTCAGACTTACACAACTACTTTGAATACTGAAGGGTTAAGTCGACAACGTACAAAATTGGATAATGATTGCTTATTAAAAAAAATCCATAAGATGCAGTAACTCACTATGCTTCCCCTTTTAAATTTATACAGTGTAGGTATAGTTTTTTCAAGCAAAAAGTATATTACAAGACGTTCATTGTGAAAATTTTAGTTTTGTATTGATACAAGTACCGTGAGATTACAAATGTTATAAAATTTAAAATTGTTTCTTTTACAGTTATTTGTTTTGAATAATTTATTCTTTAAGTCATTAATGGAATTTGCACAATTAATAGCCATTACTATAATCGAAACATGGAAGTTAGTTAATTAATTCCTAGACTACTAAAATTCTATGCTCGACTAATAAGAAATGTATTGTTATTCTGTTATAATGTTTATGAGTTTAACATACTTTTTTCTTTTAATAAATAATATTTTGAAAAGAATTACATAAACGAAAAAGTTAAGTGAAAATATTCGATTGCTTTAGTTCACCTCTGGTTGTACAGTTAAGGCGAAATGTTTATTGAACATTGAAATTGTTGCCATTTTTCCCTTTTATGCCATACAAGTGAATAACCTTTTTTGTAAATTCTAAAGACTCGGTAGTCTGAAATTTATGAAACATGATGAAAATAATAAATCGAATAAAAAATAGCTTTTTATTCGTTTTATTAACCTTTTTTGTTATATACAAAGAGTATATTTTTTCAGCCAAACCTCGGTAATATATTTCAAAAGTGCCCTAAACTAACTGAACTATCAAAAGCTCTTGAACAAAGTCTAATCCCCTAAAATTTTTAAATTACATTTATTGCACTTATAATACTTTATTGGTTGTGTAAAATGGCAAATGAAGGCATTTGTATTTTTTCCACTTAGACTATCTTCGAAACTGCAATGAAGGTTCAATTTATAGATCTTTAAAACCTAAACAGGTTTTGTTTTTTTTTTATTCGAGTTATTCCCTAAAAATAGTATAATTCCTTGGATTTTATTTATGACCATTACTTTGGATGGAATTTTTCAATGTAGATCTATAAGTTAATATCATTATTGGTATTCTAACAAACATGAGCAATATCGTGATTATTTCAATTCTACAATACGACTAGAATTCTAAAAAACCAAAGGAGTGTAGGGTAAAATTTGAATGTTATCTAATAGAAAAATGATTTTTGGGAAATTGTGTATATTAGGAGAAAGCGATTGAATATTTGTAAAATGGTGGGGAAAAGATGTAAAGAACTTGTAAGTGGTAAGGACATAAGAAAAATATGGGAATTGAGAAACGCGAAAGGGACAAGGGAGTTTCTATGGGAAGATTGGCAAAGGGACGCCATGCCGGGATATCTAAGAGAAGGGAAAAGTATAGAAATAATAGCTAAATTTTAAACGGCGGATGAATATAATGAGAATAAGTTTTGGTTGAAAGAAGGCGAAAGAGGGTGTAGGGTATGCGAAAAGAAGAGTGAAACAATAGCTTTGTTTTAGAGGAAGGAACAGGTAAAAAGGGGATCGATGAGCATAAAAAGGCAATAAATACAGACGACCTTATTAAAAATTAATTTTGGAAAAAGAGAGGGAGTCTAAAATACAGGAAAAATGAGAAAAAATGAAATAAGAACTAGTTTTTACTTAATACCTTTGCTAAAACTAGAAATACCCAGTTAAAACTAGATTTTACCACTGATATATTTGATTTTCAGATAAAACTAATTGTCACATCGAGATGCAGTTAAAACTAGCACTAGATAAACTAATTTGGGATTGAAAACAAGATATAGCTTTAAAAATATTTATTTATTGAAAAGATCTAAGACACTGAGAATCAAACAATAATCTAACACTAAAGGAACATTTTAGGGAACATCGACATCGACTTAAATTAGTTGCCAAGATGACAATATTAATTATAAGAAGGGAAATAAGATAATAAAAAAAATCAACAGAACACAACCATACAATTGCAAAAAGAAAGATTGTTTAAGAACATTGATTAACACATAATAAAATCTAATCAGTCAAACTTAAATTTAAAAAAGGATGACGATCTACTATGCGAACAGTTTTAACCGACTCGCTTCGGAAAAACGCGTTTTGTCTAGTAAGAACTAGTTTTAACTGATATTCGATTTGAGCATTAGTTAATTCTAGTATTAACAAATGCATACATTAAAAACTAGTTCTAACTAGGAAGAACGCGTTCTATCTAAAATCTAATTTTAACTGCAACATATAGATGTAAGTTAGATAATTAATAGTATAAGCTGTGTATTTTTTGTTCTTTAAGTAAACATTAAAAATTCTGATCTAAAAGAATTGATTGGCTGTAGTATGAGAAACTAAAACTTTGCAGAAATTCTATTCGATTTTTATATTTCGCTTTGATTGTTGTTAATAGTTGCTGTCGGCAAAATTACCAAGAAATTGGCCAATTATTTTACCTCCCATTGCCCACATGTTTATTTCATAAAACACAATACCGTCTTGCCTTTATTGGAAGTGACTTTAATTACAATCGTTTACAAATTTGTCGGTCACTGCCATTACTCCTTATCTATAATTTTATGCTAAACACTGTTATTTGGCTAGATGCGATACAAGAAATTTGTAGTTTGATGGGATCGTCTCACCTCTTTACATTTTTTTAGACCCCTTTCTGAACCGATTTGCTACACTACAAAAGCCCTAATTTCAGAAATTTCAGCCATCGGAACCGGCTTTTACATTTTATTATACCTTAGGGAATGGGGCTAATAAAAAATAAATGTGGGTTATGGAATTAGACCAGCATATTGATTTCAAAAAAGACGAAATACCTCATATTTTAATAAAATCTAGTAAATGTTCTATAATAAATGGAATTTTTTTTGCGAAAGAAATTCCTACAAAGTATACATTACTTAAACTTAGTTACTTGCACTGTTAACGAAAAAAAGTTGCTTTAGAATATGGTGTAGAAAAATAAGGGTAAAGCAAGAATTCAAGTGAAAATTTCTAATAAAATATAAAATATTGAAAGAAAACACTAGCTTAAGGTTTCAGACTAAAATTACTGAAAATGTTATTATCTTAACCCAAGTGCTTTTCTGTTTGACAAACTACATATTCGTTGTTGAATTTTAGGTTATTTAAATAGGTAACTTCTTCCATGCTTAATACTACTAAGTATATGACAGTACCTATAAAATTGTTATTTTAATTGTCAATTGTAAATTTTTAAAATTAATTACATTTAATATGTTCTTCAGATGCCATCAATATTACGAAAATCACTGTCGCTACTGTTTATAACAGAATTGTAGATTTGTAGATTGGTTAAAGAGAATTTATACCGCATGTTGAACTATTTCCAAGGGTACCTACAGCCTACAGCTGTGTAACTGCCTCGAGTTATAATCAGGACTTTGTAATGCCTGTCGAGAGATCGTAAAATCTACAAACACATGCGTAATACAAAATATATAGAGGAAGGTAATTAAATATGGAACAGTAGCCCTAATATGGATTACCGGCATTTCTTGCCAATCGATGGAGTGGTGTATCCGCTGTGAGGGTGTTTTATTGCGTTACTTTCAGAAAATCTTTTATGGTATTTATACAAAATAGCATTTTTCAGGATATAATAGAAATAGAATTGTACATATTGCATGTATGCATTGTATAGGCGTTTGTTTGAAAATCTCAGAGTTTTTTTGTCTTTTGTTTAGTTTAAAAATATGAACATAAGTATAAAAAAGTCAGAAATGCCAAATACTGACAGTTTAGGGAGCCTAAATATGGAATAAGATGCGGAGTATATGTTCTGAATCAAGTGCCTCATAAGTTCGATACAAGAATTTACGATTATTGCAAGTAGTTTGTTTTTTCATATTTGACTGAACTTTCTAAGTAGCATCTCATAGAAGTTAAGGTCAATTTTGTAAAATTTATAATTCTTATAATTAATAAACAATATACATGACTGTTAGTATGTAAAACGCAAATATATGACTGTGTAATTGCTATTAAAAGTTCTTGATTTTGAATAATTAGTTTTATGCGTAAAAAACTAAACGGTATTCCATATTTGGTTACTTTCCTCTATTAAATGAATCGGAAACAGTATCAAGAATAAGAGTAACAAACTTAAAAACCTTCAGTAACACTGTGAATAGAAGACAAATGCGATGTATCAAGTATTTGTGATACAGCGACACCCTTAATATTGTGGAAGTTTATATATTTATCCCATCGTATCGTTAAAAAGTGATGCCATAACCTTTGACTCATACATATAAGGATCGTGGGTGAGGTGAACAACACACATGTGTTCAGGTAATTTATTATCATGCATAAAACTTGGTTCTAAAAGCGCAGCTGAATTAAATGCGGCTTATGAGTTACGATATGAAATAATGACGGCATTACTGTACCGATATTGTACGAAAGCCATCAGATTTATTATTTTGAATTGTTCGACTTCTTACAAATAGTGGTAAACCAAAGATTCAAATAAGAATAATAAAAAAAAAAAAGAAATAATTAAAAATTTTCTATACTTAACGAGGAGGTGTAAAAATGAATAATGCTTTAATGATAAGTACATACTATTGTTTAAATATTTTTTTTATTTTGCTGATTGTCTCGTAGGCGTTTATTAAACCCCAGATGCACTTCGGCGTCCGTGTTCGGTATAATATGCAGGGTTACAGTAAATTCGATACATTCCTTTGGAGGGGTAAAGTAGAACTGTTAGATTTTGAGATAATTGAGTTTCTACCTTTTTTATCTTTAAATGTCGATTTTTGACCAAAAAGAAATACATATCTTCAAAAATTACCTTTCTGATTTTCTAGGTTCACAAGTTATCTAAAAATAGTAAAAGCATATTTTAATGTGGCATTTGTAAATGTAAAATACAATCAAAGAGCATTAGGCATTTTTCCTAGAAAATAGTAGGCTTGCCTACAGCTGCAAATTATGCTTTTATTAGCTTTTGTAGCCTAATATCGCAATTATCACAAAAACTAAGTTTTCGACTAGTGCACCTCATGACAAAATTAATTGCAAATGCGCTCCACTTTAATTCCTAAAATGAAATGCACCGAATAAGTAAACGTCAAACCCAAATTTAAACTGACAATAATAACCCACCATTCAGGAGGTACTTATCATTACAAAAAAGAAAAACAAGAGTAAATATTGAATTACTTTTATAGTTTTTGAGTTGATCTTAGCCCCTAAAGCAGCTTTTGTTCATATTTAAAATTTATTTTGGTCAACTGTCTGTTTAAGTCAGGTTAATCGGTCAAGTAGAGTGAAGTGAAATTCGATTACATTTGACCTAAACATACTGACGTTTTAAACTGTATAATGTGTTTTCTTTAAATTACTGTGGTAAAATGAGATCGTTTTTCTTGAGTTCAAGAGTTGGCTGTTACGTTACAAAACAACAAATTTCAAAGTCGTTACCATAAAGTGTGGTGCCAAAAGGAAGCGCGAGACAGGGGAAAAATAATCTGTTGTAATGCGAGAGATTTGTAGAGGGTGCAACGTGTCCGAGGATTGTTTGTCATCGAAAACGTTCTGTTTGGTGCCATTCCAATTTCTGTACATATATTATGCAGTCACCAGCTTACGCGTCTGCCCGACTCGACTGCTTGCCTTTAAACTTATACCACTGTTGCAAGCGCTCCACTTTCGGGCTGCAAATAAAGACATAAATTCAGGAGCAATTCAACACTATTCTACCCCCAACCGGACTCGCGCTCGAGCATAGTCTACTGATGCCAGAACAGAAACGAGAAAATATTTCATCCGGGCTGAGAAGAAATACTTCCTTTTCATAACTGAGACGTTACCCATACGTCACAATAAATCATTCAGGACCCAGTCAAGACCTGATTATGACTCAAATAATTTTTCGGATACTTTATAAAACTTTCATTCTTCTTCTCCCCTGTAAATCACACCGTAATAATGGTTTTTAAAAAGGGCCTCCGTTGCTACTTTATCGAGAGTTCGTGTCGCTATTTTGCGCTTTTTAAAGAAGTTTTACGTTTCATAAATATGTATGTCAAAAGATGCTTGAACTTCATTGTATGTAGCGAAAACTACAACCAGCAACCAACCATTCTCCCGCCAATGGAATAAAGTGCATCGAGTACAATCCTGCTTCACGCATACATAGACACACAAAGTAGTTACTGTAGGTACGTTTCAAAGTGCGGTGGGTAGGTATTTTACGTTGTTTCTAAGCGGAAGCAAAGCGGCGTAAAAAGGGCAGCGTAAGCAAAAGGATTTGCCCTTTCTGCTTAACTACTCCGGAATATTTCAAAGAACGAATAACTTTCCACCAAGTTTCTAGTTTATTACAAAATCTGCCATTGTAACCGTCGGAACAATCTGGACTTGAAGTAGCTAATAAAATTGCAGATCTTTAGTATTTAGTAAATAGGTTGCTACTTACTGCAGTTTGTTTTGAAAATTAAAATAATCAGGTCGAGTTTTAATCCAGTTTAAATGATGTAAACACGCTTTTCCCAAAATACCTATATTCTGTTTTCTTTTAAATTTTGTTTAGTTGAAAAGTAAAACAATTAAAGTCCGTTTTCTTTTCAATGCAACTTCAACTTTTTCTATTTGTTGTTAGTGAAGAACAGTCTTTCTAATTGCTTCATTATTAGATATTTTAATTGTCGGCAATCGGAACAAAAAAGACTAAAGGAATAAATTGGTTACAGTCATTTTTAAAAGTTTCTTGAAAAGGATCAAGAAACATATTTTGTCTTTAATGGTAGATAAAATAGACGAGTACAGAGTGTTTTGTTTATTACGCAACTTCAAAAAATACTATTATCTGAGGATATTTTTAGTTTTAAGAATCCTGGTTGAATCAGGACAAAATCAATATAAAAGCATGGATGTAAAACTCAAGGCAAGATCAAGAAAGTAATGTAGAGAATTTTTTAAATCATGAAATTTTATCAATACTATCATATCAATATCAGTATGCATAGATAGTCTTATATTTGAATATTATTAATCCAACACCCTGTCCTATGTACTTAATTTTCTACTATTAATAACACATTCTGTATTTAAAAAGATAATGTCCTTACCTTGTTCTTGCATGTCCATTTAAGCTGATTAAAAGTACCTACCGAGACGTACCAGGAGAATAAGAAAACAATCGAAATCTCCTCCGAATCGCTGAAAATGGGGTATTCCATTGGAGTAAAATTAGATAAAGAAACTCGTTGTGACTCAATCTTGTCTGCAGAACATAAGCTTATCTTCGGAAATAGCAAATTACTGCTTAAGTCCGGGAGCTTTGCGTGTTTGCCTGGGAGAACGGACGGAGAAAATGTAAAGAGCGTACGTAAGCTCCTGGTGTGGCACTGTTCACTGTTGTAGCAGGGTTAGCAACAAAAATTACTAAAATCGCCAAGGCTCCTACCCACTCGTCTTTCTAATGAATTTCCCAGTTTCTTAATTGGAAAAACAAGAACGACTTGATTACGTACGTTATCTCTCAATTTGTAGACATAATTAACCCTTTTATAAAAAAAATCTTTTTAATTACAGCGTTATTCTTGTAGATGAAAGTAAAAAATGGTTATTTTTATAGAAAACTCCTTTAATTGATAATAATCTGTAAATCATATTCATAATATGTACTTATTAATTATTAATTAGGTCCAATTGTGTTTAAAGATGTTAAGTTTGTTATACCTAATTTATTATTTTGGCCTGTACAATTGTTTGATTATTTAAAAAATACCCATGTGCTCTTGTAATTAGTTTTACAGAAGGGTGTCCCTGATAAAGCTTTTAATGGGACGTTTTCGATTCCATGGTCTGTTATTCCATCATAAGGCTTCAAATTTAACAATACTGATAAGTACTTACTTCTGCATCTCATGTTGTTGACTCCTTCATATACTACATCACTAACTTTAGTTACCTACTCATTAAGGACTCGGACTCTTATTAATAAATCCGTCTTTTTTAACTTTTATTGATTAAAACTATTTTATTGTACTAATAGAAAATAGTAACAATTTTACCATTTCAGAGGTCTGGGATTTTTGTTATGATGAATTTTATTTAAAGTGTAACGGTTCAGTTACATGGCAATAAAGCTTTGCCGGTAATAATAGCAGAGGCAGATTATCGAATTTATTCAATTTTAATCCTTTTATTTTTCCGATTGATTCCCTTTTACACTGAGCGATTGTCTGCAGGCACTTGAATTGATATTTTCACTGGTAGCCTCACATCGCAGTCTGCTCTCTCTCAGTTACAGATTAATTTTGCAAATCAATTTCTGCGCGAATTCAATTATTTCACAGTCATCTTATGCATTTTAAAGTCGTCTGCTATGGTGGTTCCGTTGCGATGCCGTAGAGAATGAGTTATGAAACGCATTAAAATATGTTTTGCTTTCATCTAGCGCGCCCAGTAGCCTGGAATAAAGCTCGATTCGAATCGACAATGCCTGGCTATTGGTTCGGAAAAGTCTTTTAATGCAATATTTAGCACTCCCAAGGCGAATTTTTTGAATTCGAATTATCGCCTGATTGCTTCACGTCATCGACAAAACGAAACGATTAAGTTCAACAGTAAATAAGCGAAAAGGATGAAAATTGAAAATAAATACGTACTCCACGGCACAATGAATTTTTTGACAATGGAATGCCAGAAATATAGGGGAAAAGCATAACGTGGATAATCTTCTCTACACTAAAGCTAGATATGAAAAAGAAAAATGGATTATACTATTATTCATCTATTAAACGTGAAACTCAAAAGTCCAAAAAATAGAAGTTTAAAAAGAAGAAACAATAATTGATTATCATTTCTGACTTAATTTACAATATGAAGCCCAAAGTCTATCTCAAAACTGTCTCAGACTTTTGAGGTAACCCCTGGGGCGTACACAGCACTTAAAACTTTATCAATGTGCTCAAATTAAGATAGAATCCTGGATTTTTCTTAGGACTTAAAGACTTGTCTTCTTTTAAATGAGAGAATTTTTTTACGGGAAGGGACTTATTGTAAGGCCAAAATAACCACAAGAGTAATCATTTTCTAGTCGACCTTTGCCTCAAAATTGTCTGTTGTGATATATAGGTATATATACATTTATTTAAAAAAGAATTGTTTATACGCCAAAACCCACTCCACAATGCTCATTTTATCACAATTACGCGTAGGGGGTTACTAATACCTGCATACGTTTACACAGTATTACAAATTATTTTATTAGTTTTAATTAAATGTCATTTAATCCTACTCTCTCCTAAGTTTTGAAGCCCTTATGGTTTTGATCATCAATTAGGACAAATAAAAGTGAGATGGGTCTATAAAAAATGACACGAGACTAGCTTTCTAAATTAAAAATAAATATAATTTTTGATTTTATCAAAGCAGTTTTGCGTTTTCTTTTTGTAACTATAATTTTAATGTAATCGTCGTCGTTGGAACCATAAACTATTGCACAACACTTTAGTAGTGTTAGTTCGTACACATCCGTTGGGTAAATTATATGAAAACGTTCTTATCGAAGGACGTGCGAGTTAATCAGGACAGCTTCATGAAAACATAGGGGCCTTTGATCCGTGCTTTTTATTGAATACGTGCGAATTCCGTCGTCTCCAGGAAATTGTCGTGAACGTGGCCGCCTTTCAATCCAATCCGACGAGCCATTCAAACAACTCGACCCTGCTCTTCTCCGTTCCGTTCCCATTCGTTCTCAAAAGGACTAACTTTTCCTTCAACCCCATGCCACCGTACCGCCTGTACCTTTCTACTACTCTTTTGCTTGCGTTAGAACTGATTGAAAGGTCTACAACACGTTCACGATTAAAATTAGGAAAAGAATACGAACGAACCATTTCCGACGACGGTCTCGTTCTCAACTGAAAGACTTTATTCACACTTTAAACCACCTTCCTTCTTTTTTTCCTATTTTCTTTTTTATATAGTAAGAGTACATTAATTTCACAACATTACGTAAGTATTGTCGTTGCAATTTGCGTTAAATCGATTATTATTGTCTCGCCCTTGAGACAATTTTGTAATGGAATCCCCTTCTCTCTCCCTCTGTGTTCTGATGGTTAATTAATGAAGTATATTTTACCGTTGGTGTACGTTATAATCGTGAGTGGATTGTATTGTAATGGACAAAAGCGAAAAGTTCGAATTACCCCACCTATAGTGTTTGTAATTTTGTCCCCTGCGTGTTTTCTCGAGAGTTGGGTTGACGGTGGTTATAAATTGACGCTAAATCATCTCGGTCGGCAAATGGAGAAACGTTGATACCACGCAACGGGAGCCCAAGGAAGTTATTCTGCCAAACAAAGCATTGCAATCAATTACGCAACTTAGGAGAGTTTATCGTTAGTCACGAAAAGGTCCATGTATAACGTGTTTACGGTGGCTCAGTGTGCACTGTCCGATTATTCCAGGGATATTTTCAAGATGGGGTTCAATTGTCATCATTATATTGCTCGGTCGGTCTATAATTCCTGAAAAGAGATACTGGAAACCCTTTTAAATAAATTATAAAAGATGATCATTAATGTAGAAATTTTAACCCAAAATGTAGAGGTTTCAACATTTATGAACTACGCAATGCACGTGGCTCATGAGATATTGAACTACCTCTAGAAATAAAACGAGCAAGTAATTTTGTGTGTAAACACTCTTTAGATGGCAGGGGAATTTTCAATTTATTTTGCATTAAACGAACGAAAATGTGTTTTTTTAACAAAATAGAAAAGCCTTCCCAAAAAATTTCTAATTTAAAACAATAACTTCCTTTTTTTCTTTTTTTTTTTTTTTTAATCGTAATAACTTATATTTGCATCAAACCTAAATTATACCACAAATGTTAATTTTGGTACTTTTTGTTTGAAATATTGTAGACCTAACAACCGTTTGAAGGAACTTTGTTCAATTAAAGAGATTTAGGACCGGCAGTTATGAGAAAAGAATTTTTAATTAGCTGTTATTGAAGCGTTTTTAACAAAAAAAAAGAGAGAGAAATGTTCTTTCTCATCTCTTGGGGCTGTTTTTACTCGATGTTATTGAAGACCGGAACTTAACGGTCTGCTTGCTAGCTATACCTACGTAACACTGTTGGCCAGTTGATTCTGTAAAAGTTTGGTGAACGACCAGAAGTGGAAGGTGTTTGCGAAGAGAATTATTGAACTTTCGTCGTTTACCAGGAGGAAATTTTATGCACCAGGTGAAACTAACAGGTCTCTACGAAGTAATTAAAAGCGTCAGTTGGAGCTGTGCGTATATATACATGTATATATACATCTGCAACCATTCTCCCCGAGCTATTTTGAAATTTCTCGTTGATTTATGACTGCAATAAATGTCATTAAGAAATGTTGCAATTACAATCCCTTTGATAAACGACTAAAACATCTAAAACGAAAAAGTTCTAAAAAAATTATAGTTGTTTAAAAAATTCAAGTATAAGGTATACTACGTAATAGGTATATAGTAAGTAAGTAAGCACATAAATAGAAGCGACATGTGAATGTATGTTCTGTCAACTGACAACAAATACAATAATGACAAACGCATTGCTTAGAAGAATTAACTAACCTGTCGGTCGCTGCAAATGGTGCAGCCACATTAATCCTTTAGATTTTTATGTGTATTTATAGATAAAGATACTAAAACGTGTGCCTGATAAATAGCTTAAGGTACTTTTGTTTGCCGGTGGCACTTTTGTATAGCTCGTTGTGTAAACGCCGCGGGTTTATAATAAATCGCAGTGTCTTTGTAATGGCTGTCGAGAGATCGTATAGTCTATACGCCCGTACACACGTTTAGAAAACTAAACAACTATTTACCTACGAGAAGGTTTAGGAATAGTGTTCTGAAAAAAATAGAGAATCTTTGATAACAATAGGGAATGCAAGAAGAGAAGATTAATGGATATATGGAAGAATTTAGTTAACAGTGTTAAATAGATACTGTTGATGACACTTTGTATGTACTACTACGAATACTATTGTATTACGGGGTGATATAAATATGTACAAGGTGTCAGAAAAACAAGTGTTTGTGCAATTTAGTAGCACCTATAGGCTTAAATGAATTAATTGATATGATAATTAGCTTGAAAAATTACAATTGAAAGAAATGCGTTGGAATATATCTGATTGCAGAGACTTGAAACAGTTACTGAGAATTCACCAGTTTGTGGGGCTTTTTGTAAATAAATAAAAGATAACCGATACACATTATTTCTAAAATATTTGGTGTTCATAGTAGCCACCAGAGAAGAATTAAAATGTTTTGCAATTTTTTGGTTTCTTTTAAACTATATTGAAATACATAAAAAAATTAAGGGTTGTAAAAATTTTTATTTTATCTTCAATAGTGTATAAAAAAAACTAAAATTGTTTACAACCCGTTAGAAATTTAAGTAACACATTGATGGATGAATTACGAATAGTGATCTTTTGTTTATTTTATATGTACCTATGTCATTTTAATTAATATCTATTTAATTTACAATAGTTTTCTGTGTTTTACAATTTTTGTAGACAATCCTTCGTTATTTATTTATTTTTCGTCTTTTATACCTCTTCATGTTATACAGGAACGCATTGAACCTGCTCTAATGTAATGTTTAGTGAATAAGTGTAAATCAGTGTGATATAGAGCGAGAGCTCGGACGATTTTCCTTAATTCTACTGGCTATTCAGGCAGCGCCAGGTGGATTGGTTCCGTCCTGTGTCACGTAGTCCGAATAAAGGTGACTAGTGTTGGCTTGGGGTGCACAATTTACGCGAGTCTTCTGTAAGAATTATAAAAGGGGATTTGAATGAAAAGAGCGAGTCCTATTCGGTACGTGTAGAACGGATCTCGATTGAAAGACCACCCTAAATGGCGCGACCACACACATACATACAATCACGTACACATACACGTACAAAGAAAGAGACGTACGTCCTATCCAACAGGCACAAAAAGGAATCCAAGAAGACGGCGGCATTGCATTGAAATGGTCGTTCGACAGCTAAATTCTTGGTAGCTGGCTATGTGTCAGCGCTGCGAATTGAACTGTGCAATAAATAAAGTAGTTTTAACGAATCGAATCCAGCTTGAAGCCGCCAAATAACTCTCAGGTGGAGTGAATTAAATTTTCATCGTTCCTACCTACGGAAGTGAAAATTGGATCGATATAAGCCCCAAGTAAGAAAATAAGGAAGAAAATTTTAAGCGTATCTAACCAGTGCAGATAAGACGAAACTTTCCATTAAGTTTATAACACAGCCCAACCCAAATCAAATTTATACCAATCCGTGCCACTAATAATGAGGATATTTTATTACACATACAGGATCATTTCGGTCTATTTCATTAAAGGGTTTTAAAAAGAATCTAATCCCTCACTCTTTAGATGCTTTACAATGTAACCTTTTGGACAAATTTAAATGAGATCCGTCCTTTCCTACCACTGTTCTGGTTTATGTAAATGTATACCTGAGGCCATTCCCATTTCGTACCGCGTTCGTCGTACAGGATATCAGACAGGTAAATTTATAGTAATCAGATGCATCTTACTAAAAACAAAACACCAAAAAAAAGGTAAACTCAATAAAACTTTTTGTATAGGGGAATGACAAAACCATGGCAGGCAACACCCACTTCGTTAGTGTTGTCTTTACATACTGTAACCTTGCGATCTTAAGAAATGTGTCCATTTAAAACTTTTGGCGTAAATTTCATGGTATTCTACTTCAAATCTTGACTAATACTTCGAAAAGTACTGGTTACTAATCAGTGTATTTAGACTATACATCTACAGTGATCAAAAGAAAATGATTTACGATGGTATGGGTTAAGTACTGTTTACAACGCATCTGTGGACGTGACAGAATTAGAGCTTTTCTTACCCTGGTTTCACTGTACGTGTAACATAACCTGGATATGTTAGGTTGGGTTAAATTAAGTTGAGCCTAATTAGCTTTAATTTAAAAAAGATCCAACCGCTGCTACTATTATCGTGGTTTCTATACCCCATACTGTATCCACCCTGACTGTTTCTATCTCCAATCAGGTTTAATAAAACCTGTCACGAAGTAACTTCCGAAAAGAAGAACTTCATAATATATTCATACACCCCACGACAAAAACTGAAGCTAGGGGACTTCCATAGGTTCCTTTTATTTTGAACTCTCCTACGAGATTTGGTAAGATGTGGTGGGACTTCCCTGTCCCCCTCACGTAAATAGACCTTATAATCAGTCCTTAATTGAAAGAAGAAAGAAAATTATTACAATTCTTCGAATTAAAAAGTTGATGTGAAAATTTTTATCACCCTCCTTCCTTTTAAACAAAGTTTTAAGAGATTTTACTGGAACTCTCTCTCCTCTTATTTTTAGACTCATGCAATTATCGGATATCCCCTTGTTAGTTTCAGAACATACGTGGGACAATTATCATTAACTAAGGAAGCTTAATGACGTTTTTATAAACAGTCAGCATACGTACGTAACATGGTTAGGGTTTGAATAGTTTATCATTTAAATGAAATCAAGGGGTGCAACGTATTTCCCTTTCATTAGTGCAGTGCAATATTTGAATAGTGGACAACATTGGATCGTAATATCTACTTAGTTTCGTCGCCCATTGTTTGATGGCGGAAGCAATATGAGGTTTGTGAATGCGTTTTGTCTCTGTAACATTCGCTTGGCGCCATCATCCCTTGTAATTTTGCTCGCTACACGCTTTTTAACCGTTCGGTATTAGCGCTTGCTCAATTTCAACGCAATTAATTCGGCCTTTTATGCAAACTAGCAATGTCCGCTCACGAAGGGGAGCGAACAGAAAGCAATTGTCATCAGGGTTAGATAAACAAACCCATACACTATCTATAAGAAGCGAGAGTGCGAGGGTGAGTTTTGTTCAGTCACCGTAATGCAATATCAACTCTTTCAAAAATGTCGGTTTGCAGATTTCATTATCGATATCGGGTCCATTGTGTTTCGATGATATATGTAGACCCTGTCCATGATAATAGGTACGTAGTATGAGGGTATGAATCTTCTTTTCGTTCGTTCGCTGGCGCGTTGTTGGACGCGAAGCGGGCCATCGTGAAAATGCGTTTTTTTCTCGCGTAATGTGAAATACTAGTGGTGCATACTGACATAAAAAGGATCTCCCAAATTGGAAACAATCGAAAAAGGCCAGCGGCTGTTGTAACTGAATTGTTTATTTTGGCCAGCGTCAGAGAGTTCAATCAAGTGTCTTCTAATTAATGTTTTTTTCTCATTCGAGTTCATACTCATAGTCGAATATTTACCTTCCATACTCTATGCACTCTACATCCGGCCTAGAAAATTAAAAATCAACCAGATGCTAACATTAGCGTCGCAAAAGGGGAGGGGATTATTATGGAGTTAAGCTTCTTAATCGCTATCTCATAAAGATAGTAAACTAATAAGAGAGCTAAATTAATTCCTTAACTGAAACTAACTTAAATATTGTTTTTCATTCGTTAAAAATTATCTAGCAATTTTACTAAACCTGCATGGGCTCAAAAAGTTTTTGGTAAAGGACCCAGAACATGTCTATCAAAGGGAGGTGGAGAGTCATTACAAAATGTCACGACAACTTTTTACTTCAATAATTTTTTAGAATTTTCTTTCCTCATTCATTTAAATCTGAGGTAAATCTTACGTAAGGGGATGTAATGACCCCCTCAAATTTTAACGAATCTAACTAAGTGAGGCAGAAGGTTCTAAATTAAAAGAAAGACGTCTCACGTAATTAATTCTTGCCGTGATAAGCGGTTATTAGCGTCAATTGTCAGGATAATATTTTGAGATATAACACATTAATAAAAATAAAAATTTCACACCTCTAACTTCTTCTTGCTATCAGGGCTTCTTCTATATAATTATTCAACTAATAAGAAAACATTAATGAAAATACATATTTTGATATTATATCTATCAATTTTCAGAGTATCTAAATGTCTTGTTATTCATCTTTGTAATTATTGCGATTATCCGTTGCATCTATAAACGTATCTACCTGTCCTGATATTACACCCTCGTGGTTAAACATATGTAGGTATGTTCGTATACATATATGCGTAGGTTACACGTAGGTACCCATGTATGAAAACGGAGAGAACTGTAATTAATATAATTAATGGGCGCTCGTATTCTCAAAGACATTATTGCGAGTAATGATAGGCTTCATATTGGCGAATGGAATATGTCTTTCGATTTGCATAAGGTTTTTTGTTGCGCTCAAGATGATCTCACTTGACAGATAAAGTACGATATATCTGATTTGTAGCAGAATGAGAAATAGACATAAAAATCTATGATCTTGTAGGTTCGACCAAATGTAAATGAAAGCAAGCCATTTGAATATGAAAGTAGTTGCAGGGTTGGACTGGCCATATAGTCGGGCTGGCGTTTGGTAGCCGTTCTCATAGCCTGCGCGAGCCATTGCCCTACTTACTCTTTGAGAAGTCCAAATTATAAAAATTGTTTTTATTATATTCTTTTTCTATCTCAAGAAATCATTACTGACTTATGTATTATATAAAAATATTCATAAAAATGAGTTATAGTGTATAACATACTGGAAGACCTAAATTTTTGGAAATGATAATTAGCTTAAAAATATGTTTTTAATCTTGGCAGCCTCTTTTTTATGAGAGACTGTGTTCCGTCTCCAAATGGTAAAACGAGACCCGATAACTGAGATTTCGCTGTCTGTCCATCTATTACCAGGCTGTATATCATGAACCGTGATAGTTACACAGTTGAAATTTTCACAAATGATATATTTCTGTTACCATTATAACAACTTATTTTATTAAATTTATACCACGCTGTTTAAGTTATCTTATAGCATACATTTCTGTTATTTTTCAGTGACAACGATAAGAAATATGTTTTAGTATATATAAGTATAACTTGTTGTGTTTCTTTCAAGAGAGGGTAGTTTTATTATAGTCAGGTAGTTTTAGGGTAGTATAGCATAGTTACAGTCAGTTGTAGTAGAAAGCTTGGACAGAACGCATATTGTATCTTCATAGTTCATAATAATATTGACACTTATTCTTCGCATAAAATAATTAAAGTTTTATAACACTGTATCTTGATTATTCTTCCTAATACCTCGCTAACAGGTTATGGGCCCAGGCGTACTAATAATCAAGAAAAAGTGAATAATTCTTCTTCTTAGTTTATCAAGTGCGAAATACGGTAGTGTTTAACGGTAGTCGGTAGTAGTTCGTTTTTCAAATATGACAGAAGGAAATTATCGCCAATGTTTTGATAAACTTAGCAGTGAAAATTGTCAAACATGGAGTTACCAGATGGAACTACTGCTAATTAAAGATGAACTATGGGAAGTGATAACAGAAAATGCGCCAGAACCACTTACTCCTGAATGGAAGAAGAAGGACGATAAGGCTCGAGCAACAATAGGTCTTTCGGTAGAAGCAAATCAGCTCATTCACATACGGGATGCAAAAACGGCCAAGGAATCTTGGAAAGCGCTTAAGGAATACCATCAAAAGGCATCACTAACAAGTACCATATTCCTATTAAAAAGGCTATGCAGACTACAACTGGAAGAAGATGGAAATATGGAAAAGCATATTATGGAGACACTAGATTTAAAAAATAAATTATCAGCGCAAGGTGAAGATTTGAAGGATAATTTAGTAGCTGCTATGCTTCTTAGTAGTTTACCTGACTCCTATAATAGTTTAATTACGGGTATTGAAAGTAGACCAAAAGAAGATCTCACGTTAGATTTTATCAAAGGGAAACTAATAGACGAATACAGAAGGCGTAAAGGTAATCAAGCATCAATTCAAGATGAAGCAGCAATGAAGACAAGCTCAAAAAGGCACAACGAGCACAAGAAACAAACTTGTTTTTTCTGCAAAAAGGAAAACCATATCAAGAAAGATTGTAGAAAATATCAAGTATGGAAACAGAAGCAAGACAATAGAAGCAAAAAAGAGTAGCGCGAAAAAAGTTAGTGAGCAAGAAGATTTTAATAACGGTGGTGACGCGTGTTTCGGAGTGATAACGAAAAAAGGAATAAAAGAAAACTGTCAACAACAATCTAGTTATAGTGCCAAAGAAGCTGAGAAGAAGGCGAGTACATGGATAGTCGATTCTGGAGCTACAAGTCATATGTCATATCAGAGGGAATTTTTTACAAAGTTAGATTGCAACAAAAGGGGCCACGTTCGATTAGCTGATGAAGAAAAACTTCTAGAAGTTCACGGGGTTGGATCCGGCTCTGTATACTGTACCACAGAAGGCAACGTATCGAAAAGGATTGAAATTCAAAAGGTATTGTACGTTCCTAAACTGGGGTCAAATTTATTATCCGTTAAACGATTGGTTGCCGGAGGACATACACTAAAATTTTATGGAGATCAATGTGAAATCTCAAAAGATGGAAGAATTGTAGCAACGGCATCGCTAGGTTCCGAACTTTACGAATTACAAACAGCCGACAAAGCATGTACCGTTACAGCTGCCCACACCGAAAACTGTCAACATACTTGGCATAGACGTTTTGGTCACAGAGATCCAGAAGCAATAAAGCAATTACCCCTAATGAACCTCGCTACAGGTATAGAAGTTAAAGATTGTGGACTAAGGGAAATTTGCGACAGTTGCGTAAAAGGTAAATTGGCCCGGAAACCATTTCCAAAAGAAAGCATGAATAAGTCAGCAGCTATTCTGGACCTAATTCATACAGATGTGTGTGGACCAATGCCGACTGTCACACCCGGAAGGAAAAGATATATCCTAACAGTCATAGATGACTTCTCACGTTATACGGCTATATATCTGTTAGAACATAAGTCCGAGGCACCTGGTCACATAAAAAATTTCGTTGAAATGGTAAAAACGCAATTCGGAAGAAAACCAAAAATTATACGATCTGACAGAGGAAAGGAGTATGTAAATAGGGAACTGCAAGGTTATCTAAAGAAGGGGGGAGATATTAACACAATATACAGCAACTTATTCACCTCAACAGAACGGCGTCGCTGAGAGGAAGAACAGATCTCTTCTTGAAATGTGCCGATGTATGCTTTTCGATGCAAACCTGGATAAGAAGTATTGGGGAGAGGCAATTTTTACGGCAAATTTTCTACAAAACAGATTGCCAACAAAAAGCAAGAATAAAACACCATACGAGCTGTGGCATTCTAAAGTTCCAAATGTGTCACAACTACATACATTTGGTTGCGAAGCGTACGCATTTGTTCCAGGAGAGTTAAGGCGGAAATTAGACGAAAAAGCAGAAAAGTTGATTTTTGTAGGATATTCAGAGGAATCCAAAGCCTATCGTTTGCTAGACACGAAAACAAACAAGATAAAAATTAGTAGAGACGTTGTTTTCATGGACTTAATACCGTCACGAGAAAGTGAATTAACCAGAAGTGAAGTGGAATTTACCCTAGAAAATAAGACAGTTCAAGAAAGCTACGATTATGAAACCAATTTGAACCAGCATGAATGTAGTGATCCGTCCCAAAGCAACAAAGAAGACGATTTACGACGATCTAATAGATCAAATAAAGGAGTTCCTCCAAACCGCTATATGGGCCTGTTAAAGTTGACTCGAGAAGATGAACCAAGAAATCTGAAGGAAGCATTGTCCGGACCAGATGGGGTTTATTGGAAGGAAGCAATGGACGAGGAAATAAATAGTTTAAAGAACAATAAAACTTGGGTCTTAGAAGAAGTTCCAAAAGACAAACAGGTTGTTTCATGCAAGTGGGTATTCAAGAAAAAACGATGAAACAGGAAACGTTAGCAGGTACAAGGCTCGACTAGTTGCCAGAGGGTTTTCTCAAAAATATGGAGAAGACTATGCTGAAGTATTTGCTCCAGTAGCAAGACCCGCTACAATTAGGTCACTTTTAGCTGTAGCAGGTAAAAAGGGATTGCTTGTCAAACACTTCGACGCAAAGACTGCTTTCTTAAATGGTCAATTAAAAGAGGTGATATACATGCAGCAACCAGATGGCTATGTCGAAAAGGGAAAAGAGAATTTTGCCTGCAGACTTCAGAAAAGTATTTATGGCCTAAAGCAAGCTGCCAAAGTGTGGAATGAACGTTTGAATGAAATTCTAATACACAACGATTTTATTCAAGGCCAGGCCGACCCATGTCTCTACAAAAAATCAGCAAAAGGGAAACCAAGTATATACATTGTGGTCTATGTAGACGATATATTAATTGCAGCAAAGAATGAAGAAGCAATAAAAGAAATATTCAATGTACTGAATGAACATTTCAAGTTAGCAGATCTGGGTAATTTATCTCATTATTTAGGAATCGAAATAAAGAAGAATAGCAATGGAATTTATTCATTAAAACAATCACAATACATAGACAAGCTACTAATAAGGTTCGGACTTCAAGATGCAAAAATTTCGAAGACACCAATTGACCCAGGATACTCTAAACTTACAGATGAAACAACGATGACCGACAGTAAAGTTTATCAACAGTTAATCGGTGCTCTACTATACATTGCTGTTCACACAAGACCAGATATCGCCGCAAGTGTTACGATATTAAGTCAACGTAACAAAAACCCTAGGTCTATCGACTGGTTGGAAGCTAAACGGGTAGTGCGTTATTTAAAAGGTACAAAGGATTGTGAATTGATTCTCGGAGGTGAATCTCAGACGCATCTAATCGGTTACGCGGACGCGGATTGGGCTGAAAATCGAAAAGATAGAAAATCGAATAGTGGGTATTTGTTCAATGTGTTCGGTGCGCCTATTAGTTGGGGGTGTCGAAAACAATCGTGCGTGGCATTATCTTCGACCGAGGCCGAATATATCGCGCTCGCGGAAGCTTCACAAGAAGCTGTGTGGTTACGCCGCTTATTAACAGACTTTGAAAACATAATACCGGCGACGACAACTATTTTTGAAGATAATCAAAGCTGTATAAACTTAGTGTACAATAATAAATTTAGTAATCGCACAAAACACGTGGATACAAAGTATCATTACATTAAAGACTTGAAAGAAAAAGGAACATTAGATTACAAGTATTGTCCAACTGATGTAATGCCAGCTGATATGTTGACAAAACCATTAAATTGCATAAAATTAAAAACTATGAGGAAACTTGCAGGTTTGGTGTAATATTATAAATTGTTTTTTGAACAACATATTCAGATGTAATATTTATTATCGTTGAGGAGGGGTGTTATTTTTCAGTGACAACGATAAGAAATATGTTTTAGTATATATAAGTATAACTTGTTGTGTTTCTTTCAAGAGAGGGTAGTTTTATTATAGTCAGGTAGTTTTAGGGTAGTATAGCATAGTTACAGTCAGTTGTAGTAGAAAGCTTGTACAGAACGCATATTGTATCTTCATAGTTCATAATAATATTGACACTTATTCTTCGCATAAAATAATTAAAGTTTTATAACACTGTATCTTGATTATTCTTCCTAATACCTCGCTAACAATTTCGTACCGAAACTACCCATTACACTGAGTTCATAGTAAGGCGTACAAAACAAATAATTAGATAACTAATGCGTCTATTTAATTAACTTAATTAAAACCTTACACAAAAGTAAAATATTTACAAACATGTATTTTGCTCGTTTCTTTTATTAGGACATTCACAGTAATATATAGCCAAATTACCATACCATATCGTATGACATAGATTATTATTTGTGGAGACCACTTTATTTAATTGAAACAGAATTATAAAGACAAAAGGACAGGACAGAAGCAACATAAAATTTTATTTTGAACATTTTGGCCGTAGCAGTAGTAGTGGTACAGATCCATCACTGACAACGTGAACCGACAATTTGATTATTATTATTACATGAGTATGTACTACGATTATTTATTATTTACAACGTGCTACAGTCTACAGTCTACAGCATCTTTGATCGTTTCTCTAGATATTGCACGCCCATTAATTCAATTTCAGTGGATTATGTTGCAAGTCACTGTCTTAGTCAATTATAGTCAAATGATTATTTCATGTTTTAATTACTGGGATGGCGACGCCACAAGATAGCGTGAGTAAGCGGTTTTCAGGATCTGTTAGCAGTCGAAGAAGCTATCATCATCATGGAAAAAGATCAGTTACAAAAACGCAAGTGATTCATACACAATATCCACTTATCATTATGAAAGGGAATTTTTTATAGAAACTGATCAGGAAAATGAAACTTCCGAAATCATCTGGGGATGCATTATTTATTGATTCACTTTTAGACATCGATAGGTGTGATAATTAATCATTACTTGAGACGTTCACTATACTTTTGTGTTATCGAATAAAATTTTGTTTTTACCGACTATTGAAATCATTCAGGTTTATATAAATTCGTGAATTCTCCAGTGGCGGCTCGTGGTTTATACAGGTGAAAGCATGAGGTAAGATTTCCGTTTTAAAGATTAACAAATCTTCTTCATAACAGACATCTTCACGTGCTTCTCTTTCCTCCTTTTCACTTTATTTCACATATCTTAGAGGGCGGATCCAATATAACCGAGCCTTTTTAAATTGAGCGCCGGATAGTTGTTCAAGGCGCATATGGGCGTTAGCAACTTGAAGTAGGATATTAGGTGACACAGAAACGACTCGTCGTATTGCTGTGTTTGCTTGGTTAGTAGCTATCACAATGAGTGAGAAAGAGATGCAAAGCAGCGTTGCGCAACGGATTATTATTAAGTTTCTTACACGTGAAAACGTGAAACCAGCTGAAATTTTGCGCAGATTGCTAGCACAGTTCGAAAATGAAACGCTTTCGTGGCAACGGGTAAAAGTTTGGTGCAAAGAATTTAATGAAGGGCGTAATCGTGTTGAAAATGTAAATCATCCTCGTCGTCCGCGCACCAGTATATTGCCACTGTGCTTCAGATATCTGTTGAACTCGGCATCAGCTATGGGAGTGTCCACACAATCATAACGAAAAGCTGGGAATTCCGAAAAATTTCAGCTCGTTGGGTCCCAAAGTTGCTGAATGAAGATCAAAAAGCTGCTCGAGTTCGCATCGCAGCTTTAACGCAGGCCCAAATCAGTGAAATGCACTAGACTCAGTCGAAGTACCATCCATATAGCCCAAACTTATCCCCTTGTGATTTCCACATATTTGGGCCCCTCAAAGAATCACTAGAAGGCGAGCGATTTCAGACTGATGAACATGTGGAGGCGTTTGTGCGCAACTGGATAGACTCTCGCCCTGCTTCTTATGAAAACGAGATAAAAAAACTACCAATCCGTTGGTAAAAATGTATAATCAAACAAGGGGGATATGTCGAAAAATAGCGAAATTTGTGTTTTTGTTAAAATTTTCAAAATAAATGTTTTATGAACAAAGGCTCGTTTATATTTGATCCATCCTCGTATATAAATATAGAATTTATTTTAGAATTTGATGACCTTAGACTATTCGGCGTGCAGAGGCATAACTCCGCCTATTCTAATCTAAATATGAGTGCAAAGGCTTTCTTCTATACCTCTCTTGTCCATTCCACAATTCATAAGAGTATTAAAAACGTCTCTATTCCCGCCATTGAAAGAAATCTTAACCGGATTACATTGCAGTTCTTTCTTTGTCTGTTTCAAATGCTTTTTTTTCGTGAACTATAATATGAAGTAGGGTTTTACCGGCCTATTCATTATCAAGAAAGGTTTTGCCTCTCGTGAATACAAAAACAAGAATTAAGCACCAAAGCAGAAATCGAGACAAGATCAAGAAAATCAGATCGAAAATTTTGGGCTTCCCCTCCACGTCGGATAATATCATAATCAAGACAAGAAATTACTACCGTAGAATCCATCGTACAAGATAAAAAAAATATGATTAACCCTTAAGCTGCGATGACGGTCTCTCAGACCGCTAACTAATTTGTTCCACAATATAATTCTAGTTATATTGACATATGGGACTTGGGCTTCCTTCTACCTTCATATAATTCTATGGACACCAGATACCCACCATCTCACTTCCCCAACTCTTCGACGTACTTTGTTTGCATATACTTTAGCAAACCGCTAGCAGTCGTAAGGACCTGTTATCACGTATAGTGTTTATATCAGTGCCTGTCTATGGGACCTATAGTCGCGAATTTTAAAGATAGTTACTTGATGAAAGCTGTAAAATTGTAAGTACGTTTTATAAACATTTTGCATGTTCATTTAAACATAATTTGGTTCTGGAATTATGGCATCTAGTTCAACAAAGTCAAGTTTTCTGGCCCCGATTTTGAGGAAATGCTCCAAAAATGGTACGACGAGAAATTTGAAAACAATGGCTCAGATCAAACCGATATAGAAGATTCTAAGAATGATTAAGCTGACAGAAACATTGAAAGTGATCATGATTCCACCTCAGAACAAGAACTTAGTTCTTTACCATTACAGTCTGAGAGTGAAACCGAAAATGACAGTCTTGTGGATACTATTGCACTGCAACAACGTAAAAGATCTTCAGAAGATTCCTATGATGTTAGAAAGCGGAAGACAATATACAAAGGAAAAAATGGTTACAAATGGACAGAAGGAACCACAAAGAGCTGTTCGAACTCCCAATCACCCACAACCAACTGATGATATCTATAGAACAGAAAAACATGCCGCCTTTGTCCATACGAGAAGAAAAGGAAAACTTAATATAAATGTTTTCGCTGTCAGATACCTATTTGCCTAGAATGTTCTAAAAAAATATGTAAAAATTGTGCTAGTGATGTCAGAAGTAATTAACTGAGGTTTATTTTTGCTTCTATACTTCTCTAAATTAAAATAATAAATAAAATGTAAGTTTCAACCATGTTTTATTGTTCAAGTTTTATAGTGGTCCTTGCAACCGATGGTCGCCCATAACGTAGAATTTTTCATTGTCGCAGGTTAAGGGTTCAAAGACAAGACTAAGTTAAGTAAGACTAGAGTTGAAAGTTGAGTAAGGCTCTTCTTATGGTAAAATCCTAATAAGAAGGTCTTTGGCTTAATTTTAAGTACAGTAATTTTATTCTTATTTTTTCACATGTCTACAAAACAAAGAAGTCTTATTAATTTTTTACATTTATATAAGTATTACTGCACAGAGATATCCCGATTATTAAATGACTTGCTTTTGAAATGTATATTTAAATATCTGACCCAGTTATTTAGTTATTATTGTATCAATTTTGTTGACAGCACGAAAATATGGACGATTTCGGTGATTGCGAATAATATTAGGTAAGTTCATGCAATGACAATATTAACCGATTATTATTTCATTGTAAAGAGTCAGATGGGAAATAATAAATTACATGGTTCGTGATATTTATCAATTGTACTTAACTATAGCAGCTTTGCATGATTGTAATGATTCGCAAATAAATTATCATACCGATTGGAATATTTTGATTTTCCATTATCTATTATATCGATGAATAAATAATAATTTCAATTTAATGAGATCAAAAATATATATTTCTTTGTGTATCTACCTATTACGTGATCATCAAATAACTAGTGGCGGCCCGAGTGTACACCCAATGTTAATAGGCGTATTATTTATTTATAATATATATTATAATCATTTTTCAATTAATATCCATTTATATTGTAAAATCAGAAAAATGTCTTTCTTTAGTTAAATTTATTTAATGTCTCTTAATTATCAACTGCCTATTTTTGTTTACAGGTAATGGAAATTGATCTCTGTGAAGTATCCCATGAGCTTGTCAGGTAATACACCAATTTATTAACAATTAATAGAACTTTTGCAAAATAAATGGATTTGTTGTATAAACGAGGAAGTTATTATATTATTAGATACTACCTAACAGCAAAATATTGTTACCACGTTACCAATAACATAATCTTAACGACGTATTGTCCCGAATGTTACGCGATATACTTGCGTTCATTTAATAGCTGTACAGCTTCCAGCTGTTAGAACGCGTAGCCGATCCGAATATGGTATCCGGATAATGTGTTTTGTATGTAGTGGCATGAGTGTTATACATAATAATTTACTTCGTATATTATAGGAACAGCAAAGCACGTGCTTTTAGTAAAGGGCAAAGGCCAAAATTTCATCTAAAAATTATATTCACCCAAAACATAACATGGAAATATTAATCAAAATTAAACCAATTTAAAGATGCAACTGAATGAAAAATATTTTTGAAAATGCTGAAATGAGGTTTGAAGTTAGCACTTCTGCTTATAATACAAATATGTAGCACAAAATTTTTATTTTTATTTGATATTAGTTTTTTGTAAACAATTAACATTATTTTTATCTAGATAATATCTAAATGTAAATGGTCAGTGTTAAAGTTCAAGGGGTTAAGATTTAATTTTCACTAAGTATTAAATTATTATTTTTTGTCTTTCATTAGCTCTTTTTAATCTGACGACAAACATTTTGCACTTGGATCGTTTTAAAGCAGACAAGACGTAAAAATGGGTTTAAATTCTCTTTTTTGTCACACCATGTTCATATTCTGTTGTCCTCAAACCATACACAAGCTCAATTACGTAATAGAAAGTTGGAGAAATATTATAAGAATTTAAAATGTACGTTTACATGTAAGTTATTTTTCATTGAGAAATATTACTACGTATAATACAGGTATCTAATAGTAGGTACTCGGGTGGTCTAGATTTATTAGAACTTGTCGCGTCGTAAAGCTGCTAAAATTAGCGACGTGATTAATTAGTAAATTTCTAAATTTTTTGTGCTATTAAAAAGTATTATTAGATTCACGAGAAATGAGAAATTCTTTAGTGATGACTTAGCTGGTGTTATAGCGAGCCCGAGAAGTCGCGTAGATCTTTTAAACAACTTCTTATGACAGACAGTAGCAGGACGCAAGTTTAATATTAATGGAAATAATTTGTAGACGAACATAAATTTTATTCCTAACTAAGTTCAAGTGGTTGTGAAGTTCTTGGATTCTTAGATGGCACAGGCACGCGTGGGCCTAAGGGAAACATCAAATTTAACAAGGTTTATAGCGCTGCTCCATGCGGGCATATAATATACAAGACACTCATTTAATTGCCACCAATTCACCCTAATATATTGCCGCTTTCGAAAACAGTCCGTTTTCGCCCAACTTTTGCTGAATCACGACGACGAATCGCTGCCAACGCCGCATCTCATGCATCATTAGCAATTAAAACGAACCATAATATTCGACTATCAGTGGCATGACTTTGTAAAAATTCTCATAAAAAGATAAAGGAATTCATGCATGAAAGTCCTTATGTCAGCTATTAACGCACCGAGAGTTCTGATAAACACAATTATTATAAGAAGCATTTTTTCAATCGTTATCTAAACATGCAAGATAAAAATCATAAGGATAAATTCTTCTATAATATAATGCAATGTGAAAATATTTAACATTAACAATAACAACGTCAAATATTCCTGGATTTTGGAGTAATTGAGCATTTGATGGTATAAATGCTTACCTATTGTAGAAATTACTATAATATGAATAATAAAATAGATAGAAGAGACACAATCTCATCAAATCTCATTTAAAGGGGGGGAAATATTAAAAATCTCACGTGCAGTTTTAAATTCAAAGAGTTTTTAATTAAAAATTCATTAAATCTCACGTAAGGGGATGAGGCGGTACCACCACACCTTGCACCTCTCATAAGGTGAGGAAGGGATACAAATTAAAAAAAAAATAGTTTAATAATTTAATTAATGGATGTCCCCAAACATTTTGAACTGAAAAAAGTCAAAAAGAAGAAATAACCAAAGAAAAACACGTTTTTATATAAATATGTAGATGCTACAATGGAGACACCCTCTCTTAAAGCGTTCAACAGTTTCAATATTATCTTTAGTAAACGTTTGTTCGGTAAATAATTAGTTTGCAGTGATAAATTGAAGTTTGACCAGGAGTTTAGTTAGTTTCCGAACAGTGTTCGTTATGTGCTATTCTATTTGAAATATCAAACGAAGCGAAGGAAGAAACACAGGCAACAGAGGGCCTCTGCTCCTAATCTAATTTGACAGACGCGCATTTAGGCACGAATTTATGACAACCCTCCTTAATCTACACACAGCTAGACAACTACATCTATGGGGTGGAACGACACCCTCGCCTTCTCCTCCTTCCTCCATCTTTCTCTTCCTCGACGACCACTAATTGCAGGATAACAGCATTGAGTGGGAACGGATTTGAATACGTACATATGGTGCTGCGGTATAAACTTCTTCCATCCCCTTCGTCCTTCGCTGGACGAAACTTTTTGGTCACTTGTAAATGGAAGTTTGATTGAACAACGCACAGGAAATTTGTGATCGAATCGAAGGGTCCTACACCTCAGCCGGTCGAAATCAATTATCCTGATAATGGGGAGGAAAGCATTAGAGCGATTTGCGCGACACTATTATATACGGCAGCCGCCAGGAAGATGCAAGGGGCCGTAATATATATTATACAAAGACATGTATATAGTCATAGTTATGGTAATTACAATTACTAGACATTATAAAATCATTCTTACACTATGAAACTGAATTTATGTATTGTAACCGTGTCTTTTTGATGAAATCCCCATGGCGGACCATGGTCAGTAGTGTTCGACGTTTCGTCTTCCATTGCAAGGGACATCTTCATGAACTTCACGTTGTTGATGCAAGGTCTGTAACGCTAGTGTTGGACTGTTCGAACACTACTGACGTCACCATGGTTCGCCTTGGGGATTTCATCAAAAAGACACCGAAATTCAGTTTCATCAGACGACATCAGTGGAAGTCAAAATCAAATCCTTACCAAATGTCTTCTAAATCGGTTCTATCGTATTATGGTCTCATGTAACGATTAGATTCTGGATTATTTAAGCTTGTAAGAAAGAGCTCACCCTGAAAATTTAATACCCATAAAATTTGCAAAATTTGAGATCACCGTTGTGGGGGTAAAGTTGATGTTGTCAGCAATACTACGTAATTATCATGGCAGAATTGAAATAATGCATTTTTATTGTTGTTATATTTACACCGGAAGCGTTTATATCTGCATAATATTATATTATTAATTTCAACAATTAGTGAAGATATTGATTAGGAAATATCAACTAATGGACTAGCATCCAATCACGGTAAACAATTAGCTTTTGTGCGGCGATTAATTATGAAAATCGTAACAACGATAATACTTGTCCATCTGTGGGATAATCATCAGGAACAACTGCAGAAGCTTAGAGCTTAGGTGGTAACTAAACATACATATATACGAACGTTTACATCCTGACTTAAAAGCGGCTTACGTTTACATACACGCACGAGAACAATAATGTTAGTACCTACAGCAATTGAATGTATTTGTTGGGTAAATCTAGTTACAATGTGCTCGAAGTAAATCGGTCTAATTGATAGTAAACGCATATTAATTTAATGATATTCGCTGGAACCCGGTCGAAGTGGTCGTTCATGTGAAACTGTTGGATCAGTTATTGCTATTGGTATTACATAACAATCGGAAATGGACATGGTATTTATTCCATTTCGGGAAACGCAACAGATTCATTCTTGTCATAATTAGTAAATATACACCTACTACTCTTATAGTAAACGGGAGGTAATTTGTTTGTATATTCATTTTCTGGAAATATATGCAAATCGAATTTTTAAAATTCATGAATCTGTACTTCATACGATCTTCTTCTACATGTAAAGAGTTTATGGGGTTGGAGCTGGAAATAAATGTAAGGGGCAGTTCAGCAACCAGGCTACACAAGGACTACCCGTCTTATATTCTGAAATGATCTTTTTGCAACTAAAATTTTAGTCTCCTGATCTTTCAGATATAATATAGACGCTGGACAAGATCAAAATTCAGATTGAGAAACATCGAGATTCTCGAATTAAGACAAGAAATCATACAAGACAAGAAAAAATAATTTCTTGATCTTGACTATAAAGGTAAAACGAGAACTGGACTTTGTGGAGACTAACTTGCTACTTCCACGAGTTTCGGGATCTTTGGCCTTATATACGAGGCAAACCATGCGCGCATGCGTACGATTTACTTTAAAACCACACCGCTCTTTTATATTTAATTCCCTCTCGAATATTCCACACAATTCTAATGCATCCAGGAAAGAAATTTCTGGCATAGAAGGAGTTTACTACGTTGTCTGATGTTATTTATCAGTTTAATCGTAAACTTAGGCTTCAGTAGTTGGTATCCTGTCGAAATTGTGGGTGGGATGCTGATGAGAACCAACAAAATCTAAATATTCCTTAATTATATGTAACAACATTTTCTTCTTCCTTTTCATCTTAGTGATATTCATTAAATTATTTTTTCTTTTTGGCAGTATAAAATCTTTGTTCAACTGCTTCTGTAGAATCATCTGTTAATTGGTCGTTTGTTTCAAAGTTGCCTCTCAGTTCTGTCGTTGTTTGCACTGGTGTCACCAATAAATTAGAGGAATCGGAACGGTCGTCTTTGGATAATAAAGGACATCTAACCACTAATGTACTCTCTCCCCCATTGTATAAATTTATGTAAAGGTAGCAATAACTCTTCGAGTAAGTTCGACGCGATTTATTAAGTTGGAAACGTAGAAGGAGAATGAGAGACCGAGACCGAAAGCATTGTTGCCTGTTCTAGTAGGAGTGGGTAGTAGTCTGTTTTGTTGTACAACCGCGACCAAGATGCGCCAGCACTGCTTGTGGTCCTGTTAAGTTTATAAATCCTCTTGAAGGTTCGGGACTCGCGAGCCGGAAACAATAGAATATTGGAGCCATTTGTGCATGTTACTAAGTTCAATTCGACATCATTAGTGCTGCCCTACAACCAGTAAAGCCGCTAGTAATGGCTCTTACATTATTACAATACAGCTACTAGATTAAGCAGGTACACTACCGATAAGAGGTATTTTGGATGAGTATTGTCAATTTATTCTTAATTCGCTTTACGTCTGCTTTTCTTCTCTCTTTGCTCGTGTTTGCTTCCGGAATACTAATCTACGCTGTTACTTTACAATACCAATGTAAATAACCTTTCAGAAAATGAAGTTTATTTCGATCTTCGATGATATATAAATCAACATTCAGTTTCGACGTCTGATGGTATATAAACCGAAATTTAGTGACTTTTCGTCAGTGTTATCATCGTAACAATCAAGAGATTAATTTAATGATTTGGCAATGTTCAAGAATGTTCCAGAATCCTTAAGATCATTAAAGAATGTTTCAGAGTGTTAAAAGAAGTTATAAAATGTTTTGAATCATTATGGGATATTCTGGATAGTTTTATATTCGCGAATATTCTAGAATGTTCCATCAAACGTGTAATATATTCTTACCCGGGCAACGCCGGGTATTGCTGCTAATTATATATTAAAAACCAAAAGCCAACGCGGTTTAGGTACCTAACTATTTTATTTGGAAACTGGGCTATATATAAACTACTAAATAAAATTGTATTATATATTAGTTGCATGGAACAGGCGCTACGGGCACCTTAAAAATTTAACCAATTTTTTGCAGCATCAAGAGCACATAGAGGATTGCCTCGTCAGAAGCATACAGAAAAGTCGCGAAGTTAGAGCACCTTAAAGAGTTACGGAGCCATGAGCACTTTATTAGACCACGACGCTAAAATCACTACGAAAGGTAGCGGCTGTAAGAGGATACAGAAAAGTTGCGATGCTAGGAGCACCTTGAAAAGCCATAACACTAAGAGCACGTTAGAAGGTCGCGGTGCTATGAGCACCTTGAAAGGTCATAGCACTAAAAGAACGTTAGAAACTTATGTCACTTATTAGAGCTATTGCTATTGCATATTGGAAGGTCAAGGCGATAAAAACGTGTTGAAAGGCAGTAGTTTTAAGAGCTCAAAGGAAGGTCATAGTGCTTAGGGCGCATTGAAAGGTCATGACGTTAAGAGCACGTTGAATAGTAGCGTAGCTAAGTACACACATTAAAGCTGCGGCGCTAAAAGCAGTATTAAGAGCACACAAAAAGGCAGCGGCGCTAACCAAGGACTCGTCGGGTGGTCACGACGCTAGGAGCACAATGAAAAGTCGTGAAAGAAACACACTGCCAAGAACACAGGCTCTCTATTTTGCTGCTACACATTTAGTAATTTTCCAAAAGTTTAATTAGATTCTTTTTTTGACTGTAAATTTTTTGCGTTATTAAACAATGTCATCGGATAATGAATGTAATCTGATTGAAACATCCAAGTTTTTTCCACAACCCCCTTTATGGAGACGTGTCCTGAAGAGTAAGTAGCTCCAGCTGCACCTCGCGCAGGGTGCACCCCACTAGGTTTAGCCCTCCACGCTCTGAGAACGTAAAAAAAAAGCTTGTGTACGCAAAGATAATCCTCCCCTAATCCTCTTCTGAAAAACTTAACACTCACGTCAAATTGGATGGGATCGAGTGTTTCGGGGCAATAGAAAGAAGCACACTTACGTTGTAGTTGGTCCCAAAGTACGGGCACGTTGTATGCTGTTAAAATATTGAAAGGATGGATTTACCACATCACAACATCAGTTTTAAAGCTAATGAAAATATATCGACTTTTGAACGTATGACATATGATTTGCAGAACCAATAAATTGTGCATAAAAGAGAATCAACGGAATCAACATGTTCAGTAGTTTCAATATTGTAATAATGCAAAAACGTTTTTATGGAAATAAATCTTTTTATGAAATGCTTTTCTGAAAAACAACATTATATTTGTAATTTGCATAATCCCTTTTGTTTTAAAGAACGTGACTGTAAAAGATGACAAAGGAAATTATTGTTGAGCGAAGTCTTTGTTGTATTTTGTGAGATTAAAACTTGAAAGTCAATACTTTGCACATAGCAAGTATGTACATCAATTATAATTGGCAAAATTCCCTTCTGAAGTACCTTTCGTAAACAATTGTATCGAGAACAAGGATCCCTTGTCGCCTTGTCTTGCTTTCTCCCGGCCTAATTTACCTTTCCGTCTCTCTTCCTCTCTTTAAAAGACAGAAGCCCAACAAACTCTTGAGGTAAAGACAGCAGATACTCTACGTCTTCATTAGTTGTCATTTCATCATGTAGGATTACATCCCAGAAATTGCTCTCGTAATTGTCAAGTGTTCGGAACGGTATTAGTCATAAACAGGCCCTTATAAATAATTAGCAGTCCCGTAGAAACAATGTAGCAAGGAAAAGATGGATGCGGGAGAGAAAGCGGAAAAGTTGGACGAGTGACTGACTAATCCTTAACTTGCCACGCCGGCGTACGTAAAGCTTCGACCGCACATCTAATAAAGCCCAACGTTTTGTGTAATTAGGACCGTGGCGAGTGATGCTTGGACTTACACCGGGACCATAAGACCGCATAGTGTATTAACAAACCTTGAATACCTAATCAAAAGTAATTGCTACGAAAGCGCGCGCACCTACACCCTGTGACGTGCAAAATTTATGAAAACTAATTGCAATGGAAAAATTTAGAGATTAATCATTCTTACAGGGTGAACGAGAAAATATTAATGTATTTCGAACCGGCAAAGTACATGGCTAATGAAGGAATAAGGACAAAGACAAAGGAACTTCTTATCAAGGAAACTTTCAAATATTCCCTAAAGAGAATTAATTATTTTTTGACGAGGATAACATAAAAAGTTCATTTCAATTTCTTGTACGAAGTGGTTCTTGTGCAACACTTTTGTGTTCTTAATGTTATTAATTACTAAATGTCTCGAAATATTCACCATTTTTTTTTAAGTTAAAGTTGTAGAAGTTCCGCTATGTATGTTTTAGTGAAGTTAATAAATACTCAGTTTATGTAGGTATAGATGTACGTCTTGAAAAGAGGACTCTCAAAACAAAGGCTTGATTTTTTGTGTTTTCTGTTAAAATATCTGTAGAAATAACATTCAGATTTATATCGATTGTATAGTAAAGGAAAGGTAGAAAATTTCCATTTGTTAGTTTTCTTAGATCGTAGATCTCTCCAAATGGTTGAATGTTTTGGAAGAATTCACAGGATTTAACATTTAAATTGTTCTAAGCAAGAGGAATACAATCCACATTTTAGGGATATCCAAAGATGCATTTAATATTTACTACATCTACATTGTTTATTTTCTTCGATCGATCTTATCTTTAGTCGTTCTCAAGTATTACCATTGACGCTAAATTCATAAGGAGCCAATATAAGAATCGTTTCATATTTGAATTTTCTTTCTCCCCAGTATTTCTCTTTCTCAGCTTTTTCACAGCAAATGCTGCGTTTTATGCTCTACGCACGATCAGGAATTTCCGATTTCTCTGTACCGCTCTTTTGCAAAAGGATTTTATGTTATTTTAGTTTCATTCCCAAAGGATGCATTGTTTTACCTGTATATGACGAATTACACTCACATACGACTAGGCAGATACAATATTGTATCTGTTCATCTGATCTCTCTTGTCTGGCTTTATTTTTTAAGAAAATTTTTTTAATGTTTGGCTTAATTTTGAAGTGGTTCGAATGTGTTTTCAATACGTCTAATCTTTCTTGAAATTCTTTTGACATAATAAAAGGGATGCTTGTAATCTCTTTTATGGTAATGTGTACTATTTTTACTAGTTTATAATGGCGGAGGAAGCAGGCAGTGGTGAAAAATGTGAGAGGTGTTTAAATGAATTTAATGGCGAGGATATTATTGGATGTGAAGGAAATTGTAAAGGGTGGTACCATATTAAATGTGCAAGGTTAACTACAAAACAATACAATATCATAAAAGATTGTAAAGGTGTAAAATGGTTCTGTGAGAAATGCTACAAGGAGAATGAGGTTATAATAGACAATAACGCTGCCACAAAAATCATGATTGAAATCAAAAAAGCCCAAGAAGAAATCAGAAAACTACAAGGCAGGCAAGAGAAAACCTTGGAAAATATTAAAGAGAACAACAGCTATGCAAATGTAGTGAAAAGAAGAACAATCGACAACCAACCAACAGAATGTACGTTAATTATCGAAGCAAAAAATGGAGTAAACAGCTCCAAAGAAATAGAAGAAAAAATCAGGAAAGCAGTCAAGCCTGAAGAAATAAAAGTTGGAGTGAGTAAAATAAAAAACCTAAGTAAGGGAAGACTGGCGATAATATGTGATAATGAAGAAGATAGAGCCAAGCTGAAACAAGAAATGGAAATAAGGATACCGACGAGTGATTTAAAAGTGTATGAAACAAAAGAAAGAAGCCCACAGATAAAAATTATAGGAATAGAAGAACAAATTGATGAGGAGAAATTAATAAACCAAATAGTAAACCAAAATGGGCTAGGCTATAAACAAAATATTGAACTAAAGGTTATGGCAATATTCAAGACTAGGAAAAGTTATTCGGCTGTAATTACCACAAATGCATATACTTTTCAAGAGATAATGCAGATGGGAAAGCTAAAAATAGGATGGGCACTGTGTAAAGTGTTTGAACACTGCAACATACTAAGATGCTATAAATGTAATGGATTTAATCATAAGGCAAACAACTGCACTAACAAACAGAGTTGTGGTAAATGTGGGGAAGAACATAATTCTAGGGAATGTGAAAGTGAAATCAAATGCTGTGTAAATTGCAAAATAACCAATGCCAAGTTAAATCTTAATTTGGACACTAATCATACAGTCTACGAAAGAACATGCAAGGTATACCAAAGAAAAGTTGAGGAGTACAAAAAAAGGACCACCTACACACTAAAACAATAACAACCACAGGTAAAGAATGGGAAGATATATTTACAAAATGCTCAAAGTCTCATTGCGAACTATGATGAAATTTCAAATTTCATAATAAACAATCAACCACTATGTATGTGTCTAACAGAAACCCACCTAACAGAGGAAATAGAAGATGCGGAAATATTGGTAGACAATTACAAGGTATACCGAGTAGATTCTACTAGTAGAGCAACAGGGGGAGTACTAATTTATACCAGAAGGGAGTTAATAGCAACAGTGATTGGAACATATACATTGGAGATGAATTATTGGATAATATTGATTAGTGTAAAAATCAACAGAAGTGAAATAGTACTTGGTTGCTTATATAGGTCACCAAGCGCATCTAGTGCTACTTTCTGTGAGTTCTTTGGGGAATGGTTTGAAAAGGTTGTGGAAAATACAAAAGGTACAATAATAATAGTAGGTGACTTTAACATAGACTACGGTGCAACGGGAACGTATTCAAAGAAATTAAAAAATATTGTACAAACTAATGGTTGTAAACAGTATGTAATAGGTTATTCACATATAGCACCTAATGGGGGCAGAAGTCTGATTGATTTAGTATTAAGTAATTACGGGTCAGACATTATAACAGAAGTTGTAGATAAACCAAACTTTAATAATCATAGACTGATTAGTATTACATTAAAAGTAGTTGAAACTAAAAGCAATAAGAATAAAACAGTACGTAGTAAACTAACAGATCTCAACCAAGTTAAAAACTTAGCCAGTAGTATAGTTTATAATTTTAGAATAAGTAATCTAGGCATTAAGACTGAAATACTCTGTGATAATCTTACAAAGATTATAGATAAACTAATGCCAAAAAAACCATAGAGGTTAGAGAAAATAATAAGCCCTGGATGAATGAGGTAGTTTTAAGTGCAATCAAAGCCAGGGAAGTGCAATTTAAAAAATTTATTTACACTAGAGATAAAATTGAATGGGAAAAATACAAAAAGATTAGGAATAAGACTCTAGCAATAATAAGACAAGAAAAAGTGGAACATTACAACAAGACTGTAGATAATTGTCGAAAAGACTCCAAATTAATGTGGAAAACACTTAAAACTATAATTAAAGGAAATGGACAAGATAGCTACGGAGAAATTCAAATGAATGGGACCATTATTACAGACATGAATCAAATAGCTGAAAAATTTAACGAATATTATATCGAAAGTATTAAGGAAATATCAAATAATATTACAGCAGGTACGGGAATATTTGATATAAATAAGACCATCACATGTTGTACTGAATCTCAACTAATAGACTTTAAATTAATAGAAATGGAGGAATTAAGGGAAGTGGTGTTTTCTTTACAAAACAAAAACAGCCCAGATGGCATAACATTAGAATTAATTAAAACAATATTTGATGAAATTGGAACTGCATTATTAAACATCATAAACTGTTCATTAGAGACGGGAGTGGTACCTAACAGTCTAAAAGTCTCAACAATAGTACCTGTACAAAAAGTATGTAATACCAAAAAAATAGAAGAATACAGGCCAATAAATATGCTGACAGCTATCTCAAAAATATTAGAAAAGTAGTGTATAATCAAGTTTCATATTATACAGAAAAAGAAAGAATACTAACGCAATATCAATCCAGGTTCAGAAAAGGGAATAGTTGTGAAACTGCATTCCAGTACATATTGAATGAGTGGAAACATTATTGCGATGATAAATTAAACACGATTATTGTGTATCTAGATTTAAAAAGAGCTTTTGAAACAATAGATAGAAAAATATTATTAAGAAAAATGGAAAGATACAATATAAAAGGAACTGTATTGAAATGGCTTACTAGCTACTTGACCAATAGACAACAACAAGTAAAATATGGGTCGATTATATCGAAACACAGGAACATTGACTATGGTGTACCTCAAGGAAGCATACTAGGACCACTGTTGTTCATTCTATATATCAATGACATTGTGAAAGCAACGAATGTATGCAAACTTCATATGTTTGCTGACGACACGATTATCTACTACGCAAGCAACAACTTAATGAAAGCACAGAATGTAGTTAATAACGAAATGATTAATATTAGCGATTGGCTCGCTACAAATAAGTTAAAGCTTAACATTCAAAAAACTAAAGCAATGATATTAGGACCCAAAAAGAACGAATGGAAAAGCAAACTTGTAATAAATGTTGAAAATACCAACATAGAAATAGTGAATAAAACTAAATATTTAGGAATACTGGTCGACGAAAATTTAAAATTCAATGAACACATAGACTACATTAGCAAAAAAATTGCAAAGAAAATTGGTGTACTGAGGAGATGCAGCAACTATCTATCCCAATGGGCGAGGCTGACAGTATACAATACGATTGTATTGCCACATTTCTATTTTGCAGGAACAATACTGTACTTAAGTAACAGCAGGGGAATGCAGACATTGCAAAAACTACAAAACAGAGCTATGAGAGTGATACTTAATTGTAATAGGTATACAAGAGTAAATGCAATGCTTAACGAATTAGGATGGTTGAATATCCAAGATCACTCAGAATATCTTACATTAGTCTTTTTGCATAAAATAAAACTAAAGTTAATGCCGACTTATTTTGAAAACATAATGGTGAAATTTGTGGACACTCATGAACACAATACCAGAAATAAAGAAAACTATATTACCGCAGGTGAATAGTAAAAATGCAAAAAACACAATATTTTTTAAAGGAATAAAAAAATATAATGATCTAAACAACCAATTGAAGGAACAAGAATTGGTAAAATTTAAAAGAGAGCTTAAATTGAGCTACCTAAATAAATCGCAATAGATGTTAGTTCTCTTAGTAGTGTTATTAATTATATTAATTATATTGTTATTGGTTTCGTTTTTAGTTGTACTGTTTTGTTGTATTTTGTTATATTATCCAATAGATTAAGTAGTATTAAGCTGTATTGAGCGATTGTATAGCTATAAATGCTAAATAAAGTTCATATTATTATTATTATACTATAGTTTGACATATCTGTAAGTTCATTTATAGATTTGGATATCAAACTTTCAGTCAGGGTCGCCATTCGGGAGCAGATTTTTTATAATCTGATTAATCTCGAATTTGAAACTATTTTGGTCATCATATAATCCTTTCACCCGTCTGAATAAGAGTTTAATAAAATAATCTCTTGTTCGATGGCTCCAGAATGGTTAGAGTGATATTATCCCATCTGCGGAGAGTTCCTATAGACCGATGTTATGTTATCCTTTTTATACATATAAGAATTCCCTTTAGAGAGGACATGTTTATATAAGCCAATATTAATTGGAACAGGTTATATTTATTATTCTTTTTATTGCAATTTGCCATTTATATGGGTTTTTTTAAAAAAATAGAAATTGGTATACCATACTTATAAGTTATTATTCTTGAAATCCTTATTATCAGCTACCAGTGGTCCATTTTGTGGTGAATCCAATCATCTGAAAATGACGCGTCAGTATTGCCACGTCTAATTGTTTTGAATTATATAGATTGTCTCCATTGTTTTGTCTAACTAAAACAAATCCCGCTTTGGCGTTTAAGAGCTACTTATTATAAATATCTCGTGCAAGTCGACAACGACACAACTGACGGATAGAAACCCGAATGGGATTTGAAGAGGGTGACATCTTAAATCTCCTCCCCTCCTCCTTCTTCTTCCCCTCAGACGAAACTCCATCATAATGCCCGTATTGTACAACGAAATATTAAAGTGGTTATTCTATTAAGGTTGACTTCAAAAGGTGAGTTTGACACAAAGGCACTGTCGCTATCACAACAATCCTAAGTTTACCGACAACGGTTCTTCAGCGAATCGAAGCGGGCCACGAAAACGCTTGATATTCCATTTACTGGCGGATGAGATTCTAAAAAGAAAACTGCTCAAAGGGACCGTCAAGTGCTGATCGCCTGATATGAATCGAAAAGCGAAATCAATTCTGAAACACACCATTACATACTTCTGATTCAGATATCCTTATACTCTTATATGTATGAATATTAAAATAACCTAATAGCATACTTTTTGGTGTTTATTATAAAACAAGCAAGAAGCAAATGTACATGTGTACTTTTGTATGAGGGGTTTTCAAATCTATATACGATAAATGAACGCGTAATACATAATGTATATCATTCAAAAGTTATAACCTTCACCTTATTGAATGGCAAAGAGATATTACTTATATATGATATGTACTTTATTCAATAAACTTTGTAAATAAGCAAAATGGATACCTATTTTCGTTCCCCCTTTTGCAATCAACATAAGAACATTCCTTATTCCTCACATGCGGATAATAATGATAGGATTTTGCTGTTTGAATCACGAAAACGACTCTCCTGCTAACGTTTACTAATAAACGGAACATTTTGCTTATCTTCTTAAAATTACAGGAACCCGATTGTAATGTCCCTCGAAACGGCCGAATCGGTACACCTTAATTACAGGAGTTTGAATAATTCTCTCAGCCCAACCCTGATCTTCCTTTCTCACATAAGTACCCGGTGGAGTAGGTGAGGTCTTTGCAAAGGAATAGCAGACACGTTAATTGCACTTGTTCGTGCCATAAGACAATATAAGGAAATGAATAAGAAGAGAGAGAAATACAATGAGACAGACAGAGAAGTAGAAGTATATTTAACATCCAGATTGCGTTTTTAAACAAATTATCAGACTAGCTTCAATTATCATTAAAGCCTGTTGCAGTTACGTGAACTTAACTTCTTAACTGTCAAGTAAAATTATTCCAGGATATTGCATTTATATTCTTAATGTTAATAGGAACAATATCTCTATTTTGCTCTGTTACTTTGCAGGTAGGTATTCAAGAGCGATCGTACACTCTGTATAATTTTAACCTAACCTAACCTAGATCATGCCGCGATGCTTTCGTATGATTCAAACATATAAGGACAGTAGGTCTAACATACCAAATATCCGTCGTATGTATGAATTGCTTTCCTTAGGGACTTTGTTTTAGAATTCAGTATAATGAAGTATGCAGCCTTTATATTAAGGCAATAACTCTTTTAGAGGGTTGCAAATTGGTAATTAATCAAATTGATGTAATTAAACATCGGTAATGTTTTTATAACATTTGACCTGGTTTTTCTGTGGAGGATGTTCAAACTATTAATGAATATATTTTTAGGAACGAAACAAAGAAAGTAGGTACGGAAGAAAGAAAACGATAATCCGAAATTTTGAAAGTTTAAATTAATTATATTGGTTCCGCAACAGTTTCAGAAGTGTTTGCCGCTCGAAAAACGTGTACATGTCATAATATAAACCTACTTAATCAGCTTGAATGGCGCTGAAACTTTGGAGTTTTCTTGAGACTCCTAAATGAAGACGTAAAGTTCTACAGTCTTTATTAATATTTATGAGGTATAATGTTTAAGACTACCCGAGGGAATTTGCTTAATTAAAAAATAATGCTAAGCATTAGCTTTCTTTCAAAGAGGCTTTAAAATTTCCCTAATTATGTACAATACGTAGCAAACTTCAAACAGTTGCACTATTTCAATTGTCTCATTAAGCCTATTCACCTGAATCCTATAATTTGAAAATAAAACTACTATCTATTGACACTTCCGAGGTTACAAATTTATTAATAATTAATAAGGTAAGTTGCTTTTAAAGCTTTGGCCCAAAATCAGTTTTAACTTAATTACAGAGTACTTCACAACCAGGAAAGCTGGGTATTTCGTCAGACAGTAGTTAAACTAGTCTCAATGATAAAATATAATCCGGAGGTCATCATAAATTATTATTATAATATAACTTAGTTGGGGTAATAGATCAAAACTATAACATTATGACCTAACTCTGTACCCCAGCAAGATCGTCAAGTGAAGATTAAATTATTTTAAGTAGATATTGAGATTAAAAATTTAACAAACAATAATTAAAATAATATCAAAAGTAGACATACTAATATCAACAAATTTTTCAAAAAAGATTTTGATCTATCACAAACTAAATACTCACAAATCAAATAGGCATCAAAGGCTCTACCTGTGATTTCAGCAGTGCAGTTTCAATAAAAAGTTGTAAAGGGTTGTAAAATATTTATATATATGTTGTAGTTAAAACTAGTTTTTAGAGACAACGCGTTCTTCCTAGTTAAAACTAGTTTTTAATGTATGCATTTGTTAATACTAGAATTAACTAATGCTCAAATCGAATATCAGTTAAAACTAGTTCTTACTAGACAAAACGCGTTTTTCCGAAGCGAGTCAGTTAAAACTGTTCGCGTAGTAGATCCTCATCCTTTTTTAGATTAAAGTTTGACTGATTAGATTTTATTGTGTGTTATTCAATGTTCTTTAACAATGTTTCTTTTTGAAATTTTATGGTTGTGTTTTGTTGATTTATTTGATTATTTTATTTACTTACTTATAATTAATATCGTCATCTTGGCAACTAATTTAAGTCGATGTTCCCTAAAATTTTCCTTTAGTGTTAGATTGTTATTTGGTTCTCAGTGTCTTCGATCTTTTCAATAATTATTTTTAAAACTATATGTTGTTTTCAATCTCAAATTAGTTTTTCTAGTGTTAGTTTTAACTACAGCTCGATGTGACAACTAGTTTTATCTGAAAATAAAATATATCGGTTCTAGTTTTAACTGGGTAGTTCTAGTTTTAACAAAGGCATTAAGTAAAAACTAATTTTAACTGGGGAAAACGAGTTCTAACTAAAAACTTGTTTTAACTGTAACACATATGCCATATTTATAAATATTTTGAACCATTAATGTTGTAAGAAATTTGCACGTGAGCGGTTTTATTTCTTAATTCAATAGGTCACTGTTGTTTCCTTTCGACCTACATTCTTATACCACGTTTGTATTTTTGAATAAATTAGAGCAGGGGTTAAATCTAGGCTGTGCATGTCACATATCAACGTTTTCCCAGTGACAGTCACTATCGCTTCGCGGAAATATGAGCTATCGTACAAACAAAGCATTTTGAGTTGATTAATTTTATGACTACGATAAGGTGGTAGATACATTTATAGTCGTTCGTGTACATGATGGGTGGACTTTTTTGCGACCGGCTGACTAAGCAGAGGGGGTGGGGCAAATCGTGCCTACTTATAGACACACATATACCGGTACATACACATGTTAATTAATGAGCTTCCGCGGTCCAGTTTTTAATTATGCTTATTAATCCATTATGCACACGGTTACTTTACCATGACTCGACTATTCGTGCTCAGAACAAACGAGCCGCTTCTATTAAATTGATAATTAAAATTTGGTTTAAGTCTTTGTCTGTTATAAACCCGTCTAATCTATCAGGAACCGGGACTGACGGGCAGTTATGAACGGAAATTATTGTAACGATGGCAGTAATGTATCTAATCTACTGTAGACTTACAGGATGTTTTTTAAATCGCTCTGTTGGCAATCCCCAAAAAAAGAAATGAGAACTGTTAGTTTCATTCTAAAAATGAATCACCGGCGAATTGACTTTCTTACCACACTAAAGTAAATTAATTATTCGAAATGGACCGACTGAGTTTAGTGCAGAAATGAATAGGGACATACTGCTGAGTTATTCTTATTTTAGCGCCACCCACTAATTATGGAATCAAAAAACGTCATATTAGAACCCAATCATCTCAGTAGCCCATCTCGAAGAATTTTACATGAATTTCATTAATTAATCGATAATTAATTTCTACAAAACACAGTAAAACAAAACACAAAGTTTTAGTTACAAAAATTTTTATTAATTGTAAACCACAATAATTATTTAGCCACACAGTGGCTTCTTCAGGTGGAAGAAATCTAAATCAAAATTAACTACAAGCCGACTTATATAGGTACTAAAATTAACAAAGAGGAAGGGATGAAAATTAAACAGTTGAATGTTGAAAATTTAAGTTGAGTAAGGGAGATTTGTTTAAGTCTAATTGACACCCTAAAATTAAATTTACTATGGAAATAGAAGAAAACAGTAGCATCAACTTTTTGGATCTAACTATTAAAAATTGTGACAAAAAACATATATTTTAAATCTATCACAAAGAAACACACACCGATTCGATTATCCATTCAAATTCTTGTCATCCACTATCACACAAATCAGCATTTTTCATTCAAGTTTTCATAGACTTCTTAACATTCCTATGCCAGTAGAAAACTACAATTTAGAACTAAATAGAATTTACCAGGTTGGCTACAACAACGGATATAGTTTTTCGTTTATCACAAATATATTAAACCAAAAAATTAAAAAACAAACTTTAAATTCAATTTACCCGATTCATAAAAACAACAAAAACACTAGTTATAACAGTTTAACATACTTAGGCTTTTTGTCAACTAAATTGAGTAACTATATAAAAAATATCACTTATAATTTTATTTCATTTAGAACAAACAATACCTTAGGAAAGTTCATAAAAAATAATAAAGATATTAATAAAAAAAAAGAATTAAGATCGGGTGTCTATTTGCTTAAATGCGGCGATTGTGATAAGGCATATATAGGCCAAACAGGTAGATCCTTCCATGAAAGAATAAAAGAGCACAAAAATAGTTATGATAAAAAAACACTCAACATCAACTTACGCCGAACATTTATTAAAAAACAACCATAGGTTTAATGAAGAATTTAAAATTTTGCAATTTGAAAACAAGGGAAAAAAACTAAATTTATCAGAAAGTTTAGAGATTAACAAGTTAAATAAAAAAGGCTGTATTTCAAACGACCAATTAGACTTAAACAAATCTCCCTTACTCAACTTAAATTTTCAACATTCAACTGTTTAATTTTCATCCCTTCCTCTTTGTTAATTTTAGTACCTATATAAGTCGGCTTGTAGTTAATTTTGATTTAGATTTCTTCCATCTGAAGAAGCCACTGTGTGGCGAAATAATTATTGTGGTTTACAATTAATAAAAATTTTTGTAACTTAAACTTTGTGTTTTGTTTTACTGTGTTTAATCATGGAGTTACAAAGAATAGAAGCCTCATCGATTCAATTTCTACAAATACACAAAAAACCGTTATTGATTTTTTTGTTAACTAAATTTTGTAATTTTTTTCATTTACAAATTATGAAAACATTGTGCCTATATTCTTTATAATATCAATGCTTTTCAAATTATACTCTATTGCTTTGCAAAATAAGTTATAATCCATCATGGTGTAAGATGTAAATCTGTGAAAATTTAAGCTTTGTTTTTTCCCTAACGTTTTATTTCTGCTCAGTGGTTTCATCATTCATAGGTCCCATTCAGTTCTCTTTAAATTAAAATTTTAATCTTCCGTAGAAATTGTGGATTGGGGAGGAAAAAGAAAAAAAGATGAGAATTTTTACCAGAGATTGTTTCGGTCATTACTGGGAAATGTGGGAAGTTGGAGCGGTTATCTTTTCAACGTTCCGTCGCGTCTTGTCACATCGCATCGCGTCTCTCTGGCGTCGAGTACGTAAACTTGATGGTCGGGGACATTTGTTTTCGCAAAACGGTCCTTACGGGATACGCGGAGGTGAAAAAAGTGAGTTATGAAGTCGACAAGGACCGCGATAAGAGAATTAACGCCGTCAACAAGCACCTTAAAAATGTAAAAGTTAACGACAGAAAGATAAGAAAATAATTTTCTTTTAAATAGGTTTCCAGATGAGAACTTTTGATTAATCTCGTGTCTTCTTTCTTACTCTTTCTCACTCTCTCTTTGTGCTGGTTAGTTTTTTGCGAGAGACTGGGCCATATCGCGTCGCCTCCAAGAACTCTCTCTGTGAGTATCTCTAACTTCCCATCTGGCTTTATTAAACCCTGCCGCTTTTGAAACTCTTAGTCGTGTTTTTAATGGCCGAAACGTTTCTGTTTACATTCCTCGTTAGGGAATATTAAAAGCTAGTGTATTTTAATTAAAACGAGTGCTTTCATTGCGCCGATCCGAAGAAAAACGCATTTTAATTGGATTAGAAATATTCTCCGAGTTAGGTACCAACTGTGTGAAAAGTGGGTATATACCGACGTGTATATTTGTCTTTGTGTACCTTAGAATCTTAAGAGGATTAACGTTTTAATTTAGCCTTTGAAAGATAAAAATTTAATTAAGAAATACATTATTCCTCACACAGAAAGTCCTTACATAAAAAACACAAGGTACGAACTGTGCCACTGTAAATCGCAGCATAACATTTATAATATTCATTATTGTTTTGTTATGCTTCCTTTTTGAGTTCATTTTAATTAATTTACAGTAAGCTTTTTGATAATACTGTAATTGTACCTATTTCACACCACAGTGGATTTCTTAAACGTTCACTTTGTTGCAACTGTACCCTACCCTAATCCACTGTACAGTCCAGATTTGGCCGCTTGTGGCTGTTGCTTGTGTCTGGAAGTCAGAGTCCAGAGAATTGAAATTTAAAACCTGTCACGAGGATATGAATGCAATGGGGCTCATTGCAAGGAGCTCGAAAGGATGGTCCAACGTTTATCTTAGATTAGTGGTGGGAATATAAGAGAAAGGCGATTTTTTTATTATTATTTTTTATTCCTTTAGAAAACAAATGTTACATATCTTAACATAAGCTTATTTTCATTGTAAATGCCATCCAAAATGGACATTTACCCCTTTATGCTGATGATTACTAAACTAAGTTCCAGTATACTGATAAAATACATCAGAATTGATGTATACAGGTCGCCCATCCTGTTTTCTTTTTTTGAGATTTCGATTTGCAAATACGCTTAAGCGCTGATTTTGTATCGGGCTTTTTATTCCCTCTTCCTATTTTGGGAATTTCTACAGAACCAATTTTTTCCTTTCAAGCTTCCAATTTGCCCATACACGTTCCGATTCGTTCTCAATTTAATAAATAGCCCGCAAACTGAACGAAACGAATTTTTTTTTTCGGGTTCTCGAACTCAACATTGCGCGTTAGGTAGTAATTTTGTGTACGCGGGGAGTCCCCGGGTGGTGTGGTGCGGCTTTTATATTGGAAATCGAGTCGTAAGACGGGGATTTTATTAAAATCGATCAGCTGAAATTTATACACAATGAATCGTTTTCGCCAACAGCAGACGTTTTACAGCTGCACAAATCACATTTCGATGAAAGGTACAAGTTGAATGCCGTAACGGACTAAAGGGCACATAGATGTTGGTTGGCTGGTAGTAAGTAATGGTTTAATAAAGGAATATTGAAAAATGCTTTTATCGAATTTACCGAACAATAAGGTGTTTAATAAAAATCAAAATTACTACAAAGCCAAGTGCATTTTGCAACCTAAAGTTATCGCCGGTTGCCAGTCCTTGTTCACAAAGACCGTCATTAATAATTATATTAGTATACTATTATTGAGCAGGAAATTGAATAATGGGGTTGTGTTGACATTATTAACATGTTCAGTCCTTTTATGTAACAAAATCGTGTTAGTGCCGTGCAATGTTGGTACGCATTGAAAAAGACTCCGTTCGTTTAAAAATATAAAACCTACAGGAATGTCCGCGTATTAATTAATGTATTTTTTTATTTAATTTAATTACCTATATCGGACAGGTTTGCTCTTTTGCTGTTGGTTGCGATGTGTGCAATTATCCTAAAATCAATATCAGAATTCATATAATGAATGAGTAAACAAGAGCAAAAGGACAAGAAGGAGGAGTAGGAGAAAAACGAGCGACACCGTATAATAGATGGCGTCACTTATTATTTGCCCAACGGAGCAAAGGTGACAAAGAGGCATTGTGTATTTTCATGGAAATACATCAGCAGCATTGTATTATATCAAGCTCGTGCTGGTGCGGTGTCTCTTCGTCCTTTTGCAAATGGCATACGGATGGTACATCTCTCCTGTACGCTAGCCCCGAGGAATTTTGATAGGTTGGAGTGCATCAAAACTTTGCCGCAGAAAAGACGTTATTGTTAACAGGCCCTGCTCCTTTTTTGTCATTTTGCTATGCATTATGTCATATTTACCAATCGTTAGAATGTCATTTTAGCTCTATACATGAAGTGAGAAATACAAGAAAATTAAAAGTAAACACATATAAATATTTTCCTGTTATTGCCATATCAGTTTTCTTTAATAGCATTATAATGTCAAACTAATGTTGTTAGCAATCAAAGGAAATAATTTTTTTTCCTTATTAGTTGTAATCGAAATTTCGCTGGACACTTGGTGAAACATAATGAATAATTAAATAAAAAACACTCGGTAGATTGAAGAAATATATTAATATAGTTCTAACATACGTTTCAGTATAACTTAATACCATTATTAAAAAGTCTTAAATAAGATACATTATCACAATACAATTTTAGTTGTTTGGGGTTCAGCCTTAATGACTTGGCTACTAATTAAATACTAAATAACGAACAGCAACAACAATATATTTACAACTTAACAAATGAAAACAATGAGACGGTAAAGTGCGATAGGATAAAAGCTGGAGACGAACTGAAGAAGTTTTAAAAAGAATTATTTAAGAAACTTATGAAGGAGGAGCTAACAGTTATTAGATGAAAGTAGGGTACCAATAGGGTGGTAACAAAGTTAGAAATTTGTAGAGATAAGAAATTCTAAGAAATATATTGTAGTACCAAACCACCGAAGAAACCCATCGTAAAAGTGTAATTAAGAAATAATGAAGGGTACAGGCATCATGCGGTTAGTACACGAAAAATGAATTTTTAAAGGGATTATAGGAAAGTACAGTTATAAAGTTATTTGAATAGATAGGCTGGATACAATAGAAATATTTACAAAAGAAAGGAATGTTTATAGAGCATATTAATTGTTAATTTATTAGAAGTATTAGTTAATATTGATGTATTTGAAGAATATTTACATAGATATGACGACACAAAGAAATATAACACAAAAGAATACGGCATTTAAAATATATACAAAAGAGTACCAATAAAATACACAATTATTGATAGATGAAGGGTATTATTCGGAAGCTGAAGAATGTGGCGTTATCCGCCACACATAATAAACTGCTTATACCTACAATAATATAGATTTTAATAACAGCGAAATCCTAAAATATGATACTGTAACTTAGTTAACATTCTTGGATAATTATTTCAAAACATTTATGAAACTTATCGAGTGTCTTTTATTTATTTGATTAATCTCTCCTTATTATTTTTTGTGATTTCAAACTTTCAAGGTTATTGCGTTATTTTAAAAATACCCTAACCTACCTTTTTGTAAAAATTAATTATAATTATAATTTATTATAATTCCTCTCGTGATGAGATTCGGGATTTATTAAAATCATCCCACAACACGAGACTTCTGACTTTTTCCCAGAAATGAAAAAACAGATAGGCCACTTTGCTAAATAAGCATATTTGACAACTTAATTTCAAATTAATTAAATCTAATCACTTCATCTAATATTCTAACTTCGTTTTAATGATGAGTTTTGTCAATGCGCTGGGGCCAACCCATAATTTGTAACATTCCTTTTTATCGTTATTTTCAAATTTCATTACTCATCCCCATTTACATTATCTCCTTATTAACAATATTCCTAATATTTTTTTTTCCATTTTACCTACTACTCTAGTGCCATCTTCTTTCCAGTTCAATTTTTGCCTTCGATCAATTTTTACTCTACTTTCTTTCAAATTTTTTCTGTATTTTGGTCAGTAGTATACCATTAGGTATATCAACAAATCACAAAAATTTCAAAAATTTAACAACTAGACGCAGAGGGAAACACGATATGGAGTCCTCATAACTTGTGTTAATTTATATAATACCATAACTGTATTTTCCTTAAATTATTCAAAACTGTTCAATTACATTTCATGTAATCAAATCTTTCAAATTTTTTGTTTATCTTTGTAATATATTGCCTTTATTATTGTTTCATTAAGTTCATTTTAAAAAGGTGCGGTAGAAAGGGTTACTTATATACTCCTGTGGGCAGAAGATCCTGTGACTCGAGTGATTTAAGAGTGAAATTTTTTTTATTTGTTATGAAAATTTTTCTATAACTTCGGCAGTCCTCCAACTTGATTTATTTTTTAAAAAATATCTTTTTGGTTGTATAACTATTTTATTTGCTTTTCTTATTGTTTTACTGCACGTATATGAAACTTCCAATATCAAAGGAAATATAAATTCCTTTAAATTTTATATCCTTAACGACTCTTATAAGATTGATTGCTTTGATATTGAACCCTAGGTTATTATAATAGAAGGATCAGTTTAACTAGGAATAAATGGGAGCACTGTAGTAAACCTGGTTCTGTTTTCTGTCATGTTCCCGATAATTGAGCCGTGATGCAGTTGCTGGTGCACCGCGTAGAAGCTTTCCCTCATATTCCCCACGGAACGGTCTTCACCGTCACGAGAAGCACTAACCAGCAAGTGTAGGCAGCAGCATGTGACGTAACCCCCTTAAATCCTAAAGGATTAATAAAACGTAAATGCAAACGACAATTTATTTCGTGCTACCAGTTTGCACAGCGCAACCGACGGCGTGAAACAAGCAGGTAACGTTGTTCCTGCAATTCCTCACTTTGTCGCAGCAGCAAGCGCACACAAGGCTTTTGTGTTTTGCGGGAAGAAATTTAATTAAAATTACTCCTAAATTAGTTGTTTGAAGTTACACGTGCCTCCATACAAACTAACGTCCCGCGACCGAAATAAATTTTGCAAATACGACAACTCAAACCAACCAACCCATTCGTTACACAGTGCATCTTGACATATAAAGAAATCCCTTTAGAACAATGTTTTGCACCAAATAAAACACATATTCCTCTAAAACATTTGCTAAATTTTCGGTTTCTATATTCTACTGATATTTATTGAACACTAATAATATAGAAGTCTAGAACAACTTTTCATTTTTATTCTGTTAAGGATTTTAGGCAGCAGAGTTCATAGTGAGATCGAAAGTTCTTATCTAGTAAAATATAAATATGTAGATCGATAAATATAATATATGTATATATAAAAAATATGCCCAAGGAGCGTATCACGTATGTGGGTGATTCCATTCTAACTGTGATTTTTTATGTCCTGTGTTATTTGTTCTCACTGGTCATTAATTAATCATCCATTAATGAAATTTTTGTGTTAATTAGATACTCATGAACATATTTCTTTTTTTTTTAATTTTATATAACTTGCGATTCAGAAAAATCTTACAATATCACACTAATATTATAAAGGCGAAAGTTTGTGAGTGTGTATGTTTGTTACTTCTTCACTTCTAAACGGCTGGAGCGATTTTAATAAAATTTGGTATAGAGTTAGCCGACGCCATGGATTAACATATAGGCTACGTTTTACTGCGGGAAAATATCTTATTCCCATGGGACAATCGATGAAAATAAAGTCACGGAATATTATAAATGCGAAAGTAACTCTGTCTGTATGCTACACAATCTCGCCTAAAATTTACTGAACCGATTTAAATGAAATTTGGTACAGATATAGTCTAGAGACTGAGAAAGGACATAGGCTACTTTTTAATGCGAAAAAAGGGTTGTAAGGGGTTGAAATAGGAAAGTTTGTGCGGAAATTACGTAATTTTTTAAGATTTTTTAGGCTTTTGATTAGACATAGATATAAATAAATACGACATTCAATGTTTGTAAACATTTTACCCTAAAGGGAATGAAATTAACCGATGAAAGTTTTTGTGTAATGACGTCCAAAAAGCTTACGGCCCAGAAAATTTAAATTTTAAGTGTTAAAAGTTATAGAGGTTTTGTTTATTTGGATCAATAATAGTGGTTGAATACTAAGCTATATAAACTATTTTAAACTACAATTAAACTATATTAATCTATAATATTATAAATGCGAAAGTAACTCTGTCTGTCTGTGTTTTACGAAATCACGTCCAAACTACTTAACCGATTTAAATGAGAATTTGGTAAAGAGATAGATAAGTAGATATAAAGCTAGAGGGCTGAAACTTATTTTCTAGGCTTTTGATTAGATATAAATACGGCATTTAAAGTTTGTAAAAATTTTACCCTAAAGGGGGCAAAAATAAGGTATTAAAGTTTTTGTGTAATGACGTCGGCAAAAAGGCTTACGGCCCAGAAAATAAAAATATAGAAGAAAAAAATTTTAAATGCTGCCGGACCTAAATGTCAGTACCGTGTCGTGTCCATGTCTAGAATTTACTTATAAACTGTTAATTTTTACAATAAAACAGAGTAATAACATGCAAGAATTAAAAAAAAAAATATTTTAAAATCTTCACATTTTTAATCAAAAAAGTAACTGTTAGAACCCATGTTTCTTTAAGTTTCTTAACTAGCAACATTTTTTTTTTTACATAAAGGTTTCCTGTTACTGGTCATATTCACTGCAATCAAATACAGCCAACTGTTCGTGTATATTGGAACCTATCTCATAAAAAATAAAATCGTCGAACAACAGGTCTAATGGTCGATATGTAGCTGGGTAATGTGAGGTCGTAAATTTTAAAACCTTTCACTCATGTAAACTAGTAAGTGCATTACATTACAGAAAATTGAAATAATTACTTTTAAAGCTTTTTATGTTTAGTTTTTTCGAGTAGACTTTTGCCCTTTTCCGTCACATGAGCATACGTTCGTGACACATGTATTGAAATGACCGTAGAATACACATACTTTAACAGAAAAGCAATCAACTGATAAGATTTTAATAGGCATTGAAGTTACGAATTTCTTTTTGTTTTTTTAATTATGATCCCTAGATTACTGCTAATATATATGTATGTGGAATATGCGTGTGCTTAAAAGGCAATGCCGCAAATTATTGGAATATACGTATTTGTAAAATGTATCATTCTAATATTATTAAAACAAAATGGTATTTTGATTGACTACACAAATATTGGAAAAATTTCCCATAATAACATAACACATAGGCATCGGCATGAAACGTATAATATGAGAGTTATAAATTAATAAATAACATCTTCTGTTTTATTGAATATTAGTACCTAAAACATCAAATACTGACTACTAATACGAATGCAATACAAGCAAATTTATTAAATTGCATTCATAAATGTCGAATGCATCGGTCGCTTTAATAATTTATACGTAACTAGTGCTCGTGTTTCAAATGGGGATGGCTAATGAAAAGAGCCACAAAGGTATAGGCCCTTTCCTATTACAACAGAAAGAGAATAAAATATTTTCTCTTCATTCCCGAACATTTTTATCAAAATTATTATGGACATGCGTTAATGTGAAATAAATTACTGGTGGCTTCTTTGCACGGCTCGCTGTGTAAACAGCGCGAGCTAAAAATTAATAATTGATTAGTTGGCCCATTTGTACCCACCTACTTACGCGGTTTTAGGAAAAAATCGAGTCAAATACAATTTCAAGCACGTTTTATTGAATAACAGATACAACGTTATTATAAATATTGACTACCCAACTGAATATTTTCACTATATAAGTTTTAAAAATTAATTATTAATTAACCTGTATGTTTTGTAACTCAATTTTTTTACTACATACAAATAAATTTCAACTATCGTATAAAATTAATTTTGTAAAACACAATATATCGTGAACAGTGCACATGTGTGTTGTCCGATTGCAACTTCCTGTGCCATTATTGTTTCTCGTGTTATTAATTTTAATTTTGTAGAGTTTGCCAGTAAATCATGCCGGTTTGCTAATTTTTAACCTCGCAGAGTACGCGAGAATTGATTTATTGCAATGTTTGTCTAGTTAAGAAGCAGCGCCGTTCCCGGTCGCTGTTCCTATTCAGAGTAATTGGCTTTTGATTACGTTGTTCTGCGAAAAGTGAGTTTACAAACATAAAAACAACGGATAGAAAAATCAAAAGGGAATGTAGTTTTTAGAACTTTCTCGTTGGGAATGATAAATATCCTTTAAAAAAGAGAAATTAAAAACATTTATCAAACAAGAGTTTGAGTGGTAAAAATATGAATTTGATAAGCTATTGACATGTTTTCTTTAACAAAAAGGTTCGTGTCTTTTATACCCTTTAACGTAGTCAGGCATAATGGAATTCAAATTAGGTACGTCTAAAATATTTGTTTATTTCATACTTTATTCAGGGAGTGACTCATATAGATACATTGGCTTCTGGCAAGTGGCCACCACATATAAAATTCCTGCAGCGTCATAAAAAATGGTAAAAACAGAAGTTTGGAACATTTTTAAAAGTAGGGCGCAAATTGCACGTTTATCAAAAGGCAATAAAGGGAAGTGGAATTTAGCTGAAAGTGAGGAAACCTCAGACTTAAATCATCTCTGAAACGTGTGTCATCGCGCAGCAAAAGAAGCTTAAATTAGTAAATTAAATTAATATCTCTGTTGCCGTAATGGCTTTACGTGATTAATCTTGCCAGAAAGTTCTGGAAATTACATCGGTTGTCGGGAAAGTGTGCAGACATCCCTAGCGAACCTATTATTTTAACTCTAACAACAACACCAACCATTTATAAGGGATTATCCTTAAACTCATCCTTTATTTATAAAATAGGTACTTATTTAATAATTTAATTTTCACCCTAATTTGTATAACGTGATTGTCAGGAAACTTTGACACTGTTTGCTCCCACCCGTAGAAATTAGGCAACATTTTTACATATACTTACCTAAAGATATTCCCATTTCAGTAATTTTTATAAAATTTACAAAACATTTCGAGATGAAAATTTAATATGATAGTCTCGTTTATGTGCGTAGAATCACATTATTAGAAGATAGACATTCATTACGAGATAGCATATTCTAGAAGGGTTGATAAAATTGTCGGCCATGGGCAATACCAAATTTAATATGAAAAAATAAGTACGTAGATAAACAGCTGTCACTGAAGTAAAATATCTTAACAAAAATGATGATCATCAAATATACATATGACAGAACACTGCCTTATTTACCCGATTTAGCCCATTGCGACTTCTTCCTGTACCCAAATGCAAAATGGTGCTTCGGGGGCGGCACTTAGGGAATGTGGAATCCATCAGGGCAGCAACAACACGGCAACTGAAGAGTCTCACAACTTTCAGGGAACCTATCAACAATGGAAACGGCGTTGGTTTATATAAATGTACAAAAGGACCAACTTCTTTTCTGTATTAAAATTTTTCATCACTAAAAAGTTTTAGACCAAAGTGGATATTGAATGCTTTTAGGAAAAATCGGAGAATGGTTGATATTTTTATTGGTGTGCGTTTTAACTGTGAAAATGTCGATGACAATGATTTTTACATTAAGTATTTAACTAATCAGTCGCTTTATGTGCGCCACTGCTCCTTTGAGAAACTTAGTTATCTAAATAAATTAATGGATCAACCAGTGTACATAGAATAATGTAATTGAAAATGATCCTGTTTGTGTCGGTAGTTGTTGTTGTAAATTCCTATTAATCCTAAGTATTCTACTTACATGACATCAAAACTGTGTAGGTAATTTGCTATGTAGGTAGGTAATATAGGTAGAATGAAATTCGACCTTTTACACTAGCGATTCGCTTTGTAAATGCATCCAGTTTCAACAGTTTACCGTAGTGGTCTAAGTAGAATTCAAATTCGTGTTCTCCACGGACTCGAAACAGTCTCGCAGTTGGAATGTTTTATTGATGCTGGTCGTTTCCAATTCACTATTGGCGCTTTTAGATTCTCTGAATACATTCGGTCAGCAAACTCAAGATACCTGCTAACATTACCATAACGGCCGTCATCGGAAGCCAATACATTTATGCGCTCGTTTCTCCATTTTCATCGACGAGACGCGACCACTTGCTCTCCAGAGTCAAATAAGACGCCATTTGACAACAACCGTTCTAGAAGATTCTCTGAATCGCATTTAAAACAAACTTTTGGACTTTCAACATCGTCATAATTAGGAGAATTCATGTTTTGATTTACGACAAGATCAAGTGAATTATATAAACTACTATAATCTTCCGGGCTTTGGGACCGTGGTCTATAGCAGACAGCCGAACAGAACACTACGCGACAGAAGTCTACTCAAGTCTACTCCATTGTCCAGAACGCCTCTGAGGACGCCGACCGCAGACGTCGGCGAAACGTTAGGCAACAAAACAGCCTATAGACCAAGGTCCCAAAGCATGGAAGATTATAGTAGTTTATATGACGCCAGCCCTAAAACCCTGCACTTATGTGAATTATGTTAAAAATTTTCGTCAAATATATGTTCCTCTCTGTCTTCAGAAATACCGAGACTCTTCAATCAAGGGAACGAATTATGATCAAGAAAATGCACAAGACAAGAAAAAATACTTTCCTGATCTTGAACAACACAAAAGTTGAACATCGAGACATTTGTCTTGGTAAAACCTTAGTCATAACGACTTTATTTACTTCCTTTATTACACAATTAGGTACAATTTAGGTAATTAATTAAAGTAGGTCTTTGTCTCTAAAAAGCATTAGTCAAGGATTTTCAATTTTGAAAGGGCCATGAGTTGAAGATCGTTTAAGCAAATTGTTGCTATAGCAAATTATATCATTATAAATAATTCCTTTTACAAGAGGCATTAGCAAAGGATATTTTATATCACCTCCAATTTACCGGAGTGATTCTACTGGGTGCAAGCTCTGGTTTGACCACAAACACTTTTCTGAAAATGAACATAAATTTAACTCATTAATTGTTTTAATATTACTAGCTTGAAACAATTTATATCTCTTTAGAATATTTGCATTGCGTCCTTTTTTATGTCTACAGATGTGCCGTACCTCGTAAGATGTGAAGTGAGCAAGAGCTATGAGAGGCGGAGCTTATACTTAGACTTTTAGGGCGGAGTTATATCTTTGCGCATCCTAAGGTCAATGCTCAAGAAATTCTCAATGCTCAAGAAATTCTGAACAATATCTACTTAAAACTTTTTCGTTTAATTATATACTATTCCTTAAAGGACACCAATGTGTCATTCAATTAGATTTTCCAGCAACAAAATAACTTCAATATTTTGGTATATTATTAAAAAACGTGTTTTATCTAATTGAAGTTCCCCATTCGTGCTAAAGTCTCATTTGAAAAGTTGTCTCGTTTCGTTTTGTGGTTAAACAGATTCGTTCATGACAAAATACAATTTACTGCATACACGTAGCCTTTAACGATCCAGGGCTGCATCCTATACCAGATGGGGCAGTTTTTCTATATTAAACCATCTGTTAGTCGACGTTGTTACTTACTTTGCTTGCTTCGATTCCGTGAAAATTAATTCCAACAGCATTTCCGCGGAAGAAGCGGCCGTAATGAATTTTCTAAGTACTTCCCGTCACGATATTTGTTTTATTTATGAAGCAAAACGGGATTCTAACTCGGACGTCACGTCACATCGCATCGCGACGTTCCGCGTCGACTTAATGTCCACACTTATTGCTTGCTCCATCGTCTGTAAACGTTAAAAACTGATTTACATTGGTTCCAATTATTGCATTAGGTAAAAAGTTGAAAAGAAATATGAATTAATTTTAAAATTTTTAGATAGTGGAATAAATAAGTAATCGTATTTATCTGTATAGATAACAAAATCTAAATCTCACTCAATTTAAAAAACTAGGAAAAACAGTAAAGTGGCATTGCCATGGGAATTGTGTAGAATGAGGTTCGTTAATTAAGATTTTGTTTAGGTATTGACGATTTCTTGGTATAGAAGAACGGTATTTGATGGCCGAATTTACTTTTGATGTAAATTATCGAAAGAAATAAGTTTTACTGCCTTTACCTGACGAGTGTTAAGAGCAAAGTGACGCCGCGCTTGTTACTTTCGTATGGCGTAACATGGAGATTGACTTTTATGTGGCGAGGCAAAAAGAAGCAGCTCTTTGTGGACTGAAATTGACTTTAAATTACCATTTTCGCCTTACCTCACAATGCGATTTTATTACGGAACAACGTAGGCTTTTACAATCCTTTGTTCGCAACTGATGTTACTCGAAGGAAATGGAACGGGTTTTTTTCATCGACGGTAAATGGCTACATCTTTTTATACAAATTTAACGTTCAATTACCCATTAAAATTTTTGTTGTATAAAGCTCCAATTTAACGCAATAATCTATTCAAAATTAAATTATTTTCTTTCACATCCCTAAGTAGTTTCGACGTAAAATTAAACCTAAACATAAGGATGCTTCTAGAAATCCAGATTCTAAATAGTCGTCCAGATTTTAACGCATTTAATCGTTTAAAACGCATTATCTTAACGAAAACAACAAAAATAGAGATTCTCTCTCAATTGTTATTATTTTGTGAAAATTAAAAGTACTCTCAGAAAATGCAAGAGAAAAGATTTTCTTTCAACCCTCCCATAGTGATATTTCCTACTTTAAACAACATTTGATTTGAAAAAAATTCCCTTTCGCCATTCATTATCTTCGATCATTAATTTTTAATCACAACCATAGTGTAGTAACAAATACCACCTAAAGACATGAATTGATACGATGGATGTGTCATTTCATTCTGTACGAAGACATTCTTTGTTCCAGACAATTGAAAAATGTTAAATTAACTTAACGTTCGCGTTCAAAAACCGAAACTTTAAAAATCATATAAAACATGTAAAACGTATGCAGACATTTCATCAAGATTATAAATGCTAGCGTCGCTTTATTGTTGTTGTGACTTCTTCATTGTAAATGCCGATGCTATCGAATATTTTCTAACAGAAAACCGACAATTGTTATTATTCGGACGTTGTTAAAGGGACATTTCCGTTACGGGAACGGAATAAATTCCGGTCCCCTTCCAAGAGCAAACGAGAGAGTGAGATAGTTAAAGCGAAAGACCCTTTAACACAAAGACGAGTCAGTCGAACGCCCGCTTGTCGGAACAACTACATCAAAATTAATGCAAGACAATTAAGTCTGTTTTGTAAGCGAAGAATAGGCTGATTTACTAGATAATGGATGTTTTGTTCTCTATGAATAAATTTACGATAGATCGGAGCAACAGTTCTCAAGAAAATATTAAAGCTACAATCGAAAAAGGGTACGTTAATAGGCCCTGTCTAAGTTTAAGGGTGCTTAATATCCTATACTTATTCAATTAAGATCAACAGATGGATTTATTACTTCACATATATTTCCCATTCCTATTAAGATAAAATGATGATGGAAATAAATAAATCTTACAAGTAACGTTCCTTAATAATTTATTTATGCAACAAAATAAGAGTTCAACAAATATATTTATTATTTTTCAATTTTGTCAGATGAACGAAGTGCAGTGGACTTTCAAGAAAATATAAATCTCGGCTTTTATTTGCTATTATGTAAAATTCACAATTATCGGCGTCAAAATGCTTAAATGTAATATGCCTACTGATATATTTTAAATTTTTAGCCCGAAATTGTGGTGGACCAATTTGACGTATATGCAAATTACATAATTGTTCATCATTTAATTCAAATTTATTATTTTACTACTTTTAATTAACAAATCAAAGGGACTAAGGAATTTTTTGTCTTAAATGTAACACAGCTTTTGTTAGCTTTTGAAGCACTATATTTCAAGGCGCGATAAGAAGAATGAGATTTTGATTTTAATATAGGGTAGGTATAGGTTTTGAATTTAAAATTCTTATATATAGGTGTAACTATCATCCTTTAATTTTCTTCCAGTCGTTATTTTCTTTAATTTTAAAGATTCTATTTAATTCCTTATCAAAACTAACTTTGGAAGTCCAAAAAGACCTGCGTAATATATTGTGAAAGGTAGGACCATAACATAAAAACATTAATAAATAAAATTTATTGCTTTTTAATTTATTATATCAAAAAATATTTATTGCTCTATTTAAAAGTTTCCACTTTTATGTAGCTATTTAGGTCATATAATACATTCATCTCCCTTAATGTGCTAGTTAACAGTTCCTTTCCAAATTATAATTATATGGTACCGAACAAGAGTGGTAAGGGGGTGATGATTAAGTACAATTCTCCCTATTGAAATAACTGTCGTTTCATAATAACCGGGTATAATGGGCACTTTTGTTTTCATTGGAAAGTGATATATTGTGGAGGATTAATGAGCATAAAAGAGGATCATGTATCATTACGGAGGAGGAACGCCTTATCGCAGGATTAAAACGTTTGTTTTGAAAATAGGTTTAAAATGTATAATCAATAAGTAAATTAAACATTTTGCTGCATGTTTTATTAATACGACACACTTAAAGGGTTGTTTCGTCAACAAAATTGTGATAATAAGCAATTTATATGTAACTTTAGGTAAATGCTCGTTTTATTGCATTTAAAAAAATATTTTGATTTATATATTTTTATGAGAAAAAAAAACCAAATTCGTTAGTGAAAATAATATGATGAATCAATAAGAAGAAATTCCAAAACCTGTAATAGACAGGGTATCAATGTAAGCGTTATGTGACAAATCGGCCAAACCATTACATCGGTAATTTTTTTATCATAAAATATTATTAAAAATTAAAAACTGAGAAATTTCACTAAAACTTTATTAACTAGCAGATGGTATTAGAGTAGTTAATAATGTTTTAGTGAAATTTCTCAAAGTACTTATTTAATTTTTAATATTTGAATCATGTTTCACCAAGTGATAACTGCTGATACCCTTAAGTTACTTATATAAAGTATTAATTTACAAAATGCTTTAATTATACTGCTTATTAAAAGTTTTTATCATAATTTGTCAATGATTTTGATGTAAAACTGTATGTATTTATGGAAAGCATTCGTAAGTTTTCAGAAATAGTCCTATAGGTTTCATCCCTATCATTTATAACGAATTTCCCTATGAATTCGAAGTTGAATTATAATTCGTTTAAAATACTTTGTAATATCAACTAATTTAAATACGGTTGCATGCGAATAAAGCATTAGGAAGTTGTAATAGTGGCAGTGCGATCAGAGAAGAGCGATGTAAAATCGATTTAGACCGTCAGATCTGACGGGTCTCAGACAAAACCGATTATACAATTTTCAGGTAAAGGGGATAACCTGCTTAGGCAGAGATTGCAGGCTAACACGCACGCACAAACTATTATTAAATTAGCGCGTTTCCCGTCTCCTGCACAACCAACAACTGACAAACCGATTGCTTTCATACACTTTTGGGAATTGGGAGAGAGAATGAACTGTTTCAACTAAAGCGAAAGGAAAACAAATAATAACGGACCTATTTGATGGATTTTAATAGGGTAATAATTTGTGTTTTAAACGTTCTTTACCCCTAGGTTCGTTGAAATTTTTAATAAGTACATTCGGATTTGAATATAATATATGTATATAGGTAATAAGCTTAAAAGTATACTATATTTTCTGAGTCAACATAACTGAATTTGCTTACTACCTCCACCCATGTGTTTCAAAATTATACATTTTTCCCAACTCTTCATTTAATTCACATGTGGCACTATACACATAAATATACCTAAGTATTGTGACGTGTTCGGTCACGGAAAACACAATTAACAAAACAAAAATAACGAATTTATTTAATTACTAAAGTTAATTTGACTACACTATAGTTATAAACAAGTCTACGCAATTTATTTCACTAAAAAGTCTATTTTTCGGCTCGCCTCTGCTATAAATAATCGCTATACCATAGACACTATGACTTCTATCGCCTGTTATCGCCTATCGATCGCTTCGCTTCTAAACATCAGCTGTTCACTGTCAACTAACTCGGTGTGTGCCGCGTCCGCCTTTTATAGTCTTTTCAGCCTTTTTCTAGGGAATTCTTCAGCCGTCTAGTAATCCAATTGTTTTCCCATTGATCGTTGCTGGTGTTTTCTAGATGTTTCAGGAAAGCCGGGAATATTCCTTATGTATTCAGGGAAGATGTTCGTTAATTATGCTCACACCAACTTAATTGGCAAGTACTCGTAACAGTATACAGGGTGTTTCAAGTTGATGGGCTATTAGATGTATATGAATTAGTAGAAGAAATTCAATTCTGAAACTTGGCTCATTTGGTTATTGTTTATGCCGCTTCTTTTAAAAATACTTTCAAATTCGATTTACATCCGATTATACCGGAAGTCGACACCAACTTTGTTATTTTAAATGGAATGGTATATTTTTTACGCTGAATTCGAATAAAACGTGTAATTCTAAGGTAAGTTTGATAACCAACTTGTACACCTATGACGATCGGTTTCTGAGTTAATTTAATTTATAGAAAAAAAATTGCTACCGCAACCCAAATTATAAAAAATCATAACTTTCAAAAAATACGACTCAGACTATTGAAATTTTTACTAGTAATAGCTCAACATTAGTGCTAACGTCTTGACAAAATTGAACTAAATAATTTATACAGGGCGTTCAAAATAAAATTGTAAAATTTAAAAACTTCAAACAAGAATAACTTCGTTTTTTCAAATGGCACCTACAATATCTTATTTTTTCAATCGATTCCTTTTTTATCCCCTTTCTTAAAAATACAGATAATTTCATTAATTTTGATGTAATAAAAGTGTGCCTTGGACAATTGACAACTAACGACAATCAAAGTAAAATCACAGTAAAACCATTTTTATCGTAATTTCTGTTGGGGAGATGTTCGAGACAAATTTTTATAATAAATACTTCAATTGAAGTTTTAGTTTTTGATTATTTTTTGTAGCAGAAATTAATCGAAAAGCGATTTTTGGCTTCATTTTGCATTGATTGTCGTTAGTTGTCATTTGTCCAAGGCACACCTTTTTATACGAAAAACATTAAAAGTGGCTACTTTAAGTAATAATTCAAAATTACTCAAAAATTTTCAAATAAAACAATAGGAAGTATTCATATAGATCGAAAGAGGATAAAAAAAGGAGTCGACTAAAAAAATTAAATATGGTAGGTGCCATTTGAAAAACCGAAGTTATTCGTGTTTGAAGTTTTTAGGCTTTAGAATTTTATTTTGAACGCCCTGTATAAATAATTTAGTTCAATTTAGCACTAATCTTCAGCTATTCCTACAAAAATTTCAACAGTCTGAGTCGTTTTTTGTGGAAGTTATGATTTTTAGGGTTCCGTAGCTAAATGGCAAAGCACGGAACCCTTATAGATTCGTCATGTCTGTCTGTCTGTCGGTCCGTCCGTATGTCACAGCCACTTTTTTCCGAAACTATAAGATCTATACTGTTGAAACTTGGTAAGTAGATGTATTCTGTGAACCGCATTAAGATTTTCACACAAAAATAGAAAAAAACAATAAATTTTGGGGGTTCCCATACTTCGAACTGAAACTCAAAAATTTTTTTCATCAAACCCATACGTGTGGGGTATCTATGGATAGGTCTTCAAAAATGATATTGTGGTTTCTGATATAATTTTTTTCTAAACTGAATATTTGGCGCGAAAGACACTTCCAAAGTGGTAAAATGTGTGTGTGCCCTGTAACTTCTAGAATAGGAGAATGATAAAACTAAAAAAAATATATGATGTACATTACCATGCAAACTTCCACCGAAAATTGGTTTGAACGAGATCTAGTAAGTAGTTTTTTTTTAATACGTCATAAATCGTAAACGGCAATTTACCTTTCATTTAATCAACTCAAATATAAAAATAATAAAAAAAAAACATTTAATTTCATAAACATAAACCTTATGTATAAACCGTGAACCATTATTTTCTAATAATAAATCTGTAATAATCCCATCATTTAGGTACTTAATTATAATGTTTACTTATCAATCACTTAATTAAAAAAAAATACACTATTATTGAAACATCGATCAAAGTTACAACGAACTACAAAAACGTTTATATTTTATGTTACTTGCTGCTACGGAACCCTTCATGGGCGAGTCCAACTCGTACTTGGCCGCTTTTTTATATTTTGGGTTGCGGTAGCGATTCTTTTTTCATAAATTAAATTAACTGAGAAACCGATCGTCATAGTTGTACAAGTTTGTCATCAAACTTACCTTAGAATTACACGTTTAATTCGAATTCAGCTTAAAAAATATTCCACTCCATTTAAAATAACTTGAAACTTGAACTTGAAAATATTTTTAAAAGGAGCGGCATAAACAATAACCAAATGAGCCCAAGTTTCAGAATTGAATTCCTTCTACTAATTCATATTCTTCTAATAGCCTATCAACTTGAAAACCCCTGTAGACGTATTCACAATAATTACTACATTTATTTATATTTCGTTTAACAAGAAATTAATTTCTTCACATTTACTGTCTTCTGAAATGGTTGATTCTTGAATATTATCGTATTTAGTATCTACGTTATATAATTTTAAAATAATTTTTGTCTTCAGAGCTAAAAAATTTAGACATGTTTTATATCGTCAATTTCTGTCATGCTCTCAAGGCTTTAAAACTTTTTTTTTTTTTTTTTTTGAAACCAAACGGACGTTTCATCTAAAGTATAATCAAAATATGATCAATGCTCAGTAAGTTAAAAGTTAACTATAAATAAGTTGATGTTGTCGATTGTGATCACGATACATGACTTATGGAATGTGAGTACTTTGGAGGTGCTATTTAGTTAAAAAAAAATAGTTACAATCCACAACTACTCAACCACCCAAGTTAAGCAACTCAGAAAGTTTTCTAGACCTCACATTTTCTACATAAGGGAGAAAAGTCACAATAATTTACCTAAACGTTTTGTGACCGTTTTATCTAATTGTAAGTTGTCCTTTGAATTATCTATTTAAATTGTGTATTGTTACTCAAAACGTAAATTATAAGATGTTTTAGCTTTGTGTTTTGAATGCATTCAACTAAGCTGTCCTTTAAAATAAACGCGCCATTAAAAAAATGACATCTGCATTGAATTTTAATTGTCTTTAAAGCCACTAAACGTACTTTTATGATCTTTTCGTTGAATAAAGCTTCTTTCGTGAAAACAATGTGCTGAAACTAATTGTCCTAATCTTTTAAGGTAACGTAACCTTATCAGTTTGGTTTCTATTATTTGTACTTTCTACATCTTGCAGACAAAATCATATGCGAAATTATCTTAAATAAAAATTTATTCACGTAAAAGCAAAAAAGCATTTAAAAAATATTTTCTTAGCTTATTAGCCTTGATAAGATAAAATTTTTGACAAGTGTCATCTGAACAGTTTGTTTTCGATATTCTTCTGATTTTCAAGAGAAGACAAAAAAAATATATTCTTAACACTTACAATAGCCGTAAGGCATAATTTTTCTTACTTTGCCGATTCTTTTAAGCAAAAGCACCCTCACCGTCTATTGATTTTGTTTGATTAACTAATAACCCATCAGTCGTTTAATGAGCAAACACTAATCAGCTTATGAGTCTGATACTTGATTTTCAGCAATTTTTTTTCTCGACAGGGCTTCATTTCCTGTAAAATTTTCACGCTTTATTAAACGTAATTTAAAAGCATGCCCATCACGTCAACCGTGTCTTTGGCGTCTTAAAACGCCCGCCGTTGAAAGGAAGACACGCCTCGATCCTTATAATAATTCTTCTCCTTTGATTTCCTACTCTCTTGTATGTGTTATGAACGTAAGACAAAAAAAAGGAAGAAAGCCAAATGGAATGGTAATAAATCTTTTTCACATTTCGTTGGCATCACCGAATACATTTATTATTTTGTGTTTGACAATAGGTAGAGGTGGATGTGGAGCCACGAAGGTGGAGGACCTACTTTTTAGCCCACGGCGAAAACTATAGTCTAATATTATACGAATATAGGTACCTACCATAAGTCGGTCTACCACCTGTGCTGGTCATTAGTCATATTGTCAGTAAACGACGTAATGACCTTTAATCTTCTAATTCGGGATAATTCGTTACGGAAAGCTAATATGAATCATAGAGAAGAACAAAAACAATTTCGATAATGAGTCACACTAAACGATATTTTTATGTTTAATCATTTGTTTAACAGTTTACGAAATAGCAATTACGGCGTTAAATTAGAACTCAATAATTATTCTTAAATAATTAGAACGTTTTAACTCATTTAAGTTTAAAAGAGTTTTAATGAAAGAGGGATATAAATTTGTAAAAATAACCTTTTTCTATAGTTTTCTTTAAATACCAAGTTTGTGTTATTAAAATCTTACTATTTTCGGAATATTATTGGATAGTTTTAGGATGAAAAAAAAAACACATCCAAAACTAGGTCTATCCGAAACCTTGAGTTACTTGTCACATTAAAATGAAATAAAATTGCATTGTTTATCGATAGAAAACTATCTACTTTTGTAAGAGACACTTCTGATAATTTCACTTTTTGCAATGTAATTGATGTTAAACTCAAATTATGTTGTTGATTTTTGACATTTGAATATCTCGGAAAATAACGAAGATACAGGTTTAAAACACTTACTGAATAATTTCAATTTTCAGTTATACGTATGTATCTATATTTTTCATTTATAGGTTAATTTAATGTTGATTTACAGTTAACTACCCTGTAATCTAAGAAGAAAAATCACCATATTGCGTTTGTCCTTCAGGGGGGAGGGAAGTTAAAATTGACAAAAGATTTCACTTTTAAATGTATAGGACTCGATTCTGAATCATTTAAACCAGCCATGAAAAAAAACTTTCGATTAAAACTTTATTTATATATCGCTTTATTAGACATAAAGTTATTAAATTATTATTAAATAACCCCTATTATCTTCTTTCGTCTCCCTTTTCCCATCTAATTATTTATTATTTTCTATCATCTTTTTCTCTTTATAATTTCTCAGCACATGCCTCATTTATTCTTCTTCCCGTTCATATGTTCTGCATCTTCTTTCATCCTGTTTCATTCAATATTTATATCCCTTATATGCGTTTCCCGTTCTTAATATTGCTATTATATTTCCGGTATAGCCTTACTAAAATTGGCATAAAAATGCATTCATCTTCTTCGTATTCCTTGATTATTGTATCCTTTTAAAATCCTACCCCTTTAACATCTAATTACGTATTATTCTCACCATCTCTCCTGCCTTCAACCCTATTCTTCTCCACTCACACATTTGTTCTAGGCTTATATTTATTACCGTCTTTTTTTTCTTTAGTTCTGGTATCTATTTCTTTTTCTAAACTTTAGCTGTCACCTCCTCCATAGTTCTTTTCCCTGTTTATCTTTATCCTGTAATCTTTCTAACTTTCATTCGTAAATTACTCTTTTTCCTCCAGTAGTTTATTATTTATTACTGCAATTGTATTAAATTATCCACCTCGATGAAAAAAAAATTAATCTAGTACCTACAGTTTCACGTAAGATAATATCCCTTTTGTGACAAACTGTACCTATATACCAGCTCTTTGGTCAAAATGAATGATAAAGCTGCAGCGTCCTGTTAGATATACATATATGTGAGTATTTATGCCGGTATTAAAAGTAAAATATGACACACCGGTAGCTGCTAAATTACCAAATTATACCGTCGCCTGTGTGACCGTAACTTAAATTTAATAAGCTTGAATTATAAATAGTTTTAGTTAAATGAAACGTGTGGCGTACTTCGATTACCCCCCGACGTTTCAAACCGGCCAATGTCGTTTAGGTTGGGTTTTAAACTATTTGTTATGAATGCTGAGCATGCATCAAGCTCGCAACTTGATATCCAAGCGGTGTTAAACATGCATTAAAAAACATCTTTGAGGAGAGATTTGAGAAAGGGGCCCTGGTACTGAAGAACTTTTAAAGTACAAAACAAAAATACCAAAAATTATTTATTTGATTCATCTTATACAGAAATCTGGAAACCTTAACTTAAATCTAATGCAACACTAGGCACTTTACTGATTATAGAATACTACGAAATTCTCAGAAACTACTACCTACACGAAACTCGAAATATATATTTGAAGGCTCTGTTTTATCTTCTTTTAATTCGTAAAGTCCTTAAAACAGTAGAAGTGAACAATGCGTGTAACATTAAACGTGTTCTTAACTGATAAGATTTTCTAAAAGATTATATTTGATTGATTGACATTCGACTATCAATCGCAGAGGAATAAGGAGCACAGGGGTTACGAATAACTTTCAAGGATAAGAACTAATGCTTTTAGATGGGAGAAGAGAGGTCAGTGCGCAGAGGACGGACATAAATAAGAAACTAATGTAGTCGTTTAACTTCATTGTGTTTTTGTGACATTCTTCGGTTAAAATTTAGTTAGGTTATATGAGGACATGATTCTCCTAGTGACTTTAACCTATGAACAGTGGCGGTTTTACTGCAGGTGCATTTGTTCAGAGAACCCCCTTAAAAATTGAACTAGTTACACCATATAATTTTATCCTTTTAATATTTATTATATTATTGATGATTATCGTATAATATACATCTCTTTTACCATTTCATAGTTCATAGTTACAAAACACCAACCCGTAACCCATAGAAAATATTTAAATTTTTGTTGTGTCGCTGACGACTTCACCTAACTTTTTTCGTTCAAGTTTTGATTCTGAACATATCACGTGAGCGATACTCCGTTTGATGTCCATGTGTTAGAGAGAGAGGTAGTCGGACGCGTGAAATGGAAGATAAAATACACTCAACATACAGCGTTTAGGTGCACTGCACGAGAAGCCGGAATCAGCCGGAATAATGTCGTGCTACGTCGGCACGGCTACCCGACATTCTGCCAGGGTTTTGCAACTTCGGTTAGCCTGCCAGCCTGCCACCTGGTGAAAATGTCCAGTACGAGTCATTTTTAAAGGCTCTGGAAGCTAGTGTTGGTAGGAACCGATAGTAAAAAAATTATGTTCAGAAGCATGTTCAGATTTCAGAGTTCAAAGTCCACTAATTGTAAATGACGCACAATTTATTGCACAATAGGTGTTAATTAAAATATTACGTAAATGATGGAGTCGTGTTCGGTAAAATATATTTTAGAAAATTCAAATAATTTTCAAAATCGTTTCGAAATAAAGAAAAGGGGTCCACCTCGCCCAAAACTACAGCTGACACAAGAGTTACTTTAAAAAATAAAAAGTTCAAACGTGTGTTTAAAGTAGAACAGTATAAAAAAACTTCGTGGTTGTGTGGGTGTAATAAATTAAACGCATTATTTTGCTTTCCATGCCTGATTTTTGCCGGTAATCCTAATGAAAGTGTTGAGTGGACAAAGACAGGGGTTACGGATTTGTCACATTTGTCGGCAAAACATAGACGAATGGATTTCCTCTATAAGTAAACGTAAGGTTTTTATTTATTGTGTTATTAAATGTCATAAGTATTTGTTTCTCCTAAAAATATTAAAAATCTTCGCCTGCGGCGCATTTACAACATCGTGAAATACGCTTCATGTTCTGATATTACCTACATGCTATTAACTTTGTGAACCCCGTTCGTATTCGACCACGAGCCGCCACTGCCTATGAATGCTTTTATCGAATTGCTTAAGGCCAAGGGTGTCAATAGGAAGAGACAACACGAAGGAAAGTGTTTTGGTGACCATCCTCTTCTTTACCTCAACTTCCTCGACCTTCACCATGCCGCTCCTATCTAAAAGCACTTTTGTAGAGTTTACAAGGGTATCATTAACCCTCTCGATTCTTCTGTCCCTGTTAATTAAACTGGCAATGTTCACTTTTTTCAAAAACTGTAATTCTATTTAAAATGCTAAACAGGGTGTCTCACTTTAAATTAGACACCTGAATATCTTGGCAGGGAAGTAACCAATCGAAAAATAATAATAGAAAATAGTTACTTTCCAACATTAAATAGAAAGGAGGCTTTCCCTTCTTCGAACTTTTTTAATTTAAATACTGAACCTTTGAATTGACAGATTAATAGAATTTAAAAAGATATTTTCTCACCCCTAATGATCTTCTGTATTTTCTGAGGATATATATTTTCGACTTATAGTTTTAACCTGTTCTCTCTTTTTCATACGCAATTTTAAATGGCCGTTGTCTAATATTATTAACTCTTTAAAATTGATTATTTAGTAGCTGAGGTGCTGTAGCTAGAATATACCTACATACGTGTATATTTTCGTAATCAATTTATTGATTATGGTGTTATGCAGATAGAGTGGGTAAGGAGGTAGAAGCAATTATATGAAAACCGTCAGGCATTTCAAGGATTATTTGATCTAATATCCGCTCAAACGCAATTAAACCCAATATCCTGATTGTATAAATATTGTACGTATATGCGTGATAACATGTCTACATCAGAACCGTTGAACTTTCGGTGTGAATAATTAAAAATTATATTAGCATCAGGAAAGGAACCTCAATAAAAATTGTCATTACTAATATTTTTTTTATTTAATACACCTTAAACAGAAACATAGATACATAAACAGTAATAAATGGTTTAATCATACGTAGGTAGGTATTTAACAATAATAAAAAAAGAATATTCTACTCATAACAACATCTACTGAACACTCAATGACAGTGGTTTTTATGCTAACCATTGTTTTAACCCTGATCAGATGTGTCAAAGAAAAAAATACAATTACGAAATAATAAGAAGAGTGTATTGTTCTATTTTAATTCCATAATAGGCTTTAATACAAAAATAATGTGGGACATCAGATAGTTTTTTGTAGTAGGCTCTGGTTGTACAGTCAAGGCAAAACGTTCACTGAATATAAAAATAACAGGCTTCGTATGTCCAAAAAGTTGACTCGACAATTTTGGAATTTAAAAGAAAAAAAAATATGTGCCAAAATGTGCCCGAAATGTGCTATTATGAGCTACGTAATAAAAAATTATTTAAAAAAACCAACTTTTATGACTAGGTCCTTTTTATGATGTTTAGTTAGCTCCACAACATCACTTCATTAAAACCAAACCAATTGGGTTATAATGTGCTCAAGATGTGCTACCATTTGCCAATAAAAAAAAATATTTACTTGAAAAATTGAATTTTTATTGAGACATCCTATTTGTAATATTTAGTTAGCTCCGCAAAATCACTTTATCAAAACTAAACATATAGTGCTGTAATGTGCCCGCAATGTGCTGTTAGTAAATTTTTTGAATAATTTTTTTTACGTAGCTCATAATAGCACATTTCGGGCACATTTTGGCATATATTTTTGTTTCTTTTAAATTCCAAAATTGTTAAGTCAACTTTTTGGACGTACGTTTCGTTATCGGCTTCTTTTATGTCCTGCAAGCGAAAATGAATAATTTATTGTATGTGGGGAGTATTGCTTTTTAACATATCTATCTAAAGATTTCTGCTGCTTTGCTGAAAACCATATTAACCTAATCGAACCCTCAAAATTATTTGAATAAAGCGTAACACCCATCAGAAATTTTAAATTGCATTTATTGGACTTATATTACTGACTTAATTATCTATATCTATAAAAATTTGGCTGAAAGTATTTGTTAGAATTTTCCTATACCCCTAATTTTAACAGTGGGACACAGCCGAATCAATGTTTTCTAGAATGAATGTAACTTTGTTGCTAATGTCATATGTCACATAGTGCTAATGTTTTTCCAAAATAATATTCCTTTTAATTGTTTTTCATTTCATTAATTACATTTGTTTTAACTTAAATATGCAACGTATTGATTTTACGAAACAAGGAACCGCCACACGGAAATGCGACATGATTGCACGGCAAATGTGGGCCGTGATCAACTTGCAAAGTTCCGTTTGGGGGTAAAAGAACACTATGTGGGTCAGTATAAAAAAATGAGTTTTGACAGTAATAAGGGAGAGAATAAAGTAGAGGTGAAGAAGATTGAGCCAGCAAGTCAGAAAGATTAGGAGGGTGTAGCGGGTTGCCGCTATCACTCACCCTAATGTCTTATTAAGGGTCCGTGCCATTATCAACGGCCCTAGTTGATAATTGTTTAGGCAAGCAGTTTCAACGAGTTTTAAGATATATTTATAATTAGTTTTTATGTGTTATTTGTTTTATAAGGGATTTATTTTATTAAATCCTACATTAAACCATATAAATTCGCTCTTCTTAATGACACATTAAAATATCTATACTTTCTCTATACCTATATATTTTTTAACTGTAGGGGATTTAAAACATGTATGAGAACAAAATAGTTCAGTTAAGCAAATGAGATTTTAGAATGATTTAAAATTTAGCTGTGGGTTATAACAGATAGGGTTTGATGTTTCTCGACTGTAAAAGCATTGTCTTGTTTGAAATTTTTCATCACGCTTGTGTGGAGTAATAACAAATGTTTGGTGACTATAGAACTGTTTGAAATTCGTTTTGGACTGCTGCTTTATTTAAATCACACGCACCGCTTCGAGACCACAACAAAGTCCATCTAAATCGTCGATTAATTGTAATAAATACGCAATTGGAATTCAATAGGCCAATCGGACGGGCGACCTTTGATGCCAATTTTAAATTAAATCGTTCGTGTTATTTGAAGAGAATGGTCAATATCGCATTCAGACAACCATTTTCCGGGGTCCTTTGATTCGTTTGAATTTATTTTTAATGGAAAACAATGGCATTGTTTAGCCGCAAGCTTTACTTCCAACGAAATGTATACAAAATTGAATTTTGTTTGCGTTTTTAGAAAATTAGATTCCGTTCCCAGCAAAAGCTTTGAGCTTTACCATATTGGAAATGTCGAATTAAATTGTTCTGTATGTATAAATTATTTATTAGAATTGTGCATGCATGTAAAATGAGTAATTATTATACACAATGCCTGCGACCCAGGATTAACATCAACTATGTATGTTAAAAGCTAAACATAAAATTTTGGGAAAATTAAATTCACAATTTTTCATGATACAAAATCTTTTCATGGCTTATCTCATGAATATGTCCATTCATGCAATAGGTATATGATATGCGAGGGAGTTTTTTATGAAATGGACAGGAAATTTCATAAATTATATGGAAATCTCAAAAAGTTGTTTAAAATTAAATGAACTAATTATAAATCAAATGAGAATTTGTAAAGTATATTTTCATTTAGACTAATATTTATGTTTAAAGTTAATCAAATTAAGGGGTACAAAAGAAAAGGGATAGTTTCACCTGGGGAGTTAACCTGTGGCTGACTTAGCATAGCGGCATTTCAATTAAATATTTCGTCGGAATTGGAAAAAGGTAATCTCGTACGCAGATCTAATTTATGGCAAAAGGGATTCGATAAATCTGGACGGCGAAATCGAGCAGGCCAAGAAACAAGAAGAATAGGGTGTACTGCCTCCCCTTGCTATAGATCACGCTTCTTATTTGTACAAATTAGCCCGGACGCTCGGAACACCAAAGATGGTTTTACGTCTCTTCTTCTTTTACTTTACCATTCGTATATCCACTGCGAAACACCGAAAGAAATATTCATTCTCATTCTGTAATTGAGTTTCCCGAAAATGTTTGTTGCTTTCCTCTCAAACTTTCATAACAAAAGAGAATCTTGCTTACTGGAAGGTATAAGAAGGTTTTTGAATTAACATTAAACCGAGAAGAACAATAAGAGGTCTTGTTATTTTGATTTTTGTTTAATTACTTTTTGGTTTTTTAACAGATTTGTTGGGTGTTCTGTTTTTACAAGTCCCATACCAATCAGGTGACCATATTTTTTTATTTCAAATCCGGGACGGGAACTTGTAACGGGGGGGAGGAGTGGGGGGGGGGTAGTTACGTTAAATAACTTAAATATGATTTTTTTAATAAAAATTATACATAACAATTACTATTTAAGGATATAATAAAACTCAATATTTTTTTTAAATGAATCAAAATTTTTTAATCAGAATTACTGAGTACAAAACTTTTTATATTTTTCTGAACTACCGATCATGTCTCTCAGCGTTAAGTGGAAAGCGATTCATGCTTCAAATGGTTTAAAGCGTGCCGCGTATTTTGATATGCACAATTTTTTCGGTTCAAATTTTGTAAAAATAATTCTAGTTGAAATATACCTAAAACAAATATTGAAAATAAGAACCTTTTCAAAAATTCGGGACAATCCGGGACAAAAAACCTGAATCCGGGACAAATATTGCTTCTAGAAAAATCCGGGACGTAGGGTGGAAATCCGGGACGTATGGTCACCTTAATACCAATAAAAAGATTGTATAGTTTATTGATTGTAAAAGCAAACCGTAAAACAACTGCAGTATAAAGTACATTGGGCAAATAAAAAGACCGCTCCATATTAGACTAAAGAGCATAAAAATAATCATAAAAAACACTTCTCATTCTATTGTATTATCTACGTTAAAGTGGAACTTTCAAATATATTTATTTGTCTTTAATTATTTTTATCTCTACGTCCCGACTCTCGCAATTAGGAAAAATGCAATTAAAAAGTTTTAAAGAGGGACTTCAGGATACGGGTTGTGAAGCGTTTTCCTCTTTTTTTTTTTTCATAAATTCGTCAGGTTTATGAAGAACGACTGCTGCAAGGGTGTCGAGTGTATGTTTGAAGTTTTACGATTGACTGAAATTGATGAGTTTTCGTTAACTTAACAAATTGACGTTCATACCTGAAGGCCCATTAATCAAAGCCAAACGCGACGGTGCGGCGAATACGACGGCAACTCAACCAAACCCACGTCAATGTACAAATGCGTAAAATACAAGTATCTGTACATCGACAACTCAAATCAAACCATCAAACGACCTTACATTCTGTTTAGAGCACAATAGAATTGTTAAAAATAAATGACATATATTCATTAATTTTGGAAAAAGAGAAGTGTATGTGGAATTACCCCATTAATTTTACTTTAGAGTTTAATCGATCCTCAAAAAACTATTTACAGTACAACCGGTGTGTAGAGAAATATCTAAATGTCATCCCTTCATAACAATTTATTACTTATTGTGAAACTAGTTAATGTTCAACGTGTTCTTTGCCTGCCCTATAAGGCAATGTGTTGAATTGTTTCGGTGCTTGTAGCTAGACTTGTGTTTCTCAATCTTTCTGCAATTGTTGCGGAAGTTCTGCAGACTTTCTTGCATCCACTTCTGCTTTTTCTTCTAAATCCTTATACCTATCGTAAGCCTATTAAAATATTCTAGAAATGTTAAGTTATAAATGTTCATTTTGGCCAAATAATTCCCACTTCTGTAATATCAAGAAAATTTGATTTACCATCTGTATCTAAATCAAAACTGTCTAGGTTATTTTTTCATTTTAAAATTATTTGATTTGATGAGCTCCACAACCAAAGAGAGGAAGAGGAAAACTTCAACGTACTTTATTACTTCTGAGCCACTGTGAGTTGAAAGCAATCAAAAATCGCGTTTAATGAATATATATTTTTATAGAATCTTATATCCGTCCCTGTTTTTGACTTGACCTATCTGGAATTATGATTGTGAAAATCGTACATTCTAAGAAGAAATATAAAAAAAAGACAAATTGCTAAAAGAATATATTAAAGTCAAAAATAAAGCACTGCTAAAAAGAGTACATGTATCATAAAATAATCATAACCTATATGGAAAAGAATAATATGCCATTGAAAATCTGCTGTTGGGATTGAGTAGAAAAGTAACAAAGAGTTTGGGGTAAATTGCTAAGAGGAAGTGAAGAAATTAAAAAGAAAATTTGAGGAAATTACAAAACAATAACTATAACAAAGGAAAAACAAAAGCATTAACAATAGTGGAATTACTACTAATAAGGATTAGAATTAAGAATAAAATTCAGGCTTTGAAGAAAGGCTAAGATGATCAACTACTGGGAAAAGAAGGAAAATTGGACATGTTTATGAGGGGACGTCTATTATTTCTGTGAAGTGCTTTTATATCAATTTGGACCTCTCTCTATCTCCCTTAATAAGATGTGGTAGGATCTCTCATGCCTCATGTAAGATTTATATACTTTTTTTCATTGAAACAAGGAAATTACTTGAATTAAAAAGTTGATGTCAAATTTTCATTGACCCCATCTCCCTTTAAATGATGTTTAATAAGATTTTATTCAACCTTACCCCCTTTTACGTATGTAATTAGTTAATGTTTCCTTTTGCTAAAAGAAATACTACGGACACAGATCTAAATAACATGTGCCATTCGAAACTAATATTCAATTACATATAATAAAAGAAATTGTGGTTTGTCTGTACGTGGCGCTAAAGATCCGTTACCAAGCTCCACGAGGTTTATATGGTATAGCCTTTCACAGATAAGGTTTCGGTTTTCAGCTGAAGGGGCTGATTTTGAATATAAGGGAGTCAGCCAAAAAGGCCTCATATGATGGAACGCTTTAGAGTATTACAGAAAGGTCAAAAATGTTCTAAAATTTTTAAACAGGTTTAAGAGTTTTTTGAAATTTTATGGAAACCTACAAAAGGTTTTGAACATTCCAGAAAATTTCATAATATCGTTGAACGTTATAGAATCTACAATAATCTCCCAAACTGAAAGAAAAAATCTTATTTAAGCAAATTATATTTTCTTGGTGCTGATTTTGACAATTGAGCTTTCTTTTATTTAATTAAATGAATGATTTAACGAAGTCTGGACAGAGAAACGACCGCAATTTGGCTAGTAAGAAATTAAGATAAGATAAAAGCAGTGAGCATTGTCGAGGGCTACAAGCACGAATTATAATAGGATATAACCACTACCACTGAGAAACTATTGCCACCACATATTTTAATTGTAAAAATTTATTCTAACTATTTACATACATCATTTTGTGTGCTTAATTTTGATATGTTCTACTGGGAGGTTTTGGTATGTTACTATGAAGGCTTACTATTTCTCAACCTTTCCAATTGACCAACATCATTCCATAAAGTTTTTTTAACAATTTTATCATCGTAAGGAAAATCTTTTTCCAGTTAAAAAAAAAGATTAATTTTTGACTGTGTGCATGTACTCCTATCAAGGAGCTTTACAATTAACAACATCATTCATTCTGATGTAAATTTTAACTGGTACAACGATGAATAGGTAGTAGTAGGTGCAGCCTCACCCCCTTCTAATGCCTTGTCTAGTTGACGGGTTACGACCCCTAGCTACATCTTCTCATTTGTAACATTTAGCATTAAGAACACCCTTACCTGATATAGACATGATAGTAATCCCTACTTGGAACACGGATGATGGTGACGTATTCATCGAAATTCTAATCGCAGATGCGCTTCTGTATTCCGATAATTACAAGGGGGCATACCTACGTACATATACATATATATGCCCGCATAAATGCATACGTGTGTGTAGTGCCTTACCTGCAATGAGCGCAGTTTGAACTTTGACAAATCGCGTATTTCCGAAAGATATGTGTCTAAAATGGGTACACCTAGCTGTCAAAAATTGTTATCCGGATAAAAGCATTTGAGCACAAAATTATCCCTGAATATAATTACACAAGAAAGCATTTTCCGACAAAACATAGAAACTACTGTTAACAGTGAATAGAAGTTTGACTATTGAAAAATTTGTTTGCATTTGATAATTGGTCAATATTTAGGCTAAAGTCAAACATCGTGGCACTGAAGTTTTATTTTCTTTTTATTTATATGCTATACACATTATCTTTCAACGTTTCGTTTAGTTGTAATCTTTCAGTAAGTGAGGCAGTGGATGCCATAATATAATAAGCCACTGTATTATGAAAATTACTTTATTTAGGCATATAAAATTTTTCGTCACATTGGCAAGTTTGAAATGCATGCAAAATTTAAACTTTGAACGAGTCCACCTTAAAGTGATCCATGACAGTTTATTTTTACGAGACCTTGTACGCTTATAACCACTTTGAAAGCTTTTTAAAGAACAACTTAAAATAAATAAGAAGCACGAACATTTTCTTTTCGAAATATGTCACCATTAATCACACTCAAAATAATTGACTATTGCCAAAAGGCTTTTGGTGGATGGTTACTTTTGATATCAAAGTGTATACTGAGTCCTCTCTCTTTCCATTCCATCCTGTCCTTCTTGCTCTGGTTTACTAGTGCAATTGAACCAAATACATACATGCATGCGCGTATCAGGAGCTGTCTCTTCAGCAAGCATCTATCATCAAAGGCTTAATAGAAATGTCGTCTTAGGTAAATCGCCCGCCGTCGTCTACACGGCGTATTATTTCCCTCAAAATGCATTCGTGTAATCCGCAGCGTCTCATCCGAAGAAGAAGATGAAGAAGTGTGAAGACCTGGTAAAGGTACGTTTGTATTCTGCCATGCCACAGGGCGGAAATTAAAATTTCCGTTCCGCTTTCGCGGCATCGTCAACTAAATAAGACAAGTTTAGAATATTTTCAGTCCTGCATAAAGATAAAATGGTAAATATTTATTCATTTTATTTCCTTAGATTACAATTTTGCATGGGCTTATTAATCAATACCAACGATAAGAAATAATAATGGTGGCTAAGGATTAGTTGGTTACTTAGTCACAATTTTTGGTATTTCTGTAGCTAAACTGAAACGAATGAAGCTGAATAATAACAGTTAAGTTCCTAATTACTTTCCGTTCAAACAATATATAAACGACAATGATAGGGGTGGTATTATTTAACTTGTTGCTTAACCCAGTTTATGATTATTGTGATTTTCTTGACAATTTTCTACAGCTTTTAAAGATAAATTAATAATATAGGGGGTATCGCAAAGCTGATAGATCCACACTTTAAGTTTTGATAATCCACTGGGTCAATTAATCAATGAAAAGTGTGGAGGATGAGGAAGTTGTTACTTGACCTAGAGTTTAATTTATGAATATTTTGATTTTCTTGATAATAGTTTTTGCTACTTTTAGGTTTTTTTGTAGGTAAACTAATAAGAGCGGTAAATGATTAAAGCACTGATGTTGAATCCATAATTCAGTTCACAATGATTTTAATATTGTATGAGGACTGTATCATTGAACAAATGGGGATTTATAAACCTGGTGCTTGACCCACAGTTTAACTTGTCATTATTTTAATTTTCTTCACAATTTTTTATAGGTTTGTAGATATTTCAATAATCATGAAACGGAAACATAAAAATAGTGCGAAACCCACAGTTTAGTTTGTGAACATTTTGATTTAATTGATTATAGTTTTTGCTATTTTTGTGTATAAATTAATGAGATTGATAAATGATGGTGAAACTGATACTGAATCTACGGTTTAGTTCACAATAATTTTGATTCCTTCGAAGCTAATAATTTATCCAGTTATTGAATGAATGAAATAATGAGGGCTGATAAAATTAGTGCTTGATCCACAATGTAGTTTGTTAACATTCTGATTTTCTTGACAGTTTTATGTAATTTTATAGATAATTCAGAGGCAAACCCGGAAACCGATGATGGATCTACCGTTTTATTCAGGATTATTTTGATTTTGGTGGTGATAATGATCCGTTAAGCCATTAAACTTGGTGCTTAACGCACAGTTAGCTTATCATCAACTTCACATTTTTTGCATTTTTGTAAATAAATACTTAATTACAAAGCGGTTTACTTCCCAATTACTTCGATTTCTTTGAAAACTGTCGTCCTCTGAATCAATAAATCAATTTAAATAATTGAACATATTGGGGTTGGTGTAAACTCGCAATTTATTCTGATGACTATGACTGTTCTGATTTCCTCTGCCATAACCTCTTCTATGTTCTGTGTCAATAAATCAATGAGAATGATGTGGGATTATAAAAGATCAACATTATTTACGAAAACTATTGGTTGGCTTGTTATGCAAATTTAACGAGGTGCTACAAAAAGAAACGAATCTTCGTCAAATCCTTGTCACTCCACATAAAAATAAAGACGTCAAAAATTATGACACCTCCTGTTAGATTTCGTACTGGATAATCAGTGTTTACGGTTAAGCAATACTTGTATGTCACGTTGTCGTGGTGACCTTATCGTCAACCGTTGTAGATAATCACCAATCGTCGGTCGGTCTCATAGCCATCGATAAATTAACTCCAGAAATATGCTATCGCTGTAACGATTCTGTGCATGAACGGACATTTGCATATGAGGAACCGCCTCCTCTATGTTCGACTCGAAACTAGATGGAGCTATACGTCCATATACATACGTACACCCACTAGCATCGTGGTTACTATGATGTATGGTCTTCATTAACTTGGATAATTCGGTTGAAGCCGTTGTCTGAAGAAATTGCCGCGAGGTAAAGAAAGAAGAAGAAAGAGCGACCTTTTCGATGTACGATACGTGAACGAGGTGCCAACTAGTGTACTTTAAATGAGTGAATTATAGAGTGGGCTTGTACCACCATCATGTTAAAAATAACTTGGATCTCAGACAATAATGTAATGGAATAAAAAGTACCATATTGGATAGGAACGAAAATAATAAAAGTTAATGTGGAACATAATGGTGTAGATGATACAGTACAAGCATGTGGGTATCGATAGTTTAATTTGAAAACGGTATCGAAAAAAAGTAACGAATGGCAATTATCGATACTTACTTAAATAAGGTGATCAAACTTAACCGGATGATTTTATAACGGAGAATACATAGTGGGGTAAGGTCGAGCAAGGTCACCAGCCCCTCAAATCGTAGCACATATCGAGTAGTTTAGTCGAGAGGAAGGGGGGTCACGCCTATACTGTAAAATTTAAATAAAAGTTGGCTTTAATTCCTCAAATTGAAAAAAAATTCTCGACATAAGAATCTTCTCTGGCTACGTTCCACAGATTTTTTCTTTTTTTGGGTTCACGTAAAGTCTAAAATGTTTATCCACCAACTAGGAACGTCCAAGAATTAAATAAATGCATCATCTGAAACGTTATCATGAAAGAATTTCCAAGTGTCTGGAAATCGATTGTCGGCATTTCGAACACCTGTTATAAATATTTATTTGTTTTATGTTATACTTAATTAGTTGATATATGATTTAGAAAATTTAATTAACAAGCACCATATGAGGCAAAAAAAACAATTATTTAGAGTTTCCTGTAAAAACGCGAAGTCTCAGCTCTGAACACCCAAATACCAATCGATAGGTAATTAAAAAATAAATTGCCTAATTTGATAAGAAATATAGCGTTCTATTTAAATTAATCACGTTACAACCCCTGAAAGTTCTTACTTAAGTAGTATTAATTTTTGGACACCCTGTATAAAATGATAAGTTTATTATAATTATAATTACACTTCATTGCAAATTTTGCTTACGTAACTTAAATACTTCTTATGTATTTGAAACATGAAAATTAGGCTAGATTTTGATAAAATTTTTAGGTATTTTCAAACTTATCAAAACAGACACTTATTTTGATCGGAGAATCCAAAAATGCCATAATATATAGGGGGTCCATTTAAAAAAACATAATTTTGAAACTTTTAAGGCATTTGGAACACTGTATAATATAAAAGTAATTTTAAAAAGTAACCACAATAAACTCCCATATAGTAACCCAAAATGATAGTTTTATAAAGTCTCGTATTTTGGCCACAATATTCCGCGCCGTATAGCGTGAATAACCCTGTATATACTAATCCGAAAGAATAGAATGCAAAAGTGTCTCTTGCAATGCTCTTAAGATGCTTGTTGACACAGCTAAAATTATATAGGGAATCAGTTCTAGTTCTCTTTGCTTTATTGTCAGATTCTAGACATTGGCCGAACAGTTTTTGGCTTATCATTATTTTACCACTCCTGTTATGTAAACACTGGTTCAGTGATTGATGAGTGCAAGTATTTCGAGGACATATCGCCCAAGAGTAAAAAAAATTGAACGTTCCGAACAAGTCCAATCGAAGTCACGTCTCTGGAAGAAAAATTGATTCTCGCGATTAAAATCGTGGACCGTGTACGCGTTCCGTTCGTTCTTCTTTTAAACGTTACACAAAAATGACGCGAAAAATTCGTGAGCCTTTGCGAGTTGTATGCGGACGAAAAGTGATCGTACCCTGTACCATTATCGGAGAAGAGGAGGTGCGCGAGCGTTACAAACATCTATCATTCTTATCTCTCAATTGACTGGGCGCCGAGAATGATTGATTGTCCTATCATCGTGCATGATACTTAATTTGCGAACCATAAAATGATCAACAATAATTTTTACATTCACTTTACACGTTCGCAATATATTTAATGCTAATGTACCGTTAATGAGGAATTTCCCCAATTGAGGTAATAGAAACACTGAAGCAATTGCTTCTTCTGAAAATTGACAACAAAATAAGGTTTTACACTTTATCGACGTAAAAAGGTAAATGAAGGGCTTTTCTATAGGGAAATAATATACCTACTTATTGTAACAAAATATGCAACTTAACCTATACTAACCTGCTTAATACATAAAAAGTAAATCAGTAAATTTATTAAAAGTGTACATTATATGTATGGAAGGTAGGTAACTTTTATCCACCGCAACTTACCTAACCTAACCTAAACAATAAAAAAAACTAAAACGATTTCTCTTCCTTTTCTTCATCCTTTTGGAAGTTAGGTTAGGCTAGTTTAGCTCCCTTCAGGAGTGGATCCAGAAGCCTGCTGTAAGAAAGCGACGATTAAAAAAATGAATTGTCTGTAAAACATTCAGAAAAATCTAAAATACATCATTAGATGTAGGTACATATAATTTCCTTCAGTTTCTATAACAAGTCGTACAATTCACTTGGAATGAAATAACGATATATTTATTTTTAGAGTGTATTTAATGTTTAAGACGGTAATATGAGACATAAAGGCAGAAAATTAAGTAAAAATTAATAAATTTTAAACATTTTTTATCAAATAATAAGTAAACGTGGAGAGTATTGTTATAATCTACGACTTTGCTTGATTCAATAAGATGATTTTTGTTTTATAAACTGAGCTCATTAAATCATATTGAAACTAGGAATGATGCCAAAGTGTGTTGAACTTAATTTTTCTTTTTTCAAGCTTTTATGGATACAGGTTTATGTACAGTTTTTAAAAAATCAATATTTCTTTATACATGCATAATAACCTTTTCTTAATTAGACTACAAGATGTATTTAATATTGGAAATGCTAATAAGAGACATTTTTCTATCAAATAATAATATCTAGTGGACAGAGTTATAATTTTCGGCTATTGCTTGCTTTAACAACATTGTGTTTATTTATTAAACATGGTTCTCCAGGCTTATTAGGACTATGAGGGACGTTAGGGTCTACTGGACTCAGTTTTTCGTTATTCAATATTTTAAGAATTTTGATTTCATTTTTAAGTCTGTGGGAGGGTGATAAGGCGATCACGTGTATTCGCGCTTGTATCCATAAACCACAGTAGAAATAGAAAATGGAAATTGTGCTGAAAGGCTACCTAAATAGAATAAAGACTGATCTACCCTTCTTATCATTAATATTAAAACAAAACCTTCTTATGCACCATAAACTCATTATTACCCTTTTTTATTAAATTACTATTCGTGTTTTTTTTTGCGTCTGCTACCATCTAATATTTCAAAACTAAATAGGAATGAAGCAGAATTGGAAAGGATGGCATCATCTATTTACCCATCAGTTTCCCTAATTTCGTGGATGCATTTCCACTGTTTCATTAACAAACGTTGAAGTAAATTATAACGTAAATGCAACCAAAGGAAAAAATAAACATTGTATATCTGCACCAACAGTACAGCACAATTTTAATCTGTATAAAAGCATCTTCACCCTTCCATGAAGTTATTATCTTGAGTGAGGGGAACAGATATTGTTTTATGTAGTATTTCTAAAAATAAACCATTATGAACGTTCAGTAGACAAAAACAAACCTAATACATTAACATCGTAAACATAGAAATAAACACAATAGTAATTAATACGTCTTGTAGTAAATAAGTCTATTTTTGTGAAAAGTAGGTTTAAAATAATTTCATTAATGTGTCTGTTGAAAAAAGTCAAATGCATACCGAACTGTCTACCTACCTAGTAATTTCAGTCGCCAGTAGTGGAATTTAAAAAATTATTGGATGCTTCCGAACCCACTTTACCGATGCAATAAGGGCGTACTTACTGATATTAAAATCGCTGTCAATCACGTGTATTTTTGCCATCAGTATCATTTTCCAATACACTAGCATTGTTTCAAAAGCATTAAATTTGACGCTAAGTGGTCACGGCTGCCTTCATCCCTATCCCACATTATATCGACATACCACGCATGCTTTAATAACTGCTAAAAACACGGGCTCACAATGGCATACCGGATTTTATTTACTCATCATATTATACTATTATCAATAGTTTTTCAGTTGGTACAAGATAACTGGTAAATTTCAAATGTTTCAATATAAAATAAAACTGTATGACCATGGATTAATTTTTCAGCCAACATCATCCAAAATGCTGAATGCTGAAATATGACGTCACAACCGAACAGTTTAGCTTATGATATGAAATGGTCACTATATTTAAAGTTTAGCCTTTTACCATATGTTGCAAGTACTATTTCTGAAATAAGTGTGAAGGAAGACTGAGCAAAATAATTTAACACTTACATGAGTAATTTACTTTGACATTCAAAGATATTTGGAAGAAAGAAAACGGAGACTATGGTAAAGAAATAAATAAATAAAATCAAAAGAACTTAATTAAATAAGTCTCGCGTTGATGATGCCCACGTTCGGTGTCCGCTTCTAAAATTGTGTTAGTGGTAATTACGGTGTGTTCTTTTGAGTTTATTTAAAGATATTTGGAGGTAAACTGGACTTTGTCAGATAAAAACCCTTATTTAGAAGTCTTCATATGGACATAGTGTTAAATTTTACTTTGAGATAGATATTTCAGTCTCTAATTTTGAACTTTAGAGGTTATTTGAAAGAAAAAATTTGCAAATTATCCACCTAAATATCTCATTAAATGCTATTGATAGATAATAAAGGTTAATATCACCAAGTACCTTGAGTCGTCTTAACAATTACTTCAAATTAAGTTATCATCTCCACTAATTTCATTATTTCTTGATTATTCAACATTTTTTGTGTTTTATTTTTTAATGAACCTTAGGTTCAGCTCTTTTTGAATTTGACAATAGAAATCGGAGTTTATATCTACAAAAATAGCCTTTAGATGAACTTAAGGATCCAGGTGATGGCCATTTGGAAGTTAAATAGATTGTTTTATATAACAAAGGTAAATAGATGAGTATCTACCTACTTACCTAAAAATAATATTTTGGATTTTCTTAGAATTTCGCATTATGTATTGTAACGAATTTTCTAGTCAAAGATATTTATTTAAACAATTATTTATTTAACACTATTTATATAACACTTAAACACTAACTTAGAATTACTATTTATATTAGAACAATTCACTTATTTATGTGGGATTTCATTTAATCCTGCTTATTATCATTTTTGTTCATAACTGTAGGTATATCTTACTTTATTTTAACAAGTTACGCTTTCATTTGTTTATTTTATTCACGGTACAATGTGAGTCATTCTTTTGCGACTGGTTGTAGTAATGATGCTGATAATATGATTCCCGAGGAGAGCGGAAAGAGCGGGCATTCTACTGCTAACTTTTAGACGAAAAGGGTGTACCGGTAGCAATCAAACTAATTACTGAGTGTAATACAGACGCTAATTATTGGAGATTAATAATAATTTATTGTGAAGTAAAGCCGTTCAGAGATTGTCGATTAAAAGCTGTTCATATTAACCGCACTTTTGTTACCTGCAACTGTACATTCATCAAGACACTTACCAGCTTAATATACGTAATTATTCTTTTCCATCAACCAATTCGGAGGCCTTTTTATTTCAACAACCTAGACAACAAATATAAGATCCTACATTTATATAACAATTTATTTATATCACTTCTGTCTTATTTATCGGTTTGTTTCGCGCACTGATGCTTTATCACAACTACTGTGTTCTGGCCCAAAGACGATCACTTTATAATACCTAACATATGCGCACGTTAAAAAAAATATACTTTTATTTTATGGCAAAGACAAAAAATACCCTTATACACCTTTTGAACTTTCTAGATGATTCGAAAAGGAAATCCTGATTATTCCCGAATGATGAATAATTATTAGAATGTCGTCGATGATTCCAGAATTGATCTTGTTACTTGTCGCTGGAGCTTGTAAGTTTACGTTGATAAAAGTCCCGTGCGCGGTGACTACGCCGTAAGCATGTTAGCGATAAGAAGTACATGAACAATTATTATCACACACACGCACGGTATCACGGAGCGCTACAGTATAAAGATTCTTATGTTCCCAATTCACCTTTAGAAGCCATTCTTAATAATCGTAAAATTAAGTTATTGTCTCCATAAAATTTGATTATTTCCCGATTATTCAAAATTATTTTCTGATTGATTAAAAATGTGCCCAAACTAATCATTACGTTTTTTAAATTTTGTTTAATTTAAGAGCTAAGGTAGGGGTTTGTACCTATAAAAGGAATTAACCGTTTGATGAACTTAAAAGTTAATTTGAAGGTCATACTGTAAGTTACAATCATCTGACGTCCTCCTCCTAAACTAACAATTTTTGTAGAGGCCATTTCTTGATTTATTGTAAAGTAAGTAATTGTGATGCAAAATTAAGCTGAACACTTTGTAGATAGGTTTCATGTTAAACGTATTACATTGACCAAAATGCTAATGTCATTATAACAAAATGTAAAGTAGAAATTGGTGTTTATCACAATGTACCTTTATAATTGAGTCGGCTTGGTGTTATCATAATGTATCATAAAAGTTAGTTAAAAACATTTTCGTCGATTTCGCTTTTCTGATAAAATGACAAAAATCGCTTTAAGTTGTTTTATACGATCTGTAGTGGACACGTGTTATTGCCAGTTTGAGAAGCGTATTCCATATTCTGAGCCAGTTGCAATACTATCTTAACTTTCCGAGTCCAATTGAAACTCGAATGGCAGTTGCAAAACTTCGACACATTGCTGACACTTTTCTTAGTGAGTTTATCGCAGTTTCTCATCGCAAAATAAAGTTCTCTAATGTATATACATGTATAAGTACATCGACGAAAGTTTTCAAATAAAAATGGTCCCTTTTATAGTATATTATACAGATACGGTTCGTGCCATCTAAGGCGGTAGGATGCAATCCAGAAAAGTTCAATATTACTACTAAAGATTGAACAAACGTGTAAAAACTATATTAAAATCTGGCAAGTTTAGTGAATAGCATTATGTTTTTAATGACTAATTTATTGTTAATTATTCAAAGCATTGCTCTGTTGCTAGAGCACGCTCTGTGTCTTCTTGGAAGACGACAGAAAGTCAGTCAACAAAGCAACCATAAAATTGCGTCCTCTGGGTCAACAGTTTTGCAATTACATTGGCAATATACGTAATTATTCAATGAATCATAGTGGCGATTCATTCTCTGTCTGTTTCTAAATAACGAATAGATCACACTAGACAATCTAAGTACCCTCCACTTACCATTAATGCGTAGATCACGATAAATATGGGGAGGTTTGATGGTTGTAGTAATTGGGGAGTCACCAGCTGATTTTACAGTCTGCCTTCTTTAGCACAAATTTTTCTGTATACAAATAACTTGAAATGGAAAATAACGTTTTACACATTTTTACCGATTGTTGATGTCGTTAGCTTCAAATTTTAAAATTAAATCCGCCCTCCGTTACTACAAACCTTCAAGTTCTTCCTGTACGTTCTTATTTGAAATGGAAAGTTTGTCTCTATTAAACTAAACTGCATTTCCGCCTTTACCTACCTGTAATAATAAATTATCATTCGTGTATTATTCACGTCATGATTACCACTAATGTTATTGCATATTAATACATTACGTTATGAACCTTCGTAAAAGGAAAGCATCTTTCATTTTATGCATATTATTATATATTTTCAGTATAACAATATGCCAGAACATATATGTATGTACGTATAAGGACTCCTACGGCTGCTAAATATATAATTACTTTAACTTAACGGTTTGTTGGAAGGAAACGAACGTGGCAACGCAACGTTTTGTAAGTTTTGAAAATATGGCTTGTGTCAGAGACCCATGCTGTTTTCATAGATGTCATGTACTTAGGAAGGTACCGAAGTTTCTTTTGAAGCAATTTGAATACCAACTCGAATTTAAATTAAATATTATAACAGAAGAACACTTAAATTTTGACAGAATTCGTGTTTGTTAACATACATCATATGTGTTATATGGCCATACTGACGTGAAAAATAAATCGTTTTAAAAAGTGTGAAGATTGTTAATTATATTTTAATAATGAAAATAAGGCACATGGGCGAGAAAACGTAATTGATTCAGACACAATACACTTATACATAAATATAGGAAACATTTGCTTTAAAAAGTAGAAATTTTGAATGTGTTTATTTAAATTTTTTTCGTGAACATGAAGAGTTCTGAAAATATGAAAAAAAAATTTCTGTTTCATAACTTGTGGTTTTCTTAAGCCAAATTATTGCCCTGCAGCTACCCAAATCAAATCCTCATTGACAAAGAAAGCTCAGAAATCATATTGATTTTCAATTAAATGTTTTCTATTACAAAAATGTATTCAGATGTTGTTTTATCTTCAAATTTTTAAAATGTCTATTTTAAGAATAGGAAAGTTTTAGGGGTCCCATTAAAGAAATGGTAAGAATCGGTTACTTAAAAGAAAATGTCAACTCGGCGATATTTCCCTTTTGAACCACCCGGAACACCTAAGGAACATTGCTTTAAAAAATGCCCGGTTGAAAATAAAATTCGTCGTATCTGAGTGTTTCTTCATGAATCTTCATAACCGAATTTTTAATGAATTTATTCCAACGATTTTATATACAATGAGACAGATCGTGTTTGATATGCACGAAGTTGTTGACGCTCTTGGTCCAAAATTAAGGGCTAAACATGGGTGAAGCAATTTCAAGCACATGACGTTTTACAAGCGCGTTGCACGAAGTTTCTGACAGCAACCTGTCGACTATAATGTGTTCAATTTCGAAGCATGCATACATTAAAAACGAAAAAATAACGCGGCATCAAGTCTGAACTGAACTGAATGGATGAATTAGTGCAGCAGTAGGTACATATGTATACGTATTTAAGTATATGCACTTGGGTAGTGATTCAAAAATCGGCTCCTGCAAGGTAATAAATCATAACGCTAAAGATTAAGAATATGATGGAGTACCTACTTTACATTATTTTAAATCAAATATTTCAAAATGTTGTTTTTAATTTTAAGAGGGGACCGAAATTTTCTCATTTTTGATGTAGTCTTTCTATCATAACAGCCGTTGTGGTGGTCGATGCCGATTTGATCTATAAAATTTGTAGGTGAACTCTCATCACCTACAAATTTTATAGCGTGAGTGTAAGTAATTGCACCCACAAAACATACTAAGAAACAGCTGAGCGTAGAATTATTTCCTTGCTTAATCTGCACAAAAATTATTCAAAGAGATCATTCCTTTTTTTTAAATATTAATTTTTGTTCATTTGTAACATAGTTCCCTTATGCAAGTTAAATCATTTAATATCAATTTAAGTGCGACAAGTTGGGGTGCAATGAGGGAAATGGCAAAAAATTGGAAAAATACTTGGAGAAAAGATGCTTGCAGTTGAATGGTAAAAAACCAAAATAATAGTTTTCGGTGAAGTAAAAGGTAGGAAAAAAAAAGAGAAAGAGGAATTGAGATGGAAGGGAAAGGTAATAGAAAGGGTTCAAAAATGCAACTACTTGGGGTACATGCTGACAGAAAACAACAAAGACGATGTGCACATAAGTAACCAAGTATAGCTAAAGCAAATGCACTGCTGGGGAGAATATGGGGAATAGGACAAAAATTGTGCATAAATAAGAGGGAAAGAAGGGTAGTACTTTTTAAAACGTTAGTAAAAAGTATAGTCTTTTATGGAGTCGAGATATGGGGATGGAAAGAAAATAGAATAGTAGAAAATATTTATAAAAGGTATATAAAATGGGTGTTGCGCTTAGAAAGAAGTACCTCAGACTACATTTTAAGAAGGGAAACAAAATGAAGAAAAATTGTGGAAGATACAAGAAAAAGGGTTGTAAAATATGAAGAAAAATTGGGAGAATTACCGGAAGGGGACATAAGAAAAGAGATATGGAGGAAAAAGGCATTGGGGATCGGGACAAAAAATAAATATGATGTGGAAATTTTAAAAAGAAGAGGTGTGGAAAGGGGGGAGAGAAAAAACAGGAAAAATGATAATAAGGGAAAAGGAAGGGAATTGCTTAGTATAAATATTTAAATTTTTTGTAAGTTGAAGAATATAATGTTTCCTTTTTTTTGTCTTTGTGTATGTAGAAATGTAAACATAACTTTTTGTTTTAATAAAGCTCTACTACTACTTCTACTATCAATTTAAGTATCACATACAGGCTATTAATATTATTAACACATTATTTTGTGTATCACATAATGCAAAAATGAGTTAATCTTGAATCATTAAAGAAATCGTTGGAATCATATTTTTAATTATCAGCAATTAGCTTAAGCTGGATTAATTGCCCATTTGTTAGTACATATTGTCAAAAAGATTTTCAAATATAGACACAATTTAGGTTCAGTAATATTTTTATCGTTCAAACCAACAAGTATCAGGTAATTCATTGAGGCTAGTACCTATAAAACTATGTTTCAGTTAATTGTTTGTAGAAGTATATATAATATTTTCAACTTCCTCATAATTGTACAGTGAATAGTATTTAGATGGAAATTGCACCTAACTTGACTTAACCTAACCTAACCTACTTACCCGTATATGTGAACCAATCCATTCCGTTTCGCTACTATCTATTTGGTTTTTACTACGAGTTTTCTCAGTGGTAATTGGTTGACATCTTTTCCCTTCTCCTGGTCTAAAAGTTTTCTTAATAAATACCAACAAGCTATAAAATGTTATAAAAAATTCAACGAATATCAAGCTAGCACGACAAAGTAATTTTTCCGCTTTCTAACTTGCACTATAATTTGTCGCTAATTTGTTACCAAACCCAAAAATTTTTCGCTCGTGCCGTTTAGCCATAATCAGCTGTAGTGCTAGCTTGAGTATCTCGAAAACGAAATGTCGTAGGATATTATTGTAAAGGCCATAATTTGTCGCTAATTTGTCGCTAAAAGATGACACTTTCAACGAATTTGTCGCTAGTCTTATCTCCAACTGATAAGCGAAAAACTGCTAGAAAACCATCAAACTGGCACTACATATGGCATATTTCAAAAAGGAAATGTCATAGGATATTACTGTAAAGATCACAATTTGTCGCTAATTTGTCTCTGAAAGATGACACATTCAAAGAATTTGTCGCTAGTCTTATCTCCAACTGATAAGCAGAAAACTGCTGGAAAGCCATCAAACTTTCGAAAGGTAACGTGGTGCCCAACTTGGGGGAAACAGGGAAAAACCTAATTTAAAAAATTTGGTAAATAAATCCAATCTCTTAAAACAAATGTAATAAAGAGCTGGAAATAAGACTAGCGACAAATTCGTTTAATGTGTCATCTTTCAGTGACAAATTATGGCCTTTACAGTAATATCCTACGACATTTCCTTTTCGAGTTATGCCATATGTAGTGCCAGTTTGATGGTTTTCCAGCAGTTTTTCGCTTATCAGTTGAAGATAAGACTAGCGACAAATTCGTTGAATGTGTCATCTTTCAGCGACACATTAGCGACAAATTATCGCCTTTACTGTAATAATAAATAGGTAGAGAGTATAAAAACAACTTTGGGTACAAGTTTCACTAATTTATTGGTCAATACTCAATAATATTATTTCGACATTCACGTCATTTTCAAGAGTAATATGAAATTATACTTGTACCCAAAGTTGTTTTTATACTCTCTACCTATTTATTAAATATGGTGTTTCACAATAAATGCGATAAAAACAGTATTTCTATTATTTACTGTAATATCCTACAACATTTCCTTCTCGAGATATGCCATATGTAGTGCCAGTTTGATGGTTTTCTAGCAGTTTTTAGCTTATCAGTTGAACATAAGACTAGCGAGAAATTCGTTGAATGTGTCATCTTTGGATTTGGTAACAAATTAGCGACAAATTAGCGACAAATTATAGTGCAAGTTTGAAATCGGAAAAATAACTTTGTCGTGTTTTCTTTACACAATGAAGGCGTTAATAAATTTTCATTTATACTACCGTATCCTTTATCAAAGATGACCCTATTCGTCATTGCTCCATCAAACATCAAAGCGAGGTTAACTTTGTCAACTTTGGTACTAACGTTGTTTTGGGCAGATTTGCGGAAACTTAAGAGGTCTTATTAGTTTCCATCTAGGCTTTACTTTCCTTTTAATTTTATCTTTTTAGTTTTATGAAAATAAATTGTGAAATTTCAATTTTTTAATTTTAATAATTTTAACTACATTTTTTGTGTTGGTTATTTCAGATGGTGCCCCTCAGCATTAAGGTATCTGAATTCAAAGAGTAGCCAAAATCTGTCCCACGAGAACGTTCTGAAGTAAGGGTAAGTTTTAATATTTGTTTTTGTGATTATCACGAGCAAAAATGCGTAACGACAAAGTAGTTTTATCACCTACTACAGTCCACTTTATAATTTATTTCGATACGTGGTCTTTTCAGAACTATTAAAACTGCACCGTAATGTAATAAAACAACGGCCGAACGCTTTTAAACACGGTCTCTAATTTATTCGAACCCTTTCTTCTATTTTCTTCGCTACTAGCCCAAAGGCGCGAGGCAAAGAAAAAGAGCCATGGTACGAAACTCGTTAAATAAATTGGACATGTCTGTTCCATTCGTTCCATTAGTCATAAACAGGTTCTACAATTTAAATTATCCATAAGTCAACGCTTAAAAATAAAACAAAAAAAAATTAATATCAGTCGTAAATGCACGGCCCGATCGCCATGCAAATAAATTAACTATTTATTAGCTTACGGGGTAGGATAACGCCGTGTGTGTATGTGTGTACACCTCTGTAAAACGAAACTGCAATAACTATCGCAAACAATTTATACTCGCTTGTCGCACGTACATGCTTGTTGAACATGTACTATGCTTGCCATTTAACGTATTATACTTTTTTACGAGGACTGGACGTAAAGTACGACAACATGGACATAAAATTCATGTTTATAAACAAGAATTATCTTATATACTGGTTAGGATCTTAAAAATCGCAAGCTACTTTACGCACACTTCCTTATTTCTATTAGCCCTCCTAGTGAGATTTATGTTTTCTTAAATCAAAAATTAAAATCCCTAAACGTTTTTAGGTCTTATTTTTTCGCATATGCAGTGCCTAGAAGAATATCTTTTTATTAATACCAGTCTTTATAAAATTTTCTAATTAGTTTATGTCGATTTATTACCGATTTCTTTTATATCATTAGTTTTTTTCCAGAATAAAATAATGACTCTGACTTTAATCGTTTGTCCAGAACAACACACAAAAAGCAGCAGAAATTCGTTCTAGGAAAGAATAAAACATAACGGCCGGTGATTATGCGCGAAATTATGCGAAAGCTCGACATCGTCGTTTGTCAAACTTTTGCCATCTTATTTTGATTCAGCAAATTAATTTCGAACAGTTTTTATTATATGAACTGCCCTGCCCAAAAGCTAAAACCGACTTTTTTTACTTGGCGACCGACGAGACGACACAAAAAATTTATTGTGTTGATTTTACATTTCGAATAAACTAAATAAATGAACGGTAGGATGGGTACAAGGAGCTTACATTCTTTCATGTGACCATATTTTAGGCAAGACGATGAAGAAGTCCTCTGCGGGACGCCTTTCGTGTATCGATCTCTACTATAAATATGCTAATTATATGTATAAACTTGTTCATTAGGTCTGCAAAACGGCCCAGCAGGACAACTCACAATCACGAACGATTTTGAAAGGGGAAAATAGGGCTTAATGACATCCATATGTTATCAATTGATAATTCCGTATGTTGTCCCTATCATCGTGCAAAATAACAATAACTTCTTTAAACAACAATTCAAGGAATAGTATTAACTTTAATTGCCCTTCTGAGTTTAAATGATTTTTTTTAAACATTATAAAAATTAGTCAGTCTTTAACTGAATCACATACATCATTAAGGGATATCAAGTGTTATTTAAACTAAAAGGTATATAAATAATGTGAGTATTCCACATCTTCACGATGTCGTAAAAAATTGGTTGAACACGCACCCCCATCCCTAACTATTTGGAGCCATAATAGAATTTAGACCTTCTCTTCGATCATGTTACCTACTCCTAGTTCAGCTTATAAGCTGTCTTTTAACCAGCCTTATAAATGTGTCAAAAAATGTCCTACCAGCTACCAACTTCCATCCTAAATCTCCTTTTGTTATTGGCTCCTATTGTTTTCCTTACTATTCTAATAGCTAGTTCCTTATTCCTAGCCTTTTTTTCAAAGGTATTTTCATCTAAAATACATCTAACTTTCTTTCTTCCAATCTACATGCTTCAGAAATAATACATATTTATCAATCTTTTTTGTTTGTTAAAATATTAGCCACTCACATTATACAAATACTGCATGAAAAACAAAACACACAGATATAAATGATGTTAATTATTTTTTTTTTGTCGCATATCTTTCACCCTCGTCCATTATGATAATCATTTTTAGGAATAATAAAAAGCAAAACAATACCTAGGCCCTTTTTTACCTTCTTTAATAAAGAATTTTGTGATGCTCATCATGAAACAATGACGAGAAAGAGTGAGTCAGTCAATCACAAACAAAAATAAAACTTCTGAAAGAATTGAAGTGTGTAAGCTATCACAGTCGCTGATTATAAAGATGATCTTCCGGGCTCGAGGACCTTTGTCTAAAAGCTGAATTGCTGCCTGACGTTTCGGCAGCGACTGCAGCTGACATCTACAGAGGTGTGGAGGCCGTTTAAGTAGCTTTCTGTCTCGAAGTCCTCTTCTCGGTGGTCTGCTGTTGTGTGAGTAGACAACTCCCTCAAACCCGGATGATTACCTTTATAACTTCTGAAAGAGCTTAAAATTTCATTGGAATGTGTATCAAGTTTGAAGCGCAATTTTCTTAAGAGATTATAGGGTTTTAATGTGTTTTTAATAGATGTCAAGTTGGTAGATTAAGTGTGACAAAGGTTAAGTTAGGGATGTAAGAATTGTTGATCTTATTATCTAGTATCAATTTGAATGCTAATACTTTAGAAAGTAAGACGTATTAAGTGTATTAAAAATATTAAAAAATATATGTAATCTGAATATGACAAAATGAATTGAAAGTGGCAATTGTTGTGCTTTTCGTATATTTCTTACGAACTTTTGATTTGATATACTCATTAGATTATTCTATTTTAGTTTTCCCAGACATCGAACCTTCAATTTAATTCACTGTGCTTTGTAATTTCTATAGATGATATATATTATCATTTACCGTAACTGAGTTTCGATTATCAGAGTTCCAGTTTAACTTATCCAGTCGAAGACCTTGATTACCTGAGGTACTAACCGATATTCGAAAGTATGTATGCATTTCCATTTAAAATCGTCGAAGAATCTCTACTCCATATAAGGGGTTTCTCTAGTTAGGTTTTCAAACTCCATTAGCATGTAAAATTTCGTGAATGTAATAGGTTCTTACGTTTACTATGGAGAAACATGCTTGCATAATTTTCTGATTAGTGTATTGATAGTTATGTGTAATACGAATTGTCTTGTTTGAATTTTCGTTTGCATTATCATAAGAGGGCAAAACAAGCCTAAAAGAATTGTCGTTCCGTCGAAAAAAAGTCAAAAACCCTCAGAAGAATTAAAGCAGGAGAGACAATTTAAGTTGTTGTAAGAAATCATGCCTCTTTGTGTTTTGAAACGTTCAATTTTTGAATGGATAAAAAATAAATCCGGATTATCCGAGGTTTCAATTATCCGAGGAAGGTGTCCCCCACTTTACGTCGGATAATTTAGGGTCTACTATAATACTGGATTTATATAAACATCATACTAACAAATTTGGGGTGTTTAGCTCAGTGTTATCAAAACATCGTTATGTGAAATAATGAAAAATTTTTCATCCCTCATTTGCTAATATTATTATGTTAGAGATTTTAATTTTTATATGTAACTAAGTCTCATCGTTTTTTATATTGTGTTTTATTAAATTATACTGAGAAGGTGGAGCGCTGTTGGCGGGATTTCTTTAAAAAACCCGCATTGTGTTTATTATTATATGTCGCCCCTGTCAAAAGCACCATGGTGTATAATAACGTGTACATTCTGGCATGCGTCAGAGTCAGTATTATCATCCTTAGTGTTTCGTGGGAGGGTATACGGTGCCCGGTGGGTTTCCCAACGGGGTTCTTCCTGGACGGAGTCGGTCGTCATTTGTAAATGAAATTCGTAAAGACAGGGGATCTCGTCGATGGCCGTGGCGAATGATATATGCCGCCACGATGCTTTTGTGTTAATCCAAGGGGGCTGGGACGCATAAATTGCGCGGTATAATTATAACTGCCAGTCTGAACAGGTGGTAATAATTATATTTAATTCTATGGCAGCACGTTTGCCACTCAAAATTTATTGTAAGTATATTTTGCCGATATAAATCAATTGTATACCGGGTTGTTTTCGAAATCGTTCGAGAAAATAATGATGAAAAAGAAGTAAGAAAGGGGAAATAATATATAATGTTATTTTATGCAGAAGCGGACTTGGCACAGGTATTCTTAATTAAAAACTTAATTAAAGATCTGGGTCATCCCATACCTACCTCTTCTGAATCCTTTATTTTTCATAATTAACAAACATGGAAAACGAAATACCTTTCCTGGTTTATTTTTTATAGATACCTACATCATATTTAAAAAAACTTATTTAGTAAAATAACTTTAACATAATTATGTTCGTATACCTACAACAATACAACCCACCAGTTAATTTTGCTTGAGCCGTCGCGTCGATGTTTACGTATGTAGGTAGTGGCGGCATAACGTCTTCCGCAGAACTCCGACACAATTTCCAAATATTTCTGGTCGAGTGTTGATGAAGGGTTTAAATTAAGTAGATTTTCCGGCAAGATGAACCTTCTGATCGTGCAGGTCAAGGAATGTTTGCGGACAGATGTTCTTCGGTCAACTGCATTTACAATGGAATTATTAACGTTATGGTGAGCACAACGTCTAAAACTGACACTCTCCACGAGTTGGAGAGTTAACACCACCACGGAAAGACGAATTTCAGACTTACGGAAATGTTTGGCCACTTTAGTGTTATTATACTCCATTATCCATTACCAACTCTCCACCCCACTACTATAAAATTGTTTCCTTCGCTGTTTGATGTTTATTTTTTTGGGAAATATTGTAAATATTATCATTTGATCATAATTTTCTGGAAGCTTTCAGAATAAGATTAGGTAAATATTTATTGCGCACTTTACAATGACAACACACCCGGTGATTTAGTAGTAAATTTGACCAGACTGGCTTTATTGACGAATTTAATATTTATGAGCGGTCAAGGATTATTACTTCTTATATGTTGCTTAAGTAATTTTCTTGTAAAAATGAGAGCTCTGGTCAACTTTGACGCCTCTTGACGGAAAAGTTAACCATCAAATCGAAAAGCGTCTACTTAGGGCCTTCCTAATTAATTTATTTTAAGGTGGCCCATCAAGTAGGACAAACTTGAATTGGATTTCTTTTATTAATGCAGTGAGCAGGTAAGGTCAAGGACCACAGGCAAATATTCTTACAAATTTCCACAAGTAGGTGAAAGTTTCAATGTCAGTGAATTCTATTAATCAAATTACAAATTATTTTTATGATTAGTATTTTTAATTCATCTTTCTGCTAAATTATAATAATATCTATTGGGAAAGCCTTGGAGATTATACTGTGCAGTTCTGCTATGAAAATTCTTTTAGCAATTACCAAGTAGTTACTTGCGAGTTGAAAGCTTTATCTCCTAAACTAGAACATGCATATTTAAAGTGACAAAAGTCGCTCGTAGTTTTAAAATAATCGACTGGGAATTTGCGTTGCCCTGCTTTATTTTGAAATTTGCAAAGTTAATTTTAACTTTAAACACTTTAAACACCGCGACAAGAATTTATCAACGCTACTACCTACCAGACTTCCTTAACTTTATCTTGAACTACTTCCAAAAGTTATAATTGATTGAGTACTATCAACTTTAAATTTTAAATTGTAACAAGCACATTTGAAAGCTTTGAATATCGTTTTTACGTTATTTAAAGCTCTTGTATACTCCTTAGAAAATTCAATGGACAAAAGTTTGATATTTACCTACACCTTAAAGTTTTTTCTTTTAGTTTCCAAATTAATTACCTACCTAGTGAACGTTTTCTTTAAAAATTAAGTATCAACCTGAGGATTCTACCTCAAATTTTGTAGTCTTCCAACTCATGTTTTCCTTCAGCGGCATTAAGTGCTGTGCTTGATTATAACAAAGAGTCGTAAAAGTTTATTAAATGAAAACAACGATCTATTTTATTACTACAAAAAGTAGTTAGTATCGCCACACGACTTCCCATAAGTAATTGAAAGAAACAGTTTAATTGGCCCCCTAAAATGTGGGCGGTCTCATACAGTTAAATGGCTGTTGCCTCCTAATAATACATAATTACATTTTGAATGTGTGTGATGTACATATGTGTTTTCTACTACAAATGTATTCACTTATACGTACACATGGCCGACCATGAACTTCTATTTTGTCTTCTAATAACCGCGCCGCTGCGCCGCATGGGTCTCTTCATTTTGCAGCAATCTCAAAAGTTAATTGGCGATTTGTGTAAAGGTAGAGAGACAATTGAGCTAAAACATAATAAATGGATAACTACATTAATTTTACCTAACAAAAAGCACAGTTACTATTTCTTTAACGTCATCATTTTTATCTAACTACTTAAATTGCTTAATTGAGAAAATGCTACAATTAACCATGAGTTACTCCGCTTTTTGCTGTGGGAATACAATAATTTAATAAAACTTAAATCCAAAAAAAAAATCAATTATTTTTAATGACTTATTAATCTTCACAATATTTATAATCCTACGTAAGGTGTGAGTCATTAATTACTCGAGCTTAAAATTGGTAGAGGCCCGAAAAAATCTCATCGAATCTCATTTAAATATAAAAAATATCACGTCAACTGTTTAATTCAAATAATTTTATAATTTATTTTCCTCATTTATTAAAAAAAATACTTAGTGAATCACATGTAAGGGTGAGGGGAAAGTCCCACCAGATTTTATCAAATTTCACTATGAGAGAAAGGAAGGGGTCCAAGTTAATATTTAAGGATAATTAATAATGATTAATTCAATAACTTAATAATATTAATTTACATTAATTATTTAGTTGGATATATATCAGAAATAGCTAGAATATCACTATCATTAGGATAATGAAGACGAGAAAAGACGGTAAGTAAATGTACGCCACGCATTAACCGTTTCACCACCCTAACTCCCTACTAATTCTTATTCGTTTCCAATTTTGATTGATTTTAGTTATTTTACTACTATTATTTAAATAGTCGTTAACATTCTTCTTCGGGTGCCTATTCGTTCCGAATATTGGCGATCATCCTGGATATGATAGTTTAGTAGTAGTAGTAGTTTTTGAGAACCATGTCCTTAAGTTTTTAAGCCATGATATACGTCTTCTTCCTGGTCCTCTCTTACCATAGACTTTCCCTAGGAGAACAGATTTCAAGAGGCCAAATTTACTATCGTTAGCATACTAGATAACAAAGTGGAAGATGTCAGTATTATAAATTTAAACGTTACTAAACTGAAATTTACAAACAGTTTAACAAATTTAAGATGCGAGAACTGATTGACGTGCTAAATACCGAGCTTGAAATTAATACAAAATATTGGTCGAACTTTGTAATTTTGGTATTAAGACAATTTTTTCTCTTTGGTTGTGTAGAGGGGGATAAGTATGACGATTTTTTGGGGCGGACAAACAGTTTCCCTACGATATCATAACAACTGTAAGACTCAAATTATAATTGTTTTAGACTTCTCTTATATAGAATCAGATTATCTACAGTTTTGGTTCGGATACTTCTTAATTAATAATAAACGAATACTTTAATCTTAACGTTATAATTTTTTTTCTATCAATTTTATTAAAAAACATACCAGTTATTTTTTGTTATTTTTAATTTTACCATAAAAATTATATGAACTAAATTTGTAGGAAATTCAAGACTAAACCTTTTTTGTAGGGCTTCTTGCAGTTTACACACCCGATTCAAGATTATAAGTAAAATGGAGAGCTTCCAACTTAGGAAACTCAGTTTTATGGTTACATTTACCCCCTCTAGACCTCAAGAATGAAAATGTGACCATCGTTTTATTACTCTTCAGCGGCAAATACGAAAGATTTTGACCAATCGATGTCGATACCTTAGAGGCGTTAATACATAACATAATTTAACATAATTTTTTCAGCATTTGTACTTATACTGTAATTTACTGTCTATATCAAAGGTTTTATAACCTCTACACTTGTGAAATAATTGAAAAATGGTCGTATGGCTACAAAAAGCATAACTTTAGAAAATTGACACACATAATACCTACAAAGTATTTTTGTTTATAAACTAAAATCAGGATCTACTAGTATAAAATTTAAAAATTGTCAACCATCGTACTGATGGCGATGTATCAATCCAAAGGAAAAGAGAATAAGGTATTTCTTTTACACGATTTGTTGAACAACGCAATGTTCATCATTAACGTGTGTTACCGATGAAAAAGAAAGAAAGGTGCTTGACGGCAATTCTTAGAGACGTGGTCTTCGGAGGAATCCATTAGCAAGCACGCCGCGCAATTAAATCTGTGTGGCAATTATTAATCTCGCCACGGGGGGGACATAAGCGATGTCAGAAAGAACCCACGTTCAAAAGTCAGAGTGCTTTACCGTAATGGCACTTGTTCACCATGTTCAGACGGCAACATTATTGCCTGCTTAAAGATATAAAATGTAAAATTATTGCTCGTTCACACATTGACAACGATACTGGCCAAAAATGCAATCCTTCGGCCACATAAACCATTAAATTTTTTTAAATAATGATTTACATACCTATATTTACTTTGTATTAGGTACCCAGTATTATGCTATGCAATTAATAAGCAAATCGAGTTGTCGATATCATTACCCCTCGTTTTCATTTTATAGTTTTTAATGTAGGTATTACTGTATAAGTCATGAATGATTAGAAGGTTAGTGTCGTATTTTTTTTCACATTTCTGATACAAATGCAGTATGTGAATAATCAGGCTGAACATCCTTCAGCCGCTATATAGAATATCACTGTTGAGTAAGTCGCCAATTAGTTTATTTGAAAAGACTGATTCTGCAGATCGACTGCGCCATAATATATACAATGTCATAATTCGTTTCAAGAATAGTCGAAGCGATTTTACCGCCGCTTCTGAAAATTTAGTTGTGCTGGTAGCTGCTGTCATACCAGGGAAATGTCAAAACAACTTCGTAGAAAGATGGAGACTTTAATTGATTCCATTACGAAAATGAAAAGCATATTAGTTTAAAGAAGTGCGCGAGTTGGGATGAAGTGCATCGCATCTGTAGTCCATTAAGAAGTCACATTGGAAATAGAAAGCTATTTTGAGACAAACTGACAACTGAACATTTGTAATTCCTCACTCGGATGACGAACGAAGTCTTCTTGTCTCGAACAAAGGAGCTAAATTATTTTTGTTTTCCTAATGGCTTACTTCTTTGATGTTACATTACCATGTTTATTTCTTACAAAGTTCGCAAAAATTATGTCAAAGGTTAAACGAGTTATTGAAGAGAGGGAAACTTTCCTAAAGTAATAAGTAGGTAGTAATTAGTGCATTTATGGCTAAAGTAGAATGTAAATTATTTTTAATGAAACTCTGTATTTTGTAAAAAAGGTTAACAATGAATTTTGTTGAAGTTAAAGAGACAGATCTTATACGAATTACAACAATCCTCTTCTGTTGTCTTTTCAACAATTACTACAGTAAAATGTAATTTCTAATCAAACCGAGCAGATTATGATTTCCAAAAAACTTTTCTTTTACAATTAGAAAGGTAACTTTAGGTCAACTCCTGTACGAGGTTTTATAATTTTTGGCAACCCACCTTATGAAAAAGAAGCAGTTTATTTATAAAACAAATTTTATTTTGAATGAAATTGGAATAAAACAGGTAGAATATTTGCGTGGTATGAAATGGGACAAGGCATCCTTTGATCAGGTTAAGTTAAGTTCTATCATGATTTGATGTTGATATTTAAAAATTTTTCGCTGAATACAACGTAATAGAAAAACGCCATCCATAAATTAAGTCACACGAATTTCATGATTTTCTGAGCCATCCCGTTCTTGTCACAAGTTTTCACACTTATATGACCCCTTCTCATTCACCTTAACAATTTTAAATTTAGATGATGTTTAATTAAAATGGGGCTTTCAAAATTATTTATCAAAGATAAGAAATCAACAACTAATAAATTATTCTAGAAATTTCACAAACTATAACGTATCAAATAAATGGTTCTATCATTTTGCGCCCATGGACCTTTTCCTTGTTCCCTTACATAATATTATCACTAGCATAGCAATTCTTCATTAAAGTTAAAGTTTTAATAAGTACTTGAAGTTACGCGAGCAAAAATTCATGCAAAATTTTTCTAGTAAATAATACTAGAATTGTCATAAAATGTACTTAATGGTGAAAACTATTTTTCATTCTTTCTAATAATATAGGATTAGAATAATCAAGCTAAATAAGTCTGAATTTTTTCTCTACCTTTAGATTATTTTATCGTGTAATAAAGAAAAAAATACTAGAATGAGAATAGTTTAGTAAAATTAGTGATAAGAACTGTAAAAAATGTTTTCTAATCAAGTCAATTTTACTAGAATTCAGTCTCAACACCGAACGTAGATTGACACTAGACATTTCTAGTAAAATCTCCTTGAGCGTCTGGTCGTCCATATAATTGACAGATTTTTTAGTCATGTTTGCTAGAATTCTAGCAATATTTTTATGATTGTTTTCTCCGTGTAGGAGCTTAGAAGTTAGTCGCCTCCTTCCCTTATCACCTGATGCCATTTTTTGTTGACCCCCTAACCCTTAACTCTCTCTTAACGCGTGGCGGAATTTATAGATAACCCTACATGAGCTACTCTATTGTGTAACCCGATGGTGCAGGTAGCAACCTAATCCACACTAATATACATACATCATTTTTCCACGTTCTATTTGAAACAAACTCCATCATTTTCCTTGGATGGGTCAATATGAAGTACTTACATAGCTGTGAGTTGCAGAAGTAGAATGGATTTTAATGTCTGTTTTGTACGTGTTTTTGTTGCCTATTATTGGAACTACTTATTTTGAGATTAGTCCTAACCGTAATAAATGCCCTTTTAATGGATTGCGATTTGGAGTTGTAACGATGATAGAATATTGTATTTCGATTGAAGTTACTTTACGAAATTACATTCGCCGTGTTCATCGGTCGATTGGCGGAGTTTGAACTTGGTCGCGGTGACTATACAACATTCCGGTTAAGTTGGTAATTCAAAGTTCTATCGGGAAATCGTCTTATGTAAGGACGTTAATCAAAGAGGAGTTTCCGAAATTAACTGGAACCTCGATGTCGAGGCGAACGGCTTGTCACTACTCCACAGGCATTCGAAATAGATTGTCGTCTATAAATTTTATTTCACTACTGATGGAAATGGTGCTGTAAATGCAAATAGAGTCCCAGTGGTAGGCAGAGACCGAGTGTTTGTTTATTACAAGGAACGACAGCTGCAACTCCTGGACGTGTCCTGGGGAGAATAAAAAGCTTTTTCGTTGAAACAGATACAAAATGAACAGCAGGTTTATTAGATATTACTGTTACATTTTCGCTTCTGATCGTAAAAGATAAAAGCATTCTATAATTAAATGGGATTAAGAAAGTTTTGATAAACGTCTCCTTAATGTGTTTACCAAACACTTCTTTTAAACTTACACGGAAACATATAAGAGGAAGTTTATCATTCAACTTCATTCTGTTAGATTGTTTTGTCGTTAAAAGTAAAATTGTGTTCTTCTTTAATCTCTTCGTCTGCTCCATTCGACATTATGTTGGAAAGCGAACATAAAAATAGTTTTTCCTGTAAACAACCACGTAACATTTTCTGACTTCCACAATTTCGAAATGAAACAGGTCAAACAATTAAGCTTAATAATTGTTTATGTATCAGAGTACTTTTTTCGAATTTAATTTAAAAACTAAAATTCGACCCGTCATTAAAACTCCCTTGTTTTCTTTTTCTCGCGAGTTCAAATAAAATAATTTGTCATTCACGTTCACGACACGACTTTGAACACCTGTCTGGTCTTTTCTCGTGCAGCTGAATTGACAAAGGGAGAGAAATTTATTTATAGGGGATGACAAGCACACCGGCGTGCCATATCATCCCTTCAACTGCCTCGTTGTCATATACCTCTGCATGATTCAGTGGTTTAACGTTTGGTTAAACATTTTTAACGGTGTAGGTATATAAGGGTAAACCGTGGGGTTGTGATAATTGTGTACAAAACGTTTTTTATAATGACAATTCCCTCCAGAAGAATAAAAAATTTATAATAATTAGGTCACATATCAGCCAAATTTAAAATTATAATTTAATAATATTGAATGGTCGCATTTATTTTTAGTTACTTGTCTAGTGCTTTGTAAATATTTAAAAACATTATAAATTAATACGTCAACGTCTACATTTTTAGCATATCTCTTTTGTATTTATTATATATACTTACCAAAGATTCCTCGCCTTGTCAAATTCATTAATAAGTATTAAATATTAAAGAATAAAAACACTTGTATATGATTTTCACAAATTATTTATTAATTAAGCAATATGTTTCGCCTTAACTTAGGCTTCTTCGGGCTATTGAGTATTTATTACTAACTATGAAAACTACTTCAGGTCCTTAAACAGCTGCTGATAATACGGGCTGGTAATGGGTTGAAACGTATTCAGTAGAGGGGAGTTACATTCTACTTGGTCATTTGAAATCATTCCTAGTTTGTTATATCTGTTTATTTCCAAGTTTTCTAATAACATTAATTTTTGTCCTTTATTATTTATATGAAAAATCTCGAAATTTTCATTGAAACTATGCCCCTTCTACAGTTACATGGTTCGCATATGTTGAATCTGTTTTGTTTTTTTACACAACTATTTTTGTGTTCTTTTACACGTTTTTGAAATGTTCTCCCTGTTTGACCAATGTAGACTTTAAAACAAGGCCCACAAGTTATCTTATAAACTCCTTTACTTATTGTCAATTTTTTATTGTATCTTTGTTGTTTTTGAACAATTTTTCTAGTAGTTTTTCATAGTTAGTACTCAATAGCCTAAAGAAGCCTAAGTTAAGGCGAAACATGTTGCTAAATTAATAAATAATTTGTGAAAATCATATACAAGTGTTTTTATCATTTAATTATGGATTTTCATCAAGTAAAGGTTGTCGAAACTATTGAATATATTAAATATTAATTAAATTAATAATATAATCGAACCCGGCCCACTGCACCAACCGCATTTTACAGGCATTTGCTCTAACCATTCATCAAATAACTTAACAATTTGTCTATAATTTTTGCATTATAACCATTATTTTTTGCGATAGTTTTAATAGTAAAGAGATATAATAAGTAGATATAACGAACACGTAAATTATGTAAAGTACAATAAACATGGATCAGGTTTAGCCACTCATCTAATTGAAAATAATCACAGCATAAATAAAAATAACATAAAATTACTACATAATTTAAAAGGAGGTCCAATACTAGATAGGTTTGAAATTGCAGAAAACGACCAAAAAGAATTTGGTAACAATCCCTTATTGGACGCAAACATCGTTCATCCCCCACCCTCTTAGTATGTACTATAAATTAATTTATTTACCGTTTGTTATTACTTAGTATAATCTTGTTACTCCTGAAGATGCCCTTATAAGGCGAAATGCGCATCGAGTAGTTAATAAAGTTTTAGTGATATTTCTCAAAGTTTTTCACTTTTAATACATTCATCTAAAGTTATTGTACGAAACGGTATTAAAAGTTGATAATTATATAATTAATAAAAATTTACAAACAGTTTGATCTACCCATATGTCAGATATTCCGGATTTTCAGATTATTTTTTTAATTTATACCTAGCGTAGTACTCAGTCCGAATTTGAGGGGCTTAGATCAACTAGAAGCCCCCTATGGGTTTTAATTAAATTTTTCACAGATAGACTAAATTGAATCTATAATTATCACGCTTTCACTTTTATCATATTATTGAAACTATTATGACTGTTCAACATAGAAAAGAACATCGTCTATAATTTGTAAATAGCACTTGAAGGGTTGCATGTCCTTATCTGTTATCATTAAACGAGGAAAGGTCTGTAATAGGGTGTGCTGTTAAGAGTTAATAATTATGGAACCAACATTATAGAACAGGTCGCAGACGTTTCTGGAATCGACTCGAAAATTGCTCGGAGCGACCAATGATTAATTTACAACGGCCTTATAAGTGACGCTCAGTTATTAACAACATTTGGTTCCCGAAGCCGAAAACGCACGTCAATTTTAATATTAAATATTCCGAGCCATGACGGACGGGATTCGCTCATGTTTTTCGAAAAGCAGAGTAATAAATATACACAACCGATGAAATGAACCGAATGAGAGCTCAGCGAGATGATGAAAACTAAATGCCGACACAATTTTAGAAACATCGTAACGTTTTCAGCAGTACATTTGTTTCGGGCGCGAGGAAACTTCACTACTCGCTATTGTACGATGACAGAAAAATAAGGTAAAATGCTAGTTTTATAATCGAGAAACATGTTGCGACATTGAATTACTTGCTTAGTGAACGTTCTAGGAACACACTGAAAACTTGAACTATTTATTTTTAGAAAGATAAAATCAGTTTTTCCTAATTAAAAATAAATAGGCAGCACGTACTGGAAAATTATGTACAGGTAAAAGCGGTTCAGTATCTCGGTTGCCCAGCTAATTAAGATATTTATACTCGTACAGGTATCTCTTAAAAATGTTGCAATATTCACGAAAATTCTATAAATATATTACAAAGAATTCTGTTGTGCACACGCCATCTTATTAAGTACATTTATTCTATTCAGACCGTGTAGATGCTATTATTAATTACCAGAAAGATTCAATAAAGTACATAAAAAAAAAAACCAAAAAACCCCAAAAGGCCGGGTTTGTCTCATAGGTATATTTTGAGACTGGTTTTTATAGATGTTTATTTATGATAATTACACGATTAAATAAAGACATAAACTATTTCACAAAAACGACAAACGCGTCGTTCTATTCTTTACGGAAGGTTCATAAACTTGTGCAAGAGACAACTTAATTATATTTCTTTTCAGTCGTCACAGCGGTCCGAATAGTTAATTTCGGTCCCCTAACGTGGTCAAAGGACCTGAATTCAAAATAACTTAACATTTAAATTCGAAACCATGTTGCCTTTACTAAAATATATATTACAGGTGTCTATTTCACTTTTACTTATTCTACGACTTCATCTGTCCGACCACACAATACAGTGCCCACATATTATAAGTACGGTATCTAAACTTATATGTACAAGAGAAGGCAAAAATTCAGTTTAACAATACAGGATGTTACTCAATAAATCAAAAAGATTTGTTTAAATAAGGCACTAAAAGACTCAATATTTCTCTTAAAAAATTGAAATTAATTTCGACCCACAATGTGTCACTTAAGGCTATTCAAATGGTATTATTATACATAGAATTTTGGGTATAAGTGATAAATAAGTATAACTTTAATAGTAATAAAACACAAGTTTCCAAAAGATTATTCGATCTTCAGATGGAAGAAGTGAAATATACCACCTGAAGAAGTCGTCGTATGGGTAAATAATTATTGTGTGCAACACGAAAATTGATATTTTGTGTTTTATTACACCCTAATTTATGAGTAAACGATTTATACAGGGGGTGCCAAAAATGGCGAAACTGACCGATATCTTTAAGGAATGACACGAAAGGCAATGTGTTGACTTAGGAATTACCTTTAAGATCTTGTTGGGTGCTTTCAATGCAATTATTTTAGTAGTAGATAGAGCTTTATTGAAACTATAAAGTTATGCTTACATTTCCACACTCAAAAGGAAAACATAATAAACATATTATGATCTCCAACCTACAAAAATTTAAATATTTACACTAAGCACTTCCCTTCCTTTTCCCTTATATTAATTTTTCCTATATTTTCCTTCCTCCTTTTCCACACCTCTTCTTATTAAAATTTGCTTCAATAGGGCCAGACCACTACCATCCGCATTTATTATCCTCCCAAGTTCCTCCCTCTCATTCTTCCCCGTTACTTCTGCTAATACATGCTGCATTGATTCTCTTCTCTCCACATACTCTACACAATCTCTTACTTTCTTCCATCCAAAACTTATTCTTATTACACTCATTCCTCATTCTGAATCTAGCTATTATCTCTATACTTTTTCTTTCTCTTAGATATCCTGCACCTCATCCCCTTGCCATTCTACCCATATAAATTCCCTCATACCTTTCGCGTATCTATATTCCCAAATTATCTCAAATCCTCACCTCTTACTATTTCATTACATCTTTTCCCCACATCCTACTAACATTCAATCCCTTTTCTTTTCACTCTTCCATTTTTTCTTTACTTATTGCCATTTCTGTTAAGGCTTTGTTCCTTTCCACGTCATATTTATTTTTTGTCCAGATCCCCAATACCTTTTCCTCCATATCTCCTTTCTTAAGTCCCCTTCCGATTATTCTCCCAATTGTTCTTCATATTTTACAACCCTTCTTCTTGTATCTTCCACCATTTTCCCACATTTTGTTTCCCTTCTTAAGATGTAGTCTGGGGTACCTACTTCTTTCTAAACGCAATACCCATTTTATATACCTATATTTTCTACTATTCTATACTCTTTTCATCCCCATATCTCGACTCCATAAAAGACTATACTTTTTACCAACGTTTTAAAAAGTACCACCCTTCTTTCCCAGTTATTTCTGCACAATTTCTATCCTCTTCCCCATATCCTACCTAGCAATATATTTGCTTTAGCTGCTTGTTTACTAATGTGCACATCGTCTTTGTTGTTTTCTGTTAGTATGTACCCCAAGTAGTTGCATTTTTTAACCCTTTCTATCACCTTCCCCTTCCATCTCAGTTCCTCTTTCTCTTTTCTTTTCCTACCTCTTACTTCACCAAAAACTATTATTTTGGTTTTTTCACCATTCAGCTGCAAGCATTTTTTCTCCAAGTATTTTTCCAATTTTTTTGTCATTTCCCTCACTGCACCCCAACTTGTCACAGTTAACGCTATATCATCCGCGTACGATATTATCCATATCTTTTTCCTTCCTATCATTATTCCCCCCTCATTTATTTTACTTATTGTTTCTTCTAAATCACTTATAAGTATATATGTTAAATATCTGTGTACTTTTCTTGCATCCCTGTCCCATCCACATTTCCTTGCTCTCCCTTTTGCTCACCCTTACAACTCCTATCGTTTCCTTATATTATTCCATTATTCTACCTATTAAACCCTCCTCTCTCTTACTTTTCTTTAACATTCTCTCTATTTCCTTTCTGTCTACCGAATCATAGGCCATCTTAAGATCTACTACCATGTAGGATATCAATAATTTTATTTGCTGTATTAAATGAAAAGTACATCAATTCAAGAAAATTTTAATAGACAATTGCTTCAACACTGAAGGTGAATAAAACTCATAAAAAATTTACATTTGCAATTAATCGTTATATTTAGAGAAATTGAATTTATCTTAAAATAGCATCTTTAATGCAGCTGAATCCTTCTTCAAGAAATAAAAACTAAGGTTAGGTTAAATTAGATTTCATCAGAAAATGACAAGGAAATAAAAAGGTTAGTTATTAGACATACTATCAGTGAGAGGTTTAGGTAGAAAAAATTTGTACATCTATAAAAAAATCAGTACGATTTCTGAAATTTGAACAAAAAAATTGGGGTATTCTATCAACAATAGAAATACATTTGATTAGACAATTTAATTTTTTTTATACACTATCATAAAAATAGCAATTTTAAATTAAATTTTATTCGTAGATTTTTATTTAAATCATTCATAATTATAGTTAGTATTATATTTTTATACTTGCTTAGGCCTATCGTTTATTTTTATTGTTAGGTGCAAAGATTACACGATTTTCTACGCATCTAGAATTATTAGATTGTTCCGGAACTTTTAACTCGCCCTGTACAGTAATATTTGCAAAAGAATATGCCTTGTCATACCACCATTAAATTGTTCGACCATCTAGTAGGTAATCGACTATCGTATTTCATGACGCCACGGGAGGGAACGTGGAAAGTTCACCATCACATCGGTTATGGGACTTAAAAGGTTTAGCTTTTTAAAGGTAATAATTTTATCAATTATCGATCGTAAAAATTATCCGACGATGTAAAGATGTGCATACTCCATGTACGTTGCGCAGAATTTAAGAGACGGGAAGCGTTTATAGTAAAATAAATTAAATCATTTTATGGTTAACTTGGAAACTGACAATTATAAGGTTGTAAAGTGCAATAATTGATTCCTTATGCGTCGACTTCTTTACAACAACCGAATCGCGGCAATGGCAGGTCCCATTCGACCTTTTTGCACGTGAATCTACATTGAATCATGCAAGGCAATTTGACGGTTTTAATACGTTTATAGGAAAAAACGTTAATAAACGATACAGCTTTTAAGAAAAAGCGGCACGAAGTTAATTGTTTCTTACTGATGTCGAAAGGCACCCGAATAACGACGGTAGTAAAATCGGTAGTAAATAATAATTACTCGATTACTGGAACGTTTTAAGGATTATTTTTTTAAATAGAAGCTCCTACACATCTAATTATATAGGGAGTAAACCGAAAAATAAGAACACAAATGTACACACCCTTTGTCTTCCGTTCATTCGGCACTTGTTTATAGATACAGGTAGTGCAAAAAAAGACGCACATAAAGCAACGCTTGCATATACCTATAGAGAGTTAATGCGGACGCTGTTGATTTGACGCTCTTTTAGCAATATAGATCTATAGATCTATAGATCAGGTGTCGAGCTACTGGTCAAAATCAATCAATCGAAACGTAAATATTAAAGAGATATTTGAGTAATAAATATTTTTTTTAAGTCTTATAATTTATTTTTATATATTATACTTAATTTTCGGAACAATTGTGGGCCACATGAAATTATCAAATGAGTCATTCGGTGATCTGCGGATTGCTGATCCTCGTTATAGATACACTTAACCATATCCCATAAAATCTAAGGTTGCATACTATCATAATAATAAACTGTATGAATCAATCAACAGCTTTGGAATCAAATTAAGTTTTATTTCAATTTCTATAAATACTACTCAACCATGAAAATAAATATTTTATCTTGCTTTTAAAAAACTATGATAGTTGGTAAATATGCGTAATATCTGGAAGACCTTTTAAGGTTCCGTACCCAAAGGAGAAAAACGGAGCCCTATTGCTATTACTCTGGTACCTGTCCGTCCCTCTGTCAGTATGTCACAATTCGTAAACTTCTAAGGGGCTGTTTATAAAATACGTCACGCTAAAATTAGCTGTTTTGACCCTCCCCCCCCCCCGATTGTCACGCTGTGTCACACTTTTTGTGACCCCCTGTAAATATTACGTCACAAAAACTAACTCCCCCCCTGAACATGATAAATTTTGATTGATAATACACAAATTTTGATAGTCAAAAATATCTATTTTATTTTCATAATAAAATTTAAATAAATTGATAAATATCTTTTGTAACGAATAAATAAATAATATTTCTATTTATCAGAAGTCCAAGGATTCTGTAAAAATTCAGTAAAATTTTTTGATGAACGGCGAACGTCACGTATGCCGTAGACCCCCTGTCCCCCCTTGTCACACTCAGAAAGACCCCTCCCCGCTTGTATGCGAACGTATTTTATGAATGGCCCCTAATCGAAATGAGTCATAGACCTGAAAATTGAATATACTTATTATGAAGGATGTTGACCCAAAACCGAATATGTACTTAAAAATTCAATTTAATTATTTTTTTATGGGATCCCGTAAATCAAAAGGAATAAAAAATTTTTTACCTTGGCATGTGGGGGGTATCATTATTTAGAGCTCATCGAGTAGAGTACGAATATAATTTTTATTATTTTTTGTTATCTCTAAAAAGACGGAATAGGGGTCCTCCAAAGTTGTCCCGTTTGAACCATTTTTGTTACGAGACCTATCTTAAAAACTAAACTATTTAGGAATTTGAAATTTTTGTATATCATGCTCCATATACTGTATTTAAACAACAAATACTGAAAACGCCGATTTATAATGGGCTGTAGCTGCAGCCCCGGATCTAGGGGTGGGCAAGCCGGGGCCTATGCCCAGGGCGGCAAATTCAGAGGGCGGTCAAATTCACACTTTACAGACGAATAGGCAACTCATCATTTACTTAACTTTGCGCACGGAATTAATAATACGTACAAGTACAGAAATTTCATCGCCACAAATTTACTTACAGGTTTAAAATTACACTTTAGAGTTTAAACTGTCAGATTTACAGAATTTGTCAACTTTACTATTTGAAACTGTAATTTTTCCACTTTTGCGTTTGAAGCCGTGAAGCGCCACGCTACTATTTCAAACTATAAAAGTTCCTGTTTTCTTCTTGGTAATACTATAGAATCGCGGCTCCTCCTAAAAATACAGTTAGAACCTTTTTTTGGCAATAAATGGCTTTATTTAAGTCTAAATATCAATAAAATGAGGGGGGAAAGTGATATTTTTAATGGTTTATTAATAAAAATTGCAAAAAACTACTAAAAAAGGTGACTTTTTAAAAATATCACTTTCCCCCCTCATTTTATTGATATTTAGACTAAAATAAAGCCATTTTACAGAAAGAATACTATTTTTTTTTCATTTTTAGGAGGAGCCACGATTCTATAGTTATACCTTCTTTTTTCCGTGCAGAAAAAACAGCGATGGGATGCATTATTTCCGGAAGGCCTATGTAGGCTACGTCCAAATGTCAATTAATTAGAGGACATCTGATAGCTGAAATTATATAGATGATAAAGGTAAAAGTGGGTGGGGGCGGCATTTTTCAGTTTTTGCCCCACCTAAAAGAAAATTGAAGATCCGGGGCTGTGTAGCTGTGACTAAAACTACTAAGCAATTTGTTTAATTAATTTTACAAGTACGGAACCCTAATAAAGCGAGGCCCGACTCGAGCTTCACTGGTTATTTTTTGTTTATAAGCGATAGTCTTGAAAAACTAAGGAAATTACAGAAGGCACATGAAATTAGAATACAGGTGACATTAGTTCATTTTAAAGAAATTTTTAAGTCTCTCATTCTCATTTCTATTTATATGTTATCTCCTTTCTAATTACGTATTTTGTAGTAATGCAACTATAGATACTTTTGTAAGTTCTATATTTTTCGTATTCACTTAAAAGAAGTTTAATAAGCTACTGACTCATTGATGGCCGTGTTGTCTTATAATTATATCTCCTTCGTCTTTTTCCTGAATATTCTTCCTGTAACTTCTCCTCAAAGTACATCTTCTGCATCCTGGTTTGTGTCACCGACGTATGATTTATTATCTCCAGTTTCCACCTGAAAACATAGTTTATGTGTCTATGGTAAAACAATTTGTGGATTCCATACTCAACCATAACGAGCAATACTATTTTTTGAGTGATTGAGGTAGTTATAGTAAATATATGCGGCAGGACCTTTATTATTTATTTGATGAGGTGTCACTTGTATACGAAAAGGAAACTTGTGTTTGACAATTTTAATTGCGTTAGACATATAATATTAAGTTAGCAACTCTCATTCGTTGTTAACAGATTCATTGTGAACGTCTGTCACGTGGTGGCGTGAAGTGTACGAGTCCTTGTTTTGGGTTTAATTCAGTAGCGGCTAATGTTGGACTCTGGTCGCAGTCTAGTGCTAGAGTCCCTTTAGACTTAATTTTGCAATAGTTCTGTACTGTGTGCAACGAGGAAATCAAATTATAAAGACAGTTAAAACGACCCTGATCAAGTAATTGCATTAACCGGAGCCGGACGCCTCCCGCGGGCTGTGTATTTATAGATATTGCTCCTCGTCTTGTTTATCCCGAAGTTAAGCTGATGACGGGATATTCCCGGGGGATGAGTTTAAGAAAACCCTCTTTCTTTACTTTGAAAGACAAGCAAATTAAGTTAAATGTTTTTACGGACTCTTTTTGTTCTCCTGTCGCATCTGCTCAATATTATTGTAATTATCCTTTTGGAAAACCAATCGAATTGTATATTTTCATCAAGTATCCTAAGTAATTCTTTCATCAAACGAAAAGGATAACTTTTTGTTAAGTCCGCTTTTTATTATGGTAAAAACAACAAATATTATTTTAACATGGAAGGACTTTTTTAAAACTTTATTTAAAGGACGCTATCAGAGACTCAACAAAAATTATAACTAGAGGCTATTACGAGAGTTTCATTCAATGATTTTACTCAAATATTTTTATTTGTATAAATTTCAATTATTCCAGACTTTCTATCGACCTATTCTAAAAGTCCATGCATGTATCACCAACTTATGATTTATCATTCTTTAATAAAAGAGGCTACCAATCGATAAGGATAAACACAGCCCGAAGTACGTACTCTGTGCCACTCTCTATTTCTTTTCTTAGTTCTTAATTACTTCACTTTGCCCTCAATAGGAAACCATTTACGATACTGACAAGGTGAATTATAATATTTAAATAAGGACAAATATAATTAGATACCTACTTTGTAATAATAATAATTAATGGTGTAATGCTGTTATTGTAAAAATCCTTTTAGCTTTAATGCGCTTTGAACATTCATCATGATGCTATTAATAATAACGATAACATAACAGAAAAAAAGCAAATGAATATGGAGATTAATATACGAGCGCCCATAAATAAGAATACTGTCATCAAGTTAATCTGAACATTTAAGATAATGGTAATCCACAACTTTAATTAAGGCTGATTATAATGAATTCCTGATGTTTCTTCTTCTCTTTGAATATTTCTGAATATGTAGCACAGCATTTCATTAGCCAAATTAACCAAATCCCTGATTCTATCTTCCGATGAAAAATTACCACTTTATGTATTAGAAAGGAAATTCAAAAAAACGTATATAAATAGTCTATTAAATAAGTTCTAATTGATGATATCCTTTTATGCGTACTATTGAGAAGAATTAAAGATTATTTATTGTCAGTAGTAATAACAAATATTATTTGTACTTGAAAAGGAAGTTCACGTTTATCTTAATGATTAAAAAAAATACCGGCCAAGTGCGAGTCGAACTCGCGCACCGAGGGTTCCGTACAAACCTGTATTATGTGATGTAACTAAAAATTTAAGGTTTTCGGAATTTTTCCTTTATATATGCTATAAAACATTGCTTCATGCCAATTTTCAAGATTCTAAATCGACTGGAAGTACCTTTTAGGTTTTGATTCCCTTGCGAGTAGTTGCGAGTTTGAAAATATGCGTCTTAAATTGCTGTTTCTTTTGATTGCGTTGACATAGAAGTTTGATTTTTTTACAGCTTAAAGGTATTATAGACCTGAATATTAGATATGAATTTCAATTTAATACCTCTACGCGTTCATGAGGAAAGGGGTAGTAACTTTAAAATTATTAAAAATATTTTTATTATATGATGTAACTAAAAATTTATGGTTTTCGCAATTTTTCCTTTATCTGTGCTATAAGACAATGCTTCGTACCAAATTTCAAGATTCTGAGTTCACGGGAAGTACCCTGTAGGTTTTGATTTAAAAATTTGCGAAATTTGCGGCATAAACGGCTGTATCTTTTGATTGCGTTGGCTTAGAAGTTTGATTTTTTCACAGCTCCAAGGGACAATAGACCTGAGTATTTGGTATAAATTTTAGCTTGATACCTCTACGCTTTCCTGAGAAAAAGGGTCTTGACAGACGGACGGACGGACAACGAAGTGATCCTATAAGGGTTCCGCTTTTTCCTTTTGAGGTGCGGAACCCTAAAAATTGATATTAATCACTCGTTACCCGTGTTACCACCTACGTGGTGCCATTTTTGTATATATGAAAATTAATTGTACCCCTTCTTTTAGAATACTTTTATTGCAGATCTAGGGGGCAAAAAATTTTACAGTTTTATTTATTTTTTTTAATTTTGTAATATTTTTTCATAGTTCCATAGGTACCTTCAATATGCAAATCAAGGACGATTTAATGAACCTACCTATATAAGTAAGTAGTGAGGGTGGCTTCATGCATAAAATAAATCTCAATAACAATAACAGGGAATGCATCACGATCCTTACAGTGCCTGGGGCGGTCACAATCTACGTATTATTCATAACCGCACCTTGTTTACACATCTGCATTACCGAAGTTTGATTGTTTTGCGGAACAGCGCAGTAATGACCAATGTTTACTGCAGTTGTAATTAAACAACACGAATTAAGCAAATAACTGAATTTGTTCATTAGAACTTTAATTATTAAGGTTTCGTTGATATATTGCACCCCAATAAACCGGAAACTCTAAAAAATGTACACAATATTAAATTCAATTCCCACAAGCACAAATTTTTAATTGGAACAGAAACATCAAATGCCACAGTTTCGATAACAACGTTTTCCCCTCTTTATTTATTATCAGCTAAATATTTAATAATTTAATGATCACTAATTAAAATAGAATGAGTAAAACAATAAATTTTTATCACTGTTAAGTAGGTAATAATAATTTTATCTGAAGACTTTTTGTGTGATGATTTTCATCTTATGTGGAGGCTATGGAGAGTATGCAAGTGTGGATTGGAATGTTGTGATTTGTGGAAGGAAGTTTAAAGGAAAGTCTCTAAAGAATCACTTGATATTTGTTAACTCCCAAAGGCGCAATAAAAAGATTGCCATATGACGAATTCTATCGAACTGATTTTATCGAGTTAAGAGACTCAGTTTACAGTACAAAATCAATAAAAGTTCAGAATAATACATAGGATAATAAATTATAAAAGTTATCGGTCAGGTTTTCTCTAAACGATACAGAGCAACCAAACGACGAGGTCCAGCTAATAGCTTTTAGCATTCTGGAGGACGCCAGTTCGATTCTGGACCTGTTTGTCTAAGTCCAAATTTCCTTGTGGTCTTCTTGGGTCATTTAGTAAATCCTGTGGCACTAATAGATGGTTCGTCGCTTTTCTTCCGTCTTTGTTTTACTCGTCTCATTTGTCTTTCCCCATTATCACCTATCAATTCCTACGATTTTTGAAGAAAGGTGACAAGGCCATCACATTACTGTCTGGCTTTGTACTAGACTGCATGTTGCATAAATAGCTAATGGAAAGAACATATTCAAAAATTTTCCCTTTTTCTTATTGTGATGCAAACGTAATTCAACACCACCCAGTTATATTCGGTTTGGTGTTCTTTAATCTCCAGTTACTTTTGTTCTTCTACAAAAATCAAACAATATGAGTTTCAGCACCCAAAGTCAGTTAGAAGTTTACATACGTAATGTAACGAATTTTCTAGTCAAAAGTATTTATTTAATTAATAATTTATTTAACACTATTTATATAACACTTAACACTAACTTAAAACTACTATTTATATTAGAACAATTCACTTATTTATATAACAATTTATTTATTTTCACTTATCAATTGTGTCTATTATTTATCGTTTTGTTTCGCGCACTGATGCTTTATCACAACTACTGTTCTCTGGCCCAAAGACGATCACTTTATATACACCTTTCGAACTTTCTGGATGATTCGAAAAGGAAATCCTGATTATTCCCAGATGATGAATAATAATTAGAATGTCGTCGATGATTCCAGAATTGATCTTGTTTGTTGTCGCTGGAGCTTGTAAGTTTACGTTGATAAAGGGAAGTCGTACGCTGTGGCTGTGTCGTAATCATGTTAGCAATAAAAAGTACATGAACAAATTGTTATCGCACACACGTACGGTGTCACTGGTCGCTACAGTAAATACAATGATCTAGAAAAAGAAATATGCGATAATTTTTAGTCGCGATTTAGTTGCGTATTCGAAATCATCCTATTTAGTTTTCATGGAGAAAATCAACAGCGGCATTTATTTATCGTTTGGTTATTTATCAGATCCCCTGCTTGAAATATATCGGTACCTTAGAGCTGGAAGCGCGAGCAATATTTTTCGTCGGATGTATTTTGTAAAATGAATCCCCATTTTACCGAATCTTCTGCCTATCATTGGAAAACAGTGACAAGTGATTGATCGACAAACAAACCGTTTTAAAGTAGAAATCGTGGCAAGCGCTTATTCTATACGAAATGTTTTTTTTTTTCATAGCCCATCATCCCCAGATGGATAGAGCAATTTGCTTCACTGCAACAACAAAAAAAGGAACAAACGTTTACCACAGCCTAACGGTGCACATAGCGGTTCAAATTTCAAATCAACATTTTTTTAGTGTAAAATTATGAAACTGTAGGTAGATATAATGGCAAACTCAAAATACATTAGTATTATTAATCCGGAAAATTAGAAATAAAAAGATGTTGGTGACTATCAAATTGATGATTTTTAATTGAATCGTAGAATTGTCCTAAAACTATTTAAGGTTTTCTACACTATATAGTAAATACTATCAGATTTGTATTTTAAAGTTTTCCATTACAGACAGATCTACATGCTTCATAATATCAGTTAGAATTCTATCTTCTTGGCACCTCCACCAAAGATTTCAGGAAAATTACGAATGGAACATGTAGGTCAAAGTAATATAAGGATTTTCATTCTCACTTTCGAAATATAAAAAGAGTGTGTGGTAATAAAAATTTAGGTAAAATTTTTTTTATCAATTTCATTTATTTTGAGATCTGTATAAAATAAATTCAAAATTAATTCCCCTCCCTTAAAATTCAAGTTTTTTTTTCGTGTTCCAATTTTCGAACTAAAAACGGTAGTGATAAAGAAATTTCGATTCCTATATTCCTATACGTCATAATTAAACAATAACGGATTCAGGCTTTGTTCGCTTTTATGATAGCCGCAGCTATTTTATGACTGGCTGATTAACAAAACTTGAAAAACTAAGGAGGAGACTGTAATAATGGAAACAAACAATTAAGACAGGAAAGGGTCCAATTAACCGTAATGCTTTAAATTAACGTGGACACGTGTTTCGCTTACTTATGTTGTGAGCATTTTCAAGTCTTATGGTAGGGTCTCGACTCCTGCCTATAGGAAATCTTACTTCAAGGCAGTAGTAATTCATGATAAAATGACCTGCAGCTCAATTAGGCATACGGCATACTGCTTTAGCTAGTAAATGTGAGTGCTAAAGCGATCAGATACAGTTCCATGAGTGAACAGAACTCGTTTAACGGTCCAGTTTTCAAAGTAAATTTATTTCATTCACTACTTAGCATATAATGACCGGGAGAAGATGATTTTCAATAAGGATATCAATGTACGTTGTGGGGTAGATATGCAAAATCCTTCGAGTAATAGATTTTTTAAAAATTTTAATTCCTTTTTGGCGAATTTGCAGATCCACAACTTCAATACACCAACCAAATCCTATTGTAAGTTACTTAACCCGAAAGCCCGTTGATGTTTTACATCTTTCAATTGTACGACTGTGTATCCTCCTTTTTATTCACTTTATTGTTATCCAGTACATTTTCACATTCAATTTTTGGAGTGTAACCATTTCGCATTTTGGAAAAAAGACTATTTGGAGAGCGAATCGATGTTATCCTTTAGTAAAAAAAACAACGTATTTATTTAGCGCTCGTCGTTCATCAAGTACGTACCTTTATACACACACATTCATACATATCTATATACATGTAGAACAGACTAACTTTCGAATGAAAAAAGTGAGTTAGCACAAAATTGTAATTTGTTTTTCGTTCAGACGACGTATGTCCCCAGATGTGTTATACACTCATCGGCAAAAAATTCGATCTTACCATTATTTATTAACATTGAATTCTAATAAAATGTAACTATACTTATTACAATTCAATAAAAGTTCACTTGTTTATTATTAAAGATTACAGATGTTTGGTTTTGTTTTTTTTCCTTATACCTACCTTAAAATTTCTCCTTTAAAAAGCGAATATAATAAACAAGCATTTTATGGGGGCGTTAAAACGTAATGTTATTGCTTTATGTTTCTTTATAGTTAAAGCTACTCACAGAAACCGATTGAATTTTATGTTTTATATTTTATTTCAAGAGAAAAATTATCTTTCCAGCAGTATTATTAAACATAAAAGGTTCCAGTTATTGCAGACTATAGATGTGCATATAAACATGTTTGTACACAAGTACCTAACTGTAATGTAAGTACAATCTAGACCAAAAGTGAATTCAGGTTAATTAAAAAGGTAGATGTAATTCAGAGTCGTATGAAACACAGCTGAGTCAGTTTTTCTGAAAAAAAAAATAGCTCATAAAATTTTTAAGTACAATTATCTCCTTATCTTATAGTAACAAATTAACCATCTTTTGGTAGGTGCATACTAATGTTAGATGTTTTTTAGGATGAAAACTGATAACTGCCATATCACTGAGGAACTGTTAAATTGCTTCTTTTTTCCCCGTCATAATCACTAAAGTGGATTCTGACTAAATGTTCGTTCTAGTTACGTTGTCAGTGACTACTAAATCCGGACAATAAAGTGGATGAGTGAAGATATTTTTTCTCGTCTTCCTTATCCACAGTCTTCGTCGTGAATTCTCATGCAACCAGCTGTAAACTCCAATGTCATTTATGGACTTTCTTTTTAACACCCCTATGACTTTTTGTAAACTGTCGTCAATGATCGAAACATTTCAGTCGTAGTGTTATGCCTTTTGGGTTCCAAAACTGAATCACTACATGAAGATGAATAACTTAACAGTAGTAGTTTATTACAAGCGATTGCTGGTTCATAAATTAAGCGTACCAGTAGTAGGATACTAAAAAGGCTTTTGGGAGTGGCATCATAACACTATGACCAACAGTCGCCAAAATATTTCCCTGAGGCTCCAGTGCTCTTTAGGTTTTACTTTTGAGATCAACTCTCATAGCTCGTCTTGACCCCTTGATGGGGAGAGTCCCGCCACAAGTTGCCTCATAAGGGTGGATTCCGTTCATGACGGATTGCAACTGGACAACAAAACTTCGGAATATGACTACATCTATCTTATGACATAAATCCATCTGCAAACTGTGACTAGAGAGACGTACGTCGCGTCGCTTTTTGATCTTGATAGGGGTTAATTCTGCTATGATCATGTGCGAATGGATCGCGCTCGTGACAGGTTTTAAATAAAAATTATCATTCCGAAGTATGTTATGACTACCACCAGAGGGAACGAGAAACGCCATTATATGTTTAATCTCCAATTTCTAATTAATTTCCTAGGAAACTTTGCATTGACCATGGGTTAGTATAACCAAACTGTATTGTGATTTGCTTTTTTCTGGGTTTGTAGAAAACTCAAATATCGTAAAGAAAATTATTTAGTAACGCGTTTGTTTTCTCATTTTCTTTTGGAGGAGACTGTACGTTCGTTTCCATCCCCTATACGAACATAAACTATTAAACAAAGTATTTACGTGATTTACGAGAAGACAGTAGGCGGCTGTAATACTAACATAGGTACGGTAGCGGGTTAACGATGTTTTTGTTGTTGCATTCGTAACCCCTCCATCTCCACTGACCCCTCGCAGCCGCCGTCCGCCGCGTCGTTACCTGGGCGCAGATGCAAATTCGAGAAACAAAAGTACCTTCGAATTTATTATAATCGAATTTCGTTTGCGAGCGCATTTTGTTTACGCTCCTACGGAAAACTAGGCGCACTTGCAAATGGAACAGGTAACCGGCAGAGACACTTTGCGATAGCTATTTCAATTTCCGGAAAACAATCAGTCGATTCGTTCCAAGGTAAACTGAAACTCCGAAGCAATATTTTACGTTATTTACGTAGACAAACGTGCAATATCTCGCACATATGCATGAATCAACGTACACAGATTATCCAAACTGCTTTATTTTTTTTTTCAGACTTCAATGTAAAAAGATAAATCATAGAGATACATTGAAATAACCAATTTTACATATGTATCTACTTATATGTAAATCACTTGTTTCACAATACTCATGTTAAGGGCTCTTCCACAAATTGAATTGGGAACCTTATCCCTAAATGAGAAGTACTAAGTATATAACAATTTTCACTAAATAAACTATAGTATTAAAGGTATAGATATTATGTATTGTTTAAATAAATTCTTCTCCTTTCCGTTGATGCTTAATTTAAATTTTAGGATTGTGTGTGAGGCCTTATAAAAACTGTGACTTTTGTTAGATACGCATAATATGTTAATGTTGGTTACAAATTTCAACAAGTGCCCATTGCTCATGTGCATGAAATCCGCTTTAATTGAAGCATATTTCAATTATTATTACCGACGCTTTCGTAATAACAGAAAGTTAGGTCACGCGCCGCTAAATCCGCATCTCGTTCCCTTTTATAAGCGGGGAACTACCGGAGTAGACATTAAGAACGGCTGCTGGGAGCTACACCGTGCAAAATCCACCTCGTGCTTCAACGCCACAGTTAATTTTCTTATGCAAATACTGAGGTCTCTTTAAATATCTTAGGAACCGCTTGCCACAACAACAAGACTAAAAAGGATATCCGGAAACAGGTTAGACTTAAAATAATCTAATTCAGTCGACGTGAAATATCAGAAGGTGGAACGTTTTGCGGAATGAAACGAAAAGTTGATGCTTTAACGAAGAAAAAGTTACGCTTTACTGAAAATCGTTTTTAATAGAAAATAAAAGCGTCAAGGAAAATATATATCTACTGGTAACATTCACAAATGCCTTTTTTATTGTCTGCCAAAGTTTACATTCATAATGTAGGTATATGAATACGTGTCATTAAATGTGTGAGAGACAAAACATAATGTTGCTTTAGATAATCTTTCGCAATGGCTGCAAATAAAATGTTTTTATAGTTCAGAAACAATTAAAATTGGGTGGAGTTTTGTCATTGTGGTATCGAAACGCGTGGTTCATGAGATACTGAGCTACCTCTACATTACATATTACCTAATAATTATTTATACAGGGTTATTCACGCTATACGGCACGGAATATTATGGCCAAAATATGAAAATTTCAAAAACTTTTGGGTTATATAGGAGTCTGTAATGGTTACCTTTTAATATTATACAGGGTGTTCCAAATGCCCTAAAAGTATCAAAGTTATGTTTTTTTAAACGGAACCCCCTGTATATTTCTTCATTTTCGGATTCTTCGATTAAGATAAGTGTTTGTTTTTAAAAGGTTTATAACCCCTAAACATTAAGGTTTTTTAAATAATTTGAATTTTATCAAAATCTAACCTAATTTTCACGTTTCAAAAACAAAAGAAGTATTTAAGTTATGTAAGTGAAATTTACAATGAAGTGTAACAATAGATAATATTTTATATCCCAATTATAATAAACTTGTCATCTTATACAGGGTGTCCAAAAACTAATACTACTTAAATAAGAACTTTAAGCGGTTGTAACTTCATTAACTTAAATGAAACGACATATGTTTTAATATACCAGGATATGTATTTTTTAATTACCTATCGATTTGTATTGGGGTGTTCATAGGCTAAGTCTTCGTGTTTTTTCAGGAAACGCTAAATAATTGTTTTATGCGCCATTTGGAGTTTTTTAAATAAAAGTTCGAATGTATCTAGTTGCCTTGGGTGTTTATTGTCAGATGTTATTATTTATTATTGAGGTGTTGCTTATTTAGAATCAAAATTTATTCAAAAGAGGAGCGTATTGATATGATTTTTATCCTTGGGGAATGTTATAAGAATTGTTTAAACTCTATCGAAAAAATTATCATTTTCTGACACTTTATCCAAAACCCACATGTAAAATTCAGTTCGGTCATCAAAATCATTTCCATAATGTTCTTGACAAAGCTGGATTTTATCAGGACAAAAATCATGTTTTTTAAGAATTCTTGAAATACTTGGTTAGCTAATGTTCGTATTTTTGGAAATCTGATTTTGACTAATATTGGGATTTTTTAAAACTGATTCGACTACCATAAAGGCATTTTCTTCATCTTCAGTGACTGATTTTTTTGTTATGGGTTTTTATAAGTGATATTTCCGCATTCCTGAAATTGTTTTAATAATCTTTCAAAAACGGCTGGCTTAGGATGTTTTCTTTCGGGAAACCCTCGAAAAGCCAATAAACAATTCTTATAACATTCCCCAAGGATAAAAATCATATCAATACGCTCCTCTTTTGAATAAATAAATAAGCAACACCTCAATAATAAATAATAACATCTGACAATAAACACCAAAGGCAACTAGATACATTCAAACTTTTATTTAAAAAACACCAAATGGCGCATAAAACAATTATTTAGCGTTTCCTGAAAAAACGCGAAGACTTAGCCTATGAACACCCTAATACAAATCGATAGGTAATTAAAAAATACATCTCCTAGAGTGTTAAAAAGTATGTCGTTTCATTTAAGTTAATGAAGTTACAACCGCTTAAAGTTCTTATTTAAGTAGTATTAATTTTTGGAGACCCTGTATAAAATGACAAGTTTTTTATAATTGGGATATAAAATATCATCTATTGTTACACATCATTGTAAATTTCGCTTACATAACTTAAATACTTCTTAAGTATTTTTAAACGTGAAAATTAGGTTAGATTTTGATAAAATTCAAATTATTTAAAAAACCTTAATGTTTAGGGGTTATAAACCGTTTAAAAACACACTTATCTTGATCGAAGAATCCGAAAATTAAAAAATTTTCAGGGGGTTCCGTTTAAAAAAACATAACTTTGATACTTTTAGGGCATTTGGAACACCCTGTATAATATTAAAATAATTTTAACAGGTAACCATAATAGACCCCTATATAATCTAAAAGTTAAAGTTTTTGAAATTTTCATATTTTGGCCATAATATTCCGTGCCGTATAGCGTGAATAACCCTGTACAATAAGTATACACTATAGGAACAAGAAAACCGTCTACCATCATGATCATCAGTGACTCTTTATTCTGTGTTACTTTTGTTCATTATCATAAGCTGGGTTAATGAGTTCAAGGGGATGCAACCAGGTAATAGTTTAGAAACTGAATATCGAATTTATAACAAGGTCTTACTGACAGCTTAGAGTTTAAAATTAAGTCGGCCCCGAAAATCTGATTTCGCGCTCCCTTTCTCGTAGAGAATATGGTAATTCCGGTAATAAAATTCAAAGCTTCTCTTGTTTTCTTCCTCAGTTGATTTTATTTGTCGTAAAAACACGAGAGCAAATTCAATTTTCGAGATATGCGTGCGCGTCCGATCAGCCCGTGTATTCCCAAGCGTGTCTATCTAGATTTAATCTCGAACGGGCCCGCAATCGAGAGGGCACAAGAAGAAGTATGAGAGAAGAAAAAAATCAGAAATGAAAAACTGATAGCTTTACGACCGAAATGTATGTGATAACGATCTGACAGCATCAGCACGGGAGAAAATTCGAACTGGACCAAATCCATTCCACATCATATTCTCGGTTTTATGAGTTCTGCTATTGAAAAAATAAAAAGAACCGTCAAGCCAATACAGTTTAGGATTTTGTAGTCGCTTATCAATTTTAACCAAATTATTATAAGAGTAGTAAAAGCAATATAATAATATAATTTAAATTCAAGTACTTACCAAAATTTATCTATAAGAGCATGTTCTATTTCAGGAATGGCTCTTGGATTATAAAAATTGATGTTTTTGAAGCTTGATCAAATGTTAACAAACTCTTCTTAAAGTGAGTATGTATTTGGAAAATGAGCCATCAGAATGAAAGATGGAAAATGACCTAATTCTTTTTTCTTCTACCTTTTAGAGATATTAAGATCAAAAGAGCCCTCGTCGTAATAGTACTCAATGCGTCTCTTTGTCTTTTTAAGTAAATGCCTATCAAAGCTTAAAAACCAGGTTTTAGGAGTCAATATTTAAATTGATGTCAGCAAATTAATGGAAAATTGATTTTGATCCTTGATATTTATCAGCTCTTTGATTCCACTGTTCTATCGAATATAAGTAGGAGGTTCTTAAAAATAAAATCATGATTTAAAGATTGACTAACCGTCATAGAAAGAATACATAATGTTGACAGTTCCAACTGAATCGATTCGAATACTTCAATTTTCAATTCATATCCTACCTTTTATACTGGAGATATCCACGCCAACTTTCACACTCTAGTGTCAGCAGTTCGCAATAAGTAAATTGAGTTACTGTTTTGAAAAGTTGTTGTTCAGTTCTGCTCGTCCCAGAATATTCATTCTTCTTCTATGCTTAAACACACGTAAATATAGGATTCTTGTTTTAAAATTTTAAACACTTTATTTCTGTAATGTTTTTTATCTGTTGGGAGGTTGGGGCTACATAAAAAGTAACTTGGCCAAGTTGGAGTACAGAATTATTAATACGTTAGGGGCTGTACATAAAATACGTCACGCTAAAATTAGCTTTTTTTGACCCCCTCCCCCTCAGTTGTCACGCTGTGTCATACTTTATGTTACCCCCCTGTAAATATTACTTTACAAAAACTAACCCCCCCCCCCGACTTGATAAATTTTGATTGATAATACACAAATTTTGACAGTCAAAAATATTTATTTTATTTTCATAATAAAATTTAAATAAATTAATAAATATCTTTTGTAACGAACAAATAAATAATATTTCTATTTATCAGAAGTCCAAGGATTCTGTAAAAATTCAGTAAAATTTTTTAATGAACAATTTTATCAATTTGACTGAGAAAAATTAAATATATATCAACAAAATGGACTTTAAATTTTCAAAAAATTTTGACTATGGTTTTTGTACAATTGCAAATTTTTTCTGTATTGTTCTCAGGGATAAGTAGCACTCACTACAACACGTTTTTCAGATTTATCATCACGGTATTTTACACCTATTTAAAAAAATATTGGGGAAAGGAAATGATCCTGAAATAGAAAAAAATAATAATTTGTACTGTAACGAATAAGCGGAATTTATATGGTGTTTTTTTAATGATTTAATGAATTAACAATATTATAAAACAGATAACACTTATAAACAAATATATATGAAAACTACTTGCCTTAATGATTATCAACTAGGGGCGTTGATAATGGCAGGGACCCTTAATAAGGCATAAGGGTGAGCGATAGCGGTAACCCGCTACACCCCCCTTACCCTACTGCCTCGCTTACTTGATCTTTCTCACCTCTACCCTATTACTGTCAAAACTAATTCTTTTATACTGATCCACATGGTACTCTTTTACCCCCAAACGGAACTTTGCAAGTTGGTCACAGCCCACTTTTTCCGTGTGGCGGTTCCTTGTTTCGTAAAATCAATACGTTGGATATTTAAATTAAAACAAATGTAATTAATAAAATGAAAAACAATTAAAAGGAAATATTATTTTGGAGAAATATGAGCACTATGTGAAAGAAATAATTAATATAATTTCTGTATGTGAATAATTATATATATTGAAATTGAACTACGAAAAAAAATCGGTAATTGTACCAAAATCCTTAAATTTAAACTATAGATTTAAAAGAAAAGGTCAAACTGTTAGGTTATAAACTTTTTTAAAATCTTGGAAGTTGATCTTCATACGGCTGGGGCTTTTGTGCTAATGTTTTCATCATGTTTGTTTTATCATGAAAATATTATCTGACGATGCTTCATCATTGTATTGAATATTCCGAAACAAAATAAATAAAAATGATGACAAAAACGAATTATTATATTTAAAGGCATCGTGGCGTTATTGATAGGAACGTAGTAGAGAAAAATACGAACCATTAAGTGGCCCGTTTGCTCTCGTGTTTGTTTACCAAAGAAAAGATTATAATAATTTTGAAAACAGCCTTTGTTCTTTTCACACTTAAATACCTCTTTTAATCAGGGGATGTACAGCGAAAGAAAAATGGCTAAATAGCGACTAAGCAACGTCGTTGTCGACAAGAACAAAAACCTTTTCGTTTTTCTTTCGATACTCTGAAAAAAATTCATTAACTATGCATGAAAGACAGCCAGGGCATTGTTTTCGACGCACAAAAACAGTTACGGTACTATTTAGCTACTTTAACTTTAAAATAATTAAGTGTCTCAAAAAAACACAAAACATTGCTTACAATAGATAAAATAGGAAAAAAAACGGGAGGAGAACTATTGTCTAATTTTTTTAAAGTAGACACAGGCCATAAAAATGACATTTAGTAACAGCCCTTATAAACGCCCAGTGTGTCTATTATGGCACCATTACAACGAAACACGTTTTGGATTCTGCCAACCACATGAGCCTGCAAAGCTTAAAATAGTTTGAAAAATTTTACATATAGGTAAGTGATAGACAGTTACAAATTTTTGGGACAATCAACGTAATGACGTTCAGGAATTTGAAAAATTATATAAATTCCTCGAAAGTTTTATTGCCTGGGTCACAACTTTAGAAAGGTTAGACAAATATTTTACAGATAACCATCTACTTATGGAAGATATTATTTTGAGACTTTTTTAATAACTTTTTGGTAATCTCATACATGCCTACTTAGCACTCCAATAAAAGAAATCAATACCTTGCATGATATAACGAGATTTAGTTTTACGAGACAATATCAGTCCACACGCTCTATTTTAGGCTGCTAATTTGTTTTTTCTGAGTTTAAAATGTTTCGAAAATTCTTTCATGTTGGGTTCTTCTTGTTTAATTATCATAATTTATTCATCATTCGCTACATCTTTTTGCCCCTGGAGATGTCGTGTCTCACGCCATTCCATATAAGTGTGGCATCAATGTTTATTACGTACATACTTTATTACATTACATTATAAATATATGCATGAAAGTTGTTTAATCGAATTTAATTTAAATTTTAATTCAATCCATACTAACTATATCAAGTTTTTAAATTTTCATACTTTTTATAAGGATCAAATATTCCAAATAGCTTTTCCCTGATTACAAAAATTGTAGAAAATGATACTATTACTTATTCCGCAGAATTGAATATATACTTTTGATAAATAAAACGTGAATTATGTTATCTTCCTATTATGATACAAGAGCTTCATAATAAATTGTTCCGGCAAACGGTTTTCGAAACGGTTCTGGTGTGTTAGCAGTAGTAGTATGTCAGGTGGCTGCTTTTCTTTCTTTAACAATAAGCACCAACCGCTTGTACCTTCGCACTGTCATAACAATACCATTCAGACCCCAAACTCGGGCCATCCAACCATTATTTCGGCGTTCCGAAGCCATACTCCGGATATGATGGTGACAAACCAAGCGTAACCCCCTTGTTACGCTCTGAGTGTTGAAGGCGGAGCAAAATACCAAATAAATACATATAGGTATATGTGTTGAGATATGGTTTCATAAATTTCATAATGTAAATATATCTTAATTTTATTATGTATTTGCTATTGTATATAAAGGAAGCAGTGTCGAAGATATATATTTTTTACAAATTATGCACTGTCAGAATGAAGCAGATTTTTTTAGAAAGTTACAGGGAGTTCAAATATGTTCTAAGAAGTAAAAGAATGTTTTATTATAACATTTCAGAATGATTTGGCAATGTTCAAGAATGTTCCAGAATCTTGAAGATCATTCAAGAATGTTTCAGAATGTTAAAAAAAGTAAGGAAATGTTTTGATTCATTTTGGGATGTTCTGGATAATTCTAAATTCGCGAATATTCCATCAAACGTGTAATGTATTCTTACCTGGGCAACACCGGGTGTTGCTGCTAGTAAGTTTATAAATCTCTTGAAAGCTTTATTACTAAAGCCACCACTTTAGGCGGTCCAGCGTATAGGCATTGACAAGGACGGTCATTTTGTGTCAGTTTTATTGCCTATAGGTTATTTAGACAATAGGTATATTTTCATCTTTCTGGAAAATCAAGTAAAAGTGGATTTTTAAAAATTTTAAATTTAAAGTCTTAAGGAGGTACTTACTTATTTTCATTTTCATATGTTATTTAAAATCTCTATCCTCAACAGCTAAAGTAGGATAGTTTTAGTATCTAACTTTTCCACAAAAATAGCATATGCTGGAGCATTTATCGAAATCCAATTGGGTGAAAAAAGATATTTACTTACTTTTGCAAGTAACGTCAATTTCAAAGAGATATTATTTACTTTGTATTGATATTACAGGTTAAAAAATACTTCACATAAAAAACACTTTTTTAGAATTTCTACTCCTAGTTGTAAGTAGGTAATGGATTTCGTTTTTATCCAATTACAAAATATTTCAAAATCATTAATCTAAAAAAAAGAAAAGTTTAGACGGCATATGGTAGGATCAACAAAATACAAAAGTCGAGTTAAATACGAAAATAAATATTTGGAACGGTATTTCGAAAATACATATAAAAATTACGATTTATCTTTATTATTATTAGTTTATTATTAAACTACGTAAAACAGCTTTATTTGATATTATAATTATTAGTTTGTAGATTCAAATTTCAATTCTAGGAGGTGTTACACATTTTAACCTCAGAAAACCGGAACTTCCGGAACCGGTACCGGAAGTTGAATCTGCCAGTAGTAGTTAGATTTGCACTAATTATTATTTGACTGCTTGCGGCACAGAGTGGACTGAAGTAGATACAAACTATACCCACCTAATAGAATATATAAACCAAGCACGACGGGCGGAGGCAAGGACCTCTAACTCTTGCAAATTTATGAATATGCAATAATAATTAGTAGTATATACGTATGTTCCTATACGTAGTGGAGTGATTTTGGAAAGTAATTTGCATCATTTCATGTTTGAATAGAAGTCTGTTTTTAGTTTCGTCGCAAAAAGTTGTATTAAACACGTCTTCATATTTGTTTTTCTAACCCACTAAAACCAAGTCTTGTTCACATAGAAAATCTTATGGTATAAGACATTTAATTCAACAGTTAGTTACTTTAACCTACTTTGAAATAAACTCAAAAATTAAGTATAATTTAAAAATGGTTTACTTATAGGTATGCAAACATGAATCTACTAAAGATTGAAAAATCGTATTAAAACTTTGATTGATCTTGAGTCTGTTTCTGTCATTCCATATCGTTTTACCTCAACGACTGGTAACATACAGCAACAGTTGAAGCATTATCCATCAGTAAATTTCTCAAAAGTTTATTTTGAAGTTGACAACATGCTTCTCCCCAGTATGTCAGCGTTCACTCACTCGAAAAATTCACTTCCATCTCTATCGACTTTGATGACAAAAACGTTGTTTTCAATTTTATGTTCAAAAAGAACATTTTTGTTTCGAAATAAAGCCGTTCGGCATGTTAATAATGACTGTTGTCTTTCTTGATCACATACAGTCCAAGTCGATAATAACGTAATTGACATGAACATGAGCGATAGCGATGTGACATGTTCGTTCTTGTAATTTTACGGACAGAAAATGCTCACAATAGAGTTCAAAGGCGTACGATGCCGCTTCAAATGTTTACAATCTTTTAAACCGTCACGCCATTTCCAATATGTCAGCGAACGTTTGTATATTTCTATGTACATATGTATGTATGTATGTGCGCGAATTATGTATTTTATTTCGCCTCTCGCATTCGCTCTCAATTATACTTTTGTGCGGGTGTCATAAAGACATCACGCTAACTTACTTGACATATTCATCCGATAATAAATGACTACATACACACCACACAACATCACACAGTCACTCAGACACACAGACATACAGAGACGAACACTTATTTCTGAATTATTTCAACATTATACTGTTACAAGTTTTTTCATTGGGGGGGAGGGCGGCATGAGATTCTAAACTAACTTACAAATTTTCAGCTGTAATTGAAAAATTAATTCGGCATCATCCCCTTATTATATACGAAATTGTAGTAAATTTTTTCCTTCATGGAACCCCAGTCAATTTATTGCTTCCTAAAAATTCATTATTAGTTATTATTACATTATCAGTCAGTCATTGTGAAAACCACAACTAGTTACATAGTGGGGAAAATGATTATTATTCTGGAACTCTATGATGTCATAGGAGCATATTATAGCGTCAGTGAATATAACTTAATGAAAGTTTAGTTCAGAAAATGAACACAACAATTTTCACAATAAATAACGTTGTCAACTGAAAGGCCCGTCAACTGCATTCAGATTACGCTTTTAATAACTGCGGTAAAAGCGGTCTCTGCTCATTACAATCTATCAATTGCATTCAAACATCTACGCAAGTCTATTGTACGTTATTTTAAAATAGGGCGTCAATTCCACATTAACTAAAATTTAAATGTCAAAGGTACGAACGTTTTCTAGGTATTGATAACTGTGCTCTAATTAATACTGGTCTATTTTTAATAAGGAAAAGGCCCCAATTTTAGTTTATTTACAATCAGAGGGACACGTTTGAAAAGTTTTAATTACCTATTGGGCTTTTGATATAAAAGGGAGCTTTTAATAAATCGCACGTACTGGTATCCAGATAGAAGTGATTCAAAATTTTATAAGCCATGAAATGAATAAAAGTGGCAAAAGGCTCGAATATTTGATAAGAGCAGGCATATCAAGGTCAAGATTAATGAGATTTTAATTCCCAAATATATCAAGCTATGAATCTTACATAATTTTAAAGTAATAATAATTTAAAATAAATAATTTTACATAGAAATATACACATATTTTAAATAAATTAAAAGCAAAAAGCCTTTTTTAAAAAAAGCTTTTATTTATATGCTCTAAAAAGAAGAAAAAAAAATTTCCTGTAAAGTTTTAACTATCAACTTATACACAATTTATATGATCATAAAAGCTCGTCGTGAGGTTTGCATAAGTACCCAGTTTTTAATTAAACTGAAATTTAAAAAAAATTAAACTTAGCAGATTATAAGTCACTTAATTAAATAGGCACTAGTTTATTTACACAAGTAAACCGCGCGACAAGCTTTTATGTTCATATAAATTGTGTGTAATGAGGTTATAAGTTGATAGTTAAAATTTTAAAGGAAAATTTTATTTTCTTCTTTTTAGAGCATTTAAATAAAAGCTTTTTTAAAAAAGGTTTCTTGCTTTTAATTTATTTTTAACTTTTTAGTTATCGCTGGCTAGGTTTCTGAATCTGTTCATCTCATTCAACGCATCATTGTTTGCTTTTGGAGTTGTCCTTCTCCTAGACAGGTTGCAGACCAATGCTGATGACGCCCATCTCGCTAAATCACACAAGTCAAAGTTAATCAACCGATGTTACAGGCTCAAAAATTTCTTCCTCAAGAATAATCGAGGTCTCTACACCAAATTTCAGGTGGATTAGAGCAACGGAGCTTATAATCACCATATTTTTTTAAATCTGCCTTTTTATTCTCAGGGAACCCTTTTGTTTCATACCCATACTATAAGAAAGCATAAAAACTCTAAAAATCCGCCATATTGGATTAAGAGTGATGTCAGAATATTTTTCTAATTATTCTCGGCAAGCCCCTTCATTTGATACCCATATTGTAGAAATGCATTAAAAATAACTATTCCGCCATCTTGGATTTAGAATGACGTCACACAGCTTATCGTGTATTGTCATCCAAACTAAACGAGTTACAGGATTCCACCCGAACAAACATACTTACATTGCAAGTTAAATATGTAAAAGCTTTTAAAATACAAAAAGTTTTTTGTCGTATACATTATTTCAAAATTTAATGAAAGATACCTATTTCAAAATGCCGTCGGATTTTAAGTAATCTCGTTTCCTACTAATGCCACTTTATTATACTAATTTTTATCCTTTAGGTACATATATATTTTACAAACAGCCCCAATCAACAAACATATTTTTTTTTAATTCCTATTTTCATTATTTCTCATCTCCGTGCACTTTTATTTAAAAAAAATATGAATTTAATACTTTCTCCATTGTTTATAGAGGCATTCGCAATAAATAAATGATATTTCGTTTTTAGACTGTCAACTTTTAACCAATTCGCAATACATATGTATACGTATATGAATATTTGTTCGTTGAGCTTTTATCGAACGGGTTATTGTGTGGCAAGTGTAAAATAGCAACAGCGAACCATTGCAAGCAATTTGAGGCGGTGCACGTCGGTTATTTCCATTGTTTGAAAAACGTAATTGGCGTAAAAAAATAACGTTTGCTTTCCGTTGCTACCATCAGACTAAAAGGTGATATGTTACATGGTTTTTCTATTAACTGGTGATGTATATAATTCAAAACGTGGAAAAATTGACGTATGTTTTTATTGGCAGTAGATATTAAACAAAATTGCTTTTAGATAGGATATTGAGAGGTTACGTACACAATTTTTATTTTTTTAACCGTGTTATGAAAATGAAATTCTTGATATCAAATTTACATGCACATAATTGAAAATAGTCTGAATAGGTTTATCCATAACAACAAAGAGCAGAATATTTGGTTTCAATTTTCCACAACAGGCCTGTCTATGTCTCTTTTGTCTAGACTGATAGAATACTAAAAAGAAAAATTAAATATAAAGGCCGCAATAAATCCGTTCGTAGTTGTGATTCTCATTTCAAATGGAGGATTTTTGAAAGTCTAATTTTAATTTAAGCATTAACATTTCTAAATCAAAATACCAGTAAAATTTGGAAGACTAGGTGTATGACCAGTACCTAAAGTGGGGTTAACTAAACTCTCAACTTATTAAAGGAACATAAAATTCAAACTCTTCTGTGGTTTCGTCGGATTATTTAAGCAAATGTTGGGGTAGTGATATTATTCCATAAAAGTGTCTTCAGTTCTCTTCTGTCTTCATTTCATCCGTCTCACCTTTATCTCGTAAAACCACAACCCACCAATTCCCATAATTGAATTGAAACACTGTAATAGCTAATGCAAATTTGGATATGGTCCATTTGGAAAATGTGTGAAGGGTCTTGTCCAACAGTGATGACTTTTCACCACAATCCCTTTTTCATGTTATTAAACTGTAAACCTAAACAGCAGCAGAATTCTACTTGATGTTGGTGGGATCGACTTAAAAATTTTCTGGAGATTTCGAAAGTTATTTACAATCTACAAAAGAGCGATTTCGGAATTTTAAGTAATAGCCCGGGTATCGAAAAGAATCGTGAGAGAGACAATAGACTGGTGAAAAATATATATAGTCAGAAAGAGGGAGAGAGAGAGAGAGAGAAGTATCGGAGAGACGACAGATAGCGTTGCATGCAAATTTAAATGGAAGCTTCATCGGAACAGGGAAACTGAATTGTAGAGGATTACGACAGTAATTAGAAAACGTGAGAGGAATCGTTATTGTTGCGAGATTTTACCCGGAGGAAGTAAGTGCTCGTTGCACATGCTTAATATGAACTACAATGGTTCCAACATAGACATATATAAATGTGTGAGTGTGTACGTATCCACGCATTTAAAACACTATATAATATGTGTACCTACATGTATGTAGCTATGTATGGAGACTACGCGTTACGACGCTAATGACCGGCATCATCAAGTTTCGAGCTTTGTATTCCCGACCGACGCTTGCCGGTCACGAAATGGTGAAACAACCGTTACGAAACACTATCACGGTCCTATAATAGAATCTAGGTACACAATTCGACTAATTTTCCTAAAGCGAAATGACACCCAGTGGAAAACTTTCGACTTTATCATAACCACTTTATTCCAACATACAGCCAATTTCCAACTACCAACATCACCATACTAATGACAATAATCACTAAGTGATTATTAACTCACAAATACAGAAATAATTTTAAAATCTGAACAGAAATATAAAAGAATATGATAAATATTGTTGTGATAAATTTACTTTTTAAAACTACCATAGGCGTTTCGCGTCTTTTGAAGACTCACATCTACGGATGTGAACGATACTCCAACCCCTATCTGAAATTTACTCCATCGTGAAATGATACCTATGTCTATTTTAACTTTAATCACAGCATTTCAGCTTTGTTTCAACTATTGTAAAAGGAAGTCTATATGCTGTCCATTTTCAAAATTCTCATAAAAATCGAAATCTTCAAATTTCACAAATGAATGTATATTTTTACATTCTTAATATACTGATAAAAACTCAGTCCGTGTTGAAAATTTAAAGTGAACAGGTTTACTATTTTTACTCTAAACAATAACTTTACTTTATTTTTTACATTTTAGTGCATACTTCTCTTTGTGTAGATTCAAAGTTGCATTTAACACTTAATTTTATAAAAAGAAATTTAAATAGTGTAAAAATTATCCATGCGCAATAGAACATTTTTATACACATATCTACATATGAGTCACATAAAACGCACGGTTAGTGGTAGTGTTAGTTCTTACAAAGCATGTACCTAAGGTTCCTGTTCGTATAAAGATAATTGCTTTGCCTGTTAATCATAAAATTGAATTAAAAATAAAATTAAATCAAAAAGTATTTTCATTTCAGATTTACTTACAAATAGCATTGAAAATTATCCTGGAGATATTGAGATACAACTTTGTTACATACAGTTATTTGTGTAAACTCGGCTTCTTCATATACAATGCTGACTAAAGAATTTTCTGGTTGAAAAAATTGAGCACATAGCACATTTAACTCTTAAAGAACACATGTGGTACACAATTGAATTTAATAATATTCTCAGTGCCTATAGAATTGTTTCTAAGGAGATTCTAAGCAATGTCGATTTAAAATTTCTTTGGAATTTTTTTATTTCAGAAACCAATAAATAATTTCATGAAGTCGATTTTTTATAACTCTGTTATAAAAGGTGACTCTTTTAAATCTCAACAATTTCAAATTTCAACACAACATGAGTCATTATTACAAAGCTTACTCTCCAATGAATTATTTTTTAGTCTAATTATGCTACTTTTTTTTAACATCATATCTATTTGATAGCCGATACATAGATGGCAAAATAGAGTGAAAATTAACTCCAAATTTCTAGTGTGTACCTAGAGTATCAAGTCGTGTTTTGTAAGCGAATTATTAATCGAGATTCAAATGGAACTCTTAATCTTAAGGTTATATAATTCCCATGTTTACTAGTTTAAAAGGCAGAAGGAAAATTTTCCAAAATAGAAAAACGTCAAATCCGTAACAAAAAAAGAAAACAAAACCAATTTTGGAAACTTTCTCAGAATACGCTCCTATTGCATCATTAAAAGCATTTAGAAATACAATGTCACACAATTTCGGAAAATCCTCCATGCAAAGATTTCGAAATTGGCTTTGATTTCGTTTCGTTGGTTGTGTTTTCCCATTTTCTATTGTTAGAATCCTAAAAGGGTGTCTGTTTCAAGTAGCGTCAAATTACTACTACAGAATTACAGAAAATAAATTAATTAGAGAAATAACATAAAACAACCCCTGACCCTTCGTAATTAATCAGTAATTATTTTATAATTAATATTTATTTTTGTAAGCACTTATTTATATACGTATTTATCTGGTAATATCTATTATAATAAATATAAAAAATATTATAAACAATCCTTACATATTCTTCCAGAATACTATGGGAACAGGGACGAACAATTCTTTACCCCTAGATCTTGCATCTCACACCGCTAAAAACCTTTTCTCCAAGAAGGAAAAATTGTAATCGAAATAACTCTCCATTAGACCCACTTTAGTTTAAAACCTTACTACATGAAGTGTGAATAACCAAAAGCTTTCTTCATCGGTTACACTTTGTTAATCAATATTGTTCATCAACGACTCTCACTTTTTAATAAAAAATATTTTATCATTTCCTACCCCATTGAGCATTCAGCAATTTCTTTATAGCAGAGGTCGATACTATGTGCCTGTGCACCGGTTTTCCAATTTTGTATTTTGATCGACATTGTGATTTTTTGATTTCTTAATTGAATTTGAAGAAACCGCACTATTGAGCACTTTATTAAAACGAACTGCGCCTTAACTTAGGCTTCTTCAGGCTATTGAGTATTTATTACTAACTATGAAAACTACTTCAGGTCCTTTAACAGCTACTGATAATACGGGGTGGTATTGGGTTAAAACAAATTCAGTAGAAGGGAGTTGTTACGTTCTACTTGGTCATTTAAAATCATTTCTAGTTTTTTATGTCTGTTTATTTCCAAGTTTTCTAATAACGTTAATTTTTTCCTTTCTTTTTTACATGTAAAATCTCGAAATTTTCATTAAAACTATGTCCGTCTACAGTTACATGGTTCGCATATGTTGAATCTGTTTTGTTTTTTACATAACTTCTTTTGTGTTCTATTACATGTTTTTTAATTTTCTCCCTGTTGGTCCAATATAGACTTTAGGGCAAGACCCACAAGTTAGCTTATAAACTACTGACTTATTGTCTTTTTTTATTGTATCTTTGTTGTTTTTAATCAATTTTTTTAAAGAGTAATTGGTTGTATAAGCAATATTCAACCCAATGTTTCTTAAATACGAAGAAATTTTATCAGTTAAATTACTTAAATAACTTGTACTATTATATTTTGGTCTTGGTTTTGCTTTCATTAACAGGATATATTAATTTTAAGCCCCTATTTTGTTGTGTTTTTAATATTAATTGATCTATAGTAGACGGATTATAACCGTTATTTAATGAAATTTGTTTAATAATATTAAGTTCTTTTTCATAATTATTTTTGGCCTTCATTTAATTGATAGTGTATTTTTAAAGCTTAAGAGATTCGAATTTAAATCAGACTGTATACAATTCATGAATATGTCAGATAAAAATGAATATTTTTATAACGACTCCTATCGGTAGGCAGGCACTTATGTAAAATATACATATATGGTATGTATGGACGTTATATTGTTGTCAACGTGGTAGTTTCGATATTGACAAGCTTTTTACATCGAGTCTCGCAAATTTTAGTGATAATAAAGCTTTTCTGTTAACGAAGCGTGTCATGCAGAGTTTGTCCTACGATTTGTGATTATCGGCGCTGTCAGCTTAACTGTCCGCGTCATCAATAATTAACGTTTGTGTAAATTATTAAAGTTGCCAGCGCGGCAAAAATTCGACTTTGATTGAAAATGTGGCCGTGTATTTGTATACATACACGTACACATATTGTATTTACTCCACGATTGGTGTACGCATGATAAAGCAACAATTACAATAGCGGTTTATAGATACACACGAATATGTATATGGTTAAAATATTGCACATATTTATTTATAATAATGTACACATTGAATATTAAAACTACGATAATAAATAAATTACTTAATTTAAATAAGCGGAAAACACACTAATTAACTGCGTGTAACTTAATTTTGTAAATTATTTAATTAATTAACAAACAAAAGAGGAAATTGTATTATTAGTGTTATCCGGAAACTAAAAATTAAAATGTATGAACATCCAATTTTGAACTATATTTCTCTTGGTAAATATGATTCATTATTGTGTGCCTTTCAGTTTGTAAATACAAAGGGTGGTTTGTGTGACAGACAGGCGTGAATGATTTTATCGAATAGGGGTCCCATTTTCCCTTTACAAGATTTGCACGTCAATACTATTACTCTTAAAATTCCTAAAGAATACGTTTTGAAAACTATCCAATGTTTAACAAGAATTTATCTATTTTTAGAAGTTAACTAACCAATAGATTAATTTAAAACCAAATGTGGTCCCTTTTTCTGGCAACGGCGAACCGTGTATGTAATTAGTGCAACGGGGCGTTTCGGGACATCTGACGGAACTGAATTTATTTACTTAGTGACCAATAAAACAGCGCCTATAAAAAGGATATTGACAGGCCAAGAGACGATAATTAAATCGTTTCAAGTTAAAATATTACTCCCATAACGAGGACGGTGAACAAAGGGAAAACAGAAGGGAAATGAGACGCATTTTATGCGTTCCCGTCATGCCTCGGTTCGAACGTAAACAGGATTAAATCGTTAACATACACCCCATCGCCCGCGGCTATACTTGTCAATTCTGACAGTGGCAGGGAGGGAAACAATGCCCCACGGCACTAACTACTAATTGTACATAAGTATTACCAACTGACTATGTTACTACGTCTCTACATAGATACATACGCACACAGTCAGTCGAACAAAAATAATCTGCTTCTAACGAACCTACGTACGTATTTATAAACTTATTTTAAGCTGAAGGATAATTTTTCAAAGCTACGTCCTGTTCTCCCTATCACAGACAGCACCGTGTCCTTTCAGGAAACGAAATAAATTTTAATTGACGTAAAAGGTAGGTATGTGTCTAGTATAAGAAATAGAAGAGAACTCCAGGAAAAAGGGAATTAGACTGGGACTGAAACAGAGGCACCTGAATACGTAAGTAACAGGTAAAAAGGGCAACAAAAAATTCAGAGTAAACGTAAAGAAACTGAAGCTTCACAACGTTGGCTGACATGATTACCTACGTGGGTGTATTTGTCATTAGTACCCTAAGATAAGAGGTGGTTAAATATGGGTAGTAGGGCGGAAATTAACTCACTAATATGCTACAAAAAATGTATAAAAATTTAGAAATTATAAAAACACATTAATAAATATCACTTTCGAAATAATGTTTTTTTGCTTTTTCCGTAATTTAAATGTGCCTTCAAATGACAAGAGTAGAAGGAGCAAAACGGGGTGGCGGTCACGACTTTATTTTAAGTTTCCTTATTTTATAAAACACTCGGTATAGTAATAAGAAAGTTTGCGAAGGACAAGACAGAAGTAAGGAAAATAAGAACCCTCTTTCATATTCTTGAGTAAAAGAAAGTCCTCTAACTTTTGATCATTGGATTAATCGTACTAAAAGAATGTTTTTCAGAGACGGTAGGTATCTCTATGTTGCAAGGATTTTACAAGATTAAATAATAGACTTTACCATTTAATAGTAATGTCAACTTGTTGCTTTTATCAACTTATGAGAAAAAGAGCCTTGACAACGAATATCCTGGAAAATAAGAGACAAGAAAAGATGTTAGAATCAAAGAAATAATATGAATAGAAATAAGAAAATAAAGAGTTAAGATGACTCAGAAATATTTGATCCCCCAAAATCCTTGCAAATCTTTATTATATTTAAAGTTTTTGTCACTTAGACATTCGTTCCCGTTTGTTTTACGAAAATGACTCGATTATTTTCCATCTAGAGATTCGAAACTTCATTCTTTGGAAGACAAACAACTTTTTTGTTACGTAATGTGCACTTAGTATCGCGAACAAAAGCAGAAAATATTAACTACATAAAAAGAAACATTTTCGGATAAGGTTTTTATACGACACCTCTTCGGCTGTTATGCAACAGCCATTTTGGAGACTTAAGAGCCAGGCGTTCAGTTAAATGGGGAAAGTTGTAGTCAAATTTATGTTTGTTTGAAAAGTTTAAATAGGACCATTAGCACAAGAAATAGTTTTAACACGGCGAACCTCTTCCATATGAATCTCCGTAAGACAATAGTTGTGGAAACTGCTCTCGTGAACAGTGGCAGGTTAAAGAAACGAAACGGAAAGCAAATTATGGCTGTTTGTTGCTGAAATTTTGTCTTGAACCGTCTCACCCAACTTTATGTCATCTGCGATAACGCTCTTTCACGGGACAGTTTTATTAATCTTTATGTGCATCATTTACCCATAAATGCAGGAATAAGGTTTCATTATTCAGAAAATAAGGGACATGACTGTTTATAGATACTGGTAAATATTTGGAATTACCTGTTAGACATATTATTCTAAAAAAGTTTGATATTAATTAATAACATTGTTAATTTTAATTCATCATTTTGTTTTGCAACCCTTACTTTTTATTTTATGGCAATTCAAAATAAATATACTGAACCAAAACCAACATCAACACTACATACATTTTGTATTAAGAAAAAAAATGAAAATTAGTGCTCCTTGGTGTTGTCCTAGATTAAATTTTCGTTAATAAGCTTTTTTCCATCAATTTTCCTCGTTTGCAGGTTTATTTGTAATTTTGTAGTCTGAAATAGTAAGCCAAATTATTTATTGTAACTTATTCGTGATAAATGACTCTGAGTAAGTACCATTATTATACCTAAGGAGACCCAACATTTACCTACATTTATTTCAAACATATGTAAATAACAATGACCAAATGAGGCAGTTTCAGCACGTATAAAACAATAGGCATGCTACATTATTATAGACGTCAAATTAAAAACTGACGACGTAGTTTTGAAATATTTACAATATAAGGTTACCCACTGCAGTTTTATGAGGTGTAGTTAGCTGTAGTTAACAAAGGAAGTAGTAAACGAGAGTCACATCGAGTGAGCCTAATTTTCCATTTTATTAGCTCAATAAATCGCGTATAAAACAAAATATTTAAATATATGCAAATTTTACGGATAAAATCCTTTCCCGGTGTAGTTCCCAGCTCATTTTCATTTTTCGTTTCCTCAATAAAAACAAAACAAAATTACGAAAGAAGTTAATTATGCCGCCGAGTAACTTATATTTAGAAAAGTCATAAATGACTGACCCCTTTAAATATCAGCCCATTTTATCGTCCTACTATAGAATATGAGTTTGCTATAATCCAAAAAAACACCACGATTAAGGTGATGTAGTGCTACTATTTGCAATACTGACAGAATTACGAGCAAGGTAAATTTTCCCCCTGGAAAAGCGGCAAATCGAAACACTATCAGAAATAAATTTATAGTAAGACATAGTTATAACGAGCACTCACGAGACCACAACATTTCATTCGTTGTATACGACCGCTCATTATGAACGATTCAAGATATTATTTTCTCTTCATGCATCGTCTAATAATTATTAAAACAAAGAATCTCGCACATCACTAATCGCAAGGATAATCATATTTATACGTTATTAGGGTACGTCAAAATGAAGGAGGTTAAACAATTTAGACAATAAGGTGCAGCCAGTATCAGTGTTACCTTTGACAGCTCTAATTGCCTACAGACTTCAAATTTAGAAAAGATCCACATGATATTAATAATCAAGTGAAGTGTATTCAGTATGTACAGACGGGGGGGGGGGGTTGCTTTAGTATTTTAAGGCACGATAAAAGGTAGGGACAGGTGGAGCATGGAGAGGAAGGGAGAGCAGCCCTCGATAATAAATGGAGGGGGGGGTATAACTAAACCAATATTAAAGTCACAAACTGCTATTGCAGTCCATAAAACTTTACAATCCCTAATCATAATTATTAGGCGAAGATGGACAGCTCAACCCGAAAATCTTCCATAAAATTAGAAAATAAAAACATTTCCCCAACATACCCACACCTAATAATACATAATATATATATAATAGGTAATTAATGGAACAAACGTTTATTTCCAATTAAATTTATTTTCTTTTTTGTTTCTTCTTTTTGGTTTCTAAACTTCCCTCATTCGACGCAAGCTTTTGCTATCTTTTTATTCTTCTTCTACACCTCTTATCTATACCTGTTATAATGGTGTAGCAGGTTAAAACAACACCAAAGAACATACTGAATGAGGAGATTAAACTAACTAAAGCATTCGGCTTTGAAAACATTGAAGCACGTTTTTAACGAACGAGTTTCTTGAATGTAAAATATTAAAACGGTCGTTTATATTGGGAATTTTATTACTTTTATTTCTATATTGGCATCCGAGCTATGGAAAACGAATTTTGACCTCCAATAACTTTTTACAACATAGTTATCTCTTCCTGATTTTTAATATAAACATCAACATTAATGGTTTTATAAAAAAGAAACGCGGGACATAACTTTTTAAAGTACGTCTAATAAATATAACCACAGTACCTATGAATGAAAATTTAAAAACGTAATTTCATCCTGGAAATCACTTGTACGTATTCGAGTAGATGCAAGCGCTAGTGTTCGAGTAATGGTGGAATAAAAGAGCATTAATTTTAATATATGTTGTAGGAGAAGTGGATGAAGGATGGTAGCATAAAGGAATGTGCCTTTGCGTGATTGGACAAGGAGTAACTGAAGTTTGCATGAATGGGGTAGTATATATATTGGGGAGCAATCGTAGTTTAAGTAGTTAAAAAAGTATAAGATTTTGAACTAATCGATGGATTCAAGTAACCTTATATTTAACTCCTCTATATTTCGATTGAAACGCCAATGGAATTCTCTCCCTGAAACTATCAGGAAGAAAGTAACCATAGGTGGATTCAAGGGTAGTTTAAGATTTCATTTGTTCAATTTTTAGTTAACTTTAGTAGCAATCTGTTATGTCATATACTCTAATTCTTGTTACTTAAATTGTATAATTATAATTGAGACATTTTTATAGCTCCTTTGTTAATGATGTTACCTATATTTCTAATTAAATTTTATACTTTGTATGCTAAGTGGCAATGTATTTCTAGCTGTAAATTTATAATTTTCGTTGTAAAGAACCCTCGGGTTCGTTGAATAAATAAAATAAAAATAAAAAATAAAATAATGTAACCATTTGTAATAAGCGTTCCGTTCAGAAATTTTGATATACAATTTAAAAATTTAATTATTTCCTGACATTATTAAATCATTGAAACATTTTTTCAACTTTTTGATATTACTTTTCACTTATTTCTTCGATTTGTCTAAATCAGTTCGTCATACGCAAAATCATTTATTTTCTTTGAGAGGTTGGCACTATTATTCACCATTATAATTAGAATCTAGAAACTTTGGCGGTTTGTAGAACTAAAAATTGAATAATTGAAACTTCAACGCCAACATACACAGATGACATTAAACGTCGTGACGTGTTTGAGCTATTTGGGGGCCATCCATTAATTAATTACCTAAGCTCAAAATGGGAGGAAATGTTTAAAAAAACTTATCCAATCTAAATTGATTCAAAGAAGTCCATTGAAAACCTCACATTAACTTTACGACGCAAAAAAACTGATGCATCTAAAAATTCTTACCTTAGTGAGATTTGGGCCGCCTCGTCCCCCTAATTTTAAGACTAGCTCAATTCCTTCAGCTTTTTGTTTGTTAACAAGTTCACCCGTCTCTTTATTTTTGTAATTCTATTCAAGGTCCTGATAATAGCAAAGTGGTACATGCAAGATATATTTTGGGACACACTGTATATAAATCAAGTTTGCGTGCAAAGTTGTAATTACGAGAGTCATTCGCGAGAAATTATTAGAGTGGGTGGGTTTTATGATATCATAACGGATTTCATTTCATCTTTCGTCGGTTTAACACTTGAGCGAGTTATTCTGTACAGCGGAAAACAAAGAATTGAGGGTTGTTCTTCCAATTCCTCGGGGGTCCCCATCGTCTTGAAATACGAAAACGGCACTTACAACAGACATAAATTTATGATAGTGCGGCTTCTCCCCAACACACACTTCACAGGAATGTTTGCCGCTTTCTGAAAAGGAAAAACTTTAGCAGTCAATTTATTATATCTACATACATATACAAACATGCCATAACTTTATGAGGTTAGTTTGTGGTCATAACTAATAAAATACAAAATACTTGCTAACATTAAGAAACGTAAGTTATTATAACAAACTTTTAATTAGATTCTAGATGATGGTTTAGGTTTCATCAGAAAATGTACATGGGTATTTCAACATTTACTTATCCAACACTGTATTTAAATCTTCCCCTATCATCTGGTATTCCACACCATCATGTCATCTATTTCAAATATCCTCGAACTTGTCTTATATTTATATTATTATCGAATGTCCTCTTTTTCGGAGCACTTTACTTGAATCTTTCATCAATTTTTTGTATGGTATGTACAAGTCGATTCCAATAAACTGACAAATCGGCTATTCACTTGACTTATAGTCCGCGGCGTTTACACAGCGAGCTATACAAATGAGTCGTCGACAACCTGTATTGATTTCATAATATATGATATGTACATTTAAGTAGTTACTTTCTATAGTGAGCAATAAGCATTCGTTTATAGCAAACACTTATTTGTAATCTTTTTTTGTCCGACGATAATCAACCTTTATGCTTAATGAACAAATATTGTAGTCGTTGTAATTGGAATGACACTTTAGACTTTATTTCTAATGAACACAAAATTTCCACTAAACTTTTTAATTTTCTTTACAATTGTTTCACCCTACAGTTTATTGTTTATTCTTTCATTATGAATCCCAATTTCCATATAGTAAAGGCTGAAACAATTGATTAGACTTTATTTCGTTCTGTTGGCCCTTTGGATTCTGTCCTAATACAGGTGGACAACATTTAAACTCATTTGTGTTATTTCGCATTTTATAAATTTTGATACGGGTATGGATGGCGTCATTGAAACGAAAAAATATAGACGTGCTCTGGCCAGGACGAGAGCGTATTAGTGCAACCACAACTAATTATCAACGAACTGTTGTCTGGATTGCGGCGCAATTACAGTTGGGAGAGATTTATGAATCCGCGTTTCGAACCAGGTTTAATACGAAAACAAACTACTACTGTTGAACTCGAAAAGATATTAGATTAACGATCGATACCGGACAGACAAAGGGGACGTCTAAAAGTCACCGTTTTATATCCGGTTATAACCATTTATCTGTCAAATAAATAATTAGGTAACTACTTTTACTGTCTATCCCTTTGCAACAATGATAACCAACTTCGAAAACACTAAAACAACTAATTTAAATTTGCAATAATCAATCAAACACGTTTATTGTTAGCTAACAATGATTTTAAGTTTAATATATTTAAACAAATAGCTATTAATCCTTAATATCTTTACAATTTAATGAAAAATGTATGGATTATAATTGATATAACTGTCGTATTTATTTTCTACCGTATTCCGTGTAGAAACAGTGCATTTTAAAATTAAGTAATTATTTTCTTTTTTTATTATACCATTTATGGTATTAGTTGAAAATCCGTTATTGGCCGCTAGAGTCATTATAATCGAGAGTTCTTTTGTATTTGCGTTATCATTTAATGGTATCGATAGGAGTCTATGAATCAGAATGAAATCTCCAGGTGACTACGAAGCCCTCTCACATACAGATAAAGCTTCAATAGGTCTTCAGTCCGACAACCTCTGCTCCTGAGTCTTTGAGTTTCCCTAACACGAAAATATTTCACATTTTCGGTTATTTGCAAAGAGTAGCAAACGTTTTTTTTTCTACGAAAAATACCGTTACGAAAATTTAACTTATTTCTTCTTAAGTTTGATCGACCTTCCGTCTTATCATCAAGGCTAACAACTTTGCGCAGGACTACGCAATCGATGATGGGGGACTTCTTCCTCTAGCGTTGGTACCGACAAGACATGTGTGTATACGTTCCTCTGTTAATGTTTTGCGCTTATACTTGTGCAAACTTATCTTTTTATTATTTTACGTAAATTTATTCCAAATTAAGTATTTCGTTAATTTTCGTTTATGATTCATAACTTTTCGAAGCACTCTTTTAAATTGTTATTTTTTAATTAATTTTAACTATCTTGTCATTTTTTTTTGTTCTTGCCACGAGGCATTTAATATATCTAATTTTATCTTTTTAATCCTTTGGACCTGTTTTTACCGTCGTAGTGTTTCCACACTAATACCGACTGGTTGTACTGATGTACCACATTTAATTTTGAATTTTTTCGAAGGACCAATAAAACACTCGTGCAACTTTAAAACTAATTTACTATTACTTTATCATTTACACGAGGTCTTATAATTAAATTGGGAATCGTTCCCCAAGAGCCTATTAAACATAAACTCTTAAATAATTAAAATGAAATTTGTATTATGAGCGATGTGCACTCAGCGAGTCTATATGCAGAACTAGCCTATTATATTTTGAAAACTACAAACTAGGTGAGAAAACTTGTTTTGTGCCAAATGGGCCTGTTGCTATCACAATAACAACCATTCCTTTATGAGGCTATACTATAAATTTGGGAATCCCAATGTCCACTCTACGTGACCAAATAAAGGGACCCCGTGTACCTTCTGGTAGCAATAACCGATCAGGTACCCATTTCCTGTATACTATTGAAATGTAATTCTTAAAACTAGATAAATAAAATGTACAATAGTATAATATGAGATATATAAAATAAATTGTCTTTGATCCCGAACATGCCGGCCCCGTTGAAAGGATCACTTTCGAAAGGTTTTTTAGTTTGTTTTCATTGGTAACACCGCTAATTTGGTGACTGCACGTTTAAAAATGCCCTTTGATGTTTTTAATGACACTACCCTAACAACACCGTCACTTCCCGTGTGAAGTTCAATTACTCGGCCGAGGTTCCATGATGTGGGCGGTGAATTGTCATCGCGTATTACAACCAAGTCTCCAATTTGGAGATTCTTTTTGGCATTCTGCTTCCATTTGGACCGCACCTGAAGAGTGTTTAAATACTCTCTACTCCAACGTTTCCAAAAATGTTGAACAATTTTCTGTATGTGTTGGTAGTTACTGAGTCGGTTATCTGGAATATCGGTCACATCTATGTCCGGTACCGATGTAAGTTTCCTTCCAATTAAAAAGTGCGATGGGGTTAAGGGATCAAGGTCGTCAGGATCGGATGATAGAGGGATTAAAGGTCGAGAATTGACAGTGGATTCAATTTGTACAAGTAGAGTATAAAAGTCTTCGAAGTCTAAATGTGAATTGGCTGCTACTCTTTTTAAATGGCTCTTGACAGATTTCACGCTTGCTTCCCACAGTCCCCCAAAGTGTGGAGAACCGGGTGGAATAAAATGCCATGTTATATTATCTTGACTTAAGAAATTATTTAATTGATTTTGAGTTGTTTCATTCTTAAGAAAATTATGCAATTCAGATAATTCAGTATGAGCACCTTTGAATGTAGTACCGTTGTCTGAATATATATTACAAGGACGCCCCCTGCGGCCAATGAACCTTCTTAACACTGCAATAAATGCTTCCGATTTTAAACTTGTGACTAAATCTAAGTGAATCGCCTTGGTTGTGAAACATACAAAAAGACATATGTAAGCCTTTTGTAGTTTAGCTCCTCTACCTTTTTTAGATTTTACTAGGACTGGACCTGCGTAATCTACGCCGCAATTGTAAAATGGCGGCGAAGGATTTATTCGTTCCTTTGGTAAATTGCCCATAATATATGGAACGGGTTTAGATTTATTACAACGAAAGCATTTGATACATTCGAATACTGTCCTTTTTGCTAAACTTTTTCCAGATATTGGCCAAAATTGATCACGAACTGAAGACAATAAGAGTGTTGCACCGCAATGTAACATTCTAATGTGTTCTTTTCTGAATATTAATTTAGTTAAAGTGTGTGTCGGAGGTAAGATAATTGGATGTTTCCTTGAATAATGAAGATTAGAGTTTTGAATTCTACCACCAACTCGTATAATACTATTATTGTCTAAAAAAGGGTTTAATTGAAGTAGGGAACTCTTATGTGAAAGTGGCTTATTGTGCTTTAGATCATGTATTTCACGAGCATATACAGACCCTTGTGCCATTTTAATTAATAAATGACTGCTATTCTCGAGCTCTGAAGTGGATAAACTATCAAATTTTCTACATTCTGCCGCAATTTTTAAATTATTTATGAAGCGTAAACAATATGCTACTATGCGCTGTAATTTTGTTAATGATGAATACTTATTAAAAATATCTAAGCCTGCGATTTCGATTGCAATGTTCACTATGTTACGGGCTTCTATGTTTATTTGATTCTTCTTAAATGGTTCCGGCCATTGTGACTCTGATTTAGCAAGCCAACGTGGACCGTGCCACCAAAGGTTTGAATTTTTTAATTTAGTTAACTCAATTCCGCGAGAAACGAGATCGGCGGGATTGTCGGTAGTTCTAACATGCCTCCAATCGTTAGTATGGGTTAAATGTTGTATTTCGGTGACTCGGTTAGATACAAAAGTCTTCCACCTGTTCGGGAGCGCATTAATCCAATTTAAAACGATTGTAGAGTCACACCAAAAAATTGAGCGAGTAAAAGTAATATTCATGGCCTTCATTACCTTATCGGCAAGTTGAGCCAAAAGGACGGCCCCACAGAGTTCTAAGCGCGGTAACGTTATTGTTTTCAAAGGAGCAACGCGCGACTTTGAACAGAGTAATGAAACTTGACTAGTTCCATTATTTCCGATGCTTCGGATATAAATGCATGCACCATATGCCCGTTCTGATGCATCACAAAAGCCATGGAGCTCTATTGTTTCGGGATTATTACATATAACGTATCTTGGAATGTTTATAGATGATAAAGAAGTTAGCTGATTTAAATATTTTAACCAATCAGTGTGCAGATCAAAGGGAACTGATTCGTCCCATGTTAATTTACTTTGCCATAGCCTTTGCATAATGAGTTTTGCGGTAATAATTATAGGTGACAACAAACCTAAAGGATCATAAATTTGAGCAATTTTTGAAAGTATCGTTCGTTTTGTAATATGTTTTTGATTTTCAAATTTAGAAAAGGTATATTGAAAGATATCTATTTGTGGATCCCATGCTATGCCTAATCGTTTAGTTTCACTAGTTTCAGAGATATTTACGATTGGTTGATCTAAATGGTTGCTTTTATTAATTTTCTCTAAGATAGTTTTGTCATTGGACGTCCACTTTCTTAAATGAAATGAAGCTGAATTTAATATTTCACTAATTTGCCTTTGAATTTGAATTGCTTGTTCCTTGCAGTCAAAACCCGTTACAAGGTCGTCAACATAAAAATCATTTTCAATAATTTGTGAAGCAAGAGGATAAATATTACGAAATTCTAATGCAAGTTGTTTGAGGCATCTAATGGCAAGAAAAGGTGCAGATGCCGTACCGTAGGTTACAGTATTTAAACGATAACACTGGACTGGTTTGACTCTTCGCGCCAAAAAATTAGTTGTAAGTTTCGCTCACTTTCGTCTATCAAAATTTGGCGGTACATTTTGGCAATGTCCGCAGTTAAAACAAAAGTATGCTTTCGGAAGCGTAAAAGGATTGAAATTAAATCTGATTGGATTGTAGGCCCTACAGCTTGAATGTCATTTAATGAAATATTGTTACTTCCTTTGGCTGAAGCGTCAAATACAACACGTAACTTGGTTGTTGAACTGCTATCTTTGAATACAGCATGATGCGGTATATAATAATTGATTCCGTTTACTTCGCGATCGCTAGGATACTTTGACATGTGCCCTAAACTTTCATACTCGGACATGAATTTACTATAATCGGTTTTTAGTTGAGGTGTTGTATTAAGCTTGCGCTCTAACGAATGAAAACGCTTTAGAGCTTGTTCTCTGGAATCCCCTAAAGTAGATATATCGGATTTGAACGGAATTTTTACAATAAAACGTCCCGTCTGATCGCGTACAGTATTGGAAACAAAATGGTTTTCGCAAAACTGCTCTTCGTCTGAATAAGTTTGAAGATCTTTGCAATTTACATTTTCTATTTCCCAAAATTTTTCTAGTTTATCGTTAAGCATTTCGTTACTAATTGACGCAAGACAATTGACAGATTTATTAACACTGGAATTATTACGAGTTTGTTCTTCGAATGTGCCTCCTAAGATCCACCCTAGCTTGGTTTTTTGTAATACAGGCAGTTTTTTACCTAGTCGGTGTTGACCAACACAAAGAAGATCCCAAAAAATACCAGCTCCTAGTAAAATATCGATCTTATTTGGCTTATTGCAATGAGCATCAGCCAAACGAATATGTTCCGGTATCTTAAGCACGGACAAATCGAATGCTTTAGTTGGTAGTAAATCTGTTATGTGAGGTAGAACAAGACATGGAATTTTAGAGGCAAATTCGTTTACGCATGATTTAAACGTAATTTCAGTTTTATAATTAACATTAGAAACATTTTGGCTGATTCCGCAAACAGTTAAATTAAGTCTTGTCCTTTTTAAGCCTAAACGATTGCAAAGGTCTTCTGTTATAAAATTTGATTGTGATCCTGGATCTAACAAGGCTCTCGCATGATGAATCTTTCCGTTACTGTCATACACTTGAATATTGGCTGTAGATAACAATGTTTGTATATTATTAGTATTTAACGAGTGATTTGCATATGCTACCTGCTGTGAGTCTATCTGGGCGCTTGGACCCGCTTCTTGGAAATTATTATTTGAGGGTTGTTGTGAATTATTTGATTGTGACGATAAATTGTCACTTGTATCATGTTTGACGAACTGAATGTGCAAGAGTGTGTTATGTTTTTTACTGCAAGTTTTACACATACCAGACGTACATGCTGAAGTTGAATGACCCCTTTTTAAACAATTTAAACAAAGGTGACGGCGTTTGGCTTCGCGAATTCTGTCATTTACTTCTAATTTTAAAAATGTTTGGCAATCTTTTATATGATGTGAACCCTTACAAAATGAGCAAAAAGTAGTGTGAACATTAACGTATGTATTTGAATGGTGTTTGTGTGTTTTAGCTTGTGATGAATGTTGTTGAATATTTACCTCAATTGAACCTAACAAATGGCATTTTTTCTCTAGAAAATCTAAAAGTTCCTTGAGTGTAGGGAAGTCGCCTTGTGGTTTGAATGTTTCCCATTCATAACGAATGGTGTGGCTGAACTTCGCACTAATTATGTAAATTAATAAGGTATCAACTGAAGGTTGATCATAGTTCTTTAAAGATTGTGTGATCTTGATAATATTGTCGAGGAATCTTTGCAAATTGATGTGCGAATCCCTTCTGATGGGTTCCAAATTAAATAGTGATTTGATATTGTTCTGAATTATGAGTTTTTTATTTTCGAATCGTTTCTTTAAAAGATCCCAAGCGATGTTATAGTTTTCAGACGAAACCTTTAATGATTTTATGGCTTGAGATGCTTCCCCCTTTAAGCATGACATAAGGTAATAAAATTTTTGGATGTTATTAAGAGCAGTATTCTCGTGTATTAATGAATTAAAGGAGTCGTGAAATTCGACCCATTGTTCGAAATCGCCCGAAAACGATGGTAATGAAACACTTGGTAACTGAACTAAACTACTGTTTGGCACTGACTGCGTTTGTGTCTCTGGTTGATTTTTAGTTTCTAATGTAGATTTAGATGCGATTTCACTTAAAAGGTTAGTCACGTTAGCTACTATCTCATAATAAGATTCAACAAATATTTCGAACTCCTCACTATGTTTTGGATCATCTGATAAATTAATAATTTGACCATGTATATTTTCAAACTCTTTTAAAGAAGGTTCAAAGTCCGCTAGACGGTTTTTTAAACTGGTTATTTCAGCACCCTTAATATTACTAATATTGCTCAATGTTTCAAATTTATTTTCAAGACGCGTAAGGCGTGCTTTTATGAGCCCTCGTTGATTAATTAAGACTTTTAACTCTGCCATGACAAATTGATGAATGAAACAAAGGTATGTGAAAACAAAAGGAACAATAAGGAAATCGCACTTACCAAAAGTTAATTGGAGGAATTGATTGCTGCGCTGCGATGTGAAGCGGCTAGTTGTAGATTATTCCTGGCCAAATACGAAGCTTGTAGAATACGGAAAATTGGAGAATTTGTTGGATGTACTGCAATATCCTTATCCTTGGTGATAGGTTGTTTAACAACGATATGAACTGTTTTCCCGGCGGAAACTATATAATCCGGCTCGAAGGACCAATGTTTTTACCGTCGTAGTGTCTCCACACTAATACCGACTGGTTGTACTGATGTACCACATTTAATTTTGAATTTTTTCGAAGGACCAATAAAACACTCGTGCAACTTTAAAACTAATTTACTATTACTTTATCATTTACACGAGGTCTTATAATTAAATTGGGAATCGTTCCCCAAGAGCCTATTAAACATAAACTCTTAAATAATTAAAATGAAATTTGTATTATGAGCGATGTGCACTCAGCGAGTCTATATGCAGAACTAGCCTATTATATTTTGAAAACTACAAACTAGGTGAGAAAACTTGTTTTGTGCCAAATGGGCCTGTTGCTATCACAATAACAACCATTCCTTTATGAGGCTATACTATAAATTTGGGAATCCCAATGTCCACTCTACGTGACCAAATAAAGGGACCCCGTGTACCTTCTGGTAGCAATAACCGATCAGGTACCCATTTCCTGTATACTATTGAAATGTAATTCTTAAAACTAGATAAATAAAATGTACAATAGTATAATATGAGATATATAAAATAAATTGTCTTTGATCCCGAACAGGACCTTTGTATCAAATTTTGTAATTCATTATTTAATTTATATTTTCACATTGTTTCAGTAATTTCAATTATTAAATATATTTTATGGTGTCTGGTGAGTGAATTGTTGGATGTTGTACGTGTGTTCTGACCTCGACGTTGACTCACCTGTACCCTTCCTTACCTTGTAATTTTTATCCATTTTTTAGCATCTTCAATGCCAGTAAATTTTTTACTTTTATTTTATATTTAATAATTTTTTTTAGATTTGTCTAAAATGTTTGTTCGCTCATTTGTCGCCCATCCACAGCTCTAATTAGGTTCCGGACAGACTGTGCAGCTGAAGGAAGGATCGGGGTGAAGACTCAAATGTTTTATCAGGCCAAGGGAACAATTTAGAGTATCGGACCAGCCAATAAACATAAAAAACGAGTCAGTTAACACCCGCAGGCGGCTCGTGTAATATATACCAAGGTTGGAAGTCCCCAAAATTCCCGGAATCCGGCGACAGTCGCAACGTTGTCGTAGGGAACGCTTTTGGATGGGCATGTTTGTTTTGTAAGTATTTTTTTTAAATATTTTAATTTAATTAATACACTCTTCAAGTTTTTTTAGCATCAGGGTCCTTCAGGAACCACCACTGCTCTGCCCGGAGCATAGTAACTTTTTCTTTGTTTGACAAAGTGGCGCCCGAGCATTTTATTTTTCTAAATTTGGTTAATTCATTTTTTATAACTAACTATTATTATTTTAATCAACAAGAAATAGTTTTGTTAGAATATATATCCATTTAAATTGGTAACTAAATGATGTAGGTCAGAATAAAAACGATCTGTTAATAGATCAGGTCTGAATTCTTATCGTACTTTGTATTATTGTAATGAGTGGGATTGCGCCTTAATCTCGACGCCTAACCTTGCTATGACTTAAAAATGAAGATGAAGGAACTTATTTTCTTGATTCAAGAATCTTGACATTTCCCAACACTGCGAAGAACATACGTATCTTACGCTTTAAAAGGATACTATGTAAGAAAAAACCCTTGTTAATAATAAAAAAAAATAGCAATGTGTATAACGCTTGTGATCTGAACGGAAATTAATTAAAGGAATGCTTTTTTTTGTTTATTTAAATTCCTACCAAAATTTATCATATCCTATATGTTATTTATTAAAGTACAAAAAGATGTCAGGGCTCTTGTCAGCATTTTTGGCCTTGTCTCAATTTTTACTTTGATGATCCATAGAAGAATCCTTAAAAGTCAAATGTCTCGTGAAACCCTGATAATCAGCAAATAGTTTGTTAAAACAATCGCCCAGTATAGTTAGTGATGGTCCTGCAGCTAGCCTGGAAGTAGCTACTTACTTACTATAGACATTGTAGTCGATGCTTTCGATAAATTATGGCCTATCTGCTCTTTATGCAGAAGATGATTCTGGCAAGTGGACGATTTATGAGAAGTAAGGGATGCGCCGCTACCATTCTTCCCAACAGGCACAACAAAGCGCCGATCGCGATTTGGTATAGGTACCTATGTATCTACATACATATATGCATATATGTAGTAGCGACTATCTAATACTTACTATTTATTCATCCATTTACGTCTTGATTTATGGGAACGTATAGAGGAATATTTACATTGGAATTGATGGTCGTAGGTATTGTATATATAATAATACCATTTTCTTATGCAGTTTACGTGGATAATTTGCATTGCCATTTTACCAAAATAACGTCTATAAACTGAATTGAAGGAGCACAATTGATTGCCATTTTATGTTGGTTTTAAAAATTTCAAATATCGTCTGCCATTACTACTAACATAAAATCACGGGGTCGCAGTCTTTCTCTACGAGTAAGGAAGATATTATTTTATACCGTATACGATCAATAAAATTGAGACTGCTGTTACTTGATTGAAATGCAGTATTAATGAAAATAATTTAAAATTTAAGGGTTAAATAAATACTGATAGTTTATGTGAAGGGTAATCGAAATGGCTCTAGTTCAATTATTCTTCTAATAAGTTGTTTATCTAACAATACGACCTATTTGATATTAATTTGAGTAAAGTGACCTAAATCTAAAAATGTAATCTCTTCAAATTCTTTTCGAATTAGTTAAAATATTCTCCCATTGCTGTTATTGTATGTTACCTTCTTGGTACATGAAGACCACTTTATTCTACCTAGTATTATAATGCAGTTACATTTTAACTTATAAACAGACCTATTTAATACTAATTTGAGTAAAGTGACCTAAATCTGAAGATGTAGTTAAACTGAGATGCTCCACAACTTCAATGTACCTACCTACCGACATACAAATAGTCTAAAACTCAACTTACTTAGTTCAAATATTCCACTGAAAATTTAATTAAAACCCATTAACTCCTAGTTTAGTACACATCAGCATTTAGGTACGTACGTACCGTATTCACTTATACTTATCAAACTTCATAATCTTGTCTCATCTGCTGCGTTTGTGCATCTTGTGCAGGGAAATATTTAAGCGCCCAGAGGAACTAAGTTTTAATTTATAGATAAGTACCGTAAAAAATGTTATATGTAAATTAGGACCAAAATAAATTAGCAATGACTAACGTGTTACAAGATACTTACAATCTCAGTTTAATAGAACACACTAACTATCAAAAATACATCCCCTTGGCTATAAGAACACCTAAAAGAAATATGAATTATTCCAATCACACCAGAAAGATTTTTTAACACCACTATTAGATACTCTTCTTAAGAAAAGTTCTTCGACATCAGCTTCTTTCCACTTTACCAATGAGAACTTAAAGCGAAACCTAACAATAATAATGATGATTTAAACCAATGTAATTTCTCATCGTCTCTAATTGTTTTAAGTAATAAACGTTGTCTGTATTACATTAATGAGATAGTATTGTGAGTTATCAACTTTATGATGTTGCTTTTCCCACATATGTATGTATATGTATGTTGGTCCATTTAAAAGCAGGATGTAGAGGCACATTACAATTTTAATGATTTTACAACCGCAATTAGCCAATCTCGACAGGTTTCCATCACGAATCCATTTCATAAAATTTACTTAAATCACTTCCACGCTGTTATTCTTACAACGTATACTTTAGTATGCTAATGGATCGTTTGCAGTGAATTTTAAACATCAAACGCTAGATTGTAATTGTGTGTTATCGTGTTACGCTAAAGGCTGAATCCGTACAAGTGATATTCGCCAATGTAATTATTATTAATGCCATAAAAATGCGTCATGGAATGGAAAATTACTTTATCATTTTCATTAAATAATTTGAAAGATTTGATAGTACATAATAAAAATAGAAAATCCATCTGTACCTCCGCACAATAACTTATTGCAATCTACTCACTATACATATACACCTTGAAATTTTCACTGATTTATTAAAAACTTATTCTTACGACTATCTGCGTGGTTCTTTCCAGATCGTACGATAAATAAAAGTTTTCAGGAATGGACATTCTACAAATTTCTCCTTACTGCATCCCTAAAATACTCGAGAAATATGTCCTCTACAACACATTAAATCGTTAGGTCCGCCGTCACAATATTGTTCAAATAAATCCCTCCATAGTGTACCCTTAGATCACACAAGAATTATTTCCTACAAGTTTCAAATATATGAGTCAACTTCTTCAGATTACTTCCTTCAAGCTTTAAACTTAGGGATGGAAACTTACACTTTTTCAACCCATAAGAGACTCAAGGAGTATTTCCTCCATTTTATAACTCTCTTCTAATTCTATATCTTTCTTTAATAACGGAGTTTAAAAATGCACTCCCTTAGTGTATGCTTAAAGTAGTTGTTTTGCACTGAACGATTATTTGAACACTCTGTAGAGTTTCATTTATTTTATGGTGTTTCTGAAAGATTCGGGTGTTTAGGCACAAGCAATAGTACAAAGATTGAAATCGCAATCAGTTTGTATATTGCCAAAGTACAAAGTAACAGTAGTTAAGAAATATTTCCTACAAACTTCAAATCTGTAGGTCTCAACATTTTGGATTTCTCTATAGGTACAAGCTTTAAGGATGGAATTATTTCTTTGCTCCTCTTTAAGGGTATAGTTCATATTAGCCTCCGCTTAATGTATCCTTAAAGCACTCAAAAATTATTTCCTATAAATTTTAAATTTGTGGATATATTTGTTTGTACTTCTTCTTTAATAGTTTAATAGTAGGGATGGAAACTCACACATTTTTCACTTCTGAGACACTCAAGGAGTATTTCCTTCATTGTTTACCTCCCTCCAATGCAACAACCTTTTTTAAGGGTGGAGTTTAAAAAAATGGGTTCTTAGTATATCCCTAGAAAATATTTCCGACAAACTTCAAATCTGTGGGTCCATCAATTTGGATTGTTTTGAAAGACACTTCTTTTTATAATATCGCATTTGTTGTGAAATACCATATTTAACAGATATCTGCACTGCTTTTTGAACCCCGAAGGTACTTAAGGAGCATTTTGTCTTTTTCGTATTTCAACTGCACTTGGGTAGGTTCCCCCATACAACATAACTTACTTCATTGCTCCACTTTAAGGATATTGTTCAAAGAAGTCCCTTTATAGTGTACCTTTAAAGCACTGAATAATTGTTTCCTAGAAGTTTCAAATTTACAAGTCCACGTGTTTAAATTTCTCCTTTAAAACATTAACTTTAGGAATGGTGACTCACCTTTTTGCACCCCTAAGACACTCGAGCAGTATTTCCTCCATTTACTTAAGAAATATTTCCTACAAACTTCAAATCTGTAGATCCATCAGTTTAAATTTCTAACTACACATATGAACTTTAGGGACCAATTTTCACTGACTCACTCATCTTTGCACCCCCAAGATTCTCAAGGAATAGTACCTCCATCTCAGCTCTTAGTTCTACTTGTATAGGCCCTTCCATACAACTTAAACTATTCCTATTCTCCTATTTAAAGATGCAGATTAAAATAATTCCTCCTTAGTGTATCCTTAGAGTACTCAGAAAGTATAAATTTTATAAATTTCAAAAACTCACTCCCTTTTGCACCCCTTGAGTACTCTATAAGTATTTCCTCGACTTTTAATTTCTAATTCGATAGGTATATATGTTTTCTCACTACCTTCTCTTGCCTCATTATGAATAAACATTCAAAACATTGTCTTTTTATTCTATTATCGAATTTCTTGTTTGCTTAAAAGATATTGGTGATTACTCGATCTGTAGGGTTATTTTTAACATAACATCAGTGACAATTTTCAAATGTGTTATTATGTTTAATCAAACGCATTTTTAATTTGGTTTGTTTATTTTAAACAAGCGGATTTATTTATTATTTTAAGAATTACTTGGATTCCTTAGTACGAAACGTCTATGAGAATTATTTCTCTGGAGTGTACCAAGTATGTAATTAAATTCTTAGGATGGACATGATGAAAAGAATGATTGTTTTTATTCTACAGCGTAAGTAGTATCTGCAATTGACAGCATTCCTTCTTGATTGTCGTCCCTTTGATTAGCGGCTAATTTTCTTTCTTATTTTATACGCCCCAGTCGACACTTTCAGCCTCGTATCATTTTTATTAATAGGGGAGATGTTTCTAACGACGAAACTTGTTTTAAAGGAAGCCTTTGATCTTGAGCGAATATGTATAAAATTTAAAAAACTTAATAAGTATAAAGCTACTGCAAAATTTTATTCCTCCCGGCGCTGCTGTTTTCATAATACAAAGTTAATAAAACATTGAAAAAAAAATCTTTTATGGAATATCAATACAAAATGTGTAGGTACATTCCTTAAAATTTTCTTCTGATGGTAGTTATTTTTAAATATTATATTAAAATAAGTATTTCGTATCTGAAACATTGTGTTTATTTTCGTAATTATAAATACCTTGAGTTAATAATTAATTATATTATTGAAAAAGTACACACAACCTAATGAACTACAATAACTTTTGCGTGTTCCATTCTCACCACCTAAGTGCTAACAGTAATGGGCGAGCTATTCGTCTGGCAATACCTGTAGGACACAGAGGGCCTACTTTTAGGAATTGTGGGAAGGGATGGGCGTCTAAAAGTCAGAATATAATTAATATATTATAAGACTATACCTGTGGAGTATCATATATTACTGGTATAACATTTATTGAAACTTTATGGGCCTAAGAAGAATCGAGTACCAACTTTTTAAATTATTAGAGATTTTTACTGTACGAAGTTGAATTGAATATCGAAAAAGTTAGAAAGTAATCAGCTAAAGTATTTCAAATTTTCTGATTGATGTGGAACGATTTCTTTAAAATTGTTAGTTACAAATAGGTACAACAAACCGAAGATAAATCCAGCATTAGCTTCATCGAAGCTAATCACGAACTAGGCAAAACCTCATTGATGTTTTTGTGGAAATAAAGGTAGATAGATATATACGACTCGATAAATTGCAATTCGGAAAATGGATGCTTTCAAATAGAAGAGCAACATCAGGTTTCGGTTTATATAAAACGTAAAATATTCCTTCAAGTTGGTTGGATAGATGAAGAGAATACAGGCGTGCCGCGTCGTATATTTCAACTTTCATTAGTAGAAGTGCCTATCTGTCAGAAGTCGCTAATCAGCGGGGAATATCAGATGAGATAGAGAACAGAAGAGAACAGAGAAGAAAAGTAGACAGTGGAGAAAGAGAGAGATAGAGGAGAAAGGAAGGATGAAAATATTGACTAGTTAATAAGCAACCCGAGAAAATATATATCGCAGTAGGCCGCTCTTGGAAGTTTCCAGAACAGCTCCCAGATAAACCACAACGGGTAATTATGTAAAGTTTGATGTGATCTCTAGACGGCGAACAACTTTTACTTCCACTTAAGAAGTCATTTTAAAGCTTCTTCTTAATAAAAAAACCAACTTTTAACTATCTATATAATATTACTTACCTACTCACAAGGATGCTGAAATAATTTTAATTAGTATAACTTCTAAACTTATATACCACGAGTGCTTTGAAATAAATTGTAATTAAAACTCACGCATATTGGAAACGCTATAGAAGAGATAAGAACAGGTATAAAATCATTGGCAAAGAAAAAAGCAACAGGGAGGGACGGAATTCCGGGGGAAGCGTGGATTTAGGCAATTATAGTAATTGAAAAAAAAAATGTATGAATTAGTGACAACTATATGGAATAAAAATTAGATAGCAAGAGAGTGGAAATGTGGAGCAATAGTGCTAATTTTTAAAAGGGGTAAGTAATAGGGAAAACACAGAAAATTACAGAGGAATGAAACTAATGGACACGGGATACAAAATATACACGGAAATAATAAAGAATAGGTTAAAAGAACAAAAATATTAAATTAAGGTATTAAACGAGACACAATTTGGAATCAGGGAGGGTAGGTGCACAATTAATGCAGTATACATGTTAAAAAAATGCAATACAATCACAGATAGACAAAAAACAAAAGGTATACATGATGGCAGTAGATCTGAAGATGGCCTATGATTCGGTAGACAGAAAGGAAATAGAGAGTATGTTAAAGAAAAGTAAGATAAAGGAGGGTTTGATAGGTACAATAATGGAATTCTATATGGAAACGATAAAAGTTGTAAGGATTGGCAAGATGGAGAGCAAGGAAATGTAAATAGGAAAGGGGGTTAAACAGGGATGCAAGATAAGTACACAGATACTTAACAATATGTGATTTAGAAGAAACAATAAGTAAAGTAAATGAGGGTGGAATAGTGATAGGAAGGAAAAAGATATTGACAATATCGTACGCGGATGATATAGCGTTAACTGCGACAAGTTGGGGTGCAATGAAGGAAATGACAAAAACATTGCAAAAATACTTGGAGAAAAAATGCTTGCAGCTCAATGGTGAAAAAACTAATATAATAGTTTTTGGTAAAGTAAGAGGTAGGAAAAGAAAAGAAAGAGGAACTGGGATGAAAGAAGAAGGTGATAGAAAGGGTTAAAAAATGCAACTACTTGTGGTACATGCTAACAGAAAACAACAAAGACGATAAGCACATTAGTAAGCAAGCAGCTAAAGCAAATAAATGCTGGGTAGGATATGGGGAAGAGGATAAAAATTGTGCAGAAATAACTGGGACTTTTTAAAACGTTGGTAAAAAAAAGTATAGTCTTTTATGAAGTCCAGATATGGGGCTAGAAAGAGTATAGAATAGTAGAAAATATTTATAAGAAGTACCTACATAAAATGGGTGTTGCGCTTAGAAAGAAGTACTCCGGGCTATATTTTAAGAAGGGAAACAAAATGTGGGAAAATGGTGAAAGATACAAGAAGAAGGGTTGTAAAATATGAAGAAAATTTGGGGGAATTACCGGAAGGGGACTTAAGAAAGGAGATATGGAGGAAAAAGGTATTAGGTATCGGGACAAACAATAAATATATTGTAGAAAGGGATAAAGATTTAATAGAAATGGCAATAAGTAAAGAACAAATGGAGGATTGGAGAGAAATTTGGGAATCTAGATACGCGAAAGGTATGAGGGAGTTTATATGGGTAAAACGGCAAAGGGATGATGAGGTGACAGAATATCTAAGAGAAGGAAAAAGTATAGAGATAATAGCTAGATTCAGAATGGGGAATAAGTTTTGGATGGAGAAAGATAAGAGATTGTGTAGAGTATGTGGAGAGAAGAGTGAATTAATGGAGCATGTACATATTAGAAGAAGTAACGGGGAAGAATGAGAGGGAGGAACTTGGAAGGATAATAAATGCGGATGGTAGTGGTCTGGCCCTATTGAAGCAAATTTTAAAAAGAAGAGGTATGGAAAGGGGGGAGGGAAAATACAGGAAAAATTAATATAAGGAAAAGGGAAGGGAAGTGCTTAGTGTAAATATTTAAATTTTTGTAGGTTGGAGAATATAATATGTTTCTTTTTTTTTTCTTTTGTGTGTGGAAATGTAAACATAACTTTTTAGTTTCGATAAAGCTCTTACTACTACTACTTCCTAAAAACTAAGGTAAGATATCAATCTTATTGTTATTTTCACTGTTACCTATAAGACGTAACAGAATTGACTTTGGTATTGCAGAAATTAAATATGGATCATATTGTTTGTCTTTTATCTTCGTCAAGTGTTTTTTGACGACACATACTTGTAACCCCCCCCCCCCGCCTTCCATTTGAAAATTCTCGAGGAGGGCGAACGCATTTGGTAAAGAAAACGCCGTCAACAAAGACTTTGATTGCGCCATTAGCAGTGCAAATTTAATTTGGGCTTTTGCCGTTGGCTTTTTGATGTTGTTGTTCACATTTACGAGAGAAAAGACTAAATTTGCCTTTAAGAGCTCTCAAAACAAACGACGATTACTTTTTTAATAAGACAAATGGAAGGTCTCTACGACCGGCCCTTTGTCACGTTACTAAAACAAAATAAAATTGTTCCCAATCTCTATATTCTTTAGTTATTTTATTAGACTTCCTAGGACTGCTCTCCTTAAAAGGTTGAGAGAATCTTAATTTTTGGAAAAAGGTTGTCTTCAGATGGTCCGATATGGGCAGTAAACATTCATAATGCATCATTAGATTATGCTGTTTCATTATCAGCAGACGCACTCAAAGCAATGTGAGGTAGCTAACGTAGATGCTCTCCGTTTGTCACTTTCTAATTTTCTCCTTGCAATACTATTTAGATGACTTATGTAACCCCTTACATGATATTTAAGAAAGATCTAAGAAATATACAGTATTGCAAATTGTAAATCCTTATGGATAGAGACTCAAACTTTGCTTAGTAGAGTAGCGAACGTTACACCAACGTCTCTTCTCTCTGAAGCCTGAAAAGGATTGTAATGGTATCCGCGAGGCCGAGTTACTGTGCGCCGAATTCTTTATCCCCCGAGCAATTCCAATTAGATGCGGATGAAAAAATTTAGTAGTTCATATAGGATTAACAATACGTGCTGCTACATGTAGGTCTGTTGATTAAAACTGGTATAGCCACTGCAAAGTATTAATTTCTGCAAGATATCGATCGGTGATGAGACAGGGAAGCGTAACAGAAACGAGCGAAATCCTAACCGATGGCCCCCTAAGGGTTAACAAAACGATGCACACCAGATCGGAAACATCGATATGCTTATTATCGTCGCCAACTTTCGTTTCGATATCTGGATAGATATGTATCTATGATGCTTGCAGGTGGTTGTCGATTTTAATTTTTATTCCATGTTGTGAATCTCATTTTTTTTACGTTTTAACCCGAACACTTTTTTTAATTTTTTGGTTTTTCTGTACTTATTCTAATTCAAGCTACCTGTATGGGCTCAATAAATTAATAATTAAAATTATAATCATGGTATTCACATTTAATAACTAAATATGAATCAAGCAAGGGTCAAGACTAGATTATTGATTTTAAGATTTTGTCATGATTAAAAGAAGTCAAAATAATGGCGCCGATGTAAAAATCGGGACATGATCAAAAGAATCGCGCCGAGAAGTTTGAAGATCAAAAAATTTTGCCAAGAGTCTCATTGCCTTCTACAGTTCAATAAATACCTAATAAGATACATTAAATTTTGATATACCTACCTATCAATAAACAATTTATTTGTAATAAAACCTAGCGTCGCATATGACACACATTTTTAATTAATTTCCTAAAACAATTATTAAATCTCTTTTCCGGTCTATACAATCCGCAATATACAATTTAGGTTTTAAATGAAAAGTTATCTTTACTTCTATTCTGCAATTCACTAAATTTCTTTTGTTAACTCTTATCTTGGTATGGAGAAAGATCTAGGAATAAATACAAAAAATTATCAAAATCAGAATTTAAAACAAGAAAAGAATATTTTCTTGATCTTGATTTTTAAGTGAAGACAAGAGTTTTAGGACGTCAAGACTCCTGCCCTACTGTCGAGAAGTATTGAAATTCTTGAATTAACACTAGAAAATATGACCAAAAATTGCATAAGACAAAGAAATTTTTTTTCTTGATTTTGATTTTCAAGTCAAGACAAGCCTCCTTCTCTTGTATTGAGAAATATTGAGATTCTTAAATCAAGACATGTAATTATGACCAAGAAATTGCACAAGATAAAGAAAAATGTTTTTTTGATCTTAATTTCCAAATAAAGGCAGCAGGTAGATAGATGTCAAGATAAAGACTCTTGTCTTAGTGAAAACCTAAATACATTCGTGAATAGAATATAAATGTAGGTACCCAAATATTCCGAGATTTTAGTAAAAAACATCCTTTCCTGTGGGCTACTCATAAGAAAGTTTTTCCACTTAATGATATTGTTATGAGTACTTGCCAATTAAGTTGGTGTGAGCATAATTAACGAACATCTTCCCTGAATACATAAGGAATATTCCCGGCTTTCCTGAAACATCTAGAAAACACCAGCAACGATCAATGGGAAAACAATTGGATTACTAGACGGCTGAAGAATTCCCTAGAAAGAGGCTGAAAAGACCATAAAAGGCGGAAACGGCACACACTGAGTTAGTTGACAGTGGACAGCTGAGGTTTGGAAGCGAAGCGATCGATAGGCGAACAACAGGCGATAGAAGTCATAGTGTCTATGGTATAGCGAGTATTTATAGTAGAGGCAAGCGAGAAAAGAGACTTTTAGTGAAATAAATTGTGTAGACTTGTTTATAACTGTAGTGTAGTCAAATTAACTTTAGTAATTAAATAAATTCGTTATTTTTGTTTTGTTAATTGTGTTTTCCGTGACCGAACACGTCACAATATAAAATATATCTAGGTCTAGGTTGAGCCCAATCCATGTTATTACAAAACAAGGGAGGATCTATGATTTTAAGAACCAGAAGACAGAAACTTCTGTCATTTTTCGAATTACAGGGTTATAAGATTATCATATTTATCAAACATGGCTGAAACAAATATGAAATTTTGTTTTTTTGTCTTAAAGGGAAAGGAGGATCCGGGCCCTATACCCCTATGGATCTATTATTTCTGAAAATAGTTAGACAAAGATTTCGTAGCCATACTTAATCAAATTTAAGTTTTTTGAAAGCAAGGATTTTGCCGATCAGGCGAATTTAAATTAAAATAGATATATTTTCTCAAAAAAAAAACATATTTTAGATTATTAAGAATCTATATTAAGAGATACAGTTGAAATTTTCACCCAGAAAATTAAAAAACAAAAACTTACAAAAAAATTAAATTTATAATATAATCTTTGGGATTTTAAAAAAAGGCGTAGTTTAGAGAAGGACCAGAACCTCCCTGCCTCTACCTAGTTACGCCCATGGCCTTTCTACTGCCTGATATAGAAAATGAACACTTCAATATCTTTTTATTCAATTATAGTTTCTCCAAGATAATCTAAATTACCAAAATATGTATAATGTAATAAGGGATGTTTTGCTGTAATTGGATCGGTATTTGTAGTTGGATCTGCCATGCCTTTATAATGCCATAAACAATTTCGAGAACGATAGCAAGTAGTAGTCGAGGGCATGTATAGATAATACAGTATGAACGTATTTGCCGGGGTGAACAGCGTTATTTAATGTTTACCATTATTGTATCAACAACAACACGGATAAACGAGAACAATAAGCGGTCCGTGCAAACTGCAGTGCGACCGCGCTCGTAGGTAGCGTTGGAGACAATGTTAACTATCTTGCATCTTTTGTTATACTAAAACGGGTCGTGTTTAGTATATCACGGAATTTGATTTTTTCCACGCTAAACAATGGCTGCTGACTCGTCGCACATACGGTACACCGTCCGCACAATCTTTCCATGTTCGGATGGCAGATTGCCGATCTAAATGGGACCGAGCATCGGCCACAATACATGCAAATTTAATTATGCGACCAATCAACATACTGAATAGCTCTTGCTACGAAACTTTCACGGAACAGAAAATATGTAATCTAACACACAATATAGTAAATAATAGCGTTCGAAGGAAAATTTTTAACTTAGAAGGTAGGTGCTCTCGTCGGATATAGAATAATAAACGACGAAGGAAATTCATATATGAAAACTGTAATAGTGATCGAACAAAAAAGTTGAAAGATGAAAATAACAAACAAAGCTGACCCCAATTTGTTACAACAAATAACAATTTTAGAGGTACATAGTTTCATATGCCAAGAGCTAACCAGCATTATTATTGTAACAAATTTTCTAGTTAAATTTATTTATTTAACAATACTATTTACTGTAACAATTTGTACACATGAACACTAACTATCTACTTATTTATCTGACAGACAATGATTCACTTTATTTATATCACTTTTGTATATCTGTTACAGTTAAAACAAGTTTTTAGTTAGAACTCCTTTTCCCTAGTTAAAACTAGTTTCTACTTAATGCCTTTGTTAAAACTAGAAATACCCAGTTAAAACTAGAATTTGCCACTGATATATTTGATTTTCAGATAAAACTAGTTGTCACATCGAGCTGTAGTTAAAACTAGCACTAGAAAAACTAATTTGGGATTGAAAACAAGTTATAATTTTAAAAATATTTATTGAAAAGATCTAAGACACTGAGAACCAAATAACAATCTATCACTAAAGGAACATTTCACGGAAATTCGACTTAAATTAGTTGCCGAGATGACAATATTAATTATAAGTAGGTAAATAAAATAATCAAATAAATCAACAGACCACAAACATAAAATTTCAAAAAGAAACATTGGTAAAGAACATTGATTAACACACAATAAAATCTAATCAGTCAAAGTTTAATTTAAAAAAGGATGAGGATCTACTACGCGAACAGTTTTAACTGACTCGCTTCGGAGAAACTGATATTCGATTCGAGCATTAGTTAATTCTAGTATTAACAAATGTATACATTAAAAACTACTAGTTCTAACTAGGAAGACCACGTTCTATCAAAAAACTAGTTTTAACTACAACATATCGATTTAAATGGTTATATATCGCGTCTGAAAGACAATTAACTAACTATCCTCTCGAGGCAGTGGTTTATATTCACTTGTCGAAAATACTAGAAAAACACTAGACGGTCTCTTAACTTTCCCAAAAAATATTATTCATCCTCCAAAGAACGTCGATGTATGAAATCGTGGCGCTTCACTCATGGAAAATTTATAACGGTGTAAACCGAGTTAAAGGAAACCGCCGTACACACTTAGTGCGTAAGCGCGTATCGATTTTTATCATGCATCATGCGTAAGTTCGCTACTATATTGCGAATTTAAAAATATTAATTGGGATATACACTAGCAGCGTATCCATCTTTTCATATACCTTAGTAATAATATTGTGACGGACGTGGCGTTTTGAATGGTATTGAACCGCGTCGACTGCGAAAATTGAGTGCAATTTACCCATGACGCGTTTCAGAAAGTTCGAGAAATAGTTGCTGGAATCACCTAGCAACGTCCACAACACTATATAAGCGACAGCGATGGACAGTTTGACAGTTTTTGACAGTAGTAGTTGATAGTTAAGGGACAAAAGCGAAAAATAAACTGATTACGGAAGTGAAATTGTTAGTTATTAAATTATTGTTATTTTGTGATCGAGTTAATTAATATAAGTGTTAGAAAAATACGTGATATTTAAATAACGCAACAATATTATAAATCCAATAAATATAATTAAAAATTTCCAGAGATGTTTTTCTTTGTTCAAAAGGTTTTGAAAGTTCGGTTAATTTAAAACGGTTTTCATAGAAGCAGGGACTATTTTTAGAAAGACGTGGTTCAAAAGTATTCCCTACACGTGTACCTAACAAATTATTCATTTTCTCTTGTGCCACATAAAAAAGAAAATATATTGACAGAGTAATAAGAAATTCCTGTGTTTGTTTTACCTTAACAAGAGATACTCGAGCATTTTTACTTAACCATCAACTTTTTCGAATATTATTTTTTTTTAATAAATTATTTATTAAATTCATAATTGTTTTAAACTATTTGATATCTCTGACCATGCAACACTTTCTTTTAATTTTTGGGCCTGTTACAAGATTAATATAGAACACTTTTTACAAATTTGATTAAATTTAAAGGATATAAATATTATAATAAATAACCTAAAAGGAATCAAAAAGTATTAGAGGGCATTTCACAACAGCAGCTCTAGAAAACTGTACACAATAACGGCTACAATTTCTAAAACGTAAAAATGTTAGAAATGAATTAGTCGAGCAGAGTTTTTGGTCATTACCTATCCGAACTGAACTACCTCTAACTGTGTATACTCAACGTCAATAAATAGGACTAAAGGAATGTTTTGTGTGTATGATGTTATGATTTCTTTTTTAAGTGTAGAGTTTTGTTTATCATTCATATAAAATATGAATATATAATGTAATATTATAAAATATATATATAATAATAATATAATATGTAGAAACAATTCCAATGTAAGGGCCCCTTTTGCACCCTTAACAAGAACAGTCCTACATTAGTCCAGTCAAAATAGTTCTGAAATCGAAATTTTGAGTAACCAGCGTGAACCAGAATTGAGGAGAGTATTGAAACACTATAGTTTTGTCATCCATGAGGTTCTGTGTATATCGTACCCTAAAAAGATAGATAATGGTGATTACATCAAAGCAGGGTACTCTTTTTACCAATTTAAATTTACAACCCTTATAGTAGCCAGCTAAACGATTCTGTATTGGTTTTTTTGAATAAAAACCTTTTTTATACCAAAAATGGTTTTCAATTTTTAATCACGAAATTTTCTAATAGCTTGTAGAGAACTATCTGTTTTATATATTTTTAACTCCTTGCCGGGGATCGAGAAAGTTTTGTAGGAAGTAACTCTATTACTCTGTACTGTTAAATATATGAATTAACATTTTACATAAGCTCCGTAAAAAAGTCGTCCTGTAAGAAAGCCGTCTGTACTTAAACTGGTGTTGACTGTATTTAGATAAGAAGAAATTTCTGGAAATGGTGCACCACCTTCAAATAAAGCAATTAAGGAATCCAAGTGTAGATAATTAATACATTTTAAACTGCGCCAAAGTCGTGAAGCGACTACCCACCTTTTAGGTACATGCTAAAGTTGAGGATGTAGCTTTACGACGCTACTTTTTGCTCATCAGACGGCATTTTATGGTGATCCTCATAGCTACGTAAGAGATCTAAATTGCGCAATCTTAGAAATTATCAAGTGCAATTACGGTATGCAACTTGGACAATAAAAAGCAACCGGTACATTTAAGTAGTTTGCGTAGAAGGCGAATTTATGGAACGATTTGCTTTCATTACTACTACACTGTCTTAATTTCCTGTAGAGGTCGCTTTTTGTGGCCAACTTTACGAGCTCGAACGTTCACAGGAGGGGGCTTAGCTACCTCAGAAAATTTTTGAAAGATTACTTCAATAAAACTGCAACACGTGCACGGGCCGTAAAGTTACTTAATCTCGTTAAAACTACGGTTGAAAACGCGTATTTATTTGCTAGTGGTGGATAAGTACATCGGCTCCAAGAAAACTATTTTCAACTATAAAGTTCGACTCATTCGCTCGTTCACCCCAATGTGGTTCATTACAACTGGTTGTTTCCACAAAAGTTGAACCAACCTACACATCTTTCTATGTACTTACCTACCTATAGTACACATACTTGCTTCTTTCTTTCATTTAATCGTATCTAAAACTTTTAGTTGGATCCAGGTGTACACTGTATTGATTTTATATAGGTACAACCATGTTGAAGTTGAGTACCTTCAACCGACCTGTCGTCCATCTAAGGGCTTCTGAATAAATTGGATAATCAGATTGACTAAATACCGTTAGGCTATTTACTAAGGGGGTGATTACGGAATCCGGGTTGGTTTACCTTCCATTCCACTTAATCTCTAGCATAACCACTTTCAACACGTGGTGCAAACCACTTTTGACAATTTGAGTTAATGAAAATCAATCTAGTAGATATAAATTTAAAAACCTCTAATGGAATTTTAAACATAATATTTATTTTCGAATTTTTAACAATATTGTTTTTGGAATTACCTACAACAAAACGTAATAAAAAGTTGAGAGCAAATATGTTCAAAATTTAATTACCTACCATAATAATGTTTGTCTTAAATAATAATTAAGATGAAATACATTGTAGTCCAATCTATTTCTAAATAATTTTTAAGCTTGTTGTTCATCAACTGAAATATTAATTTAATTTTTCGATTTTCTTTTAACGAAATTATGTAAGCCTATTGTATTGGTACAACTGAAAGAACACAGTAGACAATTTTTGACTGTTATCTACATTATAAAACACACGATTACGATTTTACTTATTTTGAGAAAATCCAGCGTAAGAAGCAAACAAAAGTTGAAGTTAAAAACCTTACGTATGTTAACGAATATTGCTGGTTTTTATTAGTTTTCCGAGATTAATTAAAAATTAAATAAACAATAAAAATCTAAAAAATAAATTATATTTTAGCATCCATTAAAAATCGTCAATAACATTGAAACTGCTGAAAAGTTACTGGCTAATCCTTCTAAAAAATTAAATCTAAAAGAGTTACATCTTTTAAATTAAGGCATATCTGTGGGAGTACAGTCCTTTACTGCCATTTAGGTTGACAATTACAATAATAAAGAATTACATTATATAAGTTCTTTAATCATAATTACCTAGGTGCCTTGCAGCTAAACCTATGCTGAAAAATGCACCTAAATATTGTTTACGGAAAAGAATAATTTCTCTAAACTTCATTGATTTCGTACAATATATAAATATATACCTATACACTAGCAGCAATACCCAGCATTGCTCGGGTAAGAATATATCACACGTTTGATGGAGCATTCTAGAATATTCGCAAATTTAGAACTATCCAGAACATCCCATAATGATTCAAAACATTTTCTAACTTATTTTAACATTCTGAAACATTCTTGAATGATTTTCAAGATTTTGGAACATTCTTGAACATTGCCAAATCATTCTGAAATGTTATTGTAGCGACCAGTGACACAGTACGTGTGTGCGATAACAATTTGTGGCATGTACTTGTTATCGCTAACATGCTTACGGCGCACACGGTACTTTTTGTGTTATCAACTTACAAGATGTAAATCATTCTCCGGCGACAAGTAACAAGTTCAATTCTGGAATAATCGAGGACTTTCTAATTATTACTCATCATTCGAGAATCGTCAGGATTTCCTTTTCGAATTGTCTAGAGAAGGTTCGAAAGGTGTATATAAAGTGATCATCTTTGGACCAAAGAACAGTTAGTTGAAGAAAGCATCAGTGCGCGAATTAAAACCGATAATAGACAAAGTGATATAAATAAATTGTAATATAAATAAGTGAATTGTTGTAATATAAATGGTAGTTCTAAGTTAGTGTTTAAGTGTTATAAATAGTGTTACATAAATAATCGTTTAAATAAATAGTTTAACTAGAAAATTCGTTACAATGGGTGTCAGGTGTGGGGTCTGCGAATCGATCTCCAAAGAATTTTCTAGTATAATAAAAACAGAAAATAAATAAAAATGCCGAAAAAATTGTTCGAGTTAAAAGTCGCCGAATTGAAAAGCGAACTCGAAGAACGAGACGAAGATACGTCCGGTACGAAGAACATCCTACAGAAGCGGCTCGAGGAGGCTTTAATACAAGAAGGCTTCGATTGCAGTACGTATGAATTCGAAGATGAACTGGAAAAGAAATTTAATGAAAATTCAAAGAATCTGGAAGAAAAATTAAACGAAAATTCAAGGAATCTAGAAGAAAAATTAAATGAAAATTCGAAGAATCTAGAAGAAAAATAAAATGAAAATTCAAAGCATCTGGAAGAAAAATTGAATGAAAATCTGGAAGAAAAATTAGAAAAATTTGAAGGATGTTTGGAAGAAAAACTGGAAAAATTCGAGACTGAACAAGAAAAAATAAAAGAAAGATTGGCCCAGCTGGAAGAAATGGTTCTGAATTCGGAGAAACGAGAGACCAGTCATCAACTTACGGAAAAGAGGCATAGCGCGGTTAACAGAAAAGGAAATCCTGATGATTCTCGAATGATGAGTAATAATTAGAAAGTCCTCGATTATTCCAGAATTGAACTTGTTACTTGTCGCCGGAGAATGATTTACATCTTGTAAGTTGATAACACGAAAAGTACCGTGTGCGCCGTAAGCATGTTAGCGATAACAAGTACATGCCACAAATTGTTATCGCACACACGTACTGTGTCACTGGTCGCTACATTATAATGAAACATTCTTTTACTTCTTAGAACATATTTGAACTCCCTGTAACATTCTAAAAAAATCTGCTTCATTCTCATCCCCACACGTGCTGTTTGCTGGGTGAGTAGTGACATCAGTAGTCGCCTGGCGGGGATGACTAATCGATTGATAATAATTGATCAGTTATCGACCACTGAGAGTTGAAGATTATTACAGTACTAATATCGCTATTAAAAAATTGGGGTTGGTGGTAGAAGGATGAAAATTAAGGGTTATATGTATTTATTAATGACAAATCATAAAAAAATAAAAAAAAAATTGTCCAAAAAAAAGTTAGGGGTGGACAACCCTGATCGCTTAGGGGTGTGAAAAATAGATAGTTCCCGATTCTCAGACCTACTAAATATGCATATAAAATTTCATAAAAATCGGTTAAGCCGTTTCGGAGGAGTATGGTAACTAACATTGTGACACAATAATTTTATATATTAGATACCAAATAAAAGTACATATTTACATAAATGTTGGATCTGTAGAAAACAATAATAAATTTTGCTAATTCACATCTCGATCCATCCTTTTTTTTTTAACACACATGCAGCAGAAGCCCTAAAGCAAACTCGTAGCTGTAATGGGGGCCATAATTCGAAACGATACCATCTTACGTGGTGGTCATAACCGTTCCAAGCGGCCCGCATTTGTTGTGCTGTGCTCGACATAGATAAACGAACCGATAAACTTACCGTTCGACTTCTATTTGAAAACGAATAATTTATTATTATAACATATGATGCAATTGCAAGAAATGCACTCTGGTAATACTTAAAAATACTTCTACGAATCTATGTATCAGGGGAATAATTCTCAAAGAATTTTCCTGTATAGAAGATTTTGTCAAGCAGTGGAAAAGGTTTAATGAACGGAGAAAAGTGCCTTCACATGAAGTTAGAGTTGAGTTTTTGTCTACAATTTCGTAGATATTTTTTTTAATTTCAAAGTTTCATATCATTAATTAGTTGCATTAAAAGTTCATATTAATAATTAAGTCATGTAGAATTGAATGATTCCTATCTTTTAACTTTTCCTTAAGTCTCAAGAAATTCTTTGGATTGCATGTGTGCAAATTTGTTGGAAAATAAATAAACTCAAGTCTAGGATCAAAATAAGGATGTAGCTGGAATAAAAGAAGCAGTTTTTGTAGAAAAGCTTGAATTTTCTTTAATCAGTAGGTAACTCACGAAAAGTACCTAATCAATTCAAAAAACTTAATGATGATTTTGTGAAAATGGGTTCTTATTTACAACAAAGTAGTATGATACCAATAATGTTCATTGACAAGAAAATTTTGAAAGGAACTTCAAGTTTTAGTTTCCGATGCCTGAAACGGCCTCTCCAGACGGCCAGACGCTATCGTCATTTTATTAGCGAAGGTTAAATAGCCCAGTTAACATTTAAGTGCCCTTTCTCCTAAAAGACATCGACAGCGGAAAGGGTAAAGACGTTCAATAACGCCCTTAATTAACAAGGCATAAAAGGGTTTTCTATTAATAATTTTCGCCGAAGACCAGCTAAAGGACACGGCGATGTTTCATGAATTGATTTGCCTTCATCTTCCATTTAACATTTATTAAATGAAAACTTGAAAACATTTTGCTTTAATAAATTCAAAATTAAATACTTAGTATTTTGTTTTATATATATATAAGAATGAAAAAGACAGACTTATAGATAGAATTTGTTGGTTCATTTCCAACAACACATAAGTCGATGCGTGATTTTAAACTCTGGCTCCCATCAGCACGCCTAACTACAATTTTCTTTGTTGTAATGTGAAATTCACGTTGACTCCTACATCGTGGATTCACATTGATAAGTCTGTATCCTTAAGTATAAAAGAGCCTTATCAAATATTAACGAACCAACAATTTCTACACATGGCGTTCATCGCTCTACCTGTAAGTATTGTTTGAGCGCTATTTCAAGACTGCAAGTACATTGGTTGGAAATCTGTCGGAACTGTCTATAGCGTGCTGATGAGAACACGAGAGAATTCAAAACTGCGATTTAGGTGTGGCTTTTTGAAAGAACAATGAGCAACAGTTCACAGCTTTGCTCATGTTTTTGAATTTATTATTTAAAACGTTTCATCAAGAAAATAACTATAATACAGTCGAATTAATATAATATGTCCTTTTAAATGCAGAATTGGATTACTTTAGATTAAGTTATGTTTGGTTAGGTTAGTTTATATAGATGAGAAACACTGGTCCAATCAAAAATGCTCATAATGCAAAATTGGACTGAGTGAGACTCATTTACGTTCCAATTTATAGTTTAACACAGTCTGTCGTTAAGTTGGACTTAATTTCATTTCTTCGATTTTTATTTCAGATTCTCCAATGAAGAGTGAAACATTGGTAAGTTTTTTAGGTACTATTTTTGATTAGATGAATTTATTTATAATAGTTGATCACTTTAAAACACTATGTTGTCGTTTGTTAAAAAGAGGATGTAACCATTTCACAAGAAAGATATATTGTGCATTATTGCTGTCTACATTATATACTTATCCTGCTTATCCATATGTAATAACTTTTTGCGAAAAAGTTTTATTAATAATGAACGGTAGTAGTGGTTTAGGATAAGAAAGGCAAATCATAACTAGTGTTTTAAAAATATTCATAACATTGAAGAATAAAATTTTACAGAGTTTATAGAACAGTTGATTTCACTTTCAACAATTAAAAAGTTAATAATCAGATAAATACTTATTGTTTGCTTTTACATATATTAAAAGGCTCTAATTACGTTGGGTTTTTGGCGAGATTAAATTCAGTTTTGTAATTTGAACTTATTGTTTGTGTTTTAATTAATTTCTTGAATGAATAATTTAAATAATAATTTCTTTAGACTTCTTTTTTACAAAGACCTTTTATCAAAATTTTAATTTTAACACAAAAAAATAATATAATAAGAAATCTGAGCTAAAAAGGATGAAATAAATATATTCGTGTTCCTTGTGATTATGCAAAAAAATTGCAATGTTATTTCAAAAACAGAAAACAATAGTTTCACTCATAACAAAGAGAGGTACTTATAATATGTATTTAACTACATTTTTAATGTTCCATTTCTTTTATTCCGGCAATGGACGATAGCGCGCTGCGGTCAGGAATAAATTCAGGTAGTCAAATATTACAGGTCAATTGCGCGCGGTTTGCCATGACTTTGTAGGGTCAACTGCGCGCTCGGTAATTTAATTTAATTTATATAACAGTTTTTAAAGAAAAGTCTCTGAAGATCTTCAAAATATGTTTATATACAATTTGTTACAAAAACTCCAATACATGATGAATAAGAGAATGACAAGACCACGACAACACTCACTTCGTTCGTGTTATCTTTGCATACCGTAACCTTTTGATCCTACAGAATGAAACAAAATAATGCTTTAGTTACCTACTAATTATAATCAAGGTGAATATAAAAACCCGAACTAAATACATTTATTTTAAATCTTTGTTGGTTTCTAATATGATTGAAGTAGGAGGCAATAATTTAATGACCGCGCGCAACTGTCCCATCACTTTTAGGGTCAGTTTTGTCACAGCAGGGAGTAAACTGACCGCAGCGCGCAATTGACTTACACCCCTTTTATTCAGTAGGATATTAGCAGGTTTGTCCATTTATAGAACTGTTAGATTCAATTAGAAAAACAAAGAGAAAAGGAATTTATCAAATGCTTATCAGGCGATGTGTATTTACACGGTAATTTATTTAATTGGTCGGTGTATTATCCTGCATCGCCCCATCTACTTAATAAAAGACCACTTGAGTTAATAAAGAGGGAATTAAAAAACAAAAACAAAAAGAAAACGAGCCATTACTTCACTGCGTCTTTGTTGCTTTGGAAGAGTGGGTAATGGGTAGTACACGTTTGAAATAATAATTTGAGTCGCGTGACAAAGGTGCTTACTTACGCTTGTGCGAATAATACGTTTGGTCTCCATTGTGTTCTACAAATGTATGCAATTCTTTTGCAGTTTACCTACGTATGTATGTGTATTAGCTAAGGCTGCCACTGATCCGATAATATTTCAAAATAAACGACAGATTCGCGTGCCATTTCCTCCTTCAATGGCAACCTAATTCTGAACAAAATATTGCTAATTTTGGACTGGGAGATAACAAAAAGAAACAACCGCTGGGGTTGTTATTGTATGTTTATGTGAAACCTTTTCTAGAAAAGATTCGGTTATTTTGGCCATGTTTAACGATGAATAGAATATAAGTATCCTTTTTAAGGGAACGGGACCCTTACCAATGTACCATCATAATTATTCAGTGCAATGAAGAGAAGGTATGCTACCTACTGACTAAATAATTAAACAAAATAGGAAAAATGAGGGGAATATCCATATTAAAAAGTTACAGAAAAATAAAATAATAATGTAAATATTTTCCTCCGTTTGTTTCTGGATTTTTTTGAACTTCTCCACAGAGGATGTGGTGACAATTCGTCAATTTTGTAACAACCTTCTATTACATATTACCGGAAACGTAAAAAGTGAAAAGCGAAATCGTGTAAAATTTCCGTAGTTGACGCTGAAGTGATTTTTCTAGTTTCTGGCTTCTAACAACGTCCACAAAGGCCTAAACAATAATGCTACATCATTTTCCTGTCAAAAAAGTTCTCCGTACCTCTGATGTTTATATTGACGAACAAAATAGATTCTTGTAATTAATGATTAATTGGGTCGACGGTCCTCCATCAACTCGGCTGACAACCAACCGAAACTTTTCAGGAACGATCTTTCACCAATGTTCAAGTTTAATTTCCAGGCACGTTCATGAATTTATTAAAGAAACAAATGAATATTCTCGGTTATTTCTTATTTCGAATTCGACAACAATCGGTGATCGGTTACTTATATTCTAGCATTTAATTAACCAGGGGGGGGGCCACGTTTGTGTGCATTCCAAGGCTAAAGCTCATAAGATTCTGAAATACTTCATACCAGCGTTTCATAGGTATAGTTTGCTGTATAATGTCATGTCCGAACTTCATATCCATCATGATTAAAATCCAAAAGAACACGCTTTCTTACCCTGAGGTCTGTTTTTTATCATTTGTTGCTGTCCTCTCTTTGAAATTTTTTATTTTCTTTTTTTGTAATTATTTTCATGAAAGTTTATTAGAACAATGTTTAAAATATCTAAGGTTCTCCGCTATTATTCATTACCCAAACTCTGTAAAAGCCAAATAATAACACAAAAGCGAGGGCTGTTTAAAACTACTCCAAAATTGATCAACTTTAATATTGGAAGTGTATTGTACTTTCTGACATCAGAAAGTTGCCCCCACACGAGTTGTTTATTCACCCAGACGGGTGTTTTCAATGATACCATTACGTATATCGGTAGTCCTTACAATATCGCCATAATCTAATTGAGTTCTCCATCGATCACATCGAAAATATTGCGTTTTATGTGCGGTTTGCCCAAAGTAATTCCATTAGTTCTGCCATAAATTTTTGCGGAATCACGTTATTTGATTAGCAATGTACGAGAAAGAGAATGGGCACATGCTGATGCTGTCACACGTTGCCCAACGATCACCCCCTTTCTCGTTCCACAGCCGTTTCGCCCTTTCGAATCGGTTGCCCCACACTGGTTTCGCTCGTGGCCTCTCGCCTGTGATTTTCATGCGAAATTAAGCAACCACAGTGGAAGGGAAAGGAGAACCAGACCTGCAACGTGTATTTGTACAAAGAATAACGAGGGTGGCCCTAATATATAACGAAAACGAGACTGAATTTGCATTCCGACAACCCGAAAATTGAATCAGCAATTTTAAACAAACTATATGCACTTAACACGATCGTGGGGGAGAAGAGTTCATCTGGCTTATCCACTCTTCACATTTTTCATTCACTTAAACAACTACGAGCAGCTTCCACACTTATATTGGGATTTGTAATAACTTGTTTTAAACACAAATTAATGGTAAAATCATTAATCACCAAATATCAACTTGAAATATAATGTTTACATTAAAAAGTATTTTTTTCATAACCCGTATCGAAGACCTAGAAGGGCAATACATAATCTTTTCTTGAAATTTTGATTTACAATAAAATTTATAATTTTTTTATCGAAAAGTTTACCTAATAAGTAGAAATCTTCGATAAATAGCAGAATGCAAATAACTGAAAATTTTGGATTACATTTCCAAACTTCGAGATATAGGTTGGAATTTTTATTTTAAAGTCGAAATTTCGAATTTTAAGTCGACATTAAAAAAATAATACTAAGTTGGCCCTTCTACGCCCTCGTAACCTCACAAAGTTAAAAGCAAATTAAATATAATACCAATAAATAAAATTTATTGTAACGATTGAGAACAATACGTCCAAGACAATTTTCTGAAAATGCAGTAATTAACGACCCACCTGTTACCAATTAATAATCGCTGCGTACCGTCACTGTGTCTTGGATAATGTTTGGAACTCCTTTCAAAAAAATGACGCATCAGCAGTCTTCCAATAGGAATTTTTTAGCTCATTAGATCGTACAGTCTATATCATTTTTTTGACACGTCTGAGTCATAAACGCATGGTCAAAAAATTTAATAACATGCATGTTTCTAAGTGTAAATGTGTGTAGTACATGTCAAAGTTGACATGACAGTGCAGCAGATGGTAAAGAGCCCGCTCGTCGCATGCAACACCCGGTCTTTTTTGTTGTTAATAGAATCTCCACGCAAAATTTTAACGAGAGAGTATAACCGACTTTGGTTATTCAGATAATATCATCACGTGGTCTACAGTTTCTAAATATTTTTCGCTTCAATAGGACTGTATAATATTTACATACTGATGAATGTTAAATAATTAGTTAGATAAACTGGGGGAAAAAGGGGGGATGTTTAGGAATTACAAGTTTTGCTGGTTTGCACAAATGCCAGTAAATAATGTTATAAGTTAATAATTGTGGATACAAGACATATCTGCAAGTTGTTAAAATATCGTCAAAGCAAACTAAATATAAAAATTGAAAAGCTTTCCCTTTTTCTAATGTCCAAACTGACTCACTCTTAAAATACTAAATGCTTATTTTTCACCTGGTTTTTAATATTTAGAGTTTATTTTGTTTTATTGTTAAGAATCTATACAAATAAATAAAGGAGGGAGTATAAAAACGGCCAATTTTTGCCCAATGAGCGGCAAGTAAAATGATGATTTGTAATTTAAGTTCTCATTCCACAGAATTCAAAAATATAAAGTTATAATCATTTTACTTCAAGGGAACATTTTAAAAACAAATACTCAACCACTTGTGATAATACCCATGGTAACATAAACAAACTACGAATTTCAACTATTTTACCGTTTATGTAGCGCCCTGGGGTTCGGGACTTGTTCGTTGCCATAAAGCATCATTGATACTCTATTTTAAAAATCAGATTATTGTATTAGAAGCTCTCTCACTAACTCGATTATAAAATAATATACGGGCGAACTAATCTTATTTTTATTAATCAATACTCTATGTAAACCAATAACTATTGTTACAAACATATTGGATCGTTAATTGTCTAGTGCTAGTTTTCAATTATTTTTATTATATTAGTTTATTCTAGTGATTTTCTGTTTCTTAATATTTTTTTATTATATCTACCCGAAAATGCCATTAGTGTATCGACTGTATGAAGTCTCTTGAAAAAAGAGCTTGTAATGAATATCATGAAACCGATGGTGAGCTCCGTTATTTAAAATGTTAAAAATATTTACTCGTTCATCAAAAAATGTAGTAAAAACAAAAAATGGGAAAATCAATCTTCTTATCGAACGAGCTTCATTTTCTTATAATCAATGTGTTTTTAAATGTCTTAATAAAAATAATGCAATTCGATTACTATGAAATTATTAAAATGTTCCCTTGAAGTAAAATGATTATAACTGATATTTTTGAATTCTGTGGAATGAGAACTTAAATTACAAATCATCATTTTACTTACCACTCATTGGGCAAAAATTGGCCGTTCTTATACTCCCTCCTTTGGAGTGTCTGTTTGTTATATTATATTATATTATATTACTAAATGCATATGAATGTATACACGGTACATATACGAAAATAACATTTTTACAATTTTTGTCTGTCTGTCTCTCTGTTTGTTCCGACTAATCTCTGAAACGGCTGGACCGATTTTGACGGGACTTTCACTAGCAGATAGCTCATGTAATAAAGAGTAACTTACGCTACTTCTATTTTAGAAAAAAAATAGTCGGACGAAAAAAAATTAAAACCAATGAAATATTGAATAATAAATAAATAAATTTTGTCTTCATTACGTACAACGTACGTTTAATGGTACAAAGATTTGTATATGCGATGTTTTTTTAACCCGAGTAACGCCGTGTTTTGCAGCTAGTATAGCAATAAATTTGTTCCAGGAAGGTTGGGCCTGCACGCATTCGTTTTCGTATAGTACATACGAATTAATATAAAAATTAATTAATCGTTTTTTTAAAAAGAGATTATTGTTAATTATTAAAGTATTTTTACCCACCCAACAAATATTTTTGATTTCTAGGTGTACGTAGACACACTAAAGACTATTAAACAAATGGAGCAGAACTAGGTATCTTTGCAGTCTGTTTCAAATAGGTACTTCTAGCGTGGGCAATAATTTAAATTTTTTTTAACACTGTTCTACTCTTGAGAGGAAAAAATGTATATTATGGAACATGTGATGATAAAGTGTTTTAAAGTAAATATCATTTTTTTACAAATCCAGCATCGGAGATGGAAGGACCTCTGAAGAAGTTCGTTAAGGAATTAATTTTAAACGACGACAGCCTTTAAATCCAAATCAGAAATTTTATTTGTATTGATATGTTACCTACTGCAAATATCAGAATGAGGTTCGATATTCGGGTTTGAGGGCCGCGGTTTAAAATTTTTCTTTCAGTGAGAACATCGATGGGGTTCTTCTTGCAACGTTTTGCCAACTACTGTACTGGAATGTAACGACGGCATAAAGTCCATCGCTGCGATGGACATTACGCTCTCGGTGTTCTCACCGAAGAAAAAAATGATGGACCACCGTTCTCAAGTACTGCAAGTACTTAAGAATATTTGTCAAAAGTTTTTTGGTATCTAAGTAATTGATTAATTAGTTTATTTGAAATACTAACAAGTACAGAGGCGTGATAACATGAGACATAATTTCTCTATCGGCCCAGTTTTCGGGAGCGTATTTCGTCCATGCTTATCCTCCTACACTTTTTAACCAACACCAAGTCAAATCAACATTCTTAGTCACTTACTATGTTTTGAAATAAATTACCTAACATTTTTTACAATATATCCTCTGGGCCTCCCTAAAGTTATATAAAAATACTTTAGTTTCTTGAACGTGTTATTTTGTTATCTCGTTGTCCGCTTACGTTTTCTTAAGAGGTTATCAGCAACTGCTGTTATTAAACAGTTAAAACAAGCAAGAAAAGCTGTCCGCGTTGGCTAGAAGATGCATAAATTAATGGATTCCTCCTCTGAAGAGCGAAGTGCTTAAGCGTACTATCTTTTGCCGTAACGACAAGCTGTTTAGTCTGAACAGATGGCGAGTATTTTGCGAGGACGACACGGACGTCTAGGCAAAAATTTAATTAAAAAGCCAGGGTAACAGTATTATTTCAAAGTGTTGCGTCGTTCGTTGGTGTGCAACAACAATACAAAAGTCGATATGCTAAGAAGAAGCTTTCCGTCTGTCAACTTCAAACCCGGAAGAAAAATGTCTTGGAACGGAATGTTCCCAGTTGCTTTTTAATCCGTTTCTATGGAGAACGAAGGCAAACTCTAGAAAAAGAATGAGTCAGTTTTCTAAACTCCTTTTATCGGGAGAGTAGAAGATGGAACTTGAGGTAAGACAAATATTTAAGTTCTAAAGAGCATCACGGACCGTCAGAGAACAAAGAGAGGAAATTCAGGAACGCAAGGAACATCTAATGAACAGTTTCGCTAATCATATTTTCGAATTGAAACTGCTAAACCGTAGTTCTTATTTTAATTCTCTCCAATAAACTTTATTTATTTTATATTAATCCAAATAAATTGTCGCCTTTGTCGCTAGAGACCGTTTGCAACACTGTGTCTGTAACGACTACTTTTGGTTCATTTACCAAAATTTATTAACCTTAAACCCTTGCGTATTGCGAGAAAACTTAATCCAATTCGCAGATCGCACTCGCAGCATTCAATAATACAGATTTAAAACGACCAAGGACTTCCCCTAAAATCCATTTACGTCCATATTTTTCAGGATCAGCTGCGTAAGCCGATAACACTTACGAAAATAATTTTTTTTTATGCTGTATAGTACAAATAAAAGAATTTTATTACAAAAGCCTTGCTGTATACTTTTTTTAACCAGACGTTTAACAAGAAAATAAAATGGAATACTGTCAAGGGTCAGCCAAGTCTCTGACTGGGGATAGCATTTTAACAGTCGAAACGTGTCTTATATTTCTAAATGTTTGATGTAATACAGAGTTTCGTTTAAATGACTATTATAGCTGACGATAACTGAAAAAGTCATTATTTAAAATAAATGCGGCCACCGTTTAGTTTTTCCATGCACGGTTATGGTAATGGCAATAACATTCAACTCTCCCGACTATGTACCTAGTCGTATCCATTCAACTTCGCCGCCTTCGTCATGTTTAAAAGTCGTACAGTCGCGTCGTAACTTTAATGAACCAGATCATAAAAAGGGACAATGTAGTAAAGTTGTAGGTAGTTGCAACAACACTTCGCTATGTAGTAGTAAGTCAGTCAGTTAGTCGTCCTCCGATTGCAACTCTGACATTCGATCTAAGAGGCTTATACGACTTAATTGGTACCCGAATTCCGATAATCGTAAAACGGATAATTGTCTACAAATTAGACACTCTGTCTCACCGAATGCGTTATCTACATTGTATTGGACCATTCATTATCGAGAATCTATTAAAATTAGAAACCAAACTAACTTCTACAAAGTTTCCACTCAATGTTTCCAACATTTTTTTTTATGATTCCATTACACAATAGAGAAAACTGCCTTGAGTTTTAGTCATAGTTGTAGTGGGCATCACCTAAGTATATTGCAACGTTCTAGCAAAAATGTCTTTAACAGTGATTGTGGCACATAAGAGCTATAAAAATTGCTACTTTTATAATTACTTCAAATATCAAATAATTTTTTAATTCTTGGTTTCATTCAAAATCATTTTCTGCATTTCTACCATGCAATAACAAACAATAAGGAACGAAAATTGTTACTCACTGAAAATACAAGTTTGTACGACACAAACAAAGAATATTTCCAAAATATATCCGAAGTCGTTTGAAAAGGTAATTATTAAAATAATTATTACAGTACGAAAGTATAATAAGCATGACAGAAGTCTGTAACAGCTAGGTAAACGCCGGCAAAGAAAGCGGATCGACGACATCACGAGATTCATGAGACGGAGTTTACGCACTCAGCATTTAGGTAATAATGGGGTGAATTATATCTCTCCTCATTTAAGAATCAATGCCGTAAGATTTTGAAATATTTCTTGTATTCTTTACAATAAGGAGAGGGAGGTGTATAAGATGTATAATGGTTCAGTAATTAAGGAGGTGCCTATTGATAGTATAATAATGAACTTGGAATAATATTTTGCTTAGCATTCGGAAGGTCATCGGTTAGATTCCGGGTCCCCGGCTATTCTACTCCAAGTTTTTTTGTGGTTTCCTTGGATCATTTAGGCAAATGCTGAAGTAGTAATATTCTACAAATATTCTTTCACTTCTCTTCTGTCTTCGTTTCGTCCGTCTCATCTTTCTTCCCCCAACCATCGCCCACCCATTCCCACTATTCCTCAAGGAGGCCGACTTTGCACCAGAGTGTAGGCCAGAGGGACAGAGCCCGCTTACCAACATTAGTGGGAATGAAACACCCAAAAGTTTTTAATGTTTAGTTATATTTACCACTCACCCTAATGCCCCAATGCCCCTTCTATTCGCCACGTCCTAAAGTGTACACAACGCAAGTAGTCCTATTTACTGATTATAATTGTTTTATAAGTGTTTTTAACTAAATTATTATTAAATTGATTATATTTTTGAAAACCAGCATATAAAATTCGCTAACTGTACAATAATACTATTGTCATCTGTAAGTATATGCCGTATGATACATTTCCAAAAATAGTGCGATTATATGCTGCAATGGTCTAGTATTCTTGACCTAAACATAAGCTCCCCCACTCGCCTTTGTCTTGCATTTTTGAAGTATTTCTAATACAAGCGAACTCTCACCTACCAACCGGATGGTATGATATGAAATTCTGTACTCATAAATTTTATGAAAACCAAAATTAACTACGTAACATTTTGTTGATATTGTTGGCGTAAGAAATATGAATAAGTACCTCATGAAAACTAACCTTTCTCTCTCTCTGTTAACAAGATTTACTGCATAAAAATTTAAATCCTGCCGATGCAATTTTAACGAAGGAGCGAAGGTATTGGTACCTACGAGTGGATAGCTGCATGCATCATGATCCAGCGCATCTCTTAAATGTTATAAAGGAATGTCAAGTTTCAGAGATATGCTACTTACTTAGGTACTCACTTACCTTTCATCCCCATTAATTATACATTCGGCAGTAGTTGTTCGAAATTTCAGGGGCCCGCGTATAATTTTAAATAAAGGCAAAATTTATCCGGCTTGTTACTTCCTCCAGATATGTTGTAGGTATGTATGTATGCCACATTAAATATACATGGAATAAATATCAGATCAGAATGAAAGAAGCGGGGCATCGCAAACAGGAATCGTTGCAAACAAGGTAAACGAGCACCGTGTGTTGTTCGCGTTGCACTCCATGAATATAGTAAGTAGTTTACTTATTGTAACTCTCTTCAATGGATCAGGTCGATGTGCTGATCGCAGTTAGCAACTGCTACTATTTGTAAAGTTAACAACGTGTCACTTTGTTTTTATTATTGTGGATACCCTGACGCTTTATAGTCAATTTCAATACCATACTCTACTATAACAACCATAATGTCTCTACATATAATCTTGAATATACACCAAAGTTGAACAAATCCGACATCAAAAGCACAAAATCCAAAGAACTTACAAATTAATGTCTATTGCTTTTGAAGTCTCAATTGCATCAATTGTTATTAATTACAAAATCTAAGCACTTGTAAATAGCATTGAGTATTATATGAAGGTTTCATTTAAACAAAAACAAGTCGACAAACTAGAAGTACTTGTGAAGATGGCTTCCACCACACAAGGGCAAGGGCCTGTATTAATTCAATAGGGCTTCAAGTTTCAAACACAAAATTTAAAAGAGACTTGACTTTAAATACCGTGAACAAGTTTAAACACCTTAAAATTGATTCAAGCACCTTTATAGGGTTACAAACGCTTTTTAAAGGAAAGACGCACTTGTGAAGAGGCTTAAGGCAGTTGTGAAGTGGACTTTAATTACATAATTGCTTTAATTAAGCCAAAAGTTCTTTAACCTTCAATTTTAAAAGAGATAAAAAATAAAATATACATACCTTGTATCAAACATAAAATGATAAATTGTCAAACATACTGAAAGAGTTTTAAGCACTATAAAGAGATTGAGGGGCTTCTAATACTTTTAGGAGGTCTGAAGCAATTGTAAAATGTTTTTAACTACATTGGAATTTAAATTTTACCAAAAGGATTTCAAAGGTCGATTTGAAAAACGACACCTAAAAAGAATATTGGTTGTTTGTCTTAAACTTAAAAAAGAGGATTCTTCAAGCAATTTGAAAGAGTTTCAATCAGTATAAAAGGGATTTACGCACTGTAAAAAGGCTTTAATTACCTTAAAAAGGCCTGAAAGATTTGTTAAAAGGGTTACAAGCACATATGACCTTCAAATATAAAAATTATATAAAATGGTACAATAGAGGTATTTTGTAACAGAGTTAAATAGAAAAGACTAAAGATCCTCTAATACCTTAAAAAGTCTTGAAGAACTTATGAGGAGGACTTCGATCACATAAGGGCTTTAATTAAACCACAAATCCTAAAATATCTTTTGTCAACTTTTAAAGTTAAAAGACTTCAAACAGTATGAAAATTCAAGAACTTTTAATGGTCTTCAAAGAGATCTGAAACGCTGGTTAAATTACCTAAACAATTAAAATGAAAAACATCAAAAAATAAAATAACAAAATACAGGTATTCTTATGCCAAATTCACAGAAAAAGAAACGTCAATACCTTTTAAATAGTTTCAAGAACTTCAAAAGAGCTTGAATGTTATTTTCTGTTCAACATTAATTAACTACCATAGGACTAGACGGGGTGGTGCCTCGAGGCCCCCAAGCTCAGGGGGCCCCTCGGACTCTGACTTATAAACTATAATTATTTTTAGAAATATCCACGAACTTTTATTTAAAAAAACCTATATTAATTAATTAATCCAGTTATTCATTCGTAAACTCTGGGTGTAGAACCAAGACGTGCCCTTCTATGCACAATAAAGAACTAATGGTAAAGTAGCTTTGCAATTTTAAAGTATTTAAATGTAACTACATATTTATATTTTGAGTTGTATTGATAAAATTTTGATTTGTCGTAACTTAGATTCGTCGTAAAACGTACCTATAGTCGGTCTTCTTGACCGACCGACAAGAAAGTGGTGTTATTGGATTAAAAATCTACTTAATTAGGATTCCGTACCCAAAGGGTGCTCAACGGGACCCTATTAACGTGCCTCCGCTGTCTGTGTGTCTGTCACAGGACCGTATTTTTGAACGGTAACAGGTACATATTTTCTTTTATTTTTATAAAATACTTTTAATTTGTTAATTAGAGTAAGTTACAATTTGTATTTGGTTTTTTATTTTATTATGGAGTCGACTGTATTACGACGAATCTGGAGTTCGACGAATCTAAATTATGACAAACCTGAAATACGTCGAATTCGGAACAAACGATTTTAAATAGTTTAGTTGGGGCCCTATTTTATTTTTTGCCCCAGGGCCTTTGGTTACCTAGAAACGCCACTGATCATAATATTACAAAAAACAAACTAAAGGTAAAGTTAATGTCTTGAACTACAAGCTGTATTTTCAAAATTGTTTTTTTCATTATAATGTCTAAACCTCCCTCAAAGTTTCAGGTCATTATAGTCACGTTAAAACCAACGGAGGTGGAACAATAATAAAGAATTGAAAACTTCACGAAATTTTAAAACGAAATAGAATGACGATAATTTGGTTTGATTTGTAGAGTTTTAATATTCTCATCGCTATTAGCTTTAATCCATTTTAGGTGAAATGATCTGTTAACAATTCTATAAAAAGAAATTTTTTTATGTTAAGAATTGTAAAGAGTTGAAACGAATGGTCCCTACTTACAATTAGTACATATTATACGTATATATCTGTCCTCCAAATCTTTTAAATTAATTTCACATTCGCATGTTGGATATTACTTTTTATTTCGTTCTTATGCAGTCATCAGATTATAGAGTTTGTAGGCTAATTAAGTAAATGTGTTTAGAGAGTGGAACTCCTCGTCCCATCTCTCTTGTGCCTTGGCGCCTTTTTCCATTCCTGGTCAGTTTTCCCTTTTCTCTCTCTTTCTCTTTCCATATTAATTTAGTGTCACATTTAGCTGAGTCTGAATCCATTGTGTGGTCGAAACGAAACTCATGAGAGCAGCTATATATACACTTTCAATTTTCTGTGAACGAGTTTTCTTTTTAGAATTCTCATTTATACATTTGCACTAGTTTTTGTCGTATTTCAAAAGACAATAAATGTATGTACAACGTTTTCATAAACAATTACCGATTTCAAACTACTCAACTACATTCTTCTTCTCCTTGCTATCATCTAATAAGATTAATAAAAGCACAGGTTTAGTTTTAAATTAACAATAAATATTTAATACAAATAAGACGCCATTATTGAGTATGTCTATCAAGTAGGAAATTTAATCGCATACTGGGTAGAGTTTGTAACAATTTGAATTAATTCTCGAAAATTGACATTGTCGGTTTGTAATCTCTAACAAGCTTTGCAACATTAGAAAGCAGACAACACACTAACATGAGGAATTTGCCGAGAACGTCAGGAGCGTGACCTGATAGTTCCAATTGAAACTCGACATTGTCGGTTTAGTTTGCGAATTTACTACATCAGCAAATTAGTTGCAAAACAGGAGAATTGTCGGCGAACCTGAGGATAAGTCAAATAATAAAATTAACAGATACAGGCTGACTTCCACACTAATCAGTAACTTAGATCTTATTATACTTCTCCTAACCATCATCATCTAGTATTTATACACATTAAGTTTTTTGTATTCGTACACAAGAAGTTGATATCTAATTTGCTTTCGAAGAAACAGAAACTTTTTTCTGAACAAAAAGGTAACTTAAAATTTGAAGCTTACATTCGAATTTACTATATTACATAATTTTCAAAATTATTTTAATGACTATAATGTGAGAAAAAAATAATAAAATGTTAAAAAGCTATTTCTGGAGGCTCCTTGCTAAGGGATTTTTTTAAGTCTTCAGTCTCTTGGGCCACTTTTAAGTTTTACACCCCTGTCGTTTCCTTAATTCTATGCCCCAAAAATATGTTTTATCTATTATGAAACAACAACAAAAAAAATATTGGCATTTCACTTATCTTAACTACGGATACGTTTGGAAGTTTAGAATATAACCTTTCAAAATAAGAATTTGTTAAATTTAGGTGACTTTATCTATACGTATGTATATTTATCTATACCACTATTTAATTGGGGATACTATTGTGGCGGTTATAGCCACATACGTCTAAAAAAGTGATTTGTATAATATACATATGCATTTGGAGTCATACTTTCGGCAACGGCTACATTATTGAAATTATTTAAACCTTTTGGTACCAACTTCTAAGAAATTTCTATTGTCATTCTCGAACCGGTAAATATCTCTTTCAGTTATTGTGTTGGTATTATTATATATGTAAAATATGTTTTTGTGTAAATATTTCAATCTTATATTCAATTTCTTTTGTGTTCTATTTCTATATCTAAATAACTTGTACTTTCCGATAATCTCCTTAACAATTCATTTCTCGTAAACTAACCGCATGACATCTGTACCTTTCATTCCTTCTTAATTGCAATTTTACGATGGGTTTCTTCGGTGGTTGGGTACTACAATCTATTTCTTAGCATTTCTTATCTCTAAAAATTTCCAGCTTTGTTACCACCCTATTGGTACCCTACTTTCATCTATCAACTATTAGCTCCTCCCTTATAAGTTTCTTAAATCATGCTTATCAAAACTTCGGAAGTTCGTCTCCAGCTTTGCTACCTTCGAGCCTTTTCCTATTGCACTTCATCGTTTCATTGTGTTCATTCTCGTTTGTTGTTTCATGGTTAAGTTGTTAATATATTGTTGTTGCTGTTTGTTATCTAGTGTTTTATTTAGTGTTTAATTAGCAGCCAAGTCCTTAAGGCTAAAACCCAAACAACTAAAAGTGGTCTCATCACGTAAAGACCAAAGTGGTGACCCCGACGTGATGAGACCACTTTTAGTTGTTTGGGTTTGGGACTTGTGTGTTTTTCCCCGGTCCTACCTTCCACAGACACAAGAAAGGAGTACTTATCAACTTTCCGCGGCCAATGGAACTCCAATCGCGACGTACGGCACGACGACTAGAACGCTCGATCTGGGACTCCGGAGGGATTTCACCTGGAGATTCGTTGTTGCAGATGTCAGCAGACCCATCCTGGGGATCGATTTTCTCGCCCACTTCGACCTACTAGTCGACGCGAAAAATCGCAGGCTCGTCGACGGTTTGACGCAAATGTCAACACAGGGTCAGCCAACCAACTGCGACGTACCGACCGTCAAAATCATCTGCGGATCATCGCCATGCCGGGATCTTCTCGCGAAATTTCCGGATGTCGTACGCCCAGACGGGATCGTCAAGGTCAAACACCACACCCAGCACTATATAAAGACGATACCAGGACCGCCCGTGGCGCACAAACCCCGAAGATTGGCCCCAGATCGCCTGCAGGTTGCGAAAAAGGAGTTCGACGCCATGTTGAAGTTGGGAACCGTCCGAACATCCCAAAGCTGTTGGTCATCCCCACTCCACATGGTCCCGAAGGAAGGCAACGAGTGGCGTCCATGCGGCGACTACCGAGGACTCAACGCGCGGACTGTACCTGACAGATATCCAGTCCGACATATACACGACTTTTCCCAAACATTGGCCGGCAAAACTATTTTTTCAACAATAGACTTGGTCAAGGCCTACCACCAAATCCCGGTAGCGCCCGAAGATATCTGCAAGACCGCCATTGCAACGCCTTTTGGACTCTTTGAATTCCCCTTTATGTCGTTCGGTCTACGAAACGCGGCGCAGACATTCCAGCGCTTCATCGACGTGATCTCTCGTGAACATACGCGCAAACATTGTAGTTGATATCCGAGGAAAAGAAGTGAAAGTTTCGATTAATCGACTCAAACCAGCTTATATTATTTCCGACTTGGATGACAACGATGCCGGTGACGGAAAAACCATTGAAGTCCGACAGAAACCGGTCCATCGGATAATACCAGCCAACCCCGAACCACCACTCGCACCGGAAGTACCAATCCCACAGCCACAGACGACGTCAACACCGCAGCAAACAACGCGATCAGGACGGCGGGTCCGATTCCCGGACCGTCTGCAAGTAGGACTTTCGTAACTTCGTCACTGGAAGGGGGGTACTGTGGCGGTTATAGCCACATACGTCTAAAAAAGTGATTTGTATAATATACATATGCATTTGGAGTCATACTTTCGGCAACGGCTACATTATTGAAATTATTTAAACCTTTTGGTACCAACTTCTAAGAAATTTCTATTGTCATTCTCGAACCGGTAAATATCTCTTTCAGTTATTGTGTTGGTATTATTATATATGTAAAATATGTTTTTGTGTAAATATTTCAATCTTATATTCAATTTCTTTTGTGTTCTATTTCTATATCTAAATAACTTGTACTTTCCGATAATCTCCTTAACAATTCATTTCTCGTAAACTAACCGCATGACATCTGTACCTTTCATTCCTTCTTAATTGCAATTTTACGATGGGTTTCTTCGGTGGTTGGGTACTACAATCTATTTCTTAGCATTTCTTATCTCTAAAAATTTCCAGCTTTGTTACCACCCTATTGGTACCCTACTTTCATCTATCAACTATTAGCTCCTCCCTTATAAGTTTCTTAAATCATGCTTATCAAAACTTCGGAAGTTCGTCTCCAGCTTTGCTACCTTCGAGCCTTTTCCTATTGCACTTCATCGTTTCATTGTGTTCATTCTCGTTTGTTGTTTCATGGTTAAGTTGTTAATATATTGTTGTTGCTGTTTGTTATCTAGTGTTTTATTTAGTGTTTAATTAGCAGCCAAGTCCTTAAGGCTAAAACCCAAACAACTAAAAGTGGTCTCATCACGTAAAGACCAAACTATAAAAGATCATTCTCTGGTGAACTATAAATGTCTGTATAATGTTCTGGTCGACACGTGCCAGAACGATCAGGAAAAGATTCGTTAATCACTCACGACGACGTATTTTGCTTTTTATCTCTGGTTATTGTGCATCAGCAAAATTGCCAGTTGGATTACTTGCAATTCTTACCCTCAACCAGCAGACTATTTTAATGTTGCATATTGCGTTCGTCATTATCAAGTTAGAGGGATATGTCAAGAGGGACTGTGATAGATGGTAGTCCTGTTTATGGAATAAAACTTTTGCCCATGATCTCTTCCTTTTTGCTAATGGAATCGGTCGGTATGGTCAATAGGTATGAGCAATACTGATCGGAATTAAATTCTAAAATACCTAATAGTGAAATATAATGCATGAAAATTAAATCACACAAAAATAAATATTATGTTTTTTTTGACGATTTTCTATTTTTGAAATCAAAAATTAAATAACAAAGATTTATGACGGTCTTTGAATAACTTTACAAGCACTGAACAAATATAAAACACATTTCTTTTTGTTAAGGTACTTTATTACAGATGCAATTTAAAAGTAAATGCCTGCAAACTGTAAAATTATCACGTATTCTGCAGGTATGTAATTTTAGAAGAATCTGGAATATGAAAGGGTATATTGCTGCTTCAGAATTCATTAAAAAGGAAAAATTACATTCTGTGAGTTTATTACATTTTTTCCTTTCAGAGGACAGTTAGAATTCGCTACTGATGCAACCTCTCAGTAAAAATAGTAGTGTATTTTGTTAATGAAAGCCTTTACAAAGAATATAGCATTAAAATAAAGCAACTAACTAATCCTTAATGTAATGCGAAAAATTTTTATTACAAAATGACATTTTTGTCAAATATACTTGAATAAGTATAATGAAAGTATTGCAATGTGTATTCTTTTGATAATAGATATTACACAGTTTATAAACAAGTTTATTTTGTTTTCTGTATATTTTAAAATTACGAAAGCAGTCTACTATTTCAAGCTCGAGTAATTTTGCTGAAATATATGCACCATCTTCGGTAAAAGGAATGTCCATACGACTCCGATGATTACATTCCACGAATGACACGACGGAAATTTATTACTGCCGCCCCTAAGCGTGCATTTCGAGGGGGAAAATTATAAAAATACGTGGGCTGACATACACCCATTGTCCCATAATCAATTTGATACCGGGCAAGAAGGGTTGCACGTAATACTCTTCACTTAACTTGAAAACTTTTTGACAGGAACATGACAGTGGCCCGAGGACATATTGGAAGGTCCTGCATCCCTTTTATACGTTGTACGAACATATTCTTATTAAAATAGACTTCGCCGATGCGCCACGTGATGGATTATAGCTCAGGAACCAACCGCCACGAGCACTTTTACTGTTAAAAATACTGGGGGATGATGCACAAGCAAAATATGCCCAACATTTAAAAGAAGTTGAATCAAAAAAGAGATCTAATGCTAGAGTTAGATTTTATCTGACAGCAGGATTGCATTGGTTTTGATTTCGCCCGAAGCTTTAGTCGCAATACAACCCTGCCCAAATGTGGTTATAGTAAATTTTATTCAACTTGTACCTGTATAAAAGGGCACATGTTGCAGTACACACAATATTTTAAAAGATATAAATAGTAGTACCGATGTCCAAGAAATTCTTGTGCAGAAAGATGCACGAAAACTTGAGAAAAAATAAGCCGAATAAATTGCTAAATATATAAAATAATTTATTATATTATGTAAAGTCGTAACTGTTGTAATAAAATGGCTGAAATCTGCAGTGAGAAAAAAAAAGATTCTCAAATTTGTTAAGTGACAATGTTAAGAGACAAAAATCCTTAACGAGTCAGTATTTGCATCTTCAAGTAACTGATACATCATTGCTGTAATTAGTAATTACCTTTAATATTTATGACTTTTTTTTAGTGCCTAAGGAGCGTCTTTACATAACTAAGACTATACATTTGCAACTATTTTCATTCACTTCTTCCTTTAGTGCAGTTATGTTTATTTCTGAATTAAACCTGTCGAAGTTTTCCTCTACTGCTAGCCTGAAACATTATTCATGAATACAAAGTCGAGCTCTATGCTCTACATACTTAGTAGATACAGAGCAAATAAATTTTGCACCGCAATAAAGTCGAACTTGCATCGGAAACGTTTCACCATGAAAGTGGAGCTTGCGTACCTATGTAGCAAATTTAATTATTTGCGGAATTACAAGTTGTATGTATATAACCAATAAACTGTTAGTTTCTTGATACACCTCCTACCACATCCGTGACGTATGGCAGCTGCCGTTTCCGGTAAACCAAAGACACTTCACTCAACTTCTCCAAAGATTTTCTTCCACGCATAACGGATCCGATCCGAAACATCAACGGAATTTCCAATCTCATTAAAACGGCAGTAGCTATAGCATATGACATGTAGAAATTGTATTTACAGCGCAAATTTAACAAAGATACGTGTTATAAACATTTGTTTACCAACTAAAGAGTAAATATCTACTAAACAGAAAATACAAGGCCATATGACGATTTATTTATAGTAAAAGTTGGGGTTGTATAATAAGACTCTTTAGCATGTAATTCGAAAACTCACTCTTTGTACTTCTTAGAATTATAATAAACTGCTATAATATCAATTTTTAATCAACCTTACAAAAACTATTTTACAACTGCAATTATTTCTTTGTACGTTTGTTTCTTTAAAGAGAAAATTGCTTTTAATAATAATCGTCTCATGAGATGTTTAAGGACGGTAAAAAGTTGCAAGATTGAGTGCAGAGAGCATGTTAAACGCGAATAATCGAAAATGTTATATTGCTTTTTACCGTCATCTCAAGAGGTTATTATTATACCGACTTTGAAACGGGTTTTTCTGTTTGACAACTTTAAACCGTAGCATACGCCATAATTCTTATTTTAACTGAGCTATTGGCATCGGCAAAAAGTTTAATAACAGTGCCTCTTAATGTGCCTGATGCCGTATAATCTTCAAACAAAGTGTCGATTCAAACAAGCACGCTTCTCTCCCTGACAGCATTCACCTCTTGAAATGTAATTTACCATAACAAAAAAAAAACAGTTTATAGAGGAATTTATTCGAATTTTTTACACTTTTTCTATCAACGAGCTATTAACAAAAACAACTCTGCAAACAGAGGAGGAAGGTGGTAGAGGTCATGGTCATTATAAAAAGAGAATCTAAAAAATTTTTTAAAGGAAGGGAGATAGGTGCTGAAAATTTATTTATTCTTCAAAAACTAAGTTGGTGTGATAGTGACAATTTCTCAGTGTTTAACCCTGAACATACGGAGAGGGGAAATAATAATTATTGTCAGACCGTTAGTAGTATAAAACATTAGAAGATTTAAGTTATCAGCAAATTAAAATTTTAACGGCCTACCCTTGGTCAGAAAAATTGTAGTTTTTCTACATTTTTAAAAAATGCTTCATATTTCAAATGAAGAGTCTCATTAATCATTATTATCACTAGTATAGAAGATGTAAATAGAAATAGTCATTACGGAATTTCCTTGTCATTTATTATATTTTATTTGAAGCATCCTTAAAATTATAAATTGCAGCCCCATAACATTTTTTCTATATGTTTTATATTGAACAGCACGATTCAATAAAAAAACAAATAGGCAACTAAATTTATATGAGTAAAGCCAATTTATAAGGAATCATTAACCTACCACTGGGCTTATTGTCGGTATACGGTGTTGAACAAAAATATAATGAGGTGTTGGAAGACCAAAATATTTAGGAATGTATGTGGCGCTGTTGTAGCTAGATATACTTTACATTAACAATAATTCAAAAATAAATAAAAAGATATATCCAAAATGTACAGGGTGTGCCAATTTGGACATGATTAAACGTAAAATGCACTTTCTAGTGGAAATAGGTAGAAACTTATATTGTTGTCTTGAGCTCTGGAGAAGTTAGTTGGTACAAAACGTATCTTATTATCTATCACTGGTTGCTTTTGGAAAATATGCATTTTCGAAAAACCTCTATAGCTACAAATGTATTATATATTCGAAAAGGTAATCTTGGGCACGCTTGTGCTGAAATAGACAGGGTTATATAAAAAAATTATTTTGTTCATTTCAGAACAATTTACCCTACACAGCTGAATTCTACGTAAAAAGGTGCTTTAAATGTCACAGAAATTCAAAAAAAAATCATCAGGAAAAAAGTTATGAAGGTTTTTCGAAAATGCATATTTTCCAAAAACACCTTGTATCTCTGGGGTGGTGATAAATGATAAAAGTAACGGTTTGTCCAATTAACTTCTTATAAAAACTGAGCCCCAGACACCGGTATCAGTTTCTGCCTATCTCCTATAGAAAGTATCTAAATGTAACCTTTAAAACTGTCAAAATTCGACCACTCTGCACGGTTGAAAAGGTATAATAAAATATATAAATAGTGAATTTGACTGATGTTAAATTTAAAAGATTATTCCTTATTGCACTGAACATTTATTTTGTCTTGAATAATTAGACTTATTTTCATTGCTTATATATAAAACTGAAATCAAGGCTCTTAATGCAACAAGATAAATTTTTATAGTAAAGAAGTTCATAATACGAATATACCTAAGAACAGAATGAATTAAGGCCCCGACCGGAAAATGTCCTGATTTAGATAATTCATCATATCAAGGGGAAAATTATAATAAATAAGTGAATAATGGCAGGAAAGAAAGCATGTACATTTAATGAAGATGTTAAAAAAGAACATAAGTTTATTAAAATAACCCAAATTGGTACTAATGTTTATTTTACTCAGGGTAATTCGATACTTCCAATTTCTCATGGTTTAAGACACATTCAATACAAGAAATATAAAAAAATCTGTCCCGCATTATGTTACGATAAAAATGGTCATTATACCCAAGATCCATTACTGATTTTTGCAAATTGAGTTTAACGACGTAACACAACTCACAATGAAGATTTTTTTGTCTCTTCTTTTAAAAAAAACTAATGCTTCCTTTTCGCTTTTGGATCTTTGGCAAATCGATGCTTATTGTTATCGATAAACAATGGGATTTAAAAATTGAATAGATTCGACCTTTACTTGATGAAAATCGACCATCATAAATAAAACCCTAAGGTAATGATTTTCAAAAGTTTATTCACACTAGTGACGACCGTTTCGCCAAAACATTGGCTTGACTAGGAGTATGTCAATAGATAGTTACAATAAAGAATTAAATATAATTAAATAAATCGCCCATAATAATGGCTACAATCCAAAATGAATTGATAGCTTGATACGTACAAAAAAACAACAAAAACTAGCACTGCAATTAATATATCCGTGTCCAATAAATAAGGAAATCAAATACAACTGTATAACATATTTGGGATCATTTACGAATAAAATAGTCAATTACCTGTAAAAATGCGGTCTGAATATTGTATTAGTAACTAATTCATCATTAGGCAAAGCTATTAAAAATTATAAAAATAAAGTAATAAAAGAAAATCAATCGGGAGTTTATAAGTTTACATGTGGGTTTTGCCAAAAAGTCTACATAGGACAAAGGAGTTTCAAAAAACGTTTGTCAGAACACAAGAACAGTTACATAAAAAATAACACAGATTCCACTTACGCCAATCATATCACCACAGAAGGACGCCAATTTAATGATAAATTAGAAATTTTACATCTAGAAAGTAAGGGAACTAAACTAACATTACTAGAAGTTTTGGAAATCAACAATTACAAAAAATTAGACATTTTAATGAACGATCAAACAGAATGTAATAGTTCCTCCCTCTTAAATTTATTGTAAATACCGTTCTAGTATATAAACACATTTATTGTAAAATATCTTTAATAGCAAATACTCCTAGTCAGAGGAAACCAATGTTTTGGCGAAACGGTCGTCACAAGTGTGAATAAAATTGTGAAAATCATTACTTTAATGGGATTTAACACGACAAAACAGCATCTTAAAAAAGAAGTTATTTAACACAGTAACTTTTTAAAGTATGTAATATAAACTCACATAACTCAAAAATTTTACTTATCTTCAGATGTTTACCAACAGCATTGCCCTGTTTCTTCTTTGAAACTTTTTGGAATACTTTTTATTCACGCAATAACTAGCCATACCAAGGTGGTAATGAAATTGAAACTGTTACTTTTTTTTTCTCTTAACCTGCGCGACTGACGCTAACTTTACACCAAATGAAATATTAGAAAATGCGGTAAAATGTTTAATTAACCGTTAAATAATAAAACAGCGCTTCGTCCTCGGTAGACCACCCATGCCAGGAAATGCCGAGTTTTACAGATTGACTTTAACACATCTGCAATGTAGAATGTTCAACCTACCAATACAATATTATTCTGCGATTCTGCGAGTAACCAATGGTGAAGAAGAAGTCAGCCAAGAAAATCGTGTGTTCAAAAACAGTTGCACAAAAACAGCTTAAAACGATACTTCACCCAACGTTTATTTCAGACATTGTAATACTAAAGTAAGTACATTTACATATATGGATATGTAAATGTATACATATAAATGTACATACGTATATACATACACAGATACAAGTATGTTAACCCGTATATAATAATATGCAGGGAGCATCGTGTATGACCCACGGAGATATGGCATTGCACACACATGTGTGAGAGATTGCAAGAGCATGAATATAACGGGTCTTTGCGAATCCGATATGTTGTTGCAAAACAAATAAACGATGAGTTTTCTGACCCTACTCTGGCGCTAATGCATCAGCCAGATTAAAAAAGCCGGGCGTTTTCAATTATCATGAAATATTAAAACAACAAGAATGTGTTCAAGAATTTACATAGGAATTTGTTTCTGTTCTCATAGAAGGAGGGAAATCTTCATAGACCCAGCCGTCCGCACGACTGGGTAGGTTTGGATTCCCTCCTAGAAGAACCATTCAACAAAAACCAATCTATGTAGGAAATGACCATCTGTGTTAAACCACATCCTGGAAACTATAGGAGTTTAAAGGTTAACTATTACTAAATGCAATTCTGGGGTAATATCTTTTTAATATTCTACATGCTAACACGATCACTCAGCTTTTTTAGAGTAGACTAGCAGCAATACCCGGCGTTGCTCGGGTAAGAATATATCACACGTTTGATGGAACATTCTAGAATATTCGCGAATTTAGAACTATCCAGAACATCCCACAATGATTCAATGCATTCTCTAACTTTTTTTTAACGTTCTGGAACATTTTTTAATGATTTTCAAGATTCTGGAACATTCTTGAACATTGTCAAATCATTCTAAAATGTTATAATAAAACATTTTTTTACTTCTTAGAACATATTTGAAATGCCTGTAACATTCTAAAAAATCTGCTTCATTCTCTTCCCCACTCCGTGCTGTTTGCTGGGTGAGTAGTGACATCAGTAGACGCCTGGCGGGGATGACTAATCGATTGATAATAATTGATCAGTTATCGACCACTGAGAGTTGAAGATTATAACGGTACTAATATAGATGAAAATTAAGAGTTATATGTATTTTTTAATGACAAATCATAAAAAAATGAAAAATAAAAATTTTGTCCAAGAAATAAAAAAAGTTAGGGGTGGACAACCCGTACCACTTAGGGGTATGAAAAATAGACAGTAGCCGATTCTCAGACCTACTGAATATGCATATAAAATTTCATAAAAATCGGTCAAGCCGTTTCGGAGGAGTATGGCAACTAACATTCTGAGACGATAATTTTATATGTTAGATGAAAGCAGCCAATTGGAAATTTTTTTGAAAACACAGATAACGTGTTTGGCATGTACCTACTATAATTGCAATTATTCATCCTTAAATTATTATGCTTTGGTAGGTAATACAAGTACTAAAAAAAACACTAAAAAAATTGACACACACAATTAAAATAACAAGTAAATCAATTAATGAATAAAAAACCACGTGGCAACATCAAACGTACTTACAATTAACATAATAAATTAATATCAACAACATTCTCAATTAGAATATATTTCATCTACTATGATGAAGCTAAAAAAATTACGATTTTATAAATATTTGGTTATATGTAATCTAGATTCTTTTGTGAAACTAAGGCAAAAAATTGTTTTTTCTCCAAAGCGTATTTGGAATCTCAATGATGAAAAAAATAGACAAATCTAAATGCGTTTTGAATAGAAATACTAGGTAATGCTTTGGGTTTCCATTAAAGATTTTAAATTAAAGTATTCAGAAAACAGAAACCAGTAAAGAAATTCTGATCCCGGATTTTAATTCAGCAGTCAGAAACTTTCAACTTTCTGGTTTATATAAAAAAAGTTGTTGTCCTGTGTATTATTGCCTATCAAAACTGTTAATAAATAACTAACACACTAGTTTATAAGTGGGCTAACAATTTATTTCAATACTTTTTTTCTAATAATTCATAATTGAAAAAAATTCATTTTGTAATAAATATCTTTAATTTTACAGCTGATGTTTCGCTAAAACATTATGAGTAGTGATGGGCACTATCGAATAAAAACTATCGAACTATTCGATAGTTCACTACTATTCGAATTATTCGATAGTTGAAAAGTATTCGAATAAAAAAAGTAATGAATAGTTTTAGTAACTAAAAGTAGTTACTAAAAATAGTAGTTACTATTTTTATTCGAATAAAAAAGTAATGAATAGTGGTTTGTCGTATCATTCATTTTTTAATTTAGATATATTTGTAAATATTATTTTTATTTTATTTTAGATGTAAGTTCAATTTATTCAAATATTTGCATTCCGAAGACGCAGGTAGTAGTTGCCAATTTCTTTGTCGGCAACAGATATGACCCTCAACGGCCTGCACTATCATAAACCCCAACAACACACATTGTCCAGTTTGTACCTAGATCGTGTCTTGGAATTTTTGTCATAGCGTATTTGGAAATTTTGTCGAACATTTGACAGAATATTGGCGGCATATTCTTTTGTTTGTATGTAGGGCCGAGGGGGTCGTAGTTGCCTGCAATTCAGAATTTTAGACAGTTCAAATTTGAGATTCGATCGAGCACTATTACCGCGCACTTCCTTAAAGTTTTTTTTGTAAAGTTTTATTCCAAACAGTTTCTTTTAATATACCTGCAAATAAATTAGTAATTCGTTTTATTCATCTAATTTAAATTTTTAAATTAATAAGAAATTGCTGTGTCAAATTAATTTGGGGCACAGCTGATATCGTCGTGTTTAAGACGTATAGTGATACGTCGCCGTGATAAATTATACAAGGGACACGGCATATATCAATTTTTTCCATGGTCCTTCGAGCCGGATTCTAACGTCCAGGATTATACAGTGAAGTGTTTTTTAAAGGTGAAACTACCTGTTAAAATAAAACTTAAGTTTGTGCGCGAGTGAATAAACAGTTAATATATGGACTGTATCGGTACATGTGTTAAAGGTGTTATAATAGGTCGAAACATTTGTACGTCTTCGGTGTTTGCTGAACGGGACTTCAAGGAATCTATTCGCCTGCAGAGACGAGTGGCGTAACCTTTCTGGAAACAAGAGCTCAACGGACAACGCTGACGAGACACATCACCTAAAGGTAAGCTCGTTATTGTCGTAGTACCGTTTTCTTTTTCCTTTTGTTCATTCCCTAAATTGATCCCTGTACAATGGCAACCGAGGAGTTAAAGGTGTTGATTCAAAAACGAGGTATCATCAAAGGTCAGATTACCTCAATGGAAAACTACTTAAATAAGAACAAGGAAACACCTCCCGATGCTCGTAAACTTGAATTACGAATCGAAAAACTAAAATCATCATTTGTACCATTCGACGAACTTCAAGATGAAATAGAATTGTCCGAACCAGGTAAACATGAAGACGAGCGGTTTGCAATACAAGATAGCTACTTTGACGTCCTCGTGGAGGCTGAAAATCTCTTGCGTATCACCCTAGAGCATCCAGCGTTAGCGAAGAATTCAAGCAGCACATCTGGAGAATCAAATGGTACTGGTGAATGCGACGGTCAACAATCAGAAGAAGATTTTCGTCCGCGGGTAGGAAAACGTCGCGTAAAATTGCCAGAAGCTTCTTTGCCTCGATTTGATGGGCGTTACGAAGACTGGCTGTCATTCAAGGATTCATTTACATCTCTTATCGACTGTCAGACTGATCTGACCAACGTGGAGAAATTACAATATCTCAAGTCATGTGTAATAGGAGAAGCCGCGAAAAAGATTAAACACATGAGTATTATGGACGACAACTACAAACGGGCGTGGGACACATTACAACGAGCGTATGCGGACAAGCGGTTAATTATTAGTAAGCATTTAAGCCTTTTGCTTCGATTACCCGGGCAAGAACGCGAAACAGCAGAAGGACTCCGAAAACTCGCCGACGATACATTGCAGCATCTGGAATCGTTGGCAACGTTAGGTGTAGAGGTTTCTCACGAAATCCTTGTTCAAAATCTGGAGGAAAAACTGCACCCCATCACTGCCGAGAAATGGGAGGAAACACTCAAACGAGGTGTTTTCCCCACGTTAGATGATATGATAGAATTTCTCTACAAAACGGCCGCAAGAGTGTCAAAACGTAACCACACTCAAAATGGAGACTATAAGATAACGAAGGCTGCTGCGTCTAATAGTAAATCAAACTTTAATCGCAAGTCCAAGGGAAGTTCTCAGAGCACCACGAAGCAAGTTTTTGTGACCAACATACCAACAAATTGTCCCCTTTGTCCTGAAACTACTCACCAACTTTTCCGCTGCAAAAAATTCCGCGAATTGCCTGTAACAAAACGTACGGAAATTGTGCAACAATCATCACTTTGCAGAAATTGTTTGAAAAAGCACGAAACTAAGGCCTGTACGTATCCAAAGTGTTGTGCTTGTAATGAGGCACACAACATATTGTTACATGCATGACTATATGGCCCGGTTGAAAATAAACCGCCTTTGGTTTCCTTAACGACGGGAGCAATGTCAAATCATTTAATGACAAGTGCAATAGTCAATGCATTGGATAATCAAGGCATCCTGGTCAAGTGTCGTGCACTGTTAGATACGTGTTCTACGGAAAACTTCATCACAGAAGGCTTAGCGAAACAGTTACAACTACCCATGAAGAAATGCAGCATTCTTGTCGGAGCCCTGAACAACATGATAACAACGACGAAATATTCTGTTACTGTAACTCTGCAATCTCGACTAAGTAATTATCGAAAGACCTTTGAGTTTCTTACAGTGCCGTCTATTACAAATTCTACGCCCACTGAATTGTTACAGCGTGAACTTATTCCCATTCCATCCAACATTCGTTTAGCGGATCCAGAATTCTATAAACCAGCCCCCATCGATCTGCTTTTAGCGTCTGGACCAACTTTGGCTTCTTTTTGTGTCGGACAAATTGATTTATCCTATGACTCGGAAGACTTGTATTTACAGAAGACTCGGTATGGTTGGGTTATAGGAGGTCGTATGTCTAATAAGAACGGCGTACATTATGCAACTTGTAACTTAGTCAACTTACAGCGTGAGATATCGCGATTTTGGGAAATCGAAGAAGCAATACCCATATCTCGTCGTTCAGCCGAAGATCAACGGTGTGAAGAACATTTTATTAATCACACAACACGGGACATCTCGGGACGCTATACGGTTGCTCTTCCCTTTAAAATCGACAGAAAACCTCTTGGCGAATCGCGTTCTCGAGCGTTGAAGAGGCTAAACGCATTGTTTAACAAATTCCAAAGGGATCCACAGTTGCAAGGGGCTTATTCTGATGTAATTAGCGAATACTGGAATCTCGGACATCTAAGTAAAGTAGAAACTGATGAAGAAAATGGATTCTATCTTCCCCATCACGCCGTCTTTAAGGCTTCAAGCGCGACGACAAAACTGCGTGTAGTTTTTGACGGATCAGCTAAGACAAGCTCTGGGGTTTCATTAAATGACACACTGATGGTTGGGCCGACTATCCAGGACGATATGCTGTCATTTATTCTACGGTTTCGCATACATCGTTATGTCCTTATTGCCGATATTGAGAAAATGTATCGGCAAATATTGGTGCGTAAGTCTGACAGGAAGTATCAACGAATATTATGGAAAATGGAAGACGACGTCGCTACCTTTGAACTAAATACTGTGACGTTTGGTATCGCTCCCGCTCCCTACCTTGCTATTCGCTCTATTCACCAATTAGTGGACGACGAAGGCTGTAAATTTCCACGCGGTGCGTATGTTTTGAAACATGATTTGTATGTGGACAACTTACTAACTGGTGCCGAAACTATTGAAGACGCACGTCTAATCCAACAACAAGTGACGAAATTGATGCGCTTAGGTGGATTTAATATGCGACAGTGGGGATCAAACGAGTCACGTGTATTACATGGTCTTGCCAATGAGCAAATTGACGCAAGTTTTCAATTTGATGGTGACAAAACTGTGAAAACCTTAGGCATATCGTGGGATGCTAAAACAGATTCCATCACCTACACGGTTAAGTCACTTGATGCGGAGTCAGCGCGAACCAAACGAAGTATTTTGTCAGAGATCGCTAAAATATTCGATCCCCTAGGACTATTGGGACCAGTTATTTTGTACGCCAAGTCCATAATGCAACGTCTATGGGCCCTGAAACTTGGCTGGGATGAGTCCGTCCCGATCAATCTGTATTCGCAGTGGACAGACTTCGCAAGGCAATTAAACTTTTTAAACAATTTGCAATTTTCCAGAAGAGTTGTAGACCCTGGCTCTGAACTCCAATTACATGGATTTTCTGACGCAAGTGAAAGAGGATATGGTGCTTGCATCTACATAAGATCGAGCGACAACAAAGGTAACATCGCATGTCAATTACTTAGCGCAAAATCGCGGGTGGCGCCTTTGAAAACCATTTCCATACCACGTTTGGAGCTGTGTGGAGCTCAGCTACTCGCGAAACTGTTCCATTATATTTCCCACACCATCAGCTTGTCTTTCAACAAGGTAATTTTTTGGACCGACTCGACGATTACTCTACAATGGATTAGTACATCGCCGCATTTACTCAAGACGTTCGTGGCGAATCGTGTATCAGCCATTCAAGAGGAAACAAGGATCGGGGAGTGGCGTCATGTGCCTTCGTTGTACAATCCAGCAGATGCCTTGTCAAGGGGACAGTTACCTGTGGATTTTTTAAGGAACAAGCTCTGGCACGAAGGTCCTTTATGGCTTAAAGATGATGAAAATTCGTGGCCCAAGAAGGTCATGCCAACAGTGGAAGTTGTACCTGAAACCAGGAAATTGACGTGTTTCGCAACCAACAATATCGACTTTTTCGGTAAATTTTCGTCCTTTGCCAGATTAAAACGCACAATAGCTCTTTGTTTGCGTATGCGACCGCGACATAATCATAGCGGCGGATTAACACCTGGCGAATTGTTGTACGCTGAAAGGGTCATATTAAAACTGGTGCAAACTTCATTTTCAAGCGACAGAGTAGATGAAGTTACTCAAAGGAAAAATGGACGAATGAAACACAAAAGATTGTTTGCCCTTAATCCATTCGTAGACGACGAAGGGATAATGCGAGTAGGTGGACGTCTACAAAACGCAGACATACCTTACGCTCAACAGCATCCAATACTGTTGCCGCAATCTCACCACATAACCAGTCTCATAATCCAAGAGTATCACGACAATCATTTTCATGCAGGCGTTCAAACTACTCTTTACTTATTACGTCAAAAATATTGGATTATAGACGGTCGTAACCAAGTCCGTAAGATAATACGATCATGTGTTCGTTGCTTTCGTGCAAATCCTCCCAACACAAATTATGTAATGGGGAATCTTCCAGAGATTCGAATAAATCAAGCAAGACCATTCTCAAGGGTAGGAGTGGACTACTGCGGACCATTTTTTATAAAAGAAAAAAAGCATCGCAATACGAAGCAGATAAAAACATATGTTGCGGTGTTTGTTTGTCTGGTTGTTAAGGCAGTGCACCTGGAGGTCGTAAGTGATTTGACTACTGAAGCCTTCATTGCTGCACTCAGGCGCTTTATTGCAAGACGGGGAAAACCTGAAGTCATTTTTTCGGATAATGGAACCAACTTTATCGGCGCCCACAACAAATTGAAGGAGATTTACAACCTTTTTCAATCCAAGGAACATCAAGGGAAGACGCAGGCGTTCCTAACTAACCAGGGAATTGTATGGAATTTTATACCTCCATTGTCTCCGCATTTCGGAGGTTTGTGGGAATCGACAGTTAAGTGTTTTAAACATCACTTGAAGCGAGTAGTAACCGGTCCCATCTTTACCTTTGAAGAATTCAACACCTTCACTATAGACGTAGAGGCGATCCTTAATTCCCGTCCCCTTTGTCCTATGTCTAATGACCCCAATGATCTGTTAGCTCTCACCCCAGGTCATTTCCTTATCGGTACGGCATTGGCGAGTTTGCCCGAGGGCAACTATTCAGATGTACCAATCAACACAATATCGCGTTGGCAACACATTCAAAAAGTTCGCCAGGATTTTTGGAATCGCTGGCATAAAGAATATTTGAATGAACTAAATATTCGTTATAAGTGGTCAACAGGTGAACACTCCATCAAAACCGGTACCATAGTTCTACTCAAAGAAAATAATGTTCCCTCAATGCAGTGGAATATCGGAAAGGTCATAAAAACGTATCCTGGTGACGATGGAATTATCCGGACAGTTTCCGTGAAAACGGCAACGAACACGTATAAAAGAAGTGTTAAACAACTTGCGCCTCTACCAATCAAGGACAATATTTAGTTCAGTGTTAAATGTAATTAATTGTATTAAATAAGTAGTAAGTTAGTGTTGATCGATATTCTCTCAACGGGGGGAGTATGGTTTGTCGTATCATTCATTTTTTAATTTAGATATATTTGTAAATATTATTTTTATTTTATTTTAGATGTAAGTTCAATTTATTCAAATATTTGCATTCCGAAGACGCAGGTAGTAGTTGCCAATTTCTTTGTCGGCAACAGATATGACCCTCAACGGCCTGCACTATCATAAACCCCAACAACACACATTGTCCAGTTTGTACCTAGATCGTGTCTTGGAATTTTTGTCATAGCGTATTTGGAAATTTTGTCGAACATTTGACAGAATATTGGCGGCATATTCTTTTGTTTGTATGTAGGGCCGAGGGGGTCGTAGTTGCCTGCAATTCAGAATTTTAGACAGTTCAAATTTGAGATTCGATCGAGCACTATTACCGCGCACTTCCTTAAAGTTTTTTTTGTAAAGTTTTATTCCAAACAGTTTCTTTTAATATACCTGCAAATAAATTAGTAATTCGTTTTATTCATCTAATTTAAATTTTTAAATTAATAAGAAATTGCTGTGTCAAATTAATTTGGGGCACAGCTGATATCGTCGTGTTTAAGACGTATAGTGATACGTCGCCGTGATAAATTATACAAGGGACACGGCATATATCAATTTTTTCCAAATAGTTTTAGTAACTGAAAGTAGTTACTGAAAATAGTAGTTACTTTTTTTATTCGAATACTTTTCAACTATCGAACTGAACGTTGGAGTCGTAGTTGGAATAGGTAAATGATACGTTTGCGCATTGTCTACTACTTCGCTACTTCCTCCTAGCAGAGCCGAATAATATAAACAATTCTATAATTATTAGACGTTATCAATACATACATACATACTTTAAAAACATAATTTTCTATGGCACCAATTTATACTAGTTAAATATGAGGCAAAATAAAATGCAAATAAATAATTAATAATTTTAAATTAGTGTAGTGATGATTTGAGTCATAAATACTTAGGTACTATATGTTTGTACTGCGTACTTATAATTATCCAAAAAAAAAAATAATAATAATAAGTGCAGAAACATAAAAAAAGGTAGTTAAATGTAAAAATAAAAAACTTTATTCGTCGCCCTCTAACAAATACCTGGATAAGAACAACAGATGTTTCTAAAACACTTATTTTAGTTCAATAACAATAAAGTACGTATAGCAATAAATAATACAAAAAAGATCGCTTACCTAAGTAAATAATAACTTTATCAAAGTAATAAGAATTAGAAACCATGTTTCAAGTCGAGGTTATTTATTATTTTCAGCATAGCCTGTTTGTTTTTTATCCATACTAGCATATTAATCGTATATTTTGTCTGTTGGTATACACGTTCGTATCAGTATATTTGTATGTTAGTATGGACCGAACGATGGATAACCGTCTGCTGCCTGACTATCGTGTAATTGAAAAAAATAGTAATTACTAAATTCATTCGAATGAATTCATTCGATAGTTAAAAGTATTCATTTAGTAATTATTCGATAGTTCAATTTATTCGATAGTGCCCATCACTAATTATGAGTTTCAAGGGTCCTTACATATCCCTATAGTATCCATTAGGGGAAGAACTAATAGTACCTTCCTGGCGGGCTGTGCCATACAGATTAGCATAAATAAATTGAGCAGGACACCTTGGATATCGAAACTTCGAAACGCATATTAGAACTGTGAATGCTATTTGTGGAAATTTGGGTTTTTGTGTTCAATTTAATTTAGTTCCATATTGCCCTTTCTGGTATTCTTGCTCAACTTTTAATAAACATTTTATTATTTTCTACAACTCCAACGTTAATCAAAGCTTTGTAATTTACCAGACCTCCTATTATGCGTTATCATTCAATAAGGTAAGTAAGTGTAGGTAGAAGTTTTTGTTCTGCCTTCGTTCCAACTCAAATCAAGCGAGTTTGAGTAGGCGCAAGCAAGAAAACAGTAAGCCATTGCATATCAGAAACGACTAATGTATGTAAACATTAAATTGCGAATGCAATAAAGAGCCTGTTGGTTACCTTGTTGTTCAGGCGAGCAGTTACGTTGTCTAGACTTTAATCGGCTTACACAGGGACGGAATCAGGACATGTTTTTCCATACGGAACAGAAAATTAATAAGCAAATTTTGATGCGGTCTTCATTTCTATGATCCTTGAATGATCATTTTATACTGTATTTAATCATTAACATAATCAGTTAATCAATTGTGATATGGTAAGAAGATATTGTATTGAAACAGTTTAGGGGAGCTCCATTACTTAGGTGAGATATTTTTCATTTAATTTGGACCCTTCCCTCTTCACAGTAAGCTTTGTGTGAAATTTGGTGGAACCCCCTTACCCTGTCACATGAGATTTACCCTACAATGAGTTTTTACTTGAATTTCACTAAGAAAAGAAGATTTTGCTGAGGGATCTCTACCCCCATTTATAAATTTACGAAATTAATTGATAATCCCTAATTCCTTGAGATCCATAGTTGTAAATAAAACTTGTGGAATTGAATTTAAGTAACAATATCAGAGGTTTAAAGTCAAAGTGCGGGATCCTTTTGCCAAATAAAGATATAAGCCCAAATTGGCGGAACTGTAGGCCAAATTCTGGGTACTAGAGATCACTTTTTGATACATTCTCATCTCAGGATAAAAGTTAAGAGCATAAAAATTTTGTTCATGCGAGGAAAAATATTAATATATCTGAGGGTGCCCTCTTCAGTTACGCCTCTGATGGCCTCGGCGATCTCGTCGACTGTCCGCTGGCTGGCTGCAGGGGAGCACCGTAAGTGTGTGGTGCTACTCGTTATACGTATTTAATAGGTACTGGACAACATTACGAATATTACGATGTTATCTCACTAGCTATGCATGTGCTGTGAGCGGCCTGTCTTGCTTGCTACTTGTTGCCTTATTCGTTCCTTGCATTCAAGCCGCGCCGATCCTGCTCCTGTATCACGAAGCTAAAGAGGTAATTTTATAGGTATGCCTAATTGAAAAAAGTAGACGAATGACAATCTCCATTGCTGCACGTAACTTACCATTACCTATTACAAATACATAAATTTTAACAAGGCAGTAGAAGTAGAAAACAAAACTTAAACAAAAGAAATTTGTAATACCTACCTACTTACTTTCATATATTTGCCTATAAGGAAGTAAAAGAGCCTGAAGTTCCGAATACAGGAACATATAAATTTTAAGTGTCTTAAAATGTTGCGGTAGGTATCTAGGTACGTGAAAATACTTCTGGAGGTTTAAATTAGAAGGTGTTAAGATAATTTCTGATTTTACGTGACACACAAGTTTTGACCTGGCACTATTTCATGTAGATTGTACTCTGTAAGTACAATCGTGTGGTACTGTTATTTTCCATAAGGAAACCAAAACATCGCATACATATCTATTACCCCCCAAAAGAATTTGGGAACGAAAGGGGACCTTTACATTCCGTAACCTAACCCACATATCCCAAAGTGAATGAAACATCAGTTTTCTAAGTAAAAATAGTCTGAACCTTCCAAAACTGGGGGGTAAAAACAGTGCCTACTACACGATTCACTTACTGAGTACTGCCTACCTGCATTAAAGCCATGTTTGAACTTGTGTGTCACCTAATGTAAAAAAAATGCACTCCCTTCCCCCTTTCCTCGCTCCGCAACAACAAGAGTATAACATACAGCTTTTTATGTCACTCCTACAAAATTTTGCACACATAAGTAGGCATATCACGTAATGTAAAAATTACCGGTGTAAAAAGATTTCTTTATTGTTGATTTACCTGACGAGCAGTTTATGGCTACAAAAGTCACTCAAAACACCTAATATGAAAAAATAAAAAAAAACTGAAGTTTTATTCAGATTTGTACCACTAGGATAAATTCTTTTGTATATGCACTATTTTTGAACAAAATAAAAAAATACATTCATAGATTTTTCTTGAAGTCTATTTGAGGATTAATGTATTCAGAGGATCAGCAATAAAAAAAATCCATTTAGGGTAACTCCAGGACAGATGCCAATTCAGATGAGATGCCAATTTGCGATTACCGCCAACGGGGTGGTTCGATTAAATTGATTATACAATTGTTGGGTAGTGTTTGGTGTCATAAGGGTGTGAACAAACGCTTGTCCGCCATATAATTTTTTTTAATAAATTATCCAAAGGAACAGGAAATCTAAAGCAATCTCATCTCATCTCAGTCAATAAATACTATTAGGTATTTTAAGGTAAGATAAATAGCTAATAGTGCATTTTTGTATTCAAGTAGCATGTGTGAGGTTGACTTCTCTATTTTTGAGGACCAAGGAGGACTAAGTAACCGCCAAAATTTAATTTAGGGTACCATCTATCCCATACAATAGGGTATTTGACTTTTTTTTATTATTTAAATTGAACCCTTTTAATCTCACAAATAGCCTGATATAGGAAATATTTTTTTAATATTTAAAAAATAAAAACGATTTGAACGATTAAAAATCACAATTAGACAGAGAGGGAAATATTGAATTGCGGCTTCACAGTTTTGTACTGCCATATAAATAACATGCAAAACTTCGTTTTGCAAGAATGAGATGGACAGAAAACTTTAACATATTATCTAAGTAAATATATAATATTTAATATCACTCAAATACCCTATTGGGAGAAATTGTTATGGATTGATGTCATACATGTTTTATTCTGATGATTTTTTAAAAGACAGATTGATGTCAGACAGCTACTACGAAATGAAATTATGTAGTTAGGCGGTCTACAATCTTACAGCAATGTATTTATTTCCAAGAACATCGGATGTGAGAGAAATGGCTTTCATTTTAGCAAGAAATTTAATATTCACGATAGTTTGTGTAATCCATGTTAATTTCTGTATTGCATTAAGACTCTTCGATAATGGTGTAACAACCGAAACACGTGTCAGAGACGTTCAAGTAAATTTTGTGAAACAAACCAAGTGTTTTTATTTATTTTCCTTTTGATTATTTAAATATGTTTCACCAAGGGCCCAGAGAAATATCAGTCACTACTATTAAATTCTATTTTTATTAGGGTAGCATATCACCTTACTTCTTATACACCTTGGTAAAGATACCACCTTCAGTTATCTATTTTTTCTGGAAAAAGTTGGGGTTTGTACTTATTCATCTTGAAAAAAAAAATTAATCTTAACTCTATTTCATAAAATCACAAATGTTAAAATAAGAACGTCAGAATTATTATCTCTCCTGGATTTACTATTTTCTTTATTTCTCCTTTCTCTTGGTACCTAGGTACATACATTAACATTCAGCTTGATTTCTATTATTTGTTTGATCAAAAATTTTTCACATCGTCATATTCTTCTTTTTTCTTGTTCATTCACTTCTTTTGATCAGTACTGTACATGACAAAAATCTAAAAATGTGTTAACTATTGTGACAGTTTGCTGTTATTTCGTTAGAGACCGCTTCATGTATTTATTATAGGACCAATCATCAAGGTCTATATGATAAGAGCCATATGTTTGTGAATTCCTTTCAGTTTTGCAAGTAGGTATTTATAACCGACTAAACGCGAAGTCAATCCGACAATCAGTAACAGGTGATGATTGTATCTATTAAATACCAGAAACGACAAAATTGTATGTGGAGAAGAAGAATAATAATTGTGTTGTTTGTTTTTGTCTTCTAGAAGAAAGAAGTGTTATTAGTTATTACTTACTAAAATAAATTCAATAAAATGTGAAGGTGATAGACAATTACTTAGTATCATCTTTAACTCTAGTTTAAATGACGGTGTGTTAAAAAACTTGTTGAAGAAACAAACATAGAAACCTGCCGACAGCTTACTACTGGAAAATTAAACTAATGCTGCTTACGATTAAAAATTGGTAAGTTAAAACAGTTTAACACTTGTCTGATGTAGTCCATTTTTATTATTGGATTAATTAAATGACCTTACAGTCTTAGGATTACTTACATTATAACTAAGGATTTGTCATTTAAATTTTAGATATTAGTTAATCAATTAATGAATATATGGCGAATTTTGCCTATTTAACCGCAACAGTAGGTAATTTTATTTAAAAAGCTCATAGAAATAAACTAGCTAGTTCATTAATACAAACGAATTAATATTCAACTACAGCAACAATCTTTTTACTCAATCTCAATTACTTATCTCTTTAATTGCCAATTTTACATTAGTAGGTTTCTCTATTTATATATCAGTTTTCTTACCTATTGATTTAAGTACCTACAGAATACTTGGGTACCTACGAGGTTATGCATCAACACAAGGAAATAGTAGAAATAGAACTTATGAAATTTTTGGGGAAATGTTTTTTAGGATCTAAAGCAAAAGGTGAAAGCCCTCAAGACATTTTCACTTATCCCATTGAGTAACTTTTTATTTTACGATTCGAACATTCGATTCAGTTATGGATTTAAAAATCATGATTAGGGTGGCTCTCCTGTCATTTGCCCTTAAAATGGTGATGAACTGAGCTAACAATTAACAAGACTTAGGCTTTCACGGCCGGTGTTATCAGAAACAATTGTGCTGGCCATGGTCTAGGATTGTTTCTCCCTCGGTGAGAACACCGATGAAGTTGTTTATCCAACGTTTCGCCAACAACTGCACAACCGCAGCGATGGACATTACGCCCAAGCTACGTTCCCTGAGGATACCAACCACAGTTGTTGGCGAAACGTCGTATAAGCAACTTCATCGGTGCTCTCACCGAGGGAGAAACAATCCTAGACCACGGCCAACAAGCCCGGATATCACAATTTCTTCTGAAAACAATTAACACTTTTAATGGAAATTATAACAAATACTTATTGTAGCAAAAATAATTTGTACCGATTTTTCAAGTAAACGTATCAATCGATACTCGATATTATTAGTTACTCTTTTTCCATTTAACCTAAGGCACGTAAATACGTAGTTGGTAATATTTATCATATTTACTTTAAACTGAGGGGTAGTTTTGTAGTTTTTTGTTATGTTTCGCGAAGATCCCTGAGACTGTGCAGTTTGTTAACAACTGATGGCATCTAGTTCGATTTTAACTAAAGAGAAATGGTTTTTACGTATAACAATAATTAGTAAATTTTTTTTTCTAAACTATCATAAGTAATAGTTTCTGTATGGTCGAATTTGTCGGAAACAAAAAAATGAATTAATATTACCCAATAATTTGCGTGTTTTCGGGGTTTTGAATTGTATTTAATTATTTTAATTTAGGTCACTAACAATAATCGCAATAATGAGATTTCTACTGTTATCTGGCATACCTATATGTACAGGATAGGAAACTTAATTTTAATATCTACCAGATTTGGTCCAATTCAAATGCGACAAGTCTTTCATATTTTCAACAGAAATATTCTGTTCTGTGGCTTTGTTTTTTATTTTATGTTGATTAATAAAATTGTGTAGTTGTACATACATTTGGAGCCAATACAATCAGAAATTCATCGATTTGTCTTGTTTTCCTGTTATCTAAAGGCAGGAAGACAAAGAGAGAAGCGTGTGCGTTAGTAACGTTGCCTTTTTTTATGTCGTTTCGGAACAAGGAAGGCAATTACGGTATATAAGTAAAGGGAACCGATTCGGTGTGCAGCTGAAGAATCGCCCCCGCTTAATTGCATGCCAAGCGCGACACGTTCCGCTGTGCTGGCGCAATGTTTACGTAGTGTTGCCAGTTTCTCACCGGAGTTGCGAATCTTTATGGAAACTCGGTAACGATACAAACAACAAAAGTGCTTTTGTGACATTGATTAAAAGACAAAAATGCCACCTTTGTTGTCAGAATTACCAATATTTTTTAGGATGATTACAATATTTACAGAAGTAGCTGTAAATAATATAAATATGTATGTCGGAATAGGCGTAGGCACAATCTCCGACATGTATGTACTTAGTAGAAAGTACTTTCCAAAGAAATTGATAGAATAAGAAATAAAAGTTGTTTTTTTAAATAATTTTTATAAAAAATATATTTCCTGTACTTTTTTGCTAGATAGGTATCTGGTCGAATTGTTGTTGAACCTTTATCCCTCATATTGTCTTGAAATTTCAATAAACCTATACGTATGACGCTGAATCCTTTCTTTCACATAGTTTTCGAGGGCTGAAAAGAAAATTAAAAACTAATCAAACCCAATTCAGTGTGCTGTACCTACTACTACACTGCACCAAATTTTAAGAAAAACGGTAGAATGATAGTTCAACGATGCAATAATTTTTATCTTTTGCTACAATAAAATTGTAAAATTATTTATGACATTTTTAAAATATTAATACACCCCTCAAGCTCTCTTTTTAGTAAAAAATTCACGTAGTACTTATAATATGTTAGATTTAAATCTTCCCGCCAAATACGTCGCGTCGCACTGATCAATTACATTATAACTTTTTGTTTCATGTATAACATCCCATAGAGGATAATACATCTGACATAGATATTCTTTTGTACATATTTTTATATACGTCATACGTAATGGTTGTAAATATATCTTCAATCCTTCAATATATTCACTCATATTTGTTTATATCTGTCTAAACTATTTCTCCTGCCACCTGCTTGATTATTATCATTAACATAATGTTACAATCTTAAAAGTATTATAATGTTTTCATACGAAAAGAAGTATTAGGTTTTGAATTTTTTTTATAGTTGAAGAAAATGCAATTTTTATGGAAACAGTCCTTGAACGAAGAGCAGATGAGATATGTGATGAAGAAGAAAACCCTTGCAAATTACCTAAAAGAAATCATTGTTCTTTCTAGTTTTGCAGCTTTCAATTAATTTTTTTATTGTAGGTATGTTTTGGCTTTGACATACAACCATCTGTAAATATATTAATCTCTATATTACATATATTTTCGTATTTTTCATAGAAACAACAAAATAATTTTATAGAATACTAGCAGCAATACCCGGCGTTGATCGGGTAAGAATATATCACACGTTTGATGGAACATTCCAGAATATTCGCGAATTTAGAACTATCCAGAACATCCCATAATGATTCAAAACATTCTCTAACTTTTTTTAGCACTCTAGAACATTCTTGAATAACTTTTAAGAATCTGGAACGTTCTTGAATCATTCTGAAATGTTATAATAAAACATTATTTTACTTCTTAGAACATATTTGAACTCCCTGTAACATTCTAAAAAAATCTGCTTCATTCTCATCCCCACTCTGTGCTGTTTGCTGGGTGAGTAGTAACATCAGTAGACGCCTGGCGGGGATGACTAATCGATTGATAATAATTGTTCAGTTATCGACCAGTAAGAGTTGAAAATTATTACAGTTCTAATATCGCTATTAAAAAATGAGGGTTGGTGGTAGAACGATGAAAATTAAGGATTACATGTATTTTTTAATGCCAAATCATAAAAAAAAAAAAAAAAAAAAAACAGATTTAATCATTTTCTACCGAAGTAGCTTCAATTTTTAATAGATTGTACAAACACGTAGTTTCATTGTTGTGCTAACAGTATTCAAATGTTAATAATTAACTGCGCTATTTGTATTTTGGAAATCTACCATTTGTTATCAGTTAATTCAGAATACCAAGTCTTGATTTTTATTATAAATCTTTCGTGCATATTTCTAGCTTTATTTAACTACATGCTATTTTACCTTTACACAGCTATATTACAAACTATTCAATTAAAATTCTAATTTAATTTGCATTAGACGAGAGAAGTAATTATTGTCTAGTTTGTGTATGAGATGCGTATTTTGAGTTAAGTTATTCATTATGATGCAATTTCCGTTATAAATTATTGAATGTACGTAATATGCACCTACATACATATATATGTTACATAAGCCCTTTCTAAAGCTTGTCAAATACAGAAACGGTTGCAAACTTCCCTTGCACTGAAATAGTTATTGCAGTAATAATTGTTACATTCCAAAGAGGTGCAATTAGTATCTGGTTAGGTTCCTTTCTAGAGGTCCTTATATGCTGCAATTATTTGTCCCATTCATTCAGCAGCAGTTCACGCTAAAATTAGCAATTCAGCAGGCTCGCAACTCTACCGGTGAAGACCTGAAACTTAACCAGCTTATCCGATATCTCGTTATAAGAATTGCTCTCTCCCTCATTATCTAACTTTATTCGTCAAAATTTTCGAGGCTTACGCGACTAAATTGTCTCCTGTTTGAATAAAAAATTCGATAATGCAAAACGCATCAAAAACGACTGGCGAAAAACGTTCTCATCAATTTTAATGTCGGTAGATTGTAGAAACGAATCAATTCTATTGTTAGGTGTTCAAAACAAACAATAGAATTGGAATAAATGGAAATTCAATTCCAGAAATACAGTTTAATATTGTTTGGGTTAAAATATTCTCAAACAGAAAGGAGATTCAGTGGTTGATCGTAACAAATGGTAAATAAGTAATTTAATTCTACAAAAATATTAGCAATATTTAATTTGGTAAAACTAATGAAATAAAGTGTAGAAGCTAAATACCTAAAGATAAAAAAGGTTTTCTAGTAGTGATCCTGATTAAATGAGTAATTGTGGTTTTACGCATCGTTCAAGAGTTTTAAATAGATATTACTAAGTATAAAACCGACAATTTTGTAAAATTAGTCCCATGATCTAAGGGTGACTTTAAATAACCCTAAAAATGATTTGGAGTGAGGGCGAAACAGCAAAAACTTAAAGGGTGACGATAAAACAGTAATAATTGAACATTAAAAAGAAATTTAAAATAACTTAAACTCAACACTAACTTTCTTATCCAACCCTAACGTATCCCAATCTTACCCCAATATAACCTGATAAGTACGTTTATTCATCGTGGTTAAAAAAATCTGACAGATTTTTATCGTTAATTCATAATATAGTCAAATGTTCTTAACTAATCAAACATCTACATCACCACTTAATCATTCTAAAATTAAATGGCTAATTATTTAAAGACCATTATTTTTAATTGTTTATTCAAATTTTATTCAGTAGATTACGTATACTTATTTTCATCTAATACTCTTTTAACAATACTAATATTGAGATTATAATTAATAAACTTCTGATATTGAAATTAATTTCGTTGTGCATTGTTAAGAAGATTTTCTTCGACATAGGCCGGTATTATGAATGTGTATGTGTTCTCGAAGCATTAGGTCGTTCATTAATTCAGGCTCTAATAATAATCTCTGAGATAGATACCTTGCTTTATTAATATGCAAAATTTGATTGATGACCACCATGTTGTAGTCGGTTTGTGTCTGTAACGAAGCCGAAGATATCACACCGTCTCATCAATATAAATTACCAATTCTTTTATCGAACAACATACGAGAAATATTCGAGCCTTATTATTGTAGTGACATGTTGTACTAAGATACGAAGGGATTCCTTTCACATAAATATCGCATTTGTGTCTTCTTTATTGGCGTATCTTCCACGAATGTCAAGTTTAATGCATGAACGTAAAGGTCAACATTTTTGTTTTAGTTTTGTTTCACATTAGACACCTGCAACGAAAAATAGTAGGTACAAGACTTCTATAAATATTTTAAAGAATTGGACCAGAATTTTTATTTTCTATTGTTCTTATACAAGCTTATGTTATATTTTATTGAGAATCTATGGATCATACATAACAATAAGGGCTACGTATGTAACTCGCCCGCGAAACGCAAGCGCCCTGTCCTGAACTTTATTTGAAGTAACTTTAGTAACAATTACACAAATATTAATACCATTATCATTACGATGTTTTTATCACTGATGGAACTTATTAATACATGCTTTCAAGGAATTGATTCGCCAACGCAACATATCTTTCCGTAACTTATTTTGTATGTAGAAATAATTCGAGAAATTTGGGTAGTACGGTATTTCATTGATTTAAGACCAGTACCTTACCAATAAAATGCCTCACTAACTAAGCTTAATATTTAGTATATATTTACATTCCTTTTTTGTGAATATACTATTTTTATGTTGCTCAACACGTAATGCTGCGGTTATGATTTTAAGCAATCAAATAAAAACATTTTTCGGTTAGGTACCGTTCGGTTGAGTCATATTATTTATTATTACAACAAAGAAATACTTTTATTTATCGCCTCAACCTGTAACGTTATGGAAGGAAAAGATAAAACGAATGAAATGTGTGTTGTCGAGATCATCCGCTTATTTTTAGCTGTAGTTTCACTTAGTTGTACAAATAAAAAGCTATCCTTTTTTTAGAATAATGACTCAAGAGTTTTTGAAATTTTTAAAATAAATGAACATTTGAGAGTCTGAATATCATTCCTTTTTATTTTTTCTCTTAAAAATTAATAAAAACAATTAATTGAGCCGTCACGGGACGCCTGGCAGATGTGAAACATCGAATGAAATAAAATGATGGTTTGTTTATTCATTTAACGTTTATTTCATTAAATACAAAAATTTTTAATTCAAAAATTTATTTCAAGTTGCAACCACTTATTTAATTCTTTTACTCAGTGACCAGTAATTGTAACACTCGATATTACCTCTGACAGTATTAATGTGACAATTGGTCGATGATAACTGAAGTATGTTTTTAATTTAAGTAAAACACAGGTTATGTGTACCTACTATAAAACAACACCGCTAAGCTGATTGTGAGTAGGAAGAGAATCGCACACTACTCCGCATAGACTGTATATATATACCATCGTACAACGTTGTAATGCGTCATCACGGTATGCGTCACAACACCGTACACACTACTACCCACAGACTGTATATATATATATATATATATATATATATATAGCTGTCGGTCAGTCTGGCATCCGAAAAGAACTCCAGTAAACTGGCATCCGCCTTATATTCACGGACTGAATACTGTTTTCATTTTAAGGTGTACCTAAACTCCGACGTTTATGCGATCAAACCTGCATCCTATATCTCTACAATGAAAATATTTACAGTAACTGCCGATAAGCGCAGGAAATAAAAACATAAAATTGTTCTGGAATCAGTCAATGATATTTTGACCGAATTAAATTTAAAATATATCTAAACCAATGCGTTTTTTTTTTTTTTAAAGAGATTTAAATGTGATAAATTTGAAAAAAATATATAATTAAGAGACAGTTTAAGATGTAACAATAGTATTTTAAAAACATTTTATAAATTTATAATTTTTTATAATCCATGGGTTAATTTGTTTCATATTTACCTCAAAATGACTTTTATCTGTTTTTGTTGTAGTGTTCGTTCAAATTTCCCAGTATATGGTAAACTAATAGTGAGAGCGATACTGATAAAATTGATTAGTAATAGTTATTGTTTTAGCACCTTATCTTACGATTAAACAAATTCTCTTCACATTTAAGCTTCTCAGATGTGAGAAAAGTATTATATCTGTTTTTGAATAATAATTTTGCAGATTTTTGCTAACCAACGTACTATTTATTATTTATTATTATACACATGTATTCTCTATTTTAGAGAATTTACATTTGTTTTCCTTACATCCTATTTTGTCGAACTTATAACTTTTAACTTATGATCTCACCTAATCTATTAAAAGTAACCTTCATTTTCTCTAATCTTTGTTTCCGTTATTCTCATGTATTCGCATATTTCCTCACACACTTCTCCTTTTAGCGTCTCTACTATCAACCCCCTTATGTTGTTCTCTAATCTCTCACCTTTCCATCTCTTCATAAAATCTTTTATTTCCTCTCTTTGGATTTGCATTACATTTCCACAACAAAACAAATGCTCTAGCGTTTCCTCACTTCCTCCACATAGTCTACAAACCCAATCCCTATACCCTTTCTTAAATCCTCTCCCTATGTTCCCACATCTGATTCTTGCCCACATTTCCTTATTCTCTTTCTTTTTGTACCTTTTATTTAAATACTCTGCCCCGTTTTCACCTGGTACAATTTCCCTATACATTTTGTTATAAGAAGAGTTCGATAAAGCCTCCCTCTCTGTTTCTAGTTTTTATTCCACCACACACTCTTTCCCTCTTTTAATCTATTGTATATTTCCTCTCCACTTCTTCTCTCCCAAATCATTCTACTCACATCTGTTACTTCTAGCTCATTTAGCATTTCCCCTACAATTTTCCCCCATTTCGAAGGCCTTTTATTTAAAATGCCTCTCATCTCTTCCACTAAGCAGATTTTTGGCCATCTCTCGTTGCCCATCCCCATTACGTCTTTTATATATCTACAAGCCCGTTCTCTAACTGTGTATTCGATATCCTGCACTCCTAGTTCATTCCTCCAAATATATTTTGGAGTATTTTTAGCAACCCCTAAGGCCATCTTACAGTACCTTCCTTGTACCCTACTCAGATCCTTTATTTTACCCCAACCCCAGATTTCTACTCCGTATAACGCCACTGCTCTAACCAAAGTATTCATCAAATACACACGATCATTTCTTGTGTCTCTACCGGTTCTCTTAAAAACACCCCATGTTGCATTTGCTGCCTTTTGCGCCTTCCCAACAAGTTTTTTTATATGTCCTTCTGTACTATTTCTTGTCGAGAACCAATACCCCAGATACTTAAACTCATTCACAATTTCGATTATTTCGCCCTTAAATGTCTAACCTTCGTTTTTTTTTTTCTTTTTCCCCCGTTCCTAAATACCATCACTTTAGTCTTTGCTGTATTTACAGGCTAACCAACGTACTAAAAAAATAGAGAAATTTACCTTTCCCTAATAGCGATTTGTTAAATCATCCTCCTCTAGTGCAAAAATAATAGTTTTTGCATATAAGAATTAGGTACATGGATTTCGAGAGATATTTTAAATTTGTTTTGATAAAATTGATAGCATAAAAACTAACGGAATTATAATGCAAATAAAATGATTGTCTCACGTTTTCGTAAAAACAAACATTAATACGTAGCATCACGTCTATTGCTGAAATGGAACGTCTTCCATCCATTAATTATTTTTTAAGCCCTTAACAATATATTTTATAGATATTTTTCTACCATTTCAAGTACGAGATTTGTAAAGTTTCATTTAAATTTGAAACTTAACATGAAATATAGAAAATTGCGTATTATAGACTACTCTATATCTTAATTTCTCTAAGATTAAGATTAATTAGTATATGATCGTTATGTTTCCTTTTCAATATAATGTGAGTTGTAATTATTTATTAAAAAATGAATATTTCAAAATTTACTAGTTTTTACAGGTCAGTTGGTCAAGTCGCAGATGGAAAAATACCTACATGTCAGACGAATTAGCAAAAAACATTCCAAAAACTTACAATACGAACACAATTTTTTTTTTAATACAAGAAAAGACGGCACGTATAGATAAAATAATAAATAAATAAATAAATAAAACACCACGTGGACATCACATTTACAATTAATATTTAATTAATTATTTGTTTATTTATTATTTTATCTATACAACGTGCCGTCTTTTATTGTATTTTTTACAAAAATGGTTGTCTCCGTATTGTGAGTTTTTGGAATGTTTTTTGCTAATTCATCTGACGTACTTTTCCATCTGCGACTTACTAATTGAACAGTAAAAACTAGTAAGTTTTGAAATATTCACTTTTAAATAACATGTTACAACTCACTTTATTTTATTTAGGTCTTGAAAAAAGCCTACACTAGGGGCGAAACGTCGGCTGTAGTTTTTAAAATAAAAAATATTTTTAGCCCCATTGTGCTTTGATTGTTACCTGAACATTGTTTTTGGGGAAGTATGGTTAATATAAAACGTTTTGAAAAGATAAGATAGCTTAAGAATTACGGAAGTTACTGTTACATAATCAATTACATTTTTTCGGCATAAATTATGCTATGAATAATGGCAAGATTTCAATTCATTGCAAATGTCTCATTAATACCTACATTTCATAGAATAGGTACTTTTTTTTTAAATTCCACACTAATAGGAGATGTACTTTTTATCTTTAAACATTCGGTAATTTAACTCTTTTTACTTTAAAGAAAGAACAGTTAAGTCATTTAAAATTTCAAGGCCTCTGGTTTGAAATACTGATTTTGAAGCATTGTTTAGAACACACTAAATAGGCACATGTAATAGATAAGAAACAAATAAACAGTCGCTATCGGATGCAACAAGGTGCGTGGTCTGTACCGTTTCTTGAGGACGCACGTTTAGCCTTAATTCGGATACGACATAGGTATACGCATATATTATCTATGCGCCATCTAGCATATATACACGACACTGTAGTGTTTAGAAATATACGGATATGGCCCAGTCTGGCATCCGCTCGGATTTCATTTAGTACCACAGGGCGACATCTGTGTAATACACTAAGGCTTTTGGACCACATGTTCAAAGTGACGTCCGTATATCGGATGCCACTTTACCCCGGACGCCATTTCTACCGCACTTTTAACATGTGTGGATGCCACTTTGTACCGCAACTATATATATATATATACACCATCGTATAGCGTCGCTAACATCGCGAAAGTCTTGAACGTCGCGAACCATTGTCATGGCAACGATCAGGTTTACCCTCGGCTATAGATGTTTCACATCAAAAACAAATTTTTACAAAATACCTACAATACGACTCTAAACTACTCATTTATTATAAAAATTTCAAAACCTCTTGGGGGTCATTATTCTGTGAATAAGCCTTATAAAATATTTAAATACGTACTCTAAAATCGGCGTAATTTGGCCGACAACACAAACTGTAATCGATTTGAATTTTCATTCTGTTTCGTAAGATTTTTCAGAAAATTTATAAAACTGGAATACTGTTTCTAAAAACTATTATGTTGTATGAGTTTGAATGTAAACAAACGCTTTTGCAAACCTAAATTTGAAATTTATGGCAGATTGGCGTCCCTGACAGCGTCACTTATTTAGCCTGTAGGCGGCCTTACAATAAGAATCTGCCGATTTCAATACTCCAGGGACATGTAGAGAGAGCTCAAAATTTCATGAACCACGAACTGCAGTTGCATAATGACAAGAAACCTGCACAATTTATTGATTTCTACCATTTCTACATTTGAAAATAATTGGCACTTTATCTATAGCTACCACTGCGAAGAGTTTTTTAACGTAATTACGCTTTTATTCATTATACGTTCCTTTTTTTTTTTCTTTTGAGTTGCATATATTTTATTGTATACGTCAAAGTAATATTCATTATTATAATTGAAATATGTAAGTTAATAAGTTAATTTCCAGACTAATACAATTCAGAACCGAGTTAATACAATAAATGTAGTATTCTATTTGAAATAAAAATACATCTAAAACGGAAGAGACCAGATAGTTCATATGTTTATGAATGTAATGATTAAAAATTCTCGAGCGCCTTACTTCATCCCTTGTTGTATAGTTAAAGCAAAACGTTCACTGAACAATGCTTAACGAGCAATATAATATGCAAAAATTCGCCTCTCGCCCATTTTGTGGCTCATAACATATTGAAATACCTCTGCTTACATTATGTTGTATGACAACCAAACTATCTAAAACAGTTGCGACATAATAAACGGATTTTCATTTTATGCGAAGTAATTTTAAGCGAATTTCACTGTACATTGATTGGGTGAAAATTAAGGCATGTTGGGTTAATTTCACGCTTCGTATGTGGGTATGAGTGAATCAGGTTTGACGGTGCTGGAATTGAACGGTGATTGCAACGACAACAAATCGTCACATTAAATAAATCCTGTAAACAGGGCGTTTTGCATGTGAAAAGGGACCGATTCTTATTTAGCGATGTGTATATCAAGAGAAAGGGCGAATCGAGAGCGAAGCGACTCGACGCGACACGGTGCGCCTGGACGCAACACGACGTCAACGACGGCAACGGCGACGGTCGACTAGCCGTGAATAACTGCATACATTTGCATGTTGATGTAATGGTGTATGGGAATACGCTTCGGAAATTGAAATTTTGACAAGTGTATTTATCTTGTCTCGGTGACCCGCGCTGCGGCCATTTATCAAGATAACGCCCACAGACCGAGGATCGACGATTTATTTGAAATTACGATACCTACTGCACGTGACATGTATCTTATTCAATTCCAATACAGTCATCAGCGGACACAGTCAAATGAAACCAGAATTTTCCATTTTCATTCTCTCTTTGCTTCTCCATCTCTTCAGCTTTAACAATAATTAATAGTAAAAAAGGTAATAGAAGAATTAAAAGAACGTTTTTATTACCTAGGTAACAATCTGTCAGTTTACTCGGGTCAGCAATAAATTGCTCAATTTATTAAACGTCACTGGAAATCTGTGAGGCCCTTTAGAAAGGACCTCGCATGTGTCCACAAAAGTGTATATAAAACAGGATTGTAAATTCTGGAGGAACTGATTTTTTATGTATTTTTAAACCCTTTCCTTTATAGTTGCTCCATTATTTATCCTTCAGTATAATCAAAAACAAATTACCCTGAACTTCTCTATAACATTGATATTGAATTGCTATATCCTGTCCCGCGTAAAAAAAATAAGCCAGAAAGATGCCTAATAGCCTAAAAGTTAAATTGATACCGAAGATTCACCGATGACCGAAAATAAGCCAAAAATGTCCACATATTGTTCTTTAAGTCAACCAACAACGATAACGAGTCTGTAACACATCGACGATATAGATCAAAAAATACCGGCCAAGTGCGAGTCGAACTCGCGCACCGAGGGTTCCGTACAAACCTGTATATATGTGATGTAACTAAAAATTTAAGGTTTTCGGAATTTTTCCTTTGTATGTGCTATAAAACATTGCTTCATGCCAAATTTCAAGATTCTAAATCGACTGGAAGTACCCTTTAGGTTTTGATTTCGTTGCGAGTAGTTGCGATTTTGAAAATATGCGGCTTAAATTGCTGTTTCTTTTGATTGCGTTGACATAAAAGTTTGATTTTGTTACAGCTTAAAGGTATTATAGACCTGAGTATTTGATATGAATTTCAATTTTAAACCTCTACGCGTTCATGAGGAAAGGAGTAGTAATTATTAAAAATATTTTTATTATATGATGTAACTAATAATTTACGGTTTTCGCAATTTTTCCTTTATCTGTGTTATAAGACGTTGCTTCGTACCAAATTTCAAGATTCTAAGTTCACGAGAAGTACCCTGTAGGTTTTGATTTGAAAATTTTCGGAAATTTGCGGCATAAACGGCTGTATCTTTTGATTGCGTTGGCTTAGAAGTTTGATTTTTTCACAGCTCCAAGGGACAATAGACCTGAGTATTTGGTATAAATTTTAGTTTGATAACTCAACGCGTTCCTGAGAAAAAGGTTCTTGACAGACGGACGGACGGACAACGAAGTGATCCTATAAGGGTTCCGCTTTTTCCTTTTGAGGTGCGGAACCCTAAAAACACTAACAAGAAATTTTTTCATATTATTTTTAAGTTACGTCTCAGATTTAGAATTTTTCCTATTATTGGACTTCAAAAAAAGTCAGTATTTTTATATGAAATGGGGTCTACCATTACTTGGTTTAAATTCATAATATAAATAAAACTGTACTGCTGATAAATTTCAATTTTTTATTGATTTTAATGATTTATTGACATATATGGCATTTGAATATGATTCAGGGCGCAAAGAGGTATCCTAAGTGTGCGTTAAGTTTTTCATGAAATACATTAGGCATAAGTGTAGAGTAATTAAGTAATAATAGTAGGTAGGTATTATGGACTAAGCTCTCCATCCATTTATTCGTATTTTCTTCGAAGGGATGTTGAATTCAGATTATCAAAATAAATTTTTCATTATAAGAAACACATAGTCTAAAGTATCTACTTTTCAGATCGAGATACGTATACTATTTTTTGTCATATTACGGCGGAAAGCTCGTAAAAACATTGGCCTATGATAGTTAAAAAAAACATGTGGAGATTATGAAGTTATTTATATCACGGAACTGACGGGACTTTAAAATTTTTTTCAGCTTCTTATTATTTAAATAGATGATTAGTTTTATTATTGTTTGTAAGAATTATTGAAAATGAAATTATTAAATTAAGTAATTTTTAGATTTGAAATGTTTTCTATTAATCAACATAATTACATTGAACTTTTGATAACGTTTTTTAACATAAGCTTTATTTATTTAATTAAATAAGATTTTCTAAGCTGGACAAAATATTAAACTTCAAACATTATTATAAACTAAGAAACTTTAGAACAAAATTAATATTTTTTTTTTTATTATATAAAAATTATATTTTTTAAATGCAATTAAATATTAAAGTTTTTAAATAACACCATAATATCTTTCAGATCAACTAAATTTGAGAAACTATAAGTAATAATACTTTGTGAAAATAAAATAATATTTTGTCGAACCTAATAATTTTAGGTTTTGAATGAAAAAACTCCGTTTAATTTTCTTTTTCTTCTTTATCAACAGAAAGATAATAATAATTGATTGTCACATTAGTCATGTGCTGTATATTTATGATCAATGGTGGATGATTTTTTTTGATACGTATTTCAGTATTATCATTTCTCAGAATATTTCTCTGATTGTTTTCAATGTCCTTAAATGGTGTTTTCGTGGCCGTGTTGGTATTGAGATTAGAAGATGTCATTGATTCATCATTTTCAACAGTTGGTGATGAACGATGATCTTCATTTGGTATCCCATCGAAATTTATATCAAGTTTATCCAGATAAACGCTAGGTTTCATTTTTTTAGATGCAGGCTCAGCGATATGTTCCGTTGATTCTGATTTAGAAACTTCAGTATCATCATTAATTTTTTGTGTAGAAAGTTTTGAAGTTGTAGAAGTAGGCTTGGTTATATATGTTGAAATATTCTCAATAATATCCATATTATAATTTCCTGAATTTTCAATTCTATCAGATATTTGCCTTTTGTTGTGTAATGAGTGCTCGACGTAGCCTTCCGCAATAGTAGAAGATCGCCATCCTCCAAGTTGTTTTAATGTAGTTGAACTGGCTCCAGTATTTGCAAGTATTGTTGCTGAGGTTCTTCAAAAAGAATGTCCTGTTTTTTGGTTCCGAAAGATTTAAATAATTTGCGATGTTTTTGGGAGTTTCATAAATTTTTGTTTTTCCCTACATGGTTATTTGGTACATTTACCATTATTGTAGTATAAAAAAATCTTGTTCCTATATCTTCAGGTCTTAGTCCAATATATTTCTTCACTATTGGATGAAATTTGGGTCCGATGACAAATGATCGAGGATAAAAGTTTTTGGTGTCTCGTACTGATACGACAAATTGATTGTTCGTTTCATCAATATCTGTAATCATTAGATTGACATATTCTGATGTACGAAGTGCTCCGAACATTCCAAAAATGAGAATAACCTAGAATATTAAAATTAGTTTTAAAATGTTTTCAAATTTTTTATGCATTAATAAGAATCAAAAATTTCTCAATACAATATTAAATTTTGTAATATATTACTCACTTTCATGCCAAGATAAATCCGATCATTTGCATTATTTAAGAACTGTGAAATTTCTTCTGCAGTGAAAACTTTTGATTTTTTCGCAATGAAACCTGTCTATTTGTGTTTCATGAATGCTTTCAAGTTATAAGATTTAATATCAATATTTTTCTCTAAAAGCAATATTGATCTAACCATTGAATATCTCCTCCACAAAGTACTGGGTTGGAATTTTGTTGACAGTTCATTGAAGTAAACGAGAAATGTGTTTTCGTTGTATGACGTTATTTGATTTTTTTTCTCCATTCTTCAAAATCATTGAAGCATTTTTTGTAACGTTCTGATGATTTCTTTGGTAACAAATCACTTCTTATACTTCTTGCTTCTTGCTCTATATCTCTAGTCATAAATTCAAATTCATCACTGGACACGTCGGAACTGTTGGAACTCATTTTGTACACAAAATATTGCACCGATTGCACCTATTATTGTAATAGTTGACTACGGCGCATGCTCATCAAATTTTTGCGCATGCGTTTTATGACAAATTTCATTTCGTCCCAGCTCAAAGCGGCCTGAAAAATGTCTCTTTCGTTTAGATTTTGCGGTAGGAAAACCGAGTTTTCCGCCCCAATATGACAAAAAATATTTTTCTGAGGGGCCTTTGTTCGGGAAATTTTATTTAGTTCGATACTGCACTGGAACATAATGCACTTATTGTAAACATGTTATTTTCATTGGCGCAGTCTCACCTTAATTGCAGTGGCAAAACTTTTCGGGAATCTGAGTTGGATGGAATGCTGTCATGTGTAAGGGGGGCCCACGGGTCTTCCCAAGAATGATCCTGAACTGTATCAAAATATTTTCTGTAATATTTTCAATTTATCGAAATTTTTTTAAACGTGTAAAACGCCCATGTTAAATATATTAATAATATAATACCAAATAGTTCGCAAAAAAAACACACAATTAACTTAATGAAATTATACCAATATCATATAATAAGTTACTACACTGTACACAAGTTAAAATTTAAACGTTTTAGTTGCAATGTAGGTACTTAGTACGTAATTCCTTGAAATATATTGGTATGTATTTGACGAATGTATTGTGGTGTAACGTACCTGGGCCGGCCAACTCGGTGTACGAGGCGTGATCGAAAAGACAATAATGGACCCCAACGTTGTATTGTAAAATAATTTAGAATACCAGAATTCAACATTTCTTGGAAAGCATCTTAGTGTCATAACCAGAGTTAATCATAATAAAAAAAACCACAACTACTTTATAATGACCCCAACTTTTATTCATAAACACAAACGATTTAGGCAACATGATTTCAATTGAACAAAACATCAACAAATTCAATACCAGAGTACTTTATGCACATGAACAAGATTAAACGTTAAATTAAATCACAAAAGAAAACAACAAAACAGTGTTTCATTTCAATCAAGGAAAATTAAACTAAAGTGCCAGGGTCAACCTTGGACTCAAGGGGAAAAAGAACCTGACAGAGAAAACCCCATCGCAGTCCAGAGTTTGGGACAAGAAAAGATTTAATGATTACTTCACAACAATTCAAAATATAACATGAACAGTACACAAGATCAAAACAAAATATATCTTTAACATCCCCAACCTTGCAAAAAACACCACATTTAAAACTGAAGATATGTTACTACAGAGGAGTTTTGGAGGTGCCCCTCTTCTTTTGTCTTTCTCATTTTCTTTGTATTATTTTTTCCATAAATGGAGCAAGATATGGGCCTCACAATATATTTACATGCGAACATACATAAACAAAATCGAAACAAAGGCAATCAATGTATAAAAACTTGGATAAAAATTTAATTAAGAAAAACCCTCAAATCCCAAAATACCCCAAACAATCTATAAAGAAAAATATGGCAACATAAAAATAACAAAACAAACGGTAAAACAAATCCGACGCTTTCTGTGAATACTCCCAGATCAATGCTCCCACGGAAGAAAATGTTAGTTAACAGAACAAGGCTAATTCATACTATCATTCGTATCTGTGCGGATGTTAACAATTCACCCTGTACATTACATGTATGTGGCGTCACCAATCCCGACACGCCCTGATAACGGTATGACTACCGGGAAATCCCAACACTCTCATGTCCCAAACGATAAACGTACAAATACAAAAAACTAAACCGAACAATAAATAATTTTCCTCTTAATTACAAAATGATTAAACTGTATTCGGAATTGAAAAAAACAAAGCAAAGAAAGATTGATAAGGATTACACAATACTGCAATTATTGCACACACTTTTATCAATTTTACACAAAAACCATTAATATGAAAATAAGAAAATCAAAATTATTAAAATAGTAAAAATCAGTACAACCTGTGGTTTCTCGTGGAATTGTCTGCACTTGGTTTCTTTTTATTTTCTCTTTCTTTTCTGCACAATATCAACCACTATCACTGATGGCTAATCACCCATTAATTGCTCTTGCAACCCTAGATGACGATTATAGATAAGAAGCTCGTTTTCTGAATTCGACATCAGCGCCATCTCACCAAGTGTCTTCCCAAGCTAAATTGAAGAGTGAGAGAGATGGAAAATTTTACATAGAAAACTACCATACCGGTTATGGCGCGAATTTTAAAAACGTGAAGCATATAGGGTTTTTGTTATGATAATTTATTATTATAAAAATAAAGAAAATACGTTAACACAAAACTACATATATTTAATTAAAGGTTGAATTACAGTAACGTAATAAATAATGCGAATACAATAATATAAATACAGTTACTATTGTATATAAAAGAACTATTGCATTATTTTTTTTTAAAGTATAAAAAAATTAGCAAATTTTAAATAGCAGGACATAAAAAATTGTTAATTTCGATAAAATCCAGTAGCTTCTGTATGACAGCAGTTTGATGAAGGAGATCTGGTCGATCTGGTAACACTCGCAACGCCTGAGTAGTGATGCTTCTAATCAAGGTAGTAAACTTACTTGAGGGATGGAATAATTTATGCCCTTATAGTCTTTCAAGTGAAAAAACAAGTTTTCAGGTTATTCACACTTTATCGAAAAAGTCAACAAACAAAAACGAAAAACTTATAACACAAAACTGTACAATGATTGATCGATCATACGACAACAAATTCATAAACAAATTGATGCACTAAGTTGATGCACATATGATAGGAAATCCCAAATTTCACGTGCACACTGGTGCGCGCCCTATGTGCATTTATCCGCAACGACAATGAACGACAATTTTTAATCGTCATCACAATCAAATCCGGTAATTTAGAGGTAATAAACAAAGGCGTTTTAGTTGGGAAGACAGATGCTACGATGGCGTTGTCGTCGACATCCCATACCCTGCTTGCAACTTGCTAAAATTCCAAACTTCCTCTCCAGCAACGCCGTTCCCCCCCTTTTCCTCACATTCGAGATGGATTTCTTTAATTTTTCGCCCACGGCGAAAGAGGGAACCAGGGGTCCCGGTTACTACAGTATGTAGTATAAAAAAAATGAGTGTTCAAGTAGTTAGTCTGGTGCATTGTACTATACGTGAAGTTTCTAAAGCTTCCAATTTGTCTGATGAAATAGGATGAAATGGAAGGAATTGGAATCTGCAGCAAACATAATTACCACAATGCTCTTCCATTGTTTACGTAGTCACACACTAATTAACAAGGTAATGATGATACGTATATATGTATGTGTGTATATGTACCCAGAGACTTACTTAATGTATTGTGTGTTTAGTTTAATTTGAAACTGAAGCTAAGAAAGACACTTTGGGACATATGGAAGTGCTTTAATTGATGGTATAGTAGAGAACATGCATGTATCAATTTACCGAACGAACTTAGATAAGGAGTGTAAAGAAAATTTTTGATCTTGTCATGGCTTTTAAATAGAATACATTATAAGTGAATCTTGTATAATTCTTCCCCTGATTGGAATCAACAAAATAATCAGAGCAAATAGGGGTACCAAAAAGCTTTTTTATTTTAAAAACGAACCCAACGATTTGCCTCCTATTTCTTGAGGCTTTATCAAAGTAGTTTTATAGGTCGATGAAAACTAATACATTAAGCGTGCCGTTTACGTTCCTTAGGACAAACCCAAGAAGGAACAATAAGTCACAAACATACATTGTATAAATAAAATAATAAATAATTTGTAACTATTAAAAATTTGTAACAAAATAAAAGTTTAAAACATTGAACATTAAATTATTTAACAATGTTCAATCATTGTGCCTCGTGGCGTTCTGCTCTGAAACTTTTAACTAGTTAATTTAATGTTCAATGTTTTTAACTTTTAATTATTTATTATTTTATTTATACAATATATGTTTGTGTTTTTGTTCCTTCTGAAATTTGTTCTTTATGGCAGGGTTCATGTATTCATTTTCATCGAGGCGAAACGTTGGGTTCATCTTTAAAATAAATAGACTTTTTGGTATCCCTATATTTTGTTGATTAGAAGTGAATAATTATTCTGATATTGTTGAAATTGCAACGAAACGTATTTGGTCAATATTGACGCCCCGTTGAAACCTTCTTAGGGATACACACCACCTCTACCTCTACCGGTTTATTTATAGAAACGCCTCATGTGGATTGTATCGAAGGAAAAAATTGCATTCGAGATTATTGTTCATGTGCAATAATTTTTATGACTGTTAATAATTAACAGTATTATTCAGAATTTTTTCTATGGTGTTAGGAATCAATGACTTTAGTGTTAGAAATATGAATCATATCAGCCCGGGATTTTTAAACAAACCTGGTCTACGCGTCGCTAAGCCGCCGCCCGTCAGCTTTTTGCTGCCTGGATAACTTGGCCGCTAGTAATAATCTCATATTCTCTTGTATAATTACCCGAATAATGTTAAAACGTTAATTTCGCTGTTAAGTCGTGCAATTTTATAAACATTAATTTTATTGTTATTCTTCGTGATAATTTGTGTAAAGAAACAATAAATCAGTGAATGATAGTGGACAATTGATGTATGCTTACGTCTTTATCAAAAATTTAACTAACACTAGGATAAATTATTATAAACCATTAAGTAGTCCATTTTAAAAATGTTGTATATTACATATTATTTTTGCATTATTTAAATAACTATCATATACCTAGCGATTAATAATTCTTCATACTTATATTAAACTATTTTTCAATTTTTTTTTATAATATAATACTGACCAATGTATTTTTCCCATTTGTTAACACATATGTCTATATTTTATATCAACAAAGTATTTTTGATAGATATATAATTTTAGGTTTTTCTAAATGAACGTTGTTTGCAGAAGTGGTTTTTGTAACTGAAATTTCTTTGTCTTTAATTTAATTGGCTTTGGATTGTCGTCACGTCTAAAGCGCCTCGCCCGCCCCTTTTCTAATGATGGTCCTGAAATTGGTTCTATTTTCGCAAATAATAAGAAAGGTTGCCTGGGAAAATAGCGTTCTCATCACAATCACCCCGAATAGAAGGTAGTAAGAGGTATTAGGTAGTAGTAGGAAGTAGAAACGGACCACACAGCGCAGTTTGAACAATGAAACCAATAAAAAGTTATCAGCAGTCAGCACTTGGTCCTTATAGAGTGCGGATACGGAAGTTTTTGTTTCTGTCACACTGTCACGCTCCGAGAAACAAATGCGATTTTGAACTTCGTCGGGAAAGAGGAAAATTTCGTTTGTAACTTTGTTTTCTTTCGGTTATTCCCGTCGTTCGAACGAGATTTCAAAATTGATGATAGAGGCAACTCTAAACGACGTCTGTTTAGATATAAAATGCCCGCAAATTCCCTTCATGACATTCAATCTTCATCATTGATTTAATAATCACGACATAAAACAATTTGTCAATAACTACTTAACGAGTTGGATGTTTTTGTAATTTATTAAAAAAAAGAAAGAAAAAGTTACACAAATATACTTTTGAAGAAAAAGCGATACGTAATGGTTTTTTGAACCACATGCCGTCTTTCTTCATAGTGTTTTCTATTTTTTTTCTGTTGTGCAGTACTTAAGGAAACTATATAAATATTTCAGTAGTTCCTCGATCTGGAACACCCGTTAGTTTACTATTCGTGTACAGGGAAATCATTGAATTACCCGGAAGTATTGTAAAGGCGCTGCATAGTTTCCGGAAATCTTAAAGGAAAATAGAGGTCTTTACCTTTTCCTTTCAAAATATATAGGTATTCCTGTTTTTATGTTTTTCTTTATACGAACTTGTGATATATTATTTGCTTTTGATTGTTAGAATTAAAGAAGAATTCTTTATGAAAGTTTTAAAAAGTATTGTTATTTAAACTGGTTGGTAAATGGTTTAGAGCAATTTTAAAATTTGCAACGAGGTATACATTGGACAAACAGAACAACACATTATTGTTGGAATGAGAGAACACTAGAGCAAGCTTACACACAATGGATGGAAGAAGTGGGTCATAGAAAAAGTTGTTAAAGCAAGACACGACGATTCTTTGAGACGAAACCAATGCCCTGCCATGAGAAGTAACGTTTTGGCCTAAACTTTACAGATTGGTTACAAAAATACAAGATAATTTAAACAGTGGAACTATCGACCATTTGGAATAGATTCAGGCACTCAAGTTTCGAACAATATTTCGAAGAAGCAAGTGATATAACCAACAAAACGTTATAATGAAATAAATCAAAGTGCTTATACATACGAACATCACACAAAATCCATTACTAAAAAAATGTACCTTCATTTTCCTTTTGTACAAATTGACTGCAATTGGAACACGCAATGGACATCCAACCTGATTTTCATAACAATAGAAAAATGTACCAGATTTTGAGCTTACGTCTTGGTGCTGGTGGTGATAGTTAATAAGTAAATTTGCTTTTTTGTGGTTTAAGAAACAATTCAGTTTTTTCTCTTTTAAGGAGTTATATTATATATCCACTGTTAAATACTTAAATTTAAGTATTTCTTCAATTGGTGCAGAACTAAGGTTAATTGGAAACGCCATACGTACGTATGTACGTATTACCTTAATTTTAGACAAATGTGCAAATAACTAAAATTAGTTTCGTGTGTCGTTTGAATGAAGTCATTGCAATTCACACCGGAGCAGAAAATGGAATTTCAAATAACGCTATTAAACACCTTGTTTCCTTCGGTGCCGTCTTTGTCGTCACGTACCACACAAGTTGAAACTTTGATGTGCACTTCAACTGCAAGTAAAATTGTTATTACAATTCCTCGACTAAAATAATAATAAGTAACTAGGATTATTGTATACGTACATACGTATCTCTTACTGTATATTCGTATAGGTGGTAACAGACACTAATAATCTTGAAAATTCGTTTGCAGATGCATAGGTGCACTCAAAACAATTTTTCCCAAATTTAGTTTTAAATTATTGAAAAGGTGTTTATATTCCAACTAGCCGTAACCCACCCACATTACTATGTGTAACTGTTGCCACCACCCCCGTAGTCCCCGCATAGAAAAGCGTTCAATGTCCCCATAATGAAAATTAGTAATTAAGAAAACAATAGTGCATCTTGCAGGAAATCTGTTTTTAGTTACAAAAGACCATTTTAATCTTTTTTTAATAACTCAATTTTCAGGATGATTCTTATTTTTTTCCATCAAAATCTGATTTGGGACTATAACAAACAAAAAAATCGGTCTCTATTAATTTTGTTACTGTATGAAATTTTTAAAGATTTTACTCTTAGCTGTATAGAATATACTTACACTAATATTAAACCTTCAGCCCCTGTTTTATACCTTTAGGATTATTATTTTGAAACCATATTTTATAGAAGACGATACTGTTGCATAAAAAGTTGTTGTGTAAAATTTCAATCCCTTAATTGGTACGTTAAACTTTGTACCCCTTTTACCCATTAAGGGGTTGCATTTTAAAAAACTCCTTTCTTAGTGCTCACCTACGTCTCTGTTGATTTTCAAGTGTTTTCGGTCAGTGGGCCAGTTTGTCCTTTAAATATATTGGAAAGGAATATAATTAACCGATTATGAAGAGTACTACGAATAGTCTATTGAAGGTTTCACCGATGCAAGAGCCTTGATCTCGCTGAGCAACTTTTATCTTCATTTGAAAATAAAAATCAAGAATTTATTGTTCTTGTGTTGTACAATTTATTCGTCTTAAAATCTTGTCTTGATTTAACAGTCCCAATATGTGAGTCATTGAAAAAGTAATGAACAGTTGAAATAAACTTACATCCTTTAATTTCCCAGCTGTGTATCGAAAACGCTGTTTAGGTCACCTTGCAGATTGTATGGACTTGGGTTTCTTTTTAGAATCCAAAATAGTAAATAATTGGTTGATTGACTACTACTGAGCGTGTTTAGAGTAAAGCGGAAAATTAGTATGTGATTTAAGAATTCTAAATATATACTTATAGCGTAAACGTATACATTTGCGACAATATTTGACTTTGCGTTTGTGTTTTATACCTAAATTCCTTAAGGTTCTGGAGATTTTATATTATACTAGCTGTGCCCGCGTGGAATAGTGACTTTCGGCAGCATTTAAAATTATTTTCCTTTATATTTTTATTTTCTGGGCCGTAAGCCTTTTTGCCGACATAATTACACAAAAACTTTCATTCCTTATTTTTGCCCCCCTTTATGTCGTATTTATATCTAATCAAAAGCCTAAAAAATAAGTTTCAAGCCTCTAACTTTATATCTACTTATCTATCTCTGTACCAAATTCTTATTTAAATCGGTTCAGTAGTTTGGGCGTGATTGCGTAACACACAGACAGACAGAGTTACTTTCGCATTTATAATATTATAGATTAATATAGTTTAATTTTAGTTTAAAATAGTTTATATAGCTAAGTATTCAACTACTTTTATTGATCCAAATAAACAAAACTCCTATAACTTTTTACACTTAAAATTTTAATTTTCTGGGCCGTAAGCTTTTTGGACGACGTCATTACACAAAAAATTTCATCGGCTAATTTTATCCCCTTTGGGGTAAAATTTTTACAAACATTAAATGTCGTATTTATTTATATTTAATCAAAAGCCTAAAAAATCATTAAAAATTACGGAATTTCCGCATAAACTTTCCTATTTCAACCCCTAACTACCCTTTTTTCGCATTAAAAACATTAAAAAGTAGCCTATGCCCTTTCTCAAGCTGTAGACTATCTCTGTACCAAATTTCATTTAAATCGGTTCAGTAAATTTTAGGCGAGATTGTGTAGCATACAGACAGAGTTACTTTCGCATTTATAGTATTCCGCGAATTCATTTTCATCGATTTTCCCATGGGAATAAGATAGTTTCCCGCAGTAAAACGTAGCCTATGTGTTAATTCAGGGTGTCAGCTAACTCCATACCAAATTTTATTAAAATCGCTCCAGCCGTTTAGACGTGAAGAAGTAACAAGCATACACACTCACACATTCACAAACTTTCGCCTTTATAATATTAGTGTGATAAATTTTAGACAAATTTTGTTCATCTCAAAAATATTTACCTAATTTTTGATCTTGTTTTAATTTTAACTTCAATACTTTTGCCTTGAATCAAGACAAAATTGAAACATGGATTCTTGAAAATCAACAGGCAAGAGAAACGTTGAATCCTTTCTTCCACAGGCAGTACTATAGTATCCCGTAATTTGTTAGACAGCAATCCTCCCGTATTATGTCATCATCGTCGTCCCTATGGTTAATTAAAGTTCTTCTCGTACTGCATAAAGATAAATTAATACAAATCTACTGTTATTAAAAATATACTCATGTTTGCCTCAATTTTTTTTTTTTTCGACGATTTCTAACAGAGCCAAGAGAAAACTTTCCACTCTATCTTCCGGCTTTGAACCAGACTGGAGTGTAGATTCTTTTACCTGCATTAGTAGAAACATTGAAGTTTTTTTAACCACAATTTATTTTGATGCACAACTATTTAAACTCACTGTTTTTATCAAATTCAAATTGCACACGTTTGTTGTTTAATTTTGGCTTTCAAAAGAATAAATGTAAATTTTGCAAGAATGGTATTAATAATTAATTAATTAACAAAGAGCCTTATAAAGATAAATATTTTTTATATGATAATAGATTAAATAAACTAGCAAAATCTCTCCTTGATTAGGCAGTCTCTAAATCCTACAAAAATGATATGATATACTTGTATTTTTATTACTATTACAAACCATTCACAAAATTTATAAGAAACATCTATTTATCCCAATCGTAGCCGAAATACGATAATCGCTTGTTATTTTTTTTCTCAAAACAGTTGTCATTTGCAGCCTGCTCTTCCGAACTTCATAGCGATATTACATCAGAAAGTTTAATTACAAATATCTTTGAAACTTCCACAAACTTCTTCCTAAGGAGATAAAACTCTCCCAGTTGTAAGATAATAAATATATCGTTCCCCAATAGATAATAATTGTCATCGTGGTGATGGCATCGGACATTCCCTTCCGGTCGTTCAAATATCGTATATACATATTCATCCCGATTGGAAGAGTTATGGGATATAGCCCCAAGTAAATAAATTAAGCGTTCCGGATATAATTAGTGTCTCCGATCTGGTCGCGTAACAGCCGTTGTTCTTTTTCGTTTTTCTTTGAGAACGCCTCCGGCCCTTAAGTCCTTTTTTTTGTGTGCTCTTTTCGCAAACTGCATATGCGATTCGGGAGAGATAATTAAAGAACATTCCGATGACATGGATTTTGCGTGTTTGTAAGTATGTATGGATTGCTCTCTGTGTGCGCTTGGGAACGTTCCAACTTGTTATTAAACGGGGTCATGAGGGGTTATTTAAACTGAAAGGAATTGTCGCTCGAAGATAAAAGTAATAGATATGTAGGAACAATTTATTCACTTCTTCATAAAAATGAAAATGATTGGACATTGAGAATGTTTACATTCAAAACTGAAGATAAAATTAAAACAACTTTAGCTTCACTTAAAATCATCCAATGTTATTTTATTATTATTATAAGTGCGAAATTCGTGAGGAAAAAATCTCAAGTTAAAGCTAGTTGTATTATGTATTAATTTTAAAGGCATTTTTTCTCTCTACATTATCTAATGTTCTATATTCATGCGCCACCACTGCATACTACTTATATAAGATAATTTCATTTATAAATATGACCCTGTTGGGTTTTTCAATGAGGGTCGTTTTGTTTTAATGTGGAGAATATTTAAATGTAGTTGTACAAGTTGTGCGATAGACGGTTTTGTATTCGGCTGTTTATATGTTAATGCGGTATCTCATTAACAAGCATTTTAAGCAGAGATTGAAGCAAGGACAGAAGCCGAAAAGTTGTCGGTAAGAAGCTTGAAGATTTGGCACAAAATTAAACTCAGATTGCGCCGTGATGCGGTTCCTTTATGTAAGAGGCATTTCGCGTACCCTAATGGTTTTCAATTTTAAAGGTTAATTGTCAGTCCCTCTAAGAGAGCTCGCTTAAATAAGGGTTTAAGAAGTTCCTTAAGCCTAATGGAAAAATCAATTTACTTACTCCTTGCTTTGTTACCCTTCTTCTTAGGATAGATACTCTTATTACAGTTGGCGTAGTTAACTGAAAAGGAGAATTATTTAAGATGCCTTTTAATTAAAGACGCCATTGATTTTTTAATTGCCGGTTTTATTAACCTCATTCTTTATCATACTCTAATTATAAACGTAACTATGTATTGCACACATACATAAGTGTATATAGTAATACTATATGTATTTTGATATATAAAGAGGTAATTAAGAACACAGAATATAAAATAAAAACTGCTATCAACTAGGAGGTTTCAATTTTCAATATATTACCCTATTGTTGGTTACAGTGTCATAGTCCTCGTTAGAAAATCAGAACGTACGTGGACGAGAATTTCTTTTCTCATAGACTTTGAACTATAGATCTATACTACGCTATTAAGAAGTCATATTTGCCTATTGTTTAATTTTATTAAAGTAGTGGCTCAGGTAATGGAAGTGCCACAAAGTGATCGTCCTTCTCAAAGCCTAACTAAAATTGTTTATTGTGGCATCATTCAAACAAAAAAAAATTAGATTCTGTTAACCACTTGTGCTTGTAACCTTCAAAATTGGCTGAAAGCTTTGATATACTTTTAAAAAAGTAATAAATATTGCAAACCCTAATAACGTTTCATATGCCTGAGAAATTCGATAACATCACGGAGAAACATAATCACGATTTTATTACTTGATGAGTCAAACAAAATTTTTCTAGTAAATAATACTAGAATTCTCATAAAATGTATTTGGTGGTATAAAACAATTTTTCATTCTTTCTAATAATTAGTATTAGAATAATCAAGCTAAATAAGTCTAGAGTGTTTTTTCTCTACCTCTCGATTATTTTATCGTGTCATAAAGAAAAAAAACACAAAAATGAGAAAAGTTTAGTAAAATTAGTGATAAGAACTGTAAAAAATGTTTTCTAATCAAGTCAATTTTACTAGAATTCAGTCTCAACACCGAACGTAGATTGACTAGACGTTTCTAGTAAAATCTCCTTGAGCGTCTGGTCGTCCATGTAATTGACAAATTTTTTAGTCATGTTTGCTAGAATTCTAGCAATATTTTCATGATTGTTTTCTCCGTGATTTTTTGAATCTCTCATCTGCAAAAATAGACTCAAGCCAGGGTTGTATAGCTATTGTAAGAAGAAAAAAGTTAGAACTGTCCCCTTTTTGAATATCTATTGCCATCAGTCATTCGTCATTCGTAAACTAATAAATTTCTTGAAAGTTTAATTGCCTGAGCAGCCACTTTAAAACAATTAGACCATATGTATATAGTTGCTGTATTTTGAAAAGGGTTATATAGTGTCCTCAATGAAGGCGGATCATGGATATAGGTATGTATGCGTTAATATGCGCCGCCCCTTTATTGTCATGATGCAAATCTCACAGATTTTACGTTACGTGAACACTCGACCCGCCTTCTTTGTGGACACTTGACGCGGAAAACTATAGCATTGAAGTAAGTATGCCATCCTTACTGCCCTCAACGCTTTTTCATTTATTATTCGACTGAAGTTACAGAATATCTGCGTTCAAATTCCATTTATCTATGTTTACCCTCAAATTTTTGAATCATTGACAAAATGGCATAAAATTTCTGAATGTGGCTTTTATTTTGTATAGATTTAAACAAAATTATATCTAAATTCTGTAAACAGCTGAAAATTTAACAAACAATACCTTTTTATGGCTCACCTATTATTTCTAAACAAAATTATCAAATTTTGGAGGTAGATTTTAACGAGTAGGTATTTACAGTTTTATATGTATACCAACTGCTTTTATATATATATATATACAAGGGTATATTTTGGTCTCTTTCTTTAGAGTCCCATAAAAAAACTAATCTGATTTATTTTCAAATCCAGTAGAAGGGTTACCTAATACGAACATTGGAATTGGACCACCAGAAACATGTATATATTTGCTTTTCTTTGTGGTACCATCAAACCGTACTCTTAAAACTTAATTTAATTCGTAGCACAAACTAAGTGATTCTGACAGATGCTAGTTTACGAAACGGAGGAATACTTATTAACCACACTTTACATATACATGTTTACATCATATGTGACATGTTTTGCTCTATTGTACAATATACAGAATAAAGACCGCGCAACTTAACAAAACACATGGCGCTCTGACACTTTTTTGCTTTTAATGTCAGATTATATTTCGACGCAGAGTACATCAATGAAAGCACTTCATATTGTGTGTGTGGCTTTTTTTAATTCGGTCACACGTAATCGTTCAGCCGGGTGTATGTATAGTGTAGTGTAGTGTTGTAATAGCGCTAGCTGTATTAGAATAAAGTGGGCTCTGGTGGGAACTGCTTAACTCCCCAAGCGCCCTAATCCAGATTATCTGATGACATTCTACGACTTCGTACAACTAGTTTTAAGTCGTTTTTATACACTACTTTAATATGTTTAACTTTCATAACTTTTACACAAAGGCCAAAGCTATGTTTTAAAAATTGTGAAAAAATATATGAACAAAAGAAAACATTAAGTATATTGAAAATGATTACAAAGAAAATAATTAATAATGCAAACTCTAAAGTAAAATTTAGTCGAAGAACTTTGTTCGTTATTGGCGATTTTCATTCATGATTGAAAAATTGAAACATTGTCTTTGTCTGTTAAATATTGTAATTATTTACCAGTATAATAATTCAGCAATTTTGAGGGGTTGTAAAAACTTGCTATATAACATTATCTAACTACCGACGTTTCGCTGACATTTTTTCAACTTTATCACGAGTGGAATAGGTACTATTACAAAAAGTTTTTTAAAAATTACAGAAACGCTTTGAAAAATATCAATTATACGTATTTAAAATAATAAATAAATAAGTTAGCACGTTAAAATTTACAGATTAAAAGCCACGTGGTAACACATACATAATAATAATTAAAAATCATTTAAATTTCATTCGTTATAGCCGAGCGTTCGTTATAAATTGTGTTCTTTATTATAACAGATAAAAATTATTTTTTAAGAAAATAGTTAGTAGGATAATACAAAATTTAAATACAGCCGAAGTTTATAAGCAACACGAAGGGACGAAGTACTTTGTTATATGTCGGTTATTGGCGATTTTCATTAATAGCCTTGGTTACAGAAAAAAAAATACTTTCGTCATTTGAACTTCGATTAAAACCGAGCGTTGGTTACCATCCATGTTCATTATGAGGAACTAAAATTATTTGTAAAGAAAATAATTAATTGGAAGTATACAAAAAAAAACTCGGTTATAACGATTAAGAAGGATTTTCGTTCATTATAGCCAAATGTCCGCTACTGACGATTTTTATTAAAATCACTAGCTATTAAAAAAAATAAGAGCTGTCACGGGACGCCTGGCAAATGTGAAACTCTATTTTTTTAATCAGTGATTTCAGTAATAGTTATATTCGATTTTGCCTCTGACAGAATTACTGGGATAATTGGTCGAGGATAACTGAAGTATGTTACAAAAATATTGGACATAACATTTTTAAGACATCTAATAAATACAGCATCTATTGTTGTTGCATATCTGGTAGTAGGTTCTCTTGGATTGTTGTTAATTTGCAATTGAAATTCTTTTTGGAGGAACGTAATTAATGGCATTGATTCATGTTTAGCAAAATTAACATTGAAATCGACAGCTAAAATCAATGGTAGTTTATCTTTATTGGTTTTAAAAATTATTGAACTGTGACTGTACGGAAATAATTTCTCATCTAAGAATGAAATATCATTCATTTTTTTTATTAGGTGAACTGTACACAACAATCAAAATTAATTAATTCACTTCCATCTTCTAGTTTACTGTGGTAAACGACACCGTCGAACCGAGTGGGAAGAGAAACGCACAGGCGCTTGCGCATGGCGAGGCGTCGCTACGGCATGACTCGCCACGTTCGCCACGCCAACAATCCGGTTTCACATCAAAAAAATGCCTTTGTCCTTTAAACTTTTTCTTTAAATTGAACGTTGCTTACGTACGTCCCATATTAATTGTAATAAACAACAACAAGGAAATAATTAATAGTTTTGCAAAATCTTGAGTTAAATGCAATTTGACTCAGTTGCAGTGAACATGAAAAGACATTGAATTTCGATCGTTACAGCCGCATGCTCATTATTAGTGTTTTTTATAAATTTTTCGGCAGTTTAAAAAACTGCCTTTGTGCAAAATCTTGAATTATATTCAATCGAATTCGGTCATAATGAAGACGAAGGGGTTAAGATTTTTGTGCGTTATTGGCAATTTTTTTCAATATCACCTCATTTAAAAAAACATGTCTTTGTCCTTTCAATTTTGTTTGCTATAATCTGTAGGTATTCATAATAACGAATAGGAATTGTTTGAAAAGATTATAAGTACCTAATGGTATTACGCAAAATCCTAAATTCCTCGGTTATAACGAACAAGAAGGGATTAAAAATTTCGTCAGTTATGGCTGCATATTCGTTATTGGCATTTTTATATATATATATATGTAGTTTTTTACATTGTGCTCCTTAAAACCGAGCATTCGTTAGATACTTATCGTATAGTCGAGCTCGTTTATAACGAATACATATTATAATAAATACTTAATTTAGTTTTTTACTCCTTTGTTTATTGTTCATTAATTTTCTATCCATCACTTTCGCTTCACAATAATTTCCACTTTATTATGACTATTATTTAGTTACAAAAGTTTTAATTACCAACAATATAATTAACAGGGAATGAAATTAGGATGTATACATTTACTAATTCGAAAACTAAATTATAAAACAATAAATTGCCTTGCTCACAAATTCAATAGAAAGCAGATAATTAAAATTAAAGTAAACGTTTGCTTTCATGAATAGGTACTTTATTAGATTAAACTCTCTTTTATAATTTGGTTTGTAAGTTTTATAAGTCTTTAACGATTCCAGAGGTAATTTTCTGCAATGTTGACCCTCCAGATAATTTATTTAATTAAGAACCTTTGCAAAACGTAAATATTTCATTTATTAAAGGATAAAGCAACACAGATAAAAACAGTTTTTGAAGCCGAACTTTTGTTTAAAAATTAATTAATTGAAAAGTTAAATATAAATTCCTATGTACCTATGTGCTGCCCACCAAATTCATGCAATTTTCAAAAAGAACCAAATTAATTAAAATTTCAAACAAGCAAGTACTTAATTTTATTGGCGTCCTCTTTTTCTTCCATCGAGTTCTTTGTAGAAATTGGGTTTTAAAACAATCCCTTACCTGGGTCTGTAGATGTACTAATGTAGGGCACGTAACCTTCTATTTTGACCGTATTTTATGTCATTAATCAATTTAATGTTGAAATGCAGAATCGCAACTTGAACTAAATTCGGCACAAATGGGAACGGTTCACGGAATTAGGCCCTTATTTATCCCTGTATGTCTGGTTGAGGGGCTGACTTTTTGGAGTTACGATTTTTTTCAATAAATCTTTCCGATACACAAAAGAACACGCAAGAGCTGCTATTTATATCAGTAACGGGTTGATGACCGATAAGGCTACTCAATGCCGCCATGATTAATTATTGTAAAATGGCGACGTGCGAAAACGTTTCTTATGGCAGGTTACAAAACGAACTGAAGTTAAACTTTCGGCAATTTTTATTTATGCCCATCAATCTTGTACTGTTGCATGTAGATTTATTTTTTTTAGTTCCAAGATATTTCTTTCTCAAATCAAAGCAATAAAATTAGTTAATGAATTATGGCCCTTGAGCAGTCATTTACCAAAAACCTTGATCTCTATTTTATGTCAATTGGTTAATCTCTTTTTTAATTTACAGGATTTCCCATATTTAAAAGTATTGTTTGTTATAAAACACTGCATAGTTATTAAAAATTAGACGATTTTGATGTTATACTATTTATAACTATTTTAATACGAAATGGAGCTTTCATGTTCCTCTATTATAATATTTATCCTCTCACCACTTTATCCCCTGTACACATACCTACACAAAGATCTCAGAATTGAATAAAATAAAAGTAGCAATACATATATGTTTTACTTTAAGCATTATTTATTGATTTCCAAATATGCCGATATTATCTGATATTATAGGAATTCGCAATTTGAGCAGGAAATGTAATAGGGTTGATGGTTGGTATATTTACTTGGATCGCTCCAACTGGATCAGAATAATAATTTCTATTTTATCGCCTATTGTAGCGTAAAATATCGTCAGAGAAGGCGTGCAAATGCGTATCTTATCTAGCTGGCGGATCAGATCGTGTGGTACATGTTTATTGTATAAATTCTACCTCAAATAAATTATTTCACGGTGACAATTTACTTTGTTCGTTTACTGATTCAATCATAGAAATAGAAAGGCGGATGACCCAAAATAACTTACAATACGTTTAAATAACATATGTTGCATGTACACAAAATAATAAGGCATGAATAATACAAGTAGGTATTAATTTTTTATTGATATGTACGAAGAAATATTTAACAATAAAGTTCTTCTTAGTATAGGTTCATGTATTGCCGATGTCAGTCATTCCACCAAATAAACTAATAAATCCCTTGATAGTTTTATTGCCTGTACTGTCGTTTTAAAGAAGTTAGCCAATAGTTAAGTGATTGTCTATTCTATTAGCACTGATATGTATGTCCAAAAAGTTGACTCCACAATTTTGGAATAAAAAAAAAAGATATGTGCCAAAATGTGCCCGAAATGTGGGCTATTATGTGCTACGTAAAAAAAATATTCAAGAAACTTAACTTTTACGACTAGTGTTGTGAATGCGCCTTAAAGGGAGAAAAAGAAGAAAAAGATGCCGCGTTGTGGGACATCGATCGCAACAAGTCAGTCGAAGAAAGTATGTGTGATAGCGTATAATAGAGTTGGCTCCCATTTTATGTGATCTTGTATAAGTTGTTTTCTGTTGTTGTTACTAAGTTTTTGTGTTTTGTTGCTACAATAAACATTTATAAAGTTAAAGGCCATTTTAATTATCAATTTCTGACATCTGGCGACCGTGACAGGACCAAAGGAAGCGCGTGTGATCTCTTGTGCAATTACATTTTGGATTCGTGTGTCTCAAAAAATGGAGCTACTTAAAAAACAAAGAAGATTGAAACGTGTGGCGTTTACGAGGGCACACACAGCATTTTTGACCAAAATAGAAATTGATGCACCTAAGGAAGAGAAAATTATTGCCTTCCAACTTTTGGAAACGAAAATGGCCGATCTAGACGAAATTCAAACGAGTTATTTCAAAGCGTTTTGTGAATCAGATACGACAGAAGACAGTATCGAAGACGACGTGGCATCCGATGACGCGTATAAAATCAATTTTTTGATGGCCAAGCTTAAGATGGATGCGTTGATCAAAGGTACAGTGGCACCAATAGAAAATGAATCAACGACGGGCATGCAATCATCATCGAATACTCTCGCACACTCTGCGACGCGCTGCAACCTTACGAAACTCAACGTGCCGAAGTTTCAAGGCAGTGTGCGGGAATGGCTGCCGTTTTGGAGCCAGTTTAAGAGAGTGCATGAAGACCCCTTAATTTCTAAAGAAGAGAAATTTCAAAGACTTATTGATGCTACGATTTCTGGTACTCGCGCCAACGATATTGTGATGAGTTATCCGCCCATCGGTGACAATTATGAAAAGGCCGTGAAAAGTTTAACGAATCGTTTTGGCCGCGAGGATTTGTTAGTTGAATGTTATGTACGTGAGCTTCTAGGACTTGTGCTTCAAAATGCCATAAAGGGAAATAAGAAATCAATTCCGCTTTCCAATTTATACGACAAACTCGAAACTTATATTAACGCTCTTGAATCCCTTGGCGTAACGACAGAGAAATGTGCCGCGATGCTGTACCCTCTGGTAGAGTCATCGCTTCCTGAAGAGATACTTCGAGCATGGCAGAGAAGTGGGATGCAAAAGGTCAGTGATGGTGAAGTGCAAAACAACACCAAGGACAGACTTAAACGTCTGATAACCTTTTTGCAAACGGAAGTTGAAGGAGAGGAGCGCATCGAAATGGCGCTTACCGGTTTCGGCGTTACCGCGGAACACGAAAATTCTAAAAGGCAGCATAAAGTCAAAATTACGGAGCGTTCGGCTGATTCTTTTAAAAACGTAGCGAGTGCGAGCGTGTTAATAGCTACCGCGGATAAGAAGTTAACGTGTATTTTCTGTAACGCGAACCACGAAAGCAGTAAATGTGACGAAGCCCGCAAGTTGTCTTTTGATGAACGAAAAAATATGGCGAGACGCGCGGGTGCCTGTTTCAAATGTTTGAAGCGCGGACATGTCTCAAAAGACTGCAAGGTTAAACTCACGTGCGAATGGTGTTCTAAGAAGCATGCCATATTGATGTGTACGGTTTTTCCAGTGCCGAATGGAAACAACGTAAATAATCGTGACAACGAACCGAAAAAGGCAGTAAGTGCAACTCTGACCGAAAGCAATTTGGTAACTTTCACTGAACTCCCGACAGTGTGTCTACAAACCCTGAGGGTGAAGTTATTTTCCGATTCTGCAGAGCTGACTGCCAGAGCAATCATCGACACTGCTTCCCATCGATCCTATATTCGCTCCGAAGTTGCGAAGAAATTAGGTTATGTATCGAAGGGAGAGCAAGAAATTACACATACTCTTTTCGGCGGAATTAAATCTGAACCCGAAAAGTATAATATTTTCTTGGTAAGAATGAGAAATTTAGACGGTAGTTATGCATGTAATTTCTTGGCCTCCAATAAAAACGTAATTTGTGATTCTGTAACTGTTTTACAATATGATAATTGGGTAGATGATTTGAGGAAAAGGTATAATGTCATTTTGAATGATATTGGCATGAAAGAAAAATCAATCGATGTACTGATTGGGGCCGATATTGCAGGAAAAATTATGACTGGCAGAAAGATCGAACTAGAGAACGGTCTTAGTGTTTTCGAAACACTTTTGGGTTGGACGGTTTTGGGGAAATTACCGATTGTACAATCAAAACAAACCGATTCCGAGTTGATGGTAACGTCTATGTTTGTTCGGGAAGCTAATATTAGCGATCTGTGGCGGTTGGACGCGATAGGAATTACTGACCCCATAGAAAAATTGAATAAGGCGGAGAGAGATGAAAAAACGCGTGATTTTTTAGTTAAAACGGCAACGATAACTGAAGATAATCGGTACGCAGTAAAGTTACCTTGGGTCGAGGGTCGCGCGCATATACCTTCTAACTATGATTTGACTGTTAACAGATTAAATAGTACGGTCAAACGTCTCAAGTCACAGAACCTTTTTGATGCATATAGTAACGTTTTTAAAGAATGGCTGGAGGAAAAAATTATCGAAAAGGTTTCGGACAACGAAAAGGACATTCCTAGTCACTATTTGCCGCATCGACCAGTTGTAAAAGAACACGGCACTACAAAAATACGACCTGTGTTTGACGCGTCGGCTTGTAAGGAGGGACATCCTTCGCTAAATCATTGTCTCGAAAAAGGTCCAAACTTAATGGAGCTTTTGCCCCTAATATTAAACAGATTTAGAGAAAACGCAATTGGGATTATATCAGACATAAGAAAGGCATTTTTGCAAATAATTATTGATAAAGATGATCGTGACTATTTGCGCTTTTTGTGGATAAACAACGGAGAAATTATCACTTTTCGACACTGTCGCGTGGTTTTTGGACTTGCTTGTAGTCCATTTCTCTTAGCGGCTATTCTAGAATTACATTTGTCGTCATGTCTTGAGAAGAGTAATCGGAAAACGGTGACTGAATGGACAGGGGAAACGATTAAAAAATTAACTAGTTCTTTTTATGTTGATAATTGCGTCACAAGCGTGAATAGCGAAGACGAATTGAGCAAATTCATACACGAATCTAATGCCATTTTGGTCAGTGGTGGGTTTCAGCTTTGCGGCTGGGAACACAAGTTAGACAGTACTCCGAATGATTTAACTATTGTCTTGGGTATTACTTGGAACAAAAGACGAGATACTATTTCTTTAAATTCGAAAGTTTTCGATATCGATTTGCCAAACGTCGTTACCAAACGAAACATATTATCATTCGCGAACAAAATTTTCGATCCGATTGGAATTACGACTCCGGTGTCATTACAACCGAAACTTATATTGCAAACCTTATGGGACGAAAATTGTAGTTGGGACACTGAAATAAAAGATGATACAAAGGCGGAGTTCACTAAATGGGCAAAGGATTTACGTTTTCTAAAGTATTTAGAAATTCCCCGATACATAGGCGACGGGGAACTAACATTGCACGCATTCGGTGATGCGAGCGGTTCTGCTTATGCCGCTGTGATTTTTGCTCGTGTCGAGGGGGTTTGTGGGGTAACAGTTACTCTTTTGAATGCCAAATCGCGTATCGCGCCGAAACGAAATACAATCCCACGTCTTGAACTCATGGCTGCTACGATAACCGCAAGGCTCGCGACGACTGTGGCACAAGGTTTAACCCGAAAGATTACGCGAATTTTTTATTGGACCGATTCCACCACAGTAATAGCATGGATCAAACGCGACGCACGATGGAATCGCTTTGTTAAAAATCGCGTAGATGAGATTCGACGACTCAGTAACCCTGCGGATTGGGGGCATATTCCGGGAGAATCGAACCCAGCGGATCTTCCTTCTCGTGGCTGTAGCCCTCTCCGGCTGGTACAATCAAAATGGTGGCTTGGTCCGGACTGGCTATACAAATCCGAATTTGAATGGCCTACATCGATTGAGATCATGAATGAGGAGGAAATACAGCACGAACATAAAAAATCAGTTGTCGTGGAAATGATTAATACGGAAAATAGAGATTTTAAAATTGGTGTTCATTTTACGTCATACACGAAATTCTTACGGTTTTTAGCATGGATGAATAGGTTTTTACAGAATCGTAGGAAAATAATAAATAATAGGAAAATGAAAACTTCTGGAAACCCTGTATGTAATTCGTTAACGACTCCGTATCTACAAAAATCTGAACGAAAGTCTCTGAAGTTAGATTTCAGTGAGATAGAAGTGGCGGAAACTAAATTACTACGATTTTTACAAAGCTTAATGTTTTCGAATTCTCACAGAAATAAACTGTCCTCATTTAAAACGTTTGTTAATGAAATTGACTTGATTGTTTTAAAGACTCGAATCCTTAATCGTAAGGATGACTCAAGTTTCTTGTGCCCTATTTTGTTGGACAACACACATGAAGTTATTTACATGTTGGTAAAAGAAACGCACGAATTACTTGGTCACGTAGGTGCGCTATCTATCATCAGCCGTTTGCGAGAAAGATTTTGGATTATTTCATTACGAAAAGTTGTTAAATCCGTCATATCGAATTGTATTGTTTGTAAAAGGCATAAATCCAAACGAATGGAGACCGAAACACCGCCGTTACCGTTTGATCGCGTTCGCGATGCAATGATTTTTGAAACTGTCGGCATTGACTACGCCGGTCCTGTGTTTCTTCGGGGTGGCGAGAAAGGCTGGATATGCATATTTACATGTGCTGTTTATCGTGCTATACACCTTGAATTGGCATCAACACTATCGGTGGAAGGTTTCTTGGAATGTTTTCGGAGGTTTATCGCGAGACGCGGCCGACCACGTGCAGTTTATATAGATAATGGTACAAATTTTGCTGGCACGTATAGAGCATTTAATGCGCTTGATTGGCAAAAGATTGTTAAATTCAGTTCGATATTACAGATTCAGTGGTTTTTTAGCCCACCTTCGGCTCCATGGTGGGGTGGTTGGTGGGAGAGGCTTATTGGCGTAGTAAAGAATATTTTGCGAAAAGTTTTAGGGAAGGCTAGCCTCTCATACGAGAGCCTTTCTACCGTGTTATGTGACGCTGAATCCATAATAAACTCACGTCCGTTGACTTTCATCTCGGAAGATCCGGAAGATTTGGTGCCTTTGACACCGTCTTGTTTTCTTCAAGAGATTCGCGAGATCGGAGTCCCTGATTGTGATATGCTGAGTCACACAAAATTAAACAAAAAATTCAAATTTCGACAAAAATTGATTCATGATCTTCGCTCTAGGTTTAGGACGGAATATTTAGGCAAATTGATCGGTAAGAACGCGAAAAAAGAAACGCGTCAAGTAAAAATCGGTGATGTTGTATTGGTTGGCGACGACGTTCACAAACGTATAAATTGGCCCTTAGCACGCATTATAGAAGCAATTCCTGGAAAGGATGGGAATAGTAGGGTTTTTATCTTAAAAACTAAAGACGGGGTAATAAAGAGGCCGATTCAACGCCTTTACCCACTCGAAGTTCCACAAAAACCTTCTGGAGTGATGAACTATTTAGTAGATAAGGTTAAGACTAGATTAAAAAAGAGCGCTGTTGTAGAACATTGTTCTCAAGATATTGATGAGGCAAGCGTTGTGATTACTAAATCAGGCCGAGTGGTCAAAAGGCCTCAACGTTTAATGATATAATTGTTAATGTAACTTTACAAATATTGTGTTGTGAATCTTGATGTTAATTCTGTATTTTTAGTTTGTTCTATGTTCTTTAGATGTATAACGATTTATTTTGTATTGTTTAACGTTTGTTTTGGGAAATTAAAACTTTTTCCCAAAAAAGGGGGCAGGATGTTGTGAATGCGCCTTAAAGGGAGAAAAAGAAGAAAAAGATGCCGCGTTGTGGGACATCGATCGCAACAAGTCAGTCGAAGAAAGTATGTGTGATAGCGTATAATAGAGTTGGCTCCCATTTTATGTGATCTTGTATAAGTTGTTTTCTGTTGTTGTTACTAAGTTTTTGTGTTTTGTTGCTACAATAAACATTTATAAAGTTAAAGGCCATTTTAATTATCAATTTCTGACAACTAGGTCCTTTTTATGATGTTTAGTTAGCTCCACAACATCACTTCATTAAAACCAAACCAATTGTGTTTGAATGTGCTCAAGATGTGCTATGATGTGCCATTAAAAAAAAATATATATTTACTTGAGAAATTGAATTTTTATTGAGACATCCTTTTTATGATATTTAGTTAGCTCCGCAAAATCACTTAATCAAAACTAAACTTATAGTGCTGTAATGTGCTCGCAATGTGCTGTTATGTGCCAATGTGAAAAAGAACTGAATAAGAAGTTTATATTTTTCGTAAAATGCTGTCTTCATTAATACATTTTCTACTAATAATGTTATTACGAAGAAAAATTGAAATTTTACTTTGGCGAGAATGGGAAAATGACTTGACTACATAAGTATTTTCATATTGTTTTATAGGAATATATATTTATTACTTAATAACTACTAATCTTCTATTCTAAGATATATTATGCCTAAATGAGCAAAAATTTCAGTTTTTTTGTCTATGTGTTGTGATAACACTAAAACGGTACAATATGAAAAGTTTATTCCCTACACTAATAGAAAACTATCATTGAATATAAAAAGTTACTATTAACAATATATAAAGGTTTAATAATACTCTGTATTAATAATATTAATAATAATACGAATTTTATAGTGTACAATACATTCTATACAATCGTAAACTAATGAAAAGTACAGGTACTTACCTAATACAAGATGTGTTGCATAACATGTAAAAGAATGTATGGTGATGTTTCATGAACAATATGCGAATGCTATGTTAAGCATATTATTATGCTATTTCATCGTACCACATTTATCGATGCGTATAGAAAGTATTAATGAAGACTTAACATTTTACGAAAAATCTAAACTTTTTATTCAAATATTTTTTTTTCACATTGGCACATAACAGCACATTGCGGGCACATTATAGCATTATAAGTTTAGTTTTGATAAAGTGATTTTGCGGAGCTAAGTAAATATCACAAAAAGGATGTCTCATTAAAAATTCAATTTTTCAAGTATAAATATTTTTTTTAATGGCACATGATAGCACATCTTGAGCACATTACAACACAATTGGTGTGGTTTTAACGAAGTGATGTTGTGGAGTTAATTAAACATCATAAAAAGGACCTAGTCATAAAAGTTTGTTTTACTTAGCACATATGTAATAGCACATTTCGGGCACATTTTGGCACATGTTTTTTTTCTTCTAAATTCTAATTGTTGAGTCAACTTTTTGGACATCAGATATGTACCTCTGCATCTCTAAAGGCTATATATATATTGTGTATATAATTTAATGTAAACTGATTAATATAAAAAAAAATTATAAATATTGTACAATACTTATGCTAATCAATTTAAAGGGTTAGTTGGTTTAATTAATAGTTCTTTTGTATATCGGCCACGATTCGAAATTAAATTCCCGCTCCCTTGAACTATACTACACAAAAACGGCATTAAGGTCCTTCCGCTAAAAAGGCTTTCGACGAACTGCCGGATACAGGAAGTAGCAATCTGTTAATTATAATTTTTCTAACCACCGGGAATATTCAACGCGTCAAGGAGTTAGTATAGTAGGTATGTATATGTAGTCACTGCTCTCTGAACGCGTTCATGCTCAATCAGTTAAAAGTGACGTTTCTTGTTTTTTTGCCGGATTTCGCATGACAAATTGAAAAGGGACCACGCTCCATCTTTATTCGCCAGATGCACGCAATATATCGATTTATTAATGAAATAAACCAAGCGGCGCCCTTTAAGCCAACTCCACCTTTTAGTGCGTGTTCAGAATTTAAATAAAAAAGTGTTTTTGACATTTAAATTTTTGTATTTTATATTTTTTTGGTGGTTTTTGAATAATAATCCATGTAACACTCCCAGTTACTTAACTAGCCATTCTACACTTCCTTACATATTTTTAAATTATTAGCAAATTATTTCCCAAAAATCGTCCTTATTAACTTCGGGGGTAGTAATGTGCTCAGGTTTAAAAGCTATCAAAATTCTTGCAGTTTCTTAAAATTTCACCTTCATGTAATGTACATGATATAAGTAGATATAGGGCACATATTGATGTGGGGATGAAGTAAAGGTACAAAGAAGATTTACAAAAGTAAATTGGAGGCAGGCATTCAAATCGGAAAGTATTTTTCTTTTAAACGAGCGTCCAATTTAGTATGCCAACTTCAGTTGTCGTGTGTGAGACGTCTTGCCCCGACACCACGACGATATAGTCGTCGGGATGGTTGGTGGTGCTGGTGGTGGCGTCTCTCTCTCTCGCAAAGAAACCATCATCACACGAAGTGGTAGCCTGGTCGGTCTCCCCATCTTCGGGCCTACCCGCTGGGAATGCAACCAGCGCAAAGCTCCAGCCTCAAGGGACGGAAACAATGACGCTATTGTTAGTTTTATTCAGAAACACATTTGCCGACTATTGTTCTTCTGCCTTTCCCGTTTGCCCTTTGCAGGTCGTAGTCTACCAACGTTCTGCTGACGGCTCTTTGAATCATTCGAATACGTAAATTGTACCCCACTGTTACTTGCTAAAGTTAATTTTTCGAGTTTGTTATATAAAAATGACATGTGGCTGCCGGAACATTATGAACCCCCCAAGAGACCTGCCGCTGATCAACGGGCAAAAGCGCGAAATGGCACTAGACGATAAAAATTTGAATATGAAATGGCCCTTTTCAACTTTTATTTTTTTACTGTACACTCATTTGTACTGATTGTTCACTTTTGCATATTGTATGAAAAATAGGAACGACCTAACATATACAACTCTATTGTAACAATGGCGGAAAGATAATGAAAAGGGGAAGGAGAAAAACTGAGGAAGCAGCAAGGGAATCGTTTAGTCTTTGACAATAGTTCAAAATACATTAACAAAGAAAGATAATGAGAAACAAATGGTTATAAAGTTTAATAAGGAGATATCCAATAATTACGCGAGCTCAAAAAGGGGGGAGAGTCCACCAAAATATTATCAAATCTCATTTAAGGGAAGGGGTCATTGCAAATCTCTTGTCAATCTTATATTTCAAAAATGTTTGTAACTATATTTCTTTTTAATTACGAACTCATTTGGGGTAAATTTTACGTTGTGGGCGTTTTAAAACATTTTACAAAATCTCATTATGGAATAAGGACTGGTCCAAATTAAAAGAAAAATACCTCGCCTAATTAGTGAACGTACCTTTAGGGAAAAAAACTAAAATAGCTTAAAAGCAATTCCCTTAGGCTTTAGAACCTTCCCAACTTAAAATATGAAATTCCAATTATTTAAAACTGAAAAACATGTGGCTATAAAGCTTTTTAGTATATTGTCATAGTATGCAAATTCTAATAACATAAACAAAACTATGTATATTTTATATGAGCCGTAAAAATACTTTCAATAAAACTGTAAAATTTCTGTAGCTCCTTCGTTATCTTGTTTTCAAACATTCAGCAGGATTCCAATTTGTTTCTTTTGTAAGTTGTAGGTATGTAGGTAGGTGGTAAATAAGGTGAGTTCCATTTGCAGCTTTTAAAAAATTCGAAATTTTTTTTCCCGTTACACGGCGCCTAGGCTCCCCCTCGTGACAGTGACAAATCTCCTACCTGTACGATTTTTTCTTGAGTTATTACTTGGAATTTTAAAACACACACGGCCGGTGCGTTCTTAAAATGATGTATTACACATATACAGCGAACCCGACTCGTTTTAGGCCACGGGTCGTCATACGGCACGTATATACAAACATGCATATATATATATATATATATATATATCATATACAACGACTAGAAGCAGGCATTCAAAATAAATTTGATAAAAGTTCCATTTCCAAAATGGGCTCGGGAGAAAGTTGAAGAACACCAACAAAAAAACAGCAAAGGTCATATAAACAATTGTTTTATTTGTATAATTCAACTTTGACAGTTCTGAAGCTAAATATCACTATACATAAAAGTGAAAGCATTAGAAAATTCCGTTTAGGTCGGAGCCTTCAGTAGCACATTTTCACAAAAAAAAAAGAAAACAAGAAGATTTTAGTTCAGCCTAATAAGTAACGTTAAACCCTCTTCCCGTATTGGTAATTGCCTTATGTAATACAGCATGATTCACAATTCATTGGTCACCAATGGAATTTTCTGAACTGTACGCATACGATTAAACGACAAAATTGAATGAAGTGCCCAAGTGTATGGTTCCTGGAAATGGAGAATATTTCTTCTGATTTATGAGTTATTTGACGAAAATTATTTTGGATTTTTTAATAATAGTTATGCACAGACGTAACGAAAAGTTTTGATTTTCGTCAAATATCTGGCAAATCAAAAGAAATATACTACCTTTTTAGGCACTATACCATTGAACACACATAACGTAACTTTGACCCTATTTATTCGTCATCGTATCTCGTACAGCCAAAAAATCTCAAAGGGGAGCATCCAATGTCAATCAGTCTGTATACGGGCAGCTACTAAAATCTGTAGAGATAGAAATATCCTCATTTATGCGTACAAAGCTGCTCAAGGAGTCAGTAGATCCTTAAAATGATAATAGATACTGAGATATTTGAAAATTTTATTCATATTTTTATGCATATCATCCATGTTTCATTTCATTTTTATTCCTTTACTCAACCCCCTACGTGCTTGCAACACCTTAAACTACATTCGTTCCAATCGTCCCTAAAAGTTCTTCATGAAATCTACACTTACCCTACAGTAGGCATTTCATATTTTCGTTAAGTTATATACATATGCAATGTTCTAAAGATGAGCCTCTTCCAAATAGCATTTCCATGCACACTTTCAAGTCCAGCAGAATAAATATATTACTTCTTTGCATCTCTCATAGGTATACCATACATACGTACATGTTAAAAGCATCGTATATGATGTTCCTTTAGTATATTCTGCAGCTAATCAACATAAATTTGCTGGAGCGGCGAGTAACACCCACTTCCGTGGTCTACGTTCCATGTTCGTAATATGAAAGGGTAGCGACGACGTCATAATTTTAAAATAATTACAAAAATAGCAGCTGCATTAGACCACACGCGTAATAATAAATAATAACGAACCTGTAACAGCACGTAGCCAACGAACCTACGTACGTATGAATGTATACCCTACAGACGCCTACTTTGACTTATTAACTCAGAAATAACTGCTCTGGGGGAAGGTCATAGGTCGTAATTTGTATACTAACTAAACTACAATTATGCTGCAACAACTGCACCGCTGCGACATTCACGAAATAATAAAACTAAAAGTCTGATGCATAGCAGTAATTTAAATAGTTAATATTGAAGGAAAATAAGACCACTAGTTGCAACAATTTTGTACGGAAAAGGGTATGTAGAATAATCATAAAAATCTATAAAATACTGTGGATAGTACCAAGTAATCGGAGTTCTGTGTTCTACAACGGAGTTTTAGAGTTTCTTATAAAAATTTAAAATAGTTCTGCCCACAACAAACAGGAGCGTTTAAAAGGCGCCGCTTTTTCACCTATTAAGACTTTTGATGGTTTATTTCGATAAATTCTAAAGATTTGTAGAGTTCCTGATATGTTTGGGGAATAGTTCCTGAGAATTAACGAAAACACCCTATAAATGAGAATATCTCGAACAGAAACGCAGGAGGTAGTAGAGTTCTGGAAAGCGTCGCAGTAGTTCGAAGAGCTCTTATACAATGGAAAACAAATTTTAATAAAACAGTTATAGCCAATTATAAGATGCTACAGTGGAGGTAGTGTAGATTTCGAAATATAGTAGTAATTAAGTACCTGTAAAAGTTCCAACTAGATTTAGGTATAGGTAAGTAGTACCAGGGAGGGACGGGGGTGCCCAACTCACTCACTAGTATTTTTAACTATCAAAGTCAGTGGCGGATTTACACATTTGCCGCCCGTAGGCTATTCAAAATTTGCCTTTATGATTGTATTGTATTTTTATAAGACTAATCAACAAATATTGATACGAATTCATTAGGATTAAAAATGTAAGGATGTTAAGAAGAACTTTCGTTGAATGGATATTTACAGATTTTATTCATTACAATATTATAATTATTGTTTTTTTTTTAATTATCATCATTCTAAAATATGTATTTTATTTATGAAATTCTGTGCAACAATACGCAATTTTTTACGTGTAAATTTATTAAATTTTTATTCTACACTCAAACAGGTTATTAATATCATCAGGAATATCAATAGAAAAGTATTAATTTTCCACATATATATCTATATAATATTTGTTATTGTTGTTTTTAAGCAATTTTTTTTCTGGCCCCATTTCTCTTCGAATAGATATATTTAACTGGTGAAACATATTACACATTAATTGAATAGTGTGGGTGGACCTAATGAAAAAATTATGGCAATAAATAATTTAAAAAATAGGTTAAAATACTAAATCTAAAATGTAATACTTAAACGCTATTGGAATATTTTAAAAATTCAAAATCACAATAGTATATTTTATATTTTATAAATAAGCGTTTAGTAATTTTTCATATACAGACGTTAGTGTATTCAGTATACTGTATAGCACTAAAATATTGTAATTTTTGTTGATTTTTTTGAGCCTCGTTTTTTTCCGTGTATAAGATAATATATATTTTTTAATTTCTGTAAGACAAAAAACTTTTTGAGCAAAGTTTGCCGCCCCTAAATCTGCCACCCTAGGCTCTAGCCTATTCAGCCTGTTGGTAAATCCGCCACTGATCAAACTCGTTTTCTCAAAATCCTCCAAGATCAGTTTTGTAATTTTTGTTTTGTTTTTTCTCAATAATATCTGTATGTATTAATTTAGTTTCTTATCAATCTAAAATACTTTTTTCTTTGAGAAAAATGTACCACTACGCCCTTGTCAATGAATTTTCATACTTGAGGTAATAAGATTTTGAAATAAAACAATGATTCAATAGTTTTCTCAAAAAACCGCGCTATCTTTACGAAAATTCTCTTAGATACTTTTACTGCAATATCAGAACGACAGTGTCACCAAGTCTTCTCGAGATACGTAAGTAAAGTAATAGAAAACAGAAGGGTAGAAGTATTTCAAAATATTATGTGCTTTGACTTTGAGATGCGCAAAGACATGACTATTAGTATCTAATTCTCACGCCTTTAGGTATTAGGCAGCTCATTGCGGGTTCTGAAGTTCTTCTAAGACTAATAACACAACCTTATCAACTGCTTCGATATTTCTTATATAGAATTTTTTAAATACTTTAACAACAAACGTCCTCGGGCGTAGTTTCAGCTTTTTAACAAGGGTTGTGAGGCTTACTAAGAATATGGAGAGTGGAACAATCTCAAATTTAAGGGGATCTGAGGATCCTCTCCAGGTTATTGTAAAGGAAACATTGAATTGATTGCTGTTATTTTGCGATAAAACTGTGAGATGCTAAAATACCGAGTAAGATAATACGGAGATGACTTCACTCCTCGCCACCCCAAATTTATGTAAATCAAATGGCAAACGAAGTGTTAACCTTCCAATTTTGTACGTATATCATGCTAGCACGACAAAGTTATTTTTCCGATTTCTGACTTGTACTATAATTTGTCGCTAATTTGTTACCAAATCCAAAAATTTGTCGCTCGTGCCATTTAGCCATAATCAGCTGGTATGCTAGCTAGATATCAAGCTACCACTAAACATAGCGTATCTCAAAACGGTAATGTCGTAGGATATTACTGTAAAGGCCATAATTTGTCGCTAGTTTGTTGCTGAAAGATGACACATTCAACGAATTTGTCGCTAGTGTTATCTCCAGCTCATAACCGAAAAACTGCTGGAAAACTATCAAACAATTAATCAAGGACTTTTTTGTTACATTTGTTTTAAGAGATCGGATTTATTTACCAAATTTTTTAAATTAGGTTTTTCCTTGTTTCCCTCAAGTTGGGCAACACGTTACCTTTCGAGAGTTTGATGGCTTTCCAGCAGTTTTTTGCTTATCAGTTGGAAATAAGACTAGTGACAAATTCGTTGAATGTATCATCTTTCAGCGACAAATTATGGCCTTTACAGTAATATCCTACATTTCCGTTTTGAGATACGCTATGTTTAGTGGTAGCTTGATATCAAGCTAGCATACCAGCTGATTATGGCTAAATGGCACATGCCACTTTTTAAGTTCAATACTAATAATTATTAATAATAATAATTATCGTCTGGAAAAATTGGTATTTCTTTTTCCCAGTAATAATAACATCATAACAGTTTTTACTTTTTTATTCATTACAGCCAGTTTGAAATGTCTTACATGTTCTAATACGAAAAGGCAATTCCGAAAACGTCTTATCACCCGAAGTAAAATCAAAGCATTGAATTATTTTCCACAGATGCTCTCTTTGTAACCTATTTTTCTCTATCATGTATCTACCCCTTGAAACAAACAAAAATAGTTAGATTTCCAAACATGCTGTTCTTAATGTTATAGAGAAGCTACTTCTTTGAAATTGAATAAAAAAGTTTAAATTTTTCTAGTAGAGCTGCTCGAGACAAAAGAAGTTGCACTTAAAAAAGTTTTTTCCGCACATTTACTTTTAATTCAGTAAATTTCGAAACCAGCTGATTTTTCACCATTATATTTTCTTTTGACTTTTAACCGTTTATCGTCTTTGGGAATAAAAGAAAACCGTTATCGCGCTTCAATAGACGTGTAATTACAAATATCTAAGTTGGCGTAGGTATGTTTCTTTTGACCGGAAAAATCCGAAACCGCAGCGCCGTGGTATTTGGTCGGTTCGTAGTTTGCGAGCTTGCGAATGGACGAGCAAAGAGCAGAGCGGAGCAAAGCGCTCCGGGCCTTTAACGCGATTATTTACCGCTGGGCCGGACATTAAATTACACAAATTGATTTTCGCTTAACATTGCAAGAAACTCCAAGCAAGAACGCCGCGCCGCCGTAAAGTGCATCGTTCTATCTTGAATTGGTCATAAATTTTGAACTTGCTTTAGGTCAAGATTCTTCGTCTAACTGAAGCTACAATTACTAAAGCCAAACCTAACTGAAAACAAAATGAAAAGCCAATGTAGAAGCTGTACAATTTTCAAAGCCATTTTAACTTAACAGTTTATATTGGTTTATACTAAGATTGAAATAGAAATAAACCCACCCTACACATGTTAAATACACTGGCCTCTAGGTAAAGTTACAAAAATTGGTATTTTTTTTTCAAATCCAGGTTTAATTGGGTGAAGTATAGATATATAAATTCAAGGAAAAGTAACTAAAATATTACAGTTTAAGAACTTTTGTACGAGTATTTCTTTATAAGCTAAAAAATTTTTAAGGCGGTTGTTCCAAGAACTTTTAAATGAAGTAAATAGATATCTATAACCGGTAGACAGGGATAAAACCAAAAAATATTTTCCTTATTTTAGGAATTATTTAGCTGTTTCAAAAAATCAAATGAGGAGATTATTAAAAGTAGTAGATAACTAACTTTCTGCCTTCACTGGATCTGCAAATAAATAAATATCTAATAGAGAACTTGTCTTTTAACCAAACATAATTGAATTTTTCTCAATTTAGCCAGGGAATTGGATCTTTAAAAATCTGTAGCCATTATCTAGCGATAAATCCTCATTGTTATTACTAAACCATCAACTAAATGTGAATCTTTTGCAGTTTTATTGTTTTAAAAATATTTTGCTATTATAATATTGTCTGCAGCTATTTTGTATTCACTTTATTCTAAATTTTGTTATACCTTTTCTCTCGATATATCAGCGTAGTAATATGACGCTGTTATAACCATTACACACATATAACCTGAAGAGGCTACTGTGATAGTGAAACAATTGTTGTTTAAGGGTTTAAATTTAAATTTTTTTGTTTATTTGATCATCGACCAGTTAAACAAAAAACCTTTCATCTTAAAATTCTCGCAACAGTGTAAAACTATAAAGGTATAATATGATTCATGCCCAAAACTACTACTGGAGTCATGACGCTGACTACACTATTGCGCCAGTTAAAGACCGACTCTGTCCGCTTTTTGCCATTGTCCTAGACATGAAGGTTACGCAATTCAATTTCATGTCATTGCAAAAATTCCGAATTATCGTGCCCCTAATTTCCGAGAGTTGCCGTTTCTTGTAAGTTGGCGCCAAGTTCGCCATTATTTAATGAAACGCAACCATGTGGAACTAGAAATTCCAAAGTAACTACAAATGTTTGGCGTGTACTTATTACAAAGTCGGACTGTTCTCGTTCGTGTTAGTTATAATCCAACATAAACGCTTCCGAATTACTAAGCTCATTTTAACCTGCATAAGCTCTCCCTCTGTCTCTCTGTTATGTGTATCTCTCTTTGTCTTAAGCTCGTCGAACAGACTTATTTAGCAAACAACTTAAGCAACAATCCGACAAGACGTTTAATTTTGCCACTAGGTACCTACTCCGTATTCTAATGGATTATGAAATAAAATCAGTTATCAATTTTTCATTTCGACTTGAAATTAAATTAAATATACACCATTTATACTGAAGAAAATAAATAGATGTCTAGCTCCCATAAATGTCTTTTTAGTGGTAACGTAAGTTACTACTTTTGATTCAGTTCTTTGACCCATTTGTTAAGCATTAATCCTCAATATACTTCTCTTACATATTAATATAACCTCTCCAAGTTTGCAACAAATGTCAGGGGAGTTCTTTTTTGAATCTTTACCATGACCTTTGGCCTCATGACTCCGCTGAAAACCATTTAGCCACTGTCACTGCCACATCTTATCTATGACCCTACTAGCGAATACTGACAATTAAACAAACTCATTACATTAAAACTTTATTATTTTTAAAAGTTTGATTTATCAAACCAAAACATCCTTGATATGGACGTTTTAATATATATAATCCAATTTGTAACTTAAATGTTATTTTTGTGAAATTACAAGAATTAAAAGCTAGTCAGTTTCTAATTTACTTGCATTGTGTTATTTCTTAGACGAAATGGAATACGGTAGATATAACTTTAAAGGTAGTTGCAAAGGAAATTGTTTTCTATTTTGGTGAAAATAAAGGTGGAAGTGACAAACCTTTTTAAAAGGTGAAGCTTTTAACGAGAGAGTGCCAGTAACAGGGCACACAGCGGTCCACAAAATGGCACCTAATTTTCGAAACCTCGTTGACCGTTAACAATGCAATTACACCTTCTCGCTGTACGTGTCTTTAATTTCGTTTCACGTCGTACACAAATGGTCGAAAAAGCCTCAAGAAGAAAGCGGTAATGGCACCGGCAAAGGTGTACAGCTCGTAGTAAAGAAAATTAAAGGGTGGAACCGGACGAGCACGTTGGCTCCCGTTGCTGGCCCGAGGGCGACCACGAACAAGACGAAAAGAATATATATCGAGTTGCAAAAGTGCAGTTAAATTTATCGCCTCCGACAAAAAAGTACGTTTACGAGGTAATAAAACTTATGTGAGTTCGCTCCTTGACTATACGTGTATGGGTTCAAGTACCCGGGGCTCGCAAACACATACCGAAACAACCACTCCCTATTTTGACTCCGCTTTAAGTTTGTTTCTACGGAAACACTTCTACTGAAAACACTCCGCATGTTAACTGACCAAACCGCATCGGGTAAAGCATTCCTCTTATATTCGCCATACATCCCGACGTCCCGTTCAAACTTCCAGTCCTTTCACTAAACCATTACGGAATGAGGAAATAGCTTTTAAGCTCCGTTTCCGGACTCAACTTGTCCAACCGATTATAGTTTAACACAAAGCCATGCTGCATAATTATTTCGAGACATTTTTACAATTTACTAAGCAATTTATCTTTTCCTTTAAAATTTATTTTATCGTGACTATAGAATAAAATTAATTGAATAAAACAAACAAACACCCAAAATCCACAAAACGCTTGACACCTAAAACGCGTTTCGACACCCAAGGTGCCACCCTTAATTAGAGACTAAATTGATCATGCAACTACATCTTATTCCATAGTTATGACCCCTCTCTAAAAAATTTTACAGGAACCAATACAAACAAACTAATTAAATTTATTAAAAAAGGGGCCTCTGTTGGGGGTGGTGCTTTGGGGTTTGGGGAGATCACACTAGTGACACTACTTGTTGGTTAGGACAGCAGGAGCAAACTTTCAATCCCAAACAGAAAGAATAAGCTCTGTACTATACGAGGTCTGTTCAAAAAATAAGGTTAATTTTCATTTTTCTCAAAAAATTTTTATTTCTATTTTGTTCCCTTCATAGTAGTTCCCCTCAGATATGATACACTTGTGCCAGCGTTTTTTCCAATCCTCGAAATAGTTTTGATATGCACTTTTTGGTATGCCCTTGCGCTCTCTCAGCGATTCGGTTTGTTATGTCCTCAATCGTCTCTTCAATCAATCATGATTCGTCACCAGTTATGACCCTTTTAAGCAAATCTGGATCGCCGTTGACGTCATTCAACAATTCCTGAGCGATGCTCATGCGACGGTTTGTTTGGTCAAAATTTAGCAATTTTGGAACGAACTTCGCTGTTACACGCTTCATGCCCAAAATTTTCGAAAAAATTGCATGGCATGAGCCAACCGATATGCCAACATCCTCAGCAATTTCTCTAATAGTGATTCGACGATTCTCCATAACAATTTTCTTCACTTTCTCAACATTTGCATCGGTTGTTGATGTGCTAGGGCGTTCAGGGCGAGCGTCGTCATTCACATCTTCTCGACCTTCTGTGAAAAGCTTGTAAACGTTTTTTTTACTCAGAGTACACTCACCGTATGCCACTTAACATTTTAATTGTTTTTGAGCACTTAATTCCATTTTTTACACAAAATTGAATGCAAATTCTTTAATCCATTTTTTCGACAGCAGAAAATCACCTAACACGCAAAGCACGTCTAATTTTTATGCCTCTCACAAACAAACTAAATATGCTATGGTCACGAGTACTTGCCAATTAAATTGATGTGAGCCTAATTAACAAACACCTTCCCTGAAAAGACAATGAATATTCCCGGCTTTCCTGAAACATCTAGAATACACCAGCAAAGATCAATGGGAAAACAATTGGATTGCGAGAAGGCTGTAGAATTCCCTAGAAAGAAGCTGAAAAGACTATATAAGACGAGCCGGCTTGCACCGAGCGAGTTAGTTGTCACCTGATGTTTACAAGCGAATGACAGAAGCGATCGATTGGCGAACCATAGTGGCGATAGAATTCATAGAGTGCGATAAGGCAGTGTCTACGGTAACGGCGATTGAAAAAGTTAAGCAAGTACATAACTTAACCCGAATCGCCGCTCTTTTTCGTGGGACTGTGGTGAAACAATTTATTGAAGATGTTTTTTACGTTATGCACTATTGTAGCACTTCTCGTACGAAATGATAATAACTATTTAAACTACATATATGAAAAGTAGATATTTGTACTTAATTGCATATGATGATGATGATGTAGTAGCAGGCTGATTGATTATGCTTTTATAATGTTGCTTGTCGATGGTTTGAATGAGTATGCCTGAATGCTTCTGTCTGGTCTTTAATATCGTGTTACTTAGAAATTTCCCTCCAAGGGAGTAGCAGGCGAAGTTATCACCCTCGACCTTCCACACTTTCAAGGCTATTGCCGAAAACCTGCATTTTAAGTAGAATTTACAGTCTGAACAGACCGAGGGCATGTGCAATAAATATTCCTAGATATTAACAAATTTAATGAATTTGACAGAAGATTTTGTTTATTAAAATTGAAGAACATCTCTTATAAACGGATTATACTGAAGAATTCAATAGTCAGTCCATTACTATAACTTTTGTATAACCTAGGGTAATATTTTACCCCTCAAACGTCTCAAAAAAGGGATAAAGGATTATCTTGTAAAAAGTAGGGAAAGTATGATGCTTGACGTTCCCTATATCTTCATTTGTAGCGCAGATGGCCGGCCGCGGCCACAAATAGGTGATTCCTTCTCGTGATGCCAACTAACGTCGACCTGTCTGAATCTAAATAAGAAATAGCCGTGATAAACCGGCTTCTTGGGGTGCCATTTCTCAAGCTTGTATATCTTCTATATATACGTATACTTATGTTTGTTTGTATGTGTATAGTTGTTAAGATCTCGCGTTTAAAAATTGACGACAGCATTACGTTTTCTGTAGGACTCGATTCAGCTGCACAGAAAGAAGAAAATCTGCATACAGACGGACGGATGGAATTCTTAATGTCGAGGACCCCAATAGAGACAGCCGACCGAGATAAATGAAAGTTCTGCTTTAGAGTGACAACATTACGAACCCTGCGTCGTTTAACATGAAGGTGAGTTTGTATCTTATCTTTACAGGCTTTTACAAAATTTTTTACACCTGGTTTCAAATTTATATTACGAAGAAGCATGGCAAAATCATGTCTTACAGCAGTCAGAAAATCTCTTTAACTTAAGTCACATAAAACTGTTGCTTCCCTCTCCCATGTCCAAAAAGTTGACTCGTAAATTTTGGAATTAAAAAAAAAATATGTGCCAAAATGTGCCCGAAATGTGCTATTATGTGCTACGTAAAAGAAAATTATTCAAAAAACTTAACCTTTATGACTAGGTCCTTCTTATAATGTTTAGTTAGGTCCACAATATCACTTCATTAAAACCAAACCAATTGTGTTGTAATATGCTCAAGATGTGCTGTCATGTGCCATTAAAAAAAATATTTACGTGAAATATCACTCAATCAAAACTAAACTTATAGTGCTGTAATGTGCTCGCAATGTGCTGTTATATGCCAATGTGAAAAAGTTTAGATTTTTCGTAAAATGCTGTCTTCATTAATACTTTCTCTACTAGTAATATTATTACGAAGTAAAATGGAAATTTTACTTTGACGAGAATAGGGAAATGACTTGACTACATAAGTATTTTCATATTGTTTTATAGGAATATATATTTATTACTTAATAATTACTAACCTTCTATTCTAAGATATACCGTATATACCTAAATGAGCAAAAATTTCGGTTTTTCTGTCTATGTGTTGTGATAACACTAAAACGGTACCATATGAAAAGTTTATTCCCTAAACTAATCGAAAACTATCATTAAATATAAAAAGTTAGTATTAACAATATAAAAAGGTTTAATAACACTTTGTATTGATAATATTAATAATAATACGAATTTTATAGTGTACAATACATTCTATACAATCGTAAACTAATGAAAAGTACAGGTACTTACCTAATACAAGATGTGTTGCATAACATGTAAAAGAATGTATGGTGATGTTTCATGAACAATATGCGAATGCTATGTTAAGCATATTATTATGCTCTTTCATCGTATCACGTTTATCAATACGTATAGAAAGTATTAATGAAGACTTAACATTTTACGAAAAATCTAAACTTTTTATTCAAATATTTTTTTTTCACATTGGCACATAACAGCACATTGCGGGCACATTACAGCACTATAAGTTTAGTTTTGATTAAGTGATTTTGCGGAGCTAACTGAATATCACAAAAAGGATGTCTCAATAAAAATTCAATTTTTCAAGTAAATATGTTTTTTTTTATGGCACATGATAGCACATCTTGAGCATATTACAACACAATTGGTTTGGTTTTAATGAAGTGATATTGTGGAGCTAACCAGTGGCGGCTCGTGGTCGAATACGAAGGGGGTTCACAAAGTTAATAACATGTAGGTAATATCAGAACATGAAGCGTATTTCACGATGTTGTAAATGCGCCGCAGGCGAAGATTTTTAATATTTTTAGGAGAAACAAATACTTATGACATTTAATAACACAATAAATAAAAACCTTACGTTTACTTATACAGGAAATCCATTCGTCTATGTTTTGCCGACAAATGTGACAAATCCGTAACCCCTGTCTTTGTCCACTCAACACTTTCATTAGGATTACCGGCAAAAATCAGGTACGAAAAGCAAAATAATGCGTTTAATTTATTACATCCAAACTACCACGAAGTTTTTTATACTGTTCTACTTTAAACACACGTTTGAACTTTTTATTTTTTAAGGTACACTCTTGTGTCAGCTGTAGTTTTGGGCGAGGTGGACCCCTTTTCTTTTTTTCGAAACGATTTTGAAAATATTTGAATTTTCTTTAATATATTTTACCGAACACGACTCCATCATTTACGTAATATTTTAATTAACACGTATTGTGCAGTAAATTGTGCGTCATTTACAATTAGTGGACTTTGAACTGTGAAATCTGAACATGCTTCTGAACATAATTTTTTTACTATCGGTTCCTACCAACACTAGCTTCCAGAGCCTTTAAAAATGACTCGTACTGGACATTTTCACCAGGTGGCAGGCTGGCAGGCTAACCGAAGTTGCAAAACCCTGGCAGAATGTCGGGTAGCCGTGCCGACGTAGCACGACATTATTCCGGCTGATTCCGGCTTCTCGTGCAGTGCACCTAAACGCTGTATGTTGAGTGTATTTTATCTTCCATTTCACGCGTCCGACTACCTCTCTCTCTAACACATGGACATCAAACGGAGTATCGCTCACGTGATATGTTCAGAATCAAAACTTGAACCAAAAAAGTTAGGTGAAGTCGTCAGCGACACAACAAAAATTTAAATATTTTCTATGGGTTACGGGTTGGTGTTTTGTAACTATGAACTATAAAATGGTAAAAGAGATGTATATTATACGATAATCATCAATAATATAATAAATATTAAAAGGATAAAATTATATAGTGTAACTAATTCAATTTTTAAGGGGGTTCACTGAACAAATGCACCTACAGTAAAACCGCCACTGGAGCTAACTAAACATCATAAAAAAGACCTAGTCATAAAAGTTAAGTTTTTTAAATATATATATTTTTTACGTAGCACATAATAGCACATTTTGGCACATATTTTTCTTCTTTTAAATTTCAAAATTGTTGAGTCAACTTTTTGAACATCCCTCTTCCCCATAATGGTCGTAATCATTCGATTGTTAAAAAAATATCGCTAAATTACATTCTTTTGTCTGTGATCACAGGGGCAAAGTAGAAGAAAACGAGGTAAATTCGCTAATGATCTCCTTTGTCTCTTCTTTTCGAAATCGCCCAGCATACGCCCTTGTTACTTATCGTACCCTCTGTATGTTAAGAGTTAAATAACCCAAACTGCTTAACGTTTGATAATAATTTTAATTTATAGTACCTAGTTCTCGTATAAAATAATGTATATTTAGGATCCGTTTTTGTAGTTACGGCAGGTGTTTGCGTTGTGATTTTTGGTTTATTGGATGTCCGGTGTAATATGGCTGGTTTAACGAGATTGTAATATTCCGTGACAATAGAGAGGTAGAACGTATTTGGCAAATGACTAATTTGGTTAAACATGACCGATATATGTGTCCACCGAATACAAACTGGCGACTAAATCAAATATGAAGCGTACAGCGTGCTATTCATTTAGGAACGTGTAATCAGCATTTTCGCAATAATACATCTAATTTATGGAAACAAGCGGGTACATGATCAAACCCGGCAATAGCAACTTGAATAAGCCATAATAAACGATGGATAGAACGTTACGAAAATCACCACCTAAAATACGATCAATTCCTCATAACACTGGTCAGTGTGGTTTACAGGACCAGACATCAAAATTTGCTTAGTACTCCAGGATACCCAAAATTGGGTATTTTCTCTAAGCGTGGTTGTTATAAATAAAACCAAGAAAGTAATCTCTTTTCATTCCTTACTTCCTTCGCAATAATACTGTCGAGAAAAGAATTATTATTTTAGACATTATTTCGAAAGCAAACTCGAGTTTGTTTATAGAATTGTCCTTAAACATTCTTATGACAAAATCAAACAAATAAGTTGACATTATTTAATTTCGAGAAGATACATTTCAATTTTTGATATGCTGGAATCTTATTCTAATTTAGCTACAAAATATGCTTTGAAAGTGATTACTCTCCTAGTAATTCACATAGTAATGTCCCCAAAATTGCAATTGTTGCAGCTTCTAGATGTTTTTCATTTAGGTTTTCTGAACAGATGATCTGATATGATTCTACAGTTGCATTAAAATCCGTATCCTCATCAATCTGCGTGACTATTATGAACAATCATTTTGACTTTTAATTTGATTGTGGACTTTTTTTTTAAAAACAAACCTTCATATCAGTCTGGAGATGAGTTTTAAGAACAGACTAAATTCGAACACCCTGTATTTGTCAGAACATTTTAAGAAAACGGAGTCCTTAGTATCCTGTGTAGTAGCGTATCTCTTTTGACTTTCTGTATCTATCGCCATTGATTTTAGGCTAATTATTATGTAAACACGATCCAATACGAATAAATCATTAGTTAGTGATTCACAAATAAAGTCGTAGGTGCAAGAATTGTTATCAACACTCTTATAATGACCACGACCTAATTAACGTCAAATTATAATCATAATTAATTACGTTTCGCACTGTTATAAGTTGTTTTTAACGAAAAACTGCAATTACTATTCGACGTCAATACTTATCAAACTAAACGTCACGCAAGAGCGGAGTACTCGAACGCAGTGAACAGGTCGGTTTCTGATGTTGTCTGCAATTAATGTTAACATGAAACACGGAACTTCAACTTGAATTATTGATCTTGTCCAGGCTACAATTCACTCATTTAAATTGAATATACGATCGATAATTCAACGAGTACGATTAAAAATAAAATATATTTTTAACACGATAAATATACCTACCGACCGACGTGGCGAACACATTAAATGAAAATGTAAACGTGTTTACTGGTACAGGTTGACAAATGTAGCTAGAGCTGTTGAGCATTGAATCAAAAGGAGAACGCATTCGGAGAAATAAGGATAACATTCATGTACGCATCAACAAAGGAATTTTTCAGTTTCTGTGTAAAAAATGATCAAGGGTCGCATTCGACTTTTGCTAATAAAACATTATCATAGATGTGAGAACATTTTATTTTATGTCTTTTTATTTCTTGTTATAACAATATAAGTAAATTAAATAATTTTTTTTATTATTATGGAGTTACAAGAAATTAAAGCCTCGTCGATTCAATTCTTAATTAATTCCAATGTTGGTAATCAGGCTACTTGGTTTTATAAATTAAAACTAAAATACAAACTGACAGAACAGAACATCTGGTTTTTGAACAAATGTAAAAAGGAGGGTGTTGTACCAAAGCATTTTACACTAAAATGCAACCTGAAGGGATCAGCGGTAGAAAGAACAGTTACCAAAGCGAAGAAGATTTTGATTTCGGAAGTTTTAAAGAATTTCTACAAAAAGAGGGACATACTTGCTGCCTACATCAAGGTACTACATTCAGAATTATCTTTTAATTTACACAATCTATAGTTCGATTCTTTATGTAATAATATTCATTTTAAAATTAACCCCATAGTGCATAAGAAATTTATCATTCAAAATAAAAAACTAACAAAATTGTGTTCTACTAAATTAAAAAATCAAGATAAGCAAGTTAACCTTTTAGATACGAAAATTCAGTTTTTTGATAGATTTAAAAATCTTACAAATGTAAACTTTAATCAAGATCAATTGAACCTTTTACAAAAAGGTTTTAATTATAATATAAAACCTATTGTTAATAAATCTAGTTTAGAGAAATTAGCAGTAGAAACGGAATTAGCTCTAATTAATGACAAAAATAATGTTCGTGTTGACTTGGGTAAAAAATATTTTATTTAAATCGTCATCAAATTTTCATAAATTTAACAAAGAAGCCTATATAGCTAAATCAATCAGATCTCTAGCAGATACTAATAACATTATTTCACAAAAGCCGATAAGGGCAATACTATCATTGCTATTTCAAAGTTAGACTATATTGATAAAGTAACAAATTTTTTAAATACCAACTCTTTCAAAATAATCAAAAAAGACCCAACAAAAGTTTTTCAAAAGCAATTAAAAACATTTTTTACCCAATGTCACATTTTATTAAACGAAAAACAAAAGTTTCATTTAACTGTTATGAACCCTCAACCACCTAAATTATATGGACTTATAAAATTGCATAAAGAAAATCATCCGATACGACCAGTTGTATCATATATGCAAGCTCCGTGTACAAAAATATCAAAATTTTTAGTTACTGAAATTAAAAAATTAACTTGTTTCAAATCATGTTTCTCTTTAAATAACTCATTCGAACTAATTAATAATATTTCTAATTTAAAAATACCAAACAGAAGCAAATTTGTGTCTTTCGATGTATGTGTAACTTGTTTGCTAGCATCCCGCCACAAGAAGTTACAAAATTAGTAGAAACGCTATTAGTGGACAATCTGGTATATCCCGTAATAATCAATGAATTAGTCACCCTTTTAGAAATTTGCCTCAAACAAAACTATTTACAATTTAATAATACCTTTTACGAACAGCAGGAGGGACTTTCAATAGGTAATCCATTAAGTCCATTACTTGCTGAGATCTTTATGAATAGTTTAGAAACAAAAATAAGTAATAACATACTCTTCAAGGAATGCTATTATTGGTATCGTTATGTCGATGACATTTTAATTTGTTATACGGGCTCAAACAGGCAGTTATCTAAGTTATTCAATTTCATAAACAATATACACCCAAAAATTAATTTTACTATGGAAATAGAAGAAAACAAAAAAATCAACTTTTTAGATCTAACTATTAAAAATGTTCTTAATAAACACACTTTCTCAATATATCATAAAACAACTCACACCGATACCATTATACATTCAAATTCCTGCCACCCAATTTCCCACAAATTGGCATTTTTCCACTCTAGTCTTCATAGACTTTTAACTATTCCAATGTCACCAGAGGATTTTAACATAGAATTGACAAGAATTTACCAGATAATTTATATATAATTTTGGGTTCTGATGGACCTGTGAGATTCAACTTTGTTTTAATTTTTTTTTAGAATCCCCATGTTTTAAAGCAGAATCTTCTTCTACCGAAAAATAATATGTTAATTAAAGCCAATTGAAGAAAAAATACTAGTGGGCTTTATTTTCCTTAGTCCTTGTTTCCTTTATGTAGTGTGCTATTAGAAAAGAGGGTATTGCGAAATTACGATTTAAAGGAAAAAACAGAAGAATGCTAATTTGAAGGTGAACTCGCATCTGATTCCTAAGTAGTTCTATGACATGCTATTTCAAAATATCTTTACCTAAAGACCAAAATTTACAATATTTGGATTTTCAGTTACTTGATATATACATACTTTTCTTGGTATACCTACAGAAGATATTCTGAAAGTAAATTCTAATTCAGTAACAAAATATAGGACCTCGTAAATAAACTTTTACTTTTGATTTAACTTCACTTAACATGTATGTTCTCAGAATGGCTCAAATTGCAATTTTTGACTTTTAAGTAAATTTCCAATTACATGGCCTAATTATCTAAGGAATCTTTATAATATCTGCAGACTTGGTATCATTAAAAATATTTTTTTAGTTCTTGGTCTTAACATTGCACGATCCGGATTAAAACGCATTAGCCAAAAAACTACCAGTGGGTTTCACTCGAAATACCTACTTTCTTGAGTGTAACAAGATTTTACAATAAAACATAGGGATTCTTATTACAAAAATCCCGAATTCAATGCCCAACCATAATCAGATGGTCCCTTAGATCCGAACAACAGGTTATTTTTTAATTTTTTGCCTACACGACGAGATATTTTCCATAATAGATTAAAATTAACCACCCTGTATATTTTCATTGAAAAATATGACTTGTCCTTCGATTATTATTTTCTTCTCAAATTCTCCGTCAGTAAGGTACCATTTGGAAAATACCTTAGTAGAAGTTATGGTGTTTGATACAGTCATGTGCCTTCCAACTTTCGATTGCTAAGTTTCAACTCTTCCCATTGCTGGGATCAAAAATATACATTTCTTGGTAAAGAAATGCCTTGACTTCCAAATGATCCCAAAGGTCACTATAATTTCCTCTTTAAAATTACCTACATATACAACTTTTCTCTAAGTTTCTTTTCCCGAATGATAAGATCTGTAGCGACCAGTGACACAGTACGTGTGTGCGATAACAATTTGTGGCATGTACTTGTTATCACTAACATGCTTACGGCGTAAACACCGCACACGGTACTTTTCGTGTTATCAACTTACAAGATGTAAATCATTCTCCGGCGACAAGTAACAAGTTCAATTCTGGAATAATCGAGGACTTTCTAATTATTACTCATCATTCGAGAATCGTCAGGATTTCCTTTTCGAATTGTCTAGAAAGTTCGAAAGGTGTATATAAAGTGATCATCTTTGGACCAAAACACAGTTAGTTGAAGAAAGCATCAGTGCGCGAATTAAAACCGATAATAGACAAAGTGATATAAATAAATTGTAATATAAATAAGTGAATTGTTGTGATATAAATGATAGTTGTAAGTTAGTGTTTAAGTGTTATAAATAGTGTTAAATAAATAATTGTTTAAATAAATACTCTGACTAGAAAATTCGTTACAATTGGTGTCAGGTGTGGGGTCTGCGAATCGACCTCCAGAGAATTTTCTAGTGTAATAAAAATACAAAATAAATAAAAATGCCGAAAAAATTGTTGGAGTTGAAAGTCGCCGAATTGAAAAGCGAACTGGAAGAGCGAGACGAAGATACGTCTGGTACGAAGAACATCCTACAGAAACGGCTCGAGGAGGCTTTAATACAAGAAGGTTTCGATCCCAGTACGTATGAATTCGAGGATGAACTGGAAAAGAAATTAAATGAAAATTCAAAGAACCTGGAAGAAAAATTTAACGAAAATTCAAGGAATCTAGAAGAAAAATTAAATGAAAATTCAAAAGTCCTGAAAGAACAATTAGAAACATTCGAAGGAAGTTTGAAAGGAGAACTGGGAAAATTCGAAGAAGAAACAAGAGAAGAATTAAAAGGAGTAAAGGTTGAACAGGAAGAAATAAACAAAAAGCTGGGGACTTTCGACGAAAGAGTAGCCCAGCTGGAAGAAATTGTTCTGAATCTGGAAAAACAGTCACCAACTTACGAAAAAGAGGCATAGCGTGGTTGACAGCAAAGAAATCACCGACGTGAAAGAAGAACAAATAATCTCATCCAAAGTGCATATGAAGCTACCTACGTTTGACGGAAAAACATCATGGACCACGTTTTTGACACAATTCGAGGTAGCTGCGAAAGCGTACAAATGGACGTTAGAAGAGAGAGCTCGCCTATCCGGGTACGGCCGACGATACCCTGAAAAGATTGGCCGTCGACGCGTTCATTGACGGACTAAAGGACGACGAAATACAACAGTGACTCCGACTGGACCGGCCGAGGACTTTGGTTGACACATTGGCCCGCGCACTGGAATACGACGTCGTCAAACAGGCGTCGCAACGACAATGTCGAGTGCGAGAATTAAAAGAAGAGTCAGCCGGTCGGGACGATAGACTGGATAGACTGGAAGAGATGATCCGCCGAGTAACGACTAAAATTGAAAGGAAGCCCAGACAAGTCAGGTGCTGGAGCTGTGGGAAGTTAGGCCACGTGAGAAGCAGCTGTAAGAGCGAGAGATTTGCTTCTCCAGTCAGAAAGCTACAAACAAGAACGGAAGAACGCAAACGAAATTGCGCCAGGAAGCAGGGGGCAAATGTAATCCTAACCAACGACGCCAGATAAAAGGATTACTAAAAGAATACCAAGACGTCTTTGAAGTAGAAGGTGGCAAGAAGGGACGAACCAACACCGTCCTGCACAAAATAAATACTGGCGAGGCCCAACCCATCCGCCAGCGACCCAGGAGACTACCACTGGCCAAGAGAGAAGAGTACGACTGTGACACAGAACACCGAGCGGGAAGTAGCCATAAAAACGCCGACGCCTCATCCAGAAGACCTTGCCCGGACAATTGTAAACACTGTCAACGCGTCGAGGAACATGAAGAGATCAGAAGGATAACTATCCTGGACGAGCAATGGCAGCCCGACAACGTTAAGGCAGAACAACATTCCGACGTGCTCCTAAAAATGTTCCTGGACTGGAAGAAAGAAGGCAGAAGACCAACCTGGCAGGAAGTGGCTGCCAAGTCAACAGAAGTGAAATCGTTGTGGGCCCAATGGGATTCCATTGATGAAGAAGATGGTCTCCTGAAGCGCGTCGTTGAGAACCAAGATGGCAACGAAAGCAGACGTCAGCTAGTGATACCGAGAAGCTTGGTAAAGGAAGTCCTGCAGTGCCTCCATGACGACCCTTCAGGAGGACATTTTGGTGTAAAGAAGACCCTTGGCAAAGTACGAGAACGATTTTACTGGGTCAACTGCAAGAAGGACGTGGAAGATTGGTGCAGAAAGTGCACGACGTGCGCCGCCAGTAAGGGACCTCAGAAGCGACAGCGTGCTCCGATGCGGCAGTATAACGTCGGCAGCCCATTCGAGAGAATTGCCATAGACGTTGCCGGACCATTCCCAGAATCTGAAGATGGGAATAAGTACATCGTAGTGGCAATGGACTACTTTACGAAATGGGTTGAAGCGTACGCCCTTCCAAACCAGACGGCAACTACAGTGGCGGAAACGCTCGTGAAAGAGTTGATTAGCCGATTCGGAGTACCACTGGAGCTGCATTCCGACCAAGGACGAAATTTCGAGTCAGCCATATTCCAAGATATTTGTAGGATATTGGGCATTCATAAGACTCGAACTACAGCACTACACCCCCAATCAGACGGCATGGTAGAACGAATGAACAGGACCATCAACAAGTACCTGTCTAAAATGGTCTCCAAACATCAGCGAGACTGGGATCGTTATCTGCCATTGTTCCTTTTGGCATACCGATCTTCCATACATGAAACCACTGGACAAACACCAGCAAAGGTACTGTTTGGCCGAGAGTTGCGACTACCATGCGACTTAAAGTTCGGGTGCAAACCTGGCGAAGACGTGGCTGGAGAAGATTACGTCAGTGAACTTCGAAGACGATTGGACGACATCCATGACGATATACGTTCCTATATGCAGATAGCCAGTGACCGGATGAAGGACGCATATGACATCAAGGCCACCGATGGCGGATTTCAGGAAGGAGATTTGGTGTGGCTTTATAATCCCAAGCGTCAAAGGGGTCTCTCGCCGAAACTGCAACAAGATTGGGAGGCCCGTATAAAGTTATCATACGAATTAATGACGTAATCTACCGAATTAGACGTACCCCCAATGGAAAACCAAGAGTAATCCACTTCAACCGACTGGCCTCATATGCTGGGGACAACCACGAAGAGGCTCAAGTCAGAGTCATGCAGACTCGTTCGTCAGAGCCCCAGTACGAAGAATTTATGGCTGAACAGAGCTCACACCGTAAAGCTCGATTTGGAGTCATCACCGAAGTTCAGCAGGACTTATTCGCCGCCCCGAAGGAATACTCGCTGGCTCATTGTGTAGCAAGGGATTTGGACATGAGCCGTGGGATTGCCACGGTCTTTCGGAAGAAGTTTGGGCGACTACCGATGTTACTCGACCAGGTCAAAGATGGAAGAAAAGTATTGCAGTTACTTGATGGGACCCAATCCATCTTCTATCTAGTCACCAAAAACAAGTCGTCGGAGAAGCCTACCTACCACTCCTTATGGGACTCCCTGATAGAACTAAGAGAGCAATTGCTGCACGCTAACATCCTGAAGCTAGCAATACCAAGGATCGGATGTGGACTCGATGGGCTGGATTGGAGGGTGGTCAGAAACATGCTGGAGGTTTTGTTCCGATACACTGGTATAGAAATCTTGGTGTGCGCCGGAAATCCACGACGAGGGCCGTCACCATTGAAGACCGTTGACTGCCATTTCCACCTGACAACCGGATGCCGAAGCGGATCCACCTGCAAGTACCGGCATGATCCTCTGAAGGAACGGCAGAGTGTGATCCGGGACGAATCACCCTTAAGGAGGGGGTAGTGTAGCGACCAGTGACACAGTATGTGTGTGCGATAACAATTTGTGGCATGTAATTGTTATCACTAACATGCTTACGGCGTAAACACCGCACACGGTACTTTTCGTGTTATCAACTTACAAGATGTATATCATTCTCCGGCGACAAGTAACAAGTTCAATTCTGGAATAATCGAGGACTTTCTAATTATTACTCATCATTCTAGAATCGTCAGGATTTCCTTTTCGAATTGTCTAGAAAGGTCGAAAAGTGTATATAATGTGATCATCTTTGGACCAAAACACAGTTAGTTGAAGAAAGCATCAGTGCGCGAATTAAAACCGATAATAGACAAAGTGATATAAATAAATTGTTATATAAATAAGTGAATTGTTGTGATATAAATGATAGTTCTAAGTTAGTGTTTAAGTGTTATAAATAGTGTTAAATAAATAATTGTTTAAATAAATACTCTGACTAGAAAATTCGTTACAGATCCAATCAAGATATTTCATTTTCATAAGATAAATTATTTATTGTGTAACTTTCTATTCAACTTAGTCTTGGTATCTTATTGTCATTAGAAATGGAGCAGACTCAATGGAAATAATCAATATTTTACTGAAAAACAAGTCTAAATGGTACCAATATTTTGATTTTTGAAGTGAAACTTCTTTGGGCGCGTTTAAAATAAAATCTCAAGGCCATGAAACGACACTTTCCTAACGATTTGTCTCGCGAAGCTATGACAACATAACGGCGCACATGCGCATATCGGTATTACAGTCAGCTGTTAGTGTACGGCATCTCATAGCAGTTATATTACAGTAAGTGTACCATATTATAGTAAATGTTTATTTAACAGCAATTAAATTTATTTAAGAGTATTATTATGTACTATTTTTAATTCCTTGTAGTTATTGATAGTTTACGGTTTCTTAAACACTTGGAGAAAAAACGCAGGCGAAAAAATTTTATGTATATATGTGTTTTCATTTTTAAAACATAAAACCTGAAAATTCTCGTACTCTCTCTTCCTTTCACCAAACATTACTTATTTGTTATAAAGGTATAAAGATCGCCAAAGAAGTTTCACTTCTTTCACGTGTAGTAAGTTGCACACGATTACATTTTTTTTTAGTTTAATCTATAGGGAAGGGAATATAGTTTAAGCACTGTTATTCTGAATATTACTGTTGGAGTTTCAGTTTGTTTTGGCTAAAAATCAGAAGTAAAGTAGGTATACATTTCAGATAATAGCATTTTACTAGTGGAAATTGAATCTGTTTTTTCACTGCTTTAATGCATTGTTTCCGACTCCATCATTCCCGTAGTCCGTTTACTCGCCCCCGTACTCACCGATAATATCAATTTATAAGTAGGCGACCAGTTTCTTCATCATGTTCGTTCTCTTTCTTCTTTGTTTTTCTTTCTTTCTTGTTTTCGAAAAAATGATCGAAAGGAGCTTTTAGAGTGAAAGCTTCTTTTTACAAATCGCTTTCAGGTTATTTACTTTTCTTTGTTTACGGTAATAAAATGCCGAAGAATATGGATAGAAACGAATGAGAAATTGAACGACTGTCTCTTCTCAAATTTGTATTAACGTCTATTGTTGACATAAACCCCTTTCAGATATCGTTCGAAGATTGATTTAGTATCCGTTTTTGTTTGACTGTAAACATTATTTTTTTGCTTATCGAAAATGTTTTGTAGACATAAGTTCTGGAGAAATAAACAGTCACGACTCAATTCAAGTCTTTAACAAAGTCCGAAGGTTTAAGGAATGTTTAAAAAAAAGTTACATGAAGGTAGGTGGATAGCCGTCCAGTTTCAATATTTGGATTGCCATAAGATGCTGGATATTTATATTTCTTCTTGTTTTTTGTTTCGAAAACAAAAACAATAACAAATCCCGTTAACAGTTTAATCAAAGAAACAAACACTTATTGAATTCATGGCCCTAAAAAATGGTATTCTAAAAAATAAATACAAAAAGAAAATTAAAAATTTATTTATAGATCGTCATTTTTTAATAATATTTGGAGCATAACATACGTTACTCTTTTAGATTATAAAACAGGAAAAAACTTCCAAAGCCCTTACGCAACACAAGGATGCTAATATTTTTATTAATTACCAGATAGAAATTAATACGTAACAGAATAACAGATAGGTATTTAGCTTTAAAGTATAGAATTAAGAGAATATAAATTTCCTTTTGTAATGATATTTTCAATGTACAAGTAGCATTTTGCAAAAACCATTTTAGTATGCAAAGAAATAAAATCATTATTATTACTAAAATATGAATGAAAAACCCGAAATTCCATATACACTAAAATAAAATAATGATCTAAGACGTTTCGACACCCAAGGTTTCCTCAGTTGGAAACCAGTCTAAACGAAACGCGTTTTAGATCATTACAAACTTTTGTGGAATCTCGGGTTTTCATGTTTTATCCCCCTACCCTAAAAACTACCCTGGAAAGAATCGTGTATTTTTTAATTATATTAACTATATCAATTTTTGCCGTCCAATGAGACAGTTTTTAGAATTTTCAAGTATATATGTTACCGGCAATCTGTATAATCCGGTATTCTATACAATACCTAGGCAATGTATAGAATACCTAAAACGTGCAGGTAATGTATGAAATATTATTTATTTCATACTATGCCTAGGTATTCTATACAATACCGAATGCACAGCCGGTAATGTGTGTAAAAGACTTGAGCGGGAAAATTTATTATTAAGACATTGTATTCAAGACAGCAATTTACAGTTTGTCATCAAGAATTACTTAAAAAAGATGTCCCTCATCTAGAAACGACCCTCTGTACAGTAGCGACTCTGCAATCTACGAGGACAGGTCAGGGATTTGTCAAATGTAGTTGCGAAAAATACTGTGAAATAAAAAGTGTTCTTGTCTTAAAAGTAAAATGTCATAATAGTTCCTCATGCAAGAATAAATAATTTGTTTTTACTTACTTGATTTTGATTAGGATGTAGACCTACTTATTATTTTGACAGAATTGTTTTGTTTCTTAAATTATTAATAATTATTACTTACCTGAGTACTTCTAAGCAAATTACATTATTTTACTTTAAGCCAGAAATTTTTTTTAAGTTTCACGTTAATTTTATTGTGATTTTACTGTAGTAACACAAAAGTAATACTTAAGTGGTTTTTTAAAGAATATTTTATTGTTTATAAAAGTTTATTAGAACTTAACGGTATTCAAGTCTTAATACAATTTTAATAAAGTTAATTTTAAGTAATAGAACATGTTTCTTTTGCCCGTCATTTTATAGGTTTTGCACTTTGCCGGTGGACCAGCAGGTACTCTATACAATCCCTAGGAATTGTATACATTGCCTAGGTAAAGTATATAAAAGACAATAATATTCATAATATTTTATACATTGCCTGGACGCTCTAGGTATTCTATACATTTCCTAGGTATTGTATAGAATACCTGAATTATACAGATTGCCGGTAACATATACAAACTTAAACGGGTGATTTTAAGTTTTTAAATTTAATTTAAAAAAATTTATTTGTCCAATTATCCAAAAAAAAATAAAAAAACTGTTAAGTTTTTAAATGAAATTGAATATGGAGAAAATATGACTAAAACATTTTTCATGTTTTATATCGTTTTATAGTTAAAACTATCAATTTTAGATTTTTTTCACTATGTTTAGTCTGAAGTGCCTAAGTTTAGAAAAAAAACATTTCATTATTGGAAAAATTTAAAAGATGTGTAATACAATAATGAAAAATTTAGTTATTCTATTGGAACTAGTGTTTCGAATAGGGGGCTGTAATTTTACGAGGAACTCATTTTTCAGTCAATTATGTCCCTACCATCTTTGTTACAAAAAAACTGAGTAATTTTTCGCCATCTTATCAGGCCCTTTACAAAACCGTTTTCAAGAAGCATCCACACAATTGCGTAGCCCCATATCATCATTATAAATTATTCTGTGACTCTTACCTTGCAACTAACACTTGTGGTCCAAAATGGACGATTCATTAGAAAATAAATTTGAAATACTTAGCTATTAAAACTATTATCAAAATCGATTTAGCGAATCGTACATCAATAAATATTCTTTCATTTATTTAAATGCCAGACAAACGAGAATTTTTTTTAAAAAGCAAACCACTTTTTCATTAGAAAATTTAGGTATTAATAAAGCGAATCAGGTAATACTATTAAATTATTTAATAATCAATCTAAACTTATTATTGACATTTTCCATTTGTTTTAAACAAAATGTGCTGTAATAAAGGGAGTTAAAATGTTGAAACGGGTGACCATTTCATCTCGTCCTAATGTACTAAGCGCCTGTTGTTAATGTTATTGTAAATTGTTTTATCCGGTTTAATTGTTTAAAATCGACTTTTTCTAGGTATTTTGAATTCGAATATAATGACGGTAGGTAGATATAAAATTCAATTTTACGCATTTTAAATTCAGCAATTTTTTTCGTTTCTTAATGACTGAGACAGTTTTGTCAACAAAATAAAGAAATTCATAAATGCATTTCAACTATCTCATTTTGTATTGTCGAACAAACTTCATGGAACAATATTGTTACATGTTCATTCCTTGTTATAAAAAATTAGAAATTATAAAGAAAACTCAACGTTTAAAGTCACAAAATTATTTATTGACCACTATAGCAATTTCACCACACAGTGACTTCTTCAGGTGGAAGATATTATCACAAAAAAATTATTTGAAATCAAAATTACCTAATCGCCCTGTGTAAAATTGAAGCATAAGTAGTTATTAATTATTATTAAAACACATTAGTACACATAATTAAATTAAAACATTTTTTTTATTAAATTAGGTTTGTAGGGTATTCGGTTAATTAAATGGAGCAAAAATAGTTCTTTGCAAAGTAGTATGGGAATATCTAAATGAAGTTGTGCAAATGCTATATTTTTTCTCTAAAAATGGAAGTGCGGGGTTTTATCTGTTACTTTCTCACGTACATAAAAACGTGTTAGGTGTTTAACTAGGGGAGATAGGCATCGATGGAGTGAAGGTAAGCGCTAGTATAATCGTCGCCTTTGGCACGAAAACCCCATGAAGCAAAGCCAAATACGCACGTTATAGACCAATTTACATAGCGTACCAACATCGTGTAACATTCAGTGACTTTCAATTAATTGCGAAAAAATTACCTCACACTAAATTATCCAGAACCGGTTTCAATTAGTAACCAGCAACAACTACACGGACATTCGCATCTTTTTGAAGGATTTATTTCGAAAAACTATCAGAATTGGTCCCATCCGAAATCACTATCTGCGGAAGCCAAAATTTGGAGAAACAGTTTACTAATGAAAATTTTCAAAATTGCTTTCCTATTTAGAATGAATATTAAAGTTCTATTTTTGAACAGCTATAATATTTTTGCATTTTGTTTATGCATAGTCTTCATGAAAAAGCAGTTCGATTATTATTTTCTCTTTTTCTTTCGAATCCTGAGGGAATCTAGTATTTCTAGTATCTAATTTCTTGTTTATACCAGATTATGTTCAATGTACTTACAATGGAGATGTTTTCTGTGGGGAATAACTAAACAGGTCAAAGAAGAAATTCGAATTGCCTGGGGGTATCAACAAAAACTTATCAGGAGAGAACATCTCCACCATCCGATTCTTCTTCGTAGATATTTCGTAGATTCTCCATAAGCGAATAGGTTTTGTATTACTGCAGCGTTTCGGAAGTTTTACTAACAAGCCCGTTATTGTTTAGAACCGTATTGTTACGAGAATTTATTCAAAACTTGTCAGATGTTAACACCCATATAAGCCAAGTTTATTCCTGTAGTTTCGATGCAAAAATGCCCCAAGACATGCCCGAAGAAATAGACAGGTATCCATCCTAACAAGTCTTTGTTAGCAGTATTTTATCTCAGACAATATTATTGTGTATTTAATGTTGTCATTTCTTCCCTTAATTCATATAAATTTAGATATAAGAGCCTATTTTTGGCTTTTTGCTTCAATGAAAACTTAATTAAAGGTTTTCTGATGACATATATGAAATTGACAATAAATAAAATACTTATTTTTGTTCGCCCCATTTTAATTTTCTTAATTATACATCAGTAATTTCATCCTTGCTGGAAAGTTTAAGGCGATCTGGAACGTTTCACAAAATAATTGGGGAAGAAAATGGTCTGAAATAGTTAGGAACATCGCCTCTGGCCAGGTGCAGTTAAGACGCAAACAGTTGTTCTAGTCAAACGAGCCAACTTGGGGCCAAGTTCTAACTCGAACAACTCGTTATAACTTGCATACACGAACCACATAAAATAGGCATGTTCATATAAAGACATGAATTCTGGCTGTATATTACCTACGTACAATAGGTACCTAAATACATGCACCCGTGCGACGTGCGTTTATGGAGTATCTTTGTTCCCCAAAAGGGTTGCTGGGGAACTTGAGTATAAATGGTGCTGGCAGCAGAAATGACAATAAAAATAGATATAATATTTATTTATTTTTACAACCTAGTTACTAAAATTTATTGTCAAAATGATTAAGTATCTATAATACACAACTGGATCTTTACAAAAAAATCTTAGGTATCTAATCTTGGAACAAACTGTTTCCTTTTTCTCACCACAGAAACCCAAAAAGATTTTTGATGTGAAGCATTTACAGGCGTGGGTAAACCAGATTGTTGGCGTGGCGAACGTGGCGATTGCATACCGTGGCGCAAGCGCCTGTGCGATTCTCTTCCCACTCGGTTCGACGGTGTCGTTTACAATAGTAAACTAGAAGATCGAAGTGAATTAATTATGATTGTTGTGTACATTTCACCTAATAAAAAAATTAATGATATTTCATTTTTACATGTGAAATCATTTCCGTACAGTCACAGAGGTTCAATAATTTTTAAAACTAATTAAGATAAACTGTCATTGATTTTAGCTGGAGATTTAAATGTATATTTTGCTTAAGATGAATCAATGCCATTAATTACGTTCCTCCAAAACGAATTTCAATTGCAAATTAACAACAATCCAAGAGAACCTACTACCAGATATGCAACAACAATAGATGCTGTATTTATTAGATGTCTTGATCATGTTATGTCCAATACTTTTGTAACATACTTCAGTTATCCTCGACCAATTATCACAGTAATGCTGTCAGAGGCAACAGCGAACATAACTATTACTGAAGTCACTGATTAAAAATATTGAGTTGTCGCAACTTAAAATAAATTTTTGAATTTTTAATTTTTGTAGTTAATAAAAATAAATGTTTATTAAATCAATGGTCATCATTTTGTGGAAAAAATTCGTAATATTTAAGTTTTTCATTATGCCATACTAATTTAGTTCCTGTAGTAGGTAATATTGTCTTTCTTGAATATTACTTGTGCAAACTCCATGTTTCATATATGCCAGGCGTCCCGTGACGGCTGACATTTTTTATTTTAATTAAAGGACATTATCCTGACTAAAATGATAATGTAATTCAAAAAGTGTCAGATAACTTTTAGAAGTGGATGATGATAACGTTCAAGAAATGGTGGGTTCATACAATTAGGAGCTGTTAATTGATGAGCATTTTGAAATGTGTGAATAATTTTGAATTCTTTAAACCCAGTTCAACCAGATTAAATGATGGTTGAAAGCTTCACTAAAAGCCTCAAATTTTTGAAGAAATATATAGTCCAGCTTTGGTGACTCAGTAATTCTTAGAGGCGTTGCAAAAAATGTGTCGCAGAGTGATGAAGGATAAGGAAAGTATGAGATTCAAAAAGAATAAATTTTGACTTTATGAACACTCCTTAACCAAGTATTCTAATCAATAATTAATTGTACACTCAATATTTAAAATAATCCTTGACCTTTTCCGAAAATTTTATTTCTAAAAATCCTAAAACTTTTTCGAGAATTGTATGAGAACTCAGTGACATGAGAATATATTTTAACCAGTCCTTCTCACTCACGCACAAAATGATTAGTGAATATTTGTTTTTGGAGTAATATTTAATATTCTATCTATTTGATGGAAACTAAAGTCATAAAATGAAGATGGTGAAATTCTGTTTTTCTCCTTTCCTCTATAATAGTGGTTTAGATGAGGGTTGAGATTGGGTGTATCCGAAATTCCTGCGGCTGTTTTGTGACATAGTTGTTGACATTTCCCCGTTACTCGTTTGCCACATTTCGTGAAACGTCGCGATCCAAACGTTTCATCGGTATGGAAATTTTGTGGGCAAGATAATAATTCTATCGAAACTGTAAATGTAGAATTCCAAACATACGTGGAACTACAGGTGCTAACGAAGCATGAAGGATATGGAAACAATGTCAGCATGAGCGTTACTGCTTGCTGGGGTTATATTATTAATAAGGAAACGTGCGACGAGTTCAAACTGGGGATGCCTGGTAAGCCAATATTTACAACCCACGTGTACGCGAGATATTTCGTATAATATTGCATGGCAAACTTTGTTCTAACCCAATTTCGTCTCGGTTACAGGAAGATAAACTCAAATTAATAGGTCCTCCTACTTAGAACACTTGCTCGAACACGATCGCTCAACACCCTCGCTGATGAGAGGTAACTTTTTGAACTTGTGACGTACATCTACGTCTACTTTCTAATGTCATAACATGTAGCTTAAACCTACGAAAAGATCTTCTTCATTATAGAATACTTATCACCATTAATTTCTTAGTAATTACTTTTTTTATGTCCTACTTCAAAATAATTACAAGGGAAAACGAGTAGGACTGGCATCATGGAGTAAATATAAAATAAATTTAAATATGGAACCCCAAAATTAAAAAATCGATAGCCTTTCATATAACACGATAATGAGATATACGATGATATGTAGTACTTACCTCCAACATCTTGTTAAAAATTGAATGAAACGAGGCGGTCATAACTCATCCAAGCTGCACAAATAAAGAAATTACGTATGTTTCAAAATAAGTTAAATTTTAACTTTTACATTCAGAGGAGTGCACTTACTTACTTGCTGTCATTAAAGTGCCACACTGACCAAGTTTATAGATGCCTAAATTCCTGAATATGATTATTGTATTAATTGACAAACTTGAAAATAGTTGATTTATTTTTTAAGTTACTTTTAAGGTTTATCACCTTTGCAACGATCATCAGTTTAAACAAATAACTACAATTATTAATAGAAGCTCATGATAAGGGTATCGGGGAGAGAAAGGGTGTGTGGACCCTTTGATAGAATTAGCCAGACGAATATCACGAACAACTCTTGTTTCTAGTGGGTAATCATTACAATTGAAATTATTCCCGACTTAGCCTCAATATCCACTCTCGTACTGCATGTTCAGCTGTAGTTAACGGCGACCTACAATATCAAGTAAAACAATTAGAGTAACCGAACATGCTTGCAATTACCATTACACGATTTGCACGGATTTTCGCCTTTGTAGTTCCAACTTTGCCAATTAGCCAATATGGACGATCCCAAACGCACTCGTTGATTGTGATACTTTTGAAAAAATTGTGTCAACTGATTGATTCTCAAAACAATTCAGTATCGAATTCCATCGTTCTACCTATAGTAGAATTATTTATTTACTAGCTTTTTGCCCGCGGCTTCGCCCGCAGTGGAGAAATTAAATAAGTATGAGAGATAAAAAGTAAGGGTATAATAATAGAAATGAGTCAATATAGTAGCAGAGTAAGAATTAACATCAGCGAGTAAGATCGGAATTCCTTCGGCCGCACCGACGGTGACGACAATATCTAATTCAATATCTAATTCAATTGAATATAGTTTCAACTGTTTCTAATTTTTCTATATTTATTGTTATTTTCTTCTGTCGTTACATGCAGTATAAAACTATTCACATTTTTGAGTTTATCCGTAATTTTTGTGGTTAGCTGTTAGATCTTCTAATACAGTGGGCCGGTATTACAGTATTCAGGGTTGAAACTTCATTACTATGATGCTAGATGGCGTTGAAGTAGCTAAATTTGACGATATTTTGACAAACAATTTTCTTATGTTTCGTAAAAAAAAATTTATTTTTTTTTAACAAAAAGTATCCTATGTTACTTCTACTACCTTCAAGAGTGTATGTGCAAAGTTTCATGATGATCGGTTAAGTAGTTTTTGCGTGAAAGCGTAACAAACAAACTTACATTCGCATTTATAATATTATAAGTATGATTCTTGGTTTAAGTGGAATGAAAATGCAACATGTGTCTTTGTTGTAACCATGCGGGAAACGTTCAGTCAAAACAAAACGTTTGTTTTTGAAACAATGACCTACGTCCATGATGCGTTCTCCTTTTAATGCACAAAAAAGACAATGATAAATTACAACGTGTTGCGTATATCGTTTTTAAGGTTATGCGATATTAGAAACGAAAAAGAATTAGGTTAAAACAGATTGTCACATTTGACATTTTTTTTACCTAACAGTCTTTATTTTTTATGAATTAATTGTTCATTCAAAACTGTAATATATTATGTGTAAAACAGTTTTTCTGACATTATTGTCACAGAATTGCCTGCAAATATACTACTTTTAACTTAAGCGTATTAAATGATCAAAAAAGTGTCAGAATTAGAGCAGATGTTACTTTTTAGTAAGTTGCTTCTTTTTCCTCTAACGTGTCTCTCATACGTCCTTAACTTATCTCCTGCGATAGATAACCATTCTCTGAAAGAAAAGACAAAAATTCAGTCTATAAAAGAAATTAATCATTTTACAGCCATGGTCAGGTCAATTTAGACATTCGAAGCTACATAAATTCTAACCAAGCTGAAAATCAGTAAGATCGTTTAAAATATGATTAAAAATAAAATTTTAAAGTTCCCCTTTTTCCCCTGTATGGAAAAAATTTATTCAAGGTCAAAGGTAAAAAAAATGAGTTTTTCGCGATTTTCAGCAAAACGGTAAGTTTTATCATAAAAATACTTCAGACAAAAATTGTAGATCATAAAATTATCTATAAAATATGTATGAATATTTTTTTCCTAAGAGCCACTGTTTCTGAGATATCAGGTTAAATGAAGCCCAGTCCCTTATTTTATACGCCAGTATAACCTCGAGACAACATCTGTCTCCTGTTCAATTGTATGCGTGGCTAAAGTCCTATACCTGCTTTATGTCAGTGTGCCCAATAAATGAAATACTGTTAGTCTCAGGGTTGCCAGATTGGGGATTTTCCCCAAAAAATAGGGGATTGTTTTTCCTTTGGGGTATTTTTTGGGGATATATTTTTCAGGGGAATTCTTCTGGGGAAATCAATCTTTTTTCTATTTGCACTAAATATTTTCTAGTTCTTGGGGATTTATTTGTCACATAGCTTATTTTGGGGTATTTTAGAGATACATATTTTATAGATAATTTTATGATCTACAATTTTTGTCTGGGGTAATTTTATGATAAAACTCATTTTTTTGACCTTTAACCTTGAATAAAATTTTTTCCATACAGGGGAAAGATGGGGAACTTTCAAATTTTATTTTTAATCATACTTTAAACAATCTTACTGATTTTCAGCTTGGTGGGAATTTATGTAGATTTACTCTTATTTTTTGGTCTAATTTGACCGGACTACCATGCAACAATCGATTTCTTTATTCGATGTTTTCATTTATGTCAGTCTATTTCTTTCTCCTCAAAATGAGTTTAAATGGTTTAACCTCATTAAATCGTGATCACGGTTGTGATTCAGACTCAAAGATCGTATTTTATATAAACGATTAGGTTCAAACGTTTCGTCGATAATTCTGGCTGATATCATCAGGGGAACTGTGTCGACTACGTAAGCGAAAGTTGTACCTCGAAATTCCGAATTACTGAAAAGTTTAATGTTCACTGGTATTTATACGACGTCATTTCGTTACCACCACCATTCAGCAAAATAAATACCAATAAACAGCCAGATCCACAGTCGTTTGTTTTCAAAACTTTGACAAAACAATTTTCGTCCACATAATCTACGTAGTTTTATTGATGGTGTCAGCCTAAGTTTTTGACGGAACTTTCAACGTAACCGTCTCAAACAGTTTAATTGAAACTATAGCTTTGCTCAAATTTAGTCAACTTATCCGACTGCTAAAGTTTTGAAACTAGAAAATTATTCAATTAAAAAAATTATTCCTACTATAACTAAGAATTTTACATTGTTTTGCATTGAGAAAATAATTTGTTTGCATGAAAATCTTCAATCAAAAATTTCATTCTCCCTTTAATGAGGTTGTAAATTGTTAACAACAAAAAGTACTTCAATAATAACTAAAATCTGACTCTCTCCCCATCTTCATAATATACCTACTTTCACAGAGGGTTTTCTTTGTTTTGGCATAAATCCAGACACATATTCTGTATCTTGAGCTGTTGGACCAACTACTATACTGAGACGGAGCTAGTAGTAGTTGCTAGTGTTTGCGAATTGCTTATTGCTTGCTCGTAAAAATACTTTTCTGAGTCTGTCGGTACACAAGTTCGTCTAAATTATACAGATGACATGTTCCTGGTCATAAAGCAGACGGAGATTAAAACAGACGTTCATCCTTTTCAAGCCCTTCACCATATAGTCCAGATGAAACCACTTTAATGAATATGCAAAGAAAGTTTATAATAACCGCGGTTTCACAGCTGTCTACCGCACTTCACTTCCACATTTCGGTTTATTAAAATTTATGAAGTCTAGGTTTAACAGGTCTTTTTTCCTCTTTTTTTACATTTTTCGCGTACTAATTTTCTGTCGTCCGCTATCTTTAGGATTTGACGGTGGCGAATAATACTGAAACATGCTGTTTCTCGGCTCAAAAAATGTTGCTTATACTGTTATAAAGCTCGTACTTGTGCTTTTACAGTTTATTAAAATGTTCCGGACAACATATTAAATATTTTGATGGGCAGTTTTTCCGAACAAGTGGAATCCAAACATTCGCTGGTTTGTACCGACTTATTAAGATGTAAAGATAGGCGTTCCCTATTCGAGGCTAATCGCAAACTTATTCTTCAGAGAAGTTAGGGTACCTATCTACTCAGAATATTTTATGAAATACACAATTTTTATATCGACATTTTTTTAAATGATCAAGGGGACGATGAGGGTAAGGTATTTAAGAAGAAATAAACAGTGAAGAAACAAAATGGATTAAACTTAATGAAAATATAGGAGGAAAGGGTAGGAATAAACATGAGTTAAATGGGAAAGGAAGTTTAAAAAAAGGGGTTAGAAATATGTGTATTTAGGATATGTTTTAGAAAAAAACAATAATGAGAGGGTACTTGTAGAGGCTAATGCTTTATTAAGTGAATATCAATCGAACCAGTGACTTCTCAGAATCAAAATGTGGTTTAGACCACGCACTTCAGTGTCATAATCCTTTCCACTTTTACATGATATTAAAGATGAATATTTTTTATCAATGTACGGTAAAATACGAATTTCTCTTCTACATTTTGAAAGGTGTACTAAGTATTTTTGCACTTCTCCCATCCACAAAAATAAAATGCTTTCCAAAAATGAAACAAATAGGAAAAAATATTTGGGGTGAGTCTTAATGCTTTTCTTATCTAACTAATTACATAGACTTGACTACTTTCTATCCTATACCATTCCTATTTGAAAAATCTATTATTTGCTCTTTTGAAATATTGTATGGTAGCTTTGAAAAAATATATGCGCGGTGGTCACTCTTACAGTGCATACATACTATTGGGATATCCGAAACGGAAAGAGATTCAGCAAGGGTTAAATTAGACGAAAGTTGCGTTTTTATATGTCTTTCAAAAATCTGAAGAGAAACTTATTACAAAAACGCTGTAGTCATTTTTGCTTTCTCTTTAAAGTATTTAAAAAGAGTTTTGAAAATTACTACATTTACGTTATTGACAATAGGTATTCTAAATATTGTCTCGGCCTACTAAAAATCTTAGTTTCAGATATCCCAATGGTATGCACTCTAGAGTGACCACTCTGTATAATTGTTTTATTGTATTTCAAAAATTCACTGTTCTGTTTACTTTTGAGCTGACAATATTTTCATAAATTCTCCCGGTTCTTAACATTTGTGCCTAAGAGCAAATAATTTTTTTTGCTCAACTAATTATTGTAATTTAGGCCACCCCACTTAGTGTCACAGCCCTTTCAACTTCCCGTTTATGTAGATACCTACTTGCTGAGCTGAAAATTTGAATCAAATAGTTTTAAAAACTGCTCTTCCTCAGCATGAAAGAAGTACTAATTCATTTTGCGCTTACTCCTTTCAGGGATGAATATTTTCTAAGGGTAAAACTTAACCCTTGATAATATCATAAAAGAGGAACTTTCAATTAAAATTATATCGAACACTTGGGAAAAAATACTTTCCGAAAATTTGATGCGTCGTTTTAAGCAAAAAAGACGTAAAAATTTTGTAGATAATGTTATCATGAAGCTTTACTTTGACTTTAATTTCTATCCCATTCCATTTCCATTTTAAACATATTGTTCTTTACGTAATGCACTGCCGTGCCATTTCTCGTACGAAATGATATACGAATAAGTTTGACTGTTTAATAATAAAATAAAAACTATTTACACCTAACTAAATTAAACTGTATGAAATGTAGAGATTGCATTTTATTGCATATGATAATGGTAGTATCAGACTGATTGAATATGCTTTTAGAATATTACCTACTTACTGGTTTGAATGATTATTTTTGAATGCTTCTGTCTGGTCTTTTAATAAAAAACTTAAAAACTTTTGGGTGTTTCATTCCCACCTTTATTGGTGGGCGGGCTGTCCCCCCCCCCCCCGACCTACACTTGTGCAAAGTCGGAAGGGTAGGGCGAAAGGCCCTCTTCAGCCTCCTTTAGGAATAGTGGGAATGGGTGGGTGATAGTTGGGGGAAGAAAGATGAGATGGACGAAATGAAGACAGAAAAGAAGTCCAGGGTTATCTGTGGAATATTACTACCAGAGCATTTGCCTAAAATGATCCAAGGAAACCACAGAAAAACTTGGACCAGAGTAGCCAGCCTGGGAATCGAACCGGTGACCTCCCGAATGCTAAGCAATTATCTAGACCACTAGACCATACCGCTCGGTGGTCTTTTAATATCGTTAGCTATCTGGAAATTTCCCTCCAAGGGGGTATCAGGCAAGGTTATCACCCTCGACCTTCTGCAGTTTCAAGGCTATTGCCGAAAACCTGCATTTTGAACAGGCCGATGGCGTGGTGTAATAAAAATTCTTAGATATTAACAAATTCGATGAATTTGACAGCAGATATCTTTACTTTTTTTAACTATACCTCTACAATACTATAAGGTCTTGTTTTATTCCGTCTAGTTTGTAATATCTGCTATCAGAAATAGATGAGTTTTTCTACCCATTTCCTTGTAATCTCAGCCTTCGAAATCAAATCTTGTTCTTGGTTGGCGATAACTTTCTTCTAAATTTCGCTCAATATATATGTATGAAACCAACTTTACTTTAACAGTAACTTTACTTTTGCCGTGTTCACGGTTTTCATTAGTCGAACGTCGGCGATTCTTTAGAATTATTGGTTGGTGGATGGTTACCTGGTAAGTGGCCCTTCTCCGGAAATGGCGTGAACGATAAAATTTATGCCGCCGTTTCCGTGGTCAAGCGGTTTGAGCCTCGATTCTGAATAAATATTTATGCATAACGTACCCTAAATAAATTTACGAAAAGCACATGAGGTGCCACATAAAATCTCTTCTTATTTCCCGTGTGCTATTTTTCCTACCGCCGGCGTGGAGGTCGCTCGTTTATCTCTACCTAAACACACATTTATGTAAATTTACAACTCGTAGTACAAAGATTAGAAACATGTACCCAGCCCAAAAGTATCATGGATTTCGGATGATTATTAGAAAATTCCATTACTATTATGCTAAAAATTACGTGTAACAGAAGAAACTACTAGGAAAAAAAATATGTAGATTTTATTACTAAGTTGCACCCCCACTAGTTTAAATTATTATAAATAATTGTTTTCAAAGATTATAAGGGAAATGTTTGTTTCAATAAAAAACTTCCACCCTTTTAACTGACTTAATGAAATAAAATAATGCAGAATCACAATGTACAAGGTCCAGGCTGTAGAAAGGATTATCCACGAGTGTAAACCCTGACTTAGTGAAAAACTCTTGAGTTATAAATAAAAAAATCTTTAAGGTCACTTTCTCTCCCCTTTTCTAACTGACCCATTAATTTATGATAATGCAACATTTTTAATGATTTCCACATTCCATAATTGATAACGTTTTTTTAAAGGAAAAGAAATAAAAACGATTTGAATAATTTTGATGGGGTACCTATAGAACCCTCAGGGTTCCAGTTTAACTGGTATTTACTATTTCATATCGTTTGCAAACATTGTAAATTGAAGGTAAGACTCGAATTTACAATGAATGTCTGACAGGCGATATAAGAATTACCATTATCGAGTCCAATGCAATATAAAAACATCAATCATCAACTTTAAGCGTTTCCTAATTTGTTTGAAGTGGTATTACGTTTTAGTTATAGTTATTTGAACAATGGTCTATTTCGATTGGATTGACAACAAAATGAGGTCGCCATAATAATAATCGAAGCAACAGCTACCATCAGGGTAAATACTACTCTTGCCTCTATTAAATTGTCAGCCTTTGACAACCCTGTCTAATTCATATCCTTCTTTGCGTGATTTAAATGCGTCGTATCGTTGGACTAAATGAGATCCAACTTATTCCATAATATGACTTGCACTTTTTCTCTGTTTACCGATCCGATAACCAACTGCTGTTAGTTGAGCACATTGTATACGTAGGCACTACTCATATGAAAGATACATTTTCTATGTAGAACTTTGTATCAGTTTTCAGTTTACTTAATTACAGCTGAATGAGAGACAAGAAAGCCTACATCCATTAATTATTTGAGATTAAAATGAGAGGAAGGGAGTTCAGCAAAAGATTATCAAATCGTATTTAAGCGAAGGAAGTCATTGAAAACCTCGTGTTTATTTTTTAATTCAAAGAATAATAATTATTTTTCTTTAATTTTTTTACTTGTTTAGGGTAAATATTACTCGAGAAAGATTGAGGAGGAGGGGATCCCGTTACCTCTTAATAAATCCTCTTAGAGGAGGGGGGATGATTCCAAAAATAGGAAAAATGTATTACTTACGCAATGGGTGTCCCCTATTCGAGGCTAATCATAATTATATATTATATTATACTTAAAAAAAAATTCCAAAATACATAATTTTAATATCGACAATTTTTGAATCGATCAAGGGGTGATATGAAGGTATTTGAGAAGAAATAAACTTCATCTATACAGTGAAGAAGCAATATGGATGAAATTTAGTGAAAATATAGGACGATAGGGTAGGAATACAAAAGAGTTAAACGGGAAAGGAAGTGTAATAGAGAGGGTTTAGAAATATGTGTACATTTAAGATATGCTATAGTAGAAAACAATAATAATGGGGTACATGTAGAGGCTAATACTTTATTAGGAAGTAATGGGGGCAAAGGTGAAAGATTATGTAAGGGAGACTAATTATCATATTATGCGGAATTGAAATTTGGGGATGAATACAATAATAGAGGCAAAGAAGATACTTAAAAAAATCGTGAAGTGGGTGTTGCATTTAGACAGATGCACACCTGACTACATAGCAAGAAGGGAAACAAATTGTTCAAAATTATTGGAGTAATGCATAAAAATAGTTGAGAAATCAGGAAAAGTGCAAGAGGGAGAGTTAGGGTTGGGAAAGAGCCAATTGTTTGAATGGGAAAGAGAAGGTCTCAATGTCAATGTAGAGCAGATGGTCAAAAAGAGGCGTAGTGAGATAGTAAAGGGAACAGACCTGGAAGATGTTGAAAAGGAATTTTGGAAGAAAAGATTATTGAATATTGAGGGGGGGTTAGAATACAAATAAGAAGGGACAAGAAGATTAACTTAAAAAGTTAGGGTTAAGACAGGACCAATTGGTTGAATGAGAAAGAAAACGCTTCAAAGTAGAGGAGATGGTCAAAAAGAGATATATATAATAAAATAGTAAGGGAAATAGACGAAAGGAAAATTGTAGTTTCTAAATATGCTAATAGACTGAAGGACATAGCGTGATGGTATTGATAGGGAGACTTGTTACTAAAAAATCTGTATTTTAGCTAGGTCGAGGGTTTTAAATATATTTTTTAACAGAAGCTCAGGCTTTATATAACTTGATACACTTTCCAAGTTGTAATTTTCTACCTTTTTAACTGACTTTTGGTGACAGGGTATTGTCCAACGTTACAATGCGTAAGATCTGGACTGTAGGAAAGATTATCCCACAGTGTGAGCCCCGCCTGATTTAAAGCTCGTGAATTATTCATTTCTCACGAAATACTTTCCAAAATCGCTTTTTCTCCCCTTCTCTAGTTCACGCATTAATAACAATTAATAACGTAAACTTTTCCTTCAATACCAAAAGTTCATAATTTAAAGGGTTTCATTATAGTGAATGGTGGTATCGTTATATTTATAAGTTAACAAAATTTTGCTTGAATTTTTTATTGTATGCCAAAATATTTATTTATTGATCTTTTTTAATTAAAGTTGAAAATATCTTTTTATAAATTACTTTCCACTTATTTCGTGAGTTGTTAAATCACCATTTGAAGTAAAGATGTGCTGTCGGATTAGTTTTATTACTCTTGTAAATACGTATATTTGGTAACTAGGGAGTAGAATAATAAGTGAAGAGGAGGAAACTAGAATGAGAAACTGCAATCCATCGGATTTTCCAGCTTCAACTTGATCCTAGAGCTTAACAAAATACCACAACGTTGTACGTGGATATTCCGTTGTCTGTGGTCTGGTGTCTGCTGTAGATACAACGTTAGGTGGATGTACAATAAACCTACTTACACAATACACACGCGTTTGTATGTGAGATTGTGGTAACCGGTAGTCTAAAGCTGAGTCATTTCCGTGCTGTAAAATAGCTCAACCCCTGGACGCATGCAAGACTAATTACGCCCTTGTAAACACTTATCTATAGACGTTCCGATACAAATCTCCTATTTACACCACACATACGTACATATATATAAGTACGAAGCGCCCAATGCATGTAAAACGAATCAACGAATACGAACGTATTGTTAGAACTAATTTGTTTTCTGTCGTGTCAGGGTTTCTGCTAGGGATGTGCTAAATGTGTCACAGATAGTATCTTTTTAAGTAACTACGTACCGATGGGTAATTATGGTACTTATATTCTCCCACTTTGGAAGTTAATAACATTTTTACTAGAAACAACAATTTTTATTTGTTAAATTTCCAATGATAAAATAAAGTAGAATGTGGGCAGAATATCATAAAAGAACATCAGAAAACTGTAGAACTGTCAAAAAAATAGAATAACAATGAAGTACATCTACCCAACACATGATGCTGATATAGTTGTAAAAATCACCCCACCCTATGCTATAAAGCAGACTAAAGAAAATTCTCTAGATATCTGCTCGAGTGCATCGCAAAATTCATACTATTATATCAAGAGGCAGTTCTGAAGAAACGGCGCTTTTGGATTTTAACCGCGTATTCTTCATGAAATCCCCATGGTGGATCATCAGCACCAGCGTTGAAGATCCTACATCGACGGTTACTGACGATATCATAGGAGAAGTTCCACCATGGGGATTTCATCTTGAAGACCGGACATTTTTTTCAGACGACAGCCATGAAGGCTTCAAAAACTTCTATGAAGTAGTTTTGTGAATTGTTTTGATAATCCGCACAGCTTTACTTGACATAATTTTTGTTCGCACACAAATGTCTACTGATAAACGACCTTTTATCTCATAAAAATAGGAGTACTCACTAAATATCTTAAACACTAACCATAACACCAAAACAGGACACTAAACTTCCGAACTACCTTTCAGTCTTTAAGATAATTTTGTACTTCAGTGTTTTTTTCGTGAATTAAAACGAGTCAGTAAGTTAAATAGTAATTTTGTATTTTGTTTCTCTTTGATCGTAATCATTTAATTACAATATTTCACTTACCCCCCAAATGAAAACGATGCATCAATCCAAAAAGTTTGGACAGAACATTAAGGGCAACACAAGAGTTGTTGCGATAACCAACAACCCCTACAGACATAAAAATTAATTTTTTAATCTCAGGATCAAACAAAAAATTCCTTCAAAATTCAGCGCTTAGAATCACTTTCTTTAAAAAAATAATTGTATCTAAAATTGATTGATGCAACAAGAAATGACCCCAATTTGGCAATAAATTGAAAGTGAAAGTGGCTACATAATCCTCACGAAAAGAAATCGACAAGCAGAGAGATCAAAATGTATTTTTTTAGGAAACTTGTGCTCTTCTCTTTACTCTTTCTTTTTTTAGACACTAGCACATTTTTTCAACGGTCTAACTTTTGTATTTTTATATTTTTTGACATCCAAAAAACATGTAATACAGTTAAAAAAACCGCTTTTACAGTTTGACAATTTTTCTCGTGATTAAAACTTTTACCTTTAATTTATCGTAGCGTTAAGTTAATGTCCTGTATTTTAATAAAATAATGAGCTGATAGAGTCATCATTTATAGAGTATCGATACCCCTCTTTTTCTTCTGAAAAGAATTAAGGGATTGAATCAATTTACAGAAACTGTCTAAGTAAACATTTGTTAGTGATTTATGAAATTTGAAGTTATTGTATAATTCTGAAAATGCAACTAATAAAAATTCTATAAAAAGGTATCGGATACCTACATTATTCTGATTAATATAAATCGTAATTGTTCCCTTAGTAACATACAGGTACTCCTATAAACGAAGAAAATTTTATTGCTGCATAATCAAGTCAACGTTTCGCTTTATTATATTAAAACTTTATCATACTAGGGGAGATAATGAAAGCCAAAACTAAAGTTTCTCGGAGTTGCAGAAATTATAAAAGGAGGGTAGGAATATGTTATTAATCTTCATAATTGTTTGATAATAGGGAATTGGACAAAAATATTAAGTTCGAAGAAAAACTATTTAAAATTTCGAAATTTTAAATAGTTTTTCTTCGAACTTAATATTTTTGTCCTATTCCCTATTATCAAACAATTATGAAGATTTTACACATGGACATGAAACAAAACTTATGTTATTAATATTCACCCTCAACTTGTAGTAAAGTTATGATAAAAAAGGCACAGCAACTGAGATTAACACTCACAATTAAATAATAAATAAGTAAATTTATAAAAAAATCTGTAACATTTTCACGTTGTTATGCACAAAAATATGAACAATTGTAGGTCCTGAAATACTCAAGATACAATTTTTTACATGTTTTAAAGAAAATTATGAAACTTTAACAGAGAATCTAGTGGTAGGTACTTAATTACCTAAGTACCTATGTGGAATACGTTTTTAAATACAAAAAAAAACCTTTAATGATTATAGTATTAGCGTTCCCCGAATTGATTTACTGCAAGTTCGTAAACTATTTTAAGGGGTCGTGTCTAATTTTATACGCGCGTAAAAGTTCAACGTAGAACATCCGAGATCCCGTTGCATGTGCTACGAATGAGATCGAATTGCTGGTAATTTTGAACGGATAATGAAAGAGTGTAAATGTCAGGTCTTCGGGCGGGAGGCAGACGAACAAATGTCATCGTGCAGCCTTTAATTTAGTTCAGTTGCTGATGCCGCTATATCACGGTAGCGTTGCAGTAGGAAATCTACAACAAAAAAAACCTACCCTACCGATTAATTAAAATCTAGTCCATAGGTACTGCAAAGAAGTTGGAATAAATAATAAACGATAAATAATGTAATCATTATGAAATGATTTTGCATAGGTACATTTCATATGTTTAAATTACGTGTTTAGTTAAATCTTTTTGTCAAAGCTACCTGATAAAAATACTACCCATAAGCGGTGCAGCAGGTCTGCAATAAGAGTGTGTGAGCAATTGCACCCCTTACAGATTTTAAACAAAACAATCCACGTAGTCACTGGGTGTGATGTTTAAAATAAATTTAATTACAAATAACAATAAATTAAATTTGATTTGCTTAATTTGTTATTGTTTACATAATAAACAAACACTTTGCAATATCGTACAGGGCCCGTGGTTAAGGGACATTGTAGGCAGTGCCCTATCTTATAATAGTTAAATAAATAGAATTTATAATAAAATACTCAGAGCTTTAAGGGGTAAAGAGTTCATTTATTATAAAAACAACACCAACGTTTCGGTTCAAGTGTGAACCTTTATCAAGGTGGTTTTTTGAACTCTTTACCCCTTAAAGCTCTGAGTATTTTATTATAAACAGTAGGGGAAGAAAAAATGGAAAATAGAATTTATTTCTTTTTTATTTTGCAACGTGTTAAGGGGCCATTCATTTATTACGTAAGACGACTTTCACTAGTTTTTGATCCCCTCCCACCCCTACATAAGAAAAAATAAGAGTAGGCGGACCCCTCCCCCCTGTTTAATATTTATTACGTAAGAATCTAAAGAAAAAACTGAATATACGCTTGGTTGGTTTTGATGTTTATTTTTAAAAGTAACCATTTTCAGGAACGTTTACAATCATGTTGGATGGAATCATTTTAATCGTTTGGATATTATCACTACATAACATTTTCAGTTCAGGGGCTCAAAACCCACTCAGAAAGTGAATCTGCCACTGGCACATCTCTAATACCAGGTGTTGCTTCTTTTGGTCACATCGACACTCGCGCTTTGTCAAATCTTAACTTTGCGTATATTTCTGATGTTACGTTAAGAAATATCAAGAATCCCTCCCACCCCCTTGTAAGAAAAAATAAGACATGGTCGACCCCCCTCCCTACCTAAATCGTCTTACGTAATAAATAAATGGCCCCTAACGAAATTATTTAATCTCAATTCAGTTGCAAAAAGATTAATCCTTCTAGTTTTAATTTACCAATTATCACATAAAGACAAAAAACCTACGTATAATAATTGACCAGTTATTGGACATATTATATATGAACTTTAGTCACAGGTTCCTTCAGTTGATTAAATAAAAAAAGCCGGTCATGTGCGAATCGGACATCGACATAAGTCGCGGTTAGATTATCAGCTGCAAATAAGTTTATAATCGGAAAAACAATATTTCCAAGGGATTTTACACCTGAGAAATTGATATAAATTACAACTTGATACCTCTACGCGTTCCTGGGAAAAAAGGTCTTGACAGGCGGACAACGAAGTGATCCTGTTAAGGTTCCGTTTTTTCCTTTGGAGGCGGAACCCTGAAATGTCACTCACTCAACTACGACGAATATCCAGTGACCTTATCAAATCAAGAAAAATATTTACTTCCGCTCTACCAGTAATTACTGTTGCCCTACTTTAAATTCAACTCCAGCTACGGTCCTGGTACCGTTTTATTAAAAATTCGTCTGTGGGGGTTGAAAGAGCGCTTTTCCGAGAATAAACAAATCCGGAAAGCTGATTTTACACCTTTTTCATAAAAAACGGAGTCTTTTTACAGTATCACAGCACATATTATATGAAGTTTAAATTAACAATAGTCTAGACATTTTGAGTATAGAACAAAAAAGTTGGATTTAGTGAAAAATTTTTTTTTTTTAAAATTTTCCCAAAGATTTGATTTTTTACCCACTTTGTTAAAATAAGCGTCATTTTGCAGCACAATTTCTATAAATAATTATAACGTTTTTCGTTTTCAAGTTCGTTTATACAGCTAGAAATAGCGCAAGTTGATGCAAAAAAAGTTAACAAAATTTGAAAAATGTGAAATATATTTTTTTTGTGGTTTTTAGAATAAAACAGATAATTGGCTAAAAATAAAATGTAAAACAGAAAACTTAAGTAAAAATGCTTCCAACTTTTTCGCCTTTCAACTATAACACTTATTTTTCCAAAACGTTAATAAATTAAATGAAGTACAAAATTACATATATTACATAAAAAAAGGTCAAATTTTGGAAAATCATTTGAACACGTCAACTTGTTTTGGAAAAGGGGCATCTATTACCTAATACAGAAACAGGGATATCATTTTCTTCCTCTTTGCAGTTTATACAACCTTTAAAATTTATATCGTAAAAGGGGTCGTGGGATATAAAAGTCTTGTTTATCCAGATACAACACTAAATAATTGGCGAGTTATAACGATTTATTTTCAAAACATTAATCAAATTATAGCTTAAATTCCACCAGATTTCTAGACCTCCCCTTTTTTAGATTTTTTGGGGCGGTATTTAAAATCAAAGGTCGATGGTATGAACTGAAATGAAACATACACCAGCATATCTTTGCTGAATGCACGAGAATAACCCATCCGTTCTGTACTAAAGGATGTCTCACTTCAAAACTACCATTAGTTTACCTGTTCGAGGAATTATCCAAAATAACTTCTTCACCAATGCATCCCTTTGACTCGTTTTAATGGTCTACCCTATTCATAATGCCCATCAGGTAATAATTTACTTTAAATAGGATTTGAAATAAAAAAGGACGCTAGTAATTTTTAGACATATAAAAGTAGCTGCCTAATACGTAAAAAGAATTTAATATTCGATAATACTTACGCTCCCGATGGCTTCATCTTCTTGTCTCAGTAGTTAATAGTTTCCGCTTTTACTTGATGGAAATTTAATATCAATCATAAATAAAACACAATCAATTTCCACATTTATGAAGAACTTATGGCATCTTCAGAAGTTATAATTTATTTACTTTAGCAGTAAATTAAACCTTCTAGAATGCATGGAAATTAATAAGTAGAAAAATCATAATGTACTTCTAAATGATCAAATGTGAAGTAATACTCCTTTGCTTAACCTCCCCCACCCACTTTGTTAATAAGGTACCTACTTATATATAAGGAACCCTGTATTATTAAATTATAAGTTTAACTGTAACTTCTGAAAAAGCCATAAGTTAGCGAAACGTACGTTAAGTATTTCTTAAAAAATGTGGAAATTGCTTAATACTTACCTTAAAATAATTATTTTTACATGCGTTTTCAAAAATTGTAACAGAAATAAAAGGAAAAATTTCAAATACTTATCGGTATTTATTTATAAAATATATTACAGAAATTATCTACACTGTACAATATCTGGCGTCTAACATTCTTTTGTTTTGAAAATGATTAATAAATAAAAGTACAAAATTTTTGTCAATAATGAGAGATACGTACAATAATAATTAATTAAAATTATATAGCACCAGTCGAGACTATCAAAAAACTAAACATTAATAAAAAATGCACATAGGTAATTATTTATACAAAACACGTCTAAAGAAAACGGGTAACAAGGGCGTTTTGATTTACCTAACAATTTCAGCATACTATTTTATTTAAAAAAACAACATAAACAACTGGCTCTCTAGCTATAGTAATAGTAAAATGCTTATTCTAAAAGAATCACAGCTCCCAATGGCGACGCTAGTGGTGGACTAACAATTTGTAGAAAACACCAAAGACATTACAATTGAAGGGTCTTATTATGTTTGTTTTTAGTATCTTTTCTAGGAAAAATATGCACTCAAACTTCGTCCCTTTTTCCCACCTATTGTCGCGATCGTCAGAATAATAAGGACTAGAATATAACGATCTATTTACACAACGTCTTTCGAGTGGGATCAAAGGATTCGATACTATTGTACAAAAGTATATTCATATACACACACACACAAATACATGTTATTACATCAGCAGACGTTGTCAGTGGGTCGTCGAAAGTCTAAATCGATTGCAATTTTTGTTTGTCCACCTACATTATATATTTTATGCTTATATCACGTAATCATCGCCGCACTTCATCATCAACAGTCTTCCTTCTAACACCTTCGATTTCCTTTTTTATACCTCTTTTTATTACTTACATCATTGATTGATTATCTTCACAGCAGAGCTATCAATACGATACGAAAGTACACGTCATAAAAAATGTTCGGCTAGTAGTAGTCTATCAAGAAGGAAATTAAATATAAGGTAAAAAAAAAACTAGATCACATTCAACGGATAAAAATTAATGGAGTCATCAAGAGTGCGGTCGCGAAATGCGAAATCGTTCTCGAAACCGCAGAATTTATCCTACTTAATCCTAATGATTCTTCGCCCGTTGGAACGCTACTTCGCGACACTTTACTTCTCGCGGCACCTTCTATATGATTACCATTGAGTTCGAGGAGCGGCGTACCCCCGGGCCAACCCTCTGTGCTGTAACGCTTGTACGTACATTGATCAGCTTCGCTTCGCACGTATGGCTTCGTTATATTTGGGTAGTACGTCTCCAACTTTTCTGTACCCTGAAACAAATAGAAAAATTCTTTAGAAATACAATCGACTAAGTACTATCTATCTCTAAAATCTTCTTAATGAAATAAAAATTGCATTATTATAAATAGTGAAAATGTTAAAAAAAATAATCTACAAATTGACAATTTTAATTCCAGAAACCGAAACTTGAATCCAAAAAGAGTTTGGAATGTAAAAACCAAGAATCCGATGACGTACAGATCAACAGTAACTTTCGGTCAAAACTGAAATGTGGATTCCAATGACATCAAGAACGATCATTCACGGTACATCTTGAAGAAATTAAAAAGTAAGAAACAAATTTCCTTAATTTTGTGCCACCTATACACTCAGTTGGAAAAAGTAAAGCACCTAATTTTTATTGCAACTTTGGGAGCTTTGTCATTTGTAAGACGAATAGACCAATTTTTATTTTTAATTATTCTTATTGGTGGTGGTGGAAAAACCCGAAGCCGAAAGTTTTTATCTTAATTTTTTATGATTAACTGTATCTAAGTTTACTTGATGGAAATTCATGATTCACTTAATAACAATTAAAACACAAATTTAAATTTCCACAATATATTAACAAGTACTTAACAATTGTTTCACCTTACTAAGGCTTCATCAGAAGTATAACAATAATTATTATTATTATTATTGTTATACTTCTGATGAAGCCTTAGTAAGGTGAAACAATTGTTAAGTAAATCAAAAATATTTTTGACTATCAAAATTTGTGTATTATCAATCAAAATTTATCATGTTCAGGGGGGGGGTGTTTAGTTTTTGTGACATAATATTTACAGGGGGTCACAGAAAGTGTGACACAGCGTGACAACCGGGTGGGGGGGTCAAAAAAAGCTAATTTTAACGTGACGTATTTTAGGGGAAACGATAAGAAACGTAATTTTCAGAAAACCACATAGATTATAAGTCCTAAGAGTTGCTAGGGGAGGTAATATACAATATGGTATTAAGCAGTTATCCCTGTTTATAATTTTGTGTATAATAAAAATGCTTTTTAAAATTCGTGTCAGTTTACATCACTAGAAAATTGTTTTTCGGCAAATTCAGAAAATTGGTAATATGCAAGGGTTCAGCAAAACTGTTACAATTCGAACAATTTGAAACGTAAACAAATTAAAATGATCTTAAAAGAAGTGTCTTTCATATAGAGTGTACGCACTTTCATTCCATTACTTGATTAACACACAAGACTCAAAAATTAGGAAGAAAACATGTTTCAAGTTTTTTCACCACCATTCAGGGGGATTTCAAAAGTTCCCACTACTCAATTTTTTTTGAAAGGCTAGGAATTACCTACCATTAAAAAGGAGGCAAAAATAGAAATTGGTCCATTCGTTCACAAATGATAAAGTTTGAAAATTGCAAACAAAATTAAGTACGTCACTTTTTTGGAACTGAGTGTATATTTTTAAATTTAATTTTGTCGCCAACTTTTACTTTTATATTTTTCCTTCGAATTGAATAACATGTTTTAAAATTTGTATTTTAAATTGTCACTTTCAAAATATATAAAAGTATAGATAATGAAAATTGTGATTTCAGGAAACTGGTATCCTTGGCCTAATACATTCACCTAAACACTTATTAGGACCTGGATTTCGCTGATCAATGTGATTGGAATAATAATTCCAAGAACTGGAATTAATGTCTAAATAAAAGGTAAAAAATATCTTTAAACAGCTGTATATTATTTATACTAATAAGGCTTATTTAGGTATTAACAAAACGATTTAAGACTAATCAACTATAATTGAATTGAGACTTACTCAATTATATTTAGATTTAACTTCCTAATACTGAAGTTTATTTTACGCGATTTATAAAGGAAATGATTGGGATTTCGTTTGATTTTCTTTGAATTATTAGTAGAAGTCGGTTAGATGCTCAATATACATAAAGAGTAAGTACCTGCTATAAAGGGCGTCATTTTCAAATGTGTTGGCAATGTGAGCTAGTAAACGGTGAAATTAAACGACCAAGCCGTGGGGTGACCCGTCTGTTTACTTTTCGAATTAGTTCCGTCTGGTTTTAGTGGAATTTAGCGACCGAAGAAAGATTTAAAGCGTCATAACTCGGCTCCAATTTGCCGCCGTCTGCTATCCTGACGACAACGGTTCCAGATGATGATGAAGGAGGAGGTGGAGGAGAAAGAGGAGGAGAAGAATGGTGGTTGGTCGGTCCAGACGACGGCGACAGCGACGGTTTTGCGTAAACACAGAAAATGTGAATGAAGAAGGAACAACGCGACGCGACGTTGAACAAGACCGCGTCGGAATTTTAGTGGAATTTCTCTAATCGACCTAACAACCGAAGCCAAAACTTAATTAGCACAAACATACCTATTATACATAATACCTACTTGTCGGTTTCAACAAGTGGACCAATCTCACCCACTATGTATTATTACGTAACCATTCACCACCCAGTGGAATCTAACAATCTACCACCCTGTCTTAATTAGGGCAAGATTTTACTTTCTCTAATTTACATGAGAAACTTTGGATAAAGATAACACAAAAGCCCTTTTTACTTTTATATTACTAATTACTAACAAATTGCTAAAAAATTTTGCAGCCAGTTGATGAACTGCCCTGATTTGGGTCTAAAGGCTTCTTCTCCGACGACGGCTTTTAGACCCGAATCAGGACATCACCAGTCCGTTCATTAATTACTAAACCAATACAATACTAGAAAACAACATTTAATTTAAATTTAAAATGTACCTCTAATGTTTCTAAGCAATATTTATGTAACTCTAAAACTTCCTAAAAGTATGTTAAAAAATATTTAGAAAGGTTCATCAAATGAATGGGACCCACAGGGTTATCCCGGAATGCCAAAGTATGTCTTGAGTCTCGAAATTTCCAAAGTGTCTGAGAAAAATTTAAATCGCATCTAAGGTAGTAATAAACTTGCGAGAACAACATATTTTCAATGTAAAGGGAGGGATTTAAGCAAAAAATAAACATTAAGGGCAGATTAACAACAAAAAGGATGAAGAATCCCAACAAATTTTGATCATATTCCTTTAAAAATAATCTGGGAGGTACCACCAAAGTTGTAAGGGTTCTTCCGATTTTTTTGTGAACCTGTCTTTTTTTTAATTTCAAATTCGTTTGAACTGCTAGAAAAAGCACATTTTGAAGCATAGAACTTTGAAAGTACTGAAGGCCCGCTCAAAATAGTCGAAAGCCTTTAAGGGTGCTTGAAACATTTTCAATTTGCTAAAAACCCCTTCAAAGTACTTTAGGTAGAGGCTTTGCCAATTAGAAGTATGTTTCACAGTATTTGTAGCCCAACAGTACTAACTTTACTGATTTTGTCTTTTAGTACCAACAAATATAACAACCATAACCATTTAAGGGCAATTTAAATTGAAAAATAGACATACTCAATAATTTACTCATAATAATAATAAAAGCAGAAAAATTTAGGAAACGAGACTTAAGTTATTATTACTTTTTGATTTTAATTAATTATGATTTCATTTTTGTTACAGGTACCGCCATATAACGTGGATTAATCCAGAAATAACGAGAAGCTTGACAATTAAACAACTTATCTTATCTTGTACTTAGTAAACTAAAATATTTTAGTATTTTCAATTGTAGCTCTTGATAATCTTTTTTTTTTTTCCCGTAAATTATCAATGACTGTAATATATTCTAATTAAATTAATAATTTTAATTCAATTAAACCTTGTGTAATAATTAAATAAAACAACAATGACATGTGATATAGTATAGGATAATCTTTTACTATTGTAATTCATAATACGTATTATAATATATATGTATAAATGCAGATAAATAAATTATTAAATAAACAAACAATAAAATAAAACTTATTGTTTTATTTAACAGACCAAGGGAAAGTCTCTGCCATAATTAGCAAATTATCTAATTTCATAATCTAATTTAAACGAAATAAATAAGAAAATGATCTGCTAATTCATAGTTTTAAAGAAAAAGTGCTATTTTAATTAAAAAATTATATTTAAAAAACTGTTGAAGTTAGGCAACCCAACATACGCCTATTTGTTCTTAACGTGATTTTCAAAAATTCCTGATTTTGTAGCCGGAGAGCATAAGTATGAAAAGGTATCCCCCAAAAAAGTAACTAAAAGTTACTAGATTTGACTTTGTTTTGACCTTCGAAGTGGCTCAATAACCGCTATTTTAAATCTTAAACAACCATTTTAGAATTACAATACAATTAAAAACAATTACAAAAGGTAAGTAGATATATGCTAAATGGTATAACTAATCAACCTTTAATCAAATTTAAGCCTGTTTTATGGTTAAATTAAAAAAATAGCTTACATTCCTTGCCATTAAGCTGTTATTTAGTAATGTAGTTGGGAAAATTTCTTTTGCTTTTAACTCTATGATTTGTTATGAATAATGGTATTTATTTACATGTCGGAATTAAGGTTAGACAATTTTCTTTATTTAAAATAATAGTGAAAAGAGCAAATCACATTGATTGCTTGTTTTTGTAGTGTAGTGGTGTAATTTAAATTAGCTAATTAATACATTTTAGTTGCACAATTATTAACTTTATAGGTCGTACCTAATCAGCTGTTATTGGGCCTCAAATAAAAATATTTCAAGCATTGTACTGCCAGTAGTTCTTCTTTGGAACGTACGTATTAAGTATAATAACGTACCACTGTGAATTTGGATGGGCGACTCCTCATTTGATAGTGAATTCTTAAAGTGATACATATAGGTATAGTGAGGTGGCACTTGTCTTGGATTGTAAATTACTACAGAACAATTTATATTGAACTGTATTGAAAATATTGGATGCTTTAAGACATCAGTAATATCACGTTTACTTCCTTTGGGATGCACTTATTTATATAATAGCAATTAAAATTTTAGGTTACATGAGTGCAATCAGCTGTTTCATGGTTGGGTTAAAAATTACAAAATATGTGACATTGGAGTTGTTTCTAAGTCTGGCTAATTTAAAAGTATGTATAGCAACATTGAGTAATGTGCATTTTGATAGTTTTCGATGTATCAATTATAGGTCCTTATGTTATAGGTTGTCAGTTTCAAAACGTAGGTACTACCTACTGGTGAGATTGAATTTTACCTTGAACAAAAAGCACATTCTTGTAATGCACAGAGGAACTGAAAATTAAAGAATATTCCCGAAAAGGGTTTAGATAGATTGTGGAATATTATGGTGATAATAGTGATTTAAAAGTGGTTCAAATTAAGGTTTATGAAGAGTCTAGAAAACCGTTAATTTTGACTGTGTAGTAGAGAAAACTAATAGGCTCCCACTACAATGCCAGAATACTTCATTTTAGTGTAGTGTTTCAACATTGGGGAGTGCTCTATTTAGTTTGTATACCAAGAGATAAAAATGCATAAAGGTCTTTGCAATGTTGTGCTTATATCAAATCATTTTCTATAATTCTAAACGCTGAAGAACACTAAGTGATGTACCTAAAATGAAGATATAATCACCAATATGGTTTGAAATAAAACTGATGTACATTTGTGACCAGTACAAAAGTTATATTAAAATATTGGTCAAATGCATACAATAAGTACATGGGTCCAATTTCAATTGAAGTTTTTATTAGTCCTGTATTGTATACACTTTCAAATGAAGCAGTTGCTCAGGTAAGAGTAGCTCCTCAGTTCAATTGGAAAAAGTACTTTCAAGTGAGAAATACCTTTATACACACGACTAATTGTCGACTGCCTTAAAGTATGTATTTGCAATTTTTTGACGTGTATATGTATTTAATAAATACTTTTCTAGGGTATAGAAGGCCAGAAACTTTAACAGTAGTTTGTCTATGAAGAGATAGAAATGTTTTAAAGTCATTACAATGTGTGTGCATATTATAAAACTATTAGTATATTTTTTAATGAAAAGGATCAATGAGTATAGTGCATGAAATTAAGACATAATTACCAAGAGGTATGAATTTTTTAATACGAAAATTATGTGTATTAGGATTATGGTTAGTATGCATAAAGTGGGTACCTAAGTCCGACTTCAAACATGTTAGAGGTATCTACTAAATTTTCTTGGGAGTTTTACTTGATCCTGCATATCAAAATTGAGCAGCTCCTCTGCTTACTATTGAAGTAGTTCTCACTCACCCTCTGCACACCACCAATGAAAGTACATTTGTAATTTTTTAATTTTTGGTAATTATCTCCAGTTCAAAAAACAAAAATTAATTGACGTGAATGACATATTATACTAACTTTACTGATTTTGTCTTTCAGTACCAACAAATATAACAACCATAATCATTTAAGGGCAATTTAAAATTACAAATAGACATACTCAATTTAATCATAATAATAATAAAAGCAGAAAAAATAAGGAAACATGACTTAAGTTATTATAACTTTTATGATTTTAATTAGTTAATATTTCATTTTTGTTACAGGTACCTCCATATAACGTGGATTAATCCAGAAATAACGAGAAGCTTGACAATTAAATAACTCATCTTAAGGAAAATGGAAGAAGCCGTGGGAGAATTTTAATATCAAATAATTATACTTAGTAAAGTAAAATATTTTAGTATTTTCAATTGTAGCTCTTGATAATCTTTTTTTTTCCTGTAAATTATAAATGACTGTAATACGTTAAATTGTACAAAATTTTAATTCAATTAAACTTTGTGTAATAATCAGACGAAGCAACAATGACATGTGATATACTAAGGATGATTTTGTACTATTGCAGTTCATAATAAGTATTATAATATATGTATAAATGCAGATAAATCAATTATTAAATAAACAAACAATAAAATAAAACTTATTGTTTTATTTAACATACCAAGGGAAAGTCTCTGCCATAATTAGCAAATTATCTAATTTCATAATCTAATTTAAACGAAACAAATAAGAAAAAGATCTGCTAATTCATTAGTTTTAAAGATAGTGCTATTTTAATTAAAAAATGTTAGAAATTAGGCAACCCAACATACGCTTATTTGTTCTTAACATGATTTTCAAAAATTCCTGATTTTGTAGCCGGAGAGCATAAGTATGAAAAGGTATCCCCCAAAAAAGTAACTAAAAGTTACTAGATTTGACTTTGTTTTGACCTTGAAAGTGGCTCAATAACCGCTATTTTTGATCTCAAACAATCATTTTAGAATTACAATACAATTAATAACAATTACAAAAGGTAAGTAGATATATGCTAAATGGTATAACTAATCAACCTTTAATCAAATTTAAGCCTATTTAAGGGTTAAATTAAAAAAATAGCTTACATTCTTTGTCATTTAGCTGTTATTTAGTAAGGTAGTTGGGAAAATTTCTTTTGCTTTTAACTCTATGATTTGTTATGAATAATGGTATTTATTTACATGTCGGAATTAAGGTTAGACAATTTTCGTTATATATTTAAAATAATTGTGAAAAGAGCAAATCACATTGATTGCTTGTTTTTGTAATGCAGTGGTGTAATTTAAATTAGCTGATCGCGTATTTCAAAGCCAAACTAATTCATTTTGGTTGCACAATTATTAACTTTGTAGATCGTACCTAATCAGCTGTTATTGGGCCCCAAAATTACAAAATATGTGACATTGGAGTTGTTTCTAAGTTTGGCTAATTTAAAAGTATTTATAGCAACATTGAGTAATGTGCATTTTGATAGTTTTCGATGTATCAATTATAGGTACTTATGTTATAGGTTGTCAGTTTCAAAACGTACTACCTACTAGTGAGATTGAATTTTACCTTGAACAAGAAGCACATTTTTGTAGTGCACAGAGGAACTGAAAATTAAAGAATATTCCCGAAAAGGGTTTAGATAGATTGTGGAATATTATGGTGATAATAGTGATTTAAAAGTGTTTCAAATTAAGGTCTAGAAAACCGTTAATTTTGACTGTGTAGTAGAGAAAACTAATAGGCTCGCACTACAATGCCAGAATACTTCATTTTAGTGTAGTGCTTCAACATTGGGGAGTGCTCTATTTAGTTTGTATACGAAGAGATGAAAATGCGTAAAGGTCTTTGCAATTTTGTGCCTACAAAGCAGTTTCTATAATTCTAAACGCTGAAGAACACTTTCTTCGTTTGAAAATGCAACTGTATAGAGAAACATTAATTTACAGTTCAGTAAGACAATAAAACTGGAGCATTCTTCATTTCATCCTTTAATATAGTAACTGCGTATACTCAAATGTTTAATACGCTTTTATTTACAGAAAAGTAAAATAAAAATTCAAGTATTTTAAAATTTTCGATTATTGTCTTTGATTGTTTGATTTAAACCGTTAAATGTGTATTTTTTCTGCATTTATACACTAACATTTAAAAAAAACCTAATATTTGTCTTTTAGTGCCTGTTTTGTTTTACTGGAACTGTAAAACCAAAGGAGGAAAGAATGGTGGAACATAACCAACAGATTATGGAGATAATATGTAATTCTTAGTTTGGGTAATGTAATTTTAATTATAGTTAACAAAATAATTTAATTATAAATAGGATAGGTGTTGTCCATAACATACGCAAGTTTGTCCAAAAAATTTGTTGTTATTTGATTTTCTTTGCCAACAAACCTAAAAATTAAATAATCCATATAAATTTGTTCCTAGGAAATTTTAACAATCTTACAGATCCACGTTAGTGACCTTTTTCATCTGATAGCCATATTTTCATCAAAATTTTGACAATATTTTTTATTTTTCGTTATTATTAACATTCCTTTATAAGTATATATGACAAGGAATTGTTAATGGAAATAAAGGAATTACGTTTGTAGCTATAATATCTTTTTGTACATGGTCACAAGGTCTCAATATTTTACTTTCTTTGAAACTGAATGATAAATTTGTCATTTCAGAGAAACCAAACGTATTATGGATTTGAAAATTTGAAATAGGAATTATTAAATACCTATTTACAGATACATATTAAAAAAGGAGATCTTACAATACCGTTAACCGATTATTTCTTGTTATATTTCAAATTCGTTCAGTTAGCTTGAAAGAGCGCATTTTGAATTGTAGGGGAGAACCATTTCAATTGGAAATTTTCTTTTGTTACTTCTCCATAAGAATTTGCACCCCGCAATGTTCAGTTTTGTTTTTTAGTAATTTATTTCAACAAATATAACAACTGTTTGTGTTTTATTTGTTCTTTATCTTTGTTACAGATACTTCCATATAGAAATGACTTCAAAAATAAATAGCAGGAAGAATTATGGAGCATAATCATCAGGAAATGAAGAAGTTACACTGTATAATAATTTCTAGTGTAGGTAAAGTAATTTTAATAAGAGTAAGCCAAATAATTATTTCCTATTGGTAAGGGCTTTTTTGTCCTGAATTCAAATAAATTTGACTTCTTGAAATATTAACAATGTTACAGAGCCTTCTTTTCTACTAAAATTCATATAAAAATTTGTTTCAACGAGGTCATAATTAAGAGGAAATAAGAATTACGAGTACATTCATTACTAATAAAAAAGCTTACTATCATAGTTCTGTAAAATTGTTAATATTTCAAACGAACAAATTATATGGAATATTTTAACTGTTAGACTTGTTGGATAAATCTTAAATAAGGGCAAACAACAACAAATAAAGAAATGTTTAGAATTTGAAGAAATAAAATATCATAAGTTATGATTTATTCAATTATTTCCCAAAATCATAGCAAAAGTTGAAGAAGTATTGCTATAAAATATCCAAAACATTGATTTGAGTAAATTAGATCCTGTTAATGTGTAGAATGTTTTGCTATATACATATGTAGCCAAGCCTAAATGTAGGTCTCACTGTCAGATAAAATCTTACCGTATCACATATACCTTTCAGAATTCTAACAAAGACCTAATCGATCATGTTGTCCGAGAAAAAGTCTGAATTTATTCACCTGCTACTTCACCACAGTGTGTAACGCCTACCCTCTTTCTTCTTGTGTCTATTTTAATTGGAGATTTTTGACACTTCTACACGTCACCTGCTACTTTTTCCAATTTAAGCAGGCATAATTAACAGAAAAGCAAATGGGCCAGGCCTGTGAAACCTACCGTTTTCAAATACAAGAATCTCCTTAAAGAAACACCCGTTCTGTTTGATTAAATCACTTTAATATGTACAGGAGTTTTATCTTTGTTCTTCCAAAAAAAGAGAAAATAATTAGCAATTGATGCATTCTAGCTAGCTTTAGCACCTGGTGTGAAAAACTAACTTAGGAAAAGAAAGAAGAAAGCACTATGGAGGAAGATATTATAAATTACACTTAAAATTTCACAGCATAAAGTTTAATTAAAACTAAATTTGAGTTTTCACGTGTATAGATAAATATAAAATATGAGTAATATGAATTCTCTATTTTAAATGTTATTATTCTCATTTGTTTAGGTAAACAGGGTAATAATAAATTAGACTGCATCACTAAATGTAGATAAGTATTCAGATTGCATTAGATACTTATTAAAAATAACTTAAATTACTAATTTATCAAATATAAAATTATTTAAGTACACTGATAATATATGAAATACTTCAATTACTAGCAAACGTCATATGCTGTTATTGCTAGATATTAGATGTTATTAAAGAACTTTTTTATTAATCAGTGATTTATCGAACCTTCACATGGCGTACTGATGAGATTTAAGAAGATCAAAATCGCAAATTCACATCTGTGGTTTCGATACAATACTGACCAATAATTTATACTGTTCTCATTTAAATATTGTTTGATGACGAAAAAAGAGAACAAAACTACTATAATGTACCTATCTATCACACGATTTTTACTAAGCAATTCTTTCCGTGTGTAATAGCTAATGAAAAACGAAAATTTAGATAAGTGTATAGTGTAATTTTGATAAACAACTCAATGTTTTATGAAGTTTTAAATAAAAATACGCCTGTAAAATATAAATAATTACAAAAACGCATTCAAAAGTACTTACCGTTAACGTTTATATTATTACTATACAAAAAAGGTAATGGTAATAAAATATAATTTATTATAGCACAAGCATTTATTATATAGAAAATAAAAAAGTTGTCATATTAATGAGAGAACTTACCGGCAACATGGTTTTTTGAGGCGTCCAACAGAGAGCCTTGAAAGAGCCCCTTTTTGTAGCCTCCTGGAAGTTGTCGAACTGACTTTCCCAGTCATAAGAAACCAGCCTCGATTCAAGGGTCATACCGGCAAGTTCTGGCGGAGAAGCGATTCGTACGGGATTAGAGCCTCTGCAAGGAAAGCACCGTCTCGTTAGTTAAACTAAGTAATTAATTTACAAACTCTTGACTAGAACAGTACAGCAAGCTCTTTACCGAGAGAGCCGCACCGATAGAAACTGGTGCATTCTGCCTTCGAAGCAAGCATCCAGCTTAATGAAAAGGATAAAAAACATGCAACATTAAGGCACGAACAACAAAAACGCTATCCTTTAGCCATGATCTACATCATAATGTATAAGTAAATCGATGTTAAAACTGGGTATATAGGTAGCTAGGAGCTTCTAGAGAGAGAGTTATTAACTTTGAAATTAAAAGTGACGGGTTCAAAGAGGCAAGAAGCTCGCTCGGCTGCTATTAAATGAATGATGAAATAGTTCAGGTCGTAAAGATCTCAGGAATCATATTAAAATTTCTTGAATGTAATAACAAGAGTAAAGGTTCAGAAGAAACAGCAAATTAAGTAAGCATTTGAAAGAAACACACTTAAATTATAATTTTAGTACAAATTATAACGTTTCTATATTGAATTTAATTAATTATTATTTTTTTAATTCAATGTCCAATTTTCTTCCATTTAACACTAATGATGATAAATTTAGTGTATTTTATTTTGTTTGACAGTTTTTTTAGCTTGAATGACGTGAAAGAACTAATAAAAATAAACAAAGACTTAACAATAGTGTGTGACAAAAGTTGCTTGTCTTTACAATTTAGTCTCGGACTTTTTATTAGACAAAGCCAAAAAACCAGTCCTTTAAAACTGAAAGAGTAATAAACAAAATTTGAATGCGTTTGTAGGATCGGTTTTTGTGCATAATAAGTGAGCCAATGAGGAATTCTGTGAGATTTATAGTTTTTGCACAATTTTACTTAACAATATTCCGACAAATAATTTTACATGGGTCACTTTATCGCTCAATTAACTTATTCTAAATTTTCGACCAGTTAAATGATTTAACAATTTGTATATCTCACTTTTTATATGATTGTTGGTTACTTACGACCACTTATTTAAATAACTCCCGAAACGACATAATAGAACAGGAAGAATTATCGACAATACTGATAACTTCTGTTGGGGTAAATTTTCATATTTAACTCTCTGATGCCTATTATACATTATGATATACTGGAATTACTGTTAGACAACCAGACAACCTGATACATTTTGTAATGAAAAAGTGATAATTAATTCGCGACACGAAGCAAGCACAAAACCGAGATAAGTTGCGAATAAATTAGCAAGTTTGACGGGATTCGTGCGTTACCCGGAGAATAGGTCTGTTTATTGCAAAGAGAACGAGAAAGAAAAATGAGAGTAAGAAAGAGATAAAGCGTCGACACTACTGCATGCTCATTAGACGTGTCGCACGTGCTTTGGCTGAAAATTTCAAAGTTTATGTTACTTACGGGCTGAGTTCTTGAATTCCCAACGAGTGTAAAACGGTGGGCAAACTAGGGAGACTGTGGCAGGAAGCCAGGGCTTTCTGTCGCGGATAGTACAACCCCATAACGAGACATGTCTCTTCCCTGCTGGTTAATCCACCTAACGTGATTGCGGACCTTTCGGAACTATCGTACGTGCATTCGGCAATTAAGTGATCACCTGGTAATACTTTCAGAGGTGTCTCCAACTTCCTGTATTCTTGGTAATCGGCGTCCAAATTCTCGTCGGCTGCGATCGGTGGAAGTTCCGCGTTACCTCGCACGTGACGCAAAGAAACCTGTCTCCCGATCCTGTGGGTTCTCATCACGACCGCGAACATGTTTATTCCCGTGTTGGGAAAAGCGCGATGCGTACATTCCGATATACAATGTCCGGATGACACCACTTTATGCTGCCGCGGGGGAATAATGTGCCGCCAATTGGGGTCGATGCCGATAGATATGACGCCCGCGTCGTGGCGCCGCAATTCCGGCGTATAATACAACCGCAAACCAGAACCCTCGATCGTGTCGGAATTATCATCGATTGCACCGGTATAATGAGTCTCTAATAAATAATATCGATTCAACGACGGCTCCAGGGGAAAACCGGCTTCAAGTGGAAAACTGAAACCTTCGGAACCACGAGCCCACGATGCCACAACCGCACTGCAAGATAACGGTTCACCCTCGTCGCACTGTTTACCCGGAGTTCCAACCAATGCTCGCACCTGAGAACTATCCTGACATTCGTAAAGTACTACGTGCTGTAAACCGCTTGAAGCACCCCTAACTCCTTGTAGGGGCTCATACTGCAAGAAAAAATTAAAATATATCAACCCTACGTTGTTATTGAGATTAACAGGAAAAGAAACAGATTTCAAATTCCAAAATTCAAAAATTAATTAATATTTGCTGGATATTTTAGGCTGTTCTGATTTTCATACTGTTATAACTTCCCTAAAAGAAACTTTTGGAAGTATTCAGAGCCGTACTCAGGAAAATTTTTAAATTATGCCTACAACAAGCTAAAAACATGTTTAAAAAATTCAATTGCAAATTAAGAATTACGAGTGGCCTTAGATTTTATAGTACAAATAACTGATTCGTATTACAAAAAATTTAATTGATGATAGCCCCTCAAAAACGAAACGTCGGACTTCGAAAGTTTTGCCACTATTGGATAGTCCGTAAAAAGTTGCATCACAAAAGTGCACTTTATTTTGATATACTTTCTTTCTCAAATAAAGCGAGGAAAAAACAAAACGATTTTGAAGAATTTCCGAAACTACTTAGAATTTTAAAAATTTCTACACGGCAAATTGTTAGACTCAAAAATGCCGAACTTTTATATCTCTTACCGTCTACCCAATTCTATCCCATTCTTATGTTAGAGATTGTATTATTCAGGGTTTTTCAAGTTGATGGGCTATTAGAAGTATATGAATTAATAGAAGGAATTAAATTCTGAAACGTGGGCTCATTTGGTTATTGTTTATGCCGCTTCTTTTAAAAATATTTTCTAGTTCGATTTACATCCGGCTATACCGGAAGTCGATACCAACTTGGTTATTTTAAATGGAATGGTATATTTTTTACGCTGAATTCGAATAAAACGTGTAATTCTAAGGTAAGTTTGATAACCAACTTGTACACCTATGACGATCGGTTTCTGAGTTAATTTACTTTATAGAAAAAAAATCGCTACCGCAACCCAAATTATAAAAAATCATAACTTCCACAAAGTACGACTTAGAGTGTTGAAATTTTTACTAGTAATAGCTGAATATTAGTGCTAACGCCTTGACAAAATTGAATTAAATAATTTATACAGGCCGTTCAAAATAAAATGCTAAAGTTTAAAAACTTCAAACACGAATTACCTCGTTTTTTCAAATGGCACCTACTATTTTTTATTTTTTCAATCGATTCCTTTTTTTCTCCTCTTTCTAACTATATGGATACTTCCTATTTTATTTGAAAATTTTGGAATAATTTTGAATTATTACATAAAATAGGAAGTATCCATATAGTTAGAAAGAGGAGAAAAAAAGAATCGATTGAAAAAATAAAAAATAGTAGGTGCCATTTGAAAAAACGAGGTTATTCTTGTTTGAAATTTTTCAATTTTAGCATTTTATTTTGAATGCCCTGTATAAATTATTTAATTAAATTTTGTCAAGGCGTTAGCACTAATATTCACCTATTACTAGTAAAAATTTCAACACTAAGTCGTATTTTGTGGAAGTTATGATTTTTTATAGTTTGGGTTGCGGTAGCGATTTTTTTTCTATAAATTAAATTAACTCAGAAACCGATCGTCGTAGGTGTACAAGTTGGTTATCAAACTTACCTTAGAATTACATGTTTTATTCGAATTCAGCGTAAAAAATATACCATTCCATTTACAATAACAAAGTTGGTGTCGACTTTCGGTATAACCGGATGTAAATTGAACTTGAAAATATTTTTAAAAGAAGCGGCATGAACAATAACCAAATGAGCCCAAGTTTCAGAATTTAATTCCTTCTACTAATTCATATACTTCTAATAGCCCATCAACTTGAAAAACCCTGTATATTGAGAACATGATTACCTGTAGGTATATTTTAAAATGAAATGAGAATTTTTAGAATTATCTGAGTAATTTTATTATTAAAACATAACGTTCTAACTCACCCTTATGAGATGATGCTTCCTGGAGACGGGTAGGCGGAATATTTTGCACCAGTAAAGGGTGTCACCGGGAGCTGGAGGTTCAACCGCAGGATTCCTCAGTTCCCACACGTTCGCAGTTTCCTCGGGACCTGGAAGGTCCTGATCGGCCCTTTGAACAAGGAATAGCGACTGAATTCCATGGATTTCTAACTCGTGACGTGGCAAAGAACCAGGTCCTACAGCACCACAAATTGGTTCTTGTTTATGAAAGGCCCAAATCACTCTCATAGTATCGTTCTGAAACAAAAAAATATTTATTAACTTAACAACAAATGCCAATCGATGAAATTGAACATTTTATAAATTATGGGAATGTAAGGAAGTAAATATTTTTGATTTGAGGTTGCAAATAATAGAAATTTGTTAATTTAATTAGTTGTTTGGCCTCCTGTAGATGACCTACTAGCCATCAGTGAAAATTTCCGTTGTATTTATAAACTAATAAATTTTTCTGAACAATATTCCCACAAGAGCCAGTGTATTTCAAAAATTTATGATCATAAACATCACTTCTGTTTATTTAAATATTATATGAACTGTCCATCAGTTTGCCAGTTAGTTTCTCGTATTATTTACCGCGACAAAACGGTATTCTGTGCGTCCATTAGAAATTAATTATACCTATTTATTAATACAAAAGGACATAGTGGAACACACCAAAGGGAGAGAGAGGGAGAGAAGAGTGCAAATTTAATCAATCCATTATTAGTTGTACTGCTGATTCGCGTTTAGCTACCGCATTAGTATTTTATTGTTCTGTTCAACAGAAGTGAATAATAATTAACGTATAGAGCGATGGATAGATAAATTGCTTGATGTTTACCCGGATGATTGAACCTCAGAAACACTGTTGAGTGTCATTTAAACGGTGGGATTTCGTTTATTGTTCGACTGACAGGCGGATGTGCAATGTACACACAAATGGGAATGCTACAATATATGTAGAGACACCTTATTTTTCGCAATAATTTGTCACAACCGAAACTTGATGGCTGTTATATTCGCAAATAAAATTCGGTCCAGGCTGTACTTTGAGAACATTAAAAAATTATGACAATACGAAGGAGTGAACATAAAAATGGAAGGCTTGATATGAAATAAAATTAATTTTCTGCAAATTAATCTTAGTTAACCGTAGACAGTGGGTGTAATTTTCTATTTTGTAAAGGGAGTTTGGGAATCCTTCTCGGAGATTTTTTAAACAACATTACGTTAGTTTTAAGTTTTTTCGAAAAACTATTAATTAACTCGGCCATGATCCTAGTTAACAGTTGATGACGTTCGATATCATTCCATGTGCCCTCCATACGCCCATATATCCCATGTTCAGTCCTGAAAACATTCCACCTGTCGCCAAAGGAAAAGGTCAAGTCCATCCACTTGATTCATAATCTGCTACCTTTTACAATACAATATCACAGAAAGACCAAACAATGAGATATTATGTATAGATTTCTGTGCATACGTCTACATTGAACTCAATTCAGTGTCGCGTTGATCGATAGGAGAAGAGGAAAAAATTCTTTCAAAGTCTCTCGAGACTTGTCAAGGGCACCACTGTTTGTATTTAGAAGTTTACAGGGGCATTTAAATTCACTCTGTACAATGGCAGTATTCATTGTGGACGGCAGCACATCAGATATACATATTTCAGAAGATCTCTCTTCTTCTCTGTCTCAGTTTCTCTTTCTCTCGCTTTTGGCTTTTATGTACTATTATGTATAAGGAACAACGCTGTGACGGTAGTCATTTGCATATCACCGAGGGAGACGTTATTTATGAAAAGCCACTTCAGCTGAGCGAACGAGGTTGCTGCGGTCTTCTTTCTATCATCATCATGAAGTGATTTTTAACGATTATCTCATCTTCGGAACATGTACGAACATATTTTCTACTGCTGTTGTAAAGATCGAAATATGTTGTACACTCTATAAAACTCTTGTAGATGTCCAACTAAACATCAATTGTACTTTACAACTCTCGATGCATTTTCCTCATGTAAAGTACTTTCGTTTACATTGTCACAAAAATATTGCCAACTATATTTCTTTCTTTGTAGTCGGAAAATAAGGCTGATCAATACGAAAAGTAAATTTAAACTGAGTGGGTGCCAGTGGCGTAACTAACATAGGGCTAGACGGGGCAGTGCTAGAAATATCCACCAACTTTTATTTAAAAAAACCTGTATTAATGAATTAATCCAGTTATTCATTAGTAAACTCTGCGTGTAGAACCAAGACGTGCCCTGCTATGCACAATAAAGAACTAATGAAAAAGTAGCTTTGCAACTTTAAAGTATTTAAATGTAACTACATATTTATATTTTTGAGTTGTATTGATAAAATTTTGATTTGTCGTAACCCAGATTCGTCGTAAAACGTACCTATAGATAGTCGGTCAACAAAATGGTGTTAGTTTTGTTCGTTAAAATACGTTACAATTTGTATTTGGTTTTTTATTTTATTATTATTGTTTATATTAACACGACGAATACGGAACAAACGATTTTGAATAGTTTAATTGCGGCCCTATTTAATTTTTTGCCCCAGGGCCTTTGGTTACCTAGGTATGCCACTAGTGGGTGTTCTAACTTTTAGGTGACTTTTGGAAACCCCCTATTTAAAAAATAAAAAAGAAGTAGAATGACTTTTTTGGGTTTATAAATATCTTGCTCTTTTTAAAATCGCAGTCTGTAATGTGCCCTTTGGCTGATTCCATAGCAAATTTTCTCTACTACGTAGATTATGACAGCTTTCTTGAAATGTCCTTTAAGTAAATATTTGCGAGTAGATAATTATGAAAATGGCTCAAAAATAGTTTTAAATTTTAAATTCCTGTTTTCAATAGCAACAATATAAAGCATTGTGTTTTTAGCCCTTAAAAAATAAAATCCCTAAAGATGATTTGCAGTTCCTTTTTATTCGTGTTTTTGAGTAAGTAAGTAATTCTTTATTACCAGACAATTTTGATTTCGACTGAAATAACTACATTATTGAAGCTGTTCTAAATAGTGATGAAAGCATGTTTATTTACACGACGCCAGTTTATTCAAAATGGAAACGTGGAAAGTTCGTTATTTACAAGCATGAATACCAACAAACACCACCCGAGCATCAGGCGGCATCAAAGCGTACTTATACACATACGAGGTCGCTAATGATAATATTTCGTTGAAAACCATGTTTACGAAGTAATAAGTTGTGGAAATTCAGGCGCAACTTCATTATTATGATGCCACACACCTATTAACTTTGGACGAACTAGAACTGTGAGGGAGCTCCATCGAAACTTCGATCGAACCTCCTACTCATGGACATGCCTTGTATCATCATTAATTAAAGGTAAACTTAGCCTGATAACAACAAACAAGTCTCTTCGTCCAATATGTCGATAAAATAACGATACTTCGCGTTTTTTTTTTTTCTTTGTTGACACAAACAAAAGGGAGAATATTTGAATTAGATTGCTGGAAAAAAGAAGGAAATGATAATAATGGAAATATAATATTTAAGGATAAGGAATGATGACGGTGGCGATGGTGACGTTGTAACACGATCTTTAAAAGGGGGCACAAAGTGACGAGACGTGAACATTTGTTTGCTAATTCCTGGAGCTTTTATGAAAATCATCATGATTAATTTATTGCTGAATCATAGCCGCCCAAGAAATTTGCGGAAGAAGGGGCTTAAGAAATAGTAGGCCGTGAAAGAGAAGTGACAGCTTAATGGGCCCCGTAAAAGTGAAACATATGGTTTTCGCCGCTAATAACCGAAATTAGTTTAACATGATCCGACGGCAGCATGTTCAGCAGGATTAAAAGGATTCATCAAGTTTTAAATAGAGCCTGTCTCGTGTCATCTTTCCCGCTTCTTTATTAAATAACTGGTTACAGTGAAAAACGTTCAACAACCATTTTATATCGTTCTAATAATAGAGACTTTAGATTTTGGAACACCAGTTTTACATTATCAATACAGTTGCCACTATCTTGAAAGGGAAATAACAACATTTATCGTAACTATTAAACATAGCCTTCAATGATTTTAATTTATCCATCTTGCCTTATTTTGAAAATCAAGACGATTTCACGAATATTTAAGAAGCTCATATTGAAAATATCAAGATGAGCAATTCGAAAAACTTATTTTGTCAAAATGATTTCCTCAAGATCTCTTCTACTGAATCAAGACCACTTTAAAGAAGATCTACGATTTACCAGGGACCCAAAACATTTTAAATCGAAAGAAAATTAAAACTTACGATAAAACCATAAACCAATTAAATTTTAAGATATATACAACAGCTAACAGAAGTTTTAATTGTAAAATTTTGTAGCAAAAAATCCACATTTATATACCTAATCGTTTCGTCACAAAGTGGCTTCTTCAATCAGAATAATAATAGCCTTAAAAGGAAGATTTCTTACTTTGTAGAGTAAGGTAAGGTAAGGGGTAAGGACCCTTCTTCAGGGTAGAGATTATAATAGTCAGTTGTAATTTTTTTTGGATACACAGATAATTATTGATATCTACCTGTATCTAATACTGCAGTAATATAATTAGAAAAAAAACTTCAAAAACCAGACACTTACACTTTAAACTAAATTAATTATTAGTTTACTTAATAATCCGGAAAATGTGGAAAAGTGGTGGAACAGCACCTTTTTTTTTTGGATTCGTTAGACCCCAGGAACGTGCATTAGCACTGACCCCTGCATTACCTCAAAACATGATATATTTAGGGTAATTCTACCCCCCCCCCCAAAGCTTCCCAAATAATAACAGTGATTAAAAAATTTTAAATTCAAAAATTCTCCAGAAATTGCGAAAAACAAAACTAAAAACCCCTGACAGACGATTTCCGACATGAAACTTTGTTATCGCTGCTACTATTTCAGGTAATTGGGGGGGGGGAGTTAACCTAATTTCCTCATTTTTCGAAATAATGCAGGGGTTACTGCTGATGAAAGTCTAAGGATTTTAAGAAAATGGGTGCTGTTTCACCATTTTTTCAGATTGTACAGTATTTTCCGCCTTATTAACTAGATTATAATGAGTTAAAAGTTTGGTGATGATTATGTAAAATAATTACAAAAATTACTCCTCCAAATTGCTGTTATTATTATTATTTTGAAAGGTTTTTTTAATATTATGTGCATATCAAACTGAGATATTATACAAATTTTTAATGAGATTAAGATTTCTTAAAACAAGATTGGAATAAATCAAGGCAATTCATTAACATCTTTACAAGAATCACACACACGAGAACAAGGCAATATTGGATTTTTCGTTATTTTTTTATAGTAAACCTGATTTCAATAGAAGTCTTCATTTCAATTTGTGGACTAACAGATCAAAATAATTTCAAATAAAAAGGTTATAACGTTGAAGGAATAAAATGCTTTTTAATGTTTCAAGAATTAATTAATTAATACATATGTTTCGGTTGGTTAAACCTTTCTCAAGAGTAAATTAACTACTGAGCCAGTCACATATGTAGAGTTCTGTCAATTAATTCTTGAAACATTAAAAAGCATTTTATTCCTTCAACGTTATATTTAAAAAATGTTTCATAACAATATCACCAAGAATTCCATCTCAGTTATAAAAAGGTTAGACTTGTAACGAGCAAATCAAAGACCAGGACAGATGAATGTTAATGTAGTACTGGTCTTGGTCTAGCACATTTACCCTTGATCGTGGTTTAATAAGCAAAGGTATGCCTTAATCTTGCTATTAGTCTTTTTAAATGTGTAGGGTCTAGAGTGTAGATAAGACGAGACAAAAATGCAAGGCCCAGACTACTTTGACATTTCACTAGTTTAGTTAGATTTCTAAGCATTACCCGTAAAACTAGATACCTATTAAGTTTGGAATTTTTTAATTTTGATCTTCCCAAAAGCATAAAAGATAATTGAATATTTTAGAATTTTATCTGAAGGAACGTGAGGTATTCTACATTGCTTCGAACGGTCAAGTTCACGATGGAGATTCGGGCGAGAAAGGGCGATCGATGAAAAGTAGCGGCGGCAAACTGGCCTGGCCGTGAACGTTGAGAGACAAGAAATATGTGTCAACTCGCAAGTTTTGTAACGGGAGTGTCGGTTTTTGGTCCGTTTGCTTTTTTGTTCTTACCGTGATTGGAATGTCATGATAATCGCATGTGTCGAGCCGTCTCCTGAATCGTAACACTGTATGGGTATTGTTTTCGTAGCCCAGAAGGAGCTGGTAATCTTGACTGGGATCGACTTCCGGCTCCCTATCCATCAGGTTTCCGGGCGTCTCTTTCACATGACGATCCTGTAATAAGAAAAAATAACACGTCAGATTTTTCTGTCTATTATACCTTTTTCTTTATTTGTTCCCTATGGAGGGCTAATATTCTCGATTGAAATGGGGCTCATTCAGGAGCGTTGAGTTTATTTTGGAAATGTGAGAAAAACTGGCCAAGGGCAAACAATTCGACTATCGCATCGAAGGCCTCGTACTGCAAATGTTTCTCCTATTCACCACGATTCAAAAGAAAATTCTAGTAAAAAATGATGTGAATTTCTCTAATGTGAAATATTTACTAAAGCTTTCCTGAGAAGTTTAGGTAAACCTCGTAATTTTTTTTTAACTCAGCCTGATAAATAAAATCTATGTCCCCAATAAATAGTTAATTAAAACTTCGAGACCAGGGTAGGTATAACATTATAATGATGGGTTGATTGCGAAACATATTGTTCTGACATCACTCCCGAGTTTTAAAGTAAAATATAATACAAATTTTTTCTTTAACCAAGTATAATCTCATTCACTCTTCAAATGTAGCGTATTATTTTGTTACAAAAAGTTGATCGATACATATATGTGTTATAAGGAAAACTAACAATGTTTAAATGCTATCTAGTCTTTGTTACAGAGAGGTGTTTTGGTAATAGCAAGCATGGTTATTGTAGGATTTCCCTTGTAACAATGAAACAAATATTCTGTTAAAACGCAAAAACAAGCAAAATATTTCAATGTGTAATTTATTTGTTCATAATTAGCAATAAATGTACCATAACAAGAACTAATATTTTTAAAGTGTATTGTTAGAGAGAGTATAAGTTAATCTGGCGACTAAAAGTTTGAATGCGTTTTACTAATATTATTGCAAAATAAGTTTGAAGCTGCTCTCATGCGGTGTTCTAATAATTTTTATACCCTCGTATAAAAACGCGTCGAAATTTTTGGTATTCTGCGTAGTAAAAATTCAAATTTTTCTCATATAGAAGTGACAGCGTTTAGGTCCGAATTTTTGCTCGCATTTTCCCGAAATGGCCCTCGTAAACTGCCCGAAAAAATCACGTCTAAGCCCGTTAATGTCAAGTCCAGTAAGCGAATTATTTGGAGCGATAGCGAAAAACCTCGTCACAATGAGAGAACGCTCGTTGACTTTGTTCTGCGAAAACGCAACGTCGGAACTGAAGTGATTTTTTTATAGTCGTAAAAATAGATTAAGGGATAAAATTTCCAATTTGCCCTAATTGATGCCATTAACAGTAGAACACTGTTCGTTTTGGACAAACTAATCTGTCCATCTTTCGACTCACTACACCCAATTAATTTTATTGACTTGATTTAAAACCCTTCTCTCGTTTTTTTTTTTGTTTTCGTATTTTATTCTTTATCTTGCAATGTAGTGATCCGAATGAAATGTTTTCTCAATTAGAAAAAAAGAGGAATAAGAGAAATCACTTCACAATTAGATATATATTGTGCCAGATGAAAATTGTACCAACAATATTCACGCATATGATTAAAATACACCCATTATTATTATTTACAAACCTATGATTTATTTCTGCCCCCACCCCTTCAAGTATCTATCCACAGAATAGCAAATTGAACAGTAATGCTGGGGTCATTTTGGTTGTGTGTTCATTTAATTTGTTTTGTATTTCAATGAGAACCTCTGACAAAGAGCCGCTGCAGAAGGGCAGAAGAATATTTGTTTAAATAAGGTTCCTTTCTTACAATGGTCAAAAATTCCGGTAGCATTCCATGGCCGCGTCTCATCGTGACATTGGCATAAAAATACGTTAGCCATTCGGGCAGGCAACAGCATGGTCACGAATGCGACAAAATGACTGGATCTTTCGTCCATTGTCCGTTTGTCGATTCTTTAAGGAAACCCGTTTTTATTATTCACTTATTTATTGCTCTATTACGGTTGTTTACGTTCGATTTTGTCCGTTGGTGGAGATCGAATGATGAACAATTAGCGGGAAAAGGAGAGCTATAAAAGAGACGATATTGACGGAGTTAATTGACCGGACCACCTCTGACGCTATTCGCCTTTTTTTACTCATCACGAGACAAGAATGGACATTGACTCATCTTTATTTCTCAGTTTTGACTTCTGTTTACGTTTTACGCTTCAAGACCGACTCCAATTCCCGGAGAACTCATTAGAAAACCTTTTCGGATTTTCTAATAAAAGAAATTTCAATTTAAAACTGTCATCCTTATTTACTTACCTCTACAACAAAAATAAGCACCATAGTTTGCAGTTGTTCCCCCTAATTAATATTTCCAAAAATACAGCACCAGTAAATACGGGGGGTGAAAAAATATTTTATTATTCACATATACTTGATTATGTTAAATAGGTAATAAAAGATTTTTTCATTCCTCAAATTTGCTAGTAATATTTTTTTTGTAAAAAAGGATTAAGTACAAGTTGTAATAAAATTAAGAGACTAATGAATAATATATTTTGTGTAGAATATTTAAATGATAATAATTTTTATTACTCGCTTCCTGGTTGCAGGTATTTAATTTATTAAATAAATATAGGTAGATAATAGAGTAATTAAAAATTGTACCTAATAAACAAAACTAATTACTGTTTGGTAAATATTTAATAAATTTCACGATCGATGCTATATTTCCATTGTGTAGCATCGTACATAAATTGTAAACACGAATAAAAAAATACACTGTGTAGGTACGTGTTATTATTGTTTTATGAGGACATAATTTAAAGCTTTTATTGTCCAAAACAGACGACCATTAATTCTACATTACAATATTGTTATCGATGTCTAATGATGGCTGTAAAGACTAAAATGAATTTATAATATAAAGTCGCGGTGTGTTATCAATATTTATGGAAAGGCGATACAATAAATTAATGAGGATAATAAAAAGGTAGGTAGACGAGGTCTCTTCGGAGGTATCTACAGTTCTCCTCCACAAGGAATTATTTGAATTATCTTCGTGTGTCACAAAGAGAACATTATTTATGAGAATTAATTGTTTTAGGTCTATCGCTACGGTCCTGACGATATTCCCTTCGCACAGCCAAATGAATTCTGGATAGAATATCTTACTTGGGACCCCGCCCAAGAAATGAGAGATTTATCATACGAGGAGGACACAAAACAAGTATACGAAGAAGAGGTCAACCGAACTGGTCCCAGGTGAAAATAAAAGCTGCTGTCTCGGCATCAAAGAATGACAAATTAATGGGAATGTCATTTCACATGAGATTACTTTCGGATTATTTTATTTGAATCGCTGGGCTTTAAATCCGTGCGTATACAAAGTACGAAACTAACGATAAGAATTATCCAACAATGAATGAGCACGAAGAATACTATTTATCTTCATGTCTCTATAATAAAAGAGTTTATGGACAAACAAAAAATTACCGATGTGCATTAAGATTTTAACCGCTGATGACCATTATTTATTCGTCTACTATTTATCCATTACGGCTAATTTATATCGGTAATGGATTCAACTTAATTATATTTATACAGACCACGTTAATGACATATGAAATCAATTGTTGAGCAAAAAAAGTGTATGGAATGTATTTGTACAGCAATCTATTCAAGCCATATTTATTTGCACAATAGCTCACCGTCAAGGAAAAAAAGGAAAAAATAATCCCTTCTGAAAAGTTTTCCTTTTTTTAATAAGTCAGCTTTATAGTTATTTAAGTAAACGGTTTTCTATAAAATTCTCATTTTTATTGAATACTTCCAAAAATCTGCAGTCATGTATTTTCCAATAATTTGTTATACGTGAGATATTATCAGAAATATGGAAAGAGGGAATGTACTTTTTTCGTATACGTTCTTCAAAACGTTTTTCACGTACCTAAGTATATATTTAATAAATCAATTTAACATGTATTCCATATACTATTGTAGATTTTGTGGTATGACTAAAATTGTTAGGAAGAAAAAGAAATATTAAATTTTGCCTTTAACTTCATTTAGTTCGTATATACATTTTATCTATGGACAAATAAACAAGGATAAGCCTTGAGCTACATATCCTTTACTTTTAATGATTTCCTTTCAAAAATTATTAAGCAGGTTGAGAAAATTCGCCAACGATAAAAAAAGGAAAAAAATAAGTGGTCCTCTCTAAAGTATTTTTTATTATGAACGCAAAATAAGTTTGGAGTGGCAGAGAGTCCTAAAAAATTCTCTTCCACTTCAAACATAAAATGAATGTAGGAAAAGTGGAAAAAAGGACGGGGACTACGACGGGTCCCCGTTCCATCCCATTGCTGGTTTACAGATATTTCCATCCACTTTATGGCAACGATATTTCACTTTAACGGTTCGCGTTTTTAAGGAAGATTCACTCCTCAACCCCTCCTCCTTTTTCTCCTCCTGCTCCTTTGTGCGTGCAAGGAAAAGATCTTGGGCCTGCTCATAAAGCGATTCCTCATTCAAACTGTGAGCTGACGAGAACGAGGAGGTGGCGCGAACAACCCTCACGGCGAACGGTCGTTCATGCGAAAAAATTTAATGAAATTTCCGACCTTAAACAATTACCGACGTTCAACTCTAATTGGATGCTCTCTCCTTTGTACAAAATTAAACTTAATAATGCCCAGTCCCACTGGACTGCACCAAATAAAGACCGTATCGCTTTGTTCTTATTATTCCTTACTCAGCCTCCTATATACCCCGCATACAAAAATAATTATAGTTATTCCAGTCGCAAAGGCTGTAGCAACAAAAAACATACCTAATTTACGTTCTAGCTATAGTCTGGCAAATGTAAAGTGGCGGCCACAATTTCTAATGTCGAATTACTGACATCTGCAACAAATAAAGAGGACGCTCCCAACTTTATTTGCTGATAATGTAAAAGAAAAGTAATCCTTGTCAAGTATTTTCTTATAGCTGAGATTCAACAAAAATATTGATAAACCTCTCATGTTTTCGTTTGAAAGAAGCCACAACATTGTTATTGCATTTATTATTAGGCGTAAACCATGGCATTTCTTGTTGGTAGTTTTAGTCGCCACTTTAATTGATCCAAACTATACATATATACTTTTCTATCTTGTATCTTCTAACTGAGGTAACCGATTGCAATAAAATTCAAGGATGGTCATTTATTTACTTCGATTACCTTTTTAATTGTTCATATACAAACGAGAAAAGTTTACGGTTGTAGGTTTACAGATGCATTTAAAAACCTTTTTTTTACAAATTATGAAAACGACAATTCTCTCGATTAAAATTAAAAATTCAAACACCTCTCCACTGATACAACGGACACAAAGTGTTGCTTATATGATTAGCTGATTGTAAAATAACGAGGCAAAATATAATGAGTAAAAGCGTACGTTTCATTATCTGAATGCAAAGAGAAAAAGGAAATTTTATTGCGTTATTGCAAATTCTATATTCATCTTGATTACGGAATAAAAATTCGAAACGACTAATTGACGATGAGAACCAAAGGATATATTCAGTTTTTTTATATTCGCATATTTTGATAATTATGTATTAAATTTTATTGAACATAAAAGCATCCTTCTTTTTAAATAATTATGAATTCAACTAAATTTCTATACATATTTTTTTATCTACGTACGCAATTACAATTGGTATTTTCAGTAAAATATTAAAATACGGACGTGTAGGTCTTTTACTTAACAGAAAATTCTTTTAACTTTCTACTAGTGTTCCTTTTATATTTTCCTGTTTCATACTATGCCTTTAATGACAAGCCTAAAATTTTGTAAACGTTTCATATTTTTATTAAGGCAATGGCCTATCTTAGATTTTTGTTATAAAAAAGTAATGATAAAACTTCTATACTATTGGAGTAAATAAGAATAACGATTTCATCAAAAGCCCATATGGTGTAAAATCCATTAGTGGATAGTCGCCTTTTTTGTATCGCTCCCCTCTGATAATAATTCACCTGAAGTTGCTAGGGGCTGCGCCGACCCTTAGGCAACAGTAGACAACTTTATGGCCAATATTAATAAATAAACAGCCGAAAATTCGCTACGAAAGTCAGGTGTGTGGGCCATTTTCGTATATCGTTAAAGATACTGTCTTGATTTGTTACTTTCATTAAAATTTCATTGCGGCTTTCTAGACCCATAAGGGGTCTCTCCCGTCACGCGGTATCCTTATGAATTAGTGAAGTCGCTATTTAGCGGAAGGATTACTTTTCAAGATTGATTTAATTTGATTAAGTGAAACCTTTAAAACTCTTCTTCTCTCATGTGCTACCTCAATCTTTGATTTTATCTGGATTATATAACTGGTTTTGCTTTCGCTTCAAACTTTTCCTAAACGAACTCGGATTTAACTAAGAATCGATCAAATCTAATATTAAAAAAATCCTCATGTCAAAAATAATTCGTTGATTAAATCAAAATGTGTTAGGTATATAGGTAGAATTTTTTTATGCTCAATTCATTTATCTACGAGATTTTAGTGATGAAACGAATCTTTTTAGTTGGCTTTATTTTAGACGAATTAATGTAAACTCACGGAAAGTTGGGTGGTAGATACTTCAACTAGGGAAGTTTTAATTTTCATAAGCTGCCCCTTTGAAAAACAACGTTTAATTAAATTCTGAAAGAGCGCGAGTCACTTCTTTATCTGAGAATTTTTAAGTTTTAAATCTTGAACAGATTATTAAAAAAGTTTTTCTTAGTCAACGGTCTAAAAGCATTCAAGTGCGCTGAATAAACGGAGACGTGAGTCGTAACAATTATTCGATTTTCTTTATATACTCGACTTAAAAAATTCGATGGAGTTGGCCTTTACTATATGAAAGTTTATCATATTGATTTTTTATTATGAAATAAAACACTTGCAAAATAACTTTCACTAAATTTTATTGAATCTTGACAAATTCGTTTCAACCTACAAGGTCATCTTCAGAAGAAGGTACTGAAGATGACCTTGTAGGTTGAAACGAATTTGTCAAGATTCAATAAAATTTAGTGAAAGTTATTTTGCAAGTGTTTTATTTCATAATAAAAAATCAATACTCGACTTAATTCAAAAATTACGAAACTGAAAACGTAAGATAACCTAAGGAAGGAAAAGGTGGTTAAAATGAAAATATAAAATGTTTTCAGTCGCAGTATGAACGGAGGGTTTTGATCTAAAAACATTACCCATTAGAATCTATTGCCGAAATTATTTTATTGTCATAAAATTATAATGGCAACCATATAATTTGACTGACTCGCTAACATCAGTGGCGGTGTTATCTTATCAATGGAAACAGTAAAGATGTTCGCAAAATTTATTTTAAATAAAGTACTTGATAATTGCTTTGAGCATTGCTCATTATCAAAATTTATCGAGGAATCCAAAATTATTTTTTCACTGATTTGTATAGGTAATTGAATGTTTAAAAGCTTAAAAAAAGCAAGTGAGAAATTACACTCCCTTGAACTACTAATACTACTATAGTCCAATAAATGTAGGAGTCTGTCTCTAAATCAGTAGTTGTGTTGTTTTCGCAATACCTTAATGCGAAAATAATGCGTAGATTTTGAACTGTTAGCGTACAGAAAAATGTGAGTTGTGAAGGAAGAGGAATCAATTAATTTTAACTGTGAACTCTCAAAGGATGTCTTCCTTTATTGCCAGACTTTTATCACTATATCCGCATAGAGTTCATCAAGTGGCGTTCGCCATTCTGGTCCAACTGAGCACTAAGTGGTACTATATCTTCCAGCATTCATTTGTTTTTTACGGCGTTTTACTGCCGGAGAAACGAAAGCCGCTGTTGTCACAAAGTAGCTCGACCATTATTCACCCCGGTCCCGGAAAATAACAATGCAGAACAAAGGAACAGCCGAAAAAATTTTTCATTGTTTAGAATACGAATTACGTACAGGAAAAAATAGTTTTCATTACCGACTCCCGTATCTCAATTCGCTCGCTAATTTGAAAACGCGGACAAAAAATAACCCTTACGTTGCACGGATCCCGAAAGAAAAACAAAACAAAGGAATACTAACAATCCGGTACAAAGGGATATGTAACGGATAGTCTACTCACTAAAAAAACAATGAGTCTGAGTATACGTTCATTAAAAACGTAATTAAAATAAAATTTTCACTACACGAGTGCACTCTAATGTAGCACCTGGATGACCTAGAGATAAAAAATTTAGCTACTGGAATAAGTGTTTCATAATTCTCAGCAGATTTTGTTTCATTAGAAATGAGATCGATAACACAAAGGAGAAATTGCAAAACAAAATTATAGAAATTGTATAAAGCTACTTTCAGGACTACCTATCTAAGATTGACCTATCTGGCACTCGTTTTCCTCCTATGTTTGTTATTAACTTTGAAATAACGTAGAAAAGGATTCCAGAAGAAAGCTAAAAATTCCGAAAAGGTTGCTAAAAATCTTAAAAGAATGCTACACAATTCAGGATGTAAAGGTTTTTTAAAGAAAGCCATATAGGACCCTCCATTTCTTCTTATTTTTTGAGAAACTATTGTAAGGGATAGAAGGTTTCTAGAAGAAGCTTATACATTTCTTTTAATGTGTTTATATTGTTATCGCAATACTCCTGGAGGTAGAAATTTCAAATCTCCAATTCTAATTCTCCAAGAATTTCAAGTAGTATACTTTTAAAATTCATTGTTCGTTTTTAAAGATATCACAGTGCCTAAAATACTTTAGGCTCAGTAATAGTGTATAATTAATAACTAGTATTTTTATTTTCCCTGATACAAGTAAAATTAAAACACATAAGAAAGTAGTATTTTACTTAGAAATCCGAGAGGAGTAATAAACAGATAAAAAACTTTTGGTTCTGTTTTAATTTAGAGAAAAATATCTGCAGAAAATTTGTGTAATTTCAGAAAGTAAGAGTAAACGGAGAGATATGTTCGTACATTTCGTCTATTTACGTGTCCACGGCGTTAGGTAATCCTAATGATCCCACAAAACTTCAACCTTAATGCTGCCGTTAGCAAACATCTAATTTACAAGTTACACAAAACGCGCTCGTGCAGTTTTAACCCTTTCGCATCGTCGTCGTGTCCTTTTTCTTCTTGTTCTCTTATTCTTCTTCTCATCCCAGTCATTCTCTCCTCGTCTTTCTCCACCTTCGCCAGCCGCGATTAAATTAGTTTTCGAGTTGCAATAGCTTAACTACATATTCCGTTAATTAAGAAAACTCGGCAGGAAACTAGAACGGGCGAAAATGGCATTCCGAGCTGGTAAGCAGTTGATAAACATAAGCCCATTATGTTTTCCTTCCATACTACCAACAACTAGTCCTTTCCTGAGCGACGTTACATCCAGCGTCATGTCGAATCGCGTCTCAACCAAGTTCGCTGAAATTCTTCTTTGTTAATGACGTCTCATTCAAAACCATTCCAACCCCTTCAACCCTCAGGTTTCCTACCTACGTCAAACGCGTATTATCTCGGTGCAAGAAGTGGTAAATACAAGTGCAGAGGGTAGTATCGTTTTCAAGCGCCCACTCTAATGTACCGTACTTATTATTATCATCGTCAGAGCTTTTGTTCCACGTCAACATGACGACAGAGATAAAACTTTAACTTGGTCATTGTCACTGTCAACTAAGAGAGTAAGTAATTCAAATTTTTGTTACTTTCAGAAACCTCATGAATTGGATTCAGAATTGGCATAGAAAAATAAAAACTTTTGGTCGGTTAATTCTCTGCAAACAACACTAATGCAAAGCTGAAGGATTCGACGAAAAATCCTTTAGAACATTGTCCTGTAGGATAACGTTACATTTTCTTTTATACTAACGTCTTATACTGCACTAGCAAGATGAAATTAAAAACTTTTGTTTTGTTTTGTCGAACGTACTACTTCAAAAAGGCTGGGCTGTCTAGTTTACCTACGATGTAATTTATGTATGAACATCAGTTATGGCCGATTGTTATTTTATATAAATCATAGTGACAGACGACAGTAAAAGCGAGGTCCGGCAACTAAATTATCCATTACGTCGCGGCGTTCGCAACAGTAATAACGTACGAACGAACGTATACATAGTAAAATACAACCCAACTGCCCATTATACCCTCCCGCACGGTTGACTGAACCAACGAATAAACGAACCGACATAGAAACACACACGTAGACTTTTATGACAAATTGTACCTGGATGAACTTAGCCGTAAACATACCTTGTCCGCAGTAAGTCCCGATGAATGTTTAATGTATTCGTAAAGAGAGAAAGATAAGTTTAAGATGTCCTGCGACTACATGCCAAATAAATTACTCAACTAAACCGTGATATATGCAAACGATATTTTATCGCAACGGGAACTTTACTGACGGTAGAAAAATTACATCGTCTTGTTAAAGAAACGCAACAATAAGACTTTATATTTAAATCTTCTATAGTCTAGATAGTTACTGTGAGAACAAAAAGGTTTAATTGTATCTCTAAAAGACTTCCGAAGAATCAAGACTAGAAGAAAATACCTAATTATTAAATGAAAAACAAGCCAGGCAGTTTTATATTCTAGTAAAAGTTCCTAAAAAGAGGCTAAAACTTCCTCCAAGAAGATTAATAATTCTTAAAATTAGACTAAAAAAAGTTCCTAATAGGAGGCTTAAGATTTCTAAAGAGAGGCGTAGTAGGATCTTCCATTTTTTATTCGTTTTACCGTTGTAATCGTGAAGGCTAAGGATTCTTGAAAGGAGGCTAGCGGTTTATATAAAGAAGCTTATGGGAACCCTCTATCTTCTTAAAGGGTGTTAAATATTCATTAAAGTAGGTTAAAAGTGCCTAAATGGAGGCTAAATATTTCTAAAAAGCGGCTTAAAGGTATCATCCATTCTTTATTTATTTTTAAAATACCACTATAAGGAGAAGATTAAAGATTCGTGGAAGGAGGCTAGGAACTTATACCGAAAGACAGATAGGAATCCTCAATTTCCATTATTTTTTGAAATCCTACTTTTAGAGAATGAAGGTTCCTTAAAGAAGGCTAAAGATGCCTAAAAACAACACTAAATTTTTCCAAAAGGGGGCTTAAAGGTTCCTTAAAGAAAGCTAAATGTTTTAAAAGGAGCTAAAGAGTTTCCTCGATTCGAATATTTTTTCAGGGTCTGAATAAGACTCCAAAAATTACGCTAAAAGAAGCTAAAGATTTCTAAAAGGGTTAAGGGAATCCTGCTTTATTTATTCTTTTTTAAGGTACCTTTGTGAGGAATGAAAGCTTTCTCAAAGAAGGCTAAAGATTCCTAAAAGGAGGATAACGATTTCTAAAGAGATCTTCAGTTTCTTATTCATTTATAAAGTGCCCATGTGAGGGACTACAAGTTAATAAAATAAGGCTAAATATTTCTAAAAGGGAACTAGAAATTCCTAAAAAAGGCCATTTCTAATTCTTTTTTGAGATTCTATCGTGGGAGATTAAAACCAAAGCTAAGGATCTCAAAAGGAGCTTAGGGTGTCCTTAATTTCTTGTTCTATTTTAAGATACTAAAAGAAAGCTAGTGGGTATCATCCACTCTCATTTCTTTTGATTATTTTTAAGATGCAATTGTAAAGAACCAAATGTTTATAAAAGACAGCTAATATCTCCTAAAAGAAGCTAAAAATTTATAAAATGAAACGTTTTTCCGTTTCTTTAAAATACTATTGTGAGGGACTAAAGATTACTAAAAGAAGGCTAAATATTCTTAAAAAGAGGCTAATAGAGATCACATATTTCTTATTATCTTTTTTAATGATATTATTGTGAGAGATTAAAGGAGACTATAGATTCCTAAAGGTAGGCTAATGATTCATAAATGGAGACCCAGAAGTATTCCTAACAAGGGGTTAAAAACGATCTTAAATTTCATATTCTTTGTTAAGATACTATTATCTATGACAAGTTGCGTATTAAAAGTTCCTGAATGGAGACTAAATATTCATAAGAGGAGGCTGAAGATTCCTAAGAGGAGGGGAATGTGGTCTTTTATTGTATTACTATTTATTTCTTTGAGACATTAAATTCCTAAAATTAGGCTAAAGATTCCTGCCCAAAAGCTAAATATTCACAATAGAAGGTTAGAGGTCCTCCATTTCCTGTTCTTGCTTAAGATATTATTGTCTATTCCAAGTTAGGGACAAAAAGAAATTCACAGAACCAACATTAGCAGTTTAGTTTCGCTTTTTAGTTCATTTAGTTTTAATGGTGTTATGGTCACTGAGGTTCACTGATTTATCTATAAAGATGGTTTGGAATGTAATAAGGCTTTATAATTTTGCAGATATTCGTTAAAGTTTAAGCGATAAAGCGAAAGTGTAACTATATTTAGATAAAAACTCATCATACATTTAACTTTTTATACCATACTAGGAATGAGGTGGGTATATAAAGGTTAGACAAACAAATTACCCTGAGTGTCACGTGGCAGTTGCTTCTGTCGCAAATGAAAAATGCTCTTTTGTTACGATATTACGCGCCATTTCTTATCCGTCTACAAAATATAAAATTAAACTTGGCATGCTACCACTTCTTCGTGTTTTGATATATGCGTGGCAGAATTGACGCTAATGGAACCGGATGAAATATGGCCAGTGTAGGTACCCCTTAAAGATAAATTTTCAAGGGATAGGTTTAAACTCGCGAACACACACGTGAATGATGCAGCATGGCCATTTATCGAAGCAATTCACCTTAATTGAACTATAAATAGATCACACAGTGCGCCTTCTGTTTCAAATACACGGAGGACGACCCCATACAAATACACACAACGTGCATATACCTACCTAAATAAAAAATCGGTAGACTACATACTTACGAAGTTTATGTGAGTCTACGAAGGCAATTAAATTACAACTTCCGCTGACTGCATGGACTAAAACACGGGAACGACTAATTAAGTGTTTTAGACGACGTTGCCAATTTTAAACTGTTTTACTCCCTAATTAAAGGATTAACTAATTAGGAAGGTAATTTATGTTACGTTGGAGGTCCATAAAATGGTTCCTAAAAATAGATATTCACTGGGATCACAACATAAATAATCAATGAGTGTAATTTTAAGAATTAAAAAGTAATCGAAGAGTTTATTCGACCAGACTAACAATATATGTATTACCAAAATTATGAATAAATATTTATTCTAGAATAGAATTAATGTTTTTAGGTAAACTCTGTGTAGTGTAGTATATAAATAAGGTCATTATAGCTTGTGAAAGAACCCGATTTCAAAATGGACAAACGGATGATTCCATATGTGCACCAAACAGCAAGCGTGTCGATTTTCAGAGTTGCTATCAGCAAATCGACGGCAGCAATTATCGTTAAAAATTGGGAACAACTTTCGCAAGATATAGTGGACTTTGCAAAAGAGCAATGAGCACAGAAAAGGGAATATATTTTGTCAGCAGAAGATTAGATTACCGAGTTCATTGTCCTAACTGAAAAAAAAGAACAAGTTTTTGATCTTAAGAAGAACACCGACTGGTGATGTAGCTAAAGATCAATTTTTTTCCAATAAACCTTTCTAAAACTTTGTTCTTCGGTGCCTTCAGACGCCACATCGTCCCAATATCACATTCGTTCAATTCTGGTAAGAATTTATTCCAAATGTTAGGAAAATGATTTCATAAATTAATGTCGTGCCTATGAGGTGATGTGTTATTTGTATAATATTTTCTTTGCAATTAATTTCATCAAATTCAGTCTCAATTACATACTTTAACTAAGCAAAAAGATCCATGACACAAATGATTTGTCTAAACCGAACAAAAAAATATTACAACTTTTATAAGAAGTTTGCAATTTTACATTAAAACCACCCATAACTTTTCCAGTTGAAGAAAAATAATGGATTGCCATAATTGCCAACCGCAAATCATTATTTTTATACAAAGTATTTCTTTTTATTTGCATGTGGCTATCGGATATTTTATTTTAATCTAAATACTAGAAAAGTAATATCTTAATAGAAAGTGGTGACTATACTGCGAGTAATTAAGCTATTTTCAAATCAATCTTTTGTATATTAAGCGAGACTCTTGCAAAACAGGTTTTTTTACCTAATTTCTTACTGGCTATTAAACAAATTGGTCAAGCAAGTAAATAATAGCCAAATTGTTAGTCACAATTACATAAATTTATTTTGAAAGCCTCTGGCAAAAACTATTAATTTGTTCTAGCCGATATAAAAGCATAAAATTATGAAGAAATTTATAAAAGCCTAACTAGGAATTTCGACAAAAAATGTAACTTTTTGTACTTTTTAATAAACTTACAATTTTGTGTATTTAATTTTTTGGTTGAATAAAAATACAGTGGATTTAATTTATAACGACTTCGGTTGTAACGACCTTTTGGTTATAACGACATAACACGTAAGTCCCTTGAATTTAAGGAGTAACTTAAAAAGAAAATTTGGCTGTAACGACTTCGGATGTAACGTCGATTTCGGTTTTAGCGACTAATTTTAATGAACTATTAATTACAAGATGCTAGAAATCTCATACTGATATTGCGATCAAATCTAAACACAAAACTTTTTTATCTTTTGTTTACATTCACAGATAGTCAGCAGTTGTACTTAGTAATTGTTTATAAATATTAAGGTTGATAAAGTTAAATCTAAGAATCAGTTACTGGGTGCTTTTCTTGCCTAATTTCCATCTTTCATTCTTTCTCTATTCTTTTTTATATAGCGACTTCCGGATATAGCGAGGGAATTTCATGGTTCTTTCATCGTCGTTATTTTAAACGAAATATACTGTACTTGGTAGTAGATCCTTTTTTATAGTCTTAATAATAGTTGAACTGAAAAATCTTCTTTTTGGAACAAGGTCAGATCTGAGCATGTCATTTCCATTTGAGCTGAAACGTAACGGTATGAGTGAAAGAAGTGGATTATTTTAAGTCCACTAGGTACAATAGTATGATACTTAATGTAGAAGAGTATCAGTAGCACTTAGTTTCATGAATCTCACCATTTATGTATATGGTAAGTACCTATCTAGTGGACGACACATATACTTAAGTTAAAGTTGAATCGTTGGCTGTTTATGTGAACACGTACACGTTATATCTACCCATGTAAATGTATACCGATGGCATGTAAATGTATAATGAATGTACCATAATGGTAATAGTAACGTTTCAACGGTAGCCCAGTAAAGTTTAAATAGAAGTCAGTTGAAGAGCAGTATAAATAAAGTATTATCGATACTCAATCTTCACATTATCAATGTTTAGTTTGGCTTCTCGGTGTTTGTTGAACGAACCACGGCATTTCAATGAAGACGACGAACGTGTTCATTAAAAGAAGTTTTGCACCAGTTGAAGAAGCACGTTGTTGCTGGACTTTAATAATGGGCCTCGGCGCGTACCGAGATTTTATCAATTTCCACTCATTTTAAAATCGAACAGTCATGTAAGTACCACGTCGGCCTTCTAAATATGTATGTTCGACAAGAGCTTGTTAAAGACCGTCCTCGGACGCTTTCGGACTCTCATTTTTATGTAATTTCGACCCTTAACGGCACATTATCGATGAGTTGCCAGATTGCCAAAACACGACCGTAGCCTTTTTTACACACACCCGTTTTTACGAAATTACCAAATCACGTCGACCATCCTTCAGATCACCACTTTCTGCTACATTCGAATCCTAAACGATTAGCAATAGCAGTAAATATTTTAATAAAATAATAAATAATAATCATCTGTCGAATTCTTTAAATAAAAAAAAAAATATTTCATAAAATTAACATATTTTAAAATTCATCACTAATAATTTTTTATTCTATATGCAGGAATAATTTTAGGAAAAGTTCCTTTCTGAAAAAAATTTTTACATAAAGATTTTTTATCCACTTCGCATAAAAGCACAAGTTTGTTGAGAAAGTTACATTTTCTATTAATTGATTTACTAAAATTATTTATTTATTAAAGGCGGCATCATAGAGATATTGGAATGTTGATTTAGAAATCTGAGAATTTTACGTTTCTAGAAAGATTTACAGAGAGTTTTTACTAAAAGCTGTTGCATTATAATTCTTACAATTTTTTCTGAAGGCACGTTATCCAAAAGCGCGAATCAACTCAAATTTTTATTTATACCCATTTAAAAATATTTCCACGATAAAAATAATGTGTAAAATATGTCACCCTGTTGTGACGGCCATTAAATACTTCCAGCTGCTTTGGTAGTTACTAAAAGCAGCTGTTTATTCAAATGAAATCGTAGATAATAAAAAATATTAATAACGCAGACCTGATTATTCACATTAGGACGTGGTGTCTGCTGTCCAGCGGAGCGGACGACATATTTTTTCAATTTCACAGACAAATGAAAAATCTTAAAAATTTATAAACCAGTTTCCAGCCCATTAAGCAATGAACTATATCCCACAATTTATCTCCGTTACTTTATTAAAAGATTGCCGACCAAACTAACGCCGATTTATCAAACAACAAAATCTTTTATTCGCCTTTTAATTTATTCGGTTCAGGAAATTCTTTAATGATTCTGGGTCCGCCATATACTTATTATACAAACACACATTCACAAATACAGACAGACGAGATGGTTAAATTTCGTAGAAACGGATCAAGGATGATGACGGTATTGTGTCATTGTGTGTATATGTGCTTGTATAAGCGAGAGAATGTGAATGTGCAGGTGCCGAAAGAAATATTTCGGGTAAGATAATGGTGGCTATTAATTAAAAACTCGGTGGTTATCCAGTTGTGCGAAAACAACTGCCCAAGTTGTTTCACGATGGTCTCGTTATCTCGATACAAACGGGACTAATCAGCCCATTTAGGCTGTGAAACTAGGTGGTCGTACGTCCTTATGTCAATTACCACCCCGTATAACTTTTTTTCGGGGAGCCACACAACTCGTTACTTAAACTCGGCCTCACTCACATACATACACTACAGAACGTACTTAAAAATTCAAAATTTATTCCAGTTATGTAAATTTAGAATAAAATAAAATTTTCCTGCCTAAAAATTATTACGTTTAACGCCAAAAATTATTTAGTGTTATGGTTAAAAGAAATTTTAGTAGAATCAAAAACAAACTAATCATAGGTAATTAAATATTCTTTAAATGTTAAGTTAGGGCCTTAATGGAAACAAAGCTACGGGCATTTGTTCAAAAATTAGAACTCTATCAGCTTAAGATTATAATGGTAAGTTCGACTTTCTAACATGGAGAATCTCCTGTGTAGGGAAGGGGGTGTTTAGCGAAAACACTAGCAATACATTGTAAGCTTTCTAAGATTTTCAGATCTTACTTCAAAATTCTGGGATGGTAAATTGCTATGTTTCGCGAAAATATGAAATTACAATGGACTTCCTTGTCACCTTCGAATTACTCCACTGCTTAAGATTATTCCTTTAAACATAAATATATTGAAAATAACTGTTAAATGCTTTCAAAGGCAACCAGTGGAGAATTACATGCCACATTTATTTTTGAAATAGTGGTGATCTTTTTGTGCCAATCAATCTCACATTATGCACTTTTTGAATGATATAAATTCCATTCTTCGATTTTTAAAAATTACCCAATTTCTTGATGTAGTAGTAGTAAGAGCTTTATTGAAACAAAAAAGTTATGTTTACATCTCCACACACAAAAGGAAAAAAAGAAACATTATATTCTCCAACCTACAAAAATTTAAATATTTAAACTAAGCAATTCCCTTCCTTTTCCCTTATATTCATTTTTCCTATATTTTCCCTCCCCCCCTTTCCACACCTCTTCTTTTTAAAATTTGCTTCAATAGGGCCAGACCACTACCATCCGCATTTATTATCCTTCCAAGTTCCTCCCTCTCATTCTTCCCCGTTACTTCTTCTAATACATGCTCCATTGATTTACTCTTCTCTCCACATACTCTACACAATCTCTTACTTTCTTCCATCCAAAACTTATTCTCATTACACTCCTTTCCCATTCTGAATCTAGCTATATCTCTCTACTTTTTCCTTCTCTTAGATATCCTAGCACCTCATCCCCTTGCCATTCTACCCATATAAACTCCCTCATACCTTTCGCGTATTTGGATTCCAAAATTTTATTCAAATCCTCACCTCTTACTATTTCATTACATCTTTTCCCCACCATTCTACTAACATTCAATCCCTTTCCTCTCCACTCTTCCATTTATTCTTTACTTATTGCCATTTCTGTCAAGGCCTTATCCCTTTCCACATCATATTTTTTTTTCCGATCCCCAATATCTTAATATTTTGTTTATAATAACTGAAAAAATTGATAACTGCGTCATTCACCCTGAATATGTACACATTCAAAGAATACAAATTGAAATGCATATGTCCATTATCTGTGGCATGGTGTGCTGATGAGAGCCAGAAAGTTTGAAATCGCAATCCACGTCTGATAGGATCTTAATCCCAAGAACATTTTTAGCCTATTTGAGAATACTATTTATTACGTGGAGTAAGAAATCGTAGTAACGTTGGTTGTATTTTTTGTCGATGAATTGTAATTACATTATTACAAGTGATTTAAGCTGAAAATCCTTATGATGCTGGATAATTTGGATTTATAATCGATTAGGGATGATTTTCAATATACCAGAGCAACTTTTAAGCCAAATTGGGGGAAGAGCAATAGTATGTAAAATGAATTTAAAAAAACAGGTAAAGTACGTTTTTAATTTCAAATGCCAAATTGAAAATAGAATCTATTACATCCCCGAAATGACTAGACACCACATTGTTTGCTTATTAGAGCTTGTTTTATTTATTAATTTATTAATATACATTGGGCTACATATATTATTATTTTGTTTACAGTAATTGAAATAATTAGTATTTTTAATTACATACTACATATTTACTTCCTCTATATCATTATTAATTTGAATGATTGATTTAAATTGTATCTATAAATGGTCTGATTATCTACCATAATTTTGTCCAACTAGTAGGTACTGTTAATTTGTTATTTATTAAATTAATTTTAAATTCGCAATTAAATGTAGTTAATAAATTGATCGAATTATTTATTTATAACGGATACAATATGATGCAACGAAGTTATTTAAAGCAAAAATACTTTCTCCAATGGGAGTTTGTTCTCACGAACGAAAACCGGTCTACATTGAAAAACATTACATACATCACACATAACATCCCAACATGCTGCTAATTAAATCATCACATTACCGTACATACATTGATGTACCTGCATATAATTATTGTTATTTTATAGGTTGGCGTACATTAACTCGGAAACATTCGTAAAGTGGGTTGTAAAATGAAACAAAACCGTTTCGCATTATTAGATCTCCTGTACCGTGTACGTGTGGACACATTTAAATGAGGGACAATAAAAGACAAAAAAGATATGAAAGACGATGGCCGGTCTTGGTATTATTAGACCGAGGGCGAAATTTTTAATTTTAGAGCCAGTAAAACTATCGTTAATTAAGCCGTTACTTTTGAAGTAATTAAGATTATGCGGCGTTGCGGCTGATGCCGTGCCCGACTTTAATCTCACTAAAAGGTTTATAGTGTCGTGAATAAACTTCTTAGTCGGGAGGAATTTTAACAGTCAGTCGTGGCCTGCGATGCCACTCATATTTCTTACTGTTGAAGGACTGTACACACATACGAGTAGGTACATATATTATTGCTCACCTGGCGCTTGGTGCCATTTCAAACCATATAATTATGACGCCCGAAGTTAAAATTCGTGCACCTCTCATTAGTCGAAAGCTGTCGGCGACGGATGTAAAAAACCGAAGAACACGTGTGTGTGTGCGTGTTTTTACACGTCAACCGAATCCCGCTGATGCCACTTTATTATTTTGAAACCTGAATAAAAATTGCATGCCCATGGATATCCTATGACTCTGGATAATTCGTAAACCTTCAACTCCATTAACTGCATCTCCAATTTATCTTCAGAAACGCACTTTCTAAAGAATTGAAGTAAAAGAAGAAAGTTCTGAACATAAACATTAGACTTATTGTTAGTATTTCTGTTCTTATCCAGAAGTAAGCTTTACACCGATAGATTTTGATCAAACTGTAATGCGATAACCAATAATAAAGATAAGAAATCACTTTCAACCCCAAGTGACCACTTAATAAATGTAATTGGTGCTTTAGGCTTTTGAATGTCTTGTTGACTCTTTAGATTTTGAAATACAGTGGATTTAATTTATACAGACTTCGGTTGTAACGACCTTTTGGTTATAACGACATAACACATAAGCCCCTTGAATTTAAGGAGTAATTTAAGGAGAACATTTGGCTGTAACGACTTCGGATGTAACGTTGAGGGACTAATTTTGATGAACTATTAATTACAAGATGCTAAAAATTTCATACTCTCATATTGCGACCGAGTCTAAACACAAAACTTTTTTATATTTTGTTTACATTCACAGATAGTCAGCAGTTGTACTTAGTAATTGTTTATAAATGTTAAGGTTGATAAAGTTAAATCTAAGAATCAGTTACTACTGGGTAGTACTTTTCTTGCCTAATTTCTTTCTTTAATTCTTTCTCTCTTTCTTTTTATATAGCGACTTCCGGATATAGCGACGGAATTTAATTGTCCTTTCATCGTCGTTACAAACGAAATATACTTTATATTAAATTTTGAGGGTTTAAAAGGTTGTTTAAATAGATTGTCATGAAATATGTATTCGAGTATGGATGTGTAATTTTTTTTTCACTGTTGTTCACTACATGAGCTTTAGATTTTTTAATGTTGAAGTAAATAATGGTTTGCATCTTTTCCAGGTTTCACGTAGCTGAATGTTTAAGTGCTCCAAAGCACTTTTTACTTTCAAGTTATTTAATGACATTCTATAGAATCTCGATTATGAAATATACTGGTTCACTAATAACACACTGGGCATTTATGGCTCAAAATGAAGAAGATAAAAGATTTTAGTGACTACTAATCTTAAGGTATATAGTATAGACACACCACCAACAACCTTTAGGATTATGAATGTTCCACTGACCTTAGATTTTAGGTGTTAAATTTGTTCTATATACTCTATTGTTTGCTTAATTTTTTATTGTTCTATAGACGGTTTACGTTTTGGATTGCGTTAATGAAATAATTAATGTTTGATAGATCTCAAACCTTTAGGTACTGAATGTTTAAGAGATCCAATGACGCCCTAGAATCTATATTTCTATATTTACCAGGCTCTATTGACATACCAGGTTTTTCTAGTTCTATGGTTTAAGTAAAAAAAATTTAAATGATTTTATATGATCTAATGACGCTCAAGAGTTACAATCTTCTGATGTACGAGTTTTATAATGATACACTAGCCTCTTTTTGAGACGAGAGAGGGTTTCGTGACTTTAGATTTGAACTTCTATATAAATACAATCAACAACTTTCTAGATTTAAGATTATAATTCTTCTAATAATGCTTTGGTAAGGCATTCTAGGTCCTAGCAGAGGTGTGTTTTGACGATAGACGTATAAGTTGAACGTTTTAAGCTTTAAAGGCTGCATTTTGTGAAAGAAGTTTAGAAAGCATTGTTTTAATCAAATTTATGGGGTTACAAAATTTCGTGCACCATCATATTAAAATTAAATGATGGCATGCGACGACTACTTGGAATTCCATTTCCGATTTATTTTAAGCGAGTCAACAAAACTTTAACGTTTGTTTCATAAAAGCGCCATCGGAGATACCTATAATATAACTGACTAACGGCCAAACCACTTTCCGTTTTATTATTCGTAGGGTCCGATGCACAGGCTATAAAGACGACGCGTCAGGAACGGGGTAGCGTAGGGACGGCGACGTAGCGTAGGTAGGGACGCTGCATTTTCACACGATGCAGTTTCGGATATGATATAGGGCCAGGAATAAAGGAAACGGAACGACAATAAAACACGAGAGCGCTGACCGTGCTCCGCTGCAACGAAGACCGTGAACCAAGTTTATGTTCGCGAGGTGGTAGCGAAATACAAAAAGCTGAATGGCGCGTAAACAATCCGGTCCACGTGCAACTAAGCGACGGGCATTTGTTACGTCAAAGCCAACTGTAAAATTTCCCGGAGAGCATTTTCCTTTTCTCTCCCTCCCGAGAACCGCTTTTTCAACGTGGAAATCGTTGTTGTATTGCTTTTATAACTTAACCTGACTACATATACAAAAATATACTTACCTATATAGTAGGTAAGTATAAAAGAAAATAAAACAGTAAAGCCACTTGTTTAAATCCTATTTTATTTCCAAAGAGCACTTCCTTTTGTGTAGGTGTGGATTTAAAAGGGACCTTAATTTACAAAGGTAATACTCTGTCCAAAGGACGTGACTCTTTTCCGGTGTTAATGTAATGAAAGTGTACAGAGAATGTATGCAAATATTTTCAGTATAAAAATCACGCAAATAAAACTGTTTAAACTCTCCAGCTTTGTAGAATATTTAAATTGTGTACCTCAGAGACTGTAGATAAAATATTTCTAAGTATGTACGTTAGGTAGTTACAGAAAAATAAATAGTATTAGGTCGTCATATACGTATAATAATGTGCTAGTATCATTTACAGTTCTAGAAAATAAATAGTAAAAATTAATGCAGCTATGCTCCAATTAATTATTAAGGTAGTCTTTCTTCTCATGCTACTTCTGCAGTCATAACTCGATAAAAACAAAACACAATTCCAAAAGAAAAAGAAGTATATCATTTCTTATACCTCTGAATATACGTAAGTCAGTTTACAATCAGAATTCTAAACAAGTTCGTCTGTCTGTAAAGTGCGTGATGTTATTATTCTTAGTTACAGCTACTGAAGCAGTTAAAGAAGGCCTTGCTGTTTATTATGAAGTTATTATTATTATACTTATATTTAATTTGGAACGGTTGATTGTATGTTTGTAAATGTGCAAGTCCGTATGAGAACTTGTCACTATCTACATGAAGCCAGTTTAATTAGTGCAAATATAGTAAAGCCTTCCGGTAAAACTAGTTTTTCATTGCGATTCGAGGCAATGGGAATTATTGCCGTACTTAAGATTACGTACGTTTATAATGAACTAATGTTACGTTCTTGTTGACTTGAGAGCCATTGAACTCCACTGCAAAACTTGACTTTGATTTTCACACAAGCTTCTAGCCACTTACCATTTTCCTACTTATTTAGGAAAAACTATCAATGTGGCATACTAATTTCAATGATATAATATTTATTTATTTTCTAAATTATAATTGCTCCAAAATTGTTCTCTAAAATATTCAACTGCAATCAACGTTTGTTAATTAGCTGTTTTAGGTATTTAAGTAATAGAGCTTTTAAGTGCTTTAAGAATTTTTTGCTCTCCGAGTGCTTTAATGATATTCTATCCTTTAAAATGCTTTAAAGACCATGTAGATTTTGAGAATTTTAATGGAGCTTTAGGTTTTAGAATGCTGTACTATTGCTTTAGGACTGTTAGTAATCTAATGATGCTTTATTATTTAAAGGCCCTGATGGAATTTGAAGTTTTAGTGCACCTTAATTGTACTTCAGGGTTTCTAATGATCTACTGCCACTCTAGGACATCCACTACTCTAACGATGCTGAAGATTTTAGTGGGTTTCTAGTTTTTCTAGTGTGATACTGATGCTTTAGGACTGCTAGTATTCTAGTGATGTCTAGGATTTAAATGCCCTGGTGAAGTAATTTAATAGTGTTTAAGGATTTCTTATGATCCAATGACATTCCAGGTGCTTTAATGACATTGTAGATCTTGAATGCTTTAGTGATACTTTAAGAATACTAACTAATACTATATTAATGTTCTAGAATTTGAATGCCCCGGTGAAGTTGATGATTTTGGTATATCTTAAGGATCTTTCATTGTTCCTAATAGTCTAAAGCCACTATAGGACATGTATTTTAATGACGCTGAAGCTTTTCGAATGCGCAACTAATGCTTTAGAATTATTAGTACCTTAGTGATGCTTTAGAATTTAAATGCCCTGTTGAAGTATTAAAGTACTCCAGGGTTTCTAATGATCTAATGACATTCAAGGACATCTAGTGTTTGTGACTTTGTATGCTTTAGAATGCTTTAGGTTCCTAAATGCTACTCACGAAATCCCACGGGATTGTAAACAATGAAAGCTCTGATTTTCATTGTGATATACGTTATGTGTATAACAAACAGAAAATAAGGTGTCGAGTGGTCAAAAATTCGTGTGTTCGTATTGGTTGGGAGCATTTCTATTTTCTCTTTCTTTCATCTAAACATTCATCACCGCAATTCATTTTTATGTTCAAGTCTAAAGTAGGTAGTTATTTTACCGGTTCTGAAATGTTAAGACTCTCATCTGATATCTTGCGAGAAAAAGCGTGCAACACCCCGAGCCGGTTATGAATTTATTTATATTACTATAATCCGGGTCGTTTTACGGAAATGGCGTTTCATCACCCGCGAGATTGAATAAAAGAAAATCCCGGTCGGCGGCGAGGCGTACTTTTACTCCGACTTCAAATCCGCTCGTGAGAAATTTAATTCCGGAAAATATTGCACTGACAACAAAAAAATAAAGTAAAGGGAAGGGAAAAACGTATCCGAAATAATGACGTAACTGACTGTACGAAAGTAGTGTTTTATCAGCGGTGGCGCTTAAATTTTTATCATATATACTTAGCCTTTACATAAACAGCATTTGTATGACACATTTTAATAATTCTAATATACTTAACTTTCTATGCCCTTTTTTTAAGGCTCTATCGGACAAATCAGAAAATAACAATCCAGGTATTACAACGGAACGTCTGAGAATTCGTGTGCGTCATCGTGATGAGAACATTTCCGGTATAACCACTAGTTATATGGCGTCGTTAGGAAATGTAATAGCTATTTAAGGTACAGAATGGGTTTGTTAAAGTACATTAAGGTAGAAGGTGATTTGAAATCGAATATAGGACAGGGAAGAAGAAGCCAGAAGCGGAGATGCTGCCGAAATCAAATAAATTTTAATCGATATTGGAAAACACTTACTTCACGGCCCGGTAAAGCCACAATCTAAATTTCAAAGTAGTCAGTAGTCGAACGATTTGCAGTCTAGAATGCGTCCGGGTGTACATTTGCATTTTCAACGATGTTACGATAAATTTAAACCTCCAACGCAACGGTTTCCTAAAGCCAACCTCTCAGTGCCTGTATTAAAACACAGAATAATCCAAAGTAGAACTCTGTTAAATAAATTAAACTGGATTTACTATAGTACTGTTAGAAAGTTTAGATGCAACCGTTTGAATAAAGCCATGGAGCAAAACTTCTTCTTCAAAAACATTTTTATTTTCAACAAAAGGCCGTGCATGTCCAGTTATAACGATGCTAAACTAGGTCACTAGCAGTTATACAAATATTTGACAGTTTATAAAGGAAATATATAAATAAAAATAAATCATGTAAAATATATTTCTCCAACTGGTGGCCAGATTTCGTTATCGATGATGATGGCCTATAAGGGAAATTCTGGGTCAGTAAACCGGATTATTATGCATAGTACATGGGACTGACAACTTTATTCAGATCACCGGATTCGGACAAAGGCCCGCTTTGACAACCCTAGATCCCAACTTAAAAATTTATGAAGGGTCAAAACCATATTGATCGTAATAATACCAGAAGATGTTATGTATATGCAAAAGTTTTCCGTTGAGCATAAAACTGTGGGCGATGATTAAAAAAATAAACACAGGAATGTTTTTTTGCTGGTATAAATAAGTTTTATTAATATTATTACCAGAAAAATCTGGAGTGGTAGAGGGAGGAGTAGTCAATTGAGTTTATAAGCTATAAGTTGGTTGGGATTCAAAATTCTCTAAAAATTAATTTGACGCTGCCGATTCAGTTGCAAACATTTTATTGTCATCACTGATAACAAAAAAATATTTATGCAACCAAACGATTACGTTTTTATTTTATTACTATACGTCATTATTATACAGAATTAATTTTAAGTTGTCTAACAAAGGTAGTGTTTTCGAAATGTTTCGATATTATTTTATTGATTTCGATATCTCAGTGATTACTTGTAAACCAATTTTCTGCAAATCCAATTATTTATATCATTTCTTTTTATTAAACAAAAATATTCTGCAATATGTTTTTTACTACATCTTCTGTTTTGACCTACATACTTACCTATGCTGTATCATAAAAAATTACAGAATAGTTATTTGTCATGTAATTAAAATCAAACTCGTCCATAAGGTCAAATTGTTCATTGTATTTTAGAATAAGGTCTCATTATCGTTGAAATTTGTAATTCTATTGAACTCTACAAAAAAAGTGCCTCTACCAAAGGGCCATAAAATTCATTCTTTTAAATTTTATAGATACGATATTTAATCCGTTATTTAAGTTTAAAAGAAGAGCCAAGCTTTTTTAAAAAGAATCTATTAACTACCTTTAACGTATAGTGGCATTATTATTAGGGGTAGGTTTTGGTGCGGATATGTGGACCTTTGTACACACTGCCGGGATATTGTCACGATCGAACACAAACATGACAGCCAACTAACAAGAGTGGCCTCCATTCCCGCTGTGATGAATCCCTCGTTAGCCACAACCCGATGCTTTCGGTTAACTAGTTTAGTAACTAACGCGGTTCGTTCGCGATATTTGTTTTACAATTCGATCGTTGAAGCACCACCATCACCCACCACCACCTCACCTCCGTACCAACAACGGACAGACGACCCCACATAGCAATCTTTATAATGCAGACACAAAGAGGTGTCCAAACAAACAAATGAATGAATACGATTCTCTACATCACATTGCTCTTGACTGGAATATGGATCATTTTTAACTCACTTACCACCACTTCACTCCTCATATATCACGTCACCCTAACTATTTAAAAAACTTCGTTTAGGTAATAATTTTTGTATCTACTGCTTCCCCATAAAATGAAGTAAATTTCTACGGATCCAAAGCTGAGCAAGTCCTAAGCCCAATTATCTTACGTAAAGTGCTTAGGTCCCTAAAGTCTCAATCATATTTTAAATTCTAAAGACTTTAAATTATAAATTACATTGAAAAGTAATGAAATTCGTAACCCTAAAAATCTCTTAGAGACATTGTCATTATACTTCCAATTACAGTACGTTAAAGTAGCTTAAAATATATCAATAGGTCTAAAACTCTTGCGCAAAGGGCTTCGAGCATACTATAAGGGTTTGAATAAAATTAAAAGGGCTATAAATACGTCACAAGGCTTAAAATCGTTTTGATGGCTGTGCTTTGGTTTGCACTTTGAAAAGATCTCAAGATCTGTGAGAGTTTCAACCACCTTTGAAGGACTTTAAGCAACTTTAAACAGCTTTAAAGAGCTTCAAGCACCTTTATGGGGTTTTAAGCACCTTTATAGAGCTTCAAGCGCCTTTATAGACTTTCAAGTACAGTAAAATTACTCTAGGATGGTCTCCGGGATTACTAGTTCTTAAGATGCGCAATAGCAAAAGGTAACGCCTTGCTGGCGATAGCGACAGAGATGCATTTGCATGCTTAGTTTGAAGCAGAGTACTTGTCAGGGTGCATACTAAATCGCCCGACTATTCATTTAAAAATGGTCGAAATACTTTATATAATTATTATATTTTAAAGAATATAAAAGCTGCCAATATAGTGTGCAAAATGCTACGATATTAACACGTTTCATTACTGAAAGGTATATCTATGTATAATAATTATGGGTACATAACAGTATCGGGAGATTCAGGTATAAACTAAATTAACGACTACCGGAGAGGAGACATAAAGCACCCCTGTCTTAAAATTGTATATTTATTTGTCGAGCGTTGATTGTATCTTTCTTCCACCGAATGCGTTCTCTTTCTTTTTTCTAAGCCGACTGTAAAATCTTCAGAGCTCATCTTAGAGTAATCAAGCTGTACCTTTAGAAGGCTTCGGCACCTTTATACTGCTTGATACAACTTTAAAGGGCTTCTCACGAGCAACTTTAAAAAGCATCAATTCTTTAAAAAGTACATTTCTATTGTTCATTTATCCTTTTTTATTACTTTAAAGATTTTTTAGTTATTTAGTAACCAAAATCGTTGCATAATTACCTCAAGATACGCCACTGAGCAAGTGAGTACATAACATAAAATACATAAGAGTTTAGAACGTCTAATCAGTTAATAATTGTACGTTCAACGGCAATTAAAAGACGGTAATTGGTAGTAAAATAAAACCATCGTAAATAGAAAACGCCTTTTTTATTGTTTCTGGCTGATTGAACAATTAATTAATCCTTGTATTATTGGGTAAAACTTTTATCCGTTGTCTTTATTTGTTGTGAATATATCCAGAATCTCAGGTATTTCCTGGCTCCTCTCGATTTATTCCTTTTAACGTTTCAATAACCGTTTAATGTTCTTTCCATAGATAATTACTTAATTTAATTCTTTTGTAACTAACACATTACCGTGAATAGAGTTTAGGTTGTTATTTATAGGCACCAAAACTTTACATACTGATGTACTCAAATTTCTATATTCCTTCCACCTTTCCTTTCTCCCATTATTTCCTGCCAGTTTGATTTCCTTCATGATGAATTTTCATAAGTAAATAGTGGAAGGTGGTGTAATTGTCAATGCTAATAATGAAGTTTGTAATTAGTCAACATATTATTTCTGCTTCTGTCTCTTTTTGGTTGAAGTAATTTTGTTTCGCTTTGAAAGGCTGTAAGAAGTAGTCGCCTTTTATAAAAGAGTTTTGTATGTTCATCAGGTAATCTCCCGGTGCTTTATTCCCGTCGTTCTTCATCGTTGTAGGCTCCGCAGATGGAAGCGGCCTTAAGTTGATGCTCAGGGCGTTAAATCAGGCCCGAAGCGTTTCAGAGGCACGAAGTTTAAACCAGACAAATAGACGACATTAAGTCAAGATGGTTGTCATTTCAATCACGTTGTCGCTGTCCTTAAAAAATTATATTAAAATACAAAAAAGTTGGATCCCATTTACTTTATAATGAAGGCCTAACAAAACTAATAAAAAGTAAAACCTACAAACATTTTATATGTACATTGGTTCTCATTATTATCGAGGTAACCTTAATTATTACGTAGTGTTTCCAAATTTATCTCTGACTGATTACATTAGGTCCTTTTATATCATTAAATATAGACATTTTTCGGCTATCGCATTTTTTTAATGAGCCGGAGCCGCGGTAATTTTTTTCTCCCTATCCAGACTTAAATTTTTAATGGGGCATTATACCTTCCACGCGTAATGGAATTTTGCTTCAAGCTTTAATTCTGGCATACAACCCTAATTACAGGCAGTTGTTCAAAAGCAGAGAAAATTTTTTTAACGGAATAGCAATTCCTTTTTCCGCCACTTGAATTTTGCACTCAGTGGTGATACATTTTATTTACCTCTTATGACAGTCGATTTACCTTCATCATGATTCCGTTTTCTTTACGCTTCGACTACTTCATACCCTTCACATTGGCGATCGTATTAAACATCAAAGTGTTTGGTAAACCTGTTAAATTACAGTACAGCGCATTGTAGGTACGTATTAAAAAAATCCCTTAAACGTGTCTGTTTAAGCCCTTAATTATTTAGAAATTACTCTATTAAAATGGAAATGCTCTTTCTAGCCATGTAAAATAATTCCTTTCACAATATGATAGCAAAGTATAGCGCATTACGTACAATGGCCATTTTCACCAAAACGTATGTCCTTCCCATACACGTGTACTCGTTTTATAGACTATCCAGGTCGAAAGCATACATAAAAAATTATTGCTTATTAATTTAATTAAATACTAGTTAAGTATCTATTGTCTTAATGAATAATTAAAGTTTTTTATATAGCTAAATTATATAGTTTTATGGGCTATGCAGGTCAATAACAGTTTATATGGGCGATCTGCCGCTGGTTTTTACCATAAATTATAATTGATATTAGAATCGAATTGCCTACCAAAGCTCATCTTAATATCCAAATGGATCATATATTTGGTTTTAGACATGAGATGGCCGTCTTTTTATTATACGAAAGTCGATGTAACTCGAGACGGTATTAAAAATTCCTATTGACAACGTAGTTCGTTGTCAGGTTTAAGCCAGACGAGATGGTATGATTTTCTTTGATGTCCAGTCATGGTATTAACAATCTCGTCCGGTCCGGAGTTGAAGTTGCCAGACCGCCTTCAATCATAACTCGGAACATGTTTCTTGTTAAGTTGACACTTGAATGTGCTACATGCTTTTCAGCCTTTTTTTTTCATTATTGTACGCGTTGTTTTATATATATACCTATGTATATGACTCTATATAGATATTTTTGGTCGACGGGAAGCTCTTTTTGGCCACGGTATTAATTCTAGGAAACAAAAAACATGAGTTTACCTTAATGTTATACATAAAATAACAGAACACAGCAACCTGTGTAGGGTGACAAATTCTCGAAAATAATAAAAAATATTTACTGTCCAAATTTAATGGCTTATGTTGACTATAAGTACATGAATATTTAACAAAATTGCAGCGTTAACCTTGTGAGAGTCCTTAGGTAATAAAAACACTTATCATGCCCTCTCGTCGTGTTTTTGTTATTTTGATGGAAAAAATCTTTGGACATAGTATTTTTGCAGTTATTTGTACATTAAAAGTTTGGATAGGTACCTATGTAATATAATAATGTAACGAATTTTCTAGTCAAAGTATTTATTTAAACGATTATTTATTTAACACTATTTATAACACTTAAACACTAACTTAGAACTACCATTTATATCACAACAATTCACTTATTTATATAACAATTTATTTATATCACTTTGTCTATTATCGGTTTTAATTCGCGCACTGATGCTTTCTTCAACTAACTGTTTCTCGGTCCAAAGATGATCACTATATATACACCTTTAGAACTTTCTAGACAATTCGAAAAGGAAATCCTGACGATTCTCGAATGATAAGTAATAATTAGAAAGTCCTCGATTATTCCAGAATTGAACTTGTTACTTGTCGCCGGAGAATGATTTACATCTTGTAAGTTGATAACACGAAAAGTACCGTGTGCCGTAAGCATGTTAACGATAAGAAGTACATGCATACAAATTGTTATCGCACACACGTACTGTGTCACTGGTCGCTACAATAATATATCTATATAGTCAGTGGCTTATTAGTCCACTTACCTAAACTTTTTCATTACCCCCCAAATAAAACCAAAGTGTACAATAAACCAATTCAATTGTATCTAAACCTACAATCATAAATCATTTTTACTACCACTCAAAACTGCAACGAAGGTTACATAAAATCCTAATAAAGATATCAAAATTGAAAGAAATATAAAATACATATGTATATAGAAATAGTTACTGACTTTTATTATTAAGTTTTAAATCTCATAACTTATTAACCGCCCCTAAAGGTAATTACTATTTTATTGCATATTGAAGCCATTAAAGTTGCAGTAAATCGGTGCACTGGGAATAGTTACGATTGTTTTATGTCAAAATATTCCAGACATAAATACAAGCTATAATTGAAAATTTTTGTTTATTTTAGGATATAAAAATAAAAGAAAAAATACCTACATATTTATTCTAAAATCAAAAAATAACGACCCACGTATTATAAAACAAAATGTGGAAGGAATTAACGAACTTTATATTTAAACATATCTTCTCATGGTTTATTACATAAAAGAATTTACTATATAAAAGACTTAAAAATTGAAGAAAAATACTTGATTTAAGTTTCACGTTCTTATTACAATTTCTGCCATTTTCGAAGAGTTAAGAAAAGATGGCTTAATATCCGAAAGAATTGTCATCAATATTTTGTCCTTGGCTTTATATATTGTTTTCTGGACAAGATCAAATTAACCGTGGGGGAGTTGTAGAACGTACTAAATAGCTCAAACCCCCTGAAGAAGGTAACTTTGTTACCAAAAAGTACTTCGAACGTTCAGTTTGGTGTTTTGGCGTTCAAAGTATCTTCTCACACTTGAAAAATTAGAAAATTGTTAAAGAAATACTGCATAATTTTGTTCCATCAGTTTATTTATCGAAAAAGCATAATAAATTTCTATTTTTTTTTTCTTTTTCTAAGTTAACGCATCAGCATATTTTAGATCAGAATCTAAACATTGTAGGAACGAACATACCTTAGTAAAGTACACATGTTTGTCGAGTATCATATACTCAGAAGACATATGAGAAGAAACGCGTCGCATTGCGCTGGTAGTGCTGAGTGCGGTAGCATGTGGATGAACATTCTTTGGTCAACTTCGAGATTCTACGGTGTGTTGTTGGGACAAATACCGGCGACGTCTTTCGGATGCTTTCAACCATCGTCCGGCAGGTGTAAATGGTAATTAAGAAGTTTGTCGGAAAAGAACAAAGAGGCCGGCAACATATACTTACGTACATATATTTTATATATCCCTCTATAAAGATGTATAATCTTACACGTATCTGTATACGTCTAAAGCTGGTGTTTTAGTGTCCAACTTTTTGTACGTGAATTTCTAAGTGGGGGCCTATTATAAATATATGTTATATGTATATATAGTACCGTCAAACGCTAATTTTTCTGCTAAAAACCACTTTTGACCAATTTTGGTGCAAATTAGGATCTCACTGTGAGAAATTCTAAGACCACGATGGTTTTATTAGTCAGCTAATATTGTTCTTTGTTCTTCCTACTTTGTGTTGGTTTTGTACCGTCGGATTTTCATCTTCCTTACAAGATTCTTCTACTCCACGTGATAATTAATGATATATCCACATGAAATTTAGTAATTGTTATGCCAGTCAAGAATTAGAGATTCTTAACTTTTTTACACCAAATAAAATATAAAAGGTTTTTTTCTTTCAAGGCATTGTAATTAATAATTCAGGAAACTCAAAGAAGGCAAAAGTAAAATCGTCAAGTTTAGTTTTGTTTCTGCAAATGCACTAATTTTTATAGTTTATGATTAGTCACTTGTGCGTTAAATTTTCTGCAAAGCTAATATAAGTTATCTTACAATTAGTGTAATGACAGAAAAGGTAACACCAATTTTACTCGTTTATTTAACGAAATTTTGGATTAGATGCAAATAAAATTGACAAATTCCTCTAATCATAATGAGACGGAATTTCAATTTATTAATTATAGTAGAGTTCCGTTGATTGTCTTCATCATCTAATAACGTTTCGATTTGTTGAAAAACAACTTCGATACCTATCAGGTAAAATACGATGCGTATTGGTCAGTTAGAAGCTATATACCTATTTAAATGGGTGTACGTCTCTGATGGTAACGTAAGCGTAATCCGGGAGATGATAGGATCTGAGAAATGTTTGGTTTTGTGTCTGGTCTCGTCTACCAGAGCAACTCGACCGACCAACCAACGAGTTCTTTCTTGGTCGTGGAACTCGAAGCACATCGGTTATGTAGCTCTTATGTTTGTATGTACCTATTACATCTACACGATGAGCAGTCGCGAATAATTGCACGGCGGTAATTATTTTTAAATTGCATTCGTGCCTGCGTGTCCTTAGTTACGTGGCGTAGGTATACACATCACATATATCCGTAATATTTTTTCTACTTAGTTAATAACACTAAATACATGTGTACATATACATGGGTTTACACACGTTTCATTAAATATTTACAGGAAGAATGGAGTACAAACTTAATACTGAAAAGGCAACAACAAATTGGCCTGAAAGAACTATGTACAGAAAAAGAAATGTTTGTACAAATTTATAAAATTATCTAGAATTAAAAAACAAAAGAAAACGTTAAAAGATTTTTTTTAAAACAGCCCCTAAAGACATCAAAAGAGGGTTCAATATTTGATGTACCGATCTAGACACACCCCAAACAGCTGAGTCAGGAAGATTGAAATTAATACCAACCCTAAAGATGTAAAAAATAATTTAAAAGTTTAATATGAACTCATATTCCAACAAGAGAAGACTAGAACTTTTTCATAGAGGTTGACACAGGAAGCGTTTTTGAAAATTCAACCTACTGAGGGGTGAAACCGGGTTTTCAAATTTAGGATTTCAATACACAGCTGAAGCGATTAGTTCTAGAAACATGTAATTTTGTACAAAAGACTGCAGAATATATTTTTAAAGTTCAACTCCTAAAAAGGGGCAAGAAATGCGTCCAAAAATTATTAGCCATCAGTAACTTACAGCATAACTTGAGTACGGAGCAGTGAGATACAGCTAAAGGGGTGGGCTAGTTAATTTTAAAACTACAAGGAGACAAATAATCATGATTTTATTACTTGATGATTCAAGCAAAATTTTTCTGGTGAATAATACTAGAATTTTTATAAAATGTACTTGGTGGTACCTATAAAACAATTTTTCATTCTTTCTAAAAATTAGTATTAGAATAATCAAGCTAAATAAGTCTAGACTTTTTTCTCTACCTCTCGATTATTTTATCGTGTCGTAAAGAAAAAAATACTAGAATGAGAATAGTTTAGTAAAATTAGTGATAAGAACTGTAAAAAATGTTTTCTAATCAAGTCAATTTTACTAGAATTCAGTCTCAACATCGAACGTAAATTGACTATACATTTCTAGTAAAATCTCCTTGAGCGTCTGGTCGTCCATATAATTGCCAGATTTTTTAGTCATGTTTGCTAGAATTCTAGCAATATTTTTATGATTGTTTTCTCCATTTATCTGCGAAAAAAGGAAACCCCATTGTTTATTCTCTTTCAATGCTCTAATCGGAGAAGGGATGTCGATGGACGAACCGTTTTACAGGAAATGTGTAAGGTAATATTTATTACATTTTTTCCGCAAACAATTTTAATTAGATATTGTCTTAAATTAAATTTCCTTTGTAGATACAAAATGAACGTTCAGTTTAGTCAGTAGTACCTAGCTGCTGCACTGATTGTGGTATAATAATAGGTAGCCATTTGTTCCGTTTCTGCGATTGCTACCGCGCCGCGACCGGTCTCAGAAGATATCTCTTGCAGTGCCGAGACGGAGATTGCCTTCGTAATAATAATACAAAGGTGCATTTGCAACGAGACGAAACTATTAGCATACAATTTTAGATGACATTAAGATGAAATATTATTATGGGACTCGTTATGTTAATGCCATGCCATACCATGGCGCGTCGTCCGGTCGGTTGGGTCGGTCGGTTCGCGGTCAGTTCTCTGGTTCGCTGCGGCGATTATGATTCTCGACATCTCAAACCTTCCCGGTCTCTGGGAGGCACTGTTTATACTTATTTATGTGATATTTCGAGAGATAATCTCGTCAGCTGGACCGGCGCGTAGGATCTAGACAGCCGCGACGCATTTCACCTCCCCGCATCGCGATATTCCTTTCAAGTCACAACACCGAATAATCTACATTAAAACAGCGAAACAAAACAACCTAACCTACGTCGTTTCACAGAAACAAGAAATAACGCTACAGACAAGAATTACAAAAACAAAAAAAAAACAACAGATGAACATAAGCGGGGTAAAATGAACATTCCTCGAGGGACGTTCACTAAAAATAGGGGGATGGGTCCACCAAATTCTCATTGAATCTCATCTAAAAGTAGGCAGATTATTTTTTATTTAAACAATTGTTACGATTTCCTTTCTCCTTCTGAATGGGTGTAAATCCCACCGCACAACTAATCAAATCTCACTAAGCGAGTTCTACATAAAGAAGAACTTCTCACTGAAATTCATGGATATCCCTTTAAAATAAGTAACTCAAAATAATTGTTATTGAAGTATACCAAAATCATTTATAACGATTTCGAAAAGACCATCAACTTACTGTCGTTTTAGCCGATAATAGTCACAAATACCTTTTCAAAGTTGTGTAACTCCTGCAATGCAATTGGTTCATAGAAACTACAAATAGTTAGTTAATTTTAAAAACAAATTAATATAAAACAAAAATATTCTGCGTTATTGGATATTAAACCCAGTGCGTTTCAGCAAGAAATGCAACAAAAGGCGTCGCTACAAAAATAAGATGTAATTATACGAAGTGATACTAAACGAATTGAACCTCAGCTTAATACCTGTGCATTGCATTGTTACATCGGGCATGTTATTTTGAGCAACATCCTTATAAACTGTTTGGATTGTATATACCTACTTTAGCTTAACAATTAACTTTTAAAATAAAAATTTATATGTAAATAACCGTGTTAACATCAATATGTTTAATAATTTTCTTTGGGGCAAAAAACTTTCCCTAAATAAAAAATACAGTAGGCAAGTAACTGGCCATTTTTCTTGTGTGATTATCGCTACAAGGAATTAATATGAAGGCAACATGTTACAAATTACATAGTGCCAGATTTGCAATCCACAGACTGTGATCAGATTCTGCCAAATAACGGCTACACATACCGACGTTGTGTTTTGCAGAATAGGATTCATTTTCATGTGTTTGAAGAATTTGTATGTATGTATATGTAAGTAAGTATTTATATGTGTGTGTGGTGTGTATGTGTGACGGCACCATGTGTGATAATAAATAATGCAACGCTTCGAACACGATTCCTTTACATGCTCTCAAGCAGATTTAAGCAACATTTGCTACACGAAGAATTTTAGAAATCTTCGATTGTGCTACTTACATAAGCAACATTCTGAATGAAACAACTTAAAATATGTATATCCACAGTTACACATGACATGCAGCATGTCGTGCAGAAGGAAATTATCATCAAAAACAGTGAAATACAACTGCAATAAATTTTTTATATCTCACAAATGTTTTGACGATGTCCTGGGAAAGTAGATACCTACTAGCCGATTAATTATTAAACGGTTTTACTAGTTTAGACACCTATTGTTTAATTTTTTTTAAAGTGGCGGCTCAGGCAATAAAACAATAGAGATTTATTAAGCTATTAGTGGAATAAATGACCTCGAAAATTAAAAAAGGGGACGGTAATCGTTACTTTAGTCTATGTTTGCAGCTGATATTTACCAAGTGTTATGGAAATTCTCAGGTACCTTTAATGTCATTACAGCAATTGTTCTCATGAATTTAACCGTTTGTAATTTATTGGAAGATAGTTCTGTAAAAGCTTTAACACTGTTTTAAGCTTTGCAGGCACCAGTTAAGGTGAGCAAGGGCTATTAGGTACTTGGTGACACTATTATTGCTTGGAAAGTCACATTAAGAAAATTAAACAATAGTTTATATACCCTAAACGAAGTATTCTCGTAAGCCATTAGAAAGCCTTTGAGTAATAGTAATATGAAACTCACAAGTGCTCTATTTATGATTATTTTATATGTTATTACATTTTTTTTTAATAGTATCGAGACATTTGCGACTTCACCCTTATTAACGTATTTATGGGCAGGTACAGTACTCTTACTTCTTATTATATACCTTACTGTAATGTTAATAAAATTTTAAGACATGGTCTACATGAACTTTTAAACAACAACAAGTTGGCTTTCTTAAACTTTGTGATATGTGGGCTTTGGTTACGGAATGTAAAGGTTCCCATTTTTCCTCCCTCCTCCAAAGCGACGTTGTTGAGAAAAATGTCTTTCTCTTGTTTTTATTGATAAAAATAAAAATAAAAAATAATAAAAGCCAAAATATGTCCCGGATTGTGAAGAAAAACTTGTAATTTATTCAAACAAACAACGTCTTAAAATTAGACATACAAATATTGTCTACTTGGTATATAATAATTTGAGTGCTTTCTAAACAACTACTGATTTGCAACTCTCAAAAGGCAAATATTGGTTACTAATACGCCGCTTGGCATCCTAGCTACAAATCGTGTTTCCCAGGAATCATGCATTTTGTTTAGTATTCATAAGATTTAAAACGAACACACCACATACACTGTGGTTGGTTCGTGTTCTTTCGCAAAACGCCACGAATGTCAATGGGATTTTGCATCGAACTGCTGCTTTATTTCAAACGGGACCGTAAAAGTTTATCGGAACTTGGAGAACGATACCGAATTGAAAATCCACACCACTCCTATCTCTTACAACCCAATCTATCTATCTAACCCCCTATCGACCCTCTTTGTCACCGGTGCTTCTCGGTCATACATATAGGCACACAGTTACCCTCAGGAGCCTCAGACACACATACATACACCTTTACTGGATTTTGTTTTGAATTTCAAAGACGAACATGACTAATAATAAACTATTTGAAGAAAATGTTAAAGGGATTTCCAATAAGATACGATTTTGATTACCCGATTCGCTTACTGAATAACAAACAGGTTACAGACACAATCTAATTGAGTAGGTTTTCCTAATTGAATGATTATCTATAGAGAAAATAGGAAGGTCCTTGAATACATTTTAATTTGTAGGATTTTCTTATGAATCTTCTTATTACAAATTAACATTTTTAGTTTATAACACCAGACTCTATAAACATAAACAATAAGAAAAAGAAAAAAATACTAAATATAGAACCACAGAAGTTAAAGTTGTAAGTGATAATCTACTAAACATTAGCTCCCAACCACAAACTCTGTATACTCGCGCCCTAACTCTAATCAGAACCAGTTGTAATTAAATTGTACTTAAGGGTGTTTCTGCATGGTATCAAAGAAAAATTAGTGGATACATTATTTTCAACTAATGATGCACGGGGCATCTATCGTTTAGACATTAAATAAATAATATAACAAGTTTGATAAAGTAGAACTGGGTTCTCATTAGGATGCAAATGCCGCGCTACCGGACTCGGATGAAAATACCGGTCGGTCTCGTATCTCCTTGCCGCACCGTGTCGACTAATAATCATCAAATCGGTCTCTTTAATTACACGAATTTGCCCCTTAGTCATTTTACATTTGTTGGCATTTTCAAATTAGTAGAAACCGAAACAAATTTCCAATTAAAATAACTGATTACCGCGCCGTTTAAGGTCTTTTCAAATTTGTTACAAATGTACTTAAAAAATACATAATTAGTTAACGTAAAGTAAACCGAAGAGAATATTAGAAAAGCCGACGATTGAAGTAGCGATAAGATTAACAGAAAAGTAGGTGCTGGAAGATTATAACAAGAATGAGGTAAATATAAATATAAAGGTAGCTTCTGGTAAAGTTACATTAAGGAATCAATCGTTACTGTTATTAAAGCAATAGTAAACCTTATAAATAACTAACGGAAGCATTCCATTTAACAAATAGAATCTTTCGTGCAATATCTAGGTACTTCAAGACGTTCATTAGGTAGGAGGAGTCAGCAGAATCAAAACCAAATACATGTACCAATAAAAGCTTAATAAATGCTTACTTAGTGCTCTAATGAGAAATTAAATGTCAATGCACTAATGACTCAATGAAAATGAAAATTTTTCTTTTGTTAATACAGTAGACTCCCGATTATCCGGAATAATGTGGACCGGACCTATTCCGGATGACCGAATTTTCCGGATAATCGGAATCGGGAGACGGAAACTATGAGACCATATTGAAGAACATTTATTGTTACATATGTAAATAATCTGTGCAACTTGCAGCCCTGCACTAAGCTCTTTACCTAGCCACTAGCTTTCTAGCAACAGCAAAATCAGCAGAAGACATAGTTTCTATGGTCAATTAAAAAGATAAAAGATTTCGGCCGCATGTGTTGCACTTGTGCCTAACATAAACAGACATAAAATATGCCGTTATCAACTAACGGGTCGGGTGCGGTCCAGTAGGGCGGCACCGAGCAACACCATCTGAAAGATGTCCTTCAGAGGGTGTTGTATACCGAGGCACATTCTTTTGACCATTTGGACTAACCAAATGTACTAGTAGACAGTTTAGTTTAGGAAAATTCCGAATAAACGGGAGCCGCATCACTCCAGTTCCGGATAAAACGGCGGATTTAAAAATCGATATCATTCCGGATAATGCAGCGTTCCGGTTAATCGGGATCCGGATAATCGGAAGTTTACTGTACAGTACCTAATTAAATGCTCTCCAAGTAGATTAGTTACAAATGAAATACTCCTATTAGTTGTGTAGCAAACGAAGGACTTCACGAAATGGACAATACCTACGTTAGTTGGTTTGAAAGAAGCTCACAGACATATTTAAACAAGGAAAACTACTTCTTTGGAACTATACTGATTAAATGTTCATCAAGTGCTCCAATATTTTTTTCCAGAATTACAGGTGGTCTTTTAGTTTAAGAATAGGTAAGTGAGGAGAACATAAAAATTTCACGTATTAATTAAATAATTTAAAAACTGTAATTAAATGCTTTCCAAGCAGACCAGATAATTGAATTTCGCAACAACACCTACGTTTGCTATAAAAAAGGGTGACAAATAAGAAATATTGTTTCAGAAATGTATTGATTAAATTCTTATTATACGCCGATTAAGAGCATTAATGAAAATTTAAAAGGAGATTAAAAATTCTTGTTTTGTTAGCTCAGGATTAAGTACCTAACACTGATAAAATGCTCGCAGCATTTCATATCTCATTATGACATTTAATTAGCATTTAATGGGCATCTAATTGTCCATGTGTTTGTTCTTAATTTTGCAAACTTTACACTTTCTACCTAATTCGTCCGTTAGGGAGGAAAATAATCGTTGGGACAAGGAATTAATACGGAGAGCTTTGAGTAGGTACTCGTTATATCCCCAACGTTTCAGTTATATACTGATTAAATACTCATTATATGGTAATTAAGTGCCACAGTAAGAAATTAAAAGCTTTGGGCCTTTTTTCACAAATTTCGTACTATTTCGCTAGTTTAAGATTACAAAACCTTTGAAAACATACCCAGTGTTAAATTTCTCATTAAGGCACTTAATTAGCCTTTTTTAGGCATATGTTTGTTTTTGATTCAGCTGGTTAAACTTTCTAAGTAATTCGTGGCAGGGAGGGAATCATTGGGACAAAGAATTAGTATTAAGTACCATCAATATCTAATAAGGTTCCAATGTCCATTATATTCTAATTAAGTGCCATAAGAATAAATTAAATGCTCTGTGATTCTTTTTAGAAATTACCTGCTGTTTTGTTGGTTTAAAATCTCGTAATCTCTGAAAAGTTCCAGGAACATTTAGTTTTTTATTACGAAACTTAATTAACCTTTTATGAGCATCTAATTGTCCATTTTCTTCTGATTCTACTGACCTTACTTTTTCTACGTGATTCGTCCATTAACCAAGAATCAGTGAGACAAGGAATTAATACAGAGTGTTTACTGTTTTGCTAGTTTAAGATTACGAAATTTTTTAAAGAACGTGTAATACATCCACTAAGTCCATTAAGTAGGAAATGTTAATAAGAATAATATAGAGTTCTGAAAGCGCTCTTTAGTATTTCACGAGGTATTTGTGATATCTTTCATAAAATGTACATATTTACATTCAGAGAAAATTTATCAATGGCATAAACTATGAGATATTATCATAATTTAAATTTAAGTGCATCAATGAAGCTAGGACGATTAAAACAGAATTTATCGCGTACACTTAACTAGGTACCTAAATGGTTAGGGTTTTTATATGGATGCTTAGATCACGCTTGCACATTAAGATGAGGTGCCTACACAATGCCTTTACGTTCCATAACCCAGTAGTAGATCGTTATTATGTCACCGTTCGGGGTCATAATCTGAAAATTAATGCAGAAAATGTAGCTAAAAGCACCTATGTACATACACACATACATATATATATGTAGATATGCAGTTATCCCGGCCATGCTCAGCTGAAGATTTAAGTGAGAATCGATAACTCCTTAATGGCAAAAGCGCACCGCATTATTCAAATTAGAATACAATAATCTGTTTTATCGTCTCCAAGATGACATCCTTTAAAGAAGCCACCACCATCTGTACCGATGCTGAATTTATTGAAGAAATTTCTCAAAAAGTGACAATGTTGAAAAAGGTTGGGCACCAAAAACGGCATTTTCTCTTTTTCGACTAAAATTTATCGAAGCCGTCAGATGAGCAATAAAGGACATAAACGTTAGGGTGAATATATATATTATTAAAAGCAGGACAATTTTAAGGATAGATATACAGGGCTTAGATTTTGGGATGATCTAATAATATTAGCATCCAAGGGGGGGTTAGACACTTTTTAATAAAAAAGGAGAGACATTAACAGAGGAATATGGAATCGAACAACATAAACGGACTTTGAAAGTATTGAGATGTGAACATAGGTCTACAGCTAATAGAAAGGGTCAGAGAATTCATTACTAAATGAGCAGTAGATATAATAAAAAAGATTTTAATGAAAAAAATTCAAAATTTATTTCCTTTCTGGGTACATAACCGTGTTAAACTAAATGGAGCAATTTTTATTCGATATCATTGCAATTTCTCGACTTAAGCAGGTCAATTGGAAAGGCATTTTTGTCAATTTATCGGGTGGGCGTTCTCATTTTCATCATCTCAATTCATTTTCGATCAAAGTTGTAGTTTTGTACGTTTGAAATTGGTGCCCGCTTAAAGTTACCGATGATGCTGCTCCGCAAAGTAAGCCAGGGCAGCAATCTATTTTGAGTAACCATGACTCTATCGGATCGGTTCGATATCGTAAGGGCATAAAATGTTCAATTTCAAATGATCAAAGACCAATGAACCAATCCTTACTAGGTTTATAAAAAGACGCGCTTCTGAATAAAACATCTTAAAATGTGTCTTCGACCACACCAAGAATACTTTTTGGTACGATAGAGAATTTTAATGAAATTGTTAACTAGAAGTAAAATTTGATAATTACTTTGAAATATTTAATTACTCTCAAAAATGGTAGACAAAAAAGTTAGTTTATAAAATTTGATGTGCTTTTGAAAATTTTTAGATGAAATTTTTTAGAAGCTGGGGTAGATTCTTACCCTTAGTATTTTATTTTATATTTTCCTTTGGAATTTGCAAAAACCTAAAACTATGTCCACAACTGACCGTTTCTTCCTAGCTTTTAATGCCAACTGTCCGAGATTAAAAGCGTTTTTCCGAGCGACTTGGAAAAGGAGTGAGTAAGAGACGAGGGTAAATCAATCAGGCGGATTACAAAGTTTTTCCAAGAAAATAGATTGCCTTTCAACAATAAAGTTAAAAAGTCTTGCCTAAGTAAAACTAGGAAACTTATAAAGCAACTTATCCCCTTTCGATTAAAGAATCAAAAAGATTTCAATTTACAGTATCTTACTTTGTTGTGATCCACTTTGACGTACTGGTATTTTATTCTTTTTATTAGACTATAAATATCTATAATTAATTCGCAAAAAATAAAAGCAATTTCAAATCAATTACACATTTGAATAATTCATCCTTTCCAATAAATGTGTTAGTAACTGCCCAGGGGCTGTTATTTCGATTAATTTGCACGTTTAATTTATTGAGGATGTTCAACTGGAACAAATAGGTAATAACTAGGTACGTTTTAAAATTGTTATCAAACGTGCAAATATATATTACATGTTCAAAAACGATAATACCATAAAGTATTTTTGCATACTACATATATTTGTGAAAATGATAAAACCAACATTTCAATAAAATTTGGGTGGAATTTAAAATATAATCGCCGGTTAATTCAAATATTAAATAGACACTGCATAGATAAAGGGCCATTTCGTGTGACCACATTAAAGGAAATTTTATCGATTTTGGACATTAATTAATACCGGCCTACAGATGCACATCATGTGTGACCTTTTTTGGAGGGCTTTCTAAATTGGTGAACAGGTTCATACACAATGTAAACAAGCATAGAAATAGAATCGACTGTTTATAGCAACTGCACCGTAGGTAGATCTTTTGATATCAAATAGCTGACTAAAAAGACAGGTCTGGACTTTTATTTAGTCTGTGAATATTTACCTTAGTAATTGATGACTCTGGTAAAATCAAAAACTATGAAAAATTGTCAACTGTAAATTGAAATTGGTATTTCAATCTTTGTCATTTCTTTTTACTGTATTTGATAAACTTTTAGTTCAAAATGTATTTGAAATAACTTTAATCCAACCCTGACGATCTTACCGAGTTACACAGCTAGGTCACAGGGAGGTAATGTTCTGTGATTTTGATGTATCGCCTTAGTTAAGTTCCGTTATAATAATTTCGGATTTTACCATAATATATCTCTGAGACAAGTCTACATTAAAAATAAAAGCCTCTGCGAGCTCTCGTATCAACAACAAAAGGATTGCCTGCAATAAGTGACATAAACATTAAAAATCTCGCTTGGTTATTTGGTTTAAGTAAAGTTTTTTTTTCTTAGGAATTTTCTTGGGTCCACTCTATTTTTAATTGTTTGAACAGGTCGAGATTAATCGATGGAGTGTACGAAGCAAAGTGACATGAAAAACGGTCAGCGTATGTGTACGTAGTGGGCCGTGATAAACCATCATCGCGTTGGCCACGGTCAATCAATCAATAGATTAAAGCAATACGCGGTCGGGAGTTGAGTTTCCCGTACGTGGAAGACAACAGAGAACAGACAACAGACAATGGAAGCAGATTAGAACGATCCGTCAATAAAACAAACGAGCCGTAGGATGCGGATCAATAGGAATGATAGAATTGGTGTACTCGTAGGTATATAACGAACGATATCTATGGTATTGGGTATTTGTTAACTTACTTGGAAATAGACTTGTCCTTGATCGACCCAGCCGATGATCATATCAGCTCCGGACATTTGACCGTCCTTCGAAAAGCCGAAACCCACGTAGCCCAGGGTGCGCACTTGCAGTTCGAATGTAATGTCCTGCGGTCCAGGACCGAGCGACCATAGAAGCCGGTAATCGGGGCTTAACATTGCCGAATGAGCCCAACGAGCCGAACGTACTAAACTCGCACTTAAACAACATAACAACACACACAACACCAAACAACAGTTCCACGGGTTCTCCATCTTCTACTCTACTACGAATCCTTCTATTATTGTCGTCGATTACACGACCTCACCGAATTAAACGTCACTTCTCATTATCATCTGCAAACAAAAAGGACAAATATTAGACTTTAGTCGTTAATCACATGTAGGTACATAAAACAATCAAAATTAATAGAATTTCGGATACAAAAGAAGCAGATAAAAACAAGTATGATTTTATCAGAAACTAAATTACAATAAATAACGGCATGAAGCTGAAAAATATTGTACCCATACGAGTAGATATATCAATATCATTTAAGTGGGCTATTTTTATTTAAAGTAGTTTTCAGCAGAAGCCAAATTTTTTAGTAAAAAAAAATTAAGAGGAATCCAATTTATTAAGGGTAGGTTTAACAGTTGGTTATAAAAACAAGGTGTATAGAACTGAAATAAAAAATGAACACTTCTATAGGGAAGTATAGTTAAAAAAAATATTCATGCATTTTAATCATAAATAAAATATCAACAAGTCGCTATTTCATATTATATTGGTGTATTCTTTGATTCGTTGGTTACCTCTTACGATTTTTTAACTAATTTTATAAATTGTCAATAAATAACTTGAAGGAAAATTGTGTCTAGTGCTAAAACGAAATGAATATCATGGTCATATGCTTCCTTTGGTTCAGTTTAGTAAAATAAAAAGGATTTTACGAGCCTCTTGATTTTAAATAATTCTTGCTTTGATCCTGTTTTTATTGAAGGCAAAGGTATCGATGTAAAAATTACGACAAGATCCAGAAAACCACGTCCAGAATTTTCGAAATCATCAAACGTCAAGAGTTTCGACAATTAATCTAATAGGATGTATCAAAGATTGTTAGTTAAACAATCGTTTCCAACAAAAACCTGACGTGGTGCATGATGCTTATAGATGTATCCTTTTAATCAATCCAGTCTAGAAATGAGCAATGGTGGAATCCACGTCAACTGGTAGATTAATAAATGTTACAGACTCCAAATGGGTACTTTTCTAAATCTATAAGTGTTGTGTACCTCGCTAGGTTTTTGTTATTAACGGGGCCGTTTGTTTAAACATTAAAGTTAGCAATATTCCTTCTCAGATCTGTTTCTTTCTGTGTCGAGAAATATCGAGACTCTTGAATTAAGACAAGAAAATATGAACAAGAAATTGAATAAGACAAGAAATTGAACAAGACAGGAAATATACTTTGTTGATCTTGATGTTGATCAAGACAAATTATCAAAATAAATGTTCTTATGATACTGTTAAACTGTTTTTATTGAGAAATTGATTATTAAGAAAACTTATTAAGGATTACTTGTATTTTTGATTATAAAAGTAAAAAAGATTAAATGAGGACTAAAATGGGTGCTATATTAAATGTATTTAAAATACATTTGCTTTTTTTTTCTTACAATTGGTCTGATGATCAATTGCGCCTAATGGTAGGAAATGATCAGGTACTACTTTTGGTTTATTTTATAGAAATGTAAAAAATTACCTTTATTTTGTATTTTTCCTTATTTAACTTAAGAGTAGGTCAAAATTTCATTCCATGCTTTCTACTTTTTTCGTACATTCCATTCTAAAGTTTCCTAGTGACTTTTTATCTGACAATTTTTTTTAGTTTTTCATCCCTAGTTTTAGTTTTATTTGTACCTCCTTACTTTCTATGAGTATACCTACAGAGAGTCAAAGCTGCCAGAAGTCACACATGTAGGCATGTAGCTGGGTAAATGTATAGATACATATTTAGTTCACAACTCGTCCTTTCTTTGTAAACTTTAACACAGTTCGCCAGTTCGAGGTACAAACAGAAGAAGAAAGAAGCTGAGCCTTCTTGGGTCTAATTAGACGTACACAAATGTGTGTTGTATACATGTATGACAGCCGACACTTACAAAATTAAACATGATTAAGCGAGGTAAATTTATTTCCTCGAGTAACAAATTAAATACATTACACTTTAAACACTTTAAAGACGTTGGCGTTTCTTTTCAAGTCGAAGACACTTAATAATAAGGAGTGACTAACTAGGGCCATAATGAAATTTTTAATTGGCCTGAAAAGTTGCAGCTTTACTGATTATTTTAAAAAGGAATAAATTAATAAAAAAGTTGGCATTTACTACTTTACTACTAAAACTTACTTAATGGCCTCCATCGAATTGTTTTTAAGATAGAAAATTAACGAAATATATTTTTGGATGAACAATTTCCCTTTTGGTAGATACTTTATAGTATGTATGTATGTATATTAGATTATTCCACTGAATTTTTATTTTTAATTTCTAATTCCTTCCCCCAATAACCACATCTGTTATTCTGCAAAGTTCGTCGAAATTTAAGTCCTTAATAGAAAGCAACCTACCGGAATACTAAGAGGAATAATTAAGACGTTATTTTAGGATGAAAAATGATCATTAATTCCACTTTCTGGCCGTACTTATGCATAATTCCTTCGTTAGGTTTGAACTTGTGTCGACCAAAGTTCCCTCTTATTCTTTTTTCATTCAGGGTTGCATTAATTCAAAATATAAGATTTTGATTTTACATTAAAATTGAATCTATGTATCTCAATTAAAAAATAATTACAACACTTACTTTATTTTGTCAGTTGTTTAAATTTTAAAATTGACCTTAATAATTATTTTAGTGGCAAAAGAAAATGAAAACCACTTATTTGTTTTATCCTTACTTAGATCCGACATGTATTACATTTTTATTATTGCCTCTTTGGTGGTCTTCAGTTAACTCTGCATCTTCTACACTAGCAGTAAAAAGGTTAACAACTTGATTAACATATGAGAACCATCACGAGGCAAGTTGGTTTTGAATCTTTAATGACTTAATAAAATTGTCACCAAACGAAATGAAAACAATTAAACGAACCTATATTCCACATATGTACCATATCTAAATATCCTATTACTTACTGGTTTACAATTATTTTATTTAATTAAGTTTCAGAGGTTTCAAGAAGTTTGTTCTTTTGTTAGCTTGAATAGAAATCACGCAAAGATTTGCAAGCGGATGTCACACGGTCCAGTTCGCATTGTATTGAATAGATTTCCGGAAGGGTCATGATTAGGGTTTGTTTGTTATTTATATTTATCACCTAGTTGATTTCAATCGCCTCCAAAGGGGCTACTTGGTAAATTTATGTACCACAACACATAGCTCCGCAGTTTGGCCGGGTTCACCCGCATTTATTTGACTCCCGACTAAAACACAATCGAATCGACTCAGAGTTTTGGTCAATCTAACTTGACAAGTTCGTTCTATGTGTGTGTGTATATCTGTAGTGTATTATGTGTGGTCCTTAGTTTGACTCTTGGCTCTTCTAAATACATAATTTATAGCTCGGAACTTCTATACGGGAAAGATTTTATCGACCAGCCAGTTCGAAGCGATATCCTAACTACGTAAACTGGAATCGTCTGCTATGTTGTTGGACGTGGACCGCCCCTTTGACATTTTACTTAATTCGAAAAAGGCCACTCGGAATAATATCGTATTCCAGTCGAATAAGTTTTTTTCTTCGTTGTATTCTTTTTTAATGTACAGGTGTAGGAGGTGATCAAACGACCAGATGGTTTATCGAAAAGACAATAAATAAATAAATAAATGGAAATCATAGGGTACGATGATGCTTTTAACAGACAAAAGAAGATTTTACTTTGGTGGTCTATACATATGTATAAATATTAAGTTAATGTATGTACCTACAGAAAATTATAATGACACAATGCCATGTACCATTCATTATAGATTATTAAAATATCATTTAGAAAAGTGATACGTAAGAATACGTACAATTATAAATACATTACATCAAATACAGTGCTTACTATAAGATACATCTGTGCTTTTTTTCTATGCCTAAAAGTAGAATGAAAATACATACAAACAATGTAAATTCTTTGTAACGAAATTCTATCACGAGAAAATCCTTATACTAAAGACATTACTTAATCTTTGTCTTTGAGGTTCGTGTACGAATAAAAAAGGCTTATCCCACTTCGTTCCATTTCCATTTTGTACCGTGATCGTCGAATAGGTAATTAAGCACGTAAAATTATAATAATCAGATCTATTTTACGAAAAAGAAAACCTAAAAAAGAAAGCTAAACACAATAAAACTTTATGCATAAGAGAATGATAAGACCTCGACAACACTCACTTCGTTTCTGTTGTCTTTACATACCGTAATCTTATGATCCTAAGAAATGACAAAAAATAATTTTTTAACTAATAAGTAAAGATAAGTAAACTTTCTAATAAGATTGAACTATTTATTAATAAATATATTTGTTTTTCAAAGTAATAAAACTCATTAAGTTTAATATTTATGCGGTACGAAATGGGACAAGTACCTACCTAAGAAATGGGAATACACTATAAAAAAAGTCGTTTCAATAGGAGGTAAGAAGATTATGTGGGAAAACGTTTTGGACTTTAGGCCATCCTCATAATTTTGTTTCAGCATTAAATATAGAAAGTGTATGTTTGTTTTATAAAACGAACCCTCACCGTATGAATGAAAATTCAAATACACAGATTTCATTACGGATAATTTACCCTGTATTGGATGACATGACCTTCTTTTCCACAATTACATCACAAAATTCTATGTTAGGTGACTTAAGCTTTTAATTAAGACATTCGTTCGTCATAACATTACGATATAAAATTAATAAATTGTGCTTTTTATAGCACTGATGGTGCTGCTAAATTGGACTCATTGTACCTCCTAAACCAAAAACCATTTATTAATAAAATAATTAATTTACTGTTTTAAGCAAGGGTTTGTAAAATATTTGACTGTAGTGTTTTAATATTAAACTTCTTGGGAAAAAGTCAAAATTTTTCTTAGCTTTTTATTTACTTACTTTAAGTCAAAAATATTTGGATAGCCAGCAGATTACATGGCACATCACATATGTATTACAAACAAGTATCTCTTTCACAATACAAGATAAAATCGTGTACTTAATGATACATGTGTCTGTTATAGAAGACGTGAGAATCATAATTTTCAAACACAAACACGTAATAATGACTTGATAAAACTGTTAGATTAAAGAACTTGAATTACACAATCGTCTCAATTTCGTTGAACATAGCCTGAATGTTTATTACTAGAATACGAATATACCATAGACTACAATAGGTACAGGATTAACACTTTATAACCAATCTCAAATCTTACTTTTTTACGAGCAGCTTTTTCTTACGTTATTAAAGAAGCAGTATGTACAGACGAAATTATTAATGTTTTATTTAAGTATAAAAATAAAACCTGTACGTATTACGTGATGTTTTAAAAGCTCATGATCTCGGGCAGTAAAAAAGACGTGTAGGTAGGTGCTTTAATTACCTACCACTCTTGGGTCTTTAACTCCGTCTCATTACGGGCTCATTATAACGTACAGGTGTCGAAGAAACTACCTTTGAAATCCTTCATTGAATCTCCACTGCGGTCGTGTCATAAAAGCACTAATGTTAAAGCCATTAGTCCCTAATGACTCGCGAGGAAGATTTTGAACCCGGAGTGTAAATGCAGTGTATGTGCGTACCTACATGACTACGTTTAATCGAATACTATTCAAGGATTCTACTTGGGTTACCTTACTTTGCCTACCACGCCACGACAATTAACAAAAAATATATAAAATATAAATAGAAAAGAAAATATTTTCGGAAGGAATTCTGAAATCCGTCCAAAATATTCATAAAATTTTAAAAATAATGTTTCCCTTCTCCTTGTTCTTTTTTGCGAGGATTCTTGCAACCTTATTAAAAACTGGGGTCACAATTTAGTAAATATTCAACGTCCTGTGGAATCAACTGAAGAAATAAAAATAAAATCTAGAAATCCTAAAATAGAAAGCAACACATTTCACTTAAAATTTTATGTTAAAAAAGCAAAGATTGTTGACAATTTCTCTTTATGGCCATTTGATCCGAAAGACGAATTAATGTATTTAATAAATTAATATTTCAAAAAAGTTTACATTGAATGGGACGTATTTTAAGATTGTGTTTACACCCTTTTTATGACTATGTAAAAATTAAATAAGGAACGAATTATATTTTTTACACTCAGTATGAGTGCGCACATAGCGTGCTTCAATTCTGCTTATAGCTCGATGTCAATAATCAATAGAGTTTATAAGTTTTCACTTAATTCAAATAATATCAGAAAAAAAATAAGGAAAATAGAATATGGTACATTACGGAAAATGACTTAGGAGATTGAAAAAGGTACCAACACAAGTTAATATTGATGCCAAAGTTTGTGCTAATAGTCGACAATAAGAAATGTGTTTTTTTCTTTTCTGATGGCCGTAGCATTATAAAAACGATCCGATTTCGCCAGGAAATATCCCGGAGTCGGTTGGTAAAATGCCAAGGATTCGCAGACATGCAATAAGTTTGTCAGACCAAAACCGACAAGAGAAAGAAGAAGTAGAAGATCGGACAAAATAAAAACAAAACAATTTAAAATATACTTTACAAAAATCGCAAGAAAGTATACGAAACCAAAGCCGTAATAAATAATAAAGGAAGTACATATAAGAATTTATTTTCATTAAATGATAATTCTACAAAAGCAGATAATATTTATCAAAATAAAGCAAAACTGGTAACAATCCCACTACATTGGTCCAGGTGCCCAAAATACATAATTTATGGATTTATGTTGGAATAACGAAAATTCAATTAAAATTTGTTGCATTTGTTGTTGATAGCTGTTAAAAATTTCTCGGGATAAACAATTATATTGTCTAAGAAAATGGATAGCATGAACCTACCCTACCTTCTTTTATATTTACCATTTTAGACACCTTGAATTAAAATTACATTGAAAAATTATGAGCACTGTCTATTTATAACATTTTCTAATAACGTTCACTTAAATGGGTAAGTGGTATCATAAAATTAAAATCTCTTGAATCGATAAAATTTAATAAAAGAACTCAGCAGAACACTCAGATAGAACTCCTAAAACACATTTCAAGTTCACAAAAATGGATAGTAGGAAAAAATTTAAGTACCTAGGTTTCTGGTGTAATTAATGTAAAAATCTTTATCACTAAGGTGTATTGATTGATCCCTAAAAGTTAGTAATAACAGTAAAAAATATCATTTGTGAATTGAAATAATAACTGGAAAGAAAATTTGGTTGTGTCAGAAACTCTCGGATGGATGACCTTTTTTAAAATCCTTTCAAAATTAGGTAGAACATATTCCCTGCGCATCCACCCTATAACTGACATAACCTGTAACATCACCTTTTAATGGTTAATTTTTCGATAATCCTGAGTATTTCCAAACCAGTGAATTTTTTCTAGTGATTTACGTAACGTGTTTTTTACCAACTTTAGAGTATCTGAATGTGCAACAAATTCCACAACCCTTTCAGTAACTGAATAATTCAAATATCGCTGCAAAAAATACCGGTGGGTGGAGGTGGCGTTGACGGTGTTGAAGAGGAAGAAGGAAAACGTTGAGCGTTATATTCTACGGAGCGAACTGGGTTGGTTGTCTGTTTCGGTAGGAATATTTAATGAATTTTCGCGAAAAATTCAATTAGCACGAGTTTTTATGTACATAAGAGGTCCCATTTAAAAGGACAAAAAGCTTCGGGAGGAATTTATTCGGCGATTCAACGCTCTCCTGCTAGATACTAATAGCATTTAGCGGTACAAGCGCGTTGGCTGCAAGCCAGTTCCGATTCCGTCGTTCCGTTCTTCTTTTTGCTTGCACTGTGGCTAGGCAGCCGAAGTCGGGAGAGTTAGGTGCTAAAACGGATTCGGCCTTTGAAGTATATAAAATTTATTAGTTTGCTCTACATCATTCCCCGATATCGGTTGAGATAACTCTCCCACTCCGCCCTCTCTTTCTCTCTCACACTCACATTTATGAAACCTACTTACTTAAACCCATAAACCTGTGTGTACGTGTACGCTTTCTCCTATTTCTCTCTGAGAAGACCACGACTTCCAATAGATTACAGATAAATTTCTAAGTCCCAATAAAACTCAAAAAACATAAACCGGAACTGCATTACGTATCACGTAATAAGAGTAAACGAAGTTGTCCAATAAAAAGTCACCCACCCACCCACTTTACCCATTCCGTTTGAATACTTTCTTATATAACACGTAGTTTGGTACATATACGTAAATGTAGCTACCAACCGTTACCCCGACATGAAGGCATTTATTCAGGATAAAATTAAAATGTCGCCCACAGTTGAAGTTTGAGGAAAATCGACGTTATTATCAACATTGAGGGAAAACTTACATTCAGACCGAAAGTTGGAAACCTCAAATACGGAACTATTTTCGCAGCACAAGTCATAGCAATCAAATTACAAACCTTCACTATTCACATCATCGTTCCGAAATTCTGTTTGTAACGGATCATTCTGACGAGGACCGACATCGTCATGACACTACCGGCACGTTGGGGGCTTCGGATCAAACTAAAACTGTTTCACATCTCGTGAGCGTTGTGTTCAAACCGAGGGGGCTGTGCTCCATGTACCCTAACGAGGGGTGCTTATATATAAATACATAGAAAGGTGCATGTACATAAATATATACATACGTATATACAGTCTCTCTTCTCTTTTGTTATATCAAAATAACCGTGATGCCAACTCACTCGCTCCAGTAAGAAACAACGCACGCTACCAACTACATTTTTACATCATCCATACAGACAACAACACGCTCAACCAGAAATCAATTTTCCTGACAAGCTTTCAGGCCGGCTTTGCATCTTTTTGTTAATTCATGAGTAGATGGTACATTATGATGATCATGAACAAATAATAGAATGCAGGGAACTAACAAAAGAAATATGTTTTATCGTACAGTACTTTTTGGATGATATTACTGTATGTAGTCATGTAGCAGTAAATACATTCTCATTTAAATAATTTATTGAAACAAATAGGCCCGTAGCAACCAATGGGCACAAACGGGGAGTTACAATAAAAAATATTTCGTGTTTTCAACGATTTTTTAAAATAGTGAATACGTTCAACCGTAACTTTCTTGAACCTGATTAAAATTGATACAGATGTTTACAATACATTCTTTGTGGACCTTTGTCGAATAGACAAAATGCATTGGATTTTAAGTTTCTGTATTTCATGGTGATAGCTGTTAAGATTTCTGTGGGTATGTGAGGCTATTTCTAAAGAAATATGGAACATATGAAATTTTTATTTTCATTAACTTTAGCCATAATTCATCTGTTTATCTGGATGTAGATAACAGTCGTTTCCATTTTAAGTTAGAAAATTAAAAAATATTTTAACAAAACTATTACTTGGATTATGAAATTATTAATAGTTTGTTTTAAAAAAAAAATTAATTAACATGAAATATTAAAAAGAAAACGTGCTCGGGCGCCACTTTGTCAAACAAAGAAAAGAATAAATGAAACGACAAATTTCTTGGGCACCGGGTAGTGCATCGGTGGTTCCTGTAGAATCCTGAGAGTCAAGAGAGCTCGAAGCTCTCTTAAAAAAAACAAAAAAAAATTGACAAAAATAGTTAAAATTAATTAAAAAAAACAATTTAAAAGAGTGCTTCGAGAAGTTATGAAAAATTAAAGAAAAAAAAATTAACGAAATACTTAATTTGAATAAATTTACGTAATATATTAATAAGGTGAGAAGTTCACACAAGTAGAAGCACAAAACACGAACAGAAACACACACCCACACGTCACGTCAGTGTCGAGGATCAAGGAAAAAGACCTCGAGCACCGACCGGAAAATTTCATCGATCCCTCCATCGATCGCCTAGTCCTGCGCGAATGTTGTTAGCCTTGATGATAAGACGGAAGGTCGATCAACATTAAGAAATAATCAACAAAACTGAACCAAGACAAACACAAACTGAATCGAAATAAATAAAACTTCAGTAACGGGATTTTTCATAGAAAAAAACGTTACAATATATATATATATTGTATATCAGGCGGGAAACAGCTCTATTGTAACTACAAAAAGCTATTTCACTCTTTCTCGAATTTCCCAATTTTCTGGACAACTTTTCCAATTTTTCTAACTTTCTGACTACGTTTCAAGTTATGCTGTTAGTTACGAACAGACAATTTTTGAACGCATCTCTTCAGGGTTGAAATTTACAATTATTTTATGTATAGAAGACAGTGTAACTAATCAAGCGATATGTAAAAAACAAAATTACATGTTCCTAGAAAAAATAGTTTAGCGCTTTCGGTTGTGTATTGATATGCCAAACTTGGGAACCCTGTTTCACCCCCTTAAAGTCTGAATTTTGTAATATATAGACATATATATGTTACTGTACGTATTAGGAACCTCTGTCAAAAATTTTCAGGTTCTAGTCCTAGCTATTTGGGATAAGCGTTGATATTAAACATTTAACCCCCGTTTCACGCATATGGAGTTGGTATTGTGATAACTGTCTCTATAGTGGTTGATACCGTTGCATAAGAAATCTTTGTGCAAAATTTCAAGCTTCCTGACTCAGAGTTTGGGATATGCCTTGACAGGCAGATCAAACTTTAAACCCCCTTTTGATCCCCATAAGGGTTGAATTTTAATAAATTCTTTCCTGAACCTCGTCTATGTTGTGTGTATTGAGATATCAGTCCATCAGTTTGTCGTTTTATTAATAAGCATACTAAAAATAAGAAGCATTGTCGACGTTATTAAAAAATTGCATTAGGTAATTTAACAACAAAATGTCCAATCCAAGAAAAAATTAGTTAGGAGTTATTTACAAATACAGACGTCAAATTTGCGTACAAGGTGATTAGCTGTTCCACATGCGGACAGGATGGTGGCAGGTCAAATAAATTCATGGTGTATAGAGCTAGTACAAACCACTAAGTACTATATATAAAATTTTTAATGTACATAAGCTATACTACTATATAGTCCACAAAAGCTTCCCATTTACACTTTTTCCAGGCTTAAGATTGCAGTGCTTTTAATATTACAAAAACGCTGCACTGGTGTGTTTGGAAGTAATTTTTCTATTTGAATAGTGGATTTCCCCAAATGTGAAGTAATTTATGTGCATTGCTTCTTACATGTATTGTTGTATATTATTTCAAATATTTTTTCCCATTATTTCTAATGTCAAATTGGTGTTGCATTCAACTTGTCAACTTAAACTATAATTAAATTATAATTTCAAGAATTCAGTAACTACTACAAAAACCTCTGCAACTAGCATTGTTCCGTTAAGTGGGGTCTCACTGTAGTTAATTTTGCTTGATATATAGAATATAATAAATAAAGAAAAATTTGTTTGTCCGCAAATGGCACGTTTAATTGCTTGTACATACAAATAGGACCTCCGCACCTGGAAAGACACCCTAGTAAGTACGTAGGTATCTAAACGAACTTGTGAAAAAATCAAAACGTCAGCAAATTACACTCTTCTTTCTACATACATACTTAAATTGAAATGAAATTTGTATGTTTAGCAAGAGACGAAGACGACGAGAGACGCTGGGCGTCGCGGGGGACAACAAACGAATCAGCCCTAACTGATGTACACGCTCGGATTGACGCAGGAACGTTTCTGCTGATGTGGCACAAGGCACATGCACCTCTTTATATACGGGGTATCTACCAAAAGAGGGGTGGAAGAGAGCGGCCGACAGAGATGCATGTTCTTTGTTCTTTTACCAGCGGATAACGCGCGGTACTAACTCACTCTGATGTTTTAATGAAGCAATCACTCCAGGAGGAGGCATCGTTAAGCAAGAGAATTGCAATCGAGGTAGAGAATAATGTGAGGTTCGCCATCTACGTCTCGATTCCAATCCAAATAGGAAAACATTATAAGTCAATGTGTCCTCCTTATTCCACTTAAATCACGTTAATTCCTTATTAAGCTGATCTCAAAATCTAAAGATATAACATGAAAATAAATTTGTAAATAGTAAGTCATTAAGCCCTCCGTCCCTCTCTTAAACTTTTATTTATAATAATATATTTAGAAAATGTTTATTTCCTAGACACATCAATTCATCATTCGTGAAATAGCAACCAAAATAGAATTTGGTGAGATTCTTCCTTTAAATTAGAATAGCGTTTAAGATTCGTTCCTTTTACATAGTTATTAAGTACAATAAATTGAACGGTCTCAGCTGTCAGCAATTGTATGGTGAAATGGGTCTCTTTTCTCTGGAGAGGAAATAAAAATGAATAGTCACTTTTGTGTTGTGACAGAGTAGGCAGTTCTAAGCATGCCCTAAAGGAGGTCTGTATTGAAAAAGCAGAGGTACACTTTTCTTCCAATGGAATTCAAAAAGCTGGGTGCCAACTATAAATGCGTATACTGTGGGCCTTCATTATGGACGAACAAAGGGCTGGGACCCGGTCGGGGTGACTACTTGGATAACCGCTAAAGTAATTTATTACTTTAAGGAACACTTTGTTGCTCATTTTCAGTGTCGAAACTACTGACTCACTTAAGTAGAAAAGTAGGGCAACAGTTGGCACCCATAAGCTTTTCTAAGAAAAAAAAAAAACTATGGACAAGTGTCGGCAGGACTTGCGCCACAAGTATTTAGTGTCCTTATTACATTTGTATAATAGTAAAATATGCTTAGGAAGAATTAATTTGGAAATTTGAATTATATTTGAATGCAGGGGAGTTCAAAGAAGTTCAGTGCAATTCCACACGTATAAGAGGAGTAGGAGGATGCTCCCCCGTAAATTTTATAAAAACAACTATTAAGTTGGTACGTTAGTTTGCAAAATATGAACTTGCTTATGGCCCAAAATTCAAAGATATTCTTGGACAAAAAATTATTGAATTATTACCTAATTGCCTACATTATTTACTGAGTATTGGGCAACATTTATCAAAGTTTATAATAATGCAGAGACCAGAAATAATTCCAACAAATTAAAACAATAGGTACGTAACTTGTATTCCCATGACCAAAGTTAAATATTAAAAACTTACTGAACAATAACAATATCCACATCGAATGATGTCGCACGACTTTTTGGAACTTTTTACTTTAAAGTTCTGGGCTGCCAAAATATTGAATTGCACAATACTAGGGTAACAACTGCCACCCCTAATTACGTCACCATTTTTAAGAAGAAAGAATCAGAATCAAAATCGGGGAAAATACATTAAAATTAGTTTATTCGTATAAAATTAAAAATGAAAGATTTTACACCATGACTGTCACATCTTTTTTATTAATGCCAAATTTCAACATCTTGGGTAAACGAAGACTACCCTTAAAACTTTAGCAATTAACAATTGAGTCAACAAACAACAAGAAAGATATGTAAAAGATATAAATAAGGAACAACTTGCTTTAAGTTATAATCCTTATAAAAAGCTTACTTATTTTTTAGCATGTGATGCCTAATATTTTCAAGGTAATATTTGAACTGCTGATAAGGGCAGCACATGTCGAAAGACGGAACAATTGTGGAACTTCATAATGAACTTTTTTATAAGAATAAAGATGCAATTTATTTGTTTAGATCATTTCTATGATTATCCTTCCGCGGAATCCTTGCAGCTACTTCTTTAAATTGTTTTCCTAACGTGTACCTTGGATTTTGTTTTAAATAATGTAAAAGTCAATCACTTATACGTAAGAGTTTCGTTTTTCATAGAGAAGTACGAAATCCCAGATTTTGTTAATAGATCCTATTAAAATTATGACGGAAATTGCTAGGAGTATCCTGAGACCAAAGTAGAATGTTTAAAAAAATATTTCCAGGGTAAAGGGCAAATTAGTATCTGTTAGTTTAGGTCTAGCTAGAGAACGAATAAAAATATTATCAAGAACGTTATCATTAAAAAAATATACTTTATATAATTATCCTTTCCCGGAATCCTTACAAGCATACTTAAAGCAGTTTGCTATTTACGTATTTCAAATTTTCATCGAGTGAGGATCACATCAGTTACGGATACTTAAGGGTTTCGTTTTACTAATTTCGGTACAAAATCCTAAATCTTTTTAGTAGGTAGATATTAAATTTAGGACGAAAGGCCACTAAAAATGCCTTGGAGCTAAGGTAAAATATTTATAAAGAGTAAATTGCAGTACTAATCAGGTCTAATATTGCAACACCACTCACCTCTAGATAACTGAATTGGTATCAAGGACACACTAATCACTAAAAAAATATCGTTGTTATCCTAATATTTTAGAGTTTATTCAGCTTTACCACAAACTTATACCTACATATATCATGCAATAAAAAAAACTATAGAATACGTATCACACTATTTGCGCACTAAAAAAACTATAAACTAGAAGATGAGTCACTAAAAAAGCTCTTTTCGTACCGTTGCACTACGATTGAAGTTCGAGTCGAATGCGCTATACGATATTCGAGTATCGAGCGTTCGCGACCGCTACACGTCCTCGTGCTTTCACGCCTGGCAGAGAACTAAACTGTTTTGACACGAGTGTCGACGTAGATGGGAGGACTGGTGGACGGCCTGACTGTTCTTTACCTACCCTAAAATGTGGGAAGGATGATGATGGTAAGCCTGAAGGCGGGCAATACGATCGGTCGTCGCCGCCGACAGCTTTCTCTTGGTAGCATTCCAAAAATTTGTGGTGCTGACTGACAATGAGCAACAGTCTGCTGTGCTGGCTGATACCATGGCCATAGACGACCCCATTAAGGGGTAGACCGCTCTGAATGCCTTTATGGGTGCTGTAAATTATTTTATGGGACATGGATGCCGATTCCGGCTACAGAGTGAATATTAGTTTATAAGTGGGGCAATAAATGACCATGACATTTATGGCTTTATGGTCACGGTGTGTATTTGTGTGCTTTTATTGCGGCTTTTGAAAAATTATTTTAGGTGGAAGCAATAAAACAATAAATTACCAGATCGGACGTGGTTAACGATGTTCCTCTGTATAAATGTTTCCATGTACCGAACCGACCTTTTTACACTTTTTTTTAATTATTTTTTCAACTCTGTAAATACACGTTTAGTTTGGGAGGCGCATAAAAATCGTAATTACCAGCAATAACCCGCGGTTTCTGTAATCCATGATGGTGTAATTGATGATTATTACATACAATGGGCAATTGAAAGGCGAGAATTATAAACGTCCATAATTCCTCTGAGAGACAGTGCTACGAAACCAGCCAATGGACGAAACTTATGGAGCAATTAAGGGATACCTACAACAAACTTAACAGTAAAAAGATAAATCTACAAATCTTATTTTTATTATCATTATTATTAGGTTTTAAATCTCTATTCCAATCAATGACTAATAAATTACCATTTTACTTTACCTTACCGTAAGAAAATCGACAAATGAAACATTTGATTTTGTAATTATATTTTTTGTAAAAAATATATTCCGAAATGGAGTTAATTTCGGTGCCCAGTTAGACCGAAATATGTCTTATAGTTTTTATTTGAGTGGTGCTAAAAGGTGCTAACATTCCCAAAAGTTAAATTAGCATCCCCTTCCCATAATGAAACAACAAAAATTTTTTACAGTGCCTTTTAGTATCTTTTTTTCTGTTACTGCAATAATGTTAATGTTTAGTTGATTTCAGGCTGATTTAGAAAATACCTACTACGAACCCCAAAAATTAGAGGCCAGTAGTGCTTTTGGGCATACTAATTTCTTTCATTTGTAGAGTTACCCCTCAACATTTCAATATCAATTCCATTCAGAGTGAACATTTTCATTCAGTCTGAAGCGAGATATTAACCACTTTACAGGGTTGTTCAAATGTAACGCATAAAATTCATATATTCTGTACGGGTTATTTTGTAGAAAAAAGCTGAAACACGTTAATTGATTTAAATTTTCGTGATACATTCTGTGATACTTTCAACCCTCTACTACTACTCCAACTTCTTTTCATCAAATGGCAACTTATAGGTCATGTGGTGGCTCTATGAGAAGCTCTTCTAAAACTCAATTCGAGAATGCCAGCAAAGTAATCTGCTCATTTTGTATCAGTCAAAACAGCCCTCATATATATTTAAATTAAATTTAACTGTTAGAAATAAATCGTTTGCATTCACCTGATTCAATCTAATGTAAAAAATGCCAAAAGTGACCTCTTTCTATTTGGCATGCACTGAGTCTGTGGTAAATATTATCCACTGTACTTCGAATATTTTCAGCTGGTGAACTAGTAACCCTTTATTAAAAACTACTTGACGTACGTTTCGCCAACTTATGGCTTCTTCAGAAGTTACAATTAAACTTGTAAAGTTGTACCATCTGAAGAAGCTATAAGTACTTCTTAATAAAAGTGGAAATTGATTTGTGTGTTTTATTTGTGAGTAGAGAACCTTATATGATATTTATTTATTTTGGATTGGACCTACGTCCTTTATAAACATTTTTTTCTTTATCAACAATATTTAGACGGTTGCCATTAATGTTTAATTACGTTTTAAATAAGTAAACGTCAAATTTGTCCGTTTTCAGAATTCCTTTGTACACGAATTTGGGAGCAATCGTGTTTAAAGTTTTCCTTTTCTAATTTACGTCTTTATTAGGGTTAACCGTTTACTCGAGTATTAGTTTACCGTCGAAGATCCGATGGAAAAAGTTTTGCGTTCTCCATTATCTTGGCGAATTTTCCCCGAGGGAGTACTTCTCTACAGACAATCTTATTGAGACGCGAGACTTCCCCAAAGTTCCCGTTACTGCTTTCCCGTCCGGCCCACCCGAAAGCGCTCGTCGTCTCTACCACCCCTCGCCGAGCCAACCTTCCTTACAACAGACGGGGACAAGAACAAGTCTTGTTTAACGATTACAACCCGATAATGCCATTAACAGAATATCTAAACTCACAAAGATGCGGAAACTAATTTTCAAAAACAAAGGAGTCCCAGTTGAAAAAAATAACAAAGAAAAATAAACAAGCAAGTATACTGAATATTTTGCATACAAAATTTCCTGAGGGTCGGAAAAAGTTTAAAAAAGTTAAATTTTTATTTTATAATTCAAATAAACGCCTCATTATGACTGATAAACCTAAAATTATAATTAACTTATATGAGAAATATATTGATATCGTTGCCGTACGACAACAGTGGCAATACGTGAATTTTTTGCATTGTCCTGTCGAATGTCACGCAATAAAAGACAAGAAATAAGTAGAGGTATTTCAAAATCTCATGAACTGTAAGGTGCACTGTCAAGAGGCGAAGTATGTGCTTGGGCATTTAGTGAACAAGCGGTGGGGTTATTTTCTGCAAACTCACAAAAGACATGTGAGAGTCTGACAACTAAACAAAATTAAAACACTAGTTTCAAAAAATTTTTTTTTTCTTTTTTCCTTTATTGTGACACACAACAATTGTTTCACCACACAGTGGCTTCATCAGGTGATGATTTTTAGTAGTAGATTTTTAGTAAATCATCACCTGATGAAGCCACTGTGTGGTGAAACAATTGTTGTGTGTCACAATAAAGAAAAAAAAAATTTTTTTGAAACTAGTGTTTTAATTTTGTTTAATTATGATGAAGAAGTTTCAACAAGTAACAGCTAATTCCCTTAATAGTCTGAAAACTCCTAAATTAATGTCATAAATTTAATGAAGATAATACAGTGCCCTTCATTTATTCAATAAGAGTTAGGAAAGTGTTGAAAAGTTGTAGAAAATTAAATCAAATCACTTTGTGTTTTGCCAGTGACAGCCTAAATTCAGAATTATTTCAAAATTTTCAAACAACAATACACCAAGGACTTACAGGAGCTTCATCCCAGGCTAAAGAGAAAATCATTTCTTATTAAATACAATACATATTCTCCTTTTTCGACGATAAGACTAAGAAAATTATAAGTAACTTTTCATTGGCTTTTGTTTTAATCAAAAATATTTTTTCTAGTAAAAAAACGTTCATTAGTGACATTTGGTAAGATAACACTCTCCTTTATTGACATTTGGTGGTTCAGATTTATCCTACAATTATAATATTATTAATTAAATGAGAAAACGAAATTAATAGTTGTTTCAATTATTTGATGAACCTGTCTCCCAACTATCAGATGTCGTCTTGGTATTCTGATTCATCATTTCCAAATACAAACGATTCTGACACCAAAACAAGCCAAATGTTTTTGCAAATACATGGGAAGTAAATTTGAACAAGCATAATATCAGAATAATGACTGATGGTATCGCTAAAGCATAATTTCTGCAATGCTGCGATGAGTCAGTCATCCATCCACAAACTCGACCACTTTACTTAATCTGGTATAATGAGAAATTAATTTTAATTGCGACTGGAAATGGTATGGTTTTAATTTCGGAAGTTATTCTTCGTTGCAATCCGTAGTTGCATACGTGGAGAGAAAGGAATGGAGAGTGGCGGGAAGGAGAGGGCAGAGGCAGCTTATCTCCACGAAGAATTGAGATTACTCACTCAGCAATAGCATCGTACAAGCATTAGTCGTTTGCGCACTAATTGCTTTCTCGATTCCAATCCGGACGTTGAATATTCATTGGTATTTGGGAAAGACGTGGGTGGCATACATGTTTATATACGTATACCTACACAATGTGAGCGTACCTGCTGAGAAAGGTAAAGAGCAAAAGTTTGCTGCTTATTAAAAATTCTTTATTAATAATTGCAGTTGAGTTGGTCACAAAGTCATTAGAAATATAAATACCTATATGATAAATAATTCTATTAGTCATTAATTGATTTATAAAATTTGAACTGTGTTTTAAAAATCCAACTCCAATGCTTCTTCTACATACTACATACATACATGGAATTTCACGTTATTGCATGGATTAAAGAATTCTGTAGTAATTCAGGTTTCTTAAAACCGAGTCGTATATTAGACGTTTTAAAGATTTAAAAAGTTGAAAAAAGACATCAATTATCGACGATGATAAAGATCAACTGCCGGCCATTTTTAATTATACCGGATGTTAATGGCAATTTGTCATTCTAAATGAAATTGTTTGAGAAACGAGATTTTAAACTTTTAAATGAACTTTTATAACCAATTTGTATGCCTAATATGATGAATAAATCCTGAATTATTTAATTTGTATAAAAAAATCGCTACCGTAACCCAAATTATAAATGCAACCATAATCTTCACAAAAAATGACTTACCGTGTTGAAATTTACACAAGTTAATGATAAGTCAAAAGTCTTCCTAAAATTAAGATTGATGTACCTAATAATCTGTAAGGGGCGTTTAGATAAAAGTGCCAAAGTTTAGAAAAATTCAAACAGGAATACCTTGGTGCTTACAATTTTTTGTTTTGTTATTCCCTGTCAACCAATTTGGATGTTCCCTATTGTTTTATTTGAAAATTTTGAATAATTTTGGATTTTCACTCACTTCAATAGAATAGCTTTGAATACTACTACATACTTTAATATCGATAAGCCAAAGGTTTCTTTAATATTCTCCAATTTTAAGCAGTTTTATATCAAATACATATAACCAAATTATAATACAATAATTAACTTGTGGTATCCGATGGTCATCTTTAATCCTTTTAATATTTTACGCACGCTTCTTTAAAAAAAAAAAAAAATTTTTTATTATAGTTTCTCGATCATGGTATTACAAAATTATTTGTTAAATTTCTTGATAACTTTCTGAATATTTGCCTGCATTTTACGTGAGTAAAATAAACTAAACAACCACATGTTTTTTATTTGTTTCTGTGTGGTCTGCATAGTTTTACTATTGGTGTTCAGGCGTTTCGCACACATGGGGTGTAATAACCATAAATATTCTTGAGCTGACGTGAGACATGTTCTCGTTTAGTTAAAATTTTGGTACTTGTCTCGTAGATCGATTTCCTGTGGGAATTTTTCTTAGATGCAGCGTGGGTTCGATTAGTTTTGATGACGTATTAGTACGAGTCTTTAAAAGGGCTGCGACGTGATTTTTAAGGCATTCAATTCAGCATATTCAATTCGATATATTCCATCTTGTTTCTTATTCAATTCGATATATTCAATTCTGTTTCATATTCAGATTCAGATTCAGATTCATATTTTGAAATCCGGGTGTAAAATTTATCTTATACGTTTATTTTGTATTTTGTGTTGTTTGTGTATTTTCTTTGTTTGTAAACTTTTGTTTCAAATTGGATTAATTACTTACATTCCTAACAGGTATGATAATTATTTTATAATTCTAAATTAATAGTATTTTGTTTTATCATTTTTTATTATTTTAATTGTTTCAAATTTAATTTCACTTTTTATTATTTTCTTTTATAACTATAGAAATTCTGTTCAATCATTTATACAATTTTAAAATAATTTCAATTCAGGTAAATTTCTCTAAATTGAATAAACTACAATTTTAAAATAATTTCAATTCAGGTAAATCTCTCTAAATTAAATAAACTAATTTTTTTATATATATTTGCAATTCAGGTAAATCTCACTAAATTAAATAAATTACATTTTTAAATTAATTTTACTTCAGGTAAATCTTATTAAATTAAATAAATTACATTTTTAAATTAATATCAATTCAGGTAAATCATACTAAATTAAATAATTTACAATTTTAAAATATTTTCAATTCAGGTAAATCTTGCTAAATTACATTTTTTTAAATTATTTCACTTAAAAAGTTTTTCAGGCTTAACATTAATATTTCATTTTTCATCTTTTATAATAATTTGTGTATATTTTCGAAAGGGGTAAAAACATTTTGTGGTTCAATCTAAGTATGAAATGCCTTGTTGTAAGTACTAATATTTTCTCCCGTGTGGACGTTGATGGGAGTATAACAGGGGCTTTTGTTATATTGAGGGTTTTATCGATGATGCCTCGCTCAAGCAGAAAGATGTCTAGGCTAGATAGAAAATGCAAACAAATATTAGTCGTGTAGCCCGATACGTTCCAACGATCATCGTTATCTGGATTGCTTCCTTAGGGACTCCAGACCCCTAAATTAACTAACAAATATGTTTTTGGTTTTAAAATGTGCTGCTGTTTGTAGGGATTGAATTTCAAATTGTGTCAAAATTTATCAAACATTCGGGAAATTGGGTTTTGTTTACATTTTGTGAATTTTTCATAAGTTTTTCTAAATTTTATTACACAAATTATGTTTCATTTTTGTTGAGCCTGAAAACTACAAAATTTAATTTATCTTTTCCAAGTTGTTTTTGATTTCATTTTATTTGAGAATTTTTAATTATATTTTACAACAATTTCTTATTGATTATTTTACATACATTTTATTGGGTTTTTGTCTTATTGTGTTTTTACCTTTTTATGTGTATTTGTGTCCCCTGATTTATATGTGTTTTATTGAATTTTCCTATTGATTGATTATTTTTATGTGCATTTTATTTTGTGTTGGTTTTACCCTGCAATTTACATGTTTTACCTGATTTTATTTTTTGCACTGGATATTTTGATTTTTATGTGTTCTACTTGATTTTATTTTTTTTTGCATTGGATATATTTTTTTTTGATTTACTTGTGCTACACTGGAACTTATTTTTACCTGGATATTTTGATTTACTATTTTGCTGTGATTTGACATTTTGATTTACTTGTGTTTTTCTTGATTTTATTTTTACCTGGAAATTTTGATTTATTATTTTACTTGGATTTGACATTTTGATTTACTTGTGTTTTTCTTGATTTTATTTTTGCATTGATATTTTGATTTACCATTTTATTTGAATTTAATATTTTGATTTACCTGTTTTACTTGAATTGATTTTTACATTTGATATTTTTGATTTACAATTTTACTAGAATTTGATTTACCTGTGTTTTACTTGAATTGATTTTTACATTTGATATTTTTGATTTACAATTTTACTAGAATTTGATTTACCTGTGTTTTACTTGAATTGATTTTTACATTTGATATTTTTGATTTACAATTTTACTAGAATTTGATTTACCTGTGTTTTACTTGAATTGATTTTTACATTTGATATTTTTGATTTACAATTTTACTGGAATTTGATTTACCTGTGTTTTACTTGAATTGATTTTTACATTTGATATTTTTGATTTACCATTTTACTGGAATTCGATTTACCTGTGGTTTTACTTGAATTGATTTTTACATTGATATTTTTGATTTACATGTGTTTCACTGGAACTTATTTTTTTTATATTTGATAGTTTTATTTATTTGTGTTTTATCTGAATTTATTTTTTTCATTGGATATTTGATTTATATGTGATTCACTGGAATTTGATATTTTTTTGATTTTTATGTTTATTTGATTTGTTTTTAAATATTTGAGTGGCTGAGATCGTGGTTTTCTCTGTCAGGCTCTTTTTCCACGCTAGCCACAGGCTGAGTCTGACACTCTCATTTCCAAATTTACATTTGATTTTGATTTTGGATTAAAAAGTAGGAATGAATTCATTGTGTTTTATTTAACCTTGTTCCTCTAATGGTAAACCAGTACCAGAGTACAATTTGTCATTTTTGGCAAGACCTGGCTTTTCAACACAACGAAGGGTAAGAAGTTTCTGACGATCACGTTGGCCTAGGTAAGTTACACTACAAACTATTGGCATATAAAAGCAATTAAAGCATTGTATGGAATAGTGCTTTTCAAAATGGGAAAATTTAGAGCATTATAAATACATATAACCCTTCCTCCCCAATACGTTTATATCAAATACTAATTCAACAAAATTAGCAGATATGTAGAATATCAGAAATATATAGAAAAAGTAATGAAATAAAATGGGTTTTGATTTGACTACGTATTTCAAGAAGGTACAAAAATCAAATATGGTAAGTACGCTAATTAAAATTACCTTTTTGTCATTTCGTATAAGCAACGTTTTTATTTATGTACCTTTAAAGCAATGAAGAAACATTTCTAGGGAACAATGCTCTCAAAAATTTTAAGAAGTTTTCACCCTCATCTTTTCTCAGTTTTTAAAATATTACAAACACTTTGTTTATGTTCATTGCAATCATAGAAAAACGTATTAAAAATGAAACAGTACGATTTTTGAGTCGGAGACTTCAATAGTGCATAAGCAATGAAACCCGACAGAAATCATTTAAAAAACTAAAAAATTTTGATAAATACACCAATTACATTTTTTTTAGAAAATTGAAACAAGAAAATTACATTATTAATATTTAATGTTACATAGACAAACGCTTTTAGAGTCAATGTAACAATTAAGAAAATCTGGATGACCATTTCATCCCTTTTCTCATCCCTTAAAATGTTATAAACACTTGATGGACATTACAATGCAGCTAAAGCTACATTCTTAAGCCACATTAATGGAAAAAAACGTAAATAGAATGACATAGGACGATTTTTGTGCCGGAGACCACAACAGTGCGCCAAGAAGGAAACCCGAAAGAAAAATAGGAAAGATTTTAAAAAATTTATATACAAATTAAATTCTTTAGAAGAAATATTATTATTAACAAAAAGTTATGTACAAGCAGAAATAGAAACATAAATCACCATCAGTTATAATATTTACAAAAAGAACAGTTACAAGAGTAAGAAAAAACAAATTACATATGTATGTATGTACATTGATCACGAATTGCATAAAAAATATAAACCCACCCCAATGTAAATCCCTTCTCAGAACTCCCCAATATAAATACTAAAAATCTATTTTAAGGCTTTACAACCCATTGGGCCTTCCCTTAAAACTCCCCATCTATCACTTCATTTTCACCGCTCCCTTCTTCCCAATATTTTCCTTCCTCGTCCAACAATTCCACACATTTTTCCATTGACCTTCTTCCCTTACATCCCCCAATACGTACCCGAAGGATTCTACCTCTCTATCGCACAACCTACATCTCCTGTCCTCCTCCTTATATCAAAATTTACACCCTCTGCATTCGTTTCCTGTACTAAATCTACCTATCACACTTGTACTCCCCCTCCCTGTAAATATCTAGGCACTAGGCTTCCCTGCCAATCTCTCTATAAAAATTTCTTCAGCCCCACTGGATATTTTGATTCCTATATTTTTCTTAAGTCATCCCCCCCTTCGTTATTTCCCTATATCTCATTCTCGCCATTTCTCATATGTTATCACCTTGTCGCCTCCCCTCCTCCATCTGCACCTGATTAATTTTTAATAACCCAACCGTTTTTTTTTATTCGTAGTTTTCTGAGAATTTGAATGGGAGTATGTACCTGTAAACATAAGAAACCCTGATTTAGGAGACAAAATAATGGGAATCTCATTCGATCAAGGAAGAAATAAAAAGTTTTTTCGGTACCATGTCGGTTTCATTTCTTCACTTACATTTCTACTCTTTTCAGTAGTAAAAAGAAAACCAAACACTGAAAATAATTCCAATGCTGCTAATAAAAAGGCGAAACGTATTTTCAGACCAATAAACAATATCAGTAATGCGCATTTCATATAATTGAACTCATGTCGATTTTAATTACACCGATTGCATTAAAATTCCAACTGTAAGAGTCTTTTGGTCGTTTATGAAACGCCATAAAAATACAAATAATGTCCATGAGGCATAACGCGTATACATATATGTTTATACGCATATGTGTTTGTGTGTGTGTGCGTTATAACAGTATGCGGAACCCTAATTGCCCCGTCGGTCGACAAAACAAGAATCGAATGAAGGCGCTGCTCCTCCCGTAGAAGAAAAACCTCACTTCACCTCGATCTGAATAACAGCCGTGTAATGAGAGTTTTTAGGTCTATCTAAAAGGTCTATTGTTGATCCGAGGCCCACTCACAATAGACCGACCGCTTCGTACAACGGTCATTGATTCTACATTAAAATTTTGACCTCACAACGACCGACGAAATGGTTGTAACAAAGTGTAGACATTGGTACACCTGTAGGTAAGGTATGTACCTACTCGTATACCAAGTAGTCATTTTTTTACCATCAAGTTGACCTACCTATTATACCTATTCACGTGGACAGGTAGATAATTAATTACGGGGAAGTGGGGTAATCGAAAACAGCGGGTTGTTAGAAACTTTTGTATGTAAAACGTTTACTACAATAATTGTTACATGTTATTACTACATTATTTCTATTTACATTTCACAGGATTCAATAAATCTGTTTTGGGAGACGTCCAATAAATACGTGAGGGGTTTTTCTCTTAATTTAGACCCCTTTTCACTTAAGACTTGGTAGACCTCCAATTCCCTTAACTAGAAATTTACTCTATAATGAATTTTGAATTAAAAGAGAAAAGGAAATAACAACTCATTGATGTAAAGAATTGACGTGAGATATTTACTATTTAAATGTTTGATAAGATTTTGCTGCCCTTCTCATTTTGAGTTTACGTTATTATTAAACCAAAAGGTAATAAAGAATGATGAATTTTAAAATAATCCGTTTGAAAAAAGATCTATGGAATTAAGCAAGCATTTATTTCCATATCAAACAATAAGTAATTGCCGTATATTGTACACATATTTTAATAAAAGTTGGTCCACTTTATGGCACTTGCCTCTGTCGTTTTTTGGTATCACTTTTTCTTTCCCAAAATTATTTAAAAAAAATAATGCAAATTTTACATTAAAAATCTGAGATTCACAACAATAAACCAAGGGTCGTAGAGCTATAAGTGTTTCATTTCCGTAATTAATACGTTGAATACAAGGACGTCTAAATTTTTTTTGTGGTTGGTAGCCATGAAAACGTTAGTCAAAAGTGTTTCCTACAGCACGCAGGTATCTCAACGTCTCTCCTACTGAGCGGCTTCACAGCGTATGGACTGACACCTCTTCTGTGGCTCTGATAGGTGTGTATCAATAACTGAATAAGTTATTTCACGCAAGGAAGGCCCTTTTAATCGCCTATTGTCGGCGGACGGTTTTTACACACGCCGTTCATTGTTGACTTGATTAAAAACAGCGAATTTCGAATTTATTACCGAACGACTACGAAATTAAAAACCCTGGTACTCGACAAGCTGAAATGACAGGTGAATAGCAGGACAGGGGAGGTATGCGAACAAAAAAACACCGGCGCTAATTTTCTTTTTGTGCAAAAACCGTGTAACTAAATTCACTATTGATATAGAGGACTTTGAAAGAGAACTTATTTAAGGAACATTATTTTTAATGGAAGTTTAGGGATAATGAGGAGGGAACAAAAACATTACGTTTGCCTTTGTTAGAAGAAAAGACGCATTATTTGTTCCCTTTACTGACTAAAAAGAATATTTATTTTTATAAAATTAGAAATTTTTGAATATCAAGAAACTGGTTTTACAACGGTTTTCCCAAAATGTTTATCCAGTAATTAACAAAACGTAGAGGTATTCCGATATTTCGTGAAGCATGAAGTTAACGAACGAATGCCTTATTTTACTATGCATTTAGAAAACTTTGATTTATCTATTAACATTATGTCTTGTAGCATTGGAACATTTGTACAAATACCTTCAGCTATCTTTTCATGTAAGTAATAATATTATAAGCTCAAATTTTTAGGGGATGCTATGGTTTGTTCAATAAGTTTTGAAAAGACTAAGTGAGCATTGTTACCTGAATACATATTTCGTTAATTACATTCTTTCTACAATTTATTATTTTACAATAAAATTATTATACAATTTACTGCCCCAGACTATACTTCAGTTCTTGCATGTTTTTAAACAAAACAAAAAACAAATAGAACACATTTGTTGAAGAAATTTCAATCGACGACGGCCTTTAAACCCGACATTGAATATCACCGGTTTACACATTTGTTATTAGTTAGGTACTGAACTGTATATAGGCCAAACATGTAGGTATTTCAAATATAGTAAAAATAACATGTAATTGTTATTACTTACCAACATTTTAAATTTCCCGTAAATATAGAATTGATCACGCCCTGATGTAATGGTAAATCAATGTAGATATCTGTTACAAACACTTTAATTTGTTTATATAAGATAGAAAATTCGTTGAATTTCTTTATCGAGTGAACTATTTGAGGGTTACAACTGCTAATATTTATCAATGGGGTGATATAATACTGCGGCTAATTCTCTTGAAAATAATAGAAAATTAGAGAATACAAGAAGTGTTGGGCCTTTGACACTACACTACGTCACAAAACCAAAAGAAAATAATTCCTTGATAGATTTTGGTTCCAAGTAATGTCGGTCCAAGATAGGTTCGAGTCTCAAAACCGATAACAGTCTTATTCATTTATTTATTATCTTCAGGTTATACATCTCCGCATTCTTGAACTTCTAACGGTATTTAGTAAATAAATAGATATGAAAATCGTGTGAGCGGGTTTTCTTTTAAAATAAGATGCCTAAAAAAAAATACCACAATACAAAATTGTGGGTGACAAATCAAAAAATTACAATTAATTGAAAAAGACCAGAGTTAGTCCATTTAACAATAAATAAAACATACAGTCCTAAACGATCAAATACAAGAGTATAATTCACCATTCTTCAACGTTTAATTCCTTTTCCCCACCCTTCAGTTTATATGCTTATATAAAAGGAAAAATCCTGACTGATACTCTGACTCATTAACGCTCAAGCTAAACCCTTGGATCTAGACTGCTGAAATTTTGCAAGATGTATGTATATAAGGAATTAGGATGGAAATTTTGAAATTCAACCCCCAAAGAGGAAAATTGGATTGCTACCTTTTTCTTCTACGTTTGTCAACTGATTTTGTTACTTTTTTTTGTTTAGTAGCTACTGACAAACTTTACTGTTTTCAATAAAAAATCTAGAAAAAGTTTTTTTTTTAAACAAAAGCGATTTTTTGTAATCGAATTTCGACCGTTGGGGGAAGACTGGGTAGTATATAAGAACGATGTAATTGAATTTAGTTTACTAATATTCCACTTACACGAGACATTATGACGTCAAGGTAATAGTTTATATACACAATAGATACCTATATTGCAATTTTAATTAAGCCGTAAGTTCTATTTATCTACTAAAAAAATAAGTTATCAGTTACATATTTGGCTTTAATAAAAAGTGGGGGAAGAATGGTAAAGTCTTTCATGGAGTTGATCTTTTCTATTGATTATAACTTTAGCTCTTTAACATTATTAAGAACGATTTTGAAATGATGAATATTGATGGATCAAATCGACCGCGAAGGACTCGAAAGGGGTTGCATTTTCCGAAGTAAGGTAGGGGAAGGCATTAACTTCCGCTCAACGTACTGGCAATAAGTCAGCCAATGCTCTTGCTACATAGCTAGACCGTGGTACTCTAAAGTAAATTTTACACGTCTGTATATTGTTAAGAGCAGGACCGACCGTTAGCTTTTGCGATACTTCTACTGGCAGCATTAATCCGGCCGAGCAGATATATATCGTCCGTAGTCCTGGAACGGATGGTGGCGAGACGCTGTAAAGTGAAACTTGGCCGGACGATATTTATGATCCCAGTCAAGTGCAGGGATCGCGGGAACTGAACCTATATGCACGAATAGACGAAAACGTACAATCGACCCCGGAAATTCAAAACAGTACACCCTTCACCCAATACAACCAAACAGTTTTGGTACACCTAATTACTTACGATCGATCGATAACCCGTTTTTGTTAATGGAATTACAAACATCAGAAGGATTTCTCATAAGGGGATGACAAGTACCCACAGAAGCCAGAAGCTAATCTGACGAGGGTTACTTATAATATATGTTTGGCCCATTTTGGGCCCAAAAAAAATTATTAATAAATTGACTGGGTTATTGAATGTTTGAATAGACACACTTTCAGATTTCAAATAAAGAAAAATTATATGTACAATCAACTCAGATATCATATGAGGTTTCAACAAGAAAATGATTCAAATGTCTTCTAGAAATAATGGCTCAACAGAAATCATATATTTCGCAAGGTAAGGGTGGTTTATAATTTCCAGTCAACGTTTTGATCTTGTTCATTTAATTTATTTTTCTACTTCAAGAATTCACATAGGGGTAATTTCCACTTTTTTACTGGGGTAGCAAGGTATCCACGTGTAAGAAAGATCTGGGGGACTCCAGGTAGTTTCAAAGTTATTGATTTTTTTATTTTTTTAGACTATTTAACTTAACTTAAATTCTGAAATGACTTAATACTAAGTAGGACAATTTTGGGGGTTCCAACTGCCACCCCTTGTCACTTCCGAATTACGCCACACCCTGAGAATCGACATTGCAATTTTAAATATTACCCAATACATATTATACGTATTTAGAACAAATTGTTCAAAATAAAAGCAAATAAACCTATAAATATTGCTGTACATAATATTATTTAATGAAGCATCTTAAATACCAAATGAATTGATTAAAAATTAAAAAGTGAAAAAATATACGACGTAAGTACCTATACATAATTGTATTTAAATTGCATTGTGGACGAGTTGACGCGGACTAGTCATTAATTTAAGAATCTATTGCCATGAAATAAGGCATTATTCTCTCAAAGCAATCTGTTGACACATTATTTCGATAATCAATAGTTTCAAGTTACACAACCCATTGAAAATTAATAAAAGGTAATTGAAATGTACAATTGAATTACTTTACTCATGTACGTATGTACAACAAAGGTAGAAGGAATTGACAATAACATGCTCCGTTATACTTCATATACCTTTAAAACCCATTTAGTAAAGCTTTCTTTTGGCGTGCCCACCTACGTTTATAACGGATTTACTGTTATCTATTATTTCTGATAACAATTATTATCAATCTGATCTAAATAATAATTGAAAAATAAATTATTGAAGTGAAACTTTTAATGCGACTTCCAACAAGGTTGCGTTAAAAACGTTTAACGCTACCATGGAGGGGGAATAGAAAGAGACAAAGCGAGAATGAATGCGTGGCACAGAGCGAGAGTGAATGCGTGGCACTCAAACGCATGCGTGTAGTATACCTGTTACAGGCCAGTGCGAGCGTTAGCAACGAGTAGCGTCCAATATTCCAACGCAAGAGGGAGAGAGAAAGAAAGATACACAAAGGTAGAAAGTGGGAGATAGAAAGAGAAAAGAGAGTGAGTCGGTAGATCAGCACATGCGCGTGGTATTCTTGCTATTCAGCGAAGTAAACAGTGTGAGCGTCGTGAAATTAGCTGAAATGATAATTAAAAGATGCGATCAATTGTGAATTGTAAGCAATGTTAATAAAGTTTGTCTTAAAGAAACAATATGAGTTTACTAAAAATAAATTTCTACCCCTTCCTAATTTTTATTTCCATATTACGAAGTTTCACTTCTTCCGCGCGGAGGGACGCACTATATATATATATTTTTTTATTAGAAATACTGAATCACAAAAATATCATTAATCGTTAGCTTTAAATGGTCTCTTCGTAATAGTGACAAAGTCACCCTCATGGATAATATTTAATTTACAGCTGCATATAGATAATTATAGTATAATATATAGTATTATTAAATTAAAAATTATTTTGTTTTAAACTTTCATTTACATATGCATTATATGATCTTTTTTAACGATCTTTTAATATACCGTAGTTATCTAGAGATCCTCTTCGTTTATCGTAGTTATTGTTAATTGTACTTATGCAAAACTCAAAACCAAGACCTGCGGTAAATATAAGGTATCTATAATATTTTCTCATCCATTCTGAAATTCTCAATTTCAGTATAATCTTGTTTACCCCCACTTCAAAACTTGTTCTAATCCAACGTTGAATAACACTTTGATCGAATAGCTGAGACGCTAAAGCTCATGCTTACACGTGCATATAGATGCAGGGGATGACAAGGAAGATGCGCCTAGACTGGAACTTTCCAAGGACGAGAAGGCGTCTATTATTCCCGGGCTCTCAAGCTAGTCTTATCTGGTTATTAGATACGGCTTTCCTTGGACTACATCCAGGACTCCGAGAGTTTAGACCTTCCGTGTTTATCAACGTTTTACTCCGATAATAATTATAAACACCACCATATTTCACCTTTTAATAATATTGTAATGTACCTGCAGCCTCTCAATAAACTCCTCTTTTCTTTTAAGAAATAAGCACATACGCACTTATACGTATAAGAAGAGCTCATTCGGTGAAAATGTAGCGTTGGGTCGTCTAATTTTCTTTAAGTTAATAGATTCAGGGCATGTCGTCGTTGTCGGACGCGGCCAGTTGCAAAGACGCTTCAAAATGGATTATTCTTGGCTTTGTAATACTTGAACTAACTCTTGGTCTAATATAAATGCTAATCTGGTTTGGACTTTGTCGCCAGGGCAATCCTACGGGATGTTCCAGGTGACTAATCAGACGGCAGGCTTATTTAAAGTCCTCTGCATGTAAACAACGGCTTCTCAAGTGTGCACAGAGAGACTAATAAACTCAGAACACTACCAAAGAAAACAACCCCTTCAATGACTAATTCACACCACACTCCGTGTCCTATTTCGTTTATTATTTTAACTAAAGAAGCAAGAAATGCTAATTTTATTTACAGCAATGAAAGGTGGAACTTTCAAGGCTCTGATTTCATTAATAATGCTTGAAAATGTTTAAGAATGAATATTTTAACTTTTCTTAACCACTGAAGGGGGAGGCATTATAAACTCGTTTTACTGAAGCTTGTCATGACAAAAGTTCTCCTATAACGTAGCCACTTCGAGTATTCAGTTTTAGAGAAAAGTGATAAATGAAGAGTGTTTTAATTCACCCTGTATGCAAACACGTAAGGGTACTGAAAACAATCGATTCGCGATGTGTTCCTCCCTCGCTTGACGGTAGTCTGACAGACAGTGTAACACTTCAAAGGTAAAGCATATCCGTAGACAGACCACTCGTGTCACCCTTTTTCTAGGGTGGAAATCCGTACAAGTACGAAGAAATTTTCATCACAAAAGTGCACGCCAACTCGAACAAATACAATGACAAGACAGATGACTTCCACGCCAGACGCGAAAGAACTGGGGAAACAACAACAACCATCGTTGTTACGAAATCTTCTTTTTTCAACCCTGCTATCTTGGTTAGTTATTACAAGGGAAATCTCAAAGGTGGTATTTTCACTGAAACGGCAGCGTTTCTCTGATTCCAGGCAGCGGTGATTTTTTATTTTTATATTTATTTCAGAAAGCAAATAAAACAGAAATTTTGTACCTAGTGTAGTATGCACTAAGTAAAACGAGGGGTGATTTACATCTATCCTCATATCACATCCCTTAAAAACATGACATCTAGTTTAATTACGTTAATTAGTTAATTAGTCCTGGAGATGACCATAACCACGTCCATGTGGTCTTCTTAGAAATTCGTTTCAATTACCCTCTAAACCTTTATTTTCTATTTAAATAAAAAAGAAAAATTTTCTTTAGAAATTCAAGGTACGATTAAACTCAAACAAATTTTTGTAAGATTGAACGTTTTACAAAGAGAAGACTTTTGTCAACGATTGATAATCTTTTTGCTTTAAAGTTATTGAAAAACCAAATTTCAATTAACAATCAAAAATTGTCTACTTTCTCTGCAAAATTATTACAGAATAGAATGCTAAATTGTTTAAAAAAGAACAAGAAATTTGTTACTACACATTTACAAAAATTTATTTCATTCTGTTTTCTACAAATACGTAATCACAAATACAAATTTTTAATATTTACATTCTTCATAATTGTAATATATTCCAATTTTGCCCCTTAATGATAACAGGAAAAAATCAAATCTAGTTAGGAGTGGCACACTGATTTATAAGAGTAAAACCTGCATCATCGTTTCGCCTCCAGTTTTAAAAAACCTACTCTGAAAATTTCAAATCTGAAGAGAAACGTTGGCGCAGGTTTTATTCTAGTAAATTATTTTGTATCCCTTAACAAGCTTTGATTTTTTCCGATATTATTCTTAATTAAAATTATTAATTTCATCTGAATTTTTTATATACCTACTTAAGTTGATAAGTAGTTGAGAAAATGTTTTCCAAAAAAAAATATGTGAATTTTTTATTTTTGCTTAAATTAAGAGATGGTAATATTTTATTTTTAGATAATGAATTATAAAATTATATACTTTCAACAATAAAATCGAAAGTTTTTATTTTTTGAAATAAATTTCAATAGCAAATAATTCACAATCTTTCAGGAATTTGGAATACTTTGAGGGAGAGGATTTGACGAAAATGGAATATCTACAAAAAAATCTTTTATAGTTTACAATAAGTCTTATTGTTTTGGAAAAATAGTAAAATAAGTACTGAAATATTCCTGAATTCTAAGAAGAAACAAAAAAAATTCTAAGAAAACTAAAGAGTTTATCAGGAAATGGCAAAAAGAGTTTTCTTGTAGAGCGTTCAGTTCCCTACAAAAAAAATTTGGATCTAATCTATGCAACTTTCTTGACAAGATAAACAAATTCGAAAATTTTTTTGGTACACTACTTAATTTTTAAAAATTAAAAAACACAAAAAGTTTCAAGATGTTTATTTATATTCACTACAATTGTTTCACTTAACTTAAACTTCTTCAGGCGAAGATATAACGAAATTTTTGTGTTTTTCGATTTTTAAAAATTATGAACCAGTTTCAACAAGTCCAGGCTTCCACAATCAACAGTACACTACTTAAATGGAATACCTATAAAAAACAACGAATAATTACTTAATCAAATAAAAGCTCAAACATTGTTTGTCATAGGAACAATAATTTCGATATATCTTTTAACAACATATATTTTTTGATACAGTCTACTGTATCTACTTCTTTTCTAGAGTATTTTACAACCTTATAGAATGTCTCCTAACATTATTTCATTCGTAAAAGTTTATTCTTCTTATTATATGGTACAACTGCGTAGTCGCATTTCCATTCTTGGAAATAACTGAGGAAAAGTCCGTTGGAAATTCATTAAGTCGAGCAAGAAAACTGCTTAAACTATTCAGTAGCCAGTTTAAATAATTTCAGAAGCCAGGCTATAGTCCGATAAGTTTTATAAGGTAAGTTCCGTAGTTCTAGTTGTTCTCGTTTATTTTCTTATTAGTCTCTAGTGTTTTTAATGAAAAACTTACCCTTGCAATTTGTTACTAGTTACTACGACGCAAAAGTTCCTGTTCTACTTTTACTTCAACTCTCGTACACCTACTTAATCGCATTTTTTCTTCTATTCTATGTAGCACGCAAATTATTTCATTCCTAAAGTTTTGTTTCCAAATTTATCTAAGTACCTACTCATCAAATATTTTAGAAGAAATCGTGAATAACAACATAGGTACCTAATAAAATAGCAAGTTGAATCGAAGAACAACAGGAGGTTTATAACTATTAACTTCTTCCATTGGTAAGTGGCTCAAAAACACATTTGCACACAATATCGTTCTCACTCTCCTTCGATCTTCATCACTATTTCTTCGTGACAGTTTGGTAGCAGCGACGACCTTATTAAAATAATTTAATTCAATCTTTTAAAATGCAGTGATTCAGTCTATTGTTTATCTTTAACTTAAACGATCTAAAAGGTTTTTAGAATAAAAAAGCGTTCTTGGTGATACTTAATGTATCTTAAAGTCTAGATACCTGTCGTCTTGGTCTCCTGTTTCTGAAATTTGTGTTTGTGGTTTCTACAGCGAATAGAGATTTACGAAAAGAGACCGATTTATTTTAAGTCCTTGCGCCTGCTTTCCACGTTTCCTTCGGGATTTTCACGGTAATTGCCCTATTTATCACCTACAGCTCTCCGCCTAACCAAACACCCTGCTCAGTCAATTTTCTTTGAATTTACAATCAATATTTTAAAACACACCCTTGCAAAAGCACCTCCGTTTCACTCCGACATTATTACTCAAATACAAAAAAAAACTATTTGCAACGTACATACTCAAACACCTATCCAGCTTACCTTCCGCCTTCTACGTAATATGTTCTTCGGCTATATAAAGCTTGTCGTTTACAAATAGAAGAAAAAACAAAACCAGATAACAGAAGGCGTCCTATAAATTAGGATTAGATGAAATAAACTCGGCATCATTTAGGTATTAAGCTAACGTTTCTTCTTTATCCCCAGAAGAACACCTGAAGCGCGTTGCCTACTTTTATTAGTTTCACATGGAACGTGAGGTTTTATAACTTTCGTAAGCTTACAAGCTCTTTTTTTGAATCAACAGAAAAACTACATAACAATAACACTAAGGGGATTTTTACATTTTTTCTATTCTCTAAAGTTATTCCACCTTTAGTATTAGGTAACTGTGGTAAATTATGACAGTAAAATTAGATTAGGATTATAAAGAACTGTGAATTGTTATTTTATCGAACGCAAGGAGCTTGCCAAACTTTTAACTACTAGTTAATAGAACACAACACATACTTTAAATTTACTGTCCCAGTCACCACTTTACATGACTCGGATTATAGTTATAAGACAATCACAAGATTTCAAGTAGAAAATTTCGTCCTGTACAACATGCAGACGATGTGGTGAGAGTTTTTGCTGTATCCGCAATATTGTCTGCAACGAATTGTAGTACATACTATTATATGTATGACGTATCCCATACCACCCCTGCTCCTTCACGATGCCATTACCTGCTCTTTGGAGAATGAGAACAGCAATGCGGGTTCCCGATTGTTCTCGAGGGCCAGAGGCAGAATAAAGAGGGTGGCAACTACGTCGAAGTACACAGATACGACGATACCATACTATACCCGTAGGGCCTAACGAGAAAGAGAGACCGGAAGTTGCAAAAACTGTCGAAGGAGATCAGTAAACCTAACACCTCTGCTGAAAATCCTCGATCGAATGTCGAAATATACTACGACGGGCAAAGTAAGTGAGCTAGCTGTCTCAGTCTACGTATCGTTTTGTTTGCTCGTCTTTTTTTGGAAGAGAATGAACCAGGTGCACACGTGGTCACTGAAATTCGACGCCCGTTCGTTTCGTTTATGTTTGGGTCGGGAACGGAACTTCCTCTTCATCGATCTCGACAAGTGTCAAAACAGTTTTCACGATTTGTATCTGTACCCTTTCACAAACCCGTAAAAATAATCGGTTTGGATTTACCCCTTCGCATGATATTCGTGTCACAATGGATCCCGGTTGATGCTTTTTTTTTTGCTCTACGAACAATTAAGCAATGTGTCAAATCGTTTGAAAAAAACAAAAGGGACATTTATCTGAACAAGGATTAACTCATGTGAAACTTGATTAATGCTTATCAAGAAATTATTTCTAAAAACATTATCTAATCATTTTAGATTACCTATTTCAATGATCTCATGCATTTTCCTGACAAAAACATGTTTGTGTTTTCTACTTTTACGCCCCTCTTAATATTGAGATAATTTTGGATTACATTTGAGGTCAATAGATACCTATTCTTATTGTATGTGAAACAGTTTATGATTCAACTGAGGGGTTGTGAAACGACCCCCATTGAAATTGAACGAACTAAAACTTTTTAAAAGTAAAAACGTGTTTATGAACTGTCGATTAAAAATCGTAATAAGTGGGTATAAATTGTTAAGGCATGACAGTAAGAAATTAACCGTTGCCTTGGTCACATATAGGTGTAAGTTAATTGTGCGCCGTGGGCAGTTTACCACTTATATACTAATTTTGAAGGGATTATAAAAATGACCGGTAAATTGCACGCAGACAGGAAATTACAATCTACTCTAATGAGTTGGATTTCCTCCAACCTATGCACATCACTATATTAAAATATAAATAGTACCTAAACCTGTTCCATAGCAAAGTGGCTAGCGTACCTTCCAATCCCTGGTTTAATTATTACTATTTTTTTATTTTTTTCTATTAAAGTTAAAACCGACAAATATCTTTTTATTGCATTCTGAGGTGTGAACAAAATCTTCCAATAGTAGAAACGATTACAACTGGCGTAAATCCCAATAAAACTGTCCGGTCTTCTTTGTTCTTTCATGTTATTAATTTAGAGTAGAGCAATAGTCGAGACAATCCCTTCTGTAAGACACGACAAACAACATTGAAAATGCAGTAAAAAAAAGGCAAGTAGCATAGAAATTGCAACAGACACTTGCATACAGCTAGCCCGCTTACTCCTGTTTGGTTACCTATTGCTATTTTGTTTGTACGATTCGTAATATTTCTTGACCTAGTAAGGGTGGTGGTAAGGCTGTGTTCGAAACATAACAAAGGCAGGTTATGACCAAGTAAGAACCAGAAAAAAGAAGCAACACTTCTCACAGACGATGTATTGGGGGGCTTTACCAGTTCTGATCGCCTTACTATATACATATGTATAACATACCTAACCACACCATCATTTCGCTAAATGTAGCTTCTTCAGGCAGTATCAAATTCACTCCTTTAAAACAATTTAACTGAATATGAAAAAAGTATTGTAGTCAGCTTCACTCCCATGGGAATCTCAAATTCACTCCTATTGCCTAGATTATTTATCTGTTTTAAGAACGGTAATTAGAATGGTAATTTGAAGGTATAGGCATATCTCCGCCAATTACGTTCGCAACAGCGTGTATATTATCTAAATAAAATTATATTTCAGCCACTTATAAGTGAAATGCTCTTTAATGTTAGAAATAACGATTAAACCTAGCCCATATATTACAAAGTGAATGAAACGTCAAGTTAAGAGAAAATAAATAAACGTCGGCTTGGGGGGGGGGGGAAGAAGGGGAGGGAGGGAGGATGGGGGAACCATTAGACGCTGTAACTTAACCCACTCATTATAAAACGAATAAAACTTCAATTCCAAAGGAAATAAGGTTTGTTTCTGAAAAAACATCGATTTGGGGGGTAGAAGGGGAGGGAGTAAGGTGGAAAAAGAGAACCTTTACACACTGTAACCTAACTCACACAATATAATGAATTAAACGTCAATTCCAGAGAAAAATTAAAAAATGATATCAGCATCTGGAGTATCAGTTATGGATAAACGTGACATATCGGCTACGGGCCTTCCTTTTTTTAACTATCAACTTATGAGCGATTATACATTAACTATAACTATTTTGTTTAGATGAGAAAATTAATTTATATTATGTTTTATGACATAGTTCGATTTCTTTCAGGAATAGCAGTAAAATTTTAAACAATTCTGGCTTATTTAAAATTTCCCTTATCCGTGGAGAAATATTATTTTTTCTTACTCCAACGTTTGGAAGGAGTTGGTGTTGCATTCATTTTCCTCATATGTAAATTCTATAACCAGGGTGAATTTACCACTAACATAAAAGTGAACTTACAGTGACATCGGAGTGAATGTACCACTGTAAATATTAACCTGTTTATTTTGGGAGTGAATTTGACAATTCCGGCTTCTTCACGGTAATTATTATTAAGTTATCATAAGCTAAGAACGAATAATTATAATTATGTAGGGATTTTTCGTGATCTAGTCATTAGTATGTTTACATTAGTTCGGGTGAGTGTGCGGGGAAAATAAAAAGGACGTAGCTAACAGACATTAAGTAAATACATATAATAAAATATCAAAATCTGTGTGATTGTCTCGTTTGATAAAAATATAAAAGTTAAATAAAAACGTCATCAGTTTACTACATTAAATCCCACAATTATAATGCGGCCTACCAATCGCAGTTCTTAGATAGCGTTCTGTCTAGGACATGGATCGAGATTTCTCTTAGTGCTGATTAAGAACGAGGTTAATAATTGTAAACGTTAATTAATGGGCGTATAATTAATAGAAAATCCCTGCAGATAACGTTTAATACATTGCCTAAAATTATTCATTAAATAACCATAACCAAATCTTGTAAAATATGAGAGGGGGCCTGTCTACTCTTTTTAAAGTGGCGGCTTAGGAAAGAAAACATTCAAGAGATTTATTACCTTATTTGGTCAAATTATTGACAAAGGCACTCAAAAAGAGTTCAGTCAGAACCTTACATAGGACCAATAATAAAAAATATAACCCGTATTGAATCCATATTTGCAGCTGAGATTCAACAATATATTAATATTATCATAACTACCCTCAATATTACTTATCTAAAAATAGCACTGTAAATGCTTTCAAACTATTTTGGACCAAAACGTGTTTCCTTTGAATTATGTGCACTAATATAAAATAGATATACAAGAGCAGCCACATTGTAGCAGTTTATTGCCTAAGCACTTACTTTGAAAAAGTTACACAATAGATGTTTCCTTGTGTTGTCCACTCGTTCAACTTGTTCAACGCGACGCCTTCATGCTCCATGTGTCCCAAAAGAAATAATTGACACTTAGATACTTGATAAATGGTACATTATTTTGTACACAACTAATTGATTGATATCGATCTGACTCAATTTTGATAGCGTCGGTTACGAATGATTCAATTTTTTCCTGTCATAGGCTCGGGCTTAATATTTAATATTATGTATGAGCAAAATTTCACCGGCAGGAATTTGTTTCAATAAACTACATGTTTGATTGATTGATAGCGAGGTTTTGTGAAAGCACGCAAATATAAATTCATACGGTGGAAAATATTTTTCACAATGCGATTGAATGTCGGTAGTTATTTCGATAATTTTGCGCAATTCGTCTAAATTACCATCTATTTTTAATCGTACCCGTATGTATACGGTACGAGCAGTATAACAACCATTGTAATAGGTGTATATGGAGGTAGGTAGAATGGAATTTCGATTAAGATAGCTAACATTTTACCCCCGCGCATTAATATATACGTTTGCATGATTCAATTTCAGATTCACAGAGGTAAAACCGCAGGATTACTACGTACTGTTAAATCAATTACTAGTTCAATTTAACATTTTACTACTTCCCTACCTACCTGCTATCGGTTTAATAGACGGATACGTCTTCGTTTTCGGGTTTCGCAAATTGTAGAAGCTACGAAATTGAGTTTATAGATCAAATTCTCTATAATAGTTGTTAAGTGGCTAAGTCCAATTTAACCGATGATTACATTATAAACACTAATTAAACGGTATTAGACTACAATCTTGTTGTATTTTACAAAATTACTGTTTCTTGAAATTATAATTTAATAAAATTAAGATGCGCCATATTCATGTAATGTCATCAATTTACCTAAATATCTGCTCAATAGTAATCGATGAATTCCATGTATTTTGTATAAGCAAAGGCCGTGTCATTGTTGCGATGAGTTGTTTACATTACATTAAAGATAGATTCCAACCCCTTAAATATTTGATAACTGAGCAAGTACTTCAATTTGCTCGCGATTCATAGTAGCTTGGTAACAAACTGTGCATCGTTGCATAAAATATGATTAATTTGTTAAAAGCAAAGATATTATAAGGACACTGGAAAGTGGAAAGGCTATTTACCAGAAAAATAACTGAATTTAACGTTGTGTAAGTGTTTTGTTGTTAAAGAAATACTAGATATATTTATGGTTATAAATATATTGTTGCCAGAATTTCAACTGTCAATATTTTATATATATTCAATTTAATATAAAAACATATTTTTTAATTCAGGTCATTACATTATTTCAGAGTTTTAAATTTAAAACGTGGTACCTACAAGATATAAATAACGAGAAATGGACTGAACGATGGCCGTATTTCCGTTTATATTTATATCCTGTAAAGGAAATTCGGAATACTTGCACATACCATACTCCCCTTATTTCGACTACATGATTAAACAAACCGTTAAGTTACAAGGTTTCCTTAGAAAATTATTAATAACAATATATAATATTGTTCGGTTGTCTGGGTACCGTCTAAGAGGGGTGACATTGTTAAGATTGAGGCTGTTCAACATAAATTTTTTAGAGCTATGTCATTTAAGTTGAAGCAACCTATGTCAATTTTTGAACATAACTACACTTCTTTAGCTTTGCAATTGAAAGTTTGTTCGTTGCAATCATTTCATAATTACTTGGATCTTTTATATCTGTATAAGGTAATCCATGGTTATGTTGACTCTCCTGAGCTCTTATCTTTGATTAATTTTAAAGTGCCGAGTAGGATATTGAGGGATTCATATACATTTGAAACAACTCGGTGTACCTCTAAAGTGATCAATTCATCGTTTATAAATTGAGTTTGTAATGTAGTTAATAAGGATATTCGTGTTCCTGATGTACTTGATTTGGTACCGTTGAGTAGTTTTAAGAATGTCCTCAGAGGGGCAGTATTAGAGTTTTCATAATGTGTCATTCTGTTACTTATATGAAGAAAAGTAATTTTCTTAGTTAATATTAATCTTATAATTGTAATTTCATTATTTCTTGCGTTTTTTTTTATACTCGTGAAGGAGTTTATCTATAAATATTTTCCTAATTTTGTATAAGACCATAGTGTCTGTTCAATGAAAATAAATAAATAAATATCTTTTACCTCAGTTACAATCAATCAATAATCCAGGAGGGGTCATACAGTATTAATTAATCCATTTCGTTTATTTTAATAAGGTAGTTTGGGTTCTCATGTTTTTTGGTACCTACACACTTATTAAAATTTAATTTATTATTGTCTTTAAATTATTCTCATTAACACAATAATAATCTATGGATTCTATTAATTGCGTATGTACAATAAATTATCGAAGATTCATCCATTATATACAATTCATCATTATTCGTGTTCGCCATTTGTTTACAGAACAGCTCTTGAAAGTCAAATTAAACGGTAATTATTGATTTGGAATTAATTTAATGTCTATTAGTAATTCAAACTTTGCTTAGTTTACTTTTATCTAGGTCACTCGGCAATCTGGATTTAAATTTGATCGAGCAATAATTAGATTCGCTTTTCCATTTCTTCGCAACAAACTGTTTTCACACTTTTTCATTAGTTTTCAAGTTGTTTTATAACGGCGTACTAAGATAGGAATTATGTAAAATAATATGGAATATAATAACCGTCTGCAAAAACTGGAATAAAATTCGTTTCTCGTCAAGATAAAATTAAGACTTAGTACGGTAAAAAAGACGGTCTTTTTCAGATTTACATCCCCACGGGGCAGAGGATTCAGCAAGCTAGCAAATTTGAACTTCCTGTTTTTACTTACCCTCGGGTATTGGTATTATTACTTTTTTTATCCCTTAACTTTATTAAATGAAAGAAAATTTCGAAGACGCTGTGGTATACTTAGAATTTTACATTATACAAAATTGTTTGATTATACTGCTATGCGAGGACATGAAATTTTTAAACAAGTGGAAAATTCACCTTTAAGCCATAAATTTACAATACCAATATCATCAAATAAAATAAAATTTTAATAACCAAACTCATGGCGAACCAAGCCTGTCATAATAAATAAAGGACAAGTTGGAAAGTATTGAAGGATTATATTATAAAGATGCAACTAAGGGGAAACATCTGGGTTCGAATTGATAAATTACTTTTTCAAAAAAGTTCTATAAAATGGAATAGATTTTGCTTAGTTATAGGCAAAACGAAAACCATAAATTCATGTGCGAAATGCTACAAAGTTATAAATGTAAATATTTAACAGTTCTTATTTTTTATGACTTAAAATAATTGACGGTAGTGCAAAAGACTTGTTAATTTTATGGGACTTTTAAAAATCGTTTCATTGTGTTTAATAGTCTAACATAAAACATCCAAAGTTTTCTTGATTCTTTTATAAATCGATGATCAAACGAATTTAAAAGGCGATTCCATTATAAAGGCAGAAAAACAACTGTCGTTATAATTTCAAATGATTCCCGAACACTTTATAAACGAACGCGTATATTTGTCTTCAGCTCGTCTGTCTGTCCATCGTTGTCTACCACATAGTCCCGTTCGCAGAACGATTACAAAGAATAAAACGAAAAAAAGGACGTCAGCATCGTCACCGGTTGCTTTTTCAACTCGAAACACGTCCAGAATTTCTTTTTATTTTTATTTTTATTTTATTTCTATCTCGTCGACAAAAGGAACGCGCTCGATGCGCGGAAGATTACCCGAAACACAAAAGAATGAATTAATTTTAAAGTCATGATTATATTTCTATACGAAACGTTGCAAGAGTTACACGACACGCTGTTAAAATTTATAGCTTTATCAAAATTCAAGGCGACCCACCGAGCGAGGTGGTGCTTAGTGATAGTCGTGACGGTGGTAAAACTGTGTGAGTATAGACGTACCTATACGTATTGGTGTATGGGAGAGACTCGACTCGAACAGTAGCTCGAAACTCGATACAGACAAACCAACGTTTTGCTACCGTTTTTGTTACTGTGTCCGTCCCAATTGTAACACGATCTAAATGGAATTTTTACACGATTCTTTAAAACAAAAATTGGAATCCATGACTGACGGGTGTTGAATATCGAAATACAAAATGTAAACACACTGTAACAAAAATATGCATGTTGTAAGGGCTTATGGTGGGTGTGTTTTTAGGACGAGTTATTAGTGAGTTCAAACGAGCCGAGAAGACAGAAACATGCCATATGCGTTTGTCGAACCACATTATATAGCAGGCCTACAGGAAGAGCAGTCAGTAGTTTATGCACCCTTAATTTTTTACGACTGGCTGTTTAAAGATCAAAATGGTACCGATTAAATCTTAAATGAGAAATATAATTGAGCCTTCATAAAATAAATTAAGACAGTTTTTTCATGATAGTATTGTAAAAAGCGGAATTGTTAAATTCACTCCTAAAATAAACAAGTCAATTTTTATAGTGATAAATTCACTCTGGCTATTTAATATACTCATTAGTAAAATCCTAGTCTAAAAGTAAGGTCAAATATTAGCGGTCCGTGATCGATGTATAGATACATATCACCATTTGTCCATACTAGACACTCCAGAGTCCATATGCTAAATTAACTATTGGAATTTTCTCTGGATTTAACGTTTTATTCACTTTAAATGTTTTCTTTTCTATAAAATTGACGTTTCATACACTTGTGACATTAAAGATAGAATGGTAACTTATGCACAAATAAAACAAGACCTAATTCCACTTTTTAATAGTTTATTTTTCTTTACTATTATTTCACTAAGCATTAGTTCTAATACTTCATCTGAAGATGCTAATGTTTACTGAAACAATTGTAAAGAAAAATATACCATTTAAAAGTGGAATTAGATCTTGTTTTATTTGCGCAAAAGTGACCATGATAATGAAGTTCCTTAAAGAAGATGCCGACACAATAAAATATTTAAAGATAGAATTTGAAAGAAAGCTTCCCACTTTTCAAATATAGCTTTAAATCATAATTTTCATAAGGAATATTTGTCAAAATGGGGTTAATTTAAAGGTTATACTAATTTTAACAATTTAGGATTACAATTTTGAAAAGTACTTTTAAATATGCCAAGTAAATGACCCTTTCGAAAATTTTCTGCTTGTAGAACTGTCCATACTATATAAGTGCATAATTATAGACGTATCTACGCTAGGGTAATTTTTAATATTTTAGGAGTTAAAAATAAATAAATTCTGTATGAGAAGTATGCAAAAACGTTTACTGTAGATTTGAAAATGTATCAAAGTTTCAGAATGCACAAAATTTCGAGATTATTTTTAAAATAAAGGGCATTATTTTAAGAAACACATTTATTATTTTCTATTGTCATCAACCTCAAATTTTTTTTATATTTAATCATAAATCATGAAAAATCAACAAAATATCTTATTTCAACAAATACATTTACAATTATCCATTGTTATCATCATTAATTTTTGTTTTTGATTGCAAATTATTATCGGAGAATATTGTGCATTTCAGACTTTTTCTATGTGTTATTGCTCTTTGCTCAAGCCTCTTCTTATAACATAATGTTCCAATAAAAACACTTAATATAAAACATATTAATTTCTTCCACTTGCTATTCCACCCCTAAATTTTTTTTATTTTTTAGACAAAATTTTTTGTTTTTATTTTGTTATGATACAGCATACAAAAATACATACAACCCTTAATTTTCACCCTTCTTCGATCAACCCCCATTTTTTAAAAGCGATATTAGTACTGTAATAATCTTCAAATCTCAGTGGTCGATAACTGATCAATTATTATCAATCGATTAGTCATCCCCGCAAGGCGTCTACTACTCACTACTCACCCAGCAAACAGCACACGGAGTAGGGATGAGAATGAAGCAGATTTTTTTAGAATGTGACAGGGAGTTCAAATATGTTCTAAAAAGTAAAAGAATGTTTTATTATAACATTTCAGAATGATTTGGCAATGTTCAAGAATGTTTCAGAATGTTAAAAAAAGTTAGAAAATGTTTTGAATCATTATGGGTGTTCTGGATAGTTCTAAATTCGCGAATATTCTAGAATGTTCCATCAAACGTGTGATACGTATATTCTTACCCGGGCAATGCCGGGTATTGTTTCTAGTTTCAGTATAAAACATGCATTAGATTAGGCGGTTCAAATATAAAAAGGAATTTTCATGTTTTGAATTTCCTATAGGCAGGAACTACGCATGTATTATTAGAAAGATAGTTTCATGACTGAACTTGTTATCGATGGTGTTGTTTGATTTTTACCTTATCTACATCATTCAAAACCATCATGTCTGAACAAACGGTACATGGTAACGTTATACAGCGTTCTCTGTTCAACCGCCGCTTTAACGTTGAAAAACTACTAAGTTAAAGCGGGAAGTAATTTCGCACCCTCCATATAGTCCCGATTTAGCGTCATCGCTTTTATCTCTTTGGGCCTCTTAAAAACTTTGTAGGAGAAAAGAAATTCTAATGGAATAATGCCGCCATTGAGATTGTGCTACATTCAATTTTTCGTTTCCGGTATAAAAAAGCTTTCGGAATGATGGAAAGAAAGTCCATTGAATTAGCAGATGACTATGTATACTGAAAATAGTGTATATTTCATTTTGTAATCATCATTTAATAGAAAAATCCACGTATATTATTTGTAGTAAACCATTCTCTGTTCCATATCACACCTGTCTGCAGTATTTCGATTTGGTTGAAAAAACCCCTTTGGTTTTCTATTTATCAACAGGAAAGTATGATGTGTTGAAGCGTATATAAATGTATGAAAAATACAGGGATTGTAGGGTTGTTGGCAGTTTTGATAGTATAAATTTTTCCCGTTCCGTCCGGGATTTTCGAGTAGTCGAAAGTGAACTCTTAAATTTCCAGTCGTAGCTGCAGCACACGGCAGAACCGTTTGGATGCCCAATTCACGTGTAAAACCAGTGAGGAATACCAATGGTGCGGTGATGTTAGTCGTCCGCTTTTGTATGACATCGTAAAACTAAACGTAAAAACCGGGAGCCGCATCTCCTCCGAGACATAATGAATCCACGGTGGATTTATGTTATACGACAACCAACGTACGCGCGGACCGTCCACGTTGTTACTCTCCCGACTGCTATAACAATTCTTATTCCTGTGTTTTTTTTCTTTCCTTTACTCTTCTATTTTGAATACAAATCGTTACATTAGACCCTACACAATCTTACTTAGTAGGTAAACACGGTAAATTTAATTATTGCTGACAGGCGTTTTGTTACTAAAATAAACAACTTTACTAAATACATGTGACGCGGTCAGTCTCCAAAATCCGGCATTTCCAAATACGCCTAGGCCACTAAGAAAATAGTTGCAGTGAGAAATAGGAGAAATATTTCAGAAAAAGTTTTAGACAAAAGGTGTACACATTCGATTGATAACTTAGCTGGTGATCTTAAGCATGTTTTTAAGTATAGGGAACTTTAAACTCGAAGATATATTTCAAGCTGACTTCATTTAAGTAATATTGAAAAAATAGCTCACATATTAAGCAACATAAAAATTAAAAAAAAAAATTTATAAGGTAGTCTAAAACTTTTACTAACATAAAAATTCATTTTGGACATTTGGTTAGTACTAATTCTTCTAAAATACTAACTGAAGATTTCGAGAAATTTTTAATGTCACAACTTTTATCTCAAATATTGAGATCTACTTGAGATGCTTTATTGTTTCATGTTATCAGGACAAATGACACCTTAAATGAACAAAAGTCACTCAAAAAAATATTTATATCAGCAATTTAGTTAATTAGATTATAAAAAATACAATTGGGTCATTCTTTTTTTTGACGACCCATGATTTATTCGTGGTCCACCGATTGGGCTGAAATTTTTTTTACAATTTCCTACTATCAAAACAACAACAAAAATCGTGTAGCTATATTTTTTTGATCACACTGTTTTGTTTAAACAAATGAAGTTTTAAATCGTCAAAAAAGCTTGTCACGAGGTTTGCTGAATTTTTAAACAAATTAAACTTAGCAGATTAAGTTACTTAATTAAATACGTACTAGTTTATTTACACAAGTAAATCGCGCGACAAGCTTTTATGATCATATAAATTGTGTAAGTATAATGAGGTTATAAGTTGATAGTTAAAATTTTAAAGGAAAATTTTATTTTCTTTTTTTTTACAGCATTTAAATAAAACTTAAAAAAAAAAAAGGTTTTTTGCTTTTAATTTATTACTTTTGAGTCAGTAAATCACAATCAAATCAAGATCAAAAACGGTTTTGTGCTTTTTTTATAATCGTTATGAGGTAAAAAAATATTTACAAAAATTAAAACAATGATAAAAATTAATTTTCTTAATAACCATTGACGAAAATTGGTAGGATGATAGTTTGAGATCTTCCGCACATTTTGAGATAATGAACGTTGAAATCGGCGATGGAGTTTTTGAGGAAAATAATTGTTACCCATAATGGTCAGTTTTTCACTAATCGCTCGATTAAAAGTCGAATTTTAATTTTTAGTTTTTGGTCGATGTTGTTTCATGAAGTTCAAACATAGACCTAACAAAAAATACAAGACTGCGATTTTTTTGTCGACCTTCTTCATAAGTTATATTGATTTGGAGTTTGTAGCACAAAATGGTCTTCTTTTTTGACGATTTAAAACTTCATTTTTTTAAACAAAACAGTGTGATCAAAAAAATATAGCTGCACGATTTTTGTTGTTATTTTGATAGTAGGAAACTGTAAAAAAAATTTCAGCCCAATCGGTGGACCACGAATAAATCATGGGTTGTCCAAAGAAAGAATGACCGAAATGTATTATTCATTTATTTTAACCTAGTAATTCTGTGTAACTCTGGACAGAAACCATGAGCCTTTTTACCTTCAAAGAAATAAAAATAGGAGTGGCACTATAAGACCTAATTAAGACCATTTAATTAAATTTAATTGTTTTAATTGTACGGTTCCCGATGCATATTGTTCGACGATTTGACATTGCGATATATTGGCAAATTAATACATTGCCAAAACTGTCAACTATTTGAACTGCTCGGACCAATCGATAGATTGTTTGATAATGGACCAACATAACATGAGTATTTGATCGCCCGAAACATCAAAGTTAATCGGTTACAATAACGATTAAATTCATTATAACAAGCGCCTTTGAATTGCGATATCTACTTAGGTACCTACCTATATAAGTGTCTTCATATGTACGTACTCATGTACGTTAATCTATTATCACAGCAATTATATTCGTGTAATAATGTAGGTACCTACATGGGTATAATGGATTTATAAGTGGTTCCTGGTGATGGATATAATGTATTTATAACGTTGCCTCATATAATATTCTATGGATAGGTACAGGAATGTACATCGAAATGTTAATTTGGCAAAAGTTGTTCCTTTTTGAGCAATTGTTAGATACTTATAAGTTTTTGTAAGTAAGTAGTGATCATTAAAATATGATACAAAGGTTTTAAATTCAATTTTATATAAAAGAAATGAATGTTTTATACGTAGTTCGACAATTGCTCACTTGAGTTAGTTGAGTAGCGCTGTAATCAATGTTTCCACATCAGCACGTCGCAGATGACATCACAGGCTTTGTATGTCAGGAAAGAAGAGAAAGAGGTGATACATTTCAAACCATAATTTTCTTTCGTAACATTTAATCTTTTCCATTTTGTTGTTGAAATGGCCGAGTTGTTGAAACTAGATCAAATTAGATTTTCCAACAAATATGTAGTTCATGTAATCTTTGAACTGTTTCTTACTTGAATTAGTAAAAGAAGCTATCAATCCTTATTGAAGAAAATATATAAATATGAAACTTCGCACGGCACTTGGTGAAACATGATTTAAAGTTTTTTTTTTTAATTATGAATAAATACACTTGACGTTGTTTCAAAATAGATTTATTGAAACTCTTACAATTGTTTCGGCCATTTTCAAAGAGATATTACAATACATGTTAAAATTGAAGATGTACAATATTTATACCTGGCTTACAAAAATAAGTTCAATAGCGGTGAAATGACGAAATCTAATTGGTCGTTGGTGATTAACCTGTTGTTGTTATTAGCCTTAGCTATTTCGAAAATTTCTAATAAATTCAGGCGTTTACTTTTCGGGACATTGTGTAGTAATTTAACATTATCTGCATCTAGGAAGTGTTTATACAAAATACAATGTTCCGAAAATCCTGTACATGTATTTGAATTTTTTATGGATTTTATGTGATTATTTATCCGATTTTTTAGCGATCAACCTGTTTGTCCAATATAGATTGCTTCACAGTTTTTACAATTAATTTCGTACACCCACTTAGATAATAGATCTATTTTTTCCTTATTGTTGACCAATAATGACTTTAGATTGGTCTTATTTACATTTATTGTCTTTATGTTCAGCTTTTTTAATTTATTACATATAGTATAACTTAAATCAGGAATATAATTAATCAAACAATAGTTTTTTACTTTCATATCTTGTGACGTGGGTGTATAAAATTTTTTTTGTAATAAATTAAGTTTCTTCTTTGCGATTAATTTGTTAATTAATGAAATTTCATATTCATTATTTATAGCTAAAGTTTTTATTACGTTTAATTCTTTTTTGTATTCAACAGTATTTAGAGGTAAAGATAATAAGAAAATACAGTTCAAACGTCACATCAAATATAAATCCGAAATTGGTAGCAAAAATGCAATTAAGTAAAACTTAAAACGAGTGCAGATAATGATTCGTCATAAAAAAATAAACACAATTTATGTATAATAATACATATTAATCGTGATTTTTGTTTAACTAACAAGAAAATTACTATTGGAGTTTATATTTCCTTTAGGGACTACGTATAGTATTTATATGGATAGACAAATTTCAAAACCAACAGCCTTATTCATAGTCAGTTAGTAGTGACTACTAGCAAGCTACTAAGAGCCTCCCAAGAAAATCTAGACTAAGAGCTGGCTGCAAAAAACCCGGCCGATCGAGTAACAGAATGAAATGTTTTTCAAACGTTAGTACTCACCGAGACAATAAGGAAATTCATGGGGTGCCTGGGCAGAAGTTGTGCACAAGTATATTATGATTTTTGTAGGGTACATTTTTTGTACAGCAACCATACCAATGGTGTAACACCTTGAAATTACTCTTAAAATTTTGTTATTACAGAGTAAAATAAAAATATACTTGGGTGCCTGATCAAATCCTGTTCTTATGCCTTGGCACCCCACTTTTTTCAATTTTTTTTCCTCGTTACTTTACCTATCGAGTAACAGCTTCAAACTATAATCAAATTAAAGCTTAAGCATTTCTCTATAAAAAAAAAATAGGGTGCCACGTCTATGCCTGTTACAAATGCCTGGCACCCCACTTTCTAATTAAATTTCGACTGGGGAAATTGAGCCGAACGATCTGGTTACCCTGCTCCATGTATCTTTTTCTAATGTAAACAATTCTTCCATGCACTGTATTGAGAAATACGCATAATAAGTTAACTTAAAAGTAAGGTTAAGCCGTTAAACGTCAAAAATGCCGATATTTACACCTTCAGCAGGTCATTTGTTATAATTTCGCGCCGTTGTCAAATCGTTTCGACGCAAACCATTCTACTACTAGTAGCGTACTAACTGAATACGATGCAGATAGTAGCGTCTTAGTAGCTACTACTTAGTAGACTACTTACATCCTACTAAACCGTTGACTATGAATAAGGCTGCAATACTTTAATGATAGGCAAACATTAGTTTGCCAGTTTGTAGAGCACAAGATTCGGTGACGGTGTACATCTACCTACACAGAGGCAAACCAACCAACTACGAGTAATTCTATCCCGGTTCCGTTTAGAAGAAAAATTCAATAGAATAAAGCAAACACTATGTGTACGTATGTATATATATGTGTCTGTGTGTGTTTGTGTCTGTGTATTTGTCTATGTGCATTTTTGCCATCATGCATATCTGACTGCCGGGATGCAGACCTAAATCACATCCGGGGCATCAGCAGTTTACTTGTTCTCTCAATATGAGTTCAATTTCTAAAATGAAACCAACTCATGTGAAAGATATGTATGTACGTATTATAAAGGAAAAAAGCCCAACTATTCAATGTAAACACGAACAGCGGCAGCAGTTTGCAAAAAAAAATAGAACAAAAATTGCCGGCGCGTACATAGAAAACAGGAAAGAAAGAACATCGGCATCTAGGATAAAGATCACGATGTTAATGCATTCCTTTTGTAATCTCTTTGATAATTAATTATTTTATCAATTTAATAATTACAAATTTGGTGGATATAAAAAGTAAATCTGCACGCAACAAAACTTTATTCCATCACGACCACATGGTACTTCAGAATCGTTTGAATTTTGATCTACAGGAGTGCGTAGGGACATAAAACAATGTTTGAGATTGATGGTTGATTGATCTCGACAGTTAATAAAAGAAGAGCCCTGTACATTTTTAACCATGTGATATTTCAGAATCTCTTAATCTTTGACCTACTGTCATAGCTTCTACGTTGCTTACTATGTGAAACTCCAAAATTAGCTCCGCTTCTCGCACATTCTACAGCTCACGGAGATTCTGAAATACCTTTACCTAAGGTACCTATTGGCGATCGGCATTAATAAAACAAAAGCATTATACATTCTTCATCACATATTATTTCAGAATCTCATAATCTTTGTCCTAATAGTGAGTATGGTCATAGCTACAACTTGGCTAACAATGGTGATTCTAAAATGCCTCTACTTCCTGAATTCACCCAAAGCATTGCAGTTAATAAAACAAAAGCATTGTACATTCTTGACCACAAACTATTTCAGAATTTCATAACTTTGAACCAGCATGCAGTGCCTAGAGCTTTAGTTTTTTCTATTAATAGTTATTTAAGAGCTCTAAAATAAATTTCGCCTCTGGCGGATCCCCCAGCTCAGGAAGGTTCTGAAATACGTTTACTCAATTAATTTACCTAAAGTATTGGTGATTGCAGTTAATAAAAGAAAAACATTATATATTCTTAACAAAATGGTATTTCAGAATCTCATGAAGTTTACCTACTAGTGCATAGAGTCACAGTTCCGTCTGTTGCTAACTATATAAAAGCTCCAGAATAAGCTCCGTCTGTAGTGCATTCCACAGCTCATAAAGATATTGTTTATGACAGTTAATAAAACCTATATTATGAACATGTTATCTATCGCCACATAGTATTCATATTTTTCCAAAATAATATCTTTCATTAAATAATTGTTTTTAATTTCAGTAATCACACTTGTTACAATTTCGATGTGCAACCTGTTGATTTACGGAACTTCGACATTGTTCCACGTCATATGGCATATGTAGGTCGTAACCAACTTCCACAGTTCTGTTTGGGGGTAACTAAAAGAGCACTATGGTGGTCACTATAAAATAATTAATTTTAAAGTCAGAGAATAATCAGGCAGTTACGTAAGCGAGTTAGAAGGATTAGGGTGGTGTAACGGGCCACCGCTATCACTCAGTCTGACGTCCTATTAAAGTTCTCTGCCATTCGCTACGTCCCAAAGTGTATATAGAGCAAGTAAATTTATAGTTAGTTTAAGTGTTATTTATTGTATAAAGACTTATCAAGTTTTCAAAAAAATGTATAAATTTCGCTCTTCTTTATGACACTATAATTGCGGACAACACTCTGTACATTTCAACATATTGTAAAATTTTGTCAAAACCTATAAACAATTCAGAGCAAGTCTCTAATTACGTGGAAGGCGACATGTTTTCTCAGACTAGTGCTAAATTCATGCAGCATGTCGCCCATTTGCGCATAATGTAAATGTTATCTACACAATTGCGTATTAGGTAGGTATGCTATATTCTTTATGACTCTAATTACCTTCAATGAAATAAGAAACCGTGAAGTTAGTATGTGTGCAGGAAATGTGATAATCTTTTAATTACATATTATGTAGTTGATTATACATTACCATATCCCGTATAAACTAATTAAATAATTGTTAGATTGTAAAGGAATTTTTTTAAAGATAATTTCTTCAACTGTCTTGACGTTTTTAATTATTTACAACGTTTAAAATTTTCAATTGAAATTTGTCTCATCCAAACCATATCTATTTGTATCATATTTAATTTATAGCTTTCTCGTTCTCCTCCTTCCCATTTCCTTTTCCCTCGGGATTATTTATTGGAATTGGAGACAATTGCTTTAAGAAATTTACATCGCCCATTTGGGAATACGTATACACACGTATAAACGAATAAGTAAAAGAATAGAGAGGGTGAGAGAAAGATGGTGGATACGGCGGTGATGCAATGTAATTCGCGGCATGGTTTTGTATTATGTAATATACACCATCTTCCCCCCCGACAATTTTGCCGAGTGAATCACTTAAGAACAAGGGGTGCCTAGTTGCCGGGGGTTTGTTACGTCATTTGCAAAATTTTATTACAACCACTGTCGTATCTCACTATACTGTAGGGACTATGTACAACGGGAGGGAGACAGCATCTGGGCTTGGGCTTCGTCTAGGGTTTAAAAAATTTTATGAGAAGAAATTGTCACATTTTTAATATTACGACACTTGAATGAAAAAGATGCAGCACAGTTTGCAGAAAAACTTTTATTTGCCTAACTCTATTGAAAATAACAATTACATTTTTTTAATTCATTTAGGTACAAAGGCCAGCAAGAGTAATTAATGAATTTGTACTATTATCATAATGTTATTTATTGTTGGGGTTAAAACTCGGTTACTAGATAATTATGACAAGGACAAATTGTTATTTTCAAACAATTGATGGTGCGGTAGAGGCACGTGAGTATATACACAATACATGCATACGTTTACGGGAGTCATATCGCCCCTGGATGTACCCTCTTTTATGTGTGTAAGAGAATAATAACTCAGGGCCACAAATTTCACGAGACTATCTTCCGCTTTGATAAAATTTTGCTCGTATAATTTACGCTGACCTTCCAACGCTCTGGCGACCGCTAATTTATTAATTCTGGCTACGTCGAAACACTATCTTTTACGGCCATGGAACTTTACGACTCTTACTGCGAGACTCGTCGAGCAGAACTGAAAATTTTTGTTTCACTATACCTGCCATTATTTATAAATATTATAAATATAACTTCTAGTTCTTCCTTTTTGAGTGAAAATCATTAAGGTTTATACCTACAATTTTATTATTTGCAAACAAAAGGTTTGACAAAATTCGTAGTACTTTCCTACTCAATAAGAATGAAGATGTTGGCTTTTTGATAATAAAGCAATTAGGTAACCGTGATGCACAAGGGGATAATTTATTATTAGCAGTTAAAAATACAGGAAAAACACCAATAGCTAAATTTTGATTAGTATAAAAATTTCTTCAATCCTTACATTTGGGGTGGAAGTACAATTGAAATAAAAATATTGGGAAATTTAATATTATGTTATGTTTTTTCCAAATTCTCAAATAAATTTAATTTGTTAAATTTCTTATTTAGTGTACGCTAAATAAAAAATTGGTGAAAATTGCTTTCTTGATCATGGATTTTCACTAAGTAAGTAAAGGTCAAATATATACAAGTTAAAAATGCCCTGAACTACCATTTATCCAAAAGTTGTAGCTTATTATTACGAGGATAGATTTTATTAAATTTGTAAATTATGATTTCTCTTTAAATAAAACAAAACGAAAAGTAAATTTAAAGAAAAAACACTTCGTACTTTTGTAGATATCTAATAAGGAGATCTTTGATTTGAGACATCGACTGTTGTACCAACTTCTTCCACATCGCGAGTAATCCATAAAATTTAATTAATACTAATTTGATTTGTTTAAAAAATATTGTGATAGAATCTAAATAGTAAAATTCTTTCGTGTCCATTGTTTTTAATAAACGGCTAAATATTTGGAAGAGACAAAAAAATGGATTACTTAACCAACTCTTTAAAATATATTAAAGGCTATTAGAATGTGAAAATAAATGTTTTTTAATAACAGTATGATGTGTTCATGTCTCCCTCTCGTGAGAGTTTATTATCAATTACACATTTCATAAAATAGTTTGTAATGCGTTTTGAAAATATACACTTTAAACATCCATATCGGTATTATAATAAGATGATAGTGTTGGTGATAAAAACGAATGTTTCAAAAATCGATATTATATTTCAATATTATCATTTTTCTTCTAGGAAAATCGCCTGAGAGTGTAAATTAGTTTTTGACGAGAAAGGAGTACCGAAATTCTTATCTGCATATTTATTGCAGTAGAATCTGAAAAGATTTTTCACATTGCGAGACTTCTCATTCAGGAAGAAATTACATTTTTCTCCGACGGACCGCATAGCCTGTTCCTGGAGTCAAAGAGGCCGTAGAGGCAGGCGCCGACTACTTTAAGCAAAAGTGCTTCAGACATCTCCTTTCACCCTTGCTCACACCCCATACTCATTCTTTTTCTCTATCTCTTTCTTTTCGTGCCTTTTCGCTTATTCCCAAAGGAGCGAAAATCAGAAAATTTGAGGTCGAGAATAAATAATACTTTCAAAAAACGGCGTAAAGGAAAAACTTCTCATGCGAATTTACATACGTAAAAATGCCGGTTGGTTCAAAGACGATCGCGATGGCTGCTGACACGTTTCGCGCGCGCCATCCGACATCGTCGTCGACGCGACGCTCCAAGTCTACAGAGGCGACGTCGCCACGGCGTCGTCATTTTTTCCGTACGATTGTCGCGGGTAACGATCCATTCGCCTGTCACGTGCATGTGTGAATTCATTGATCACGCTGACAATAAAAATTGTAATAATAAAAGACGAGCGGCTTTTCAAACTACCGCAATAAAATTCGTAAAGCAGCACGGCGCGGCAAAACCGAAACACGCCGACTTCAAAATAGTAATAGATATTATCTTCTTTCCCCAATTTCCTATTCAGTTTTGACAAAAATGAGACTAAACTCGATCTTACGTAAAGGCATAAAAGAGAACCACCACAAACATAGGACATAAAGATTGTAGTGTCTCAAATAAATTAGTTATTTTAATTTTTATTATTTAAACGATAATAAATTAGATCAATATAGTGGTCAACAGTAACTTAACACTAATTACTATAGGTAATTTTTACAATGCAATAATGTTTCCTTCCATATATTTAGTTAAAAAGGTAGGTAACCTAGGGCAACCAGCTACCCTACCCTAACCTCTTCAGAATCCCGGTTTTTTTTTGTTTGGTCGGAATTATTTATTATATATAGAATAATCGATTTAAATCTTCAACGAAACAACGAAAAGGCATTTCTTGGATGATTGTTTAGAATTAATACTTTCTTTAATTTTTTAGACTAAGAAGTATCTAGAATCGTACTTGTAGTGGCCACATGAAGAATACGTAAATATGCGAGAAGAATTTGTTATGTTAATTGCTTTACCGGATTTTCGTTTGTTTCTATTACCTAATAAATATTTACTAATTAAACTGATATATCTATTATATTTGGTACTTTTCTTCTTCTAATATTAGAATGTTGTAACTGACTTTTTTTATGGCGTCCACGCCCAGTAATCTACTTCAAATAGAAATAAACGGGGATATTTTGTCAAAGAAAATTGATGTAGTTTTAGAACGAAAATGTGCTCAATCTTCAATCAGTCGTCGATTTTTCAAAAGTTCATTGATATGCTATCGACATTCGTAGATGAAACCGCTATATGCCAGCTTTACTAATGCACTCATCGCTTATTTCAAAATTTCCCCAAGAAAGAAAAAAAGAAACCGAAACACGTGCTTCGACTTCGAAAACGGCCTGGCAACTGCCAATCAAATACCAACTGTGTTGAGCGCCTTTTAAAAACAGTTAGAAAGCAATTTTCTCAAATCGGAAAGAAAACAATTGCAAAAGAGAAAAAAGAATAACATTTCCAACAAGTTCGAATCGTACAACCGCTTGTCGGGGAGAGACCGACTGTCACATCTCCCCCCTTTTATACATTCACATTCACATCAAACGTGCAAGAAGAAAAAACTTGTAAACTTTTTTTTAAACGTTTTCAGGCGGAGGTTGCGTGTTTGTAATGGTTAGATGATCTGTGACGGATTTGGAATTCTAGTCGACACAGCCTCCGAGGACGAACTCAGAAATGTGGGCCTCAGGCATATTTGAGAATCGATGTAGATAGTACTTATATTGACGTAAATGAAATACAGTATTTTGTTCACGTAAAGCGAGGGCCCAGGGAAGTTAACACTTCGTTTGATTTAATTTTCTGCAACATTTTGGAAAAAAGGTTCCCTGCGAACGCCCCCAGGACAATAAATTTTCTCTATGAAACTTTGTTACCTCACTCTCATACAATATATATATATATATATATATGTTACAGTTAAAACAAGTTTTTAGTTAGAACTCGTTTTCCCTATTTAAAACTAGAAAAACCCAGTTAAGGCTAGAATTTACCACTGATATATTTGATTTTCAGATAAAACTAGTTGTCACATCGAGCTGTAGTAAAAACTAGCACTACAAAAACTAATTTGGGATTGAAAACAACATATAGTTTTAAAAATATTTATTGAAAAAATCTAAGACACTGAGAACCAAATAATAATTTAAAACTAAAGGAACATTTTAGGGAACATCGACTTAAATTAGTTGCCAAGATGACAATATTTATTATAAGTAGGTAAATAAAATAATCAACTAAATCAACAGAACACAACCATAAAATTTCAAAAAGAAACATTGTTAAAGAACATTGATTAACACACAATAAAATCTAATCAGTCAAACTTGAATTTAAAAAAGGACGAGGATCTACTACGCGAACAGTTTTAACTGACTCGCTTCGGAAAAACTCGTTTTGTCTAGTAAGAACTAGTTTTAACTGATATTCGATTTGAGCATTAGTTAATTCTAGTATAAACAAATGAATACATTAAAAACTAGTTCTAACAAGAAAGAACGCGCTCTATCTAAAAACTAGTTTTAACTGCAACATATATATACGTTTATATTATATATTTAAGATACACTTACCAAACTTATGGTGTTTAGGTAAAAGATACGCCTTTCATAGGAAGTTCACTCACCTGAAAAGAAGATAACACTTCAATATTCAGTATCAAATACATAAAATGTAATTAATTCACCAAAATTGTTAAATTTTCATATTAGTTTTTTCTTCAAAATAATATGGGGCGTCCAGTGATTACGTGAGGTGTTTCATTGTAATTTAGACCCCTCCTTCCCTCTTTGTGAGATTTAGCATTTATTGACCGTGCAATACAAACTCACTATTAGATTTTATGGGACTTTCCTTAACCCTTAATGGATGTCTTTTAAGGTTAAAGAAGGTCTTAGACACAAAACGTTTATTAAAAAAGGTTTTCATCTCACAAAAAAGTGAGAAAAAGATTTAGGAAATTAACATTCAAAATAAAGTTATGGAATGTTTCAAATGTACCTACGATGCTAATTATTTTTTACTGTTTCTTCGATAATTTCATTTGCGTTAAAGGTATGGTATGTACGCAAATGCCTTGAGAAATTTAAGAAAAAGGTATTGCAGACTCTTTGAAAGGACCACCCGGTAGTACCTACTTCATTATAATGTCAAGGGAACCTGCCAAAAATTGGCCAGTGTTAATGGATAAACCTTTTGCATACCTGATCGAATATCACCTTGAGCATCACAAACATTGGTGTTTACCTTTCCTTTTATACCAACAGCGAGTGAAACGTCGAAATACAATAAGATTCTTTATTCTTTATTACGTACGTGTCATGAACAAAAAGTTGATTGCAAAGGGTTTTGTTTTTTTTTTTGTTTAGAAAACGGCAAATAAATTTATTTCTTCTTTTTCTTTATAAATTAAACGCAGGATTGTTTTAACTGCTGTTATATAATAAGTTTCATTTTTACATAATGTCCAAAACAAAAAGTTCAATGAATATTTAATAATTTGAGAAAAGGTCCAGTTGACATAGTTAAGTTTTAGTTATGAAAACCAAGAACCTTGATGGCATAATGTTGAACAAAAACCTATTACAAAATATATATCTACTTAATAAATAAATACACGATTCTGTTTTTACAACATCTTTAAATTGATTTTGTTTTTCTCCAGCAACTACTAAAAATTATCTTGAGTCAAAAAATTAGGACATTTTATTTTTGTTATTATTTACTCTTACTTACTAGCAGATAGGTGGGAAGTAGAAGTAACTAACTATTCGAATTTTTAGATTTATTCGTTCATTTACGAGTTTCTTAAAGTTTTTGATTTTATTTATTTGTGTAATGTTTTCTTTTTCTTATTTAAGTGATGGTGAGTGTATTGTTTATAGACATGTCTCTATTATTAGAGTTTTAGTACCTGTTTTTCTATCCCTTTTAAGACCTAGAAACCAGATTTGTGCAAACCTTTTATCAAAAGGATTTCAAGCCCTAAGCACGAAACCATTATTTAAACTTACCACTTCATCGAAAATTTAAAGATATTAAAAAGACTTCAATACAAACATTAACAGACTCAAAACACTTTTAATGGTTTTACTTTGCTTTAAACCTTGGAAGGACTTCACACACACATTAAAAAAACTACAAACTTATTGAAAGGGCTCCAAGCACTTTTAAAGTGCTTTATAAGTTCTCTTAAAGTTCTTAAAGCCTTCTCAATCTGTTTCATTTTTTTTTATTGTCACCAACTTATTTTGTTTGAAATCGCGTTCACGTACAACAGAATGGTGGATTTATGAACTTTTAAAGTTGGTCGTAGGCATTGTACCTTCTTACAAACATAAAACTTTATGTATACATACATATATACTGCGACATGCCTCAGGTAAAAATTAATAACATCCAGATGGCCTGATGCTTGTGAGTGAAGAGCTCTGAATGAATGACTGACTGCACATGCACACATGTATCTGTTTGCACACAAACAGTAGCAAGCTGTCATCAGACAATATCGTATCTTTAGCTCAAGACTTTGCCGCCCTTTGACCGCCCCCCAGGAGATCATCTTACGCTGTAATGGAAACTCTCTTTGACATAGGCACAAGTTGAGAAGACGACACGTAGACCAAAGCTTACTGCTAAAGACCCAAACAATCTCCACCAACGCTGCGGGTGGCGGAAGGGAATGAGGTGAGGTAAAGAAACGAACTGAGGTTGCACCGACCCCAAACGTATATTATTTAGGGTCTTAATCCCACCAAAAGAATTTCTCAATTACACTATACAATTTTTTAAGATATGTTCAGCAGTTTTACTAAATAATGAAGGGAATATTTTAGTAAATTATTGATTTAAATAAACACCTACACTTACTGTATGTGGTTTAAATTTCTAAATTAATTTTTAAGGAAATTGTTGCTACGCAGGCTCTATGCACTTATTTATTTAAAATAAAATGGAGAAAGTTTGAAGGTACCAAATAAAATACTTGTTTAATTAATTTAAAATTTTAAAGAGTGACAATAGTCTTCAATTACATAAATTCAACCCTTTAGGAATGCGCCTTTTAAAAAAAAAAAATGCGTTTAATATTAATTCAATAAGTTAATAGAGAATAGTAACTCCAAATTCCACCAGATTCCAACCCTTTTGATTATTTCCAGTGACTGAATAGAATATCTTATTTCCCGACGTTCAAAAGCAATAAATTAGTTGGCGGTTTGCACTGGTCGAAGAAAATGGAACGGGTAGTAGATGAACGTACGTACAGTGGAGGAGAGTGCTTGCCGAGGAATATTGGTTTTCGTCCAGTACAGTGCAATTAAGAGGGAAGAAAACAGGAGGAAAAAGAAAAGTGAAATGTTAGACACGGCGCTAATTCTGTTCGAGTCTTAACGGAGCGCTAGTATTGAGTTGTTTTTAAATTGCTAGAGCTGCCTCTCGTGCAGAGAGTGGTTAGTTACTGGTGGTGGCGGAGTTCGGTGAATTTTTCCAAGTGTAAGCACAATCTTTTTTTAACACCTTCACCTTTTGTGAACCGTACGAACGTATGAAGACATAAAAAGGTTTTATCAAAACAGTCCATTGTATTTATAAAATACTCAGTGGATTATTTGTTCAATTATTGTCCAGAGTGTTTTATAATTTTCCTAGACAACTATAAACCTCTGTTTTTTTCTGTATCTCTATATCTCTATCTGCATGGCACAATCTTAAAAATACAACTTGTTGAGTGTTTCATTTCCATCAGTGCTGATAGCTAGCAACGTCTCCGGCCTCCACTCTAATACTCTAGTGCAAAGCCGGGAGGTAGATCAGAAGTTCCTTAAGCTATTCTTAAAAATGCGCCCAGTAGCGGAAATCTACATAAATAATTTAATTATTGTACCTACATACATCTGTTTTATAATCCATTTCAGTTAATCAAATGAAACCCGCGTTGTGTTATTTTATAAGTATATGTTACGAATGTATCTATATAAATCAATAATGACTTCTAATTTGATTTATTTTACTCCCTGGGCGTGACTGGTAAAATTTGAGGGGTAAACCGGCGAAAGAGAAGAGAAAAGGTATATAGTTATTGTTCCCAACAAATTAATCGAGAATAAATAACTAACGATGGATAATTTATTGTCCTGAGCCGTCAAAAACGGCCAGCTTAAACACAGAGTGAAAAAGAACAGGAAGCTGTAATCAAGCGCCGGTTACTAGGAATATTTAGCACCCAAAATACAGGCCACACTGTCATCATTCATATAACATATCCATACACACCTGTAATTATGTGATATTGTAAATTCGTACATTGGCTCAGGAAAGCAAGTTTAAAATTTTAAAAATTGAAAAGAAAAACAAACAGGCTCCAGAGAAAAAATTTAAAATATTTTCCTACTTGTTACGCAGGTGATGCTCATTTGTAATTATTTAAATAAAATTGTTTTTTTTATTGTCACTATCGTCTCGGCAAAATTTTGAAGTAAAATTATTTGCTAATGGATTTCGGCCGCTTTTTATTCGTAAATCAACTCACGTTTAAACAGTTTTATGGGTCCAATTTTTATGTTTTACCCGTACTTCCTCCATTTTTTATGAAATAATCCGAAACACAAACATGTAAGAATATCTATGGTGTGGTTACCTACCCTTAGTTTCGAAATAGCGCTTTAAATCATCCCCCGAATATAAAGCCGTCCGAAGCAGCAAGTTCTAATGGTATCGTTTGCAAAATCGTCGGATTATCCTTTTCGTCAACCAGTGGGATATTTTCATGGTCGGTCCTAGCCGAAAAAGGGTCGGTAAACCGTCTACGTTTTAGTCTGACACCTATCAAACAAGCATCTTTTGTTGTTACATCGACCCAGAAGATGGGATCGCATTACATCTGGTTCCAAACTGGCTGGAGATTAAGGATTCTTTTTTGAAAATGTTTCTCGTAAATGGAACCAGAGTTTCACCGTATCTTTAGAAAGAATATCTGTAAAGAATCATTCGGATCTGCACGAATTCGATAAAGAAGTGTACTTCCGTCAAACGATGGAAAGAATGTCACGACTGCTCTCAGGATTCCAGTGGCGCAATCGATAAAACGGTGATGGACCGAGAGATTGACACCGAGAACCAGATAACCATTTAAGGAAATATTTTCTAAATAAGCCAAACACTTGTCTACATTGATTTATTACGCACTGAGAACAATACTGAGAGAAAGGCGAACGAACCTAATATTGATAGAATATAGAACACTACGATCAAAATGAGCTTTCAACCATATTATAAAACTAAAGGTAGTAGTCAAATATGGTTATCTAATATTGAAGGTACAAGTAAGGACTAAGGCAACAAAAATAAGGGCTGTATAATTTATTAATTCTAAACCAGACCGACTTTTCTCTTCCTACAATGAGATTTAACCTAGAAATAGAAGAGGAACCGCCAGTCTGGATTTGCATTAATTAACTTTACAACTATTTTTATTGGGTTAATTAATTATTACATTAGGTACTACTTTTAAATACATTTCAAAACAAGTAAAGTGGCGGTTCAAATAACCCCACTGCTAACAACGGATCGGCTTTTTTATTCCTATTGTCTAATTCTTTTAAAGTGCCGGCTCAGGTAATGAAACCGTTACCAAGTTGTAGTTCTTGTCAACGCCCGGCTGAAATTGTTTTTATATTGCCATTAAAACAAAGCACGTTTTGGGTTTATTTAACTATAAGAGCCTAAAAATGCTTATAAATCTTCTAAAAGCTTTATAACCACAGTAGCCACTTTAAGTAGTTCAGAATATAAAAACAGTATGGTCAATAAAAGCAATTAGACTAATGTAAACTTACCATAATCTAATTTCAGGTGTAATCTATTTTTTTCTAACCATCGAAAAAAATTTAGTGAGGAGTTTCACAAAAATTGCACCATAAGTAGTTTATTTTTTTTTTCTTGTAAGAATAGTTTGGATGTAGACATGGACAAAGCTGATGGGGCGAAGAGTTGAGAAATACATCAGTATGCAAATATTTCCCGTAAGTTAACACTGAAGGATAATTAAAAATCATGATCCACGCGTGTGAAGCCGCAGGCAAAAAGCAAATTGTTCATACAACTTTGAAATTGATCGATTCATTTGCTTTTTTCTTTTATCTATCCATGTTCATTATTAATTTATCGTCAAATCCTTCATTAAAACTATAAACTAATGTTCTACTACGTTCATACAATGTTAATAACTACTTTATACCAGCCGGCAGGTGAATCAACTATTACCTAGCTAATTGGAATTCATTATTAAGTAAATGCAAATTTGTTTCGTGCAAACAATTTTTCCTTAAATGTAATTAACTAGAAACGGTCGAGACGGTCTCATCTTCAACATACGTATTTATATATAAATAGGTACCTGTACCGTGTAATGCAGATCTTGTAACACATGTATAATTAAAGCTTTATCTAACGAGCGAACTCGGATCTTTTCTAGCACTTAACGACGACCGTTCGAATTTAATAAAAGTCGTAAATCTTTGTTATACAACCGTGTAAAAAAGAAGAAAAAGGATAACTTATCAACGTTACGAGCCATATACCGATTGTACTTACTTCGATTCAATAATAAACGCCATCAACCATTCCGTTCTATTAAAGAAAAAATAACGCGATGCCTAAAATTTACGACGCCGTCATACACTTTACAGAATACGCCTCATAAAAATTTAAGTGCACAGTCAAAAAGGCGTTAAATTGAAATACTTTGTAATTGTCTTTCATTGCTCGTATAGTACTCAAATATGTGTATAGAATAACTCATTCCGTGCATACACCATTAAAATAAAAAGAAATGCTATGTATACAGTAAGGCTTCCATTTGGAGAATCTATAATATATATGTTATTTATGTATGCAAAATTTCACATATTATACCTAACAAAATTGTCCCTATTAAAGGATATCAATCAATGAGTCTATATATACACAGCTTGCTGCGATAAAATAACAATTTTAATAAAATTTGGAACATAGAAATGTCTATAAGGGTACTACTTTCTGACGTATAAATCAATTTTCATAAACTACCCTTAGATATAATTGTTCTCAAATTTTTAGAAGGGTTGATTAATAGCTTTATTTTTTTTTAAGAAAGATACACGAATTAGCTACATTTTCTATCTCTTATTAAAAATCGATATCTGCAACAAGTTTTTTGTATTGATGATTTTCGACAAGAATTCTTAATATTTTAGTTCAGTTTTCAAAAATTTTATATGAAGGCTACCCTAAGAAGGTACTAACTTCTGACATGCTTTTCAAGTTAATGAGTATACGTCTGAGGTAAAAACTAAATCTACCCCTAAATAAATTTGATATCAATGTATTTGTATGGTCGATCTATTTCCGCATAAGGTTTTTCTGGAAAATTGTTGTCAATACCTACATAGATCGCGCGCAAAACCACCACCCAAACATATATGTTTTGCAAGTTTAGTGAATATGTGTTGCGCGGTTGCCCCTGTTTGTAGGATTGGTCGGGACCCGGCTTAATATTGCTAATATGAGAGTTTTCGGTTTTTAGAAATAAATTTTTGTAAGAAACAACTAAAGCTTGCTTCTTGGAAAGGATCAAATTATTTTTTAATCCTGTTTTAAAAACGAAGAAACCGCAAGGTGAAAAACAGAGCTGGACAGAGCTTTAGTGCTTCATTCTTGAAATGTCCTTTGAGGGCTTAGAACCCTTAGAAGACCTTTCGATAACAAGTACTTAAAGTTTGATAATCGAATTAGTGTATAAAACTGGTTTGTAACTCAAGCCCTTTTAGTGTGTTCGAAGTCCTTTTTGCAAGTAATTCCATACTTTTGTTGTATCGAAAGCTCTCCTGATGTAATTAGAGCGCTTATAGTTGCTCGAAGTCTAATTCACATGCTTAGTATTTTGAACTTAATTACTTTTCGATGTAGTTGATAATTAGAAGTCCGTTTATTTTAAAATGTAATTGGCATTTCAAGAACCAAAGCACACTAGGTAAGAACTTTGGGCTTTGTGCTTGAAGCTCTTTTGGCTTTGGAGAAAAATCATTTCAAACGGGACCGTTGACAGGGAAAGCTTTGGCCCCAAAATTTGTTTTTTGAAAAAGTAATGCTTACTTAGCTTATATCATCAAAAGGCAAATGTTTCTCAGGATAATCCACGTTATGGTAACTTATGGATAAATATAAACGTCTTGTATTCAACTTTATTTAAAAATGGTGGAGATTTAGATAACATACAGCTCTGTAGGCAACGGTACCATATTTCCATGAGGTCACAAAGTTCGTATATCAATGCAAAAAGGAGGCTCCAATGAATCAGTCTTCAACTACCTTTCGTAACATATACCTAATCCTTTTATATCTATTAAATAGTTAAGAGGATGAGTCTCAAATATATAATTTTACGAAAAAAAGGTCAAAAGAAGTTAGATTTTACATTTATCCAGTTTTTTTAGTTTTAAGTGACTCGTGGTCTTTTCCATTATATCTCACATCGCTCTTTGACGAGGGAGGGATGTAATCAGTACCTAATCATTAGAAATTTTACTAAACTAATTCCACTTATCCAAAAAAAGTTGCTTGTCTAAGGATACTTCCCTACCCAAAAGTAACTGTACTTTTAAAGGTTTAATTGTGTCATTGATTAATGGAATAGCGCAATAAAAGGCTAAACAATTCACTCTAAATGTCGAATTGTTTAGTTTTTTCTTTTTTCTTCGTCTTCTTCTTCTTGTTGTGACGAAGGAGTGTGTATTTAGTTCGAATTTTTATTTCACGTAAAGAATTGACCTTTATTGTAGTCGTTTTGCCGATGACTCGGGGAATTCCAGCGATCCGTTTGTAGTCTTACGCGATTTCTTAAATCAGTAATAAAAATATCGAGAAAGCGGACAAGCCGTGGGCAATTATGCGGCGCAAAAAGCATTTAATTTCGCAAACATTCTCGGCACAACTGCGCGATGCGAAGTTACCTCCTCGGCTTTACGCCGGCAGTTTCTGTTGTAAGGGAACGCTCGGAATCTGCTCACAAAAAAATCGACAACGTCGCGCTTTGGCGCTTGCTGCACTCTGTTTTACTTCCACAAGCATAGTAAAAAAGACGCCAAGCTAGGACGACAAACGCATCCCCAGCATAAACACGCAAGGACAATGCTAGGATACAAGCCGCGGACTTCTACTCTACGTACAGTCTACAGGAAAAAGCAAATAAGGTATTAGCATCATTATCTCATGCAATCATGCAAGGTCGAGTTTATAATAGTTTATTAAACGACATTTTTTCCACTAGACATATTTTCTGACCATTTATTTCATCTTCTGTAATTTTAAATACAATAAATGTACTTATTGTTAGTATCTATTTTTTACATTGAAGGCATATGTATTGGTCAAGGTATTTGAAATTATTGGCTAACTCTTTTAAAGTGGCAGCTCAAACAATAAAACTTTCAAAAGATTTATTAGCGTGTTTGGTCGAATTGATTGACATTGATCTGAACCATATACTCGTATTGACAAAATATTAAAGTTTAATTATCCTTATTGAGTATACCTTTGCAGATGAAATTTAACAAGTGTTATAGACATTCTTAGGCGCCTCAACAGTCATTACGGTAATAGCTCTCAAAATTTACAACCGTTTATTCCTTATTAGAAAAAAACTTTTAAGCTATTTTGAACTTTTCAGACATAAATGGTCAAGATCAGATAAGGGTAATGAGCAATTTCAGAACGGGTTCAATATGTAACTCTTCAAAAATGTTAATTTTTAAAAATAAGAAATATTTTTAATACTGAAATATACAGGCAATAACCTACCTACCTAGTGTAACATAAAAGGCTAGAATTCTCTATAACCTATCCGTTTAGAATAGGTCCACCCCTTATAAATAAGCTTCAATTCTGTTCTAGCGACGAAGATGATATAGAAGAATGAGCAATAAAATTAAAAACCGATATACCTAGCAGTGATTGAATTATTAGTTAATTTTATTAATGTTGCTGTGAGTAAATAAGTTAAATTAGTTTTAGAAAGAGGAGGTGTCTGACTATGCGAACTGCATAAACTTTCAAATAAATAATTTTAATTTGTTATCGAGAATTGAATTTGATGACTTCAATACCAAGGAGAAATTTCTACGTATATTAGTATATTTTTTGTATCTAATTTCAATAATATTCTAGATTTAAGCAACGATTTAACGAACTACATATTCGTTAGTTATCCTGCGAGGACTCTCCCAATGAGTGTCCTATCAAGCCAGTTACGGTTAGGAAATGCGAGATTTTGGCGCCATTTATCAAATCTCCTGATTGGTATTTTTATTTTTATTTTTTTAACAAATTGTTATAATAATCAGATTTTTGGTAGGGAAATAGTGATTGATACAATATTTATTTATAATACTTTCATTATTTAAATAACCAACTTTCTTTTTCAGTTATTTAAGAAAAAGATTAATTATTAATATTTTGCAAATAACTCAACACGAAGCATAAAGGATTTAATGTGTCATCTGCAGAGAACGCTCTTTCAGCTTCAATGATGGTAGGAACTTCAGAGCACAAACAATTGTTTGCAATATAGATAAATTTCATTTTAAGTCAATGAAATTTCTGTGCATTCTCATCAATCTCGCGAGATCTCGTCCGATTTTGGATAAATTACGCCCTGATCTCTCAAGAACGAGATTGCATTCCCTAACTACAGTGTACTTCAGCCAAACACATTACAGTTTTTGATGTGAAACATCTATAAGCGCAGGTAAACCGGATTGTTGGCGTGGTGGTTGCATGTCGTGGCGACGCTCGCCATGCGGAAGCCCCTTTGCGATTCTCGTCCCACTCGGATCGACGGTGTCGTAAAGTAGAAGATGGAAGTGAGTGAATTATGATTTTTGTGTACATTTCACCTAACAAAAAAATGAATGATATTTCATTTTTACATGATAAATTATTTCCGTACAGTCACAGAGGTTCAATAATTAAATTATTAAATTAAAACCAATAAAGATAAACTACCATTGATTTTAGCTGGAGATTTCAATGTAAATTATGCAAAAGATGAATCAATGCCATTAATTACGTTCCTCGAAAAAGAATTTCAATTGCAAACTAACAACAATCCAAGAGAACCTACTACCAGATATGCAACAACAACAACAATAGATGCTGTATTTATTAGATGTCTTGATAATGTTATGTCCAATACTTTTGTGACATACTTCAGTAATCCTCGACCAATTATCTTAGTAATGCTGTCACTGAAGTCACTGTCGCTGTCGCAACTTGAAATAAATTTTTGAATTTTTAATTTTTCTATTTAATAAAAATAAATGTTTATTAAATAAGTAATCCTTATTTTCTTTCACATCTGCCAGGCGTGCCGTGACGGCTCACATTTGTTTGTTTTTTTTTGTCAAAATTTTAATGTAATTGTTAACCGAAAAACAAATACCCTTTTCGTTTCTAAAAAGTAAGGTTGGGCGCGTGTCCTTATGACCTCACAGTCTACAGACCAGTCACCAATGTCCCTTTGCAGTGCCTTATAAATCGTTCGTTATGTTACAGTAGAGTGGAAATCGGTGGTTTATATAACATGTTTTTATCTTTATATTCGGCAATTATAAGCGTTGAGCGGCTGCAAATGGACCCGAAACGAGACACGTTTACGTTAATGTTACCGATAACGCAAAACAGTCGAGCCGGACCGTTTCGGCCCAGCAGGATGTGGATAGATAAAATTGGGCTCGAAACGTGAAGGGTTTCCCGTTCGTTGCCTGCCTGTTGGCTGAACCGGTGCGGTGCGGTGGTGTGATATCACTTTCCACAATTTACTACTCTTAAGGTGTGTGCTACGTCTCCAACATATTAATTTACCCTTCATGTATTATTCAAAACAACAAAGTGAATCTTTCTTTGTAATATATGGCTTTGGCGTGTAACTATAATAATATGTACTTGCCTAACCTACAGAATTTCATGAAATACTTAATTATAACTGAAACAAAAAACATCCAAAGCACGTTTTTTATCAAAAGAATAATTTTATTAATACGTGAATGTCAAGCCTATTATTGAGCAGGAATGAAACATATATAATTTTATAGGTGTGGTGCCACAGATATAGGCATGCACAAATTAAACGAAAATAATTTGTAAATGTTGCCGTTACACCAATGCAAGGTAATTTAAAAACAACTGGTTTACAAATTGTGGTAAAAAAAACTCCTTCTAAAACTCAGTTCACATCATTTCTAAACAGCGCTTTGTGCCTTCACTGAGAGAATATCCGTATAGTATATGAATTCGAAAAGATACTCATTTATTTCTGTCGCAAAAAGGTAATAATAGGTAAAAGTGCGGCATGGCGAAATGCAACCTTAGCACGATTGTTATTTTCTGCAGATCGATAACTTCAAAGTGCAACAAAGGAATTTAACACGCAAAAATAACATTATATCGGTTGTTAGTTGTTAATGCCTATCCGTAAAAAATTGGAGTCGTTGTTTTTTTAAAGAATAATGAGATTTCGTGACGCAATAATTGATACGGATATATGAACCATAAGTACATCATAATTTACTTCATGGTCACGTTTTAATTAATTAAATTAAATGTACTAAGAAAAGGTCGGGCTAAAATTTGGCAATTAATTTAATGAAGTACCAGTTTTGTTTTTAAATTAAAGTATGCACGTTGAACAGATAAATTTACCTAATTACAATTGGCAGTTTTAAAGAACACAAAACAATATTTGGCTCTAAGTATCTATCACATTAATTTGGACGTAGAAAATGCTGACTTATAAACCAATTTACTTCGGAGAGCTTCTTTACCAAAATAATTTTGCATAAATATCCGTCTTAGACCAGGGTCGATAATTTTTGAAACAAAAAAAAAATTGCAGTAGGATGAAAATCATTGGAAAAGGAAGAGAATATAACAGAAATCAAAGAAAAAATAATTTACGGGCGAGCTGAGGTCGGGAAGGGAAGGGGGTGAGTTTTTAAGGGTAAAAAACGGTTTTCCTTGATTTCCGGAAAAACTACAAGTCTTATGAAAAAAAGTCAAATGGCAAAGTTGTAGGTAATAAAAAGATCTAAAACTTTTGTATTTACACTGTTTTCACATAACCTCACAATTTATGTGAAAAATTCAAATAACCTACTTTTTACTTTTTTATTTTTATCTTTTACAAAAAAACTTTTTTTTTCACGAAATTTGATCAAAACTTACCTATTTATGTCCCTAACACGCTGTAATTTCTTTGATTTGAAATATTTATTTTTTCACCTTATCTTTACTTAATATCGGAAAAGCACTCTAATTTTCAATCGAAAATTCTCACGTCAAAATATCTGCTTTTTAAGAAAGGTTGGTAGGCTTTTTCTTTGTTGAAATCTCTACATTCTGATGGTGTGAAAAAAAATATGCATTACTATGGAGTTTTCTCAAGAAATGCAAAAACGAATAAAACTAAATTAACGTTTTTAAAAATATTATAATGAATAACGTAATTAGTATAAAGTATGTGAATTCAATAGTACGATTTACATGTATTTTTATATATTATGAGATTTTCTATGACATAAATGTAATAAGAATTTGATAAATCAACTTTTTTACTGAAACAAGCAGCGGTCACATTTTTTAGATAAAATTCCCTTCGTTTTTTTGCATTTCCTAAGAAAACCTACCATAGTAATGTATATTTTTCTTCACACCATCAGAAAGTAGAGATTGCAACGAAGAAAAAGCCCACCAACGTTTTAAAAAAAGCAGATATTTTGACGTGAGAATTTTCGATTGAAAATTAGGGTGCTCTTCCTTTATTAAATAAAAAATTAATATTCCAAATCAAAAAAATTTCAGCGTGTTTGGGACATAAATAGGTAAGTTTTATCAATTTTTTTTTTGTAAAAGATAAAAATAAAAAACTAAAAAGTACCTTATTTGAATTTTTTACATAAATTGTGAGGTTATGTGAAAAAAGTGTAAATACAAAAGTTGTAGATCTTTTTATTACCTACAACTACGGAAATCAAGGAAAACCGTTTTTTACCCTTAAAAACTCCCCCCTTCCCCTTCCCGACCACAGATCGCTCTTAAATTGTTTTTACTTTCATTTCTGTTATATTCTCTTCCTTTTCCAATTGGTTTCACCTTACTATATTTTTTTTTCACTTTTTACTGTTTTTGAAGGGTTCAGCACTGGTCTTTCTCCAAGTATAATTGTTTTGAGGTGAAATTAAAGTGAGTAAATAAATTAATTAATTAATAACTACCTCTCCAAATATCTACATCATAAACTCCAGAAAAGCCATAAAGGAGAATTTTTGGTGACATCAAAAAATTTAGTGTTACCTAAATGAGGGTAATAATCACTAGGTAGACACTGTAAATTAAGGCAAGGTACAGCTACAATAACACAAGAACAATTAAAAGAGCCTAATTGCACATTTATTCTTAAAATGCTGAACAAAAGAACTTTTTATGAAGGTTTTTACAAAAAAGTGTCCGTTTGAAAATTTTCACCTTTTCCTAATGTCTCAATATCTAAACAATTGCTTTGTTAATTACAGAGAGATGAGTTTAAATGTTCCAGTAAGTAGAAAATAACACTTTGAAGTCATTTAATTGCCTCCATTCTTATGCGTTAAATTTTTATTCGGTTCATATCTCTTAGACGGATATATTTGATGTCTCGAATGATACTCTTCCCGTTTATATCACATAACTTCATGACAATGTAAAAGAAATAATAATTTACATATTTATCTGGAAATAACAGCGTAAATTAACCAACCTCATTCGGCGAAATATCATATAAGTATATTTTTTTTAATTCTTTATATCCCTTTACTAGCCATCATATACATTTTCATAATTTTTTACTGCTTCTAATGGATCATACAACAATTTTTTACGACTTTAAATATTTCTACTAATGCTACTACTGACGCACATAATCCCGTTTTATGTTTAGATAAAACTTGTTAACTAAAAAATAAAAATTAAGTTTTTATCTTCCCGTACTTGGTTTATGGACCATTTAGAAACTAAGTGGGCACTTCCCACAAGCCTGACTGTCTATGTATTAATAAAATAACGCTTTAACATATGTTAAGGCAAGAAGAAGAATATTACAACTGAATAAAAACCGGACTAGTAAAATATCTTTCGGTGTCTAAAAGTAATTCAATATTATGTCCTTTAAAGGAATGACCATCATAAAACTTTATGGTAATTGATTCTAAAAGAACCTAAAATGACAACTTTACGTAGTTATTTTAATAGCGAAGATAAGTGTAATGGCCCAATCAAAATTGCTTTTCTACATTTTGATAACATTTTCATGAGGCATATGATAAATTTCGTAATGAGCTATTAAAATGTAGAACGTAGAAAAATGTCGACACGAACAGAATTTTAATGGACAGATCCAGCTATGGAATTGTACGAAATAGAAGGCGATGAGCTTTTGGAGAATGTTATTATCTTGTATGTTCAAATAAAGACGTTTCGAAAGAGTCAGCAGATGGCATCTTCATTCGGAGTTGTCACTTTCGCTCGTAATCTTTTTATAAACTTTCTTTAGGAGACGGCAATCCATTTAAATTAAAAAGGTGCACCTTATTAAAATGTGTATATAATTGGGAGACGCGTTCCTTATGGGGCAGCTGATGTACTTATGTACTTTTTCCGGACAAATTTATTATTGCTTTGCATATACAGCAATTATGCAATAATAATGAACGTAAACCTGAGGATTGTATGACTCTTTGAGTATTCCCATCCTTCGTTTCTTGTACGACACTGCCATACAGTACTGTTTGATAGGGGTGGGCAAAACTAAGCTGGAACTTAGGAACAGAGAATGCTAATTAAGTTACTACAAAATATGTATTTTAACCCATTTTAGAGAAAAAAGTATAGATCATTAAGGTCACCACCTGTAGATCATTTTTATTTAAAATTTTAGGCTTGACAAAATTTTGAATTAAGATTTCTTCTGTAGTTGTAACTGTTTTTATGAAAATTACAAAAGAGCAAAATTATTTCACCTTAAATCCCCTGATGGAGATTATTAAGGAACTTCATACACTTCAAAAAATTTTTTGATACAATTATCTCCAAAGTTTACTTTACAATACTCGATAGAAATATTATGTTGTTTTCTAGAAGGCATAAAAAAATTCGTGACTGGAAATTCAGATACCGTTCTCAAAACAACGAAGAGGGTTTTCTTTGATATTTAAGGAAGTACAGATTAATGCTTAAAAGTTAAAAAAGTCAATTTTAAAGCGCCTATTTCAGCCGTTCCACCTTACTTCTGTACCTGTATTTTAGCCATCACAATACCCAAATTTTATTAAAAGTGTGAGAGTGGGGGTAGGTGGCTAAAGGAATTAAAGTGACATCTTAATAATTCAAAACCTCTAGTATGTAGGATAACTTACCATCCCCTTCTGGTGTTAATATAAAAATCTTAATAAATCATATTAAAATTCCTTAGTCTAATAAAAGGGGCAGAAACGACCGGTAATTATTCAGTAGTGTTGTTGATATTGTATAGTTAACTATAACAAACAAAAGCGCGAGCACCAACTTTATTAATAGGTTTTCATTGCGAAACTTTTACAGCATAAAATTTAAAAATTAAACAAGAGCACAAAGATAAACTTTCTAAATTTAATCATACTCTTACAGAAACAAATAAAAACAATGACCATGTATTTCTGGTTAATAACAATATCAAAATCAACCGCTTAGAAAAAGGTAGAGTTTGTGGTGTTTTTTTGAAATTGTTGCAATGTTTTTACGTTGGTCAACTGGGTCAGATCTCTACGTCGGTTCAATGAAAATGTTAAAAATTTAGTATTTTAAAAAAACCTTAACTCTTGTTTAAAAAATTTACTCGAGAATATACAAATTATGAAAACTATTTATCAAAAATAACCTTTGGCTAACAACCAAATTGAACTTAGTAATGATACACTTCTCTTGTTCATTTTTCATATTTTACTAATTTCATTGAAAGAATATTAAAGTAGAAATTCGAATTAAAGGAAAATTCCTTATGTAAAATTAACACTTAACATTTTGTGTTACAGGAATTTTCGAATTAGGGAACGAGTTTGGAATAAAAGTAAAATGGTTCATAAATAACAATATAAAAACTTGAACGTTTCTGGCAAAAACGTCGATGTATTGTTTGCACTTCTAGGCGTGATGTCGGGCAATATGTTTTACTGTAAAGCTTTTTAAGTTTTTTAGTATGACGTCGAGTTGCATCGTCCGACGTCGCTATACTTTGACGTCCGCCGGCGTCATCCGCGGTGTATTCCGTGCCACTTGAAAAACTTTAGTTCTAATTGGCTTTCCGCAAATTATGCGGTAGCATAACCTTTCACAGTGCAACAAAGCTTGCAGCTATTTAGTTTGCGTGTCACTGCTTTCAATGTAAATGACACGACTGATATGGAACATGAGCGGCATTGCCGGATACAAAAGCGACGTATAATGTAACTAACGTACGTTATAACGGCACGTGAATTTATTCAAAGATCACAATTAAATTAGAGTGCATCTCACAAATAATCTACAAACGACTTCACTTGCCTGCCTTTTGTGACACGTTGAAACAATGTTCTGAAATTATGGGAATGTATATTATGCAACAAGGCCAAGTTAAAATTTTACAAAATTACTTGACCCAGACCGTGCGTAATTTACAGCATATATACGTTTGAAAATATTATAGAAATACACTTTTGGAAGACGTAAATTACAGAATCTTCTAAAAGAAAGTGAGGCAGTAGTACTACTAAATACACCACAAGAAGTTGTTGGCAAGAAATACTATTGGTAGATACTATCCGACATGGATTATAATTTTGAACTCATTGGTCCCATCAGCACGCCATATAGATGTAGTTTTAACTGAATAGTAATCAATAGAGCCTTGTGTGAAGATTTACGACTAATTGTATATGTAATTAAAAGAAATGTCTAAGAACATTAGATTATGCTTCTAATACAGAATTGTATTTATGATTTTTTAATATGCCTTCCTAGGAAACTTTTCAATTTGAACCTCATTCACCCCTCATTAAGATCTCGTATGATGTAATAGGATTCTGTGATTTAACTTATAATGAGTTTATTTTTTAATAAAAAGAGGAAAGAAAATTGTAACAGTTCTTTGAATTGAGAAGTTTCCGTGAGATTTTCAATGATCCTCTCCCTTTAAATAAGATTTTGCTTCTCATACTTCTAGCTCACACAATAAATTAATTACCCCTCGTTAATACAGGTTCGTAAAAGTTCGTATAATTCCCTGCATAACCCTAAATATGCACATATAACCTCTGCCCATCTTCTAATACCTAACATTTTTTTTTATAGATGGCGATTACAGTCCTTATGAGATCATTTATTGATCTTTAACTAGCACCGGTAGTGCGTGCTGATGAGAACAAACAAGGATAGATATATGCAAGTTCTGTTTAACTAGTTAATATCCTTAATTTAAACTGATAAACTTATAGAACCGTCTTGAACCAACAAGTAACAGTAAACTTTCATGAATTAGGCATTCCTTGTGCTAATTTTGGTTATCTGTTACCTAACTGTAGGTACTAAACTTTTCATTATATCAAAAATTTATTATTTTTTTTTTAAACAAAGTTTAAATTGTAATATAATATGTGCCTCAATTCTTAATGCACCCTTTCAATAGAAAACACTAACAATTGTACTTTAGTGTGGAAAATGATCCTATACATATTACAATTACTCGCGGATAACGTTTGACGAGTTCTTACACAAGTATACTGAGCTTAAAAGCTTTCGGTTAAAGCAATTGCTTTTACAGACTCAGCAATACTAATGGCTTTACTTCCTTTTACTTGCCTAACGTACATTTGCCTTCGGTTGCACTAAATGCGATAAATACAAATTCTACCCGCAAAATATACGGTTTAAAAACGGCAACAATGATGCCTAAAATGAAGCGTACCCCAAGTAAAACTCTTTTAGCATTACCATGTCGAAAATTGGGGAAAGAAAGCTGTTTCACTTCGAAATTTTTTATTGACAGCAAAAGTATGCTACGGTATAACAACTGCTTCACCTGAGGACAACGAAACGGCTGGGTGATACAAATAAACAATTTTTGAAACTTTGCTGGTTTTCATTCCTTATTACTAAATAAATATATAGAGTCGAATACGATAGGAGTAGGAGCCTTGTTCATTAAAGGCGATTTTTCCGTTCAAAAATGTTCGCTAAAGTCGATAGTTCGCTTATTTATTTGTTATTACATTCAGGTAATATTTGTTCTTTAATGTGTTGGGTTAAAATCAACGTTCGTTATAACCAGCACTCATATCAAAATTCACATATTTTATATGTCCGACGTTTTATTTATTTACCGAAACCACACAAAGTAAAGTATTTTAGAGTACAAGAGCATTGGTTGGAATTAACCTAAAGAGATAGATTAAAAGTTAGATGGAAAAGTCAAGTTAGCCGGTTCGCACACGTGTATAGAATTAATTCGTTGGTTGTTGGGATTCTTGCGCTAATCTGTTGACCGTATGTGCCAACACGAACGCCTCTTTTTAAGCACCAGCAATAGAACCGATTCGACGACGACGTCACATTGTGTCAGTTCAAGTACAATCTTGACATTAAACACTTTACTACAGAAGAGAACCGCGAGTTAATATTAAGATTACAGGTACGCAAGTACAAATATACGGTAATAAAGCTCGTTCGAAACGCGATTCTTTGAGTCTACTAGTATCAAAGAAGTACATTAGTGAAATATACAGATATAAAATTTTAACAAAAGCAATTGTTCAAGATCTCTTCGTAGGTACTCACTTTCAGCTTGGATGCTGCAAGGCCTGATAAAGGCCCGCGAACAAACAGATATGCCGACGGACGGCACGAAAGAGCAAAATATAAGTTTTACGAAAGTTGTAGTCGAATACATAAGCCGCTTTGAAGCATAGAAACTAAATTCATTACGGAATAAATTAGAAATTCAGTAACAGCGTTTTAATTATTACCAAATGAAGAAAGAGTTTTCTCTAAGTACTTTATAAGTTAATAGCTAGTTAACAAATTGTCTGTCATGAAATGTTACATTTTGAGCATTTTAAATGGATTCACATTCATTTTTCTTTTATTCATTAATTATACATCAACATTTAATATGTAATAATGTTCTTCATCCAAAACCACCATAAATTTGTTCTCCCAGGGACTCATTATTGACCCCCCTTAAATTAAATTCATAAAATGACATAAGTACCTATCTAATATATAAAATGATCGTGTCACAATGTTAGTTACCATACCTACTCCTCCGAAACGGCTTGACCGATTTTTATAAAATTTTATATGCATTTTCAATAGGTCTGAGAATCGGCTACTATCTATTTTTCATACCTCTAAGTGATAAGGGTTGTCCAGCCCTAACTTTTTTATTTTTTTATAATGTGGCATTAAAAAATACATACAACGTCGATAACTGATCAATTATTATCAACCGATTAGTCATCCCCACAAAGCGTTCACTGATGTCACTACTCACCCAGCAAACAGCACGGAGTGAGGATGAGAATGAAGCAGATTTTTTTTAATGTTACAGGGAGTTCAAATATGTTTTAAGAAGTAAAAAAATGTTTTATTATAACATTTCAGAATGATTTGGCAATGTTCAAGAATGTTCCAGAATCTTGAAGATCGTTCAAGAATGTTCCAGAGTGTTAAAAAAAGTTAGAGAATGTTTTTAATCATTATGGGATGTTCTGGATAGTTCTAAATTCGCGAATATTCTAGAATGCTTCATCAAACGTGTGATATATTCTTACCCGGGCAACGCCGGGTATTGCTGCTAGTAAACTTATAAAATTTAACATTACATTTGGTCATAATTCCAAATTGTATTATTCCGTCAACAATGTTGGAATCAAATTAAGTTTCATATCAATTTCAGCAAAATTTCAATATCATTGATAAATAGAGCAATTGATAAATGTAACTTAACCATGCAAATAATTACTTTTAAAACTAACACTCGGTAGGTAAATATGCGTATTTTTTTTAAATTTAAGTCATCCCTGAATTTATATTTCCTCGCCAACAATATATTTCGTAAATAGATACGTACAGTTACTTTTTCATCTAAATTTTTTTATTGTATATGTGCGTTGATGCAAAATAAAATTCCTATGGAACCGTGCATTCATTCCATACCGCTCGTCTTTTTCAAATATGCCTCTATGCACCGTATTCAACATTAAAGTCCTCCCCTTGTTTTACTTAACTAGCTTCGTATCCCAAATATGTATTCAGCAAGCAATTGTCCTCTGTATTGTTGCCAAGGAGCTACTGACTTAGTTATGCATTAATACAATATTCAGATTATTGAACTGTGTTCGAACATATTTGGTTTAAAAGATGATGATTTTTGTGACAATATATTTATTTTACATATTAGGTAACTAAAAAATACCATAACAAATTTTGAAAGGAATTTCACTGTTTTTTATAAAGGGAGATTTGGGATGGATTGAGGAAAAAGTGTCAGGACTGTGTTACTATTTTTGTTATTTTTTTGCGGAATACCAGAACGGCTTTCATAAGGTATGAAATTACTTTTCAAACTCACAAATAAAGGTCACATTTGAAACCAAATTACCGGAATTTTTGGATGTTCACTTTTCAAAAATAAAACACGGAATCCTTGTAAATATAGCACAGGGTAATTCTAGTTGAGCTAGGAGCTTCAAAGGGCTAAAGGACGATTCTATGGTGCAAGTTCAGGACAAAACTTGACAAACACGGATTTCAAATTTTAAACACACGTTTGAATTAGGGATGGCGATTCTTTCCGAAAAAGATCGATTTTCAAATCGATCCGAATCGTAGGCTAATGTATCGATTCACAAAAAAATCGAGGTCTAAAAGATCGATTTCAAAAAAATCGATTTCTTTTCAGGTTTGCATTTATAATGTAAATATAAATCCATTTTATGAAAAACAAGAAAGATAACAAAATAAATGATCTCTTATCAGTAAAATCGGTTTTTTTTAGTTCAGGGAATTCGATAATAACAATCATTTATATTACCATATCAAAGTCAAATCAGGTATAAAAGAAAATATTTATTTTCAAAATGTATTTATTACATTATTACTTATTATTCCGTAACAAACACTACACCAAAAAAGTATTCATTTCGCTAATCACAGTATACTGTTACGACACAGTTTGCTTAGGTAAAAAAATGAATGACGCAATATCAATCAACAAATACAAAAAGTCATTGATTACAGCCATCTCGCGCGTTTTTGAATAATTAACCCTTAAATCGGCAATACCGTAATATTAAGGATACATTCAACTATTTGTAAATAATAATTTTATGGTTTTTACCAAAACAAAAAATCGAATGGCGATTTTCAGGGGTGAAACATCGATTCACTTGTTCGATTCAGTGCAGCATATCGATTTAAAAAATCGATCTTTTGGGTCTGAACAATCGATTCTTCGATTAATCGATCTCAGATCACCATCCGTAGTTTGAATTGTTCTTATACGTAATTAGCCATTTTTAATATAATAACTGACTATCACCTTCACAATACTGGAAGAAGTAGGATAGTGATAGCAGCGCAGCAGCCCGAGTTCGATTTACGGCCAGGGCAGTACTTATTTTATTTTTTTTCACTTATTATTCTATACTTTTACACGTAAGAATGAAGTTCGGAAGACACCTAAAGAGAGTGTTTATTACAATTAGTACTTGAAATATAAAATTATCTCATGTTCGCAACTTCCATTTAAACTAAACTGCTTTAATAGCACCGATAGATTAATTGTGGGTTCCTTCTAATTGTAAGAGGTAAATGAATTAATTATTATTATACACAATTATGTCTCTGCTTTGAACCATTTCAAATAATTCTTTGTTTATAAGAAACATTCTTTCCGCTTTTATCAATTTGTTTTTCGTTATGTTTGCAGTATATTTACCGCTTTGTTCTTTGGATTACATGGTCTAAATAAATAAATTATTTGCAATTTTCTTTAGAAATGTACGTTCATGTTATATGGCGAGTAAGATCAAAGTAAAAGTATTCTTTGTTGTGGACGGAACTATTTTAGTCCGAATAAAATTTTCTTCGGAAAACTTTTCCCACTCTCGCTTTGGTTGATGGTAATAACGGGAACCGGGGTCCTTTTGTGTATATGTACGTACTAAATTATGCAATGCAGTTCTCCAGCATTAAATCTCCCGAGTGCGCCACGTTCCGTCTGCGTTTCCAAAGAATTAGGTTAATGTTCGACGGTTCCTGAATGTCATTTACTTCTCGCTTTATAACGCGAATGAAATTTTAAAAATTATTTTTATAGCTACGTTTCAGTCTGCTTGTCTTCAACCTTCGCAATTATCCTTTCGGGGAAATTAAAACGAAAACAATTCAAGCAAAAAATTCTCTAAACTTCCTCCCTGACATACATGAATAACGTGGCTTAGACTCATTTCAATCATATTATCTTTTCCTATCATAGCCATAAAAGTCGATTAAACACAAGAAACCGCATATAAAGTTAAGAGTCGTTAAGAATTATGAATGGCATCTGTTGAGTTTTAATTGAAATGCAAAAATTTAACTGGAGGAATAACTCAGTTGCAACGACTTCTTTCTTTTTTGTGTTAAAATCAAACACATAGTTATGAATTAATTGCTATTGTCATAAGTAATATTATAATAATACCTATTCTTGTCCCCTTCTTTACTTGTTAATTGTCTAATTGCAATATGCATTGTAGTTATTAGCATATCACTTTTAATTTTGTTTTTTTTATAACATCACTACGAAATAAGTAGACATACTATGTACTCATTATTACAGGTAATTATTAGTATGCATGTAGGTAGGTTTATTACTTAATCAGTAATTGCAGGAACTCTCATGTGCAACGAATAAATTATGTATGAACTGGATACAATCTCTGCGTATAATAATCAACTGTTGTTATTATACATAGTGAGAGATTGCTTCCTAATTCTCATCATTATTTGCCTCCAGGTACTATCGCTTTCATTATTTCATATTATCATGGAAAAAAGAATTTCACTATTACAGACTACAACAAAACGTAAACACAACGAATTTTTATATTTTCTGATGGTAAACTAAAGATAATTTACTGTACGTAGGTACTTGTTGAACGGCTTATTAAACAGGGAGATTTGGGAGAGAGAGTAAGAGGACAATAGGAATCTATCGGAAATTTTTGAAAATATTGTAGGTAAAAAAATTAAAAAAATTAGGAAATAACAAGTAGGAGAACAAAGTCCATATAAAAAAAATTGAAAAAAATAAAAATATAAGCTACATGGTCGTAGCCAGGGAGAGGCAGGAGCCTTGTCCTCCCCCTAACTGGTAATGAGCAAAATAGGTCTTGGTCTTACGAAAAAGCAAGACCAAGACCGAGACCAGACGAATTTGAGCAAGACCAAGACCAAGACTGAGTAAACAAAACCGAGACCAAGCCCAAGACTATCAGAGTCTTGGTCTTGGTATTGCTTTGCTCATTACTAAAGTACTCCATAAATTAATAATTGATTTTAGACTATCCTTTTATGATTGAATAATAATAAGCAATAATATCTTAAGGAACTTTTTTTTTAATTTGTGGATAGTGAATTTAGGTTTAAAAATGATTGCCAAATGAAAACATGTTTACAAAATTTTTTGAAAAATGTTCGTTACCCTATTGCAAGACCAAGACTAAAACCAAGACCAGACGAAATTAAGCAAGACCAAGACCAAGACTGCTGAAGCAATACCAAGGCCAAGACTTAGTAAACAAGACCGAGACCAAGCCCAAAACTGTCCGAGTTTTGGTCTTGGTCTTGCTTTGCTCATCACTACCCCTAACTGTCCATTTTCTCAATACCTTCGAAAATTAGTAAAATAACTCATTTTTGTACTTTTTTAATTTTTATGAATAAAAATTGAACTGTACCTACTTATAAATTCATTTTTGTATCAACCTAACATACGTTTTTTGAGAAAAATATACTGTTTTCCTGCTTTGAAATTCTCTCCCTTTTCGACAAAATCCTATTTACGCCATTGGCTAGAGACGTACTTACAGCAAAAGCAGGAGAGTTAGGTTATGATTCATTTTCATAAGTAGTTAACGATTTGGGATATATGGTAAAAGTAATTTGATTCAATTATAAATTTAAATTTGTTTATTATGATTTTTGTAATGGGAGTATTCCCGTATATTTACTTAAATGAATAAATTTCTTATACCTGCATGCTAACCGAGCACAAAAATATCATCCTATGTTTTTATGCCTTCAAATTTTAATTTAATACGTACTTCCCCCGGCAGACCTTCAACCACTTCCTCAAATTTATTGCAACAAACGTATAGGGTATAAAGTGTCCTTAAACTTAAAATAAAAAAGTAAAAGCATAAGTAGATTTGTCGTACCACAAAAACTTCCTTATAAAACTCGGTCCAAAAAGTGATATTACGCAAATGTTCTTTTTAACACCTGGATTTGTATTATTCACAGATATTACGTATATACATATGTTCGTTCGTGCGATGCCGTTTGGTGTAAAATACAAGTTTTCGCCAAAGGTGCTTTTCTTTCTTGTCGGGGACGGTTTCGTATACATACACACACTTTATGCTGTATAAACACGATCTATCCTAAGATAACAATGAACCGAAAACCAACGTTGTATTGTATGAGAAAATGATAACGACGACAACGCCGACTACTAACCAAGTCCACGACGCGACGGACGGCGTGACAGCCTCTTTGTATCTTTCTCTCTGTAGGCATGTGTACCTGTCTCTACCGAACATTCTTCTCCATATACTTTACAGCATTATGCGTGCCACGCCAAGAATAACAGTTATTATACGTCGATATCAACACCACAACGTGACCTGCCGATACTGTCTTAAGAATTCACGCGAGAACTCTCCAAAGAAGCAAAAGTCAGAAGAGATAAAAATTTAGTTATTGCTACACATACGGAATAAACTATTCTTAAGATTAAACTAAAACAGTTACATTTATAACCTGAAGCATTTATGTAATTTAATTTCAGGTAATAGTACTTTTGAAAATGTTTCTTTCTATCGTACTCGTCATCTTTAACTCTCTGTGAATGCCCTGTGTTTTGTGGTGTAACTCGTATGTTTTCCGTCTTTACGTGTATTAGAGATTTGAGGGATGACCTCAAATACTATACAACATCCATATTTTCCTTTAACTTATAATAAATGTATATCGAAGTAATCTGGGCAATAGGGGTTGTAAGGTAATTTATTGATTTATAGGGGGGTTTGTTTATATTGGGAGAATTTATCAAGTCTCAAATTAATAAATCACCATCTCATCTGCATTGTTCGGATTACTTCGATCAAGTGTTTGTTAATTCTGGGAGGAGAATTTATTAGAAGGGATTTGGATTTGATTTTGCACATTAACATCTGAAACCTTTAAAAGTTTTTACTATTTATAATTGTTAAGGGTGTTGAATATTCCCATGTTACAAGTATCTCCAACTAACTCTCTCTCTTCGCTCAATTTTGAGAGCATTCAGGCGAAATCTTTTATGTTCGATCCCGTAAATTCACGTTTGACAGTCTAGCACACTCTCCACTAGGCTACGACAGTCTTCCTTTGTAGACCGCCGATTTTGTAAATAAAACATAATACTATAGCGATATTGGCAATTATCATCTTTTTTACTACTTTAAATAAAACGCTTATATTAAATTTCAATTGTTGTTTATTGCACTTGACAATTGTTTCGCCAAACTTTGGCTTCTTCGGAAGTTATTTGTTAAAAGTAACAAATAACTTCCGAAGAAGCCAAAGTTTGGCGAAACAATTGTCAAGTGCAATAAACAACAATTGAAATTTAATATAAGCGTTTTATTTAAAGTAGTGAACATGAATTTCAATCAAGTATCAGTAGACTTAATCAAATATATCATCTTTTTTACTATAAAATTTAATATCTACATGTGTATTAGGTACGTATTCTGTTAATCGAAAATTGAAATCATCAGCTAAACTACTAAGTTTACTCAACACAAGTTGTATTAATGCGCAATGCATTAAACATGTACAAATCTAGGGCGACTGTGTTGTTTTGAAAACAAACACAGTGTGCAATAAGATATTAGTAAACCTCATCCACAGTCGGTTTGTGTATTTCGTTTATTTGCTTATGGGGCATCAATTTAGAAACTTGCAAAATTGCTACCGATTATGTAAACCCCAAACTGTATCACTAAAGGCAACCTGTACACTGTACCTTCAAAAATAAAACGATTTCGACATTTATTAGAAGAAAATCCAAATGACCAAGCTAAATGATTTCCATTAGCGTTTTATTGATTTCTCCGAACAAATAAAATATATTTGAGAAAATGTATACTACAAAATTATTGAAAAGTTGCATTATTTCATCAAAATAATCTCAATCAAGTTAAATTAGTGTAGGGGAGTACAAGCGCCGCCTGCCATAACTTATAATCATCGTCAAATACATGTAATGTGGATGGATTCTGTATGTAAAAGAAATTCTCTATGGCCGATTAAACTTCTTACTTACTTACTTACTTCTTCGATTAAATATCATTACGTCTCAGTAAGTTGTTTTCGGTTATTTCTACGCTCTCGCTTACAACTATTGAAAAGAAAAACAACATTTGATGCTTTCAATAAGCCTTAACGTCAGACGGTTTTTTTTGTGCAGTAGATATTTTGCAAAGGGTGCCGTCGAATATTACGATTTGTAAAAGCAAACTGAGTAGTGATTATCACGACCCAGTTAACTATGTAGTCGAAACTTATACAAGTTACGTCTCGCTTTGTCCTTCTGAAAATCAATAAGAGTTGCGGGAAAGGCGGAAAAGGAAATTACCGCCGTTTCCGGTCCTGAAATCAAAATCGTTACTTCACTAAAAACAAGAAATATGGAAGTTGTTGTTAGGAAGGCAGAAAGACAACACTAGCCATAAATAAAAAAATTACAATCCATAAAAGTGTCCAACCCATTATTTATTTTAATGCTGTTCCATTGCCGGCTTGTGGAATCACACGAGGGGCGCAAAAACATGACAAAACAAATCAATAACTATGTAGTATATAAATAAATAAATATCTTCTGTAAAATTATAAAGAGATTGCATTTACGTCATCAATATACAATCGGACTGGCACAGATTGGATCATAAGTTCACCCCAGGGCCTTAAACAAATATTTCCTTTTGTCAAATTGTTGCAAAAAGTATAACAAGAAATTGTTACTTATAACAAAACGTCAAACTGCTTTGTTAGGTAACAGACTGGGATCAAGAGTCGTTGACATCTCGCTGAACATTAGTGGATGTCCTTTTATGAGTACTTTTAAAAGTTCTAGTACACTCACGAGTATATAGGTAGGTATTCGCGTTCTAGTGTTAGTCTCGGACTGAGTTGGGAAGCAGTTTGCGACTTCGTTTTTGTCAACTAACGAGCCACACTATCTCCTACGAAGGGCCACTAGATTTTCTCGACTTGTTACTTTACCCTTTCATTACAATGTCAAGAAAAAAGAAGACATTAGCAACTTACATAAGGAAATAAAGCAAGTAATTTTTACCATCAGATATCCAGATTAACGTGTTTAGCAACTAAATTTGACGGATTATTTAAAATAATAAGTTTAAAGGAGTCAGGACTGTAGGGTGGGTGTAGGTTTGTATTAAAGGAACAACTATAGCATGGTCAAGAGGAGAAAACTTCATGTTAATGAAATATTTGCGTGCTTTGTGTGTCATTATTCCCTTCAGCAACGAGATACGATAGTTACATATGTGCCTTTCTAAAAGACAAAGGTATCACTCTAAAAAAAGGTAGAATTTTTAGACGTATCATCATCAATCACCGCTCGATAATTAATCAATCAAAAAATATTTTAGCCGCAGACTCGATGCAAAAAATGTCCTTGTTTGGCCCGATCTGGTGATAAAGAGCCGTAATTTCGGAGCCAATATATAACAGATGTGTTTAGGATAATGGATGTCCAGTTCAAATTGCGTTACACGCGATCAATGGATGTTTTATGTCGAAACTTTTGTTATCGTTACAGAAGCGTCGATGGGGACGAGGCTACTAGATAGAAACGATTTAATTTCGTCGACATAACGAAATACCCTCCTAATAATAATCGACTTTTTTCGATGATATTCTTTGTGTCGACGATAAAATCCGATCCATGACGCTTTAATTGCTACCATTGACACTCAGCGACAACGAAAATACAGGGTGTTACTTCATTAGAACAAGGATTACCTGCTCAAAAATATAACAGAAGGTTAATTTAAATTACCCATACGTACATCTAAGTACAGAGTATAAATGTCCTCAATTTAATTTACTGAATTGAATTCAATTTTGAGCCCATGTGAACACTATTCGCATGCTTGAACTCCAAATAATAAAAGCAGCATATACACCCACCAAATGGTGCGACGCCCTTATATTTTGTTGGTAACCGTTTTCCATGAAAACAGCAAACTGTCAGAAGATAACAACATTTCGAAATGAATTCGTACGTGCTGTCAGGGCAGAAGAGGAAGACGAATAAAAATGACTATACAAATCTAAATCTGGCAAGAACACCACAAAATACTGTGTCATAAAACAAACCTTATGCTGATTGTTGGTAATCCAAATGATGATTTATGTATATAAGGACGGTGGTATCGTCTCGTTGGTCTCCTGCTACGAGAAACCTCGGAAATAACCCCCCAAATCCGCTGATGTCACCGCGGAAAATCTGGAGACAGGAAGGCTCCAAGCTGGAAACGGATACACGCATTGGTTACGAAAAAGAACAAAGAAAAAGGGAAAGGGATACTAAATCTACAAACTATCTTAAACGTAAATGTAAAAAAAGTTACATTTTGACTGAGTTATAGGTATATAAAGTTCAACAAAAAAACTTACTTCTTCAACTACATCAAATTCAATTAACCTTTTTGTTGGACATCGACGTGGCAAGGTGAAATGAGCCGTATAACATGAAGGTAATTAAAATATTGCAGATAAAGATCTTTTAACAGTACGGTAAGATATCCGTGGAGCTACTATTCAAGGTTATACGTACAGGTGGGAAAAAAATCACACAAGGATCTTAAAAGATTTTTAATGTTTTTTAATTGTCTTAATGATATCATCGTTGATTCAAGAATATTCTACGTTTAGGTCAATTAAAAAAAAAAAAAGGAAATTGTAGGCAGTCATCATATGGAAAAATTAGAAGATTTTTAAGAAGTCATTTCACTCAGGGTAGTAAATGTTGAAGAGACTTAAAACACAAAGTACCTACTGCAAGGTCGAGTTACTTTTAATAAAAAAATTACAATTTTGAGACATATTATTATATATGTCGAAGATTATGCCTGGAGGCAATTATTTTTTATTTATGGTGACATCGAGACACGATTTATAGTCACCCATAAGTTTAGTGCATGTTCCTTTTTAAAAAGTTGTTGGTCCTAGTTGTCGATATTATTTGTATTATCAGAGTAATAAGATGTAGAAACCATGTTTCAAGTCGAGGTAACGAGTATGATCACCGAACATAGCCACGGGCTGTCCTGTAGTGGTTGCTTTTAAGAAATTTTGGGAAAAGGGGTCATGTGTCGGCATGATTCCTTCTGCAGGGAGCGACTGACGAGGACACTTCGGTATTGACTGCGAGATAGAACGTACAGCCCATGTATTCGCTTTCGACTTGTAACAAAATTAGGAGTTTGCTATTACATCCAGTTGTACTCAGTGTTCTTGCTATTTTAATTATAATGGATAATATAATCAAATAAATACTACTGTTCGAGAGATTACGCCTATTCCGACATATATACAATTAAACGCATATTAGAATCAGAGTCAGAAGTTAGAAGAGGTAGAAGAATATCTAGACTAAAGTTAGATCTGTCTAAAGATGGTCCGTGGTTCAGGACGGAACAAACTTAAGGTGCAAATCCAACCATCGGGCTGAAAACCTAATCTCAATTAGGTGTTCACCAGAGTCTTCATCTCGACCTCCAACTTGTCTTTACTTGAAAATGAAAAAATTCTTTGATCTCGAAAATCCTCGATGTGATTTTTTGATCTTGTCTTGATCATGCCTAGAAAATCAAGAGTCTTATAAATTAATCTATTTACTGTTAATTAAGAAGTAATGTGTAATGCAGAAAAGAATTTGATCCTGCGGTTTACGTTTGCCTTCAGTTTTTTTTAGTGAGATATAATTTTCATGGACGATTAAATCCCTACAGCGTACAACAATCCGTATATCAAAGACACATTTCATGGAATCGGCTCTGGAGAGACATTATTGTGCTCGGTGTAGGACACAGTACGACTCGACTATGAGACGCTGTTAATTTCTAGATATGGTGTTAAATGATGCAAAGGGTAATGTGCGCGGGACATTTCCCATCCACGCTGTTAATTATCCGTTTGCTGGTAATTAATGTGCCGTTTAAGCTAGCAAACTGACGGTTAACCTTAATTAACCCGGATATCAACGACCGTGGCAGACGCAACAATACTTCTTTGACTTTGGCTCTACAACGGATTTTGATCTTGGTTATAAAGTAAGTTGTCGCGACCTCGGGACATCATAAAATGTGAAGGTACAAGAGGTGCGGTTGCAACAAAAAGCGAAATCGGAAAAATCACTCAAACAAAAGGAATATACAAAATACAAATTAATGTGAAAGGATAGGAAACTTAGTAAGTGTTAATAATTCGTCTAATATTATGGTATTTATACTGAGGCCCCAGTCGATGACTAAAACGGAAATGTGTAAAGATAAATGACCACAATTAATTAATTCTGCATAGTTAGTAGTCGCTAGACGTAAATGTAGTTACACTCATTTGGCTCATATATTAACACATTACAATAGCAATAGTATGCGACTTGGTGATATGAGGTTATTCTCATGATTAATATTTGTAGGTACATATTAATTAAATGACAGCACTGTTCATAAAATGGTTAAAAGTTATCAACTTACTGAATGAATGGGTAGTAAAATAGCAAAACAGATTAGAAAACAATTAACTTTAATTAAATTAAACAATAACTTCTTCGTCAGTATTCAATAGGTTCAGATTAGTAAATCGACAAATCACTACAAATGGTGTTCATTGTACAGGGTGATTTATTATAATGTCGCCCCCATTTAACTTTGTTATTTGGAGTGTTCCAAAAAAATTAAAAGTATGGTTATGTATGTGCTAAAAAATACTTTTTTCTATTTATAACAAAAATTTGAAAAATGATCAGTATACAGGGAAAACCAAAAAGTTTACACATTTACAATTAATTAATAATTTTTTTAATGGATCACCCTATATATGAATTAATTTTTCGATTATTGTTTATAATTCAGATAGCTATTTTTAATCAGTCAAGTTGACTCGACGAGGTATGAAAATAATTTTTATCGGGCTTTAAATTCTTCATTTATAGTATACTATACAGCTTATTTCTTCTTTTCACGAATTAAATCCTGTGTTGTATGATTTTTGTCAATAGTTAATGGGAAGAAAGTTGAAGTTCAAAGACTAGCTACAATTGTCTTTCCAAGGGTATGCATCTCATCGAAAATTTTTTGGGCAGAATAAACGCGAAAAGGAAATGCTGAGGAGTTGAGCTATTGGAGAAAAATGAATTAGGTCCATTTTGATTCCAATATTCCTAGTGGTAAAACTATGACCAACGCGTAAATGTATCATCTACCGACTGTTAAGAAGCCAAATTTAATTTGTACGATTTGACGTAAAGTGAATAGAATTGAATCGAACGTTTGTCAGAAAGTTTATTCATGAATAAACGACTCACTCACTCTTGCTCATTTCACTCTTCCTCTCATTCCACGATTTATTCGATCGTAAGATAATTTCGTCGGATCTCTCTCGAGTTCACCATTGGACGTAGTCAGTTTCAATCTGGGCACTTGTTATCCAGTTTCGGTGTCTTAAACTAACAAGGCAACGTCAAAGCGCATAACGTTATATAAGAAGAGAGAGGAGAACGAGCCAAAGACGGTTTCAGCACCAGCATAAGCACCAGCAGCATCAGCAACGCAACGATGCAGCCGTCCGTGAAGACAAGCCGTAATGTGTTACCCACTTAGCGAATCGTTATTGATTTCCCGCTGGTTCCGAAGAGTTCTTCTCGGAGAGCTGAGAAAGAGTTGGCGGGCACAGCGGTGGCGGCAGGGCCGAGAGAACGCGGCCTTCTCGATCGTGTTTCTGCGGCTGTAACGGCGTGAAGCGTACGTCGGCACTCGTTCCCATCACAGGATACCATTAATCATATTTCCGAGCAAAGACAAAAACTCTATCGCTTCGCGTTTTCTGGCTTTGAGTCTCGTCTTCACCGCCCGCCGCCTGTCCAGCACCATCCATCTACGTACAATCGTACGGTAAGGCTACACTCACTATCAGCTGATATCGTACTCGTACAACCAGTTAAACAAGAACCTATTTTTACTAACATCTACCTGACAGCATCTTCCTTACCATAGCTAAATAACTTGGTGCCAGAGAACGCTCGATTAATATGAAACTTCGCAAAAGTTTGTTAAAATGGCTCCGTACGGATGCGCAGCAGAGGTATAAAGTTAGAAACGTTATTTGAGATATGGTGTTATAAACGGAAAACGAAAATATTTTGGATGAAAGAGTTTAGAGATGAGGAGGTATTAGAAACAAAGGGCAAGTGAGCTCAGTGGAAGTCAGTAAGTAAAAGAAGAAGTAAAACAATGGGCATCTTCTGACACATGAAAGTATATTTTTGTATAGGTGTTTTTTTCCATTAAGTTGGTAGTTAAGTTGTCCCTTTAGCCCACACTCTAGTCTTTAAAATCTTGTTCAAAGACGGACGGTAGGACAAGAGGCCCATTTTAGCATCCTTTAGGAATCGTGGAAATGGATGGAGATGGTGGTTGGCGTAAGAAAGATGAGACCGTCGAAATGAAGACACAAGGGAAATGAAAGACTATCTAAAGTATATTATGCCTTCTCCAGCATTTGCCTAAATGATCCAAGGAAACCACAGAAAATTTGGACCAAAGCAGCCGATTTCGGAATGGAACGGATGAATACTAAACTATGAGGAAGGATTAATCAAAACCATGTTGAATGGAAAGATGGGAATAAAAAAAACTAAAGAAAGATTGTTGTTCTTAAATAGTGATGCAGATTTCTAGTTAAGGTGTCGACAAAACGAAAGTCCAACCCTTCGCTCTTGAAATCCAAGAACAGCAAGTAATTTTCCTTGTCTTGTGTATTTTTTTGTCATAATTTCCTATTTTAATTTTAATTCAAGGAACCCAGAAACGAATATGTGTTCGGCTTTATTAGCCTTTAAAAGGAAACCTTAAACATAAGACTAGAATAGAAATTTAATAAATGTTTTAGGCTTTAGTTAAAAATAAACTTATCTGTAAGTACTACGTTCCACTCTTAGTTTTTGTTAAAAATAGAGTTGTTTGTTTAAATACCAAAATTTAATGTATCCTGATAGAATTTATTAAACTGCACAAAGAAACTGTTTATCTTGAAAATTCTCAACATGATCCTCTTGATGTTGCCTCAATTTTTACATTGGTACTCATTGATCTTGAACATCAAAAACGAATTTCTAACAATCAAGAGTATCGTGAAACACTAGTTGTAGCTTTTGTTAAATGAAAAGATTGGCTGAGATATTAAGAAGTGCTTGTAATATCAGTCTCCGGACTGAGAATCTTATTATGATTATAATACAATTTCCTTTTTGCAACCGATTGACTCTTTCAGAGAAACCCTGGCTCATCAGCGTTGTATAGATATCTACATTCCAACCTAACTGCGTCTTTTAGATTCTTTAATTCTGAAAAGATATTTTTTATGTAGAAATAGTGACATCATGGATGAACAAAATACATCAATCTCATGGAATCTACCATTTGAAAAATAGAATTATTTTAATGTAAACATGTAGTAAAGTTCATAATTGGATTTCGGCATAGAAAAGGGATAAACGATGAGTTGAGTCTTGAATTATAAATTGAACCCAACTGAGTGTCGTAAGAAAAAGTAACAAACTGAAAGAATGACGACGAAGAACGCTGCTGGAGAGAGATGAACTTAAACGTAAACGTCATGGAAGCAAGAGAACATGGGACGCTGTGTACGAATGCATGTTCAATAGTAATTGGGATGTCAGTCAAATGTATCAGAAATTTTGAAAGAGATGATTGACGACGCCTCGAGGATGTGACGGTGCCGAATGCCTCGTCAGTTTACGTTTTCGTGACACACATAAAATCCTTATCCCCTTGAGGTTACTTATCGCTAAATTGATTTTATTATATTAAGGCATTTACACTCAAAAAAGAGGAAGGACATCAAACACATGAGTAAAACAATTGCTTAATACTCCTAAACATATTAAAAGCGTTCTGTTTGTTTTTGTTTTGTCTTAAATAATACATGAACTCAATACCTAAGTGTTTTTGCCAAACAAAAAAAAATGGTTTAATTAATTCAAACTTGACTTGTTATTTTGTAAGTCGTAATTAATCAAAAGAATTTTCTCATCGAAGTAGCCGTCATTCATGAGTCATCTTTCGCAACGGCAAGTTTTTTATGTTGACAATTATTACCCTTTTTATAGATTCATACGCATACCAAGCAAACAACAACATACTCCATACATGTAACCTAGTTTAGCAACGATAAAAACGCTTAAGTCTATTTACAGTCGTTGTATTGCTGCCAGAATGAATAGATTTCGCTACTCCCGCAGCAAAGTAAGGTTGTTGTTTTATTAAAATTGTAAATTAAGTAGGGCCCCTGTCCTATTCAAACAGAATTCGGGTTAAACATAATATGCTCAACTTCAAATCAACACCAGCTAATTACCTGACTGAACTTTAATTAGAAGTTCACCTCGATTAATAAATAGAAGCGGTATAATTTCATTTAGACAGTTAAACACCTTTATAATTCTGTTTAAACATTGAGGGGTTAATATTTCATAGGGAAATTATGGGCCAAATTTCGTGATAAAATGGAAGAATTGAAAATTTTGAGGGTTCATTGAGCTTTGGTACAATATTGGGGTAGTAAAGTAAACCGTGTATTTTCTTTCATTAAAATGGCATTTTCAACACTTAAAACTGAGATGACTAAAAACAAATAAAATTATGGAACATTCTAAAATGTTTCAAAAGATTTCGTTTCTGGTTTTTAAATAACGATAAAGTTTCTCTACTACCCTCGTAAATAGAATTTCAAATTAAAAGGTAATCTATAAATGGGCATCGTAACAGTAGATATATAAATGATGTAAGTGTTTTCAGTCAATTTATTGCCACTATTTTGTATTTTTTGAAATGTTTCTGTTGTACTGTGGACGGTTTTATACCAGGGAAAATAATTATGTCGAAAATTTATTATCCATTCTTGTCTGTTAGGTATGTAAGGGCAGATGCTGAATTTTACAAATGGGGTCGACAAAAAGTGAATTGTATTTAACAAATTACATTACAAATTCACAAAATTCGCTTAATAAATATAAACGGTCTAATTTCATTTAAACAGTTCAACACCTTTATAATTAAGGGTTAATATTTCACCAATAAAGTATGGGCCAAATTTTGAAGGAAAATTAAAGAATCAAAGACTATTTTGAGAGTTCAACGACCATTAATATAATATTAGGGTGTTAAAGGAACCGTGCATTTTTTTTTTCAATACAAAAATGTTTATAGTTATTAGAACGTTCTTTGGTAACTAACGTATACGCCCCTAACCAACCTCTGCACTTCCAATCATAAACCCATCCTAACTAAACTGAAACATTTCTTCATGTATAAAGCATGAGGGCCTACCGTTGATACTGGTTATAACCCCTACGGGGCTATAGAGTTTGATGGTGGAAGAGATTAATAAAGGAAGATCAACATTACAATCACAAAACTTTCAAATTAATATACTTAAATAAATGAAAACCCAAATAATTAGTAACATTTTTTGAGAATATTTTTGCTCCATAACAGGACGATGCCCGCCTCTTGTTTGGTTCTTTCATAGAATCCCCTGACAGGTATTTATACGGTTTATATTTTTATTTATTTACACGTCCTGTCCTGTCTTTGAAAACTCCGTAATAAATCAGGCTGAAAATTAAACCTGCCAACTAGCCTTTTCCTCTTTTTTCTTCTGTTCTACCTTTTTCTCTTTAGGTCATCAGTCTGAGTTTTTGCTTATTAAATATTTAACGACACAATAAATTAGAAACACAAAACACAGAAGGGTTCTATGAAATTTAGAATATTATAAATTTAAGATTCGTTTAAAACAAGTGGATTGTGAAGGAAATAAGGGTGAAGAATAAATACCAATTGTGCAAGTAGAAAATATTATCTGCAAATGCATATTAATAGGTACCTATCTTTAACTTACTACGTTTCTAAAAAAAAAAAAAATTAAAACATAAATTTGTATATACAAATGCTATGCTCAAAGTGACAAACTCTCGAATATTTATCTAAGTAACTAATGTATCATTCCTTTATATTAACATATGTCGATAAACTGTGGAGTGCAAAGGACCCCCCCTTTCCCCTTTCCCATGCCGACCGACGTCATATGCAGAAAATGCTTTTTTCTCTAGACAAACCAAACTAAACCAATTATTGTCCTTTTGTGGAGGGAGAACATTTTTCAAAATAATGCTAATTGGGAAGAAGAGGGAGAAAAGAGAATCTTTACATACCACAACCTAATCCACAAAATACAAAGAAATGAAACGTTCATTTGACAAATATTTTAAAAAAATTCACTTTAGCTGATTTCATCACCTTGACTGTAACAAACATAAAAGAAAACCGTGACTGACTGATTGACTAATTAAATGACTTATCTTTCAACGCAAAGCTCATATCACTGAATGAATTGGGTTAAAATTTTGTTCACAAATAGTTATTATGATGGAACAACGGATTTTTGAAAAAACTTAAAGAGGTGAAACAGATGTTCGAATTTTGCTTAGGGAAATTCCTATAAACGTATCAATCCAAAATTCGCAGGATTATTCTTGGCAACGAATAAGACACGTTTTCATGTAGAGATAAGTAGTCCAAAGATTAACAAGAATGTCATTTTCAAGGTTTGACGGTACGTTGATTACGTACATGCCATGACCCAATATGAACAACCAAGAATGTCAAAAAAAAGGCGCGAGCGAAGTCGCGAGCAAAAACTAAAATAAATAGTTTCCAAACGTTTTCTGTTTTAAGCTGTCATATACATGTACAATTAAATAAATACATCAGATTTTGAAAAAGTTTCCTTGAAAATAAGATAAATCTGAAAAGTATAATACGATTTTCAGACAGACGCCTAAAAAAGTATAACAGTCAGAAGAAGTTAAAGAAGTAGAAAATTACAAGAAATATATATATTTCTATAATGGGTTATGAAACCACTTAGTTTTATACCATGAAAACCAGTTATGCCCACAAAATAAAGCGACCCAAATAACGTTACTATTTTATCTTGTCAGTCCCGCAAAACGTTTCTTTTTCCCGGGAGAATAGCTAAAATAATGTACGGGATGACTCTTGCTGCTTATTACAGGCACAATCCAGTCGGTTCGCAAGATGAAACACAGTGTGCAGAAACAACCCAACCTACGTTTTCTACGATGTAATATGTAGATAGAAGAATCCACGAATGTGCAATACCGTGTGCGACTACGTGTGTTTACAAACGTGTATTTGTGTTTGTATGCGTCTGACGTTGAACAGGGTTGCATTTTGCGATAATTTATTCAGCACGCGCAGTAACACCGCGCGGACGGCATATAAATATTGTTTAGTATCCGCCTTGACATCGGAAACTACATTGCAACGTTTCTCCCTTTTTGCGCGGTGATGCTCCCATTGCTGCAGTAATTTTTATTAGCGACCTGGGAACGTTTTGGAACGGTGACAAACACACGAATACCGCACCTGACCACAGCAGCAGATCCTACTTACAATTAGTAGAAATGCAGTGGAAATACTCTCCGAGAGTTCCAGCCTCTGATTGCGTGAAATAAAATCTTATGTTGAGCTTAATCATTGTTAAAAGCTTCAATACGAATATAAAATATATTAAAGGCTGGGATTTTTTAGTAAATCCTAACTTTTCTCCATGACCACCTACTTCCATCACACACGAGCCCTCAGCCTCTTCTCTTTGTGTAGCATGATATTTTAGGAAATGTTTTGAGCGGTTTTAAGGAAATCAAAGAGCGACGGTGATTTATTACAATTTTCTACAATATTCTAAAATTTGCTGGAATGTCCCAGATTTTTCCAGTATGTAACAGAGTGTTAAAAATGTTCCAAGAAGTAAGACAAAATGTTATACAACTTTCCAGAATTATTTTGAACGTTCCAGAATTTTCAAGTTCTTTTGAGAATGATATATAATGTTCCTGAACATTCAAAATTGTTAGAGAATGTTTTAAATCATTACAGGATATTACAGATAAAGATGAAGCTGATAATTCCATCAAACGTGTGATACAAAATTAATCCTGGTTTATAATAGGTAAAGGGGACGTTCATAAATTATGTAAGGTGTTTTCATTTTAACTTGGACCCCATCCTCTCCTTTAGTAAGATTTGCTGATATATTATGGGACCCTTCATTACTTTTACATGAAATTTATCCCAGAACGAGCTTTTATTTAGTAGAAAAAGGAAATATTTTGAATTAAAAAGTGGAAGTAAGATTTTCACTGGTCTCCCTTCTTTTAAATGAGATTTGATGTTACGAGGGTGATGCTCTTAGGTTGGTAAAAAAATGATTGGCAAAGTTTAAAACAATAAACGTTCTCTAGCATAAATAGGATTTCGAATTAAAATGTAATCCACAAGTAGGAATTGCAGGAGAAATATAAATGCTGTAGGTGTTTCCAGTCAATCTACTGCCACTATTTTAAACCCTTTCCCCTGACTTTGAAGTTTTGCATTTTTTATCTATTACTACAACTTCACATTAACTGACATAGAGACCTATACATTGATTTTTATTTTTGTTCATTTTGCAACGTTTTTGTTCTACTACGGAACAATTTTATGCCGAAGAGAATACGTCGAAACTTATTTATTATTTTGGAATTTTATGAAAGGGGGGGGGGGGCCTTACAAATTGAATTGCATCTGAAAAATTACAGTACATATATTGGGGAGTACGGACCTGAACCCTTGTAGATTCGCCCCCGCTGATAAACATTTGTTCTACATAAACAATATTAAACTATTACTTAACCCCCTGAAGCTCCCATCACCACTTCACAACCGTCAATTTTCTAAAACTGAATTACAATATTTTGCTTTGTTATAGAAGTACTAATTTTAATGTTCGTGTCGTTTAGGTCTTATCATTAAGATAAAAAGAAAATAATGCGAAGAGCATGAATAACGTTTAACGCAAAAGAATAGCTTTCGGGTAGGCTTGTATTTCGTTTTGGAGAAAAAATGGTTGACATTCGCGAATATGCGAGGATTTTTGTTAGACGCAGACTGCAAAATACCAACACATATTGTGTTCGGTTAATGCGGATTGGACGGTTGCTTCTACGGATAGTTTTTGTCAAAGAAATTCTGCGAATTGTGTCCCGGCTTCGGGAACTTTTGGTTTGATGCTGAAATTTTTTCGAACAGCGGCAGCGAGAATTTTTGTTCGCATGCCACGCTATATACAGTCTTTGAAAATTAAAAGAGGCCTTTGCAAATGTTTGAAAACTCGAGAGATCAAATCACATCAAAGGCGACATTATTGTCGTTCTTTCCTTCTTTTTTTTTCTAAATTTGTGTTTCTGCTTTTGTGTTTACACTAAACAGCAAAAATGGTACGCGATACACTAATGAGTGTATACAAGTCGAAAAAAACACCCATATATCACACATGTACGTTTTAATAACTCTTCCCTTTTTTAAACACCTACAACAGAAATTCTGACATTAAATACTATTACTTTTAGTTTTCCTCGTTAACGAAATTTAGTAAGATTTGATGAGATGGGCACTTTTTTCCCTCCAGCCTATAAATTTCAATATCCCTCTTCCACTTTACATGAGTTTTGCTGCACCCTTCCCTCCATTTCGAGCTCACATAATTAATGGATGCCCTCTTACATTCCGGATGTTAAAAACAGACCCAGTATTAAAAGAGAACTTCCAACTTGTTGATCTTATTTCTTACATCTTATTACAAGACCTTTGGACCAAGGCACTTGTACTTCTAACTAGAATTTTAAGTTACAGCATACCATTAGGCAAGTCTTACAAGCCTCTTATTACCCTGAGGTAACTCTTCAAAGGTGGAGTCCATTTAATGGCCGGAAACTTCTTGTGGGAACTTCTACTTTCACAAACAGTATTACGTTTTATCGATCGTCATTTATTGCTTGTACATGATTCTAAAAATCTTTATTACAATTCGCAAAGAAACCGATAGATTCTGACTTTTATTTTTGTGAGAATGAGAAGTCTAATTAACAACAGATACCTACCTATGGTAAAATAATAATCTATTTTAATTTATAACCGCCCATGGCTGATTGCGGAAGAGAGAGAAATTTCAATGAACCTGTAAAAACTTGATAAAGCAACATTCTAGAACGAGAAAAACAGTCCGAAAACTGGTTAAAAGCCGAACAACATTTACTTGTTGCAGTTGCCATTCCGTTATTATTCATTTTGCTTCTAATCACTTTCGTTATGGTAGTCACTGCGTGAAATTCGGCTTGAGTTACGAGCTCTTAGCGGAATAACGAAATTTAGACCGTGTCAAGTTGCGCTTTTCAATCCGGTACACGGTTTTAAAGCTACCGGTCTCTGTTTATAAATAGCGTTCAATTAACATCACGCATGCTCTTTTCTGGACGCATTTCTATTTCGCTCAGTGGCAGCTGGTCACAAGAGCAAGCATATAACCTCTATATATTTCTATTCAAAAAAACATTTCTTTCTGTTAATTTTGTTTCTCTTTTATATAGTAATTGTTCGTAATAGTTATTTGTATCATTGATTTATTATGAGCTTCAACAACAAGAAGATTTTATTTAGAAAAGTGAGTTAATTTTCGAAAAATGGTCGGAATATCCACTTTTATGATTATTATTTTTACTGCTGTCTACCAGTGTCCAATAGCAATATATTGCCAATAAATCTCCTTTGTACAATACCATCAGTTATTAATTGTATTACGTTCGTTATACTGTCAAAATTCGATAGAGATATGCCGCATGCACAAATTTAATTTGCCATTGACTGCAAAACAAAAAATTTTTTTACTTTAGTTGCTGGGAAATAACAATAATAAAATTTTTACAGTTTGCGAAACAATTGCGAAATGCACGCGCAATTTTTAATAAAGCTTCATTGGGTTTCGAATATTATAGATACCATTCATTCGCAAATTTCAGCCGAAAATCGCTCACAAAGGATCACAATAAATAATAAAACTTCGCCAATATAGGCGGTATAAAAAATTGCAGAGAAAGGGAGACAGGCAGTTTTATTTAACTTATCAGTGCGACTGCTGTGTCTATGGGTAGTAGATAGCGAACAAATTAAAATAAGTAATCAAAAAATCGATGTTCATATTAATTAAAATGTCGCTGATATTGTTAAAGTTTGGAACTAATGGAAAACGGGTTGAAAAGTTTCCGTGGTTCATTGAAACATGAAGCGAAAAGGAGAAATAGGGAGAGCAAAAAGAATAGAGGCCCTCGATCGCTGTTTTTTAATTTTTGAAAACCATTAATAATCTGCTGCCAACACAAGAGAACAACGCACGTACGTTTTCACACCATACAAATAATTAATTTTTGTAGAACACAGCAACAAGTATTCGTTCTTTTCTGTAAAGTGTTTCTTTACCCACAGTGAATTTAATTGATTTCATTTTGGATAGATTGTATATTTTCAAGCATGGAAATTTTTTGAACAGTCAGAAGTTTGGTGAAACATATGACGATTTTGTTATTAAGAAAAATATTGTTGGTATTTGAGCAATTCTCAGCCGCAAGTTTGCACATTCCTTTGCAACAGGTGCAGTTATTGCTTAACCTTTCATTTCTACTTTGTAGTTTACTATAACATCAGAAATTCTTGCAGAAAGGCTTCCTTTGGCTTAAGACAACTGCTGGCATTACCTTTGTTCTGGTTTACCTTTTTAACTGTTGCAACAATCATCAAGTGTTACGGTTGGGTGATGTTATAAAACTTGCCCTTAAATGATTAAAGAAATTCACTGGTGTAATAAAATATTCGATAGAACAGGAAGTGCTACAAAAATTCAACTTTTCCTATCATTACTATTTCATAAACGTCCAATACGCCACTAACTTTGGATATTTTATTTTGGAGTCATCAATCTTGTGGTCTATATTTTTAATTAATATTAGCTCCTTATTGGTTCTCTGCAATAATATATATGATTAAAGCTTTTTAAATATTTTTTATGTCCTAGGTCACAACTTTTTAATAAAGCAGGAAAATGTTAAAAGACTTTGCTATCTTCTTACTCCAATTACATAATCGTTGAAAATCGCTCCCCTTCCGGTAGTCTTGATACGATATTAATATGACAGAAACTTAATAGTGTTTCATTCCTTGCCAGCCAATTTTAGTAATAACGTGCTGCTACTACCTCGAGCAAAATGGAAAAATAAACAAGTCAATCGACCCACGATGTAATAATTTTCTACCGGCAATCAGAGTCCTATAATTTCAGTTCACAAGGCCGGCGTGATTTGCTCGCAATTTATTTAATTTTCATCGCAAACAAAAACATGACTGATGATGGTTTGATGAGCAACATATCTACAAATGCATGGTACGTATGTGTATCTACTATCTACTGAAGTGGTAAGTGATTTAAATTGTGAAATTGTATTGCGAATTGAAAAAGAAAAATACCATTCAAAAATAAATTACTCACTGTACTTAATATAAGTTTCAAGCAAGGTTAAAAGTGAATTACATTAAGATAAGATAAATGAAGAAGCAAAAAATCAGATAAAAGTGTATAGGATACGTATGTGGCAGTTTTCTAAGGACCTCTCATGAGGTGGGATGTCTGTTCATAAGATTTTTTTGAATCAGTATAAGAGAAACTGTAAAATGGACTATGAATATCAAAAAAATTAAATATGTTCCTTCTGGGCATGTTGTACTTACTAACATAGACTATGAAAAACAGCTAGATTTACTTTTTTATTTTAGTAAACATCATTGAACACTGCTTTTATCCCTAATAACTTATACTGTGCTATACAGTAAGTGCTATCTGCTTCTAAGGAATTATAAAAACAAAGTCCCTGTTGTTCTATAGTCTGCTTTTACATATCCTATTTCTCTCGTTGAATTTCAACCCTCGATATTTCTTTTTCAATAATTTTACAAGAACTGGGAAGATAGAGATAACAATATTTCTGATTGATATTTAAAATTTATTTGCATACATAAAAAGTTGTTTATTTCCTTTTCGTTGCACATGAATTGCATTCTCTGTAATACAAGTCTTTCACGATTCTGATACTTGGTGAGACTTTTAAGGATTCTTGTCCGGCATTGTGTAATTCTCCAATGACTACATGGTTAATTTAATTAGGAAATAATGAAACCCTTAAAGTTTTTTTGAATTGCTAGATACAAATTCAATCCACCACTAACTAAATATATTCAGACTAAAATTGCTAGTTTTTTTCTATCAAATTTTCCATCCTTGTCAAATACAAGATAGCAAGGGTTGATAAAAGCGAACGCTATTAATGTTCTTATTAATTTCCTGATAATAATAAAGCCTGTTAAAGCAAAAACGTGACTTTTGTATACATGCCAGATTCGTAATTTTAATTTTAGTAGGAAATAAGCCTCTTTTAATTTTTTAAAACCGATAAGCAGCTACTTTTATTGCCCCCAGCTACTATATTTAGACTTAATAACGATTACGGTCGCCCATTTGCATAGTGTCGTGAGCTAGTTGTTACATGCACATAATTTCTTCCGTCCGATTTATACCCACGATTTTCCACATGCAATAAAATGTACCTCTGCAATCAAACGCATAACCTGCTACATGTGATTCTGAACTACTACAAATTACAGAGACTAATTGTAATAAGGGTTGCGCCCTTACTCGTGATACCTATCCTTCATTATCTTAATATTTTTAAGTTTTAAGATAATACATTATTATAGCTGTTTAATCTTTAGGTTAACGTCATTATCGTATGACACATTAAACTTGATTATGGAGCTGCATACACAGAAAAAAAAAACTATTTTAAAACAAGAAAATATATTGCTTTGAAGATATTTACTCATTTTAAATAAATAAATACTTCTTTTTAGTATTTTGCTTTGTTTTAAGAAAACAAGAATATTTCCTTCAACACTTTTATTTACTTACTGCAATTGATTTAAAGAAAGAATTTTTGTTTTGAAACAAATTTATACAGGTTTCGATCGAAGACTAACTCTGTTCTTAAAACAAGTCAAGGAACTACTTGAAATGAAAATGTTTCTTTTGCTACAACTTTTTGAATGGTTTAAACAAAAAGTAATTTCTTAATTTTAAAACATTTCTGTTTTGAAACAATAAAATATTAATTCTATTCAAGTAGCCGAAAACTGGATTGGATAAAGCACTTCTTCGAAACAAAACAGTTCTGCTTTCGATAAAGCATTATCATTTCATTTTAAAGACCATTTTATTTAGTACAAATATGTGACGCTTTGATGAGCTCCATTTTTGTCTCCCGTTTCGATTTTCAATATATTGCGTCATACGTTAATGAACTATCAGTGTAAAGTGAGTTGTTGGTGCACAATAAAATTTTCTGAAAAAGCAGAGGTATATTTTTATAAGAAAATGGAAGAATTTTTAAATAAAATTGGCTTTGGTGAATTTAGAGAAGCATTTGTAAGTAAGTACCCATTAAAATACTTAATTTTTACGAATTTATTTATTAATTGTATTTAAAATAGAAGTATGAAATAATGCAAAATTTTTCATGGTAAATATGTAATAGAGCCGCAATATTAGAATTAAGTTTTTAATTCATTCTGTATCACGTTATCTGCTGTATATAGGTACATAAATATCTACAAATCAACTTTATCCACAACGAATCCTCAACGAAGTAGTAGTAAAATAAAACTGTTCTTTAAATAGCAGTAGGTATCTACAGTTTAGCAGTAAGCGCGCTTTCTCTCGATAAAGAAAAAATGGCTACTACCTACTGCTATTTAAAAATCGTTTATTGTGGATTGTATATGTATAGAAAAGGTTATCTATGATAGAAAATTTACCATACACTTTTAGCAAGTCGATTGTTTTATGATGAGAATCGTTTGATCGATAAACCAAGAATTCTAGTTTTGATTTTAAATTAAAAACAATAATTTATATTACAGCTACTGGAATCATTTGGACTAAACAACTTCTTATCAAAATGGCAAACTTGAGCAATCACTACGTTACATTAAAGAGCTTATATAAGGTCGAATCAGTAAATGGAAGTAAAGTTCTTATCATGGATAAAAATAAAAAGACGCATTTTCCAGTCATGATGCATACACTCCCTACTGGTGAATCATACATAACACTAAAATGTCTTAAGCAATTTTTTTTAGTTCCTTTCATACTATTGTTCATGTGTGTATCGTTGTCCTTTTTATTATTTTATGTTCAATAAAGATATGTTACAATAATCACATCTTATTTATATACCATTCCATTGATTTGTAAAATTGCTTTATTATTAAAAATAAAAAATTAAGAAAAAATTAAATTTCCAAACAAATTTTTGTTATTTTAGTATGAAAATGTTTCATGTTTAATACAAACATATACCGCTTTAAACTCAAATATTAATCGAGTTTATTATGAAGAAGTACCATCTTAAATAGAAACACCCGTTTCTTGTGTTGAAGAAAAATATTATTTTTTCCAAGCCCGCAAATCTTATTTTAAGAAAACGAAATTGTTGAAATCAGTAGATGAATATTCTGTTTAAAGGAATACATTATTCTAACGAAGAAATATTATGGTTTTCGTAAGTAAACTCTTTTTTCGCTTCAAACATTGCTGTATTTAACTGAAAGTATATATTTTTAAATGAAACGCAGCATTTGATTACCATTAAAACTTTTAAACTCTTTATTCAAGAAAATATTTATTTGCGTATATATGAAACAAAGATTTTCTTGAATGAAGTGTATTTTATTCACATTAAATATATTCTTTTTTCCGTGTAGACAAGAGTTATGTTAATGTTGGTGCTATTGCAGAACAGTCAAACATAACACAATTTTTATGATGGTTGAAAACATCGATAGAGTTGGCCTCTACTATATGAAAGTAAATCATATCTACTGATATTTATGTAAAGCAACCATTTAATTTTTTTGTTTTTATTTAACTTCTTAACATTAGTCCTTCTTCTGAAGATGGCCTTGTAGGTCGAAATTGTTAAGAAGTTAAATAAAAGATTAAGTTTTTAAAGTGTTTTCTTTACAAAAATATTTTACGATAGTGTTATAGGTACAGTTTAACCAATTTGCAATGGTACTGACGAAGCACAGTAGACAAGAACGCTACCCTTGGCAATGCTTATGGAACACTATCGACAATTGATGACGAGAGTTATTTCTCATAGAAAAATGCCGACTTAAACCTTATTTATGTCGGTACTAAAAAAGCACAGTGGACAGTGCTTATAAAGCGTTTTCGATTTATGACAAGGTCTTATCACGAACTTTATTTATGACAATGTAATGACGAGGAAGCAGAATCGAAGGGATTGCTGTCTATGGCAATGCTCATAAAGAGCTGTCGATGGAAAGCGTTATTTATAACAGCACTTAAGAAACACTATCGAAGAGAACGCTATTTATGGCAATGCTGTCGATTAGAGAGCTGTTTATGAAGGTGTTGACGAAGGACAGGACAACGTAACCTGTGGCGGTGCTTATGGAACACTATCGACAGGAACACAACGATGAAGTATAGTCCAAAAGAGCATTATGTATAAAAAAAGAGCTATTGAATATCTGTGAACTCTGAAGTCTTATTTATGACGGTATTAAAAAAAGCACAGTCGATAGTGCTTATGAAGTACTGTCGACGAAAATGCTATTTATAGCAGCACTTATGGAACAATTATAAAGCTCAGTCGACAAAAGGACTTCAAATGGTGTTAATGAACTTTAAGTAATTGGAGCTCTACTTATGACGAAGCCTCCTCTGGGCGTGCTTATGGAGCACTATCGACAGGAACGCAATTGATGACAATGAAGCTGAAGCACAGTTGACAAAAACCTTATTTATGTTGCCGTTATTGAATTTAAGTCAATCGAAGCCTTATTTACTGTACTGGAAAAGCACAGCCGACAGTGCTAGTAAAGCACATTCCACGGAAACATTATTTATGACAATAACGATATTTATAAACACAATGATAATGACAATGACACGTAATTCACCACAATGCTTATGAAACACCGTCATGCAGAGCGTTATTTACGACAATGTTGATGAAGAAGATTCGACTGTACCGCTATTTGTGAAGGCACTGAAGAAGCACACGCAACTAGAGAACTGTTCCCTACAGTACCTATAAAGTAGAACGGAACTACCACTTATGAAAGTGTTTATGAAGCACTATCGACAAAAGTGCTATTGAAATTGTTGGCAGTGATTATGGAACATTATCAACAGAAACACTATTTATAAGGACGCTGAAGAAGCACAATCAGCAGAAATTCTATGCATGAGAAGAATTCCATTTATGATGGTGGTTATGAGTCCCTATCAAAATACTAGAGGAACACTATCGACAAAGGCATTTTTTTTTCAGCGGGAGTGCACTGAACAGTCAGTTGTAAATATAAATTGCTAATGATGTGTGTTTAATTGTAAGAATCCGTTTGCACAAGGCGTATCATTGTTTGTGGATAACGAAGCAATTTGTCTCGGAATTAGGGCCGATTCCGTTTGCAGTTAATCTGCTGATCCGGTCAGTTTGTTAATAACTCCGTAAACTGAAGAACAATTTCGTTGCAGCATTTTAAGCATCGAAGCTCGCGTAATTACCACGTTCATTGTTGAATGTGAAAGAGAGGGCACTTAGTGTGTAAATCTGCAGATAGGAGAGAAACTTTGGCTCGTTAGCATCAGACAGTAGCCAATTTCGAGCGTAACAAAAGCACGAACTGAGTGTTTTCCAGGTTGTGTCAACAACTGGGGCTGCATCAGCCGTTAATGCACGGCGAAGATGTTTTATTTTGATTACCACTTCGCGACCGCTTATGCGCACGCGTCACTGACGTAAAACGTTTGAGTTTAAACTGGAAATGCAGCGTGGTGATGCTGGTGCATTTGGGCGTTTTGTCTAAATGCATGTTACAAAGTTGGACGCCTTTTTGATTTAATTAATTAAACCCTCTCTCTATTTCCACCAACTGCATTTGCACTTTTATTATTCAGTTAAACATACAATCCTCTTTCTCCGAGAAACACGCACTTACTCTCAATTGAAAAGTTAAATAAACAGTACTAAATTTAACCGAATGGATAAAACATAAAACCCAAGAAAATGCAACTAGAAATTCTTTTCCCTTTGTGTTCTGAGAAAAAAGTTTTTCCATTTTTATAAGTAGTAGATGTTCTTTGTTTTCATATTATTAGGTACGTTAAAATGACAGTCGAAGAAACAACATAATTTTTCATCAAACTTAATAATTCATTGGCATCATCATACAATATTACCACGAAATTACTCCCTGTGTCTTTTCTTTTGTTTTGAATCGTTCAATATTACATTAAATACATTTCATGACATGCAAACAAACAATTTAGAACGATAAATATAACAAAAATGTCAAATTGATAGGTAGAATAGCTGTTATGGAAATAATAATTGATTCGTAACGAAAACATCCAATAACTCAGCCACAAACATTTTCCAGGTTAATTTAATTTCGACGGAAAAGTTTTTCGACTTTTTCTTTGCACTTGAAGCTGAAAAGTTCGCAGGCGATACGTCAACCTGTCGGAAACCGAGTGGAATATGGATTGACCTACGGAAGTAGATTTTGTTTAATCAAAACTTTGACGGACTTTAACATTGGCAATTTTCAGTTTATAAGCAGGCAAATAATGTAACAACTGGTAAAATTACTCGAAGTAGGTACTACTATACGGCACAAAGCAGATCAATCTTGTGGAAAAATGAACAAACTACAAAACTCTCTTCAAGTTTCTGAAACATACAAATACTGCAATTCCCAATTTTGCATTGCAATATTCTGTGCCAGATTAACCATGTGGGAGCTAAGTCTTGCATGGAAAATCGAAACCTTTTTCTGAAAAATTTGTTTTATAAAAAAGAAAATGGTGAATAACATACAGATAATACAAAACTATTTAATTGTAGGAATATTAAAAAAAAAATGAACCTAACCTAACCGTCAACGACGAAAAATTATTTTAATGCAATAATGATTCTTTCAACTTGGAAGAAAATATTCTTCATAATTAAATTAAATAAGCGTCAAAGGAAATTAATAAGAACTGGGATTATAATTTTACATTAATATAGGTATATATTTGTAATATTCATCTATCTATCTAAAGGAAGATATATCCCGCAGACTTTTTCTTTATAGAGAAATAATCTCAAGTAAAGCTGTCCGTCGGGATAAATGAAAACGGTAGCTCTTATTTCCGGTGGAAATTGACAAATCTGTTTCGGTCGCCGATTCCTCCGCCTCTTCAGCAGTCAAAGAGTGCGCGAGAGATCGGAGGGGACGAGGAAAAGCAATGACTTAACAATAACAATAACAGGAGTTACAAATCTGTTACTTCGTCTTTTATATAACAAAGGCAGCGTAACAGTCAGCCTCAACCTCGATTCTTTCGACGATTTTTCTTTTCGCGCGCTACGTCAACGTCAAAGACAGCCAAATAAAAGGGCCGACATTAAGGAAAGAACTGCTTCTGATGAGATTTAATATTTTACACCGCAAACGCTCCCTCCAAATACGGGAACTATTTCTTAGCAGAAACGTCAGTCACATTGATGAAAAATGAACCTTCAGTTTTACTACTTTTACGGCTCTATATTTATTTTAATGGTAGGTAAATGGTGAACACGTAATTTCAACTGTCATGAAATCTATACAACTGATTCTTATAATTAATGGTAGCTTAAAAGATTGCAATACAGTAGTTAACAATAGTGTGATACTTAAATAAGCGAAAATTAGCAGAAAAATCCAAGCATTTTTTGTTACCCGCTTAGCTACCCTAATCTCCTTTCACTTGCGTCTCGATCTGTTTTTATATTACGTCTCTAAATAAAGATAAACAGCTCCTTAAAGGTTAATGTATCATACTTAACTGTTTTTCTTTCAGAAATGAAAATTTTTGGTACGAACAATTAAGTTCTTTTTCTTGGGTGTGAATAAATAAGGACTTAAAATTTAATTTCGCAGTTGGTAAATAAAGTTGGTGATAATGACGATGGCTTAACCGAACTCGGGGCTCTTAACAAATCTGTCTAAAGTACTGGAAGGCATTTTCCATTCCGGTGCAACAATTTAAGCGTCGAAGGTATTATAAATGCGGCAGTTATTTCAAATTGACTTGTCCAAAAGTCTCTAACAACTTGCTAAAGTTTTCTTACGAGCACTAAGTGCTCGTACTATTACTACACTACCTCCTACTTTTGCAGCAAAGTATGAAAAGAGAAAACCTTCTCAGTAAGCTTAATATTGTTATCTGACAACTTTCAGCTTACATTCACACTTTTCTACATAAATTTGCATTCAACTCTCCGCGGGCAATGAATACCTAAAGACAGTGTTATTCATTGCAGATAAACGTAATGCTTTTTAACTTCTAATTTAATCGATCGCATGAATAAAACATAAACGTTAAGGCGCAATAAATTCCACCGATTTGGACCTGACGTTGCTGCGGTAGGTAGTAGGTCCGCATATCATTCTTCGACATTCCTCCTTCAAATTGCCGAAGCTTTCTTGCGCCTATCCCCTTCGGCGTTTACTCAAACACCGCGCAAATATCTGACACGTCGAATAAAATCGATGTGATGAGAAATCTATTTTAGTATGGGGTGATTGACGACCGAAAAAAAAAATATATAAAGCTGCTCACGACGCTAAATTTGTTACAACTCCTCTAACAAACAACAGCCGCTATGACCCTTTTGTTTTTCCAAAAATAAAAGCCAATTTTTGAAACAATACAAATAAATAAAAGGTAGTCGAGGTTTTAAAGCGATTATTTAAAAAAAATGACAGCTGCGATTTTCAATTAAGTATACAGCCATACTGGACATCGACAAAAAATGTTGTCAGACACGACGTAGTGGAAACCCTACTTAGATGCCAATTTATCTTGCTTGTCAACATTACAGTGTTTCATAATAATGGATCTAAGAAACAGAATTTCCTGTCTTACTGTACATACGGTCCCACACACGAACCAAAGTAAAAACAATAAATTACTTACCCCTTTGAATGACTCAGATGACTATAGATCTGAAAATAAATAAAAAACGTAGGTAAATTTTGTAAATAAATCATACAGGAACATTTTATAAGTAAATCCAAATAGAATTCGCAACAATTACGCAAGCTCAGGAAATCAGCGATTGAAAGAAAGCATAACCAAAAATGTCATTTGAGACACAAGATACTAACAGCACTGGGTCTAAATCTTGTCTCAAAATGGCCTTATATTAACATGCCAGGACTTTAAGAACTTTTAAAACTTTAGGTTGGAATAGGGATCGAAATTTCAATGTCTTCTTACAATTCTGGAACAAGATTCGAGTTTTTTTTTGTAGGAGCGCCCATATTTTCGAGCGCCCTCGTTTCTTCGACAGCACCACAGCACTACTATAACGAGTTGGAAATAGAAGTAGAGCAGAAGCTAATCATTTTCGATAATTTTCTTTTCGAATCTGGTCTCAGAATACCCACTGGTGGAATATTACAATAATAAAACATCCTGCAAACCTTAAACCAAATTAGAATCATTGGTATTTGACAGTAAACATATCAAAATAATTATTTTCTTTTTACTGTAGAAACTTAAAGGACTAATTCCAATTCAACTATAAAAGTTTCTGTTACTCTCATTGCTATTTTCTCCTCTCATTTTACGTGAAAAATTAATAATGTTAATAGAATACATAAATAATTACATTACTTGAATTTGAAAGTTATATCTAGAAATCCAGACGTGATATGGCAACTCTGAGACCAATGGATTCATCCTTGCAGTAACATTAGTACATTACAGTAGAAATGTGGTTCTGACTACCTCATTCGCATAGGCCTGTGTAATTGTACATAACTATATCTTTTTCAATCATAAATGCAATACGAATACATAAATACTAACAAATGTCGATTTTTCAGTTTTAACGAGTACTCATCCTGTTTGAATACCTACATTCACAATCGAATGACAGTTTTAATGGATATTACTGAACGACCGTTGGCCACACTGGTACACTGAACCGTTGCCATCGGTTAATAATCATTCAGTGACAACAGTCGTTCCATTTAGCCCTGAATAGTCCAGTTTTTCCTTTTTTAATCAACTTAGAAAAAAGGTCCGTATTTTTTTCGTCATACTACATAATTTATCTTGCAAATTAATATATATGTATGTTTACAAATTTAATAATCTAATTTGTTAAAATTATCGCAATGTTTTTAATTAGGTTCATCTTTAGTTATCCAGTAAAATATATCCGAAGAGTGCAAAGAATATTTATTGTTGTTGAAGATTTTCACTTAAGATTAATATGTTCCCAGAAATGAAAACATATTAAAACATATTTAAAGTTATGCAAAAACAATGTTTCATTATTATAAAAGATTTGTTATAAGTACGTCGAGTATAAAGGTAAGTCACCCCTCGTTAAACATATAGGAGCGCTGCTAACTTCATACTGACTCTTCTACGATTGTGCGCGCGCAGCTTCCGTTTCCAGTTAAAATTTTACTCTCAGAGCTCCAAAAAAATAAAAATTTTTTCCCAGAATCGACCAAAATGTGAAAATTAAAGAGACGTTTGGGTCAGAGATATTTTTTATTCTGAAAATGTATGTTTCATGTTTAAAATTTTATAATTTACTTTTATAAATTATACTTAATTTTCAAAACTAAAGCCACTTGATATGACCCGAATGTCATAGATTGCCGATCCCTGGTTTAGTAGGTAGGAATACCTTTTAAGTTTTTTTTTTAACTAGAATCCGACGTACACTTGGGCAGATTCATTTCATTTTCCGAAATTCTCACAACATTCTTCCCAATTTTCTCATTCTCTCTTAACGTGATAATATTGGAGAATTTTGTGAATGAATTATCCACTTCATAATCCACAACGGTACCATAAAGCACGACCGAAAGAAGCAAGTTGAAAAGGAAGTCATGCATTCCCAAATTAACTACACAATGACAGCGGAACAACAAGGCGTTGGATAGGACGAGATACAAACGACAATCGTGAGACACAGAATAATAACAATGTTAGGACAATACAAAGTATTTTCATTCAATAGCGTTATGTACAATAATAGTGGCAATGCCTTATATAACCGCAACACTGCGGCCAATTTAAGACCAAGCCAAGTCGTTCACCACGAAAGCTCGTTTCATAATAATATAAGCTTCATTTATTTAAATGATTTTCCAAGTGAAAGCACCTTCGTAACCGAGTAAAGAAAGTAAGCCACTATGGTGTCATATGGAACAACAAATACAATCACAATAAACTTAATTACTAAATAACATCAAAGTTCATAAACTAATCTGTATGTATGTAGATTAAATGGAATAAAATTTCATTGTTAGCAAGAAGTACTAAAGACGTTTAGAGTAGTGCTTTTGCCTGATAGTGTGAGCTATTCAGTGTATTCAACAACAACATCAAAGTTTCCAAGTTTATAGATACTTTGATGTCATCTATATCGTACAATAATTAATAAAAGTAACAAAGCTTTCTATAATTATTGAGGTTCTCGTATTAAAGAAGTAGTATAGCCTGGTGGTTTAGATCAGAACTTAGTACTGGAGAGGACGTCGATTCCATTCCGAGTCCGGTCCGCCTGTCTTAGTCTGTTTTTCTGTGATTTCCTGACTTTTCAGGTATGTTCTGTAGTAAATTCGTCTGTTTTGTCATCCTCTCCGCAATCACCACCCACCCATTCCCACAATTTTTAAAGAGGTGTTAAAAATAGCCTTCTGCCTTACCCTCCAGCTTTGCATGACAGTGTAGACCAGAGGGATTGCCGCCCACAAGCATTAGTAGTTAATGGGAATCAAACACCCAAGAAGTTCTCATATAACGTAGGTAAGTATGCCATTTTGACGTATACACTTAATATCTAATCCAAGTAATTTTTGAAACCATCTTGTATTAATTTTAATGTTCCTTTCTAATGACACTGAATCGGCAACTAAACGTGACATAAAATTAATGAGCGTGACGCATCGAAATGGTTTCATCACCGAGAAAGTGTTGACAGTTATGTTTATGGGAACGGGCACGTGTTGGGTATATTTCGAAGCGTATTGTTTTTCCAATATGCAAATAAGGTGCTGGGCGATATGTAACGTAGACAATTTTTCCGGAAAATGGTCACTTTTTCCGCGCCCAATTAGCGACGAAGAGCGCTTTCCCAACGAGCGAGCCCGCTCGGTGGACGACAAAACAAATTGAGGTATTTAAATAAATTGCGTGTTGTGAACCGTTTCACTGACGCAAAAATGAAAGTACAAAGCGTCACCGGACGAATTATTAGCACTTCAAAGAATACAGGCCGGCGTTCGGTCATTAATTATTGATGGAGCATTACAGAAACATGAACGAACGGGTCAAGCGCATTTCATGTGCAGTATTATTATCATGGGGCGATTAATTTCTTTTTTTTTGCGCTTTGTTTTTTCAGTTTGTCAACACGCAAGACTCCACGCCTCGGACATTATGGATTAATCACGTAACAAACATATAAAGATGCCAACGTTCACACTTTATTAAATAATATTGTGACGACGTGTACCCTGTGGTAGTATTATGTTAGGCAGCTCATCATACAGCAAGACCTGTTTGGTGAGGGGCAGACACTCAAGTTTTTAATAAAAGAGCTAGAAGTTTCTAGAAGATAACTGAAGAAAACTTTCGGGAAGTGAAATGATAGTTGTAGTAGCGTTATTTTAGTTAATTAGTAAAAAAATAAATTAGTTGGGCTATCGTAAGAGTTTAAATTACGTGACATATCTAAATAAAAAATGCAGTTTCTAAATAGTATTCACAAATATCCTACCATACACCATTTTCAGTTCTTTCCAAAAACCTCAAAGAAATCCAACTAGAACTATTTACTCATAAAATGCTGCCGAAAGGTTAAAGAGAAAAGGGTTGATAAGATTCTAGATAGCTTATAATATTCCTAAACACTCCCTGGGAATGTTCAAGACGGAATACGAAGAAGAGTTTAATTCTAACGCAGATTCCTCTATCACTCTCATTTATGGGAATATAATGCAAGAGGAGTAAATGCTGAAAAAATATTCGGGTAGTTTCTGAAATTTCCTCAATTTTCATTTTTGCTAAGTAAACCAGTCTCCAACACAGTTTACTGGCAAAATAGATTATCGATTTAGTAACTATTATCAATTCATGCTATGCTTAAGTATAAATTCTCCTAAATCCTGAAGAATTCTACCCAAGTAATGTTGACACACGTCGTATCACCTGGGGTAGTTAGTGGTTATTTATCTACACATATGCCGAGGTTTGGGGTTCGCGAAACGACAGCCAAGCACGCAATCCAACCACTAAGAAGATGGTGCACGTCCTTCGTGCAAACAACGTTTACAGCAACCTACTCCAATACCCAATGCTACCACCACAGCGCCGATTCGAGTAAGATTTCTGAATAAATTATGCGACGTGTGCTTCTAGCAATACCTTGTACTAATTCCCTCCGGTGTACTATGTTTTACACGCCGTCTTATATACGTAGTATATAAATAGATAGATATACGTGTATCTGCAGCGACTTGCCGGCTCTTGGAGAACACGCCGTCGTCGTCGTCATGACAATCGAAGTCCCACGGGGACGCTTCTAATCCACGGTTTCAATGAACCAACGGGAACTTGAGTGCAACGCCATCCCGCCACATTTGGGACTATTGACATCTCACAAGTTCTACAAATTCTCCTACCAGTGTATTCCTATTTTACAACTAGTTGAAATAACCTAACGTAGAACTGTCTATATTCACTGGATGGTTGAAATGGAATAGTCGCTGAGATAAAGGCTAATACTTGTAGCAGAGGGAGTCACAGATTGTATTGCAAGAACAATTTGTTTGAAAAAGAAAATGATAGAAACTTTTGAGTGAGACGTGATGACGAATTACTGTAAGTAAAAATGAGGGGGTAATAGAAGTTGGGAGTCAATAAGAAAAGACAGAACGGTAGAACATTTTCCGATACACTAACAGCTGGTTTGATACACATTAGAAGGAATCAGAAACAGGAATAACAAGGGGCAAAGAAATACCTCTATCAGATCACTGTTCGCAAACAGTTAGGGATGTGTAAGGTTCCAGTTTCTGTAGAATGAGAAGCTTTGAATAGAGAGTCCAGATAAGTGTCCAATTAGTTTTTGGACTCATGACCCCGTGAAAGATGTACATTTGTCCAAAATTCCTGATCATGAGGTCAATAAAAGCTATAGAAGTTGTTCTTGCGGTATCTCTCTATACCTTGGTATTGTTTGGTAAGTGATGAGATGGATGTCTGTTGTCAATTTGTCGTGCAGATTACATCGTTAGCATCTCGAAATCCGACCCCATATGCCGAAGGTGTTATGTGATAGTTTGTTGTACGAAAGCGAAAAGAGAAGAAAAAAAGGATACGAGGTCTTGACGGTGCAACCTGAACAAACAGCGCGTCTCCGGATGCGATACACGGGAACGATCTTGAACACGTACCGAATCCCTATCAGTCTTAATAATCTCTATTTACTGAGGCCTAAAATAACAAGAGATGTTGACAGAATTCTAGGGGAACGGACAGCGGCCGCGGACATCTCGGACGTAAAAACACACCTATACATTTTATATGTATGTAGGTACCGATGTATGTATGTATGGACATATATCAGCACCTATCAACTGAACAAATACACTATCTCCTCCTAAAGCCGCTTGAAGTCTTGAAGGTTCCAGGAATTCGAAAAAAAAGCACTTGAAAAGTCAAGAATGTAACTTTCGTAAACATTGAGACCATTGTTTTGAATATTTTTCTTAAATTAACGAAAACATTTACTCATGTATTAACCAGAATCTTCTGTTATGCAATATAGTGAAGTGAGCTTATAATAAGATCAAAGGAAAATCTCAATTGAGCCGTAGTTACTAACAATAAGTGGACGTTATACCAATGCAACGTCTAGGTCTGTTCGTAATTTTCTCTTTCGCAATTATATATTTCTTTGATCGTTCATCCCTTTAATAAGGATGCTTTTACGCCACGCATATCATTCTTGTTGGTATCATCTTGTAGAGTTGTGCAACACAAAAAGCACTTCTAAAGAAACTTTCATCAAATATAAGGAATCCTTTTATGCGAAAACGATAGGTAGTTAGATCGTTAGCTAACACCAACTGATCAATTTCACGGGGTACAAAATTTACTCAACAGTAATACAAAAAGAGAAAGAGAGCTATTGTCACAACATAATTAAATAAAACATAACATCGTCATCAGTTATTCAAATTAATTTACATTTTCATAGGATTTACATCATTATGTTTTGTTTTACTTCAAGTTTACTTTTCTCTTGATCTTCTATATTCTACGCCAGAAATTCTGATTTCAACCCTTGTTTAAAACAATTTTTCCAAGTCTTTTTTTGTTTAAATTAAATTTAGTGAATTTTTATCAGTCAATTGACTCCCAGATAACCACTAGTACCCACATATTATCAACTTTCTTTATTTGTGCAAATTTCAGATTTTTTTTTCAAATTTTGGTGAATGAAATTTCATTCTAAAATCGACAGTCCACTTAAACGAACAAAGTTCTTGTGGTTTCGAGAAGTTCCAGTTGAGACACAACGTAAATAAGGTATGAAATACTAAACATCGACCCTATAGAATGAAGTAAAGGTCTTAATTAAGAATAACGCATTATTAACCTTTGATGGTATAACAAATTGATTAAGTATTATGCGTAGTACATTTTGTTGATCAAAATGTACCTATCTATGTATAGACAATCTAGGACATCAAAGAAAAACAGGTGAAGTTATAAGTACTTGTGTACATTTCAACAGATAATTACTCACTGAATGTTGAACTGTAAACCAGCGCAACGAATCGAAATATAAATTAATCGCTCTTTTCGTATCATAAAATATGCCCTACTTTCTACAATAGTTAAATTGCCCAATGCATGAAATAAGAACTAGAGTACCTACGTAAGTACCACAATGAGAGTTGTTGATGGAATTAGAATTATTCAATTAGATACAATTTTACGATGACAGAATTGCATAGGTTTGAGGGTGTATCTTCCCACTTCGCGACCTCATACCTCTCTAATAGTAGTATTATTGTTATTCCCATTTCGGGACCTATTGGTAATGTAGTTATGTACCATATTTATAAGTATATAGCTGGATAGATATTAATGTAAATAATTTGAAATGAGTTTAACTTTATAACGCGTTAGTAATAGTAGATTCTAAAGAACTAAGTTTGATTTCCTTTAAAATGAACAAACGGTATCGCCAATGTAACAATATACAGGGTGATACTTTTCAGCCTACCCCCTAAACGTATCTCCGGACTGAATTGGAATATCCTTTTGAAATTAAATTTTAACAAACACTTTCAGTCTATTTTCATTTTTAGGTCGGTTGACATTTTTTTTTAATTCATTACTTATTAGTTATTAATCATGCAATGATTTTGTTTCCTCAGGATTACAAGGTTACGGTATGTAAATACACAAACGAAGTGAGTGTTGTTGTAGTCTTGTAATTTCCTTATACAAACCTAATGTTTTTTTTTTCTGTTTTACTTTCGTATTTTATTTTCCAACTTACTTTTAATAAATCTGTTAACAGTTCAAGTGCGTTAGGGCTTATAGGTATATAGAAGTACATAAATTAAACCATGTAATACGCAGGTTTCGTGGAAATTAGAAATGTACGAGTTAATGACAATTAGACCGCACCTCCTGAAATAGAAAAAATATAAGTCAGGTCCCGAAATGGAAATGACCCGGTTTGAGATATGGGGAAAACACAGCCTAGAGGACGTACAAGAATAAAAGTTAGTAATGTACTGAAGATCTGTCTTCGATTGTAATGACCAAATATACCACTATAAATTTCTTAACCCATAACACATTGTAGAAATCGATATTTGCTTTTACCTCCTGAGGCGTGGATTAACCTAATTCCCTGACTTAACTTTCAAGGGGTAGATATGCTAAACAAATGCTCTTACTTACGGCAAGTTATTGAGAAAAGGTCATTTGAATATTTCAGAGCTGATATGATGGGTAACTGATCAAATTACCTGAAATCTAAGGAAAAACTGCCATCATAATTAAATGTCATAATGTAGTATCTGATACAAAATGTTGGCAATTAGCAATGAATACAGTGTTTTGGCGAGATATAATTTTCGATAAAAAGTATAAATACATCTACCAAAGATTTCTGAACAAAAAAAGTGTGTTTTCGTGGCTGAAAGATGTGGAAAAACTTTTCGTCCTCAAAATCAGACGGAAGATGCCAAGAGAGCTATCGATTAATGAATAGGAGACAGGTTGGAGAAAGAATTAAAAGGCCTTCAGTTAGAGGAATTTCTACAAAAGAAGGTAATACGTTATCGAGTTTTGGAAGTGTCGGATTAACGCACCTGTTCTGTCGCAAGTCATCCATCTTCTTGCGGTACGACCCAATCCCTACCTTACTTAGCCACTTTCCCCCCGGAAACCTGCTTGTTAATCCAATAAGTTAATCTCTTTGAAGAGTTCACACTAGTAATTTAAGGTAGAAAGCAAGAGCGCAAAAAAAGTCGGAGGGTTGGTCGTGATAAAAAAAAATGCTTCTTAAAAGTAAACAAAAATAAAACCTTAAGTATTTATAGAAAATCTATTTCTTCGGTTAGAAATTTCGAATTCCAAATTGCAAAAAGTAGGTATAAATCAAATAATTCGCACCTTTTGTGAGATAGCCTGCAGTTATCCACAATGTGCTGATGAAAACAGCGTATCAATGATTATGTGTATCCAAAAACTTTAATTTGAATTCGAAACGCAGAAGGCACAACAAAATAGTTATAATGTTATTTAACACAACTGCCTATTTATACATCGGAAGAATAGCGAAACAACTTGGTAGACAAGATCGCGCCACGAAGTACCGACAATTACTAAACCGGCGTTTACTGTTAAATATTCATTAACAGTAAAGAGACTGGTGCCAAACATTAGCTCCGCCTGTACAGAGGGGGCCCAACTAGATGTGTGCCACGGTCTCCCACCAAAAGCCGCGGGGACTCACAACCATGTACCTTCTGAAGACACACTTCACCGGATCGCAGAAGAACAATGCAACATATTTTGAGTTGCAGTGCCAAACAAACAGGGATATAGCTAATGGGTGAGCCCCTCTAGGTCATCATAGCTTAGGGGAGCTTCATTAATTATATGATCTCAAAATGGTAGGGAGGAGTCCAACAAACCCATTTTACGTTTCATTTTCATTAAATTACAAGACTAAATGAAAGTGGTAGGGGGTTAAGATTAGATTAACTGAAAGCAGTGTATATTATTCTAAGCAACAAAAATGTACATCTACTAGGTACCACTTTCTTCTAGTTTTGTCACTTACAAGATAAGTAGTCACCATCACCATGGTAACTTTCTATGTTTAATTTTAAATGGATTTTCATCGCGTTAGAGTCACATCAATTAATTAAATACAAAAATCCTTATTATCGAGTAAATTTTGCATGAGAATAATAAGGAACGGAATTCCATGTCTTTGTAAATCTTACCGTGGGGAAAGAAGGGGTTCAAATGAGGACACAATAACTTCACATAATTAATTCATATTAATCCCTTTACATATGAAAGTTCTTGCGCTATTGCTGATTAATTTAGTACATTAATGCTACAACTTGATATACCTAAACAAAAATTTAAAAAATTATAACTGCACGCGTTCAACTAACCCAAGATACTCCGTAGCAAATTTTGTAAAAATTACATTTTGAAACATGTTTACCTCCTTGTGGCTTGACAACGTAATTTTTATGAAACTATACCGAACATAAAATCTACATCAGTGTGACCTACCCTTAACACATGTAAAATTATTAATTAGATACTGTTAAAACCAGCTTTTGTGATTTTGTTGTGTTTTGTTTTAGTTTGTACTCTTTGATAATGGCCTAACTGTAGGTCGAAACATATATCTATGTTAGAAGTTAGAAGTAATAATAAATCTATAAAATATACAGCAAGTATCAGATTAATTATTTTATGATTGGTTTAGTATCATTTGATATGAAGTATGCTGAGAAACCAATGGGTTATTTGACTTTGAAATCGCCTATTTATTTTATTTAATACACCCTCTGCAATTTTAATATGAATTAATTATACGTTAAATCTCTATTTTTCGTTTTAAGCTAACCCACCTTAGCCTAACCTTATCTCTTTAAAATACTCATTCTAATTTACTAATTTCTAGTTTCCTTAATCAATGAAAGAAGTGAGTAAGAAAATTACTGGTATTCTTAGTCAGACAAATTTTCCTTATTAATTATAATTTACCTTTTCCAAATAAAAAAAGAACACTTCACGTATTTAATAGGCATAATTTAGCCTACTTTCTGGCCCTCCCTGCAAATCGACTTAACTCGATACGTATATCAAGTTAGCACGACAAAGTTATTTTTCAGATTTCTGACATGCACTATAATTTGTCGCTAATTTGCTACCAAATCCAAAAATTTGTCGCTCGTGCCGTTTAGCTATGGCTATTGTTAATATGCTAGCTTGATATCAAGCTAGCACTACACATAGCGTATCTCGAAAACGAAATGTAGGATATTACTGTAAAGGCCATAATTTGTGGCTAATTTGTGGCTGAAAGATGACAAATTCAACGAATTTGTCGCTAGTTTTATCTTTAACTGATAAGCGAAAAACTGCTGGAAAACCATCAAACTGGCACTACATATGGCATATCTCGAAAACGAAATGTCGTAGGATATTATTGTAAAGGCCATAATTTGTCGTTGAAAAATGACAAATTCAACTAATTCGTCGATTCTATAATTAAATAATTGAAGATAAAACGTACTCCATCAACTATCGAACTGCAAAAAAATAAAAAAGACAATTTCGTAGGATCATGTCAGGTAAATGGGAGTCGTACTTTCGTGATAAAATATATGAACATTGCAAAATAAACTGCGGGTTTTCGTATGAAAAACACTTTATCTCTGCAAATGGAGATAGTGGTATTTTTACAGCTGAGCATACAAATATATTATTCAATGATAGACAAAAAGTTCTTCAAAATTTTACATACCACAGTTTGGTGACCGTATGTAAAACGTTTCCACCATCTATCCAGCATTACACAATATCCAGTAAACGTCCAGCATATCAAAAACGTACTGGATTGTTGATTTGTTTTATTACATTTGATAATTCAGTTTAAATTAAATACAACATTACAATGTCAGAAAGCCTCGCGATTTGTTACTTATTTGTTCCATTGGTGGTAGAAAACTGCCTAGAAATGCGTATAATTGACATCAATATGGTAATTCTTTCTATATATTTTTAACTGAAATAGAAACTAACGCAGAAGTAAGAAACCTCATGGCGCAGAAAATATTTATAAATAGGGTATTTACTATAGAATTGTGCATGTAGTAACGTTAATATAGTAATAAAATCTTTTGAATGCAATTTGAGCGACTATTGGTCATAACAGTATGTATCTACAAATTTCTATTTTAAAATATGTATGCTGTATGCAGTGTCAGCTTATCAGCTGGAGATAAGACTAGCGACGAATTAGTTGAATTTGCCATCTTTCAGCGACAAATTATGGCCTTTAGAGTAATATCCTACGACATTTCGTTTTCGAGATACGCTATGTGTAGTGCTAGCTTGATATCACGAGCGACAAATTTATGGATTTGTTAACAAATTAGCGACAAATTATAGTGCATATCAGAAATCTGAAAAATAACTTTTTCGTTCTAGCTTGATATACGTTCGATATACTAACCCAAGATGTAAAATCTAAAACTTCACATATTCAACTTCGCATAACCTAGGGCCTTTACAGAAAGTATTATAAAAATGGTCATAGTTATAATTTTACAATTTCATTTTTATGGAGCTATACAGCACAAAAAATTACGTCAGAGTGGCTCACCCTTGTTATATCTAACATTTTCAATTACAGATCAAAAATGGCATTAGGTTACGATGAATGCAGCATTTGTTGCAAGTCATTCTGAGGAGCCAATGAGTTATTGGATTTTTGGTATGGCCAATTATTATTTATTTTATTTAATACACTCTCTGCAATTCTAATATGAACTAATTAAGTGCCTATCTTTATTTTCTTTACTAACCCTACCCTAATTTAACTTAACCTCTTTGACTCAATCTTCTGATTCTATTTGGTAAGTTCCCTCTATAAGTTCGACGAAACGATAAAGAAAGGCATATTAATTAATCTACGAAAAATTATAGGTACCTATGTGTATTTACAAAAAGAAAGAAAATTATCGGCATTCTTGACGATATAACTTTTCCTTATTATTTAAAATATAGCTTATAATTTTACCAGTCAGTTTCGGTAATTTTCATATTTTGAATATAAATTTTGTTCGAGGTGCAGGCCATCTGGCGAAATGGGCGCTATCACTGAAACGATAAACTGAAAAGGACGTAAAAGGGTTCTTAATGAGGCATTGTGGTCAGGACTACCTAGTGACGCAATAAAATTTCCATTCCTTATCTTTAACGATATTATTCCTGGCTCCATCATCATTCCGGGTAGTATAAAATTAATGTTTTATAACCGCGACGGCTATCTAGATGTTCCACTGAATTATTTAACAAACGTACATCACAATAACAATGCTGCACTCACTGATACAAACTTCCGTAAATGAATGCATAATTGATGCGGATAAATAATTTGAAAAGTACATACATACATAGATACATATCTATATATACGTACATGCTACAGATAGAGATACCATACAAGCAATGAAGCAGTACATAAACAGGTCAGCAGGAAACCCACTTACACATGTATACTATGTGCACTGTACATGATTGAATTTGCTTCAGTAATGTCCCATCGATTATCTATTAATAACCGATTGATGCACTGGAATATTATGTCAATAGTTAATTTTTACGGTAAAGACTACCTCGATGGGATTCAAAGCCACAATTCAACTTCTTCTTACTGGCTTCTGGGATCTGTTGCGGCCTGGATTGATTTTTAAGAATGTATTAAAGATTTCATGCCAAAAGCAAAGAATAAATCAGTTTAATGATTAAATAGTGAGCACTCTAGTTATGTAAGGCAATCTGATAGATCAACAAAAAAATAGAATTACCGAACACATTAAAAAAGAAGAGTGGATATGAAATATAGATAAATCGAGGAAAAAGTTGTACAGTTGTATTTTGATAAACTATACCGGGCTCTTCAATAAACAATTTTTGGGGGTTCGATGTTACGTAAATTGGGCAATAAATATTCATCACTCCGTATAAAAAGAAGAATTTTTAAAGTTACTGTACTAAATGATGGAATTTAAAAAAAAAAAAATGTGCCAAAATGTGCCCGAAATGTGTTATTATGTGCTACATAAAAAAAAATTATTCAAAAAACTTAACTTCTATGACTAGGTCCTTTTTATGATGTTTAGTTAGCTCCACAACATCACTTCATTAAAACCAAACCAATTGTGTTGTAATGTGCTCAAGATAATGTGCCATTAAAAAAATATATTTACTTGAAAAATTAAATTTTTATTGAGACATCCTTTTTGTGATTTTTAGTTAGCTCCGCAAAATCACTTTATCAAAACTAAACTTATAGTGCTGTAATGTGCCCGCAATGTGTTGTTATGTGCCAATGTGAAAAAAAAATATTTGAATAAAAAGTTTAGATTTTTCGTAAAATGTTAATTCTTCATTAATACTTTCTATACGCATCGATAAATGTGGTACGACGAAATAGCATAATACGCTTTACATAATAACACATTTCGGGTATATATTTTTTTTTTTTATTCTAAAATTGTTGAGTCAACTGTTTGGACATCAGAAGTTGAGCTTCCATTCTTAAGAAATATGCAATTTTATATATAACTGTAATACCTCGACTTTATTGTACCTACACGTAGGGAGGCTTTATACGAATCACTTTAAAGCCACTCACAGAGGCTAAAAGTGTAAACATATACAGGGTGTTCCGCCTAAAATAAGCAAGTTCATAGTAACTCCCAGTTTAACCAGAATGCTACGGGAATGGAACTGTTGGATGTAAAAGGGAGCACCCCCAATAACTTTAAGGTTAAATGAAGGTAGTTGCTGAAATATTCTAATGGGCCGTCTCCGTAAGGTACCTTTTGTATTATTGTTTCGATAAACTTTATTTAAATAGAAAGAAAATGTTATTTTCCCAAATTTATAACTGCTAAACAATTCGATTGGGTAATTTGAATAGATGAGGCGGTTGGATTATTATGAAATATTTCGAAAATTTAAATGAGAAAATAAAACAGTGTAATACCATAAAAATGGCAGCATTTCATAGCATGATTTTTAGATTATTAAAGTTCCCTCTTAGCATAGAAAACTACCACAAAGAAATACAAACAATTAAACAGATTGCTGTCAACAATGGCTACAATAGTTCTATGATAGATAACATGATTAAGAATAAAAAACAAAAATTACTATTAGAACATTTTTATGTTAAAGAAACTAATAAAGATAGATACCACTGTATTAATTTTATTCCCTCGACCAACAATAGCATTTGTAAAAACTTAAATAAATTAGGCATTAGTATCTACTATTTCAGTCAATAAATTCAATTTAGGTAAAATAAAAGTGAACAATAAGCAAAAAATGGAAAATAGTAAGAAAAGTGGTGTGTACAAAATAAATTGTAACGACTGTGAATCCTTTTATATTGGTCAAACTGGGAGGAATATAGATATACGACTAAAAGAACATAAAAAAGACATCCGAGATGGAAAAACATCAACAGGCCTGAGTAGTCATTGCATTATAAACAATCACAACATCAATTGTAACGAAGTCCAAATTTTACACAGAGAAAACAAAGGTAGAAGATTAAACATTTTAGAACAATTAGAAATCAAAAAAGCTTTTAAACATAAACTTCCCATAAATAACGATCAAACAGATTTCAAAAACAACCCCATAATAGACCAATATTTAGGGATTTCCAGTCGTCAGATGACGTCAATTCTACCTAGTATTTAAGAACATTTTGTAAACAGGTATATTTAGTATAAACTACTCTTGATAAGGACCTTATCGGTCGAAACAGCTGTAGGGTGCTATAATAAAGCAAGTTTTGAAACATTTAAAAGCATTTTATTTAAAAATTCGATTGGGGTTTGAATTAAAATTATTTTTTTATTGTTTAAAATTACAAAAAGAATTTGGTCCATTTCTTTTCGTGAGTAGGTATATTTATATATCCATACAATTGATTGCAGGCAATAAAACTAACAAGAAGAAACGAACCGTCTTCTGAGTAAACGTTAAGTGTATCTATTTATTTTCACGTGGATATAAACGAAGATCTTATAAGTACATTTGTTTGACGGGCATTGCTTTTAAGTGCCCCGTCTTGCCTTACTTTGGGTATAATTTCAACCTGACGCCTCTTAGCGCTTGTCTGATCATGCATAACATTGAATTAAACGCGGCCCCAACAACAGTTTCAACTTGTCTAGCCTCCTTTGGAGGTCTCTAGACGTTTCAATTTGGAATACATTACTGCTCAAAAGGTGTCACGGCGTAGAAACTACACGTTACCTACTTCAGACCACCACCAAATAAATTTAATCCGTTGTTAACCAAATCCGGACGATCCCATCAAGTCCCCGTCAAAACTTATTCGGCAGACACAGGTAAAAATACCTTTACGTTCTTTAGTCTATAAATATATCTACTTAACTTAACGGAATCGTGATACTTGATCCGATAACATTATCGTTCATAATTGATTAAACCAGCAGTGGCTAGTAGGTAGATACATAAGTGATGGACAAATTGAGAAAAGTAACTTAAAAAGAAAAAATATTTGTGAGAATTAAAAGTACACATGCGTTTGAAAAAGGATTCTGCATGAGTGCAAAGTATATTAGACAATGAGAGTGGTAAAAAAGAAAAACTAGAAGTTAAAATGTAGAAGATGAAAATTCCGTGAAAGGAAATATTATAAAAAATATGTAGAAGAATATGGGATGGTATGGAAATCTCTGAGAGAAAGAAGAGATACAATAATAGAACACCTTTTGGGGTTTGAAGGGCTTTTTGTAGACACAGTAGAAACAGAACTAGGAGTAAAAAGAGACAGAAAAAAATTACATTTCTATTCGTAAACACATAGTTACCTAGTGGAATATATATATATATATATATATATATATATATGAGCTTTATTAAAAAAAAAACAAAGTTATTTTTACATTTCAACTTACATTTTCAAAGAAAGACAACAAGCAAAAAAACAAAAAAAAACACTAATCTCAAATCCTAATTACATTTTTCATTACACATTTAAACCAGAAAAAAAAAACAATAATAATAATAATAAATAAAAATACTACCCTTCCATCTGCCTCATAATAGATTTTATTTCCTTTCTGCATTTATTCTCCTCCCCTTACCTTACCTTCTTTCTAGTATTTGTTTCAATTTGGCCAGACCACTTCCATCCACCTTTAATATCCTTTCAGTCTCTTCCCTCTCATTCTTCCCAAATACTTCTTCTAGTATATGTTCAATTGATTCATTTTTTTCTCCACATACTCTACACATTCTCTTTTTCTTTTCCATCCAAAACTTATTCTCATTACATTCATTCCCCATTCTAAATCTAGCTACTATTTCTATATTTAACCCTTCTCTTAGATACCCCGGGACCTCATCCCCTTGCCAATCTTCCCATGTGTACTCCTTCATTCCTTTCGCGTATCTTGATTCCCATATTTTTCTCAAATCCTCACCTCTTACTATTTCATTGCATCTTTTCCCCACCATCTTACTTACTTTCAATCCCTCTCCTCTCCATTCCTCCATTTGCTCTTTGTTTATTTTCATTTCTGTTAATGCTTTTTCCCTTTCCACATCATATTTATTTTTTGTCCCTATCCCCAAAACTTTTCTCTTCCATAACTCTTTTCTTAAGTCCCCTTCCGGTAGTTTTCCCAATTTTTCCTCATATTTTACCGCCCTCATTCTTGAATCTTCTACCATTTTCCCACATTTTGTTTCCCTTCTTAAAATGTAATCTGGAGTACTTCTTTCTGAGCATAGTACCCATTTTATATACCTTTCATAGATATTCTCCACTACTCTATACTCTTTCCATCCCCAGATCTCTACTCCATAAAAAACTATACTTTTTACTAATGTTTTGAAAAGCACTATCCTCCTTTCCCAGTTATTTCTACATAGTTTCCTCCCTATTCCCCATATTCTCCCCAGCAATGCGTTCGCCTTAGCTACCTGATTATTTACGTGTACCTCGTCCTTGTTATTTTCTGACATTATGTACCCCAAGTATCTATTTTTTAACTCTTTCAATCAAATTCCCTTTCCATCTCAATTCCTCTTTCTCTTTACTCTTCCTACCTCTTACTTCTCCAAAAACTATTAGTATGGTTTTTTCTCATTCAGCTGCAGATGTTTTTTCTCTAAATACTTTTCAAATTTTTTTGACATCTCCCTCATTGCCCCCCAACTTGTCGCTAATAACCTTATATCATCCGCGTACGCTATTGTCCATATCTTTTTTTTTTTCTATCACTATTCCCCCCTCATTTACATTACTTATTGTTTCTTCTAAATAACTTATATATACATTAAATATCTGTGTACTTAACTTACATCCCTGTCTAACCCCTTTCCCTATCCACATTTCCTTGCTCTCCCTTTTGCCCACCCTTACAACTCCACTCGTTTCCCTATATAATTCCATTATTCTACCCATCAAATCTCTCTCTATCTTACTTTTCTACCTAGTGGAATAATTTGGTGATGGCAAACGATGACAGTTACCACCCAGAATTGTTTAACGAAGTATTTTACTGCGTCAAAATTGTCCAGTGTAATATTTTTTCGCCCCAAAAGGCTAAAAAACTAGCGATTTCATGTTAATAGTTTTTTTAAAAATTCCAGATTACTAATAGCATTTTACAACTCTTGACCGGCTTGTCACCCTAGTTGTGAAGTGGAATATTCTAGTATTCGAGCAATGCCATTATTGTATTATGATAAGAAATGGCGAAGACATATCTCTGATTTTTTGTCTTCATGACTTTGTGATGATTGAAATCTTAAAATTGTGTTCATAGTCAGCATTTTACCGAAATTTTCGAACGTGGATTGGTATTTCGAAGTTGTAAGTTTCTATTAGGACGAAGTGGAAGATTTTGATAGAAAAAATTGCAATTTATGCTGTTGTTGGTTAGAGTGGTTAAAAATAATTATAAACAACGTAATAAATGCAATTGGATGATAATGGAGTTTAGTTCAATTAAAAAGATGTTAAATATTCACGAATCCACAATAAGCAGTTAATTATATACCTTCAAAAATAAAAATACGGAATTCCAAAATCAACTTAGAATCTGATGTCCAACTATATATACTCTACCACTTAATTTTTTATCTTTATTTTTAAATAAAAATTTTTTATTAACCAGCAGAAAGTGAGTCAAATTTGTTATTATTTTGTTCCAAAATTATTACACGAAGGGCTGTTTCCTGAATATTTATCGGTTTTTGACTTATCATCTTGAATCATTTAAAGAATTCAAAATAATCATGCCAGCAATAAATCTGACTTTCCAAATTCATCAAAAACAAACAAATTCTTAAATTGTTGCTCAGATTTTTACTTTTAATTTTAGTTAATTACCGAACGCAATATCAGCAAGTACGTTTACTGGTAGGAAAATAAGTTAATGTCTTTATTGGCGCTAGAACAATCTTTAACTCATTTCAGCATCTGGTTCCGGAACGTAATCGCAATTACATATATCGAATTTTCCTTGGAGAAAAGCAAAAAAGGCGAAATTTCGTGGCAAATGACAAGGACCTGGAGTTCTTAGATCGTTTCTGTTTTTGCCCAATTTCCGCAACACATGTTCAATAATACACACTAGGCTGCTGTGGCACGGCTTGCGTTCTGACCCAATTTGTTGATGCACTCACCCACTCACTCGGATCCGTAATTGGATATCGATTACTAAAAGCCATATAATTCCGCACGATGCGAGCGATGGAAAGATGCGAAAACTGGAATCGCTCAAATTGATCGAAACGACGACATCGCTGTTTGCCAAACCAACATTCAAGAAGAGAAGCTTCGATAAATTAATTCGCCAAACTTTTATTTCCTCCTCCTTCTCCTTTTCCTCCGAAGAGGATCATCAAGCAGAAGCGAATGTTCAAGTAAAAAGCTCTAGCCGAAAGGAATTACTCACGTCGTCAGGATGAAGACGACTATCTTGTCGATAAATTGCTTAAACGACGGCAATATTGTAAGCTTTCAAATTGCGAACCAGCAATAAAAATATCGTAAAACTTTCCGCGATAGCATAACTAATTTTCTTTTGATAATAATCAGCGTTAGATAAGCGTTTCAATAATTAGCTCCGGCAAAATTTCACTGGTAATTTCATTAACGAAGTTTCTACGTTACATCCACAGAAACCTATTCCTTTTTAATATTCATAAACGTTCGGATGACTTTTAGAACAATAAAACCTAAAAATAAGTCCTTTCGGTTAAACCATTTTCATTAAGTAATTCGTTAAATAACCAGCTGAACTGATACAGGTACGTAATTGAAATTTACAGATTTGCAAAGATGGTAAAAATTGCTTATAATGAAAACGTTTGCTTTCATAATAGGATGAATTAGAATAATTACTTATTTATGTGAATCGAAAAGTAAATAAACGATAATCGTTTACCAAATTAATTCCATGAGGTCTTTCTCTTTCAGTGTCTCTCCATCCTCCCTCTTAGTAAAATTTTGTAAAATGTGAAAGTGAAATGAGTTTTTAATTAAAACAAGAAAGGAAATGTTAACAATTCATTGAATTAAAAGATTGACGTGATATTTTTAATGACCTCCCTCCTTTTAAATGAAATTTGATAAGTCTTCTCCATCCCCCTTGAATGGCCGAATATTAATATTTGTATTACATTAATTTTATTATCAAGGGGCACCTCAAAATGAACTCGACTGCAAATTTCCTTCAACATCGTTATAACCGATATTCACAATATCCAGTATTAACTTTCAGAACTCAAAACAGAAAACCTCTCAAAGAAAAAATCTCAAAATGTGTTTGAACAATATTAAAATACACCGGTACGTAAGTTTGTATGTTTATGGGCCAGAATTTGAGAAACTTTTGCAGATACAAGAGGCAAGTCGTTGAACTTTAAAACGCGATTGAGAAACGAAGTAACTCGTTTATTTCGAATTGTACAAGATCGTTTTTAGCCAGTCAATCAAACAGCACACGCTGCCGTTTCGTAATAATAAATTGTTACTCAGATATATTACAATTCGTGCAACAAAGATGAATGATAAATGTTCGACATGAATCAGAATAAGTGCTTTCGTATTTCTCACACGCCCGTGATCAAAACTGTCATGACTTATTGACACGTAAAAATTACAGTCGTCAATCGGGAATACCTTTATCTACAACTCGAATCGTTTGAATTGTTAATTGGAAATGATAATGCAAAATTAATTATATTCAATCAGGTATTCATAGTCGAAGAAAACGTCACAACAAGGTGGATAAACTTTTAATTTGAAAAAAAAAAAAAACATATAAGTGCTACTGGTGGTGTGTTAGGCACTTTTTTAAACAATATTTTCTATATTACTGCTTACCGTAAAAACATCTATCTGATTACATGTGTATGTGACGGTAGGGCAACATGTTCTTTACTCTTAATAAAGTCAATAGAAATTGCGGTAGGGTGGATGTGAAAAAATACTAGAAACTTCAAAAACGTTTAATTTCACAAATATTTGCTAGAATTTGGATTTTTAAATCGTTGTCAAAGAGTACAAGAAATGAACTAAATTGAGAGCCTGTTACATGTTATTTATACATACAACAAATAATACCTCTAAATCTAAAATATAAAATTCTCGTGTCACAATGTTAGTTACCATACTCCTCCGAAACGGTTTGACCGATTTTTATGAAATTTTATATGCATACTAGCAGCAATACCCGGCGTTGCCCGGGTAACAATATATTACACGTTTGATGGAACATTCTAGAATATTCGCGAATTTAAAACTATCCAGAACATCCCATAAATGATTCAAAACATTTCCTAACTTCTTTTTACATTCTGAAACATTCTTGAATGATCCTCAAGATTCTGGAACATTCTTGAACATTACCAAATCATTCTGAAATGTTATAATAAAATATTCTTTTACTTCTTAGAACATACTCCCTGTAATATTCTTAAAAAAACTGCTTCATTCTCATCCCCACTCCGTGTGTTGTTTGCTGAGTGAGTAGGTAGTGACATCAGTAGACGCCTTGCGGGGATGACTAATCGATTGATAATAATTGATCAGTTATCGATAACTGAGAGTTGAAGATTATTACAGCACTAATATCGCTATTAAAAATGGGGGTTGATCGTAGAGGGGTGAAAATTAAGGGTTGTATGTATTTTTGTACCTATGCTGTATCATAAAAAAATAAAACAAGGTTTTGTCAAAAAAATTAAAAAAAAATTAGGGGTGGACCCCCCTTAACATTTAGGGGGATAAAAAATAAATGTTAACCGATTCGCAAACCTAACCGATATGGACACAAAATTTCAAGAAAATTGGTCGAGCCATTTCGGAGGAGTTTAATTACAAACACCGTGACACGAGAATTTTATATATTAGATATATACATACAAGGAATAATACCGTATTAACTAATATTATCTAAATGAGGCTCTAAATGTAGGACTGGAAAAATCTTCTATTTGGTCATTTAACACATTTTCGTTGAAATGCAGGGCTTTGTGAATTTCTAATCTTTCCAATAGATCTAATTTCTTGCTATTTTCTATTGTGTGTAAAACTGATAAGCCTTTCTTATTAATGAAATGTGCGGTTCTATTACAATGTGTAGCTAAACCTGTGCAGTTTTTATTGTCTACGATGGATTTTACATGTTCTTTGTTTCTGATTTCAAAATTACGGCCCGTTTTGTCAATATAAACTGCGTTACAATCTTCACACTTATTTTTGTAGGCACCTGATTTTTTTAATTTATCTGGATACTTGTTCTATTTTATTGTTTACAAGAAGGTTTTTTAATTGGTTTTTATTATTATTCCAACAAATATTTGCGAAAATAAACGTTTTTGAAGTTATTCTTTGTTCATTTTAATGAATAAGAAAGAACAGAACCCAACATATTTACGAAATACGTCGTTCGAGATTAATACCTACTTTAAAACAGAGACAATATAAAAATATTAAATTAACTTTTGTTTAATATGGACAATTTTACTTAATTGTCTTCGCCTTATCTGTAATTTATGTCACCTGAATTAAAATTCCGTTATAGTTTAAAGTATAAGGCTAGATACCCACTACTATTTATAAAAAATATACTGTTCTTTCTAAACATGATTAACATTTGCCGACGATTACAGTTTTAATAGGATGATAAAATATTTATTTTCATGATTGAGTTGCATTTATCTAATGAAATTTAATTTGACGCCAGATTGTTGATTGAATACTACATTTTATAATTTTGACCGCCAGAAATTGTATAGGGTATACTTAGTACTTATTTAAACATTAGTGCGAATTGATCTCAATCAATAACAGAAGCACCCGGTCCACCCAGAAACCTCAGCTCTGATCCTACGCTCGTTGATTTTGTGAGTGAAACTAACTATTCTTTTATTTATTTATTTATTCAACACCAAAATTAAAATTAATGTAATTTATTATTACTACTATTGTAATCTATAATTTAACAAATTGAGCAATTTTATATCTACCTATTACGAGGTCAAAATACCGAAAATCATAAAAATGCCAATTACTTAAAACCGGAATTGCCTAAAACAATTTCGTTGAAAGTATTTTTATGTTTAATTCACTCAGGCAACACTCACCAAATCGTTGCAATGCAGTATAATATAATCCTTCAATTGTACTAAATTTTGTTACCTTAATAAAATTGATTTTGTTGACCGTGCACCGATATACTGAACAGATCTCCATCCTTAGACTTTGGAGGTATAAATATTTTCAAATTAATTTGAAAATTATATGTATGTACTAACGTATATTATTATTATATTCATCATCATTCATGATTAGATTTTATATGATTAGATATTATAGGTCTTATAGGTGTGACCGACTTGTATGATATAAAATACAGAAAATCTTATTATTAAGCACTTTATTAATTTTAATCATAACGATGAGTTGTCATCCGATTGCCAAATGCGTACTAATTTTTATGTAAAAATTATTTTATATAGGTATACGTAACCCGACACGGCTAATTAACAGCTACAAGGTTTTATTGTTATTGTAGCATGTCTCCTGTTCTTCCGCTCTTTCTATTAATCACAGACGGATAAATTCTGTTTAATTAATTTAATTAAATCTTTAATCATAATTCGTTTCATCGGTCGACTTCCTCAACTAAGTAATTGAACTTCTCGGTCGGCGACGTCGTAGTTATCACCTGCTGTAAATCATACATCGCATCGTGTAGACTGTAGAGTCGTGAACATGATCGGCTTCAGCGCCAGCAATAGCAGCATCAGCCAGCTCAAGAGCTGGTATAAAAGGAAGTGCACAAATATCAGGATGTGTACGTGCGTCCATGCCAGGCTCGTTGCGGAATATTATTACGCCAGGACGACGCTGGTGACGGAGCCATTAACCCGCAGAGCTCTCATGTAATGACCTGGACGCAGCGTCGTCTAGATGACTGATGCAGTCAGCAGCAGTAGCAGGTAGCAAGCAGTTTGTACTTACATAAGTACACAGGTAGGTAGTTCGAATGAGGAAGACGGAAATTTGCTGAAAATTTCCACCTTTTGATGGATAAACTGGTCGACAGCAAAACTGGCTGGCTGGCTGACTGACATGCCACAAGTCGGTCAAACCCGTATAAGAACTAAGTACCTACAGTAAATTGCGCTAGTCTATTAGCGATATCCGCTAGAAATCCATAATTATACCAGGGATGATGAGGTAAAAGTGGAGTTACTGGAACAAGTTTATTTTTTGTACGGTGGGTAAGATTTTCTAACAGGTGGTAGAAACAAAGCTGTTGCTGATAAATATCTTTTTGCAATTGCAATAAAATAAATATCTGAGCAAAAAAAAGTACTGAGAATGTGTGAGGCGAAGTCACGTATTAGGGGCATAATATTGTAAAACAAAAAAACAAAAAAGTACAAAGAAAAATCACATCTCCTTTCTTCATTTGTCTTACTAATATAGAGAAATAGCGATGGTCGAGACAATCCCTTCTGTAAAACACTATAAACGTCATTAAAAATGCATATAGCTATCGTACTTACTCCTCTCCATTACCTTACCTCTTGCTACTTGGTACGATTCATAATATTTCTTAACTTAGTAAGGGTGTGTTCAAAACGTAGCAAAGGCAGGTTATGCCCAAGTAAGAACGAGAAAAAAATATAATACATCAGTTCTCACAAATGATTTATTGAGGTTCAGACCGATTTTACTTTAATGACCTTTCTTCTATTATATAATAAATAATTTTCTGAATATTTATTATTTATGGTAAATATAACAAAAAGGAATATTCTTCATAAGTTGCAGCTGTTTGTAGGTTGGTTACAAAATTTATCAAAATTACCTTCGCTTCGCTCCAGAAAGGTCAAAGGATTTATATTAAGCTGTGCACTTAAATACTTAATGGCCATGCAGAGTTATTATTAAATTCAATATCAGGAAACTACATTTCCAAAATCAGCACCCAGAAAATATAATTTTCATAAAAGTTACTTTTTCTAAGTATAGTAGACTCTAAACGTTTAAGAAAATTAAGAAATTTTCTGGAACCGAAAGTTTAACAGTTTTCAGATATTAGAATTTCATAGTTTTTTCGAAACTGGAAATTTCTATAAAATTCTCGAACCTTTTGGAAAATTGTAGAACATTGTCGAACCTTCTTGGAAATTCTGGAACCTACTGAATAATTTCATTTCATTCTCTCATTTGAAATCCTCTGAGGTGATGATAGTTCTTTGACCCCCATATCTTTGAAACCAACCCCTGTAACTGAAAACCGAAACCTTCTTCATGGATAGAGGATAGAAAACCCTTATGGGGCTGCGAGGTTGGGTATTCGAATTGCCTATGTAAGTACTGGTTAATAATAAATAAATAAATAAATGAATAATTATTCCTGGCGCTTTTTATTCAAATATAGTCCTTATGTAATCTTAATACGCCTTCCTCTCTTTTTTTTTTCTTTTCGTATTATGTGTGAATTTAATATACATGTCAGAGTTCATTTACGTGAAGATGTTGAACTCTTCGGATATTAAACTATAGAAGAAAAACGATTAAAACTTAAACTGTAATTACCGTCTGAATTGCAATGAATAACTAAATAATTTGTCTGTTAATTTGTAAATTAACTTTACCATTTGTCATCTCTGGATGAAGTTGTACAATTATTGACTAAAATGAAAAATTTCCAACTTCACTGAGATCTATGGATGTTTTTTAACTACAAATACAACTGTGATAATTCAATCACAAGCACTATGCAAAACAGCCCCTCACCATGCAATGTATTGGCAAATAATTTCAATATCTTTTAACAAAATAGTAATTGCAAGTCTTTGTCAAATCAGAAAGGCATCATTAAGAGATAATTATTATTTTTATTGATAAAACTTTTCAAATAAAGGCTCTAATAGCTTAATAATCCATCGATGGAATTAATTATAAGTTGAAGGGATGGATCCCGTACAATTAATTTATTATGTCCTTTTACTATTCCATCAATTCTGAAATCTGAAGTTTAAAACTTACCTATTTCTTCAAACATCTAATATTTTCCATAAAACTGTTCAGAAAATACAGGAACAGCTTTAAGTTTTTTTTTTGTTTGAGTGTGGAGATTTGATCGGAGGTGACGCAAAGTGAAAACCGACATTAGGAGTAAATACACGTGATTTATGGTGTTCATTATCAGTGAAATTCCAAGTCGAACAATTTGTAGCGCGTTTATTCCGGTGATGCCCATCAAGGGGGTGATACAGAGAGTCAATTTTCCACTCGAATTTCTTCGAAGACACGACGTCCTCAGAGGTTTCCCCAAGGAATTTACGACTTAAAAGTTTCCAAGCTACCGCTGTTTAAAGGAAACATCAATTAAGTCCAGACTTTTCGAAAATCCTCCGAATGACGTCGATTTAATTAAGTAAATTTTTAGATGTCTCGGCCGATTAGCATCGCGCCCGATATAAATACAAGACCGAAGGGGGATTAGCGCACGGGTTGGGACACAAATCACCTGACAGACCACCGCAACAAATTTAAATTAAGATGGATCACGTCTTTGCTTTACATTGAAACTTAATCTGCATTTGTTTTCATTACGGTTAAAACAACTGAAACTCGACGAGGTCGCCTTCGAACCCATCATACTCCCTCTAATATAAATCTCATCAACCTTGAGCAAAAATAAAACGAATCTAAAACATAAAAATTCGAAAACCCAAAGGAAACGTAACCAACATGAATCTTCTTTTACCTTTAATTGATTAATAGACGCCTTCTTCAGATTTAATGAAGATGAATCATATAATGAACGTATATGAACTTAAGCATTTTCCTCATAAAATATATTTACAGATATTTCAACTACGCCATTACAAACATCCCGGAACGTAGGCAAAATCATAGAAGATGGATCGATTGATTCAAGAATAAATTTTAACACTTCTGTTCTTATTTGTTTTATTAACATTAGATACTTAAAGAAAACGCAAAATAAAATGTATACAGGGTGACCAAAATTAACATGGACAAATGCTTTTCATCATATTTCTTATACCCTTTCTTACCTCCATTAACGATATTTTTTAGCAATGTCGAAGAGACTATTCTTGACGTCAATACACATCTGTAAATACTCAGTAAAGAACTTCAACTCATCCATAGATAGTCGGTTCTATTCTCATCACAGTGATTATCCCAGCAAGGCTACAACAAGATCTTTCACACACTGTAATCCACCACGTTTGAGCCCTTTTCCCTTGCAAAATCTTTGTAGATGCACACGTTGATGTAACTCGTAATGCTTTTTATGTAAGTGTCGTGTTGTCGGTGATGTTCAATTTTCCTCTTCCAGAATGGTCGCCTTTTTGACCAAACTTTTTGTGTACACAGTTTTTTGAGTAAAATGTTATATTAACGAGAAATAGTTCCAAAATAGCAGCAAGTTTTTATTTGTTATTCAGCAACAATTTAATAATATAAGAACTGCTTCTGCATACAGTGCTTTACGAAAATTGTAAAACTTCGACAGGTGAAAGTTTCTGGATATTATTTCTGATCGCCCTGTAATGTTTATTTGCTTAATTATACACTAAATATTTATAAACCTCTTCTGTGTATCTACCCAGTAAACTTTTCTACTAAAATAGTGCTTTTAAATCCCTTTGATATTACCAAATGAAATTCCTTGCAGTTCCCATGTTATTTACATTTATAGAAAGTTAGTATTCAACGAACTCAATGCAAATACCTAGTTGTGTGGTTCAAAAGGAGTATCTTGCCCTTATTTTTGAATGTAGGTCACCATTCTACTAATCGAGATCGACTATGCAGATTCTGAAATCTACAAATAAATTATTTATTATTGAACAAAGAATAAAATTCAACCGCCGCGTAGTGTAGACTTGAATAGTTTAAAACGTACCGTATTTTGCTTTTATTTTGAACGTTTTGTTATTATGATCGTGTGCTCTGAATAAGCCCTATTTAAGCCTCTATTTTATGCGAATAAAAGTCCAAATCAGCAATCACGTCATTGATTTATTATAGGAAATGGACTAGTATTTCGACGATTGTCTGCAAACAGGGGCATTATTGCATGCCCAACTGAAACCGCTTTATTTTATCATTCTGTCACGCTATACCATTGCAAGCCAACTAATTTATTTTAAAGCAGCGACACACAGGAAAGATATCCTTCCTTCATTTACAAATGATTTTATCGAAACTCTTCCATTTACGTAATTTTCATTGCTGAGTGAATTAACATCGTGCCACTTCGTAACTATTATTCGTTGACACAATGACACGATTACGTACAACCTTTATTTATAAGAGGAGTAATCAGGAAGACATTAGAAATCTATTAAATTACACTATTAAAGCAGTAGTCTGAACCGATAAAGAAGAAACGGATTCTGTTGTGAGTTGTGAATACTGCTGTTCCTAATTGTAGGGTTGAAATTAAGTTATGCTCAAAAAAGTATGGCGATTTAAATTTTATAATATATTATCATTATTATTTTTTAAATAAAAACCCTTAATACATTTTTGTCATAATTTCGATAGCAGTAGAAATAGGCTGAAAACATTTACTAAAGATTAAATCGCTATACCCTTTGGAGATTTTTCCAAAAAAAAAATGCACCAACGCAATTACTAGATGTATGCATTACTTAATTTACACCCTGTATGTGTAAGAATATTCTTACTGTTCCGTTCATTAGGAAAATTTTGTTCCATTTTTACCCGATTTGAATACCATTATTCTTACCTATTTGTACTTCTTCTAGTCTTTTAACCTCCAAAATTCGGAAAGAAAAAACATATCTCATTTTTACCATTATCAATTGACGTTGTTAAAAAGAAAAATTTTACGTCAACATATTATTTTATCATTGTTGAGGAGGATAATGTCTTGACTTCCTTACAACTAATACAAATTTATAACTTTAGAAGATTTAATTTATTTTATTCTTGCTTGTAGCTATTGTTTGGTTAAAATTTCTTCCTCAGACATGAGTACATTTACCACTAATGTTACAGTGATTTTAGGACAGAAGAGGTGGAGAAGGTGATAACAAATTCTGTAGATGCGTAAAGAGGTTAATAATAATAACAGATAAATACAAATATACCTAACAGACGAAAAAATTACAAAATACTATAATTTACGGTTTATAATTGTCAATATTCATCATCATGTTAAAGTTAAAACTATGTATTAGACATTTAATTAATGGTTTTTGCATCTACTTTATGGAAATTCATATTAATAAATAAGAATATCCAAATTTCCACTATATATTTGGAAAATCTCTTAACAATCGTTTCGCCATACAATGGGTTTTCTTCTAAATAAATACTATTGTATGGCGAAACGATTGTTAAGAGATTTTCCAAATATATAGTGGAAATTTGGATATTCTTATTTATTAATATGAATTTCCATAAAGTAGATGCAAAAACCATTAATTAAATGTCTAATACATAGTTTTAACTTTAACATGATGATGAATATTGATAATTATAAACCGTAAATTATAGTATTTTGTAGTTTTTTTCGTCTGTTAGGAAATTTGGTCACGTAAAGAACTATGGGGAAAAATCTACATTCATGAACCATATTAAAACATCAGGACATGAATTTTATATAAATTATAATTGCGAATTTTTACATTATGTATATAGATAAAGAAAAAAAGCTTGATATTTTTGAATCAATAGAGATTAAAAAACGTTTAAAACAAACTAGTCATATATTGTTAAATGAAATAGAAAATGTGTATGAATCTTGTATTGTTAATAAAATTGTGGAAAAAATCCCCACTCCTGTAGTAGAGTAAATTTAGTATATAAGGCACTTTTAAATTTTGTAATACTAGTATGTCTTCTGATGATGCCATTGTATGGCGAAACGATTGTTAACAGATTTTCTAAATATATAGTGGAAATTTGGAATTTGGTGTGTGTTTTATTCTTATTTATTATATGGATTAGACAATTTAAAACTATTCTTTAAAAAGACCATTGTGAAAAAATCACCAAAATATATATAGAAGTTCCCCAGTTGTATCTATATTGCAACATTATAGACTTAGAATTAATTAATTTGATTCGATTTGCGTAGTACCATTAACCCCACTGGTTCTATTTTGTTACTAAAACTTGAGCCACCTTTTCTTTTATAAAGTTTTGTAACGTTACTGGACACACATATTTACCAAAGTTTTAACGTTAAGATGTTATTAAAAGAAAATGAAACTAAAATCTTGGTATAGTTTTTCCATCAGTGACATTTCTGGTAGACTTCTTTTTAGAATCCACTTAAAGGAACAAAAGAAGGAAAAAATAAAGAAAAAGGGCACCCTTTGAATCGATGGAAACCGCGAACAAGACAATCTCAGAAGGCTTTCTAGTTCCATGTTTGCAAACCTTTTATATCACGGCTTTGTTTACATCCTTTCAACAAGAACAGAGTGCGCAGACAACATTTTTACCGTGATAGAGTATCCATTAAGTTACCAACGTGGTTTTGTAATAAGACACCGATCGAAAAAGAATCAAGCAAGCAGAGAATCCTCTCGAATGTTCGATTTTATTTAATGAAACACATTTGCCAAACAAAGTGCAGACTCGGGTAGTAAAATGTTAATATTCCAATAGCCACTAAAACAGTTTTATTTACACCACAAATATGATATTTTTCCATCGGTTCGAATATTTAAAATGGCCCATTACATGGGTTATTCCAACGTTGGAAGTAATTTCTTTTTAATTTAGATTAAAAGGGCCTGTATGTAGTTTTATTGACAAATTAATGTTTGTATCGTAAACCCGGACTCGCGTAAATTGAGATTTAAAGGAAGCGTGTCCGATACACGCTAGAGATTTTAGTTTACATTGTTGCGATTTTTTATATTTTAATTAAAATAAACTGTAACCACCGTTGTTAATACACTAAAGGAACTGAATTATGGAAGGGGTTGAAAAAACGTTTTTAATTTTACGTCAATCCCTAAAACTATTAAGGCAATTTTTTTGGTAAAACAAATAGTAAAAGATAAATATTATTATTAAACCAAATCCAATCCCAAAAAGGTGAAACTTAACCTTACCATGACCTAAAAATATTCTATAATGAAATGCCTGGTAGGTCAGACCAGGGAACAGAAGCTGAATATTTACACTTTTCGATAAATAAATTATTCAATGAAACATCTTAAAAGTTCTCAAAACTGATTTAACCATATTTTTTAACAAATCATTTGAGTGGATCATAAACCATGCACTCACTTCGATAATGTTGTCTTTCTTAACAGTAATCTTATAATCTTAAATTAATAACGAAACAAAACCATTTATGATTCTAAGCACTCAAAATATGTACTTATGCAAATAAATTGGCTTCAATAATGGATCCTCAAAAGCCATCACAAACATAAAATTGTTACAATAGGCTCGATTTCGTTTACCTATTAAGTATACAAATAATTTTTATTTTAAGGATATGAATTTCATCCTCCTCCTTTTATAATGAATATCAAAAAAGTATATTTACCAAAATTTCGACATTGGCGAATGTATATCTTAATGTTTCGCTAAATGCTGACTAACGATGCAATTTTTTTACAATTAAAACAATAGTTTTATGGTACTTGACATTCATTCTACTTAACGTTGCTCTTACCATACTCTCATACTCCATATGACAGCAGCAATGATTGGTAGGTATAGTGTTTCAATGGGATTAGGCTTAAGACGTCATATTTGTATTAGATTCGAAGAGACCGACGCCAAGTCATGTTTCATATCCATACATAACTACATACAATCCATGCATAGGATCAAATGTGTGCTGCCACATCCTTTGTCACTGCATTCATTACTCCCTAACAATGGGGCATTTATTATTCATTTGTGTGTGTATGTACCGCGGCAGCACAATAGCAATTTATATTCAAAAATAAAAAAAAAAGAGAAAACAAAATACGTCCGACACCGAATGAAAATAATTGCGCACCGCTTTAACATGTCAGAGACTGCGTCGATTCCGTTCATTATTGAAAATAAAATTAAACAATGGCCCCGATATGTGAATGGCAAATAGAATTTTAATGACATTTAAAAGACAATAGCCCCGAGTTGGGTGACACTATTCTCTCTATCATTACAAAAATAAAAAATAAAACTAAAATAATAACATATAGCATTAGAATTACCAAGATTATTATTCAAATAGGGTGAAGATTTGAATGTTAAGCTTACAGCGGCAATACTTTTAAAACGAGGCCTTTGCGTAGACCCCGCATCACTTCTAATTCCATTTCTAAATCTAAATGATTTTTACCTAACCAAGTGGTACCCTCAGCTCTAGGTAATTAAAATTTTAAATAAATTGTTTACATGTAAATACTCACAATTTCTGTATTATTATATGATAAATGGGGTAAATTTGGCCGTTGGGCAACTGTCCTATAATAATTGTGAGTATGGGGGTGAATGGTGGCGGTTCAGGAGATGAAATGGATGAGGTGAGATCAACTGAAAAGTAAATTACCATCTATATTAAAACAAAAGTATTTATTTACACAATTCGAAAACAGGTACACTAGGAAGTCCTCTCGAATGCTAAGCTTTGACCTAACCACTAGATTGAATGTATAAGCTAGAAGCAATTAACAACATACTATTCTTGATACATTTTTAAGTAATTAATATGTTAAAATTGTATTAATGACTAATTTTCATATCTAACAAGATACAAACACTTCTTTAAAAGCATCTAAAATACACCTCACACAACAATCCGGATATAAAATAAATCAAACGTCATTAATCATAACATCTTTTAAACTCAAAAGAAATTGTTTTCAGAGTGCACACTTATATGCTTTATTATTAAGTGGTTTAACGTTTACAAGTCACCAGGGAAGTCCAAAGGAAAGTTAGCATCGTTGGTTGAAACAAGAATCGAATAAAAGAATTTGTTGACCATCAGGGTCAGAACAAAAGAATGTAAAATAACGAATACTTTATCTTTTAGAGGAAAGCTCGCAGGGTACACAAAGAGAGAAAAGAGAAGGGTAAATCCAGCCCATTCTTCCATAAGATAGCGGAAAACAAACAGCCAATTGTTCTGTAAGTATACCAATAGCGATAGCGCAGAAACGCAAACGTATTTTACGCAATTTCCTGAAACAATAAGCTCACGTTTGTTATTTCCGACTAATTGGCTCGCTCGCAGAATTTATTCTATTATTGATCTGACATATTCAATTTTTCACTTGACCGTTCATGTAAGCGAACAATACGCCAACGGGTAACAGAACATTGGGCTTGTTTTCAATTTAATGTGCAGCATTTTAAAAACTGTCTACCATTCTCGATATTGAAGAAGTACTGAGAATTACTCATCTATCGATTTATAATCAATACCAAAATTCTATTAAGTAATAGTACTTGCCACATATTAAAAATTATTAACAGATTTCCGTAAACAATGGCTTAACTCAAATGCATTCTTAAGTCTATGGTAATTATTTAGATTTTCATCGAGGGATGACAAAGGGGTGCTAGGGTATTTGAATGAGGGGGTGAAGGTGAAAGATCTATGAGAGAAAGTTCAAATAATCTCATCAACACTAAAAAAGGTGTTTATAGATGCAAGCTGTGAGTTGGACAAGGAGAGAACGGATAAGAAAAATCTGTTGATTGTCGTAACATACTCATAATGAAAAATAAGAATACTATCTTTGTCTGAAGAAGCTATTGTATAGCGAAACAATTGTAGAAAGTGTTAATAAAGTTTTTTGAAACATTTTACTATTATTTTTTATTAAGAAAAATCTAATAGTAAAAAAGTAAGATCACCTAAATAAACTACAATCTAAACCAACCAGTGGCGGATTTACACATTTGCCGCCCTTAGGTTATTCAAAATTTGCCGCCCCTACTGACACCTGCGATTCTATACCCTAATTCACAATCAATTTTTTGTCAATGAAATTGCAACTTTATGATTGTATTATATTTTTATAAGACTAATCAACAAATATTGATACGAATTCATTAGGATTAAAAATGTAAGAATGTTAAGAAGAACTTTCGTTGAATGGATATTTACAGCTTTTATTCATTACAATATTATCATTATTGTTTTTTTTAATTATCATCATACTAAGAAATGTATAATATTTATGAAATTCTGTGCAAAAATATGCAATTTTTTACGTGTAGATTTATTCAATTTTTATTCTACACTCAAACAGGTTGTTAATATCATCAGAAATATCAATTGAAAAGTATTAATTTTCCACATATATATCTATAATATAATATTTGTTATTGTTATTTTTAAGCAATTTTTTTTTCGGATCCCATTTCTCTTCGAATAGATATATTTATGTTAAGTGGTGAAACATATTACACATTAATTGAATACTGTGGGTGGACCTAAAGGAAAAATTATGGCAATAATTAATTAAAAAAATAGGTAAAAATACCAAATTTAAAATGTAATACTTAAACGCTATTAGAATATTTTAAAAATTCAAAATCACAATATATATTTTATAAAGAAGCCTTCAGTAATTTTTCATATACAGACGTTAGTGTATTTAGTATACTGTATAGCACTGAAATATTGTAATTTTTGTTGATTTGTTGAGCCTTGTTTTTTCCGTGTATAAGATAATCATTTTTTTTTATTTCTGTAAGAAAAAAATTTTTGAGCAGTTTGCCGCCCCCTAAAATCTGCCGCCTTAGGCTCCAGCCTATCCAGCCTGCTGGTAAATCCGCCACTGAAACCAACCCCACCTGTTAAGGTTATCTTATTTAATTTTTCACCTCCATTCTCTTCACTACTATCCCTCCAGTCGTAAAATGTTAATAAAAAGCACAATTAGCCTTTAACGACTACAGTTAGTGGCCCACGCGTTAACACAATATTAAAATAATAAAATTCACTCCCTGATATAAAATGGTTATTTATAAATTATTGTGACTTTTTGTCCATTTACAGTTAATGTGCCTCGATTGTGACTTTCCTTGAATTTCATTGTAAACGAATAAATTCAATACTGTCGTAAACGAACGTTAAGGGTGGCGATCTAACCTGCGTCATTTTAACGTTCTTGAGTGAAGACTGAAAACATGGCGATCATAAATTGCATGTAGAGCAAAGGAATTTATGGCAAACTTCTGTAAATTTGAAGACCATTCAATAAGAATGTATAAGAAGTTAATTTGCTTTCAATTAAAGATAGTTAATATAAATGATCCAAACGGTTATACAAATTTATATAAGTAAAATAAACAGTTATTAAACTTATGGCCGTTCCAAATAAAAAAAGAGGTATGGTGGAAAATGCATGACAATATGTTTGAATTATGGAAATTCTGCGGTACATATTACAATCACCCCATTTTGTACCGTTTCCTATAAAATCTTGTAAACAAGTATGTAATTAAGAGGAGGAAAACGCCCTCCCGTACAAAATAAGAAAAAAGAAATGAGCAGCTGTTCGTGAATTCCCTTCGGTCTAATATGTGCCCCTTCGGCTATCCAACCAGATCTAAGTCATCATCGCTTCGTTCGATTGGGAAACCGTTAAAGGTGTAATATGTAATTTGCAGCACAACACCCGTTTAGTATGATAATTTTAACCTCTTTCGAAGGGCAAAAATTGACGCAATACGGTACGAAGCGACAACTGGTTCTTTCGTTTTTAAATTAATGGTCGAAGAAGAGGAGATGCGTGTCTTTATAAACAATGTAATATAAACTGGCCGCTTGGACGAAAATGGTAAAACATTCACTTCCTTCGACTAGCCAAGGAAACGCCTCAAGTGTGACGATTACCAACGAGAATTTCAATCAGTTACATAAAAATTTACAGCTGAATCAATAAGAAATGAAAAATGTACATTCTTTTAATAGAAGTGTGAAAATAAGTTCAAGCTGAATGAGGATTTGTAACTTCACTTTACATTCCACAAACTACAAGGAGATTCTGAATTCAGAAAAGAACAACAGGATCTTTGTATTGAGTATTTCTCTCCTTTCAAATTTTCTAAAACTGAACATAAAAGAAAAATCTACCAAAATACCTCCACATGGATAAGCATCATATTGTTGTGAAATGAACTACTACAGTTTAAAGCATAATAAGAACATGGTGAAAATTAAAAAAAGTTTAATAGAAGCCTTTATACCTACTGGCCACTTCTTCAATCGAAAAATATTGAAGACAAGTTGCAAGTGATAAAAAGCAGTTTGCATGGAAATACATGGTTGTGGAGTGGGTAAAAATTGTAAATTTGCTTCTACCCTTGCACATACGACCAGTTTACAGTGGCATCTCATGTGCTCCACTTGTACGGAATCCTTGACGAGCAGTTGCTCATCATATCTATTGCTCACCGTCATCATCATTATCGTCACATTATAAGACTCACTAAGTAGCAGATCGTCTAAGAAAGAATACTTCAGGAATGTTCAGAGTTTGAACATATCAAATGTCCTGAGGAAATATAAGTACATGGATTGTTTTTGATACTAGCTCGTTCCACATCCACTTCTACCATATTTACCATTCCTTCCACATTTACAGGCCAAATCCAGTACCTATGGTTCCTGTTGAATGTAAATTAAGGTATTGATAATCTTAAACTGTTTCTGTAGTACTGCAGTTAAATTTTAATAAATCATTAAGCAACAGTTGTCATAGTTGTTATTTTTGGCTTTCACTATTTTATTGATTAATGAAATCTTTTGGGCGTTTCCAATGATTCGACGGAAATAAAATTCAAATTACAGCAAATACTGAGTTAGTGTGTACCTAAGTAATGAGATAATTTGTGAAAATGATTTACATTGGCCAACATGTCAAAATATAACATAATTAAAAAATATATTTGAAGTGCAAGTAGAAGTACGTAGTGTCCAGTTTAAAGAGATGTTCTCTCATTTTCTTTTAGGGTAAAATTTTCTGCGAAATTAATAACTTCAGGAAGATTTATTTTCTCTTGGTTCAAATTAATCCGTTTGTGGAATAAATTCCAATCGTCAATCAGTTTTCGTCGTGATGGCATTTTGTGACGTGTCATCTTGACACACTCGAAGGTATTATTGACTGAACCACAGCCATCTGGACATCCAAGCGACCGCAAATGATGTATGCGTGCGTATGTCCAAATATGTGTCACTATCCTTCCATGTACTGCTAATTCATGAATGCAAATGTGTGACTTTACTAGGTCATGTTATCACAACTACCAAATCTAAGGGGATATAGCTCAAATAAATTTAAATGAGAAACAATTTCTCTATTTGTAGTTGTTCTGCAAATAAGATATTTATGTCTTGTCTGAAAAACAGCACATGGTTTAAGAATATAAACAAAAAATGCCGACAACGAAACATATAATATCTATGTCCGGCTCGTAAGCTACCAGTTCTGTAGATAAAACTGGTAAGGGTTGGAAATTGAGAGTCTATTTGTTGTTCTATGGCGATTGCAACAATATATACATCGGGCAAACTAGTAGATCAGTGCTGTCCAACATAGTGGCCACTGGGCCACATGTGGCCATATAGTCAATTTCAAGTGGCCCCGAGAAGATTTGGTTATTATGATATATTATGGTATATTGAATTTTCAATGGTTTAAAATGAATTTGATAAACTCTAATACAAGAATTCAAGTTGAAATTGGTTGCGTTTAAAAATCAAATCAACGACAGATTATACTTTTTTTCCTATGTTAGACACAAACCAAATCAGTGAAGAATTTGAGCTCGGCTACGACACAGACGTTTTTATTCAGTATCCCAATATTTTGATTAAAACATTCGACTCACAATTTTCGGATTTTAAAAAGTTTCATTTGACATTCAAGTTTTTGCAAAATCCATTTGTTTTCAATCAAAACGATGTTCAAAATTTTTCTGATCTTTTCAATACTAAAAAACTCACTTGGAGTTTGATATTTCGCTAATAAATGAAAAAACCCATTTAATTTGCCAAATGAAATGAGTAACGCATTATGGAAGCGGTTGCTATTAAATTGTAACTTTTTGGTGCTCAAAGATATTTTACAGAAATTTCTTTGTATGTTCAGCTCAACATATGTTTGTGAGAGCACATTTTCCAGCCTTACACGACGCAAAAACAAACTCCGCAATGCATTGTCACAGCAAAATTTAGAATCGGAAATTCGTTGCGAACTTTGTGAACCCAAGCCCGATTTTACTTAATTGACTGAATATAAAGGTTGTCAACGATCTCATTTATGATTAAATAAAGGAACTTCAACTGTTTATCGACATTTTTGGGTTTTTTCTTATTACGTGGAAAAGTGGCCACCGACTTAATCTCAGGGCCACTTTTTTGGCCACAGCAGAAAACAAGTTGGAGAGCACTGTAGTAGATCTTTTAATCAAAGGATTCTTGAGTATGAAAGATAAATAATTATTTATAGTAATCTCCTTAATTTCCCAAAATCTACTTAGCCAATCAACTAGTGACAATATTTTGTAATTAAAAAATTTTTTTCCGCCTTAAAAACCACCGTAAAGTGTGTTATTAAGTGTTTTAAAGCTTGATATGATTATTATTTAATCTCCATATGCACCCATGACGAAATATCGATTCAAATTTGTAAAATAAAAAAATATTATTTTCCAGACCAATCTACATTAACCCTTTCATTATCTGTTAAATCCATAGAGTATCTACAAATATGCAGGTGCAAATTTTTTATGTTTTTGTGGTGAAATACTATAAAAAATACTATATCAATTTGTAAATTCTCGAAACAGATGTTATTGTCTAAATTTCCTTAAATAATACCAGAAAGCTACTACCGTAACGAATGTGAAACGATGGAAAATGCTTGAGAAATAAATAGCGCCATTACATCGAAATTGAAACGTTGAAGAAGTCCTCGAATCAAGTTCCAACTTGTAATGTATTCAGTTATTCTCATAATAAAGTGTTTTGGTATTTTTATTATTGTACCAGCGCGATCAAATGTATGAATATTTCGTTATGTCCTGTTTTTGAATACAGAAGCAGGAAACATAAGTTAAGATAATCCCGAGAGATAGACGCGGCTAAGAACTCTCGCACGATTATTAATTAATGTTATATAGAGAGACTGACGTCCGAACAAGGAACGAAGCAGAAGAGACGTTGCTCTGTTAAACAACAAACACGCCACAGAACAAGGCTCTAAATCATTCCGCATGGAAAAAAATAATGGCGTTACAATAGAGAGGATATGACTTTTTATTTTACTGATTAACCTAATTAAATCTTCATAATGCATGAATGAAATAGTGGTGGCATAAACGTTTATTATTTACCGGAAACGACCATCTTCGATGGGCGTGGAATTGTTCTTCATTGAACGTGTTAATTACTAAGGTCGGGGCTCCACTTACTGACTAATAATACGAACGGTTCCTATTATGTTGTACATGCTATTATAATTATATAGTTTCGATACTCAGAACAGGTGTCAAGATACATATTTGTGTATATTGAACTTTATAATTCTACTTTATGAATTATCTTTTATATTTATGTCCTTATTAACTCACCTTTCTTATAAATTGGGGTGCATCTATATTAATATACTCAATGCTTAGGGTAAAAATTCCCTACGTGTTTTAATCGAAGCTCATCTTACTCAATTTTGTCTCAATTGACTTTCTGACGTCACAGCCTTGCGCAGTCGGCCACCTTGCACAGCAGCTATCTTTGACATCTGTCACCTGTTGTCTGCAATCATTTTTAGCGCCTTTTAAGGATATAGAAGTCCCCTACTCCATCTACAATTAACCGAAAGGTCGACCACAAAATGTGTGACGTCTCACATTCGTGTATATATAAATTATTGATTTGCGAATGGTAATCTAATCGAGGTTCTCCTCTGTCCCTCTTTGCGCTAATTTGTGCTTCAAATTTGCTAATTTGATAATAAATCTTTTCACAGTTTGTGCACCTTAATAAGTCTGTAATTTTAAATATTTGCTGACAAACGCTAATTCATCAACCCGAACACCGTAGCGCCACTTTTCATTATTATTCTGAATTATACCGACAACATTATAAAATCTAGTTATATATATTCTACGTATGTATATATATTGTGGTGTGAAACTACCTCCTTCTATGAATCAATGTTGTTGTTGCAATCGTGGGAATGTTCGCGTGGGTTTTTGTCAACGTTTCCTTTTTGCAGGTTATGCTCAAAGCGGAAGTACAAATTCTTATGATTCTGCACTTCACTGCACGCATTGTAAATATTCCAATCCAGTATTTTTAACACATTGAGTATCTACGATAAAGCAATAAAAAAATACTTGACCACATATGCAAATATAAATCTGGTTTTTAAGAAGATATATGAGAACTTATTGACCAATGATAATATAGGTAATTTGGTTGACATAAAATTTTAAAAATATTACAAACTAACGTTAAAGCGTCTAATATATGCATGCATTTTGTTTTTGTTTTTTTTGCTGCTAATGACTTCCAACACGAAGTTGTGTGAGCGCCCCTGACCTTAGCATGTACCTAACGCATAATTTTAGTAATTACAGTTTTTCGTGAAAGAGCATGCTAGCTAGCGAATGACGACGACATATGTTTAGTAACATATACGTACAAACAATTATTATACATTAAAAAGAGCCCGGGGTCTGTTAACAGCCTGTCCCGCGACCATTTTCCCTTTCGAATCTCCAGACATAAGCGCTGGCGCTTTACGTAAGAAAATAATGTTAGGTGAGAGAGCCGAGATTAGACATAAAAATAGCCGCTAGACAGAATTTACATACAAATTATAGACATTTATTACCTCGAAAGTCCATTATGTTGAATACAAACGGCTCTCCACGAATTAGTGCCCAAATAAAATTCTGCGTAGGCTTCCGTTGTGAAGTAGACGTTTGTTTATCGGGGATTTGGAAAGAATTATTTGAAATAAAAAAAAGAACAAAACAACAACACATAAACAAAATAGCAGAAAAAAAGAAAACTAAATAGTAAAAAGATATCACCATCAACAATAACCTATAAGCTATATGCCCAAGCTGTTTGAAATTTTCATTTAAGAATATGCAAAATTGATGAATTTTTTAGATTACTTTATATGTATACATATATAAAAGGTTAAGCTAACTAACTGTTGTTTCAACACACAGCCCAAACCTTTTGGTTTAGAGACTTTTGCACGAACTTCCTTATAGAACATATTTGAGTAATAAGATAGAATGCTTTAAAATGAAACCCCTACAGGAGTTGAAAGAAAAATCGAAACCACCCTTCAAATCGTTGACCCAGGAAACTTGACAGTTTGCACAAAAATTTCTTATGCAGATTGAACATAATTTGACTATCTAGACCAATTTGTGGAAAAGAAAATTATAGTTCATTATAGTTCCAGCCAGGCTTTTATGGAAAGAAGAATTGGAGAAATTGGCCTGAAAATTGGGAAAGAGGTACTGAATTTTTTTTTGTAACTAAAGTAAAACAGTTTTCCCGCTCGTTCAATAATTTTTTTAGTAGGTAATTTATTAATTTCCTTTATGTGGATGGTTTTGCAAAACACGAAAAAGTATTTCAATGTGGGACAGAGAGATAGCAAGCAATTATGTATGTACCATAGTTACTACAGTCGAACTTGATTGTAATGAACAATACAAGTTATAATAAATACAAATTAGAGCAAAATTATAGTCCATTTAAGCTCATGTTATTTATACGGGGTGACACAAAAGAACGGGAATATTTGAAATGCGTATTGGCAACAATGAGAAGGTGGCAGTACTGCGGGACAGTAACCAGGAGCAAGTAAACATTTTAGTAAAAATGGCTTAGTCGAACGAAAAACATCATGCATCAATGATAGTTTGATAATTTCAACATTTTTACTACCTACTTAAGACGTCATGATGCTGTTCCATCAAAAAACTCAATAAAAGTTTATGCTGAGAGACTTAATCTGCTCTAAAGAAGAAACCACAAGGACAACAAAGAAGTGCTTGTACTCTACAGGACATTGATTTACAACGAACGATCGGCTTTAGAACCCGTTCAATTTAATTTTTCCGGTTTTGTATTATAAAGTCAAAATTGTAAATCTTTTACTTTATTACTTATTTTGGCACAATAAATTAATTCACCCCTATACTTACTACAAGAAAGAGGACACCCTTGTCCTTCTTAGCGAGTTGGAGGTAATGAGGTACTATTTATAATGTTGTCGCATATTTCTCTTCTATGTTTAAAATTTGTACAGTTGTCTCTTTTATTATTTTGCTGCGAAAAGCGAGACAAACATTCACAAACTATAAAAGTAGATCAGAAATGGGCAGAATTGAAATACTACCTGCATCACTTGTATCTCATCCTCATCAAAAATGATAGGGGTGTCCTTCTCTTTCTTACAATAGGTATAGAGGCTAGTTAATTTATTGCGCCAGTAATAAATACTAAAGTAAAAGATTTACAATTTTGACTTAATAATACAAAACCGGAAAAATTACATTGAACGGACTCTAGCAAACGTCAGGTACTGAAAAGGAAATTTGCACTAGGTATTTATGTATTTCATAAAAGTTGCCATCTTTTTAATTACTTACGAGAATACTAATGAAAATCGGCAATAACAAATATTAGGCTGTAGGAAACAAAATTCTTCATGTTCGTTATAACGGAATTCGAGATCGATTGAAATTTCTAAAAACAAGTCCCTATTTTCCAGTAAAATAAGACGTAGGTGGTCGTTTAAACGACTATTCACGCGTCGTCAATCAATCAAGCATTGGCATTTTCCTGTTTATCTTTTAACATTTCAATTTTTATTCGCGGTTAATAACTTATTACTATTACATCACGTTGCCTGACTCAGAGACCATCAGATATTGTTGCCGTTGCTGTTGTTGCTGGTGCAATCGACCGAACAGTTTTCAATTTACTGCTAATGAGGAATAGCAAACAAAGAAATTGCATTCGCGCCTCTCGAACGTTCAATGGCGTGTGTTGTTACTGTTGCCGGTTGTATCGGAAGGGTTCAGAGGCCACGGGACCCACCATCATACAATTTCAACGTTTAATAGACTGTTTACTTATGTAGGTACGTATAGCCAACCGTTATTAATTGTATCTTAAGTGATTCCTTGTATCGCTTCGGAAATTGTTAAGTAAAATTGATTGGTAACGGTTTCCATAATAACCTTAATAACCGCAACTCTTCGTAAAGAAAAACGTAAAGACTCTTTCTTCTCAAAATATTAGTAATTAGTATATTCACTTTGATTAATAAGTTTATTTCAATGGCATATTTCTGTGGTTGTTGTGAGTCGACATCAGCTTTGGTGTGAGTGTAAAATAAATATATGTAATTAAGACTAAAATACTCACAGGGCAAATTATTATTAACGTCAACTGTTCTATAACAAGTTGAAAGTTTCCATTAATTACCCTAAAGATTAAAATCTTAACAATCTTTCCAATTAGGCGAGTTGTTTCAGCATCCTCTGGATGTACCCACTCCCACGATCACATTAAAAAACGCCCAGAGTGTGGAACCGGTCACCAAGAAGCGATATTAATATTGGTTGGTATTTGGGAGGTCACTGGTTCAATTTCAAGTCCATATGCCATCTGGTTCAAGTTTTTCTGTGGTTTCCTAGGACAATTAGGAAAATGCTGGAACAATCATTCCAATCACCACCCACATGCGTTTCCACGATTGATTCTTAAAAGGAAGCTAAAGCCAAACCTTACCCCCTGTACCGACTGTATCCCCTGCTTTACAGCAGAGTGTAGGTCCTAAAGGTACGCCCACCCACAAGCCCAAAACACGCAATTTTTTTTCAGTGTTAAGAAAACCGGTCGGTGATGGTCAGTCCATCTTTCGGTGGTCATTTACGAATGTGTTGACAAGTGATTGTGTGTGTGTGCGTGGTGGGGCCCGATGGATGCTAGTAAGTTACAGCCCCAGCCAACGTCGCGATCCGCGATAAAACGAAACCTCAAACGTCATTAAAATGCAGCGGTTGCTATCTGCTGATTGCATAGTAACACATCGTTAGGTGCAATTATTGATGTAAACGTGGGCGAGAACGGTGCTCGCAAGTGCTATTAAGAGTGCACGATGATACGTACACATATATATATATATATATATATATATATATATATATTTGTTTATTGGTACGGATTCGAAATGAAGAAAGGACAATACGTGGGACGTGCGGGCGTGAGAGAGACGGTAAAAGAACAAGATGTACCACGATGTGATTTTTTCGAGTTGAAGTTGTATACATGTACTGTTACCCGTGTGTCTGATGTACAATGCCAGCCATCTCGCCCATAAGTCTCACTGATATCGTCGATTTATTTACAAACAGTACGAATACGTTATTGCATAGACTATAGAATACAGAAAGACACCTTAAAGGAAGAAAAATAAAAAACGAGTGCGGGCTCGACTTGCGCAAAAGTTCTGTACAATCGAAACCAGCGAAGTGGTCAAATTATATATCCCCTAACCCAACCTAGCCTAACCTCATCTAACTCAACCAATGATAAGAAACATATTAATCAGAACCTGCAAATCAAATCGTTAGAGGAAATGCGAAACTAGGATTTCACGAGATTCCTGATTGTCAAAAATTCTTGTCTTGATTTTGACATAATTCAAAACAAGATAGCAACATGATTGTAAAAATCCAGAAGTGATCAAGAGAATCATATCAAGAATTTCTGAGATAAAACAATTTTGCCACGAATCTCGTCGCCTTTTGCAGTTCAATAAATACCTTATAATACAAATTAAACTTACATTTACCATATTTAAATAAATAATTCGGTTTTTAAAATTGTTAATAAAATACATATTAATTACAAAATACCGGCCAAGTGCGAGTCGAACTCGCGCACCGAGGGTTCCGTACAAACATGTATATATGTGATGCAAATATGTGATGTAACTAAAAATTTAAGGTTTTCGGAATTTTTTCTTTATATGTGCTATAAAACATTGCTTCATGCCAAATTTCAAGATTCTAAATCGACTGGAAGTACCCTTTAGGTTTTGATTCCCTTGCGAGTAGTTGCGAGCGAGTTTGAAAATATGCGGCTTAAATTGCTGTTTCTTTTGATTGCATTGACATAAAAGTTTGATTATTATTATATAGACCTGAGTATTTGGTATGAATTTCAATTTCATACCTCTACGCGTTCATGAGGAAAGGGGTAGTAACTTTAAAATTATTAAAAATATTTTTATTATATGATGTAACTAAAAATTTACGGTTTTCGCAATTTTTCCTTTATCTGTGCTATAAGACGTTGCTTCGTACCAAATTTCAAGATTCTGAGTTCACGGGAAGTACCCTGTATGTTTTGATTAGAAAATTTGCGGAAATTTGCGGCATAAACGGCTGTATCTTTTGATTGCGTTGGCTTAGAAGTTTGATTTTTTCACAGCTCCAAGGGACAATAGACCTGAGTAGTTGGTATAAATTTTAGCTTAATATCTCCATGCATTTCTGAGAAAAAGGGTCTTGACGGACGGATAACGAAGTGATTCTATAAGGGTTCCGCTTTTTCCTTTTGAGGTGCGGAACCCTAAAAACGAGAATGTAAAAGGATTTTTTAGGAATACTAAGTTCTTGAGCAATATTGCAATACCCATTATGCTTTGATAATCTTTTAGAAATTTAGAATTTTAATTTTAAATTAATAGAATTAATAAGTATGCCTTTTATGTAAATGCCTTACTTTAAAAACATGCATCTATCATACCCATAACCTGGCATTTTCAGGGCGCTTCAAATGTTAGTTTGTTTAGTTTTAGCAACGCATAAGAGGTATTATTATTATATTATATCTGCTGGGTAACGTAAACAACACTGGGTAACTATTAATTACAGAAAAAGAAACGGAAAATTTAGATTATTTAGGTACTTGCATGTGTAATTTTTTTTTAAGTTTTAATTTCTTTAATGACCTAGAAGAGAAACTCTGAGGAACCTGCACCCTTGACAATGGAATTAGAAATACCTACTATTAAATTTATAAAATCTGTGGAAATCGGAAAACAAACAAAGCCATTTTCTAATACATTCGTAGGGTCAGAAGATTTGTCGAAGAAGTGGTTGAATTAACAAAGAAATTAATATGTCCATAATATCTGTCCATTAGTTGTCCTTAGGTAATAAAACAGACAAATGCTTCAATATTTTACACAAAATGTTGAACTTCTATGATAGCGGATTACAACAGACTGCAGAAAATGTATAAATATTATAAAATAAACAGTATTTTAAAGAAATGTGGAATTTTATATGCTTCACTTTTCTTTCTTCAAAATTAAATGTCGGGTTTCAGACAAAATATTTTGGCTTTATATAAATACTAAATGAGAATTTATCAAAAAGTTCTTAAAATGGATCAATTTGCAAATGTTAGCAACGAATATTAATAAATGCATTTTCGTAAGAAACCGTGTTCCGCAATGAATACCTAAGCAGCAACGCTGCGTGAAAAAAATATATATTAAAAATGCTTATAATTCAATAAATCGTTATTATTCATATAAAAATGTATCAAAAATATTTTGCACATTTCCACTAGAATGTTCAAACGAAGCATTAAACCAAATTAGATGAAAAATATAAAGCATTCAGAAACGCAATATCACAATAATATACTATCAATCTTTTTTTTGTAATGCTTTTTACTTTTGTTTAATGCTATCATGAAAGTCACACACGAAGATGACTTGCTGTTAATAAAAAGGCTGGTGAAATTATATTTATCAACAGATTTGTAAAATTACTTAAGCTGTACTTTCTGTAGTTGTATTCTGAACTAGTTGGCTTTCCTGCGATTGGGCAGCAGCATTAACGGACTCTTCACCTTTCTGATTTGTTGATTCAGACAGAGTTCTCACCTCACAAATCTCAACATTGACTACAAAAGGACACATTCTCAACTGAGTCTCACTTCAACTAACAATAAATACGTCCTGATCAAATTTAACAAAATTTCTTCGATAGCAGATTTCTGTCAATGTCGACAACCCTTTCTTCCATTTTTCAAATTATCTACACAACGGCAACAATACCTTTCATATCCTCACCAACTCCCTTCCTCCTAGTTCGAAATAATTAACTCAACAAATTGTGTGGTTTTAAAGAATTTTGTAAATATGTTGTACGGCATTGCCGCCACTTACAAAGCGCCGACCTCGCAACACAGTTCATTTTAAGATGGATTCATTATAGATTTAATCTTACGTATTTGTATATTGTCACATAGTGCTCATATTTTTCCAAAATTATTTTTCCTTTTAATTGTTTTTCATTTCATTAATTATATTTGTTTTAATTTAAATATGCAACGTATTGATTTTACGAAACAAGGAACCGCCACACGGAAATGCGACATGATTGCACGGCAAAAGTGTGCCGTGAACAACTTGCAAATTTCCGTTTGGGGGTAAAAGAGCACTATGTGGGTCATTATAAAAGAACAAGTTAGTAGAGAAAAAAGGGACAGTAAGTCAGTAAGATCGAGCCAGCGAGTCAGAGGGGTTAGGAGGGTGTAGCGAGTTACCGCTATAACTTACCCTAATGCCCAGATAAGAGTCCCTGCCATTATCAACGCCCCTAGGTGATAATTATTTAGGCAAGTAGTTGTAAGTTATTTTTATAATTAGTTTATAAGTGTTATTTGTTTTATAAGGCATTATTGAGTTTTTACAGAATCTTTGGACTTCTGATAAATAGAAATATTATTTATTTGTTCGTTACAAAAGATATTTATTAATTTATTTAAATTTTATTATGAAACTAAATTAAATATTTTTGACTATCAAAATTTGTGTATTATTAATCAAAATTTATCATGTTCAGGAGGGGGGTGTTTAGTTTTTGTGACCTAATATTTACAGGGTGGTCACAGAAAGTGTGACACAGCGTGACAACCGGGGGGAGAGGGCCAAAAAAGGCTAATTTTAGTGTGACCTATTCTATGAACAGCCCCTTACTTTTATTGTGACTACTTGTAGGGTTCCCCTTTTGTATGGCTATAATGTCGAAAGCAAAATACCATACTATACTATACTATAATTCGATAAATATCAATCTTCGAGAATTTTTGATTTCTCGTAAAGAGTTAGAAACTTTTTATTTCTCACTATTTTCACAAAACGAACTATGTATTTACAACAAAAAACCAGCTAAAATGAGCGAGACTTGCACGTCCTCGTGACGCTGGCGCCAACATGGTGATTAACAGAAGAAATTGTGAAATCCGGGCTTGATGGCCGTGGTCTAGGATTGTTTCTCCTTCGGTAAGAATACCAAAGAAGTCTCTTATCCGACGTTTCGCCAACAACTGTGGTTGGCATCCTCAGGGAGCGTAGCGAAGGAGAAACAATCCTAGACCACGGCCATTGCCGGATTTCACAATTTCTTCTGAAAACGCTGGCCGTGAAAGCCTAAGTCTTTTCGTGGTGATTAACTTTTTAATAATTTGCCAATCGTCAAAGCGCAGAGACATAACAACACATATTGGGTTTCAATAGATTGAGGGATTCCCAAAATTCGATTAATGACAAAATAAATTGCCCACCCGCAACCAAATACGCTTCTAATAAGTGGTTTATACTATCGAGATTTTAAATTGTTCACACAGCTGGATATATGATGTATTCATTCTAGTTGTTCATACTACTGGGACGTTCATACTAACGTAAGTTCACACTACCGCGAGTCTACTGTAACTATTTTGGAACACCTCATAAAACGATAGGTACACCGATGTTGTCGTCACTGACTGACCATCCTCCGTACTCTCCAGCTTTGTCTCTCACGAATTTTTCGTCTGAAGGAAAGCGTTAAGACTCAATGCAAGTGAAGGGAAGGCGTTATTGCTGCAATTTGAATATTTGTACGTACAATCGTCTTTAAAACTGTCCCAAAACTTTTTGAGTACACTACGTATATCAAAAAAATTACACTAAAAACCGGCGACAAAAATGTCAAATAGTTAGTTATTTTCTAACAACACCAAATTGGGAATAGAGAGTTCATTCTTACATCCTCTTCTTACACTTACCAATACATGAAACAATTGACACAATTTCGAAAAATGACTTGACAAAACAGGCAACAAGCAACCGTGACATAAAGAGGAAATTCCATTGTTACAATCGCATTGTAAAAAAACATAAAGCGAGGGCTAATACCACTACCATAATAATAATATATATTCATTATATTCATTGTGAAAACAAAAGTATATATACATATATCGATATGTACTCCCATTAAACAATTTTCCGGGCAAAATTTGGGTTACTGCTCGATTTGGAAGTACGATAACAATAGTAAAATTAATTATTATTGACATCCATAATTGAAAAAGCCCCCATTATTAAAACTTTTTTTGTGAAATTAAAAAAAAAATTAAATCTTCCTATTATAACTGTATCTTCAGTCAAGTTCTATTTTGACTTTCCCTCAATTCTATTTCATATTTTTTTTAACTACATACTAATCCTCTCGATTTTTATTCGATTTTATATTATTTTTGGATTGTTCTTTTATTTCGTCCCCCTTCCCCAATATAATACAAATAATCAATACTATATAGATTTCAAAGTCAATAGTATCTACGTGAGTTTTCTAACTTCTACTACATATTTATCTCCGCTAAATTTGTATAGACACATCATCTTCCGTTAATCTGGTTTACCGTCAACGAAGCGCGAAATGTCTACGTTGTTAAAACAAACATGGCAATACCATTAAGAACGTAATAATTGTGCCCGGATCGAGTTTAATACGTACTGGTACCTATTTCATACGTACCAGTATCGAATTACCTAAGTGAACATAATATCCAGCAGGTACCGACATTATTTCGATCCGCTGTTCACACACAACTGTGCCATTAATTTCTTGCACTACCACCTTCAGCGATTCGCTGATTTACTTAGCGCCCAAACTTATTTTACTGCCAGCAGGATATTATACAATATTACTACTTATGTGTATATAAGTTTATAACATAACTCACCTCACTCTCTGATCGAGGTCCTGGTAGGTTTCATTCTGTAACAAGAACAAAAACAAATTAACTCAACTGTTTGTTTCCTTTTTTGTTCTTTTGTAACGAAAAAATTGCCTGAAGTCACATTGACCTCTGTAACAGTATGACCAAGAAATAAATACTTATGTATGTAGAAGGCAGTTGCAAGGGAGAGGAATAAAAATTAACTCCGGAAATACCAAGAGGTTTTTTGCGTAACCAACACCGCGGCATCGAAGCACCTGCACCTTATGGCACGGTATGTTAAATTTCACTTGCCGCGAAGGCCAAGAAATCGCGCCCAAAAGAGCCTCGGGGGTTGAATTGCAGAAAGACAATAATATTAATGCGGCCTCCCATTTCAGCTCGTTCGTACATACGTAAGCACAAAGAAGATTATTTGGCGAGAAGAAGTGATCCTGAGGCGTGAAAGCGCAACTTTATGTACTACCTATATTGCATCGGTAGATTATGTATTTGTATACCCGCAAAAGAAGGCGACCCAAGTAGGTAAATATCTTGTGGACACATGTATTCTATATGCTTCTTAAGTTCTCGATATACATACCTGTTTGAAAGATACGTGAGTATGTATTACTAGCCTCCCGGAAGATAGGTCAGCTCGTATTTCACTTCTTTTGTGCCCTGTACCTATCGAACACAAAAACGATATTCTTGCGTGCAAAGTTTACATGCACCAAGAGACCGAAATTGAATCGTGCAGTTGTTAATGCAGATGATAATATGTATATGTAAAGGACAGTTTTATACCTCCTATATTTACTTTTACTTTGTACTACACTATTAAATGAAACACAAAGAAATTTTAGTAAACCATGACGTATCATATCTAATTGTACTTATGCACATTGTATCTTATCATTTCTTTCATTTAAAGGCTTTATATTGCATAATAATAATTCACAAATTAAAATATGAAATGAATAAGTAAACTTTAAATAGCATAGTTCAAGTGGCGTGCTGTGTTGGTAGTTTTTATTAACGTTAAACATACGCTGTACTTTGCTTAAAATGGACATAGGGAAAAAATTTGAATCAATCCCATCTGACCTAAAGTTTTGTGTACTTTTTGAAATTTCGTTATTTTTTCAAGTATATCGCTAATATCTACCGCCTTTAATAAATCAGAAAGAAACTGTTCTTTGAAGATATTATGTGTATTTAACGAATATTACTGTTTTAAAGGAACATAATAGATATTTTCATGACTGTTACATTTAACTATGACTTCCCACTTTTATTTATAAATGGAATTAAATTCTCTAGAAATTGAAGTAAAACATAATTTGACTCTGAAGTTAATGAATTTATAAATATTATAATTATGACAGAATATAACTTGTATACGCAGGAATAAGATATTCCTTCATTATCATCATAGTATTTTCTCTCCTCAACCACATGCACAATGCCTTACCACATACAGTGCCCTACCATGTTCCACTCGCTTTTACCACCTACCCGTCCCTAAAGGGGTTTCACATCAATAATTTGGGTTCCGTATCTAAAGGGTAAAACGAATTACTAAGACTCCGCTGTCTGTCTATCCGTCAACAGGGTATTTCATGAACCGTGATAGTTGGACAGTTAAAATTTTCATAGATGATGTAATTTTGTACAAAAAATACTAAAAACAGAATAGAACAATATTTATTTTGCCGTTTTTATAGATAATGGTACAGAACCCTTCGTGCGCGAGTCCGACTCGCATTTGGGCCCGGGTTTTTTTAAAATTTGTGTCAACGTTTGTCGTATTCTTGAATGTAATAAGATTACCAATTAAAAATCTATTTTTGTCAAATATTCTAAAACATAAAGTTTTTTTTTTTTAATGATGAATGTCTCATTGATTATAAAAAGCATCTTCCCCATTTAAGCCGGAGCTTCATTATTTAAAATTTAACATAAAATTGCATTTTGAACTTTCGTCATTTTCAGCATATTTTCTTTAAAATAAATATTCCTTAAATGCATAATTAGTAACAAAACTTTTGTTTTGGATAGTTTTATTAATGGTTTGTTATTAATTAGATATTATTAAAAATTTTGTGCCTAGTGATGAAACAAAATACACATATGTTTATTAAATAAATTACGAATATACGAATAAAATGAAAACAAATCGATAAAAATAAGTAGACATCATAAAAAAATAATGGCATCGTTGGAAAATTTTATCAAATTCTGGTATGAATGAATAAATGTTCCCTTACAAGAATCCTTTAGTCCACACGCAGAAAAATAATTATGATTTTATTACTTGATGAGTCAAGCAAAATTTTTCTAGTAAATAATACTGGAATTCTCATAAAATATACTTGGTGGTATAAAACAATTTTTCATTCTTTCTAATCATTAGTATTATAATAATCAAGCTAAATAAGTCTAGACTTTTTTTTTTCCTCTCGATTATTTTATCGTGTAGTAAAGAAAAAAATACTAGAATGAGAATAGTTTAGTAAAATTAGTCATAAGAATTGTAAAAACTGTTTTCTAATCAAGTCAATTTTACTAGAATTCAGTCTCAACATCGAACGTAAATTGACTATACATTTCTAGTAAAATCTCCTTGAGCGTCTGGTCGTCCATATATTTGACAGATTTTTTAGTCATGTTTGTGAGAATTCAAGCAATATTTTCATGATTCGCAGGGTGTGATATACATTGACTACCTGGAGAATGTTGAATTATTGGGCCGATTTGACGCCAAATTAAAAAAAAAACGACCCCATTTGGCGAAGAAAAAACTGCTCTTCCACCACGACAATTGATCGAATTGGGCTACGAACTGCTGCCCCATCCACCTATTCTCCAGATTTGGCCCCGTGCGACTTCTTTTTTTTCCCTAACTTGAAAAAGTCAGTCGCCGGACAGAAATTTCACTCGAATGAGGAAGTAATCGCCGCCACGGAGGCCTACTTTGCAGACCTCGAGCAAAATTTTTTTTAGACGGGTTAAAGAAGTTGGAACATCGCTGGGTCAAGTGTATTGAACTAAAAGGAGATTATATTGAAAAATAAACAGCATCTTTTCCAAAATTTTTGTTTTTTCATTTCTTAGGTAAGTACTTATCGGACCGCCCACGTACAAACGCAACCTCGATGAACAGTTTGAGACACTTCATTTTTTTAAGATGAAAGCTGTAATTGTTAGAGAAAAAATGGAAATAAACCATTTAATTAAAAAGTCATTGTTTTGAACTAAATTAAAGTTAGAAGTTTGTATTTTACCACTTTTCAACGTTTATTTCTCCATCTCAGTCTTTATTTGACTTAATTGTGTTCATTTTATTAGTATTTTATCTAATGAAGTGTCGAAATAATAGGGTGTACCTATTCCGATTTTTTTTAACTTAAAAAATTGAAATTTCTTGTGCCATATATATTTAATAATAACTTTTTTGTTTAAAAAAGTACACTATATTAGTTTTAATGTAAATTTAAGTTTAAGTAAAATATTTGCCGCGGAAAACGGTTTATGGAGTGCGACAGGTTGCCTATACTATTGTGACGTAGTAACTCATATCCAACAAAAATCAGCTGTTACCAGTTAAAGTTATTTATTAGTTTTTCAGTTTTTATTGTTATTTAATTAGGTTTTTATTATATTGTTTTAAACAATTATTTAATAATACAACGGATAAAACATGTACAACTCACAAAACAAGTGGTGTTTTGTGCCAAGATATAAAAATACTTCAATAAGTGCCCCTAATATAAAACATTTATAGGTGTACTACAAAATTTTTCAAAGAAATGGTTTAAAGCAGTCAGGCGGGATCTTCCTAAATCAAAATAAACATTTTTCTGTTGCGAGGATCATTTTAACGTAAGTAAATATAACATTACAGACATTGTAAAATTTTGAGGTTAATACATGATGCACTGTAGTAGTAATACATATGTTTACTAATTACATACGCTGCGGCTTTAACACCTTTAAATTCAGCTGCATTGAAGCGTTCATCGTTCTTTATAAATTCGGTCACCATGAAAATGTCAACATGTGGCAGATTGTTTGACGACGCTTTAACAAAGCCTGCAGAAGCCGTTATTCACTTTATAAACACTTCCGTAGAAATAACCACAAATAACAAACAACAAATCAACAAATATAATCCCAAAACAAAACCAGATAAAACTAACACGACTAACACCAAAGAATGAAAAAAAAACTAACACACCACCTTCAATCATATGCCATCCGCCATCTATATGAGTAACGACGTCATCTATCGCATAACCAATGAGGTGATGTTTAGCTGTTATTATTTATTATTAAATATTTAATAAATTCTCATAAAATAAGTATTACAAACTCTTTGCGATATTTCAGTATATGTTTTAGTAGGATATCAAAATAATCTCGAGGTAACATGTAAGATATGGAATACACCCTATTATTGTGGATATTAAAAGTATATTTTGTAACTTACAAACAGGAGGTTTTATTTATTGTTAAATTGAGTGATAAGAGCTGTAAACCTCATCTATTCCATAACATGTATGAGAAAACAATGATGAAAATATTGCTAGAATTCTAGCAAACATGACTAAAAAATCTGTCAATTATGTGGACGACCAGACGCTCAAGGAGATTTTACTAGAAATGTCTAGTAAATCTACGTTCAGTGTTGAGACTGAATTCTAGTAAAATTGACTTAATAAAAAAAAAAATTTTACAGTTCTTATGAATAATTTTACTAAACAATTCTCATTCTAGTATTTTTTTCGTTACAACACGATAAAATAATTGAGAGGTAGAGAAAAAAGTCTAGACTTATTTAGCTTGATTATTCCAATACTAATTATATTATTAGAAAGAATGAAAAATTGTTTCATACCACCAAGTACATTTTATGAAAATTCTAGTATTATTTACTAGAAAAATTTTGCTTTTCTCCGTGCAAAATTCTGCGTAAATATTTTTTTAAGTCTGTCTGTTCAAATAATTACTAGCACATTTTTTTCCTGCATATTTGTACCTAATACCTGCTCGCATATCGTTTTCGCCAATATTTCTTATTAATTAACATGACCCTCTCCAAATCAGTACTGATCAGCATGAAAAAAGCCACCTTCCTTCTTGCCGTCAATTGTGACTTCTAATCAAATGTTTCATTAGTGCAATGCTGGTCTTATGCCGGGGAGCAGTAAAAACCCCTACCAAACCGATGAATTGAATCAGATCTTGATTGCTGCACGCCACAAGGACTTTTTTCCGTTCTTTTACAATCCCCGCGACGGGTGATAATCAACGAACACAGTGTGTCACTGAGGCAAATAAAAAAGCAGACAAAGAATAATCAATGAAAGGTACGTCTCTGGATTTCAGCTATAAATCGTTTCGTTCTGGAATTGCAATAGGTACTTAGGTATCTTTAAACGTGAAATTCCTCACTAAAAACCACTGTAAGTATTCAAAGAACGCTGTATGTAGTAGAAGCTCATTATTTTTTGTCTAATAAGTTTGAAAGTTCCAGACTACCAGTAATTATTTTTTGATAAAAAAGTTCGACGTTAATAATTTATTCGCCTAAGCCGATATGGATTTTTTGTTTCCATGCTTATATCAAGATACTAAAACTCGGGCCATATATCACATTACATGTTTATTCAAGTTTTTTCGTGACTCAAAATTACCCCGCCTCGGAATAATGTAGTGATTTAAAAAAAGGTTCGTATCGATGTTCTATACAAACATGTTAGTTATTAAAATCTGTCTCGATTTTCTTTTTTAATATCTAGAAGAATTTAATTTTGTAAAGTCCACAAATCAAAAGAAAATTGTTTCATTATTATTCAACGGTTTTGTTTATTATTTTTTTCAATTTCTTATTATACTCAATAAAGTACTTCTTCAGTTAAAATAACTATTTTGGAACACCTCATAAAACGATACAGCGATGTTGTCACTGACCGGCCACCTCCGTACTCTCCAGATTTGTCTCTCACAAATTTTTCCTCCGAACGGAAGCGTTAATATTCGATGCAAGTGAAGGGAAGGCGTTATTGCTATAATTTTAATATTTGTACAATCGTCTTTAAAACTGTCCCAAAACTTACACTACGTAAATCAAAAAAATTTACACTAAAAACCGGCAACAAAAATGTCAAATGCCAAATTGGGAATTAAGTTCATTCCTACACCCTCTTCTTATACCTACCAATACATAAAAACAATTGACACATTTTCGAAAAATGACTTGACAAAACTGGCAACAAGCAACCGTGACATAAAGAGGAAATTCCATTGTTACAATCGCATTGTAAAAAAACATAAAGCGAGGGCTAATACCACTACCATAATAATAATATATATTCATTATATTCATTGTGAAAACAAAAGTATATATACATATATCGATATGTACTCCCATTAAACAATTTTCCGGGCAAAATTTGGGTTACTGCTCGATTTGGAAGTACGATAACAATAGTAAAATTAATTATTATTGACATCCATAATTGAAAAAGCCCCCTGGAAATAAATGTGTGTATTATTGGCTTCAATATCAACACGTCATTCCGGAAAATATCTACTAATCTAGTACGCAATTATTAATTTCAATTTGTAATTTAATCCACTTTATAACACAGAAAAGAAATACAAAATCGGCCACTTCTTTTAATTTATTAAAAGATAGAGAGAAAGAAACTATAGTAATACTCAATGGTTCCTTGGAATTTATGAACATTTTCTGAGGAGATATTTATTTTTGTGACTGTAAATAAATTTTACACTTTTGTTCACACAAATTTTTAAGTTTTTTGCAATTAACTTTATTGGTTTTCTGTATATGTTTTATTGATGACAATAAACCCATAATTTTGTTAAGGTGGTTCAAAAATTCCGCATGGATCACAACCTTATTTGGTTACTTTGCTTCCGGCAAAGAAAGTCTTTATTATTGGCTCGCTTCGCGTTGGCGACCCACTTCCATCTTCAATTATCACTTCCTCATACATATGTATCGCTTTTTTACCGCTGCCGCTGTAACTGATGATCCGGAAGAATTGTCGACAGCACCAAATTAAAATTGTAATCTTTATGGCTAAATAGCTATTGTGTCCCGATTAAAAGAACAACGTAGAATCGTAGGTTGTAATACAACTATAACCAATGGAACTTAATATCAACGTATGTTTATTTACTGAGTGTGTGTTTATCCTTAATTAAAATTACTTCCCTTATAGATAAAAAGTTGGTCAGATGTGAACTTGACAAAAAGGTATACCCAATCGAATACAACATTTCATATAAAAGGTTTGAAAAGGACTCGAGGCAAAAAATCACTCTAATAATACTTTTACCTACTGGATACCATCTTTTAGGGTAGAAATAGGTTTATAACGCAGAGGAAGAGATTATAAAATGCTATTTTCATGACACAGGGGGAAGAAAATTTACCTTAACATTTCCTAATATTTTTGGATGATTCTAACCATCTTTTCTGAAAATCGAACATTAGTAAACACCACATTTGTAAAAAAAGTAGTAAAAAGTTAGATTTTGTTAGGTTATGGTTGGGTTATGTTAGGTTAATTCAATTTTTAATCATATTTTAACTTTCGAGGGTGCACTTATTGTATGACTACGCGAAAATTAAATAAAACAATTGAATTATTTCACCAATTAAATTTATTGTACTCGACAATATCGTTTCTATCTATTTGATCATTATCAAGAGTAAATTGTCACTCGAAACGACGAAATTCAGTTGGTAAAACTATTCCATTGTTTTATTCAATTTACCACTTTCATCACCTACCAGCCTCCATCCCTCATACTTCCTCTGAAAACACATTTTTAATTTTGTACAAGGAACCCTCCTCATTCTCCCTCTTTCCACTCAATCCTCCTAGGAGAGGTGGATCCTATCACAGGTAAATACTTTTTAGTGTCTTCCCCACCTTCAAAAACCCTCTTCCACCCCGAAGTATAGTAACAAGCAAGTAAGAGAATTTTAGAATGATTTTTATCTAGAACCCCAAACCCAAATGGTTATTTCAGATCAAAATTTTAAGATCAATTAAAAGTATCCTCTTTAGTTTTAAGGAACAGGTATATTTTGATGGATGGATAAAGTAATTTAAAATTTGTGGCTTTCAATTTTTTTCGTGTTGTACCAAAAGCCCTTCCTTTAATTTGAGTGTCCTACCTCAACTATAAGCTCGCTGTACGCTTTTATAATCAGTTAATGTCCTTTGAAACAGACAGACTAAATATCTGATTTAATATTTATGATTTTCAGGTATTCTGTTAAATTTGCACTAAAAGGTTATCTTGAGTATAAATTTAAATAACAAGAAGCAGATATACTTTACTAATCAATAAAACAATTAAGAAAATGTATGCTAATTGAGGATAACAATTAATTAACCAAGCATTATTAAAAATATTCATCATTTCCAGCTTGTAGCGTTTGCAGGTTCACTTTTCAAACCATTTTGACTTAATTAAGACTTAAAGTTCTTTCCACAACTGCTTAGAGCATTGAAATTTATTAGCATTTTGAAATAATTTGCTAATTAATAAATTCAGTTTCTTTTTTTTCATAATATAAAGGACCAAAACACTGAAAGTGCCTAAGGAGTTGATGCTGAAATTCTCTGTAAACATTTTGAAAATTATTCCGTTACAAAAAAAAATGTTTTCGCTTCAAGGAATTTTGCTTTTTCCTGCTATTTGGTTGTATTTTTGTTTAAAAAAAAACACATTTTGTTTATCAAAACATCGAATTTCTGTTACCAAAATAACATATTTCCTTTACCAATGAACATATTTAATTCGTATATTAACGATGTCAAAATTCCATCTCAAGGATCTAGGACGTGATAACTTCTTAAATTTATGGTATTTCGCGGATAAAAAGGAATTTTTCTTCGCGCCCACACAATGCATCATCTCACAGTTGTTATACGTTCATACAACTTGCACCACGTACACTAGAATTTACGACCACCATTTAAGTTTTAATTTAATTTGATTAATAGAGACAGCAATAGCGAATTCAATGATAAAAGATCCGGGTGGGAGATAACTCCGTAAAAGTTAGTCGTCATCTCAAACAGGATCGAGCGTTCCTTCGTCTTTACAAACAAGCGCTTTGTTACGAACATTAATAAAAACAATAATACATAGTAATAATAGCAACCATGTAGTAGAGTAGTGTAGTGTAATGTAACGTTCTAGAAAATGATATCTTTATTCATTTCGAAAGGATTGAGTGGGCTTACGAACAAGAGAATAGTCTCGGCCAGCGCCCTGAGTTCGTCCGTTGGTTCCTCGAACCCAATTTCCGACAATAAATGTTTTCCGTTTGAACAATAGTAACCACGACTACGCACAAACACAATACTGTCCCATTTACAGTATGGACCATCAATCCACAAAACCTACATAGCAGCAAAATATCGCATTCAGTTGGATTTGTATCAGTACTAAAAACCAAATAATCCAACAACTAATCGAAAAAAATTGCTGTAAACATTCTGTTTATGATTTTCTAAGCTGATGATATTTAACTGCTAACAACTTTTATTTATATAAGTAATTAGCCAGGACCTTCGAGAGGGAGAGAATTTCTTGGAGTCTTTTGGATGAGGTATGAAAACTCAAAACTACATGTTCTTTCTAATTTGTATCGCTTCTACACTACAAATGCCAATTTGTGGATTGTGAGGTTAAAGAAGTTGACCAAATACCATCGAGAATAAAAAAACCCTTAGAATTTCTTTTATATAAAGAACTGCTGTAGGTACACATGTTGTATAGTTAACAAAATGTTATTGGAACTTATGTAAAAATACTGAAATCTTTATGATTTTTTTAATGCAATGAACTGCCATAAGTTTTCTTTTTATACTTTTGTAGTTCTATTAACTGCTAATAAATCAATTATAATTTTTTCATGCAGAACTAATTGTTGAGGGTCATTGATTAGAGAGAGGGAAAAAGGGGAGAATCTCCCTTAGGTTCGGTTTTCTAGAAGACCTCGAATATTCTATTTTATCGTATTTGAACCACAAATTAATGAGAAATTGTTTAACTTTCGGATTATAATATTTAAGTAGTTAACCATTTATTATTGGAACGAATCGAATAATTCTGATTCTTCAGGGTTTAAAACTAGGATTTTCTTTAAGTTTTGTCGTTTCAGAGCCACACATGCCAATTATTTCAATTTTGATAATAAAGTTATTGACAAAATATTAGTGAAACTAATTGGAAAAATTTGAAATCAAAAGTATCTAATTTTTATTGTCTTAAAACGACATATGCCAAATTATTTAAGGTTGAAGTTTTTCAAAATTTCAAAACATTAATGTGCTAAGGCCATCGAGGCCAAGGTTGTTTTTTTTTTACACCATCAGCAACTAGAGATTTCAACGAAGAAAAAGCCCACCAACGTTTTTTAAAAAAACAAGATGGTTTTTTGGTTTTTAGGGTGCTTTTCCGATATTAAGCAAAAATAAGGTGAAAAAATAAATATTTCAAATCAAAAAAATTACAGCGTGTTTGGGACATAAATAGGTAAGTTTTCACCAAATTTCGTGAAAAAAAAAATTTTTTTTTAAAAGAAAAATAAAAAACTAAAACGTTAGTTATTTGAATTTTTCACATAAATTTTGTGGTTATGCGAAAAAAGTGTAAATACAAAAGTTGTAGACATTTTTATTACCTACAACTTTGCCATTTAACTTTTTTCCATAAGACTTGTAGTTTTCCCGGAAATCAAGGAAAACCGTTTTTTACCCTTAAAAACTCACCGCCTTCCCCTTCCCGACCTCAAATCGCTCGTAAATTATTTTTCCTTTCATTTCTGTTATATTCTCTTCCTTTTCCAATGGATTTCATCGACCCTGGTCTAGTTCTTCGAAACCCTGGGGTTTTGTATTATTGCAATTCTTAGACCAAATTCAAACCCAAATTACATTAAAAATGACACCTGTTGTTTCATTTTTCTCTGATTATTAACTTATATTTATTTATTTATAAAATTGTCTATCTACAGTAGAAATTATAGGTTTGGGCTTTGATATTACATACAGACCTATGTTCTGAATTCTACCAAGTGTGCTAAACTAAACTATTGATTAAAAATGAGCCGAAGAGCAAACAGATTTAAGTATATTATGAAAATAGCCCCTGAAATGTATTAGAGTGAAATTTTTCGGATATGTTGAGACCAGAAAAATCTCGATTTCCTAAAATTTCCAACCCTTAACGTCGAAAAACTGAAAAAAGAAACATAAAAATTTCTATCCAGTTCATTCATATGCTTATACTCTCAATACCTTTTCCGCCACTGCCTAATTTAGTCCCTACTTTTAAAATTCCTCCATTTTAATGAATCACCCAATATACCTATACAATTTACGTATATAAGATAATGATGATGACGGGCCCGGACCTGCTTTTTCCGGACGATGTCTTTTGTAATTCGTGTGCAAGCCCGGGGCAGTACTTTGTCAGCGTTTTTTTGTCGTTTACGTGGTCATGTGAGAATTTCGATCGTATGAATCGCTTGTAATTTAGTAAAGTATGGGTTCGACAAATTCCTTCGACGAAATAGCAAACGGCTCGTGATGATGATATAGGTTTATTAACAACCAAATCGTGGACTCGTTTGTTCGTTTTTTGCGAAACCGTGTTTCAATCCTCCTTTTTATACCCATCGAGGCGAAGGTGTGAATATTTAAACTCAACAATTACGTATTCTGTTGAACTGGTTAATGAGCAAAGCAATTCACCTGCTCTTCTCCAAAGATAAAGCTGGTAGGTTACCTACTCAGACAGCTGCATTCATTTGAAAATCAAAAATACTGTGATTATGAGAGGTTTCGATTTTTGGTTTCTTTATTACGTAGTTCTTTTTAGGCGTTGAGAATACGATTTTAACAAGAAGAATAGCTGGCAAAAATCCGACAATATGAAGTTAGCAATACATACAAATTTGCAAGCACGATCAAAACTGCTCAGCAGCTTAGGGCAGCATTACACATGGTGATTCTGTTTAACTACATAATCAAAATATAACTTTACAGCACACACCTTTTTTTATTTAATAAATAAATATTTAAATTATATAACCAATAATTCTCAACTAATGCCAGTTCAATCATTAAGTTTGTTAACGACTGACGACGTTTGTGAGACTTTGCGTGTTACAAATTACTGTGGCTACCTTCAAACCTGTAATGTGCTAGCTATCATTAACACGAATAAGAATAAAGTTCACGAAACTGTGCCTGATTCTCAAATTTTACCTTATAATTTAGGTAAGCACTAATTTAAAGTTAATTCTATGTCCAAACTAATAAATAGAAAGGCTTGCTTGTTTTTGTACCTACTTGTACCTTACTTCTGATTGGCTTGCTTATACAAATTTAAATGATTTAAAATTCTTTTAACATAACGGTCACAAATAATATAATGTACAAAACATTAGGTAAGTAAATTATTGAAGTGTATGCAGCGCTTTTCTGGTTTAATTCATTTTTACATGAATGATAAGCCGTAAAGAAAATCATTTTTGCCTGCTACTTGCTCCTAAAGGAATATGAAAAAAAAGTTTTTGCAATTTTGTAAGAAAGTGTGTACCACACAAAAAGAATTTTATGGAAAATAGGTACTAAAAATTTTTTATCACTTTACAAGAATCGAAGTTCCAAAACTGTATTTTAGGCTATAAATAACAAGCAACCACAAATTGCTGTCACGTGTATTCAAAAAGTTTTCTCAAATTAAATAAGTTACATTTTAACAGTGCCCTTTCTTAAATCCTTAATAATAAATGTAAATAGTTTTCTCGAAAGCTAACGTAGGACAAAGAAATAAACATCTTTAATACCCCTGATAGAAATTTAACCGGGCGTTCCCTGATTACGGGCTAACACCCGGTCGGGGTGATAATGCTCTTCCTGAATTCGTAGACCCGACCAGGCAAGTAGTTTGGGTAAATATAACGGCCCGATTTACTTGAGCCTTGCAGGGTAAATAATCCGGTGAAATGTACATTATACGATTGGATACGCCTGGTCGGGGATATAGTAGGGGAAATTGTCTGTGCTCCGATCGCGTGGATCCCAATTGGGAGCCTAATAATAGAGAGAAACATGTAGGTTCTATTTCTATGTACTTTCTCGGGTGATAAAAATAATTTAAAATTATAACGTCGATTGTCGGCATACATGGCGACGAACGCCTGTGTCGGCAAAAAGTTTTATATTTTTTTTTATAAATATGTATACATTTATATAGAATGATGGGTGGCGGCAATTTTGTCGTCGGTCTTTATTTACAGTCAGTCGCATTTTCACCCCCAAAGTAGCGTCCTCGTATACTAGTTTATTTCTTGAAGTGATCCACCGGTGTTGATAGGCAAATTATTTAAAAGAACGAGTTTATCTGATCTTGAGTTAAGTAATTATGTACATATTTGTAAAATGTCCATCATCTGCGTTTGCATGTATATATACATACATATATAAATTAAATGGCATATTTCGCGCTTCTACAAGATTTGCTTAAAAGTCAAAGTGATGCTCTTGAAACGTAGTCCTAATTTCATTGTTGCATAAGAGACGAAACTAATTAATATAAAATTATTTTCATTTTTTAGAAAATATTAGTGTCTGGTTTAAAAAAAACTAGCGGGGATAGGCAAAATAACCGCCAACATTTAAAAAATATTATTTCGGCGAAATGTTGCCATGATGCTGACAGCACAAAGGGAAGTGAAGGACAAAATTCTTATAAGAAACTTCGCAATAACAGAAGTCCTGATATGTAAGTATTAAAGCTAAAAGTAGTTTTAGTTCTGTAAAACAGTAATTGTAAGTTGTAAATTGATAATAGTTATTTATATTTGTTGTTATTACAAGTTTATAATATTTTCAGCCATGTTGAAAAAATACACCAACGTATCGACCGATAAAGAAGCATTTAAAGCCATTTGGGATGCCCTTTCCAATTCCAAAGATTGAGATGGGAGAAAAAAATTGCGATAATATAGTTTTGTGCCCTTAACAATAACCCGTTTTTAATTATTACAATATTTAAGAGAAAAAGTTAATAAATAAAGAAAATACCAATTAAAAATCCTTTACTAAAAATGAAATATTCTTTTAATGACCTGTTAAACTAAAATAATTGTTTAATAACAAATAGGGCTAAAGATTAATGAACCAATCTAGCACCTGATTGAATTAAAAACTTATTACCTGATAAGAAGTACATTGTAACGCCCGATCAGGCTTTTAATTAACGATCACTTCAAAATCCGCCCAGATACTGACTAAATTCCCAAGTAGGGTAAATACCACATTCCCGCTTCGGCATTTATTAAAAAACCAAATCGGGCCTGTTCAGGCATGCATAGAAAAACCCGACCAGGTATCTAATTTGTAACCCGATTAAGCGCCCGTTGGGGCTTTTTGATAAGGCCCCTCCTCAGAAAGCATTACATTCTGGTTGGGCTTTTAATCGGGTTTATCAAATCAGGCCCGACTTTTAACTAAGTACTGTTGGTGGTAGCCCGATTTCAATTTCTACCAGGGTCTGATTCAACGATTCTGTCCTAGTTTTTTCGCAATTAATAAATTTTTATTGCAATTTTAAATTTAGTACATAATTTGGTTTAATTACCTCACCATTTATTCTACATTTAGTATCAAATTTGGTCAATTCTGTTATCAATATTGCGGTCTATTTTACCATTTCAACACGTTGTAATCTAAAGGTGTTTGTTTATAATGAATGAAACAGAATTTCCCAAATTTGTTTAATTAGTTTTATTGATAGTATTTCTGCCCCTCACAAAAGCATCTTCAGTAGCCACACACACAATTCAAAGTTATTGGGACACAACCATAAAATTCTTAGCAAAATAATCACAGTTATCCTGGGTAATTTATCTACATCGATATTCTTATGATCGAGAAACTGAGGCAATGGATTTTCAGTATCCTGAATTACACTGTAGCTAATATCCACAGGAGCCTACGAAATTCTAGTATTTTGGCATCGTCTTATAGGCTACCTTTCAATTGGCGAAGTCATCGGTTTAACCCTAGTCTATATTTGCTAGAATCATTTAAGGCAAATGCTAGGACATAAATAATATTTCATTACTCTTCTGTCAGTCTTATTTTACTCTCCTCAACCACTTTCCGCTCATTAGCAAGATTCCTAAAAAGAGTTTCCACTTTACAGTTCGGCTTTGCACCACAGCGTAAGTCTAAACAACTACCTGCCAACAAGCTTTAGTTTTGGTGGGAATACAATACCCAAAGCTTCCCTTTTTTAGGCCCATGTGTTCAATACAAGCTGATGAGCTTACTTACATCATCTTATCTTAGGCGTAAACAAATTCTAAATATCAATAAGAACACGTACATACTTAATAAACAACATGTTAACGTTGGTCTGTTTTCCTCTCAGTCAGAGGGAGTTTATGCGAAGTTCTGATTGTAAGGCTGGTTGTAGCGATGGACTGATAAGTGTAGAACACGAAAACATATTTATAACGTAAGTATGAACAGTAACCTTAGGCTAAAGAAACAGGCATGTGCATCTCTGTTTGCGTTGACCCAAAGCTTGACCTCTGCAGACTCTTCAGTATAAGTAACGGTGTTGGGCAGATTTTTTTTCATTCGTTTACATGTACCTACCTACATACGTATATACATTTAACACTTGCATGGACTGCAGTGGATACATACTTCTTATGGTATCATAATATGTTGATAAAATTATTCAGCAAAATTATAGCACCAACAAAAATTATTATTATAAAATGTTTCTGCATTTTTAAAATTATAGTTTCAAATTTTATTATTTGCACCTAAGTTGAGTTATAATTACTTTATGTTGTCATCATTTAAATTCCAATTTATCTTCATCCTGTACCCTTTTGGGGCAAAAACTTGCAAATTTTTTTCTCGTTTTGACAAGCAACAGTCAACAGAGTAATATTTTTCTCGTAAATCTATAAATAGAGCAAAACTGAACAGACAGACTACTTGTGAATAGTGATGTCAAGTACGATTACTTTTTGGTACTCGTTAGTACCAGTTACTTTATTAATCAATACTCGTTACTTTGTAATCGTTACAAATACTCGTTACTTTTTCTGTAATACGTAATATCTTTTACCTAGGTACGATCCACAGTAACGACGATTACCATGGCGATTACCAATAAATAATCGGTAATATGTATATGTATAATTATGTTATTCCCTTTTTATATGTATTATCGTTTATTCCTAAATAAAAAAAAATAGTTCAATAGAAATTAAGTTTTATAATAATAACAATAACAATAACAAAAGTGCAGCTCTCTTTATCAATCAATAGAATTCAACAAGCCATTTTTTAACATTGTACCTAGTGCCTAAATTATACATAACTATAAATACAGATATTTATATTATCGTATGTTGACGCAACAACGACGCGATGTTGCTCTACATGTTTATAATAAAATAATAATAACACGATGAATGGTGCAAGTAGTCCTCTAAGCACAAGCTTGTCTTCATCATAGATAGTCTTCGTTCTGTTTCATTTCTACCCATACATCATATATACCTAGGTATGTACTTAGGTACATAATATGGATATTGAATATAACAGGTGTACATGGTACATTTTTTATACGAGATAATATTGGTAATCGAACTGGCATGGCATATCGATTACTTCGATTACTTCGTCTTACGACTCCTACGACTAATGTACCGAACAGTACCGATAGTACCGATTCAGTACCGATGGGATGCAGTAGGCGGTATAACTAAAAGTAATCGGTAACGATTACTTTCCCAAAGTAGTACTCGATTACTACGATTACTACCAAATAACGAGTATTGAGTAACGAATCATTACAATATTGACATCGTAACTTGTGAAACTTTTTTGATAATGCAAAGAAAACAAAATTAAAAGAGCTTTCATTTTTCTTTTCCTTAAACTTTATGATCACTTCGTCTTTCAAGAATAATTGAATTTTATTGAATATTATTAATCTTCCTTATTTCTATTTATAACTGACGATAATGGTACAAAGACAATCAGTTTTATTTATTATATTAAGCTATTAAATATTTTATGAGCAGAAAGTTTAATTGTGTGTGTTCTAAAAATTCTGTTATTCAATGCTCATTAAATCTCTTCTTCAAATTTCCATTTATTTATCCGATGTACATTTATCACCTTTTGTTGTTTATAGTTAAGTACATCATTCTATAACTTCCTAATTTTTTGACAGATTTCTAAATTTTACAGTTAGGTACAAAATACTCAGATAATAATTCAAAATTGACATCATTGAAAAAAAAATTGCCAAATCTACCACAAAGACCGGTTATTTGACTTGATTTGGCAAATTCACGATTCAATAGAAAACCCATTTCTAAAAAAGGTATTCAATGGTTCCACTCTATCCCTCATTCGCTTTCTCTGTCTCTTTCTCCCACTTTATCTCTTTTTCGCGAGTTTCACTCCATATATCATCATAAAAAATATTACAGGGAAAATATAGTGCCCGGAAATATTTTACGTCGAACGTTTTCGAGACCTGATTTCAGGAAGATTCATCGACAAAACAATTCAACACACAATAATAGACTTCAAACCTTTTCTACCCCATTCTTTAAACCCTAAATATTCTTATAAATCACTCGTATTTCTGTGTCGAAAGATAATTGTAAAACATGATTTTGTAACAAAACCAAAATTCTAAAAAATCGATCAAATGGAAATCTGTTGATAATTTTCCATTTCTTGCAAGTTTAGAGAGTGGCCGCAATAATTGATTTAAAAAAACTTTGTCCCCGTATACCTACCCCTTATTAACCATCCGCTATCCGACAACCTTTGCATATCTAGGATAATCCTTATCTGTAGATAGAATTCTTATAAAAATTGTCCTTGTTTTCGATTATACATATATATATATATATTGTTTTAAATAGAATTTTATTTCAATTTTGTCGTTCATACTTTCAATTTTCAGGACATTTCTAGTTACATTTCTGCAGATATTTCACATTAAATTTAAAAAATAATTTTTGTGAGCTCTAAAACTAAATCCGGAATGATATAAAAAACTGTGTACTACAAATATGTTCCTCTAAAATATTTAAATATACCTACACAATAGGTATAACGAGTTTTTAATTTAACCCTTTTGAAGCATACAATCCTGAAAGTCCTAATGTCCTTTCTGAAAAATTTAATTTTCTGCTGTACAAAAACTACCCTAATCATAACTAACATTATGCATTTCCCTGTCGGGTTGTTATATATTCACTTTAATCCACCAACATACCCCTATATCAACAGCAACATCCATAAAGGTATGTAGGTATGTAATGTAATTAGTTTCGCCTGTCCCTTTCTGTTGTTTTTTTTTCTGTTTTGTTCTTCACCTGCGTACAGGTATACATACAAATATACTTGGCATGTAGCGTGGTTTCATTACCATCGACAAATTCAAAAGTTAATTAACGTTGAATTACGTAAAGTACATAACCATCAATTACCCAGCGCCTTTGACTCTTTTGCGTGAATGTTGGGCGTGAATGAGCGCGGCTTCGGAGCGAAACGTTGTGCGTTAATGTGGGCAAAAGGGGAGGTGCGGCGGGGAGAATGGGGGAGTATATTCGATAGTGCCTGACAGAGCCGTCGGTAGATATGCTAATGCGTGATTTTTTCTTTTCTCATTTTCTTTTTTCCTTACCGCGAGGGATATAAGAATATTCACACAATCGAGACCGTAAATAGTGTTATTACATACGTGAAGCAGCTGCAGAGACATAACTGTATGGACCTACTTACATGTATTGCAATACATAGGTAGATATGTATATGATGGTGTAACTCTTTTGTTGTTTTGCCCACGAAGAATGCTGAAATCATCACTGTTCTTGAAAATATGGCCCAACGCAAAACTATGCATATTTGTAAGGTAGTAAAAATATGTTGTAGGTAGGTACAGCTTGATTACTCTAAGATGAGCTCTGAAGATTTTACAGTCGGCGTAGAAGAAAGAAAGAGAACGCATTCGGAGGAAGAAAGATACAATCCACTATCGACATGTCTCCTTTCTGGTAGTCGTTAATTTAGTTTATACCTGAATCTCCCTCCTTACTGTTATGTACCCAAAATTATTATACATAGATAACCCTTCAGTAATGAAACATGTTAATATCGTAGCGTTTTGCACACTATATTGGCAGCTTTTATATTCTTTAAAATATAATAATTATATAAAATATTTCGACCATTTTTAAACGAATAGTCGGGCGATTTAGTATGCGCCCTGACAAGTACTCTGCTTTAAACCAAGCATGCAAATGCATGTCTGTGGCTATCGACAGCTAGGCGTTACCTTTTGCCATTGCGCATCTTAAGAACTAGTAATTCCGGAGACTATCCTAGAGTAATTTTACTGTACCACTAAAGCTAACTAATTACACAATATCACTTAAAATCTTTGTTAATTATGTAATTACATAAATATAATAATGATTTCAGGCTTCTTCGAAAAGACAACAGTCTAGATCTTCACGTCCCGCTCTTGTTTTGACTTAAAATCAAGATCAACAAAATAATTATTTTTTGATAATTTTTTGTCTTGTTTCAAGAGTCTCCATATTTATCTACAAGAAGAGAAACATATAGTACAATTTAAAAGGATTCTGTAAACCAAAAATCGTGTTATTTTAACAAAATCTTAGCGAGGTGCACAATTTATTGATAACGATAAGGTCAGGTGATAGTAGATTACACCATTGGGCACGTCTAGAGTAGAGCAGAAAAGTAATTGTTTTGGGTATCAATTAATAGATTAATTATTTATAACTGCTATCCACGACGCTAGGGCTTTGGTAGAAATAGAATTGTTTCTTTAAATACCAAAATTTAATGCATCGTATTAAGTAGCTATTTATCAAATTGCATAAAGATCACGAGACTTGCCATTTTTTGATCTCAAACTTAATTCTCTTGCTTCTGTCCAGATTTTTTCTATGCTACTTTCTCTATTCAAAACAAGATCAGGACAAGAATTAATAAAAATTAAAAGTCTCGTGAAACCATCAATATAATATTGTCACATGTAGATAATTCAGCATACACAAAAAAAGGAATATAGTGCAGAGCTAGAATTCTCTAGAAGCTCCAATCTGAAACTAGGCGCTACGAAGTTATTGAAGTTTAGTTCTGTTCTACTGACAAAACAATCAAAAGATAACAGAAGAGAAATCAGACTATTAAGTGAGCATTTTGTTTCAAATAAATTACAATTTGTTTTTATTTCTGATGTGAGTTCCATTTTTTGACATTTCCTTTCAGTTATTTACACATCTTAGCAAATATGAATTCCATAAGTGGGTCAGCAGTAGGTATCGATAATAGCACTTTCGTGTTCCGAAACTCTTTTATTCGATGAAAGGTCTGTTATATAGATACATGGGTTATTATGTAAGAAATTTAGTTGTTCGAATTGATCGTTCAACTGTTTTTTTTTTCTATCTGACGATGAGTCAGCTGGGCACTTAACTAATTGTAGTTTACTTGTTCTTGTAATGGTCTCTCGAGTTGGTCGCTTGTTGTTCGGTCTAAGTTGGCTTGTTGTAACGTTTCTCTCTCGTGTCGACGTTTTTTCGACAGGTTCCCAAGGACCAATCTTATACCAGAAGACCGGTAATTATTGACGTCTCGAAGATAGATGATGCTGTTGGTTATCATGTAGACCCCGTTTCTATATTTGTAGTACATTCCCAATCGTGTGCCGCTTCATTTGAGAACAGGCCATGGAAATACCAAACAAATGAAAGAAAAAAGGCGTCTCGATTTACTATAATTACCTTCATCCTTCACATCCATAAACAATTGATAGAACATGCCCACTCTTTATTTTATTTTATATTCTCTTTTAGTAAAAAATGAAAAGAAATGCATTTAGTTCAACATCATCATATTCTATTAAAAAGCACGTTATACCTCTGTAACGTCGATAACATCATAATAAAAAAAATAATTTAACAAACAAATTAATATTTGCAAATAAGTAAAAAAATAACTTTTAACAATATGGAAAATTGAGTAAATATGGATAGATAATATAAAAAAATAATAAGTTTCAACAATTATTACAAGTGTTTAATGGCAGTTACCAACTAATTAAAAACGTTAACAAGAACGTAAAAAATAGAAACACGCAACTAAGGTTTCATCAAGACTAGATTCTGGCCCTGAACGTCCAATTCTTATCTTGACTTGACTCAAAAGTTCTCTTGAAGCTTGCCTCAACTATTACATTGGTTATCTTGTCTTGATTCAATGTAAGCGAAAATGGTCACCCACTTCACCAACCGAACACACTTCTGACTCGTTTCTGATAATTTATTGATATCTTAATGAACTTTGAATGCCCAATCATTATTAATTTGGCTACTTTTATGGACTCTATGGACATTAACCATTGGTTTCTTTATTTATCTACTGATTTTTGTGATAAATAGTGCCAGTAATGTTTTGTGTTCGTTTATCATCATTTCAGACTAAGATATTTAAAAATCAGTTCCATTTCGTTTTTTTACGAGCAAAGGATGGAAATTAAACGATTTAGCAGCCCCGATCGGAACACAAAAATCCAATCTGAAGGAATTTAAAGAACACACTTTAATCCAAAAGAGGAAAATGTAACCAAATTAATTGGGAAGGTATCTTGTTAAAAGTTATGTTGCTTTTATTGTAAGCACTAACGAGGTGAAATTTGTTTTTGTCGTAGTTTGGAAGTTTAGAGATCCGTGTTTTTAAGAGATGCTGAAAATTATTTTGGAGGATATCAGTTCTGTAATTATGTACTGCTGCCCTTGATATACTGTGCGGATTTATTATTATCCTTTCATTATTGTTTATTTAGACATGTCACAAAGGTACAATTTGGTGATTTTGAATACCGACAAAACCATGTAAACATATATATTTGCAGAGTAAATATTAACGATTGGATACCTATTTGAAATATATAAATATAAACCGGAAATACAAAATTAATTAATATGCATTCAGGTGTACACTCTTATAATATTTAAAATTGAAAACATTCAAAGCCACTTTGGCTATTATAATGAATTATCATAATGCTGATGTTTTAGTAGTAATACCTAACGTTTACTTACACCCTATTCTGATTGATTCTAGTGTAAAAAGAGTATATAACTAGGAAGCATACAAAATTCGTTCTATCTTTATGCTAACTTAATTTTCATAATCACACTAATATTATAAAGGCGAATGTTTGTAAGTGTGTGAGTGTGTATGTTTGTTACTTCTTCACGTCTAAACGGCTGGAGCGATTTAATAAAAAAAAAAATTTAATGCTGCCGAAAGTCACTATTCCACGCGGACGAAGTCGCGGGCATTAGCTAGTGTTTAATAAAGAGGAATTGAAGTTCACCTATTTATAAAATTTATTTTGCAAATCTTGAGCAATAAAGTCAAAAATTTATGTATAGTTGCGGAAATGTGTGCGATTATATATTAAACAAATGCCTTAGACGATCGATACCGGCTGCAACATTATAGGAGGTATATAGAGCAAACAAAATATAAAGCACTTCCCGACAAAAAGAACTTGCTGAAAGGTCCCGGAAATTGTCAGGAACATTTCATAACTTCGTAAATAAGTGACCACCATCGGAAAGGACACAGTTTAATTTTAATATGAACATATGTTACAGGCGATCGTTAATGGTGGTACTTTTTATACCCAAAAGCCGGCAACGGCGCATCGTATTAAAAATCATCGAAAGAAAACTCCGGAAATTGTCAGGATTATTTCCTACTTGTACAAATAGGTGACCAGCATCTGATGGGGAACAGTTGTAACTCTGTTATGATCGAACATCGCGGGCGTATATATACACGAAAGCAGGCACCCACGTGCCATAAATCATATCTTTAACGAATTGGACTGCACATTATTAAAGGAAATTTACAGGAAATTTTCCAAAATTGTTGAAAATATTCCTTGACCATACAAATAAAAAATAGTGATATAAACACTACGTGCACAATTCTGTGTTAAACAAATAATTGCCTAAAGATTTTTTTTAGGTAAATGAAGATATGTACTACAAAATTCATTATCTACAATTTATTTTAGCATTATTTCGGTTAAGTTCAATCAAAAATGAATTATTTCAGTATCTAGAGGTAATTTTAACTCGATTATATAAATGCTTTGGAAATTTTTCGCCAGAAAGATATTTTTAAATAAGGCAACGGTCGTTTAAAACGGAGTTAGTATGCAAATTAGGAAAAGAATTTTAACTATGAACAACAACGCAATACAATCTTCCAGTGTCTGGAGTGATTGATGGTAGAAATGGCATTAAACAGTCAAGCCTCTCTTATAAGCCTAGTTTTGCGACGTTTTACGTACCTACGCCCGTTCTATTTTATAAAAGGCTGACAAATGAAAAGGCTTAGGAAACGCTAATATTTTAATGTCAGAACTAATTATAAACAGTTTCCTTTTACCTAATGTTTTCGCGTAATAATTTGGCAGACGAATGAAACTAAAGCTAAGAACTTGAACAGAAACCAACCTTTGTCATATATAGTTACAATTTACTAGCTTGTTATCAAAGTTTTTAAAATAACCACTTAATATTAGAAACAAGAAAAGTTCCTCAAATACTAAAAGATCTGACTAAGTGTATATTATTATTACTGTCATGTTTAAAATTGCAACATCGTTATCTCTCTCTACAAGAGACTGCTAAACTTCAACTAAGAAACTGAATTGTTGAATATTTTTTTTGTCAGTCCGTTAATATGGCATTAGAGATGGAAACCTAAGCAAGTGTATTCGTTTGCTCCACAGCTAAAGCGACAATGGAAAATGAGTTTTAAAGGTAAATGTACGAGGATGGATCAAATATAAACGAGCCTTTGTTCATAAAAAAAATATTTTGAAATATTTCACAAAAACACAAATTTTTCTATTTTCCGACATATCCCCCTTGTTTGATTATTCATTTTACCCGACGGATTGGTAGTTTCTTCATCTCGTTTTCATAAAAAGAAGCAGGGCGGGAGTTTATCCAGTTGCGCACAAACTCCTCCACATGTTCATTAGTCTGAAATCGCTCGCCTCCTAGTGATTCTTTGAGGGGCCCAAACATGTGAAAATCGCAAGGGGATAAGTTTGGGCTATATAGATGGTGCTCTGACTGAGTCTAGTGCATTTTACTGATTTGGGCCTGCGTTAAAGCTGCGATGCGAACTCGAGCAGCTTTTTGATCTTCACTCAGCAACTTTGGGACCCAACGAGCTGAAATTTTTCGGAATTCCCAGTTTTTCTTTATGATTGTGTGGACACTCCCATAGCTGATGCCGAGTTCAACAGATATCTGAAGCACAGTGGCGTGGTGGTCACCTTCAATAAGGTTTCTAAGGCGTGCAATGTTAACCAGTGATATGCTGGTGCACGGACGACGAGGATGATTTACATTTTCGACACGATTACGCCCTTCGTTAAATTCTTTGCACCAAACTTTTACCCGTTGCCACGAAAGCGTTTCATTTCCGAGCTGTGCTAGCAATCTGCGCAAAATTTCAGCTGGTTTCACGTTTTCACGTGTAAGAAACTTAATAATAATCCGTTGCGCAACGCTGCTATGCATCTTTTTCTCATTCATTGTGATAGCTACTAACCAAGCAAATACAGCAATACGACGAGTCGTTTCCGTGTCACCTAATATCCCCACTTCAAGTTGCTAACGCCCGTATGCGCCTTGAACAACTATCCAGCGCTCAATTTAAAAAGGCTCGTTTATTTGATCCGCCCTCGTATGTTGAAAAATTTGTAATGACCAATGCCTGAGTTTCGATTAACAACTTAGAGGCATTATAAAAAAATTCAAACTGGGTATTTATGTGTTCTCCAAGTCTTCTGATGATGGTGAACTGCATTTGTTAAGAAAAATTCTGCCTAAACCTTGAGTCAACTTTTTAAAGCATAAAAATTAATTAAAAACTAAATTCCTTTCTACCAAACGTGTTGACGGTACTTTATTTACAAATCTTCAACTTTGGACTTATGCAACATTAATTATAATGTTATTATTTATTAACAAAATTGCGTGAAAGTCTAATTTTAAGCTAAATTGAACTTTCCAATCGTTAATTACTACCATCAATATTTTACAAACCAATTTGAGACAGTCAAACAAGTCATTAAATATTGCACAACACTCACTTCGATTATCTCTGGAGCTAGGTGGGTACATCATTATAAAAGTCATATACCACTATCCTGTAAGTACTGCACGTACATACATACACATACATAATACATATATGTATTTAAAGGCTGATTGATAGACACCATTAGCACATATTGTACACGGAGAAACTGACGGTGAAAAATTGCAGGTGTTAGATGTTTCCATTAACATCTAAACACATTATTCGATAACCTTCAGTTGACTGAGGAACGTACAGCTTTCATGTACATTAATAAATTACAGCTATTTCAGTTGCAATTACTTTTAAGGATGTTGAAATTCAGGAGAACCTCAATAAGTTAAAATTCAAAAGATATGAAAAAGGTTGAAGAGGCTTAATTAAATAAATAAAAAGATGTTTAATGTTTCATGTTCCATAATAAACAGATGCTCATCTTTATAGATACTTTTATCCTAAATATTGAGGCAAAATATATACCTACCATATATAAAAATTTTTAAATTAAACAACAACGGAGCTTTAAATTTTTAAAATTTTACAGAAATAAATTTTAGCTCGTAATATAGTACGTGTACTCTTTGTGGAGAATAAATTTAATAAATAATTCAAGGCGCCACCGTCCTTCCTGCCACTGAATATTGTAAATCTATTTTTGAATTCTATTCGTATTATAAGTTATGCATGATGATGAAAAGCCCTATGAAGAGGAAAAAGAATAATACAACTCAGCGTAGCTCCATTTTTTAATGTTCGTGGGGCATATTAAGTCCAGCATAGTTCTGTCTTCCACCGGTCGGCCGTTTGTGTTTACAAGGCAGACAGCCTTTTGTTGAATTCGTGATATTCAGAAGGGTTTTATTCTCGGACATGATATCTTTATTCATTTTGAATCGACAAAGGATCACAGCGGCGACTATTCAAATAAACGAATACATATTTGGTTTTTCTAGAGGACGTCCCTAATCTTCCCGGAAGATTTTCGTCTGTCTACAGCATTCTCGGTTTCAACAAACATGCATCAAAAACATAAAGGATTATTAGGAAATTTAATATATAAAATTCTCGTGTCACAATGTTAGTTACCATACTCTTCCTAAATGGCTTATGATATTTTATATGCATGTTCAGTAGATCTGAGAATCGCGAACTATCTATTTTTCATACCCCTAAGTGATAAGGGTTGTCCACCCCTAACTTTTTATTTTTATTTTTTGGATAAAATTTTTTATTTCTATTTTTTTGATTTGGCATTAAAAAATACATACAACCCTAAATTTTCACCCTTCTACCACCAACCCCCAATTTTAATAGCGATATTAGTACTGTAATAATCTTCAACTCTCAGTGGTCGATAACTGATCAATTATTATCAATCGATTAGTCATCCCCGCCAGGCGTCTACTGATGTCACTACTCACCCAGCAAACAGCACGGAGTGGGGATGAGAATGAAGCAGATTTTTTTTATAATGTTACAGGGAGTTCAAATATGTTCTAAGAAGTAAAAGAATGTTTCATTATAACATTTCAGAATGATTTGGCAATGTTCAAGAATGTTCCAGAATCTTGAGGATCATTCAAGAATGTTTCGGAATGTTAAAAAAAAATTAGAAAATGTTTTGAATCATTATGGGATGTTCTGGATAGTTCTAAATTCGCGAATATTCTAGAATGTTCCATCAAACGTGTAATATATTCTTACCCGGGCAACGCCGTGTATTGCTGCTAGTAAAAATATAAAATTCAACAAGGGTACTCGTTATATATTAATTCTCTTCCGTATTTAGCATATTTTATAATAACACAAAAAAGGCGCTGCTTCAGAGAGATTCCCTCCATTTTCCCTTTTCGATGACCTTGCATTGTCACCGGCAACACTCGCCTTTAGGGATAATAAAAAATTAGAATAAACTAAATTTTCGAATTTTTGGTCCCTCTGAGAAATCTAACATTCCAGTGCATGTCTTCCTATTGAGTAATTAAATAATCCGGCCCTCACTGTTGCACATTCACGAAAATTTAGTACCTTCATTACAGGAAACAAAAGTACGTTTTTGTATTATTTGAAAGAACCATTAAATTCCTCTCGGGCGGCATAGTTAGAAATTCATTAAATATCAGGTTCAAGACAGAGTGGTGCACAACCTTCTGAATTATTACTTCCGAACGTACATGGTTTCAATGTCTTTATGTTTCCCAGAGGTATGATACGGTTCAGTTGCAAAGTGCACCTAAGGAATCCACGGTCTGTATTACTACTTCTATCGAAAAAGCATTCAAATTTAAATCCGATACGACCAAATCTCATATCGGTAATAAACTTTATTATTCACGGTCAGGTACCACAAGTTTTATTTCATTATTAAATCTCATCGTAAAGCTGATGTCAAATTAAGAAAAAGTAATAAAGTTGATTAAACTTGATCCTTTTTATAGGAAATCTGGATCTTATCTTGAATTCAGGGGTTCAAAAGTCTATTATAATTTTTCAGTAATTCTAGAGTAGTGAAATCCTGAGAAAGCCGTCCCTGGTGAGACCGAATCATCATATTTCATTTGTCAGGGTTAATGACACCCTATAAGTATTTGTAACAGATATTAAATGACAGGTACTTCAGATGTCCGTACTTGCAGAACACTCAAAAATACAGAGAAATTTCATCGTAACACTAAAAGTACAGAGATGTTTTGAGAATGGACACCTAGGATTTATTCTAATATTAACTAATCAATTAAATTTCTACTAATATTTCTTTGATTTTAAACTCACCCTCTCTCTGAAACTCTCCCATTGACTCATAAATTTTATTTAATTTATGTATAATTCGGGCGAGAAGGAAGAACCAACAAATGGAAGTTATAATGGTTACAGGAAATTCAACGCATCTCAGCGATAATTTTTTTTTATTAGAAAAAGCAGTCTATCAAGTTTCTTCTAAATATTTAAAACAGTGATAATAAAAATGAAAAATGAGTAGTGCCTAAGGGTGTTGATATTGGAATGCTATTAATATACTTCGAATTTAGCAATAGCTCTCTACTATATAGCAATTAATTGTTACCTATGTTATTCTGACAATGCAAACAAGGTTATTTGTATGCATTTCAATAATATTACAAAAACCGATCAGTTTTCACTGTAATTATTTTCTATTGTACTGCCAGTCGACCACTCGCCATAACATACTACCGACATGTGTCGTATTTAATTTTTAATCATTTAACTAACTGCTTTAATAATTCATGCCGCTAGGTAGTTACTTTATCCATTATTTCCCTAGAGTTTCATTTACAGGTAAACACATTAATGTTTACACACAACAGCGTCTCTGGCTTGTTAAATTCATCTGGGTAATACATACTTGAACTAATGGCAAATTATTAATTATCTTAAATTGAATAGCTTTTTCTATATTAATGAAAAATTGCATTTTTATCATAAAAAGCAACAGGGATACATACAGATAAATAAGTGAGGTATTGTTTTCAACAATACGTTAAAATGAGCTAAAGGGCAACGAAATTCGACGAAAAACCATTGAAAAATAGAAGAAACAATAATAAACTGTTAAAAGAATATAAAAAGAGAACAAAAACTATAAAGGAAAACTTTATTATGCAGCGAGGAAACGCATGGAAAATAGTTTTTGGGAAATATCAGAATTATTATTGAAAATTCTGGGGTTGGTTAGAAAATGTACAAAACATCAAGAACAAAAGTAAATTAAGACAAAGTAAAACAATAAGTAATATATAATAAAAACGATTAGAAAAAGACAAGGAACACCTTAAATGTTAAGAGCAAATGATTGATCAGGAGGTAATACCAAAGTGGGTAGATATCAAAAGAGGAAAATAAAATAGACGAATTGTGCTGAAGGGAACTTAAGACAGTAAAACACAGTTTGAGATCATTTAAATGACAGACAAAATGGATCAGAAGACACAAATATGTAAACTGAATGGTAGTAGAATCACCCAGAAAAAAAAAGATAGAGGAATGGAAAATAAATGGGCAATGCAATAAAAGAAGAATAGGAAAGAAAAATGTAATAGGGACAGCAAAAAGGTCTGTAGTAGTAAAAATCAAAATTAAAGGTTACATTCCAGAATCTAAAAGACAGTCAATATTGTAATTATAAGAAAATTTTCAAAAGAATAAAATTAACCCAGAAGACTTCACATAACTGAATGAAATGAAATTTTCCAGGAGATTCTAGAAAATTCTGGAAATCGCAGAAGGCTCTAGAATTCTCCTGAAGGCTCGGGAACGTTCTAGAATTTTCAAAAAGGTTCAAAAATGTTCAAGAAATTTCTAAGAGATTCAAGAATACTCTAGAAATTTCCAAATGGTTCAGGCTCAAGAATTTTCCTGAGGGTTCGGGACTATTATGGAATCATATGGAAAAAAATGTTGAACACTCCAGATATTTTAATAACTTTTTTGAACAATGTAGAAAAACTACCCCATTGATAGAAAAGGTAACTTTGATGAAAATAATATTTCCTATTAATTATTTTGACAAGAAAGTTGGAAAAATACTTGGAGAAGAAAAGCTTACAGTTGAATGGTGAAAAAACCAAAATAATAGGTTTTGATGAAGTAAGAGGTAGGAAAAAAAAGAGAAAGAGGAAGTGAGATGGAAGGGGAAGGTGATAGAAAGGATAAAAAAATGCAACTACTTGAGGTACATACTAACAGAAAACAAGAAAGACGAGGTGCACATAAGTAACTAAACAGCTGAAGCAAGCGCATTACTGGGAAGAATATGGAGAATAGGACATAATTTGTGCAGAAATAGCTGGGAAAGAAGGGTAGTACTTTTTAAAACGTTAGTAAAAAGTATAGTCTTTATGGAGTCGAGATATGGAGATGGAAAGAGTATAGAATAGTAGAAAATATTTATAAAAGGTATATAAAATGGGTGTTGTGCTTAGAAAGAAGTACCCCCAGACTTCATTTTAAGAAGGGAAACAAAATGTGGGAAAATGGTAGAAGATACAAGAAGGAAGGCTGTAAAATATGAAGAAAAATTGGGAGAATTATCGGAAGGAGATTTAAGAAAAGTAATATGGAAAAAAAGATATTGGGGATCGGAAAAAAAATTAATATGATGTGTAAAGGGAAAAGGCCTTAACAGAAATGGCAATAAGTAATGAACAAATGGAAGAGTGGAAAGAAAGGGATTGAATGTTAGTAGGATGGTGGGGAAAAGATGTAATGAAATAGTAAGAGGTGAGGATTTGAGAAAAATATGGGAATCAAGATACGCGAAAGGTATGAGGGAGTTTATATGGGTAGAATGGCAAGGAAGGGGATGAGGTGCCAGGATATCTAAGAGATAGAAGAAAGTAAGAGATTGTGTAGAGTATGTGGAGAAAAGAGTTAATCAATGGAGCATGTATTAGAAGAAGTAATGGGGAAGAATGAGAGGGAGGAACTTGGAAGGATAATAAATTCGGATGGTAGTGATGTGGCCCTATTGAAACAATTTTTAAAAAGGAGAGGTGTGGAAAGGGGGGAGGAAAATATAGGAAAAAAATTATTATTAGGGAAAAGGAAGGGAAGTGTTGAGTTGATATATAAATATAATAATAAAAATTTATTGGTCGGAAAATGTATTAAGTATGTTTCTTTTTTTTTCCTTTATGTATGGAGATGTATATATAACTTTTTTTGTTCAATAAAGCTCTGACTATTAATTAATTATTTAAGTGCATAACCTAATAGTCCGCTGACTTTCTGAGCGAAGCCAGAGTAATTTTGATATTAATTTATAAAAGTAAAATTTTTTGTTTTGTATGAAAATAACGGTGAAATACAATATGAACGAGTGTATAAAAGAAACGGATAAATAAGATAAATCTATTCCATAGATGTGACAATAACTAAACGAGTTGAAAATTTTCGTTTCTTTCTTTAGAACCGGAAGCGGCGCTCTTTGAGAACACTTCCGATTGAATTGTCGTCTTCAGTCTCGTGCTCGCGCGAATCCATTTGAAATCATATTATCAACCGGTGGAAACATAAAGGCAATAAAGAAAGCACAGCTTCTATGTAGGGAATCGTTTTCGGAATTTACAAGGGCCACCGTCGCACCACGTCGAAAACCGGTTAAAAAGATCCCCGGCACATGTGGTACTTATTCCCCATAATTTACAACCGTCCTACACGTTTCTCACTTTAATAACGCAAAAGTAGTAGCTCGAATGATCTACGCCAACTATAAAGTGCAACTTATTGTTCCTCTACCTATTTATTACCGAATCAAAGACGCCGCCATGTAAAATATTTCTAAGAATATCTATTCAGGGGTAAATACCTACATATCAAAATTTATTAATGTAACAACTATAATTTACTGCTAGTCAAAATTGAGGTTAAAAGTGAACGTCAGTTAAAAATGTTTTCAACTTCAACTAAACGTAATGTAGTATGTTCTAAACCGAACTATTGTCTAATTTTTTTAATGTAGCATATTAGGCAATAAAACAGCCACTACTCTTTTGTGATACCATGCAAATGAAACACGTTTCGGATTCTGTTAACCAGTTTTGCCTACAAAACTTAAAATAATTTGAAAGAAGTAATTAACGATTGCAAATCATAAAGGCTGAAAGATCGTATAGCCCTTGTTGTAACTCAACTGCAAGGATACACGGAGAAAACAATCATGAAAATATTGCTAGAATTCTAGCAAACATGACTAAAAAATCTGTCAATTATATGGACCACCAGACGCTCAAAAGATTTTACTAGAAATGTCTAGTGAATCTACGTTCAGTATTTAGACTGAATTCTTGTAAAATTGACTTGATTAGAAAACATTTTTTAGTGTTCTTATGACTAATTTTGCATGCTTTCTGGCAAATCTAGTGTAGTACCTTAAAAAATAACTACAAAAAAATCATAAAGTACTCACCACCAGAACCAAAAGCTTGGTTAAAAGTGAAAATATGGCACTGGAACCCACCTGAAACAATAAGTACAGTTTAAACTACAAAATCTAAACTATTTTTGGTGTACCTATCATTTGTGAAACATAATTTCAGCAACCCAAAATAAATTGTTTACTAAATCGCATTTAGTAGGTATTTAAGGTTTTTTTGATTTCAAAGTTTTCCAAGAGAGACACAGATTTCTCGATTTGGAGATTTTTGTATACGTAATATTTTTATATATCTATTAAATAAATATTTTTTATGCAGATTACCAAAATAATTCATTATAGCGACAGTGTCTCTCTTTAAAAATACAAATAAAGCTCTAAACATTAAATGCAATCTGGTGAACAATCAAACAGAGTTATGAACTTATAATTTCCTTCTATTTCCATATAAATTTTAAACTCTTGTATAAATTTCATCAGGTAGTTTTATGTTTTAGTAGTCTAGTCGGTCGAAACGTCAAGTCCATAAAATTAAATTAGTGAAACTTCCCAATATGTTTTGTTTATTTTGAATGGTACGAATCAGTTGAAAAGAACGTAAATATCAGATCTTTACAAAAAAAGGTAAAATGATTACTAGTAGCTATAACAGGTCATTTTACAGTTTTTTTTTTGTTTCTTCTTCCTAGCGTTTTTACAAAAGACATCGACCTCAAATCGCCACTGCATTTACATATACAATTCCGTTCAAGTCCTGCACTTGTATCAAATTTCCCATTATCCTATGCGCGTTCTTTCAGGAAATTGGATACACCTGAAGTAATTTATCCAAGGTAAGTAGTGTTTCACGTATTTGACTTCCAGATCTAGGCAAGCGTTTGCTTGCTTGCCTAAATATATATGAATATAGAATTGGCACAAAGAAATGTAATGTATAACGTTCTAGATTGAAATTCAATGCAAGTGCAGCTTTCATCTGGATAAGTCGTCGCACCGCATCACGCCACGGCGCGGCACGGCGTAGCTTTACGGCGCGGCACCCTAGCAAAGCACACTGGCCGTTTCTGATATTACCTTAGATAATATATATCTGATACTTTCGGGCTGGCAGGCCCCCAGAATACGTAATATTAATGCATTGCTCGCAACTACGTGCTCCTCATGTTTTATGTGTGCTTTATGACGAATAGTTTGCAAGTTCTTTTAGCAACGAGACTTTTGAAAGTTCTCTCCGGAGCCGTTCGTTATTCTTTGCTTTGCTACGTCTTTCGGCCTGTTGGCCTCACAATTTACCACCGTCGCGTCGCAGTCGACTTGCCTACTTTCTTTATTCGAAAATTACGATCCAAAACCGCTCACGTTACGACTTCTTCAATCATGGAAAGAATTCTTCGTGGATTTTTCATCATAATAACACCCTTTTCGTTATTCACATAACGAAATTCGCAGAATTGCGAAACTGTCTCTCTTCCTCTTTATTATATACAAATGTTCACATGTCGTATTCCACATTTCAAGAAACAGTAACAAGAAAATAGTACAAACATCAAACACTATATGAAAATAGAAAACTTGACACCCATTTGTAAGCAACATTCGTAACTATTATTATTGTTTGCAGACAAAATCTTTAAAAAGACACTGAATTGTTGTCAAAAACATAGAAATTAATAATGAATTTTAGAAACAAATTCATACCTGATTAAGCAGTCAGCCTATTATAGATCTTTACAATATTAACTTACTTTTATATTTTTCATTGGAAAATAATTATACTCTGAAGAAGCTCACCGCAAGAGCATTTACCAATTTGTAAATAATCAGCCTCAATGGGACTCTTGTGGAGACTCATCTACCATGAAGAATTGCTGTAGAAATTGCAGGAACTGACACGGAACTTAACACCTAAGGATATTTTCATGTAAAGCGTTGTGTGTGTATAGAAACTGAGGATTTAATCAGGATACAGGCAAAACGAAATCTTCATTTCCACCCAAATAAACTACACAAACTGAGCAGAGCAAAAAGGCCAGCCCCTCATCTTCCTCCCCCCTTTATTGTCTTCATTCAGGAAGCAACAGAGTTATGTAAAAATTTAGGGCTCAATCGGGATACAGACTAGACAGTCTTCATCCCTGCCCATCTAAATTACACAAACTGAATAAAGCAGATCATCAGTTTCAATAAAAAAACAGCTCGAATTCTTGTGGAAATTCTTTTCAACAACGAAGAATTATAATACTACAGTAATAATACTTAACGCCAAAAAAATATCTTCATTCGGGTAGCAAAATAGTTGTGTAGAGACTGAGAACTCAATCAAGATGCAGACAAAATGGTCATCAACTCTTTCCATATAAAATACATAAATTGAAATAAGTAGACAAATTAAAAACAAAAAAAAATTGGTTGAACTCTTCAAATAGTAGCTTAGTTGTGTGAAGACTGAAGACTCAGACAGAATACAAGTAACAGAATCTTTAAATCTCCCCATCCAATCTACACAAACTGAGAAACTGAGAAGTGTAACTCATCGGACTCAATATGAAAAGAACTAGACTCTCATCGACCTCAATGATTTGGAATAGTACAGGAACTAACAGGAATTTATTACCAGAGAATAATTTCATTGAGGAATCAATAAGGTTGTGTGAAGACTGAGGACTCAATCAGGATACAGACGACGAAAGAAAGTCTTCATCTCTCCCCATACAAACTGTACAAACTGAGAAGAGTAAATTGTCAGCCTCAAAAGGAGAAATTTTCGAATTCTTATGGAGATTATGATCTACCTCCAAGAATTGCCAAACTATGAAGATTGTTTTAGGCATAACTCCAAAGAATATTTTTATTCAGAGGGCAACAGAGTTGTTCATGTACTAATAACTCAATCAGGTTTCATGCAAGACATAGTCTATATTATATTTCCTTCTTCTAATTGCACAAACTTGAGAAGAGAAAATCGTCTATAACAGTAGGAGAAAAGCTTGTCCTTTTGTGAAGATTCTCGTTAAGTCTGACGATTGAAGACTCAACTAGTATAAAGGCAAGAAAAAATCTTAAATTTCAAACTGCATAAACTGAATAGATTAAATAGTGAGTATAAATAGGGAATGACCTCAAACTCTAGTGAAGATTTCCAACAACGGCAAAGAATTACAATATTACAGGAACTAATAGGAACACCATCAAAATTATTTTCATTGAAGGAAACCTCTCTTGATAATAGTAGGTTAGGTAACCAAACAGAAAATGCCATTTAGGAAAACCTTCCTTAGGAGAATAATAGGTTAAATGACCAAGCAGAAGATACCACTCAATCAATAACCCAAGCCCCAAACATCTCGAGTCCGATTGAGCTCAAGTTATTCACACTATCAAAAATCGGAAAATTATGTTTGCTTATTCTTACCCATGTATTTTTGTTTTCTATTTCTAAGATAAATCAACAGGTTCTATGGAAATAGAATTTAACACGTCAAAGATATACATAAGTGTAATTTCTGAAAATAATTTACTACCTACACATAGATATATTTGGACGAAAATAAACCGTTCACCCTGAACTTAACCCCAACCTTCCCGTCTTTAGGCCCACGAGCTAATAGCTTACAGTTACATCATTAATTTTCGTCAAGATCTTAGTAGCTATCAGGTTAAATACACATATACAAACACAGGTAATAAGTATGTAAGTACGCCCACGTTTTGTATCATCTCTACTCTGGCCTCTTCATCAACGTTTCATCTTGATTACATGCACAAGGCACTTGACTATAAACTTATATCTTAATGCTACCAAGTAGTAGTAGTAGTAGGTAATAGAAAGCATCTTCCCGTCAGTTCAGTCTCAGGCACCATCACTTGGACATATGAATTTATTATAACAATTATTTAGATGATTATTACTATTATGTTTGTACAAACTATTATACTTAAGATGGTAATAAAAACTTTCGTCTTATTGCACACGGCGCGGCGTGGGACGCTTTAAGACGGCGCATAAAATTTCAGATGATTTTGTCGCGAATCTTAAAACTACCCAAGCAAAGTTTATTACTTATGCAAACATATAAAGTAGCCATTTTTATCTCGTTTGACGTTTTCTTGCAAACATCAACAGTTAATGTAAATTCGCTTCAAGAGATCATTATAAAACACATGATAAGGACATAATTATGTAGAGTTAAGTAGGGTAATTGGCAACACCTAATGAAAATTCTAGAAGTATTCCCGATTTCTTGCCCACTCTTTATAAATAAGGTAGGTATTTCGGATAAAAAAAGTCAAAAATTAGTTGAACCTAAAGAAATCAATGCAAAAAAATGGATGCACGTAATTGAGTTACCAATAAAGGAGATCGAAACACTAAAAACATACACCAGGAAAATTGATTTACTCAAATCTTCCTCCCTACATCAATAATAATTCAACAAAATATTATTTTAATTTAAAAACAACTTTAGCCGAACATATCAATCCTATTGCTTTTCAAAAAATCAAAATATATTCAGCAAAATTTAGGAGAACCTGAAAGCTGCAATAAATATTCTAAATGATGAGTAAATACAAAATATACTAAAACAAGGAAACACTGCATTTTTAAAATACCTAATAACAATATTGTTTGGAAGAGCACACTTTGAGAATTAAATTAGTAATTAAATTATTATTATTATTTAATTTTTTATACAACACAGTGTAGTAGACAGACGCAATAAAAATTGTGGTGATCTATTTCAAAATTCTTATAATACTCTACCTAAATGAATAAATATTTTATATTTTAACTTTTCGTTTAGTACCCTTCCACAATGATCGAATGATCAAAACAATGTCGTTAGAGATTTCCAAAAATTAATTTATGAGAAAAGTAAATTTCTGTTTATTTGTTTTGGTATTATAATGTTTCACAAACATCCAACCGCATAATCAATCTATTTTTATTAGAAAATAAACGATGCTAAACAAGTCCAGTCAAAATCAAACAAGTGTCATTGGTTGATAGCAGTTCGTCGTTCTTTACAAGAAGTCTTTAAAACTGCACACATATTTTACTTTTATCTTCATAATAAAGAGCAAGAGACTCGCAGAAGAACAATGAATACGTAGTTGGAATATGTAAAGTTTCCATTTCCTCCCCTAACTTAATTGACGGAAAAAAATCATTTAAAAGAAAGATTGTAAAGTCATTATTTATCAATTATTTACTTTTGACTTTCTAGTTTCCAGATTACAATAATGTACCTCTCCTTTGAATTTTTTTCCAGTTAAGTACACGTATGCAGTTATAAGAACTGATAGGAGGGCCTGAATTTGACTTAATTAATGTGCTATTGTTAATTATAATGGAATAAAAGACGCGCTAAACGAAGGTAAAATCGTCCAAACTATTGTAAAATCTTGGAGTAACCAATGTATTTATGTAAGCACATTAGAAAAAAGTGAACTGCAAATCTCCCTTGCATTTCTGTAAAAGCTTAATGTGTAAAATATTCACTAACCATAAGTTACACACAATAAAGGTACAAAACCCTGTTTGGGTGTACGGGCTATAAAATTGATTTTTGAGAATATTTTCCTTATTACAGGCTATTGTATAAATTCTTTGCAAAGCATTATTCAAATAAATAAATAAATAAATAATACAATTCCTTTTAAATACCATTAACCTTAACAGATTTTAACTAAGATTTAAGACGGAACAGTACCTAGTATAATTTTGTAGTTAAATGATTATTTACAATTTAAAAGCCACTGTTAATCAACAACAACAAAAAATTTTTAATCAATAAAGTGTTGCGTAGGTATACATGAAATTTCTTACCAATCTCATTGTAAAAGTATTCTTTATTCTCTTCCTATCGTCTCGTTATAATTTGATGCACATAACTCCCACTAAAAATGTTTCTGATAACAAAATATTCCTGTTACACTTATAACTTCTAACACAGTTCTACATAATTATTAATTAATTAATTAACACAAAATTGTCCGTATTGGTACATTCAGAGTTATATTCTAACCAAATGATTTACATAATTCTTTCAGCGCAATACTATACAATCAATAATATCGACGGAAAAATGTACACCAGAATACAACCTACTACGTGAACTCGTGAACGTTGCAGTAGTCTAACTCTAGCATGACAATAATGATGAGACCTCACTGCCCCTACTTTCAAAATGAACTGGTCCAAGGACTGCTAGTTCGCAGAGCTTATCACAAACACATAAAAAAGGGTACGACACGCTATTGTATTTTATGACATATTACGAAATAATAACGAATTAAACCCGAAAATTCACGAAGAGCAGTTATTACAATTAGAGAACCGTACAGGTTTCCTGATCCTACTTATACATTTTTTAGCATATTGGAGTCATCTCCAAATCCGACAGAAATACAAATAGAAATAGAACGGGGTTATTTCAGGATATACCCTTATAATTAATTTGGCATAAAAGCAATATTACAATATTTTTGATCTCTCTGAAGGTAAAAAAAATAATTTGTGCTTTGATAACCTCGGGAACATACAAAATGACGTGGAAAGGTCGAACAAAGCTTCATCAAAACTCATTGAAAGGGACGGGGATTATTGAAAATTCCCACTCAACCTTTTAATTTAAAAACTTGTTTTTTTTCCTTCTTTTAATTAAAAAATTCATTATAAAATCTCACTAGGAGGAAATGGTATCACACCATATCTTACCAAATATCACGAAAATCCAAATTAAAACGATTAAAAATAATGCACAATTTTTAAGTTTCAAAAAAGATTTTATTTTGATCACTACGCTCGTTTCACCACATTAAACATTATTGTCTTCACCTGAAGAAGCCACAGTGTGGTGAAACGAGCGTAGTGATCAAAATAAAATCTTTTTTGAAACTTAAAAATTGTTCATTATTTTTAATCGTTATTATCATGAAGTTTCAACAAGTAAATGCCGTTACAATTAAATATCCAAATTAAAAGAAAAGCACCTCACTTAACTAATGAACATCCTCCTTCTGGAAATCAAGTGATACCTTTTTGGAAAGGAACAAAGAGGATTAGAGGAAGACCTAGACTAGACAGCTTCATGCGTTCACAGAATTAATGCACTTGAGATTATTAATTAGAAGATAATTTTGAAAGCTATTGAATCCATATTGATTTTAGTGTTTCCTGTACAGTATGTAATATTTCCTTTAAGGCTTAAGCTTTCCTAAATGAAAACGCCTGAAAAAAAAGGGTGGAAGGGGGTTGTCATAGGTCAATCTACTAATACATTGCGGGTTGAGCGATACTTTTCTGGAAAGCTTAGGTTAGGTCTTTCAAATGAAGCTAACAAGTCCTTTATACACGTAATGTAATCAAGCCAAGCCTACACATCATTAAAGACTAACCTATTGAATAGAAAACATTAAAATCATATTCGTGTAAAACAAGATGAAACACCAACAAAATGAGTGTTGCTAACCACGTCATTCCTTTGTGTTTTCTAGACTAAGTACTAAGTAGTTATAGTATCAACAAGTATATATCTAATTTCCTTTGAAAGTTAACAGCCTCCGACAAACCGTTGTACCCTTCGGACACGGAACCTCAAAAATGTAAATGAGGTTGTTCATTTTGATTAAATGCGGACTAACAAAGATTTTTATGAAGAAGTCCAAGCACTGTACCCACTCTTCCGTTTTTTGCTTACTTAGATAATGGCACATCAAAGAATTATTTATCCAAAAAGAGGAACACCGAGAAGGACTCGAAGCCCCTTATCAAATCTACCCCTGGAACGTGTCTCGTTGTAAACAAATTCAATTTCATCCGCAAGGAGCGTCGACAGCTCGTTAAAAGATGTACCACTCGCTCTCCTTCCGTCTTCTCTTCTCTTCTCTTAACTCGGCAGTTTTCGACAAAAGGTGCACTCGGCATTCTTATTACTCTCAACGACAAAGTAACAGGGAAATAACTAATACGAAATATTTTTAAGGAGGGGAAAACAGGAAACCTGTTTCGCTCCCTGTCCTCAAAACGATAACGACGACAATTTGTTAATTCCACTGTTTTCGGGAATATCGAAGAAACTTAATGTAATAAGAGGTTAATTAATAAGCGCGACGAATTCAAAGACAAAGATGAATTTTATTAATTAAAGGGAATTAAGGGTGCTAATTATAGAGAACGACAAAAATAAAACGGAAAACGTATTGAAGTCATTAAAATCAAGGAAATTAGGAAGGGTCAGACAATTATTAATTAATAAAACTCAAAATAACAGATGTAGGTATATCATCGAATTTTTATTTCAAAATGAACTTTTCTAAAATGAAATTAAAAGAAAAGTGTTTTTGGTTTAATTAATGGTAAAATCAAAAACTACCCGAATTATTATACCTTCTTGTGCTTACTACAATGCACCGTAAAGTACTACATTTAAAAATCGGCATCATATAATACTTGATATGATTCACAAATATTGAAATTTTCAACAGCAAACTTATATTTATCAAAATGAGGTATAACCTAATAGAAAGTTTTTTACAGTTTTTAGGTATCTACTATTTATAAATTCTAATTTTGGGAATGGGTAAATAATTCCGTAGTCATTAAACCACAGCTTCTTTTAAACAACTTATGGACATCCCCCTCCCGAATGGCCTATCTTGTCTTAATCCTTATAGTCCCCTTTTCCAGTTAGTCTACTATGTCTGAATCGTTGGACCACCTCTATAATAACTAGAACGTGATCGCTTTTTATCATTTTTGAAATAAAATTTTCATAGAAATATTTAAATTTCACTCTGACAAATACATGTACGTAGAAAGCATTAGCGTTTCCCTTTTAACAGTATAAAATAACTTTATTTGAGCATCAACCTCCCATTATTACATCTTTGAAAAATATTTTTAAGAAATCCTTTCGTCCTAACTAAAATTCTATAATACAGTTTTGTATCTCAATATTTAATAAGAGTTAAGCTCATGAACTAATTGCAAAATAAAATCTATTATTATTTATGTGAAGGCACTGTTTTCCTTTCAGAAGATTTTAGCGAGTAGTAAATTTAAATGATACAATAACATGATTTATAATTGAAGAGACTCACTCCTGATGTGGAACGTTAATGTTAAACAGTGTTTAATTATCACTTTGAACTTGTATTTAATTAACTTTTTCTATCATGTAATTGTGATTCTATTTTTTTGGGTACTAAATTTAATTTATCTACTTCCAAAATAGGGCCCCCTTGTAGAATTTAGTACTTTATTTCTTTTACCTTAAGCCCTTATGAATCTTCATCCTTTTTATGCATGATAGCAAATAGTAAGACATATATGAATCATCATATCCGTTTTATCCTCAATTAAAGTAATCTTCTCCCTTTCTCGAAATCGTCTTTATATATATATATGTATATAAGTTTGTCCAACAAATATAAAGCTTTGCCTATAAAAGTCTCTTTTATCTCTCAAAATCTAATTGATATAAATTCTTCTAAGAGTCTTTTTGTTGAGTTCCACGAAACCGAAATAGTTTTGGCATCTTCCGATTTCGTCGTGGTAAAAAATAAAATAAATGTTTTAATACCGAGCTCAATGTAGTATTCGACGGTACATAAACGAGTATATTCTTAATTTAAATGCGGCTTTCTCACTTAGTGCAACCGCCGGAGCGTAAACTTTTGGTGATTATGGACGTACAAAAAGTTAAACGGCCTACAGGCCGTTTACCGTTTTTCGGCTCCGAAACCATTTTGTGGACTCCCCTCAACTTAATTGCCTTGTATTCAAAGACGTTTTTGTATAAAACGTTGCCGTGGTAACGCACGTCTCGTTTGTTTTGTCCGATGGTTATCGCAAACGCCGGCTCTGGTCACTAAGACGAATAATGGAAGATTAAGTAGATCGTCTACACGATATATGTAAACCTACCCCGAGGAGTATAACAAAGAAATATAGAGAATCAGAGGCAAAAATTATTTCAATTAATGTTCTTTTATTGCATTGCAAATAAAAATTCAAAAGATAATGTTACGAGTACTTGCCAATTAAGTTGGTGTGACCATAATTAACGAACATCTTCCCTGAATACATAAGGAATATTCCCGGTTTTCCTGAAACATCTAGAAAACACCAGCAAAGATCAATGGGAAAACAATTGGATTACTAGACGGCTGTAGAATTCCCTAGAAAAAGGCTGAAAAGACTATATAAAGGCGAGACGCTCACACCGAGTTAGTTGACAGTGGAAAGCTGATGTTTGGAAGCGAAGCGATCGATAGGTGAACAACAGGCGATAGAAGTCATAGTGTCTATGGTATAGCGAGTGTTTATAGTAGAAGCGAGCGGGACAAGAGGCTTTTAGTGAAATAAATTGTGTAGACTTGTTTATAACTGTAGTGTAGTCAAATTAACTTTAGTATTTAAATAAATTCGTTGTTTTGTTTTGCTAATTGTGTTTTCCGTGACTGAACACGCCACAATAATATACAAATCATAAGTACCTAGTACAATATGACAATATGTTATCCTTTTCTTGATAAAACAACATCAGGACATAACCTGCTTGAAATAATAAATTTAGGGAAGCGTATAAAACAAAAGGAAAGAAAAATAAAAGAAGTGCTACTGAAGACATTAAGGAGGGGAGGACCAAAGAGCATATCTTCATAGGCTAGCAAGAGGCATATTGACAGCAAAAACAGAAACAAAGAGGAAAGAGAATGACCTAGACTAAACAGATTGAATATTTACCAATCAGAAGTAAATTTTAAGGAGTACAGAACCGATATCTACATTTTCAGTATTCACGGTTCAGTTAGTGATAGTTTCCTTTTGGACATAATTTTTTCAAAATTGAAAATGTATAGAAGCAAAAGTAGGAAAAGTCGTAAAATTTTTGGAATGCAAAGATAAAACTTAAAAATAATAAAATTGTATGACAGAATTTAAAAAAATATTTTGAATCAAAGTTTGTGAAATTATTAATAGAAAAATATTTTTAGAAACTACTGAGCCGATATCATAAATTCTTAGCGTTCAAAATTCAGAAGGTCATACGTTCCTGTAGAACACAAATCTTATATCAAAAAAAAAGGTTAATACCTGAAGGCAAAAATAAGGGCAGTGGTAAAATTTCTGGGAGGCGAGGTGGGCCCATCTTCGAAAAGAGATAAAAATAAATCCTTTAGAACAGGAAACTCAATTTTCGTGCAGATAACACGACATGTCATAAAGGGCTAGTTGGACATATTGAAAAAAGAGTGAGAAATAAAGAGGATAGATGAAGACCTAGGCTTGATTTTATTAATATAAAAATCTAATTAGGGAGCTACTGGTCTGAAACCAAATTTTTCGACAATGGACGATACTTTCTTTTAAGGTATAATGTTTAACGCAGATGAAAATGCTTTACTTTATATAAGTCGAACTTAAGCTTATTCATATGTAGAATAAGCAGGTGGTGCAGTTACAAACAGTGGTGTAACTACCATAGGGCTAGACGGGGCAGTACCCCGGAGCCCCCAAGCTTAGGGAGGCTCTCGGACTCTAACTTACAAACTATAAATTTTTTTAGAAATATCCACTAACTTTTATTTAAAATAACCTATATTAATCATTCCTAAAATCTGTGTGTAGAACCAGGACGTGCCCTGCTATGCACAATAAAGAACTAATGATAAAGTAGCTTTGCAACTTTAAAGTATTTAAATGTAACTACATATTTATATTTTTAGTTGTAGTGATAAAATTTTGATTTGTCGTAACCCAGATTCGTCGTAAAACGTACCTATAGTCGGTCAAGAAAGTGGTGTTATTGGATTAAAAATCTCTACTTAATTAGGATTCCGTACCCAAAGGGTGCTCAACGGGACCCTATTAACGTGCCTCCGCTGTCTGTGTTTCTGTCACAGGATCGTATTTTTGAACGGTAACAGGTAGATATTTTCTTTTATTTTCATAAAATACTTTTAATTTGTTCTTTAAAATAAGTTACAATTTGTATTCGGTTTTTTATTTTATTATGGAGTCGACTGTATAACGACAAATCTGGAGTTCGACAAATCTGAATTATGACAAATCTGAAATATACGTCGAATTCGGAACACGACGAATACGGCACAAACGATTTTAAATAGTTTAAGAGCCCTATTTTATGTTTTGCGCCAGGGCCTTTCGTTATCTAGGTAGGCCACTGGTTACAGGTAGGATTAAAGAACACAAAAGCATTTTGAAAAATAAAAACATTTTTAAATAAGGAAAACCTTTAAGTATGTTAATTAAATTTTAATTATAATTTTAAAAATTAAAGAAGTGTTAAGATTTTAATGTATAGAAGTGAATAAGTAGCCCTAAAAAATATTATTCCATTTCTGAAGCTATTTAATTATGTTGTTTTTTTCGTTAGATTAGTTGGCATAGAAGGATTTTGTATTATTTGAATTTGTTTGAGAAAGGTAACAGTAAATAGTTTGTGATTTGCTATTGAAATTGCAAGAATAACAAACCACGTATGTTTATATTGTGAATAAAGTTTATTTTATTTTTCTTTTTTGGCGCCACACTCGCTATAAGACATGAATATAAATGTTTTAACATCTGTCACTTAGATAATCTGAACAACAATTGATGCGTCGACCACACAGTTAAGTATTCGTGACGTCATTAAAAAAAAACCTTGTCGTTTTCGAAACTACAAAAAAGATTTTATAGAAAGCTCTTCGGTTCCTTTACCTACTGATGCCATTACCTAGGTTCCTGTGTAAGTATGTGTCTCCCAAAAAAAAAAAAATTAATTATTACTGACCATTCAGTTATGCATGTTTGAAAGTTCCATAGTATCACCAGCAAGAGAAACACGTAACATACATAAGTCATTTGACTATAACAAATATCCATCAGGACAAATAAAACAAGGATATATAATAGGAGCGTTGGTTACTGCTGTTGTTGTTAATGAAAAGAGTAATTCCTGGTCATTTCCGAGTACATTCACTAACCTAACCGAAAAACATCCGTGGAATTTTTCATTCCGTGTTTGTCGTGATCACGCACGCTTAAAAGGTAAATCTTCGAGACAACAATTAACACGGGAGCATTTTTGTAACACATCCCGAATAAAATATCCGAGCTATTAGTAGAATTCACGTAGCCGCAGTTGGTACACAAATACGTGTCCGACTGGTCTATAAATTTAATTAACTTTGTATCCACTTACATGCATATTGTACCTACAATAAATAGGTACTTAAGAAAGTGTCCATGTATTGATGATGGTAGTGTACCTATATGATACGTAGTTGCCGGCAACCTGAAGACGCGACCGACGGTAGCTCTCGTCCTCTTCTTCGTCGTCAAGTCAAGACGGTAGCCGTTCATTACCGTTGGAGTGAAGCGCGTCCTTTTAATTTCGTCCGTAGGTAAAGCAACGAAGAAATAACCTTATCGAACAGTTTTATCTTCTTTTCTCGACCACGATGGTGCTGCTGCTGGTCCTGCTGCAGCATCGGTAGCCGCGCGCTCTGTTGCGCCAGATTTATCGACAGCCGCTGCAGAAGCTTCTGTCACTTTAATTAAGAAGGCTCGGATAGATCATGATAATGCCCATTATATTATTTCTCTGGTTGGTCTTTAGAACGGTCATAAAAAGAACCAGGGGACACGATGGTAGTCGCTCCGACCGATATTAATCAACCATACACACCGTAAAATCATCATGATGAAATAATTCGTTATTGGATCCGACATTTTTTAAATAAATAATGTACAGATGTTTACAACTGGCACAAACCCCAATAACCCAACCATCACATCTTTTTTCTTCTTTAATTTTACTAATATATAGTAAAGACAATCCTTTCTGTAAGACACGACAAACGTCATTAAAAATGCAGTAAGTTTAGAAAGACAAATAGCGTAATTGCATACAACTATCGCCCTTAGGGTACGTACTCATACTACTTGACCCATTAAGGGGGGGGGGAGATCTTTAAAATACTACGCTCAGTCACAGGAGCGGGGGGGGGCTTAAATTTTTGTCACGTAGTCTCATTCGCCGAGAGAAATCTGGCACTTTTCGAACGTGAAGTGTTTAGTGCTTTTTAAACTTAAACAATAATGACGGAAATCAGCCAAATTATTTTTATTTGTTTCACTTTCTGCGTGCGAAATGATTAAAATTCACATTCGTTATACTACGTAATAAATTGGGAGGGTTGGAGGGGGGGATCTTAGCATATTCTAAGAGTGGTCACCGAGGGAAGGGAGGGGTTGGAAAATATAAAAAAATTGGTCACGTAGTATGGGTAAGTACGTTCCCTTACTCTTGCTCGGCTTGAGGGTCAGAGGTTTTAGTCGGTAGGTGCCCTTTTTAGTACAAATGGGTGTCTTTTGAAGATTTCCTCTCCTTCACGAAAACAAAAAAAACTCTTGCTCGGTTACCTCTTCCTACATTATCTGTACGATTCGTAATATTCCTTAACTTAGCAAGGGTAGTGGTGAGGATGTGTTTGAAACGTGGCAAAAACAGATTATGCCCATCTAAGAATGAAAAAAGAAGATACATCACTTCTCACATATGATTCATTGCGGACTTCACTTACGTGCCTAGTAACAATTGTCATATTAATCAATAATGTGATGATATCGCACAACAATTCTTGTGGAAAGTATCGCGAAAGGGCTACGTGCGTTGTACTTTGTAATAATGTACACGCATGGCGTTACCGAGGTTATAAATATTAGTGCATTAGTTAATTTATTAAGTTCTTTTCTTCGAGCCTTGGACAGTAGGCTTTTGTAAACGCCCATGGGGTATCACCATCTCTACGTCGAGTTAAGACTTCACATTTTAAGGGCTTGTAACTAAATTGTAATAATTGTATTTAATTAAATAAATTGATCGGGTTAGATTAAAAATAATACATTTTTAAAAAACTGTTGCGAGGCTACCTTAACCGTAATTCTTTGCCAGTTCTAAGCGCCTTTACATTTTTCTAACTATTTCAAACTTTGATACAACTGTTACAGTCAAACCCAAATGCACTATTATTAATATTGACCAACCTAAAATTTTAGTAAGTTTTAACCCTTGGTATGTAGTAAATAATATCCACATATAGGGCGTATCAAAAGTTCCTGGGATCAAAATAAGTCGATTTAACTGTATTTATACCCATACATACCAAGTTGCTTCGTTTACCTTTAAGATAGTGCATCTTAAGAGTTTAAACACAAAGACAAATGGTTTCTTTCTAGGAGATCTAGACGTTTCCCTTTTTTTGTTTTACATAATAGTTCTATATTTTCTATGTCAATACTATATGTATTATTTAATAATGCAATGAATTGCTATGCTAGAACAATGTGTTTAGTATGATAGACCCTTCTTTTATGTTCGGTAATTCGTGTTACGTCCTTTTGGGTCTATGTATATATTACAATTAAGCTTACATACGTACAGAATTTGTCAGTTTTTTCTTTAGATTATTTGCTTGATAAATATTTGGTAGGTATTGACAACTTTCTTTAGATTATAGCAGAATCACATCGAGAGGAATCACAGCCCGTTTGAACTGCTGGTGGGACTGACCAAATCAATTTTGGGAATTGACCAAAACCGTTGGTAAATTCTAAACCTGAATACCAATTCTTAAATAGGTTCTTCGTATTTCGTCTATAAGGTACTGTTAACAGGTCTTTCCTCATTGATTCCTCGTGGTTTCGGTGACAATCTCACAAGTTCCATGCCAGTTCTTTGACTCATGATGATCTTGATTCATTTTCATCGTTCGCGAATTGTTTTACTATATTTACATATATTATGCATATATATGTAAATATCTACTTGTGTGTGACGTCAACAACTATAAGACAGACAGATAGGCATTTGTTAGAAGGCATTTGTCAAGAATAAATGTGAAACACAGAGCAACCCGATCCATTTGCAAAGCAAATAGACACAATGCCTGCACCGATGAGAGACTAACACGAGAGTAAACAACTTAAACGGTGGATACATATAACAGATAGGAAATATTTACATTAGAAATGCAAAGGACTACTGGATTACTCCAAAATTTCTGATCTTCAAACGATATTCACTTTATGTATTGTATATACACAGCAAAACAAACGATCAACATGTATGTATGTATGTATGTATGTAAATTCAAATTCAAACCAAATATTAGGAGGTATTATTAAATATTCAAGCGCTCCAAGAAATTCAAAAGGTCTTCTCATACTTCATTTTGTATTTCTGTACATATTTTAAAAATTAGTTTAAGCTAACAATATATTATTGAAAGATTTATAGCCTAAGCCGCCAAAAAAAACTACACAATACTTGACAAACAAAATCTATGACACAGATAATATTTTAATTTTAATTCGATTCTGTCTCTTTACTTGCTCAAAATGTCTTTAGAAAACCGAATATTAGGTGTTGGAATAGTTTTAGACATGGTTTCTTCAGTTGTGATTAGCTTCTTTTGTTCTACTGAGTTCACTCTCAATCTCAATACTTACTATTGAAACCTAGATATCTTCCGTATAAAGCTCTTTTCTTTCAAAAATTTTAATTCACGTGAGTAAGAGGCTAGTTATACGGCCATAAATAAAGTTATTACAAATAGGTCTTTAATGTCTTATTTTTATGTTCTTGACACAATATTTAAATAATTATGTCCTTAAAATTAAGTAGGTACCTACCGCATAATCTCGTTTTGTTTAGGTTGTTTGCGTAGTTCTGTACAAGATTACAATGTAACAGAGTCTTGTTATTACTAAAATAATTAGTCTACTCCTTCAAAGTGCTCAGTTTATAATGATGCCATAATAACTCAAGCCAGCCGTTAAAACCGCGTTTTAACACACCGTAGTTCGCTCGGTGACTCGCTGGTGTAATACCATCGGGCAATAACATGAAACCTATCAGGTTGATTCTGTTTTACGGCATATTAACCGCGAGGCGCGTATATGAGGGACTTCTAACCTTAATATTGTACATATTAGTCGTGTGTGTATAAGGAAGTTGTTTCAGTCAAATACTACGCCTGATCCCTACGGTTTAGGACCGAAACATATTTTCTCTAACTGCCGCGAGAAGTGCCATAAATTCCAACACATCCTGAAATTTAATTCGTTTTAACACAGCTAGTTATACAAAGTAAATCTCAAATCTATTTCATAACGATAGCTTTTTTAGAGATTTATATCAAAAAGACAAAAAACGAAAGAAAGCTTGTAAGATTTATTCCTTTTCTTGATGCACTAATAACTTTTAAAGAAATCACAATTGTATTATTTCTGTCAATTGGCTATTTTGAAGATAAAAAGCCCAACGGTTTTACGAGTTTTTAAGGGTTTTATTTTATCTCATAATCTGACAATCTCTATTGTTACACTTAAAGAAACATATTTGGGGAAGATTTACCATATTACACTGTACATAATATTAAAGTGGTGTTGATTATAATCTGTGAGGGAAGAGGAGGAAAATCAGTAATAGAAAAAAAGCTTTATACGTATAGCTCTCCCTCTCATCCTACGCAGATTACAACCAACCCAGCCCTAACATCCTTTTAGTCTCCACAAATTAAATTTTGGGGTACACTCTGCTGTCGGACACAGACATGTGTCATATAATGACCATTATGGCCTCCTAATGTACTTCCACATAAAAATCGAATAGTTGAGACCAACACGTATTCCATTTCGTATTAGTTTCCGTCTTAATGTAGGTACGTACCATACCATTTCCTACATAATCTTACCGTAAAATTGATGGTAATTTCGTGCCTCTAGATTGATTAATACGGCATTCTATCACGACTGCCAACCTAATAAATCTTGTTACGAAATTAAATCTGGACCTTTATCATGTCTTAGAAGGTGCTTGTCCCAAAAGTGACGACTCGCATTAGATCCAGGTCCCCGAAATGGCACCTGGGGCAACTTTCGGTAGCTTGCACGACGACGACGGCCGCGTTAAACCCCGCGTGTAATAATATTCCGCGCAATGACCCGATGAGCGAGACCTTTCATGTTAATTCTATTTTACGGCGCATTAAGCTCTATCCTCTCTCTTTCCCTCTTACTATCTCCTCTATGTGTTTATTTCTTTGCATGTATCTAGTGTATGCACGTATTAAGTGTAAACGTGTATACAAACTGATGTCGCCATAAAAGTAAATGAATGTACTTATGTGTTAGGGTATTAGACACTAAAGTTATGTCCTTTACTATTTCCATGAACTAAAGCTCTAGGCTTTCTGAAATAGTTCTGGGTGTATCATTTTAAGAATCCTCTAAAACCCAATGTTAGAAAGATACTTTACTCAGGTGTTCCTTTATTCTTCTACTAAGCCCCCGGATAAAAAATATTTTCAGAAAAGGCTGCAGATAAAAGCATTTCCTTAAATAAATACAACTTTGTTGCAAAGTGGATTATATGCATATAAGAGATCCAGTGGCAGCTCTTTAATGAGAACCAATGAGGAGGTGCATGCAATGTTGAGTGTATTCTGAATTTACAAGCTTATTACTGGTTATCGCATTTTCAAGGAGTAAAGACAGCCTAAATGATATCAAAATTAAAGAACCCTTGACAGGTAACGATATTATTAGAAAACAGTGTGGGTCGAATTGTTTCTAAATTATGCCTTCTTATTTTAAAAATATGCACCCATATGCCATGTCAACCAACCTGAGCTGCCACTGACGAGATGGTTCCAAATTGTCTATTTTTACCCAACATATAATCCCTGTTTCTCAATCACGGAGCTTTAAGGTTTGCTAGACAGCACCAACTGCATGTAGCACGGTATTTCTTCAAGTATCGGTAAGTAAGCTCGCCATTCGATCGCATGCGTGTAATTGTCACGTTCTCCATAAGAACGTGATGTTAACGTCAATATTCTAACTAAATTAAGCTAAGGACGAGACGAGCCGCCTTAAAAACCTAAACGACTGACTGTTCAGATCAGGCAAGGGAAGTAACTATTTTTGTCACGACTTCTCCGCTTAGACTTAGACCACGTTTGAAAATAGAAAAATTGCACCGAGAGTGTTTGCTTATATTCACGAAACACATTTTCTGCTTGCATACAAGAAGATATTTTTATGAGAAGTTGGAGGAAATGTGCACCAAAACGCTTGTATTTCTGAGGTTACTATACGAAACATTGTTGATAAAAAAGTGTAGACAAATTTTATAAAAAAAAAACAGTAACGAATTATTTCAGACACTATACTTTTTGAGGAGCTTACTAACTTGAACATAATAGATCGAATTTGCACCTGGTTGGCTATCAAGGATTCCATTTCCTCCTCGAAATATTTCTCAAGAAATTGCTAGGGATTTCAAATTGAAGTTAGCACCCCATGGTGGTAGAATGATATAGCTGTACGGAACCCTCAGAGCACAAACTATATTGACACTATTTTGTCTTTATTTTCTGATAAGAAGCTAGAAATTTCCAGTTAGAGCTCCAATAGTCCATGTAAATGCTTTTGGTTAATATAAGAAAATCGATTAGTGTTTTTTTGAAAGGAAGGCCTCATAAATAAAACAGGAGTGTGTGTGCATGAACCAACGATCGATTTCATGGTATCATCGTTACCGATAGCCTCCAAAAATTAGATTGGGGTTGTGTCCCGACCAGTTCCTCGTGGGGTAGAGCCATTATCAGGGAACGCGTCATGGAATGCTGACGAAATTTCTACGAGTCATCGCCGATAGACGGCTCGAGATATACACAAAGCTGACTAAGCACTTTACGAATAAAAAAAGCGACTGGTATGGGAGTTATTTGTAGGATTATTGCTCAGAAAAAATTCCTGTGTTTACAATTTTTCGAACGTTAACACGTTGTTTTGCAACTTTAAGATAGGACGTCCAAATTGTTGTCAGATTAAAAACGACTGGACACATCTAGAATACGAAACAAAAAATAATAAACAAGATATATCTTTAATAAAATAATTTTATATTTATTGAAAAACCGATATATTGACAAACTCAACAACCCAAACTCCTAGATGTAGAGACTTAAAAGTTTAGTAGACTTCCTAATACAAGGTAGGCAAGCACTAAGAAATGATTTTTTAAATTCAACCCCTAAGAGGCTCAAAAGGGAGTTCAAACATTGATATACCCATCAAACCACACCTCAACTTCTTATCTTATAAAATAAGTTTTTAAACTACCAACCCTAAAAATGTCAAACGAGGGGTAAAATGCAAACACATTTTCTACACAGCTGAGACTAGAACCTTAAAATTATTCTAAGGAATTCCTTATAGAGTAACAATATTCATACAGAAAGTGTTTTTGAAAATTCACCTTTTAAAGGGGTGAATTTAGTCTAAAGGCATGTCATTTTGCACAAAAGTCTCTTACATATCTCTGCTTAGTTACACTGTACACCGCTATATATTCACATACGGAATTTGCTGGTCCCAACACACGGATTTCTTTTACTTTTATTTCAAATGCACGGAATATTGTGTAAGGGCTGATAACGACAGGCGAGGCTTGCCTTCCCCTTATCACTCTGATCGAAGTTCAGCATTACACCGTCGCTCGTCGGATCGACTGCCGTTAGGGCTAATTAATTAATATTAATGAGCCTAATATTTTAATATTCTTTTCTAATGAATTATTTCGGTATCTTTCGCTATATAAATAAATAAAATATTGAATGTCGATTAAATAAATTTCCTTTATGGGTATAGCATTGCAGAACAATAAAAATGTACTTTTAGGGGGGGCGTAGTTACATCACTTTTCATCTTCTATCTCTTTAAGTAGATACTTATTAAACAATACATCTAATTCTTCTAATCTAACACTTATTTAAATGGGTTTTGGTCAGATGTCGAATTTCCTGATTAGTCACATCTGTACTTCTTGGAGGTAAAAGTATGGTTAGTTTAGGTTGCCTTGATTCTCCCCGAAATAAACTAAGGGCATCTATTGTGACATAAAAGTCAGTCAAAAAAAATTTGCTCAATTCAGGTTATAATGTCAAGGATGATCCTAAACCTAAAATAGAATAGTCAACTGAGGTATAATTTTCGTATATGAATTAAGTACGTTGAAAATTGTAGCATATAAATTCCTAAATATCGTTGCCATTAATTTTAATAATTTCATTATTTTGTTGGAGGGATAATAAGTGAAGGTATACACTATCACGAACGTACCTACACATACATTGATGCAGTAGTAGCAGCAGTTGGTGGTTTCATTAGCAACAAAACCGCACAATTTTAATTGCCCTTAAATATCGACTGACGCGTTAAATTAAAATTTATAGTGGTTGCGAAAACGCCATCCCCGGTGTGTGTATTACAAGGGACAAAGGTGAGCAAGAGACCGTTTATTTTCAGTCCAACAAACACTTCTCTTTTCCACCTTTTTAAGCGTTGCTGCTACCACTGCTGCTGCCGCTACCGCTACTACTTCATAATTATAGCTGAATTCGATACCTAATGTGCACAGGAACCGTAGAGTTTCGTATGTGTGTATATGTGTATTAAAAGTTGAAAGAGGGTACTCTGTAAAACGCTTTACGCGCCAAAACCGCACTTCAGCTTCTATTGACACATCAGACCACAACGAACCTCGCGAATATCAATATTGATTTACGCAAAAAACCTACACATAAAAGCGCCTTTACGCCCACAAGTACCTGTCGTTTTACATCAGCCAAGAGTCATATGTTCCCCTCTAGGTGCTTGATAACCCAAATGATTATTTTCGAGCGTACGTACACTATATACACTGAAAAAGCTGATATTTCTGGGTTCCAACATATCCCATCAGACTAGTCTAAACCTTTTCCTTTAAAACAGTCCATGTGACATAATCCTGGCAAAATTTTCTTTAATGTCGCGTCAGAAAAGTTCTAATAACAACGTTATCAAATAATGACTGTAGGGCTAATAAGAATTATTACTCTCCTCTAAAGTAGGGTCCCTTAAAGTACATAAGATTCATCGTGGCAGAAACAGCCATTTTTTTGACCTGACTGAAAGTTTTTCGCAAATGTACCACCAACATCTAAATATTTCGATAAAAACAAACATTTTTTAGTTTCCTTCATCTGTTTATACGAGCTAGAAAAAAAATATTTAATTGTATTTCATTCCTAATAGCTGACAGGATCTCCTATGAATCTACATTATCGTGAATGAACCTTTTTAGGCTCCTTCAGGAACCATACAAATGGGTGGGTACCATCACATAATACTGCTTACCGGGATAAAAAATAAAGATCAGAAAATTTTGTAATCAAATATTCCCTTGAACGATAAATTAAGTGAGGCTTTCACGGCCGGTGTCCATGGTAATGTTGATTTTCGGGCTTATTGACCGTCGCGTCGTCTCGAGGTTTTTCTTCTCGACGTTTCACCGACACGAGTGGTTGGCATTTTCAGGAGTTCTGTTCTGGTTTGTGACTCAGTTTGCGCTGAAATCACTCAAAATATAGTTCCACAACAACTCAAAACGGTGGTGTGTTTTAATTTGACTGTTTATGTTCTCTCTATTTTTGAATTAAACACAAATATGGGTAAAATCTTAAGCATGTAAATTGCAACTCATGTACGAAAATGTAAGCTCTCGCTGTACTACAAAATATTAGCACACGCACATGTATAAAAATTTACTTATTTACTAAGGTAGACGGTTAGAAATATGAGCAGATAGTTTCATGTGCATGCCTACAAACATCTGAGTCGTTACTCCAAGTTTGAGCAGATTCTTGTGAAAAGAGTATAAATTCTACTGGCATTTTTATTCAATTCCATTGAATATTAATTATGAGTTTTATACATAGTACCGTGGCATACGCGAGTCCACACGTAGTTATATCCCTGGCCCCAAGGAAATTGAAACTGAAATAGGAGGATTCAGAATCGAACTGATATCTTCCAGGACTCTACTAGTCATGCTATTTAATTTTTTACTTTTCCTAACATTTTAGAAGTACAAACGTGATTTCATCGCTTTTTGCAATTTCTTCGCTATGTTATGCACATTTAGTATAAGGGTTTACATTTACTCACATAAAATATTACATGACTAATTAATATTATCCCATGAACTACGATAATTAAAGCTATGATTAAGCGAATTCATCATCCCCACTTCATTTACCTTAAATAATAAAATGCGAGATCTTATCATCGTTGAAAGAAATTGTAGCCACTAAAATAGACTCATAAAAAAGGAATATACACACTAGCGCTTAAAAACATTAATAAAAAAGTTTTATACCACTGAAACATCATCAGTTGCTGTGGTTTTTCGTATTGTCAGTATTCGTTAGCAGTGCCAGTCATGTTTGTCGCTATTTTTGCCCTTGCGGTTTCTTAATTTCATAATTCCAAGTTGAAAAGTTGAACGTTAATTAACACTCGAGTCAGCGTAAGGTAATTAAAACCATGTAGTATTGCGCGGCCTTGAAATATTCGCGATGAGCGTAAAGAAGAAACGGAGAGAACATGAACATGCTAATGTATATCCATTCGTCGTATATTTCGAACAGCAGTTGAAAGCATTTGTATTCAGGGACAAAACAAGACTGTGATTGCTTGTTGATTTCGAATAGCTAAGTCACCGCGTCACTATGTCTAAAACACTACATCGTAAGTCGACAAAAATTACATTTCAGACAAGAATGAAATTTGCGACACGAAAACGAAATTTATTATGACGGGCAGGGAGAAAACGCGACTGATAATGCTCACCAAATACAACAAAGAAATGAGATGTTGGGAATGGATTCTGCTTTCAGTCCATTTTTCATTTCTCAGTAAACCATAACAAGACTAAGGTCAATCCGAAATACGAGCCTCCAGAAGTAGTTTTACTTATGGAGACGTTAAAATTTTCTGCCTTATCTAATTATTATAAAAGTTACATTATCGCAGGGTTGACTTAGTGAGTCATTGACCAAACCACAATGTAGGAAAACTAGCATTGATCCTTTACATTAATATTACAAAAGCTTCCTTCGTATCTTCGAATTTTTGTTTGCAAGACCCAAATGACTCCGAGATTTATGTAAGTACATCACGATATAGATCATTGCAATTCTGAATAAGATTGATATTTTCATCATTAGCGACCTCGCATTATCACAACGTCGTCGTCTCGTTTTAAATAAGACCTTAACAAATAAAAAAAATATAATCGCACCCAGCCAACCGAAGCAGAAGGAAGAACATTGGCAATGAGCTGGATCCTTGCCAAATTAATACAGCTAATCGAACCCCTTCAAGAAGTGCATCGTCATTCTGCAATTAAATACGTAAGCTACTACTTTCCCCTTTGTGAATTATGATCTTTACAATCCAATTAGCTAATGTTCCAGAAACACAGCCGTTGAACTTACGATTAGCGAGCATTCATTTGAAGGAAATAGTTTACTGATTGACAATAACGGTATCTGATTAATAAAACTTTCTTCTCCTTCTTCATCTTATTATTATTCTTTGGGAATAAAGCTTTATGTAAGGGCACAAACGTTCAACCATTTTCTTTTGTTATACATTGAAGTGAATTACAATAGTACGTCGATAACTCGAATCGTCATGTAGGTACCTAATCTTTTTTCAGTGAACCACTTTTCATGAGATTTAACTTTTGGTTAACAGACAAAGTCTCAGTGCTTGCATAGTATCGCTATTAAGAAGATACGTTAAAATCGTACATTACTGAGGGATTCCCCCAGAAACTTCGACTTATTAAAGTTGGCGCCAAATATTGTCTTTGAGTTATCAAGGTATTCGAGTAATAGAAGTTCGAGAGTTCGAGTTATCAAGTGAAAAATTACACCTATTTCTATTGTCAACCAACTTGGTTGGACTTATCAAAAATTCAACTTGTTAACGTTCGAGTTATCGATGTATGACAGTACGTCTAAAAATTTTGCTACAGTCAGTAAACTAATTCCACAACGTTATTATCATCCCAATTCTCATCGAATCTTTTACCAAAGCAACCTTGGTGTGCCCCCTAGTCTCTAGAGTCCTTCCTCGCTTGCTGCATACCACTATCAATCTGACGCACATTATTAGCATATCAGACGCATATTGCACACAACTCTATGTACATACATATACGTTCGATATGCTCGTATGTGAATTGTGCGTGTAATAATATGTACCTATAGTGAGCATTATCAGAGAGAGGATTGGAGAATATGCATACGGATGGATATAATTGACGGGCAATCCGCTGTAGTTGGCGTGGGCAGGTCCCCCCTGGATCACGTTGGCCACGGCTCGCTTGACCTCAACATGGACCACGACTCTTTATACTTATACACACTGCCGCATACTTACAGATCGCAGCAGAAAGCAGACGACCCGAAGATCCCATATAGGTAGAGGGAAGTGCAACAACCTTTGCAAGTTCGAATGTTAATAAAAATGATTATTGACTGTGGCCATACCGTTACGGGCTTGCATATTACAAGAATATTTAATAAGGCACAGGCGAAAAAAATATCCAATCGACTGGTATCACTGCAGCGTGTTCGAGGAATTCACACCAGCATCTTCTCCCACATATGTACTTATGGATCTATAGAGATGTACAGTACGCTCAGAAAGTTTTTAATTCTCCAAATATTTCTCCATATGAATATGATATTAATGACTATTGACAGAAGGGAGTGAGGTTCAGAGAAGTATTTCTTCGGACATGGAACCCTGAAGACTTCTAAAGGTAATAATAAAAATAAACGACTTAAAATTCACGTAATATATGTGCAAACAAAGGGAAAATATATTTTCTTAATTCTACCTAAGCTCCAGGGACATTGCTAATACCAGCACAATTGTGTTTATTAAGAAAAATATTTCACAAACAATGTACCATACAATGTTTAAAGGCATTTAATTGTAATTATGATCAATCAATAAATAAATTGAATAAGATAATTTCTGATCATGATTGAAATTTCATCCAATAAATTTTTAGCAAGGTAAACAACATCGACAATTGGTATAAATCACAACCAAGAATTACTCCAATATATTACAATGTTATATGAAGTTCATATCGTTTTTCTTTGTCATGTCAAATGTCAATTACATTACAACAGCAGAAGCAGCAGCAAATTTTTCAAATATTGAATCGACTCTGTATTTATTCTTATTTTACACGAACAAACTTGTCATATAATAGTAAACATCGATATTATGGCTCCAAGATATTACGTGCCTACAATACAATAAAGTAGGACTCTAAGAAAAACTTTTCTTTTAGAAGTGTATTCAAATATTGCCAGACAAATTTCAATAAACACTTTCTATCGTACATTTTTTATAGAAATGTTGTCCTTCCGGAATAAGCAAATAATAATGTCAGAAATATGGATTTAGTTATTTGTAAATTGTCTCCATCTCCTAACCCCTCAACCTAATAACTTGAAAATTGAATTTTCTTTAAAAGCTTTTCTTAGAACATGAAATATAGGCCTTGATGTTGACCCTGAATTTGACATTGAATGTCGCCTTTAAAAATTGAGTCAGCATGCCTTGGTCTTCAAATTAGAGAACAAAATAGACGATATATTATCAATAATCACACGATCACATGATCAGACATAGAATCAAGCAGTCATAAGGATTAAATAAGAGGAATCGTGAAAAATAATTATGATCTTATATTTATCGTTGATCCCATTTCCTATTTTTCTCTGTCAATCAAAGGAAAATCATTTTATCTGGCTGCAATGCTTACGAGGAGATTTTAGAAATATTTTTAACGGTACCGTTATCCAAGTAATAATATTATCTTCTTCAAAAACTAAGAAGATCAACCCAAGTTATGCATTATAAATACTAACCAAGTACCTACCGTTTTACGATTTTTTTTAGAATAAATACGCATTAATATAAATAAATTTTCTTCTTCTAAGAAACCTAAGTATCTCTTTTTTATTATTATCTTTAAATATATTACGAGAAAGTACTTTAGACGTTTCGTGTCGTATCGATTATATTTATAAATTGATAGTATTAAACTTTCTGACAGTACTGTACGTATATACCTGATGTACTTTTGCTAATAATCCACCTACCCAAAACGATTTTATGGATTTTTGCCATTATTTTTTACATATTCTTTAGAACAAACCTCTTATACTTTCTAATCAATTTTTTATACTTAAATATACTTTTGGTTGTTCAGTCTCTAAGCTCTAAGGTATAAATTTAGCAGACATAAGTTCAAAACGAAAATTACATGAGTATATGTTATATATATTTATGTATACGTATACCTATGTATATACCAATTTTAGAACCCCCAATTTTCTTGTTTTATCGACTACAAAAAAATACCTTAAGCAGAAAAACTTTTATATATGTCGTAAGAAAATGAAGCAAAAACGCCACGTCTAGATGAAGATGTTACAGAAATGATAAAGAGACCCCAGACATAAGTTTTTTTACTTTTTCATTCATTAATTCTCCAAAAGTCGTTTGATAATGAAACAAAATGAGAAAAAGGGAGAGAGTTACATACATTTTATTTAACAAAAAAATGCCGTTGCCGTATCTCATGAATAAATAATATTAGACTTCTTTTGCAAGATAATAATATCACAAGTATTATTACCTGAATTGAATATGTGAAGTATTTCTAAAAGATACATTTACATTTATCTACTGAATGAGTCTTTAAAAAAAAATAGAGGAACTATTTTCACCCTTACCTGCAAAATTAAACATTTTCAGAATGCTAAGCATCGGTTTTATAGATATTGTGACAAAATTAAAGTACCATATGGCTTTTTGGGCTTCAGCCCAGGGCCCCGTTGATTCTAGGGGCCCCCAGCTAAGTCCAGTCAAAGTCATAAATAGACGATAATGCGAAAAAAATCCATATTATATTATAATATAAATCAAATATTTTACTGTCTAATTTTTTTCTATACTTTGAATAATTAGGTGGGCCCCTAAGTAGTATTAGCCCAGAGCCCCCTAAACTCACGGTCCGGCCCTGGGTATACGTATGTTTTTTTTTTAATTAAAGAAAAACTAAATTCAAGAATAAATAAACAACAACGGAAAATGTTTCACATTGAATGTTTCACATTTTCCGTTGTTGTTTATTTATTCTTGAATTTACCATGCAGTTTCACAAAAATTGTACCAAAAATAGTTTATATTTTATTAAAGAAAAACTGTTCTCCGTGAAAGAAAAAGTTTCTCATAAAAGTTGTGGGTATTCAAAAAAATTAAGAAATGGCGCTAGTTTCATTAAGATTGGTTAATTAGTTCATGAGTTAAGAAGGTAAGGGTAAGAAAAGCATATCTGTTTGTAACTTGAGAATGACTAGACCAAGTTTATTTTGCTATTTGTTTAAATGTTCCTTACAATCCGATTCAGCCTTTTATAGAAGTTGAAATTTACCCTGAAATTTTGGAAATTCGAAAAGAATAAAATTTCTTTTTGTTGTTAAAGTAAAACACTTCCCGTCTAACGAAATTTTTCTTTTAAATTTTATTAATTTTCTTTATGGGAATGGCTTTGCAAAATACTAAAAGTATTTCTGTTGCGAAGACCGGGGGTGGTAGCGATAATTAGGTACATCAAGCGAAGCTTGTAGGTGATATATTCTAGTTTCCCATAAAATTATGGCAAGTTCCCCAAAAACATAAAACTTCCAAATACTACTATACAAATGATGAGTATCTACTGTTGTATTCATGTTTGGAGAAAATAACGTGTTTCAATATTGTAATTTTCATTGAGGCCGAGCTTCTAGTAGGTAGCCGGTTATGCACCACTTCTCGGTGGATACTGGATAACGTGATTAGCACGGAGCTGCATACGCTCATTAAACAGCTGTAAGGAGAAATCCGACAGCATTCGCATTATTCTAATTAAATAGCAACATATACAAACACATACACTCACATATAAACACACGTATAGCCTCAGGTGCTCGAAGGAAACCGTTCCCCTTTTCCAGATAAGAGCTGTAACATCCTCCAGTAATGACCTGCTGAAAACTGAGAACATTTTGAATGACACTATTTAGATCGGAATCGTGAGTGTTTTATCAAATCTTCTCTTCGTTTTCATGCAACAATAGGCAATTATACATCCAGATCTGTCTGTCAGTGTCTTCTACTCACTTTGAACAATCACTTAACGGCACAGATCCTTTCGTTTCTAAGATTCCGATTGCGAAACGAAACTGAGAATGCTCTATCGCTCTGTTCAATTAAGACGATGATTTGGATCGCGGGCGGCGCTTTTAGCAGATTTCGTTACGCAACATCACCAAAATCGATATTGAAAACGCTATTCTTATTTACTCGCAAATTTATTTAAGATGATTCTATAGGTAGGTAACTTTGAATATTTCACCGCTGTAGTATCACAATACAATTATAATAACCTAAAATCGTTTGACTTTCTTGACCTTGCAACTCCAGAAATATAATAACACTAGCATATTACTTCCAGAATTTCGTAATATAAGAAATTATAACATTTTATACAAGAAAATCACATTCTTATGTTATGCTTGGTCCGTGGATATTTTAGTTAACGACGATCTCTTATTAGAAACTTCACAATATTACACAAACTCCCTATTAATACAAAAAATTACTTAATTCATACTCCTTCGTGTTAGTACCTACTAGGTAAGTATCTTCATTCAACTATCTAATTCCATTAACAAAATCTACATGAACATGGCTCATCGTATTCATTCCAGTTTATGGCTTCTATTCGCCACAATGTCTCCCTATACCAACTGCTCATCCCATTTATTTTTTCCCCATTTTTCCACTTGGTTTCGTACGTATAAATATTCACACGTAAGAAATCCTTAGCATCGTAGACATGCAAATGGCAGTTGAATCCTGCACTGAATTTTACCCAATGTTAAACAAAGTAATTCGTGAACAATGTTCTGAGTGCGATGCAAGCACGAAAAGTAGCTTTTCAAGAAGTAAAACCTAATCTAAATGTATAAGATGACACAAGACGGGGTAACATTTGAAACGTGAATGTGTCAGTGGCGAGCGGGGTTGGTGGCGGTAACGGTGGTGCATGCGGCACACCGGGAAAATAAAACTGATTGTTGGCAGCCACGAACTTTATCGCCGACGAAACATGATACGAAGCAAGATGAGCGAACTCGAGCAGCTGAAATAAACAGTAGTAGGTACTCGTAAGGTGTTACCTGACATTAAAACCCTGTTTCATTTCCTTTGTCATTTTATAAAAGCGGTAAAGACTGAAATAAACTTACCCACTTTCTTTTGTACTTGTTTTCAGCGACGAATAAATTTCAGAGTTTGCTTCACTTTCATAGTTCACGTCTTAACTCTCTCCTTCTCCAAACCGCGAAAACAAAAGAACTATGAAATGCTTGAGGACGACGATAACAGGCAAAACGAATATACTTTGATGTAATGCATATATCTAATATATAAAATTCTCGTGTCACGGTGTTTGTAATTAATCTCCGACCAATTTTCGTGAAATTCTGTGTGCATATCGGTTAGGTCTGCGAATCGGCCAACATTTATTTTTTATCCCCCTAAATGTTGAGGGTGGTCCACCCCTATTTTTTTTTTCTTTTTTAGACAATTTTTTTTTTTAAATACAGCATACAAAAACACATACAACCCTTAATTTTCACCCCTCTACGATCAACCCCCATTTTTTAATAGCCATATTAGTACTATAATAATCTTTAATTCTCAGTGGTCGATAACTGATCAATTATTATCAATCGATTAGTCATCCCCGCAAGGCGTCTACTGATGTCACTACTCACCCAGCAAACAGCACGGAGTGGGGATGAGAATGAAGCAGATTTTTTTAGAATGCTACGTGGAGTTCAAATATGTTCTAAGAAGTAAAAGAATGTTTTATTATAACATTTCAGAATGATTTGGCAATGTTCAAGAATGTTCCAGAATCTTGAAGATCATTCAAGAATGTTTCAGAATGTTAAAAAAAGTTAGAGAATGTTTTGAATCACTATGGGATGTTCTGGATAGTTTTAAATTCGCGAATATTCTAGAATGTTCCATCAAACGTGTGAAACATTCTTACCCGAGCAACGCCGGGTATTGCTGCTAGTAATATGTAGTAGAACATTCGCTTCAATATTATTCATTGCCTAAATAACTTGCTTTTAATATCGTGGAAAGTCTTGGATAGAAACATAAGGAAAACCCTCACACTATTCTGGACGGTTCAGAATTTACTTAGTAAACCTAAATGTGTTACTTACATGGAACTGTCTATTTGTAATAAGTGCACTCTATAGGATCCTTCCAGGTCCGTCTGCAGGATATATTTTTATATTTTAGGTAGAAGTTTGTGGAATTGATTGGTTGTATCTAGGGTTAATAAATTCAGAGACCAAGAAGGTATATACAACCAACAGTATTTGTGTTTTCTGTTGATAACGTTAGGTACGTTTGAAAAAAATTTGGACACTGCTTATTGGGTTACATCTGATCAGATTCTCGTCTGTATTGTCTAATTCAAATTCTATTACATATTTTTCTGTGTTATTAAATCTAACTCTAATGTGACATTCTATCTTACCTTAGTAGATCATGCCTTATTTGATCTTATCTGGGTCTGATAAGATTTAAGTGGTCATATTCTAGTACCGTCTTTGGGTGTAAAAAGATGTAACAAAAAAATAGACTGGGTCATATTTCATCTTGTCTTAGCGTGGTAAGGTATGTCTATCGATATCGTGCCCTAGTAGGTCAGATCTTATCTAATCTTTCTTGAATATAATAAGATCTACCTGACAATCTTTCCATAGTAGGTCTCATACTAAAACCTTAGTATGATTTGCGATTTGTTCCCTTAGTAAAAGTCCAAATCATAGACCTACATATCTTTCATTTTAACTTATATATATAAATTTTAAGTGATTATATAGTTATCTATGGTATAATGCAATCAATTACATAACGTCATGCACATTTTATGGAAAAATATTTTGTTAGTAAGTACTTTTATTTAATATTCTCGAAAAACAAATAGCTCCTTCTTTTTTTTTTTTTTTTCCTTTGAATAAAAAATTTACATCCTGCGTTAATCAAAGAAGTACACAGCGCATGAAATATACAAAAAAAGTTTAGTATAAAACTAAAAGGAACAACAAGTAGATAGTTAGAGCTCTTGACGCCATCTGACGATATGAAACCGAAAGGCCCTCCACTAAAATGAAAATTTGTTTCAAGTGATATATCAATTAAATTTAAATTAATTCACGTTTCAGTACCAAATTTAATTAAAAAATCTTCATTTGTGATGGTCAATGAATCTATGTAAAAAGTGACCTAAATTGATTAAAAGTTGTGACCTGTCCCGAGATCCTCCTACATACGAAAAAGAAAACGTAAAGAAATGACTACCATCTTTCAGAAAATCAAGATAAATCATTAAAGAGGTATCCTTTCATTTATTCGTATATGTTAAACATATATTCCTTTTTGTTCATTAGTTGTAGTAATTTCAAAATTTCATCCGTCGTATTGGCTCTCCATAAGAAACCGTTTCCTTCTTCAGTCAGGATGATGACGATTGCAGATAAACTGATAAAATGAAAATAAACGGAATAAAACAATAGTTATGTAGTTTTTCCCCCAATACATGTTTCCAAAAATAATAATTAGGGGCCGTTCTTAAAATACGTTCGCAATTACAAGAGGGGAGAGGTCTTGTTGAGGTGACAAGATGTGACAAGGGGGGACAAGGGGTCTACAGCAACGTGACGTTCGCCGTTCATCAAAAAATTTTACTGAATTTTTACAGAATCTGTAGACGTCTGATAAATAGAAATGTTATTTATTTGTTCGTTACAAAAGATTAATTAATTAATTTAAATTTTATTATGAAAATAAAATAAATATTTTTGACTATCAAAAAGGTTCTCATAGAAAACAACAACTCATTGCAGTCAATATTCAATTTAGTTTCTTAGAAGTTTTCGTCATGGGTCTAATTTAAGCTTTTTAACTAAAGCGATAAGAGACCTACCGTGGGTCTGTGGTTATCACCATGTGTAAAAGAATCTTTTTCCGAGAAATTATAAAACATTTTTTAAATTATTCTTTTTTCAGTCTTCTTACATCAAAACTTTAAGGTGCCACAATAATTAACTACATAATTGTGGGATGGCAACTGTCACCCTTTACTGAAGTTTTCCTCCCTATTTGAAAATAATAATTAACGTTTAATAATCGGTCATAAAATGTTCTCTCTATTATAGACATAAACTGTCTGATGTAAAAATATTGAATTACTCACATTGGTAAAACAAAGCATATGATATTGAAAAACCGAGTTAGTTCGCGTGTCAGAGAAACGTCGAATTCAGACCAATATCGCGGCGCTTGCGGTTGGTTACCAAAGTAGTTGGTTTGACGTAAAACGTAAAAACCTGCGTCTAGGAGCGTTTGCATTGAAAGACAAAAATTCTTAAACCTGTCATGAGCACAACACCTTTGTACTTCTTCTTGCGCTTGGCGTATTACCCACGTATTGTTATAAAAGATGGTGTTCATAATAATGCAACTTCATGCACATAAATACCCACATAACACACGCGTGATCTACTTAATTAAGAATAAGAACTGAGAGTTCACATCTCCAGAAATTTTGCTCATGAGGGGGTCATACGTAAAGAATAAATATTTCCAGTTGGTATAAAATGATTGTCTTTCAAAATTTCCCAAAAAAGTTTTAACGTTTCAACGTTTGCAGCATCTTCAACGTTCTTTATTGTAATGCAGCAATTTGAATTCATACAATTAAACTTTTTTCGTTCTCGCATTTCAATTAAACCATTAATGGAACAAGACAAGCGTGTATAACTGTCAGTATCGACAGTTTCATTAACCATTATATCAATTAATTAGTAATTAAGGCCGTTAAACAAGGACGTATCCTGCCCTCTAATCCTATAAAATACGACAGCGTTGTTTCTCAATGTTTCGTAATAAGTACCTAGCACTAAGCCAGTGAACCATTTATACATAAACACACACACAAGCATGCATTGGGATATAGAGTACGCACAGTATCTCCTGTTACTACTCTAATCACTTGCATCACCGAAAGGCATTAGCTTGTTTAACTAAAGACTGGGGCCGGAAAGCTTCTCCGACGATGGTATCAAATTGGGGCAAATTCTAAGGCTTCAATCTAACACCATACGTGACTCAACCTTCCCTCCGAAAAATTTCCCGCTTCCCTTTTCTCCGTCTCTTATAGTAGTTACATTCCCGGAAGTCCCGAATCTTTTTGTTTAATATTCACAAAGACATCGTTTTCCATTACTCATTGTCTTTCTTTCCGCTAAAAAGCGTCTCGTAAGAAATCTCAAAGTTACTCACAAAATACTTTTGCTGTTAGCAAAACTTAATAAAGGTTTGTCAAAACGTTACGTAATTTTATAAATATTTTTAGAAATTTCGTATTGGTAATGTCGACGAATGTTGACCAAATATTTTTTTTAAATTTGGGTTTCAAATGTGTTTTCGAAGCGTTATGGAAATTGCTACAAATGGTAATTATGGTAAACATATCTTTGCGATGAAGGAAAACAATGTTAAACTTATGAATAGAAAAAAATCTTGACGTTTTTTGTAATTTTTTGTATCTAATTAAATAACGAAGGCTTTTCGCAATCCAATTATTATTTCGTCAGCATAATTTAAAGTAAACAACGTTTCAATGTTAATTGATGTCATTTTCAAATTTTTAACTTTAAATGAAAGGTTCCTTAAAAACCAGGAAGTGAATGACAGCTTAAGTAATTTTTTAAATAACGAAGATGATCAGATGCTTCTCAAAACAAAAGGTATCTCTTCGTTTTCCTCCCCTTATTAAGAGTCAAAAGTGTCAAATGAATTAAACTCGAGAGAAAGAAGATATTTTTTCCGTTGAAAAGTGAATTTTCCCACCCTTAACTGGATATTAGGTGTAGTATGAATAAAGTTGACCTGAAATATTAATTTCTCATGGGTTGTAACAGTTAGACTCTTATATCAGATCAGAGGAATATTATAAATATGTTATTCAGTCAATCCGATTTTGAGACGACAACAAAAGTTTTAAACACCGACACTAAAGGGTACATTGAGCAGCTTACCCCAAGAAATACAACTATTGACCCATATTCCAGATTTCCACCATAAACTAAAGTTCTCACAGTCTTTAACAAGAATATAAGAAAACAAGAAAAAACCCGGAAGTAAAGTACAAAAGAAAGTCGTTATCACCAAACAAACCCAAAAAGTAAGCGCGAAAAAATTCCGTTAAAATATTTCTAATTCAGCGTAAGTATTCCTTACAAAGGATCCGACCGATTTATGTCGAGCAAGATGCAAGGCAGAAGGTCGCAGCTTGACTGACGAGATCGCGAGCTCACTCTCGGTGAAATTGTGAACCAAAGGGCCCAGTTACCCCCTCCATCCAAAAACCACCCCCACCACCACCGTCGCCACCGCCGTTTCGTGATAACCCTCTCTGTTACACCCACGCAGAAGCAACCCCCGTAAGGGTTTCCGATGATTAACAGTAATCTAAAAAAATTGAAACGTACCGGAATAGCAAACACAATTCATCACTCCACAAAAATAATAATTTCCATTGGGGGATGAAGTCGAGTATGAGCTAATGCAATAGCGATGTTGCATAAAAGTTATAAAAGCTTCGATACGACTCGCTTCAAAACTTTCCTTTTAATTCCCGAATGGCCCACGGAATCGAATAATTGTTATTTCTACGACATTGCTCGGGATAAGGCATCGACGACGGGTGGGCCACTTTTCGTTTTGTCATCGCTCTTCAACTGTATATTTATGTATATAAAATCAATAATTGGGATGCCATTTGCAGCCCCTTCCCCGAATTTTGAAACATCAATCAAAAAGAGCACGAAAGAAAATTACCGCTTCGGCAACAAACTTTGTTCCGAAGTAAATGTGAAAGAAATATGTATTTATTATTACGTACCTACTCCTTTTATCCGTTTTATACAAATCAACTTCTTCTCTCCTCGTTCTTCCTCTTCCTTCTCATTTTCGTTTCGTTCTCAAATCATTAATCAAAAAATGGAACAGACCATGACTTATAAGCTTGCTGAAGAGGTTTGTAAGATTGCACTAATATTTCACCAATATTTCACATATCCCTTTTTTTTTGTTTCATTCTGAAGTCGATTAGACTTCTTGCCTCAGGTCTAAAAGCTGCTGCAGGTCTCCTTTTATATTAAGACACATGAATTCCGAAGCTGTCCGGCCTTCACTATTTCATATCTAAAATGACCGCTAATTTTTTATCCTTCCATCCTGCCCTGCGGTCAACGTTAATAATTCCTTTTAGGGTCCGTCGGCCCTCTATCAACGATTTTACCCTTCGGTTTCGTATAATGATTTCCCGAAAGCGAAATTCCGACTCTTTTTTAACCTATTTTTCACAAACCCCACACACAATAAATTCTGCCTAACCAAAACACACAACATCTCTTTAAAAATGTCATAAATAAATCTTAAAATGTTATAATCCGTTAAATAATCGATTGTCTACTGGGCAAAATAAAAGTTTCTGAAAAAAGCAATGACAATAATAAAATATGCAATAAAAAGACAATTAATTCTACAGATTTTAATTATATGTGAACTTAACAAATGCTTCACCAACAATGTGGTCACATAGTAAAATGAAGTGTCTGTTTAATAAAAAACTGATTTCAATTTTTAAAAATTCTACAATTAATTTCCACAAAGTAAAATTAGATTCTGTTAATAAAAATTTGATTTTCAATTTGTATTATCTTTTTTGCAGGGTTGTTCAAAAGTAATGCACAAAATTCATATCTTCTGTAAGGCTTATTTTTTTAGAAAAAAGCTAAAACACGTTAAAAATACTATCAACTGTAGATACTTCTAATATTTTCAGATGGTAAAGTAGTAACCTCCATCCTTACCATTTAGGATAAATGAAATTTGCCAGGATGAGGTTTGTGTGTTCAATGAGGCAAGAGTACGATTTCTGGGGCGCCACAATTTGACTAATGGCTAATTCAGCCAAAATAAATGGAAAATTAAGAATAAAATTTTTCGATATCTCACTTGGTTTTCGAGATATCGAAGTTCGGAAGTCGAAAAATCAAAGTGAATTTTTTTTTATGAAACAAATGTGTTTTATTTTGTAATTGGCCGTGAAAAAAAAATGGTTAAAAAAATTCAGGTACTATATTTTTCGAGATATTGAATTACAAATGAGGAAAAAAAAACATTTAGGTAAGTAATTGAAAACAGTTCCGTTTAAACTAAGCAAAATCTTCTTGGTGGTGCATAGCACTTTTCGGTGGTGCATAGCACTTCAAACATTTTAATCATAGCGACCATTTCATACCGTAACCTAAGTGTACCCTCTTGGTGATGCATGTACTTTAATAGTTCGATATCTCGAAAACTAATCGAGGTATCGATTCGATACCACCGCCAACATGTTCAGCGACATCGATTTGTTTAGGCCTGTAAGTTATATGAGTGTGACCACGGAAACGGAACTTTTTCCCGACGTTCGATCTTCGATATCTCGAAAACGAAGCGAGATATCGAAAATTTTATTTAATCTAACAAATCGTACTCTCCCCTTAAATGATAATCTAATTTCAAGTACAACCCTGAATAGGATATTTCACAAATTTGAAGAACATGGGACAAGTACGGGATCTACCTAAAACGGGCCGACAACCAGCCTTAAATGAAGATAAAAAAAACATAATACACTTCATCAGTAAATGAACAGCCACCATGGTCTCCAGATATTACATCGTTGAATTTATTTCTTTGGGTGTATTAAAAGGAAAGACTGTTTCAAAATTAATACACCAAACAGCTTTAAGGACCTAAAAGATGGGATAAAGATGGAGGTTACTAGTTTACCAGCGGAAAATATTCGAAATACAATTGTAGTATTTATTACAGACTCAGTGCATGTCAAGTAGAAAATGATCACTTTTGGCATTTGTTGACTGTTTTGACCGAAGCAGAATGAGCAGGCACATACTTTGATGACATTATTTGAGTATAGAAGAACTTCTCACAGATACCCAAAATAACCTAGGTTGCCTTAAAAAAAAAAAAAAAAACGTTGGGGTAGCTACAGATTAATGGGGAGGTAGTTGAAAATATCACAGAAAGACAAAAATTTAAATCAATCAAATCAAACAAATTTCTGATAATTTTGATTATACTAAACTCACGGCCAGTCTACATTAATGGCACATTTAATTAGATTGTTTTCGTTATTGGAACTTTCCTTTGTACGTGGACGTAAAGACATAGATATAAAAAATATAAATTAACTTACAGAAACGTACATACTGCCACAAATACTTGCCAGTTGAGTTAAGTCTAGAATAAATTGCGTGGACTTGTATATAACAATAGTGTAGTTAAATTAATTTTAGTTATGAATAAAATTCGTTGTTTCTGTTTCGTTAATTGTGTTTTTCGTAACTGAACACGTCACAATACCTTCGCTACAACAGATTTTAGTACCTATCATCCTTTTGGTTGCAACATTCAAAGATAGTTGAACTCTTATGGAAGTGTCCATTCTCGATCTTGGTTCAAGGAGTGAACCCTTTTGGAGTTACGTTTTGGAATCCCTTTAATTTTGAGTTAAAGCTTTCAACATTAGTCCGTTGGATAATCATCAAAAATTCCATCATTGGAGTTTTCGTAACTAATTTTTTAATTGTTTTTTTCCTACTAAAGTATTACTATATATAGCATCCCTTAAACTTAACTTTTTGTATATTATTATACTCTCATTGAATTCGAAAACCCTGGCTGAGTTTTTCTAAAGTATCTATATCTTTTTTTCTTTCACTTCTTTGCTTTGACAGTGTGATCCAAGCTTTTAATTTTATTTCTATTTCTATTTTATAAATCAATATCTTGATGTCAGAAATATATTATTATCTAATAGCACACATACTACTTGCTATTACTTCCTAGAATTAGTTTTTGGCTACTGAAACTTCTTGGTCTTTCTGAAAAATTGTCCACAGACATTTTTAGCGGTTTCGTTTGTTTAAGCTTATGTTTTATATGATTAAAACCTCCCTGCGTTATTATCCTCCTATTTTGTTGTATTTTCACACTGTATATAGCATTTTAAAATAAACTTTCCTTTTTTAATATTTAACTTTGCTTCACTTATTATTTTTAACTAATTACACCCTCAAAATATAAAGAACTCAGAAAATTATGAGACTAAAAAAATTTGTCATTCATTTCTATAAAAAAATATAAGAAATTTTAAACTATTTTGCTCAGAATGTAGCTTCATTCAAAATTCTCTTCACTTATATGTAGCCTTAGACTTATGAAGAAGTGGTCATCGAAATTTTTACTGCCCAGGCCCAGCAACATGCATATGGTTAATCCGTCAACGGCAGTAACTTATTCTTAATATAACGGTTCAATGATAATCCTTTTTAACTGCCCGAAATCTAAAATTGAATAGGAACGGCGTTCTTTAATGAATAGATGTAAAAATGTTTCGATGACGTCTAACTATCCGATACAGAATTTTATACTGGTCGTTTTATAGACCCATATACTTACACACCTATTCCAGCATCAGAGACAGAACTTAAAAGCGAACTGTAAAAAGTATTCCTGCACCTCGTCATTCTCTTACTTCTTATCGCTGACGAGTGTTTAAAATAATCTGGTTTTATGACCCCTCTCGGCTCCAGTTTATAAACAGCAATTTTCACTAGTTATCTCAGCAACTTGTTTCTGTCAGCCCGGTTTTATTGCCACGCGAAGCTTTTAATTAAAGTTGAATAGATCTGATAAGAAATAGTAGCGCTGGGACATTAGTAGAGGTGTTAACGATTGTCGCGACGCAATTTCTTTCTCGCCCTCTATCTCCTTCTATTTTATTTTTATATAATTACACCGTGACTTAATCAAAACTCGTAAATTGCTGGTGGAAAGCGAATAAAATAGTTTCAATTCTTATCAATAACATACTTCACATAAGTCCTTATCAATAGCAGAATGTCATGAGCCTCGACCTTTAACTGCTCCTAATAAAGTTTGGAGTGCGTGCACTCGTTAAATCTCAGCTACAGAAATAGACGCTATAATAATAATTCTCCCTTAACATTATTTTTAAATAAGGTTCAAATCGTCTTTTTTGTGATTTATTCGACTAAATAAAGTAAATCTTGAAAGTTTTATTGCCTATGTCGCCACTTTAAAAGAATTAGACTGTAGGTGAATTGTCATGAAGTAAAATAATGAAATGGAAGAAAAGTAAATGTTAAATATTTTTCCCTCTATTATGCAATTCGAAATAACTGCATTTTTCAATCACCTATCACCTTCACCTTAAGCACTTTATTGTATAAGACATAGTATGTGTATGTGTGTGTTGGATGCATAAAGCAGCTGACGTTTATGCATGTATACATATATATCATACGCTGGTTCGGGCTTTGTAGGCCTCTATGATTTACAGCACTGTTATTGGAAACTGAGATTTATGGGTTTTTTAAAGCCTGTAATTTTATTCTTAGGATATATTGACTAAATACCTCAAGAAGGAACACGAGACCAGCTATTACCAACTATCATAAATAACTCATACTCCTGAAAAAGAAAAACAACGGACAATCGTTTAGCTTTTTCAGGAAAAGGAAAAAGTGCAAAATGTAAAATGTTGAACTAACCCTATAACCAACCCGCTTTGCTGGGTGTAACTATCACCACCCTCTTCTCCTGCGGTATGTTTTCACCAAATTTCGTGAAAACAAAATTGTTTGTAAAACATAAAAATAAAAAACCAAAAAGTTGGGTTATTTGAATTTTTCACGTAAATTTTGAGGTTATGTGAAAAAAGTGTAATCACAAAAGTTGCGGATCTTTTTATTACCTACAACTTTTCCATTTAGTTTTTTCCATAAGACTTGCAGTTTTTCCGGAAATCAAGGAAAACCGTTTTTAACCCTTAGAAAACTCACCTTTCGAAGCCTTTCCGATCTCAGATCGCCCGTAAATTATTTTTTCCTTTCATATCTGTTATATTCTTTTCCTTTTCCAATGCGTTTCATTCTACTATAATTTTTTTTTCACTTTTTACTATCTGTCCTGGCTGCTGACAATATGCGTTGATATTAAACTTTAAATCCTCGTTTCACACCTTTAGGGTTGGTACTTTGGAAAACTCATTTTATCGTTGTAAACTAAATCTGCGCAAAAATTCAAGCTTCCTGACTTAGCGGTTGACGGTGTGCCTTGATCGGGACCTCAAACCTTAAACTCTCTTTTGACCCCTCAAGGAATTGATTAGAGCTTATCTAACTGGGTTGTAGGTATAAGAAAATTTATGCAAAATTTCAAGTCTCTAAACCAAGAGATTTGGGCTATTTGGGAATATATCAGTTTATCTTTTTGATTTGTTGGCGTGGCGATCGTGGCGATTGCATTTCGTGGCGACGCTCGCAATGAGCAAGCGCCTGTCCGATTCTCTTCCCACTCGGTTCGACGGTGTCGTTTACTATAGTAAACTACAAAATGTAGGAAGTGAATTAATTTATGATAGTTGTGTAAATTTCACCTGATAAAAAAAATAAATAATATTTCATTTTTACATGAGAAATTATTTCCGTACAGTTACAGAGGTTCAATAATTTTTAAAACCAATAAAGATAAACTACCATTGATTTTAGCTCGAGATTTCAATGTAAATTTTGCTAAAGATGAATCATTGCCATTAATTACGTTCCTCCAAAAAGAATTTCAATTGCAAATTGACAACAATACAAGAGAACCTACTACCAGATATGCAACAACAATAGATGCTGTATTTATTAGATGTCTTGATAATGTTATGTCCAATACTTTTGTAACATACTTCAGTTATCCTCGACCAATTATCACAGTAATGCTGTCAGAGGCATCATCAAATATAACTATTACTGAAATAACTGATTAAAAAAATAGAATTTCACATCTGCCAGCCGTCCCGTGACGGCTCACATTTTATATAGGAAAGATTTTCACCAATTTTCCATGATTTTATATCAAACTTTTAATATTGATTATATTAAGAAGACTACAAAAATGATAATGAAGATCAAAATACCATCCACCTTTTGCAAAATCCCAAGAATTCAAACAAAAGCAATGTAAAAGAGAAAGTAAAGTTCCTTTCTCCAAATAAATACCTATCTCTTACTAGTTAAATCTAATTATTCGATAACTTCAATCAAAATTACCTACATCAAATTTACTTTTTACAACTTTCGTTGATTACATTAGAGAAAGCAAATTATCCTCACCGTTGTGTACAAGTGAGTTTATTGTTCATGTTCTTTTTTTAAGTACGTAACAGAGATTGAAAGAGTTATGCTAATACCTGGTAATTGTTTTATAATGGACATTTAATAACTGATAATATCTAATCGAGTGGGCACTTAAATTAAAATTAAATTTTACCCTTTCCACACATCGCGATACCCAGCACAGTTAATAGAAGGCGTACCAATCCTATATATGTGTATACGTATGTGTGTGTATTTAAGGTAACATGACTACTTCGTACATCACGTAAGCTGTGTATGTATAAATTCACGAAGATTTGATCACGTAACATGTCCTCGTAATGGCCAGAATGACTTGCAACAAGCCGAAACATATTTGATTAATAAGTGGCCCCCGAAAAAAAAAATGGTCTAAGTACCTAAATTATCTACCTGTATTTTAAAAGATGAACAAGAAAGCAACTAAATGGACACATTACCTACCAAAATTTAGCTACGTAGCCGGTGATGAGCAGTTTCATGTTTTTTCACATTTTACAACCACTCTGAGCCTGATACCACAACTAAATATATAACTACTGCACTCATTGACTTTCATTTGATTAATGTGTAGTCATCCATTTTTGGGCGTCAGAAAGTTACAAATTTATTTCTTACCTTTTTCATAGCATAATTACAATTTTTTTTCAATTGTCCACTTTGACCATTTCGATTATTTACTACATTCCTTGTAATATAAAATTCAAAATAAAAGCAATAGAAGCTTTTCCATTTTCAATTATTTTAGAAGTTGATCTTTGTAAATAAACCTACCCAACCCTCTTTGAACGGTTCTAACATGTACAGCAATAATAATTTTCTGCCTAATGCTTGTAACGAGTTATCCTTAAGAGTTAAGTACTTGAAGTGTCCACGAAAGGACTTCGTGCAAAAGTGACCATGTCCTGGTCCGCCACCATAAACTAATCGAAATTGTAAATCGTACTTTTGCTACCATTCCATGCACCAAAGCACTTAAACTAACTTTATGCTAATGGTACTTCACGACTAATTGGTCTTGCTGTCCATTTGTTAAAATAATTTAAAAACATCCTCGACAACTTCACTTATACAACAGGATAATAAAGGATTCTTATAGATGGGAACCGAAATAAACAAAAAAATCTGTTTTGAAAAGTTTCATTTTGAAAGATACCTACCCATCGCCAAGTTAAGATTTAATTACTTTTATATCTCGAGAAAATAAAATGAGTATCTTGGTTAGGCCCCATTATTTTGAAATCACGCAGTGGCATTGGATGAACCATGTACATGAATTAAAATGTCATTTAAAGATCAAGTTGTTCGTAAATATGTGTATATAGGTATATGTTTCATCCCAGCAATGAAAAGAACAAAAATTTTTATAATCGAAAATAAGTACATACTGTTAATTATCATTTGTAGGTGAAAAAAGATGAACGTTTTCTTAAAGTGACAAATTTATAGTTAGTCTTTTAACTTGAAATAAGGAAAAAATATTTCGAAAAAGATTTAAACAAGAATTATGTACTTTCAAAGAGTTGGTAATTTGAACTTGTCTTTAAGGGTTTTCCGGTGGTCAAGCCTTTTTCATGGCCCGGGGTTTTCTTAAAGTCACATGTTTTGAGTGAATTCATTATACATCAATATTCAATTCGTTATTTCTAAAATTGTTTAGATAAAAATTATGAGCTTTCTAAGAAGAAATAAGTTGATAATTTTCGATCTCAAACTTGTTTTTAAAAGTTTTTAGAATAATGTAAAAATATTTTTTTTTATAAATTCATACTTTTAGCACCATTTAGAAAAACCAAGAAACGTTATAAATCACATTTACCTTACGGTCTCGGTCAATGATAAAGATTTTCTTATGGTTAAAAGGTATGAATTAATTAATTATCCTAAAACAATGAAAAAGGAACTTCATAATAGAAAATAAATTTCTCCTAAGGTATAGATGTAGAATGGAGGTTATCTTAAGGACAAAATGATTCGAGTGAATTGTTATATCCTAAAACATTAAAACCAAATATCATTCTTTTCGTAAAATGTTCAGACAAAAATGTGTGCTTTTGTGCTTTTGTGCTTTTGAAGAGGATATTATTTATTTAACACTATTTATATAACACTTAACACTAACTAAGAACTATTTATATGAAAACAAGTCTCTTATTTATATAACGAATTATTTATATCACTTTTGTCTGTCTCTTATCGTTTTGAATCGCGCACTGATGCTTTCTCACTACTACTTTCCTCTGGCCCAAAGATGATCACTTTATATACACCTTTCGAACCTTCTAGACAGGAAGTCGAAGAAATCCTGAGTATTCCCGAATGATGAATAATACTTAGAAAGTCGTCGATGATTCCAGAATTGATCTTGTTACTTGTCGCTGGAGAAACATTTATAGCTTGTAAATCGCTTATGATAAAGGAGTCGCACGCGGTGACTACGCCGTAAACATGTTAGCGATAAGAAGTACATGAACAAATTGTTATCGCACACACGTTCGGTGTCACTGGTCGCTACAATACTAATTGATAATCTTCGATATTATCTTAATAATCTGGTATTAATTGTTGTACTTTTGAAGAGGAAATTAAGAGCCAGGAAATTCATAATCAGAAATACTTTATCTCGCGGACTAAGTGAAAGATCAGGATTTTCTTAAGGTCACATGTAATAAAATTTAAAGAAATTATTAGACCTAGAAGTTGACTTTTTTTTTGAAAAAGAGTACTCTTTTGTTTATTTTTTTTTCAGAAATAATAACATACTCCGCTATCTTGAAATAAAAAGCTCACCCCATATATGAAAGTTTAGTAAGTGTAGTTATTAGACGACGCATTTCAACTGTTTAATAATTCTCTTCGACGTCATTCTTATCTTTAATCCCAAGTACCAATAAAGACGATAACAACTACGTTTTCCGCCGGTCAATAAATTACATTTCCCGTCATAATTAAGTAGTTCGCGTATATCATCCATGGTGGTTTTGTAAACTTTCGAAATTTATGGATCAATTGAATCGTTTCGGAACCGATTTATAGCCCCTTTTAAGGCATACAATTTTATTATTAACAGGCGCATTCGATAAATGGCTACCTCAAGAAACCTTACGAAAAGACCAATCAATGTCCACCATAAATTACATGAAATAAAAGCGACTGTGTACTTTTGCTAATAACGTAATTGATTGTTATACTGAATCGGTTCACCGCAGGAATAGTAAATGTAATTCGCTCAGAATCAAATGCTATGGGAATACAATTTCAAAAAACCATTATGTCGCTGCACATATCTACGTAGGTACTTTAATAACACAGGGCTTGTAAATCTTGACGACATTCGTTAGAATTGATATTGGAAACGATTATTATTTCGTCCAGCACTTTTATTAATTTACCATAGAAGGTGCAAATTTTGAAACAGTATGCAGATATATGTAGACATTAGAGCCGATAGGGTAATACCTGTTTTAAAGAGTACGGGACAAAAGCGGTTGTGTCAATAAGGGCGTTAAAAGCGTCTGTATTACGATTTCTGTGACAAAAGCGCCTCCCCATTTAGACCGATTTTTTTTAGGATCAAATATATTTTTCTGTGGAAAGTGAATGAAATGCCAGTTCCAGAGAAAATACATTTTTGTTAACATCGACTGGCGGAAGGGGAGAGGGAGGGGGAGAGAAAACATTTACATACCGTAACCTAATCTACAATATTATATGGATAAAAATTATTAGAGATAAATAAAAATTACTATTACGCTAACCATTACTTTTTATATAATTAGAATCAGAGCATCATCAACTAACCACAGCCTATTCTAAGAGGAACACAGCAGGAATAAATACAAAAATAAACGAAAATAGGTCAATAAACCTTAATCCCTAGGCGTTTTTCTAGTGATTCGGCTGTAAAAAGACATAGGCCTTTTTTATTCCTTAAGTTAGTTTCATTACGGTTAAGACCTAAACATATCATATTGATTAAAATATAAAATTTTCATATCAAGTCTTCAATTAAAGCCATGATAAATCAAACATTTGAAGATAGTCAAATTTAAAAACGAGTTAGGGTGGTGAAACGACGACTCACTAAGTACATTCATCAGGAGAATGTTTACTCACACTCTCTCTTCTAATTTTATTCTTCCCAATAGATGATAAGATATGAATTCAATGTTATATTATATTATATTTTTTATGTTGCATTAAATAATATCACTTCATTACATTGTACATGTTAAATTGCCTCAGTGTATATTTATTATTGTTAATTAAATTGTTTTAAATAAGTTATACTACCACTTCAATCTACAATCCACTAGCTACATAACATTAAAGGTAATAATGTCAATATCCTATAAAGTTTTCGCATTAACAAAACTGCGATATTTTTATAAAATACTCCATATAACAACACGTATTTGAATTTTAATGACAATTCGTATTTATAATTGTTAATTTAACAAGCAACATAAACTGAAATTGTTTTTACTAAGAACCTAGGCATATTCAGTTCTTTAATTTGTTTGAATTGAAATTAAAATGAGAAATGACTATTACAACTTATTATTGTTACTCGTATCATCGCGGGTATAATAATGAAAATGACTCAGTAATTTTATGGTAAGGCATAAATGGGTATTCATCGCGGTATAAAGGTACAGTACAACAGAGTACACGTAACCTACATAAGACACACCTACCCAAACAAGCACCTTTGTATCTTTATATACCTTGGTATGCATTGCCCCAAATTGCTGAATTGCACGCATAGGCAATAGTTATACGCTTCGAGGGAATGGAGAAATATAACGTTGGGAAGTGCGATAGTTTCCTATGTTCGCAGTGTCGTGCAAAATTATTACCAAATTTAAAAAAAAGAGAAATAACAAAAAAATTAACTTCTTGTATGTTGTAACTGTTCAATAGCTTCTTCAAAAACTGAAAAGCTACAAACATATTGAACATGGGAAATGAGAACACTGCATCAGCATGTTTATGGATTTTACATAATAGGTCTAATATTATGAGAAAAAAGGTTGAAAAACAAATTTATAAACAGAAAAGAGATAAGTTGTATAGACAGTGTAAGGGTAAATAAAATGAAGAATGACAAGGAGATGGAAAACTCTTAGTATGATGGTTGGATCTAAAGTACAAAATAAAAACAAATATTAGCTAGAAAGTGTTGTGAAGCAGGGGTTTTAGAAATATAAACTGTTAAAAATTCTTATGTTAATGAAGAAGATAATCACAGTATTAGTCATAGCATATTTAAAAAAAAGGAAAATAAAAAAATAAACTTCTGAAATAATGAGCATTACAACAATATAATTTTTTCAAACTAATGAGTACTACGTACCTATACTTGATACAGGACAGAAATCATATCAAAAATCTATGGCGTTAATACAGGGCAAAGATTATTTTAAAGGAGAAATTACTTCCTCAGGTTCATTATGCTATCTATGGAAATTTAATCTTTATATTGAATATAAAAAAAGACCAAAACATTAAATTAAATACTTATAAAAAGTATATGGGTACAACAAAAACTACCGATTCACATGCAACAAAAATAAGATAGCATGTGCCACCTAAGAAATAAAATTCTACCTACTAACAGTAAACACTTTCACATTTTTTAAACTTCTTTAATGATTCCCTGATTACTGAAGGGTGATGGAGAAATTCTATCCAAGAATTCATAATCAAAAGACAAAAATGAGACAGATAGCATAATGCTGTTCTGGAAGGGTTTCATCATCACTGTTTTTATTTTTATCTACACTAACAATTAAGATCCTACCCCCAGGCTAAGAAAACCTTCGAGCTGAGAAGATCTTTAATTATTACAAGTAGTGTAATTTGTATTTCAGAATAGGACTTCAAGCACTTTCAAACTGCTTAAAACTTTTTCAAAATGCTAGAAAGCCTATTAAGGTGCTTGACTCCTCATAATGAGCTTAAAGCCCTTTTAAAGTGCAAAGCATAGCAAATCCATCAAGTCTTCCCATGTATTTGAATCCCTCTTGATGTATTTGAAATCCTTTTTATAGAATTCAAGCTCTTGCAGTGCTTAAAGATTTCCTTTCGATGTGATTGATAATTCTAATTCCATAAATTTTAAAATTTTATTGGAATGCAAGGGCTAAAGCATAATAAGTAAAGGCTTTCAAGCTTGAAGTCGTTTTAATAATAACTTTGCCCATAATCCTCAAGAATAATGTGATGTATTAATTTTTTTAAGTGCCTAATAGTTTTCTGCTTGGTGGAATTTTCATTGCATTAATGATTTAATTTAGAGGAATTGACGTAAAGAGTTAGAACTGGAGGATTGTGCTAGACTGGGTATATTCGATTGGACAGATTAATTTCGGAACACTACCTATAACCGTGTGGTCCTTAGCAATCATATATGTAAAAGCATCCTTCAGTTAAAATTTGGTTAGGTTATGTCAGATTGTTTCCATTAACTAATAACTTTACCGAATTGCTTAGAATCGTAATATAAAATATTACACTAAGAAAAAGCAACACGAAGGAAGCGACTGTTGCTGTGATCATATCTTATTTTATTTCCACCTTCTGCTCCCAACAGAAAACACTTTTTTAGTAATTATATATTAATTAGCATCCCTACCCTTGTTCATTTCAATATATAGACAAAAATACACACTGTTAAAAATTTCTATGGTAATTTTTCAAAATAATTGTTGGAAGTTTTAACGCATCACGATAAAGTAAAACTAAAATCCAGTTTTGTAAATTTACTACACAATTAATTCCAATTAAATTTGGAAAAATTACAAAACGTTTGTAGTAATTTTACTAGTTACCAATTTTGTTAAACAAATTATACTGAAAATGTTTAGTAATTTCAGTATTACTTTATTGTAATTATACTACACAATTCATTTCAACTAAGTTTAGGAATATTCCAAAATATTCGTAGCAATTCTTTTACTACAGTTACCAATAATCTAGTTTAGTAATATAAAAATACAAATATTGTAATGTTATTGAACTAAACTTATACTAAAAATACTTCAGAATTTCAGTATGTTTAGAAGTCACGAAAACGCGAGTGACAAAATCAAAGAAAACAAGGGCAAGTTTGAACCATCAAGAAAAAACATTGTAATTGATACACCTAATAGTAATGTTAAGAAAGTACAGAGATATTGTTAATAATTTAAGCATGATATGATATATCAACAGTCACTGTTAAATTGCTTTTATTTATTAACTACCCGGGGTTGATATCTTTCCTTCATAAATATTGGAATACAAATGTCCTGCAAACATGGACGACAGCGCCATCTGGCGGCCACTGATCAGACTAATGTTTTTATGCAAAAAGACAAGAAATAACAACACGAGCGTTTCTAATAACTTCGTTTATGATGTGAATAGATAATCATAGAAAGAATGGTTCAATGGATGTATTAGTTTTGAATTATTATTAATACTATTAATTTTTTTTTTCTTTTTATTTTAGATTATTTTTATTTTGTATCTCAAAAATTCATCACATTCCCAGAATGTGTAAAAAAATTTTGATGATTTAGTTCTGCTACAGCAGATTATAGTAAAATTACAATACACTATGGAATCCTATAATCAAAACTATAAAAACAAGAAAAATATTTTTAAACTTTCATTGACTTCATTGTAATTTCAATTACATTTTCTTTTGTAATTTTTCTTAAAATTGTAATAAATCAAATTACAAACAATGTTTGTAAATTCGAAATGCTTTCTATTGCAAGCTTATAAACGGTTCAGTAAAATCACAATGTATGTAGAATTATACATAAAGATTGTAAAATTACAACTGGTATTTGTAGATTTCCTCATGTATCTTAGAAGATTACTTAAATTGTATTGTAATTTTGTATTGCCATACACTGATTTGTAATTTTACTTATCTTTTGTTTTGTAAAACAATTGTAATTTTACGAAAATTTTTAACAGTGCAAACTCTGCAATAAATACAAACAAAGGAAATTAGGTGTGAACAACTTTTATTTTGCCAACCAGGGTGTCTGTTAACGAAAGTACTGTTAGTAATAAGTACAACCATTTTAAGGTTCGATGCAGCAAAAATATGACATTACATTCTAGTTTGTTAACTTTATTACCAAGTTTTGTAGCATTGATTTGAATAATAAATTGGTGGAGCTTTGGATTCTAGACATTTGTCGTACAAGATTTGTTCGTATATCATATTAGAAGATATGTATAAAATAATAGAAAGTTGAATATGTTCATATATAAAATTTGTGATGCGCCACTGTTATCAAAAGCTACGGGCAAACGGAACCGTACGCTGGTCGATAATTTTTGCCCATAGAATGACGACGACTGGTAGAAATAACATCGTCGAGCAAAGCATTTTCTCACGCAATCTGGAAATATTCTCCTAGGCTGGCGCGCGCGGCATGGATATTGTATGCAATTGCTTTAATTTGCGGCGTTCGGGCCGTTTCGCGCTGATAATTGTCCGATTAACCGTTATTAAGAGATTAGCACCTTCGGAAACACCGCGCGCGCTCTCCGTCCGAGCACACTATCGTATGAACATGCTAAATGGGGCGGCAGCTACAACCACCGACCATTGCGCGCCGTTAATTTATTATTGGACCTGCATTTCATTCCTCTCTGCAAAACCACCACGGAACACGTCATGATAAAAATTAAAACGACGAATTGCCGAATCGATTCAATTTAAACCGGGACGATAGCGTTTCACACGCAACAACAACAACAACAACGTATCTAGATGCCCACCTACCTCACCTAATTTTAAATAAAACCGATTCGTTTAAACAACATTTCATTCATTCCGTTTTTACGATATTTTTATCTCGTAATCGAAAAGAACCAAGTAATAATAATTTCTAGAATTTCTCGAATGTATCCTTTATACAACACTAAAAACCTCAGCAACACTGGACGGCAAGCGATAGTACACGTCCGAAATACTTTTCAGTAAAAAAGTTAAATTCCTTTAGTATGTTCTAACTGTTCAATACCTTCTTCAAAAACTGAAAAGCTACAAATATATTTAACATGGGAAATGAGAACAATACTGAATCAGCATGTTTAAGGGTTTTACATAATACATCTAATATTATGAGAAAAAAAGTTGAAGATGACATTTATAAACAGAAAAGAGATAAGTTGTATAGACAGTATAAGGGTAAATAAAATGAAGAATTACAAGAAGATGGAAAACTCTTAGTATGATGGTTGGATCTAAACTACAAAATAAAAAACAAATATTAGCCAGAAAGTGATGAATTTTTGGTTCAAATAAATAAATAAATAAATAAGTGTTATGAAGGAGGGGTTTTAGAAATATAAACTGTTAAAAATTCTTATGTTAATGAAGAAGATAATCACCGTATTAGTAATAGCATATTTTTACCTTTAATTAACTATCCCACCTAACCATTAGGATTCCTAAAATGGACCACCATTGTCACTAATGTGAAGAACCTTATTTTACCTTGTTCACATTATCGGGAATCTACTATGGTTATATAATCAAAAGTATTAAAAACAATGATTTTATAAAACCCAGGTCCCCTATATGAGACCCAGAGAAATCTCCCGTAAGTCCCCCAAAGATGATTCATAAATCTGATATATACAGGGTTGCTCATTAGTGCGTCAAAGGTCAATATAGCCTTTATTAAATCAGATTGGAAAATTTTTTTATGAGAATGATACAGTATCAAAAGACGCATATTTTAAAAATAGTTTGACATATACAAGGTGAATCACTAAATCGGAGCACGTTCCAACATATTTTTTTTTAGTGAAACACCCTGTATATTATTTGTTTTTCATAATCTACTTAAAATTGTCTTTTCAATGATACAAAGATTTTTGGGTTTGGATGTTGCATTGCTGAGTTAATAATGAAAATGTAAAAAAATAGGTTGCAACAGGGTTTGGCTTTTTAGTTCAATGCATGAGTATTCCGATTAGTTGAGATGAAATATTTAGTTGTTATGGTGCCAACGGATGTACTAAACCTAAAAAATTATAAAATCATAATTTTTTTATACAGGGTGTTTTTTACGGTGCAGTCAATTGAGCAACCTTCAAAGAGCGATTTCTCAATTTTTTCAAATGGAACACCCTGTATATTATTGAATTTTTGGAATGGTGCGTTAATTCTGCTTAATGTTTCTTTATAATATTTTGTATCTAAACCTCGTAATTTCAGAGCAGGTCTGAGAATCGGCTACTATCTATTTCTCATACCCCTAAGTGATAAGGGTGGCCCACCCCAAAAATTTTTCTTTTACTTTTTGGACAATATTTTTTTTTTAATTTTTTTTTTTTTTTGGTTTGGCATTTAAAAATACATATAACCCTTCATTTTCATCCTTCTACCACCAACTCCCATTTTTAATGGCGATATTAGTACTGTAATAATCTTCAACTCTCAGTAGTTGATAACTGATCAATTATTATCAAATGATTAGTCATCCCCGCCAGGCGTCTACTGATGTCACTACTCACCCAGCAAACAGCATGGAGTGGGGATGAGAATGAAGCAGATTTTTTTAGAATGTTACAGGCAGTTCAAATATGTTCTGAGAAGAAAACGAGTGTTTTATTATAACATTTCAGAATGTTTTGGCAATGTTCAAGAATGTTCCAGAATCTTGAAGATCATTCAAGAATGTTTCAGAATGTTAAAAAAAGTTATCAAATGTTTTGAATCAATATGGGATGTTCTGGATAGTTCTAAATTCTCGAAAATTCTAGAATGTTCCATCAAACGTGTAATATATTCTTACCCGGACAACGCCGGGTTTTGCTGCTAGTTTAACTATAAGAAAGTATGTGTCATGTAGTATCTGTGGAAGAAAATATCTATATACTGCTAAAAATTCTAATGTTATTGAAGAACATAATCACAGCATTAGTAATAGCATATTTTTAACTTTAAATAACTATCCTACCTAACCATTAGGGTTCCTAAAATGGATCACCATTATTATACAGAGGACTTTGCATTTACGTGTCGTTCTCATCATTTTATTTCACAACATGATTGTTGTCGATTTCATATATAAAGTCTGTTTCCCTACGATGTCCTCCCCTTCTCTATACTTATTAAACAAATATTTGTCGTACACAATATTTGCTTTTATTTAATAATATATCTACATATTATTTTGTAGTAACTTCAATAAGTACATAAATTTTGTGGGTTCATTTATCAAAAATTGCCTTCAATAATGTATGCCTACTTATGTCCCTTACACCTATAGATACGTATTGGCTATTACAATAATAATTAATTTTATCCGTTCTCCGAAACTCAAATATTCTCTTTATAATTCCCAACCAACATAAATATTAACTACGTCGGACGCATGACATTATTAATAGGTACCTACCCAGTGAAACAATTCAAATTCCTTATAAATTTGTAGCAGAAGAAAATTAATATAATTTATTATTCCGGTTTTCTGTTTCTCCCTAGAATAGGAATAAACATGCAGTAGGTACTAGTAAATTATTTTTTTATGTAAGCAAATAATTATTTATTGAGACGTAAAAGGCAAGTAATATATAAATTATGAATGTTTAAATGGAATAAAGTAGTAAATATTAAAATCAGTTGGTCATATTAAAGACAGTTCTGTGTCGAACAATACCATAAAAGTATATTAAAAATTTGTCTTGTTGGTTGATAATTTTGACTTACTAAATATTTTTACAGTACCTACCAGATAAAATATAAAATCGTACAGCATTGTTCTTCCGCGCGGAAGAAGTGAAACTTCGTAATATGGAAATGAAAAAAGGAAGGGGTAGAAATAGATTTTTAGTGAACTCATATTGTTTCTTTATGACAAACTTTATTATCATTGCTTACAATTCACAATTGATCGCATCTTTTAATTATCATTTCAGCTTATTTCACGACGCTTACACTGTTTACTTCGCTGCTGCATAGCAAAAATACCACGCGCATGTGCTGATCTACCGACTCACTCTCTTTCTCTCTCCTACTTTCTACCTTTGTGTATCTTTCTTTCTCTCTCCCTCTTGCGTTGGAATACTGGACGTTACTCGTTGCTAACGCTCGCACTGGCCTGTAACAGGTATACTACGCGCATGCGTTTGAGTGCCACGCATTCACTCTAGCTCTGTGCCACGCATTCATTCTTGTTCTGTCTCTTTCTATTCCCCCTCCATGGTAGCGTTAAACGTTTAACGCAACCTTGTTGGAAGTCGCATTAGAAGTTTCACTTCAAAAATTAATTACATTAAAGCAACAAAAATATTGAAAAAACTCCCCCTACACTCTTATAACGAACCACTGGTAAAGTGTTCAAATTTTTAAGGGTTTTGCACCTCAAAAGGAAAAGCGGAACCCTTATAGGATCACTTCGTTGTCCGTCCGTCCGTCCGTCCGTCCCTCCGTCTGTCAAGACCCTTTTTCTCAGGAACGCGTTGAGGTATCAAGCTAAAATTTATACCAAATACTCAGGTCTATTGTCCCTTGGAGCTGTGAAAAAATTAAACTTCTAAGCCAACGCAATCAAAAGATACAGCCGTTTATGCCGCAAATCTTGAAATTTGGTACGAAGCAACGTCTTATAGCACAGATAAAGGAAAAATTGCGAAAACCGTAAATTTTTAGTTACATCATATAATAAAAATATTTTTAATAATTTTAAAGTTACTACCTTTCCCCATGAACGCGTAGAGGTATTAAATTGAAATTCATATCAAATACTCAGGTCTATAATACCTTTAAGCTGTAACAAAATCAAACTTCTATGCAACGCAATCAAAAGAAACACCAATTTAAGCCGAATATTTTCAAACTAGCAACTACTCGCAAGGGAATCAAAACCTAAAGGGTACTTCCAGTCGATTTAGAATCTTGAAATTTGACATGAAGCAATGTTTTATAGCACATATAAAGGAAAAATTCCGAAAACCTTAAATTTGTAGTTACATCACATATTTTCATCACATATATACAGGTTTGTACGGAACCCTTGGTGCGCGAGTTCGACTCGCACTTGGCCGGTATTTTTTAAAGTATCCTAGCTCAAGAAATGATAAATACTCAAGATCTTGAGCAGGCAATCTTGACATGATAAATTGCTTAGAATTAAAAAGGCTGTTCACAATTAAATCTTGATAAAATATATATCAAGGGCATTTTAAGATATTATTATCCTTCAAATGTGCGAGAACAGCAAGAGTTTAACGTTTAGTTAACAACAAAGGAAAATAATTTCACACACTGGTGGAAGTCGAGGATCATGTAAAATATCTCTAAATAAAATTGAATAAAAAAGTAACGATGTTAGTGGGTTTTAATAGAAAATTCGTATAATTGTTTCAATAAACAGATCTTATTAACATAAAACTGACACAATTTTTATTTGATCCTATAAGTTTCTTAACTTGCTCATGTTAATACTTGATTGTGCCTCTTATGAGCATTTTGATTTTCAAAACAAGGCTTTTGTGCCACCCATGGTTAATATCTGCACCAAAAGACAAAACAATTGTTTCTTTTGGTCCATTACATTTATCATCTTAAACCTTTCCTAACTAAGTTGCGATTAAATTAGAGCATGTACCATAATAAGTACTAGAGAAAGAAAATCTGATCTGTTTTCCTAAAATACCCATTTGTCTACGACGTACCTACCCTCAAACAGTCACCACCCATAAGGTAAAAAAAATACAATACGATATAATTATTTACGATACCTAACTTTAATGCATTTATCTTAAAGTAATGTTTTAGGCGGCTAATTAGGCGTTTTTGCGCAAAAATTAATTTAGAGGAGTGCTGTCTTGCTTTGGAGGCGACGTTCACGAGACTTTAACGAAGGGTAAAACGGCTATTCAATTTTAATAAGTAACTTCTCATCTATTTTTAACACCACTGGAACATTAGCGAAAGTTGCCTACCTACTGTTAATTGGGAGAAATATAAGTTTGTTGGAAATTTGTAAACAGAACCAGAAAGTCCTATACATACACATAATTGATATTACACAAATCATGTACAATTTTAAATATGGTAATTACTTGGTTAAATAGTAATAGACTTAATCCCAAATCGACAATATCATATTTGAAACTAGAGCGACCAATGGTATAAAAAAAGTGAAAAACAAATATCTAATACGGAATTTTTAATTACATAAATGGTAAAAATAAGTATTAAATATGATTAAGATGAACATGACTATTATAATTTGATAGAAGATTCTGCTTTGTACAATATTAACAAATTCATTTTTGCTAAACTATTCATCCAACCGGCATCGGCTTACGGGACGGTTAAATAGTACACAATTGTCTTCTTTTCCTGGAGTTTTCTCACAATACAAGCCATATTCTTGTTTTAAAGGTTCGCTTGAAGAAAATTGATGTTTATCACTAAATCATCATTTATTGGTGAAAATTTATCATTTAGGAAAATCGGACAAACGTATTCGTGTGTACGAAAAGCTACTAAACAACGTTCTCGTTTATTTATTTATTTTCCATAAAATCACTATAGGAAGAGGTTTATAAAAAAAACAGAAAAAGCATCGAAAAATCGTCCTTAATTCGTTCATACACCGTAAAAACAAATTTTTTATTTAAATCATAAAACCTGTACTGCATCTATGCAACGTTGACGGCGTTTGAAAGATTTTTTTTCTTCTTTCAAACGCACCTAAGTTCACACAAATCGGTTATATATTTAATTTTGTGTTAAACTCGAAAAGGGTTCGCATACAAGGGGGGAGGATTCAGAAAATTTCACATTCGGTTTTGTGGCATTTATGTTTTAGAATTCTCCAACAAATGGTAAAACAATGGTAACCAATGGCAGTGGCGGACTAACAGGGGGGCGGAAGGGGCCTCCCGCCCCGGGCCACCGGTCTTGGGGGGCCTCCAAATGCCTCCGCGTTCCCCTGATCAAATCCTAAACAAGACTTTAAAATGTGCTTAGTACCTACATAATTTCATCAAGATCAAAACACTACAGCCATCTAGACTTTTTACGCGGTACTAATATACTTTTAACTGCTGAGCGCGTCCAATACGCTGGGGGAGTTCCCGTCTTTGTAGTGGGTACTACCCTAGGAATCCCTGAATGAATGAAGTGCAAATAATTCACTCTTGTACGCCTACATTTACATTCACTACATACTATTTACGTCGAAAACTAAACATTAGCCTTATTTAAAATATATTAAATTTCATTACGTTGATATTTAATAGTTTATAAGCGTGTCTTTCTTCAAATTGTAAAGTAATAAACGCGATCTTATGCGTTTAAAGTAATTTTAATTTAAATAGTGTTTTTGATTTTTGTTGCGCTATAAAAGTAAACGAATTCAGAGTTGAGTTAATGCATTTTCGAGTATTTGGAAAAAGTAAGTATTTCTTTGTATAATTTAGCCTAGAAGTTATAATCCGTAGTTTCTAGTCAATATGCACCTACAAGTACATTGCTTCAGTTCTTGCATTTCGCGAGTGGTCTTTATTTTATTTGTAGTGCACGAATATTAGAGACGTGGGTATGTACTTGTTCTCATCGTGAGACTCAACATGGCAAAGTCTCTGTACATTTGTATATCTGTATAATAATAAGATAAGTTTGTGGAACAAAATTTTTTTTTAAGCTGGGGGGCCTCATTCAGTTTTGCCGCCCCGGGCCTCTGACGGGCTTAGTCCGCCACTGGGGAGGAGTCTTGCTGAGTGTGACAAGATGTGACAAGGGGGAACAGGGGGTCTACGGCAACGTAACGTTCGCCGTTCATCAAAAATTTTTACTGAATTTTTACAGAATCCTCGGACTTCTGATAAATCGAAATATTATTTATTTGTTCGTTACAAAAGATATTTATTATTTTATTTAAATTTTATTATGAAAATAAAAAAAATAATTTTGACTATCAAAAATTGTATATTATCAATCAAAAATTTTCATGTTCAGGGGGGGGGGGTGTTTCGTTTTTGTGACGTAATAAGAAGAGGGTCACAGAAAGTGTGACACATCGTGACAACCGGGGAGGAGGGGGTCAAAAGAAGTTAATTTTAGCGAGACGTATTTTATCAACAGCCCCAAAGAAGTTTACTGAAACCTATGAACTGTTGAAGAAAGTGTATGGTGACGATTGTATGTCTCCTACACAAGTTTATGTGTGGTTTCAAAGATTTAAAAGTGGAAGAGAAGACTTGAATGACTATCCAAAGTCCGATCGTCCACAATTAGAAGATCGTGCTGATTTGGTGGTAAAAGTACCTGAAATCATCAAGATTTGGGTAAAAGAATAGATTGCGCGCGTTTTGTTCCACATGAGTTGAATGAGGATCAAAAAGTCGCTCCTGTAGAGCATTGTAAAGACATCATTTCCACTGCTGAAAACGATCCAAATTCTCTTGATTTGATCATAACTGGTGATGAAACATGGTGCCTTAAATGTGACCCTCAAATTAAGTGTCAACCTGCAGAATGGAAGTCGAAAAGCGAACAAAAACCAAAAATACTGCGTTTTCAAAAGTCAAGATTCAAGACAATGTTGATATCTTTTTATTATTTAAAGGGTATTGCCCACAAGGAATTTGTTCCAGAAAGTGAAACTGTTAATGGAGAAGAATGGTCGAGAATTGTTCGTTTTAGACCCGAATTTTTAGAAGGAAAACAACAGCATGCTAATGCACCTCCTCACAAGACCAAGAAGGTCAACGAATTTTTGATTAAAAAACAGATTTGTGTCCTCGACCACCCTCCGTATTCGCCTGAGCTACTGCCATGTGGCTATTTTCTGTTTCCCAAACTGAAAACTGCGTCGAAAGAAGCGTTTTATGATAATGTTCCAGTCATTCCAGCAGCCGTGACGCAGGTGCTAAAGAACATCCCGGAAATTGATATAAAAGAATTTATACATGCATTAGTTACTCTTTGAATAAGAATAATGTGCCTTTTATTCTATATTTAGTAAGTTCGGTTTCTTTTGGGACATACTGTGTAAATCAAATTCCACACACTTTTGATTAACCGCATAACTTTATTAATGATGACATTTTACGAATTTACTGGCCCAAACATTTCCAAAAAATACCAATTTTTAGGCTAATTTGCCTGGACTACAGTTATTGTAATTGTAATATTCACACACAAGTATTTTATTGCAATCTTTTCGATATTTAGCTGCTACAGAAGTATCTCATGCGTTAGAATTTCGTAAGGCATTTTTTATGACAGCAATTATTTAATATATGGTGATACAAAGTCTGTACGTTGTATCAAATCACTCTTTAGGTTCCACTATGCAGTCAATACTTTCATTAAACTGCCTTTAGAGTGCTGATAAGATCTAATAATTTCGAAATCGCGATCCGCGTCTGGTGTTTTCGACCATGATCAAAAAAGTTAATATTATCTTCTAACAGTGGCGGTTTTACTGTAGGTGCAATTGTTCAGTGAACCCCCTTAAAAATTAAACTAGTTACACCATATAATTTTATCCTTTTAATATTTATTATATTATTGATGATTATCGTATAATATACATCTCTTTTACCATTTCATAGTTCATAGTTACAAAACACCAACCCGTAACCCATAGAAAATATTTAAATTTTTGTTGTGTCGCTGACGACTTTACCTAACTTTTTTGGTTCAAGTTTTGATTCTGAACATATCACGTGAGCGATACTCCGTGTGATGTCCATGTGTTAGAGATAGAGGCGTCGGACGCGTGAAATGGAAGATAAAATACACTCAACATACACCGTTTAGGTGCACTGCACAAGAAGCCGGAATAATGTCGTGCTACGTCGGAACGGGTACCCGACAGTCTGCCAGGGTTTTGACCCGTTAGCCTGCCACCTGGTGAAAATGTCCAGTACGAGTCATTTTTAAAGGCTCCGGAAGCTAGTGTTGGTAGGAGCCGATAGTAAAAAAATTATGTTCAGAAGCATGTTCAGATTTCACAGTTCAAAGTCCACTTATTGTAAATGACGCACAATTTATTGCACAATACGTGTTAATTAAAATATTACGTAAATGATGGAGTCGTGTTCGGTAAAATATATTAAAGAAAATTCAAATAGTTTTCAAAATCGTTTCGAAATAAAGAAAAGGGGTCCACCTCGCCCAAAACTAAGGCTGACACAAGAGTGTACCTTAAAAAATAAAAAGTTCAAACGTGTGTTTAAAGTAGAACAGTATAAAAAGACTTCGTGGTTGTGTGAGTGTAATAAATTATACGCATTATTTTGCTTTCCGTGCCTGATTTTATGCCGGTAATCCTAATGAAAGTGTTGAGTGGACAAAGACAGGGGTTACGGATTTGTCACATTTGTCGGCAAAACATAGACGAATGGATTTCCTGTATAAGTACATAAACGTAAGGTTTTTATTTATTGTGTTATTAAATGCCATAAGTATTTGTTTCTCCTAAAAATATTAAAAATCTTCGCCTGCGGCGCATTTACAACATCGTGAAATACGCTTCATGTTTTGATATTACCTACATGTTATTAACTTTGTGAACCCCCTTCGTATTCGACCACGAGCCGCCACTGTCTTCTAATATATAAAATTCTCGTGTCACAATGTTAGTTACCATTACTTCTCCGCAACGGCTTGACCGATTTTCCGAATTCAGTAGATCTGAGAATCTGCTACTATCTATTTTTCATACACCTAAGTGATAAGAACTGTCCACCCATAACTTTTTATTTTTATTTTTTGGACAAAATTTTTTATTTTTTTTTTATGATTTGGCATTAAAAAATATATATAACTCTTAATTTTCATTCTTCTACCACCAAACCCCATTTTTTAATAGCGATATTAGTACTGTAATAATCTTCAACTCTCAGTAGTTGATAACTGATCAATTATTATCAATCGATTAGTCATCCCCGCCAGGCGTCTGCTAATGTCACTACTCACCCAGCAAACAGCACGGAGTGGGGATGAGAATGAAGCAGATTTTTTTTTATAATGTTACAGGGAGTTCAAATATGTTCTAAGAAGTAAAAGAACGTTTTATTATAACATTTCAGAATGATTTGGAAATGTTCAAGAATGTTCCAGAATCTTGAAGATCATCAAGGATGTATCAGTGTTAAAAAGCATTAGAAAATGTTTTGAATCATTATGGGATGTTCTGGATAGTTCTAAATTCGCGAATATTCTAGAACGTTCCATCAAACGTGTAATATATTCTTACTCGGGCAACGCCGGGTATTGCTGCTGGTTTATTTATAAAATTTTCAGCAATATTTAAAAAATGTACAAATGTATCAAGTGAGAAATAGAAATTAAAAGACATTAAGGATGTTTTCAGTCATTCAAAACAATGGAACGAGAAAATATAACTTCGAACACAATCTCCTTCTTTATAATTTGTCTATTATATATTATATTATAATACAATAATGAATTCTTAAAATAAAATATATGTTTATGTCTGATAAAATTAAAAAAAGTTTTCACTAGGTGTAGTACTTGACCTCCTAACCAAATTACAAGTCTGGCATTTAACCAGAAATCTTCTTTAAGGCCTGGGAGCTATATTCCCAATCGGAAATCTCAACGAATTCCCTCCGGAAAATCAAAATATTTACTAAATAGATTGAGGAAAATTAACTTCCTCCAATTTCAAATTTTGTTATTAAACTCGAAAAATTAAAAGATTCGTCGATATAAAGTTATTAGATCGTTTTGTTTTTATTCCGCCCTCCGTTTCAATCAAGTTTAGTTACTTGTAAAATAAAAGACGATAAAAAATAAGTACTTAGTAGGCTGAAATGTAAAAAGCGGAAAACGCAAAATGACTTTATTTAAGATTCTGAAAGTAAAATCTTGTTCGGCGGAGAAAATTGACGGCGCTGTCAGTCCAAGTCGCGTCGAAGACGTAAGAGTATGACAAGAATTATTGGTAAATTCCCGCCCAGAAACTAAGAATCCCATCACCAACCCTCTCCCTCACTCTCTCTTCCTTTCTCTCTCTATCTCGCCCTCTCAGCCCAATTTATATGCACTTCACGAAAACACATCTCAAGAGTAATAAATTACCGCGTGGAGCATAAAATAGAACGAAATTAAAGTGCTCTTTTATGTAATTTTGTACCTTTAATTAAGGATTATGTCCCGTTCATCGTTAATTCATTAATTAATTGTTCAAATTTCTGCAACCCGACGAACATTGAAACAATGAAGAACAGAATCTAAAATTAAGAAAATTTGATACAGGTAATCAGCAGCCGTTGTTACCCTTGAAATCTTCTTTTCCCACGTTTTTATTTCAGTACCTACTTATTACAAAAATGTCTTGTAACGTTTAGTAGGAAATTTTTAAAGGTTACAAGCATTTCCTCATTCACCACTCTATTATTTTCACACTCATGTAATGTAAATTTTCCTTTACCCCTAGTTTTCCATGTCCTATCACCACTTTATACTGGTTGAGTATCTTCCCATGAAGAATTATCGTTTCGTACCCTATTTGGAAAACGGTAAAAAAATACTAAATAAATTATCTGCAGTTCCCATTCTTCCCCTTGTTCTATCAATTTATAAACTAAAGCCCATTTTGGGTTAAGGATAAAGCGTGAAACTCCGGTGCAAGACTTTAGCAGTGGCGTAACTACCATAGGGCTAGACGGGGCAGTGCCCCGGGGCCCCAAGCTCAGGGGGCCCCTCGGACTCTGACTTACAAACAATAAATTGTGTTAGAAATATCCACTGACTTTTATTTTAAAAAAACTATATTAATTAATTTATCCAGTTATTCATTCCTAAACTCTGCGTGTAGAACCAGGACGTGCCCTGCTACCTATGCACAATAAAGAACTAATGATAAAGTAGCTTTGTAACTTTAAAGTATTTAAATGTAACTACATATTTATATTTTGAGTTGTATTGATAAAATTTTTATTTGTCGTAACCCAGATTCGTCGTAAAACGTACCTATAGTCGGTCAAGAAAGTGGTGTTATTGGATTAAAAATCTCTACTTAATTAGGATTCGGTACCCAAAGGGTGCTCAACGGGACCCTATTAACGTGCCTACGCTGTCTATGTGTCTGTCACAGGATCGTATTTTTGAACGGTAACAAGTAGATATTTTCTTTTATTTTCATAAAATACTTTTAATTCGTTTATTAAAATAAGTTACAATTTGTATTTGGTTTTTTATTTTATTATGGAGTCGACTGTATTACGACGAATCTGAATTATGAAAAATCTGAAGTATGTCGAATTCGGAACACGACGAATACGGAACAAACGATTTTAAATATGTAGTTTAGTTGGGGCCCTATTTTATTTTTTGCCCCAGGGCCTTTGGTTACCTAGCTACGCCACTGGACTTTAGTGATCGTTTTTGCTAAATGAAAAATCTTTACTTCGGGAATTATAAATGAAATGTTATATACTTTTACTAAAACGCTGATTTCGACTACTTGAAGAGTGACTCTAAATTATAACCGCAAAATAATCAAAACTATGTCGAGTTTTCGAAATAAATATTTAAGTGAAACTTTTCGCATTTTGTTTACAATTTCTATACAGTTTAAAAAGTTTTCGTTTTAAAGTATAATGAAGAAGAAGCTACTTAAATATAGATGAGGAAATAATTAAGTAAAATTTATCTTTAGTCTTATACTAAATTAAGACGCGAAACGAAAGACACTACTATTTTAATTTTGCCTTTTTTTCACAACGACCTTTTTTATCTTTTTTTCTAATACTTCTTAATAATATCTGATATTTCTATCCGCTGCATTTTTATCATTCTCCTACAACACCACGGCATTTATTTTCTTTGACCTTTCTGTATATGGAAATAGACTTCTTCCAGTTTTACATTTTCAATTTATGTATTAGGGGCCATTCATTAATTACGTAAGGGTCTCAAAGGGGAAGAGGGATTTAAAGAAATCTCTATATGTCATTGTTAAAGAGGAGGGTGTAAAAGTTATTTTTATCTAATAATTTGGTACGTGTCATAATCCTTCTGGGAGTGCGTTTGCAATATTGAGTGATGGTAATTACAAAAAGCAAAAGATGTATGATCTATTTTTTTTCAAGTTAATTTATTTCCTCTTTTTTTCAAATTTTCTACTGTTCGATATTGTAGTTAAAGAATTTTTGCGTTCGTTTATACACATTTTGTAATTAAATAATAAATATTTAAGTATTTTTTTAATTACAAGCATTATCCAAAATTTTTGTAAAATAACTTCCTGAGAAAATTATTTAAAATCTTACATAATAAGGATAAGAGAGGTCCAAAAATCTAATGGATCCCTACATGGTGGAAAGAGGCAGATATATAATGATGAAAATCATCTTTACATAATTACATTACATCCTTACATTTTATTCCACTTTCACCTTCCTTACAGACCAATCTTTTTGGTTTATTTTCATTTCAATCATTCAAAAAAAGTACTAAACACGATATTTTCTATTCCTAATTACTGGTTTACATATAACCATAAATTCCAAATTCCTCAATAGAGAAAGCAGAGACTGTTTCGGGCTTTGAGGGCTTCAATGACAGGAAATCGAAAAGATATTAATTGGGTATCGAAAAATAATGACATTCATAAATTATATAGTTTTTACATAGTAAAGTTTGTCACCATCTACCAAATTCGATTTTGGGGTCTACATAGATGTGCCTTTTGAGGGTTTCATCATAATTTGGTGCTCTACATTGTACATTTTTCGAGTTTTAACTTAAAAATGTTTGTGTCAGTGGAGAAGTAACGACTTAACCTGATACGAGTATATTGTATGTCACTTTTGTAACATAATATTCAATTTAAAGAAAACGTGAGGCGTAGTTAATAAAAGCCAATTTAGATTCAAATTAATAAAGAAAAAATCTTATTGAGTGAAAATCTTCCACAACTGTTCAAAATCTACAAACAACATCCTGGACCAGTGATGACTCAAGGATTATTATACATATACATGAGAGAAAAGATTCCCCCCACAATACCACTTAACCATAATCAAATAATTTCATTAATAATCGACCAACTACTTATCAATCCGAACCAACTAATCAGAAAACATTCACGTCCCTGTTAAAAATGCCAAACACTTACTTAATAAAAATACCTTATTAGAATCTGACATGAGGAGAGGGGGTATAAGAACATGGCGTCTCTAAAGGTGAAGTGAGTACTGTAAATACAGATGTAATTGTATGTTTTAATTTAAAAAAATGTTAAATTTATGTGAAATAATCGATAGGGTTGGATCAAATCCAGCCCAAAAGAATTTAATTAATGCTGAAAAAAAATAATATGCCGGTCAGTTAATAAAGTGCGGCAAAAAATGACAATGTCGATAAAAGTACTGTAAGTACCTGTAATATATAATCATTCTTTGTGAAATGTAACGAGCCCAGTTTCGTATTTTTCATAATATTTTTTATTATTGTTGCATGTTCCCATGCTTTAAATCGATCTTTTTTTTTCATAATTACCAAAATAATTTTTTGCAAATATTTTCCGTTGTGCAGACTTTGGAAAACTATGAAAAGACAAACATAAATTCTTCTGTGATTTGCTGTTGCAACCACTCACTGCACGATACACTGGATTTTTTATTTCAAACGTGGTGAGAAAATGCTGCCGTCGATGTTATATATCAAAAATATATACTTATTATTTGAGTTTTAATGTATAATTATAATTTGTGTACCTACTTATGGTATCGATAAACCTTTTTTTAAACAAAAATAGCAAATAATTATTAATTATATTACTCCACCTTTCCAGTTTTTTACATTTTTAGCCACCAGGTGTCATGGTTTAGTTTACAGAAGTCATGGTGCGGTCGATATTTCCCTATTGAGCCGTCTACATCACATAGTGTGCTCGCATTTGTACTACATTAATACTGTATTTTCTTCCTTTTTTAATTTTTAATGCGTTTCTCTGCAAGCCATAAGAAGAGGGTAAAATACGTCTCCCTATTACCCTCGAATTATAAAGGCAACTCTTTCGGGGTGTGCGTTCGCCTTTCTGTTTTAATAAAAGTATCACTCATTTATGCAGTGAGATCTAATACTGTAGGTACTGACAAAATATCAGTTTCATATTAGATATGACCGATATTGTGAGTCATTGGCCAAATGATCATAAGAAAAAGCCGCCATTAGCTCAAAATGAAAGGAACGAATTCAAAGCACGTTTATATTAGACGGAACAATAAATCCTTTATACAGAGACTTCACCCTTTCTTGCTGTGGTGAAAATTGTGAATCGCGTAAGGTCATAATTTCGTTTTTCAATTACGGCAATAACAATTGCCATTTTACGAATCGGTATTATCACAATTACGTATTAATCACGTCAACGCGTTGTTGCTATGTTGACGCGCTGGTAAATTACATAAAAGCAATTGATTCGATCTTAAAACGAAACAAAACGCGCTCTTTATTCCTTTGTTTCCAACGATGCATCGATAATGGTACAGCTTTTGAACACAATATAATATTTCGTATTTATACATATCTACACATTACGTGAAGGATTCGAAGAAGAAAAAGTAACAGTAACGAATAACTAAATTAACTTTAAGTGATTTAATGCTTATGTTTTAATTAAAAGATGACTATTCACATTATTCATTATACATAGGTACGTTATACATACATACATTTATACCATTCGAATGGTAGATTGGTATTATTACCACCAACCGATGCGATGATATAAATCACCGACAGCGCCGGCGAAACCGCCTGAAAAGGGCATTAATTCCATTCAATTTAAATTTAAATTGAAGTGCTATACACACACACAATAATAATAAGTCTTAAGGTATAAGAATTAATTCTTTAAAGATAATAAATATTAAATGCTACATGCAAAAGCAGCACCTGTAAGTACCTACTCGTAGGCACTTGTTATCACAACTAAATTGAAACTAATAATTTCAATTATTATGAGCGTGTAGGTAGGAATACAATGGATATACAAAATTAAAACTAACCACTCAATCAGCGTTCAATGAACAATTACCTACCTTTGATTTATATCAGGTACCTGAAGAATTCAACGGATTTACCAACAGCTATAGTAACAAATTCCATAAAATAATATTTAAATATATGGTAAATACAAATACAAATTATTTATTCAACTGTTATGGTGTCGTATAATATTATGAGATTCTTGCATTTATGTGTATATTTATACATTGAAAATTCCATGTCGTTAATGAACAACTTTATTACTAAAAAGAAAAGTTTTTTTTATTAGACATATTGAAATAATAATTAATTAAATTTCGGAGAGCACCCACGATACGTAAAGACGTATGACTACGTTAGATTAGAAGTGATTGAGTCGAATTATTTTAATTTTAAACAATTCTCGTTGCTATTAAATAGTTGTATTTATTTTTAGGCGTACTTCGTAAATAAATTAAGTTACACAACACATACTTTCGTAGATTATATCCTTTTGTTGTTCTTTATCCGCATGAAATTTCAAACAATAGGTATATACTAACAGGGTTTTCTAAAGTATAAAAAATAATTGTTCAAGTGTAATTTTAACTCGCTCGTCGAGGATTCCGTAGCTTAATATAAAATTCTATAAAAATCATGACCAAAAAAGTTATGGAATATTTAGTCTGTTATACTTTACTTACACTTATTTGCGACCTAGAAAGACGACTTCGATCGTCGGCTCCAGGACTTATTCCCTCTTCATGCCATCCCACTTCGTAATGTTACCCTTAAATTTCCCATTTCGTACCCGGTTAGTCGTATAGGTTATCGAGCGGTTAAAATTATAATAATCAGATGTATTTTACGAAAAGTAACCTCTAAAGAGAAAGTTAAACACAAAAAAATTTTTGTACCTACTTATAAGGGAATGACAAGATTACGACATATCGTAACCTTGTGATCCCAAGGAATGAAACAAAATATCTTTTTAACTTTTTTATTAATTAAAGAAAAAAAAAGAAATATCACCCGAACTAAATAGACATATCTTCCAAATCTCTGCTGATTCTAAGAAAATTAAACTATTTATGAATAAATAGATTTCTTTTGTCATTTTTATGGTGCTTTTAAAGATTTAATGAATTAAAAAATATTATAAAATAGGTAACACCTAACAACTAATTTCAAAAATATATAAAAAAAACTAGTTGCGTAGTTAACTATCAACTAGGGGCGTTGATAATGGCAGGGACTTTTGGGAGTGGGTGATAGCGGTCGCCCGCTACACTACCCTAACCCTTCTGACGCGTTTAATTGATCTTACTGACTCCTCTTCTCTGACTAACTTGTTCCTTTATAATGACCTACATAGTACTCTTTTAGTTACCCCCAAACGGAACTTATAAGTATAAGATTTAAAAAGCTACTTAAAGGTAAAAAACTCCTTTGAGTAGGTATATTTATTTTAATGTTAAAAACAAAACCAAAAATTGTGAGAGTGTTATTAGTTTACTGTAGATATTTATTCTTTAATAACTTTGTTAAATCGTTTCACCACAAAATCTGAAGAACTTTCCGCAGAATTTATGGAGGTGAATGAAAGGTTTTTGATCGGAGCGGCTTAAATTTTAAAAGTCCCGTTAGGGGTGCAAAATTTAATGGGAGTGCCGAACCGTTTAGAAACAGTTATCTACCGTGAAATGTGTCTAATCCTTTTCGAATGATTAAATTTTTCGAAGGAAAGCCAATTTGCAAGAACCCTATCGTATACCTACACCCCAAATACAAAAACACCATCTGTAATTCGTCTGGGATACAACGTACATATACTAAAAAAAAACTTGCTCCCCAAAGAGGGTTTCGTGCATTTTTACTATAAATTTTTTTCAAGAATGGTAAAAAATGCTCAAAATGACTTTCCGAACCCTACAATTATAAATTTGTTAAAAGGAGATTATTAAGAATAAAGTTCTTTACATGCTTCCTTTACACCTCTCAACCCCTTCTACGCCTCTATCAAGCATATTTTTAGTCTAATTGTGGTAGTTCATCCCCACAATTAGTTACGGTCGTCTTAATGAATAAAAATGCACACATTCAATGTAGTAGCGAATAAATTTATGAAACACAAGAAACACGAGACTTCTTATATTGTTCCTATTATTCCTTTATTCCTTTAAAAGCTGACTTTAATGCTTGAAAATCTACTAAGGAATTAATTACGTGAACTCAAACTGATCTCATTTAATGAAAGGCAAAGGAGGGCATTGAGAAATTTATATTAACTTTTTAATTCAAAAGGTTGTTACAATCTCCTTTCCCCTTTTATAAAATCTCAAGGGGGATGAGTAAGTCTTATCACATCTTATAAAATCTCACTAAAGATGACACAAGGACCCAAATCGAAACAAAGCAGTTCACTTAATTAATAAACAGATAGTACGCCATACAAACAGACAGACACAATGTTTTCTTCTTAAGAAGCGGAACTTTAAAAATATACTTGAGTCAATGTGTCCCTTTTCTCCTTGTAATTTCATGTCAAATGCCAGACAAAACTAAAATCTACCGGAAAACTTCACAACATATTTATAAGAATGCCTGTAGTATCTGTCATTTAAAAAAAAAAAAAGATGTTGAATGAAGGGTGAAGCAAAACATTAACGATTCTATTCCGACAACTGTCTATATATTTCTATGGATGTGTTTCGCTTTCACGATGTCAGCTCGAATTAGCGGCAACAAAGGTGGTGTTTTGCCTTGTCAGTTTTAATTATACGTTTCTTCTTTTCTCCCTCTTCCTTGCCACAAAGGAATCGGCATGATTCGGACAAAGCCCGGATTGTCACGTCGAAGAAGAAGGGCCAAAAAGGGCACCCTCTCTTCTCTCTTTTTTTTTTAACTGAGCAGAGGGCATAAAATCCATTAGAGCGTCTAAACGAAAGAATTACTCCGCTTTAAAAAAATGTTTTTACAACGACGTCAGTCCAAAAGACCCTATTTAGAAATATATCTTCTTTGCACTCAAGCAGACGAAGAATCACCCCCCGGGAATCCCTTGCAGGCTCGTTTTTAAGCCCCTACTTTAATTACCATGACACATCGTTTTACAATTGACAATAATAACACCAAATAAAGAGACACTGTTTATTTATAACACTCATTCAAATAACGAAGGCTTATATACTCTTAGAGATAAGAATTAATCAGAAGGAACAAAACATTAATAATAAATAAAATTGAGGGTCTTTTAATGTGTCTATTCTGGGTGGAACTTTATGGTGGTCTGTGTGAAAATATATTTTGCTCTTGAAAAGGAAAGCATTAAAAAACGAAAAAAGAAGCTTCTTATCGTTTGTCGTTCGTTGCTGTTATACAAACGATTTTGAGTTATAAATCAAACGGGCGCTGTGACGTATTAAAGGACATTACAATACAGAAATGGGTTTCTGCGATACACGTTGCTCTGAAAGGGTGTATTCAAGCGTAAAAATTTACCAAATAATACAAGGTGTAGGCGCATAAACATGTCCATAATCGTATACAGATTGACACTGACGGTATGTGTTGCCAATGAAAACGTTGCAAATGAGCACGAAACACAAAAAGCGTTTTAAGAATTATACGTTTAAATCAATTATCAATTACGCTTTTTGTAAACTTTTAATGATTTATATTTCTGCTTTGCTACTCTGTGACCTTTTCAAGTTCCGTTGAGCATAAATTCATCTCAAAGGAAATTCGCGAGAAGTTTACACATGGTATTGTTTCCACAATCTGCAATGTCAAATTTTCAATTAAAGCAAATGCATTTTTAAAATTAGTTTCTGAATGTACTGCACGCGTAAAAATATCAAGCACTTTATACTTCGAATCTTGTAAAGTAGCGGCTCATGCAATAAAATTGCCATCAATTAACCACCCCGCTTAACACCTAGCTACAATTGTGTTTTATGACATCTTTCAAGCGAAGCACGTTTGTTATTCTATCAAGCTTTGTGCCTACAAACTCAAAATAATTTGAAAAAAATTAAACCTATCAAGTTCTCGGAGAGTTCTGTATCTTATCTGAAATGATAAATTCAATGAGGATTATTGTCACTACATAAGTTCGAATTGTCCACTTCAGTGGCGTATCCAAAGGGAAGGGGGAAGGGGTTATATCCCTCCTATGGATAATCAACATTAATCCTTTAAAAGGCGAAAACAATAAACATCATTTTGTTTAAATTTTATAACTCAACGATTTAGTAATGTTGAAAGTACACAGGAGTATCTATATTATTGGACACTGACAAAATACTAATGAGCTTGCGAAAACACAACGACGATTAAGTTTCGTTTTGTAAAATTAACACTTCTAAAACATATTTCTAATGGTGTCTTCCCACATCATGACTTGCTCTGTAATAGTATTATCGTTATTCACATTTCGGGACCGATCGATAATGCACTTATATGTGCGCATTAAAGGAAATAAATCTAAATAAGTTTAATGATATTAGCCGTTAGTAAAAAAGAATTATAAAGAGCTAAGTTTGACTTCATAAAATGAAGAAACCGTGTCCCGATTGTAACAATATGCGGTGTGATCGTTTTCAGCTTACCCCCTAAATTATCTCAGGACTGAATTGGGATATCGTTTTGAAATTAAATTTCAACAAATGTTTTCAGTCTAATTTAATTTTTAGGTCGGGCGACATTTCCTTTTTTTTACTCACCTTGACTTATTAATCAAAAACTGATTTTGTTTTATTCCTTAGGATCACAAGGTTACGGTATGTAAAGACAACACGACCGAAGTGAGTGTTATCATGGTCTTGTCATTCTCTTTAACAAAATGTTTTACTGTGTTTAACTTTCTTATTTTATAAGTAGTTACTTCTAATATATCCATTATCATGTTTGCCTGAATTCAAGTGCGTTGGGGGAGCTCACAGGTATAGAGGGTTTTTCAAGTTGATGGGCTACCAGAAGTATATGATTTAGTAGAAGGAATTAAATTCTGAAGGTTATGCTCATTAGGTTATTGCTTTTAAAAATATTTTTCAAGTTCGATTTACATCCGGTTATACCGGAAGTCGACACCAACTTTGTTATTTTAAATGGAATGGTATATTTTTTCCGCTGAATTCGAATAAAACGTGTAATTCTAAAGTAAGTTTGACAACCAACTTGTACATCTATAACGATCGATTTCTGACTTAATTTAATTTATAAAAAAAAATCGTTACCGCAACCCAAATTATAAAAAATCATAACTTCCTTAAAATACGACTCAGACTGTTGAAATTTTTACTAATAATAGCTGAATATTAGTGCAAACTCCTTGACAAAATTTAACTAGATAATTTATACAGGGCGTTCAAAATAAAATTCTAAAGTTTAAAAGCTACAAACACGAATAACTTCGTTTTTTCAAATGGCACCTACCATATTTGATTTTTTCAATCGATGCCTTTTTTATCCTCTTTCGATTCATATAGATACTCTCTACTGTTTTATTTGAAAAATTTTGAATAATTTAGAATTTTTAAAATATTAGTTAATTTCATTAATTTTGGCGTAATAAGAGTGTGCCTTGGACAATTGACAACTAACAACAAACAAAGCAAAATCACACTAAAACCTTTTTTATCGCTTAAGTTCTGTTGGGGAGATAGTCGAGACAAATGTTTATAATAAATACTTCAATTAAAGTTTTCGGTTTTGATTATTTTTTGTAACAGAAATTAATCGAAAATGCGATTTTTGGCTTCATTTTGCATTGATTGGCGTTAGTTGTCATTTTTCTAAGGCACAACTTTTTATCCGAAAAATATTAAAATTTGCAGTTTTAAGGAATAATTCAAAATTACTCGAAAATGTTTAAATAAAACAATAGGTAATATCCATATAGATCGAAAGAGGATAAAAAAGGAGTCAGTTGAAAAAATAAAAAATGGTAGGTGCCATTTGAAAAACGAGGTTATTCGTGTTTGAAGTTTTTAAATTTTAGGATTTTATTTTGAACGCCCTGTATAAATTATCTAGTTCAATTTTGTCAAGGCGTTTGCACTAATATTCAGCTATTACTAGTAAAAATTTCAACAGTCTGAGTCGTATTTTATGGAAGTTTTGATTTTTTATAATTTGGGTTGCGGTAACGATTTTTTTTTTATAAATTAAATTAGGTAACTAAGAAATCGATCGTCATAGATGTACAAGTTGATTATCAAACTTACCTTAGAATTACACGTTTTATTCGAATTCAGCGTAAAAAATATACCATTCCATTTAAAATAACAAAGTTGGTATCGACTTCCGGTATAACCGGATGTAAATCGAACTTGAAAATATTTTTAAAAGAAGGGGCATAAGCAATAACCAAATGAGCCCAAGTTTCAGAATTGAATTTCTTCTACTAATTCATATACTTCTAATAGCCCAATAACTTGCAAAACCCTTATAGAAGTCCATAATTTAAACTATGTAATGCGCAAGTATAAGTCATAGGTCCCGAACTGGGAAAAAGTGGGAATTAAAATTTTTTAATACATGTTTTATGGGTTATATGAGTTTGTTTTCGTCTGAAACAGCCGTGCTTCCTGACATAACGCCACCCGCGTTTTTTTTTTAAGGATGGGAAAACGTCGTGTCTTCTGTGTCATATTTTTTTTTATTTACAGTGACTACAAATGTCGGTCATTCCACCCCATAAAATAATAAATTTTGTCTGACTTTTAAAGTGGCACCTCAGACAATAAAATATTTAAAAAATTTTGTTTGTCGAATAATTATTATTAGTACACAAAATATGAATGATCCGAACTTTATACAATTCCAATACTAAGAGACACTAATCCTAATTTCAGACATACCTAGAACGTCATTACTGTATTTACTCCTAATATTTTCAAACGTTATTTTACTTAATTGAAAACAGCCTTGTAGAATGTTGCATGTACAAGAGGTTAACCGAATGTAAAATGTGTTTGAATAATGTCATAATACACAGTTCCAGCTAGGCGTTGACAAGGATAATCCATCATACAAATAATCATACTCGACGTTTCAATATCTCATGAATGTTTCTTTAAAAGCAAAATTTTTGGGTAACCGACCCACACAAATGAATTTCACTTTGTAATAATGTAGTAAAAAGTAACTTACAATTAAAAGTTAAGCGTTTAATTTTTAGGGTTCCTCAAAAGGAAAAAGCGGAACCCTTATAGGATCACTTCGTTGTCCGTCCGTCCGTCTGTCAAGACCCTTTTTCTCAGGAACGCGTGGAGGTATCAAGCTAAAATTTAAACCAAATACTCAGGTCTACCGTCCCTTGGTGCTGTGAAAAAATCAAACTTCTAAGCCAACGCAATCAAAAGATACAGCCGTTTATGCCGCAAATTTTCGAGACTCTCAAGAAAATCAAAACCTACAGGGTACTTTCCGTGAATTCAGAATCTTGAAATTTGGTACGAAGCAACGTCTTATAGCACAGATAAAGGAAAAATTGCGAAAACCTCAAATTTGTAGCAATATTGCCAAAAAATGAAGTTTGTACGGAACCCTCCGTGCGCGAGCCTAACTCGCACTTGACCGATATTTTTCCTCATCCATTCATTATTTGATACATACTCGAAATATTTAATGATCTTGCCGGTAAACATTCGTGAAAAACACATCAACATTTTTGACAAAGGTCATTAAACCAAAAACCAGAAATTGATAACCTGTGTCATCTATTACATAATAAGTACATATATATATTGCAAGTTAGTAAAATCCGGAAAGATTCTCATGTGGTCAAAAATCTCGAAATATCAAAAATAGACACATTGTAAAATTTCAACACATAAATAGCCATATTTACAGAACGTGCACATGTTTTTAATGAAATGAGTAAAAATTTAAATTGCGCCTAGCATAGGCCTCTTACCAAATGCCATACTTTAATGACCATAATTCCATAAACTATTTTTATCTCTTTTCACATTTGATAAGCACTAAACATTTATAATGAATGGCACTCATTGCTGAAAAGTATCTTTTTAATTACTTACCTATTAATCTTGAATGGTCAAATAAAAATCAAAATTTATGAATATCTTTTAGGTAGGTAAACATTAATTATGTAATTACTTTTATAACCCTATTTTGATGCTAACATTTCTATTACCATCTAATCGATTAGCTAGAAATTAATATGTAAAGTTTAGTTTCGAGTAAATTTTAGCACTATTTGTATGTATATATATATATGTGTGTGTGTATTTACTCCTAATTTTAATCTCAATTCAGTCAGTTGAAACACGAGTGTGTGATGCATTAACGCATCTCTGTATTTGTATGTATGATGGTTATGTATTTATCCCATATCCCAACACACATTGAAATACTAGTTAAAATCTACATAAACGGCTCAATATGGATGAAAATCATAATTATGTACTTAACCACCGTGTCTACCACCCCGTGAAAATCATACAGGCGTGAATTCTCACCAGTAAATGTACAAAATCGACAACCTTTGACAACACAAATGTGCACATTGCAAGAGAAACGTTTTGCAAAACCCAATCGATAACATAACAAGAGATACAAGACATTAATAAATAATATCGAAGATTGCATAAGTTGAAAGGATGACAAGTTTCAAAATCAGTCTATTATTTAGTGATGTTAACAATTTAAAGTACTTGGACCTTGGAGATTGACAAACTACAAAAACATATTACTTACTAAAAATTCAAAAGTATTCGAACTTCTTCAAAATAACTAATTTTTTTAAAATGGCAGCTCGGGCAATAAGACTTTAACCAAGTGAAGCGGGATTTTATTAACCACTTTAAAATCCAAAATAGCGTTTACAATGATTTAAATAATAAAATAGATTGAAGACAATTACAGTAATGACGTTTCTAGTACCATAAAAGAGGTTTTGTCAGCTCTAAATATAGGCTCAATAACAATTATTAATTTATTATTAACAATGCAATTATACCTAAGGCTCAAACCGTCTAGTTTTTGAGGGCCGATATACACATGTAACATATAGCGAATCAGAATATTTAAAATACACTCAATGGCAAATTTAAAGGAACATACTTGACTGATTCACTGACTTTGAAATTGTTTACAGAAGTTTCTTTTATTATTAAAGAACAAGAAGGGATATCTACAAATTCAATTCCTAGGGAAGTAAAACGGGGTTGCTAATTTTTTCCTGCTTTTGGCAACAAATTTTTGTGTTAGTAGCTATTGACGAGCTTTAAATTTTCAAAAAAAAAGGAATTTTTATACGTAAGTAGGTAAAGACAAAACCGATTTTTTATATAGTCGAATTTGGACACAACTAATGTACAATAGAGTTATTCTGTCTAAAACCAGTATTTTTTTTTGAGTCTGACATCTTCGACTTATTTTCTTCACCAACTTCGGTTTAAGTGATTATCTGTGAAATATTAACAATATAAATGTTACACTTAAAACAAGTTTTAAGTTAGAACTCGTTTTTACTTAATGCCTTTGTTTAAACTAGAAATATCCAGTTAAAACTAGAATTTACCACTGATATATTTGATTTTCAGATAAAAATAATTGTCACATCGAGCTGTAGTTAAAACTAGCACTAGAAAAACTAATTTGGGATTGAAAACAAGTTATAATTTTAAAAATATTTATTTATTGAAAAGATCTAAGACACTGAGAACCAAATAATAATTTAACACTAAAGGAACATTTTTGGGAACATCGACTTAAATTAGTTGCCAAGATGACAATATTAATTATAAGTAGGTAAATAAAATAATCAACTAAATCAACAGAACACAACCATAAAATTTCAAAAAGAAACATTGTTAAAGAACATTGATTAACACACAATAAAATCTTATCAGTCAAACTTGAATTTAAAAAAGGATGAGGATCTACTACGCGAACAGTTTTAACTGACTCGCTTCGGAAAAACGCGTTTTGTCTAATAAGAACTAGTTTTAACTGATATTCTATTTGAGGAATAGGTAGTTAATTCTAGTATTAACAAATGCATACATTAAAAACTAGTTCTAACTAGGAATTAGGCGTTCTATCTAAAAACTAGTTTTAACTGCAACATGTACCATACATACCATAGAAAAAGTTATGAAATTTTATATCTGTTCTTTTACATATTGTGACAGATGTGTCATTCTGACGTTGACAAGCGCCGACTGCGAAAATTATGTGGAAGTAACCTATGACGCGTTCCAGAAGGTCCGAGAGTTGCTGGACGTTTCGAGAGTTGCCTAGAAACGTCCATAATACTATATAAGGAACAGCGTTGAACAGTTTGACGGTATTTGATAGAAGAGAGCGACAGATATAAGCGAGAAGAGAAGATAAAGCGATTGACGAGCGAAATAGTTATAGAGTTGTTGTTATTGAAATAGCTATCGTATCGTTGTTGTGTTGAAGTTAATTTAATAAAAAGTGTTGAGAGAAAATACGTCATATTGTAACTTACGTAACAATATTATTAATAACATTTTAATTTTTGTAAGAAACACAAACAAAATTTATAAAGCACAAACAACAAAATTTTGTAAACAACAGGAAACAATGAAAACAACTTAATTTAATTACAAGCTTTATAAAAAATAAATTATTTGAATGTTCACTAATGAATTTAGCGATGTCAATAGGCTTAACCTCGTTTTGTTTATAATTAATTACTGCTATTTAACTAATATATTTTCATTGTTCCACTATTTAAACGTACTGCGAAATTTTGTCAGTTTTGTATTATGTTTTATATGATTTTACTATACAAAATTTTGTCATATGCTTTAACAAATAATTTATGTATCAACTAATTAATACTGTTATAATTATATGCAGCTGCAGAACCAATTACGTTTTTCTATAACATTACAGTTTTCTTTATTTTCAATTTTAGTGACCATCATGGGCGTAGCCAGAGGGCTCCGCCCTATCAACCTCTACCCAAACTACCCATTTTCTCAAAATTCTTGCAGATTGGTATTCTACCCTTTTTTTATTTTTCTGAACTTTTCAAACTAAAATAGGTTTTTTAAGAAAAATATCTTGTTTTCAAACTCGACTAAATCCTAGCTACGCCCCTGATACCATGTCTCATTAGCTAATGACGAAATCGGCAAAGAAATGTTACAGTTAATCTTATAAACACAGTTCTTTATTAAGGCTTATTATTATTAATAAGTAACGTCTAAATTAATTTTTTAATTTGTTTTAGATAATTAATTCGAATTTGATTACTCACTTTGATTTTAAATTACATAATCTGATGAACAGTCGTTATTGTGTCTATTTGTATTAGCTTTAATAACGACCTCATGTTGTTATCGATAATAGTATTAAGAAATTTAATAAACTATAAGAAATAATAATCTAAAATGTGTGTCTTTCTTCCTCAACTAAATTACTCGTGACGTTTTATAGTAAATGAGACAAAACATTAATTAAAAATCAATTCATCATAAGTATTCTAACACATAAACGTAACACCTTAACGTAAAATGTGGATTTTCAAAACTCCTTTGTAGTGTTGACTATATTCTACTAATAAGTAATAATCCTTTTCAAGGACTACCCAAAATTGTATTCTTGATATAGATATAATCACTTTTGTAATTCACGAAATATAGGTATACCTAGTGTACCATAAATAATTCGTTTAAATATTTGTAATTCAATTTGCCGATATTTTTATTCACGAACAATCACAATTATTGTGGTAGTTGTAGAATGTACACAATGGAGTTAACTAAGCAGTTGAAGGAATCCAACCCTAAACTTACACAGCCTAGTTCAGCAGAAATTATTAATTCTTAAAGTTTGAAACTTTTCCGAATAAAAAAATCCAATAGCAGTGGCGCCAGTGGATCTCCTATAAGTTAAGGTCCAAGCACATCAGCTACAAACATTGTAACACAGCATGTGATAAAAAAACCCTTCTTTTATTTACATTACAACTATATGTAATAAACTCAAATAATTACGATTTTATTTTTATGTACATTGTACAAGTACATTACTTATTAACACCGATTAATACAAAAATACATATATGTATTATTACAGTAAAATCTTCTTATTCGCGGGGTATATGTTCCAAAATATGGAATGATGATTTGTATGGAAATATAGGGGCTAGGTTGCAAAATAGGAAAATAAAATAAAATAAATGAAAATAAAATCTGTTATATCACAAATAACAGATATTTAATAGCATAAAATAACTAATCCAAAAATATTATTAGATATTAATTCTTATTGATTGAATTATCTGTTTTAAAATATTTTGTAATTTTTTCCTGATTTGCCGCTTTTGAAAGGCCTTTTAATTCCGCACGTGCTATTCGGCGGTAGCAACATTATGAGAATTAAAAAAACACTCGATCACAATAATACAAAATTTATTTAACATATCCACAATAATTATTTCGCCATACAATGGCTTCTTCAGGTGGAAGAATGCGTAAACTTTGTCTTATATACTAACTTAAGAAGAGGGGAGGGGAAACATAAAATAAAATTTTTAATATTAAATTAACATTAGACTTACACTAATCTAACAAACTTTTATCAAAAAATATTTAAAAGGGGTGATTTATTTACCTCTAGTTGATCATTGAGGATTAAGCCTATATTATGTAGCTAGTTTATCTCTAGGCATTGTAGTAAATTAAGCTTCTTGCTTTTATTAGCTATATGTATGAGGATTTTAAAATCCTATGGCTTTTGTTTATTAAATGTTCTGCATAAGTCGTTATTTTTATTGTTTTCGAAGCATTTTTTATGTTCTTTTATTCTCTCCTCAAACGATCTCCCCGTTTGACCAATAAAAGATTTATCGCAATATCCACATTATACAGTAGAACCTCGATAAGATAAAGACCAAGGGAAACGTTGAAAAATTTGAGTTATTGAGGTTTTTACTTACTAAGGGTTTAAGTTAAGGAGTTTTTATTGGTTTATATTTTTATTTACAGAGGTCCGTTTATGAGCGTTGTTTAGGAATTATAGAGATAGACGATCTAGGTTCAATGTAAATGAAACTTCGAAATGTTATTATGTACATACATACTTTATTTTAGGGTTAAAGGTACGTTTATTCAAGTTTATTTTATTCTACTTAAAAAAGTCGGTTATAATTTTTTTTTGTTTCAAACAATTCACACTTTCTACATCAATTTTATTACTTACTGTGGTGTGATGCCCAAATTAATCGTTTAAGTTATAGAGGGTTCGTATTTTAAGTAAAAGAGGTTTTGGACTCCGAAGGGAAGGGAACACAAAATTTTATGCATTTATAGAGGTTTTTACGTTATCGAGGTTTAAGTTATCTAGGTTCTACTGTAATTGATAAACCCCTGATTTTACCTCTTTTTGAAGTTAAACATTTATAGGCGCGGATAAACCGGATTGTTGGCGTGGCGATCGTGGCGATTGTGCAATTCTCTTCCCACTCGGTTCGACGGTGTCGTTTACTATAGTAAACTAGAAGATGGAAGTGAATTAATTATGATTGTTGTGTAAATTTCATCTAATAAGAAAATGAATGATATTTCATTTTTACATGAGAAATTATTTCCGTACACACAGAGGTTCAATAATTTTTAAAACCTAAAAAGATAACTTACTATTAATTTTAGCTGGAGATTTCAATTTAAATTTTGCTAAAGATGAATCAATCCCATTAATTGCGTTCCTCCAAAAAGAATTTCAACAATCCAAGAGAACCTACTACCAGATATGCAACAACAATAGATGCTGTATTTGATAATGTTATATCCAATACTTTTGTAACATACTTTAGTTATCCTCGACCAATTATTACAGTAATGCTGTCAGAGGCAACATCGAAAATAACTATTACTGAAGTCACTGATTAAAAGAATTGAGTTGTCAAAACTTGAAATAAATTTTTCAATTTCAAATTTTTTTATTTAATAAAAATAAATGTTTATTAATTTGAATAGATGAGGCGGTTGGATTATTATGAAACATTTCGAAAATTTAAATGAGAAAATAAAATGCTTTTAAATGTTTCAAAACTTGCTTTAGGGTGCTATAATAAAGCAAGTTTTGTAACTTTTAAAAGCATTTTATTTTCTCATTTAAATAAATGTTGATTACTTGAAATATTACCTATGTGTGTTAGACTACTGTAACCAGATTCTGAATTATTTTTTATTCTAGCGTAAATTAAGTTTAATGTTTGTTTCTTTTGTTTTTTTTATAAAATATTAGTAACAATGCAATATTAAAAACCTTGCGACACTTCTAAAAGGTGGTGCCGTCACGTCGGCACCTACTTGTTCGTTATGATATATCAGTGGGGAAACGTTAAATATTGAACAATGAATATTATCTTTTTTTAAATTATATGTGTAATCGTAATTTATATATCCGCGAATAACGAAATTTTCCAATGGAACCGCGAATAAGGAGATTTTACTGTGTTGTCTCATCACCGATATAAAAATCTAACAATAAGATACAGAAAGTGAAGAGTTTTGTTCTCATTTCTTTTTATCATCATTAAAAATCGATTATAAGAAGTTATTGTAGGCTTTCAACCGATAATATTTTTTTAGGGTTATAAGCAATTTATAGGCAAATTATTTATTCAAAAGGTTGTGAGAGTGCGTACGAATACATATAAATAGCGAAAAGATAGTTAGTGCTCTATTTCGGATTCGACACAGCGTTAAAATCGGAATGCGAAACTAAAATGGATCGAATTAAGACGTAGCTGTTTAATTTTTTACTAGAAGAAATAAAAAGAGGGATAGACTAGATTTAATAATAAATGGATGAATTTCTGACTGGTACGAGGTCTCTTCGATTCCCAAAAGTTATTTCGGTTATCGCGATGAGAAAGCATGATTGTTAATGCTTAATGTGGCAATTATTGTTTTTGCTTTAACAAAAGAAAGTAGATATTAACTCTCTTTCTTGTTTGTTCTAAGTGAAATGAAATTAAACCGTCGTTTTTGTTGCTATTTGTTTTTATTAAATGGTGTCAATACAAAATATCTCCATATCTAAATTTTCTTTCAGAGATTAATAGAAAGCCATTGACCAAATGACCTGAATATAGTTTACAAAATATTTAATTTGTTTCAGTCAATTTTAAAATTAAATATACAGAGTGTCTCACTTCTAAGAAGGAGAAGGAGAAGAATTATTTTTGCTTCTCAAAATTTACTTAGGTACATTGTTTTCTAGATGTCCGAAATTTCTAATTGTTGATTTAAACGCCCTTCTGTCTAATTTCTTTTATTGACAGCAAAATAAATTCAATTACTGATTTAATCGCAATAAATGCCAAAATCTATGACTTTAAATGCTTAATAATTTAATATTACTATATAATAGTCAATGATAGCTCTTCTTATTGTTAGAAAAAGTATTTTAGAATTACTTTGTAAAAAACTGACTCATTCAAACGTTTTTGAGGAGTAACAAAAGTCGTAAAAACAAAATCCAAAAACAAGCTGTTTCATTTATAATCATATTCGTAATCAACAAAATGTTTTAATAGTTTTTACTGTGAAAATGTAAGACAAGTTCCTGATCGATGACCACAAAAAAAAGAAATAGATATTATTAATTTGGTTGTCTCTCATCGTTTTCAGGATCCAGCAAGATGTCTACCATCAACCAGATAAAATCATTTACAAAAATGAGTTCTTAACAATAAAATTTGAGCCGGGGGAAATTAATTTAAACTTGAGTCCTTCAATTACTTTTGAATTTATTTAAAATTAACCTTTTTCAAAATTGTGAGTTCTTTGCAAAAAAACAATGCCAATCAATTTTTGATAATCGAAGAAAAAATATTAATGAATATCTTACATGAATATAATACGCCTTTTCACTATTTATTTTAAAAAGAGAAAAGTAATCTTTTCATAACAAAAAATGAATTTGACAACATGAGTTGAAAAGAAGTAAAACAGAATATTTTGTGAAAATTCTGACAGTTTCACTGTTAATGTAAAGAAATTAAATTTTTACATAATTTTATCTTTAATCATGAATAGCTTTTGAAAGAATTGAGTAATCAAAAAATTATAACGGATATTTTAAATTTACTGTTAAAGTATATCCACATATTAATGTAAATTAACTCGTTATTGAGCTACAACATTCAAAGATAACTATGAAAACTTCCGATGTTAATTAAACGAAAAATGAAAAATAGTCCATTTTTTTAAACCGGTCCAATATTGCTACTTTTATTAATTTTATTGAAAGTTGGGAAAGATCAGACGTTTACGAATCATAAAAGCGCTCACACTTTTTGTGAAAGTGAGAAATTTTTAATAAAAAGTAAGGTGAAAAGTTTATACCTATAGCATAATAACTCACCAAGGGTCTAGACATCTTTAATATTTCTGAAACGCTAGAAATAATCAGCCAAATAGTAAAGTGGTTTGAAAAAAGCAAAAAAAAAAACGTAAAATAAATATCAGTCAAACTAACAGACAGTTAAAATGAACCAGACGAGACGCTGGGAACTGAACGGAACGTTCCAAAAGTACGTGTACATTTACGGGGAAACTTTCAGCTACAAACTGTACTCTGCATTTATTTTTCTCCAAGGAAAATTTCAACCCGTTACACGCCGTAAGTTGTAATTTGTCTTAAATAAGAAATGTTTCTATTACCGCTGAAACAATATTGCACATACAAATTTAAACATTTTTCCGGGAATTACAAAATTATGTGACAGAGCACAGAAATTTAAAAAACTCAAAAGAAATTGTTCAACCAGAAAATCGTTGGAATATTAAAAAATAATACATACTTACGAATTTTTATGATTATTTAATGAGTACATATGGAAGACAAAATTAAAACTCTTTTCAGTTTCATAAAAACTCACACTGAAAAAAAATCACAATTTAGAAATAATACGAAGTAAGTAGCTATTTTCTTGAATTAAATAGAAAAACAAAATAAATTTCCATAAATAAAAAATAAAAAATTCCTACGTCGCTAATATTTACGTTGGTTTTATTTTTTTGTTTAAAAAAATTAAAACTTTTTTCTCGTTTTAATTAAAAACATTCAACAAAAAATGTCCTACGAGATTTTATTAAGGATATATAAACTTAAACAGAATTTAAAATATAAATCCTCAAAAAAGAAATATGTAAAAAATTATTTCATTAAAAAATTTTGGGCAATGGACGATAGCGCGCTGCGGTCAGGAATAAATTCAGGTACCTAGTACTTTGTAGGGGCAACTGCGCGTGCGGTAATTTTATTTAATTTATATAACAGTTTTTAAAGAAAAGTCTCTGAATATCTTAAAAATATGTTTATATACAATTTGTTACAAAAACTCCAATATATGATGAATAAGAGAGTGGACAATACCACGACAACACTCACTTCGTTCGTGTTGTCTATACATACCGTAACCTTTTGATCCTACAGAATGAAACAAAACAATTCTTTAGTTACCTACTAATTATAAGTCAAGGTGAATATAAAAACCCGAACTAAATACATTTATTTCAAATCTTTATTGGTTTCTAATATGATTGAACTATTTATTAATAAAAAAGGGCCAGGGGGGCAATAATTAATTAATGATCGCGCGCAACTGTCCCATCACTTTAGGGTCAGTTTTGTCACAGCAGGGCGTAAACTGACCGCAGCGCGCAAAAGACTTACACCCAAAATTTCTGTAGATTTATAAATAACTTTAAAGTTCTTGATAAATAATTTATAGAGACCACAAAGTATTAATTGCAATTTTTAGTTACTAGTTCATTAAGTAACTTCGAAGCTTCAATACTTCACCAATTAAACTGCAGTTAAACTTGAAGAGCAAGTTGCTATAAAATTGACCAATTCTTAATACATATTTATGTATACGTATCGCCATTTGTTAATGGTTACTGTTTACTGTAATAATTCACAAGGAACTTAAAAAAGCTTAATTTGCAATTATATAAATTAAAGAGATTATTTTCATATTTTTTTGTACATTTTTGTGTTGTATTAAAACTAGAAATCCAATATTTTAGTCTGAAACTTTTACACAAATAGATTTTTATATACTCGGTAGGATTAATACCGCACTATGAACAAATCATTCTGAAATGTTATAATGTTATGTTTGCTGGGTGAGTAGTGACATGAGTAGATGCCTAGCGGGGATGACTAATCGATTGATAACAATGATCAGTTATCGACCACTGAGAGTTGAAGATTATTACAGTACTAATATCGCTATTAAAAAATGGGGGTTGGAGGCAGAAGGGTGAAAATTAAGGGGTCTATGTAGTTTTTAATGCCAAATTATGAAAAACATAAAAAAAATTGTCCAAAAAACAAAAAGTTAAGGGTCGACAACCCTTATGACTTAGTGGTGTGAAAAATAGATAGTTCCCGATTCTCAGACCTATTGAATATGTATATAAAATTTCATAAAAATCGGTCAAGCAATTTCGGAGGAGTATGGTAACTAACATTGTGACACGAGAATTTTATATTTTAGACAACAAGACTTGAAACAAATTATAATATATACAGCAAATTTTACTATGCAGTTTGATTACAATAATTATTTAATTTCTATAATAATAATTTAATAATTATGTATTGAAGTTTGTAACAAAGTTATCTAAATTCAATCATTTTTTATCTCATTCTAGTTCTCTAAAAATTGATCTGATGGTCGACTTTTTCAATTGTAATTATCTCATTCAGTTGAGTATTCTTTATTCAAACATTTATAGAGCTATAGGTAAATATTTGAGTAAATAGTAAAATTCATTTTTTTAGTTTATAAAATATTTAAACAGTCTGAAATTAATTTTGCGGAATGAAGAATTAAAGAGTCCATCTGATCTCTATGTGACTCTTTTTTTCTCATTGTTATGATATAGATACTCTTACAAAGTGCTTTCGAAAAATGATAATACAATTTTAGCCCTAAAAATGTTGCAGTTCAAAAGCATATTTTCCCTTTTTGAAGATTGCTTTTTGAAACACAGCGTATGATATTTGCGATCATAAATAGGTTTATGCCTTTTAATAGGCACAACATAACTACAGCAGGTTTTAGTGAAATAATGCAAGCAACGTTTAGCAAATAGGTATTTAAGTATCAAAAGCGCTACATGGGGCTATCTCACACCATGTTCCCCTACATCATTCAAGTGTGCCACCTATACAGAGGAAGCATTAGCAATAAATGCCGCATGTGTTAGTACGTGAATGTCGTTTTATCAGTTTTAGTACTTTTTTTTTAATCGTACGCTAATGCATTCATTACAATAAAAACGCCATAAAGACAGATGCGGCATGCATTCGAACATCCCCTAATGGCACTTGAAACAATAACGTCCGCGGACGGACTCTTTGTGAAAAAACCGAAAAACAAAAAACGACTCAAACACGTACACTATACAGATACATACATACACAATCGTTTCGAAAGGCTTATTTAGAATATCTATCAGTAACAGCCGACTTGATTGCAGCTTAATACAAAACGAAACGGTCGAATGGCGAACGAAATGTAAACAATCCACCGTGCAAGTAATTAGTGTATTTACATGGCCATAACTGCCTGGATAATGGACCGTCTAGTTATCAAAACGTTGCCTTTAACAGTCTGCAACGCTCGTAAATTTGATGGCGAGATTTTGATACCGAATAACAGCCAACTGCAACAAAACACATACGCGTTACCATGGTTATTATAAGCGTTAAAAACTGATAGCGTGGCATAGCAAGTAGGATAAAATGCCTTGTATGTTAGCCCTTCGTAACGGCGCGGCGCGGCGGTCCCTCTCAAAACTGGTCCATTGTAATTAATTCCTTAACTACTTACAGGTTCCAAATGAGATAGAGAGAGAATAAACATATGTAAAAAAAATCAGTAAAAGCAATCGAACAGCACACCACTCAAACTCAGTTCATCAGATTATACAAAATTCAATATGGGTTACAAGTATAAAAAAATAACTATTAGGTACCTATGTAACAATCCAAATTATAATAGGCAAATCCTAAATTTTTTCTATAGACCTTAAAGTGGATGGTGGGCCAATTAGATATAAGTAACTCCTCCAATCCGATTTCACTGTTGTTGACAGAACTACAAAACATACGTATTGTTTAATTTCTTTAGAGTGGCGGTTTATGCAGCAAAACTGCTATCAATTGGCATTATATGTTGTCGTATTGAGAAAAAACTCTTTTTAAAAATAGAAAATTTTCGACTTTCAATTTTATTATTATTTAGAGTTTACAACAACAATGGTGAATTATAAAAGAGATGTGCTATGTATACACGTAAACTTTTAGAAAGTAACTAGTGTTAAAAATTTATAATCTTAGTTCATATACTACTCACTATCCCTGTGAAATGCATAATCAACCTTTTTATTAATTATACCAGCAGTTTCACTACTTTCACATGGATAACTTGCCCCCCTTGCTAACACCTCACTATCATTATATATTATGGCACCTTCCAAACGAAGCACGTTTTGGATTATGTTAACCATTTGTGTCTGTACTCTGTAAAACTCGGAATATAATTTTAATTTACAGGGCTGTGCTCAAATAAGCAATAAATCGTTTGTAAATCTTGGGATCAATTAACGTAATGACGTTTCAGATATCTAAGAGGTTCTATAACACGTTCTGAAGTTCAGCTGCAAAGATAGACTCAGTACGGGTTACTGTTCTTTAATGTTGTCACTATACAATATTCAAAGTTAAAATCGTTGGCTTTGTGAGTAGATTTTAATAAAAAGGACCAAAATGGATTATTAACTTTTTGAAGGTTTTATGATCCTAACCGCCACTTTAAAAGCGTTAGACAATAGTTTCTTGTCTAACCAGTTGATGGGTGTTGTATTTTTGTAACTTTTCGTACAGTCACACAACCAAAAAAATTACAACACAAAAGTGGTGAACTCTCCGAACACATTTTTTCGTTTAATTGCAAAATGTAGTTTTTTTATCTCTGAAATTTCCTGCGAAGAGAAAATAGCAAAATATCATAAATAGGTAGGTATCTTGTTACTCTACATTCTATAACATGTTTATCACGAAATAAAAAATAATATAAATTCAAATACCTTTCAGCAAATAAGAAATTGTTTAAAATATATCTGCAAAATATTCTACGGTGAAGTTAAGAATTATCAATAAAACAAAATAATTAATAAATTTAAAAAAGGAGAAAAATAAAATTATTTAAACATTTTGAAGGGTGTGAGATTTTCATTGGTTTTAAAAATTGTTGTACTGTATCATTTCTAATTGGATTTTAGATTTTTTAGTTTTACTTGCCTATTATGATTTCTTCAAATTAAATTTTGTAGATGATTCTCATGCAGATAATCAGTAGTTTAATATTTTTTGCAAGAAAGTATCCCTTCTCACACTGTAAGTTCCTAAACTCTCCAAGTTTATTTAGAAAGCAATCTCTAAGACGAAAGTTACTTAAATTACATCAAAGGTCAATTTCACAAGTTTGAGGTACCCCCACGCATGTACCTACATACCTGTACAAACTTCAATGGAAAAGATATTTTTTAAGCAACAAAATTTCCAAGTCCATATCTCCCAACGTTGGCGTCACACGTTACAGTTCGATAGTTCTATAAATTGTATTGCAAATTTTATTTCAATGTTTCTTGGAATCTACCATTTAAGTAACTTCAACGAACAATGTAAAAAAAAAATATGAGTTTTAGGAATGCTTAAATAGGACATGCCAGAAAAAAGATGGAGAAAAACTGTTCTAAATACCGAAACACCTTCTTGGTAACGTGCTTGCCCTAAATGGAATAAAAAAGAGAAAAATGATAATCCATAAGAGCTTTTCTTTTCTTCGATGTTTATGGCATAAAATTCTTATTCAGTTGATCCATTAAATAAGAAAAGCAAGTCGAATTGAATTAAATTAATGATTCGCGGTACCGTTGGCTTATGGTAGACAATCAATCGTCTTAACCTCGATAAGAAATCAAAGAAATTGCCTGCTTGGTACACCGTTGTAGGTGATACGAACTGATAAGAGTCCCCGAGTACCGAGAGTGACACTATAAATAATGGTAATTTCTGTAGATACGATACATTTATCATTTTGATGCAAAGCGAAAATCTGCTCTATTCGGTTAATGAATAATGGATCCATCAGTTGTGAAACAGGATCGCAGTAGTCCGCTATAAGCTTCCATTTATTTTGATCAGAAGACTTTATTATCTAACGACCTGGCTCAAGGCTTCCCATTAAGGCGATTCTTTTATTGAATGTTCCATCTGAAAACGGCTTCTTTGCCGGAAATGAAGAAGGAGAAGACGAAAGAGAAGAAGGAGGAGGAAGCAGAAAAGAAGAAACGTTCAGCATCATAGTTGTCTCATTAAAAGAATACCTACCTACTTGCCGCCTGGTGCACTCTTCATTTAATAAAAGCTGAAGCCGTCCCGCAAATATCGACTCATTTATATTCTTTAAGAAACTATTAATGCACAATCCCCATTGTCATCATTCACCCACGAGATAAATGAAAATTAAATGCCATTCGAATAAGAAAGAAGGCAATCTCTTCGAATGCCTTTTTAATTAAGAATATACGTATACACTGGAGTTGGATAATAACCTGTGTCAACTAAGTAAACAAAAGGCTTTTTAAGGGAAGGAAATAAATTTGGAGGTCAAAAATATTTTAATTGTTACAAAATAAGGAAATCGAACCCTTACATTCATTTACCTTTATTGTCTCTCTATACATTAATACCATTATTCTCAATAACAGCTAGTAGTTTTCACTTGGAAATCCCTAAATATACAAGTTTGCAACCTCCTAGACTTGTGCAAAATTTCAAACCGTATGTAATAAAAAGCTTTTAGAAGTACATTTTCGTACGGACAAACTAACCCATCAAATCTCAATTCTCTTTGATCCAAAATATTTAAATATAGCAGAAGGCAAACCCAAAAGGCGTTCATTTGTAATTCTTCAGGGTGGCAAAATTAGAGTTATACAATTTTGTTTGAACCCATTTTGTTCTTCTGTCAAATCTGTCAGTTTTTACATAACAAATAATTGTAATTGTAAAATTTTTGATTCAGATCATCAATTTCCAACCTATAGAAAATCTGCAAATACTGCATATAGAAAATAAAGGATTTAAACTAAATATTCTGGAAGACCTAGAAATTTATAAAGCAAATATTTCAGATAAGGGCCATTTGTTAAACGAGCAGGTAGATAGATATATATAATAATAAGGGGTAATTCCAAATTGTAATATAAGGTATAAATACCGACTACAACATACCTAAACATATTCAAACTGTACCGCTTGATAATGGCAACTGAGTTGCCGAAACTATAGTAGCAATTTACAAAATAAAGTGATAAAAAACAAAGTTAGTGTTTTATTTATAATTTCGTTATGATAAATTATCACAAAATAACAGCCAACTCAATCCAATATGGCATGTATGGCAAAGACCCTTTTTTTGCCACAGCTGATTCTTTGCCATTACTATGGTATACTACTATTTACCTTATATCAGTTAAAACTAGTTCTTACTAGACAAAACGCGTCTTTCCGAAGCGAGTCAGTTAAAACTGCTCGCGTAGTATATCCTCATCCTTTTTTAAATTTAAGTTTGACTGATTAGATTTTATTGTGTGTTAATCAATGTTCTTTAACAATGTTTCTTTTTGAAATTTTATGGTTGTGTTCTGTTGATTTATTTGATTATTTTATTTACCTACTTATAATTAATATTGTCATCTTGGCAACTAATTTAAGTCGATGTTCCCTAAAATGTTCCTTTAGTGTTAGATTATTATTTGGTTCTCAGTGTCTTAGATCTTTTCAATAAATAAATATTTTTAAAACTATATCTTGTTTTCAATCCCAAATTAGTTTTTCTAGTGCTAGTTTTAACTACAGCTCGATGTGACAATTAGTTTTATCTGAAAATCAAATATATCAGTGGTAAATTGTAGTTTTAACTGGATATTTCTAGTTTAAACAAAGGCATTAAGTAAAAACTAGTTTTAACTAGGGAAAACGAGTTCTAACTAAAAACTTGTTTTAACTGTAACAATTTACGCATTTTGCTACGAAAGATTTCTGTTTAAAACAAAACACACCGCATCGTCAAATAATGCTAAAGTTTGTTAGAAGAGTATTTCTTTTAGATTTATAAAAAATACCAGTTTTGGGGGCTACGCTAGATTTTTCTAATGTATTGAATCTAAGGTGAGCTAAATGCTTTTTATACAGAACTTTTATAGCCCTACGACTTCACCTATATATTTTTTATCGCAATTTTTACATTTTATACTGTATTCTATTTTATTTTTTGGGGGTGGCCTAAGTAAAAGACATTATTGTAGGCTATTTACCAGAGTGTGCACTGCAGTTAAACCGAATTTTTTTACAACAGTAGATAGACCACATGTGAATTTAGGATAGAAAAGGATTTTTTACAATACTTTTTGTTGACTCTAATACTTTGATTTTCTATTCTACTAATAGTTTTAATTTTATTTACGAATAATTTTGTTTACTATTTTTGATTCAAATTAATTGTATTGGGCGGTTTTTTTTAATGTATTTTAATTCCTTTTGTTATCCTTCTTTTTTAATGGGATAATTAATCAAACGATTTACGAGAAAATTTAAACTGGCTAATTTGTATTTCATACAATTATATGAATCTAAAGTAATAAGACGATCAGATCAGGGTTTTCTATAAATTTATATTTCTAGATTTTTGTCTCCGTAAAACTAAAACGTCTAAAAATGGAATTCTACCGTTCGTTTCTACTTCATGAGTGAACTTTATGGTCGGGGATTGGAAATTTAAAATTTTCAAAAAATCATCTAAATTGCATTTCGTTGTATCAAAAAACAAGAATTAAAAAAAACTCGACCCCGATTGACATTTTTCATCGAAAAGCAGAAAACTCCAAATAAATATTTAATTTTTAATAAAAATAATTAAGTAGGTAATATTGAAAATTTCAACCAACTCCCTCTCCTCGACCCTAATTTCTGATTGCACCACTGATCCTATCTATATCCTGATGGGTTTATTCTTCAACAAGATAATGCTAGCAGCCATACCGCCAAATCCACACGCGATTGGTTCGGTACCGAAGAATATTCTGTAATGGACTGGCCAGCAATGTCCCCCGACCTGAATCCAATTGAAAATTTGTGGTATCAAATGAAGACACTTGGAGAAGATGTTACGCGAGTCTCCCGAGCGTTAGATGGAGAAAATCCAAGATATTTGGAACAATTTAGTTCCACAATACTTGGATTTTTTAATCAACTCCATGTTCGCCCGCTTATAAGCTTGCATAGCGGCCAAAGGAAATAAAATTAGATATTAGTTCTTTTGTATTTTTTTTATTAGAATTTAATTAATAAATTTTAATAGTTTTATTTTTTAAATAATTTATTTTAATTATAAATATTACAATTAAATCAAAGACGGATTTATATGTCCATGAGTATGAGTATGTATAAATAAATAAACACACAAACATTTTTAATGTGAAACATCATAGGCGTGGGTAAACCAGATTGTTGGCGTGGCGATCGTGGCGATTACACGCCGTGGCGACTCTCGCCATGCGCAAGCGCCTCTGCGATTCTTTTCCCACTCGGTTCGACGGTATCGTTTACTATAATAAACTAGAAGCTGGAAGTGAATTAATTATGACTGTGTACATTTCACCTAATAAAACAATGAATGATATTTCATTTTTACATGAGAAATTATTTCCGTACAGTCACAGAGGTTCAACAATTTTTAAAACCAATATGGGTAAACTACCATTGATTTTAGCTGGAGATTTCAATGTAAATTTTGCTAAAGATAAATCAATGCCATTCATTACGTTCCTCCAAAAAGAATTTCAATTGCAAATTAACTACAATCCAAGAGAACCTACTACCAGATATGCAACAACAATAGATGCTGTATTTATTAATTAAGATGTCTTGATAATGTTATGTCCAATGCTTTTGTAACATACTTCAGTTATCCTCGACCAATTATCACAGTAATGCTGTCAGAGGCAACAATATAACTATTACTGATGTCACTGATTAAAAGAATTGAGTTTTCGCAAATTGAAATAAATTTTTGAATTTTTAATTTTTACTCGAAACAAAACATGAATAAATAACAGAAAATACCTTTATCAAAATACACTTAGTAACGAAAATTTCTGCTGATGAGTCAACGTTGTCCAGGAGTATATTCCTATCTCTCCCAATTAATGTTTACCTTTTAGATGATTGACAACTGATTAACTCGGTAATACCTACCTACTGCAACTTTTTCCCACATTCAAGTAATTTGTCATTAACGGTAGTGTTTGGTTGAACCCCCTTCTTATAAACTTTAGCACAATAAATGACTTTCAGACAACCATAACGGAATAAAAATTAAAGTAAAGAATAATTTGAATAGTCGTCGTCGCAACGTTGAGAAGCAATGATTACAAGCAAGTACCTATCCATAATTACAGTTCAAGTATTGCAATACAAGAGGAAGAGATCGTTTTCGCCAACGTCATTTTCTGAAACGTTCTCCCTTGCTGGTTCATAATTAAAAAATTGTTCTCCTTTAGTGTACGCCTTCCATCCATAAATTAAAAATAAGTGCCATCGATGACGATATGACAATGTCGCGTAGCGTCTTTTCTGCATTTTAATCTAAAGTGATACTTCGTCTTTGAAGGAGCCGCTTCGAACAATAAAGGGCCTGCCTTGATAATAGCTTTAATGATTAAGAACTAATTGGTATTTGATCGGAAACTCAGTTGTAAAGCGATTTTCTCTTTTGAGGAAACACTGAATCTCTAAATTTGGATAATTTAATTTTTTTGCTAGCGAAAAAATTGAATCTCCATTAATTAGGGTAATGAAACTAACTATAATTAATCAAATTGAAGTTTTTAATTTTTTCTACTTTCCATGTCAGCTTGGCATCTTAATTTATTTCTGGGTAGGCAAGTTTCTTTTAAAACCAATTCCAAACTTAAATATATACATTTGTAGTATATTTACAAATATTTTTTTTGCAGAAACTTATTTTATAATTATGTACTACCTATGTATTATACCTACTAATAATGTAATAAGTTCCAAAGTTTAAAAAGAGTCACTTGTAAAGGAAAACACATGTTTAATTTTCACTAATTTATTGTAACTTAACAATTGTTACTACTTGTATGTAAATTATCTACTTCTGATGAAGCCAGTGGCGGATTTACACATTTGCCGCCCGTAGGCTATTCAAAATTTGCCGCCCCTACTGACACGTGCAATTCTATACCCTAATTCACAATCAATTTTTTGTCAATGATATTGCAACTTTATGATTGTACCTATTATATTTTTATGACTAATCAACAAATATTGATACGAATTCATTAGGATTAAAAATATAAGAATGTTAAGAAGAACTTTCGTTGAATGGATATTTACAGCTTTTATTCATTACAATATTATCATTATTGTTTTTTTTTAATTATCATCATTCTAAAAAATGTATAATATTTAGGACATTCTGTGTAACAATATGCAATTTTTTACGTATAAATTTATTAAATTTTTATTCTACACTCAAACAGGTTGTTAATATCATCAGAAATATCAATAGAAAAGTATTAATGTTCCACATATATATCTATATAATAATTGTTATTGTTATTTTTAAGGATTTTTTTTTCGGATCCCATTTCTCTTCGAATACTTAGATATATTTAAGTGGTGAAACATATTACACATTAATTGAATAGTGTGGGTGGACCTAAAGAAAAAATTATGGCAATAATTAATTTAAAAATAAAAAATTAAAAAATACTAAATTTAAAATGTAATACTTAAACGCTATTGGAATATTTTAAAAATTCAAAATTACAATTGTATATTTTATAAATACCTAAGCGTTTAGTAATTTTTCATATACAAACGTTAGTGTATTCAGTATACTGTATAGCACTAAAATATTGTACTTTTTGTTGATTTTGTGAGCCTCGTTTTTTCCGTGTGTAAGATAATATTTTTTTTTATTTCTGTAAGAAAAAAATTTTTGAACAAAGTTTGCCGCCCCTTAAAATCTGCCGCCCTATGCTCCAACCTATTCAGCCTGCTGGTAAATCCACCACTGGATGAATCTGCAGTGTAGCGAAACAATTGTTAAGTTACAATAAATTAGTGAAAATTAAACATGTGTTTTCCTTTACAAGTTACTATTAATTTTCATCAAGTGAACCAACACATGATTAATTATATTTAAAAAGAGTGTAAAAAATGTTACTAGTGTACAAAAAATTCTAATTGCTAAGTTTTATAAGCATTATAATTATTCAGTCAAATAAAACATATTTTATTTAAGCATTTTTAGAAGGTACCTTATTTAAATGGTTTTAAAACTTTGTCGTTTTTAATTAGATATCGATTTTTTAATACTGGTTTAATTTATTATATTCATATTAATTTCATCAAATCAATTATTAATTTTAACTATTTTTGTATATAAATATCACGGAAAATACCCAACAGTAGAACATGTGGTGCCATCTAAAACTCAATAGCTTAATACAAAAGGCTACAAACGTTGAGTAACTAAACAACTCTTTCAGAGAGCACAGATTTTTGATGTAAACGGCAGATGGCAGCAAACAATCTTATAAGATAATTTAAAAAAGCGCAAATTGTCACATGTATTTCTTAAAAAATTATTGATTATCGCACAGTTCTTTATACATTTCTATAATGTTTGTTCCACTAGCTTATTGCACGCTTGTTCTAAGAAATGAATGTGTTGCTAAAATAAATTAACAGTACGATTCCAAAAACCATATATTATGTAATACGTACTATACTAAGATCGTGTAAGATTTAATTAAATCACATAAAATAGGTTTCAATTATCCTTTATGCCTAGAAGGAGCAATTGAAATGAATTAATTAAAAATCACTACATAGTATAAAACAAAGTCGCTTCCCGCTGTCTGTCTGTCCCTATGTATGCTTAGATCTTTAAAACTACGCAACGGATTTTGATGCGGTTTTTTTTAATAGATAGAGTGATTCAAGAGGAAGGTTTATATGTATAATACATGCATAATATACTAGAGAAACACTGATAATTTTAAAGGATTCTAATGCGTTGTCACAATTAAACACATTTTTTGCGCGTACATTGCTAACGCTTGCTGACCTTACGAAATAAATCAAAATAATGTACTACAATATTGTAGACCTTGAAAAGGTCTACGGAAGAGTCCCGTATGGTATATGTCTATTTCTTAGGGATAACATACAATAACCATGTTTTTATCCTTTTTAAAATGCAGGGACATAGCGGTTGCGGATGTTGTACCGGAGAGGATGTATTGATTCCCCGCATTCCTCTGGTACCATCGGATTTACCGTTCCAACTTAAACACCTACAATTTCAGGTAAATATATCTTTTGCAATGACCATTAATAAATCGCAGGGTCAATTTTTCAACGTTTCAGGCTTAGATTTGAACGTTGAGTGTTTTTCACAAGGCCAATTATTATCTCACTTTTTTAAGAGTAACCTCTAAAGAAAACATGTTTGTATTGTCTAATGACAAAAAAGCTGTGAACGTTGTATATAAAGACATTTTGTAGTATATTTAGTATCAGCATTACATCCGTGCGAAGCCGGAGCGGGGTAGTACCTACAATATATTTACGAAAATACAAATAAAATATTGCGTATACGAAGCTTCTAAAGAATTTGGAAGGATATACGACATTCTTTTCAAAAAGTATTACAACTGCATTAAAATAAGATAAAAATGGACGGAAAAATTAGTTGAAGTACAAATCATTCCCTGTTTTTATAATTCCTTAAATATTTGTTGTTACTTAGGGCGTAATTAATTTTTTTTAACACAACACCATATTTTTATTCAACATTAATTAAAAAACTTCTTGGGTGTATACTTAATAATAAATTATTGACCGTTGAAGCGATGTAAAACGACAAAGTTTATCAACTGTCTGGTGAAACAATTTTTGTGTGTTTGCAATAATTATTTTCTTGTTTTATTTCATTATATAATAAAATTAATTTGCATCATAGAAAAACTAACGCTACATCACACTGTTATTGGGCTTTCTTCAGGCTATATTTATAAAGAAAATAAAAGGAACTGTCTTTCTCACCACCCAATGCACCGCAACAAACTTTCAATGAGTTTTGATAAAAAAAAGCAGAATTACACATTTGAATAAAATATTACTATCTGCAATACCTAATTTAAAAGTAGAATGGGGATTTAAGGCGACTGAGAGTTTTGGATTAGGGGCTGTTCATAAAATACCTCACATTAAAATAAGCTTTTTTGACCCCCCCCCAGGGTTGTCACGTTGTGTCACACTTTATGTGACCCCCCTGTAAATATTACATTACAAAAACCGAACCCCCCCCCCTGAACCTGATAAATTTTGATTGATAATACACAAATTTTGATAGTCAAAAATATTAATATTATTTTGATAATCAAATTTAAATAAATTAACAAATATTTTTGTAACAAACAGACAAATAATATTTCTATCTATCAGAAGTCCAAGGATTCTGTAAAAATTCAGTAAATTTTGTTGTTGATCGATAAACGTCACGTTGCCGTAGGCCCCCTGACCCCCCTTGTCACATCTTGTCATACTCAGCAAGACCCCTCCCCCCCTCTTGTACGCGAATTTATTTTATGAACGGCCCCTTATGAACTTGTACCTTTCTTGTAATTTTTCTAATGCACAAAAAAAATATTATAATTTCCAAAGTGTAGCCATCCATAACCAACACATATAATGGCGTCCCTGTTCTATTTTTCTTTTTTTATGTTATTTACAGACAGTTAATTATTATCACCAAAAAATTAAAAAAAGAACATAATTAATAAAATTCTACTTGGGTAGGTAGATAAAACAGTTTCTTCTTTGAATAGCTAATATAAGTAAAGTTTACCCAAAATTCGTATGGCTTTCTATTATTTTAAGAAAGAAAATGTTTCCTAAATAAATTTACAAATTGTTCTAAGTTTATTTGACATTATATAATTAATATATATATATATATTAATAAGAACCTGAGATATGCCAAGAAAGGTTCTTCTGTCAATCAGTTTTAATGACCACCTGCGATTAAGGTCTCATAAAAGTTAAACTATAACTTTGGGACAACTATAGGTATTTACTTACTTTGAGATTTTAATAATTTGAATGAATTTCTTTGATGCTCGTCATTGTTTGCTCTTTCGCTCATACACAACCATTTGGATGCGTGTATATACTTGTTTCGTATAGTTCAAGCAAGGGGACCGAAAGACAGACAGACAGACAGATAGACTCTCACAAACACACACACAAGGAACTGTATTTGCAGAGAACTTAATTTATAAGTTGAACATTTCCGAAACAATTCAAATACGAAAACGCGACGCTCCTAGCCAGACGATTTTGCTGTCTGCTCCCTCTCTCTAAATGATAATATTGTTGTTCTGCTTTCTGTCCACATGTATATTGTAAACATATACATGTAGACATTAAAATTGACATAAATTTGGTCGTGTGCATACTCCACGACTATCTCAAAACGAGCGCTTATGACGTCACCGCAAATAACCCCCTAACCATATTGCTGTCCGGGATGGGGTTAAAAACCCCGCTTTTCTACATGATTATTAAAAATCTGATAAATGGCAATCCAAATGCAATATTAACTGTAATGTTTACAAGAAGATCTAATCGTAAATACGTATAAATATGAGAGTACAAACAAAATAAAGTAAAATAAAATAAGAGAACATAAATTAAAAAAAAATAGATTTAGACCAGCACGAAAGGATACCTAATTATTTACAGAAGGGCTGAAAAGAATATCAGCGTGCATGCACTTTAAGCAGTACTTACAGAGATAGGAAAAAAGAGAAAGTAAAAAACACAATCGCCAAAAAAAAATAAGAGAATTCAGAGGGGATTGTTGAAAACTCTTGCTGAGCAAAACCGAAATGGGAAAAGAGAAGAAAACTGTAAACACTTTGAAAATATAATGGGAAACTGGAACTTAAAAATCCAAGATACAGAACTGAGATTTAGAGAGGTGACCAGTAGAAAATAATAATTGATGAATGAAAATAAGTAGTGACAAAGTCATCAGGCTCATGAAAACCCAAGAAATAGCAGAACAGATTTAAAGACGTGAATAGGGAAAGTAAAGAAAAGGAGGGAAGTAAAGAAGATATGCCAGAAAATATTTAGGACAAAAAGGAGAAAAGACGGAAAGTACACAATGGTTATCGCAAGGTATTCAGACTAAGTTTAATTGGAGACATACCTTCTTGTTCTAACCAAATCTTTTACATTGCATTTACCGAAAATCCCCAACAATTACTGTTCTTGAATGGTTAGAAATATGGGATTTTCTGGGATTTTTGGGAAATGCAAAGATGTGGTTAGAACAAGAAGGTAATAAATCGAGATTGCCTCGACTATATTGTTATTTTTCTTCTTTATTTCTTTTTCTTTTTCTAAAATGTTTCTAATTGGTTTTTCAAGTCTCAGAAGACTCTCTTATTAACCCAACCTAACCTGACCTATCTCACAAATTCTTTTCGACTTCCATAACTCCCCTTGTTCTCTCATTTTTTAAATATCTCTCTGTTTTCTATATTTTCGCCGTCCACCTTCTCAAACTACTTTCGAGGATTTTAAACAAGGATAAATAATCTTTATTATAGAACATTAGGATTACATCTTACGACATTAAAATAGACTTAAGAGATCTTAAAGAATTCTAGTTCGAGAAGACATTCCCTTAACCCCCCATTTTTTTCTAATTAACTAGGACAGAATTGACATCATTAATAAAAGAAGTCTTACTGTAGTTATATAATAAGGGTTTTTATATCCTGGGTATCAATCTTTCTTTCGTTTCTTTATTCCTGTTTCTTCCTAAACCTCAGAGTCTCAAAGGATGTCCCACTAACCTAACCTAACCTATTCTTTTTAACTTTCGTAGATCCCTGTTTTTTTCCTAAATTTGCCCATTTTCATATTTTACGTTCACCATATTTTAGCCATCTGTTATTACACCTCATTCCATCATTCAAAGGTTTATATTGATAAATAATACAACTTTAAAATAGATTTCCTTTTTACATACTTATAAAATATAACTTTTTTACTTAACAAAAGAATTCGAGTTCAAGAAAACTTTTCCCTATGTATCTCGAGAAGAAGTAATTTTTCTCCCTTTTTATTCCTGTTTCTATTTCTAAAATGTTTCAAACCTCTCCTATTCTTTTTTACTTCTATGACTCCCTTTGTTTCCTACATTTTTCAATACCTGCCCATTTTTAATCTTTTCCATCCTCTTATTATTGCTCCACGCCTTAAAGCTTCTTTTTCAAGGAGTTCTACAGTTGAAGAACCTTCATTATATACTTTGAAACATGCACGACTTTAAAATAAATTTATTTGTTTTATGCATATATAACTTCTTAATTCAAGAGATATCAAAGAATTCGAGTTCGAAAAAACATTTCCCTTTACTTACATTTTTTGTAATTATTAACTGAAACACAATCGACTTAACTAGGTAGTTAAGGAAGTCTTACTCTACAATTTACCTACTACAATAAAAAAAAATTACTCCTACATAATAAACATAATTTTACATGTTACCGAAAGCATTAGGTGATTATATGGTAAAAGAGCGAGGTAGGTATTAAAGCAAGGATAAGCGCGATTGTAAAATTTTGCATAATCGGCATTAGAATTGCAACATGGTCTTACTCGGAGAATTCCCCCAACACCGGCACCGTCTCCTACAACGCAACGTCTTTTCCGAGTAGAAATGCAATCCCCTTATTTTTCGATGGCCATTTCATACGTCTTGTTGGAGGAGCCGCGGCGACTACGTCGACTGCTCCCTTTATATTATAAATGTTGGCACATTAACCAAGCAGAGCCATATACTATCCCGATATTTGCTAAAATCCTCGCAGTCTTTTGCATGGGAATCGCTTCATTTGCCGAACAAACCGCCTGTGCTCCCTCTATTTTGATTCCTTAATGTTTCAAGAAAGGACAAAATCTCCGAATAATTCTAACGAGCTTGTACACATTTCGGCACCGGAATGCAAACTGGATAAAGTACATGGAAGTTTTCGCCGCCCGTTATACTTACGTTTGTAATCAGCACGAGATCCAACAAGGAAAATCAAGTGTAAAAATTTACTCTACTAATTGCCGGCTTGTTATCGATTTACAATATTTGCACTCATTTCAGTAACTCCTCAAGAATTTACAAAAAAGCAGCAATATTTGAAATTTATTACGTACAAAATGTCCTATATGTATGGATTTGCTATTTTATTAAAAGGGGGACTTCCATAAATTACACAGGCTCAAAATGGGTGCTTGGTTCAAAAAAATTTGAATAAATTAAATTTAAATAGCGGTGGGAGGGGGATTAATAATCATACGTCAACTGTTTTATTTAAATTTTCCTTTTCTCTTTTAATGAAAAGCTCATTATCATTATCCTATAAACCTCAAGCTAAAGAGGTGGGGACTCGCTATATCTAAATAAGAGGGAGGAAGGGGTTCAACAACAAATATATTGAAAATTTACTCAACAATTGTTTGGGCTAAATAGCCATTATTAGTCCGGTCAATTTAGACATTCGAAGCTAAATAAATTCCCACCAAGCTGAAAATCAGTAAGATTGTTTAAAATATGATTAAAAATAAAATTTGAAAGTTCCCCACCTTTCCCCTGTATGCAAAAAAATTATGATGCTTTTTTATATTGGTCAAAATGGTAGGGATTTCCACACTAGGTTAAAAGAACATGAAAAATCAATATCAGATAAGAAAAATTCTACGGGTTTAGCCCAGCACTGCATTTCAAACCAACATAATATAAATGTTAAGGATTTCCAAATATTACACACAGGTAATAAAGGACAAATATTAAACTACGTGGAAACTACGTATTGAAATCCAAAAAGCCAAAAACAAACAACTTAACATCGTTAATGAAAAATGGGACTTTCCTACATCACCCTTATTAAGATCAATTACCAATTGTGTTTAATATTTGGAAACCCCCAGATTTACTCATGTTTAAAACTACTGTAGCTTAGAACTTTTCCTTACATTACTGTTGATAATGAGCTGAAGAGCTCGAAACATATGTCCAGTGATAAAAAAAATTGTGAAACAAGAAACCATGTAATTTTATTTATCTTTATCATTGAATTGTAATAAATAAAATACTGTTGTTTATTTCTCCTACTGCCTTAATATTTAGTAACTTATTGTGTGTGTGTGTGTGTGTATGTGTGTGTGTAAGTGTAGGTACTTCGTTTATTGAAGGTACAAAAAGTTGACAACCTAATGACTTTGTATCCTTTACCTTGATAAGGATTTTTGAACCGACTCGCCCCACGTAATTTTACTACAATGTATTTATTTACGATTATTGAACGATCAATAAATCATTAAACATTCTATGAATTACATCCAACACAATATAAATTATTCATTATGGTTTTATGCAACTTTGATGACTGAGTATTTCATTCAGATGTATTATACCTATCAATTTACATAAATACTCCTACTCAATACGTACTTACTGTGGAAATACTTAAAAAAATTAATAAGAAATTGTGTAGTAGCTTTATACGTTTGACGAACGTGAAATTTAATATTTAATGTTTCTCAGTAACACGGATTATTGAAGCATATTGAAGCTACATTTTTCTTAGTTGGGAAAAAGTATTTAACTTATTGTAAAGACACAGTATAAAGTACTCGGTATACGCCCACTGAATGACAATGCTGATAAGGCGCCAGTAAAACGTGTGAAAACAAAGTAATTTACATAACTGACCTAGACTATTACCATGTACCATCAACTCATATTTTCTCAGAAGTTAATTCAACTGATAATTTAAAAAATTATAGCTTAATTATTGTACATAGGTAATAAAGAAATTTTTACAGCAAATATTATCCAATCTAAGTACAGTGGTTATAACTAGAATGTGACACATTTGGGCAATTTATCTTACGATGTACCAGTAGGAAAAAAAATTCAATTATACGAATTGTAATTACAAAACAAATGCAAAAAAAACTGATTTATACAAAGGATTGGTTTTAATGTTATGATGATGATAATAATGATGTCATTGTAGGATTTAAAGGTGAAAACAGATAAATTATTTAAATACTCTTGTAACGTTTTTTTTCTATGAAAAATCCCGTTACTGAAGTTTTATTTATTTCGATTCAGTTTGTGTTTGTCTTGGTTCAGTTTTGTTGATTATTTCTTAATGTTGATCGACCTTCCGTCTTATCATCAAGGCTAACAACCTTCGCGCAGGACTAGGCGATCGATGGAGGGATCGATGAAATTTTCCGGTCGGTGCTCGAGGTCTTCTTCCTCGATCCTTGACACTGACGTGACGTGTATGTGTGTTTTTCTGTTGGTGTTCTGTGCTTGGTTTTGTGTGAGAGTTTTTTGTGATCCACTTACCTTTGCATTTTAATAGTTCATGTAAAATTCATTCAAATTAATTATTTCTTTTAAAATCTTTTTTGCTATTCACTCAATATTTATTTTTGATATAACTTTGATTAATTTTTACGAAATTTTCCTTATTACCACGTGGTCTCTTTTTTAAATATCTAACTGTATATTCGTAATCCTTTGGGCCTTTGTGCCCAATTTTTAAATTTTTTCATTTAATTAATTTTTCTCACCTTTTAATTTATATATTTTTAATAGTCAAAATCTTTTATGGTATCTGGGGTGTATCTTGAGTGCATGTTGGTTTAACGACAGACACCCCTACTCCTCCCTTTTTATCCGTTTGTTTTTAAGCATCTTCAATGCGAACAACTTTTTTACATTTGATTAATATTTTTTAGTTTTAGGAAATTTATCAGCACTTTTATTTGTGCCCTTATTTGTCAGCCCATTGAAATTTTCTTAGAATAGGTTCCGGTTGGATTAGGGGGCTGGGATTAAAGGGTAGGGGTGAAGACATCCTGAAAACTATTTTACAAAGGCAAATAGACAAAGCTCTGGTTTCCAACTAATCTCAATAACCTGTTAGAGGCCGATAAATTCCTGCAGGCGGCCCCCTGAAGATTAAAAGGTTGGTCCATGAAGCTATTTCGCTGATATCCTCTTGCCTCACAACACAGCACGAGAAGCCCCCGATTATACCCTGAAACCAGCTTCCAGTCCCTACATTGGAGCAGGGAACCTTTCTTTTTGGTGGGCTACATGTGTTATTGTAAGTTTTGTTATTTTGTTGTGTGTAATTCTTTGTTAATATACTCTTCAAGTTTTATTTGTTTTTTTTTTTAAGAGAGCTTCGAGCTCTCTAAAGCTTCAGGATTCTGCAGGAACCACCGATGCACTACCCGGTGCCCAATAAAGTTGTCGTTTCATTTATTCTTTTCTTTGTTGGACAAAGTGGCGCCCGAGCACGTTTTCTTATTAATATTTCATGTTAATTAAATTGATTATAAAACAAACTATTCATAATTTCAAAACCAAGTAATAGTTTTGTTAAACTCTACACAATAAGATTAAATTCACGGTTGAAATAGAAAAGGACAATAGTATCGTAACCTTAGATTTAAAACTAATGAAAATAAACAACAGGACATAATTTGATGTCTTTAGGATACTGTGATACATAGCACATCTAAAAACCCAATAAGCCATAAGTTAGTAGCATTTAATTCTATGATGCATAGAGCAATTACCATCCCACTATCAAAACCAGCCTTTAATAAAGAAATTTGTGTAATAATAGAAATAGCGAAGAATAATGGTGATAATGATAAAATAATAGATAAATTGTTAAATTAAAATTGTATAAACAAGCAATAGGTAGAGTGTACCCTAGGACAAGAGATAAGAATGTACAATATAGGACACTAACATATTTTGGGAGTATTACAGAAAACATCGCAAATATACTTAAAAAAGATCTGGACAATATAAGAAAAGATTTTAAGCCACATGCAAAATTAAGCAATCTAGTATTTAACACTAAAGGTAAGATAGAAAAATACGACAAATCAGGGGTCTGTAAACTAGAATATAAATCTTGTAATGGGGTGTATTTGAATCAAACTGGTAGAAAATTTAAAACAAAGCTAAAATAAAATGAAAGAGCAATTAGACTAAAAATTGGTTCCTTAGCATTTGCGGAACACATCATTGAGAAAACGATAAATACACACCACTTTTCAAATGTGTAATCCCAAAAAAGTAACAATTAACCCCCTCTCTCCATTTAAGTTGTATATTAGGTATAAATTAAGTTGTAAGTAACATTAGCAAGTACTGTTGATAGCGGTTGATACTTTATAGCGGTTTTAATAAAATTTTGTATGGAGTTAGCTGACACCCTGGATTAACACATAGGCTACGTTTTACTGCGGGAAAATATCTTATTCCCATTTGAAAATCGATGAAAGTGAATTCGCAGAATATTATAAATGCAAAAGTGACTCTGTCTGTATGCTACACAAACTCGCCTAAAATTTACTGAACCGATTTAAATGAAATTTGGTACAGAGATAGTCTAGAGTCTGAGAAAGGACATAGACTACTTTTAATGCGAAAAAGGGGTTGTAATGGGTTGAAATAGGAAAGTTTGTGCGGAAATTCCGTAATTTTTAAAGATTTTTTAGGCTTTTGATTAGATATAAATAAATACGACATTCAATGTTTGTAAAAATTTTACCCTAAAGGGGATAAAACTAGCCGATGAATGTTTTTGTGTAATGACGTCGTCCAAAAAGCTTACGGCCCAGAAAATTAAAATATTAAGTGTAAAAAGTTATAGAGGTTTTGTTTATTTGGATCAATAAAAGTAGTTGAATACTAAGCTATAAAAACTATTTTAAACTATAATTAAACTATATTAATCTATAATATTATAAATGCGAAAGTAACTCTGTCTGTCTGTGTGTTACGCAATCACGCCCAAACTACTAAACCGATTTAAATGAGAATTTCGTACAGAGATAGATAAGTAGATATAAAGCTAGAGGCTTCAAACTTATTTTTTAGGCTTTTGATTAGATATAAATACGACATTTAAAGTTTCTAAAAAATTTACCCTAAAGAGGGCAAAAATAAGGAATGAAAGTTTTTGTGTAATGACGTCGGCAAAAAGGCTTACGGCCCAGAAAATAAAAATATAGAAGAAAAAAATTTTAATGCTGCCGAAAGTCACTATTCCACGCGGACGAAGTCGCGGGCATAGCTAGTAAATAATAATTGAGTGACACTCCAATGTTGTGTTTTATTTTATTGTATTCATCCTGTAATTGTCACAAAGTTAAAACCATAACTTTAGTTTTTTAAAAATTTTCTATTAAATGCAACATTTTTTATAATTACTTTAATAGACCCTCTTCACATAAAAATTATTTTCCGTTTCCTAATGGAATACTTTTTTAGTGCACCAAATAAATTTATGAATAGAAAATAGGTAAATTGGATAAACCAACATGAATCTCAAACAACTAAATCGGTATTATCGATAGTAAGAAGGCAAAAGGGCCTCATACGGTCTTAATTCCCTTCAGCAAAAATCAGACTGTCCAATACAAAAAGAAAAATATAATTGAAAGAAAAATAAAGCCTGCTACATCAGTGAAGAATTTAGTGGTTTTGTCTTGTCATGAAAAATAAAACGCTACTACGAGAAACTTATGTTGTCAAGACTGCTTGCTCATATCACATCTCGTTTATCGAATTCCGATCACTATAAAAACTGCCTATGTTTAACTAACGGTTTGTTAGAACGGTTTTTGAATAGTTATTTTTTACTTTTACATGAATGAATTTTTATGTTTAAAGATTGATGAGAATATTCAATTAAAAATTCCACAAGATTTATTCCGCCATTCAGTATTTTTTTTTTTGGATGGAAGGTGGGACAATAATGATTAATTTTATATTATAAGGAAATTTTTTGATTTATTTATATTCCTGCTTCTAAACTACTGATATTGAGATATTCAAAGAGAATGTCAAGATTTCTTAATGCAAAACTGAAATAAATCAAGACAATATCAAATTTTAGAATTTTCCTATCTTGAGGAAGCCCTAGAAAACGCCATTGACGCTACTTTTTATGGTGTAATATTAATTATTGGTAATATATAAGTGACGGAATTTTTAGTCAAAAGGTACATTTAAAAATAGAAAATTAACCACATTCGGCATAGTCTTCTTGTAGACCTTTAATTTTATTTACACCATAACTCCTATCGACAGTATCGATTATTCTTTTTTGTAGAATAACATCGACATTATTGACAATCGAAAAAACGCATTAGTTTTACCGATAATAATTCGAAGATAAAAAAATGATTTTTAAAAATGTGAAATGAAATGGAGCATTTTTATTCTGTTTAACAAACGCCCAACGTCGTTCTTGAAAAGAATCAAATAGAATTGCAAAGTGCTTTTATTTTTGGATTGTAATAACTTCCTGTTTCCTGTAACATTCAAAAACAAAAAAGATGCCAATCATGTTCGGTAATGTTCTTCTTGTAACCATTTATTTTGGCTTTCAAAAACCAACATATTTGCATGTTTTATTCTTCTTATTGATACAATTACTAGCCCTAACAAATATGTTTCGCTGAATGTAACTATCGCCACCACCCCTGGTCCCCACAAAGGAACTGTTTTTTAGTATTCTGTAAGGCTACCCACATAACGAAAATTAATGAATTTAAAAAAAAATACTGTATCGATCGAGAAAAGCGTTTTACTTTAGGAAAAATGAGCATTTTCAGTCTTCTTAAATTTCCCAATTTTCAGGGCAACTCTTCCAATTTTTCGTTCTATAAAAATATAACTGAAACTGGACCTGATGGTGTGTGTTCTTATATTCTACGCGAATGTGCTTCTTCCTTAGCTGATCCAATTCACCGTCTTTTCTCAATGTCTCTAGCTTCGGGCTCATTCCCTGACAGATGGAAATCTAGCTTCATCACTCCAATCTTTAAAAAAGGCAGTAAGTCTGATGTCGTCAGTTATAGACCTATCTCTGTTATTAGTGCCATTCCAAAAATATTTGATTCTCTTGTTTCTGCTTCTTTGAGTAACCATATTTCTCAATACATCACTTTGGCTAAACATGGCTTTACTTCAGGCCGATCTACTCTATCAAACTTGCTCTGTTTTACTAATTATATCACTAGTAATATGGCAGCACATAAACAAGTAGTAACTATCTACACTGACTTTTCTCGTGCCTTCGATTCAATTAACCATATGGTCACAATTTCAAAACTATCTTCAATGGGCATAAAGGGACCTCTGCTTTCATGGTTACTCTCGTATCTATCTGGAAGAACCCAGAGAGTTCGGTATAATAATTGCTTATCTGATCCCATTTTTGTCACATCTGGTGTTCCTCAGGGCTCACATCTTGGCCCACTCCTCTTTCATACTTATATCAATGACATCGTCATAAAACTTAGCAATGTGAGTGTTCTCCTTTATGCCGATGATCTAAAAATTTTTAAAACTATTACTTCTCATCGTGATTATCTTGTGCTGAAGAAGAACCTTAATATTGTTGTCGAACGGTGCAAATAAACGCAAATAAATGTCATGTAATGTCCTATTCACGTAACCATGATACTTCTTTCTACTCTTACTCTATATCTGGCTATTTGCTTGATAGAACCGATTCCATAAAAGACTTAGGCATTATTTTTGACTCACGCTTAACCTTTCATAATCATTTGAATCATGTCTGCTCATTGGCTCATTCTCGCATAGGATTTATTTACCGCTTGACTAATGATTTTTCTAATATCTCTTCTCTCACTCACCTGTATTCATCACTCGTTCTTTCAATCATCACATACGGTTCTATTATATGGCGTCCATATTAAGTTACTGACACTCTCATTCTAGAAAGAATTCAACATCGTTTTCTTCGCATCTTATCATTTAAAACTGGCACTCCAATTCATCCATTTTGTCATGACTATTCTTTCGTTGCTCAACGTTTCTCTCTACCTTCTAACCGAGCGGCATGGTCTAGTGGTCTAGATCATTCCTTAGCATTCGGGAGATCACCGGTTCGATTCCGGGGCCGACTACTCTGGTCCAAGTTTTTCTGTGGTTTCCTTGGATCATTTAGGCAAATGCTGGGGTAGTAATATTCCACAGATAGTCTTTCACTTCTCTTCTGTCTTCATTTCGTCCGTCTCATCTTTCTTCCCCCACACCACCACCCACCCATTCCCACGATTCCTGAAGGAGGCTGAAGAGGGCCTTCCGCCCTACCCTTCCGACTTTGCACAAGAGTGTAGGTCGGGAGGGACAGCCCGCCCACCAATATTGGTGGGAATGAAACACCCAAAATTTTTTTTTTTTCTACCTTCTATTGCTTCTAGACATCATATTGCTGACAGCATGTTTATTCATAGCCTTCTTAACAATAATATCGATTGCGCTTATTTACTACAACTTTTTACTGCCCGCTCTATTCCTTATGAAATTCGGAGTGCTCGCTCATTTGTGGAACCATCTTGCAACTCTAACGCACTCTTTTTTTCTCCTATACCGCGCATGATCCGTTCCTGGAACCAACTTTCACCTGATGCAGCCTTTATGTCCAAAGCTGATTTAAAAAGATACCTATTTAACACTGTCATTACTTACCTTTAATTTATTTATCACATATTGTTTTTTTTTTTAGAGTGCTTAATTGTGTTTTGTATAATAGTTTTGTTTCTTTTTTCTAATGTAATAATTTTGTAACTATGTAATTGGGCTCTTCCCGTAATTTCAATAAACAAATAAATAAATAAATAAATAACGAACACTATACAAATGGCAAAATCGGTCATGCTGTAAGTTATTTATACGCGATTTTGAATGCATTTCCAATCTTTTTAGGGTTGAAGTTTGCAAATATCTTTAGTGAACAGTGTAACCAAAAAAATGTAGAGAACTTTCACTCAAAATTATATGTTTCGAGGCCTAGTCGTTTCGGCTGTTCCAAATTTTTTAAACTCCGGTTGAACTATCAAAAAACGCTTTCTGTCATTTCTGTTACTGTACAAGGAACCTCCATAAAAAAAATAAGGTCCTAATCTTAACTATTTAGAATATGCAATGATATTAAACTTTTAACGCCCTTTTTGCACCTTTAGGGTGTGTATTTTGAAAACCCTTTTTTATAAAGAACGATACCGTCGAATAAGGAATTTTGTGCATACTTTTATTTCAAGCTTCCTGCCTCGACGTTTTGGGCTGAGTCTTGGGCGGTACGTCGAACTTTGAAACACTTCTTAGGACTAAATTAAAAAACAAATGTTTTCTTAATGCTCGCCTACGTTGGAAAATTGACGTCTAGGTATATAAAATATAAAATCTGAAGACCCGAGGGTTTTGGCTGAATATTGATGCATAAATCAGCCAGGTTATCCGTTTACGTATGAAAATATAGCTATATCTATCAATTGTTATGAGATACTTTTTTATAAGATGACATAGATATTTATTTTTCAATATTAAGTGTCATCAGGACTGAATTGATAACATTTTGAACGTTTTTCACTGGTGATAAACAATATACAATTTGCAAACTCTGACGCGACGTATTCGCATTTAGAGCCACCTTAAAAATAAACTGGCATACCGACGATAGCGTATTTAATTTTTCAAGACCGTCTTTACTTAATATAACGGTACGATACAGAGTTAAACCGCACTATCGTTGTCTACTCGCGTACATCCTAATCAGAATGTTGGCAATACACTCCGCAATATTTCATTAACCGTGAATTTATACAGAAACATTAATCAGAGTTTTACGTTGCACTTGCTTCTCCCACTCGAATTATTCCGAGTAGACGGGAACACAAACATATTTACACATTTCGATTCGAGACTGCAATTTTTTTCTTTCGTACCAAACATTGGTCACTGAAGACTGAAGTGGGTACAAAGGTCTAAAATTTGATGTAAAAATTTTATTATAGTCATCATCACATAATACCTTAAAAAGTGCTTCAAGTGTATTTCCAATAAGTGTAAATAAACTAAATTTAAATACATTATTAACGAATAATAAAGAAAAACGGAATTTTTAAACAAGAGTGGAGTCTACCAAATAAATTGTAAAAATTGCCCGGCAATTTATATAGGACAGACGGGTAGAGCTCTAGGAGTTAGGATTTTAGAACATCAAAAATCAATTACACAAAAAAATCTATGCAGCGGCTTCGCGGAACATTGTATTGTGAATAACCATACTTTAGATTGTGATAATATCAAATTACTCCACAACACTCACAAGGGTAGACATTTAAATCTACTTGAAATTGTTGAAATTAATAAAGCCCTTCTTAATAACAAAGAGGTAACGAATGACCAAATAGATTTTCAGATATCCCCACTTTTAAAAGCTAACATCAAACCTTAGTAGCCTAGATATAAGAAATATTATTTAGTATATCTACTCTTTTGATAATGGTGTAACAACCGAAACGACTGTCGTCAAGAATTTGTCAATAAATATATAGTGAAACTACCAAGTGTTTTTCTCTTTTTTCTCTTCTTTTAATTTATTATTTTTTTAAAAATAATTTAGAATATATCTTCGAAATCGTAAAATGTTCGTAATCTCTGCTAGACTTTATATTTACTGAAGATAGATTGATTTACATGATTATACAATTGATGTATATTTAGAAAGGAAAGTGGCCTCCACAATAATTTTAGAATAATTCAGTAGGTACATTCGTAAACGATTTACACAAAGTAAAGGCTACAAAGAGACTAGGTTCCTATAAATAATTCTTTTAGATTTAGAGTCGTTTCAAAATATAATTTAACATATTAAGTAGGTAACCTTTCAATACCTAGAAAATTATTGCGAAGGCGAATAATAAAAATGAAAGTCACACAGCTTGCAGCCGAAAAGATGCTCAGCTCCCATTTGTTGAGCTTTCTTGATGACTGAAAAGGCAAAAAAATATTTAAAAAAAATAAAATAAAATGTATACTTTTTATTTCTCTAAATAACCTTAATAAAAAAAATCAAAAAATTCTTAAAGATACAAAAAAATATGCACAAAGATATTGTCGAAATATTAATTGTGAGTGTTGGCACATAATAGGATAGGAAGTAAGAAAATATTTATAGATTCGATTTGTTTATTAAGTAGATTAGATATTTAATTTCTTATTTTTATTGATGTAAGTTGGCACAACATTTTTGTTAAATTTAATTTTACTATTTACTTTAAACTTACACTCACTTTAAATTTTGATGATCAATATTTTTAATCGAATTTATATATTCTACGCTGTAATTCTTTCGAAACACTATTTTCACATCAATAAAACACACAACCTAACCTAACCTAATCAGGAATTTAGTTATTCACTTAACCATTCGGTAATTATAGCTACACTTTAACTGTCACTTGGCTTCTTAATGATACAATTCGTTAAATCAAGATTCTTCAAATTTTATAAAAAGAAATACCTACAAGAATTTATTTATTATTTTGTAAGTGTGATTGCAAGGAAAATATTTTTCGTCATCACTAACCACCTACACACAAGTGACTTTTCTTACTAACTTTAAAGAATACAAAATTATTCATGAAAACGAATTGTTTTTATTTTAAGATATAAAAACTGTTTGTTTTTTTCGTATAGAATACAAAGAAAAACATTAAATGAGTTTATTTGATCCTTTTTTTAGGAGAGTCAAGACAGCTACGACCTAGATTACAAACTAAGCTCTGAAGATGCTCACCACAGTTGTGAGCGAAACGTCAGCGAAGAAGACATCGCCAGGATCACGGCCTACTATCTCGGAATCTTCACCGACTACAAGCTCCGACCATGAAAGCCTTAGCCAATATATTTTTTACAAGAACTCGTTTTTGACAATTCAGTCATAAAACTATCAGAAATCTTTTATTCATCATATTTGCGACCAGCACCATGACAATTCATCAATTTTTAATAGCAACAATGAAAGCATACACCTAGCGACCATTTAGTAACTTACACTGTCGGACTTTTTTTATATACTGACCAAAAATGGGTTTAAATAATAGCGGTCATTTTATTTGCCAACTTTTTCTATAGCTAATTTAAGACTCCCATGATTTTAAGTTTTTGTTGATGTGAAACATCTATAGGCGCGGGTAAACCGGATTTTTGGCGTGGCGATCGTGACGATTGCATGCCGTGGCGATGCTCGTCATGCGCAAGCGCCTGTGTGATTCTCTTCCCACTCGGTTCGACGGTGCCGTTTACTATAGGTAGTAAACTAGAAGATGGAAGTGAATTAATTAATTATGATTGTTGTGTACATTTTACTTAATAAAAAAATGAATGATAGTTCATTTTTACATGAGAAATTATTTCCGTACAGTCACAGAGGTTCAATAATTTTTCAAACCCAAAAAAGGTAAACTACCATTAATTTTAGCTGGAGATTTCAATGTAAATTTTGCAAAAGATGAATCAATGCCATTAATTACGTTCCTCCAAAAAGAAGTTCAAATTTACAACAATCCAAGAGAACTTACTACCAGATATGCAACAACAACAACAATAGATGCTGTATTCATTAGATGTCTTGATAATGTTATGTCCAATACTTTTTTAACATACTTCAGTTATCCTCGATCAATTATCACAGTAAAGCTGTCAGAGGCAACATTGAATATAACTATTACTGATGTCACTGATTAAAAGAATTGAATTGTCGCAACTTGAAATAAATTTTTGAATTTTTAATTTTTATATTTAATAAAAACAAATGTTTATTAAATTAATAGTCATCATTTTGTGGAAAAAATTCGTAATATTTGAATTTTTATTTATGTCATATTTAGTTTCTGTCGTAATATTGTCTTTCATGCATATTACTTGTGCAAACTCGATGTTTCACATCTGCCAGGCGTCCCGTGACGGCTCATTTTTTTATTTTATTTTTTTATTTCAAGAGACAATTATTGGAAGCTTGGTGTTTTCGTCTTAGAACACATACATACATATCTACAGTATCTTTGTACCTATACAAGTTTGATTTCCTTCAGAAACAATGACCTGGATTGGTATGCCACCTTTGCGGATCTCTTTAACGGAACTTTGCAACATAGGTGATTGGGATGCTTTGCACAACCTTGTGAGTTGAAACGTTATACATTTTATACATACGTATATGTAGGTGCATACATAATACTATGCAGTAGCAAGTAACTGCAATCACAGTTTGCAAACCCATAAGTATTTTGAACTACCGGTGAAATTAAATAAAGTCGCACTCGTGAGAATAGCTGTAAGCACAAGTCTATTTAAAGAACGCAATTATTTTAAATTTGTTGGCAGATATTAGAAAAAATAACCAAGACGGTGCAATTGTGTAATGAACTTTAATTATTATCTATGCGAAGAAAAAGTGTATAATATTTTTATGAACTAGTTCAGGGATGGCGAACCATTGGCAGTCGTGATGGCACGCACAAAATTTTTTTAAGTTATCTTTTTTAATAGAAATAAATCAAAAATTATTAATCTACACCTAATTTATAGTTTATGATATGAATTTGTAGTACTGAATACCTGTCTTAGTATGTTAACTAGAACCGTCAAATTATACATTTTATTATTAAAATATCGCATGAATTCTTTCGAAGTATATCTATACAGACAGATGCGCATTAGATAAAAATGTTTGCGTATCCAGTTTCGCCTTCTAAGGTATTTGAATGTTGTTGCTGTCGCAGCGCTCGAATCAAAATTTATTTTATATCCTGATACAATACAATTTGAAAAATTCAATTTAAAAGTCCTTTAGTGGTTAAATTTTAATGAATTTGAAATGGAATTAGTTGAATTTCAGTCAAGTACCACATAGAACCAAAAATTTGTTGATTTAAGAAATGATTTAGAAATTATTGAAAGTGATCGATTATTGGATAAAATAAATAAAATTGCAGAAGATGAAATTCTAACTATACATGGAATTCAGTTCCTGACACGTTTAATTGTTTAAAACTTTAAAAATATTAGTAAAGGCAATTTTATCAATATTTTCATCGACGTGGGCATGTGAATCTCTATTTTCAGAATTAAATTTTATAAAAAATAAATATAGGAATAGAATGACGGATGATGCGTACTGTTGAAATTAACTAAATATGAACCAGATATTAAATCTTTATCATCTTGTGTACAGCAACAAAAATCACATTAAAAACAATTTTTTTTAACGTGAATTTTGTTTCTAGCATATTGCTTTTTGTAAAACATTGATTAATAAAAAATTGTTTAAAGATCAATTGCTTTTGTTTGTTTGTTTAATTATACTTACGTATAGTTTCACTCCGCTAACATTTCGAATGAAATTTTATTGTGGCACGTTACCTATTGAAAAAAGAATTTTTATGACTTTGTGGCACGGACATCAAAAAAGGTTCGCCATCCCTGAACTAGGTGATATAACGCCGTTTTTATTGTAATGCGTTAACTGTCCGTCATTTATTTATCGTTGTTACTAAAAAATAACAAAATTTCTTGTCATATTTATGCGTACGGAAATTTGAAAGTACCTATGTTTATTTATAAAAATTAATCAAACACTCTTAACAGTGACATAGGTCCCACACTTAGCTCTCCCTTCCTTAGTTTAATTTTATTTATTTTGTTTTTGTTAAGGTCCACTGAATACTTCAGCTTTTATGCTAAGTAAGGATCACTGGACCGCAATATTAGGTAGTATTATTTATTAAAGAAGGTAGCTTTGTGATTGAAAAACACTTCGGACATTCAGTTTCGTGTTTTGGCATTGGGGTTGGAGCTATTTAGTACGTTCTGCATTGCCAATGTTCTAATAGGTAGTTCCTGGTCGAATTCCAGAGTCCAGTATAGGGTTCGACATTGTCCTGCCGAAGAATAACCTATACAATTAGAGTATCTCGTCTTTTTTCCACCCAGTAATTCTTGTCACATAAGCATAGTCATAGACGTTTTCCGATTTCAGATACAATTTCATAAGAAGATCACTTTCGATAAGGCCCAGAAAAATTAATACTATTATAACAATCACATGGTTATAATTCTAGGGGAACGTACCCATACTACGTGACCTATTTTTTAATACTTTTCAACCCCTCCCTCCCCTCGGTGACCACTCGTAATATATGCTAAGACATCCCCCCTCAAGTTGTTACGTAGTATTCCGAATGTGAATTTTAATCATTTCACATTTGGCTGATTTTCGTCATTATTGATACGGCATTTATTGCATAAATTGGACTAAGTGACAAAAATCTAAGCCACCCCCCGATCCTGTGACTGAGCGTAGTATTTTAAAGACCTCCGAACCCCCCCTAAATGGGTCACGTAGTATGGGTACGTTCCCTAGGCTGCTTCCTGATGGAATAAATTTGAATGTTTGAAACCAGTACGGGGTTTGGTATTATCCTGCAAAAGAATGACCTTTAGCATTAGAGACTCTCGACTTTCTATATAGCCACCTAGCCACCCCGTACTGATCACTTAACAATCAATGGTCGTGACTAATACCAAATTCATATGCAATTTAGAAATTATTGTATTTGATTAGACAAAGAAAAAAAACGCCTTCCCATCCTTTCATAATTTTTTGTTATTTGTTCCTATACTAGGATTTGAATCTTCCGCTTCCGTACAAAGGGTTCTATTTTTTAGTCATATCATATCGTCAAGAAAAGCATTATTTTTTTTATGAATGAATCGGCATAGATAGTCTACCATAGGCATCATTATCACTTAAGTTTTGAAGTCACAATCCTTGACCACCATATATTACACAGCCCAGCAAGACGAAATTCTGATTTAATTTTGACTCTCCCTCGTAAATATCCTGTCCGTTTTTTATCAAATCACGTATCCTTTAAATTTCCCTTTTTCTTTTTTTGTTTATTTGGTTTCAATAAGAAAGGATAATACATGTAAACAAATAAAATCGAGACTTTGATTTATGCGCGGAAAATTTTTTACGGACACCCTAACCGAACTTTTCGTCACGCGTCATCGGGACAGCGTGCGTCGCGACGCACAGTTGCAGTAGTAAACATCGTCGTCGTAATGGCGACGGTGGGGGTAAGAGACGTCGTCGACTAGGACGACCGCGTTGGAGCCTGGCCAGCGCACACACCACGATGCGGCTTTAGTCCGCGTGAAAACACGACGGAAACAACAACTGCTGCTGACGTCAGGCGTCCAAGACGTCTTCGACGTCGGTATCGTCGTCTTCGACGAACGTCGTCTACTGCTGTCAACCCCAAGAGCCCATGTAGACGTCCGTCACAAGGTTAATTCAAATAAGGACTTCGGATTTCGATTATGAAGAGCGATCGTAAAAAAAAATTGAAAATGGTAAGTGAATCTCACATGTGTCTATTATTATGTCGTAGTTTATACAGGGTGAACCACTATTACACAAAAAAATGTACAACTGCACCTAATTGTAAGAAAACAAATTTGGTGAATGCACAGGGCAAACATTATTAAAGAATTCTTGTATGTATGAATTAGATTTTTAATTATTTTTTATAAAACGATATCTAACTATCTTTAAAAAAATGGCGATACACGTTAGTTAATTGTAACGTTATTTCGGATACTTATTTCACAATAGGTATCTTTTTAACCATTTCTTAATAATTTAAAAATTATTTTCAAAAATCTGATTCACATTCTTAATTAGTAGCCCAAATTTACACAATTAAGTTATTTATAGTTTCTATAATAAAACTGTCATCTCAAGAGATTGCAATTTAAACTAGTTTTGGTTATTCAAACTAAATTTCGCCACAACTGCCGGAGACAGCTCTAATGTGAAACACACTCGGCTAAATGTCCCTATCAGGAAAGGAAATTTTTAACTTTACAAAATACTTTTCATCTTCGTTTGATGATATATTTAATTAAACAGCATCGTCCTTATCAAGCAGAATGCTTTATTAAATAAACTATAAACAGGATTTAAAATTTTACTAAAACTTCCAACAGATGTTTTGCTAAAGTGAATCTTTTTATCCCACGATAAAATATAATGTATTTTAGATTGAACGTTAAAAAGTATAAACAATATATAAAACATTAATGGCAGCTGTTAACTATACGGAAGTATTTTTTTTTTTCATTTATATAAAATTTTCTTTTTAGAAAAATTGTAATGTTGCCAATCGCAAACAATTAAGTACATTTTAAAACGTTTGTAATTCTGTCAGTACGAAAATACCTACTTTTAGGAAAGCAACAAAAATGTCACTGATGACGTCAAAAAGGCGTTAAAAGTTTTGAAAATATCACCTGGGTTAAGACAAAGTGTAACTTATTATAAATCGAGTGATTTGTTTCGACTTTTATTCTAAATCAGTCCTGTAACATATAGCAACAAATTCAAGTTTTCGAAAAAAAGTATGTTTTTATTTGAACTTTAACATATGAATAATATAATACTTATATATATATATTATTTGTTTTGTTTAAATTAAAAATACAATTCCAAACTGAATTTGTCCTTTTTAAATTAGCAAAGAGATATCTAATCCTTTACGTTCCTCCTTTCTGGATTCTTTAACGCTTGACTACGTTCAAAAAGAAAAAAACAATGCAAAAAAGAAGCATCCGGAAAAGTCCGAAGAAGTAAAATAAAAAAGAAAAGCGTTCCGCACCCAGTGTAGTACCTAATTGTAAAAACGTTCTGAAGAAATACATAAATCTGCTGAAATGTTTGCGCTCTGCAGAGATCTTAAATGGAAATACTAAATCACGTACGCCTGTGAAAATCGATGAGATACGCCTTACAATAAAGTCTACAATTTGGGCGCCGATTGGGAATTGTAAGTAACAAAAATACTTCCGCAACACTAAAAGAAACAAATGAGAAATATTTTTCAATATTTGGCAAGAAAAAAGCGAAAAATAATAAAATGCGACCGTGACATTGATATCTATATACCATTGATCCCGAAACGTGTTCGCGTGTAGTTTTTGGCATGCGTAGGGGGACTTCCCCGTTTTATTACGCGAAAGTGCCAAAGTGCGTGTCCATTGACGGCTCCAGTTGGCACGGAAGAAGAACGTTCACGCCAACTGGGGTGCCCTCCAATGTTTACAATACCGTCCGTATAAAACCAGTGCCAGCCAGCGAGGCTTTGCACACCCAACTCTCACTCGTTCGCTTATTAGCCCCGTGAATCATTTTTGGGATTTTCCCTTTTTCCTATTTTATAGTTATGGCTTTATAGAATTACTCGAAAACGCTCAATATGACTAAAAAGGCTAACAGCTAGTTTATAATAAAGCAACAGGCAATATAAAAAAATAATACAACAAAGGATATTCTAAGTTCTGTTTATAAATTTAAATCGAAAGCAAAGTTGTAACCCATTATAATATCCTGTTTTTTAATAAAACACAAATTTAAATTTTGTTAAACTCGATACATATTTTGCCTCGTAAGGTCATCTTCAGGGGTAGTAATTATACTGATTATTATTACCCAAAGAATACTGATACAGTTTAATTATGACTAATATAGATACTTACTACTATTCAAAATTTTACAAAAGTCAGTTTCATTTCAAAATTTACAGAAGAAAAAATTTCGATTATAACTTTATCACTCTCTGAGTGGAATTGTAAAAATCAACTAAATCAAAAATCAAAGTTGATAAATTTTATTTCAAATCAAAAACATAGTTGTTAAAATATGGTAATTGTGATAATGAATATATTACACTAACCGGGAGAACGTTAAAAAAAAAGAGTAACATACCTTCTCAAATAAAAATTAATATCCACATGCGTAGTACATTTACTGAAATTCAACATCAGTTTTAATGATTACTTAAGTTCTACAAAAAGAAAATGAAGAGAAGGAATTTAAACTGTTAGAAGGCCTAGAAATTACCAAAATGGAACAAAAATGGTAATATTTTAAATAATCCTATTGTACTATGCAATACACAATTATTAAATATAAAAGTTACTCAAAGAATTATATTTACTATTTTCTTCTCCCTAGATAAGTTAGTATTGAAATAATTTTTACTTGTAACTTACTTTCAATTTCCTCCATCTGAAGAAACCACTGTATGACGCAATAGTTATTGTGATGACAAATAGTATTCTATCTAATTTATTGTTAAGTTACATGAAACAAAATCCCCTTTTATCCGATTTATAAAAGAAATATTTTTTTCATTTGTAAAACTCAAATAACCAATTAAAGCTTTAATAAATAATAATGAATTTCCATTAAACACAAAATGATTTAATGGCTTCAATAAAAACTTTCGATTATAATTGTCTCGAACCGATATTTACCTATCTGTTTTTCTTTTTACTTCATTTTCACCCTTTTTAATATAGAATAAAACGAGAAGTAAGTGAATGAAAAGAATTATTGATCAAAAATCAATAATCACATAATAACGGTTTTACATTTGAAGAATCTTAAACCAAACTTAACCCAACCTCTAAAGTTCCCTAAGATTTTAAACCTTAAAGTTAAAAAAACATTCATGATGATTTTTGAGGAAATATGCATAGTTAACAAAAAATGAATAATTTGAGCCAAAGACGCCAATAAAAAGGGTTTTTATTGATTTAAAAGGCCGAGAGAGCTTAAACGTTGGTGTTGATTCTAAACCAATAAAACCCTACTAACTACTTTAACTCAAATTATTTATACGTATAAGAAGAAACAGAAAAGCGGCCAAGTGCGAGTTGGACTCGGGCCCCTGAAGGGTTCCGTAGCAGCAAGGAACATAATATAAACGTTTTTGTAGTTCGTTGTAACTTTGATCGATGTTTTTAATAAAAGTTATTGATAAGTAAACATTATAATTACGTACCTACCTAAATGATGGGATTTACATCTAACTATATGCGAGCCCAATGCCCATATAGGCTTGTGATAGCTAAACAAGCTAATATATATTCCAGTTTGACAAGAAATATTTCCAAAAATATTATCAATTTGTGTGCTCGGGTAAAGCGCAGTCGGGAATCTACCCCCCGCGCGCTCCGCAAACCCCCTACCGATCAAGCCACGCCCCGCGCGAATTATAATTATTATTTACTTGGGCAGCTATTACTGATTTATTATTAGAAAATAATGGTTCACGGTTTATGCATAAGGTTTATGTTTATGAAATTAAATGTTTTTTTAATTATTTTTATATTTGAGTTGATTGAATGAAAAGTAAATTGCGGGGTTTTCGATTTATGACGTATTAAAAAAAAAAACTACTTACTAGATCTCGTTCAAACCAATTTTCGGTGAAAGTTTGCATGGTAATGTACATTATATATTTGTTTTTTGTTTTATCATTCTCTTATTTTAGAAGTTACAGGGGGGGGGACACACATTTTACCACTTTGGAAGCGTCTCTCGCGGAAACTATTCAGTTTAGAAAAAAATGATATTAGAAACCTCAATATCATTTTTATAGACCTATCCATAGCACACGTATGGGTTTGATGAAAAAAAAATTTTGAGTTTCAGTTCTAAGTATGGGAACCCCCAAGATTTATTGTTTTTTTTCTATTTTTGTGTGAAAATCTTAATGCGGTTCACAGAATACATCTACTTACCAAGTTTCAACAGAATAGTTCTTATAGTTTTGGAAAATAGTGGCTGTGACATACGGACGGACAGACAGACAGACATGACGAATCTATAAGGGTTCCGTTTTTTGCCATTTGGCTACGGAACCCTAAAAAATGCGGATAGCTGCTTATATAGTGAAACTTTTTTTTTTTTAATCGCTTAAATACAACCTAAACATTACACTTCTTCGCTTCACTTCTCCCCAAGTATTCCCAAGTAAACTCACCACAATAACAATTTATTTTTATCATGAGGTTAATTTTACTTCACAAATGCTCTTAAGTAGCCATCAAATTTCGCAATTTAAAATAATAATTCGCGTGAGTTGTTATTTTCCGTAAAAAATTATCTCTGTTTCGAGTCTTTAATATCGTTTCGAAGTGATTTCTTTTTATATGTTTAACATGTTGGCTGGCATCACTTCTTCGGCGTCACATGCTTGTGACATTAAGTGCGTTATAAATTGCGTCCGTGATGTAAATGGATCCATTATTTTAAGCAATTACGACTAACATAACTGGATAATTTGAAATAATGTAGGAAATATGTCTAGGAAATGTTCCATTTTATTATTTCTCCCAGAACCCTCCCCGTTTCTACAACTATTGCATTCTTACTTTCCTTTCTTTAATTAAAGGCTTACTTTTATTTGAATCTAAAAGATCCTCGTTTCCTCTTTAATTTTACTTATCATATTATTACTTTTGGTTTATTTAATAGGTACTTTTACTTATTAATATCTACCTGAAATCGTATCTGTTTGATACTCAACCGATTTTCTTCTGAATCAAATATACTAAATAATTTACCTCAACCTTTGACACCTGAAAATCGCACCACACAACGTATTGACCGATTATTGCTGAAACTATAATTGTGGAATAATTCCAAAATCTCTCGAGTTAATTTAATGATGTATTATAAATGAAAGAATGGTCAATATTCGATTAAATCTTTTCTAGCAGTCAGGGCTTGATTCCCGGATGATGTAACACCATTTTTTAATTTTTTACCTGCATTGGCGAATAAATTTTTATTTTCTACGTATTAGTTTCACAGTATCTTTCTTTTGGTGTATATTTCACTTCCTTATTTTTATGATCAATACCAAAAAAATGAGCGATAATTATACAAAATCTTACAACAAGTCAATTTTAACATCATTCTTTTCAACTTCTAAACGTTTTGAATTTTGTAAAAAAAAAATGCTCACCACTAAATATATAAATCATCAAAAATATACTTTACAAGTGTTGTAGGCTGATATAAGCCACATTTTGTAATATGTTTATAGGTATATGTTTAAAGGTAGGTAATGATGTCCCCTGGCTTAGTGCGATACTTAAGCTGTCTAATTATAGTTTAGCTAAATCTATTCCTGTCTCTGCAAACTACCGCGTCACCATAGGTCAAGAAAGACACAAGAAGTGTCTCCTGATGACAGTGTTTGTAGATAATAAATAAGTTGATTACGATTGCGAAACTCCGTCCGCTGTTACCAGGCTCAACCTATTTTGAAAACTAAAAAATACACCGAATTGAACAAAAAGCAAAAAGATTATTTCGTCTGTTTGTTTAAATTAATCATGCAGTTTCACAAACATTTCATCAAAAATAGTTTTCCTTTAGTTTCATAAAAAATAGTACTGTTTGACTATTAGTGTCACTTCAGTAGAGAAATTTATTCATAGCGAAATTAAAATAAAAATTTCAAGTAAATTTTAATTAATAGAATTATACAAACTTTTTTACATTAGTATCTAATTGCAAATAATCAATTAACAGTAAAATTTAATACAAGCCATTTCGCATTTTAATTGGCCCACCTTATAAAATATCAATTCTTTCAATAAGCACTAAATTTTTCCTCAAGCTCCAAGTAAATTAACAATAAGTGGATACTCATAATATGCAACACAAGCCACCAACTTTCAATTTAATAAACAGGCCCCAAAAAGTCGTAGGAACGTTAAAAAAAAATTTCTGGGGTTCGTTAAAGTCAAATCTTGCCCTGAACACTCCCAATTACAACATTAATCACGACACTGACTAAAAGATACTGCGATCCACAGATTTTCAAATTTTATAAAATCGACATTTCCCTAATAGACAAATAGAAGAGATTCCATGATGTTAAATAAATAAAATTATCTTAAATTCTTATAATATTGCCTATTATTTTACTTTTCGAAATCAATGTCTGAAAAATTCTACAATGGGTTAAATGAAACGAGAAGAAACTTGTACAGTAGAACCTTGATAACTTAAACCTCGACAACGTAAAAACCTCTATAAATTCATTAAATTTTGTGTTCCCTTCCCCTCGGAGTCCAAAACCTCTTTTACTTAAAATACGAACCCTCTATAACTTAAACGAATAATTTGGGCATCGCACCTCAGAAAATAATAAAATTGATGTAGAAAGTGTGAATTGTTTGAAACAAAAAAAAAATAACCGACTTTTTTATGTAGAATTAATTAAATTGAATAAATGTACCTTTAAACCTAAAATAAAGTACGTATGTAGATAATAAAATTTCGAAGTTTCATTTGCATTTAACCTAGCTCATATATCTATATCATATAATTCCTAAACAACGCTCATAAACGGACCTCTGTAAGTAAAAATATAAACCAATAAAAACTCCTTAACTTAAACCCTTAGTAAGTAAAAACCTCAATAACTCAAATTATTTAACGTTTCCCTTGGTCTTTATCTTATCGAGGTTCTACTGTACTTTTTTAAAAAAAATAAACAGAAAACGGAAGCTCATGAGCTCTATATTTTTCAAGGATTCATGTTCAAAAATCAAAAATATATTGAGTTAATTTCGAAAAGAAGTTACCTACTAATATTCATACAATATACGTTTTAGACCGTATGATGGTCAGGTTAGGTAAATATTGCAAGGAATTAAAGAAAGGTTTTCAATCCAGTGGACTATTTCTAGATAACAGTGAAAACGATACTCACTCTATTATTTATTTACTATATTCGACTACAGTTCTTTAGTATCTATGTTACAGTTAAAACAAGTTTTTAGTTAGAACTCGTTTTCCCTAATTAAAACAAGTTTCTACTTAATGCCTATGTTAAAACTAGAAATACCCAGTTAAAACTAGAATTTACCACTGATATATTTGATTTTCAGATAAAACTAGTTGTCACATCGAGCTGTAGTTAATTCTAGCACTAAAAAAACTAATTAGGGATTGAAAACAAGATATAGTTTTAAAAATATTTATTGAAAAGGTCTAAGACAGTGAGACCCAAATAAAAAATAATCTAACACTAAAGGAACATTTTAGGGAACAGCGAGTTAAATTAGTTGCCAAGATGACAATATTAATTATAAGTAGGTGTAGGTAAATAAAATAATCAAATAAATCAACAGAACACAACCATAAAATTTCAAAAAGAAACATTGTTAAAGAACATTGATTAAAAATTTAATAGATGAAGCTTTTAAATATTGTAACTCCATTTTATTTAGTAGAAAATAAAAAACAAACACAAGTTACAAAAATGTTTATTGTACCATTGATTAACATACAATAAAATCTAATCAGTCAAACTTAAATTTAAGAAAGGATGAAGATCTACTACGCGAACAGTTTTAACTGACTCGCTTCGGAAAAACGCGTTTTGTCTAGTAAGAACTAGTTTTAACTGATATTCGATTTGAGCATTAATTAATTCTAGTATTAACAAATGCATACATTAAAAACTAGTTCTAACTAGGAAGAACGCGTTCTATCTAAAAACTAGTTTTAACTGCAACATCTACATACAGAAAACTTTGTAAAATGCTTACATAAGCTAAGTAGAAAGAATGAGTGGCTAAAAAGGGCCTCAAGATTTTGATTACCTAAACAAACTTTCTATAGATGCTGATTTAACACTGATGGCACGATTTTATCAAAAAAAAAAAAAATTTTGAATTTTTTATATATATTTGAACCATATTCAAAGTCGCGAAATTTCCCGTAACTTTTTTCTTACAAATGAATACTAAATTGTGAGCGTTTCTTAAAGGCATGTATAAAACAACTGGTGTAGAGACAATAGCACGGAACAGCATTGTTTTGGCACTGTCAACAAAAAAATTTAACAACGGATTTAGTTGATTGTCCACTTTTTAACAGTCACTTAGAAAAGCTTTAGGAACTGCAGCTAAAACTGTATGTATCTCTGGTTGATTTAGTGCGGAAAGCATACGCTTTTCCCATTTTCAACTGAATATCCGATCCCTTATAAACACTGAGCGTCATTTGTACGAAAAACAATAGAGATTTATAAAAAATCTACATTTTCATTTGGGAAATTAAAATATCCAATTCCCTAATTGGTAGCATCGTTTAGAAATTGCAGCAGATTTTTCGGATATGAATACGTATATAAACTCCCTTACAGCGAATCAAAAAATATTATACATTCCATTTCATCCCCTTCGTGACTAATGGAAAAAATCAAAGCTGGTTAAAGATGGTAAACTGATTTATTAGGATTAAATCTACAAAGATGTTTCACCTCTGGTTTAAGGCTTCTTCAACTTGGATTTTTTATGTTACGCCGATTTACAAACAATATATCGTGACATAAGGAACCCACCTTGAAAATTTCAGAAAGTGGAAGCAAATTATTTTCGGTGTAGGTTTTATTCCAATAAATAAGTTTACCAACTTTGATTAGTAGTAGTTATCATCAATTAATTAAAGAGTTGTAGATGCTTTAAAAGATTTCAATAGGAAGAGACAGTAAGAGTTAAATAAGTGTTGTCATGGTCATATCGTTGTTTATCACTACTCCCTGCGCCTCCACCCTTTCGATGTAAGCGAAAAATTCAATGTTTTTGTTTTACAAAATACCATTAACGGTCCTTGACCTCCTTCCCCTCTCCAACCTATTAGATGATCAATTCATAAATAGAATTACCATTTTTTCCTCCACCACCTGTAACTTCACATATTCAGCCCCAACGACCAACACACGAGTGTTCGAATTGGCTACTCCCATCCCCCCTTCCATCCCTTTTCCCCATTCTCTCTTCTCCTTCTTTTAGGGTTAGGTTAGGTTACTTTTAAGGTTCCAACAAGTCAAAACATGACCTGACTGCCAACTCTTGTCTTGAATTAAAAATCAAGATCAACAAAGCAATTTCTCAACCCTAATTTCTTGTCTCGATATTTCCCGACACAAAGAGGAACATACCTCAGACTTTATAAAGATACTTTAAACTTTAATATTTAAGCAAACAATCCCGTTAATAACAAAAATCCAGGGAGGTGCATAACATTTATAAAAAGGATAAGTATTCATTTAGAGCCTAAAATATTTATTAATCTTCCTTTTAGACACTGACTACATTAATGTGCATGTCAAGATTAATGTCAACGTATTTTAGGCATTAATTAAAATGATGCTCATTTTTAAATGTTATGCACAACGCTCAAGAAACAGAATTGTTTGTGCAAATAGCATAGTTTAATATATCTTCTAAGGTATTTATTTAAGTGCATAAAACGTCAAGATTCTTGACAAAATTTCTTGATTTTGAAAATTCTAGAAATCGTTCTTTTGATCTTATCTCGATTTTTAAACCGGTACTATTGTCTTGAAACAAGTATCTCGTGAAATCCTAGTTATTTTAATCCGAAGACATTTAAAATAATTCAAATTTTTTATATCCACCCTTTGCATCTCTGCCAATTTACCACTCTACAATATTAATTAATATTCTACAAAATCGTAACAAAATTTTCTTCCCTCGTAGGTACCTCCCTCATAGAAATAAATAACTGTGCCTGTTCACCCCCTTGGAGATGCTAATGCACCTCTAGAGTCTTGAGAAGTCATGGAATATTCTCTTCCGAATTTAAAACCACTTGATCGTTTTTTCAGTGTTCATGCAACTTTCAAAAACCATAAAGAAAACACAAACGCTCCAAGAAATTCCTCCTATAGCCATTATTGTAATATTAACGTGTTATCTACATTCTTATTTTATTAATAATACAATCATTAATATTGATAATTTTATAAAATTTTATTTTCAAGAATTTATGCCTTGATCTTATCTCGATTAGAGACAAGAATAAAAGCGGCAAATTAACTCAGTCAATCTCGTGATCTGTATCTTGTTCTACAAAAATCAAAAATAATACCTTAAACTTTATATTTAAACAAAGAATCCTGTTTCTAATAGGAATCTAGTAATTTTTAAGAGTTGCTCATCGAGATCAAGGCATTTGTTTTGAAAAAAAATCTACTTTCAAATCATCAATGTGTTTTTTTTTTGTTTCAGATAAAATTCAAACTTGTCCTCGACAGTGGTCAAAACCATCATCGTCATCAAGATCTTGTGACCTGAAGATCTTCATGACCAAAATGAGTACGCGTACGTTTGTCCATTGTCGACCAACGCAAATAGTCGAAGAAACTCTGGAATCCTGACCCCGTGTCAACCAGGATTCTACAGTACCTTCCACAGAAAAAGCAACGTTTTGTCCCCAATAAGTCTACATCTTCAAGAAGTCTATTGGTAACAAAATGTTCTCTATTGATACGACACCTGCATCAATCAAAATCCGAAGTTCTCCCTCAATTATTTATTTATTTGTTTCTTAAAACATAAATACGTAACAGCTATCCATATACATACATAGACATATATTACATATGTGTATTTACAAATAGTTGATAAAGCAATAACTTGATAATTAATTAAACAAAGAATGATAAACTCTCTGATTTTTGTAGATTTAGGTGATGTGTTTATATCACTATACATTGTAATGATGTAATAATATAAATAGGAAAGTTAGTACCTATATAATATAATATAATAATATTAGTATGTAATAACAAACTTCGCAGAAATATTTTCAATACAGAAGTCGACGAGAGTATTAATGTTAATCCATATGTTATTTGATATTGATATACCTAATTAATAATTAATATACACATTATGCGAGTTAATGGCGTACCTTTCATATACTCAAACTCAAGTACGTACGTAATAAAAATAAAGTAAATTTGAGAAAAACGAAAGTCTTTATTTTCTTCCAACCTCATCAACAATTGCCAAAACAATTTTCAAAAAATACTATCTTGTATGTAATTACCTATTTAAAGGAAGGAGTCTAAGAAGTCCTAACGCATCAAGTTTGTAGAACTAAATAGTATGAAAATAATAAAACCATAATAATTGTGTTTTATGGTAAATATAACCATCCGTAAATTCTTCCAGGAAAATTCTGAAGGCAATACAAAATTAGAGTAGTAGAAATACCAAGAAGAGATATTGGAATTAAATTCTGAAAAATATTTTGGAGAGAGAATATCCTTATGAAGTAATCTAAGACTGATATACCTTCATGAATAATTTTTTAAACTAACAATTACCTACACTGCACTGTCAATATCACGGATTCTTTTTGCTATTACAAATATGTGAATCCCAGCAGTTTAAATAACACCCTTCCAGAATCTGGGACACAGATGGATGTACCAAAGCCTACAGTGCCCACAAATCCTTTCAGGATTAAAGTAGATACCAATCCATTATATAGTCAATGTTTTAATTAAAAATTACTGTTTATTAAAAGGAACATGGGGCAATCCTAATAAATCTTTAAAAAAAATATATCTTCATCATGAAAAAAATAGTATCTGAAATTTAACCTAAAGAGGGACGGTGCATTTTCTAAGATAAAAAGTAGTGAATAGAATAATTAATTTAAATGATACAGACCATCTAAATCCGCGAGTAAACCAACTGAAACATTCGAAAAACGTTTTGGACTTTCGTTTCCATTTTCTATAACATTTGGGACTTGGGACCAAGCAGGAACTCTGCAAAATTTTAGATCCTTTAAGAAAATCGAAAATATCATATATTCTCACTTGATTCCGCTAGAATAACAAACAAAACTAAACTTATCTAGAACTTAATGTTTCCAATCCCCATAAATAAGCTACAGCCAGGTAAAAGTGATAGTTCAGTTCAGTTTTAGTTACAATACGAAATAGAAGAGCGAGGAAACGATTCAGTAATCAATTTAATAGTGAAGTATGAAGAATAATTAGATGAATAACTTAGTTTTAGAAAGTGATAGAATTAAGAATTTTTGGGCTATATATTCTTCTGAAACATTAGTAAAACTTTAAACAGTGTTCAGAAAATATTTAAAAATCCCATCTGTTTATCAATTTAAAATTAAATCTAGAAATTTTAACTATAATTGTTCATAAAATTGTAGTAGAACTTAAATTCTCGTTTTTCTGTGTAAAAAGTAATGTTAGCATTGTACAGCCTCCATCCATATAGGAATCTTGTTCCCCTACTCCGTGCACCCTTATAAAGCAAACGAAACAAGAAAATTCATATTAATCAAACAATACACAAATATCATTGACATATACATATTTTTTTTAGGAAAAATAAGAATTACAGTCAACTGTGCATTTAGCCCTGAAATAAATAGGTACTAAGTAGGTATTTTAACTCCCTCCAAATAAGTTTCTGACTTTTTTTTAATTAAGCTGAATGGTAAGAAACAGTTTTTAAAATGTTTTCCAACTATAAGAAGCTAAAATACACCTTTTGGTAACAATTCTGCGTCAGATTCGCGCAAGGAAACATAGCTTCCATTATAATCTGTTAAAAACACCTTGGCTACGGTAGCTCAAAAGGTAATGAAGTGAACTCGTGTCTGGTTAAGTGTTAAGTAATGCTCACAAGGATGCATACCGTATGTGTGCCCCTAGAACGGTACAAAAAGTGTTAATGGACCCAGAATGTAATGTACCTATATACCGTACATATATATATATACATATCTATCTATAATATGTGTGTGCATGTAAGTGATGGCTGAAGAAGGAGAATTCTGTCCCACGCTATCTTATTCACAGCCACTGGCCTTACTGACGCATTAAGAATATTTATGAGAGAGACGATTATCAAGAAGAGGCGGAGTGTCTGCATCGATTTTTCCAGCATTTTCCTCCGTCCTGGTAATTAACTAAAACCTCTGCTCTTCTATGACTAATGTTAATTTGATTTCCCGACCTTCGAGAGATCTTTGCCGTCTGGTGTCATTGCATTGGAAAACATAATCGATCTCCAAACGCCCAAACAAGTCAAAAAAATAAATGAAAATTAAAGATAGGCTATGGCTATTTGTAAGCAATAACAACAATCTAAATGTGAAGCACGTTTGTGCACTAAATCGGTATTTCTCAACGTGGGACACTTACCTCATAAGGTGGCTATTTAGTTATCAAGTCGAACTATTCGAAAATAAGTACCTAAGTTGATCTAATTATAGGGCTTTCAAGGTTTTTTGTGTTGATTTTAATCGATTGAAATCGAGACAAGACCAATAAAATCACGTCGGGAATTTTCGACAATAGAAAATTTTGTCCAGTCTCGAAATTTTTTTGGACCGTTTACTAAGTATTGAATAGAGTACATTAAATTTTGGTATTTAAAAATACAATTCGGTCTCTAACAAAACCAAATAATAATAATTTAATAAAGGCCTAAGTGGAGAAAACCAAAATAAAAGTTGGGAAACATTATATTAAACACTTATTGAACAACCAATTTCCTGACCGCCTGTCTGTCAAACTCTAGTAGTAAATATTAGTTATTATTTTTGAGTAAATTGGCAAAAGTGCTATAGATCACCAAAAAGTGCTAAACACCACCGAAAAATGCTATGTACCACCAAAAGGGGGAAGTTAGCCTATGATATGGAATGGTTTCCATTATAATGCTGTTTTAAATGCTATGTACCAACGACGAAACAGTGGTATCCATAAAATTATTGAAGTTGAAAATAGAACCTAAAAATATCGATATCTCGAAAACAAAGCAAGGGTGAGAGTACGATTTCTAGGGCGCCACGATTTGACAACTTTTTTATGTTAAATAAGTCAAAATGAAACGAAAATTAAGAATAAAATATCAAAGATCGAAGGTCGGGCAAGAGTTCCGTTTCCGTGGGCACACTCATATAGCGTACAGGCCCAAAAAATTGACTTTTGGTCCTATAAAGGTAAATCGAGGTCGCTGAACATGTTGGTGGTGGTAGCGAATCGATAACTCGATTAGTTTTAGAGATATCGAACAATTAAGATACATGCACCACCAAGAGTGTACACTTAGGTTATGCTATGAAGTGGTTGCTCTGTTTAAAATATTTGAAGTGCTATGCACCACCGAAAAGTGCTATGCACCACCAAGAGGTTTTTGCTTAGGTTACGGTATGAAATACACGACAAGAGTACGATTCCTGGAGCGCCACGATTTAACAAAATTTTTTTAGGCTAACCAAGTCAAAATAAGACGAAAATGAAGAATAAAATTTTTCGATATCTCGCTTGGTTTTCGAGTTATCAAAGTTCGAAAGTTGAAAAATCAAAGTGAAAATTTTTATGAAACAAATGTGTTTTGTTATGTAGTTGGTCGTGAAAAACACGAAAAAAGTGGTTAAAAATTCCAGGTACTATATTTTTCTAGATATTGAACCAAAAATATGAAAAAAAATCATTTAATTGAAAACAGTTCAGTGCATAGCACTTTTCGGTGGTGCATAGCACTTCAAACATTTTAATCAGAGCAACCACCTTTACCCTAACCTAAACAAAACACCCCTTGGTGATGCATAGCACTTTTCGGTGGTTTTAATCAGAGGAACTACCCCTTACCATAACTTAAGCAAAACACCCTTTGGTGGTGCATAGCACTTTTCGGTGGTGCATAGCACATTTTAATCACATTCTGGATAACGCCAAATGATCTGCATAACTATTATACTTACATTTTTCAACGTTTTAAATCGATCGATAATCATTTTTTCAATTAAATGATTTTTTTTCACATTTTTGGTTCAATATCTCGAAAAATATAGTACCTGGAATTTTGTAACCATTTTTTCACGACCAATTACATAATAAAACACATTTGTTTCATAAAAATTTTCACTTTGATTTTTCAACTTTCGAACTTCGATAACTCGAAAACTAAGCGAGTAGGATTTTTTTTACTATTCTATTTTTCCCATACTCAGCGACCTCGACTACGTCTAAAACGGTTTTCAAATCGTGACGCCCCAGGAATCGTACTCTCCCCAATACACACAATAAAAGACATTTGTTTCATAAAAATTTTCACTTTGATTTTTCAACTTTCGAACTTCGATAACTCGAAAACTAAGCGAGTAGGATTTTTTTTACTATTTTTCCCATACTCAGCGACCTCGACTACGTCTAAAACGGTTTTCAAATCGTGACGCCCCAGGAATCGTACTCTCCCCAAATACACATAATAAAAGACATTTGTTTCATAAAAATTTTCATTTTACTTAGCGACCTCGATTACGTCTAAAACGACCTTCAAATCGTGGCGCCCCAGAAATCGTACTCTTGCCAAAGCGAGATATCTAAAAGTTTAATTCCTCATTTTCATCTTATTTTGAACCAATTTACCCAAAAATCGCGGCGCAATGGAAATCGTACTCGTACATGTCTGACGAATCGTCTTGCACTGTTTTTTAATAACTGTAGGAACTCAAGACATTTAATTTGACATATGATTGTACATACAACATTACGATGGAAAGCTTCTCTTGTTTCAAATTTAATAAAGGAAAGCCTACGATACTGTAGCGACCAGTGACACAGTACGTGTGTGCGATAACAATTTGTGGCATGTACTTTTATCGCTAACATGCTTACGCCGTAAACACCGCTCACGGTACTTTTCGTGTTATCAATTTACAAGATGTAAATCATTCTTCGGCGACAAGTAAAAAGTTCAATTCTGGAATAATCGAGGACTTCTTCGAGTTACTGTCTAGAAAGTTCGAAAGGTGTATATATAGTGATCATCTTTGGACCGAAACACAGTTAGTTGAAGAAAGCATCAGTGCGCGAATTAAAACCGATAATAGACAAAGTGATATAAATAAATTGTAATATAAATAAGTGAATTGTTGTGATATAAATAGTAGTTCTAAGTTAGTGTTTAAGTGTTATAAATAGTGTGAAATAAATAATCGTTTAAATAAATACTTTGACTAGAAAATTCGTTACAATTGGTGTCAGGTGTGGGGTCTGCGAATCGATCCGCAGAGAATTTTCTAGTGTAATAAAAATACCAAATAAATAAATATGCCGAAAAAGTTGTTCGAGTTGAAAGTGGCCGAATTGAAAAGCGAACTGGAAGAGCGAGACGAAGATATGTCTGGTACAAAGAACATCCTACAGAAGCGGCTCGAGGAGGCTTTAATACAAGAAGGCTTCGATCCCAGTACATATGAATTTGAGGACGAATTGGAAAAGAAACTAAAGGAAAATCTTAAAGAATTAAAGGAAAATTCAAAAGTTCTGGAAGAAAACCTAAATGAAAATTCAAAGAATCTTGAAGACAAATTAAATGAAAATTCAAAAGTCCTGGAAGAAAAATTAGAAAAATTCGAAGGATGTTTGGAAGACAAACTGGAAAAATCCGAGACTGAACAAGAAAAAATAAAAGAAAGATTGGCCCAGCTGGAAGAAATGGTCCTAAATTCGGAGAAACGAGAGACCAGCCACCAACTTACGAAAAAGAGGCATAGCGTGGTTGACAGCAAAGAAATCACCGACGTGAAAGAAGAACAAATAATCTCATCCAAAGTGCATATGAAGCTACCTACGTTTGACGGAAAAACATCATGGACCACGTTTCTGACGCAATTCGAGGTGGCTGCAAAAGCCTACAAATGGACGTTAGAAGAGAGAGCTTCTTCACTTGCCCTTGCTCTGCACAAGAAGGGACGAACCAACACCGTCCTGCACAAAATAAATACTGGCGAGGCCCAACCCATCCGCCAGCGACCCAGGAGACTACCACTGGCCAAGAGAGAAGAGTACGACTTTGACATAGAACACCGCGCGGGAAGTAGCCATAAAAACGCCGACGCCTTATCAAGAAGACCTTGCCTGGATAATTGTAAACACTGTCAACGCGTCGAGGAACACGAAGAGGTCAGGAGGATAACTATCCTGGACGAGCAGTGGCAGCCCGACAACATTAAGGCAGAACAACATTCCGACGTGCTCCTAAAAATGTTCCTGGACTGGAAGAAAGAAGGCAGAAGACCAACCTGGCAAGAAGTGACTGCCAAGTCAACTGAAGTGAAATCGTTGTGGGCCCAATGGGATTCCATTGATGAAGAAGATGGTCTCCTGAAGCGCGTCGTTGAGAACCAAGATGGCACTGAAAGCAGACGTCAGCTAGTGATACCGAGAAGCTTGGTAAAGGAAGTCCTGCAGTGCCTCCATGACGACCCTTCGGGAGGACATTTCGGCGTAAAGAAGACTCTGGGTAAAGTACGAGAAAGATATTACTGGGTCAACTGCAAGAAGGACGTGGAAGATTGGTGCAGAAAGTGCACGACGTGCGCCGCCAGTAAGGGACCTCAGAAGCGACAGCGTGCTCCGATGCGGCAGTATAACGTCGGCAGCCCATTTGAGAGAATCGCCATAGATGTTGCTGGACCATTCCCAGAATCTGAAGATGGGAATAAGTACATCGTAGTGGCAATGGACTACTTTACGAAATGGGTTGAAGCGTACGCCCTTCCAAACCAGACGGCAACAACCGTGGCGGAAACGCTCGTGAAAGAGTTGATTAGCCGATTCGGAGTACCACTGGAGCTGCATTCCGACCAAGGACGAAATTTCGAGTCAGCCATATTCCAGGACATTTGTAAGATATTGGGCATTCATAAGACTCGAACTACAGCCCTACATCCCCAATCAGACGGCATGGTAGAACGAATGAACAGGACCATTAACAAGTACCTGTCCAAAATGGTCTCCAAACATCAGCGAGACTGGGATCGTTATCTGCCATTGTTCCTTTTGGCATACCGATCTTCCATACATGAAACCACTGGACAAACACCAGCCAGGGTACTGTTTGGTCGAGAGTTGCGACTACCATGCGACTTAAAGTTCGGATGCAAACCTGGCGAAGACGTGGCTGGAGAAGATTACGTCAGTGAACTCAGAAGACGATTGGACGACATCCATGACGAGATACGTTCCCATATGCAGATAGCCAGTGACCGGATGAAGGACGCATATGACATTAAGGCCACTGATGGAGGATTCCATGAAGAAGATTTGGTGTGGCTTTATAATCCGAAGCGTCAAGATTGGGAAGGCCCGTATAAAGTTATCAAACGAATCAATGACGTAATCTACCGAATTAGACGTACTCCCAATGGAAAACCAAGAGTAGTCCACTTCAACCGACTGGCTCCATATGCTGGGGACAACCACGAGGAAGCTCGAGTTAGAGTTGTGCAGGCTCGATCGCCAGAGCCCCGGTACGAAGAATTTATGGCCGAACAGAGCTTACACCGTAAAGCCCGATTTGGAGTCACCACCGAAGTTCAGCAGGACTTATTCGCCGTCCCGAAAGAATACTCGCTGGCTCATTGTGTGGCAAGGGATTTGGACATGAGCCGTGGGATTGCCACGGTCTTTCGGAAGAAGTTTGGGCGACTACCGATGTTACTCGACCAGGTCAAAGATGGAAGAAAAGTACTACAGTTACTCGATGGGACCCAATCCATCTTCTATCTAGTCACCAAAAGCAAGTCGTCGGAGAAGCCTTCCTACCACTCCTTATGGGACTCCCTGATAGAACTAAGAGAGCAATTGCTGCACGCTAACATCCTGAAGCTAGCAATACCGAGGATCGGATGTGGACTCGATGGGCTGGATTGGAGGGTGGTCAGAAACATGCTGGAGGTTTTGTTCCGATACACTGGCATAGAAATCTTGGTGTGCGCCGGAAATCCACGACGAGGACCGTCACCATTGAAGACCGTTGACTGCCATTTCCACCTGACAACCGGATGCCGAAGCGGATCCACCTGCTAGTATCGGCATGATCCTCTTAAGGAACGGCAGAATGTGATCGGGGACGAATCACCCTTAAGGAGGGGGTAGTGTAGCGACCAGTGACACAGTACGTGTGTGCGATAACAATTTGTGGCATGTACTTTTATCGCTAACATGCTTACGCCGTAAACACCGCTCACGGTACTTTTCGTGTTATCAATTTACAAGATGTAAATCATTCTCCGGCGACAAGTAACAAGTTCAATTCTGGAATAATCGACGACTTTCTAATTATTACTCATCATTCGGGAATACTCAGGATTTCTTCGAGTTACTGTCTAGAAAGTTCGAAAGGTGTATGTATAGTGATCATCTTTGGACCGAAACACAGTTAGTTGAAGAAAGCATCAGTGCGCGAATCAAAACCGATAATAGACAAAGTGATATAAATAAATTGTAATATAAATAAGTGAATTGTTGTGATATAAGTGGTAGTTCTAAGTTAGTGTTTAAGTGTTATAAATAGTGTGAAATAAATAATCGTTTAAATAAATACTTTGACTAGAAAATTTGTTACAATACCATAACCTCCAAAACGTGAAAAAAAAAATATCAAGAACTCCAACATAAAATGAATATTACACGAATTATCCTGCTTCCACTTATTATCCGTAACATAAGTATGTATACAAAAATTAATTACAATGATCATTTTCTCCAAAAACAGCTACGGAAATGTGTCATTCAAATTTATTTCAATCTTTTTGCTAAGTACTTGTTTATAATTTGAAATTTACTATAATTAATGCATATGTATTATATCTATTAATGAATTAATAACTTACATTTCTTCTAGAATACATCGTCAAATTCTTAATGGCCACTCAAATAATAGTTTTTACACAAAACACAATTCACTCAAACCGCGAACGAATTTGAGTTATTCATAATTTACTACAGGTAAGCAGATGACTGAAAACTGACCAGATGTTTATCTCTTTTATTGTAATTTATAAATTCCACAAACGCGGCAGCACTTGTCAGGTGTCTTTTTAGCCATTAACAAATAGGAAAAAGTATAAGGCACCCAGAAATGATTGTGAGTCGATGCTCAGATGTTTATCATACGTATATATTGTTGTTGAAGAATTTGACGAACGTGGCAGCACTTAACAGACTTGACAGATGAGAAGCTAAACAAACAAGTGCGGTTAAAGTTGACTTGGAAAAACTAATCAAAATGAAAAGCAAATGTTTTACCGGTTTTGACCAATAATTTGAACTTCTTATTCTCAGAAGGTATATGATCAATTTTAAGTTAATTATCAAATTATTGTTTCAACAGTTTCTTAAAACAAAAAATTAAGTTATGGTAAATGTTTCTTTGCAATCGAAGGGATAGAACTATTTTGTAACATCTAAACATTTGACTAGGATGTCATTATTGGGACCTTAGTAGAACTATCTATAGTCGATACATCCCCATTTTCGGCACTTTCCTCAAAAAAGAACGATTTCAGATAATTATTTATTTGTTATTCCTAAGCATTAAATTAGGCTCTCGTTTCTAACACATTAACATTAGTAGAACTATTTTCTCGAGACAAAATATAATTTGGTAACTTTTTAAATAATTTGTTTAAAATCAGATGATTAATACTACGCTATAACTTCTAAATATATAATTTAAGTGTCATCTTTGTCTTTCTATTGTCGACGTTACTCAAAAATCAGTCCTACTTTTTTATAGTTTCATCGCAAAAGAATATATATACATACAGTGGATTTAATTTATAACGACTTCGGTTGTAACGACCTTTTGGTTATAACGACATAACACATGTCCCTTGAATTTAAGAAGAAAATTTGGCTGTAACGACTTCGGATATAACGTCGATTTCGGTTTTAGCGACTAATTTTAATACACTATTAATTACAAGATGCTAGAAATTTCATACTGATATTGCGACCGAGTCTAAACACAAAACATTTTATCTTTTGTTTACATTCCCAGATAGTCAGCAGTTGTAGTAATTGTTTATAAATAAATGTTAAGGTTGATAAAGTTAAATCTAAGAATCAGTTACTGGATACTTTTCTTGCCTAATTTCCTTCTTTCATTCTTTCTCTCTTTCTTTTTATATAGCGACTTCCGGATATAGCGACGGAATTTAATGGTCCTTAAGTTCGCGAGCACAACGCAAATTATATGACATGTCTAGGCGTAAACAAATTTCTTACCTTATTAAAGATAACTTAATCTTTTTTATAAAAACTAGTTCATTTAAAATATGCAAGGATTTAATAGAACTCAGACTAAACATAAAATATCACTCAGAATAGTCATGATTATCAAAGTTCATTCATTAGAGTGCCCGATTTAAAGGCAATATATCGAATAAATTTATATTGAACTGAGTTTAATTTCTTAACAGTTACATCATAGTGAGGTGACCATATTGTTACGTAATTTGCAATATCACGTATTTTTCTCAACACTTTTTTATAAATCAATTCAAACGCAACAACAATTCAATAACTATTTCGCTCTTTAGTCACTTTTTCTTCTCTTCTCACTTATAGCTGTCACTCTCTTCTATCCAAAAAACTGTCAAACTGTCCAACGCTGTTCCTTCTTATATTATGGACGTTTCTAGGTGACTCTCGAAACATCCAGCAACTTTTGAACCTTCTGGAACGCGTCATAGGTAACTTTCATTCAACTTTCGCAGTCGGCGCGTGTCAGCTTCATTCAAAACGCCACGTCCGTCACAATATTGTAGAACCATACATTGGTACAAGCTTATCAGGTGCTCTATATAAGTATATAATATTTATTTATTTATTTATTGTTCAACCAGTAAATTTTACACTTTTACAATAAATGTAAACCACAGAGGGAGAAAACTCTGTACGTGGACTGGTAACTTAAAAATAAAAAAAAAACTATCTTACAAATCAAAAAATTTAATTATTGTAACACATGAAAGACATCTACTAATAAGCACAATTATCGGTTTTTTTCTCTTTCTATTAACCATTTCTTTAATTCTTTTTTTATAGTTTTCTTATTCTGTGACAAAGTTTTAAGTTCTTGTGGTAATACATTATATAATTTTATAGCTATTTTTATCACTTACTGTTTTACAATTTTTAGGTAAAATAACGCTTCTATTTCTTGTTGTGCTTCTAGAATTTATATACATATTCTTTAAATTATCATAATGAAAAAGTAATGATTCCACTTTAAATATTTGCTGTATGTTTAGTAGATATTTATCTGTTGCAATGTCATTATTATTTATAATTCTTAAAATTCTATTTTGCAATGTCTGTAGCAAAGACAAATGGTTATTATATGCCCCACCCCATGCTATAATTCCATAACTTACGATGCTTTGTAAAAATGCATAATATACAAGCATTAACGTCTCTTTATTCATTATTTTCCTTAATTTATAGAATATTAATATCAAATATCTCGTTTTATTTGTTATGTATTCAATATGTTTATCCCATTTAACATTATAGTCAAAAACAATTCCTAAATACTTACAAGTTTCGACTCTTTTTAAGATTGTATTTTTTATTTTTATTTCAATTTTCTCTGGTACACTATCTGAATAATTACCAAATGTAATGTATACAGTTTTATCTAAATTTAATGATAATTTATTAAGGGCAAGCCAGTCATCTATTAAATCTAGGAGTTTATTCATGTTTTTTGTAGTTTCTTTCCATGTATTCTCAGCTGAAATAATTGCTGTATCGTCAGCGTATGATATAATACAGCCTTCTTGAATGCCACATAACAAATCGTTAACATATAAAATGAAAAGTAATGGCCCAAGGATAGTACCTTGTGGTACACCAGTAGTAATAAATTTACATTTACTAAAATTATCATTAATTTTCACTCTGCTCGTCCTTTTGTGTAGGTAACTCCTTATAAATTCATTCGATTTTCCCCTGACGCCCATATAATGTAATTTTTCCAATAGTATTTGATGGTCCACTGTGTCAAAAGCCTTAGCTAAATCCAAAAAGGTAACAATGACAGGTTTGCTTTTATCTAATTTATTATATATAATATTAGTAATGTAATTAAGTGCATCTTTTGTGCCAATCTTCTTAATAAAACCAAATTGCTTATTGGATAATAACTTACATTTATTAACAAAGTTAAATAATCTATTATGCATACTTTTTTCAAATATTTTGGCCACATTGGAAATTAAGGAGATTGGTCTGTAATTCGTTATCATTGATTTACTGCCATTTTGATAAATAGGAACAATATCAGCAGTCTTTAATGCTTCAGGCCAATACGACTTATCCAAACATAAATTAATAATATAATTCAATGGTTCCGCAATATATTCAATTAAAGCTTTCAATACTTGTGCACTAATCATATCTACACCACCATTTTTAGGTTTGAGTTTATTTATAATATTATGTATTTCTTTTGAACTAGTTGGATTCAAAAATAACGTTTTTGGATTTAGCTGAGGCATTTTCAGTGATAGGTTTTTTAATGTTTTTACTCAATTCTCTTCCTATTTTACAATAAAAATCATTCATACATTCTGCTATTTGTACGTTATCTCTTATTTTGTCATTGTTTTCATTAATAATATATTTTATTACTGTTTCTTTTTTGGTTTTTTTACTGACTTTATTATTTATAAAATTCCACAGTTTCTTAGGTTCATTTATTCTTCTTTTTTATTTGTTCTTTATCAAATTTATTTTTTATCTGTTCAATGATTTTATTTAATTCATTAACAAAATTTTTATACCTTAACCTTAATTCATTATTATTTTTATCTTTCATGAGATTTTTGTACATTTTTTCCTTACTTTTACATAATTTTATGATTTCATTTGTAATCCAACTTTTTCTTCTTTTAAACTGCTTTTTTATTAATATTTTTGAATCACTTATACAATTTTGAATGTGCTTAATAAATAAATTTAATGCTTCATCAGGATCATTAATACTATATAGAGCGTTCCAATTACAATAACTTGCATTTATCCATAATTTATTAAAATCTATATAGAATAAACTATTTGCTTTGTTATTGGTTAAATCCAAGGGCTTGGTTTATACTTACATAAAGAGTGTGTAATGATCAGTTATACAATTTTCAATGGTATATGCATTTAATTTAAGTTCATTGGTTTTATAAAAGATATTGTCAATACACGAACCTTTACTATTAAATATATAAATAGTATTTATATTATTAAATTCCTTAGTAGAACACATTAAGAAGCCTAGCATAATAAACGCTTGGGAAACAACAGCACTTAATTGCAAATTGAAGTTAAAATTTTTAGTAAAAATAACACCTTAGTCCATTTGTTGGTTAACATTTTCCAGTTCAATATTATTCAACATTTAGCAAAACGTGCACTAAAAGATAAAAAAAGATAGATATAATTTATTTATTTATGTTCGACCATTCCCATGCTGTGTTTAAATCTTTTTGTAGACATACTTGATCATAAAAGGAATTTATTACAAGAAAATTGTTTATATAGTCTACAAAAATTAGTATATTAGTACCTAAACAAAATAAATAATTAGTGAGATCCCTAAGGAACGCCAGAATTTGCAGTAAATGGATCTGAGTAATTTTTCTTAATATGTACTTGTCAGATAAGTATGATTTAATCCAATTTAGGATGGACCCTGTATACCAAAATTAAAATGTTGATAATTTATTTGATTAATATTATGTTTTAATTTTATTATGAACAATAGTAGACCTGTCTATGGTCGGTAGGTACCTTACTCAAAAATCAACCTCCACCAATTTCCTCGAGAAAAGAAATCAAATTTACGTAATTATTTAGTATTTGAAATAGAATGACTACTTTTTTATAACTGACTAATTTCTAACTCTTATCTGATCTTCGGGACATTAGTAGAATTGTTTGTGGTATGTCGTGGATAGTTCACTCAATAATCAAGCCCCACTCTCTACAGTTTCCTCGAAAAATAAATCGAATTAGGATGATTACTTTTTTAACTACCTAATATAAGAACAAGATCTCATCTTTGACACATTAATAAAACTACTACATGAGGTCAACAGTTTAGGCAAAGATCAACCCCATTTTCAACTGTTTCCTCGAAAAAGAATTAATTTCTATTTATTATTTATTTGAAATCGAATGTCTAAGTACTATTTTGTAACTTCTGAGCATTAGATTATGATTTCATATTTGAGAGATTTGTAGAACTATTATGTGGTTTATACTTTACCCAAAAATCAACCCTTCATTTTTGACAGTTTCGTAAAAAAAAATAGAATTCAGATGATTTTTTTTTTAAATTCTAAACATTACTTCAGAATCTTATATTTAGGATAGTTTTCCTAAAAATCGACCTCCTACTTTCAACAAATTCCTCAAAAAAAAACAACTGGAACAATTAACTATTTATTTAAAATCGAATCACAAATATTTTGTGACTTTTAAACATTAGATAAGAGCCTCGTCCTTCATACATTAGTAGAACTGTCTATTTTCTATTCGTAACGGTACTAATGTCACTTACCTTTACGATGCATCAAGTGTTTGACAAGTTCTGCAACACTCTCTTTATTACTGTAAGTTCATTCACTCGACAGTTTATAAATCTCTTGAAGATTTTATCACCAAAACCGGCACTTACTTGGTGCAGCCTATAGTTAGTTGACTCTTAAGAATACTTATACTTGCAGAAAGATTTAGAAAATTGAGTACATTGTCATACAATAAAGAATACTCACGGTATTTTTTTAATGTTTATTCAAATTTCGAAGAAATCAACAGAAACGTAACAATATCAATACAATTTTTACTTACTTTATTATCCATTTACAATATATATTCAAATTCTTTAACAATTTAAGTACAAGAAATGCTTTAGATACTGAACAAGTAGGTACTTAAAAATATATTATATATCTAAGGTAGGTAGCCATTTAAGAATTTTTTGTTTTAGAAATTTAATTCGGAAATAAAACTATTTATAAACAATTATTTTGTTGTTGAGGTATCAAATTTTGCAAAAAACAATATCTAAAATATACCTACTGAGGTTTTCCATCTTACAAACAAGTATATTATAATTATTTAAAAATTAATACTTCACCATCTACCCTGTTATTCCTTCTTCCATTTAAAAATTCGCACATAAAAAAAAAAAGTTGACCTAACAGCAATTAAAAAATATATATAAAATCGGATAAAAAGCAAAAGAAACGTTGTAAATTTTACTAGGTAACTAAAGAAAACGTTTCTGTTTCTAAAAGTCAGATCATCTTCTGTATCATCCGATTTTATTTCAATTGGCAGTTTTAAAAATATAGTGTAGAAATACAGGCCAACAGAAATAAGGTGGCCCCTCAGACTTCGAGCGAACGGCGCAAAAGATAGAAAGAAAGCGCATTCGGAAGGAAAAAGATTTTACCGCTCGGTGTTTGTGCCGTGTTTGAAATCGGGCCCGTATTGTACAAGTAAACTCGCCCCAGGGTGTCTTAACGGTATTAGTAATATTTACACGAAAAGCGGTAATCTTAGTTTAAATGAAGCAGAATTCCCATTTTGTATTTTAAATATGTAATATTAGTTGAATGGGGTTAATTTAGTACCCAGTATTGTTATTTCTACAATCACTTCTTCCTCAGAATACTGATTTTAGTAAGTAATTAAATTAAATAATTACAGTTGTAAATGCACATCAATCTGTAAATAATAAATAAATAAATAAATATTTCGAGGTATTCAGCTCAGCTATTATTGATATTAAAATATTTATAATAATAGATAATAATAAACTAATAAACGAAACATTGGCTAATTAAGTTTATAGAATAAATATTTATTCCTAAGCAGTGGCGGCTCGTGGTCGAATACGAAGGGGGTTCACAAAGTTAATAACATGTAGGTAATATCAGAACATGAAGCGTATTTCACGATGTTGTAAATGCGCCGCAGGCGAAGATATCCAATATTTTTAGGAGAAACAAATACTTATGGCATTTAATAACACAATAAATAAAAACCTTACGTTTACTTATACAGGAAATCCATTCGTCTATGTTTTGCCGACAAATGTGACCAATAACCCCTGTCTTTGTCCACTCAACACTTTCATTAGGATTACCGGCAAAAATCAGGCACGGAAAGCAAAATAATGCGTTTAATTTATTACACCCACACAACCACGAAGTTTTTTTATACTGTTCTACTTTAAACACACGTTTGAACTTTTTATTTTTTAAGGTACACTCTTGTTAGCTGTAGTTTTGGGCGAGGTGAATCCCTTTTCTTTATTTCGAAACGATTTTGAAAATTATTTGAATTTTCTTTAATATATTTTACCGAACACGACTCCATCATTTACGTAATATTTTAATTAACACGTATTGTGCAATAAATTGTGCGTCATTTACAATTAGTGGACTTTGAACTCTGAAATCTGAACATGTTTCTGAACATAATTTTTTTACTATCGGTTCCTACCAACACTAGCTTCCAGAGCCTTTAAAAATGACTCGTACTGGACATTTTCACCAGGTGGCAGGCTAACCGAAGTTGCAAAACCCTGGCAGACTGTCGGGTACCCGTGCCGACGTAGCACGACATTATTCCGGCTGATTCCGGCTTCTTGTGCAGTGCACCTAAACGGTGTATGTTGAGTGTATTTTATCTTCCATTTCACGCGTCCGATGCCTCTCTCTCTAACACATGGACATCACACGGAGTATCGCTCTCCTGATATGTTCAGTATCAAACTTGAACCAAAAAAGTTAGGTAAAGTCGTCAGCGACACAACAAAAATTTAAATATTTTCTATGGGTTACGGGTTGGTGTTTTGTAACTATGAACTATGAAATGGTAAAAGAGATGTATATTATACGATAATCATCAATAATATAATAAATATTAAAAGGATAAAATTATATGGTGTAACTAGTTCAATTTTTAAGGGGGTTCACTGAACAAATGCACCTACAGTAAAACCGCCACTGTTCCTAAGAGTTTCTTTTATTTGTCCCCTTTCCTTTAAGAGTGTCTCACCAATTATAAAAAGTATTTGCTAAAAGTTGCACGATCTTTTGTAAACTAAATAAAATTAAAAATTAGGTGAAAATCATTATTAATTGTCCCTATCGTTGAACTTTCTGATTTAATGTTTTTTTCTTATAATACGGGGCGAGTTTACATACAACGCTACGTGCTTCATCGAAGTACGAAGACTAAATGGACTGTCCCCACTCCAATATCAGCTGTGTCCATCGCGCACCTGTGGGCGTTCAGATTGCAAGGGCCAAGCTATTTCTGTTGGCCTGTACGTATAAGTATTTTGATTCGAGTTTTATTCGGCTATCCTGAGGAGTAGGTAGGTAAGTACGTTTACAAGAACGAAACTTTAAAAGAATAAACATTTTTCCATTTTCATTTTTATGTTAATAGAATAAAATTCTTTTTTGTTTTTATTAAGTAAGTATTTGAAATATTTTTTGGTCAATAAATAAAATCGTTCTCTTTAGTTTAAAATGCATTTTAAACCTTAAAATTAGCCAAAGCAGATCAAGCATTAATTTAGTCCATCAATCCATCCAGTGGATATAAAAGATCATGAAGAACATGTTTTCTCATGGCCAACTTCGTTTAACTTCTCAGCAGATGCCGAGACCTAAATTAATACTAAATAATTTAGCAAAAAAAAATCTTCCAAACGGTTTATAAAGAGCTTACCACTTCTAAGCTACTCTGCAAAGTTCCCCATCGTTTCTCCAACCTCTTCGCCAAAGGAGGAACAAAAAGGTTCGGATCCATTTGGACTTCCTTCCGCCCTCTGACACAATAAATAATATAACTTACTAAAATACCGGCTACCAAGGTACCTATGAGACCCAAAACGCCATTATAAAGGTACGAGATTCTATACAGCCAGAAATAATTACTACAAAAAATACATATTTTGAATTATATTAATTAAATTAAATAATGATATGTTACCTATCTCCACCACTACGAGGTACATGAGAGACTAGATGAGAATTTGTTGTTAAAAGGGCAGTTGCATTTATGCAACCCTCAATGGACATGGGCAGTTTTGGAGGAGCAGGTCTTGGAGTTCCAAATCCGGACCATAAGGCCAGAATTAAACCTGTCACAAGCCCTACTATGGCACCCTAAAGTAAATTTATCTAAATTTAATGAAACAAAACTGAAATTAATTGTGGAATGAACGAAATATTGGCGTAAAACTTATAAATTCGTGAATGGAAGGTTGTGCCTTAATTATTGATTTTGCAAAAAAGTAATTGTTTCACCAAATAAACTCGTTAATATTCCAAAATTATTTTCGATTACACCCTGCATAAACATTGCGCCTAGGCACTACCCAACTTAAATGTTTTAAATGGAACACCCTATATATTATTGCATTTTTAAATTCTTTCTTGAAAATAAAAATATTTCCGAAACGAAAAAAGATAAAAAGATTTAGGTTTCCCATTGTGTTGAACAAGGAACTATCTAATATCTATCCTTTCACGTCTAATTTTGATTCATTTTTATCGAGGAAAATGAAACAGAATTCGTAAATTGAAAACATTTTTTTAAACATAACAGTTTAGTTTTTCTTATTTTACCAGATCTTTAATTTAAAAATTTTTCGATTTGATTAGTATGTTACACTCTATCGCCGACAGTGTCTAACAACCGCACCATTTAAAAAAAAAATAAGTTGTATATGTTTTAAACTGTAAAAATTAAGAGTTCTCTGCTTCATTTTCGCAAAAACGAAAAGAAATTGACTTTAGGTATAAAGCTATAGGTATAATTCCTTGCTTAACACAATGATGAAATCACGATGCTCCCTCTTTTTTCACTTCGAAAATATTATTCTTTTCTCTGAGACACTGTAAACATTATTTTTTTAAAAATGCTCTAGAACAGTGATTCCCAAAGTGTGCACCGCGGCTCACCGGGACGCCACGGTGTCGTCATAAGGTCGCCGCGAAATATTCAATTTAAAAATTCCATACTTTTCTTGGAATTTCCAATTCTTGAATTTTTGCGCCAACAATAGTAAGTACCTATATGTTTAAAAATTTTCGCTGTTAAATGCGTTATCGCTTTTGAAAAGCAAAATTTTCCAATTTTTCAAGTCAAAAATTTAAAAAAATCTAAAGATTGACATTAAAAAAACCTTAGTTAATGTTTCACAACTTTACAGAATGATCTAAAATTTTTAAGCATGATCTGGAATGCTCTCGATTTACGGAAATGATTTGGAATGATCAAGAATTTTCCAGAATCTTCGATATTATTCGAAGGTGATATAGAACGTTACAGAATATTCAAAAACGTTAGAGAATATTTTGAATAATTAGAGTACGATTTGCAATATTTTTCAAATATTCTAGAATGTTCGAAAATCTTCAAGATCTTCCGGAAATGATATAAAATGTTCGAAAATAAAACGTTTGAAAATGCTTTAAAACGTTCCAAAATATTAGAGAATGAAGCAGAACGTTTTCAAATTCTATTGAATGTTATTTGTCGAATGTTTCAATTTAGAATTTTCTAGAAAACTTTTTTGTGGTCCATGTTATAGTTTATCCAACTTTAATTTTATTTTTGTAAACTATGATAATTTGTGATTCATTGAATTTTACATAATACGTTTACAATGGTCAGGTATACATCCCCTCAACTTATTATAAATTTAATCATCACAAATTGGAAGTTTCCTTAGGATTATAGAAACAACGTATTTTTATTATTAAATGAAGATTTTTAAAATGTTTGATTAAAGTTAGACGGACTATAACACCTCTACAATCCCTTTTCAAGTCCCTAAATACTTACTGGTTCGTTGGCATGAGTGGTGAACATTCCTAAAGAAAACAGACCCAACAGTGGTCCTCCAACGACACCAAAAATGGTCAATGACGCTTGTAACACGTTTCCCAAATATCGTGCCACGAATGCCAATACAATAAACAAAACTCCAGCAATTACTGCCAACGATTTTGTTAAAACGGCGGATTTTTTCTCTGAGAGGGGTTTATTGTACATTTTTAGGTGAATGGGCTATAAATAAATAAATTAATTATTTACTTTAAGTGATTTATTATTTATTGTTTTCGATAATGACCTTCCAATAGTCTTCCACCGTAATCGCGGCCAAACTATTAACCCCTGCAGATATGGTGGATAAAGAAGCACTGAAAATACCGGCCACAAAAAGACCACTAATTCCGGGAATTGTGCCCATTGTTTCCACAACATAATATGGCATTAACTACAAATTTAAGAATAATTACATTTACAATTAGATGACTTTAAAAATATTTCAATGCAAACATTATCTATAATATGCTACCGACAAAGTTCCAAAAAACCGATGATAAGTGAGCGGAGAGATCGACAACAAAACGTTGTGTCTTTTCAAGTTTATCTACAATGAAAAATTTGTGTCATTGCATACAACATGTTCATGTAAACATAAAAAAAGAAATTTTTTTGTGAGACGTACATATTTACTTATTTCTTTATTTGCACGGGGATTAAGAAAACCTACAGGAATTTGGCTTCTGTGTAGAATATGGAGCTGACGAATTTGTTTATCTTACTTGGAAGATTATAAGACCAGATGTGCACTCTCGGGGCTCCACATGCATAATACTATAGTAACTGACCTATTTTACCAAAAAAGACGATCCAGATTTAATTCCTACTGTCAAATGAGAGAAGAAGAGAAGCTCATCTGGGAAGAAGTAGCACGAAATATACTTATAGGAAATATAAAATCTCGCTATCTCACCGCAATCACCACCCATCAATTTCCACAATTCTTAAAAGAGGCTGAACAGAGTTTTCCGCTCTTTCAGGGCTGTAACTAGAGTCGTATTTGAGGTAGGGCAGCATTGGTTACAGGTAGGCGGAAGTAAAAAATTGATTATAATTGATCTGCCCTCGAAGCACGGGTTCCTAAATCAATCACCATGTATATCACTGACCTCTAGGTAGACAAAAAATTTCTGTGACAGAGCATGAGCATGTCGTATCTAAGAACTATTAAATCCTCAATGATGAAGAACAAGCGAACAAGATCGTTAAACTTCCAAATTTGGATGTAGAAATCCACGTCTGAGTGAGAGTGAGGTTATAATTAATTGTTGTGTGGGGTGATACGAGTAAATAGATATGACCATAAATACCATTTAGATCATATTGTTTCTGCAAACTTTGTGCAATGTCAGAAGGAATACCATAGCTAACATTACCAACATGTGTTGAGCAACCTGTTGCTATGGAAATAGGAGTAGCGATTGTATTTTGTGCTTCCACCTATTTTGAGCAGTGAATCCCGAATATCCATCGCGAAATCAATGAATCTTCAATTTATAGCAATAAAAATAACAATTGTATCGATTTTTGACTAAAACACTCTTTACCGTATACTTCACTTAACCCAACTACAAACATTCATAAAAAATCTCTAGTTTATGTTTATTATAGTTTAACAAAGCGATTCTCCGTACCATAGATTGCAATATAGCCCATATTGCAATATATGCTACAGGGAATACCTTCTGTATTACAGATATTATAATTAAATAGACCCATCGCTTTATGTGATGGCACTTCAAATGCCGTCTATACACAGAACAAAGAATTATTATAATATGACATGAATGTCACAAACTGTGGTATGTTCGGAAAAGTTTAGATACCTATCGGTACAATTTTTTTAATCTCAAACTATGCACAAACAATTTAATTATAATAATTTATCTTAGTTTTTGGTATTTTTAAAGTAGGGCATTGTGATTTCAAGGTAGGGCATTGCCCCACAATGCCCCCTTCTAGCTACGGCCATGCGCTCTTTACCCTACAATGCAACTTAGATAGCCCGTCAAAAAACGTTTTCTTCTGAAGCATGTCTTGAAAAAGATTAAAGACAAAGAGAAGAGAAGGCAGCTCCTAATCCTCAGTAACTCCTGTGGTCCTGACGAAAATACAATGAAATGCACTTCGGAAGTGGAAGAAATGTTAAGAAAACTATTTACTGATTAAAATCGACTGTAAAGAAGATGTGAAGGAGTGGTAAAAAAGAATATGTTTAAACAAACAGAAGACCTAAATACATTATTAAAAAATCAAACAAAAAAGAAAATAGAAACAAACGAAATAAAGCAGAAGGTGAATATGTCAGTAGAAAATTAATATCGTAGCATTAAAATAAATTAAGGAAAAGCTTGGGTTAAGGTAGATGAAATCACAGTTAGGTCATCAAAAGGGAGGATTAAAAGGTAGAAATCCCTCCCCTGTTCTAAATTTTCGAAAGTCCTGGCCTCACACCGAACCGATTAGACCAGGATCGATAATTTTTGAAACAAAAAAAAATTATAGTAGGATGAAACACATTGGAAAAGGAGAGAATATAACAGAAATGAAAGGAAAAATAATTTACGGGCGATCTGAGGTCGGGAAGAGCAAGTGGGTGAGTTTTTAATTGTAAAAACCGGTTTTCCTTGATTTCCGAAAAAACTACAAGTCTTATGGAAAAAAGTTAAATGGCAAAGTTGTAGGTAATAAAAAGATTTACAACTTTTGTATATACATTTTTTCACATAACCTCAAAATTTATGTGAAAAATTCAAATAACCCCTTCCCCTTCCCGACCTCAGATCGCCCGTAAATTATTTTTCCTTTCATTTCTGTTATACACTCTTCCTTTTCCAATGAGTTTCATCCTACTATAATTTTTTTTCATTTTTACTATTTTTGAAGGCTTCAGCACTGGTCTAGATGTCGAGGTAAACTAGAAGTAAACAGCTGGAATACCTACACCTCTCGGGGATATTTAAAAAATTAATTTGAATTGAGGCCTATTTGAGTACACCAAAACGTACGTACCTATTGTATATCCTTTCTACTTATTCCTTACTGCCTTACAACTTACAGCATCACAACGTTTTCCGTCTGTTTGCCAAAAATATCCATCGTCATTAAAGACTATATATATGTAGGTATACTATAAAACTCTTCTAGTTGAAGCAAGACCATTCACATTTGAGTTAAAGAGAAACAATTATTACGAGTTTCAAAATAAAATAGTATTTCTACCTATCAATGTATCAAAAGTATCCATCAGTCATCACCAATACTTATACGGAACTTCTAGTTGGACTGAGAAAAAATCTTATGGAACAAGTCCAGAAAAAAAAAATAAAAAATAGTTTGTAAATCTCCCAGTCCATCAAAAGTATCACTAATCATCATCAAAACGTAAAAGACACTTCCAGTTAAACTAGACCTTTCACATTTGTACTTTAAAGCACTTCTAGTTGAACTATAATCTTGAAGTTTGCACTGAAAACGAAGATATGATGGCACAAACTGTTTTTTTGTAGATGAACTTATTCAGTTTTTTGGTCAATTAATGTTTTTAAAGCCCAACTGGGTTATAAATACCCATACAATCCATAAAATTTGTTAAAAATATTTTCATGATATGATTAAATGTAACTGAAGTGTCGTTGATGTTACTTACCTGATCTGAACTTGAGAGGTAACCAGCAGTTATAGGATCGCAATTGTAATATCTAGAATAAATACAGAGACCAGCAAAAGATGTTGATAAACTTAGGGCAGTTAGAACTGGCCAGTTAAGCCACAAGGCTTTTTGAGCCCTGTTTAAACTTTTTAGTGTTAAGTATCTTTGGATCTGAGTTTGGTTTACACCATAAAGGCTAAGGAACGTTACACCGCCACCTATAATTAGTGAAAACCACGTGTGTCGAACTGTAGGATCTGGATTAAAACTGTAATAAAAAATCCGTCTCAAAATTTTAATGATCCAACTTAATTTGGGATAAGTATGTAGTTCTACGTAGATAAAAAGCAAAATGTTTATCTATGATTTATGTAGTCTGAATACTTTTTTAAAATGTTACATAATGTTTATGATTATATTGGATAATTAATAAATAAAACGTACCTAATAGTTTACCCTTGTTAATATTTTATAAGTACTTGGGGGCTGTTCATAAAATACGTCACACTAAAATTAGCTTTTTTTACCCCCTCCCCCCCGGTTGTCACGATGTGTTACACTTTCTGTGACCCCCTGTAAATATTACGTCACAAAAACTAAACACCCCCCCTGAACATGATTAATTTTGATTGATAATACACAAATTTTGGTAGTCAAAAACACTTATTTTATTTTCACAATAAAATTTAAATAAATCAATAAATATCTTTTGTAACGAACAAATAAATAATATTTCCATTTATCAGAAGTCCAAGGATTCTGTAAAAATTCAGTAAAATTTTTTGATGATCGGCGAACGTCACGTTGCCGTAGACTCCCCGTCCCCACTTGTCACATCTTGTCGCACTTAGCAATACCCCTCCCCCCTGTATGCGAACGTATTTTATGAACGGCCCCTTATCATTAGAAAGGTTAAGTTTCAAAATACAGATTCTAAATAAATATAATATCCTAATATCAGATGTAGGTACTTATCTTTATTGCATTGTCTGCAATTAATGATATTATCTTGCATAATAATCCACCACAAAAAAATGTTTAACAAAATTTCGTATTGGCGGTATGGCGGTATTTTAATTAATAAAAAAAAGAGTAGTACGTACCCTAGGGTCCCTATTGGGATCATATTACACTTTTAAGGTTCTGAACCAAAAATAGCCGACAGTTTCTTACAAAGCCGAGCTATTGAAAATTATTGATAATTTACACTATAAAAATTAAATAATAATGGCACTTTATTCAATCCACATAATAAATCTGTAATTTAATTTCGAATTGTTGAAAATATGTTATTTAGTTCATATAATTTATTCAAATATTTCCGCTCCCCTAAAATTTATCTAAATTAAAAAAGTACGTACTTCCACATATTGATCCTTCCACCTTCTACTGCCCTCCTCCAAATTTCTCCAAGACTCCCAGTTCTCACCCATTCACCGATTATGACATTAAAGACAGCAACAAACATCAAAAACGATTGAAACACGTCAGTCATTAACACCGCCTTCATACCCCCAATAGCCGAATAAAAGGTACAAACTATGCCTAAAAAATCAAAACGAAATTTTAGACTGTAGTTTTTTGCTATACCTCCCCTAATTTAGGATTAACAATTTATTGTAACTACTGCAAAAAAAAAATGTTTCAATCTTACCAACTGATAATATGGCAGCTGTAATACTGATTCCAGTCAACGCTTCCAGTGCAAGGGCTGGGGCATAAAGTACGATGCCCATGTATAAAATCATTTGTAATGTATAACATATAGAGGCCATTAGTCTTGCAGTTTTTCCAAAGCGTTTTTCTAAGTACTGAAAATGAAGAACTACATTCGAATCATGGGCTTAAGTCAGAAGGTGAAAATCTACTCCCAACTTGGTAAATTATTTGTCCCATTTTCTCGTAACTCAAAACTAGTTTGAAGAAATGATACAAGAAAGACTTTAACGAGACTGTTATTATCAATTTGAAACTAATTTTATATGCATTTTTACTTGTATTTGTAATTTTAAACTTTACAATTAGAAGAATAATGTTTACATTGATAAGAAACCTAAAAATGATAACTTAATAAATTATTTCTTGATATCTAATAAATGACCAGAAAAATAAGTGATAATAATAATAGATTCGTCATATTTTGCGTTATATCTACGCCGTATGTATATGTTATTTAAATTAATTTAGCTTTTAATGATAAGCTTTTACTTCTTTGTCGAATTGAAATTCAATCTTTAATCATTAATTTTTCGAACGACCAACAATAGTTCTGTATAACAATTTTAATGAGAAAAGACAATTTCAATAAGAAAAATTAAGGATAATTAAATGATTAAAAATTAGTTTAAATTTTACTGGTGTAATTAAATTTAAAATATCCAAATTTCATGAAACTTATTTCTTGTCGTTACTAACAAAATGTATGTAGCATTTTTTATTTTCAAAACTATAATTTTTTAAAAAATCAGAAAAAATTCTATTGTGTCCGACCCATTTACTAATTTTTTACAATCACACATTACCTATAAAGTTTTATATGACTTGATTTTCACGAATCTTGTCTTAATTCAAAACAAGGTCAAGAAAAGGGCACCGATATAAAAATCAAAATAAGATCAACAACATCACAACGACAATTTTGAGATCAAGGTCTCTATTTAATACTTAAAACATTTATAAAATTTCTGCTCAAGTCTAGAAACGTACAGTGGTATAACCCACGTCGACTAGATAATAAAATAATTAATGTTTTAGTCTCTAAATGTATAGGTACTTATTTTTATCTATAAGGGTTATGCTTCTGACTACGGTTTTGTAATTGTTTAAACATTAAAATTTACAGTATTCTTTTAAAGCCTAATTTAAATTCCTCTCTGTCTCAGGAAAAATCGAGGTTTTTAAATCAAGACAAGAAATTGCACAAAACAAGAAAAATTGAACTTCGAGATCAAGACTCTTATCTTAGTGAAACCCTAGTATATTCAACGAAATCCGTTTTAATAGCTAAAGTACCAACATAAAAACAATCATTTCTCCTCATATTTATAAGTACTTATGTTCAATGAGTACCATTTGTGGTCATTTAAACAAACTCACGGCCTAATAAAAATGGGACAAAATAAACCCTGTAGAAAGTAGATTTCATTAAACAAACCTCATAAGCGCTAGTTGCTTGAAGTCTAAAAAATACTGGCAAGTACAGGTACGCTGCAATAGCAGTAAAAATCCCGTAGGATATATTTATGACTATAAATTGTGCACCATAAGTGTAATTTTCACTGGACACTCCTAAAAGGGTTATGGCAGACATAAAAGAAGCCATTAAGGAAATCGCCACCGGGGCGATAGCCATATTGCCATCTGCCAATAGATATTCCTAAAATCAGTTGCCCTTTCGTTATCTATACTATATAAGACAAGATTGTCACCCCTTCCTCCATAAGTATGTATACATAATCATGAATACATGTTAATTAAATACACACTAAAATCAGAGTCCATTTTTAGAAAAATATAATATGATAAATAAATTTATTTATAAATATGTAGTAATTCTTAAAGATTTTAGTAACCTAAAATTGGCTCTGATTACTACATTAATTAAATAAGGAGAAGAAATGGATACTACAAACTAATTATTTGTTTATAAGCTTTTAGGATGTGGGAGGATGAAAAAATTGGTGGGCAGAAAAGGTTATAAAATTATAAATAAAAGGCGTTATATAAATTAATAAAAAAGGATATGAACAGCTAACATAGGAATAAAGAGGGGTAGAAGAAACCTAGATTAGATTAAAAATAATGATTAAGAACAACAGGATAGGAAGGAAAAGTACATCAAATCCCAAAAACGAAATAAGTACACTTAAAAAGGAAAACATTACCTTTCACGATAATTGACAACAAAAACTAAAGAGGATAGCTATTAAAAATATAATTTTCAGTAGGTAATTGAACCCTGCCCTAGAATTATCCTAGCGCAAGGTTTCTCAAAGTGGGATAGAGGGTTCGCAGTAAGATTTCTATTCTACTCTTATAATAACATGAGAAAATAGTGTAGCGACCAGTGACACAGTACGTGTGTGCGATAACAATTTGTGGCATGTACTTTTTATCGCTAACATGTAAACACCGCACACGGTACTTTTCGTGTTATCAACTTACAAGATGTAAATCATTCTCCGGCGACAAGTAACAAGTTCAATTCTGGAATAATCGAGGACTTTCTAATTATTACTCATCATTCGAGAATCGTCAGGATTTCCTTTTCGAATTGTCTAGAAAGTTCTAAAGGTGTATATATAGTGATCATCTTTGGACCGAGAAACAGTTAGTTGAAGAAAGCATCAGTGCGCGAATTAAAACCGATAATAGACAAAGTGATATAAATAAATTGTAATATAAATAAGTGAATTGTTGTGATATAAATAGTAGTTCTAAGTTAGTGTTTAAGTGTTATAAATAGTGTTAAATAAATAATTGTTTAAATAAATAGTTTGACTAGAAAATTCGTTACAATTGGTGTCAGGTGTGGGGTCTGCGAATCGATCTCCAAAGAATTTTCTAGTATAATAAAAAACACAAAATAAATAAAAATGCCGAAAAATTTGTTCGAGTTAAGTCGCCGAATTGAAAAGCGAACTCGAAGAGCGAGACCAAGATACGTCTGGTACTAAGAACATCCTACAGAAGCGGCTTTGATACAAGAAGGCTTCGATCCCAGCACGTATGAATTTGAGGACGAATTTGAAAAGAAATTGGAAAAGAAACTAAACGAAAATTCAAAGAACCTGGAAGAAAAATTAAATGAAAATCTGGAAGAAAAATTAAAGGAAAATTCAAAGCATCTGGAAGAAAAATTAAATGAAAATCTGGAAGAAAAATTAGAAAAATTCGAAGGAAATTTGAAAGAAGAACTGGGAAAATTCGAAGAAGAAACAAGAGAAGAATTAAAAGGAGTAAAGGTTGAACAAAAAGAAATAAACAAAAAGCTGGGGACTTTCGACGAAAGATTGGCTCAAATGGAAGAAATGGTTCTGAATCCGGAAAGACGAGAGATCAGTCACCAACTTACGGAAAAGAGACATAGAGCGGTTGACGGCAAAGAAATCCCCGACGTGAAAGAAGAACAGGTCATATCATCCAAAGTGCATATGAAGCTACCAACGTTTGACGGAAAAATCTTATGGACCACGTTTTTGACGCAATTCGAAGTGGCTGCAAAAGCTTACAAATGGACGTTAGAAGAGAGAGCTTCTTCACTTGCCCTTGCTCTGCGTGATGGTGCTGGCGAAATCTTGAACACGTTACCACCGGAAGAATTACTAGACTACCATCGGCTAGTAAAAAGATTAGAGATGCGATACGGCCAAGCACATCTGACGGCTGTGTACCACGTACAGTTAAAGAACCGACGACAGAAGACAGGGGAAAGTCTTCAGGAATACGAGGCGGATATCGCACGGTTAGTCCGGCTCGCCTATCCAGGTACGGCTGATGATACACTGGAAAGATTGGCCGTCGACGCATTTATTGACGGACTTAAGGACGACGAAATACAACAGCGACTCCGACTGGACCGGCCGAGGACTTTGATGGACACATTGGCCCGCGCACTGGAATACCACGTCGTCAAACAGGTGTCACAACGACAATGTCGAGTGCGGGAATTAAAAGAGGAGTCAGCCGGTCGGGACGAAGATAAACTGGAAGAGATGGTCCGCCGAATAATGACGAAAATAGAAAGGAAGCCCAAACAAGTCAGGTGCTCGAACTATGGGAAGTTAGGCCACGTGAGAAGCAGTTGCAAAAGGGAGAGATCTGCCTCTCAAAAAGAGAAGCCCCGCGTACCGGAATTAGTCAGGGTCGGCGCGGCGGGGCAAACGTCGATCCCGGAGCAAGAAGCCCCCGGTCTAGTTGCACTGACAAAAACCATGAAAGACAGAGCTGACAGCCTTTTTCTTACGGGACACAAAATGGGAAGCGGTGTTCGTTCCTACTGGATACCGGAGCAAGCAGGACAATTATACGAGCCAACGTGATGACTACAAGTAAGCTTCAACCGACTCAATGGAAGCTACGTACGGCCACCGGAGAAATGGTAAATGTCCATGGTGAAAGCTACGTCAAGATCCGCATAGGAAAGACCTCCTTCCGGCACTGCGCTCTTGTAGCCGAAATTGAAGACAACGTTATTCTGGGCTTGGACGTGCTTCGGAAATACGACTTTTGCCTGAGTTTCCAAAGAAAAGTCGTGAGCTTAAACGGAGAAGACTTCAAGCTAACTACTCAGGACACTGTAACATCTCAAATCAAAAAGCTACAAACAAGAACGGAAGACGCGCAACGCCTACCAGAAGCCTTGACGAAATTGCGCCAGGAAGCAGGAGGCAAATGTAATCTTAACCAACGACGCCAGATAGAAGGATTACTAAAAGAATACCAAGACGTCTTTGAAGTAGAAGGTGGCAAGAAGGGACGAACCAACGCCGTCCTGCACAAAATAAATACTGGCGAAGCCCAACCCATCCGTCAGCGACCCAGGAGACTACCACTGGCCAAGAGAGAAGAATCTGAAAACATCATAAGCGAAATGCAAAGGGACGGGGTAATAGAACCATCCACTAGCCCCTGGACATCGCCGGTAGTTCTGGTCAAGAAAAAAGATGGCTCGACACGCTTCTGTGTGGACTACCGCCAATTAAATAATGTGACGAAGAAAGACAGCTACCCATTACCACGAATCGATGACACCCTGGATACACTGTCAGGGTCGACGATATTTTCCACCTTAGACCTCAAGAGCGGATACTGGCAAGTGGCTTTGGACAGAGATGCCAAAGAGAAGACAGCGTTTTCCATTGGAACGGGGCTGTGGCAGTTCAAGGTGATGCCGTTCGGGTTGTGCAACGCACCAGCCACCTTTGAGCGACTGATGGAAACAGTCTTGGTTGGCTTAATTGGGAAGACTTGCCTGGTATACCTCGACGACATCATCGTAGTCGGGAAGGACTTCACCGACCATCTGAAAAATTTGGAGGAAGTTTTCCGAAGACTTCGTGATGTCCACCTAAAACTGAGCCCCAAGAAATGCCAGCTATTTCAAGAGACCGTCAACTACCTGGGGCATATAGTATCCGGAGACGGCGTTTCAGTCGACCCACAGAAAATCAAGGCCGTGCAAGAGTGGCCTGTACCTGCTGACGTCCATCAAGTCAGAAGCTTCCTTGGACTCTGCACCTACTACAGACGTTTTGTTCCTGGATTTGCAAAAATCGCTAAGCCTTTGACACGACTCACAGAAGAGAGTAGACCATTTTGTTGGGAGCAAGACTGCCAAGCTGCCTTTGAACAGCTAAAGAAAACCCTCTCTGCTACACCTGTGTTGAGCTATCCCCTACCAACCGGAAAGTTTATCCTGGACACCGACGCTAGCAATATTGGAATTGGCGCGGTCCTGTCACAAATACAGAATGGTGAAGAAAAAGTGATCGGCTACTTCAGCAGAACTCTATCCAAACCAGAACGGAATTACTGCGTAACCAGACGCGAATTGTTAGCCGTAGTAAAAAGTGTGGAGCATTTCTACAAATACCTCTACGGAAGAAAGTTTTTGCTACGAACCGACCATGCCGCGTTGAAATGGCTGCTGAATTTTAAGAACCCCGAGGGCCAAGTAGCCAGATGGATAGAGAAGCTGCAAGAGTACGACTTTGACATAGAACACCGAGCGGGAAGTAGCCATAGAAACGCCGACGCCTTATCCAGAAGACCTTGCCCGGATAATTGTAAACACTGTCAACGCGTCGAGGAACACGAAGAGGTCAGGAGGATAACTATCCTGGACGAGCAGTGGCAGCCCGACAACATTAAGGCAGAACAACATTCCGACGTGCTCCTAAAAATGTTCCTGGACTGGAAGAAAGAAGGCAGAAGACCAACCTGGCAGGAAGTGGCTGCCAAGTCAACAGAAGTGAAATCGTTGTGGGCCCAATGGGATTCCATTGATGAAGAAGATGGTCTCCTGAAGCGCGTCGTTGAGAACCAAGATGGCACTGAAAGCAGACGTCAGCTAGTGATACCGAGAAGCTTGGTAAAGGAAGTCCTGCAGTGCCTCCATGACGACACTTCAGGAGGACATTTTGGTGTAAAGAAGACCCTTGGCAAAGTACGAGAACGATTTTACTGGGTCAACTGCAAGAAGGACGTGAAAGATTGGTGCAGAAAGTGCACGACGTGGGCCGCCAGTAAGGGACCTCAGAAGCGACAGCGTGCTCCGATGCGGCAGTATAACGTTGGCAGCCCATTCGAGAGAATTGCCATAGACGTTGTCGGACCATTCCCAGAATCTGAAGATTTGGGGAAAAAGTACATCGTAGTGGCTATGGACTACTTTACGAAATGGGTTGAAGCGTACGCCCTTCCAAACCAGACGGCAACTACAGTGGCGGAAACGCTCGTGAAAGAGTTGATTAGCCGATTCGGAGTACCACTGGAGCTGCATTCCGACCAAGGACGAAATTTCGAGTCAGCCATATTCCAAGATATTTGTAAGATATTGGGCATTCATAAGACTCGAACTACAGCCCTACATCCCCAATCAGACGGCATGGTAGAACGAATGAACAGGACCATTAACAAGTACCTGTCCAAAATGGTCTCCAAACATCAGCGAGACTGGGATCGTTATCTGCCATTGTTCCTTTTGGCATACCGATCTTCCATACATGAAACCACTGGACAAACACCAGCCAGGGTACTGTTTGGTGGAGAGTTGCGACTACCATGCGACTTAAAGTTCGGATGCAAACTTGGCGAAGACGTGGCTGGAGAAGATTACGTCAGTGAACTCCGAAGACGATTGGACGACATCCATGACGAGATACGTTCCCATATGCAGATAGCCAGTGACCGGATGAAGGAAGCATATGACATAAAGGCCACTGATGGAGGATTCCATGAAGAAGATTTGGTGTGGCTTTATAATCCGAAGCGTCAAAGGGGTCTTTCGCCGAAGCTGCAACAAGATTGGGAAGGCCCGTACAAAGTTATCAAACGAATCAATGACGTAATCTACCGAATTAGACGTACTCCCAATGGAAAACCAAGAGTAGTCCACTTCAACCGACTGGCTCCATATGCTGGGGACAACCACGAGGAAGCTCGAGTTAGAGTTGTGCAGACGCGATCGCCAGAGCCCCAGTACGAAGAATTTATGGCCGAACAGAGCTTACACCGTAAAGCCCGATTTGGAGTCACCACCGAAGTTCAGCAGGACTTATTCGCCATCCCGAAGGAATACTCGCTGGCCCATTGTGTGGCAAGGGATTTGGACATGAGCCGTGGGATTGCCACGGTCTTTCGGAAGAAGTTTGGGCGACTACCGATGTTACTCGACCAGGCCAAAGATGGAAGAAACGTATTGCAGTTACTCGATGGGACCCAATCCATCTTCTATTTAGTCACCAAAAGCAAGTCGTCGGAGAAGCCTACCTACCACTCCTTATGGGACTCCCTTAAAGAACTAAGAGAGCAATTGCTACACGCTAACATCCTGAAGCTAGCAATACCGAGGATCGGATGTGGACTCGATGGGCTGGATTGGAGGGTGGTCAGAAACATGCTGGAGGTTTTGTTCCGATACACTGGCATAGAAATCTTGGTGTGCGCCGGAAATCCACGACGAGGGCCGTCACCATTGAAGACCGTTGACTGCCATTTCCACCTGACAACCGGATGCCGAAGCGGATCCACCTGCAAGTACCGGCATGATCCTCTGAAGGAACGGCAGAATGTGATCCGGGACGAATCACCCTTAAGGAGGGGGTAGTGTAGCGACCAGTGACACAGTACGGGTGTGCGATAACAATTTGTGGCATGTACTTTTTATCGCTAACATGTAAACACCGCACACGGTACTTTTCGTGTTATCAACTTACAAGATGTAAATCATTCTCCGGCGACAAGTAACAAGTTCAATTCTGGAATAATCGAGGACTTTCTAATTATTACTCATCATTCGAGAATCGTCAGGATTTCCTTTTCGAATTGTCTAGAAAGTTCTAAAGGTGTATATATAGTGATCATCTTTGAACCGAGAAACAGTTAGTTGAAGAAAGCATCAGTGCGCGAATTAAAACCGATAATAGACAAAGTGATATAAATAAATTGTAATATAAATAAGTGAATTGTTGTGATATAAATAGTAGTTCTAAGTTAGTGTTTAAGTGTTATAAATAGTGTTAAATAAATAATTGTTTAAATAAATAGTTTGACTAGAAAATTCGTTACAATAGAAATAGACTAATATAAAATTTAAATTTAAATTTATTAATATTCAAACTGGGCAAAATTACTCAAGAAATCGATTTAGTTTGTAACAAAAAATTACAATGACCTATCACATCTCTGTAACGGTAATCGGGATCTTTTAAATAAATAAAAGCCCTTATTCTCTTGTAAGCAATTTTTTTAACAACGGATTATATGTTGCAAAGGAAAGGCTATAGCGAGATAAGAATGGGTAGGATGCTCCTAAACGGATTGTGCTGATTTTTTTTCTGGTGATTACTACCAACATAAGATTAAGATTTGCCAAGTTTTAGCTCTTAATATTGTACCATTGGAAAGTGAGGATTAATTGAAAAAAAATCGAAAAAAATTCATATCTTTTCAACGGTTCGATCGATTTGGCTGAAATTTTAGTATGTTTTGCATATTTTTATAACAAAAAGAAGAAAAAATTTTTAATATGAAAAGAAAATTTTTAAAAAAAATTTTTTTCATAAACTTATGGTCTTGGTACAATTACCAAAGGTTATGCTTTATGTACTATCACATAAATTTTTCTGAAGATTTTGTAATCTATGACGTCATTTATAATTGTTTCGGATTTTTTTTTCAAGTGTAAGAGAACCTTGCGATACACTCACGCATAAATCAAGTACATTATCTTGAGATATTTCTTCTTTTTTAACTCTTATAAGAATTTATTCTATTGCTTTTACTGCGACGCATCTGGAAAAAAAATTTAGAAAAAATTTTATACAACGTCAAATACATTTGGAAATCTACAAAAAAATTTACGTGACTGTACATAAAGCCTAACCTAAAAAAAAATAATTTGACATTCTATTTTTTTCAACTATGACGCACCCAGAAAAAAATTTTGAAAAAATCATATGCGAAAAATAGTGTTAGAAAAATTAAAAAAAAAATTTTTTTATGGAATAATTTTTTTAGGGAGGTTAAAATTTTCTTTTCATATTAACAATTGCAAAACATACTAAAATTTCAGCCAAATGGATCGAACCGTTGAAAAGATATGAATTTTTTTCGATTTTTTTTCAATTAATCCTCACTTTCCAACGGTAGAATATTGTTACGAGTACTTGCCAATTAAGTTGGTGTGAACATAATTAATGAACATCTTCCCTGATTACATAAGGAATATTCTCGGCTTTCCTGATACATCTAGAAAACACCAGCAAAGATCAATGGGAAAACAATTGAATTACTAGACGGCTGTAGAATACCCTAGAAAAAGGCTGAGAAGACTATAAAAGCGGACGAGACACTCACACCGAGTTAGTTGACAGTTTACAGTAACAGCTGATGCAAAGCGATCGATAGGCGATACAGGCGAACCATAGAGGCGATAGTGTTCATAGAGAGCGATAAATAGTGTCTACCGGAACGGCGATTAAAAAGTGACTTTTAGTGAAATAAATTGTGCGGACTTGTTCATAACTGTAGTGTAGTCAAATTAATTTTAGTAATTAAATAAACTCGTTGTTTTGTTTTGTTAATTGTGTTTTCTGTGACCGAACACGTCACATTTGGTGTCAGGAGTGGGATAGTAAGGGAATTGAAGATTCCCGAAGAAAGTTAGTGCGACAGATCGTAGAAGAGGTCCGAAGAGAAGAAGAATTTTGAAGCCTTATGCCAGTAACAAGAAAACAATCAGCAATAATGGAGGAACAAATAAAGGCTTTAATGGAAATGATGAAGGCAATGAAGGCAGGCCAGGAAGAAATGAAGGAAGAAATGATGGCAGGCCAAGAAGAAATGAAGGCAGGCCAGGAAGAAATGAAGGAAGAATTGAAGAATAAAATGGAAGCTGGACAGGACGAAATGAAATTAGCACAAGAAGAAATGAAGGCGGGCCAAGTAGAAATTAAGGCAGGTCAAGAAAAATTGATTGAAGATATGAGAGCAATAAAAATTGAGCAGGAAGGATTGAAAGAACAGTTAAAAGAAGTCAGAACCGAAGTGCAAGAAGAGTTAAAGGAAGTCAGAGTAGAAGTGCAAGAAGAATTAAAGGAAGTACGACAAGAATTGGAGACGACACAAGAGAAACTAAGAGATCAGTTGAAAGAAGAAGTACAAAAGGAAGTAGAGAAGATGAGACAGAAGTTCGAGAACACTAGACCGGCTAGTGAAGTGAAGTCCGAAGTCACTGCGAAAACGATTAGAATTAAACCACCGACTTTCGACGGAAAAGTTTGCTGGTCTGTATACAAACGACAGTTCGAGGCAGCGGCAGAAGCAAACAACTGGAACGATTTTGAGAAAGCAACGGCGCTGGTCATAGCTCTGCGAGGAGAAGCATTGGATGTCCTTCAAGGTATTCCAGAGCGCCAACAACGAGACTTCTCTGCGCTGCTAGAGCGACTTGAAATGAGATATGGCGACAAACATTTACAACAAGTGTACCAAACCCAACTAAAGTGTCGCAATCAGAGGACATCAGAAAATCTACAGGAGTTCGAGGCCGATGTGGAACGTCTAGTTAGATTGGCCTATCCTACCGCTCCGCAGGACTTCGCAGACCAGCTAGCAGTCCAAACATTCGTCGATGGCGTGAGGGACACCGACTTACAGCAAGTTCTCCGTTTGGCCCGCCATAAGACTGCGAGTGACGCACTGGCGCACGCCTTAGAATTCGAAGCTGCAAAACAAGCTTCCAAGGGCCACGTGCGTGTACGCCAAACAGCTGTTGAAGACAACGAATACAAGAATGAAGTTACGAGGCTGATTAAAGAATGCGTCGAAACTGTCAAGAAGACTACCATCAACGACAAGAGAGAATCGGCCAAATGTTGGGAATGCGGGAAGGTCGGTCACTTTTCCCGAGACTGTGGCCAAAACAAAGGAAGACCAAGGTGCTGGGAATGTGGAAGGCACGGACATTTACGGCGAGACTGCCCGGCCGAAGAACGCCGTGCGGACCGACAGCAGTCGGGAAACTAAGATCAGCCAACTTTGAGGGGCGCAAGTTGGCTTCTCCCCACCAAGCCCCAGCCGAAATCGTCGTTTCCCAACTAAACAGAAGCAAGTCCTTATTCGTCGAAGGTCACATCAACAACAAGAAGGTTAGAATGGTGGTCGATACGGGAGCTTCTAAGACCATAATCCGGCCGAACATCGTTAACGAGTGGAGAATCCGTCCCCTGCAGAGGAAGCTACGTTTGGCCACGGTTACCGGAGAAACAGCGCCGATTAGAGGAGAATGCGATATCGAATTGAGATTGGGAGAAGTATGCCTTCGACACAGGGCACTGGTAGCCGATGTCGCCGACGACGTGATCATTGGATTGGATCTTCTTGAACGAAACAAAATTAATCTGGATTTGGGCTCCGGCATTTTACGCATCGGCAAGGAAGATTTGGTGATGACAAACCCCCACCAAAGAGTACGGTCTTCGAAAGGTCATCGTTGCAGAAGACCGGTTACTACCTGCTAGATCCGAGGTAGTTCTCAAAATAAACATCGACGGCGAAGGTGCGGATGGTTTGGTGGAGATAGTAGAAGCCAAAAACCCGGATTTGACACAGAAAGCCATACTGATAGGACGAACACTGATTCGAACTGGGACGCCGAACGCATCTGTCAGAGTGGTCAATTTGAAGGACTTCGAACAGAAAGTGTGTAAAGGAATGGAAGTAGGAGTCCTTGAACCCGTGGTGTCCATCCTCCAGTGCGAAGTTGAAGCTGAACCCTCAATGGCAGAGAGCGAACCACTTCCAACCGTTCTTCGAGACTTAGTGCAGCGTTCGGCCACAAACCTTAACAGCGACCAAATTAGAAAATTCGAAGAACTACTCAGCAAGTATCGAAACGTCTTCGCCCTCTCTGACAACGACTTTGGGAGAACGAATCTGACATACCACCGTATAGACACGGGATCAGCTCGTCCTATTAAACAACCATCTAGAAGAGTTCCATGGGCTAAGCAAGAAGAAGTCAACAACCTGGTGAAGAACATGGAAGAACAGGGGGTAATTGAACCATCACAAAGTGCTTGGGCTTCGCCGATAGTGTTGGTTAGGAAGAAGGATGGATCGACCAGGTTCTGCGTTGACTACAGGAAGCTCAACGACGTAACTTTAAAGGACAGCTATCCCTTACCCAGAATCGACGACACCCTTGACAGCTTGGTTGGTGCCAAATGGTTTTCAACGTTAGATTTGAAGAGTGGATACTGGCAAGTGGAACTGGATCCACAAGACAAGCAGAAGACCGCATTCACGACTGGTTACGGGCTGTGGCACTTTAACGTTATGCCATTTGGACTATGTAACGCTCCTGCCACCTTCGAGCGACTTATGGAAAATGTGCTACAAGGGCTCAATTGGAAGGTTTGTCTGGTGTACCTAGACGACGTGATAGTACTGGGAAAGACATTCGAAGACCACCTCCAGAATGTCGAAGAAGTGATCAAGAAGCTTTCAGCAGCCAAGTTGAAACTCAGTCCCAAGAAATGCCATCTGTTCTGTAAGGAGGTGAAATATCTTGGCCACGTTATTACCCCAGAAGGAATAAGAACTGATCCTGACAAGACTGAAGCTGTGAGAAGTTGGCCTGTTCCGAAGAACCAACACGACTTGAGAAGCTTTTTGGGGCTGTGTTCCTATTACCGACGATTCGTAAAGGGATTTGCAGATATAGCTCGACCGCTCCACAAGTTAACAGAGGATGGTGTCCCTTTCCAATGGTCAGAACGATGTCAGCAAGCTTTTGAAACACTGAAGTCTACCCTTTCTCAAGCCCCAATACTGACGTACCCACAGTTTGACACAGACTTCATTGTCGATACGGATGCCAGCAATGTAGGAATTGGTGGTGTACTGTCGCAGATGCAGGAAGGAAAAGAGAAAGTCATTGGCTACTTCAGTAAGGCACTGTCAAAGCCGGAGCGAAACTATTGCGTGACCCGTAGAGAATTGCTGGCAGTCGTCAAAACTCTCGAACATTTCCATAAGTATCTCTACGGACGAAAATTCCTGCTAAGGACAGACCATGCGTCCCTGAAATGGCTGCTGCAATTTAAAAACCCAGAAGGACAACTGGCTCGATGGCTACAGCGGCTACAAGTATACGACTTCAGCATCGAGCATCGTGCTGGAAAACAACATGGTAACGCTGATGCCCTCTCGCGAAGACCATGCTCGAAGAACTGCAAACATTGCATGGCCGCCGAAAAGAAGGAACCAGTCAACTTGGCAAGGATCTGTCAGACGATGGTGGAACCTGAAGAACACTGGCAGAACGAAGACCTGGCGAAAGACCAAGATAACGACGAAGACATTAAACCGATACTGCGGTGGAAAAAGGCAGGAACAGCACGACCTACCTGGGCAGATGTTAGTAGTACGAGTACCATCACGAAGAGCTATTGGGCCTTATGGGATTCACTCATCGTCGAGAATGGGGTACTAAAAAGAGTGTGGGAAAGCCCTGACGGAACTAAAATTCGACATCAAGTAGTTCTCCCGAAGAACAGAGTCAACGAGGTGCTGACAGAAGTCCATGGAGGTGTTGGTGGAGGACACTTCGGAGTAACAAAGACGTTGGAGAAGGTGCGAGAGCGATTCTATTGGCTAAAGTGTAGAAGAGACGTCGAAAATTGGTGTAGGAAGTGCCCAACGTGTGCGTCAGCCAAGGGACCTCAGACTCGAAGCCGAGGGCGAATGAAGCAGTACAATGTTGGTGCCCCATTTGAGAGAATAGCTCTGGACGTAGCAGGACCATTCCCAACAACAGCTGCTGGAAATAAGTACATCTTGGTAGTGATGGACTATTTTAGCAAATGGCCCGAAGTGTACGCAATCCCAAACCAAGAAGCTACTACGGTCGCTGGAATGCTGGTGAACCAATGGATCAGTCGGTATGGAGTTCCGATGGAGATCCACTCTGACCAGGGACGGAACTTCGAATCCAAGGTATTCCGGGAAGTCTGTGAGCTGCTAGGAGTACAGAAAACTAGGACCACTCCATTACATCCACAATCTGACGGAATGGTCGAACGGTTTAACGCGACGCTGGAAACAAATTTGAAAATGGTTGTCAACGATCACCAGACAGACTGGGACCAGCACATACCTTTGTTCCTGTTGGCCTATCGAAGTGCGGTTCATGAGACCACCGGCAGAACACCAGCCAGCATTTTATTTGGAAGAGAGCTGAAGTTACCGATAGACATCCGGTTTGGACACCCAGAAGATCGGCGACCTTCGGCTACCGACTACGCACAGCAGCTAGAGGAACGACTCGATACCATCCATAGAGCCGTTCGTAACAAAATCCAAGTAGGGAGTGACCGCATGAAGACCAGGTACGACCGGAGAGCCAACAGCACAGGATTCAGAGAAGGGGACCAGGTGTGGCTTTACAATCCTGTCCGTCGGAAAGGACGCTCACCGAAGCTACAGCGAGCCTGGGAAGAACCTTACACTGTGGTCAGAAGGCTGAATGACGTGGTCTACCGTATTCAGAGAGGACCAAAGGCCAAGATGAAAGTTGTACACTTGGACCGCCTGGCGCCCTACAAAGGTCAAGACATTGATCGGGACGATCAATTCTAAGAAGGGGGCAGTGTTACGAGTACTTGCCAATTAAGTTGGTGTGAACATAATTAATGAACATCTTTCCTGATTACATAAGGAATATTCTCGGCTTTCCTGATACATCTAGAAAACACCAGCAAAGATCAATGGGAAAACAATTGAATTACTAGACGGCTGTAGAATACCCTAGAAAAAGGCTGAGAAGACTATAAAAGCGGACGAGACACTCACACCGAGTTAGTTGACAGTTTACAGTAACAGCTGATGCAAAGCGATCGATAGGCGATACAGGCGAACCATAGAGGCGATAGTGTTCATAGAGAGCGATAAATAGTGTCTACCGGAACGGCGATTAAAAAGTGACTTTTAGTGAAATAAATTGTGCGGACTTGTTCATAACTGTAGTGTAGTCAAATTAATTTTAGTAATTAAATAAACTCGTTGTTTTGTTTTGTTAATTGTGTTTTCTGTGACCGAACACGTCACAATATTAAGAGCTAGAACTTGGCAAATCTTAGTCTCATGTTGGTAGTAATCACCAGAAAAAAAATCAGCACAATCCGTTTGGGGGCATCCTACCCATTCTTATCTCGCTATAGCCTTTAAATATGAGAACATTAAACTTCATAAATATCCTTAATAATCTAAGAACAACTAATCAAACTGACACCATTAAAGTTTTGAGGTGAAGATTAGTTGCTGAGAAAATTCTTAAGTCAGACAAAGATCAGTGAAAAAAACTTACATTTTCTGAGTTTTGAAATAATGCCCTTGCCGTAATGATATTTCGAAATTTGGACATGCTTTGAATTCATCAATGTCACAAAGTAATGTACTTCGGAAAGGACAACTCTTATCTTATTAGCCAAATGTTATATTTTGTGCATTAAAAAAATTAATTAGAAATGTATTCATGTAATATGTGATAAATTTTTAAATATTTATTTATTTAACGTTTCATTTATTTGTATTATGTAAGTTAGGTTATAAAATATAAAGATTTCACACTCTCTTCCCCTTCCCCCAACCAACATTACTTTGAAAAATATTAATTTCTCTACAATATGGGCAAAAATGAGTTTAGTGAAGTTAACTTTATATCCTAAAAAAAAAAAAAATTTTTCCAAATTATGTTGATTCAAAACAGGGAGGAGGGAAAGAAGGAGAACCTTTACACTTCATAATCTAACTCAGTATTCAAAGTGAACGAAGCGTTAATTTGATAAATATTGAATAATTATAACTATGTTTCGATAATGTTAAGATAATGTACCTACATGAAAAAGCGATTTTAGTATATCTATTAAAATTTAAACTCATTTTATAAGAAATACCAAATTAGGTACATTATACGTATAGTCTGGATCATTTAAAGTGGAAGTTGAAGTAATAAAACTTTCTGTAGATTGATAAACTTTATTTATTTATTCAATATTAAAGGGCAAAATCCTTTTTGGGTATATCTTTGTAGCTTAGATTCAATAAAACTGTTATAGAGCGTCTCAGGTACCAAGTACATACATGATGCATCATTATAGTAATTATATAATTAATACCTCTTATATTTGCATGTGTTTTCTACCAATTTGAAAACACCTCCGGAAAGGCTTCTAAAATATTTTAGACTTTACAGGCACACGTGGTTAACAGAATACAAAACATGTTTCTATTGAATGATGCAATAATATTTTAATTGTACGTAAACAACTGAATTCACTTATTGGCAGTTTTATTACCTGAGCCGCCACTTTATAAGACCAAGACTATATAAGAATATTAACAAAATATGTTAAATACCTACATTATCAGCATTAAATTAAAATCTCAAAACGATTAAAGTTAATACAATATATTAAAAAAGAAATAAATAAAAACCTTATTTGTTTTTTGCCTTCCTCCAGTTAGTCTGTAGTAAACTCCTATGGAAGCCGAAATGAGAAGAACTAACACCAATACGACGTAATCCCATGCACCAAACACATTTAATTCCACTGTCATTTTCACTAATTTTTTGTTACTTTGTTATCTTATAGTATACTTCCAAAAACTTTTTAATTTAATAAGATTTTAGTTGTTGCGTGTGCGTATTAACTAAGTGCATAGGTGATTTATTCCCGAATGAACTACTGTCTCTGCAAATCAACGTAAAACGTAACGTGAACCTTGATAACATAATCTTTAGTAAATTAAATACTAAATTAAAGCATAAAATTTTAATCCCCGGAATATGATAAGAATGTTGTTAATAAATGACGTAACTTTGAAATAAGAGATAAAAGAGGACCGAAAGTTTTTTAATACAAAAATAATTAATTATTTTCTTTTTTATATAAAAAAAATTGTTATTTTGTAACAACTCGAAAAACATTAACTCAGCACGTAAGAAACGCTTACCAGTAAGAATTGAGTGTATAAAACTTAATTACCTCCTTTCTAATAAATACAACGTATGTATGTAACTATGTATTAGGAATAAAACACACCAATTGCTTAACAATTGACGATTAATTTTCTAATAAAAATTCTCTATATACTTTAATAATAGCATATTCAGTTGTTGTTTTATTTACTGCGGCAATTAAAATTAATAACAACATCGTCTTGATTATATCGCAATTACGCTTTCTTGAATGATTTTAAGATTTAATAAAAATTAGTTTGTTGTACTGCTGTATCATAATCGATTTTTTTTATTTGCACAATGTGATATCAAATTTTAGAACAATATTAATAAATTCACGACAGCTTCAAATCAAAAATTTTCCGTTTACCTAATTGAAATTTTGATAACTAGTTCCAAATATAGGTATAAGTACAAGATATGATTGTGGCTGATTATGATAGTCTCCGATTAGGATAAGATAGTCAAAAGAACAATAAACTTTTCCTAAAATCACTTTTCGACAGGACCTTTGACCATCGAGAGAAAACCCAAATATACAAAACTTGACGGTAAAGTTTGAATTTTCAGTCCCATCCCCAGAGACGATTAGTGACTGTTGGAAGAGGTGAAGGGATGCAAATCAAAAACATGGGTCACCACTCATTAAATACTTTAATTTGGTCAAATTGAAAGAAAAACATGAATTTATGCCCAAAGGGGAGTGGATAAGTGTTCGGGAGTATTGTAAATTATCTTTGAAACGATACTCCAATGAAGGACCATGATGGTAACTCCCTAAAAAACACCCCTTCAAAGTTTGAAATTTAACCTAACCTAATCTAGGAGGGTTTCCAACTAGTTTTCAACCAACAAATAGATAGGCATAAAGAAAAGAGGTATGGATAAGCTAACAAGTGACCCCAATATGACGAAAATATGAACTGAGTATATTTTTTATATCTGTCATTGCATATATTAGTAAAATACAGGACACTACATTAACGCTAAAACAAATTAAAAGTGAAGGTGACTATGTTTACTTCACGATAAAAATCTAGAAAATGAGGCGAAAATAGTTTTATTTTTTTTTTTTGGAAAAATGTACACTTTTTTACTGTATCGATTTGTTTAGATAAGTGATTTTTTTGCAGTTTTATTTATAATTTATTTTTAGTATATTTGTTGAAAATAATAATATAATACCAAGTTTAAATATTGTTTCATTATGCCAATGCAGCGCCATCTGTTAATATTTACTGCTAATTAAAGTATTTTAAATATGTATTACAAAAGACAGAAGTGCCTTAGCAATATTTCAAAGTTAAAGAACTACTGGAACTTGTCCATTTATTTTATTTTTATAAAAGAAAACCTGATATAAAACGACTTTAAAGAAATCAAATCTAATTTCCTGTTATTATAAAAATATTGATAACGCGTTAATGTTAGTATTGATACATCTCAAAAATCCAGTACCTATCTCAACAAATTTCATATTAAGTAAGTTTTAGGACAATAATAAGTTGCCATAAGAAATTTTAATTAAAATGCATAATTAATAATCTTAAATTGATTAAATAATGAAAATTTGAGGATTAAATGTCGATTAAATAATCTAACAGTTGAGACTAATTAACTGTAATGGTTGTTATTAGTTATTATCAAGTTTAAAAACAAAAAATTTAAATAGTTAAGAGTTTAAATGACGAATACTTGAATTAGAAAACAAAAATGTTAGAACTTCAATAAATAAAAATAATTTGAAGCTTCACTTTCGTTAAAAAGTATTTAATTAACTTGTAAAATTAAAGAAACAGGTTATTAAGTTATAAAAATTTTCATATGGTACTGACCTTGGCAATTTATGACCTTGACAATTTATGACAAGGTTATCAACTTTTAGAAACCACCATTTTTTGGTAAAACAACCTTCTACCCTCCAACCCCCAAATTTATAAAAAATATTGATTTACTTCCCTAGTTGAAACGGTTTTTTATTTAAAATTAAATTTCACGATTAATAGAAAATTGCAATAAAAGAATACATTAAGTTTATTGTCTTAATATAAATAGTTAAGATAAGATATTTTGAGCTGTTATATAAACACAATCATATGCAACGAAAATGCATTGATTTGTGTCACTTGTGTCGTTTCATTTTCCGTGAATTTTCAGCACTAGGTCATCACCAAAACTTATAGGTTACAATGATTTCGAATAAACAGTACGTTGTTTTTTAATACAATAAAATGCATAAAATAGTATATGATTACACAGGTGAATTAAAGAATGACAACGGAAAATTAATATATTAAAATACGTTACCTGTTTGGGTTTAAAAAGACTAGAATTCACAAATTTTGCAAGTACTAAACTCAAACTACCAATACATGTATGTAAGTAGTTATTTCTTTAGTAGCACGTATTTGACGGTTAAATTCAATTTCTTCAACTCACTTAAATTTTTAATCAGTATCTAGTATAAATTACATTATAGGATTGCACTTTTGCTATATTATAATAATTATAATCTTTCATAAATAAAAACGAAAATAGATTGAATGGTGATTTTTTTTTTTTCTGAAATTGAAATTAAGTGTTATACAACAACCGTTGTGCAACTTGACGAGATTAAAGGTCGAACGCATAATAAATAGAATATTTACATCACATATTTAGTGCCTTTTATTTTTTTAAAATTGCCGCTGTTTGCAATACCGGAAATCAACTCCATCAAAATGTGATAGGTTTTGTGTACGTTCGGATTTGGTATTTTGTTAAAAGTGATTTCGTTTTAATTTATTGACTTACGAGATGGTCTAATGTGAAGAGGATAAAAAGCAAAATTTAAATTTGTTTGTTCAGAAGTGACAATCAATTTCACTTTAGTGGTTTCTGAATTGACAAACATTGAGTTATAAACATAACCTGTAAATTGATTTGATGGTGTTATTAACTTCAGAAAATAAGAGCTGGCGAAGTTGTTAAGTGTAAAGAATATAAAATTATATAAGATTTGTAATAGTCGCAAATTCTAAACGATTTTTCTAAATATACATAGTTTTTAGACTAGCAGTATTAGTGTATTACAGTGATAGTATTGTGCTATGTGCTTTCCGAACTAGTCATCAAAAAAATAGCTACAAATGGACAGTAAAATAAATCTAATCGTTTAAATAATTAAGATGAAGTTTAATGGTAAAGCATTAAATTCTATTGTTATAAATTTTGTACAATGCTAATCCTTCTCGAATCCAAACATGACCAAAACATAAATCGAGTTTACACGAAGATGTCCGAAGGTTGTTCTGGCCGAAATATTAATCCGATCGTGTCTGATGTTGAAAATTTACATTTTATTAATAATATAGTAGCCAACGACAAAGAAATTGACTTAAACACTAGTTATGATCATGTATATGCATCAAATTCGGGTACCGTTCTGCCCAATCTTTCAAATACGAACTGTCAAAATGCCGAAAGTGAGGTTAAATTTTTAAGAGAGTGGTTGCTGTTGCACTTGGATTTAATTCAACAGCAAAATGACGAAATCTTAAGCAAGGAAAAGACAATTTCAATGCTTAAACAAGAAAATGAAATGGTACGTTTCATTTTTAGGATATAGCATTGCAATTAATTAACGTCATTTTAGCTTAAGGAACGCCTAAACAGCTTTCAAAAAGGGATCTCCTCCCATTCTCAAAGAACAACAGAGCCCGATTTGGACAAATTAATCACAAATACTGACTTGAAAATAACAGAGGTGTCCCACATTGTTAGGAAAAAAAAAGAGGAAATTCCCTTAGTTTCGCTCTCTACTGAAGCAGATTCTTTAACTTTAGAAAAGGCTGATTGTCCAGAAGATCATAAATCTCAAGATAATTCTTCTGCTAATGTAGACTCGTCTACCACTTGCTATAATTGTAAGTTCCTCTTCGTTTCTATTGTTCAAATGTATATAAATTTTTAGAACCCTAGCTGTTAATATAAAACAAAAGCTGTGTATGTAACACTTTAATGTCCATGTCACAGAGAAAATAGAACAAAACAGCATATTGGAGTGTGAATAATGAAGTAGCATATGAATTAGCAAGACAAACAAAATAAAAAAATAGAATCAAAATGACCTACCCCAACACAAATAACAGCAATGTAGAGAAGAAACATGTATTTCTGCTAGGAATACTAAAATATTTCCCATGCAGCAACAAACAGTATGCTATTTCAACATCCTCTTACCAGAAATTCAAATTTTACCTGAATTTTCTTCAGATTGTTACCAAGCTGTCTCTCCTTTTTCATTTTGTATACACAAAACTTAATTGCGTGGGCACTTAAATAAAACAGAAAATTTTAACATTTTAAATCTGCTCAATTAATTTCATTGTCTTTCTTATTTTTTAGTGCCGATAAATACCAGTGACAGCACTCAAGTTGATGAAACAGCACAAAAGGAAAACACAAAAGGCTCTGTTAGATCTGATACCTTAAATAGTGCTCTCTTAGCTAATTCAACAGAAAATAACAACAAGTGCTCAGAAGATAACATCCCTGCAGCCAGCTCAGTGGATGATTCACTAAAGAACATACGAATGAGTATCCGTCGGAAAAGATTGTGTAGCAACTCTTCCATTTTATCAAACAATGATTCTCTGGAGGAAAAAAACCTAACAAGGAAGTTAAGAAAAAAAAGAAAATGTAAGTGTTTTCAGATACAGAATTTTAAAGGAGTTGCTTATTTATTTTTTATTTTATTAGGTTCTCTCAAAAGTGATAAACTTTTAATGTGTAATGAACAGTATCTGACACAGACTGGAGAAGTAAATATACCCTTAACAGAGCCGGATGCGTATAATGAATTTACTCGACCAACAAATTTGGAAGTAAGTTTTTAAAATGTCTTGTTTTGAAAATAACTAGTGTTTGTTTGACTGACTGCAGGTTCCCAGATGGAGAGTAAAAGTGTACACCAGTTGTTATACAATGGAAGGAACTGAGAATTTGGACGATGACGTATTCAATAAAAGGCACCTCAAACATGAAAATGATGAACGAAGAAGGAAAAGGTAAAAATAGAGAAAACTCCTTATGAATAATTTATTCTAAAAGTTTTTTATCTTTTCAGGTGGGATGTCCAGAGGATACGTGAACAAAGAATAGTGGAAAAACTGAAACAGAGGCAAGAACGTGTGGCCTCTGGTTCAAAAGGAGAGGATCAGTCTGAACCTGTGCAGTCTTTGTGGCCCTTGCCTGAAGATATTAAGTATTTGGAAGTTTGTGATCAACTCCCGGTGTCTGCCCTCGGAGCACCCTTACCTCGTTTTACCTCCAGGTAATCTTTAGTTTTTTTTTTACTCATGAAATAAAATTGTATATGTTTATGTAATTTTTAATTTAAATAAGTAATTACAATGGGGACTAAAAATATATCCGGATTAGCGAGTATCCGCTACATTTCATCAATTTGTCTTGGAATACATTGGAGAAAGTATTTTCTAATGATTGCTTATTACAAATTATGAATTTGATGGTTTTTATTTTTATTCAAAATAAAGAAAAACTAATTTCAGTTTTCAACTATTATAAAACTTAAAAAGAAAATAAATAAACAAATAATACATTTTAATAGAAAGTAACCGATAAACACTAGGAGAGGTTTCACAAAATTATTTATTTCGCCTCTATATACCTTTCCAAGTGTTTATCCGTTGCTTTGTATTTATTATATTTCACCATGGATCCTTAAATTTTAATACCTGATTTAATTTGCGTGTGAAACAAAGTAAGTTTTCCGATTATTTCACTAACGATTTAATTGCAATTTTGTAACGTTGCTTTTATTTGTATTTTTAAGTGAATTTAGCCTTCCTTGGCTTAACAATCCCCATTTAGTTGTAAGAAGAAATTCGAACAGGCGATGTACTGGTCGAAGAAAAGGTACAAAGAGATAAGAAAGAATGGAAGAGGATGCAACATAAACGCATTTAACAGACTGCATGGACATATGTACATAAAACTTGATAGATCTCTAGGGATACCAATCACTTCGTTTTTTCGAAGTACTCGTGTAGTAGTATTGAGATTATTAATAAGCTTAAATTTTTCTTTCCTTTTTATTTATTTTTTTTTTTGTTTAAATTTGAAATGAAAGTGTAAACTAAGTACAAAGCTATTTTTTGATAAAGAAATAATTATAATAAATTGAGCCACTCTCATTTCAAAGCACCTGTTTGTATAGTAGCTTTAAGTTTAATAAAACACTTGTCTCTTGTCTCATCATCCAAATAATTTAGATGTACAGTTTTGTGAAATTAAGTAAACAAAACAAGAGCACTCTTGAAAGTTTTTTTTTTCTTCCAAAGGACAGTGAAATTATTGCTAAATAGTCAAGTGCGAATTTAACTTGCACGCATGAAGTTTCGTACCTAATCAACTACATTATTCAGATTTTTTTTTTTAATAAAAATACCTAGGGAATTTTTTTTTTCAAGCCATGAATGGAACGCGAATAGCTGTGCTTCTTACATTATTACGTTATCCTGACTGCCGGGAACAATATACATTAACATTTCGTTTTCAAAATTTAATTCGTTGATAAAGTGCGTCTTGTACAAAATATCTATTAAAACCGTATCCAGTACATCACATAGTCACTACCAAGAATCTTTTTCTTATTATTATTAAAATAGTTGAGGTTATGTTTAATTCAAAAATGGTGACGTTAAAGACCGTTAGTTGTTGTTTATGAAGGTTTTAATAGTTTTTGAATAAAATAGTTGTTTTATAAGAACTCATGGCTTTACCACCCGCTTCTGGAACCCCAAGAAGTCATCTTTCAACTCCAAAAAGGTTAATGAATAGACGTTTACCACCAGAAACACCAGAATGTTTTGCGCCTGTTAGTGTAGAAACCCCTGTTGTGCTCAAAAGGAAAAACAGTAAGGAAAGTTACGATGAATTAAACAATTTAACAGTAGCTGTGCGTGTTAGACCTATGAATTCAAAAGAACTGAGTCATGTTGGAGCTTCAATGATTGTTAGAGTTCAAAAGAATGAACTACTTATTCGATCAGTTCCTGTTGGTGCTATTAGTGTAGGCACTGATCATTTATTTCAATATGATCATGTTTTTTGGTCGTGTGACAAAACCGGCTTAAATTATGCCTCACAGGAAGATGTATTCAACTCCCTTGGTAGACCTTTACTTGCCAATGCTTTTCAAGGGTATAACGCTTGTTTATTTGCTTATGGGCAAACTGGTAGTGGTAAGAGTTATAGTATGATGGGGCCTGACAATAACGCAGACTCTAATGAAAATGCTGGAATAATTCCACGATTTTGCAAACAATTATTTCTACAAATAGCTGAACTATCTTCTTCACATATTGCTAATGTAGAGGTCAGTTATTTTGAAATATACAACGAAAAAATCCATGACCTATTAGCCCCTGAAAATAGCAAACCACGTAAAGAACGTCCAGCCTTAAAAGTCCGGGAACATCCAGTTTGGGGCCCCTATGTTGTTAACCTAAGTATTCATGTAGTACAAACTTATGAAGAATTACGGTCGTGGCTTCTGCGGGGAAACAAAAATAGGGCTACTGCGGCCACCGTAATGAATGAAAAGTCTTCAAGATCTCACAGTATTTTTTCAATTGAACTAAGCCTTAGTGAAAAAAGTAAAGAGGATGAATCGGGCAGGCGTAGTAAAGTCAGTTTGGTGGATTTAGCCGGCAGTGAAAGATTAGGAAGTAGTTATAATTGTGAAGAGAAAATGAAACAAGGAGTTAGTATAAATAAATCTCTTCTCACGCTTGGTAAAGTTATATCAGCTCTTGCAGAACAACGAAAAGGCACTCAATTTGTACCTTATAGAGAGTCAGTTCTTACCTGGTTACTTAGGGTAAGTGAAAAGTCTCAAACCAACTTATTGTCTAAAATTATGTTTACAACAGATTAATAAAATATGTATTGTTTTTAGGAAAGTCTCGGAGGAAATTCGCATACGACGATGTTGGCCACAATTTCTCCAGCCAATGCCCACTCTGATGAAACCTTATCTACTTTACGATATGCTTGCCAAGCACGATCGATTGTTAATCGAGCCAGGGTCAATGAAGATCCCCACGACCGACTTATTCGGGAATTACGAGCAGAAGTCGAACGGCTTCGAGCCTTAAGATCAGATTATGAGAAGAGCAGCTCATCAACTTTGAGTATAATACAAATCGACGATTATTCTAATTCTTCAGAATCCGGACAAGAACTTGACGAATTGAAGCGACAACTAAAATATACAGAAGAAAAATTATTGAATGCCCAATGCGAATGGGAACAGAGGTTTATGGAAACAAAGGAGAAGCAAATGAAAGAATTATTAGAAGTTGAAAAACAAAAAGAAGAATTAGAGTCTCATGTTAGGGTTTTGTCCAACGTTGATACAAATTTAGACTTATCTCCTTATCAAACCAATTTCCTGGACGAACTTGAAGATATCTTAACATCAGACAAAGTTGAAGATCAAAAAATTAAAAATTTAAAAGAAATATGTAGGACGAAAGACGAATATGATTACGAAATTTCGTCAAGCCCTTCAGGAAAGACACTTTATATCACAGATCGAAAAAATAATATGAAAAGTTGTTGTCCTATAAATGAAATAGAAAATGTTACAGATGAAGACCAATTTGGTGAAATAATTAAAGGTCTTAATTGGATTAGTATTGAATGTGAAAAGAAAATTAGTAAAAGACTTTCAAGAAGTGAAGTTTATGGACCCCTAAAGCAAATTTATGACGCTCTTAATGCTCTTAAATTTGTCACTGAAGATGATGAAAGTACTCGTTTGGCCTTCGCCAAATTTAGCAAATCATTTCAAGTGTTTGAAACTACCCTACAGAATAAATTCAACAGGACAAATAATGGACAAAAAGCCGTTTGCTTCAGACTTTAAATGTTTTTAAATTTTATACTTTACTAATTTAATACTTCAAAACTTTTTTCAAGTTTGTAAATTTTATGAAAAAATATGTGAATCACAAAACAGCTTCTTCATGTTACCATTTCTTATTGTTTTGAATGTTTATATATTTCTTTTTAGTTTAGTATATTATGCAGAAAAAAGCAATTTTGAATATTTTTTCTTCTTAATTTTACTTTTTAATAACAAAAAGGATTATGCATGGAAACCCTACTACAAAATTTAAGAATGCATGGATGTGAAATAGTTGATAAGCAAGTTCTTCCTTCAACAATATGACCTAGTGCAAGAAGTTAATTTCCTGCCTATGTTATTAATTATGAAGAGATTAATTAGACAACTTAAAATATTTGAAGCTAAGTAAAAAGGTAGGTGATGTATTTTATTTGACGTTGAAAGATTCTGATGATACAAATAGATTGGTTTTGTAAATTTGAAAATTAAAGATTAATTTCTACAGCTGATTCTTTAGCAGTGATTTCTTAAATTTTGCACAAGAGGTTCAACAATTAGTTAAAGTGAGAATAAAATTTAATTTAATGGATTATATGTGATTAATTTCTTATTTTATGTTGTTTATATTTAAATAATTCATTTAATTTAAGTAGAAGTACATGCACCTGTACGCTTTTTGTAGGTTATGTTCATTGTTTGTTTACTTGTCTGAAGTAGAGCTGTAGCAAACCGTATGTATTCGGTACTGAATAACGGGTGCGCCATCTAGTAACGAATAACGAAACGTTACACACGAATGCATTTCGTTACTCGCATTTTTCGGTACCTACACTGTTTCAGTTCACGTAAGTACCGTTGATGCGTGTATTGAAACGTTTACTGATCGTATGTTTTACGCATGCTCGCGCTTTTTCGGCGAATTTAAAAACGTACGTACGTTTTGTAACGTGACAGAGTGCGATGTTTATTAAGTGAAGTATAATTTGAAAATTCGTTAATATGTTTAGTTTTGTTTAAAATATGTCTTTGTTCCTTTTTTTATGTTTAATTTCCTTCTAAGAAAAACGTTAGCATGTTTTTTAAATTTTATTGTCAATTTGTTAATAAATAATTTTTTACACTTATTTGTTGCTTTTTCATTATAATCGATGCATAATGGATTGCGATGTTATTGCGATATAACATAAGCTAACTATTAAAATTTTCAAAATAATAAATCCATTGCAAATTTAGTAGGTTCCGTCAACAATTCACTTGTATCTAGTTCTAATACACTTTACCTATTAAATCAAAGTAAATTTAAAATAACTTATACATAAGTCTGGTTTAAAACACGGAAAAGTGAAAAAATGCACCTTACGCAGCTTGGTATGTAATGTATAAGTATATAAGTATGTTTTCTACAAATTAATACAAATGTTGCGACGCCGCGACGTTATACTGTACGCGTACGCAATACGATTTGATTCGTTGCTCTAACATAAAAATAAGGTATCAGAAGTAACGAGTAACGTAACGATACGATAGTAACGAGTACTAATTGTTATAGTAACGAATACATACGGGTACGCTTTTTTTTCGTTACTTTTACACCTCTAGTCTGAAGTTAGCATTTGATAATCACATAATCAGTAGCACCAACCTTTACTTTAGAAAGAACCCTGCTTGTAGTGCAGTTGACCTACTATTTTTGCTTATTTACAAATAAACTTTAATTAAATTATAATATAATAATAAAATAAAATAATGATTTGTTGAAATTTTCAAACTACATGTAATCTATGATTATTATTGTCGGAATAGCAAAGTATCTATAGTGACAGCAACGAAGTTTGACATTCTCGTCATATTCTCGTTCCTAGGCTCGTTCCTTAACAAAGACACGACTCGTCGCCATTAAATTGTAATGTTATACAATTATCCTGTTTTTTCAGTGCGTTTTTTTCTTTTATTTTATAGTTTCGTTTATTTAATAATGTTATTAATGCGTTCTTTTTGTCCGTTTCTACAGAGCGATGTATGAATGGACGAGCGATTAAGCAAATTTTGAACTTACTGCAACACGTTCTCTGCAGTGGAAGTCGTTCGTTTTGGATTTTGTTGGCTGTTAGCTTCTTATCGTTGGATTATCATGCAGCTAATTTTGAACCTGAAAGTGGGACCTTAAAGGTAGGAATACAAAAAATATTAATATATGTAATGTTTATTGCTTCTTATTATTAGTTAATTTTTAAGATATAATAGAAATTCCATATACACTTATTTTGAATGATATAACTTTTCCTAGATGTGGTTTAACTTATACTGTAATATTATTTTTGAAACTTTGTAATTTACAGTTGTAAAATTGGAAATGTTATAATTCGAAAAGTTTTCAAAATTATATTTCAGATTTTGATAATTTTGTTTGCAGGGAAGGAAAACAGAATTGTAGTCAGATTTTCATGGGGGTGTACGCAACCCCGTTTTTGTGACTTCACTATTTGAAGCTGTTAAGTGAGGGATGTTATAATTCGTTCAGTTTTCGGAATTATTTTTCAGATTTTGATCATATTAAAATATAAAAATTAAAGACCTGTTGCTAAGTTGTCACTTTTCTCTAAAGTATTAGACTTGTTGGTTTACAGAAGATTGTTTTCTTACTTTCAGGGGTTAATTTGTATTGAACAACATGGTTTCATGATGTACCAATTTATTGTCATATTGTGAATTTTTGATAAGCCAGATATGTAATAACTTTCAAGTTGATGCTGTGTATACCGATCTTTCATCAGCTTTTGATACTATTAATCATTATTTATTATGTCACAAATTAAATCTGTATGGGATACATGGTAATCTTCTTAGTTGGGTTAAATCAGCAATATTTGGTAGGAAGTATACAGTTAAATACAATAATTTTGAGTCTTGAGTATTCAGCTGTATCAGGAGTTGGTCAGGGTACACAAACTGGTCCTTTATTTTTCATAATTTTTATGAATGATCTGGTCCGCATATTAAGGTACTCCAGAGTTCTGCTTTATGCAGATGATGTAAAAATTTTCAAAGTGATAAATTGTGCCCAGGATTACCTTCATCTGCAGTCAGATCTCAATCGATTAGATCACTGGGTAAAATGTTATGGTTTAACTTTTAGTTTGGACAAGTGTGTGATTTCATTTTACAAAACAGATTTTAAGAAATACTCTTATTGTTTGAAGGTAAATCATGAATTGTGCAGGGTGGACGTAGTTAAGGATCTTGGTGTGTTTCTTGACTCCTGTTTAAATTTTTCTCATCATATTGATTTTGTTGTTAATAAAGTATCTAAGATGCTTTATTTTTTGTGTTGAAGCAGTCAAGAAGCTTCACGAATCCTAAGACGATAGTAGCCCTGTATTGTTCATTGGTGCGCTCTCAATTAGTTTATTGTTCGATTGTCTGGGTACCATCTAAGAGGGGTGACATTGTTAAGATTGGGTCTGTTCAACATAAATTTTTTAGAGCTATGTCATTTAAGTTGAAGCAACCTATATCAATTTTTGAACATAACTACACTTCTTTAGCTTTGCAATTGAAAGTTTGTTCGTTGCAATCATTTCATAATTACTTAGATCTTTTATATCTGTATAAGATAATTCATGGATATGTTGACTCTCCTGAACTCTTATCTTTGATAAATTTTAAAGTTATTGAGGGACTCATATACATTTGAAACAACTCGGTGTGTCTCTAAATTGATTAATTCATCGTTTATAAATAGAGTATGTAATGTAGTTAATAAGGATATTCGTGTTCCTGATGTACTTGATTTGGTACCGTTGAGTAGTTTTAAGAAGGTCCTCAGAGGGGCAGTACTAGAGTTTTTATAATGTGTCATTTTGTTACTTACATGAAGAAATTTAGTTCTCTTAGTTAATATTATTCTTATGATTGTAATTTCATTATTTCTTGCGTTTTTTAGTGTCTGTTCAATGAAATAAATAAATAAATATTATTAGCAAAGGGAGACAAAATATGTAAAGAGAAATATTTTACGTAGGGGTTGCGTTCCAATCTTTTCTTGAACTTCTAACTACGATTTGTAATTGTGATTTTTTTTCTTATCTAGTGGAGAAAACTGATGTGTGACTACTTATCCTGGTTTGCTATTGACGTATTACCGTTCAATATTATCAGCGCTACTCGTCGTGGGAGCATCCTGAAGTTAATATTCTACCGTAACAACTATCTGTTCACCATGGTATCTTTTTCTTGGATTTGGTTTGCTGCTTCCGCATGTTCACTGTGAAATGTGACGAACACATAATTAAGGTGAGATTAAATTAAAATTAATGAATAACTCCTTGTTATTAATCTGTTGCTATCGTATTTGTTTCAGATCGACGCTGGAGAAGAGAAAGAAGATCCATTCCGTTAGACTATTTATTTGAATAACTTTTATTTTGCATGCTGTTTATTTGAATTATTATTTTATTTTGCATGTTCTCTTGCTTACTTCTTCGCTTTGCTTACTGCAATTCTTACTATCACGCTTCGCATTTACCCTGCACGATCCGCAGGATTCAACGTTTCGTCATCTTGCTTGTTCCTTCTCATCCAAGGCGTAGAAGCAGAGGCCTCCCCGAGTGACTTGCCCTGGACTTGGCTTTTTAGTTGTTCTTTGAAGTGTCTTATACACTTCTCGCGGTCTACTCTAGCGTCACTTCCTTTCAGACTGGGATGCAGCGGAGTTATCTGGAATAGAAGCAATAGGCGACTGCCCGGCTCTCCTAGACGAAATCTGTCTGATCTTTTCTAACAATTCTATTAATTTGTGCCGTTGGTCCTTTGTAGTTTATTTGGTTAATGCACTGCACTATTCGCTTACAGGTAAAGGACACCGAACGAAGACATCATATTGTTTTACCTTTCTTGTATTCTCTTTGATATTTCGTTTGTTTTCTTGTCTTTTTCTTTTACAGGTATTTATTTGATATTTTATAAACTGTTATGTTAATATTTTATACGATGTATTTGGGACAAGAAGCTCCTCTGATACTTATAATTTTTCCAAATTACCTTTTTGGCACATTTGTTATAACCAAATTGAATTTTATTAATTAGAAGTAACTGGCGGATAAGCTATAAGGGGCTGATGTGGAGGCTACAGAGTATTAGAGGTGTTGTTTTGCTCCAAATATAGCGTTTCAATATTAAAATAAAAGTTTATGTTTTCCGTGTTGTAATAAATACTGAAAAAGAGTTGAGGAGTTATTGGTAGTTGTACTGAATTAATTTACTCATATTGTTGTACTTGAATTATAAACTTTTCTAATTATCTAATTGTTCAAATATTAATACAACAGCTTATATACTTTTGTCATAATTTATTGTAAATATTTGCTTTGTATTTTCTTTTTTTAAGTGTTTTATTTTGCACTTCATAAATTGTTACATTAATATAGTAATGGTTACTTAGACCATGTTATTATTTTGACGTTAATTTCTGAACTGTAAAATGTATTATATGAGTCTGAAGAATAAGAATATCGGTTTTACAGTGTGTAATTATTATAAGTAGATATATTTGCCGTAAAATGTAAATTACTGTAAATGTAAAGTTTGAGATTCAACACAAATTGTTACTGAAAATATAATTGCTTACCAATTTAATGTCCACAAGTCATTCTAGGTATTTCAATTGGGATAAGTGGTATTTTGCTTTACTTAGATACAGTGATTTTCTTGAGAAAATATTAAAGGAATCAATATTCAGCATCACGTGACATCCTGACGTTTTAAGTTCCTGTAAAATTTACAAATTAATTAGCTATCTTTTAAATAAACTTTACTTACATTGTTATAATGTAGAAATTAATTTTTAAATTTCAAATTTACAAAACCAATCTATTTGTGTCATCAGAATCTTTCAACGTTAAATAAAATACATCACCTACCTTTTTACTTAGCTTCATATATTTTAAGTTATCTAATTAATCTCTTCATAATTAATAACATAGGCAGGAAATTAACTTCTTGCGCCACGTCGAATTATTGAAGGAAGAACTTGCTTGGCAAATGGCAGGAAACCAAAATTTTTCTGAAGTGTACCTGTAAAGTAGAAAATGACACATGAAATTAAAACTGACTGCAACTTATTCGAATAATTGAAATTGATCATAAATTCACACACATTGCACCAAAGCAGTTAAGATATTGTATAATTTATGATTTTTTGTTAAACAATTATTAAAGCTGCATTTGGTAACTTATTTACAACCAATTTTCTAATAAAATTACTCTATAAAACAAAAATTAACCTTGTTCAAACACTTTAAACTACTTTCAAAAACACAATATTTACTTACCATTGCCCTGTCCTGGAAATTCCAATGTACCCAAAAGGTAATTAATTTCATGTCAGAAACTATTTTTATAGGAAGACTCCATCTTGAGGTTTTAGCCCTTATTTTCTAGGAAGAAAAACCATTTTTTACAATTCTTATTTGAAATTAACCTACATTCCAATAGAATTTTCTAATTTATACAAAAGCAGTGATAAAAAAAATATAACATTAATAATATGATTGAATGTGAGACAATGTCTCATTTCTTTTTATCAAAACTTACTAATACAATCAGAAACTTCAAATAAATTAGATCACCTACCTATCAATTTATTTTTGAACATTTTCAGTTATCTTTTATCTCCATAATTAATATGATCTTTGAAGACATAGGGAGGAACTACACCTTATGAATGGTCGAACTCGTTTGGCTTTTGCCTTTTGCAGGAAATCAAAATTCTGAAGAAGTACACCTAGAAAAGAACACATGAAATTTAAATTAAACAGAAATGGGGTTTAATACAAATTTTTGAATTAATCATTCATTAGACCGAAACAGTTAAGGTTACGTTTTGTCAAGTTGCAGAAAAGTTTTATTACGATTAAATTAATTATAAAATAATTAACTAGGGTGTACGCTTTTCCTAAATAATCAATTATGGCTGTCATTGACCTTCGTGCTGTCCATTTATTTAATAATAATAATAATAGCTTTATTTAGCACGAGGCTATACAACTGAACTTTTTGTATTTTGATTTTGTCAAACTTATACTTACATTTACATTATCAATAATTAATTAAACTACTATCTACTAAATCACTAAACTATTATAACTATGCCTCACTTAAGTAATACTGCTTGAGATCTCTTTTAAACTTTGATAAACTTGCGTTTTTTAGTTCGTTTTGTAGGTCATTGTATCTTTTTATTCCTTTGAAAAAAAAATAGAATTTTGTGATTTTGCTAAATTTACTTCAGGTAACATAAAATTTTCTTTATTTCTAGTGTTATGAGCATGTGCTTCAGCAAACTGCAGTAAAATATTATTAAAATATCGCGGCATTAAATTTAACTTAATCTTATGTATAAACATTAATGTCAGGTACTCCGTATGTTTCTCCACATTTAACCATTCTGGCTGATTCAGCATTCTCTTAATACTTGTATACCTGCTGCATTTGAGTATTAGTCTCATGGCCCTGTTCTGTAATTTTTGTAAAACTTGCATTCCACTGTTGTTACTCAGATAGAGAACCGTTCCCGCAAAATGGAAATGCGGCAATATAATACAGTTATATACTGTCTGTATAGCCCATTGTGACATGCACTTACTACATCTTCTTAATACCCCCAATTTTTTAGCAATTTTTTTGCTAACATACTCCACATGTTCTTTAAATTTTAAATTTTCATCCACTATAATCCCCAAGTATTTAGTTTTATCTACTATATCCAATTTCTTATCTTCTAGTTTTATTTCCAGCTCACTCTTTAACTCCGTCTTATTAGGCCCTATTACCATTACCTTTGTTTTTTCTGTGTTCAGTTTTAGTTTATTTGTAGAGAGCCAATCATTAATATTCTTCATCTCATTGCTTAGCACTTCTTGCAATTCTATTTTATTCTTACTTGAGTAATATACTATCGTGTTGTCGGCAAACATATGAATTTTACATAATTTTGTTGCTTCCACAATGTCATTAATATATAATATGAATAGCAGCGGTCCCAGAATGCTGCCTTGTGGTACACCAAAATCAACTGGTTTACTAGTTGAGATTAAATCTCCACATTTAACTTTTTGCTGTCTGTCTGATAGATAATTTTCAAACCAGTTCCATACTATTCCTTTGATGTTGTATCTTGCCATTTTTTTTAGTAAAATATTTCTATCAATCGTTTCAAACGCTCTCTTTAAATCTAAATAGACAATCATTTTGTTAAGCTTATTATCACTCTGTTTTTGCCATTCATTTAATACATATTGAAATGCTGTTTCACAGCTGTACCCTTTTCTGAAACCCGATTGACATTGCGAAAGAATATTGGCTTCTTCTATATATTCTATTATCTGTTTGTACACTATTTTTTCTAGTATTTTTGAAATTGCTATTAGCATGTTAACTGGTCTAAATTCTTCAATTTTTTTTGTTCTATTTATCTTTCTCAATGGTACTATTGTAGAAATTTTCATATTTTTTGGTACCACTCCTTTCTCTAATGAACAATTTACAATGTGTAATATTATGTTTCCAATTTCACTAAATGCAGTTTTAATAATCTGCATTGAAATGTCATCCGGGCTGCTTTTGTTTGGCAGGGAGAAAACTATTTCTTTAAGTTCATTAATTTGTAATAATTTAAAGTCTGTAAGTTGGTGATTATCTGGGGACTTAATGTTCAAATTTAAATCATAGTTACCCTTGCCCATCTTAATACTACTTGTAATTTCCTTGATACTATCAATATAATATTCATTAAATCTCTCCAGTATCTCTTTTTTATCTAAGATAATTTTTCCATTCTTGTTTATTGCCTTTGATGACTGTTTTAAGTGTTCTCCACATCAATTTTATATCACTTTTACAGCTATCTACAGTCCTATTATAGTAGTCAATTTTTTCTTTTCTGATTGTTGTTACAGCTCTATTTCTAAGTGTTTTATATAATTTCCAGTCTTTTTCATCCTTAGTAAATTTAAACCTTTTAAATTGCACTTCCCTATCATTAATTGCATTTAAAACCACTTCATTCATCCATGGTTTATTTGTTTGTCTTATCTCTATATGTTTTTTTGGCATTACTTCATCTAGGATCTTTGTTAAATTATCACAGAACGTTTCTGCCTTAATATCTAAATTACTTATTCTAAAGTCAAAAAATAGATTACTAGCTAAATTTTTAAACTGATTCTCATCCAATAATTTGCAACGAACAGATTTCTTTTGATTAATTTGATTTTCATTATCCTCTAATGTAATACTAATCAATAAATGGTTGTTAAAATTTGGCTTATCTAATACTTGAACAGCTATATTTGAACTATCATTACTTAAAACTAGGTCTATCATACTTCTACTGCCATTAGTTGATACATGCGTAAATCCTGTCACACACTGCTTACAACCATTATTTTGTACTGTAGTTTTCAGCCTCTTTGAATATGTTCCTTCTGCCTCGTAGTCAATGTTAAAGTCTCCAAGTATAATCGAGGTACAGTTTACACTCTCCATTAATTCTTCTAACCATTCATCAAAGAAAGCACAAAATGATGCACTAGGTGATCTATATACACACCCTAACACTATTGCACTTTTATTTATTTCTACTTTAATTACTATCACCCAATAATTCATTCTTTCTGTGTAACTTCCAATTAGTGTGGATTTTATGTCACTCCTAGAATAAATTAATACTCCTCCTGTTGCTCTACTTGTGGAGTCTACTCTGTGTATATTGTAGTTTTCTATTAATATTTCAGCATCATCTATGTCATCAGTTAAATGTGTTTCAGTTAAACACAAACATATAGGTTTATTTCTAATTCAAAACTATGAAATTCGTCAAAATTTGCCAGGATACTCTGTGCATTTTGTAGGAAAATTTTCCCTTTCTTTGGTAGTGCTAGTTGCTATTGCATTGCCTTATCCTCAATCCTTCTCTTGTACTCTTCCACCTTCCTTTGGTATACTTTACAATCTCTGTCAAACACTGTATGATTAGTGTCCAAGTTCATGTTCAGCTTTGCATTTAAAGATTTGCAGTTTACACATCCTTTAAATTCATTTGCACATTCCCTGATACCATGGTCTTCCTCCCCACATTTTCCACAACTCATTTTGTTGGCACAAAGGTTAGCCTTATGGTTATACCCATTGCACTTATAACATCGTAAGATATTATAGTGTTCAAATACTTTACATAGAGACCATCCTATTTTTAGTTTACCTATAGGCATTATTTCCTGGAACGTATAGGCATTTGTCCTAACTATAGCTGAGTAATTTTTACCACTCTTAAATACTACTAGTACCTCCATTTGAATGTTTTCTTTATCTAGTTTGTTTTGGTTAGTTATTAGATTTATTAATTAAATTAATTTACCCTTATCGTATTGCTCCTCTAACCCTACTATCTTAATCTGCGGGATCTGCGGACTCTTTCCTTGTTTCATAGACATTAATCATAGATAAGAGATATATATACTATATATATAGTATATATATCTCTTATCTATGACATTAATGATAGAAGTATACGTGAGTATACTGTGTTAATATCCTTTGCTATCTTTGTTTCCATCTCTCTTTTTAGTTTATTTCTATCTTCCATAGTCTATCTTCTTCACTGTCACAAATTATTGCTAATCGTCCATTATTTATTAAGCTCTTTATTTTACTTACTCCTACTTTAATTTCTTCAGGGTTTATTTCTTTCTTGATTTTATCTTCTATTTCTTTCGAGTTGTTTACTTTATTCTTCGCTTCAACAATTAATGTACATTCCTTATGTTTCCCACCTGTTCTCACCTTCAGTGCATTTGCATAGCTATTGGATTCCTTGCTCATCTCCCAGTTCCTTTCAGATCTGTCTTGTAGCTTTTTGATTTCCTCCTGTGCTTTCTTGATTTCCTTAATAATTTGTGTGATGTTCTTGTCTGCCATAACCTCATTTTCTTGATAGCACTTTTCACAATACCACTTAACCCCCTTACAGCCTTTAATTACATTATATTGTTTTGTCGTTAATGCCGCACATTTTACATGGTACATTGTTTACATTTTCCTTCACATCCAATAGCAGTATCTCCATCAAATACGTTTAAACATTTAACACATTTCTCTTCACCATTCTCTTCCGCCATTTTTTTTACATTTAATGTAAATCGTATAAATAATGTAATACTCCAGTAAAAAAGACATACCACATGTAAAACATACATTTTAGTTTCGATTATGATATAAATTTTGCGTGTGCATTTAACTGTGCCAGTGCTTTATTATTTATCAGTGAACTTTAATTAAATCTGATAATTGGCACTCTATTGATATTTGTTACGTTACATTCTCAGTTTGTGACTAGAGCCACAGTAGGTTATTTATTTATCTATCATTATTATTAAACTAATCTATAGTAATAAATAATAACAATCAGTTAGAAGGTTAGAAGTGCTCATTCTAACCTGAAAAGTTTTAAATTATAGCAATTTTGTAATTTATATAGGGTTTGTTGATATTTTCACGATGAATGGTCAAGTGAAATCATTGGCTTTTGAAATAGCCACTTCGCCAAGTGTTGTTGGCCTGACTTTGGAAGAAATACCATGTATTATTCCAGATGTTATACCCCCACAAACCTACATTATGAACCTTGAACAGGTTTGTTGGTTTTTCATAAATTCTTCAATGTATAAAATTAATCTTTTTAGTCCCAAGTGCAACATCAACTTATACAGATCAATAAAGATGATGCTCAATTGCTTGGTTTATGTAACAGCAAAAAGAACAATTTTCTAATGAGTCCTTTCAAACAACATTTAGAAGAAAATGCTGTACTATCTTCTAAATTCAATTCAAATATGGACAGTAGTATTAATTTAAAGTTATTAAATAATTCTGTAATAATTACCAGTGACAGTATAAATAATTGTTCCTTTCCTAAAAAGAAAATTATGGAGAAACCTTTGGGCTCTTGTGAAAACCCCATTGAGATTATTCAGAATGGAGGCAAATTACAGTCTACTCAAAATTTAAGTGAGGAGCATTTACAACAAATTGCAGAAGCCCTACAACAGTTTCATCCAACAAAACAGCAAGAAGAAGAAGAAGATCCATCCCAAGATTACATTTATGAGTATGAAATAGTTTATCCTGATGAATTGGATATAAAAGTAAGTGCTAAGTATAAAATAATTGGTTTTTTCTTTTGAAAACATTTATTTCTAACAGCCATTGCTTGCAACTCATCCTAAGAAGGCAAAAAGACCTAAGAAGAGATCTGTTGAAAACACGTTCTCTGAAAGTGAGGAACCCATAGTTTTAAAGAAAGTCAAAACACGATCAGGTAGGATTACAAGACCTCCGCGATATATAGAGAAGGTAATTGAAGGCTAGTTTGTACTCTGAATTATGTGTAACTGTTACTTGTTTTAAAATTTTCATAGGATTTTAAGGCAATTGAAACAGACGAAGCTGGGGATACTAATACCATTGAAAACACTTTGAAATTGGAACCTCTTAAAGAAAACCAGAACAACGAACCTATACAAAGAAATATAAAAGAATATCAAACGGCAAAAAAACATATCCCGGCCCAGTATCGTTGTCCTAAATGCAAAAAAGCTTATTTGGGCCACAATCGTATACTAAAACATTTAGAACAGAATCCCAGTCATGGAAAACTTCCAGACTCCTGTAAACCTCTAAGAGACAATCAAACTTGGAATTTCTTAATAAATCTCGCCCTTAAGTGTCCCATTGGAAAAAGGGGCATTAAATTTTGCAATGAACTCACAAACTTATTAAAAAATGCCAAAGAGTTAGCTAAGAATCTTTTCAAACAGCCATTGGCATGTGATAGAGATTTGTTTTACATAGATAAAGAGCTAGGAGCTGCTTTGGAAATGGAGTGTGGAAAATACTCATTAAATGAAGCAGAAATCATGAAAGATTCCTCAATATTTTCTTTTTTAGACAGTTTTATAGAAGACAAAGAGCCGAGAAAGATAAACAACGATAGAAATGTAAATAATTCATATTTTAAGAATTCTGTAAATGAACCAGGTATTAATTTGAACATAGTGAATAATAATTTTGATAAAAACAGCAATAGCTTAGACACATTGCCTTCAAGTGATACTAAAAGAAGTCTTTTAAACACATTAAATGAAAAATTAGTTTGTGCAAAAAATTCAAATGAAGTTACTTCTAATTTACTAACAGATTTTTTGAAAACAGAAAATCAAAAATTTCCCTCTACCTTCGAAAAAAGTTTAACTACTGATGTCAAAATGCAATGTACAGATCCTAATAAGATCTTAAACGACGTTTCATTAAAGAAAAATGTTTTAATGAAACGAAATGCTAACTCAATTATACGTAAACGTTTAAAAAAGAAAATTGTGAAGAACGGTATTTTATCTGAACAAAAATTGGAAAAAAATACTGCAAAAAAAGGTATTACTTGTTCAAAATCTAGTCAAATAGAAGTGAAAAACAAAAACACCCTTCTCTCTTCACTAAATTCACCTAATTCTACAGAAAAATCCAAATTTATTGAAGACAGTGTGTTTAATTTTTGCAAATTGAAAGTGGAAAATACGACAGAGAGTCTTTTGGAGTCAACGATGAAATCTTTTAAGGTTCAAAGTGCATCTAATGATTTACTGGACTCGTCCTTAAACCCATCCGATTATGAAGGCTGTACAACACCAGATTTAAACCTTCAAACTAGTCAGATTCTCGTAGAAGCAAAAGCAAAGAACAAAAAAGTTGAAAACTACAAACAAAGTATAGTTAATTTTGTAGAGAGCATTAATTTGAATAATAATCACCAGTTTGTTACAAATACTACAGATACAATTAATAGATCCACTAATGATAGTCCTGAAAGGGGTGAATTCGAAATATTGAACCCTTGTAAATCAATCTCAATCAATCTTCAAGACAATAAACAGGATTCTAACGACTTTGCTCTTCTTGGTCCTGTCATTAAGCAAGAAAATAGTGATTTTCACAGAAGCATGTCATTATCCAGTGATTTGTTAGTTGAAAACTCACTTTTGAATACTCCAGAAGATTTGATGACTTTATCAAACGTGCCTAGTTTTTTGGACAATAGTGCAAGTTCCTACGAAATATTGAATGTCGATCAATTTGTGAACGAACGATTTAAAAACATTACGGAACCAGAACTTGACTTGGGAAATCCTTCGATCAATTTAGACCTGCAAACTATGGATCTATTTCCTTTTGGTTCCAGTTGACGAAAATAAATAGAAATTAACTGTAAATTACGAACGTTATTATAGTAATTTAATTCAGTTTAATTTTTTAGTAATGCAGCCATGGAGGTTATTCTGACAGGAATAAAAAGTTGTAAAGTTTTTTTCTGTTTGTAACATTCGGTCTTAGATAAAATTATTTTACTCGCAGTAATTAACAGGGTGTTATACAGACTGTATTTAGAATAACCAACCGTTTTTAAAAATGTAGATATTAGGTAGCTTTTCATATTAATTACTGTGTAAGTACATCCGTTTACGTAATACGACTTCGTTTGGCAACCAACCGTTTTAATTGTCGAAATGATTTGCTTAATGTATCTTCCGGTTGGTTATAAAAATTTTTACAAACAAATCAATTGTAGTGTTTTTACCTCCGCTAGGTTATTATATGCACCAAACAAAAATGGCTCATAAATGAGGAAAATGGTACCTTACCTTAGAAAAGAACAGTTTAAATAACAGTTCGGTTTGTGCGTCGCCTAATTAATTCGACATGTCAGTCCATTGACTGCCGCTATAACCGAATATTGCTCATGATAATTCTTATTCAAATTATAAAGAAAGAAAAGAAAGGACAACTTAAAATTTATTTATTTAAATAAATATAAATACAAACATTAATTTATGTATAATTATACTGTCAACAATAACAACCAATAATTTTCCGAACAAAATAATAATTATCGGTTTTAAAGACTATGTATTAATTTGAATTAAATTACCAAATGATAGGAAAGAAAAAAAAATGTTTTTCTTTAGATGTTGATAAAAGTGTGGATCTTTTTATGTATGCTCACATTTACACATGGACTTAGTTATTGTTTTTAATATATATATTAAATAGTTAACATTGAATAGATTTTTTCAGACAATTTTAATTTTAAAAACACCTTTGAAAACTGAATACAATTCCTAAAGTGGCATTTCGAAGTTAATATCCAATTTGGCGGATTTTGCCAATTTAACAATGTTGGATAGTTTAACTGCGAGACGAGCAGCTTCATCGAGATTGTCGACTGGTAAAATTTTCAAACCTGAATTGGCAATGAGCACTTTAGCGTCATCAACATTGGTACCTTGAAGACGGCACACAATTGGATGCTTTAACGACAACTCCTTCGTAGCTGCTATAATTCCTTCAGCGATGACGTCGCACCTCATTATACCACCTACAAAACATACCAAAAATATTTAAGGACTAATTGTAAAACTAAATTTATGGAAAACTATAATAGACTCATAATAAAAAACACACCAAGAATTGAAAGATGCAGATTTCGTAGGTTTTTTATGCCAGCTACAGTCTGTTATAATGAAGATGCTGAATATTGGAAACAAAGTCACGGTGAGGATTGTAATAGATCATTATAAAAACTCAACCAAACAGTAAATAATTAAAAATTTTTAAAAACCAAACCGTAGTTCTGATTTCAATTCTCATACACAAATAATAACTATCTTACCAAAAATGTTAACGAGTATAGTGAGGACTTTTGGATCAGATGTGATGATTTTGAAGGCTTCTTTAACAGCGTGAGCAGTAGCTCCACCCCCGACGTCGAGGAAATTCGCAGGTGAGCCGCCGTGTAACGAAATGATATCCATGGTAGCCATGGCAAGTCCCGCCCCATTTACCATGCAACCGATACTTCCGTCCAGAGCAATATAGTTCAAGTCAAATTTAGCAGCTTGCACTTCTTTCTCATCTTCTTGAGACCAGTCTCGAAGATCAAACAACTCTTTTTGACGAAACACCGCGTTATCGTCGAATCGAAACTTTGCGTCAAGAGAAAAGTCTAAAAATATAGAGTAAGATTTAAAAATTAATAATTTAAAGATAACAATGTAACATACAAACATCTCCTGCATCTTCTGCATATGGATTGATTTCAATTAAAAGAGCGTCTTTTTTTACAAACAAGTCGTACATATTCGTTAATAATTTTACTACATTCTCCTTTTGCTTTTCAAGGCCAATCTTAACAGCTACCTTTTCTGCTTGAGCTCTTGTAAGACCTGTGATGCAATCAATGGGTTCATAAATTATTGCATCTGGATTTTCTTTGGCTACATCTTCTATACTTACACCTCCTTGGGAGGAAGCAATTATTACTGGACCCTAAAATTATTCATAAAAGTAAACACATGAACTTTACAGTGCAAAACTGTGACAAATGCCTTACTGAACATATTTAAATTAGGACACAAAGCAAAATAAGTGGGGCTGGGATCAGGCTGGGTAGTAAGAGGGGTATTTCTATAATAAAGAAAAAAATACATTACAATTTTTTTTGAGGAAAATTATTTAAACTGTCTACTCACATTGAAAGACCTTTCCATCATTACAGCAATATAAAATTCTCGTCTAGGAAATTTTCGTTCTGCCACCATAACTTTATTACAAATTCGCCCTTTTTCTCCTGTCTGCTTTGTAACTAAATACTGACCCAACATTTTACCAGCCACTTCTTCTGCTTCTTCTGGCCTGTAGTAAGAGGAAAATGTCTTACATACTCTCTTATTGCAAATATAATAAAAAGAAATGCAACAAAACATACTTACGAAAACACAGTTCTAACTCCACCTTTAAATCCATTTTTAAAATGACCTACACCTCGTCCTCCTGCTAATACTTGTGCTTTAATAACTAAATCTTTAGTTTTCAGATCCTGGGCAATTTTGCGAGCTTCTTCTTTTGTAGAAGCTACTCCAAAATTTGGAACCGAAATTCCATTATCTTTTAAAAGGGTGTAACTGATGTATTCGTGTACATTTAAGTTTCGTGTTTGTTGTTGTTGCGGCTGCCATCGTCCTGAAGTACTACTTCCTAAAATCTAAAAATTACTTGATACTTTCCAAAAATAAAAAAGGGGAAATTTTTGAGGTTATATAAAAGGTTATGTAATTTTGAATTAGTAATATTTATCACTTAAAAGATGGCAGTTGATTATTAGAAAAACATTTAAGGCTCAAAAATTTATTACAAAAAAAAATAAACGAACATGAAAGTAATATACAGAAAATATATAACATAATTTAATAACAACAAATTTAATGATTATTTACCTTAGGGCCGTTTTTCAATATTAAATTCTCGGCTAATGTAACTGTCCGCAACATCGTCGCCATTGTATATTACGTCAGTAGGTCACTATTAGGTCGATACGTACAGACGTACACTGCTACGGTAGGTCAGTTGTATGGTTGGTTGTAGTTGTAGCTATTATTATTACCTATCAGGATTTTACTGTATATAATCGTATTTTTTTTAACTTTTTGACACAAAAAATAGATAATTTCTTATTAAATTTTCATTTTTTATGAGTGTGCCAATAAAAACTTTTCACAAACAATACAAAACACTACAAACAACTTTAAACACAAACAGGAAGAACACATTATCAGATCTAATAAAAGTAATGAATTCAATTTGTGAACTTTGTGCTATTTATAAAAAAACTCGATAATTAAACAAAACAAAGCATTACATTTATAATTAGTAGACTAACTGACAAAAAAGTTATAAACGAATAGCTATGAATATAAGTAGTTGTTATATATATAAAAATATTATAAATATATAAATTTTGAATTAAATTAATCAAATAAATAAATAAATAAAATAAAAAAAATAAATAATATTACACTCAATTAATTACTATTATTTATCGTAATATTATACACAATGTCTTAGATAAGATAAGATATCAATTTAAAGCACTTAATTAAAGGCTATCGGATTTTATTACCATAATTTTCTTATTTCCTTCATTATTCTTTTAGATGAAATACCTACTTTAGTATAATAAACATAGAAATGGATAAGAATAAAACTAATAATTTTGTTGTGAGAAAAGCAAAAAAAGAAGACGCTTCTAAAATTCATGAACTTATTAAGGTAACAATAACAAATAGATAAACGATTTTTTTATTTAAATTAATAATACTTATTATACATGGAATAACTACATCTAATTTAATTTAAAGTAGAATTGAGATCGTTTGCGAGTTGAAATAAGTTATAGCTAATTTATGTTCTTATAGGAACTTGCTGTGTTTGAGAAATGTCCCGATTCAGTAAAAATATCGGCAAAACAGCTTGAAGAAGACGGATTTGGGAAAGCACCCGCTTATAGTTGTTTTGTTGCGGAAAATTTATCGGGAAATGTCATTGGATTCGCCCTCTACTTCCTTCGATATTCTACGTGGTATGGAAAGACATTTTTTTTGGAAGATTTATATATTAAACCGGACTATAGACGAAGTGGTATCGGAAGAGAACTTATTAAAGAAATCGCAAAAGTTGCCAAACAAAAGTCATTAAAAAGAATTGATTTTCACGTGTTAAAATGGAATCCGGCAAAGGAATTTTACAGGAAATTAGGGGCAGTTAACGCCACCGAAAATGAGGATTTTGAAGTCTATCGCTTCTATGAAGATACCATACAAGAATTAGCGCAAATTTAAAACAAAAAAGTTAAATCTAAAATATATTATATAACTACACAAAAAATGTTTTACACATTACATTTTAGTAAATACTGCACAATGAAAACCAATTAATTAATAAACAATAAATAAATTACTTTGTGTAAGAATAAGCTCCTTATTTTACATGTGCCTCTGATACAGTTTTGAAAACATTTTCCAGAGAATTAACATCAATATCTGTAACTATGTGATGTTTCTGAGAAAGATGCCTGAGATATTTATTCTTTACTTTAAATATCTGTTGACACACTTGACATCTAAAACAAAAGGGTTTTCATTAACAGCACGTTCAGAAATGGTAAGAAATTTGTAAAAGAAAGTAATTGTAAATCCAATATATAAAATTCTCGTGTCACGGTGTTTGTAATTAAACTCCTCCAAAATGGCTCGACCGATTTTCCTGAAATTTTGTGTGCATATCGGTTAGGTCTGCGAATCGGCCAACATTTATTTTTTATACCCCTAAATGTTAAGGGTGGTCCACCCCTAATTTTATTTTTATTTTTTAGACAAAATTTTTTGTTTTTATTTTTTTATGATATAGCATACAAAAATACATACATCCCTTAATTTTCACCCCTCTACGATCAACCTCCATTTTTTAATAGCGATATTAGTACTGTAATAATCTTCAACTGTCAGTGGTCGATAACTGATCAATTATTATCAATCGATTAGTCATCCCCGCCATGCGTCTACTGATGTCACTACTCACCCATCAAACAGCACGGAGTGGGGATGGGAATGAAGCAGATTTTTTAGAATGTTACAGGGAGTTCATATATGTTCTAAGAAGTAAAATAATGTTTTATTATAACTTTTCAGAATGATTTGGCAATGTTCAAGAATGTTCCAGAATCTTGAAGATCATTCAAGAATTTTTCTGAATGTTAAAAAAAGTTAGAAAATATTTTGAATCATTATGGGGTGTTCTGGATAGTTCTAAATTCGCGAATATTCTAGAATGTTCCATCAAACGTGTAATATATTCTTACCCGGGCAACGCCGAGTATTGCTGCTAGTACAATTATATTTGAAATAAAACATATGAGCAACTTTCCGGCATTTAAAAAAGCCAAATTTTCTGTTATTTGCACATGTATAAAAAAATCGAGTGAGTTGGGTCAACTGCACAGTTGCGTGGATGATTGATAACATCTGTAAACTATAAAAGAACTGATGAAATAATCAATTTTTAAAGCCAATTTGACCGCGGGCTCTAAAAGAAAAGTTTTACTTATTAAACGCTAAGAACAGATAATAAATTGGTTGTAAAACCTCATCACCTCAAAAATAAAAAAAGCAGTTACCGAAAGCTTTGGCTTGTAGAACTTTGACTATTATTTAGATGAGAAGAATGTAGCTTTTGATGAGATAAAAGATTATATTTTTCTGCAAAACTCCTGTTACAAATTGAACAGACATGACTTTTTTCATTGGTATGTATTTTTAAATGCCTTCGTAAATGTGACGTTGATAAAAAACTTCTTTTACAGTAAGAGCATTTATACTTTTTCTCTCCTGTGTGGGACAGTTTATGAATATTAAATGAAGTGTGATGTTTAAAGCCTTTACCACAAGTATCACAGATATGTGGGGTTTCTCCTAAAATATATATAAATCATAAACTATATTTAGGTGTTACAATGAAATTTAAGTAATTACCAGTATGCATGGGAAGATGCCTCTTTAGAGCAGCCTTTTGTGTAAAGGATTTATTACAATATGGACATGTAAAAGGACAAATGCCTTTATGCATATCAAGATGAATTTTTAATGCATGACTATGTCTGTACGATTGACCACAAATTTCACAAATGAATCCTTTAAAACACTGTCCATCGCTTTGTCTGCCCAAAATTTCATCAGATGTATTTGATTTGAAGAACTGATCTGAACACTGCGTTGTATTTTGAATTATTGGTAAATGTTCTGTATTACCCTTGTCAATATCTCTTTCATTACTAATATTGCATCTTTCTTTTACATTCTTTTTTGAAATATCATTATCGAAATTCGATATATTAACGGCATTAAAATCGTATTCAACTGGTTTTAAATTTGTGGTTGAGCTTGCTTTTTTAACTTGGACAGTTATGAAAGAAATATCAGTTTGAGAATTATCATTCACTGTAGGAAAGTCAATCTCAAAATAATCTAGAATTTTTCGACGAATCATTTCAAAACACTGACTGGCGTAGTCGAAATCATTTAATGTTTTGACGCAATCATTACAAACACAATTATTTTGACTGCTATCAATTTTACACTTAATAATCTTCTCCAACATAACTCTAAGGAATGTTTCTGAATATAAAGTTTTAATTAGATTCATATTATTACAATTTGATCCTGACTTGAGGGTATTTTTACATAAATAACACTTAAAGGTGTTTCTTTCCATATTAATGCTACATTTAGAAAAACAACAATGTTCATATACTTTATTTGAAACTAACTGACGTTTTGTAAGATTAAGGTTATGTTATGGAATTATAGGTTATAACGATTTTATTCTGTTATGACATTTCGTCAAGATTAAGGTTAGGTTAAATAATTACAATAATTTATACGTTATACAGTTTGTATTCTATTCAAATGTGTCTAGACACACATAGAGCAACTTTATTTATTTTTAATAGCAAAAATTTACTTTTGCAATAAAAAACATATGTACTAAAACGTTAAACAAGAGACATAAATACATTAATTATTGACAAGTACCCAAGACAAGAATAGTACCCTGACATAGGGTAGAAGGGGTAAAATTAAATAAAAATATTGTTCTTCAATTAACACGATACAGATTAATAATTTTCGGGGTCATCGACTTTTCATAATAAAAACTTTCACTAATATAATACGTTCGAATCAGTTCGAATTAGAATATATAGTTTTTTTACGGTTTACTGTCGTACTCACTACCTCACTACCTCATTTTATTATTATTAATCTTTGTTATTAGTGATTAGCGGTTAGCAGTGGTTAGTGTTGGGCGCTTAATGGTTAATGGGTTTACCAATAGTTGTTTGAGTAGGGGAAATGCTCGTAGTAAAAGTTAATAAAATAAATAGAGCGTTGTTTTCGTTTTTCGTTCGAGAAAATGGGTTTATTACTTTCCAAACTTTGGAGTCTTTTTGGGAATGATGGTGAGTTTTGTTTCGATTTCATTAAATTTACTGTCAATAATCGCGTAACCTGTTGTTCCTAGAACACAAAATCGTAATAGTTGGTCTCGATAATGCTGGAAAGACTACAATATTGTATCAGTTCCTAATGAACGAAGTCGTTCACACTAGCCCAACTATCGGTTCTAATGTAGAAGAAGTCGTTTGGCGAAACATACATTTTATCATGTGGGACTTGGGAGGACAACAGTCTCTTAGAGCAGCTTGGAGCACTTATTACACCAATACTGAAGTAAATTATTGATGCACTTTTTTAGTTAATCAATAACGTTTATTACTTTTAGTTTGTGATAGTTGTAATAGACTCAACAGACAAAGAACGTCTTACCATAATTAGAGAAGAACTTTATAAGATGTTAAATCATGAAGAACTACAAAAAGCAGGAGTTTTGATTTATGCAAACAAGCAAGATATCAAAGGTTCCATGTCTGCTTCGGAAATATCTAGGGAACTGGACTTAACCTCCATAAAGAAACAGCAGTGGCATATACAATCATGTTGTGCTTTAACAGGAGAAGGGTGAGCATTTTTGCACTTTTCTTTGGTATATACTAATATCAAAAGTTGTTTCTTCATAAAATTAAAAAGTAAAAAATATATATCTATAAACGCAAATATTTACAATGTTTCTGTGACATAAACATAAACGTCTTAATTTTGCAATCTTATCTTTGTTTTCATAAAATTGTAATTTCATTTCTTTTAATGTAATATAGTAAAAAATGAAAAATAGACACTAGCAAAATATTTTCAGATTGTATCAGGGTTTGGAGTGGATAGCAAATAGGCTCAAGAAGAAATAATAGCTGGTTTAGTTAATTATTAAATATTGTTTTTATAATTAATTTAACATTACTCCCATCTTCTAGTATAATAATAAACAGAAATTTTAACAGTTTACTTAACTTCTCTCACATTGAGAGTTGGAGGTTGTGTATGTAAACATTTGTATATATACCATTAAAAATATACTTGTAATAATAAATAAATCAAACGAAACTCTCGAAAAATGAACATGACGTGTGTGAATACATAATTTGTATTAGTCTTAAATTAACTCTTCTCACATAAGGGGAGGGACTTGAAATTACGATTTTTTTTTCTTTTATATTTATTCAAATTTTATTAAAGGCGGAAGGATGCTGAGTATAGTGAATCGCCCTAGTGATATACCTTTTTTTTTTCAGAATATATTGGTACTAATGAGTTACGTTGCAAGTTTCAACCCTTTGTCTGTGTTTTAAGTAAATAAAAAAATTCATTGATGAACATTTTGATTTAAAAAAAATTTCACTTATAAATTAATCAAATAAGTTTTGTTTTCGGTTTCAAGAGTATATTGAAATAAATTCATTTTTATAAGAGATATCATAAAATGGATTTCATTTAGATCAACATGAGAATCTGAGGGTTTTTTAAAATCGAAATATCATTCGTTTCTAACTATTACCATGAAGACTGTTTTTTCCTATTGTAGCCTTTATACATCCTTTATAATATATAGAAATTTCATTAAAACCGATCGTTGTTTTTAGGAAAAAAGTTTTCGAATTTTTGGTTTTTTCAATTTATTCAAGATCCAAAATAGACTTGCAGGTTCAACGTATATCGTTAGTATTAAAATACATAAAAATGTTGATTCAAACATCCCTCTGAAACCAATTCACTATATGTATTATCCTATGACATTTAGATCTCTTTATTGTAGATTTTTTCCTTTAAAGGGTGTTTTTATTAAAATTATGAATGTAATTAAATAATATATTTATTTATTTTTAGTACAAATGCAGAACGTCTTTTTTACATTCAGTATCAAATTGTAGTTATTGAGATTCATTTAGTTTTAAAACGTAAATAAAAGCCACAAGATAGGACATAGGGAATTGTTCCAGACAGGATATCCCACTGATTTTTAGAATAAAAAGACATTTTTTCTAAAACGAAAATATTTTTTCTCTGCACTAATTTTGTTTCCTTGTCCTTTTTTTTTTATTGCCGTTGTACAATCATAAAAATTATTTTTTGAAGCCTGATATATTTTTTGTTGTAGTTGAAAAAATAAAACTATAACTTCGAAATCATTTTTGCAGTTCAGAGAAGAAAATTTATTTTACATTTTTCTTGAAAGGCACTCGCTTATATTAGAACTTTTGAAAATTTACATAATGATTTAAAATAATGCACATTCTGCAGGAACAGTAACTATGCGTATGGCCTTGTTTTTGTAAGTTTACGTTCAAAAATGTAATACATAACTTATTTTTTTTTTTTAAACTACTGAATAATATGTTATAAATATTTTACTACACTAATAACGGGAGATAATTATATATAAAAAATGTTATTTATCAACGAATCAAGTGCTGTAATTGTTGATAAAAATATTAAAGTTTGTATTCAAAACGTACGAAATTTTCAATGCCCACCTCCGTTTCAAAAGAATATTGGCATGAAAAATGTGCGAACAATAAGAAAGTTAATATCTGGATATAACAACCCACAGTCTAATTATTATTAGTAAGTAAAGCGCAAAAAGAAAACGAACAATGGTGAGGCACCAAACTTTTTTTAAAACGGAAATCAAAATAAATATATTGTACACTTTATACGTAGATAAATAAATAACGATAACAATAATAAATCATTTAGAATTATGTGTAAATAATATGCTTAACACACGTATATTTCATTATCTAAATGCAATGTACGTTTGAATTTTGTTGTAATTTTTATAAGTAAAATTGTTAGCTACATAAGAATTCTAAAAATTGTACAATAATAAATTTTACCACTAATTTTTTAGTTTGAATTTATTAAGGGTGAAATGTGGAGTATTTAACGAATAAAACATTACTTTTAAAATATTGGTATAATAAAATGCACAAATTTTGCCATACATACAAGTGCTTGTTACAAATTCAGGTTAAGTATACTGTAATGTTTTTGAATTAGGATTAGTAGACTTAGCCTATACAAAACTGAGTAAACTAATAAAAAAAAACAACTTACTAGGTAAAAATTTAAATATTATCGTTAATATTATTTATTTTCTGTACTGTACAAAAAAATACAAACTTCCTAGTAAAAAAAAACGCGTGAAAGAACGCAACTACCTTCACGTCGATCTTCCAAAGACGCGAATAAAAAACATTTTAACAAAATTTATTTCTTTTTGCCGTCTGTGAATAATCGTCTTAAAATAGTTGTTAAATGCGAGAAAGTGTTTTTTAGGCACTATGGAGAACATACACGCGTGCGCACACAAATTTCTGTTGTACGATTATTTTATTATTGTTTTTTCAGTAAGAGATACAGTTTTCGTAGAAATTTTTTTTCGTATATAGCAAAAAATGTCCATCAATCGAATTAAGTCTTAAAATGGCGGTAAACATGAAACGGGTTCTCGAATAAACAAACTACTCTTTTTACAACTGTCGGAATGTAGTTAAAATTAAATATAAAAATAAGTTCTCAAATCTTAGTCATTAAGATGAATTTATTCACATTTAACGAATAAATGCGCAGAATAAAGAGAAAATAAAATTGTTACCAAGAACGTTTCATGTTTACGATATAGATAATGATCCGTTCGAAATTTGCTGTTATATAAGTTATGAGCACCACATTTGCAACATTTTATGATTCATTTTTGATCTAAAATAAATCAAACAGAAAAAGAAACAAAATGAAAAATAGATCCGCATTTTACTTCTTTTTTGTTGTAGAAAGAAGAAACGACTTCAAGTACGTAAATTAATTAATTGTAAGACTTATTTTTACAAACTTAGAGTTCATCATATCATCATTTTTTTACCTTTTTCCTATAAAATAACTGTATATAAATCTGTTCCTCGTGTTAGTAGTTTTTTGTTGCATTTTCAAAACACTGCTCTACCTTTTACAGGATAACACACTTTCTGCGTTTTACTGGTTCTGGAGGCTCCAAAGCAGCCAGAATAGCCTCGTCGAACACGTTTTTCAACCCCTTTTGTGTTAGGGCAGAACATTCTACATATTTGACGGCCTTAAGTTCTTTTGCTAATTTTTCACCTTGCTCTACAGAAATTGGTTTTTGTTTGTTTTTTGCCAATTTCTCTATTGTTGAATTGTCGTCCCTGAGGTCCACTTGAGTACCCACAAGTAAAAAGGGCGTTTTTTGACAATGATGTGTTATTTCTGGGACCCACTGTAAAAATTTAAAACAAAATCAGCATTATTTTAATAGTAGACTGATGCCTTACCTTTTCTTTAACATTTTCAAATGATGAAGGGCTAACAACAGAAAAACAAACAAGGAAAACATCTGTCTGTGGATAGCTCAGTGGTCTTAGTCTGTCATAATCTTCTTGACCTGAGAAGAATAATTTCCAATTAATAAGAGTTAAATCATCAATTGGTCATTGTTGTACAGGTAAAACTTTTGTACTGTGAGGTTTTCAAAAATTTAAGTGGAAATGGCTTAAAATGAAGGTCTTTTGATGTAGTTCATTTTCAATAAATCTTTGTAGGCACATAATTTTAATGTAAACGTTTAGAAGTAAAAATAACAGTGCCTAGTACATGGGCAATCCAGGTTGTAAACCCAATAAACTCAATCCCATGCAAGTTAGATAGCTAGCATGATAACCATTGATATACATACCACTATTGTTATTTTTATATCCTGAACTTATCTACACAGTAATGTACAATTTACATACTACTTACTAAATAAAATATTTTCTCCCTCAACTTTTTTATAATTGAACCATTATGTCATTTCCAAAAGAAAAAGTTAAGTTTTCGAAAAAGCTGTACACTATAAAAGTTTTTCCTTTAAATAGAAACAGACATCATACCTGCAGTATCAAACAACCCTAATGTGTAAGGCTCCCCTCCAATCATAACAGTAACTGCATAGTTATCAAAAACTGTAGGCACATATTCTGATGGGAATTTGTTTGTAGTATAACTGTATAAATAAAAACATTAATTAAATAACACCAACCCAATTACAGTTTAACTCACCTGATAAGCAAACATGTTTTACCAACAGCCCCGTCTCCTACAACTACACACTTGATAGTCTGCATGATTGAGATTACTGAATTCTGAAATAAATATTATGTTATGAATACTTATTCAATAGATCGTACATGATAATGTTTAAAAATCAATGTTTCTTAACTAGTGAAAGACTATTAATTAATGCACCAACACGTTATTTTCATGAAGACCGGTTCATAACTATGTTGACGAGTTTAGTGTTGGATCATAATGCGTATCCAAAGAATTTTAAATATTCTTTGAATCTGCCATTTTTACAAATATGTACATAATGACGCTTAATCACCAACCCGGAAATACACTTACGAGGATTTATGAGACACAGAACCTTGTATTAATTTGTAAACTTTTAAGTATAAATCAGAATTATATTTTAAAAGATTATAAAGTCAATGGCACTTTATTAGGCACAAAAAATACTTACGGTGGGTTGGGTTCACAAGACACACAACCGCAACTGCAGGAATTTATTTTACCAATACTGCCATCTATCTTTTGTCGAATTCGTTTCATGTTAAACTGTAATAAGTTATCAATAATAGTATTTTTATCCATATTTCATTTGCCTCTTTTTTAAATCGCTAAGAATCCTCCTTTTTATTACCTAAGTAGTAGAATTACTTTTTGAACAAAAAGTATAAAATTAATTTTTGTAACGTACACTTAAACACCACTGGAATGTTTATTTATGACCCATAGATAAAATTGAAGGATAAGAAGCTGTGTGTAGTAGTGATGGGAATTGTCGTTACTTTTCAGTACTCGTATGTAATCGTTACTTTCGGATCTGGTATTCGTTACTTTGTATTCGGTACTTAGTAATCATTAACGATAGCCGGCAATAGGTAGGTATTAACATCAGCTGGAACCGGTAATGATGCGGTTTATATATAAATACACTTTCACAAATGTATATATGTATCGAGTACAGACTTTTATACTACCGAATTTGAAAAGCGACCTGTACTGAATAATAACAGATACGAAAGATACGTAAGCAGACTTGAGAAAGAGTAATAGGTAAGTTGAATAACAGAGAGCGCTGAGATTTCTACCTCAGTACTTTCGCTCCTATTCGAAGTCGTTGGTGTTCGTACGATACCAATAACAGAAACGTAGTACGAGATACGATATACGATTTACGATACATATACAATATACGTTATACGAATTAGCACGTACGCAGATACGTAAGAAGCGAGTCGGTACCGAGTAACGATTACTTTTGAAAACGAGTAATCGTTACTTCGGGTATTTGGAAGTAGCGGATATAAAGTATTCGTTACTGTATTACCCGCCCATCACTAGTGTGTAGACTAGTGATGTCAAGTACGATTACTTTTTGGTACTCGTTAGTACCAGTTACTTTATTAATCAATACTCGTTACTTTGTAATCGTTACAAATACTCGTTACTTTTTCTGTAATACGTAATATCTTTTACCTAGGTACGATCCACAGTAACGACGATTACCATGGCGATTACCAATAAATAATCGGTAATATGTATATGTATAATTATGTTATTCCCTTTTTATATGTATTATCGTTTATTCCTAAATAAAAAAAAATAGTTCAATAGAAATTAAGAGTTTTATAATAATAACAATAACAATAACAAAAGTGCAGCTCTCTTTATCAATCAATAGAATTCAACAAGCCATTTTTTAACATTGTACCTAGTGCCTAAATTATACATAACTATAAATACAGATATTTATATTATCGTATGTTGACGCACGACGACGCGATGCTGCTCTACATGTTTATAATAAAATAATAATAACACGATGAATGGTGCAAGTAGTCCTCTAAGCACGAGCTTGTCTTCATCATAGTCTTCGTTCTGTTTCATTTCCACCCATACATCATATATACCTAGGTATGTACTTAGGTACATAATATGGATATTGAATATAACAGGTACATGGTACATTTTTTATACGAAATAATATTGGTAATCGAACTGGCATGGCATATCGATTACTTCGATTACTTCGTCTTACGACTCCTACGACTAATGTACCGAACAGTACCGATAGTACCGATTCAGTACCGATGGGTTGCAGTAGGCGGTATAACTAAAAGTAATCGGTAACGATTACTTTCCCAAAGTAGTACTCGATTACTACGATTACTACCAAGTAACGAGTATTGAGTAACGAATCATTACAATATTGACATCACTAGCATGCACATAGCTTAGACAAATCACATATCTGTCAATAACCATCAATAACCTTACTTTATTCGTGCAATGTTATGTGCTTAAAAATTAATTTAATTAAATAAAAAAAATGGAAGTGGGTGAATTGTTGAATTATAAGGTGAATTTAGATTAATTGCATACTTTGCTCTTGTTAAATGACAAATTTGTAGCCTCCGCAAGCTTTAAAACGCCCGGTAAATGCTGGTGATGATTCTGAAGAAGACGAACATGAAAAACATAAGAAAATGCGAAAACTTGCTCGAGCCAAAGCTAATCAAATGGTAAAACCGCCATCCCCAACACCTTCTGTCCAAACTTTGGATGAGATATCTGAGGAAGAAAGACAAGAGATCTTAAAGTTTGTAGAAACTGAACAAACTGAGGTGAACATTAATATTAACCTATTCCTTTAAGACTACATAATTCTTTCATTTAAGGGCGAAGTTATTGATGAAACTGCAATTAAAAGAATTATTTTAAACTTTGAAAAAAGAAGCTTGAAAAACCGAGAGATGAGGATTAAATTTCCTGATGCACCAGAAAAATTCATGGAAAGTGAAGTGGAGCTTCATGAAATTCTTCAAGAAATGAGAGTGCTATCTACAGCACCTGATTATTATCCCCTCTTAGTTAAACTTAGAATCATTCCAAGTATTTTAGAGCTTCTGTCTCATGATAACAGTGATGTTGCTGTATGTTTCACTATTCAATTTTTAGAAATAATATGATTCATGCTTATTTATTTTTTCAGGTTGCAGCATTAGATTTGCTACAAGAATTAACTGATATAGATATATTAAATGAATCAGAAGAAGGAGCAGAAGCTTTGGTAGATGCACTTTTTGAACACCAAGTTATAGCACTTTTAGTTCAAAATCTTGAACGCCTGGATGAGACTGTTAAAGAGGAAGCTGATGGCGTACATAATACGTTGTCAATAATTGAGAATTTGAATGAATTGCGGCCAGAGACATGCAATGAAGCCCAAAAACAAGGTCTTCTACAGTGGCTCTTGAAACGGTTAAAACTAAAAGCGCCTTTTGATGTTAATAAACTCTATGTAAGCGAACTTCTGTCTATCCTTTTGCAAGATAATAATGCAAATAGAAATTCTTTAGGTAACTAAATGTATGTTTTAAGCTAAATACTTCATATTTACCAGTTTTGTTTCTGGTTAGGTGAGCTAGATGGTATAGATACCCTTTTACAACAGTTAGCATTCTATAAAAGGCATGACCCGAGTACAGCTGAGGAGCACGAACTTATGGAAAATCTTTTCAATTGTCTCTGTAGCGCATTGATGGTGAGTGCAAATAGGGAACGTTTTCTACGAGGTGAAGGCCTCCAACTAATGAACCTTATGCTAAGAGAAAAAAAAACATCTCGTAATGGATCCTTAAAAGTTCTTGATTACGCAATGGCCGGTCCGCAAGGAAAGGATAACTGCAACAAATTCGTCGACATATTAGGGCTCCGCACGATTTTTCCACTATTCATGAAAACTCCCCGGAAAAACCGAAAAAAGGTGCTATCAGCAGAGGAACACGAAGAACATGTTACGTCTATAATAGCTTCGATGTTACGCAATTGTAGGGGCTCCCAAAGACAAAGACTCATTAGCAAGTTTACAGAAAATGATCACGAAAAGGTTGATCGACTTATGGAGCTTCATTTTAAATATTTGGAAAAGGTCGAAGCTCTAGATGAAACGTTAGACGATAATGAAGAAAATCCAGATGGAAATTATCTTAAAAGACTTGAAGGGGGGTTGTTTACATTACAATTAGTTGACTATATTGTAGTAGAGGTGTGTGCGGCGGGACCCCCGAGTATCAAACAGCGTGTCATGCAAATTTTGAATTTGAGAGGTGGCTCAGTGAAGACCATTAGGCATGTTATGAGAGAGTATGCAGGTAACTTGGGGGACGAGGGAGACCAGGAATGGCGAGACCAAGAACAGCAGCATATTTTACATTTGGTTGATAAGTTTTAAGAAAGTTCTTCGTTGGCTTTCATTAGTTCATTACGTTATTTTATTTATGCCATTTTTTTAGTGGTTGTAAACATTAAATTATAAAAACAATAATTGAATTATGTCAAGCCAACAGAATTAATTCATTGATTGAGTACCATAATATGTAATGTTAAGTACAAAAATAAACTCGTACGGAAAGTTCGGTCGATCACCCCGCATACTATGCAACTTGGCTGTTACAAGTCCAAGAAAATTATGTTTCAAATGGAGCAACATTCTATAGCTTTTACTCTTCAATGTCATTCAACTAATTTGAAATGAGTAGGTTTATATCGATTGGTATTTATTTTTTCTTTTTATGACCAAGCACAATCTTTTTTTTAATAAATAGGATGTAAACAATTAAAATAAAGTACGCAAGAATTCTAAAAGTAACAAAAAAACAAGCAAGTAGTAGTAAACTTTATCCACAAAAACTGCTTTTTAATAAATTAAACAGGCTAAAAACAAATTGAAAAACGCAAAATAAAATAAACTTTTGAAATCTTAATAAGTATCTCAGATTCTTAACTAACTTTACGCGTTTGTTGGGCGATGTTTTAAAATTCCACTATACTAGTTTAGGAGCTTAGTCCTTAGTAATAAACGGTTTTTTATTTATTCGATCAAGTAACTTTCGTGTTTTTAATACAATGCTAAATAAAACTATAAATACTACTTTCAATACCTTTTATTATTGCATATTTTAAGTTATTATTGAGCCTAGAAATTATTTCGCTTAACTAGAAGAAGATTCATAAAAACAATGTTCACGTCTAACAGGTACATATTTAAATACAAGGAACTTGCAACATTAGAATGAATAAACAAAACAACTTTAATATTAGTATACTAGATGCTGTACAATAAATATTCATACTACTGGCCCCTAATTCATTCAAGTAACAAAATAACCTTGTAATTTTAACAAAACTAGTAACTTAATATTCATCACAGAAAAATCCTAATACATATTAACAAGTGACTTGTCTAAGCAAGTGACATATATCTATATATAAAACACATAATATTGTCTTAAATTGTTACTTCTACATTTTTTACAACATCGGTCCAGTCAATCTTAGAAGGGGTGAGATAAAAAGCTGGGGCAACCTGGCATCCACAGGGACACTGGCATCCCATTATCCAGCTAAAAGATCCTAATTTAGTTCCACATTTTGGACAGTGCAGTTTGCCTTGTGTTGTTTGAGTAATACCCTGCATCCATGATAAGGGTTCAAGAAAGTATGTTTTCGTGCAAAAACTTCCTTTGGCTTCTTTGCTTGGATGTTTAATTAAATTTGAAACTGAAGCAATTATTCTACGACATTTCCTGCATTGGTAAACATTTGGCTCAGGTTGAATTCTAGTCAATCCAGGATCAGGCTTTATCAGATCAAAAAAGTCTTGTGGGAGAATTTTCACCTTTTTTACTTTCTCTGCTGCCATTCTAAGGCGATAAACTTTGTACTTCTGATGATTTCTATCCACTTTGTATCCCATATCTTTATACAACATTAATTGAGAGATAAATCCTTGGTTTGGGTAAACAATACAGCGTTTTGCCTTTGTCTTTTCAAATGCCTCAGCATATGACAATTGATACTTTTTCATTAAATATGCTATAACTACAGTTGCACTACGAGAAACTCCATAGAAACAATGTACCAGAACTGCTCCTTTTTGTAATCCCTCATTTATGAAAACAAAGGTATCATCTAAACGACTTAAAAGATCTTCTTTGGGCAAATCTGACAACTGAATAAACATATTTGTGATAGACTTCAATTCCAAAATTTTTCGGGGCAATGGACAACTGTCTATTGACAGGATATGATTTATACTTAATCTCTTTAAGTTATTTATGTCTGTCGCTGCCGAAAGATTGCCCAAATACAAATTTGTGTCTATTTCATCAACACTGACAGGGCCAGCACTAAAAAAAGAATGTAAAACGTCAACTTTGAGATTATTTGTGTTCATTTTAAATCCTAGTTTATGTTTCAAATTTTCCTTCTGCTATGTTAACACAAACAAAGTACTCAAATACGAAAATAGTATAAACAGACTTCTATACTCGTATTAGTACAATTTTGTTAGTAAATAAATAAATATGACATTTATGACGTTTATTAGTAGAAATAAAATCATAGAATATAAAATTAAAATTGCAATTCATATAAAACGTCTATGATTTTTGTATATGTAGAATTCAACCCATTCAGCCATAGACGTTCAAATTTCAAACGCCAAAGTTACAGAAATACATCCATTACATTCAAATAAATAATTAAACTTCTTAACGCATAAAATCAAATTATTATTTATAACTGATCATTATAGGAATCTACAGAGAAACTTTAAGGTTCTATCAAATGTATTTTAAACACCGGCAGCTGGGTACAGTTACTAAAATTGTCAAAAACAATGTCAGAAACGACTTTAAACGTCAAATGTAAATAACATAATTATTTTAAGATGGTTCCGAAAAGAGCTATAAAAAAAACTAATATCGTGAAAAGTAATAATTACAATAATTTATCATTAAGTGACGTTTCGTGCCCTATATGTAGAAGTATTTTAATCGAACCGGTGACCCTTCCTTGTAATCATGGGTTCTGTTCGGCTTGCTTTGATAGTACCATGGCCAACACAAATTTGGTATGTCCCCTTTGTCGAGTACGGGTTGGCTCTTGGTTAAGAGCCTCAAAAAAAGAAAATAAACTTATTAATTCGAATTTGTGGTCAGTAATTCAAAAGCACTTCCCACAACAGGTTAAAAATAAGTTGGAAGGAGTAGATGAAGTGGTAGAAGGTAAACTAAAGAGATTTAATATTAGATAAGTATAAGTATATGTTACCTTATTTTAGAAGTTCCTATACGTATAACCTCAGAACCTGGTGAAATTCGCCGTGAATATGAAGCTCAAAGAGTAAAAGAGGAGGAGGAGTTTAGGAAAAGACAAGAGGAAGAAACTAGAGCTAGTGAACTTTTGATAAGGAAGTTACAACAAGAAGAGGAGTTAGAAAAGTCAATTATTGAAGGAAAATTGAAAAGAGACAAACAGGTAGCTAAAAAATTAGCAGAACAACTTTGTTTTGATCCTGGACCTTCCACATCAAAAGTAGAGTTAGAAAAAAGCTCTCAAAAAAGAGGTCCTCTGGATACATTCCTGAGAAATATGGCCAACAAACAGCTCTCTGTCTCTTTAAAACCAATATCAGATGAAAAATGTGATAATTATAGAAAAAAAGAATTTACTACAAAGGTACTTTTTCAAGATAGGTCTGCTAGTCTGTTAAAAAACAATGAGAGTATCACTTTGTGGAAGTTAAATAAAGTTGCCAGTCAGAGACAGAGCCTTGATTCAAATGATGCAATAACTTCTGAGTGTATATATTTCAAACCTATTGAACAAAAAAAAATTCCGCCTTGTAAAACTACTGAGATACTTAGAGTTCCTGCAGTTACTGCCTCATCATCATCAAGTACATTAAGGTAACTGATTTTTGTTACAATTTAATTGTGTATTGTTTGTTTTTTTAATCAATTTTAATTTTTTAGAGCACCAAGTGGTCATGTAGCATTTAATCACTCTGTGCTATTGTCACCTTTTGTTGGATTATACAACTCTCCAACATTACAAGCCATTTCGCCTAGTTACAAGACTGGTTTTGTGAGTAGAAAGAGAAGCAGCAGTAGTTGTGAAAAGGAAGAATCTCAGGTTAATATAGATAATACACCTAAAGGAAAAATGCCTCGAATACAACTCAATTCAAGACAAACAAGAAGTATGACAAAAATTGATAGTGGTTCTGTTCATGTCAAATTGTATAAGAAACCAGAAAAGAGGAAGTCTCTACTTAAAAATATTAAAACCTCCCCTAAGAAAGCTGAGAACAAATGTCACGAATTATTTGAGGAAGAATTAAATAGAAATAATAAAAATAGATTAAACTGTGAATTTGATAGAAGTTTCAGTTCTCCATTCTTGGGCTTCGAAAAGAACTATAAATTTTCCTTAAAAGGCAGAAATGGTGTGAAAAACTTGAATACTATATTTGATAATTTTAATAGTAATAATAATTCATTTAAAGGCGACAACATAAAATCAAAATCACCTTTAGATGATAAATTTAGTTCTCATAGTAACAGAGAATATAAAAAGGAAAATGCGGAAAAACCAGATAGTAGAAGTAATGGAATTTCCCTGAATAACATAGAGTTTGTAATAGGAGCAAAATGTTTAAGGAGTGTTTCAAGTAAAAGGAAGCTTCAAGAAGAGGAAGACCTCAAATTAGCAAGAAAGTTACATGAAGAGTTAAATTGTGTTAAATATCCAACTAGAAACAGTATTAGTCACATTTCAAAAAAGTTTCCCACTCCTAGAAGACAAATAACGTTGTATAAATTTTTAGAAAAATAGATTTTTCAAAGTTACTGAATCGATACTAACCTAAGTATTACAATATAATGTAAGCAAGTGTTCTAATGTATATAATATTTTTGTTATTATTTTCGTAAATTTTAATTTTAGAATTAAACTGAAATCTTCTAATAAAATTTGGTTTTATTTGTAAACAGCAAAATCGATAAAAGCATTCAATTTTATTATATAGACTCTTTTTGTGAAAGCATATATTTACAATAAATTATTACCTATTGAATTCGGTGCAGCTGTTACTACTTTGCAACCTAAAATAAAAATTAATTTAAATTATTATGCATTATCAACAAACAGATAATTTTTTGTTCAGGTAAGTATGGTGGAGTTCTTTAACGAGAGAATGTTAGCAAGTGCACTCACTTGTATTTTTAAAAAAATATGTTGAATTTGACTTGAGATGCTTAATGTATATAATACTAAAAGTAGAAAGGAGTTTAACAGCTCATCTTATCATTAGCTTTAGATTTGTACACATAAAAATTAAAAAAAAAAAACATTAGAAAATAAATTCAATCTAAGAGTTAAAAAATAATAATAAAAGTTAACTTTGACTATAGGTTCCATCTTAAGTGGCCACTAGATAAACAAGTTCCAGAACAAAAAGCTCGTTTTAGCCTGATTCACCACAATTACCCGGCAAATCTCTTATATTAAAATTTTATCTATTACTTTCAAACCATGCAAACGCCATGAGGAATTGGGAATAAGGAGTGAAAATAGGAAAGAACCAGCTAACTTAGGTTTCAATATTGGTACATGCAGCGTTTTCATCAAGAGCAGCAAGTTCTTGTTCTTCTAAATAATATTCTTCCAACAAACATTGGCACACTTCACTATCCAAACCATCACTCACCTCTTTATCTTTTTCAAATGCTTCACCTGTAACAGGAGATGATTTAGACTTTTTTCCAAAATTACTAGCCATGTCTAAAGCCTCTGAAAAACTACTAGGTAATTTTGGTAATGATGGAAGTTCATGTATTGGTTCACCCTTTTTTACTGCAATGCATTTTATTTAAATCGCTTTTATATAATGTAATTAAATAATTACCTCCATAGGCAAAATTATAAGCAATAGTTGCGTACTTTCTGGCTTCTGCAAGGCCAGTTTGTGCATAATACCTAGCTTCATTAGGATAACATACAGAAGCAACAGTTCCAGCTCCTAGTAAAGAATATAATGTCTTCTTAAACAATCTGCCTCTTATTGCTAATATAAATCCAGCGAGACCTCCTATTGCTATTGCACCATATCTTGGTAAGGTATTATCTTCTTTTTGTAGGAACTGAATAACTTCTATAAATTAAACAGGTTTACTGTATTTTTTGTTTACCATTACTTTATAACAGATACATTTACAATTGAAATATTCAATATAGGTAAATATAGTTAATCCTTACAGGGGTAAAAATAGCTATCATTTGAAATTTACACATTAGTTGTTTTAAATCCATTTAATAAATAATTTAAAATAGGTGTATATAATTTCTCTACTTATACTTTTAAACCTTTGAGTTACTTACCATCAGCCCGTGATACAGTCGAATTAACCATACTTCCTCCCTTAACTTTTACCTCGTCAAATGCACTGTACCCACTAACAAGATGTTGACGAATTGTTCTGACAATATTTTCAACAAACGTTGGTTCTGGTGGACAGTGATCTTGAATGCTTGCTGTGCTAACAGCTGTGTTTGAATAAATTGGTAATTCGGTTCTTCTGCATACACAGTTTTGTGGTGCCATACCCTTTTTACTTTCTTTAACGTTTGCTACGGCTGCCGCTGTGAGAAAAACTGGTTTGAAAACCTATAATATAATTAATAAATACATTATAATAGTTATTAAAGCAAATATGATACCTTGTTTCTCATCATAATTAATAAAATAGATAAATTATTATTACAAAATAACCCTCTAACCTAAAAATACCGATGACGATTGATGAGTGACAACTATAGAATATTAATATCTTTAAATTTTGACATCCATAGACGTACAGGTTGATATCGCCTTTTAAAATTTGAAAAGTTCTTGGCCTAAAATTATTTTACTACACAAAATAAAATAATTATCCTTAATGAAAATTACACATCAAAATTACTATTCTCTTTCTAATAAATTATGTAAGTACCAAGCGCTCATTCAAAAAGTTCAAAGTTATTATTCGAACCTCTACATTAAAAAAATCGTTTTATAATGTAAAATACTAAATACTATACTGTAAGTAGATTGTCGTTTATTAGATTCTTTACTTAGATTGGACGTTAAACGAAAATATTTTTTATTGTTAAATAAGGAGGTAGAAAGTTTTTGCATACCTTATTTATAAAAAACTCTAAACATGTGAATGATTAGAACCATAATTAGAACACTATCAATTTGAAATTATTTAAAAACGAATGTCATAATAAAATTATAAACAAACTCTGTTTTACTTAGTTACCTACTAATACCTATTTATTATGGGGTTATTTGTATCATTACATCTTATTTTACGGGGTTTAGTTAGATTTTTATTTTCCTGCTCTTCTTTCTTGTATTCTTCTTCTGCAAGCACTAAGTTCCTCTTCCTCCTCTTCTGGGGATGGACACGGCTGAGCTGGAGGTATGCAGTCGCAACATTTCAAGGGTGGAGCCATTAAAACTTCCCTCAGTGTCTGTTATATGTATAAACAAAAAAAATCGAAACTAAACTTATTAATATTGTATTTATTATATATTATAATAAAAAATTAAAGGTGTGTTAATTCTGGTAAAAATTAAATAAACATACTTGTATCCATTTTGTTCCGGTATTGGATAAAACTCCAGGATTATAGTCTTCCGAATCTTCACAGGGAATTTCCGGATCTTTTCTTGGGCAACTCATTTTTGTATTTTTTTTTGTTTTACTATAATTTTTTACAATTTAATGGGCGATAAAATTAATTGACATGATGACAGCAAATAAAGTATCAAGACATTCTTTTTTTTTTACTTTTGGTAATAAATTTTACATATATTATGTACCTATAAATTAAAAAAATAATACATATTACAATAATTACATGTTTATTAATGTTAAACAGAATATACATAATTACAAAAGGACTAGCTGATTCTCGAATTTAATGGGTTCGTGATTTTTCCCGCCATAAGGGAAACATGCAAACGAGAGTCCATGACGAAATATAAAAAAGGATGATCGGCTTTAAACCAGACAGGGTTTTGTTGGTAATAATGGTTTCCTGTAAAACGAACAATAGACGGTTTAAAACAATTATTTTGGCATTAACACCGAAACAATGGTACGCGTCACGAGCGATTATCTTTCATTTAAAATAAATAGACGAGGGAACAGGACAATTTTATTTGTAGACAATTGCTATAGTGTACTTTATTAAGTGTCATCAGGACAATTGTTTGAATTGTTTAATCAAGGTTGGATTATTAATTAGTTTTTAATCAGAATTGCAGTCGGGTTGCTATAATAATACATATCCGGAAAAAGTTATCCAGCTTTTATTTTATATTATATATACTGGGTTGATATTAATTAATTAATTAACCTTAAAAACAATAAAGCACAATAGCTTAAAGAATCGGAACAAAAAATTACTATTCCAAAATAGGATGAAAGTTGTACTTTAATAAATACCTATATTATGAAGTTGGCAAACGAATAGATATTTTTTTAATTCTATCGACCCCAATCGATTGTTGATTCAATCTTATCGGTTGTCGATTATTAATTTTTAATGTAGGTATTAACAATTGAAATGTTGAGTGTGAAGTTGGCGAATAAAATTTTTATTCCAGTTTATTCTACTTGCTGTACATCCTACCGATGGATACCTGATTGTTTGCTGATCCTATATAACACTCTCATTGCGTCTGTTGGTTAATTATTTAAATAAAAAAAGGGAGAAATGAATGTTAATTTAGAAATAACGCTTACGCAAATTAGTCGTCTGAATGGCGGTATAATTGAATAACTACACCTTTTTCATAATTTAAGAATAAATCACCCACTATATAAAAAAAATTTAAAATGATTTATTTTGCCTCGCATTTTCGGCTTACAAAAGTCAGATTATTTAATAGTGTAAAGAAAATTTAAAACATGAATACTCACATATCATTTTTTCAATCTGCGCAAGCGTTATTTCCCTTTTTTATGTAATTAACTAAACAACAAACGTAATAACAGTGTAATATGGATTCAACAAACGATTGGATGTATATAAAAGGAAATAAACATAAAAAAATTAAGATTTTGTATTACAACTTCACACTCAACATTTGGATTGTTAATAACAATAAAGAAATAATTAAAAGATCATAAAATTGCATCGATAGTCAACAATTGATTAAGGTCTGTAGTATAAAAAAAATAGAAATCGTTCGCTATCTTCACATAATTATTAATTTCATTTTGTTTTGATGTCGTCTTTGTTATAGGCTCATTCGCCTTACGAATAAAAAATTGAAATCGAGTTTTTATCACCTTTAAATTTTTATTGGAAGTTTCGATTTCATTCTCTTTAATAACATAATTGAGAAATAATTTTTTGTTAGCGCGATGTACAAATAATGATCAAATAGATAAAACAAGGTCGTACTATTAATTTTAATTCTGCTCTGCATCGAGACCGAAGGCCATGTATGTATTATGAAAAAAACTTTTTTAAATCATCACCTTGTTCTACGTATGTAGATACATAATTATTATTACCAACGATTCCTATTTCCCACGGTTCTAATAACAAAGTGACTAAATCCGATATGAAAATCCATCACGTTTGGATAATCAGTTTATAATATACCTACTGTAATAGGTAAATAAAAAATATTTACCGAAATAATCTAATTGGTTTGGATCGATGTAATTTCTTATCCTAACTGTTATCAGTTGTTCGATATTTGTCACGTAAAGTTCTTTTGCGTCTGTCATTTCCGAAAAATTTGCTTTTCTTGGTTCAAAAACTGATGTGATGCCCATCTAAAAAAAAAAAACAATAACGTCGCCAACTTTTCCGAAGTAAAAGTACAAATAAGCTTTAAATTCTACATAAAAACATTTAGAAACTTAAAAGGTGTTATCTTCAGTTAACCCAACCGGACTCAACCCAACCTGATATGACCCAACTTCATTTTTTCTGCAGCCATGAATAAAACAGCCAATAATGTTTTCTTTTTATGTGAAATTCCAAGTTTTAGTGTCTTAAAGCTATCTATTCGATTATTTTATGTCATTTTTCCCAATAAAATAAGAGAAATAGTACCTAAGCTTACCTTTTGTAACGTAGGGGTTAACAATACTGTTCCTTTTAACATAAAGCTTGGAATTGTGGCTTTGACGTAGGTATACGTTAAAGATGCAACAATATCCATCAGAGTGATATCATATCCTATTCTTTCCAATACGAAATCCGCCCCGCAGTCGTCTAAAGGTAAAATGATCAAAAGATAGTAATTTTCGCTATCCAAAGGGAAGCTTAAAGCTAAAGATTTCAAACCGGGAATATAACAATATGGCAATATCGCTTTATAGGTCATAAAACTTATGTTCGTTTCTCGTGTCTTTCCATCGACCAGGAATGAGATAACTGATGGGTCGATTTCGTAACTCTTTTTAGTTAGACTTTGTTGAGTTGGGAGACCGTCAGAATTCGTATTTGATGGTAAATAATATTTTGATGGGATGTTACTGTATGGACTTCGTTTTGTTTTGGAAATTATTTTTTTTAATTTTGCTGGTAGTGGTAGTGGGGTTTCTGATTGATCCAGAAGAGTCGTTGGTAATATGGTAGTAATATCTGCTGTTGTTTCATTCAAAGTACTAGAAAGATATTCACTAGTAGGTGTAGTTAATTCAGATATATATTCAGTAATGTCTAAGGGAGTTGTCGAATATGTACTAGTTTGAGAATCCGCGTTCGTAGGAGTCGTAGAAATTGTAGATGATGTACTTGTTTCTATATCGAGGGTACTGATGGTCTCTTCTAAAGATTCTGTAGTTGAAATAGTTATAGCACTTTCTTCGAGGGTTGGTGATAATATTGAAGTTGTTATTGTGCCTTCTTCTATGGTACTTATTTCTTCAAGTGTTGTTACGTCTTCTTCTGTTGTCATTTCTGCAGTGTTTTCTTTCAATTTAGTTTCTGTGGTTAACTCAGTTCCACTTGAAGTTGTAGTTCTTAACATATTCTCAACAGAGGTAACAGTAGTAGCAGTTGTTGTGGTGGTTTCAATTTCTTCTTCTAAAGGTGTTTCGATGGATTTTGTTATTGTTGATGATGTCTCTGTTGTCCTCGCATTTGGTGTAACTTCTGGACCAACGGTGTGTCCCACAGTAGTTGAAGGATATAGGGGCGTATTGAAGGACTCTACGTCGTAGCCGTAAAACATCAACAGATCTTTGTACTCGCTTTTTAACGATATGTTGTCGTTGTTAAATGTCAAGCCTGCTAAAAAACCTTCCTCAGGGATAAAGTATGTCTAAAATGAGTTTTATATTTTCATAGTTGTCTATTAAATATTAAAAATTCAAATTGTATTGAAAATTTCGAACCTTCAAACGCCGTAAGACGTCCCGAAGTCCAATTCGAACTGTTGAGGGGTCGTAAGGGAGATGTAGGGTTTGCTGAATTTCATTTTGAGCGTCTCCTCTTGTTCCTTCTTTAAGTGCCACAAGGACGCTAATGGCCCCGTAGGGAGACAGGGCAAGATTGTTTTCGTTGTATTCGTTATGTTTCTGCAATTTTTTGTTTAAATATGAATTATATAAAACATTTCACTTAATTTATCGTGGGACGAATTAATTCCTGGAGAATTAATTTCTGGATGCATAGACGAATTTATTTCTCAGGAATTGTTTCCTTTTGAAAAAGCAAAACATCCAGTAATTATTTCACTTTGCAAATGAAACAATTCCTGAGAAATAAATTCGTTTGTGTGACAATTTTCAGTCCTTGAATAATTATAACACATTATTTAAGACTTTGATACGCGGGCGCGGTTTCCTTTCAAAACTCATTTAATGACTAAATACAATTAATATATCAACACAATAAGAAAACACACCAGTAATTACTCTCGGGGGTTAGGTTAGGTTAGGTTAGGTTAAGTTAATTTTTTTGTAAATTTATTTCTTTTATTGTTTTCCCCGCTAGGGCAATCCATTTTACATTGCTTAAAAAGGCCTTTCAATCACAAAGAGTCATAGCGATGCATTCGTTTTTGTCTATTTATAAGAATTTCTAGAAATTGATTGATTGTGTAAATTGAGAAAATATTTCTAAAAATTATTTCGTCTTTTAAAATTGAGAAAATATGTCTAGAAATTATTTCGTCGTTTATATTTTCATCAGGAATTAATTCGCTCATTTGCAGGAATTTGACCAGGAGTAGTTTCGTTTTGAGAACGAATGAACTTCTCAGAAATTAATTCGTAAAAAAATCAGAAATAGTTTCGCTTCCATTTTTTTCGGGAAAATTGCTCCAGGAATTAATTCGTAGAGCCTAATTTATCTTATAAAAAATTTTTTAAAATTGAAGAATTTTTGTGAATTTAATTAACTAATTAATTAATATGTGAAAAAGCTTCATACCTAAATGACGATAATTAGCCGCAAAATGTATTATCTATCTATTAACCTTGCCTTTTTACAAATTGTGAAACATCGGAAACACAAAAAGCTGTGAATGCTATTGACTGCCGAATGAGAACGATATATGTACGTATGTATAATGACATTGTATGCTTTGGACTCATTTTATTAAATTTTTAATGGGCACCGAAAGGTGTAATAAAACACTTTTTTTGCTTTATAATCCTACTAGAAATAATTGTAGGTTTGTTTTTATAGATTATTAAAATTGTATTTGTCCATCATTACAACAATCGTCAAAATACTATATACAATGTAAACTCTACATAGCGAAATTGAAGGAATCAGGTAATTTAGTACGTTATAATGAATTTACGTTAAAAGGAAACAGTACAATTTTTACGAATAAGTGGTTTTAATTATGAGTAAATTAAATAAAAAAGAAAAATAAATAACAAACTAATTGTTTCAAGTAAACAAACATAAATGTTAGGATACAAAACTTTTACTAAAATAGTTTTTATTTTCAAAATTATTTTTATGTTCTTTAATTCATTCTGAGAACGATCTTTTGGTTTGTCCTATGTAAGCTTTAACACAGTCCCCACAGTTCAGTTAGTAAACACCTGATTTGAATTCATTCGCAGTGCTTTTTTAATAACTTTGATGAAAATTTTACATGTCGAAAATAAAAGCAGGAAACTAAACTTTATGGAAAGTTTAGAAATTAATAACTTAATAAAAATGGCAAAATTGTAAAATTCTTAATGATCAAGCGGAAGCAAATAAGTCACAATTACTGGCAATTTTCTGATAATTATTTATTTCTTTTTCTTACTTAAGCTTACTATACAGAGTTTACCAAAAAAGAGCTTCGTTAAAGCATTAAGTAGGTAGTAGGTAATAATGGGAATTTAATTTTGAAAATTTAATATTCGTAATAATTTTTTTATGATTCTTTTAATTAAGTTCCACTTCCGGATATACAGGAAATACACACTAACTTTGTTATTTTAAATAGAACATCCTGTATTTTATTATATCACTAAAATGTTCGGTTAATTTAAAGGTTAAAGTGTCATAACATGAACCTACCCGAAAACTCCATCGTTTAGGGTTTAAACAACTACCTTCAATTTTTTTTTAAATTTTTGTACCGTCAATTACAACGCACCTTATATAATCAAACTTTTACTGTGAGTCGACTATTTAATGGTCTTTTTGGGGCCATGTGTATTTCATTTTCGAAATTTATACAGGGTATTCAAAAAACTAATCTGAATGTTGAGAATCTCAGATACTAAAAAGTTTTATTATAAATAGAACAACCCGCATATTTTTACATATTAGAAATTTTTATAGGTACCCTTAAGGAAACATCATAGATTTTCGTAAATTATGGTCAACTTTAATAGATACTTGTTAAATATGAAGTCGGCCATGTATTGAATTGTCACCTGAATTTCAGTTTCAATTATATAATAATACACAGGGTGTTCTATTTAGAATAACAAATTTATTATTACCTCTTAAAATTCCTACCAAGGATTTCGTTGGTAAAGCCTGTAGGTTTATAGTGTTTCAAAATATGGGTAACAAATTAAATCAAACAAACCTTAGTAATTTCTACGTTTTAAGGAGTTTTTCGTTAAAGTTTGCAGGGGCGCATTTGCCAAAGGGGATTTTATTAAAAAAACATGACTGCAAAAAATAATTAAATTGCTTCAGAAAATTTTTGATTAATCTGGCAGCAACGGTTTTTATAGTATCTCCTCAACGTCAACTACCCCCTACCCTTACTTGCATCTTAATAATATTCACTGTTCACTTACTTATCTCTTATCTTTCTATTTTAACATCTACTCCCCCCCAGATTCCAACCCTGGAACTAGAAGTTCGGTGTATGGAATATACTGTGATTATATTCATACACACTCAATTAATTTGTCAAATTAACACTTTTTAAGCTTGTATTTTTTGAAAAACCTGCGTAGATAACTTTTATATGTAGGTATATTTGAAACACCAGTATATATTTAGAAATGGCTTTTGTTACCTTGTACCTACCAATAAAAAATCAATTGGATACAGCTTTCTGTTTGCAAATTTTATCTGAATTGAATACCCAATTGTGCAACAACGGTGCAGGGACATTCCTATCTAAACCATTCCACTATTTTAATTAATTTTTAGCAAACGGGAGGTTTCAAGGAACTGACAAATTAAATTATATTTTGCCAAAACAGAAATTATATTAAGTTAAAACGTTAAAAATACATAATTCCTTATTTAGCCAGAATAAATTAATATTATGACAAACTAATTACACCAGCAAATATTATAAAATTTTACAGTAAAAAGAACTGTTGAGGACATCAACCTGGTTGGAACGAGTACAAAACAAATAAATTGCAGCTTTAATGGTAGGTATGTCATTATCATTGAAGCTGTTGTATTGACACCGTCCACTGTATTATGAAAAATTTTAAAATTATTCTCGTTTTCTAAAAAAACCGTGCAGCTTTCACATAATCATTATGATACATTTAATTTTTATATTTGTAAATGTTTTTTAAAACCCTTAAATGTGCTATTCAAAGGTTTACTTAATGTCGATTTTTTAAAACAATAAGGAATTAATTAATCAATTAAATCACCCCTTCTCAATAAAAACCCTTTGGAGAAAAAAGATATAAAATGTAAATTGTTAGTCTTTTTCTTTAATTATATCCAATAGAAAAATAAGTGTAATAAAATTACTTTTAATAACTCGACTCCAAAATTATTAATAACATCAACCATGATGTCTTGGGGTAAGTCAGGTGGTAAATACAGGTTTCGCTGTCCCGACGAAAACACACTCAGATAAATTAATAAAACACATAAAAATGTATAATTGCACATCACAAAACTATCTCTTTTTAATATATTTGTATCTTCTTTATGTTTACTATTATACTGGAGAAGCGCACTGCAAAAATTGCTTTTTATAGTTACATAAGTCAGATAACGAGTGTAAATGAATACTGCAGGTGCTGGCTAATGGGAGAGAGGCTGAAAAACTTTGGATTATTGTGCTAACAGCGGAAATGCTAAAGAACAAATCTGTCTGTGTAATTAATTGGTGTTTTATTGTTATAATGTTACCAAGTACGTTGAAAAATAGGGAAAACGTGTACATAAAAATATACAGAGTAATTCAGTCCAACTGTTCATTGAAAATTTATAGACATTATTTTGGAATATCTTTCTGAAAATCTTTTTTCGATAAAGTTGAATCACAAGCCAAATATTTTCGCTTTTCTGGAACTTTTTTGAAATCTGTACTAAACTCTACATTCTTTGATATAGCGCAACCTATAAAGAAATTAATAACTTTTTAGATGTGTTTCTGGTAGGATTGGAACGAAATAGGTAATTAAATTCATATTTATATGACCAAAAAGAAAGACAGGGCAATAAAAGCAGTTACTTCATTCGTGTTATCTTTACCTAACATAATTTCACGATACTATACATCTGCCAGCGATAATTGCTTCCAACCCTTTCACAAGTTCTTAAGTACCAGCAAGTAGTCCCCTAGTTCAACATCCCCTCTCGCCGACTTTTTTAAGTTTCCGTTGTAGGTCAAATAAAAAACAGGACCCTTATAAGATAACTCGTGTGTCTCTCTGCCCGTCTGTCACAGCCAAAGTAAGTTGAAAATTGGTATCTACATATATCAATTTCTGTGACCAATACGGACTACCGTTATACAGTGAATAAACGAATTTTGAATGTGGGTTCTTTTGGGGAGCAAATTGGAAAATAAAAATAAAAATGAAAGGACTATTGCGAGGGTGTCAAATATATTTCTTTTATAATTTTAAAATAAATAAGTAGTTTTAAAATTATTTAAGTATATAGACAAATATTGACAACTCCCTCCTTCCCCTTAACTCCAAAACGACTGCGCCTAATTTTGAAAAAATACAGCAAATGGTAAAATAGGAAAACCTATAAGAAAATCATAATCTTAAAATAACATGGTAAATCACTTAATATTGTGCGTATTAAAATGTGTGAGAACAATATTTTTCTTATTATTTTTATAAACCTTTATGCTAAAATTTAAATATATTTACATTTAACAAAGTACGGAACCCTCGGCGAGCGACTCAAACTCGCACTTGACTAATTTTTTTTCGTATTATTACTCTACTATCTCCATTTAAGAAACTTAGTTTTTGGGACGTTAAAGGAATACATACGCACTCCCTAAAATATTTAGAAATAATACATAATTACCTTTATTTATCATATATGTTTTTGTTTAAAAAACGTGCCTACATATTATTAGGTATATACCCATAGACAGAATTAATACTCCACTATATTAAAACTGCAGAAAACAGTATAAAAATTAAAATGAAATGTAAATATTACAAAATTCATAAACATAAAAAATATTCTTTCGATACTTCTACAGGAAGTTTTAAAATCATTTCGTTTCAAAAACTTTATGTGTAGAAAACACGAAACAGGACTACAACTAAATAATCTGACATGATTTAGTGGTGCATTATAATATCTATCCGCGGGTATATTGTATACATCTTTTTACAAACATGCTTATAATTAATTAAATTTAACATTTGTATATTTACTTTTAATTAGATTTTCCAATCAACCAAAGGGGTTTCAAAGCTTCAACTGTCACTCAGGGATGATCGTGACCTGTCCCACTGCATTTTATCTTCATGTTATTTGTTTTTCTGCCCTAATTCGTTTTTGCGCGCTTATTTGCGCATATAAAGGTAAATTATTTGCTGTTGATGCTACTCATGTGGAGAAACTGTTGGAAAAAAAAATGTAAACGGGCTATATGTTCATTCAAACATAATTTATTCGCTTTTTTGTGGGTGAGCTTTAAAGATATTATATTTATTCAATAAATCCATCCTGCAATTTCAAACTTGTAGATTTTTGTAAATTAATAATTTAATTCCTAACATATGATAATGTATGCAACCCGTTTATTACTTGTGTATTGTGAAGCATAATAAACGGTCCACTTGTGAATATTATTTTAATTTTTATTTTCCACAATTATTTTTATTTTTAACTGCATTTTAACAACTTTGATGTTTCTAAAACTGGCTTTAAAGCTGTATATAACTCACAAGTAATTTCATTTAAATATAAACATTTAACGCATATATAGGAAAAATTTAAATTCTATCTATATATTTTATTAATTAAGTCAAGTATTATTTAGAGTAATCTAACCATTATTTTCATGTTATAATAAATAAGTAGTCTGATTAGAACAAAATGCAAAGTAACATTTGAATTTACCGCCTAGCAACACCAGTCGTTTGTGCTGCATGCGCAAGATCAGTAAGATGGCGAGTGTCTTGGTTGTAGACCGCTGTCAGTTTTAAATCTGCAAAAATCAATTTGTATAAATGGCTTAACTAGAGGATATTGTAATTACTGTAAATTGTAAATAGTTTCTTGTATAGTTAGTGGTAATATTTTGTGTTTCGAATCTCTGCATATTGTGTAAATTGTGATCGATTATTGTGTTTATGTGCTTGTGCTGAAAATCTATACAAAGCCGACGCCGACGAACATAAAGTTGGATAATTGGGAAAATACGAATTGTTGATGCACTAGACTCCGCCAAGATAAGCCCAGGTGAGTAATTTTGGGATGCCGTTGGTATTTTATAACGTTTTGTGTTGAGGCACCAGTAATTTCTTTGTTTGAACCAACTGTCAAACATCCAGAAGCCATTTGTTTTCAAACCGGGAATCTGAAATGTCATCTTAATAAACAACTGACAGAAATTAATATATTTTTCTCAAAAAAAGAATTACTTTTTTGTATTGTTTGTGGAAATCGTTTCGAAAGATTTAAATGTTTATAAACCTACAACCATAAGCGATTTTGTTGTTTTGTATTGGGCATTTATTTACCTAATATACAAACACAAAATAGTCTGTTTATAAGAAAAAAACATATGTGTAACTATCGTTGTTTCGTTAACTTGAGCTTTTTCTTAACTTTATTTTCTTGACTCAGTTGGGTGTTTAGATGTATCAATTTTGCCCCTACAAAAAATTAATAATTTGTGGTTATGTCAATTATAAATAACTAGTAACTGATAGGTACATGGTTCAAAGAATTAAAACTATGTGTTTAAACGGCTTTATTTCTTTTATCAGCACAAATGAAGTGGTTAGGGGATGGTGGAGGCGATGTTTCATTAAGAAGTGACATGGATCGCAGTCCTCAAAGATCTCAAGATGATGCTTCAGTTGGTTATGTTTTTCAAAGGCCTCCTGACCCAGAATTTTCAACTTTTAGCCAAAAACAACCACGTTGGGCTTTAGGCGACGACAGCATTATAGATGTTAGCAATGTAAGTAAAATTCACATTCTTTTGAAACGAAAGCAAACAAAAACACCAATTCTAACCTCAAACCATAGCTTAATTGCTTTGTTTAAAAATTCAGTCAGTAAGTGTCTAATACATTACATATTATTAAGTATTACTTAAGAAAAATTCGTTATAATATTAAGAGGCAATTATTTACATAAATATAAATAAAACGCAGCTGAAAAGGCTAACCAATTTCATGTTTTTCTCTAAATAATTGTTTTGATTTTGCAAGATCATTGTCAATTAATACATTACTAACACAAAAGGCTTAATACTAACGCATTTATAAACCCCGTAAATTACATTACGTTGCATTATTGTGAAGTATTATTAACATATGTGTATATTATTATATTTTATTATTAATGTTCCGCACAAAAATACTCTTTTTTGCTAATAATACATTTAATACATTCTGATATTCTCATTTTTATTGCTCTACTGGTCTAGCTAATACAGATAGTTTATTTATATTTACGTTTTAACAGAAAATACACCAACGAATATTTCAAGTATGTTTAATTATATGTTATTGTTTGGAAAATAGCAGATATTGTAAAACATTTATTTATTATCACTGATTAATTAATTTTTAACTAATTGTAGATTCATGACAAATGGAAATATCCACCGACAAATAAAGTGGCAACACCACCAAACAGTGTTTCTTACATGGGACCAGGTAGTGCTATGCCAGGCCTTTATGACATGTTACACAGCAAAAATATTCCCCCTGAACAACAACAGCAGCAGTACATATATTATCCCAGTCAGATGCCTCGAGGGATGCCTGTACCTCCCCAATATTTGCCCCAAACTTTGAGCCAACATCTTCCCATGCAGCAGGGACAGGTAGGATGTGATTTTCTTTTTCCTTTTTATGGCTACTAAACATAATGAATTTTCTTTTTGATTTTTTTGTTTATTCGTAATTATGAAAAACTGAAGAACCATTTAGTGTTTCCTTATTTTGTTTTTAAATTAGGTACCTATTTTGGGTGCATCATTACAGATTTTAGTAAATTTTAATTATTGAAACCAGCAAATATTTACAATGCAAATTCTACAAAGGGAGGCTATTCCTGTTCGTGGACTGATTTATTAAAACCAATACATACTTAGAACTAAATTTAAATTCATTAAATTCTTATTAACTGCATAAAGTATAATTATAGTTACTTTTTCATTTTCTTCTCTAATTACCTTTACGAACTGCATTTTTCAAAACATAGTTACAATTGTTTTTTAAAATTTCAATTAGAAGTATTTAGGAATTAAATAGACAAACGAATAAGGGTTAATCAGGGGATAATATTGCCGTACTTCGTTTCTTAAGTGTTAGATGGCGCCACATGCTTCGTTGATTTAAATTTTTATAATACCAATTTGGTGAGATTTATTCTTTTTAAACATCAAAAATTAATGTACAAGTATTAAAATATATGATTCGTTATCAAGTAAATGCCTGAGTTGTTTTAAGGCGTTATAGAATAACACATTAATTTCAAAATATGTACTAGAATAGTTCTTATTAGGACAATTATGATATTTGTTTTTCTTCCTTAATTATGTTCTATTAATTTTAACTTTTACTGTTTCGTATCATTTATGAGGACAATTAGTTTAAAAGTTTTTTTATTTGAAGAAATTGTTCTTCTTTTTCTGTTTCGCAAGTTCTTTTCCAATGCATCGTATCACGTATATGTAATGAATGTACCGTCTGTATACCTTGACTGGTTAACCCATTTGGTGGGTTATTTTCGTCATCCATTTTTGTACGCAGGTATTATTCGTATTGTCGTTGGAAGTGAAAGTGCACTTTGCGAAAAACATTTAAATCACGAGCGTACATACAAAAATTTTTTGTAGTAGATAGAAACTTAAGCCTTATTCATACTAATCCTCCTTCTAAGGTACATAGAATTCGGCGACTAGTGGGGGAGGGTTTGTAGGGTTAATTTATGGTTACGACTGCGGATTCTAAGGAAAATAATTTTATACAGGATGATTTAATCTTTGTTTCTTATATTCTTATTCACATACTATACCGGGAGTTTTATTAAGGGTGACCTGAAATCTCGGAAACGACTCGGTATAGAAATTTAGGAAAAAAAGATATTACCAAAATATAATAAAATCGTGGAAATTCTTTTCTCTGTATTTCACCGCAAGAAGGCGCAATTGATATAGTTAATCATAAAATCCCAGATTTCTCTACAAATCATTATATCAATTTTTAACGTTAACGATACCATTGAAAAGTCTGAAAAATTCTGTCTTAGGCTCATTTGCGTACCGATCTTAATAAGAGTGGGAGAAGTCCCTGAATACCTATTTATTTAAATGGCTGTATCTTATAAACGACTTATCCGAATTTAGCAAACTCAGGCTTGTATAAATATAAGTGTATGCAAATACCGTATCGGTTGGTACCCCGTAGTTTCGAATAAAATTGGTAGAAGGCGCAATTCGCAATAATGACTTTGATATATTCGTCTGTTTTAGAGTTATTGCTAAATATAGATCAATAGAAGAAATCATGTATTTTTAATTTCACCCTATCAATTGCGGTAAAATGAGGAACTGAAACTTTTCTAATGGCTATTTTAGTAATTACTTTTTTTTCTGAATTTCTATACCTAGCAGTTTTTAAAACATGGGCGGTGGCCACCCTTAATTAACCACTCGATATCTATATGTGTACTGTGGATGTTCGGTTACATGCATATATTTGCTTAGGAATGTAAGGAATAAAAATAGCAACTTGAATAAAAATATTTTGGAGTTGTCTTGAATAGCACGAAAAGCTGATTGTAACTTTGGAAAGGTTGAGTATGTCGTTTTTTTTTTTTTTTTTCAGTTAGGTTAAAGGTACATATGTGGCAGTCAACGCGACGATCGTCGTTGTAGAATAAACCTACGTACAAGATTGTAAATAATTGATATTGATGTTCGTATCAAGGTTTTAACCCAAATTCGTCGATTCACGTAAATCGAATACAAAAATAAATCCAGATCCGCTGACGTTCTTATTTGACGAGTTTTGCATCTATTGCCTACCTGAATTATAAAATCGGTACAATACTAAACGATTAGATACCCATTTTTTTGATATACATGCAATAATTGATAAATTATTATTTCATATTCATTTTAATCAGGAACAATGTATAATAAATTCGTAAAAAAAAGGGTGGTAATGAAATTATGAAATATGTAGGTGCCTATGGAGATATAAAATTTATAAGCATTAGAAATAACGTTATTTACATTCAACTCAACGTTAGCACATATAAACAACCACAAACAAAGTTTAATAATCGCAATTCGGATATGTTCGGATCTACCCTTGGATGCAGTACTAGATCGAATCCCAACCAATGCGATACTTTTTTTGCATTTTTTGCCTCTACCTAACGCTAACATTTTTATTGTATGGTTTTGGGAACATTTTTTGTAATATAAGTTTGGTTTTCCCCATATTAGAGAAACTTAGGCGTTATATAAAAACTTAATAGTCCTGGATTAATTCTGCGTCGAAAGCACCAAGTGATAGAGTCACTTATTTATCCCACATTTTTCCAACTTCTATTGTTGGCATCTTCAGGGAATAACTTCTGGTATTATTGGACTATTTTACAAATTAGGTGTTGTCTTATATTTAATTGAATTTAATTAATTTCAAGAATTTTCATTATTTGTGACGTAAACTTCTCTTTTATACATACATCTTTATGTACCTATGAATGTATTAGAATGTGAATGTTGTGAGTTGCGCAGGTCACGGTTAATGGCCTTGCTAATGTATACAAAGCACCCGCATGGGATGAATATACGAACATGTATCCAATATATATACGTTTACGTAAAATGTATGAAAAATCCAAAGATGGCTATGTAATTATTAAATTCCTACCGTGTGCAAAAAATGTAAAAGACATGGGTAATTTAAGTGCGGAAGGGCTGCTTTAAGTGTTCGGCCTTCACTTTGGGTTTTATTTTATGCCTCGACTTTACCCCCTTTGGAAATATTACATGTGTAAGTACGTACGTACAGAGGTACAAAACAAAATAATTGCTATGCGAATTCAGTGCTGTGTTCCGCACCCCTCACCTCCCTTTTCCTGAAATGTTATTACTGAGATGTGTATCGATACTGTCGGTGGTTTGTTTAGCGGGAAGCTATGTTGCCAATCTTTTCCTAAACTTGTATTTTACTTACTATTTGATACACAAAACAATGTAAATAAAGGGTATGTGAAGTTGCCTATTTTCAGAAATTTGACAATATTAATTTTTTTAGTGTTTAACGTTAATCTTATTTTCTACAATATTACATTCGGTGTACTTAATTTTTATTTAAGAAAAATTATAAATGAGAGAGTTACAAAAGGTACATGTTTTTACACATAAATGTATATACTTACTGTATATTTTTTTAACTGCTTTTCGCCGTAAGACTAATAAAAAAAATTAGGCACTTAGCAGTAGTTTTCAACAACAGTAGATTTGTATTTAATAAATTATTATATATATATAGTCCCCCACTGGTATCTAATTTTCGAGGGTCCTTAGACACTTTGTAAACTAGCCTAATATTAATTACAATTTTTAAAAACCTACCCCTATTACCACACACAATTTTTAATAATCAGGGAGAGACTCAACACGTGTCTGAACTAAAAATTGTTGCGTGATAATAGAGGTAAGTCTCTTTAAATTTTTTATTATTTTCTTGCCACAGTTTTCTATACCTAATGATTTTAAACAACAATATTGCTGTAACAGAATGCATGGGGCTACTTTTATTTGAAGGGTGCTTAGCACCTCCTAGCGTTTCCTAGTTGCACTAGTTAGTATATCACATTTTCTGTCTGATTATTTTCTTCATTCTCTCTACCTTGACGTCTGACTCATTTTATTATGATCTGCATAAAAATGAGGAAAAGATTGGCAACGGTGTCGCATACAAAATTTGCGCGCGGCGCCGGCGTTGTATTTGAATGTTGGTACGCATGCGTTAGTTTTGTCGACGCTTTTGTTGTTTCTGTTTCGTCAGTTGGACGCTGCAAGCCGTTTGTTTAGTAGGTGTATTATTTAACGCGTGTGCTGCAGTTCGCGTGTGTTCTGTGGTGCTGTGCCAAAACACTCAGTTATCGTTTACAGTGAAGTAATTATTATTGTTAACATTACTTTAATATCAGTTGCGTCATCGATAAACAACTTGGAAATAGTGCCATTCTTTGCATCTGATTAGTATTGTCCGTCTGTTGTTTGAAGGAGTGAGAGTGTTTTTGCGCTTTGTTGTGCGTGTTTTTGCTATTGTTTGGAAATAAGAAAACCCGGTGATGCACCCCCATGGTAATGAAGAAATGAAAGATATGGGCCCAGACATGGTAAATATTGTTATTGTTTAGGGTTGTTGCGTCACTTTATGTTTAGTTTCGTCCGGCAACAGGTTTGATAACGATCAACTCAACTCGTCCAGGTAATATGCAAGAAGCCATTTTATGGTCTGTTGTGAGACCAGTGTTTTCACAAAGCAGGGGTTGGTTTTTGTTGGTGCCTGGCCCTAGAGCGGGCGGATTTGTATGTAGAAGAGGAGGGGGAAGGGGTTGTTAATGAACTGAACTGTCCTTGTCATATCATATTATTGGCAACATTTTAAAAGATTTATGGGGAGTAAACGTTTCTAATATGGCTACTGTTTATTTCATCAATTTTCTTTAAGATCTTTCACCTAATTAATGCTGCAGTATTTTTTGGTATTGTTGGGATTTTTTCAATGCAGACAAGGTGAATTCTTTAGTGTTCTCTTGAACTAGGAGGTTGCCGATCGGTCGAATTCACCATCGGACGCATGTTGAGAGCGAGTTTTGTTTCAGGTTTCGGTTCAGGGACGCGAGTCTATTTAAAATGCAACGAACGACGAGTTGAGTTTGTGTATGGTCTTTTATGCTTGCATGTGTGTATATATATTTATGTTTCTGCGTGTGTCTGCTCGTGGATGTAAAACGATGCCGAGGCCGAGATACTGTAGTGTTAGTATGTGTATGTAGTAAAAGAGCAGCTCGGACCTAAGGTGCAGATGTTGGTTGGATTCGTTTTATTTAGAATGCAACGCCCTTTATTTTTATCCAGAATTATAATTATTATTACTATTATTGTTTGCCATTGAAGGTGTACTTTCTGGAATCAATCAACGTGCCAATTCCCGGTTAATATTGTCATAATGCAGAGGACAGCTTTTGTTTGCAGATAACACCCCATTCATAAGTTGACAGATAGGTATTTGTGTGCCTCTGTTTGTTGTATTATTGATATCAACGGTCTATTGGCGTTGATAAATTATAAGAAGCAAAAATGAACCTGTTATGTTTATGCAATTTTAAAGTTAGGTGTGTTTACTCTGTCTGTAATTGTAGGGACAAAATGACGAACGTCACATAAATTAAAAGGCTTAATGTAATAACGTGCTAGATATGCATATAAAGTATATATGTAGAATAAAAGTAGGCATGTAATTTATATAGGGTGGGCCATTAAAAAAAAAATTCGGAAAATTCCTCGAACAGGGAACATCTAACACAGAAACAGTGATTATATCATTTGCTCCTTCTTCACAGTTAATCCAACCCTTAAAATTGAAATAGGGGAGAGGTTGCGTCATACCTACGATATTGGTCGTATACAACACAATTTATTGGAAAGTTACGATTTATTTTCAAAATAACTGAAGTTTATTTCTAATAGAAAATGGAAAAAATACAAATTAAACATTAATCTACTAAACATTTAAATACTTATTGATCACCACAACGTCCTTGCAACTGTATAAATTTTATTTAAAATTTTGACAGGTATTTCAGGACGTGTCACCTATTCGCAGAATACCGATTTGTCAAAAGAGGGCGATTTTCGAAAAGCATGTGCTACCGTTTCCTTTTCCTTTTACCCTTTGTTTCAGTTTTATTGTGCTATACAGTTCAATTCTATTTTTGTGAAGTTTTTTTAGTCAAATTGCTGATTTAGTGAGCTGAAACCTGGAAATAAACCTAGTTCATTAAAACGAAATCGTACTGTAATAAATGATGGGTGATTTTATTGAAGTTGAACAAGATCCCATGTTTGTGTGGTTGGTTAGATTAAATTTTTAAGCATAAATTATTCATTTATCGTTTGTAATTACCGAAATATTAAATAAAACTTTCTTACAAAGAATTTTGAGACGCACTGTATCAAAAAAGAATCGTTTAGGTTTAAAGAAAAGAAAACTGTATCAAAGAACAATGACAACCTGCATTTGTTTCTCTTTCTGTCAAAAGGACTTCTGCGAATGGGTGTGAAATCTTTTCCATATTTTTTTAAGATTTAATTTTTGGTCAAGAGACGAGTTTTTGAAATACGTTTTGATGATAAATAATAATAGAAATTGAAATGCTGTTAAAATCGTACATTATTAAGGGATCCCTCCAGAAAATTCGACTTACAGAAGTTGGCACCAAATATTATCTTCGCATTATCAAGATATTCAAAAATTCGAGAATTCATGTTATCGAGTAAAAATTACACGTATTTCTCATTTCTCTCTTATAGTTGATTTATTGCCAACCAATTTGGTTCGACCTTTCAACTTTCGAGTTATCAAAGTTTTAAAATAAATTGTTATAACTCTTTAATCATTTTATATTATCTTTTTAAATTTTAAGAGTTGGATTAGTTGCAAAGAGGGAGGAAATGAAATGATCGTTCTTTCTGTATTAAAAGATGTCCTCGCCTAAAGTTCATCCAGGGCTGTAGCTAGAGTCGAATTTGAGGTAGGGCGAAAGTAAAAAATTGATCATAATTGATCTGCCCTCGAAGCACGGGCTCCTAAATCAATCACCATGTATATCACTGACCTCTAGGTCAGTGATGTACATTTCAATAGCTATTCGTAGACAAATAATTTCTGTAACAGAGCATGAGCATGTATCTAAGAACTATTTAATTCTCAATGATGAAGAACAAGCGAACAAGATGGTTGAACTTCCAAATTTGGATGTAGAGATCCACGTCTGAGTGAGAATGAGGTAATAATTAATTGTTGGGTGGGGTGATACGAGTAAATAGATACGACCGAAAATATTTTTTCTGCAAACTTTGTGCAATATCAGAAGGAATACCATAGCTAACATTACTAACATGTGTTGGCCAACCTGCTGCTATGAAACTAGGAGCTGCTAGGAGTAGCGATTGTATTTTGTGCTTCCACCTGTTTTGAGCATTGAGGTTCTTCATGGTCAATTTGCTCTTCAACTCTTCGTTTTTTTCCAAAGAAAGCCCGTATATCCATCGCGAAATCAATGAATCTTCAATTTACAAACTACAAACAATCATAAAAAGTCTCTAGTTTATCTTTATTTTAGTTTAAAAAGGGATTCTCCGTACCATATCTTGCAATATAGCCCATATTGCAATTCCTATATGCTACGGGGAATCCCCTCTGCATTACAGATATTATAATATAAACCCATCGCTTCATGTGATGACGCTTCAAATGCCGTCTATACACAGAGCAAAGAATTATTATACATAATATGAAATAAATGTCACAAAGTGTGGTATGTTCGGAAAAGTTCAGATACCTACCTATCGCTACAATTTTTTTTTATCTCAAACTATGCACAAACAATTTAATTATAATAGTTTATCCTAGTTTTTGGTATTTTTAAAGTAGGGCATTGTGATTTCAAGGTAGGGCATTGCCCCACAATGCCCCCCCCCCCCAGCTACGGCCCTGGGTTCATCTGTAAAAAACATTTTCCAAAATTTGAACTTTTCTACACAAAAAGCTGACTCTTTCAGTGGCTTATCCTGTTTACTTCACGTTCTATCTCAAGTTTTATATTATTTATTATCTGAAACTAAAGAACTGCTAATACGTTCATTGTTAATAGTTTATGATTACGATAATATCTACTGGGGTTATGATTACCATTATTATAAAAAACTTACATAGGTATTTTATGTCTGAAGGATCATTTTAAATAGTGCAAGAGTCCCCCTACATTAATAATCGTTGTGTATTCATTGTCTAAAATTTAATTCAAAATTTCAGTTTTCGAAGCATTTTTCCAATGTCATTGTCGCGGTTGGCGTGGGTCGAAGCGTTTGTTTGCCTTCACCTTTAGAAAGTCCTTCATCAATTTTCATCTACCTAACGCATTCAAACGTTGAATAGTCATTGTAGATGTAGAAATACACTACACAAGCACCGGCAATACCAGCATATCTATTCCTGAATGTCTTGTTTCTTAATACCTATGAATATAGGCACATATTATTTTTTATGGACAAATTAATTAATCCTGTCAAGTCTTAGATTAGTTTTCGCAGTCATGTAACTCATCACTTAAAGAAGGAAATAGTAAATTGATTGTCAATAAGTATTGTACTGCTTGTAATTTTAGAGGGTAATAGATAAGTATCGTGGTGCGCCACTGCTTTATTACATTCAATGTTGCGGATTTGTAGGCAAAAAAATAATGCCAGTTTAATAGGAATATAATCAACCGGTGTTACGTAAAGTATTAGAATAGTGCACCAGTGAGGCTTTTTGCTCGGTCACGTTGGCTCTATAATTCTATGTTTGTCTATTATTAACGAGTAGGAGGCATTGACTGTTAGAAAGAGAAGTTGGCCATGAAAATAGTGTTAGTGAACTGGTACGCTGGTAAATTGGCTTGCTCCAAGGCTGATCTTCGTGAATTCTCCGGAGAAACTGGTTTCATTTTTTTTTTATTCGCTTACAGAACACAACTTTATGTAGGTACGATACATGTACAAAAACGAACTATTTTCATAAAGGAAAAATGTCAATAGGATGGAATGGTGAAGTTAACTATTTATTTAATTATAAAAGCGAAGGTTTTTGCCTACTTAAAAAGAGAACAATTACTATATACATACCTAGGTACTCTTGTTTTATAAATAGAATATTTTTAGAATTTCAAACTTGAAATACTTACATACATAAACCTAAATTTCGTATACAAAATGTCAGCGTCCATCAATTTCAGTTTATTGCTGCCTTTTTTCATTGCCCGCAAAATAATGTAGACATGACCGTAGGTGGCGGTTAAAAGAAAAAAATTCGTCTTTGTAAACAATAATATACTCAATCGTTTTTAGATTTAAGATGTGGGAGTACTTCGTAAGTAAGTACCTATTCATTGTTTTCCTCATAATCACGAGTGTGCTAAATGTGTTTACTTATTAGATACTTAGTAGTAATAATACATTTGTTGGTTGTTTTATCGTGTCCTAACAGTAGTTTATAAAATACGGGCCCCGTGTCATTTTATTTATCGAAGTGCAGTAAGTATGTGTAACCATATAAAATTTAAGATTGCATTTGTCTGAAACAATCAATGTTGGTTAAAGCAATACAATATCCTTTTATCTCGTTTTAATGAATAAGTAAAGTATAGAGCCCACAAAATATGTGTTTAGTGACTGAATCTATTTACGAAATACGTAATTGGCGATGTAAGCGTAAAAACAGACAAAATGTAAATAGTAACGAGAGCCTTAACTTTTAGTTCAAATAAACATGAAAATACCAAATTTTATTCAATCCCGTTCAAGTTAGGATAACTTTTTTTTAGGAAACTTTTTCATTTGTCAAATTTACAATAAAAAAAAGTATTCTTTCCAGATATGCATATTTACCAGTTATAAATAATGGTTTTATAGTAAGATAAAATATTTGTTTTCATGATTCATGATTGAGTTGCATTGATCTATGGTTTTACATTATTATTTATCAATGAAATTTAAACTTTGCAGAAATTGAAACGAAACTTGCTAATTTGACTCTAAAATTGTTAATTGGTTGGAACGTCTAGAATTAATATGTAGGTACTTTTATGAGACATGTTTTAAGTATATTGAAAATAATATTTTGATAATATAAAGTGGTTCTACCGTTCTAAATAATGAGTACAGCATAACACTATAAACATCAGTGACCACACTTCCTACTTGTGCCGTAAACATGTTATCCTTATCAAATTACTTTAAAAATCAATTTCCTGAATAAGTTACTCGGATATTAGAAACCATCGTAAAAACATTCGAATTAACTGTAAACACTACAAATTCGTGTTTGGACAAAATTAATTTTAACTGTATGGATGGGTACTCTTTATTTAAAATTTAATGTAATTTAATGCCCTTTAGTCTTTTTACGGTTTCATACTTCCGTTTGTGATAGCAAAAATGTGCTCCGAATCTACTAGATCAATTAAATTGAAATAAACACATCAATTTCTGTGACCTAAACACGGACATGTATTATGAATAGACGAATTTTGAATATGGGGGTCTCTTTGGGGGGGACAAGTTGGAAAATTAAAAGAAAAAAAATTGCAAATGCACTGTGTGGCGTATCAAATGAAAAGACTTGTTCTAAGTGTCAAATATAATATATTTTTTTTAATAGATATGTACTACCTGGTTTAAAAAGTTATTTAAGCAAATTGACGAAAATTGGTTTTTCTTCCCCTTTATCATCGAAACTACTAAGCCTACAATGTTGGAAAAAAAATCAGGAAATAATTATTTAAACGGCTTAAATAATTATATTTTTATAATTTTATTTAAAAAAATATACGGAAGCTGTTCATTCTATCGCTCCTATCACCGAATATACTAATTTTTTTTTAATTTTGGAAAAAATATAGAAAACGGTTCTTCACCTATAAATTACAGAAAAATTGTAAGAAGTGCATGATTAAAAATAACGTAGCAAATCAGTTAATACTGTGTGTACAAACTTTCATGTGCGGGGAGAACAAGTTTTTTAACGTATATCAAGCTAGCACGACAAAGTTATTTTTCCGATTTATAACTTGCACTATGATTTGTCGCTAATTTGTTACCAAATCGAAAAATTTGTCGCTCGTGCCGTTTAGCCATAATCAGCTGTAGTGCTAGCTTGATATCAAGCTAGCACTACACATAGCGTATCTCGCAAACGAAATGTCGTAGGATATTATTGTAAAGGCCATAATTTGTCGCTAATTTGTCGCTGAAAGATGACACATTCAACGAATTTGTCGCTAATCTTATCTCCAACTGATAAGCAAAAAACTGCTGGATGCCGTCAAACTCTCGAAAGGTAACGTGTTGCCCAACTTGGGAGAAACAGGGAAAACCTAATTTAAAAAATTGGGTAAATAAATCCTATCTCTTAAAACAAATGTAATCAAGAACTGCTTGATTAATTTTTTGATGAATTTTCTGCGGTTTTTAGCTTATCAGCTGGAGATAAGACTATTAGCCACAAATTCGTTGAATGTGTCATCTTTCAGCGACAAATTATGGCCTTTACAGTAATATCCTATGACATTTCCTTCTGGAGATATGCCATATGTAGTGCCAGTTTGATGGTTTTCCAGCGGTTTTTCGCTTATCAGTTGAAGGTAAGACTAGTGACAAATTCGTTGAATGTGTTATCTTTCAGCGACAAATTATGGCCTTTACAGTAATATCCTATGACATTTCCTTCTCGAGATATGCCATATGTAGTGCCAGTTTGATGGTTTTCCAGCGGTTTTTCGCTTATCAGTTGAAGATAAGACTAGCGACAAATTCGTTGAATGTGTTATCTTTCAGCGACAAATTATGGCCTTTACAATAATATCCTACGACATTTCGTTTTCGAGATACGCTATGTGTAGTGCTAGCTTGATATCAAGCTAGCACTACAGCTGATTATGGCTAAACGGCACGAGCGACAAATTTTTCGATTTGGTAACAAATTAGCGACAAATTATAGTGCAAGTTAGAAATCGGAAAAATAACTTTGTCGTGCTAGCTTGATATACGTAGTTTTTTATAAACCTTTATGCTAAATAATATATGTCCATTTGGTAAGGTACTTGACTAATTTTTTGACTATAAATATAAGTAAATAAAGTACCTAAATAGAATTTTTCTTTAAGCAGTAATTTGTTTTTTATTCTAAACGAAATAGTACCTACATTATAGGTGTAAGGATCTTGAAGTAGGAAGTTCATGGTTGACAAGAGGTAGTAGGTATGTTTCGTAAGAACTTGTCGTCCGATGCCCGTAACCGGTTCCTTGTTAGCTGAATATAATTTACATTTACAAACACACTTGACAACCCTTCCTTTTAAATGTCATAACTTTCCAAGGGGTATTATCCTCACACAGGTGATAAGGTCAAAAGAACATTAGGTACCTATCTACCTACCTAAAGCATGTTTTCTTATATAATTGTTATATTTTTGTACGTATGAAGATTCCGTCAGGATGACATAATGGCCCCATTTGGTTGAAAGTGAAAATGAAACGAACTTTTTTGGTGCGTGTCGGCACTCTCGCTGTATAAGAATTGTAGGTGTGTGCGCGAGAGTGTGTATGTATGTGTTATATGTACCTCATGTGGCGTCCAATGTTTACGCAGATGTATAAAAATCGAGGAAGTTGCTGCATTAATAAATATTATAATAAGAAGCGCACATGTTCGTATCAATCAGCTGATTCTCATCGACAGATGGTTGGTTGTAGAAGACTTGAAAATGCATAGCCTTTTCTGGTTGGCATTATCGTACCTTTCATTTTTAATACCTTCATTACAATTTATTTGGTGTACCTAATATTTATGTTTGTTGAAAATGGTTTAGTGCCGATTTCGTTTCGCCAACTATTCAGTTAAGTTAGGTAGGTAGATTATGGTAGGGGAGGTAGCGTTAATTTTTAAGTCATTTCATACCGGACGAAAATCGTAACCATAATAGTTTATCACCAATACATTACGGATTTCACCGTCAGCTACTCCAGTAGCGGTGGAACCGGAAGTTAGAGCAAGTTGAAATTTAAAAGAAAGATGATGCTACAAGTAAATTTATACCATACCAAAATTTATAGGGTGACTGTTGAGATTATTTTTAACCAAAAAATAACCGTCAGCTGTATTGAAGAGAGGGGATTATACGTCAGTCACGTATATGAACCATATTAAAAATCTTAAATTATAAAGTCATTTTATACCTTATGAATTTTATACAGCTGAATTTTCATACTATATAAATAATAAAAAAACCAGTCAGCTGTATTTATAACAGTGGTAAGACCGTCAGCCAGCGGCATAAACATGCCTCGCCCTCAGTGCATCTCAATGGCTCATAGTTACGTTGACAGATAAAACTGACGATCTTTACACCCACAAGCATCAGCTGACGACAATTTTTCATATTATTAACAATAAAATTGCTCTATATTCCAATTTCATGAGGTATTCTATTAATTTAACATAGGTTATGCCACTTAATGCTATCAACAACGATTTTTAATATAAATCCCTTAACGGTGTAGAGAAAAAATTGTTTACATTCCACAGGTGTGTAGACCAAATAGTTCATCAATTTTTATAAAGGAGTTTCCCTCGTGGGTTAATAAAAAATATAAGTAATCATTTATAATATTAATAATTATTTTAATAAAATAATTATTAATTATTGAATATTTACAATTATAATTTGATAAAAAATATTCGTCATGACGCATAAATGTATCAAACATTGTGAAGGGGTTAATGATAATTTTCACGTATTATTTCATTTATTTGTTTATTACAATTCATAATTTTAATTACATTTTACAATTATAAAATGTTTATATTATTATTATAGATATGTGTATTTTTCTGCCTGCTCAGTTTTTATTATTTTTTAAGTTATAAAAGTTATAATACAACTTATACAAAACCTTTAAACTTTAGCTTAAAATGTAAAAGAAAATAATTAACTACAAATATTAAATTTTATTAAACGTTCCTTTATTTAAAAAAAATATAATTGTTTTCCAAAATTAGTTAATTTTTTAATCATATTTTTTAAATTTATTTATTCATTGTATTAAAAAATTAAAAATCGATAAATTCTTCTATATCTTCATTAATGTCGTCGCAACTATCATCTGAGCTATAAATAATAACATTACGATTATTATTTAGTAATTTTTTATTTTGGCTGAATTCATGGATTTTTATACAGGGTTTTTCAAGTTGATGGGCTATTAGAAGTATATGAATTAGTAGAAGGAATTCAATTCTGCAACTTGGGCTCATTTGGTTATTGTTTATGCCGCTTCTTTTAAAAATATTTTCAAGTTCGATTTACATCCGGTTATACCGGAAGTCGATACCAACTTTGTTATTTTATATGGAATGGTACATTTTTCACGCTGGATTCGAATAAAACGTGTAATTCTAAGGTAAGTTTGATAACCAACTTGTACACCTATGACGATCGGTTTCTTAGTTAATTTAATTTATAGAAAAAAAATCGCTACCGCAACCCAAACTATAAAAAATCATAACTTCCCCAAAATACGACTAAGAGTGTTGAAATTTGTACTAGTAATAATTAAATATTAGTGTTAACGCCTTGACAAAATTGAATTAAATAATTTATACAGGGCGTTCAAAATAAAATTCTAAAATTGAAAAACTTCAAACACGGATTACTTCGTTTTTTCAAATGGCACCTACTATTTTTTATTTTTTCAATCGATTCCTTTTTTTATCCTCTTTCGATCTATATGAATACTTCCTATTTTAAGTAATAATTTAAAATTATTCCAAAATTTTCAAATAAAATAGGAAGTATCCATATGGATCGAAAGAAGATAAAAAAGGAATCGATTGAAAAAATAAAAAATAGTAGGTGCCATTTGAAAAAACGAAGTAATCCGTGATTGAAGTTTTTCAATTTTAGAATTTTATTTTGAACGCCCTGTATAAATTATTTAATTAAATTTTGTCAAGGCGTTAGCACTACTATTCAGCTATTACTAGTAAAAATTTCAACACTCTTAGTCGTATTTTGTGGAAGTTATGATTTTTTATAGTTTGAGTTGCGATAGCGATTTTTTTTATAAATTAAATTAACTCAGAAACCGATCGTCATAGGTGTACAAGTTGGTTATCAAACTTACCTTAGAATTACACGTTTTATTAGAATCCAACGTGAAAAATATACCATTCCATTTAAAATAACAAAGTTGGTATCGACTTCCGGTATAACCGGATGTAAATCGAACTTGAAAATATTTTTAAAAGAAGCGGCATAAACAATAACCAAATGAGCCCAAGTTTCATTCATTCATACTAATTCAAATACTTCTAATAGCCCATCAACTTGAAAAACCCTGTATACCGTGCCCCAGGTAGTAAACAAATGCATCTTCATAAGGGTAGGTTCTAATAAATTTTAGGACAACCTTGGTTGTCTTTAATTTGACGTTAAAATGGAAATAAACCTTCAGATGTTAAAAGGCAAATAATTTGTAAGTAAAATATCGATTTCAATAGAAAAATGTAACTAAATGAGTGTCTGAATATTAAAAATACATAAAAATGTTGAGAGAAACAATACTTGAAAAGATTTAGAAAAATGCTAATACTCTACCGTCATTTAAATTTTATGAAGGTATACAACAATCATATGAATTTAAAATTAATACGAAACATTAATATAAAAAAATATATATGAAAAATCGTTGTTGATAGCATTAAGTGGCATAACCTATGTTAAATTAATAGAATACCTCATGAAATTGGAATATAGAGCAATTTTATTGTTAATAATATGAAAAATTGTCGTCAGCTGATGCTTGTGGGTGTAAAGATCGTCAGTTTATCTGTCAACGTAACTATGAGCCATTGAGATGCACTGAGGGCGAGGCATGTTTATGCCGCTGGCTGACGGTCTTACCACTGTTATAAATACAGCTGACTGGTTTTTTTATTATTTATATAGTATGAAAATTCAGCTGTATAAAATTCATAAGGTATAAAATGACTTTATAATTTAAGATTTTTAATATGGTTCATATACGTGACTGACGTATAATCCCCTCTCTTCAATACAGCTGACGGTTATTTTTTGGTTAAAAATAATCTCAACAGTCACCCTATAAATTTTGGTATGGTATAAAATAACTCGTAGTTACATTTTTTTAAACCACTTTTACATACTATCACCTCCTGCTCCACCGCGGGTGCGGCGACTGACGCTTATTTTGTTGATTATTGAATATCAATCAACTACTTAAAATAAAATTCATTCGGTATAAAATGCCTCGAAAAAATGCAACGCTACCTCCCCTACTATTAGTTTAATACCAGGAGTAGTTGTGTATATAACAGAAATTTATGCATAAGAACATGTAGAAATTTAGGTTGACGAAACGGGAAATCACCGTTGAAAATCGTCCAGTCGATAGTTTATTCCTGAACGTTTAAAGATTAAATGAATCGAAAATACATACATACCTAAAAAATTGTATTTCAGTTTGAACCTGGTTGTTTTAACTTTACCCGCTTTGATATTTGACGCAACCTATAATTGTAGGTAATTCCCAGTTATTTTGGGGTCGGACCTGTGATATTTCACGTTTTTCCACAAGAAAATCGGGACATTAAATATAGCCTGCGTTTCGTTTTCGCGAAAACTTTCGTTCCTCGCCGCTTTCGATTAAAAGATGGCAATCGTTTTAGTTTACGTAATAACTTATTGTCGATCAGCCTGGCCGAAAGAAAAAGTTGTTCATGACACAATAATCGGTTGTGTGGCGAGAGTTGCTTCTGCTACCGAGGGCCCATATAAATGCGTTTAAATTACTCTTGATGGGCTTCTTTCTCAATGGGTGGCTTAAAGTAGCACAGCATTTGGCACCTTTGATAAACACATAGATTGTATTTGTTGTATCCCGAAAAGCGATGCTTAGGGATTTGTTGGGGTTACCTGATTACCTATACCTGTTACACAAACCACCAATTTCGGAATACTTGGCTTTATTTATAATAATTACATTAATTAAATGGGATAAAACAACTTAATGCTATGTTGGCAAAAAAAAAAAACAAGATATTGGAAAAGAAATTGAAAGATTTTGTAAAATAAAATGTTGCAGGCTCGAAGCCAGAATTAGGAGTCATTGAAATGAATCTTTTTAAGTTTTACCATGTTTGAAGCTTGTCCTGAAGGGAATCAGCTGTCTTTCTTGGAATTCAGACTTTCGGAGGGACCGATAGGTAGGTACCTGCGAGGGTCGAACACTTCAGAATTTGTCTTTTTAATTGCACCACTTGCACGAATTTGAAAGTTTTTACTAAAATCAGAAAATATTGCTATAGTTGCAAATATTTAGCTCTGATTTACTGTGGAATATAACATATTTGTACAAAGTTGTTTCGATAAGGCAACCTTTTTTTTCGCTGGTTAAGTAGGTATATGGTGCAATTTAATTGTATGTAAAAAAAAGCAGCTGTATCTCTCGGAAGACAAATTTTCGTTTAAATATTTAATACTAATCATATTGTCAGACGTAAACGAATATGTTAAGGTGTTCTGGCTGGCTTCTTCGATCGTTACGGATGTTTTAGTTAGTTTAGTTGTGCTCATTGACCCAAACAAAATGGCCTGGCCTGGCCTTCCACTCGGTTTTTTAATGGGTGTAGTGGTGTATAGGCAGAGTGCAAGACAGGTGCTGCCCCCAAAAAGTTGGACTTTTAATGTTTAATCTTATGGATTGAAAATAGTTCAGTGGCCACCGTCCGCGAAAAAAGCGGACATTTCTATAAGACTACGTGTTAAAACGACAATCAGCGCCACTCTCCCCTACCATGACTTTGCACGCTGCCAATAGTTAGTTGATGATAAAATACGATTCGGTTGGAATGAACAGCGCAGTTTTGTCTCGTCCTTGAGGTCGTTTTCTATGATACTTTAATAATTTCCATGCAGTCAAAGGATAGCATCGAATTTTGATTTTCATAAAATTTCAAATTTTGCAACATGTTTCATGAACATGTTTTATTGTGTTTTTGAGAAATATAACTGTGTAGGTGTACGGAAATGTTAATCGAAGGTAATGTAAAAAAACACTGAATTGGTAAAAATTATTCAGACGGTTTGATAAGTAAAAGTTTCCGTTAGAACATACAATATTAATTGCATCATAGAAAATAATTAATGATAAATATAAAATAAAAAATAAAAGGTTAAGAACTGGTACCGTTCAGTCCTAGCCCCGTTTCCAAGCGAGGGCGGCGAAAGATCTACGAATGTTCAGCGAATCGTGTATTGAATATTGAATCATTTATTTTGACTGCTAATAATAGTATAATAAAACAATGGTTGTTCGAAAATAGTACATAAATTTGCTAAACTGTTTAAAAAGGCATAAGGTAGAATTAGATAACATTATGACTTTAATGTTTGCCCAATTGTTTTGGAAATGTTTTGAGAAAAATTAGATAAGTTTTAGACCAGTCAAAATTGTTTTTTTATGAAAAACTTAACACCAATGGGAGTATGCCACAATGTAAAGTGAGTTCATGGGGTAATATCAAAAAAGGTCCCAACAAGAATTGTCTATCAATGTTTAAACATTGTCATTTGCAATTTTGCCTAAGATATAATTTGAATTATCTCGGTCGGAGTTGTTTTAAGCGAAATCTCTAGAAAAATGTAAGTTTTTTTAAAAAAACATAACCACCAGTTTAACGTTTGTAGTATCGGTCTTTCGGAAAAAGTTATAATTATAATAAGTGAGCTGAAAAGGATTTTTGGCAGTTCACATTTTTGCACAATTGCAATTGACAGTATTCAAGCAAATAAATTTGCAATATTATTTTTATTATTAATATACAAAATGTATTATTGAAATTGTAGCAAGTAACCGAAGATCGCCTGTAAACATTGCTATTTCGGCCTAGTGTCTAAAAAACTTAAGGCACTAAGTAAGTCAAAATGACATTGTTTGCATACGATTTTTGGGTGCTTATGACAATTCAAATACAAAAGTGAAACAAATTTTGTTCGTTAATTGTTGAACATTAATAATCTCTTCAAAATTTGACGTATGTTAATAGGATGGCATAAAATTACCCCAAAAGTATTTGCTAGAATATTGTCAATTGCAATTGTACAAAAATTATAAGGCTGACTTATTGACGCACTTATTATAATCCTAACTTTTCCGGAAAACCGATACTACACTACAAACGTGAAATTGGCGAAGTTATGATTTCTTAAAAGTATGACCCTCATCCAGACGTTTTGTACGTTTTTATTGGTAAAATTAGCCCTGATCTAAGCGATTGATTTAAATTTTATTTTAAAAATCTTGTAATTGTCTACATTATGTTATTTCACTAGAGCATTATGATTAATTTTATATTTTTCAAGATAAATGCGAAAATGCAGGCAAAATTGCAATGTATAAACATCGTTAAGAGAAACTTACAACTATATAACTATGGAAGCTATTTTTGATATTTTACCCTCCCCGTGACTTATTCGGATTGCTGTTCAAAATTAAGTGCTTTTGGGCTGTAATGATTGTTCCATTTGTGGCAGTATCTTCTCGTGAAATTTTTCAAATTTGTGGTGAGAACTATTGAGAGATACAAATCGTACTTTTGTTAAGTATCTATAATGCTGGCCTTGGCAATGTATGCGGACGTTGACTTATTTCACGACCGCTGTGTAGTTGTTCTCAAACAAAATATACATACAGAAATACACGCTACACAGGCAAGCTGGCTGACTTTCGTTGATTCGCGAGATTCATCTACGTAGGTAATGTAATCGGTTAGCTAGCTACCTGGATTGCGCGTCGTGCATGCGCTCAACTGTCTGGTAAATAGGCACTCATTTTCACCTTTGTTGATAAGTGATAACGCATGCTCAATCAATCGCATTCACTCCGAATATTACTGTAGAAAAAACTTAGAAAAGTCAATATACATATTGTGTACGAGTATACATATACATACGTGAGCAAACAGGCTCTTTATTTGTCCAGTTTATGTTATCTAACTAAAAACAGACATCTTGGTTGAACGTATTTTCTAAATTCATCTCTATAAGTGAAAAAGAGTTTTCAATTTAATGTAAATATTGATTTTATACAGGGTTCACGAACAGTAAGGTCATTAAAGTTTATGGCTTGGTTATACGAAATGAACTAATCAATATTATAAAATTGTACAGGGTGTCTTGCTCCGGCTAGGGGGCTATTCATTAAATACGTTTGCATACAAGGGGAGGGGGGTCTTGCTGAGTGTGACAAGGGGGACAGGGGCTCTACGGCAACGTGACGTTCGCCGTTCATAAAAAAAAATTACTGAATTTTGACAGAATCCTTAGACTTCTGATAAATAGAAATATTATTTATTTGTTTGTTACAAAAGATAGGTATTCATTATTTTATTTAAATTTTATTATGAAAATAAAATAAATATTTTTGACAATCAAAATTTGTCATGTTAAGGGGGGTGTTTAGTTTTTGTGACGTAATATTTACAGGGGGGTCACAGAAAGTGTGACACAACGTGACAACCGGGGTCAAAAAAAGCTAATTTTAGTGTGACGTATTTTATGAACAGCCCTAACCACTATCTAACTTATTTTTTTCAAATATATTACTGCTTTTTGAATTTTTAATTGAAAATAAAAGCAAATTTGATGACCAGATATTGGATCAAACTTGTACCATTTCAGCTTATTATTTAGCATTTGGGATCGTTCATAAAATTTTGCCAATTTTGACCCCTCCATCCCCCTTCGCCACTCCCTTGTAAATTTAATATCACAAAAGTTAGACCCCTATAAATAAATAGCTCATTTCGATTAATTTATTATGTATGCTTTATCTATCGTTTCATACCTAAAATTTAATTTAACTTTTATGGTTTGAAAATCGAAATCGAAAAATTATTGAATTTATGTATTTAGTAAAGCGAAAAAAACTAAACTTTTCAATTCGCACATTGTATGAATTTATTGAAAATATAAGTATATATAGTAAATTTGTTCACATAATCATTGTGGGAATTTAACACTAATAAATTACAGGGGCATTCTATTGCATGTGAATATTGAAAGTATTGTAGTTTGGCGTGTCTTTCCTGCCAACATGCGGTACTGTTTTTTTTTTCTCTGTATTGTTTTGCTGCAGTTTTTCCCTTTAATTCTGCTTTACGAACTTTAACTCGTCCTAATTAAATTAACACGTGAACTTTTAAGAGGTCAGCGAGAAAACAGCCGTTTCATTTCGCATTTTGCAACAAGCCAATGTTTTTATTGATTTACCGTAGTTGGGCAGGAACACTTATAAACATAACTGCATAAATACACTAAACAAGGCACAAAATGGTCTGTTTGTCTCTGTTAACAAGCGTTCTTTAGTTTCGTTTAATAAATTCGAAAGTTTTTTTTACCAATTTCATCAATTTTTGTTTTTCTAAAGGGATTTCCTTCTAGTTGTCATGCTTGATTTACGTTATAGTAGATTTTGTGGTTTCAATTTTGTAAAAATTGAAATTGGAAATACGTTGCTCACACTTTAGAACGAAACCGATGGTTACATAACTTTGATAATGTAATCCTTTATTAAGTGGGCATAAATGTCAGCCTTGGATGCACTATTGCTTGCCCATTACACGTGTATGTTATTTCCACTGTTTCGTAACGGGCCGACTCTAATGCTGATAATTGATATTGAAAAAGCCCGTCGTCGTGACAGAAAAATTCGTAGTGACAACAGAAGCGTTACATTACGTACGAAAACAATGACAGTACATACTACGTAGTTTGTTACAACACTACAAAACAAGACCATGTGCCTACATTTCATTCGTTTTTTTTATAAGATTTCAATCAGTTACGCGTTCTTGGGTTTCATTGCACAGGAAAATTTTTGTAGTGAATCTAGTTTAGGGGTTGTCTGCCATGCATTTGAAACACGTTTAAGTTATAACCCCTTTCTGTATGGTTTGGTTTCACTTTAATAATTTTTGGCAGAACTTCATCTTTTAATAAATACTACATGGTATGAGAACAAATAAAATTGCCGATAAAGAAATATGGAATTCCTATATTCAGTTCGAAAGTTACCAGATCTGTATACAATATGTGAATAAGATCAGTGGAGTGGAACCCATGACACAAACATAAAAGGGAGCATAGAATAATGGAGGAGAGCACAATTAAAAAAAAAATATTGTTAAAAATATTAACAGGCAGAATGAAAGAAAAGAAGAAAAAAAGGCAGTACAAGAAAGACATTTACAAGATTACAAGGTCTATTAAGACTAGACAAGTACACGCCAGGATATTTGTATGTACCTTAGTGGGGGAAAAAAAGATGGAAAAGGTACAGAGAAACAGTGAAATTTATGAAATACAACAAATAATTAAAGATAACCCTAAGAATTATTAAAAAAAAAACAATACTTTCCAGTTTTTAATATAGTTAATTTAATTTAATTTATTCTACGGGAAACGTAATAAATTGCTTCTGTGTTCTTCAACCAAAGAATTATTTGGTGCCTCTTCTAGCAGGGTTACTTTTTAGAAAGCGACCTCCAGTCGACTTTTCACACAATTTCCAGCATTCTTCAATGCTTGCAACACTAGCTTTAGCATCAAAAAAATGGCGTCTGTTTCAATTTTGGCATTAAAATACGACGCAGGCACAACATACGAGTTATGTGACGAATACCCTCTCTTTTCTAGGCTATTGTCTGTCCTGTTTTCTGTGAACTCAGTTTACTTTAATATTAGCTTTACAATTATGTATCTGCAATATGTGGTATTGATTATTTATAAACAAGCCTAAAAAGGAGATATTACAGAACTTTGTTAATGTATTGCTTTTGGATTTTTAGTTTTTGAAATATGAAACATATAATGTGATGGATATTCCCCAAGGATAAAAATCATATCAATATGGTCCTATTTTGAATAAACTATCATTTTGAATAAGAAACACCTCAATAATCTGACAATAAACACCAAAGGCAACTGGATACATTGGAACATTTATTTAAAAAAACTCCAAATGGTGCATAAAACAATTCTTTAGCGTTTCCTGAAAAAACGCGAAGACTTAGCTTATGAACATGAAATGTTAAAAATACGGCGTTCAATTTAAATTAATTAAGTTACAACCCCTTAAAGTTCTTACTTAAGTAGTATTAATTTATAAGATGACGAGTTTATTATAATTAGGATTTAAAACATTATCTATTTTTACACTTCATTGTAAATTTCGCTTACATAACATAAATACTTCAGTATTTGAAACGTGAAAATTAGGTTACATTTCGATAAAATTCAAATTATTTAAAAACCTTAAGGTTTAGGTGTTATAAACCTTATCAAAACAAACACTTATTTTGATCGAAGAATCCAAAAATGCAATAATATACAGGGGGTTCCATTAAAAAAAAAACAACTTTGATACTTTTAGGGCATTTGGAACACCATGTATAATATGAAAATAATTTTAAAAGGTAACTATAATAGACCCCTATATAACCGAAAAGTTAATGTTTTTGAAATTTTCATATTTTGGCCATAATATTCCGTGCCGTATAGCGTGAATAACCCTATATATATCCATTCGGTTTTAATGTTGCTGTTGTATATTAAGGTGCAAGTAATTTTTTTAAATGTCAATACGTGAAGATAAACCAATCGTTTATTATTTTTTTTTCAATTCACACTATCGAGTGTCCCGTAACACAATTTTTACCCTACTTATCCTTTGTAAAAGTTTGATTGGCGTAGGGTTTATTGATTTATTAAAATTCTGTCTCGGCACGTCATCATCGATGCCTATGTAACTCAATTAATTTTACAAATTCAATTACGGCCCTGCGCAGAAACTCGCCGCTTGTCACGCTCATTGAATTGCCTGCTGACGCGAATGTAGCGCTAATTCCATTTCGAAGTGGAAGGATTTGATTAGGCGAACCGCAGTTTGATATGGTTATGACCTGGGCCAATCGCAACTCCACTCCTGGCGCTGAATTCCGATAGGGATTCTACTCTACTTCTACGGCCATTGCCACTATGCAACAAAGTTTCCTCCTTAGATTTTAAGATTATCAATCCATAAAAGGATTTACGTACTACAATTAGAATTTTTTTCAAATGTTTTGAACTGCACAAATCAGTAGATTCTTTATTTTGTACCATTAAAAACCAATTCATCCATAAAGCTAACGGGTCTTACCGGTTAATGTAATTCGAAGTAAAAATTATATCAGTACATTGATGAAACAGGTCTGATTAAATACTGATTAAAAATGAACCATAATTAGCACGAATAATTATGACTTTATTTTATAGTATTATCGCCTGTAGATATGCCCCTAATTGGTTACGTAGTTAACACATATCTACGTATACTTGGATATAAGTACTTTCCGGAATCATTTAAAACGGAGGCAAGTGCAATTATTATACCTGCATCATATACGATATACTCAATAATTCGGAAGTATCGCCTGCGTAGATATGTAATTATGCCACATATACACAATGTGCATAAAAAAATTGCGGGAAAGCTAATCACTTCATAAAATATCAAAAACACATATTTTTTTAATGAGGTTGTGTGTGAAAATTTTCTGAAATAATGAATACAGTTATTAAGGTGGAACATTTACCAATCATTGGAAATACCATATAGGTACGTGTGGAATATATATTTTCAACCACAATTACCTATTTAAAAATATCTCCTGTTTCTCTAAAAAATGCCTTAAACTAAGCGAACTTTTAAAATATTTTGGACCAAGCATAACATTCTCAAAAAATTTTGTTGAATTTATTTGGTTTATATTACTTATTTGGGTACCTAAAAATGTTTTAAAAAATGGCTGAATGTTTTTGTACGTAAATTTTCCTTTACCATTTTGTATTTTTCGAAGGATATTCCTTTTTGTCGATTTTTAGTGTGTAACTGGTATCAAGTGTCTTGTGTTGTCGTGTTTATACATATTATAATGTATTTTGAAAGTAATTCATTTAAGTTAGAGTTAGTGAAACCGCGACCCGCTTTATCCGCCTAACCCCTTTCTGATTCGTTTCTAAGCTGTTTATGCCTCAGATATGTTGTTCGCATCTCATTCTCATTTCTTATTATTTAAATCGGTAGTTTCCAACCTTTTCTGGACCACCGCCCCTTTTGAAGGAAAAAAAAATTTAACGCCCCTTACTCCATTTCATAGTTGATTTTATATAAAATATTAAAATATTGTTTCATACTTCTGACTATCTGTACTTGATTTGTTTGGATATTAATCGATTAAAAACCATAATGTAAAATCCAATAAAATGAAAAATGTAAAAATTAATACAAATTCAATTAGAAATACAAGAATAATGGTTGAAGTTGGTAAGGTTTTTAATAATCTATTAATGTTAGGTTTCTTTTTCGTTAATATCTTTGTTAAAACCAACATACTGTAGTGTAACTTACCTAGGCCAACGTGATCGTCAAAAACTTCTTACCCTTCGTTGTATTGAAAAGCCAGGTCTTGCCAAAAATGACAAATTGTACTCTGGTACGGGTTTACCATTAGAGGAACAAGGTTAAATAAAAGACAGTGAATTCATTCCTACTTTTTAATTCAAAATCAAAATCAAATGTAAATTTGGAAATGAGAGTGTCAGACTCAGCCCGTGGCTAGCGTGGAAAAAGCCTGACAGAGAAAACCACGATCTAAGGCACTCAATGATTCAAAAATAAATTCAAATAAACATAAAAATCAAAATATCAAATTCAAGTATGTAAATCACATATAAATCAAATATCCAATGTAAAAATAAATTCAGATAAAACGACAAATAAATCAAAATAGCAATGCAAAAATCAATTCAAGAAAAAATAAGTTCCAGTGAAACACACGTAAATCAAAATATCAAATGTAAAAATTATAGTCAAATAAAACACATGAAAATCAAAATATCAAAAGTAAAAATCAATTCAAGTAAAACACAGGTAAATCAAAATATTAAATTCAAATAAAATGGTAAATCAAAATATCAATGCAAAAATAAATTCAAGAAAAACACAAATAAATCAAAATGTCAAATCCAAGTAAAATGGTAAATCAAAATATCCAGGTAAAAATAAGTTCCAGTGTAACACATGTAAATCAAAAATATCCAATGTAAAAAAAAAATCAATTCAAGTAGAACACATAAGAATCAAAATATCCAATGCCAAAATAAAATCAGGTAGAACATGTAATTGCAGAGTAGAACCAACACAAAATAAAATGCACATAAAAATAATCAATCAATAAGAAAATTCAATAAAACGCATATAAATCAGGGCACACAAATACACATAAAAAGGTAAAAACAAAATAAGACAAAAACCAAATAAAATGTATTTAAAATAATCAATAAGAAATTGTTGTAAAGATAATTAAAAAATCTCAAATAAAATGAAATCAAAAACAACTTGGAAAAGATAAATTCAAATTTTGTAGTTCTCAGGCTCAACAAAAATAAAAAATAATTTGTGTAAGAAAATTTAGAAAAACATGAAAAATTCACAAAATGTAAAACACCCAAATTGCATTATTATTTCCTAATGTTTGATTAATTTTGACACAATATGAAATTCAATCCCTACAAACAGCAGCACATTTTAAAACCAAAAACATATTTGTTAGTTAATTTAGGAGTCTGGAGTCTTGTATGGAAGCAATCTAGATAACGTTGAAAACAAAAATGTGATTTGGGCATACGCAAAACAAATAAATAATGTCTGGAGTCCCTAAGGAAGCAATCCAGATAACGTTGAAAATAAAATAAAAATATGTGTATAAAGTACAAGTTGCGTAAATACTCCCAAAATCATCACGGGAGAAAATATTAGTACAAGGCATTTCATATTTAGATTGAACCACAATATGTTTTGCCCCTTTCGAAAAAAATACACAAATTATTATAAGTTGAAAAACGAAATATTAATGTAAAGCCTGAAAAACTTCTTAAATGAAATAATTTTAAAAATATAATTTAGTAAGATTTACCTGAATTTAAATTATTTTAAAAAGGTAGTTTATTTAATTTAGTAAGATTTACCTGAATTGAAATTATTGTAAAAATTAATAAACAATTGAACAGCCTTTCTATAGTTATAAAAGAAAATAATAAAAAGTGAAATTAAATTTGAAACAATTAAAATTATAAAAATGATAAAAAATAGTATTAATTTAAAATAATAAAATAATTATAATACCTGTTAGAAATGTAAGTAATTAATCCAATTTGAAACAAAAACTCAAAACAAAGAAAATACACAAACACACAAAATACAAATAAAGACACAAAACAACTTATAATCTCTGAATTTGAATACGAAATGAAATGAATATGATTTCTGGATCTGTATCGGAATTTGAAAAGAATGGAATTGAATTGAATTGAATATGATTGTTGAAATCTGAATCAGAATTGAATGCCTTAAAAATCACGTTGCAGCCCTTTTAAAGACTCCCTCTAACACGTCATCAAAACCAATCGAACCCACGCCGCATCTAAGAAAAATTCCCACAGGAAATCGAACTACGAGAGAAGTAACAAAAGTTTTACCTAAACGAGAACAGGTCTCACGTCAGCTCAAGAGTATTTATGGTTATTACACCCCATGTGTGCGAAACACCAGAACACCAATAGTAAAACTATGCAGACGACACAAAAAAAACATGTGGTTGTTTAGTTTATTTTACTCACGTAAAATGCAAGCAAATATTCAGAAAGTTATCAGAAAATTTGACAAATAATTCTTGTAATACCATGGATTAAAGATGACCATTGGATACCACACCTTTTTAATATTTCAACACGCCCTATTTCTCTGGATTTCCTACCGCCCCCTGAAAAGCTTCAGTCCCATTGGGGTACCGCGGATTTAAATGCTCGTTAATTGAGGGATAGGCAGATAGGCACTGGCTTACAATTTTCAATTTAGTATTTACGATGAGAAAACTGCAACAATATGTGTAAAAAAAAAAGGAAATTCATCCTGCTACAGTCCATATAACCATCAAAAATCGGAAACTTTTGTTATCAAGTTCATGAAAGAAGAGGCAGAAGCTGGAGTCCCCTCGATACCATTGACAAATTTTAAACAAAGTGAGTGTTGAAGACAACTGGTATAATCAGAATTTTCCTATAAACTATTTTGATTGGCTAAAAAACTTTATTAAGCTGTTATGTATTAAGATTCTGTTGGTTTTACAAATAAAATGTTCAAAAAATAATTTCTGTTTGTCTTAGATTTGTATATAAAAATGAAAGCAGCACGATATCGAGACGTGCTAGTTAATGTAAACAAAGTATTTTTATTTAGTCTATTGGTCCTTTTCTGGTTTTACGTAGTTAGTTCTAAGTTTGACTTTATCTTTGATGCATCTTCTGAACAAGCTTTTAATAAAAGAATATTTTAAGTTTTAAAAGGAATAATTCGATGTAGTTTTATTTAATTAAACTACCCATAATTCTAATAGATTCAATTGTATAACAATGCACTATGTTCAATACGAATATCAAATTTCAGGTAGAAAATAATAAAGAAATAAACTACGCCACTGGGCATAAATGTCATTCGGCCAACAAAATAGATGCCGCTACTGAGCTAACGTTAAAATAATATTCTCGCGCAGGTTTAGTCACGTGACAGGTCGTTCTCATTTCTCATTTTCATTTTCTCCCATGGTTATTTTGAACAAAAGCATTTTCATTACTATTTACAAATTGTCTTTGTTACATCGACAACAGAGTATTTTGTAAATAAAAGAAATTGTCTTCAATGACCATAAATATTATTAGGATGAATGTTAATCACATTTTGATTAAGGCTTAGGTTTTTCTTTAACTGCATCCAGACCAGTGCAACAAATTGCGCAGAACATTCGCTAACGTTTAAAAACATGTCTGTTTTGGTTTGTACCTACGTACGTTACCGAGCGGTGTCGCTAAGTGCATCAAAATGTGCTTGTTCGTGCGCGTTCAAGTGTAAAATGTTTTGCAACGTAAACGAATGTTTAGCGCGGTTTGTTGCACTGATCTGGACTTGGCTTTAAGTTCATATTTCGAATTTCCCTCGCTTTCTTCTGTTTGCTGTTTGAGTAAAACACAAAAAAAACGAATTCCACGCAAAATTTAAAAACCTACTTTTCTATTGTTTTTTTTTGTAGTTAAAATTTCCCAGTAGTTCAACTAATTTTCTTGTATTTGCTTTCAATAATAAATATTTTAACTAGATACATATATGAGTTGTTTCTAAATTAACATTAGGTTCGGTTAATTTAGGTTATTAACCAAAGAGCTTCTTTAGATTTTTTTATTCCCAAAAGATGGGATGGTATAAAAATAGTTAATATAATAAATAGGAAAAATAACGCTGTAGTATGGTGCTACGGGTCTTGCGATTCATTTAACTAAAAGTATATGTAATATATACATACATAGTTATAAATGAGATTATTTGTTTTCGTTAAAGTTAATCATATTCGATTTCAGACAAGTACGATTTATACCTGTGTGTAAGGTCGATGATGCTCTTTGTTACATCGAAGGTGTCCAGATAATCACGTTGCGCGTTGCGTCAAAAAGGGTAGCGACCTCTCTGTCACCTACGCGCGCTCCGGATCCGGGATAAAGCTGCAAGCAACCGCCTCTTTGCCAGCTACCTTTCCTGTCTACTTGCTTGCTTGCTTGCTTGTTTGCCTGATTCAGTCCGGCCGCCGCAGTCGGAATTTTTCTGCACGAAATTTTTAACTTGCTCCAACGCCTCAACTAAATAACGAAACAGTTACATTTCTTGACGTAGGTGGAGACACAACAAACTAGTGTATGACTTCTTCGTTGAATATGCTAATTGCCCCCGTATCTGCTATATTATGTAGTTCTTCACCTGGAAAACATTGTACGAGGACGGCTAACGAAGAAACTTAACAGTGCGATGAAAAGGTCAATAATGTTTTTGTTAATAAAGAGGAAGCGACAAAATAATTTTCATCATTAATGTTAAAATCCCTGGATTCATTTTAAAATTCTTATTCCAGTTACAAGATTATTTAAATTTATTACCCATAAATTTTTTGTGTACTAAAGAAATTCAAAAAGAAAAGTTATGCTTATAAGAGATTAATTATCAATATTTTTTAAAAAATGTCCATTAGAAAAGATTTTAAATATTCTGGCCCTGCATTTTTATAATTAGGTTGCTGTAATCTAATTTTCTTCTTTTTAAATGAGAAAAGTTTGCAACTTCCCTTAGTTAGTGTGTACGTATTCTCTTGCCTCTTTCAGTGTCCCAAATGAATTTATTTTTAATAAAGGGCTGAAACTCTTGTGATCGAAGTTTCATTAATCGGTTAATCAGCACTTATACCCATTTCACTGTCTTTGGTCGGTCAGCTTTTGTCGATGGTGGGGTCCACATCCTCGCCCTGTCATTATACCCCCGATGTCGATGGGATTGCGGCAATACGTACGTAGTGCATGTGTTACCGCTCGATGGGGGTGGTAGCGGTGTCGTCGTCGTCGTACCGCAGCCAACGCCGCGCTGTTCATCAGCAGTGCGACGACGACGGTGGCGGTGTTATTGGAGGTGGTGGAGGCAGGCAGTTGTGAAGGCAATGGCACACACATATACATGGATACGTACTTGCACGCTGTATACATGTACTACGTAGTCGTATAATATCGACCGGTTCGCGCGGCGTCGTTGAACGACGGAACTTTGGGGCGGTGGCGATGGCGGTGAGGTCTAGGCCAAAGACCTGCAGGTCGCGACCTCACCCGCTCGCAGATCTAACAGCGTCATCGATGGGTGGATGGCATACAATTAGCCACGTAGTAATAATGTCGAATTGTTAGTTGGGAGCAGGGGGTGGCTCCTTTGATAAAAAATGAGGAATACCATGTACCAATATCGAAAATAACAATAATACTTAGCATGCCATTCAAGTGCATATTTAAATTATTGTATCCGTCGAAGCATCCCTTAGTTATGCTTTGTAATAGGTTAATTAGCCAATGATTGAAAGCAAAGACGTTATACTAGCAAAAATGAAGTGAAACTATGTCTTGGAAACGTCATCTTATTAAATAAATGTATTTGATGATAAAAGCTTGCATCGTGCCCTTAACTTTAGTTTTGTCAAAAAATTCAAGTAAATATTGCAAGGTACCATAATCCTTAAAAAAACAATTTAGTGATTTATATTATAGCACCAATTGCTTTTTTCCAATAAAAGAATAAAATAGAACTTTGAGTCTGTTAAATAATTCAGAGAAAAAGTTTTTGCCTTATGTTTCCTCTTTCATTTTGCTGGCAATTGCAGTTCTAATAGTATCCAATCCTTTTTCAACTAACGATCCCTTCCTTCCTTTCCGTAATGCTCTTGAACGATGTAATTCATTCAGCTTTCAATTTAAGTGCTCGTATATATTCAATTCGGCTAAATGAAATAGGTGGTTTTGGTGTATATCTATCTACTACAGACGTTTTGTCAGAATCTGTTTAATTTTAATTCCATACAAAAATTAGAACCGTAGCACTATGTAATTGCCCAAATATAGACACGAAATTCAAAATTGGTATTTAATAAAAACCAGTTTTAACCAGTAAAAACTAAAATCTTCAATTTCTAGAGTTGTGAGGGAAGATTTGGTTAGGTAAGATTATTTTATAGGGAGGCTTGAGGACGTCATATGGTTCAATTATAATTTTGTGTTCTTTAGTTCTACTATACGAAATGGGATGAATTTTTAATGTGTTTAATGTGTCCTTGTTAAGAGCTTAATACTTTCAGATAGGAAGCGGATAAAAGTAGGTTCAAATGGAAAAGTTGGGTCTCCTTATATATTTTGGGGATACCGCACATTCTTAAAAAACATATTCTCGAGGAATTAAGCTTCTTTTAGTTTCATCTGATAGTAAGACGCCTTACCTATTATTATTGATATGATAGTGGTTTTTTTTTTTTTTGGGATCTAACTATCTGTATGGAGAATAAGTGTGTACAGGTTGAGGTGTATAAAAGCCGGTCAATATTGTCTTTCAGGTTCTGAATTGATGATCTCTTTTTTAAAGGGATGTTCGTCTACAACCTGCAGATTTTGTTTGAGAACTGATATGACAACAGAATTCGCACCTTTAACAAAGATTAAGGTTGCTTCTAGGGATAAGTTTGTATTGTTCATGTTTTTGGCCGTACGATGGATGTAGATTTTCGTTTTTGGAGGCAACTTTTAAAAATCTTTCGATTTGTTTACGTTTTCTTTAAGTATTTAAACTCGTTTAGCCTCTTTGGCTGCTTTTTAGGGTTCCGCACCTCAAAAGGAAAAAGCGGAACCCTTATAGGATCACTTCGTTGTCCGTCCGTCCGTCTGTCAAGACCCTTTTTCTCAGGAACGCGTCGAGGTATCAAGCTATTATACTCAGGTCTTGTCCCTTGGAGCTGTGAAAAAAATCAAACTTCTAAGCCAACGCAATCAAAAGATACAGCCGTTTATGCCGAAAATTTTCGAATCAAAACATACAGGGTACTTCCCGTGAACTCAGAATCTGGAAATTTGGTACGAAGCAACGTCTTATAGCACAGATAAAGGAAAAATTGCGAAAACCGTAAATTTTTAGTTACATCATATAATAAAAATATTTTTAATAATTTTAAAGTTACTACCCCTTTCCTCATGAACGCGTACAGGTACTAAATTGAAATTCATGGCAAATACTCAGGTCTATAATACCTTTTAAAGGCTGTAACAAAATCAAACTTCTATGTCAACGCAATCAAAAGAAACAGCAATTTAAGCCGCATATTTTCAAACTCGCAACTACTCGCAAGGGAATAAAAAGCCTAAAGGGTACTTCCAGTCGATTTAGAATCTTGAAATTTGGCATGAAGCAATGTTTTATAGCACATATAAAGGAAAAATTCCGAAAACTTTAAATTTTTAGTTACATCACATATATACAGGTTTGTACGGAACCCTCGGTGCGCGAGTTTGACTGGCACTTGGCCGGTATTTTTTATGTCTAACGATAAAATGTCAAAGTGTCCATCGCTTTGGTGAATGTTTGCAAAACTACGAAAAAATAATTAAAACAGATGCGGCGACAATCCAGAATACAAGAGTAGCAATACTCGAAATGACACACGTATTGCAAGAGTAGAAAAACAGATTTTTCGAAATTCCTCGCTAATAATATTCCGCAACTTTTTATTAGTAGTAAGGGGTTGTATAATTTATTTTTAATCTATATAATCTCAAATCCAACGTTCCGCCACCGGTGTTACTTAACCATGGGTCGACTATATTGGTCAGAATATAATAATAGCGGTGTTACAAAAATGTTAATATAATTATTTTAATTATAATTTATGGTATTGAAGGTAAGATAATAAAATTTTATCTGTGGTCTTCCCAACCCATGTCATAATTTGTTCCTGTGAACACCTCTCTATTAAACCTGATTAGTACTATTATACAGTGTGCTAAAATGCGGATTTGGTATTGGGTTATACTATGCTACTCTCGTTATTAACGTTAAAAACACATTGACTGGCTGTGTGGAGTTGTGTCATGTTGACACACATAGGTACAAATTTACATATCCAGTAAATTGCAATTCGTAATTTGCTTTAAGTTTTCGTACAACAATGTTAACTTTTCGCAACCTGTATCTGACAAGTTGCATTTAGCAATTTTGTTAAGTGTAGGGTAGGGTATAACTTTTTCCTAATAAATTAAACGTTTGTTGTTGAAATTACCTTAATTCTGTCACAATACCTTCTGATGGAGGTTAGATGCATGGGAAATGAGGATACGTTTCCACCGTCATTTTGCATAGTATGCACCTACTTAGGTACATATACATATTTTATTGAGTTATGCAAGCGTGCATGTTTGAGGGTTTGATGAGGCGTGCAAGAGTTGGCTGGATAGTGTGTGGGCTATACAGTTAGAGGGTAGCGTTGGCTTTCCCGTAACTTTCGGTCAAAAATAGCCATGCCCTCGACGCTTGTTATTATAATACGGGGAAACATAAATAATTTATAGATATATTTATTTTATGCACCAAGCAATTTACCTATTTTTATCGACTTTAATGCCCACTCTACTGAATAATGCATGCATGTACATCATTTTGAATTTGATTAAAAACTCAGTATAATAATTGGTCAGGCTAAAGTGGTGTCTCAAATTTATACACAAATGTTACTCCTAGATACTTATTATTATCTCTTGCACGGCAGATAAACAGTGTATACAGGGTTTTTCAAGTTGATGGGCTATTAGAAGTATATGAATTAGTAGAAGGAATTAAATTCTGAAACTTGGGCTCATTTGGTTATTGTTTATGCCGATTCTTTTAAAAATATTTTCAAGATCAATTTACATCCGGTTATACCGAAAGTCGACACCAACTTTGTTATTGTAAATGGAATGGTATATTTTTTACGCTGAATTCGAATAAAACGTGTAATTCTCAGGTAAGTTTGATTACCAACTTCTACACCTATGACGATCGGTTTCTGAGTTAATTTAATTTATAGAGAAAAAAAATCGCTACCGCTACCCAAATTATAAGAAATCAACTTCCACAAAATACGACTCAGATTGTTGAAATTTTTACTAGTAATAGCTGAATATTAGTGCTAACGCCTTGGCAAAATTGAACTAAATAATTTATACATGGCGATCAAAATAAAATTCTAAAGTTTAAAAACTTCATTTTTTCAAATGACACCTACCATATATTATTTTTTCAATCGATTCCTTTTTTTATCCTCTCTCGATTCATATAGATAGTCTCTACTGTTTTATTTGAAAAATATAGCTATATCATTAATTTTGGCGTAATAAGAGTGTGCCTTGGACAATTGACAACCAACGATAATCAAAGCAAAATCACAGTAAAACCTTTTTTGTTTCGCTTATTAAAACGATTGCTTCGTTAAGCTTAACTTACTTTTTCCTCCTTTTTGCAATATAATCTCTAGTCGCATCATTTTAATATCTGCATATATACGTATATTATTTGTATATAGGTACTTATATAAAATTAACTGATTTGGAATTTCTGTACGCAAATTGGAGATGCCCCTACATGGTCGCAGGTATATCCTACACCCCGATGCCCTGCATTTTCGTTTCTTTTACACAAATAAGAATGAACCGTTTTTTCCGATATGTATTTTAATTAATTAATTAATTTTTAAGAAGAGTTGTGATGACGCATTTTTGGTTATGGTTTAAGGCGACTATAAAGCTTTCGATGGACGTGTATCTCGATTAATTTATTACTTACAGGATGTCCAAAAATTACACTAGATTCTTCTGTAAACTCGAATCGCTCTATACAATTAATTTTTTAATGAAACACCCTGTATCTTTTTATTATTACATATGTATTATTTCCATCCAGAGCTCGATAGTCCCTAACCATACCCCAATATGCGTTTACTGTCAGATTCTACATAATTACACTTAAAAGGAATATAATAAAATGCATATCTGAAAAATTACTTATTTCTCATATAGGTTGTGCGAAATTATTTTAGTTGAATAGAACTTTATCGAAAACCCTTAATTCCAAGTTTTCAGAAAAATATTTCAATTTAATTTTTTAACGAACGTGTCATCCTGTATGGTAGTGGTAATGATATTGTACGTGCATTCGTATTGTATGGATAATATAGTATTTCTTTCCTTTTTTATTTCCAAGTGCATTTCTCTGTAATCCACAATAAGAAGACTACAGGTTTATGTCGTCAAAATATTATCGATACGTTGGTGGTCGTGTTCTAATTAAATACATAATAAAGTGTCTCTTTCAATAACCACCTAACTATAAAAAAATGTCTGTTTTTGTTTGTCGGTATCTTATTAATAAAACATATTACATTGTGAGGCATTGGGTAATAGTAACTGCCACTGCCAGACAAAGCAGTCTTATTATACTTGATTTGTAAATTATCTTCAGACGTATCACCTGAAAGGTGAATATCGTACACATTTTACTCGGACTCGAACCTGAGATCTATTTTCCGATTTTCGACAATGTGGATTTTATCCAGCGGTAAAGTTGGAAAGTTTGACATGAATTGATTCAACGATCTCAGGGTCGATTGCTTTTTTATTTTTGAAATTGTCGAGTTTCTACGGTATCGTTTTCATTGTCTATATCGGACATCGTCGTCGTCTACGGAAAAAACCTCGACGAATAAAAAGAATACAAAGTCGTCAAAAAGTATGTCACGGTCAGCAAAACTTTAACCTTGCATTTTATTTTTCTTCTCTTGACTACTACACCCACGGATGTCTGTCTGGAATAATAATTATACAAGTTCTTTTTTTTTTTGTTAATTACGTATTTTTATCAGTTTCATAATTCACACTATTTTTGTTAATATTGGTATATATAGCAAAGGTTTGCAATGCGTTATTGTTTTTTTTTTTTTGCTTCAGATCGCCCCAGCAGCCAAGAAACTATGGGGTTTAGAAGGCAAAGATGGAAAGTCTTTGGCCCTCCATCATCTTAACCATCACGATGGGGTCTGGAGGGATTCCACATGGGCTGCACCAGGTATGTTTACTTATACATATTTTCAATTGGTACCTACTTCTAAGCCCAAAATATATTAATTCTAAATTACGCATGAAGGCTTCCAGCGTTTTATTAATTTGAAATCTTTCTTTAACTAGGAAGTTAAAAACTGATATTGCATTTATTAATTTATTCAATTTCGATTTGAAGTCTTAGTTTTCCGAATTCCCTTATTACTTTCTTTCCGACCGAGTTCAAGAAATTGATATTTTCATTTTTGTGTGTAGGTATGTTCCGCGATTTTTTCACCGATTGTTAATCGATTTTAATGATTCTTTTTTCATTGAATAGGATGTTTTCATTTAAATTTGAAATTTAAGGGATAATTCCCGTTTATTAACTTTGTGGCTTAAGTTTTGAAAAAGTTTAACGTAACATATTTTTATTTTTTCGTATACATATTAGTTTCTATGCATTGTACTATACAAATGAAAAGTGACCCTGAAAAAATTACTTTTACCGGCAAATGATTGTTTTAATTTCCGCTTAAATGTTGTCTTTTTTCTTTCTTTTTTTTTTTTTTCGTAGAAGTCATGTTCATGAGCAGCCACTGGCTGTTCTTTCACTCTTCTCACGAATCTCATATCCGCTAGGACAAATGTGTGATTGCATCATTGTCTATTATTAGAATAAATTAACAGATTACCCATTGTTTCTTTTTTAACCTGCTCCTCAGATGATAATAAGTTGGTACATGATAATTGTGTTTGTGTACATATGTGTTATTATTGTCTTCTGTTAAATAAGGTGCTGTGGGATTCAGAGAAGTTGATATCAAACCATTGCTTTTTTTATAATTCGTTATTGAAAGTGTGAAAATTTACCTGAAAATTATATTCTAGGGAATAAATTGAATCACACGTGAAATTTATTCGATTCGAATTTTGAAAACTTTTGGATGCTTTAAAAGTTTGTGTTAAGTGCTTTATTTGATGATAAAAAATGTTTTATAAGGTGTTATTTTCTAAATATTGCTACAATTGGGATTTATTTCTTTTCATTTTATTCTTCGTTTATATCATTGACTTTATGATGGATGCGATTAGGTGATTTTAAAAAGACCCTGAGTGAACGCTGTGGGATGATTGGTATACGTATATCTATTAGGTATGTAATTACAATCAGAGGTGGCGATGTATGTATACTACGCATAAACACTTTGGAGGGTAACAAGAAGCAATTAAAAAAATAGTAATGATACTAAAAGGAAAATGAAGATTAAAATAGAGGGAACGAATTTACGGATCACTCGAAAAAGAAGCGAAATCTTCGCACACCCTAAAGTCTAATGCATAGATGAAATTTTGTTAGTGGCGAATCCAGAATTTTGGTTAGGAAGAAATTCACATAGTTAAATAAATGTAAACCCTACAAAAAAGGTATTCTTCTCATTTAACGTACTGTAGCGTCCAGTGATACCGTGCGTGTGTGAAATAACGATTTGTGTGCATGTACTTCTTATCGCTAACATGTTTACGGCGCAGTCACAGCGCGCGGCTCTTTTATCATCATCGACTTACAAGCCATAAATATTTCTCCAGGACAAGTAAGACGATAATTTCTGTGAATTATCGACGGCTTTCTAATTATTATTCATCATTCGGGAACAATCAGGATTTCTTTGAGAAATTATCTAGAAAGTTCGAAAGGTGTATTTAAAGTGATCATCTTTGGATCGGGGGAGAGTAGTAGAAAGCATCCGTGTGTGAATCAAGACGATAAGCGATAGACAAGAGTGATATAAATACATAAGTTGTTATATAATTATAAGAGAATTAGTCCGGTCAAATTAGACCAAAAAATAAGAGTAAAGCTACATAAATTCCCACCAAGCTAAAAATGAGTGAGATTGTTTAAAATATGATCTAAAATAAAATTTGTAAGTTCCCCATCTTTCCCCTGTATGGAAAAAAATATATTCAAGGTTAAAGGTCAAAAACGGTAAGTTTTATCATAAAATTACCCCAGACAAAAATTGTAAATCATAAAATTATCTATAAAATATGTATCTCTAAAATACCCAAAATAAGCTATGTGACAAATAAATCCCCAAGAACTAGAAAATATTTAGTGCAAATAGAAAAAAGATTGTAGAGGTAAATTTTTCCCCAGAAGAATTCCCCTGTAAAATATCCCAAAGGAAAAAACCCTATTTTTTGGGGAAAATCCCCTAATCTGGCAACCCTGAGACTAACAGTATTTCATTTATTGGACACACTGACATAAAGCAGGTATAAGACCCTAGCCACGCATACAATAAATTGAACAGGAGACAGATGTTGTCTCGAGGTTACACTGGCGTATAAAATAAGGGACTGGGTTTCATTTAACCTGATATCTCAGAAACGGTGGCTCTTAGGAAAAAAAATATTGATACATATTTTATAGATAATTTCATGATCTATTTTGTCTGAAGTATTTTTATGATAAAACTTACCGTTTTGCTGAAAATCGCGAAAAAATCGTTTTTTTTTTTACCTTTGACCTTGAACTAAAATTCTTCCATACAGGGGAAATATGAGGAACCTTCAAATTTTATTTTTAATCATATTTTAAACGATCTTACTGATTTTCAGCTTGGTGGGAATTTATGTAGCTTCGAATGTCTAAATTGACCGGACTAAATTGTTCTCATATACATAGTAGTTCTAAGTTAGCGTTAAGTGTTATATAAATAGTGTAAAATAAATAATTATTTAAATAAATATTTTTGACTAGAAAATTCGTTACAGTAGGTAAATTTCAATTACAAAATTTAAATTCCATTGATAAGTAAAGGTGCAAAGCCGAAAATAAATGCAATTGAATCATATAAATATTTTATCTTACAAAATAACCGAAAAAAATACCTGAAAAGAACTCGCTTTTTTATTAGAGGCAGTGGATATTAGAAATAGATTTGAAAAAATACACAATTTTAAAAAACATACTAAATAGCAAAAGCATCATCACGTACGTTAGGTTGAAAGGAATCGATTAAAATTACAAAGTTCGATAATTTGAAGGAGCATGTGATGCAAACGAAACTTCGAGGTATCTAGACTTCGAGTTACTGAATACTTATTTTTTTTTAATGACTTTCCATACTGCAGGCAGTATAGTACTAAAAAATGAAATTTTGTTAAGGGAGACTGAATAAATGCTTCTGAGAAGCTTTAAAGCTCTTAGCCCACCTACTGAATTTCGCGATTGTTTTAATAAAGACAACAACAAATTTTACTTTGTACATATCTATCCTATAAGTATGTTATTAATGATTGAACTCAGGGAGTTAAAGCCTCATCGATTTGACACCCTCTTGAATTTATTTTGTTGTTTATTTTTTTCCTTACTACCTAGTTAATAATTTTGAACAATTTAACTTATTGTATGTATTCATTTATCATACATAATTTCAATATTGAATACTTTTTATAAAATTGTTTAATAACTTTTCAAGCGTACTCGTGTTTCTACAACCTAATTATGTACAACCTACAGATAATGGTACTTTATTTCTTTGTTTTTGAAGGTTTCTTGTACGTTTAACCTGATTAAATCGGTTTTGGTGGTTTATTATTAGGTTTGTAACTGAAATTTTGACGAACACGCAAAGCTATAAATTCCCCCTGAGTAATACCCCCAGAGCACGCACACGGTCGTTTTTAGTGAGTACTTATTTTTAATTGATGATCATTTGTTACATTTAGAATGTTCCGATTGTGGAACTGTTTTAAACTGGATACTGTCATGATACTTCTACATATTTTATTATTTATTGAGGAAATAAAATTTTTAATTTCCCCATTGCCATAACGTAATATAATAACTCATAATTCACCCAAAACCGAAGATATCTTATATTATTTACACTGATTACCTTCGATAATTATCAATGAGGAGAAAAAATGAGTTACGAAAGAAACAATTGAGAAACAACATTGCTTTGTTTCGGTTTCTATGCCACCTACTTACATGCATATCTACGGTAGTTGTTGCCGTAATTCTTATTGCGATTAGTTTTGTTAAATGACAGGCCGTTTGCGATAAAATACGCAAAGTATTTAGTTACATATATGTATTGATTTATTTCGCACTCTGTTCTTCGTTCTGGTTATGATTTCACATTTTGTTCGAGTAACGCGTTTCATTGCATGTAAATAAGCGCAATAGAAGTCTGCAGTTTTGCAATAATTTCTATTGGTTATTTTGTTGTAGATTGTAGTATTGTGACGTGTTCGGTCACAGAAAACACAATTAACAAAACAAAACAAAACAAAACAACGAATTTATTTAAATACTAAAGTTAATTTGACTACACTACAGTTATGAACAAGTCCGCACAATTTATTTCACTAAGTCTATTTTCCCGTTCGCGTCTACTATAAATACTCGCTATCTCGGATATCCGAGGGAGAAGAGAGGTCCGTATCCGTATCCGTATCCGTTAGTTTTTGGCGGATCTTTTACGGATTTTTTACTTTATTAATTTTAAATTTGCAGATGAAATATATATATTGTGCCGATCAATATAGATTTAGGCAGTACTGTTTGTATAGATGAGTGCGTGGCGGGTTATTGCCGACAAAAGCGGCAATAAATAAAGCAAAAAATAAATATTAAGGGGGATGCCGCCTGCCACATGTTCACCAAGGACAGAACGCACACGACGGCCGAAGAAGACGGTCGTCTTAAATTGATTAGACGCGACCAGATTATTGTAGTTTTAAAATTATTGTGACTTTAATATTGCATTATTGGATTTGATTGTGTTTTGTAGACATTTTTCTTAACTGTTATACCAAACACAAACGTTATCTGTGCTGCCCAGTGTCACACTAAACTATACGCGGCGGTAAATATTGCACATGGATCTTTGCAAAGAGACAATCTATTATAAAAGTTAACTCTTTAAAAGTTTCATAACAGTTTGTCTCTTTTAAAAGGTCGATGTACCTACAATATTTACCGTCGCGTACTCTAAGAAAGTAAAGATCCGTATCCGTATTCGCGGATCTTGAGACCAAATATCCGTTTTCAGATCCGTATCCGCGGATATACAATTTTAGCGATCCGGCACATCACTACTGTCAACTAACTCGGTGTGTGTCTCGTCCGCCTTTTATAGTCTTCTCAGCCTTTTTCTAGGGTATTCTACAGCCGTCTAGTAATCCAATTGTTTTCCCATTGATCTTTGCTGGTGTTTTCTAGATGTTTCAGGAAAGCCGAGAATATTCCTTATGTAATCAGGGAAGATGTTCATTAATTATGCTCACACCAACTTAATTGGCAAGTACTCGTAACAGTATGTATATTCACGAATAACAATAGACAAATAATAAGTTGCTACCTTTATAACAATTAAGTTTTAGGATGTACCCAACTATAACAGTATTATACATTTCGATGCTCAAAATTGAAATCTCGGTTATTAGTTAGAAGAGATAGCGCAAATAGGGAATGTTTTACAGAATTTAATGATCCCAACAAATCTCATTTCAAATTCGTCCTGACTTTTTTCCATTTTGAGATATTCCGCAGATTTCGATTTTTCTGAATAATTTGATAACGCCTAATGCTACTGCTGCAAAATTGGTCGTGGTCTTGCAGTTGCAGTCTTGGTCTTTATATCACTCTTGTCTATCGCTTATCGTCTTGATTCGCACACGGATGCTTTCTACTACTCCCCCCCCCCCCCCCGTCCAAAGATGATCACTTTAAATACACCTTTCGAACTTCCTAGATAATTTCTCAAAGAAATCCTGTTTGTTCCCGAATGATGAATAATAATTAGAAAGTCGTCGATAATTAACAGAAATTATCGTCTTACTTGTCGCTGGAGAAAGATTTATAGCTTGTAAGTCGATGATGATAAAAGAACCGCGCGCTGTGGCTGCGCCGTAGAGACCGAGACCAGACGAATTTGAGCAAGACCAAGACTATCCGAGTCTTGGTCTTGGTTATAGTTTGCTCATCACTAAAGTACTCCATAAATAAATAATTGATCTTTTAATGATTGAATAATAATATGCAATAACATCTCAATGAACTTTATTTTCAATTTGTGGATAGTGAATTTAGGTTTAAAAATGTTTGCCAAATGAAAACATGTTTACAAAATTTTTTGAAAAATGTTAAGACCTTATTGCAAGACCAAGACTAAAACCAAGACCAGACGAAATTCAGCAACAGAAGCATCTCTTTGTAGAAAAATTTATTGGTGTTAACAGAAACCTCCGATTTTCATTTTTTTTTCCATGTTATTAGCGATATCTTTGTAATTTGGCTAGTCTGAGGTATGTTTGGGATTTCACAAAAGCTGAAAATGAATATTTTTTTCAAAAATCGAAATCATAGTCTATCTCTATCAAAAGTTACGGCAATTTTGAGCAATAAACAGTCATAATAAATCGCATTAATCGCACCAGAAAATACGCGAGAGTTATGTATTTTCTTGGAGAGGTGTGATGGTTGGATTACTGAAAAAGGCATTCATGAAATATAAATTTTCTGGTGATTTTGATAGTTGTGGACGTAGAGGATCCTAAATTTGTCTTAAAAATGGGCTTCACTAATGTAAAGCAGTCGCATTAGCCGTTGTCATATTATTTAGAAAAAATAAAATCTGCAATTTTCATTTTTCCAAAATATTTCTAAATGGAAAAAAGTTGGGTCGTATTTTAAATGAGATTTACTGAGAGCATTAAAATATAAAAAATTGTCCATTTAACCGTTGCGCTATCTCTTCTAATAACCGAGATATCAATGGTGAGCATCGAAATGTAGGCACAGTATAATCAAACTTTCGGTCCATTCCTCCACGATCCGATTTAAAACTTTTACGAAAATTTCAAGATGATTGAGATCTTTACGTGGTTGAAATCCATCATTTTTTTATTTTCTTTGTAGATTTCTACGATATTTATATTCTAGAAATCTAAAACTTTTTGTGTTTTATTTCTTATATCTTACAGAAGTGCGTAACAAACTTAAATACGTTTAACTGCTCGAGTCATTGATGTAATTTATTTTGCAACAAGTGTATTTATCGCGAATTTATTAGGTATGTCACAAAGAACGTATTGCATTTTGTTTTTGTTAAAAGTATGTGAAGCTCAACGATTCAGTTAGCACGCCCAAAACAAACATAATATTTTTTATGAAACCAGTTGAATACTATTTGTTGAAATAGGTTTTGTTGACTACAATTATTTACAATGTATGTAACATAAAATGTAGTGGTAGAAGCTTTTAAAAATAGTAAAAAGTTAAAAAAAATTATAGTAGGATGAAACCCATTGGAAAAGGAAGAAAATATAACAGAAATGATATTTAAGAGAAGGGAAAGGGGGGAGATTAAGGAAGACGGTCAATGGAAGAATATGTGGAATAGTTGAATGAGGAAGGAAGTAAGGAGCGTATTAAAGGAAATTTTGTGAAGAAGGAAGCGGTGAAAATGAAGTAACAGAGAAGGGGAGTTTTATGAAAAGACCCAGTTGGGTTGTAAAGCCTTGATAGAAAATAATTAAATAATTATATTGAGGATTACTGGGAAGTGATTTGCATTGGAGCGGGTTTAAAGGGAGGTAGAAATGACCTTATGGTTCTTTATATGTAATTTTTGATGGATGCAATTTGTTTTGTTTTTTGTGACTATTGTAATTGTTCTTTGTAAGTATCAGAATTGATGGTGATTTATGTTTATTTTTTTTACTTGTATATAACTTTTTGTTAATAAACTACTACTACACTATAACAGAAATGAAAGGAAAAATAATTTACGGGGGATCTGAGGTCGGGAAGGGGAAGGGGGTGAGTTTTTAAGGGTAAAAAACGGTTTTCCTTGATTTGCGGAAAAACTTTCACATAACCTCAAAATTTATGTTTTTTTTCACGAAATTTGGCGAAAACACCTATTTATGTCCCAAAAACGCTGTAATTTTTTTATTTGAAATATTAATTTTTTCACCTTATTTTTACTTTATATCGAAAAAATACCCTAATTTTCAATCGAAAATTCTCACGTCAAAATATCTGCTTTTTTAAAAACGTTGGTGGGCTTTTTCTTCGTTGAAATCTCTACTTTCTGGTGGTGTGAAAAAAATATACACCACCATGGTAATTTTTCTCAGGAAATGCAAATACTTGGTTATTTGAATTTTTTACATAAACTTTGAGGTTATGTTAAAAAAGTGTAAATACAAAAGTTGTAGATCTTTTTATTACCTACAATTTTGCCATTTAACTTTTTCCATAAGACTTGTAGTTTTTCCGGAAATCAAGGAAAACCGTTTTTTACCCTTAAAAACTCACTCCCTTCCCCCTTCCCGGCCTCAGATCGCCCGTAAATTATTTTTCCTTTCATTTCTTTTAGGTATATTCTCATCCTTTTCCAATGGGTTTCATCCTACTATAATTTTTTTTGTCTCAAAAATTATCGATCCTGGTCTATGGTGTGTTGGTTTAAGAATTAAGCTAGTAAACCCAATTGAAAATCGTTATCGTTAATATTGAATCTCAAGCAACAAACTAACATATACAGATATGTTTTTTTTTTAATCTCATATTGGCATAATTATATTTTCAAAAGAAACAATGTTATTATCATTATACAAGCAGTTAGTTCACAACATGAAAATATTACAATTCAGGTTAGCTAGACTATTCTAATTTTTAGGATATGAAAAAAAAAACAACTTTTATTAACAATTTTAGCTTTTTCTTAAAATTTTTTTTGTTTGTTGTTCATGGTTTTTGGCAGTGAACGTGCATATGTCAAAAACACTTCAACACTGCCAATTTTTGGTGATTTTATGACTTTGATCAATAAACGGTCCAAAAACTGTATTTGAATCAACTGAGCACCGAAATAAGTAGGTACTTTTTATGTTTTTATATTGATACCTACCTATAATCATTACTCGCTTTCAAAATATCGATATTAAATGTATTTGAAATAAAGAAAAAGTATTTACTTGTACTTTTCGTCCCTACTTTGAACCACTGTTACGGTTTAGATTCTAGTATTTACTTATTTTTCAAGTAAAGGGTCTTCAAAGTAAAAAGACTTTGTTTACTTCCTGAACTCAATCCCTCCCTTTCTTTTCGTATGGAAGTGGAATATATAAGAGGCGTAATTGTAATATGTTTTCGAAAAGTTGTTTTGATGTTATGTTCGGATCGGGGTCGCCGTGGGGTTGTTTTTTAATCGCGCGGGACGTCAAACCAATTTTCCTAACCCGTCTCCTTTCTCGGCAACATATAATCGTCGTACATAAATACGCGCCAATTTCAAAAACAGCAGTGTGTGGCGGCAAACGGGCGAGGCACGTCGCGACGCCTGGCGTCGTCAGGGCGTGGATCGGGCTGGTTGCATGTGCTGCGCCTGCTTGGTCATACGCTTCGTTTCCCGGGCGACGCGCCGGGACGCCGTTCTACGAAGACGCCCGCCGTTAGACAGTGGAATAAAAACAAGAAAAATATCATCCAAAAAAAAAAAACAAATAAATAAAAATGCACGCCAGGGCTTAAAAATGTACCTACACAATAATACAAGGGCTTCTTCATTCATTGAAGTAAAGTAGATAACAGTGTCTCACAGGTGTACAGTTTATTTCAATTTTTTTGTACTTAGTTGATGGATGCATTCGTATCTGTTTGGCACATGTGTATACTATGAATGAGGTTTTGTTTGGTTGATTTTGTCAACTGTGTGTTCCCGCTGCGCCGTTATCTCCGCCGTCGGGACGCCACGGTCCAGCCGCCGCCCGATTTGTTGCCGCCGCTTTCTGGTGCATAGACCTCGGCTGCTGCTGGTGTGGTGCCATGCTGTGCTGCTGTAGCTGTAGCTTCTGTTACGACAGCGGCTCCGATCTCAAAATTCCGGGTCTAGTCCGGGCTTGTCGGTTGAATGTATATATGTTTGGGATTGTATCTATATATCTATAGGCTTTGGTGAACGTTCATAAATAATGGTTGATGGGTCTCTTCGTCGAAGGGATTGACTGTTCGACGTCCCCTTGTTGAAACAACTAAATTACTGTCTCCGAAATGCCGTTATTGGTTGCAGAAACGATTCCCCGTCTACTTTGTACTTTTAGGCACCTAACCAATGACCATTAGTCGAATATTTTATTACTATTTCCGTTTATTAGGGCTATAATCAGATTTTTACTTTTTATCTTTAGCTTACTATAATTTCAGAGTAAATGTAAGCTCTATGTAGCGAAATTGAAGACACCACAGTAATTTATTGCGTTATAAAAAGTTTTCATTAAATATAAAGTAAAAAAGAAAACAATATTGTTTCACGAATTTACAAACGAAAATATTAACTGTTAACGTTGATTATAAATTTTTGCACTTTAGGAAATCGATTACAACCACGCTGTAGGTACTGAAAAGAGATGCTTTTTACTGAATTTTTACTTCTAGATGGAACCGGGGGGGAGGGGGCAAAAAACGCTAATTTTAGCGTGACGTATTTTATGAACAGCCCTTACAGCACGCATTTGTGCGATTTTTTTGAAAAGCTTTAGGCCAAATTCAAATTTTTACAAACGTTTGAGAAATACCTGTAGAAAGAAAACTAATATTTTTGTCTTGAATTTTTAAAATGGGTGGAACGTGGTATGAAAAATTAAATAGGTACCGATTTCTTGACGATTTTCTCTATTCTTTTCGACCATAAATATTTAAATTACATTATCAATAGTTTTTTATGACATTCTACATCATTTGAATGGAAAATTATGAATTATTTGTAGGGTGAATTTTGAAATCTGATTTTTTATCCTCGTTAAGTAGATACGTTTTAAGAATTCAAAATAATTCACCACTCAGATTTGTGTATTACTTTTAAACGTGATATCAAATATTTTACAAGAATTATGACAAAGCTGTTAGTGTACAGGGGTGCACAGCCCGTTCAAATGCTTGGTGGTGGCTTAAGATAATCAATTTGAATTCTTGATCGCCATTATTCCTCCTCACTTTGTCTCACTGGCTCAATTCTTCTCTTTTGAAAGTGGTTGTTACGCTGTATGAAGCTAACAACGTAAACCTTAACAATTTCTACATTTACAAGTTTTTCGATAAATGTAACTTCGCTATATAAAATTGACAGGGGTTACACTGTAATTAGATACTTGAGCTTCTTTCTAATACAATATCCGATGTATTCAATTTGGTACCTCAGATATTTCTACACGAAAGAAAAAAATTACGATGAAGTTAATGCTCTAATTCTAACAAAACTTCGTTGTTTTAATGTTGTCTGTCATCTCTAATTCTTCATATAAAACAATATCTGATTAGAGGACCTTGTTAAATTCGGAGCGCGTCTGCGTCCGTTCTTGAAAAGCTTTCCCACTGGGTCCTAAAGATTATTAAAATTTAGTTGGGGTACTTGAATCTAGTTGAGATATACAATTATGGTAATACGGTTCATTCTTTAACAACCCACTCTACGATAACTTGGAGGGTCTCTTATTAAACTGTCGGTATAACAATAGGATAATGGGTTCTAGGATTTGACACCCGTGCAGTGGGATTCAAGAACTGGCCTTGAATCATATTTACAAATTCTGCCATTTTTCTTTTATCGTTTATTTTTACAAAACTGATTATATATATAAAAATTATATGTTTTATGTTAAATCGAAGTTTTAAAACGTACTAACGTACTAAAGAGGGTACCGATTAGTTTCTCCTGGGTGCCAGTTCGATCCTTATCCTTTTAGAATGTAGTATGTCTTTTCGTATTTTAAGTCTTCACAGCACCTTCTAATTGTATTTACCTGCACCACCTCTGACTTAAAAGTGGTTTTTATTTTCTACTAAAAATAAAATAACTTATTTATGTATTTCAAGGTATAACGTGATCGGTTTCGTCAAGTTAAAAATAAGTTTAATTTTGTATCAATTTTTATCAATCGTTTCTAATCATTTATTAATATTAATATCGAACTTTGTCATGAGTACTTAACCTTTCTATCAAAATAAAAATAATTTTGCTAATTTGTCATATTACAAAACCGTTTATATGGTATTAACATGTTTGTTTTGTTTCAGGGGACCATGCGGTTTCGACGGCCCTGGCGATGAGTCGGCGAACGGGCGGGGGCGGTTTCGCTGGGGGCGACACGGGCAGTATATTGTCGCCTCGTAGTTCCGATACGGGCGGTTTGGGCGTGAAAATGGTCGAATACGTTTTGGGCAGTTCACCGACAAACAAAGACGGCGCGGGTGGGGGCGGGGGAATGGGCGGCTTGGAACCTCGTATGCGTGGTTTGCACCTTGACGATGGCAAGGACGGCAAGGATAAACCGTCCACGCCTAAGGACGCGTCTGAAATCAACGGCGTGCAAGGAAACGCGGTAGTGCAACAGAATGGACAAGTCAGTGACGAGGATAAGGCTGCTTTTAAGTAAGTCAGATCACTTAATTTATTTTAGTTTTACAAAACGAGTAAAAAGGCATCATTAGGCTTATGACAATACTTCGGTATCGTTATATCATAATTGAGAGAGTATCTACCAGCTTAGAAAAATCTAAAATTTGGAAAACTACTGTTTTGTAAATAGGTCTAGGAAGTAGTTCGATCAGATGGGAAGTTTAAAATGTAATCCTTAAATGAAGAAATTTCCATTATATTCAAGGAAGAGCAGGGTTATTTGTACTAGGTTAACTAGATTTTTTCGTTATTGAGTTAAGACTCTAACTGCCTCGCAATCATAATATATTAAAAATAATCTGTTTTTAACGCGACAAGCCAAAATGAGGAGCAACAGTTTGAATGATTAAAAACGAGTGCAGGATTCCAGCTAAAACTTCATACAAATACTTTGTTACCACCATCGAGAACCAAAAGTTTTCGTATTTTTTTTTTCTTTAAGGTTAAACTTCAATTTTAAGCCATAACTTTAAAAGCTAAAAGAATTAAAATTAACGTTTCATTCTAAATTGTGTATGTTTGCATAGTTCATCTTGTGTTTTCAGTGGGTGTCGTAATTTCGTTTTCTGGAACTTTATAATTTATCCACAACGCGTTCTGGGTACCTATATAAAATGTTGGCAAAACGCGATGTGAGCATACAGCGTAATCAACATCGTGTTCTGGATTCTTTTTTCTTCCAAGGGTTTAAACGAAATTACAAGACTACGGGTTCTCTATTCAGTTTTATTATTGACACTTTCATCTATAAAATTACCAATGAATACATTTTGTAGGGGCATCCCTTTTACATCTTTGTATACCTTTAATCCATGCTAGTTTTATGACGAATTAATTTGGAAGGGTTTCTGTATGTGATTCGTTTGTTTTGTTTGCGGTAATACATATTGAATAATGGTACATTAATATTAGTGATGGGCACTATCGAATAAAAACTATCGAACTATTCGATAGTTCACTACTATTCGAATTATTCGATAGTTGAAAAGTATTCGAATAAAAATAGTAGTTACTATTTTTATTCGAATAAAAAAGTAATGAATAGTTTTAGTAACTGAAAGTAGTTATTGAAAATAGTAGTTACTTTTTTTATTCGAATACTTTTCAACTATCGAACTGAACGTTGGAGTCGTGGTTGGAATGGGTAAATGATACGTTTGCGCATTGTCTACTACTTCGCTACTTCCTCGTAGCAGAGCCGAATAATATAAACAATTCTATAATTATTAGACGTTATCAATACATACATACATACTTTAAAAACATAATTTTCTATGGCACCAATTTATACTAGTTAAATATGAGGCAAAATAAAATGCAAATAAAGAATTAATAATTTTTAAATTAGTGTAGTGATGATTTGAGTCATAAATACTTAGGTACTATATGTTTGTACTGCGTACTTATAATTACCCAAAAAAAAAAAAAAATAATAAGTGCAGAAACATATAAAAAAAAGTAGTTAAATGTAAAAATAAAAAACTCTATTCGTCGCCCTCTAACAAATACCTGGATAAGAACAACAGATGTTTCTAAAACACTTATTTTAGTTCAATAACAATAAAGTACGTATAGCAATAAATAATACAAAAAAGATCGCTTACCTAAGTAAATAATAATTTTATCAAAGTAATAAGAATTAGAAACCATGTTTCAAGTCGAGGTTATTTATTATTTTCAGCATAGCCTGTTTGTTTTTTATCCATACTAGCATATTAATCGTATATTTGTCTGTTGGTATACACGTTCGTATCAGTATATTTGTATGTTAGTATGGACCGAGCGATTGGATAACCGTCTGCTGCCTGACTATCGTGTAATTGAAAAAAATAGTAATTACTAAATTCATTCGAATAAATTTATTCGAATGAATTGAAAAAAATAGTAATTACTAAATTCATTCGAATGAATTCATTCGAATGAATTCATTCGAATGAATTCATTCGATAGTTAAAAGTATTCATTTAGTAATTATTCGATAGTTCAATTTATTCGATAGTGCCCATCACTAATTAATATCTACTAATAAAGGCATAATTTATTTAAATAATTGTTTTCTAAAAATATCCCTTTTAATCTTTATCTTATTCCTGCCTTTATATAGACAGCTCTGCATACAACGTATTTTTGATAAGATAACGAATTATCAAAAAAACAACTTGATGTACCTATATTTGGACTTTGCGTGATGGGCCATCTAATATTATAGAAATAAAAAGTGGGCGGTGTACCTAAGTACCTAGGACGTTTTTCCATTTCATGTCGAGTTTTCTCGTCAGGGATTAATTTTTCTCCAGTTACAGACAATATAAGCTCCTCACTAATTCCAGCATGATGATTTCAAATACAATCAAACTTCGATAAGTCGGAGCAAATTGGTTAGCAATAGCATCAAAGATGAGAAATGTGTGTAATTTTTACTAGATAACTTGAACTCACTAACTTCTATTACTCGAATATCTTGATAATTCGAAGATAATATTTGATACTAATTTAAATAAGGCGCATTTTCTGGGAGGATCCCTTAATAATGTTCCATTTTAATGTCTATTTCTAATAGCAATACCTCGAAGACTGTTTGAGTCACATGGCAATACGAGTTCGACTGTATTTTATTCATTTTGATATAATTTGAATTATTTTTTTAAAGAACACGAATTTTATCAAATTTTTTCTAGAGCTGTGCAACCAACTCGGATACTAATATAATATACGATTCGAATTTCGAAAACATTCGTTTCTTTATTCCCAATAATTCTATTTTTTCAATTTTTATTCGTTCTTAGTCTGCTAGGCTTCTATTCTATCAATTACGAATATATTAAGAAATTTAATTAACCTAAAAGGTTAAGATTGAACAAAAATAAAAAATAAAACAAACAACATTAAGAAAATCGAATAATTCGATTCGAATACTATTCGCACAGCACTGCATTTTTCTTTCAAAAGTTATTTGAAACTTGTTTCATATTTTTAAACAAGCTTTCATTATAGAAAAATACTTTTGAATAATATAAATCTGTAGGTAAAGAATTGCTCACAATAGCTGATCAACTTTAATGTCCCCTGGCTTCCAAATTAGTCTTGTAATTGACATCCTACGCAGAGTCATCTTCCCCTCTATTCATTTCTGCAATAATCTCAGAATGACGTATGCATTAGGCTAATTTTTTTCTTTTAAAATTGGTTGAGAGATACCCACTTATTTATTGCAAATACGGTCATTTTTTACATTACACTACATGACTGTTTATTTGTAAAATTATGTAGAAATGACTTAAAAAGGTGTATTTTATACTTTAGTGTTTGTTTGAATGTGCGGAAACGTTCAATTATTGCGATATTGTTGCGTGATAAGGGGGTGAAGGGGGTGTAAATTTTTTTTTGTATTACGTGATACAAGACCAAGCGTTAATGCAGGTGGGTAGTAATCACCAGGAACAATTGTTTGGTACTGTTTATTTCATGTAGATTTTACCCTCCGAATTTGGAAGGTTCAAACAATTTTTACTTAGGAAATTGACGTTTCACTCATACTTTGTGATAAATTGATTAGGTTACGGTGTGTAAAGGTTCTCCCTCCGTCTCCCCCCACGATTGTGCATGCATTAACGCCAATTCTGAACTAGTGTAAAAAAATTACCGATAGTTGGTTGGTGGATATGCTGATGAGAACCAAATACATATGTAATTCGAAAATGGCGACATAAAAATTGGTTTTCTTGGTTGGTAATTTTTTTTTCGACCACCCTGTGCCACAGTTATTTTTTTATTTAGCGACCTTGAATGTCCGCCTCGTTCTATTTTAATCAGTGAATCATAACGTTTTAGTTATAGCAGACAATTTCGCACCAGAAAGCATTAAACGATTTGTCAATGGATCGTTGAATATTACCCGTGGCTGTTGCTTTGTTTGCTACATTATTATTAGTGATGGGCACTATCGAATAAAAACTATCGAACTATTTGATAGTTCACTACTATTCGAATTATTCGATAGTTGAAAAGTATTCGAATAAAAAAAGTAATGAATAGTTTTAGTAACTGAAAGTAGTTACTGAAAATAGTAGTTACTATTTTTATTCGAATAAAAAAGTAATGAATAGTTTTAGTAACTGAAAGTTGTTACTGAAAATAGTAGTTACTATTTTTATTCGAATAAAAAAGTAATGAATAGTTTTAGTAACTGAAAGTAGTTACTGAAAATAGTAGTTACTTTTTTTATTCGAATACTTTTCAACTATCGAACTGAACGTTGGAGTCGTGGTTGGAATGGGTAAATGATACGTTTGCGCATTGTCTACTACTTCGCTACTTCCTCGTAACAGAGCCGAATAATATAAACAATTCTATAATTATTAGACGTTATCAATACATACATACATACTTTAAAAACATAATTTTCTATGGCACCAATTTATACTAGTTAAATATGAGGCAAAATAAAATGCAAATAAATAATTAATAATTTTTAAATTAGTGTAGTGATGATTTGAGTCATAAATACTTAGGTACTATATGTTTGTACTGCGTACTTATAATTACCCAAAAAAAAAAATAATAATAATAAGTGCAGAAACATACAAAAAAAAGTAGTTAAATGTAAAAATAAAAAACCCTTTATTCGTCGCCCTCTAACAAATACCTGGATAAGAACAACAGATGTTTCTAAAACACTTATTTTAGTTCAATAACAATAAGGTACGTATAGCAATAAATAATACAAAAAAAGATCGCTTACCTAAGTAAATAATAATTTTATCAAAGTAATAAGAATTAGAAACCATGTTTGAAGTCGAGGTTATTTATTATTTTCAGCATAGCCTGTTTGTTTTTTATCCATACTAGCATATTAATCGTATATTTGTCTGTTGGTATACACGTTCGTATCAGTATATTTGTATGTTAGTATGGACCGAGCGACGGATAACCGTCTGCTGCCTGACTATCGTGTAAATGAAAAAAATAGTAATTACTAAATTCATTCGAATGAATTCATTCGATAGTTAAAAGTATTCATTTAGTAATTATTCGATAGTTCAATTTATTCGATAGTGCCCATCACTAATTATTATAGTGTACGATATATTTTTTCGGTTCACGAACTTTATCCGTACGTATAATAATGATTAAGTAGATAATTATTTGGTTTAAATTTGTTAAACAGGATATTTTTAAAGTCTGATGGGTTCCGTTTGACGTAAATATTTTTTTATTCCCGGCTACTTTTACCCATTTCCCTGGAATAGCTGTAACGCATAATTTACTCATTTGGGTCAAGTGCCAAAGTACGTACTTTTATTCAGCGTATGTATGCAGGCAACCATGTAACGATGCATGTTGTAGAGTCAATCTCGTGGAAATGAAACGTCAGAATCGCTCACGTTTGCTGCTTGACACTTGAGAGGCGGTCTTCATAAAGAACGATTTTGAAACAAATGAACAATTTACGAAAAGTAGTCTATTGTTATTTCTTTGAAAAAAAAAAAAAAAACAAATTTAAAGAGAAAACGTAAACGATTGTTTTGAGGGTTGAATAGAAAAACAAGTAGGCATAGGGTGGCATTCATAAATTAAAAAAAGGTATACCGTTTAAAATTTAAGATTGTATGCAATCATAGGTAATGTTAAACAGTCTAATTATGTTTCATTTCAATTTCTGCAAAATTAATATTCAATTGGTAAATAATAGTGGAAGACTCTACAGATAATGAAATTCAATCAAGATAAAAAATATTTTACTTTTAAAACTGAAGTAAGTAGTCCGTAAATCTTTATATTAAAAGTTAAAGTTAGGGTTCAATTTAATTAAACTGTACTTTAACCACTTTATTCAATTCTTCTTAAAAAAAAGTTCTTGTTTACATTAATTTGTGTGTAAATTTATGTAAGTTAATTATCATGACTACCACTGGTCACCAACTAATGTTTACATTTGCAAATGTTAAGGGGAATTTAGTCAAATTATTTCCATGTTCCATTTTCAAGAAAAGTTAAGACTGGTTACTATATACAAGCTGTCTATATTTTCAAGTATATATCATCAATGAAATATTTCGTGAATAAACTCAGTCACACAACACATTTTTGTGTTGATTCTATTTTTTTCTTATTCATTAAAATGAGTAGACAGACTGCTTCTACCGTCATTGATTATTTCATACGCATGAATTTTATAACGCACTAGCTGTTGCCCGCGACTTTGTCCGCGTCAATTTTTGTTATAATGATCGCGATTAAGAGTTTTTAAAGAATATATTTTAAAGTACTTCTGCGTAAATGATATTTTTAGTTTAACCATAAAAGAAGGTTATAGCGAGTCAATCTTAAAAGTTAGACATATACTGTCGGGGACATTTTGTTAGATCATTTAAAGAGGAATAATTCTTTCATACATATTTTTTGGGTAACTTGAACCGTTTACGCAGCGCACGCAACGGAATGTATATGAATAATTTTCCCCGTTTTTGCAACATTTTTCACTGATGCTTCGCTCCTATTGGTCGCAGCGTAATTTTATTATAGCTTAAAGCCTTCCTCGACAAATGGACTATCCAACACAAAAATTATTTTTCAATTCGAACCAGTAGTTCCTGAGATTAGCGCGTTCAAACAAACAAACAAACAAACTCTTCAGCTTTATAATATTAGTACCTATAGTTATAGATAGGGCTATATATTGCAGTTCAGTGAGTTAAATATCTCGTTCGAATTGTTTTTAAGTGAAACGATAAAGATGTTTTCGAAACAAAAAAATATCATCAAAGTTCATTAAACTTGTTATCGTAAAGGTGCGAAACGCGGTAAACGGTATGATGTCTGGTATAAAAAAACTTTTCGAATAGATTAATATCGTCGCAATTGCCGGTTGTCGGTGTCAAAAGTCCACTATATTGACATTGATAATTATCGTAAGCGTAACTAATTATTTTTATCGAGTTATCTTGAACTCCACTTTGAAGACGTCAAGGTTACTGGTAATTGCTCTGTAAACTGCGAGCGTATAAATTGTGCAAACATAATTTTAGTCATTGTTTTATTGCTCTCTAAGTACCTATTCGAGATTATTCTACACGGGGATCTAATTCGTTACAGATTGAAGTTTTGCTTTTATTTCACAATCCCTATTACAACTTTCATTTACAACCATATGTAATTTGGGAATGTATTATAAAAAATCAGAGAATATAATAGAAAATAGCAATACACGGCAATGTCAGAACTAAGTCCATGATTTTCAACATTCGTTTATACACAGAAGACTAATTTTGAGACACTGTATATGACCATCACTGTTTGTATACGCAACTTCTTCTCCTGAAGAATCAATCTTGGAATTTCCCCAAATATAGAGCACATCTTAAACAATATGTAATAGGATTGTACGTTTTGATGACAAATAATATCTTACAAACTGAACTGCCCCACTGCTTGCTTAGAACCTCATTACAAAACAAAGAGACTTTAATATTGAACATTAGTAAGGAACAACCATCCCCCCTCCCGAAAATATTCTACTTGCCGAAGTTCGCGTCAAATATTATCTTCGAGAGTTCGATTGATCGACGTTCGAGTCGAAGAAGTTTGACTGAATTTCTTTTTTCATTTGAAATATTTAATTTAATTTAATTTTTCGAATTTATTGTACAACAAGTCGAAAGGCGTAAACTAATTTGTTTCCAACTTTATAACTGTAAAAGTATAAGTACATAAATATTTTCGTATATATAATCAATCTTATTTATTACGCTTTCATCAACTTTTCTCACATGAGTCATCACGAAGAGGTTTCTCAACAGTAGTAGGTAAATTATAGACATGACAGACCAATCCGTACATATTTTGTAAAATAAAAGTAACCCTTACTGTTCCATTCGGAACGATAATGAATTAGGGTACTCACCGGGGAAATTTTCACCTCCTCCCAGATGTGATCTACATAATCCCATTAATTTTTTTTGATATCTGTGTTTGTTACCGTTTGTCTCCTTTACTTCGAAGACTACCTAGTGTCATCCTAAAATAAGTAGAGGCTTCTGACGCAAATCATCTGTAGATATTACTATCCCTGTGATCATTTGGGAGGCTCGCACCTAAGGTTACCCTCGCGAACCTAATCACGTCATTCGAGTAGCCCGTAACATCCCTCACCACGAGTAGCCCGTAACATCCCTCACCACGAGTAGCCCCACTCAAAGGAACAACGGATCTTGTCGGGCAACAGTGCGCACACGGGTGGCATGCATGCTTTTCTCAATAATTATTATTCACATAACTATCTCTAGACTACTCACACAAAGCGTCTCTGCACTATCCACTTACTAATTTTTAGTCTTTAACAGTCAACGGTTCACTCTGCATACTCACTCATAGCCTGGATTTTCGTTCATCTGTCGGTCTGCCCACTGGTCTGCCCAAACATAAACCATGTTACCCTATCAACGAAATATCTCACTTGCACAAATAATCATTACATATGTACATTTAAACACCAAGATTTCTGTGACCCCCTGTAAATATTACGTCACCAAAACTAAACCCTCCCTCATAACATGATAAATTTTGATTGATAGTATACAAATTTTGATAGTCAAAAATATTTATTTCATTTTCATAATAAAATTTAAATAAATTAATAAATATCTTTTGTAACGAACAAATAAATAATATTTCTATTTATCAGAAGTCCAAGGATTCTGTAAAAATTCAGTAAAATTTATTGATGAACGGCGAACGTCACGTTGTCGTAGACCCCCTATCCCCCCTTGACACATCTTGTCACACTCAGCAAGACCTCCCCCCCCTGTATGCGAACGTATTTTATGAACTAACTTAATTATTTTGTATTGAAATATGGTTTCTATTTTGTATTATGAAACTATTTATTGCCAAAGTGAACAGTTAAAACAGAATCTAACTTTAAATTTCAAAATTTGTGAAGTAGATAACATCGATTATCCCGCCCGGATATGGTTATTAATAGTATGAAAATTAATTATGGTCCATCCAAGTTTAACTGAGAGTTTTATTACACTATATAATTCTTTTTTAAATAAAATACGTTTTGCTACAATCGTAGGTAAACTGTATTAATTCGTAGTTTATACCTAACTACCTGACCCATTGTAAGCTTAGTGTATAAAATTCAATATTTAGAATAAAGTAGCACAGGTTACTTAGGCTTATGTAAATAACGTATTTCTATTAGATGAAGATTTAATTATAAAGTTCTCAGTTAAATTTGGAAGAAGTAACTTTCAATCTGTACCTTCCAAGAATTGGCCTGAGGGCCAGTAACCTTAATTTAGGTGTCGGTAGGGTAGGCTGTCCTTCTTTATACCTGTTTGTGCTTTTACTATGTCTCTAAGTAGCCTTTAATATGTAAGAAAGTGGTGTCATATCATCCTGCCTCTTTTTTTCCTCATAATCTAAAATTTTCTGGTACCTCCTCATTTCTAACCTTTTCTTTCGTCAGTCTATCTTTTTGTCCGTCTTTGTGCTTCTAATAAGTTTATAACCAGCCCTTAATGTAATGTCACAGAAGGAGAAATCATATCATTCTTCACTGACTTTTGTTTGCCATATTTTTCTAGTACCTCTTCATTTCTAACGTTTTCTGTGCTCTGTACCTACCTTTTTTCCCTGTCTGCGATTCTAATATGTTTATAACTAACCCTTAATATCTCAGCAGAAGGTGATGTCTTATCATCTTGTTTCTTCTTTTCTTCATTAACTTCTGTTTTCTAATCTTTCTAGTACCTCCTCATTTTCAATCATTTCTATCCAGTTTTTCCCTGTCCCCTCCCCCTTTATCCCTGTCTGTGCTTCTAATGTCTTTAACTAGCCCTTAATAATGTCTCAAAAGGTAGTTTTATCATTCTTCCTCGCCTTTTGATCATTGATTCGTTTTTTTTTTAATCAGAGCCGTGCTCTAAACATATAGATAGGTACTTTTAATACTTTTTGAGTTTGCAAATTAATTAATCGTTCTCGAAAAACGATATTTTTTGTTTTATTATTATTGACATATGTACCTATTTACCTACTGCTCATATCGTTTACCTCTTTCTGTGCATGTATTTATTTGTGTAGATGTTTTGCAAAATATTGTTTAGCGTAACATTATTCTGTTGTGGTTCTTTTTATTGTTAACAGTAATCCATTTTGCTACATCGGTTTTTTTCCCCTTATGCCTATATTTGTAATAGTAAGGAGAATATAATGTGTAATACGTGTTTTCGAAAGTAACGTTAAATCAGGCTATGTGTGGGTTATTTGAAATTGTGACAGCTACAGCAGGGGAAACATGTACAGAAAATGCGCCAGTTGCATTTTGTTATCTAATAATGTAATTGTTTGTGATCTGTTCGCAGTAACTTTGTTGACACATACCAAACGATATTAAGTGGGTACGAATACATGCGTTTTACATATGTAGGTACCTGACAGGATGTTTTTATTTTATATCGATTTAATTTTGTTCTTTACATTTTTTTTGTCTACTACAGGCGCTAAACATTAAAGATTTATAATACATCGATAGTCGATTTTTATGTTTTTTTAAATATCGTTATATTTGAATGTAGTAATATTCTTTTATCGATATGGAATACTTGGAATAAATGTTCTGTTCATTCCTGTTTGTAAACAAGTAGAAAATTCATGCATTTAAAAAATAACGTTTTAATACCTCTTGTGAGTGGTTACTTTGAGATAAATTCAAGGCCTTTCCGCATATTGCCGCGCTATCATATGTTTCACAGTAATAACAATCGCAAAGAAAACAAACGCTAATTAACGTTCTTTTATTGCTGTTTTTAGCCGGTTCCGCTTGATTTACATTTAACATGCTGTAATAGTATTAGGTAAATATCAACAATTAGATATTTATTTTTTAGTGGTTCACATCAATTTCTTAAGAAAATGCTTGCAAGTAAATGACAATATAAAAAAATTGTTTATGTCTGTGCGTATTATGCGTGTGCACTTTTGATGTAACGTACCATGTTACGCGTCTCACATTATCAATCTTAAATAGAAAAGCCGCTGACTCAGCTCAAGGCTTTGCCTCTACCTTGGAATGAGTCAATGACTTGATGTGTGCGTTTGTTGGACGACGCTGACGGTTGTCAAGGTGACGATTCCCCACTATCCGCGACGCCAACTTCATCGCGTGGTAATTCTAGTCTAAATTGGCCCGGTTTGTGCTATTCGCGCCATCTCTCGGATAGTAGCGCCATCAATAGTTTTGAGTTTTTAACTCCAATATTGCGGTTTTTGGGAATTTTTGGTTATTGAAAGGAACGAAATCACAATGATTTGTAATTTTAATTTGGTTGCGTTTTACATTCGTTGTTTATAAAATAGTTCTATGTTTTTAAAATGTTAGTTGTCAGGAAACTGTAGATATTATAAGGAGGTGTGTATACGTGACTTCTCACAGATGGCGGTAGTGTGTAAATTAAGTTATTTTAAAGTCTCAAAGCTTTTAGCGACACTTATTTTTATTTTGCAATTTCATATTTGAGTACAATTTTTGTAAATTTTCTTTTGTTGTGATTTTTGGGCGTTTCGGTAATTGTTACTTATAAAAAAAAAAAAAAAACAAGTAGGTAATATATTTTTTTGTATTTAAATTGCAAATCTCTTGGGACGATATTTTTTTCCTGCATAAATTTTTGATACCAGTTGACGTACATATATTAAAAAAACGAGACTTACGTCATTCTGTCTTTAACATCCCAAATGTGAATACATATCTTATGCATTAGTAAATTTTGGCCGCTTTTGCAGTTGAGTCCTTGTTGAAAATTACAAAAGCTGACGGGTGTTGTTTAAAAAACCTCCTTTTTTGCACCTATTTCGAGTTCGTTGATTCTCACCTTACCGTCTTGAGGAAATTACGTAAATTGGTAGACGGTTGAATTTGCAATTTGACTGCAAATTGAGGTCCCACGCAATTTTTTGTTTTCTTAATTTTTCATTAATGCTATGTACCAGAACTCGGTTTGTTGTAAACCCGTTATCAAAAGAAATGTTTGTGTTGTTGTTACAGCAGAACGCCGGGCAGCAGGCAGCCCTCTCCCGCCGAAGAGGAGCTTGCCAAGAACGGTCTCGCGCCCCTGGATACCGGGGTTGTGATACTCAAACCGCAAGAACAATTGCCTCCACATCTCCAGCAGCTGCCTCCTCATTTAGCCCCACATCTCGGTGTCACACTCGCAGAGTCCGTTAATCAGCATTTCGAACATTTCGCCGATCAAGGACCGCAAGCGCCCTACGATCAGCAACCACCACAATATGCACCGCCACCACAGCCCCATCAGGTTGACAGTGCCGTACTGCAGCAACAGCAGCACAACTTCGATGTACAGGTAGGAAATTCCTCTATTGTTTTTCGCACTTATCAGTTTTTCTCGAATTGTTCAACTTTTAATCAATTACCTACTCCAAAAATTGCCTCATTTGTTTTTATTTCGTAAAGTTTATCTTGATCATGCAAACGACATTTCTTTCTTTTGTTTAAAAGAGCAATTTGAATGGGAACAATTGGGGTCACAAGTCAATTGTTTTTGTTGTTACGTTTGGTAAATATGGAATTGTTTAAACAATTGGTGGTTTGTATCAATAGTCACTTGTTTCAATATTTATTACATGTACTATTTCGCCATTTAGGATAGATATTGTTTTTGTGGGAAATTGTGGTTGCTTTTTATCAAATGAAACTAATTTTGCGGTAATGAATATTTCGTAATCGACCGCATATCGTAAACTAATTAATATGTTTCTCGTTCTGCAATTAGCGCGAGAAAAACTTAAGTGTAATTTTTAATGTGATGTTGGATACGTAAAGATATGCCTGTATGAGTTTGCTAATTGCGTTATCGCCAATTGAAGCGGAAACTTTAATTAAACATGGAATATGAATCCGATTTTACCAACCCTATGCACCGCTACTAATTGAAAGGCTAAAAGCCAGTTTGATTTGATTATCAACAAATTGTTGCATGAAAATGAATGTGTATGGATAATAAAAGATAGTTAAGCAAACTGGAAAACATATGCTTAGGATAAATGATAAATGGGGTGTAAAATCAGTTAAAGGTATACAGGGTTTTTCAAGTTGATGGGCTATTAGAAGTATATGAATTAGTAGAAGGAATTAAATTCTGAAACTTAGGCTCATTTGGTTATTGTTTATGCCGCTTCTTTAAAAAATGTTTTCAAGTTCGATTTACATCCGGTAATACCGGAAGTCGATACCAACTTTGTTATTTTAAATGGAATGGTATATTTTTCACGCTGAATTCGAATAAAATGTGTAATTCTAAGGTAAGTTTGATAACCAACTTGTACACCTATGACGATCGGTTTCTGAGTTAATTTAATTTATAGAAAAAAAATCGCTACGAATTACTTCGTTTTTTCAAATGGCACCTACTATTTTTTATTTTTTCAATCGATTCCTTTTTTTATCCTCTTTCGATCTTATGGATACTTCCTATTTTAAGTAATAATTCAAAATTATTCCAAGATTTTAAAATAAAATAGAAAGTATCCATATGGATCGAAAGAGGATAAAAAAAGGAATCGATTGAAAAAATAAAAAATAGTAGGTGCCATTTGAAAAAACGAAATAATTCGTGTTTGAAGTTTTTCAATTTTAGAATTTTATTTTGAACACCCTGTATAAATTATTTAATTCAATTTTGTGAAGGCGTTAGCACTAATATTCAGCTATTACTAGTAAAAATTTCAACACTCTTAAGTCGTATTTTGTGGAAGTTATGATTTTTTATAATTTGGGTTGCGGTAGCGATTTTTTTTCTATAAATTAAATTAACTCAGAAACCGATCGTCATAGGTGTACAAGTTGGTTATCAAACTTACCTTAGAATTACACATTTTATTCGAATTCAGCGTGAAAAATATACCATTCCATTTAAAATAACAAAGTTGGTATCGACTTCCGGTATTACCGGATGTAAATCGAACTTGAAAACATTTTTAAAAGAAGCGGCATAAACAATAACCAAATGAGCCTAAGTTTCAGAATTTAATTCCTTCTACTAATTCATATACTTCTAATAGCCTATCAACTTGAAAAACCCTGTATAGCGACCTACTTTTGAGAGAAAACGTTTTTCAAAGTCATATACATTTTTTATTATGTTCGGGGGTTTAAAACATTATTAAACAATTTTTCAACTGTTGTAATGGAATGTATGGGAAGACCCAAAGGGCATGGAAAAGTTTGAATTTGAAAAAGTTTTCAATTTGATTTCTTTTTAAATGGTCACTCATGGTTAGTCACTTGGAGATGACCACAAATGAAAGTACATATGTTGTATTTTTCATGTAAAACAATTCGTTCATTTATGGTCATTGCAATACTGAAGGGTTCTGCAGGGGTGCCAACTTACATAGACCCAAATTATTTTATAATCATCGTCTTTTCATTGAAAATATATGCTATCAACTCTTTAGGGGAGACTATAAAACGAAGTATAATTTAAAGTTTTATGGTTGGTTAAAATGAATCAGATTTGACAACTTTATGCGTTTACTATGCCGAAGAAATGTTTCAGTGTCGATGATAATTACTGTAATTAATTAGAAGTGTTGTGTTACAGTATTTGTCATTATTATTTGTAAAGAGTTTGTTTATTGTCAGTTTAAATATCAATTTAAAGACTGATGATGATAATGGAAAATGATAATAGGTTTATTGTTTGGCATAGAGCCTTTGTCCGTTCGTACCAAATATACGCGCTTCCTCGTAAACAAATATGGCTGCTCATGAATTTCAAATTTTAAACGGCCGAAGTCATCAATATTAATGAAAACGCTTATTGAATTGTGCTTTTTTGTAATGCAGCGGGTTCGTAGGCGCCGACAACATTGTAAAAATGAATACACTATGTTAAATGTTAGCGTGTGTGACCCCTTTTTTTTAAGTCGACTTCGATGGTGGCGATAACTGAATAAGGAAAAGATATAGTCTGTGTATTCTTTTTAACAAAGGTGGAAAAGAAAAGACAATTTCCATTGTTTATATTTAATAATTGTGGCAGGCAAGAGCATTATTTTAGGGTCATGTATAAAAAAGTGAAAAGGACCCTAATTCTAAGAATATTGTGCATCTGTATCTGTATCCATCTGTACATTATAACTGATTATTTTATTAATTACTAATATTATCAATTCGCCCGTCTTGTAAAAATCGAAAAAGAAAGAAAAAAGCTCGATTTGAAAGGTCGTAACTCAGTCAATTTTTCCAAAATGACATTTCAAAGAAGAGAAATTATACAGAAATAACATGTTTCTTTGTCGCAATATTTTGTTTATATTCCTATGCCATGTAGTATTGTGATTGCATGTAACAGAACATCCCTATGTTTGGTTCGTAAGTTACCAGATCTGTATATGACCTCTAACAACTATATGTTTGAATATTTAATTGTTTTTGTACTGGTCACAATATTTAAGTAGTTTTTTATTTAATTTTTTTTATGCGCAATGTCATTTCGACACAAAATTGATACACTGCTTTTAGTGCAATTTTTTTTATATATATTTTGCTTTATTGTCTACTTTTTGTATCAAAAAAGTTGTCTGTCTTAAACGTACAAAAAAGTTCTTATTGACAGTAGGTACCTACCTATCTGCTATATCATTTTCGAAGTTTATATCAATTAAACAAAAGTAACTGGGATACATTTTACCTCATACTCCAAATTGCATATTCTAATTTAATAACACCATTTGTTAGGACATAATAAACATTTTTTAAGGGAATTATAAGAAACTTAATGCTAATTTGGTATGAGCTGCACGGCATTTACATGCGATGACAGAACTTGTCGTACTGCCAAAATGTACAAAAAAATTATTGCTGCGATTGAAATGACAAATTACATTTTTTTCTCTGGTAATGTTCACGTACTAGGACCTCGCAAGTGTTGACGATTGAATTAATGGTAATTTTGATTGATTGGCGAGGTGCTGCATTCTGGAGAAATTAATACCTTAAGGCTTTTATCAAAATCAGTTACATTTTAAACTACCTACATATTTTAAAACATATAGGTACCTAATGTTGTTTAGAACTATTTTAATAGAACTATAGGAGATTAGTGTATTAGTATACACAGTATGGGGGGAACTTTCAGTACAAGAACCACGAAAGCGTTTTTAAATTTTGTTATAGTTACAAAATCTATTAAACCGTGAAATGAAGAAAGTGTCGATGTTTAATAGATGTTTTCTGCTCGATGGACGTGTTCAGCGTAAAAATTGAAAATTTAAAATGGTTCAGTCACGAGTGGCTTCTTTAATTGTCCACGAAAACAAATAACCTCCCAAGATTGTACAGTAGGTAGTTGCGGTCGATCGAGTTTTTGTGTTCATTAATTTTGTAAATTGAAGCAGCAGCACTTACGTATATAGGATCTATCAGTAGGCGTTTGTTCTACAGAACTTATTATTTGCAAGAGAAGGCACTTCGTACATGCCTTCCGTCTAATATACATTCTTTTACTTTTTTAAAAGGTAAATAACCTCGGCGTCCGCAACACAAAAACGGTTTTGTTGTAATAAATTATTTTTCAAGTCGCTTCTTTTTTATGTTATGTGTGAAGCAAAGAAAGAGCTTACAACACCACGTTGTATGGTGAAACTGTTCTCTATCGTTAAAACTGTAATGAATTTGATACATTCTGTCGTAAATACTTTCAGATAAAAGTTTCAATATTAATAAATTCTGTACGTTGTTCAAAGGTGTTCATTGAAAATTGTTTGAATACGTAAGTGTTGTAGACATTATTTGTAGTCATTTTGGATATCCACTGGTTAATACAGTAGAACCTTGATAACTTAAACCTCGATAACATAAAAACTAGTGATGGGCACTATCGAATAAAAACTATCGAACTATTCGATAGTTCACTACTATTCGAATTATTCGATAGTTGAAAAGTATTCGAATAAAAATAGTAGTTACTATTTTTATTCGAATAAAAAAGTAATGAATAGTTTTAGTAACTGAAAGTAGTTATTGAAAATAGTAGTTACTTTTTTTATTCGAATACTTTTCAACTATCGAACTGAACGTTGGAGTCGTGGTTGGAATGGGTAAATGATACGTTTGCGCATTGTCTACTACTTCGCTACTTCCTCGTAGCAGAGCCGAATAATATAAACAATTCTATAATTATTAGACGTTATCAATACATACATACATACTTTAAAAACATAATTTTGTATGGCACCAATTTATACTAGTTAAATATGAGGCAAAATAAAATGCAAATAAATAATTAATAATTTTTAAATTAGTGTAGTGATGATTTGAGTCATAAATACTTAGGTACTATATGTTTGTACTGCGTACTTATAATTACCCAAAAAAAAATAATAATAAGTGCAGAAACATATAAAAAAAAGTAGTTAAATGTAAAAATAAAAAACTCTTTATTCGTCGCCCTCTAACAAATACCTGGATAAGAACAACAGATGTTTCTAAAACACTTATTTTAGTTCAATAACAATAAAGTACGTATAGCAATAAATAATACCAAAAAAGATCGCTTACCTAAGTAAATAATAATTTTATCAAAGTAATAAGAATTAGAAACCATGTTTCGAGGTTATTTATTATTTTCAGCATAGCCTGTTTGTTTTTTATCCATACTAGCATATTAATCGTATATTTGTCTGTTGGTATACACGTTCGTATCAGTATATTTGTATGTTAGTATGTACCGAGCGACGGATAACCGTCTGCTGCCTGACTATCGTGTAAATGAAAAAAATAGTAATTACTAAATTCATTCGAATGAATTCATTCGAATGAATTCATTCGATAGTTAAAAGTATTCATTTAGTAATTATTCGATAGTTCAATTTATTCGATAGTGCCCATCACTAATAAAAACCTCTATAAATTCATAAAATTTTGTGTTCCCTTCCCCTCGGAGTCCAAAACCTCTTTTACTTAAAATTTGAACCCTCTATAACTTAAACGAATAATTTGGGCATCGCACCTCAGTAAATAATAAAATTGATGTAGAAAGTGTGAATTGTTTGAAACAAAAAAAATTATAACCGACTTTTTTAAATAGAATAAAATAAACTTGAATAAACGTACCTTTAACCCTAAAATAAAGTATGTATGTACATAATAACATTTCGAAGTTTCATTTACATTGAACCTAGCTCGTCTATCTCTATAATTCCTAAACAACGCTCATAAACGGACCTCTGTAAGTAAAAATATAAACCAATAAAAACTCCTTAACTTAAACCCTTAGTAAGTAAAAACCTCAATAACTTAAATTTTTCAACGTTTCCCTTGGTCTTTATCTTATCGAGGTTCTACTGTATATTAAGAAATGTTTCCTAGACTCCCTGCATAGTTCATATTCATTATTAACACTGTCTTTCGTTGGAAGAGGTAATAATCTTTAACTATTGTATTACCTCATTTACGTCCCCTTCATTGTCGGTTGGAAATCGGCTGCTTACTACTTACTACAAGGTAAAATCGTAATTTTAAGTAAAGTTAATTTTAATCTCGTTAGAAAATGATAAATGATGAACAGCATTGAATGTTATTTATTATTCATACTGTTTTGCAACAAATGTCCTTCAATAATATGAACAAAGAATTAGGCATTTATTGGGTGGGTATTGAAGGTAAATTGTCTATAAATATAAACGTATAGTTTAGATAGGTGGATATATATAAAACGTTTGTCTTTTAAAAGATTTTCATGTACATTTAAGCAGAATATTTTAAATAGATAAGAAACTTAATTTGAAGATCTTCATTAAAGATTATCCAGAACAATTATGGTATTTCTTGAAACTTGTGGTGTTTACGTATATAATGCTAGCACGACAAAGTAATTTTTCCGATTTCTGACTTGCACTATAATTTGTTCCGAATTTGTCCCTAATTTGTTACTAAATCCAAAAATTTGTCGCTCGTACCGTTTAGCCATAATCAGCTTGATTATCAAGCTAGCACTACACATAGCGTATCTCGAAAAGGAAATATCGAAGGATATTACTATAAAGATCTTAATTTGTCGCTGAAAAATGACACATTCAATGAATTTGTCGCTAGTCTTATCTCCAGCTGATAAGCGGAAAACTGCTGGAAAACTGTTCAACAATTGATCAAAGATTTCTTTGTTACATTTGTTTTAAGAGATCGGATTTAATTACCAAATATTTTAAATTAGGTTTTCCCTGTTTCCCCCAAGTTGGGCAACAAGTTACCTTTCGAGAGTTTGATGGCTTTACAGCAGTTTTCCGCTTATCAGCTGGAGACTCGACTAGCGACAAATTCATTGAATGTGTCATTTTTCAGCGACAAATTATGGCCTCTACAGTAATATCCTACGATATTTCATTTTGGAGATACGCTATGTGTAGTGCTAACTTGATATCAAGCTAGCACTACAGCTGATTATGGCTAAACGGCACGAGCGACAAATTTTTGGATGTAGTAACAAATTAGCAACAAATTATAGTCATAAATCGGAAAAATAACTTTGTCGTGCTAGCATGATATACGTGGTGTGTTTAGTTACTGTGATATAGATTGATCCGATAATAAAAATAGGTATTAAAAAGAGAATTATATTAGAGGACAAAAACATTTAATGCTTATTAAAATGTTAAATTACTGACATTCGTTTGATTATTTAATAGTGTCTGGATTTCTATGTTTATTAACTTCCCATCTTTCTAATAGTAAAATATTGTAGATATCACCCTTTGTTTTAATCATTTAAAAGGAGAGGGACCAAAGGGAGTTTTCAGCCCTAAAAATGAAGAAGTATTCTGATTATTTTGTTTTTTGCTCTAAAATATGCCAGTTTTCAGATTAACCTAATTTTTTTATGTGCAAGTATAATTTGCGTCGGTGTTTTCCAAAATATATTTCAATTAGAAAGTCGCGCGTTTCGTTCTCATAAAAAAAAAAATAAGTTAGATCTCTAAAACAACAAAATGTAAATCTTTGTACCCTCGAGAAAAAAAAGATTGGCATAGCCGAATAATTAATTTAAAAGTACATAAGTAGATGTTATATAAAATAATTCAGTGCAAAAATTCCATACATACATAAAATATTTTTTAATTTTTAGACCGAAAATCTGATTGATCATTATCATCCTTTCAGTCCTACCATAAAATATTTGTAGTCTTATTCGAAAAGTTGATTATAAATGATCGATATCACAATGACTTCTAGTCTTGCATACTTACTGGATAATGGATCTAATGAAGGCAAAGTTTGGTAAAAAACTATTTATGGGTTTTGTTTAGTAACATACATCCAAACTCTAGTGAAAATTTTTAAGTTGTTTTTCTACTTAGATTCTTATTTTATACTTTTGCTCAAGTTAGGGTCAAATCAATTATTGATTAGACCATTGTAGTTTATTATTTATTTTCAGGGTTGGCATGAATAAATCATTTTGATTTAAATTATGATTTAAATCAAATGATTTTTTTTTTAATAAAAATCAATAATTTAATCAAAAATGTTTAATTTCATTTTCTTTCACAGAAATCAACATAAAAAAAATAGAAATTATAATTAGGTTTACAAACTAGAGTCGTTTAAATCTAAGAAATCAATATCATTATTATAATATTTAAATAAAAAAACAAGTTTTCCAGCCTTTTCAATTCCCAGTCGGTTTCTTAATTTGCTCTGAACAATTCCAAAGGTGGAAAACACTCTTTTCACAGCAGCTGAAGAAGCTATCGCGCCAAACAATTGCTTCACCACTGGAAAAATTTTTGACTTTTCCTCTTCACTAAATATATTTGTCTGTGACACCCACCACTCTAGTGGTGTCACATTTTTTACTATTTCTTCTGCGAACATCACACTTTTATTAAAACAGTTATAGTATAACTGCTGAAGATGCCCTGAGAAGGCGAAATGCGTATTGAGTTTTTTAAATAAACTATAGTCAAACAAATTTTCCAAGTGTGTATTTTACATATCTTTTGAAGTGGAAAAAGGAAATCCCCGCGCTGTGCCCACGCAATCCCTTGAAGGCGGGTTCAGTTTTGCACAAAAATATAGTTAAATTTAACAATCAAACGAAAAAAACAAAAAGACCGTGATTAATTAGGATTTTTTTAAAAAATCATGCTTTATTGGATTTTTTAAAAAATCATGATTTTTTCCAACCCTGTTTATTCTTATTTCAATTTTTTTGTTAAAATTATTTTTTTGCAAAAGCCAAGATGGAACCGAGTTTCGCTTCCTGGCTTGTTCCGATCGTACGTATTTGTATGTAAGTAATATACAAAAATAATAACGCGTTTTGGTCCTTGACCTTCGAATGGTACAGTGAACATGGTAACAACAAACTATTACACATACATACCTATTACCTACCCAGAGTGTAATGATATTTATTATAGTTTTTCCGGTTTCCGAATTTAAAGTTCAGCAACATTTCACACGTGAAAATACGAAGCCAGTTCTATATATAGTTAGTACATGGCTTAATTAACCAATGACCTTATTCATTTATTATTATTATAATTTTACTTTGGAAATTCAATCGACTACTAAGACACTCATTAAATGCTCTGTTGAAGTCTAAAGATAGGTATGTAAATGTTTTGTTGTGTAATGAAGGATTTTCATTAATTCTAGATAAGTTTGTGTTGTGCTATACGTACTTTAAAAGTGGATTGTTTTTCCGCGATCTTTCGAATTATTTTGTTGTCGGTAATAACAACACAACCAACCAACATGCCTCTGCATGGATAGGAAGCAGTCTCTCCTGTGTAGATTACTTATGATCTGAACCAGAACAATGGAGGTTATTGAACTTTAGGCATCAACCATCGTAACTAACGAGCGTCTTCTTGGCTGACGTCTTTTGAGCTTTTCGATTGTGACATTTTAATTTCGATCCTTATCCGGATAATAATAAACAGTAATTTCGTGACGGAAGTGTAGTTGTATAACTTTAAGAAATTATAAAAAGTTTTCTACCTGTACGTAGAACCTTCTTGTTTTTCTAAAGAGTTATAATCATTTTGGTTTGATTAATATTATTCAACATAGTTTTTGGAAATTCCTACTTTATTTGTGGTAACGATTCGTTAAGTCGTAAATAAACGATTAGTTTAGGTTTCATTCATAGTACTAATATATACTTAATTATGTCTTGCATAATTTTAATAAGGAGAATGAACCTATTTCTATGCGCTTTTGTAATAAAATTTATATATTTCTGGTTTGAGTTTTGTTTGATACTATTGAGTTGTTCTTTTCTGGGCCTATGTACCTAATAACTATGTCTTATATAATACGTGTGTATGTATGTATGTACAGTAAGAACTTGGTATTTAAGTAATTTATTACATTTTCTGAAAGAAAATTTATCGGAAGGTGCATTTGGTGATAGTATAATAAATGTGGCCAAAGGACCTCGTTTATGTGCCGTTTAATAATAATAATAATGGCCTTTACACAGTGCAATCGCTAGTAACATTTTCACCTGTGCCTGTCCCTGACAGTTGACCACGACGACGACGACATTTCTTCACGTGTAAAATAATTTATGGTGAATGCGCCGGTTCGTTCGCGGGGTCCGATTTATTTATCGCGCCTGTTTTTACCATAATCGCTGTCAGAAACGTGTGAATTATTACGCCTCTCCCGGCCAAATGGCACAATTCTTCCCGTAGGACAGAAATAATGAAATAATTCACGAAACACTTTCCTGTTTGTTTGCTTTGCCACGTAGGAACAAGGTGTTCGACGCTTCTGTTACTAAAATACGAGTCTCCCAAAGAAATTACCCAAGAAATAATTTGTTACCATTTTTAATGACTTTCCTGTCGAAGGAAATGATTATGTCACGGTGAAATTTCGCTTGTAAACATGCCAAAAGGAAATTATAAAAAACAGCATATCACCTATTCTGACTGCCTGACTGTGACCTATCTTGCACCGGTCTTCTATTTATACTGCTATCGAAGATTCTTGACATTTTCTTGAACTATCGTCTCGAACCTTCTAGTATCTTTTGTACTGAATGGTCATGTAGGTATGTATATAAGCGTGTAGAATTTACGACTCTTTGGTTGCAAAATATCTTAAGTAAAAATGGCGAGAGGTGGTTCAACTTATTGTACTTGAATATTTATGTAGTTAAGAACAGACGGAGCCATTTGATTCTGAACCTCTAAACTTCAAGCTTGCTTTTTGACAGATGCAGTACTATTTTTTTTTTGTTTAACCGCTGTCGACTGTGCAAAAAAGAAATAGTGATTGGATATGAAAGTCCATATTTTCGTTAGTGACTTTGAGGGCTTACTTCTTTGCTGTTATTTCCCTTTTGGTCGCGTCCTTCTCTTTTATATACGTTTCTCAAGCGGAATGGTCGCCGTTTCTTCCGTCGCGACACCCCGGCTTAATAATTCCCATTGCGCTTCTGGCGAAATGAAACCACCGGTCACAATAAAATCGAATAGCGAAAGGGGCAGAACGGTTTGGACCGGCGCCAGACGGGCATTATCTCGGTCCGAGCCCTTATCAACAATTCTAGAACTCGCCACCTTGCATTTCAATTATGTCGTGGGGGCGTTTCTATTAAATTCGATCCGAAATGAAAAGCACAAGCTATGTATCAATAGGGATCGGAATCAGGTATTTGAACGCTGGAGGAGGTGGCAACAAATAAAGAAAATTTGATTTTAATTTTCTATCTCTTATTGGTGGATTATCATGGAAATATCAGGATAGTGTCACTTTATAGAAAACCAGTTAAATCAGCCAATACAAAGATCTCTTTGGTTCAGATAATTTTTATTTCATAATTATAGGTGGTTAATAGTTATCTCAATTTTCTTTTAAGTAATGAAATTGTTTGGAAAATTCTGGGAAAGAATAGAAGAAAAAATAAGCAGAAGCAATTTATTTGCGAAATAATTATATAAAATTTTTTGGTTTAAAGAAAAAACATTCATAAGGGAGTCTTATTCATTGGACAATATTTCGTAGTTGAATGTGAAGCAGTGGTAGTTCGTGATATAATGACGTGAGGTTTCTGAAAGTGTTTTAAAAATTAATCCTGCTACCCTTCATAGAAGCAAATTTTCCTATCGAAGTTATTAATTAATAATTTTTTAATTCCTAAATATGTCAAATGAGCTTAGGACATTGAATTACAAAAGTCTTGATTATTTTTTAAATTGGCAGCCCTTTTTTGTAGTTACACCCCCATATGCTTGATTATGATTCATTATTGTACATTAATTAGATAATCCGGAAACAGGCAATTTTGGGGATATTTAGTAACCGAAAATAACCTTTTAAAACTATAGGCTTTGTAAAAATCGCTTACTTTAATAACAAAGTTATACAGTTTAGGTACTTGTTTATTCAGTAATATTTCATCTCTCGCACGATCATTGTTATCTTTTATATTTTGTTGCGACAGGTTAACGAAATGCAGCAAAAGGAAAAAGAACGGAAAGCCGTGTAGTCGTTGAGAGGAAGGTGCATTAGGAAATTGAGTTAAGAAGTTAAATAAACGACGTTCGCTTTATTCAGGTTACTTGCAGCTTCTCTTGATGACTTTAATTAATTTTGCTCGCGAGCGTGAACGACTCGGATGTTTTTGTTCGTCGTTTCGCATCAGTTATTTAACCCGGGCTAAAGACTTCAAAGTAAACATATTTTGATACTACCTAACCAAAATCGAAAAGAATCTCAGAACACCACATAATTTTCTCTGTTTGTCTAATTTTAATACGTCAAAGCATAATAAAGACGCAGTTTATATAATTACGTAGATAAACAAATAAGAAAATAATGGACGGTTGCCTCCTACAGGTCGTTTGCCACCACGGAAACAAAAAGACTATTATGTAATTGCACGTATTTTATGGAGATTAAAAAAGAAGCCTTCCAGTGGCCACTTCCATGCCACTTAGTAGGTCGTGTAGCAATAATGTTATTCGCTCCCATTCGGGAACGGTGCCAAAAAGTTGCCGGTTACTCGTACAACTCGCCGTTTAAGTTCTTAAAGTACAAGTAAGTAACGCAGTGCATCAAGAATAATCGTTTAATCGTTAGCTCAAAACATTGTCGATGTCTCATTTGAATAAAATTAGCAGAGCAAATTCTCGTGATTTTTTACGAATTTAAAGCACAGAATGAATGTCAAGAAGGAGGAGAAAAGTAGAAGTCCTCAAGTCAGTGGAGGAGGCACGTATAATAAAATGAAGAAAGGACGGTTGTTTAAAGGTTTACTCTTGTATTTGATAATTCAATCGATCCTGCAAATCTTCATAAAAGTAAAGTTGTCTGTAATCTTCTCATTAACGCTTTTAATTTTTGATACCTATCGATAAATTGGAAAAACAATATTGGGACGTTAATTTTGAAAGAAGGTATTTAATTTTCTGAAATGAATGTTAAAACATTTTCAATTACTTTTTACTTATTTCCTTTAATATTTCATATAAATGATAATCTTATTTGTCCTGCTAAAGAACAATATTTCTAACGATTGGTACCGGAGTTTTGAATTTCTAAAGAAACTTACAAGGTTGCAGTTTATCTCAGATTTAAAAAGTAATTTCTGGCTTTGCAAAAAGAAAAAGTGGTCATCAAATATTTCTCTCAAATAGGTAATAGTTTTCGTTAGTAAACGAGGGTAAAAGTGAACGATTGATTGCTCACCTACACGTTTAGCAGCATCACTTATTTTTCCTTCGGTTGTTTTTCTACTTAGATACTTATTTAATACTTTTGCTCAAGTAAGGGTCAAATCAATTATTGATTAAACCATTGTAGTTTATTATTTATTTTCAGGGTTAGCATGAATAAATCATTTTGATTTAAATTACGATTTAAATCAAATGATTTTTTTAATAAAAATCAATGATTTTATCAAAAATGTTTAATTTCATTTTCTTTCACAGAAATCAACATAAAAAAAAAAACAGATTTAGAAATTATAATTAGGTTTACAAACTAGAGTCGTTTAAATCTAAGAAATCAATATCATTATTCTAATATTGGAATAAAATAACTAGTTTTCCAGCCTTTTCAATTCCCAGTCGGTTTCTTAATTTGCTCTGAACTTTCTTATAAATGATAATCTTATTTGTCCTGCTAAAGAACAATATTTCTAACGATTGGTACCGGAGTTCTGAATTTCTAAAGAAACTTACAAGGTTGCAGTTTATCTCAGATTTAAAAATAATTTCTGGCTTTGCAAAAAGAAAAGTGGTCATCAAGTATTTCTCTCAAATAGTTAATAGTTTTCGTTACTAAACGAGGGTAAAAATGAATGATTGATTGCTCACCTACACGTTTAGCAGCATCACTTATTTTTCCTTCGGTTTACCACCTCTATACGTATACCTGAAAGTATATTATTTTGATAAAAGAAGTTAATAATGTTCTCGCCGATAGCGTTTTCGAAATCGTTGGGCTGTGTCTTGGCAAAATGAAATTTGCCCATAATGCGATTATAACTGCGAGGATGAGAAGGAGCCGCTTTTGTTCGGTAAAATTGAAAAATAAAAGTGCTCCTAGAAATACGTATACATTTATATTCTTTTCGTTCAAAAACCCTGACGTGAAACGCTATTACGAAACAATTTCCGAGAGACCTGCAAATACGTAGCACCCTAGCACCCAGACGCGTTACCGTCATCATCTCCGGAAATTTTCTGGATAATTTGTTTTTCTCCCAATAATCTTTCGAAGCGTCTTTTAGGAAACACAAAAAACCGAAAAGTTGTGCTAAGTTTCTTTTCAAAACTAGCTGTTGCCAGCGACTTCGTCCGCGTCGATTTCTGTTATTATGATCGCGATTAAGAAGTTTTAAAAGAATATATTTAAAAAAAAATTGTTTAAAAAAAAAATAATTTAGGGGTTGACCACCCTTAACATTTAGGGGGATGAAAAATAGATGTTGTCCGAATTCAGATTTGCAGACGACTTAACCGATATGCATACAAAATTTCACGAAAATCGGTCGAACCATTTCGGAGGAGTTTAATTACAAACACCGTGACACGAGAATTTTATATATTAGATAATAATCCCTGCTAACCTAAATAATGTCACCCTCTTTGACGTTTCGTATGCTTTCTGAAATTAATTTTTTTCAGATATTATGCATTTTTATCAATACATATATCATTTATAGTTTTAAAAGTAATATAAAAAAAATATTTTCATGATTGAGTTAAATTTGTCCATGGATTTACCCTGTTATTTATCAATGAAATTTAAATTCAATTAAAATAAACCTAATTTTTAAGAAATTTAAATGTTACTTAATTTGACTTCAAAGTTGTTGATTGATTGACGCAGTTTGCAATCTTACATTTTATAGGGTAATTGCTAAAATTTAATAAACTAAAAAGAATTTAATGTACCTACATCACACCCTAAATGTAAGTCTTTTTATTTTGTGCCAGTTAAGCAGATGATCTTCTTAACTGGACCACGATCGTGACCGCTTCCTTTAGTGCTCATATTTGTTACAATATTATAGTGAAATTATTAAATTAAGCCGGTAATTGAGCTGCATTTAATGCAGAACACACATTTCATTTCATCACCATCAGCCGTAAGCCACTGAGAATGTACCATATATACATTGCTTTTGAATTAAATATCATCCTTCCATATAAACGGATTAGAAATAAAGAAGCGAAGGAAATCGTGCATATATGTATGTATTATATTTGTTCATTTCGAAAGGAAATTAGGTATCCAAGTAGGCTTGCTATCTTGCATTTACGTTTTACGTAGATAGGTCGGCATACTATACCTACATGTATATGTGTACCTACGTAGATAGGGAAAGTCAATATTTGGATTAAGGGAGGCAATCTGACATGCGAACAAACTAGTCGCACCCTACGTCCTTATCCGTCAACCTTCCATTCCCCGTGCCTTCCCTTCCCTCAGCACATCGACGATCCCTTCCGCCTAAAATTCGTGCTTGCCACGCAAATAAATTTTAAGTAAGTGGTTGAATTGAATATTTATGGTGGAATTTCTGCATAATGCTCTTTACGTAGCACGGATTTCCTTTCATAACCAATTTATAAAGTTATGTATTTTAATTTTTCCTGAAAACTGTGAAATTATGAAGTGAACTGTGAAGGTGACAAAAAGTCGTACAAGCAAAATTACTTATCGTTAGCATCATACTAATTTAATTTTTCTAAATCAGAATGTAACTGGTTATCAAAGTGGACTTTCGTGTTCGATAAACTTGCTTAAATGTTTAAACTGATTTGTTGGAGAATTTCCCGAATTCGGTAACAAAATCTGACAGTTGATATGTTCTAAAAACAGCGAACAGAGATCCTGAGAAATCGAAATTGCTTAGAGCGGTGTGATTTTGTAGGTCTCTTTGCTGTCGTTGTAACCGGATTTTGCTCTGTCTTAACTAAAATGAACGTTTCTCAACAATAATAACACCCTTCTACTGCTGTATTTTTTTAACGAACGTGTATAATTGATAGATTTCAATCATTTTTATTATGCAATAGGTTTGCGCAACGTTCTGTTCGTTTCCACAATATTTATCGTTAAAAACATAAGTTCTCAATAATTATCCTGGAATTGTTTTTTCCGCTCTCTTAGAAATGATTATTATCTTTGTGCCTTGCATTCTAATGAAAAGAAAGGAGCAAATTAGGTAGTAGTAGATCTAGTTAATACTTAAATTGCAGCTCGATGCTATCGCGTATCTTTTGACCATATTAAGTGATAACGTTTCTCACAACATCGTCAAGGAAGAGCGTTCTTTTTCCAGGACACGACCTACTCATACTCATGCTCGTGGCACAACAAGGAAAACAATATAACATAGTCGGAAACGCAATTTCATCGTTCAATATAACTCGCGCGACATGTGTTGTTAATGTTCCGTTTTTATTACTCGTTTCCAAGCTATACGAGAGCATCATTGGCGCCTAACTGAGAATTTTTGCCGTTAATTAATTGTCATTTATCGTTTTGTTTTTGTATTCTCATTAAGAAGATTGTATTACTGTCCTGGTTTAGGTTTAGTGGTAATTTGATCTAATTTGTTCATGTCCGCCCATTGGGCTTGTCAAGTCAATCGTTTGTAATATTCTGAAGGGCGTTGAAAGCGTTCTCTTAAAGATATTTACTGTATAAATTGATATAAAAGGAGATATCCTCGTTTTGGCTTTATTTATCGTTGAAGAATGTCTCACGGTAGCAACGTAGGTACACACCTTGTAATTAATAAATAGTTACCTACATGTATAAATATATAGCGATGGTACCTGCCAAAAGTGTGTTGAATGAGACACGGAAACTTGCGTGTTTGCGCTTTTTATGTGCTACATTTGCCTTTCCGCGATACTATACAGGGTGATTTGTTGTTAATACATATAAGGAAATTTCCAGATAAAACAAATTGCTACCAAAATGTTTCCTTATGTCTATGACATCATTCATCTTCATGGTGTATCTTACAATTAGTATCCACATACTAACTAACTTTATGTACGTATTAATTTAAATTACTAAATTACTAACAGTTATTAAGTCACAATTTTTAATTTTGTGAAATTCTCACCCTTAACGTTAATATAAACATATATTCGCATTTCTCTTAATCCCTTTATTCATAATGCTTTTGACTGCGTTTGCTAATCACTCTGTACATATTATGTATAGTGTGGGTTTGGGTATTTCTGTGTAGGTGGTAGCTATAGGGATTGAGGGTTGCTTGGACGTTAGCGACTCCCGGCTGCACCCATCGTCCTAATGGAGGGTGCGGTCGAAGTGGCGGCAAGCCCATCATTCGCGCAAAAATGATTGCTTTTAACGAAATCGATGAAATGACGGATTCTATACCGACGTGTAAAAGTCACCACTGCGGCAAAACAGTTTATATTATATTATTATTACACTTTGTGGGTCCGGAATGTAAGTTTCCACATTGACGTTTGATTTTCCTTTTCTATTGCGTCATCCACTGTGGTATAATAAGCATTTGGACGTATCGATATAACGTAAAACGTTTCCAGCAACGAAATTATATTAACAATAACGAGAAAAGCCTCAGTCAGCAGGATATAAAGTGATATCATCTCCTTTTTCGTGGTAATATTCGGAAAGAAGTATCTAATTTTAATCCAATTGATGACTCTGTCATTTTCACCAACGGAAAAGAAGCCATAAAAAGAAGTAAGTTATGAATAAAGGCCTCAATGTAATTTCGATTTACAACAGACATTAATAATGTTCTGTCAATTGAACTGGTAATGTCCAGATTCGGGTGTAAAGGTTGTCATCCAACGTGGTAGATGCAAGGACCTTTGAAAAAGCTCGTCACTCATGTTATCGAAACGTTAGGAAACAATTTCAACCGACGACGGCCTTTAGACCCGAATCAGAACATCACCAGTCCGACAACCGGACGCGAAAACCTTTACCAAATTGTTCTGGCAGTCATATTGTATTTTTCAAAGTTCTACTTGTTATATTTGGTACGTTTTTAAGTACACATAAACGCATCAGAAACAATTTGAACTCAAAGAAGCAAAGTAATTAAAAAGTTTTAATGATTTTCGTCGCAATAACAACTCTCTTGTCGTGTAAAATTTTGCACTTCTATTATCACCATCCAGATGTCATTGGTTCAACTATTTTTAAACGCTTATTTTTAATATACATATAGAGATGTCGATGACGAGAAAACAGTTTTTGAAAGTTCAGTTGAAGCTTTCAAGTTTTATGTAATCTACTGTCTTTTACATTGTTTTGCAAATCATTGAAATGAGGTAATTTCTATTTTATCAAGGCAGAGAAGGAGATTTCTCTGTTTTTTCCTCTGCCTCGTATGTTTCTGACGTTCGGCAATTTAATAATTTTATTTATTCTTTTTCTTTGCCTTGTTTCGGGCAATTTTATTCCCAAAGGATGGTTCAATGTTGAGTGAATATAACACACCATATTGACAATGTACGCGGAATGAAAATAAAACGATTTCAGTGTCGAGTAGCTCTCTAGAAATCCTTGACGAGAAAGTGGGAAGTTGAGCTCGTCGTTCTCTCCATGTTCACGCTCATATTTCACAAATGAAGAGCCACATCAGAAAATGAGCGAGAGGAAAATGCTTGGGGTCGGTTTTCCTTTTCCCTTAAAATCCCGACACAGTTTTTCACTTTGTCGAGGAAGATTCCTGGTAAGGTTGATTTTTCTAATGAGTTACACAACAAAAAAGGCAATTTTCACTTTCCTTCGTTCTCTTCCTTTTCTTTTAATGACGTCTTTTGCCGTCTGCTAGCGTGAAAACAAACTTAATATTATGCACTGAAATGCACTCAAAAAATTTTTCTAGAATTACGATCCTAAACAGTAAACTTTATTTCCTTAGCATTGCCTCTATCAATTATGCAATTTTAATAAGTCCTCGTAGTCGATTTTTTACATTTTTAAATATTTTTCTGTATACATACTTACAGTGTGTCCAACTGCAGTTAATTTCGTAGATGTATGGGTTGAAAAGAAGTTTAGTTTAAAATTTGTAGAAAGTTCTGAATTTCCATGAAATTTGTTAGGGTCTACTATATAAACTCATTAATGATTTACAGCTATTTTTATTCAAAATGAGATTTTGATAACACCCTGTATTTTTTATGATTCATTAGCTGCAAAAAGAGACCAAACCAAAAATGATACATAGGACATTTAATTAAGTATGTAGTAAGTTTTGTAGCAGACTTATATCTATCTACTATTTGCTGTGCTGTACGTAACAAGTTGCAGGTATTTACTTGAACGCACTGTTGGATTACCTTGTATGTTATTTTCCCGTAATAATTGTGTATCTGGTTGTTACATAAGCAATTATAATATTGCACTGCAATAGCAACGATGCATCCCATTTCGATATGAGCTTTTGCATTATTGCTTTCGATTTCGTTATTTACTTAACATTAATTTACATTTTTTGTTTTACTTAAATCGTTGCGAAAATGAAATCGGTGTGGCTATCCGTTCGGAAATTTCTTAACATGCCGGCCGTTCTTTTTATATCTGTTATCTTGTTTGTTGCACATGCCTCGGTGCAGTAATTACAATATTATTTACCTTAAAAGCGTTTCTAAAATTTCGAATTTCCTTGCTCAATAAACGGATGGAAAATTGATTAATAACAAACACGATGCAAATTAAACCTAACGAGATAGTGGCAGGTATAAGCACATATTTGAGTGTGTGCTGCACCCGTTTTCGGAATACGGCCAAGTACTTGTTGCCTACCTGTACAAATGCGATAAAGTGATTACCTATTAAAATAAAAGTATTTTGCAAAAGAGATTAGATATGGACTAGTACAATAAGCAATTGACCTATTTTTAGTTAAAATGTTAATTATAATTAGTGATATGTATATTTTACACATACGTTCGTGGATAGTTATCAGCAGCACCATTAAATTAATAATTAAGTGTACCCACAACGCCACAACACAACTTTTTATTACGAAAAACGCTACATAATGTAACGTTGAAGGTAATGTAATGTGTTAGATTTTCGTATTAAAATCAGAATAAGCAACTAAAAAAGCACCCCTTTACTTGGTAGTTGAATGGCCAAGGGGACGTGAATTAATATTTAATTTAATTTCTACCCTTCGCTCCTCTAAGCGAGATTTGGTGGGAAATAGAAAAGGAAATTATTACAATTCTTTCAATTAAAACGTTCGATTTTCTCTCTTCAAATATGGTTTAATGGAATTTTTCTAAATCCTTTGAATTTTCGTTGTATAGAGCTTTATAGCGTACCTAATTTAAGTGTGGACTTTTGACCATAGAAAATGGCTAGTTAATATCATATTAGACCGATTCGTTCTGTGTACTTTTTGCCTGCTTTGTATTTTTATCGGTTTCGAAAGACCATTGTAATACTTACTGAATGGCACACTTTCGATAAGAAACAATAGTTTATTAACATTAAATTTATGCGATATTTTAAAATCACGGGTTGCTGTCGTTTACCACGTGACCCATAGAATACAAATTTGCTTTTGTTGTGTTTTGAATAATTAATTCGCGCTGATATGAAGAGGCTCAGGAGAAGGTGTTATATTCAAATTTTTAACTCATTACTTACGTCTATTAAGGCCAAAGACATAGGGATTTATAAAACGACTCATCAAGTGCTATAATAAAAACTTTTGAACGTTTCTAAGAGAGAGAATGACGTATTAAAGTACATTTTCTTGTTTTAAAAAGTTTCCCCTGGTTACAATTAATAAGTGAGTACCTATCTTTTTTGCTTTCCGAAGTGCTAGTAGAAGATCGAAGCTTTTCTTTTCCATCAAAGCGTTGTGAAAGGTTGAAAGCTCCCCACCCGGGAGCGCTTCTATCCGGATTGCGTATTACAAGTTTCTCATCTGGCGTGTTTTCTTTTCGTAAAGGTTCAGCGGTGTATGCTGCCTGTGCACCCCGAAGCCTTCTCTTCTGTCGGGGTTCCCGCATTATTCGGGGGAATTGTTTTATCGAACCATGAGAGAGAACTAAACCGGAGTGTGTCGGTCGTTCCTACTAAATCCATGTCGGAAACAGAAGGTTCTTGCGATATTAAAGGAAAGTCCGTGTATTGTTTTGGTTGAGCCTTAGATGGTGATCGATTGTCGAGAATAATAATTGAAAGCAACCAATAGACATCTAACGTCGAGTTCAACTCGCTGATTTGTAAAGGAGCTTTTGTTTTGTTGCATTTTAGTTGATCATTTCCAGAAGGATTTTCTTCCACTAATTTCTGAAACTTTCTTTAGGGGCTTAAGATGTGGGGCGTGTAGTTTAGATCTTTGGGGAATCTAGTCTTATATGAAAATTAGTTTGAGCCGGTAGCGGCTCGTGGATAATATAAAATGGAGATCAAATTTGAAAACCTTTAGTCACTTCTTAATGTTAACTCAATATTCCGTGTACGATGGAGAAAATAATCTCAGAAATAAAAAATATTTAGCTCGCTAAAAATAATGCTAACTACATACTTAATTTATCGATTGGGTTATCATTTGTAATTGAAATTGGTTTAGTTTTGCATTCAGCCTTCACGCTTCAGCATTCGTGCTGCTAGGGTAATTTTTATCCTTTTTTAATTTCCAATGAATTTTTCCACAAACCGTAAAAATTTGTAAGCTCGAGGGGCACCGATGAAAGTAATAAGCAAGAAAATCATTACTTCCTTCTGGTTTTTGTTTCTAATGATGACATCTAACTAACATATTGAAACAATTTGGTTGGACATTGGAGGGTGAATAATGGAAATGGTGGGTCATTGACCAAAGGATATAATACTGATTTGAGTTCTTGTCGTTTAATAATTCTGCTGTTATTCTTCCTATTGATTGGCGATCATAAAAAATTGTGGTTTACTGCAGAAAATTGAGTAGTTAAGATACTTTTATTGGTATTTAGTGATAAAAATACGGAAATAATACGTTATTATTATCATGGATCGAACATTTGTGGAACGTGGTCGGTTCACTTATTATTTTCGTTGAATAGTTAGTTTGGTATAAGTTGCCCGTAATTAGCAAATTGTTCCACAATTTACCGAAAAATGCCAACATGCATGCCTTCTAAAATTAATTAGAATTTTGCGGTTTACAAATTAGTATCGATTTATTTTGCAAGGGGTCATTTTATTTATCGCACCTGTTATAGGTACATATTAAAATCATTATCACGTTTTCCTTTGATCAATTCGATATGTTTAATGTTTTCCAATGAAATAACCTTCTTTGTTAAAATAAACACGAAGGAGTATCAGGTTTGTTATTGTAAATGTGATGTGTGATGTCGAACCGATTATGGTGTACAATAGCAGATCAAATTAGTTAACATTGTGTATACTACACGTAGTTAGCATCACTTTTTTTTCACGCTTTTTGTTGCGGTTTTATCACGAATTTTGCGAAAAAAAAGAAAAAAGGTTTAACCATTATTGATAACTGTTTTTAATCGGAAAAATATAAAGGACCTCGAAAACCTTGATAAGCTAGGAATGTATCTGTAATTATGTTTCTAAACAAACCTAAAAAAATGTATCTTTGTATACATACTCGTTTTTAATCAAATCAAATGTTATTTTCTCTATTAATTAATTTTCCGGGTGGAAACGGGAGTTAAGCGATTTTATTTGAGTTTCTTAATTATTCGTAATTGTTAGAAATAGGTATCTCAAGTTGTGGCCCTCAAAAGCACTTTAAACTTCTAAAATTATACTGCAAATGTGGACGTAATGCTGTATGTACGCATATCTATGTTTATGTTCAAAAATTAAGGATTTTTCTTTTTTGTTTTGGCATCATTCTTGGTAGAATACGAAAAACTCCCCAGAACATAATAGTGTTTGACATTTGTTTCGATTTCCTTGGGGATTCGCGTTGTTTTTGATGTTGAGGTAGAGTTGGTGGTGCTCTTTTTTAGCTTTTATTGTCGTGGTGTATGGAGGTACTTATGTGCACACGGTAACAGAACGTATATACACATATATATCTAGGTTGTACATAGGAGCATTATATATATGTACTTAAATCGAGCTATAGTCTTGGTCATCAAATTTTTACGGACCATGAACCCCGTGCAAACGAAACATTAAAACAACATTGTGTTAAACGGAGCCTTAGCTGCCTGCTCGCTCGCTCGCGTTCTAGTCGCAATAAGGAAAACGATTCTGTTGCGGATAAAAAGGCAGTGGCGGACGACATGCCGTGTTAATGGGCTATTGTCCTTTCCCATCCTTGTGGATGTACCTTACTATTCGTCCTGCAGGTCTTTTGCTGAATTAATTTTTCGACCGTTTTAAAACTTTGTCTGTGGCCTGTTTAAGAAATTGAGAATAATAATTCTGTTTATTACATCGTTCATCGTTTAATGGTGTTTATTACCCGTTGCGTTGTATGATTGAAGCAAAATGGTAAAATTGTGTGATAAGTATAGTTTCTTTAATTGTCTTGACGATATTTTCTTACGTGTATATCAAGCTAGCACGACAAAGTTATTTTTCCGATTTCTAACTTGCACTATAATTTGTCGCTAATTTGTTACCAAATCCAAAAATTTGTCGCTCGTGCCGTTTAGCCATAATCAGCTGTAATGCTAGCTTGATATCAAGCTAGCACTACACATAGCGTATCTCAAAAACGAAATGTCGTAGGATATTATTGTAAAGGCCATAATTTGTCGCTGAAAGGTGACACATTCAACGAATTTGTCGCTAGTCTTATCTTCAACTGATAAGCGAAAAACTACTGGAAAACCATCAAACTGGCACTACGTATGGCATATCTCGAGAAGGAAATGTCGTAGGATATTACAGTGAAGGCCATAATTTGTCGCTCATTTGTCGCCGAAAGATGACACATTCAATGAATTTATCGCTAGTCTTATCTTCAACTGATAAGCAAAAAACTACTGGAAACCCATCAAACCCTCAAAAGGTAACGTGTTGCCCATCTTGGGAGAAACAGGGAAAACCTAATTTAAAAAAAAATTGTTAAATAAATCCGGTCTCTTAAAACAAATGTAACAAAGAACTCCTTGATTAATTGTTTGATGCTTTCCAGCAGTTTTTCGCTTATCAGTTGAAGGTAAGACTAGCGACAAATTCGTTGAATGTGTCATCTTTCAGCGACAAATTAGCGACAAATTGTGGCCTTTACAGTAATATCCTACGACATTTCCTTCTCGAGATATGCTATATGTAGTGCCAGTTTGATGGTTTTCCAGTAGTTTTTCGCTTATCAGTTGAAGGTAAGACTAGCGACAAATTCGTTGAATGTGTCACCTTTCAGCGACAAATTATGGCCTTTACAATAATATCCTACGACATTTCGTTTTTGAGATACGCTATGTGTAGTGCTAGCTTGATATCAAGCTAGCATTACAGCTGATTATGGCTAAACGGCACGAGCGACAAATTTTTGGATTTGGTAACAAATTAGCGACAAATTATAGTGCAAGTTAGAAATCGGAAAAATAACTTTGTCGTGCTAGCTTGATATACGTTATTTTCTTTCACAAAGAATAAATAATACAAGAAGGTTTCCCCAAGAGAAGTCTTGATCACTTGTTTTGAATTGAAACTCAAGATCTTATATAATTTCGTGTTAGAAACAGAATTGTTTGATTAAATACCAAAGTTTAATCTATTTTATGAGATGCATATTTATTTAGTAAACTGCATAAAGATGACGAGAATCAGGGTTGAGATTATTTAAATCAGTTGATTTGATTAAAATCATTACATACTAAAAAGGAAACTGTAAGGAAAAATTAGGGTTGACTTTTATAATATCTAAGTGTTGTAATAAAACGGGTTTATTAAACAGAAATACCCCAGTTTAGCTGCTTTGTCGTTGGTTAACAGAACAGAATTGGCCTGTGTCGAATATTGCTTCGTAAAAATAGATAAAAATATTTATTTGATTGTTTAAACAAATGACAAATGCTATAAACACATAGAATTGTTAGAACATAGCTGGGTAGCATTTCAAGAAAAATCTAAAAATTAGCCAAATATACATTATATATTTTTTTTTGAGTCATTGAATTTTAATTGTTAAAAAAATACGATTTTTATCATTATTGGTAAAATTTCATTACGTATCTCAAATATATCTCAATTTTCTTTCGATTTTTACACTGATGCTATTTTTTTGATCTTGTTTTGAATCAAAGCAAGAATTGTTGAGTCTCATAAAACTGAAATATCAAATAAATAACAAGTTAAAGTTTAAGGATACGTAGAGAATTTTAAATTGTAAGTTTTCAATAAAAGAAATTTGAGTTATGTGCCAAAGCTAAACAAAGCTCTCATGGAAAGGGCTTCCAAGTTTTATGCCCAAAGTTTTTACTGAAAGTGCTTTGGTTCTTGAAGTCCTAATTATGTTTTAAGATACAAGAACGAATTATTAATTACATACATGGAAAGCATTATAAGAGCTTGAATTTTGTCAAAAGGGCTTCAAGGACTTTGATGGTGTAGTTTGCATAATGAAAGAGTTTCAAGCTCATTTAAAGGGCTTTAAGAAATTTTTAAAATGCTTGAAACCCCTTTTATTGAAATACAGTTACAAAGCACTTCTACTATAAAGTAATTCGATCACCAAACCTCAATTAGGTACTTATTCGTGAAAGTATTTCAGTACTTCTCAACACTGAAAGAGTTTAAAGAAGATTTTAAAGCTTAAAACGCTAAAGCTCTTGTGAAGGTCTCCCGTATTTTAATCTTAGTTAATAAAATTTTAGTTATTTGTACACACGTGCGTTGTTAGGGTTTTATCGAGGGGTGTACGAATTTGAAAACAAGATAAACTTATACTAAATTGACGATTCAAATTTTTATTCAGGAAATTTTAGAGAAAATTTAGAAGAAAAAAAATACTAATCTGAGGATTATGAGAAAATGGTCAGTTTAGCGAGGTGCCAGGCAGAAACAGGTAGGGAACTACCTGTTTCTGACTATGCACATTTTTGCATATCTGAATATGACAGGAATAGGTATTCTCGTGGCCATGTTCTTGGTTTTATTTACATTATTGTGGGAAGAATAAAATTCTTTGATTAAAGAATAGATTAGATTACTATTAAAATTTGAAAGAAGTTTAATTTGGGCATACTAACTTACCTATTGTTACATATTTTTTGGAAAATATTAGTTGGGATTCTTAAAAAAGAAATCTGTTTTTAATCTTATAGAGGTCCACGACTCAGAAAATAAAACGGTGTTCCACTAAAGAATCCATTTTTTTTGCTCTACAAAGTTTTGTAATTTGAAACTTCGGAAAATCTTTATAAGACTACCTTATTGAAAACCTTTTGAGATTGTTGTTATTAGTTTTCTTTTTCCTATTGATTTGCTTTGACCCGAACCGTTCTCCACGAAAATCGTTTACCCCATTGTTGTTAGACGATTATTACGTTGTTGCTTTCTTATTTTTTTCTCTTCTCATTTCGCCGAAAAAATAGACACGCAAAACAGAACGGTCGGACGGCGCGGCGCGCACCGGTTCTCCGGCGGCGGAGGCGCACGCCCGCCGTCCGGCGCGTTCGCGTTTTGGGGACGGCCGTACGAACTCTCTCCATCACCGATTGTGCAGGAGTAGCACCACAGGCAGTTTTAAGTCAGTTCGTAACGGGCTCGCAAAGAGCTAAGTACGTACGTACGGCCCCGATTTAAGTCACTTCGTCTATTGGTTGGTCAATACGATAGATAGTAAGTACGCGCTCGTGGAACATAATAACAATAAAGTAACTTGACACGTCGTTATTGATCGATCGATAACTATCACACCAAATAAACAAATGATACGGATAAGATTTTACCTAGTGGTGGTTAATTGTTTTTAGTTACTTTTAATTTTGATATCTACTTAAAAAGAAAAAAAATGAAGAAATTCTAACATGAGGTCATAGAAGTGTCTGTCGATCCGGTTTGTTGGAGGTGAAGAAATATATCTATATATCTGTACATAATCTAAATGTGTTGCACATCTATAATACTGGGAAAGTAATAGGTGCGTGCAAGTGCGTGCAATTAAGAAATGAGGTGCGCACTTATGTGTGTGGTGGTCGCGGTTGGTGGATGATGAGGTGATAGAGGAAGTGTGCGCGCTGAAGTTAAGGATTAATTTATCTGTTCATGGATCTGTTTTAGAAAGCGAGTCCGTCAAGGAAATTGTTTTTGGTGAAAACATGGAATTATGAACGGTTATGATTATTTAAAAATGGTGCTTTTCAAGATTTTTTCTCAAGTTTTATCGATTTATAAAGACTAAAGTCGCGCACTAAAACCCTTGATTAATTTCCATTGTGCCAAATTAATAGAGTTAAATTGGTGCAAATACAATTGTGTGCTTTTGAGTACAATGGCACGCAGTTATGTACATTTTTTATTGTACTTATATTTGCTCGATAAACACGAATTATTAGCCTTTGATATTAACAGTAATAGAATTAAAAACAATGAACGATGTTGATATCGATTGTACTTATTGCTGATTCACTCAGTTTGATTTTCATTTATTAAAAGGAGAAAAGATCAGTTCGTGCATATAAGTCCATTATGTCCTTGTATGGATGATGTCCGATATTTCAAAATGGAACTCCTATCAATTATTAATATATGTAGTCGTTAGTCACTTAAAACCATTAAAATCTATTTTAGTATAGCACCTTCCCTATTAGTAGTAAACCTTTACAGTGATAAACCATTTCTGGATCAAAATTACTTAACTGTGTGTGTATCACATAAAGAATTATGACACATCAGGATTTGTCATAATACTGCTGTAATCAGCGTACCTACATGCCTTTTAAAAGTGGATGTACATTTTCTAGAGCAAAATAAATAAATGCCTTAAAAGGTTATTTTCCTGAACGAATAATTTTCGACTAATTTTGGCTAAATCTTGTACAGTAGCAACTTAATAAATCTAAGTGAGCGGGTCCTTAGTTTTGATTACTGCATATATTGCATACATTAACAACAACAAGTGACATTATTATTGCTTTCATAATAGCGGATTATTACTGCAGACGTTTACAATTATTCGTTTACAACTGACATCCGTATGCATATACGGTTCATAACGGTACGAAGTGCTACTAACTTATTGCACTCGCGGAAACCAATCAGGAAAATAGCATTTTTATGTCTGCCGCCACTGTAGCTGGCTGATTTAGTGGATTAAATTAATTTAAATCCGGTAGCGATAAAATAGGTGGTAGGGATTCTGCACAAACAAACTAAAACAAAAAAAAAAAACAAATATATGAATAGCTTTCCACAGCACAGATTGCAATTCTTAAGCAAATGTTGTGAATGAATGCACATCATCAGAGGTTTTTGTTTCACATTTTACGCACCATTCGATTTTGTTAGCTATCAAGAGTTTATTAAATTGCATGAATATTACCTGGAATCTATCTATTTTTATTCTGATTTCAAAAATTTTGTTCAGAATTATGATCAAAACCTACTAGATAAGCGGATTTCGGCAGTTCAGGTCTGAAAATTTGTTTTACCTTCCTAAAGAACGGGTGGTTTTCTTTGATATTCTTCCGCTGAACTGGTTTTATTTAAATTTGTGTATATGACGTATTGTGCACGGATATTTAATCCAGTAAAAGTAAATTGTATAATTTTATTTTTTGACTGTTTTTTATAACAAAATATGACGGAGGTGCCGGTTGAAACTTTGTTTCTCTTTACATAACTAATTGTTAAATTATACGCACCAATGGTTCACTTTTTAATGTTTTTAACTAAAAGTCGACAAATAGATGCCTGCATTAGTTAATACATAAGTATAATTGGCTACCTTTTTTTTTTGTTTCACTACTTGCATTAAATAATGGTGTAGAAAGTTAGGAAATAATAGTGGCGTAGCATAATTAATAGCCAATAGCACGTAATAGTGTAATAATCATATTAGTATGTAAAGGTCTGATCTACAAATATACGCGAATTGTGAAAGCAATTACATATTTTTTATGTAAATATATCATTATTTAGAATATTTGCATATGTATTCCATAATAATTATTAATGGATTTATATTTATTTGATAGGTATTTTTGCTTTAGGCTTTACTTACCACCGGTACGTAATAAATTATATTCTTTAATTAATTCGAGACGTACCCAAGTGTTGTAAGATTTTCAGCAATCTGATGATGCTACAATTATCTCCAAAAAAGTTTTTTAATTAGGAATCGAAATATTTTGCCGTTAGACAAGGTTGATCCCAGAAATTCTAATTTAAAAAATTGTGCTTATGTGCTAATACGGTAATTAGCTAACGCGTTGTAATGGATATTTTTAATTACGACGAATTTGTGGAACATGTCAGGTAGATACTTACAATATCCATTATCCTAATTTTTTTATGGGCGGGCGGTAAACACGTGAGAATTCTTTTTAGATTTATCGTGTCTGAAAATGATGATTGTCATTTGCATTATTTAAGAATGCAGAAACAATAAGTAGATATTATCCCTTTCTTGCCTTTAAAACAAGAAAAATAAATGCAAATGTAAATTTTATTATGAAATTCAAAGGAACGGGCACTTTTCTTTCGATGTTGAGAGTTTTCTTTATAATACCTGCAAGGTATAAATTATTATGAAAATTTTACAAAAAAAAAGTTTAACTGTTTCGTCTTCATCAAGAACTTTAATTCCATAAACTGGTTGAAAATTAAACACGAACTTTTGCTTCTTGTCATCTTGAAGTCAATGCTTGTACATATTTGTAAACAGTAATCTACATTAAATCTCCCTTTATTCCTTTTTACTATCATTACCTTTTTCAGTATTTTTCCATATAGTACCTAACCCTCTTTTATATTGTGTTTTTGTTTATTTTCATTCGTTCGCCTTATTGAATACAGTAGTATTGTATCCATATATATTTATCCCTACTTGTTATTGTCAAAATGAGTCCGAAACGTATTCCCATTCTGTTGCACTTATTTATTATTTAGTAGAACAAGATTCAGATAAAGTTTTTTCGTTACTAATTAAATCCACCATTAGTCAGTATATGGGTTCTAAGGAAAGCAAATCTTGTTCCAGAAATGCTTACGTTTGTAGAGGTAGTACTCTATATTTCGTTTTTTAAGCTTGAAGTGAAAAGCTTCTGTTATTTAAAAGGTATATTTCGTGTCACAGAAATTACCATGGAAATGATGACGATGGGAATCGTTCAATTTTAAAGTGGAAACTCATTTTACAGTTGGTCAAACAAGAAAGTTGTCGAAATTGCTCTAAATACGCTTAAATTTGGCCAAAACCAATTGTTTTAATATTTGCCCAATTTTCAGTATTTAAAGTTTTAATTAACTTCGTCTTGTTATAAAAAATTACGGAATGGTTGGTCCGTTTGCGGAATATTTTGAATGATTCGTTGAATGAAAATAATTTTGTCATTAAATATTCATTAAGTGATGAACTGGTAGTGCGCTGGGCCGTCATTTAATGCATTAATGACCATACAAATAAATGGTTCTTTTGCCTTTCACCAGTATCTTTGTACGCCCAAATATTATCGGTGGAATCTTGAATTAAAAAATCATTTACGCTTGGCTTTTTTATTTGACGGGCGAGCTACTCTTTATTCAAGTAAGTTGATTTATTAAATGTGCTCTTCTAATCTGGTGCCGTCTTAGGCAGTTGGTTAATTATTTCAGTTGTGTGTATCACTTTGAGTTTGTTTTTTTCTTTTTGACTGACATTCGCAACGCCGCTGATGTCCATTCATGCCACGACTTATCGAAATTATAATCTCTACTGTACGATCGTAATTATCCTTATTTAGAAGTTAGCACCAAGTATCTTCAAGAAGCAAATGCGATTAAGTATCTCAAAGACTTTTTTTTCTCAATTCTTTAATGTTAATAGTCTAATGAGAAAGTATAATACCTGTTATAATAGGCTAGGAAAAGTGATTTGCCCCTTTCAAAATAAATTTAATTTCCATCTGTATTCACGGAGGAAATTAACTGTGTATTGCTTCGTTGACTGCTATTTAATTATGTGGCAGTTGGAAAAAATTATTTCGAAGAATTTCGAGTCATTGTACTTATAAACTTTATTCCAGTCGTCAAAATAGAAATAGAGGCGAACTTTTAAAGATTCGTGAAAGTTAATTAAATTTTGTTAATTATCGCCGACATTGGGGCGTTTTGGTTAAGCTATAGATATCCAACTTAATTAAATATTATTTATGATGTATAAACAGACAATGCTATCGATTTTTGAACAGGCACTTGTAACTTTATCGGTGGGCGTAAAATTTATGTCTGTGTGTGTGTGGTGTTGCAAAACGATTGTTTAATATTAATCGGGGGCTGGCTTCACTTGCTTGAAAGGTTTTTGTTAGATAAAATGTGTCTCGCGAGCAGTTTATAATTAGTTCAAATGTTGTTCACTTCTGTGAAGGAAACTTACCACCTACCTAAATTGGTCCTTATGGGTAAAGTTTAGTTCACCAGTCGATGTCTCTCTGGCTTAAGTTTTGATGAATATTATCGCTAATAACGAATAGTTAGAAGGTTTAATATTTTAATCAGAAGTTTATTATTAAGCAGGACTTCCATAACTGTTATTTTATCTTCGTAAGTCGAATTTCTATATTTGCAAATTTCCCCTAATTAAAAGTACTGAAGGCAATGAAGCCGACCTTACATAAATCACACCAGAATATGAACATTCCTTATCCCCAATGTGTCGTTGACATATAAAATTACCTAAGAGTAAAGCATTTCTCATTTGACTAGTTCGTTCCATTTGCTTCATTAATTGCCCGGATTTGAGATGCAATGGTCAGCGGAGGATGCGGAGTGCAAAGGTTATACCCTTGCACGTATACGTGAGAACCCGAGAGGAGCGAACGGATTGACGGTAGTATGTGTGTGTAAATTTGCAGAATGTGGGTATCGAAAGCAGGTCGCAGGTTGTGAAAGACACACACTTACATACTTAATGCATTACCTGTGTATGTGTATTGTGTGTATGTCGTTATATTTGCGACGTCGTTGACATAAATCAATTGTTTGTTTGACACACTGGAAGTTGTCAATTGAATTATTTCTTGCCGTTTAAGAACGCACTTATTAACTTGCTAATCTGTGACATTTTTCAATAAGCCCGTATCCTCATTCATAGTAAACAGTACCATTTATGCGTGTCTTCTTTGAGGTCATTGTATTTAGTGATATTATATATTATGATATGGGATGCTAAGGGCGGCACTAAACCGAATTAACTTCTAATAACCTCCCCATAAACATAGTTACAATGCTATATATCGTATCGGTCTATTTCTGGTACTTAAATCAAGTCCATAACATATTTTGTTAAAAGTACATTCATAGGTACTTAGTTTTTAAACAACAGCTTAATATGTTGATTTTTTTAACACACAGTAAGTGATTTTAAAAGCACGTACAAAACGATTTTACTAAGCGTTTTTTATTTATACCTAACTTATTTCTTACACGGTGCAATTGAAGGTCATGACAGTACATTGGCTTAAAAGAAAATTACAGTTAATGATTCTTTCCGACAGCACGCGCCGTCAGGTTTCCGTTATTCTAAAGATTGCCTTATATATTCTACTTAAGACACGTGAAGTCATCGGTGGCTTTTTAAGTGACCAAAGAGTTTTAGTCGTCAAACTTTGTATAATTACTTTTGAAAGAGAATTAATAAAAGCTATTTTTTGGCGTCTCCATCAGTTCTCAGAAGTAATTTGTTGCTTTCTAATTTCTTAATTTACCCTTCTTTTTTAACTTTAAAATTTGATTTAGTGCGGTGGATGTCTTGTTTCTATACTTTAATTAATTAGAGGGTTCTGTTTTATTTAGTTATTTATTATTAAGAGGTCAAAACTTTAAAGGCGAGATAACAGGGTCTAATGCGATTGTTTAACAATTATTAAACTGTATATTTTAGTTCTACTTCCAGTAAGTTAAAAGCCATATAAAATAATCAAGCAGATTGGAAAGCCTTTTGAATATATGTACCCTTTTTTTCTTCGTCAATAAATAGGTATATCAGGAAAATTAAAACCATTTTTTTTTTACTTTTATAGTGCTGATAGTGTAGTTGTGAGGTACGGAAACTTCTGTACGTCAATAAAATATTCTTATTTGCTCAATTTTTCTATATTTTAACCTTAAATTTGTTTATCGTTTTTTCTGGCCGTTTCCTGTTTACACGTTACCTTGTGGCGGCATTTTTTGCGCGGTCGACAGGCTAGCCTAGCTATCAGCTGGGAATCGAACTTTATGCGGTTCTCTTTTTCCGATGAGATTTTCTACGTTTCGTTGATAAGGGACCACTCCTGCGGCTACGTATCTGTTCCGTTGGCGTACTCGTTCGTCGATTCCTTGTTTGTGAAATAAGCCTCCCTTTTCCTTATCTGTATTTAATTTTGATAAGGCCGCGACCGCTCGCCGTGTTTGTTGGTTTCACCGTTTCCGTTTTCCTGACGGCGAGGTGATGGAAGTGAAAATATATAAGCGTAGACACTTCCAACAATGTTGAATGTTGACTTGTTGTGTTATTATCGTCGTTCGTAGAAAAACTTTCACGCTCATCGTATCCTGTTTTGTTGGCATTTTATATTTATGGGAAGAAGAGCTGAAATTCCCAGTAAAGTAGGAAGAAAAGAAGATCTTAGACGTGTCGATATTTATCTATTATTACAATTTATTTAGACATTCGTGATTCTTGAAAAGCACCATTCGCCCCTTTGAATGTGAGAATAGTTTGATTCAAACAAGAAAAATCACCCTAATGCAAATTTGTCATTCGAGATTAGTGCAGAAATGAACAAAATAGAGGGTAAGATTTCAATTTCATACCTGATTTTTCCGTCAGGGGTTGTCAAAGTTGTCAGGCTTTTTTCAAGACTTGATTCTGATTAATTTAAACCACGAAATCAAAATATGTCTTGTTTAAAACTTATCCAAGATTACACCCCCTACCCTATTTATTTCTGAAATCATCTTCAATAGCCCACTTCGAAGAAAAAAATTGTATTAGAGTGATTTATCTTCTTTTGGATGTGTGTGTTATGAATGATGATGAATTGTGTTGATCGGTAATAATTATATGCTTAAAAAAATTCTTCAATTCGGATTTTTCTTTCAGAAGCTACATCCAGAAAGTTCGGCCCCGATGACTTAATGACAGTCTTGTGTAATAGTCATGAACAAAAAAAGACAATTATTGATCGCGAACCGTTATCATGTACGAATAATAAATAATAATAATGATGATACATGTAACTAGTGTGCCTTTTGGTTTTAAAATGCCCGGAACTGCGTCGGTCCAAAACGCCTTAAAAAAATCAACCAACTAATGACAACAGGCTTATTAATTTTTGATATATTTATTTCGAACTGTTATTTATTTACCAAAGTTTACAAAACTGTTAATAATAATAGTACAAAGTATAATTAAATATATCTATTTAAATTGATTCCTACATATTAATTACTTACATACAACAAAATAATTACTTAAAGTAAACTACATACTATTACTTATTGTGTTGTTATATTGATTGAATTGATAATTGATTCCTATACATATTTACAATACATAATAAGGTACATGAAAGTGCACGAAATTTTTTTTTTGGTGGATATTTAAAAGTGTGCGTACTGAAGGAGGAAAGTTGTTCGTTTTCCTTTCTATTTTCATCTGTGATATTGTTTTAATTTGTGTGAACAATGGTGGTGTTACAAGAAAGTGGCTCGCCTATTCAGGCTCCTGCCGCTCTCCTAGATCCTATGGACTATAGGCAGGCAGCCACCTGCTTGAAGATGGTGCCGAAACGTTATATCAGCCTTCACCAGTGGCTCGGACCCATTTGTCCAAAGGAGCTCAAATCACAACTCGTAAGTGTTTATTTGAGAACATGTGCTTAAAAAAGAACATAGATATGATATTTATTATACGAATGCTAGGGCGATTAAAACTTAAAAAAATATTTGATTTGCACGAATCATGAATAACATGGGAACAGAAAATAAACTGCGATAGAAAGAAAATTGCTATAATTTTTTTTTTTGAAAACCAGCAATCCCTCATTTATCATTTTTTGTATTATATAAGGGATATTTTTTGTGGAATATTAATTGCTCTCTTGGAAGTGCCTGGCGGCGAGGTTCGTTATGTGATAATGTCAGGGTAAGAGTATATCTATCTGTCTTTCTATCTATCTCGACTCTCACTCTCCGTTTTCTCTCATAATTTCGGTTGATCAATCACATGTACGTGAACCGCTGTTTGTTTGTAAATTAGATCGTGGAGTTAGCTTTAGTGAGTTTCCGCGTCAAAATTATATTGGCTGGGGATCTCCATCAATGTCATCGCCTAATACCCGACTAGAAGCCTTCCATGTGACAAACCAATAACTTTTCAAAAGCATTATTATCAGTCTTCTTTTATTAACATCGTAACTTTATGTGAACGACTCGACGTTATAAAATTGGCAATTAATAAAAGTTATAAGGACGAGTCCTCGGTGAGGAAATGGATTTGTTAAAGAGTTACTGTAATATTTAAATTTGCTCTTTGAGGGAAAAAGAACAGTGGAAGTTCACTTCCAAAATGCAGTTGCTTTTTCCAAATAGATGAGCTACTAAACTTTCCGGGAACGTTCTGTTTTTGATTAATAGCCGCAATAATCAATTCTTTAAGCTTTGGTTAGCAGTTTTAATTGAATTGTGAAACTTCTGAAGGATCTTTTTCTCCTCCAGGCTTTACAAAAAATAAGAATTCTTTAGGAATTATGGCGATTCTGAAGATGACTAATCACTTCAGTCGAGGTCTGTTTTTGTTATCCCATTTTCTTATTCATTATCGGCAATTGTGCAGGGATTGTTTTTAAATATTAAATAAAAACACACGCATATTCCTCATTGACAAAACTTCAAAGTATACAGCCAATAATATCAATAAAAATCGCCAATAGAGAATATGTAAAGAATGAACTTTTCATGTTCAAGTGTATATAGATAGCTACTCATTTTGAAAACCAATAGGTATACTATTCATATCCGACCTCGATTTTGTCTTAATTTTCATTCATGGGTTGGCCACGAAAACAATTTATAAATGTGGTGTATGGAACGTATGTATGCACATCCGTGGGAGATTAATATTTTGTTTGCGACAGTTTCATTTAATTTTCTGCGAACCGTTGTAGGCCCCGCAGTTACTAACCGTGCAAGAAGTAATAATTGAAATTGGTTCCGGGGATGCTATAATGGTGATACACGACCATTGTGCCCTTTGTTTCTTGCGGTTATCTAATTTTCACTTCTTGGTTATTACGAACAACAACGATTGCCGCCAATAGGGTTTTGTGATTTGTTTGTTGTCTGGCGGTAATTCTACGTAGTGTAGTGGGTTTGAAGAGCATTTCAACTCCCGCAGTATTTTAAAGTTAATCCAGTACAATTAATAAAGAAAAAAATGTGTGTGTAAAATATATGGGACTGTTAGTATATATGTAGCAGTTACATCCAGTCCAATTGGGTTTCATGCAAAAACAGAACGCGTCAATTGTGTTGTTACACCAGCTAATAGGAAATATGCACAGAAAAAAAAACTATTTTAAAACAAGAAAATATATTGCTTTGAAGATATTTACTCATTTTAAATAAATAAATACTTCTTTTTAGTATTTTGCTTTGTGTTAAGAAAACAAGAATATTTCCTTCAACACTTTTATTTACTTACTGCAATTGATTTAAAGAAAGAATTTTTGTTTTGAAACAAATTTATACAGGTTTCGATCGAAGACTAACTCTGTTCTTAAAACAAGTCAAGGAACTACTTGGAATGAAAATGTTTCTTTTGCTACAACTTTTTGAATGGTTTAAACAAAAAGTAATTTCTTAATTTTAAGACATTTCTGTTTTGAAACAAATAAATATTAATTCTATTCAAGTAGCCGAAAACTGGATTGGATAAAGCACTTCTTCGAAACAAAACAGTTCTGCTTTCGATAAAGCATTATCATTTTATTTTAAAGAACATTTTATTTAGTACAAATATGTGACGCTTTGATGAGCTCCATATTTGTCTCCCGTTTCGATTTTCAATATATTGCGTCATACGTTAATGAACTATCAGTGTAAAGTGAGTTGTTGGTGCACAATAAAATTTTCTGAAAAAGCAGGGGTATATTTTTATAATAAAATGGAAGAATTTTTAAATAAAATTGGCTTTAGAGAAGCATTTGCAAGTAAGTACCCATTAAAATACTTAATTTTTACGAATTTATTTATTAATTGTATTTAAAATAGAAGTATGAAATAATGCAAAATTTTGCATGGTAAATATGTAATAGAGCCGCAATATTAGAATTAAGTTTTTAATTCATTCTGTATCACGTTATCTGCTGTATATAGGTACATAAATATCTACAAATCAATTTTATCCACAACGAATCCTCAACGAAGTAGTAGTAAAATAAAACTGTTTTTTAAATAGCAGTAGGTAGGTATCTACAGTTTAGCAAAATTTGTAAGCGCGCTTTCTCTCGATAAAGAAAAAATGGCTACTACCTACTGCTATTTGAAAATCGTTTATTGAGGATTGTATATGTATAGAAAAGGTTATCTATAATAGAAAATTTACACTTTTAGCAAGTCGATTGTTTGATCGATAAACCAAGAATTCTAGTTTTGATTTTAAATTAAAAATAATAATTTATATTACAGCTACTGGAATAATTTGGACTAAACAACTTCTTATCAAAATGGCAAACTTGAACAATCACTACGTTACATTAAAGAGCTTTAATAAGGTCGAATCAGTAAATGGAAGTAAAGTTCTTATCATGGATAAAAATAAAAAGACGCATTTTCCAGTCATGATGCGTACACTCCCTACTGGTGAATCATACGTAACACTAAAATGTCTTAAGGAATTTTTTTAGTTCCTTTCATACTATTGTTCATGTGTGTATCGTTGTCCTTTTTATTATTTTATGTTCAATAAAGATATGTTACAATAATCACATCTTATTTATATACCATTCCATTGATTTGTAAAATTTCTTTATTATTAAAAATAAAAAATTAAATTTTCAAACAAATTTTTGTTATTTTAGTATGAAAATGTTTCATGTTTAATACAAAAATATACCGCTTTAAACTCAAATATTAATCGTGTTTATTATGAAGAAGTACCATCTTAAATGGAAACATCCGTTTCTTGTGTTGAAGAAAAATATTATTTATTCCAAGCCCGCAAATCTTATTTTTAAAAACGAAATTGTTGAAATCAGTAGATAAATATTCTGTTTAAAGAAATACATTATTCTAACGAAGAAATATTATGGTCTTCGTAAGTAAACTCTTTTTCGCTTCAAACGTTGCTGTATTTAACTGAAAGTATATATTCTTAAATGAAACGCAGCATTTGATTACCATTAAAACTTTTAAACTCTTTAATCAAGAAAATATTTATTTGCGTATATATGAAACAAAGATTTTCTTGAATGAAGTGTTATTTATTCACATTAAATATACTCTTTTTTCCGTGTGCATATACAAATAACTAATAAATGCTTTAATTGACAATTGAACCGTATGTGTATCTACAAAATGAGGTTGTTAGTTATCAATACATGAAATAATTACGTTCCCGTTAAATAAATTGCAAGCCCTGCAAATTTTAAATTGGATTTTTATTAGCGGTTTTAAGCTTTTGATTGTCCATACGATTAATAATTAACATGTGTTATTAAGTAAATCTATAATATGTAAAGAAGAATATTCCATAGAGTTCATATAACTCTTTGCGGGTCAAAATGAAGGACGTGTTTTATTTATTAGCATATTAAGTTGAAGTTTCCATTTTTACTTATTTTTAAAAACTTTTATTCAGCTTACTTTATTATCTGTCTGTATATACCCTACAAATCAATTTTGAGCATGTTCTGGTGACAGTATAACAAGATTTAGTTCCCAATTTCTGTTATCAACATTTGTTGAAAGGGAACTAACATAAATAGGGCTAAAAGATATAAAATAAAACAATTTTTTTTAAATAAACGCGGTTATTTACAAAACGTAAAATGTTATTAATTTGAAAAGTAGTTATGTGTACCTACCCACTGAATTTTCTGAATTTATAAGTTATGTAATAATGAAAATTGAGGTTTTACGAGTTTATTAGTTGTTGTCACAAGCTTAATGAACTTTCCTACAAATTAATAATAAACAACAAAATAATAGGTTTTAAAAATTTTAGTAGATCATATAAATATTTACTCATTTACATACCAGTTTGTTAATATTCACATGACGCTTTATATTAAAAAATTAAAATTTGCTAAAATATTAAGTAATTTACAGTAAAATTAATTACTCTGTTGACTACAACAGGCGAGTTCTATAAATTCTATCCCTAATATCTTTTACAATTATTATCAGGTATTATTAATTTTAGTTCATTTGAAAATAAAGCCTTGTTTTAAAAATAAATAATCTACGTATTATTTTATTCTGACATCCTTTACATAAAATTTCTGAATTTGTGAATTCTGGTATTCCGAATTTGTGGAATATTTATTTTTGCATCATTTATCGGCAACATTGTTGCTTTTACAATTGAAAATGGGTACGTTTTTAAGGAACTTTAAAAGTATCTGTTATTTGGTATTCTCTCTCCGGAAAAAAAAATTAAAGCGAGTACGGATCGTAACGGAGAAGGATGACGTGTGTATGAGGATGAGGACAACATCCTCATTGTAGTTAATTAATTGCCTAAACTTTTTCTAAACGGGAAAAGTAGATCCGTATAGATTTGTACGTTACACAGCCTTATACGGCTCTGTTTCACTCCCATTTTCTAGCAATCACGTTTTCTGACAACGTAAAGCAGACTAAAATCTAATTAATGTCCAAGCGGTCTTAATACATACTACTTACTCAGGTAACATCATGATGTTAGTTGATTAAACCTTAATAGCAGATAGTAATTCTAATTTAGGTTAACGTCAAGAGAGTCATTCGTGTTAAGTATTACCTACGTAGAAATTGCTTTCTACGTTTAATTTCGTTTATCTACGCAGATAGTTGCCCTTTTATCCAGTTTGTTTTTTGGGCACGGTTTTACTCTCATTTTCTTGTAATAAGTAATTTGGTTTCTCGGGGGAATGTCTCGTTTTATTAACTAAATTGTAAATGATCACAAAAAGACATTAAATCTGGGCACCAACATCAACATTAATCATATTGAATTGCTAGAATTGTGTTGTTTGCATTGAGCAGAGTAGACGTTCTATAAAAAGGAGAATAAAAGAACACAAAAGAGGTACTAATTTGAAATCAAAAAGGATATGGTTTTAAAGTCAATATATTGCAAAAATTACGAAACTTCCCTTCAGAATAAATATTCACAATACTCACATAGCACATTTTTATTTAGTAATGACCCTTTGTCCTCTGTGCTTTATCATTGTTATCAAATTGAGTTTTTTTTGTAACTGATATTGATTTATTTATAAGAGGGTTCATAAATGGCGAACACTCCGATGAGTTTTTCAGAAAGTTATGCTTCTGTTCCTCGTACCCTACGTACGATTTTCTCAGGTCAAACACCGGATGTAGAAAACATTAAATTTCATTTTAATTACCGTATGACTTGCACATCCATAAATATTAGAATAATTAAGTTTCAGAAGTTGTTCATTTGCAATTTATACTAGTTTATTTATCGTACGAAACGAATTTCTAGTTAAGAGTTTCCTACGCTCGGTTAAATACTTAAATGGAAAATTATTTTTCTAATGAAATTACACAAATCTTTTATGTAAAACAAACATTAATGAAAAGGTTCTATTTATTATTTTAATTGTTGAAAGTCTTAAACATATTGACGTATAGAATTTCGGATTTCACAGTTTCTATCAACATACATATTTGTGAATGTATCTTTTACAGATGAAGACAAATGTTTGATAATTACTTTCGAAACTGTAGAACTTCATTCGGTTATTGATATCGTTTGTTTTTTTATATTTTGCTTTAAATTAATTCTTGTCTTTTCTTTGTTTCAGGTAAGTCTCCTTATATTTCAACAGGATGAAATTTTATTACACATTAAGAGATGACATTAGAACACTTCAACGTAAAAGTAACGGTGGGTGTTAGGTTTAAGTTTCTTTATTATCATAACATCTTTCTCGAAATCGTACCGTCGAAAATAATTCTGGTTAAAACAAAAAAAATATTTTACAATTAGCCTAATAAGAGGTAGACGTTTATTTTTCCTCATTGAGGTATAAGATTAAATAGAACGCGCGAGAGGGCTGCTAGAAGTGAGACATTGCCGAGAGACCAGCAGCTTCCATTGCGGGCATGCGTACTTTGTTCAACTTATTAGAGAAGGATAGCAGTGGGACTTCTATGCAGCGTTCTTTCTCATTGTTTGCGTTGTGATAAGGCGCTCTCTATCCTTTAAGCATCTCAATGCTTTTCCTTCTAGGATTGCTCCGTGGTTGTTTTAGCATATACATATATCCAAATTATTATACATAATTATACGTAGTTATCGAATAATTGTAGCTGTTAAATTAAATAAGTGTGGATTTCTGCACAGTCATTATTGATGTAAAAGAACTCCATAAGATTCTTTAACCGCCACATCCAGATATTGCACAGACATTCACGCTATGTGGTCGTCTGTCTTCGGCAACAACTACAACTACAACTACCTGTGGATTATTACTTTATGTCCTGTCAGCCCGGATGCCAAGGCTTCGCCCCCTGGAACGCTGTGCACAAGTAATGTACCTACTTGAACAACAACAAACAACTTTATCAACAAGGTTTTATGAATTATCTCGTAATATCATAACAGTATCTGAATAAATTCTTTTTATTAATGCGGTTCTTAATGTCCATTTAATAAGAAATAATAAAGACAAGGAGATGTTTTTGTTTACAGGAATTCTATCGATAAAAACAGATTACTAAAATTTCTCTAGAGAATTTCCACCATAAACATGCGAATGTCATTAGGGCATAATGCTATGATAGGATGGGGTAAAAAAACCGAATAAATTATGTCGGTGAATGCCTTAAGAAAATTATCTTTTTTAGTTATTGTAGGCGTACATTTGCTCCTTTTTTTAAGTAACTAATTGTTTATTCTGGTGCAATGCCTCGTACGGAATTTCCCACGCAAATCTAAAGATCGAAGATAATTAGTTGGAGCTTTTTTAATTACGAATACGCGAACACAATTGCGTGATGGTGTTACGCAGGAAGATAATTCTTGAGCTTTAAAAAAAAAAAGACGAAGTAGCAACAACCTTTGAATCTTTGTCGGAGCATTCGAAGGAGATGCGCGTTTTCGTATCCGGAAAGGATCTCTGATCTTTGTCAACCGTTTATTCGCGGTTACAGCTCGTTGTCTTCGGAAGTGACTCGCTATTTAGAGGCCCAAACCGAGCGTTGATTCTTAACTGACAATGTCACCGTGATAAATTGATCGGAATGTCGGGAATTTCATTGTGTTACAGTCTTTTGGGTATGATGACAAATAATTGAGCTCGGAATTTATCGATAAGACTTAATTGATATCCAGAAAAAAATACGTCAATTTAGGGTTTATGTAAGCGTTCTCTTATGTATACCTTACAGGAGATGAAATTTTATTTCTTTGAGAGATTTGAATGATTCGACATTAAGCCTTGAACCTTCTTCTATTTGTATTGTTATCCAGAACTCAGAACACTACCCCTGAATCTTCTCGCAATCATACTTATATGAGTATGGGTGTATAGATTTTACAATTTTCCAGTTGCAAGTACAAGTCGATTTTTGATGTGTGTGTATATTCTCAGTTCTCTACTGTAAAGTGTGCAGATAGATAGCCCCTTAAATAATGCCCATAATTATGTCAATGTTAACATTTATAGTGTAAAATGTAATGTATGCGAGTTGAAAATAGTTGTACGATTTTAACGTGGATCGTCGGCCAATATTAAGCGGTATTAATTCAAGCCGACTGATTTATTAGTAATCGCTGTTGGTATGTTTGTTTTACGTGGCAAGGCAGGCAGTGCGCGCGGTGTGTGCGGACCTCGGTGCATAATTCCGATTCAAATTTAGAGTGACACGTTGTCCGCAATTATTATAATTAATTTAAGTTTGGGAAGGTTTGGCAAGGAAGGTGCGACAGACAGCTAGAAAACGCATCTTGAAGATATATCCAGATATTAAGGAAAGAATGAAACGTTAGCATCGTCGCATCCAATCGGCCGCATATGTTCATTGGGCGACGCGAGACGACGCGACGTTCTAATCAGCCATTGCGGGACGCGTTTGGCAACCGGAATCGCGCGACGTGTCTCTGAATATCTTGATACATTATTATTAGTGAATTATGATAGCAAAGGATGGTAATAAATTTGTGGGAAATCGCCTTCCTTCTGTCGTACACGATTATGCGATTTGGTCGTTAGGGAAATCATAAGCGAGGCGTGACATCAAGTATCATCATTATTGACTTGAGAGTAAATTAGAAAACTCGTATTTCTAGTTAAGTCGATTTAATGATGCGCACAGTGACATATTTACTTGCATATCCTCACGCACCCGAGTACAACTTTAGATTAAAAAAGTGTTATCATTTTTAGAAAATATATATAGTAAGTGGTTAACTCGAAAATAATCCTGGGCCGCTAAGGATTATGTGATGTACATATGTCGGTAATGGAATTTGCTCATAATACGTGTTAAGCATAATTTTTAAATAGGTATGGTTCACGTCCTTGTCTTTTCATTTTATAAAAGTTGGAAACGTAATGTTTAGTGACCTGGAAAAGCCAAGGTTAGGGAGTATATTTCTTTGCAAAGGAGAAAATCGTCAGTGTACTAAAATTGGAAATTAAAATTGACATTGAAACAGCAAAAGAAGCCAAATTAGCATCATTCCAATTTTGAGATTTTGAAATTCACAACAAACATTCCTAAGACTCAAATTTAGTAGGTCCATGTTAGAAAAAAAGATGATCATCGATAAGCCGAAAAATGACCTCAATATGACAAAAAGCTTAATTACTTTTTGTCTATATTTCTGATTATTTTAGTACTTCACGAGAAAAATCGACAAACTGATATTCTTTAGACGTTAGAGATATTAAGAAAAAGTGGGAGAAGTATAGGGAGAAAAGTTGAAATGTCGCTGCATCCTGTCAAGCAGTCTCAATTTTGCACTGATAGTTTTTGTTTTCCCCCCACCAATATTCTCATATTATTTCATTGGCGCATAGCAGTTAATTACTAAGACTGTTTTAGAGGTAATTGTAAAGGATTTTTTTTTAACCTGTTTTACTTTATGGTACTTATACTTTGATTGCTGTTAATTTTTTTACGAAATGCAGGCACTTGTGCTATAATTACTGGACTAAATGTAATAGTAATACTAAGATACTGATTAAAGGAGTTTTTGGGCCAATAACCAGGTTGAAGCGTTCGAATGGATAACGTAATTAACTGTTGGATTCAATGCTGAGATGTTGGTTGTGCAGGTGTTGTTGTTGATACATGTGAACGCTCTTTTTGTTTGAACCAGAATCAGAAGGAGGAAACGAAACGTTAGTTAACTTGCCGCTTTGATTGGCACTCTAATACGTTTTGTTTGACGTTTCATTACTCCTCTCTTCGTGACGTATGCAAACAAGGCTCATCGTCAAATAAATTCATTTCGGGAAATCATCATTGTTTAGGCTAACGGATTAACTTTGCCGGAAGTAATAAAAATTGACGTCTCCCTGATGATCGAGTTCGTCATAAAACATACCATAAAGTTCGTTCTTATCGATTCATATGGAAATTGTCCTTTTTAAGAAGTTATGGTTTTTCACGAAATTAATTAGTTTTTTGATATAAGTTTGAAGACAGAAAACAGGGTGTCCTACGTGTTATACGTACATTTGAAGCTATTTATGGAGTGGTTTATTGTTTATTCCGGAAGCGATTAGTTTTTCGGTTTTGTGTGTGACCTTTGAGTGCGCTGATGAATATTCCAAAATATTTTTCCAGGCGGGAACAATGGAGTGACATTGAAGTATGTTTGGCTCCTAGCCAAAATTCTCCAAATTCATTTAAAATGCTAATAACTGACATCAAACAGAGGTACTTAATTTACGCCACGCAGTATGTGCTGTTCATGGTGACAATATGTGTACGTTTAGGCTAAATTTCAACGTAGTATGATGACGAAGGGAGATTTTTTTTATCTTGAAACGGGTTAATTTCCATCCACTTACGAATACGAAGTCTTACAAGGCACATAGGTTGGATAGCTACGTGGTTTGATATAGACACGCGTGCCGAAGGTTTCTATGTATGCAAAATACGTGTTCCTGCTTTTAAATAAATTCTAAATTTTGAATAATTTCTTTGTTCTAAATATTCAATTTTAATTGCAAACATTTCCATTGTAATTATTGAATAGGTTGAATTTGGAAACATCTTAACGTCTTATTAGTAGGTATGTCGGTATTAAGGCATAAAAAGGGGTTTTCGTGAGGGCGAGTATTTGGCAGAAAGGGAGGATATAATCAGGGCGGCTTTTTTCTCCAATTACGATGGAAAGGTTGAATCCGTTGAATTTCGTTTTCTCTTGGAAAGAATAAATCGTTTTCAAGCAAAAGGTTTTGTATATAAAAAAATTTAATGACAATAAATTGTTTTGGTTACTGATGCGTGTCATTTATCGGCTATTAATTATATTTTCTCACTTAAGTGCATTTTAATGGGTGTTGCTTGTACCTGTTTGTTTAAATAGTTTTCAATGAGCGCCGAGCTGTGAGGAAATCTCTTCGTTTTGCCTCCTTCCTTCCCGAAGGTGCGGCTCGTTGTTTGTTTATTAAATTGTATGTGTGCGTGTGAGTCTTACCGATTTTGGAGTCAAGGTCCGGCGTGGACGTACTCGCGCGAGGTTCTCTGCAGGAGCAACGAAGGAGAATGATCGTAATCGTTTCTCCAACTCGAACGCATAATATTTAATGAAATCACGAACATTGCTGGTTTAATATTAAGTACCGATCTACCTACCTACATCTATATACATACATGGTTGGCTTTATACATAAGTAACAAGTACTCTAAGGTGTTCACGCATTTATCTTCTCTGCTTCCGGATATGATAAATTGAATTGCACAATCATCGTAACGTAACAAGTACTCAGGTTACTAATAATAATGTAGAACGAATGCGAGCTATTTAAATTCCATGGATTCCTTGAAATTTATGAAGAATTCCTTTCAATATCGCTCAAATGCTAGAGAAAAATATTTTTCCAAATTTCCAATGTTTTACAGCTGCAACTGAAAATGCTATTATACATGAAAGAAAATAGTATCTCAACCACAATTTGTTGTAATTTACACACACCTCTATTTTGCCGAAGCAATCTTACTGCAGGCGTTATTATACACTTTCGACATCTAAGCTGGCAATTTGAAGAAGCTTTGTGCAAAAGTAGTCAAAGTGACAAGCATTATTCATTTTTATTATAGGTATTGGAAAACATTCGTCGAGAGTTTTACAGCAGATATTATTTTGTTTGGCACAGTATGGTGGCCTATTTGACTTTTAACTCCTGATAAAGTAAATTTTAAAATGTAAGTAACTATTATAATTCAGATAACAGCACATATATAACGAGGAATGAACAATGGTACAGTACACTATGATCTTCATTAATCCTATCTATGCTCTATGAATTTGAAATCTTGTAAGAGAATCTCCTTATGAAACTTTTACCGTCAGCGTATATATTTTCTGTGTGTGTATACTGTATACTTTCCATTTGTAAAAATGTGTATTATTTTTATGCTATGTGAATACGTAACAGGACAATTTTATAATTCGTGTTGGTATCTATGTACGCTGTCTATCATCGTTATTTAGTTGCGTGATATGTGGCTATATTGTACAAGAAAAGCAGGTACCCATTGCTGAAGTGAAAAAACTCGTTTCTTTGCCGACCATTACGAAACTATTTCTCCACGGCACACAACAACAATGCTCCTTATTATTATTGACGCTATTAATATTTTTGTGCTTTGCATTTTTGTGGGCGGAATGTCTCTGATTGTGTTAAGTCAAAGTTTGAATGAATAATTTGATGAATTGTTATTCGTGCATTGTATGGTACACAAAAAAAACATATTAGAGATTTTGAGAAACTGAAAGGATAATATTACAGTAGATATGTAACACACCGATGGCTATTATGGCTATCAATCATCAGATAGATACCGTGTCCTCCGTGGAGTCATTTGTACGTTGAATAATGAAGGAATCTAATAAATTACAAGAATAATAACGGTCTAAAAATGAATCCCCCGACGCGAGAGAATTTAAAAGTTGTGCATGTAATATTGCTGTGAATATTCCAGGAGGCATTCGTGTCGTATTTCATATTAAAATTTACGCCGGACGGGAAGAAGTTTTAAATGGAGTTTTATCCTTATTATTTACTCACTTGGATGGGTTGCGACTCTTTTATGGCCTGTCTGGGGATATGACGTGAATGAGCATGAACTAACTGTGTTGGACGGACGACGGTGAACGATGTGGGCTTGAAATCGCGCTTTGTTGGGAATTAATTTAAAACGCGGAGGATAAGGGTTTAAATGATGTTGCTATGATGATCGAAAAGTGCTGTTTCCGAGCTGCCCATTCTCCTCTCTTTTGGGGATTCTTTTAATTGATCCCGTTGGGAATTTTCAAAGGGATTACATTCCCTCGTTAGACTGATACTTTCTTAACTTGATTAGTAATTTATGACTGATTTACGAAATTTTGCAACTATAGCGATGTTTACAGCTGATTTGTCCCCTTTTTAATTGATCAGCCGATGTAATGCGTTGCATACTGGTTATTACGTAAATTTATTGAGTACTGAACGGGATATCTATACATAAAGTTCAGTTAAAAGCCTGTTTTACGTCAAATAATAAAATTTCTCTTAAATGAATAACCGGACATACTGAAAATTGTCTGAATGTTTAGTCGGGTTTTTATTTAGTTCCTCGCGAATAACGTTAGCGGTTGTGTTTCCCCCAAGTGCTAGTGATGCGTCTTCTCCACCGTTACGTTTCGTTTAAAACCATCTCCAAGCATTTCTTTTTTTCAAAGGCGCTTTGCTAATGGATTTGTTGCTCGAAAGTTAGGGATAAAGAGGCTTTCCCGTCTGCATATATATCTACGGGATAATATAAAAAGCACGTTATGTGTCGTCCCAAAATGGAGATGCCTTTAGTGATGCCGTTTTTCCAGAAGATATGGTTGCCGTATTTTTTTTTTTTTTTGTAAAATGTAAATGTAAATTATACGCAATTTCGTTTGGAAGAATGGCAATGTAGAGCGTTTGTAGCTTTTAGTAGAGGAGAAATTAGTGTCAAATGTTACATGAGGTATTAAGAGACAAATTTTCGATTACATGTGAGATTTTGCTATGTTTTTTAAAGTGGGAAACTCGTTCTATTTCGAAGTACCGTTAATATTGTTCCAAAGACATCGTTTTGTGGCCAAGCGCTATATGCTCATCGACATTAAATCAAGCTAATATTACTTACTTATCTTTATAGTACCTACAATTGAGTCGTGATTGCCAGTATTAAACTAGTTCACGGTAATCTTCTAGATATTAATCTTTATGGTCGACTAAGCAGCGTTTTGAACTATTTTCCGTTGCACTTTGTAACTCACAAATTCGCAGTGTTATTAGATAGGTATATTTATTTTATCGCAGACCGAGGAGAATAGTTTTGTAGTCGCAGCCAAATGTGGATTGAACTTATGCTTTTCTCGGGTCCGATGTAGGTACCTACTATCTTGGCAACTTAGAAAGTGCATTTAATTGAAGTACGAAACGGGTTGTAATGTGCTTACTTTTATGCAAATTGTGACTTGAGGAACGCTTCTAATTACGTTAAGTGTTTTTCGTAGTTACTTAGTCGAGAGTATTTACTCAGAGTGAGCGTAAGAAAAGCAATTAATCCAGCAAAATTAAACTTTCCCCAAAATACGGAGTCTACTACAAAAAAATGTTCATTAGTTTGATTCTAACTGATTCATGACATGAGTACATATTATTTTGGGATGAGATGGAATTCTTGCATGTATATTTCATATTTTGAAGCAAAACTTCTCTTTCAGTACGTCAAATATCTACGGTATATATCGACATGTCGTATAATATGTATAAACTTTGAAAGTTTGCTTTAGTCATGTACATGAGAGAGGATAAGTTTGTGAACTTTTGAAACTTCTGCCGGAGAGTCTTCTGGGTCAATTCGACGTCGAGCCGGCATTTCACACTCAATTTATCGCCCGTGAAAATGCCTTGGCCTTTTGGAAATTACATAGCGGAACTGCCCAGCCGAACCGGTGGTATTTTTAACGAATGAGAACGTGAAGGAAGGGTGGATAGAAGATAGCACCCTTGGCACTTGGTTAAATTCATGTTATTATAGAATGAATATATAGCCGAATCTATGTGTGTGTGTGGTATATGTGTGCTAGTGTGTACGGTAATGGAACGGGGTGTTATTAGGGTTGATTATGTGGACTTGTAAAATTTATTACGTTTTAATAAAAGATGGATGGGGTTAAATTTAATGCAAATTTTCCTCGGTGTTTCGGGTTTATTAAGTTAGCTATTATAAAGGTAAAAATAATAATTGAAATTGTTATTATATTCCTGTGGTGGGGTGTTTATGAAATTTAGGAAAGTTTAGAATAGACATTAAAATCAGATACTTTCTAGTTGACCTCGGGTGAATTTCAGAATGTTATTTGAACAAATCAGGCATTCTCACAATATTCCGATTAAGTCAGGAAAGACATATTCATAATGCTCAGTGTGATCAGGGATAGTGATGTATTTTATAGCTTAATTTAAAATTATTATTAATGAAATTGATCAGGTAGTCAGGAATCTTAATAAGTTGCGATTATTTCTATTCATCATAAAACTTGGGCAAGTCAAGAAGATTCTATGAGAAATTAGAAACTACATAATATTTCTTTTATCTTTAAAAAAATTTAAAGTCATCTTCGTCATTATTATTCCAGGCTAATTAGACACGTATACCTTCATCTTTGTAAATCCTAAGCCAAGTTTCTCATTTCCCTGAAAGAAAAATATCTCAAACCCTTAACCGTTTGTAAAGAGTTAGTTATCTTATTTGCTTCTAATAAATCTCTTAGTAGGCTTTTAAGTTTAAGAAATTGTCTAACCATCCTATTTTTTTTTCTATTTATTTCCATAAAACTTAATTTCCATTACCTCCTCATTTCTAACTTTTTGTATCTACTGTATTTTCATCATCAGCCTCTGACTACGGATATATTATGGAAAAACAAAAATTAGAAATCTTCTAGTAAATAACAGTTCTTCACTGTGATAAAAAGAGCGAAACAGTTGGTTCATAATGGTAAGGGCAAAAAAATTCTGTTAAGAACAGTAGTAGATACAGACAAGTTAAGTTTTTTATCATCAAATTACGTCTTGAATTTCTTATTTTGTAAACGTATTCTGGATTCTTAATAATTGTACGAAAAGGGAATGCTCTCATTAGAAGAGTGAATAAGAAAATGAAGGGTAGAATTACATGTCGCCGCTCTGCCGAAGATCAATTAAGTCGTTGGTTTCGTCTCTCAATTTTGCGGAACAGAGTCGTTATTCTTTTACGATCTTGAACGTCTTTTTCTTAAGTTTAGTGCTATGACAACAGTAACATTTACTTGCAAATTAACGCTACGACGACGATGACGTCGCTCTTGTAGTATTGGACGAACGAAATGACTGTCGTGAAATAAAAACTGCTCACAGAGTAACTTTATCGTCAAGTCTTGATGATAATGATGATGACGACGACGACCATCATTCTTGTAACTTTAAATGCGTTCATCTCGTTATTTTGATATCGATAATGTTTCTTTGTTGAATGTTGACGAATATGCGCTTGAGAAAATTATAAAAAAGAGAAACATGCTGTTAACAGATTTTCGCTTTTTGATGCCATCCATCCCATCGGCTTACATCATTCATGATAATAAATACAAGCATCTGGCGTTCATATTTCGACTACTAACAATGAAACTGAAACAGAGGAAAAAAAAAGGATTGTGATATTTTTGTTCACATTTGGCGCCAAAATCCGGCACTGGACTTACTCCATTTCTTAAAAAGTAATAACGTAAATTAATTTATATGTGGCTTATATGTTTATTTATTTATTTGTTTGTTTCGGCGTGTATTATTTTAATAATAACGATCCCAGATGGGGCTCTCGAGAGTAAAGAGCAGATATGTAGATACGGTACCTATATAGATAAATGCCCCGTTGTTTGCATCCGCGATAATAGCTTTTTATTGAAGTAGATCAACGTGTGAGTGGTGACGCTTATCCATTATTATTATTACTGTTCACTGCAATAAACCACTTTGGAATAAATTGATTCGTTAATGTTCAAGTGGTTGCTCTTATCATTATCGTTTTCGAGCAGTAGCAACGACATTTGAGTTTTGATATGACGCATTATGCTACATTATTAATTGTTATGAACAAGTGGTTTAAATACCTCATGTGACAAGGGCTGACAAAATCTTCCCGAAAATTTCTTTAGTAGTATTGATTACTCGTTTACTCGTAATGAATTGATGGGCTGTAGAGAAAGTTATTGCTGTTTTCAACATTTTGAGTTTAATGACTTAATATTATTTTTGTCTTGTTGCAGTTTAGTAAAAGTTATTTTTAAAATCCACTTGAAGAATCTGATTGTGAGCTGTAGAATAATTCCCTATTGCTTTTGAATGACACCATAACTTTGTTTAAAATTTTTGTTTTCTCACATAATTTGGACCCTGCTTCCCCCTTATTGAGATATAGTAAGCTTTGACGTGACATTTATTTACGTAAACATGAGTTCTAGACATTCAACAATTATCTTCCCTTTAAATGAGCACTTATAATTAATCAAAATCTCTTCTTCAGCATTACTGATATACGGAAAGTATACCTTTTTAGGTGAAAAGTCAATCGCAATAACATAACTCTTGTTGCTAATACCATACCCTACGGTCAACTGGCGAATCTCAAGAGGTCGCGTAACCCACTTTAAGAAACTCATTTGTAATGAAATATTTATCCAATTCGCAAGAGGTTGAAGAGGAACATTATTGATGCCCTTTTTACGTGATTAAGTTGGTTTTAAAAACGCCTTTAGTTATTTTATAATTGCTATTCTTCGCGTTTCAAGAATAAAAATATTGAGAGGTTTATAAATTTGACATCCCATGTATAAAACTTACGAGCCGCCACTGCATTAACATTTTTAACAACCTAATACAAAAAAGTATTGCCTGTTTTTATACACAGTAGTAGTTGCAGCTACTGTGCGACTGATAATATGTAGATAATGCATTCAACAATGTGTGGTAACAGATTTCATTGTGGTTAACAATTAACCAACATTTTTTTGCCGTGTGATGTTGGTAAATGTAGCCGACACTGGCGGCTAACTGTTTGCTGTCAGGTTTTCTTGTCTAATAAACACATTCCATTTCATAACGCATTACAAAAGATACTTTCAACCGTTTTGAACGAGTCTTTGAAGGTACGAACGAGCAGAGGTAGGCAATCCGGTTGGAATTACCGTTTTGAAGAAGGCCTGCAGGTGAATTCGTGAATTTGCGAACACGCTTCTTTCTGTTGTACTCACAAAGGGGGATTTATTATTAACAATGAGAAGTTTTCAAACTGTTAATAATGCCATTGCTAATTATAGTTAATTTGCTTTTGTAATGTTTCACAATTCTTAATTTTATCTAACATTCCTCTGTTACTTTCTTTATGATGTCATCACCTTACTTTTTTAATAATACAAATATGAATATAAATCAGAAAATTTCCATTTCCTGTGTGAAGTGTTTGAATTTTTCAATAATAGAAATGAAACTAACAAAATTTTTGTGTATACATAGTACTTTCCTATGATTCAAATAAAATCATACACTCAGTTATTATCAATTCTCTTTTTTATATAGAATATGAATATGCATAAAAAATTCTATCTCGTTAAACATTTATTTCTGTTGACATTTGATGACAGGACACGAAAATGTCTGTAAATAATTGATTGAGGTGATTTTTGCGTGGGAAATTTAGAAAGCGACGGTATCTGTAAACGTGATGTATGTGTTGAAAACCCAATTTTACGCCCACCAAAATCAACCTGCCTACTTCTTCTTGTACTTGTACTTGGGTTACTATGAAATATTTGTATTTGCGATTAGTAAGACAACAGTAAGTAGTATAATAAGTACCCATAGGTATCATAAATGAGTTCATGGTTAAAGAGGGGTCGCGGGCGGAATGATACCAAACCAAAAGCGCGGCCATTACAATGGCTACAAGGAAATGTAATTCCTACTATTAAGTTACGAGGAAATTTGAGATAAAAGTATTGTAGTTGAGTGTCACTTTAGTTTGTTCTGTCTGCCACTACTCCGTGCCAAGTTTTCTTCTAACAAGTTTTTCTTCTTTCCAGATAGAGTCTGCTTAATTCGGAAGTTTCAATTAAGTTGTGGCATCACTTTTGTGTGTATATGTACTATGTTTCCACCCTTAATTTCGTTAACAAGTGATTTGGTTCATGGAGTGGAAATGCATTTGTTCTACAGTATGTGTATCTGTAACTTATATCTCTTGTAAACTTTTTAAGATTCCTATTTTGGGATTTCATTAATTTAGACAAAACGTCCTTAGGTACATCTTTTTGAAAAATCGAGTCTTTGTAGGTTGCTTTGTTCTTTTTTCGTTGTTGACTTGGCACCGGCAATCTTAAATGTCTGTGAGTTTCTCCGTTTTGTGTGAATTGGTTTTCTAAAGTTTGACGTTGATGCCTGGAAAATCTATTAGATTGCGGAAAATCTGATCGTTCAGTATCGACGCTTCGAATTTCTCCATTTGTCTACTAGGTACCTATATATACATTCCTCTGATATAGAATCCTTTTATTAAATGTTTGTTTTTCGTCAGAGACGTTAGGAATAATTTATTGGGAAAAGGAGACTTCAGTAATACTTGTAAACAAATCCTTTAATGACAAACGATTTCAAGTGTTTTGATAAAAATATAATTTACGAACAAATGCGAAAATTATCTGTCAAATTTAAATTGTACTCGATGATTGTCATGAGTGGATAATATTTATTTAATGATAATCGATAATTCCTCAGTGTGCTTATATTAAAGTTGAAGAATGATTGCCACGTAATAACTTTACACAAAATTAAAAATTAATAAAGTTTGCTCGTGCGCAGAACTAACAGTAAAACCCTTTAGACTATATCTTGATAATTTGTCAGTAAATCAATTGATGAATAAAGAAGTTATCTTGTGCAGTATACACAACCCTAAAATACGAGTATGTTCGAATTATTTTTTAAACATAAAATTACACATCAGTTACTAATAATATTGTATATCTATAATTGTTATGACTGATTGTTTATTGGTACGACATTTTGGCACTTAGCCCGACAGTTCCATTAAACTGCACACGTACGTTTAAACTGCTCGATATTACTTGATGACATTGCATTAAGTCGCCATTGTTGAAATTGTGCCTTTAATAACTAAATGAGTCTGGTGGCTCCGTACCTTGGACTAATTGCTTATGAATAATTTAAGCCAACCGTACGTGACCTGCTGTTTACTTAATACGCGATTAACCCTAGGCTTAATGATAATTGAAACGGTTGCGTTCAATTACATGAGTTACGCGTGAGATTTCAAACATTTCACGGACTTAATACTTTAATTTATTATTTACCGTAGAAAAATGTATCTTCATATACGTGCCAAAAGTTACTTTTAGTTGCATATTTATTATTTAAGCAGTGTTTTAGATTTATGTATTTTCAAATATATTCATTGTGTCATTGTTATCCTTAGTAGTAAGGATGCAAAATAATCCAAACAGCGACGATCACCAAGACTGATTCTCGCATGCTAAAATTATTTTACTTTCAACGTCTCACACACCCTTGGTGTGCAATTTACGGATTTGTTGTCGCATATTTTGTTCCCAAGATATGTAATACATAGTTCCTAGTAATTTTCGCAAACTTAGTTATCCTCATTAGGAAAGCACCTACACAATTAGTTTATTTTTTCTTGGTAAAAACAGGTCCTAATGAATGTCGGAAAATGATGTTCATAAAGGCAGTTGAAACACTATCCTTTCAAACCGAAAAAAAGAACATTAAATTTGTAATTATACATGTGAATGAGTGGAATTTGGTTTTAAAAAGAAAATGACGAAATTGTTTTCTTTAACGACAGCAGTAGCAGCGGAAATGATTAAGGAAACTGTCCTGTTGGAAGCATTTGCTGAAAAAAAATTCTCTTGCCCAGTTTTCCATCAGAATGAAACATTGTCAATTTAATTGTAAATCGTTATTTTCTCAGGACACGTAATTTATCCTTTGCGTTAAAGGAATTGAATTAACAGTACTAATGTGAGTCTTGTCTGCTACTCGGAAAGTCTGCTTTACTGACTAGTGGCTGCCGAGGTATGCCAATGTACATACTCGTATGTATGTATTTTGTATGTGTAAATATACGTAATATGTCACTGTTGGTGTGTGTATAAGTATCTTTGTGTTCGTGTATCTGTTCTTCTGTGCACCGGTAAATTCACACGTGTACAGGTTAGATAACGGGGTCCGTGAATAATAATTAGCGGCGTTCGTTTCAGCAGCTAACAGCTGACCGACTTCGTCTTGGATAAATATACGACTGATGTACCTCTACCAGAGATTAATTTCCACACCAAAGCTGGTTATTTTGTTGTTTTAACGAAAATTTTATTGGAAGACACCAACGTTACTCATCTACTTTTTTTTATCGACTCGATTTTATTAAAAAACACAAATTGAATCTTTTTATATTTAAATAAAAAAGAGCGTAGGTATTGTCCAGAAAATTTGTTACCGGACAATTTGCAAATTGTGTAGGTAAATTGAAATACACATGTAAGTGTCATTCCAAGAATTTAGTAGATTCCGACACAGGTGTTCATCCCAATTTTGTGGAAGGATTTCGGTTGCGACTGAAGGGATTTTGTCCCTGTTTGAACGTGATCAATTTAGACTCATTTTTATGTGGTTTACCGCTTATGACGGTCGTGCGAAGGGCACTTTTGAACACCTTGTTGAACACATTTCGCAAAATATCTACTTGTTAAGGGAGGTTAGGTTGCAGCGACATTTTCCGCATTTATTGTAAACGAAATAATAATTTACAAAACAATTTTTTACATTTCTAAAGGAAATAAAATATAAAAGGTAAAATGAATAAAAATTCTAGGTTTTTTTTATTGAGTTTTATTGTTTATTTGTTTATTGTTAATAAAATTTTGTCCTTAGAAGAACTGACTGTAATAATATTCTTTAAAATTTTATGCTGTAAACAGTATCGTTTTATAAAACATAAAATAATTTAAAATCTACTTTCTTTCGGTAAAGTTACGTGCAATTTGCTTAAAATTTCTAAATATCAAAATAAATATTTATTTAAACTTGGATAAATTCATTGTTGGTAAAGAACTAAAAAGTCGGGAGTCTCAAATACATACGTATTTAAACTATAAGATGAAAACTACGATAACACCAAATACCTGTAGATCCTTAATCTGGCAAGTGACATTGATAGTAATTGGTCATCACAGATCAGTAAATCAAGTCTGTTATTTCCAACTTTATTTCGAAATTGATTTAAAAATTGCTTCAACAAGCACCAGAGTTTCCCGATACCAAGAAACGCCATTTTTTTGTGAGCACTATTATTGGAGTAAAAACACCCAAAAATCATGAATGTAATCTCTAAAACACTATTTTAGTTGTTTAAATAGGGTCTAAACTCAAAATTATGTTCATTTTTTTAAAGGACACTCCAATTACTGTTGGACGAAACAAGAAGAATTATTTTTATTGTATTTTTTGATGGGGAGCTTAAATATGATCCCAGAATTGGATTTCGATGTTTTTCAGTAACAAAAGATGTACCTGATAAAATTTAAGAAAGCATATCTAATGGAAAAGTCAATTTTTGGCAGGACTAATCAATTAATTTAATTAATAAGGAAGGGAAAGATAAAACCCACAAAAGTATGTGTTGTGTAGGTGATACGAAAATCGATGTACCATATATCTAAAGACAGAAACGACTTGTAAATAGTAATGAGAGTTAACTTTCGCTTTAAATTAACATTGAAATAATTTTACCCAATCCCCTCTAACCAAACTTATGTCGTTCGTCCATATTGAAAAAGAAAATTATTTTTTTTCAGACATTATGTATATTTATCGACTCTTATAGCAATATAAAATATTAAATCTGTTTTCACGATTGAGTTGGCTTTGCTTTACTCTATTAGTTATCAATGGAATTAAAATTTTGAGGAAATCCAAATGAAACCTAATTTAACTCCAAAGTTGTTGATTAATTGGTATAGTCTGAACTTATTGATTGCACGCAATCTTAGATTTTATAGGGTATCTATATACATCGCAGTTGAATATCTACTTGTTTTGTTTGTTTATTTGCTTCCTATAGAGCATGCATTGTATTTTTGAAAACGCCGAAAATGGCATTTCCTAATATCTCAAGATTCTGACGTGTGCTCAAGAAATTCTGAGAAAATAACTACCATTCCGTTTCTCTTTCTTACACTTCCAATTTATTGATTCGTGTTTGAATCTTTCAAAAAGTTTTTATCATTTTTGTGTAAGTGGTACAACTTCTTTACATGACAGTAAGACACAATGTAACTGAACTGCTTTTGCAATGGTTATGACCCATATATACATATTTTTACTTCATGTCGTTAAAAGAACGAACACAATGTAGGTAAACGGTAGTTTGATATTATTTTACATGAAAAGCTTTCCAATTTGCAGGCATCTTTAAAAACTGACACGCAAACTTTTCTCGTTGAACGTTTTCCACTTTCTTGTCAAAGAGAAAATCCTTGTGAGTTTGTGCCAAATGTACATAAATAATACCTGTGTACATACAGATATTATTATTATTTTTGTTTTATGTTGGCATAACAAAAATTGTCGCTTTCTAACTTTTAATTACAATGTACGTGTTTAAGTATTATTTATTGTATCTACAAAACTAAATTAACTTGTTAAGTTGCAATAATTTGCGGTTAACACCAACGTATTTATTCTCTTTATAATGCAGTTTTGTACTAAATAACTTTTAATGTGTAGTGAAAATGGACATTTATGACGTTTACATTGGGTACTTATCCAACATTTGTGCTAATTTTCCACTTTACTGTTCGCTTGATTAATTTTTGCTTGATTTATTATTATTCTTCGTTCCAACTTAACTCAATTCGCTCACTAGCAATCTTGAAGACCTACCAAACAAAAAGGAAACAAAAATCTTGATGTGACATTTACTATCGATAAATTTATTCCTTTTACTATTTTTTTTTTGTTTAATTGTCATCAATAATACTTTGATTTACTACCTGTTCGTATCAAATGCTGTAGCCTGATTTATTCGCCAAATTCGGGTTAGTTGATTTAGTTAACGTATTTTGAAATTTAATTTAATGCATGTTATTCGATAAATAATCAGTCATCTGCGTACCTATATATCTCCTTCTCCTTCTAATAGAAGTTAGGAAGGGTTGGTAATGGTTTGATTGATGAGTTTGAGTTGAAATTGAGTCCATCGATTTTTCCAGTTCTTGGACTCTCAGGTTCATCATCGAAATGATTGACGAGTTCTCAACGTAGAGTCCGTCATCGTTGGCGTCTTAAAATTTAAGTATAGCTGCAGTCTTTCATCTCTCTCCGGCACGTAATTTTTTAGCCTTTGAGTGAATGTGCAATGTGCATTGGCAATAAGCCTAAAAAGTTAGCTGTCAGTAGGTCGACAAATGAAAATTTAGGACGATAGCAAATCGCTTCCGTGAATAATTTAGAAATTATACCTAGGTATATAATGTTTGTTGTGAATTATTTTTGTGTAATCTTTTGGGCGTTTTAATTTTATTGTTTATGTAATTGGGCTTTCACAAACCTCGATTCAAAACTATAAACAACATTGTCTGAATAAAATTATATTATATTGTCTCGGTTGGTTTTATCGTAAGTTCCTTCTTCCTTTGTTATCCCGCCTTTGTATTAATGACAGTTATCTACTTTTTCGTATTGCTTTCTTTGAAATGTCGTCGGTCGAAAGGGCCGAATAAGACAAAGAATGCCTTAAACAAAGAAATGCTTTTCGTTTTTTGTTCGTTTTACTGGGATAAAAGGAGAAAGAGAGCTTAGATTGTCGGAAAATTGAGGGAAACGCTAAGTGAGAATAAGAGGGGTTGCTCTAGTCACTGAGACAGTTTGTTAGGTTTTTCATTTGGGCTCTTGTGGTGGTTGAAATTAATTTAATTTCTGTTGACGAAAAAGCTCGAAATAAAACGAAGAAAATAAGGAATGTTTGTTGCAAGAAATCAGAAGCTTGATGTTTTTCTTAATTATAGGATTAGTAAGAGTAAGGAAATAATTCATTAGAGTTTTCAGGGGTGATGAATACTTTATGATAAGACTTCTGCTTTAATTAAGGACCCTGAAGATAAGTTTTACAAAGTGTTAGAAATTGATTACTTTGCATATTAGTGTTCTAAAGAAATTCAGCTGATTTCAAAAATGTACGTCCATAGGTACCTATATATGCAATTGTTAAAAAAATCTCGCATGTGGAAACAATCAATGTCCTTATATAAAATATATTTAATGGTATTTTATTAGTAGGTACATATGTAAGTACTTGCAAGAAGTTCTTTCACTTTCTTGTAACGAATGGACGTACGAACGCAATTTATGATTAGTTGGCAGGCATAAAAATGATTGTTACCATTTCTTCTCAAAGTTATTATTGCGGCACGATAATGTAGTAGCGCGAGGCAAATTAACATTTGTATTGTGTGGACCTTTTTATCATCTACTAATCCTTTCTATTTACTGCAGCAGGTACTACTTCTATACGAGGTGGATGGATGGTAGAGAGGATAGCAAGTGCGTATAGAAATGTATCGCAAATAAATATTTTTATATGTATATAAACCTATCTGTAATTAGTATGTAGGTACGTACAAATGGTTGAAAGTAAGCTGGAAAGGATTCTTTTAAATTTCATTTTGTATGTGCGATGAAAGGTGAGAGGCAAAAAACTGATGATCATCATGAAGAGAAACAAAAAAAGAAGAAGTAACGACCTTGGCGAGTGAATGTAGCGCATTTTAATTTGACGTTAGTTAGGCACCTAGTTATGAGTATAATTGTAAAAAAAGTGTTAAGTAGATACGAAGGTTGAATGTGATTGTATTAAGTGATTACTAAAAAGTTAGCAATGCACAAATTTGATAATCAGTAGATTCTTTACTCCACAACATTAAGTATCATAGTTTTCTCTTTCATTGTCAGATTATAATCATTTTGTAAAGTAGCAATAATTGGTTTAATGCTTTCCAAGCTTTAGGAATTAAAGTGTTATGACTTCCGGATGGTTACCGCGTCTTATGTTAATGTTTCGCAATCGATGTATTAGTTTTCATCATCAGAGGTACATGCTTCAGTACTTACAATTATAAGCATTATCGTTGCATTTATAACGGAGACTCTCATTCTGACGATGCAAATTGGAATCTTAACAAATTGCTAACATTAATTATATGAAACCATGGAGCTTCTTAGTAGTTTCTACTCAAATTGTTATTTTTTTTGTAAAGTTAGGTCGAGGATTGCTTACAGTTTCGCATCGTTGCAACTCCTCTAACATAATTTGCCAAATTGGTTTGTCTCAGAATAGTGACCGATGGAGATGGATGTTGCCGAAAAATTGTCTTTCTATTACCACAACCTCCATTTAAACCAGTCAGTCGAAAAAATAAAGAAACTGTTCGGTCGTTCTCACGAAATTGCGTGACGTATTGCATTCGACCTGATGATCGGTGAGAACAATTAAGAAGTTTCGTAAAAACGAAACCAACCCGGTCTATTAGGTTTTCACCGGAATTCTTGTTGGTGAGCTTTTCCGAAGAGAAAGCGTCTCTATGATTACCGCCAGTAATTTTATGCAAAAGTCTGTAACCCAGTCGTCTATTGAAAAGCTTTTTTGGTTTTAACTTGGTCAAACCCATTTTTAGGTCGTGGAGGAATGTTAGGAGACGTTAGTAAGTAGGTAATAATAATACAAAAAAAAAACAAGTCTTTTGGTAGCAGAAAGCCATTAACTTTCGTCATATATCGATTTTCATTTAAAACTATGATTAAGAAAAAGTTTGCGAATTCGGTAGGAGAGAAAATAATTCAAGATAAGAAAATGGATGTGAATAATAATGTCGGAAAATCCGTAAGGTCGAATCCCTCAAGATCCGTGCAGCACACCGATAATTTATCATTCAAAGTTTCCTTTAAACAACCGTTCCTCAAAAAGCGATACACACATGCGTCTTAAACGGTTTTTCGGATAGAAATTTATAGCCCACACACCTATATCGGCGAGGCAGACGACGGGCGGTCTTTTTTTTTATTTACGATCAAATATTACCTACTCAAAATAAAACGCAAATTGGTTGCCAAGTTATTGGGAAAGCAATTTGAGGGACGATAAATTTGTGTTATTAACTAGACTAAATGATCAAATGATTTCCAACATCTTGGCACCACCAACTAAATAAAATGTCTATTTGACTAACCACATATAGTGTCAATAGCCGGCGTTATTTTATCCTTTATCGCTTTGCTGTGGAGAAGTTGACGTTAAGAATTGTAGAATTCATTGCGTTATTAAACATGGAATATATAAATGTAGGTAATAATGATGGTTTTTAATTTTTATATGATACAATCACTAACTGGCCTTGTATGATCGCCACCTAGCCTAGCCACACTGATGATACGATGAAGGCAAAAACGTGATTACTTTATTTATATCCTTAACTAATTGTAAATATGATTATTGTAATGTTTAATATCAAGGGGTCAGATAGCGGTATTGAAAATTATAATGAAGTTCACTTATAGCAATTTCCCAGCTATGCTTTGTAGTGTAGATATCACTAAAAGGATGATTTTTCTTATATTATAATTTTATTACCTCTAGTATATATTGAAATTTAAAAGTTATATCAAAAGATTGTCAATTAGTATTAAGGGGTTAAAGATCAAGGCATACTCCCAACTCGTTCCTGAGACAGTAGCTTGCAATTTTGCACATGGGGGGTAAATGTTTAATATCAAGGAATATTCGAATCAGCCAAGACTAGAAGCTTAATATTTTTCGAAGACCTTCCTTAAACAGTAACAGAATTGACATAAAGCAGTTGTGAAAATTCAATCCTTTAGAGGGCGAAACGGTGTTTTCCAATTTGTAATATCAATACGTAGCCAATATACTACCAGATTTGGAAATATGTGATTTTGTACAAATGTTTCTTACATATCGCATTATTACACTGTACATTGTAATAGATATTTGCAAATTTCAACCCCTAAAGGGTAGAGAAGTGCGTTTGAAAATGTTATGTTTGTATGAGACAGCTGGACCGATTTCGCTATTTCTTTTTTTTTTTTCATTTTAATATCAGTTATAGTCGGTATCAGTTGTTTATATGTATGTATATGTAAAGAAAATTGGTAGTTTTCCTGGCTCACTAGTCAATGGAAATTTGAAAAAGGTTAAAAACGTTTTTATATCTACAGTAAAACGCTTCTGTACGATGCAATATTTTTTTTTAATTTATTAATTTTCTTCATGGGGGGCTTTGCAGAACACTAAAAATGTTTTCCATGCGCGGGCAAAAAAAAGCAATGGATATTTTTTTCGTTTATAGAATGCCACACCACTTAATAATATCACAATATAATACTCCCAATCTTATTGTAAGTTACGACAAATTAAACGGATTGTCATTTTAGGCGAATTTTGTAGGAAGGTCTTAAAATCTGCGTTATGGAAATGTCTATTTGACTAACCACATATAGTGTCAATAGCCGGCGTTATTTTATCCTTTATCGCTTTGCTGTGGAGAAGTTGACGTTAAGAATTGTAGAATTCATTGCGTTATTAAACATGGAATATATAAATGTAGGTAATAATGATGGTTTTTAATTTTTATATGATACAATCACTAACTGGCCTTGTATGATCGCCACCTAGCCTAGCCACACTGATGATACGATGATAGGAATTGTTGAAGATCCTCAAAATTTTATTTGAATTAGAAAGTGAAGATTGCGGAAATGGTAGTTCGGTATTTAAGATAAAAAAGCAGTTTCTATTGTATTAGGCGACTTCCATTACGATGAGGCACTTTGGTCTTATGTTTGTTTCTTCTCGTTTTTTTTTTACGAAACGAATCGACTTTCGCACGTTTTCGATTGGAGGTGTAAATGGTCTACCGCGACCGTACTTTGAAGAAAATATCGTATACGAAATCGACGTCTTTCTTTTTTTTTTTTTTTTCGGTGTTGCGCCCATGTTCATGGCCTACGTGATCTCATTATGCTCCACGAATTCGCCAGTTCTTATACAAACCGCTATGTGATTTTCAATAAAGGTACTTGTTACTTACGTCAGGTGAAATGGTAGGTAGATATGTAATGGTTTTGGAATTTATTTAGAAATCGTACAAAACTTTGAAAGAAAAACTAACTTATCGTAAAAATTTTTATCTAAAATTTATGGTAGTTATATTTAAACTTGTGAAATTACCGTTAAAGTAACAAATAAATACAAGATAAATATGTATTGACAGTGTAACAATTTCTGAAATTCGGTCGTATTTCGAATTGAGAATTATATTGTTGTTGGCCGTACGCATATTTACTAAAATTTCTGTGTTGGCGTTTATCAATTAGTAATTTTTATGCTACAATGTGCACTTCAATACCTTATATGGGCGGCGCGATCACTTTTTTAAATCGCTGTTTCCTGATTTTCAAAAACTACAGTATGTTTCAGGACAAGGTGCCATTTCGCGTATGATGAATGGCATCGCAAAAGATGTAGTTAAACCATAAAATCAATTATTACGACCAGGAAAGCGTGTATGTCAAAAAAAATTGACGATAAAATTTTGTAAACGCTACAAATAGTTTATATAAATAAATTCCATTTATGGAGTCATAATAATTCAAAATTTTTTTGATAACCCGAATTAAACATCTATTCAAGGTAAATTGTAAAATAGGATCGAGAACTTACTCCGTAATACCTACTACTTCTATTAAACAATTACTCTGAAAAACTTTAGCATATATTTTTCTGTGTCCTATTAGAACATTCTGTTTCAAATGCTCCAGGATACAGACAGCGATTGAGAAACTGTGTATAAATTATCGGGCTTCCTATACAAGGCATTGAAGAGCACATTGTAGGCATAGCAATTACTAATTGGTAACATGAGAGTTATTGTAAATATACCTCCAGTACAATATTGCTATCAGGCAAAATACGAAGCTAAGAATTAGTCGGAAAGAGATACTTGAATATTTTAATTCTTTGTTTTGTATGCATCAGGTGCTAAAGTTTATTCCCAATTTATTTTACAACACAAACATACTTTTAAACGAATATTGAACTCACTGTGAAGCCCCTAAATTTTATATATTTTTTTAATTTCTTTAAGCTCCATAATACTGATTCATTCAAATTCCACAGGAGCTATGTAAATTGATGTAACACTTTTCAAGTTAACGGGCGCATATGTGTATGTAGGTATATAAGCTTCAAATATTTAAGAACGTTATTAAATAACAGTTTATGCAAATATGTACATATTTCATTGACGACATATTCTGCGGGAGTATATTTAAGCAGTCGTGTGTAACTGTTCACCAGGAGATTCCGTTAAGCTGGTTTTAATGATTTCCAGGTGACCGCTTCTTCGAACGACTCAGCGCGGTCCTATTTATTTATTCATTAAATGCAAACGTGTTTGTTTTTATTTAAAAACGGGTCTTTATGACCAATTCGGTCGTTTAATCGCCATTGCGGAATTTATTGTGACTGAAAATTACGTAAAAGCTGGCGGACTGTTGCAGTATGACAAGTTCAAAAAACTTTTATTATTTAAATCGTGTTACCTGCGGTCGCATTTGATTTTGTGCTAAGCGATTTTTCATGTAATGTGTGACTGAACAAATGGCTTATTAAATAGGAATGAATATCATAATTAGGTAGGTGTTTGTAGTTTGTTAAGATCTATTAAAATATTCCTGGTATACTCCTACGCTTTTCTACTTACATGCTCATTTCTATTTTATAAATAGTCTATTTCAAACAGACGTGAGTACATAAACAAAGAGGATTTCTTTATTTTTACTGTCTACCGTGTTTCTCGCTTAATTTATTTGTGCAAAGCGCATTTAATCTTTATAAAATGTAACATGTTACTTATTTGATATGTTGTGACATGTTGGTACCACTTTCAGAATTTGTACAGTAGAAATGTTGATAATTTTACAAAATTGATGTTGATGTATCCACGGACGTAGCTAATCCTGGTCAAATATTCATAAACTATTTTAAACTGATGTCATTTTTACAATAAATTAGAGGTAGTTAGATTGATGAAGATTCACGATTATTTCAGTCGAGAATTCATTTATATAACAAAGTTAATAAATTATTTGTTGTTTATTGTTTTTATAATTTTTTTTAACTGAGAAAATATCGTGCAATCAAAAATTTAGTTACGCCCAATATTTCTACAATTTGTACCTATATATTAAGAAAATAGAAGGAGACAAACAGGGTTAAACTTGGTCTTGTATAAATGGAGAATTGTGAGCCTCCAATTCTGGTTAATTTACTAGCAAAGTTTATATTATTATGTGCTTTTTTTGTTATATATATAAATATTCCAACAGTTTTTCTTGTTTGAGTATAAAATTATAGATTTTTCCTGAATTATCCGATGATTTTTGTTAGTAAACATGTAAAAAAAGTCAGGCAATTTTACCATAAAACTGGAAAAAATTGATTTTTATAATTTTGCTTACCTATTTAGAGAAATAAAACTTTACCTGTTTTGAGATTAGATTTAAAGATTGCCGTTTCATTTAGTGTACTGTACTTTCTACTTAACAACTCAACATTTAATGATGTAGACGCGACAAAAAGAGCTATCAAAAATTGCAAGAATATTAAAGAACACGCTGTTATAGAATTTAAGAAGTGTTGTCGTGAAGCATGTACATATTTGCGTTTTATGAAAAATAACTTGAAAATCTCCAGTAAACTACAAGTTAGTAGCTTCGCACTTATAATATTCATTTACAAAGTAATGTTTTTTTTCAGTTGTCGTTTAACCATGCAAATAGTTAAACATTTCTAAATTCAGTCGGAGAATTTTTTAATTATAATTCTGGAAAACTTGGAAAAGTCAGAGGAATTGATTTCTAAGAATCTGTGGTCAGCATGAATTAATTGTATATCAAAAATTTATTAGACATCTATCTTCCAATTTTGAATAAATTCTTTAAACGTAAATGTAAATAATCCTGTTGTTTACGTTTCGTTGCAAACCCTCTCTTCAAATGTTTTCCGTTAAGAATTTTATTTCCATTTTACCTCTGCCATCTGAAAAGTCTCATTCAATTACATCTTTTAATTTGGACGAAACGACCTTGCACATTATTTTTTTATCTCCGATTTTTTATATTCTCCTTGGCTCGTTTCGTTCATTTTTTACGATTTTCTCGAGATCCTTGTTTGTACTACGTTGAAGTCGGAATTCTTCGCACACGTTTCCCATATAAAAATGGCATTACCTACCACCAAAGATGGCGTATACGTATACCACAATACGCTACGCTACACTACGCTACACTACGCTAAAGCTCAACCATATAACGACAAAATTATGACTGTTTCGCGAGAAAGAGCGTGGGCTGAGATGGCACTAATAACCTGGATTTTGTTGCTGCATCTGTAGCAGGCGAACAAGTAGAAGTCGTCTACCCACACGTGTACATTTAGAATCGGATATAGACATCGTAGACACAACAGTTACACGTACGTATTTTTGGATACAAATATAGTCATTTATTACAGAACTGCCCCAGGTAAAATTCGTTCAGAAGACGTGAATAATAATAGACCCAAAAAACGATGGTGCTCTGGCAGATAGAATTAATTGTCAAAGTTGAAATTGAATTTTGTTTATCTCTCGGGGTATCAATATTCCGATCAATAAATTCAGTTTCCCGTCTATCTTTTATCTCTTCCGAATCGCATAATTAAATTTGGCAAAATTTATGCCACCTTTTATGGTTGTTAGCTTGTCATCTCATGAACTTGGGTGAACTTTTCGTGTTCTTTGTGCTAGAGTCGGTATGAATTTAAGATGTTTTCATGGTATCGGGAATCGCGAGCGACCGCCTTGTCGTGTCTCTGTGTTGGCCGTGTTGCTTGTGGAAGAAGAAGAAGTTAATGACCTGGCCGTCCAAAGAACCGTTACAGCATTTATTACGTGCTGGCAACGCAAATCGTCCAAGAACAAAGACCAATATATATTATGCGTTTTAACTTTAACCTACTTGGTCTGATGTCGATGGAAGAACGGGACACCGATAGATTTTTAACGTTGACTTAACCAAAAGCGATATCACTTCTCAATTTCGGCTAAATGTTGTAGACTGAAGTAAGTAAAAAGTCTGAAAGATAGTGGTATCTACTACTA